>CM035137.1:45440931-50326021 GCA_020205605.1 Panax ginseng
TTATTTCAGTTCATTATTTTTTTACTCTTCTGTTTGTTTCGTTAATTTTGTTTATTCAGATATATTCTATTCAGACTTTGGATATCATATTTTTCGTCGGTCTTTAAGCTTGAGACTTTGTTAAGTATTTTGTCTCTGTTGATTTCATATTTCAACATCTTTGTATATCTTTATCCGTACTGGGCATTTGGCTCATGCTGTGTTTTTCTTCCGGCAGGTAATCAGGGGATCAATGGTAAGTGTGAAGAGAGCTTCATTTGACTATCTAGGTTTATTTGATTTTAGGTTTTGATTATTATGTCTTCTTTTCGGAGAATTATATTTATTTCGGCATTGGTGGATCATCACTATAAATATTTTGAAGTCATTAGTGCTCTGTTTACTTATTTTGAGGTTTGTTGCGTTTTGCACGTAACCTCTCTTTCCTTTTTCGGAAAGGAGGTGTTGCATATTAGCTTGTTACATATATATTAATAACTTACATATGTATATATTAACTTACAGAACTATAACTATTAGCTTGTTACATATATATATTAATAACTTACGTTCATTAATTAATAATTTGCATTCATTAAAATCTTACATTCATTAGTATAACTTTACATTAATTAATATCTAGTAATTAAATAAAATCGTAGTAATTTCGCCAAAAAAAAAAATCTTAGTTTTTAAATTTGCCAGAAGCAAAATCGGATATTATCCGTATTCGGATATTATGTTGAATACCGGATACAGATAATATTTTTAACATCCGCCAGATACCGGATACGAATACGAATGCGGATTAATTTTTTCGAATACGGATACACTGGTATCCGAATCCGTATATATCCGTTTACAGCCTTATCGATGATAGTGAAGTCGGCCTTTCCTGTCTATGCTCCCAGGCATAGTTCAACCCTTTTTACTATGCAATGGGTTTGCTGTTCTTTAGAATTGACGGACTTCACCCATCCTTCGCCCTGGTTGGTTTGAGCCCCAACGCTCCGCACACATAAGGAGTCAAAAAGTTATGTGTGGCCCTGTAGTCCACCAACGCTTGCACAATTGTGCCCTTGACCTCTATGTCGACGTATCGAAGGCCCTTCCTCCGAGTCGTCTTGCTCTTGTCGGATCTCGACTTCTTGACCTTGGCATCTCGCTCCACAATCGTCTTTGGTATCTGCAATACTCCCTTAGGTTGCTTCCCCATGCTGCTTGACAATATAATGCTAAGCAAAGTCTTCCGTTGCGTGATGACGTGGTCCCCACCACCACACCAATAACATCCTGAGAAGGATTTAGCACCAACCTTTGCCCGATCATTCCTTGGTGATTTTTCCCCTCATTGCCATGAAAGTCGTCTCTTGGTCTCCTATCACCCGCTTGGTGAGGAGTAAGCCTGACATGCACTGAGTTGAGGAGTTGAAGAGCTTCCACTGTAGCTTCCTCCTCGTGTTCTCCCTTTATGATTAATGCAATGAGGGCTTGGCATTTTGGAGACTATCTCACCTAATGACCTAATGAGGTTCATTACATATGAAACAATTTTCTTGTGGCTTCTTGTCAGAACTTCAACCTCCCTTGTCTTGGTGGTGTACGGCTCTACCCCTATTCCCCTTGAGGTTAGTAGATGTCATCCCCTTTTCTATCACCTTGCCCTAGTTGGTATGGGCGCCCTTTGGTTTAGAGAGTTCTCTTTCACTCGAACGATACTCCACCAAAGTTTTTGCAACTGTTATGGCGGTAGACACATCCTTCACACATGACACTTGATTTCTTGGGCAGCCCATGGCTTCAACTCGTCCATGAAGTTGAAGAAGGGATCATCCTTGCTCATGTTGGAGATTTGGAGCATGAGATTAGAGAACTCGTTCACATGAATTGAACCATCGTGCTTGAGCTCCTTCATTCTCTTTCACGGGATAGAACTGCTTCTTGAGTTTTGTCTTTAAGAGCTACCATGTATTGAATGTGCACGTGCCTTTCTCCATCTCGACACATATCCTGCGCCACCAAACCATTGCAATATCAGTGAAATAGAGGGAAACAAGGTTTACCTTCACTTTGTCTTCCAAATTTAGCACTGCAAAGTATCGCTCCATGTGCCACAAGAAATTATCAATCACCGTGGCATCCCTCTTGCCATCATACTCCTTGGGTTTAGGCACGTCCTTGACCCTTGGAATCTCCCTCGCCTGGTGGTGTGGCGTGTCAACCCCATTCGCCACAACACTCTTGTAAAGAGCCCAATCCGTCTTCGTCTCTTCTATGGAGGCCTTCATCGTCTGCATTTCTCCTTGAATGTTTGCCAAGGCTTCCAAGATTTTCGCTTGGAAGGCCATGCTTTCCTGTGCCGCGTCATGCCCTCAATCAATTTGTCAAGGTACCTCTCTATCCTTGTGTTGAGTGCCTTGACAGATCCTCCGCGTTTTGTTCTAGTCGGTCAAGCCGCTCTTTGACATCCGCCATGGCAATCTCTAGCTTTATCACTCGAGCTTCCATGGTAGCCATAGCGTCCCTCAATTTGTTACTTCTTGTATCTTTGGGTGGGTTGGGCATCTCATCCCTACCCCTTTGTTGCTCTTCCGTAACATTCGACATGGTGTTTAGTAATAACAAACGCCTTCGTTAAAACCTTATCTCGGATACCAACTGTCATGGCCTTGGAGAGAATTCTAAGTCCTACTGTGCGGCCTTAGACAACAATCTCTCTAGAAAGTTGCTAAGTAAGCCTTCCACCAAGTTAAACACCACAAGAACTGGAAAGGAAGCTTGAAAAGGAACAAGAGAGCACTTTAAAGAAACAATACTCTATTACACAAGAAAGCTCTACACAAGGATGGTTGGAGAATACTTTGCTTAGGATGGCCTTGGATTGTATTCTATCCCATTCAATTTGATGGTTTGGCCAAATGAGACCACCTCCTATTTATAGCCATCCCACCTCCTCAATGGAGTATTCTAGAACCTAAGATTACAAGTAACTTCCTAGAAAGTTCTAGGTACAAGCTTCTAGTTACATACATGTTCTACAATTATCTTGAGTATTTGAGGACCTTCCTAAAATACTCCACAAGTTTGTTAATTATTCTAGATTGTTCCACAACCTGCTACTATGTTGGAGAATGTTCTAGAGACTTGCCCACATCTTTGCCCAAGTATGCTTCCAAGGCTCCAATAAGCACTTGTGTGCCTTCCGCGTGGGATAAACCTCTAGAACCTTCTGCGGGACGTGACAATTCGCTGCTTTGATGGATCTATTTCTTTATTGAAACCAATACTGCCTTTTTTGAGGTAGCAAAGGATCATTTTGTTGTTTATTTGGTTAGCAAATATTCTATTGATTGTAGTAGTAGTTTGTTGAAAAAAAAGGCCATTATATTCTTCTTATTGGACTTGTCATTACAACTGTCTGTCTTCTCCAATCATCCCTTTCTGGTAGTGTTAATTAAGACTTATATGCCCATTTCAATGCTTAGAAAGCTTGGTATTCTTTGTTCACGGTGTCGCATGCTTTTTTTTTGTTCCGCTTTTCATGCCTAAGATTGATATAATTGTTGAGATCAAATTAATTACAACATCCTTATACTTGTTTCAGGTATTTCCTTAACCATGGATCAGGTATGCCTTTATTCCTTACTTTTGTTCTTGTTATTCTCATATAGTAGTATATAAGGTTATTTGGGTGTATGTAAATTATTTGCTTCAATTATTTTGCAGTGGAATGTACTTCGAGATCATGTGGATGAAATTGACAAGGCAGTTGTGGATAGTAACTAGGGTGTTTGGAGAAGTATTATGTTGGGTGGGTGAATGGTCATGTTGATGTCATGTAATTACTTAAGAGATTTTAAGTCGATAACTTTAGGAAACTTGCTGCAGCATTCGCATGTCTTCATTTTGTTAGCGACTTACCTTAAAAGACATGGTTTGTTTTGTTGGACACAGCAGGTTTGTTTGCGGGTTTAAAGATAATATTGTTTTTGTTTTGTCATTCGGTAGATTTAAGGAGATAGACCCCCAGACAAGGTGCTAATAATAACTAGAAGAGATGGAGAGGGTGGGTTTTGTAGTCCAAAAACTATGTGGATATGAAAATTAGACAGTGTATTTGAATTTTACTTATTTGTATTTTGATTTCTAATGGTGAGTTAAAATATAAATAGATAAAATTTAAATATAGTTATGTTTAATTTTCATGTTCAATTTTCCTAGAAGAGCTATTCGTAGTACTTATGAGGGATGATATGGAGGATTAATAGTCCTAATTAATGCAATCCGGTAAATAAACATTCTCGTAGGGGATAGGTCCGATAGGATACCTATAGGATTTTCTCCGGTTCAATTTATAAAATTATTATCCGACTTTTAAAAGTGAATTTGAAATGTTTTCAAATTTAAAATGGAGGTGATCCATTATAAATTATTAAATAAATAAATTTTATGATGAATAATATTTTTAGATATTTTTATAATATTTTTTATTATATTGATTAAATTTAAAGTAGTGTTAATTTTGAGTTTAAAATTGTTTTTAGGATGATTTCGAAGTGCCAATTATTTATATAATAAAATAAATTTATTTTGAATTTTTTATTTGACAAAGCATAAGGATGGTTCAGATTTTATCTTTATTCTTTTAACTTAATCTAAAGATTTACATTTCATTTCACACTAAAAATTCTCGCCTAAATCAAATTTACCTCTAAATTTATTTGCCCAAATCAAATAATAATAATAATAATAATAATAATAATAATAATAATAATAGTACTATTATTATAATAGTATTAATAATAATAATAATAATTTTTTATAATTATTATAATTATTATTATTATTATTATTATTATAAGTATTGTAATAATAATTATAATTATAATTATTACTATTATTATTATTATTATGTTATAAAAGATTACTAAAATTAAGAATAAAATGATTAGAGAAAAAAGGCATGTCTCATAATATTTTCATATATCCTCCATATATTTCATCCTCATCTATTACAATGCTCATGCTCTTATTTATAGATACATGGACTTAGAAGTTTCAAAACTCAAAAGTCTTTAAAACTTAATGAACATGGGAGTTACTTAATGAACTTGGGAGTTCTAAAATATCAAAGAGCATTATAATTAAATATAAATCTAGACATCCATAAATATATATGTTATAATTTTATAACACTCCCTCTTGGATGTCTATTGGATATCCATACGCATAGAAAGCTGCCTCATTAAAAACCTTACCAGGAAAAATCCAATGGAAAAAAAAAACACTGGTTAAGGGAAAAAGAGTGCAGTGCGTATAAGCTCCCCCTCATGAATGTATCATTAAGTACTCCAGTTGTCGCATTCCAATATTGCGACGCAATCCATCAAACATTGTAGTTGGTAATGCTTTGCTGAACAAATCTGTTAGATTATCTTTGATGTATCCTCCCTTTAATTGAACTATACATGCAACATTGTCATCACACAGAATGGATGGAGTCCTTTTGTAGCAATTTTCTAAGAAATTGCCTCGTTAAAAACCTTACCAAATAAAAACCCAGTGGAAAAATTTTTGGCTAAGGAAAAGAGTACAATATTCTTGTATAACTTCTAGTGCCTTGAGATTGTCTCATTAAAACCTTGCAAAGGAAAACCCAGCGGGAAAAAAACCTTAGCGAAGGAAAAAGAGTACAATCAACACATATCCTTTTTACTCCCCTTCATAAGTACATAGAATTTCTATTGTTCATGGTAAAAATATCATTAAGTCGAAGTATGCCAATATTGTGCACCATCTTCTTCAAAATCATAGTTGGTAATGACTTAATGAATCCATCAACCAAATTATCACATGATCATATATGCTTGATATCAATATCGCCATTCTTCTAGGGCTTAAAATAATTTTGGTGCAATATGCTTGGTTCTATATATCACCCATGATATAACATCCTCTAATTTGAGTGATACAAGCGACATTATCTTCATATAATATCGTTGGACTATTTATGATTGATGATCATCTACAGTTCACACAAATATATTGAATTACTGATCTCAACCAAATACATTCACAACTTACTTCATAAATTGTGATAATCTCTGCATTAGCAGATCCAACTAACTGTGGTTTTGATCCATATTGCTTGTAAGTTAACTGCAAATGCTATATCAAGTTATGAGAAATTTTACAATATACATCAAAGCACCAATTGTACAAAGATATGGTACTTCAGGACCAAGAGTTTCTTCATTATTTTCTTGTGATCAAAACGGATCTTTCTTGATATCAAGTGACCAATCTATCATTGAAGTACTTAAAGGATTAACATTATCCATGTAAAGTTACTTCAGGACTTTTTCTGTGTATGTTGATTGATGAACAAGAATTCCATAGCTCAATTTGAAGGCTAAAACAAAAATTTATCTTACCAATATCTTTCATCTCAAATTTGTTGTTTTTGTCAACTCTTCTGGAGCAAGATCTTTCATCAATAAATACGGTAATAATAGCAAATTCATATTATGATCTTTTGATAAAAATACATGCACAAATTGGATTATTCTCAAATCCTTCTTTCAAAAGATATCTACTCAGGCGATTGTACCACAATATGCATCTGAATTGCTTTAACTCATATAAAGATCTTTGTAACTTAATAGAATACATACTTCGAGATGTAGAATTATATGCTTCAGGCATTTTATATCCTTCAGGGATTTTTATGTATATATGATCATTATCTAATGATCCATACAGATATGTTGTAACAACATTCATTAATCGCATATCCAAAATTTTCTTTTGCTACCAAGCTAATTAAAAATCTGAATATAATTGTGTCCATTACAGGAGCATATGTTTCTCCATAATTAATTCCAGGTCTCTGCGAGAAACCTTGTGCTACAAGTTGCGCTTTGTACAATATAATTTCATTTTTCTTATTTCGTACAAATACCCATTTGTATCCAATAGGCATTACACCTTTAGGTGTTCGGACTACAGGTCCAAAAACTTCACGTTTACTTTGAGAATTTAGTTCTATTTGAATCGCCTCTTTCTACTTTGGCCAAATATTTCTACATTCATCAACAATTTGTGGTTCATATTCTTCTGGTAATATCAAGAACAACTTTATATAAAAATATGTTGTCGACAATAATTTAATTTCTATCCAATATATTTGTCTCCTGTATATACATAATGTATCAAGATCTCGTTATTTTCAGGTACCTGATCCTCTTCAGGGGATAACTCATCCTCTTCAGGAGAGAACTCTTCAAGAGTTTTATTTACAAGAGATTTTTGTTCATTAGTTTTGGATAGATCAATAACTTTTGTAGCCTGTTTCATGGGTATAACCTCTTTATAGGCTGCAACTTGTTTTTCTTGTACTTTCTTCTTCTGGGAAAATTTTATTTTTAACACCGATCATTCTTCCATGTTTCAAGTGTGACTTTAATTCAATTTGCTGCTGTATTAACTGATTGTCCTACAGGGACTTCAATCTCTTCTAGAGTATTAGCAGCTAAAATGTGAGATATCACTCTTTTCTTATTATCGGTGAATAATTCTGATAATTGATTTGCAATTCATTGCAAATGAATAATCCTTTTAACTTCTAGTTCATATTGATTTGTATGAGAATCAGGATTAAATAACGTTGAAACATTCCAATTAATCTCCCGTTGTGCTTCAAGCAACGATCTAACGTCGTGCTTCAGGCAACGACTTTTCTCCCCCTAATGGTGAGAAGACTGTTTCATTAAAATAACAATCCTCAAATTATACCTTAAAAATATCACTTATTGAGGTTATGAATAACATGACCCCATTCATGTATTGGTAATTAATTTACTTTGATATAATCAATAAGTAAAGGAATCTTCTGGTTCCTTACGGGATGTTCATGGGAGTTTTCAATAATTCAACGCAACATTATTGATCCTGGAATGTCAAATCATAAAAATCTTTTTGGATCCGAACACTTCTGGTGTATTATACACTTCTGGTGTATTACAACATTTGTTTCAACTATTCTCATTTTAGTATACTATATCCTAGAAGAGAAAATATACAATTTTTCTAATATGAGCTTCTGGCCCGATAGTTTTGAAGTAATATAAAGAAATTACTTTACTATCTTCAATGTTGGTTTCAATATGATAACCATTATAACGTATATCCTTAAAACTGAGCAAATTTCTGCTTGCCTCAAAAGAATTTAAAGAATCATCAATACAAAGTTTTGTGCCTTTTTGACAACATTATAATCGCTCTTCCAGAGACTTTAATTAAGTTTGATGAATAATCACTCTTCTAGAGTTTTCAATTATGTTTGATGAATAATCGCTCTTCTAGAGCCTTTAATTAAGTTTGATGAGCTTCTGGCCCATACAACTTCATATATGCAAAACATAAATTTAACTTTATTACTTGAAATATAAATAAAACAAAAAAAATACTTATTATAATGTCATAATATAATGAAATAAAAATAATTAATTGGTATGAATATCTCTATCAACATATCATCAAGGAAACCATAAATATCAAAATTAGTTATATCCACTCCATTTGAAAAGTCAAAATAATTCATGGGATCTTCAGGATCATTATGAACAATAAAGTTTATTTCAATTCCATTTCCGTTTCTTTTATGGAGTCTTGGTACAAATCTATATACCAAATGTTTAGGAGTACGACAAGTACATTCCTTTTCTATATTGATTGTTTCTTTCACGTCTACTACCACAACCACAATCATAATTTCCTCTATGATTATCAAATGAGGTTCCATTCATTTCAGGGAATGTAATAGAATCGATCGAACGAGATTGTTGGTATTCAACAAAAATTTATTATTTTGTACAACTACTAGAAGACATAATTTCACTTCTGGAAACATAGTTTCCTTTATCGCTTCAGGGAATATTTTGTAAACTTACGCTCTCGATATTGTAGCTGCAGGAGCATATTCGAGGCAAGAAATATAATAAATATTTTCTCTAACATGTATTCATCAGTGTTTTTCACTCAATACTTTTAAAATCTTGCAACTTCAGGTGCAACCAATTATAATGAGCTTTTAAAATCTTTCCTTTAAATCATTTCATAAGACAAGTGAGTCTTTTACTGTAATGTACTCAACTTTTAATTTTTCATGGAGATGATAGCGAATAAAAATCATTAATTTTGCATGATCCTGCAGGGATGCATGATTGTCAACTATAATTGTATCTCCAAGGTTCTTTGCCTTTATATGAATCTCAGCATCAAAATTCCATTACAAATAATTCTTGCTCGATATAAATTAAGGGCAACAAATTCAAATTTATAAGATTTAAATATTAAATAACTAAACATATTTCCCATCAAATTAAATAATTATATATGTTCAGTTTTAATTATAATGAAACAATTTATAGAAATGCAGTAAAACACGAAACTAAATTTGTCCACTAAAAATAACAAACCAATACTACTAAGCATATTTGTCATTGTAACTTCATACAAAAATTTATCAAAAGGTCATTAGAAATATATCAAATATGCTACCATGCATGCCAAAAGGAAATATATCAAAAATCATTAGAAATATATCAAATATGCTACCATGCATGCCAAAAGGAAATATATCAGAAATCATTAAAAATATATCAAAAGATTATTTAGTACGAGAACTAAAAAGAACTAAAACATCATGCATTCTATCGGATCCCTTTTGATTTATTTAAATTAAAAGGAATGCAAAATTACAATACACTTTTATAAAAATAAACACTGCACAATAATTGAGGTTAGATATTACGCCGTATAACAACAAAATAATTTGAGGGTGGTGTGATGATGACTTACATATGAGTATGAGAGTCATTAGCATGCTAGAACCAAGAACAACAAACTCTAATAATAGATTATGAATGGAATAACATGCAGTATGTTATACTAAAAAAATTTGCGTATCCATATATATATAATTGATAAACATACCTTCTCCTTCAAATCAAATAAGATTATCTTCAAGACGAATGTGAGAAGCAATTTGTGCTGATAACATGTTATAAAAGATTACTAAAATTAAGAATAAAATGATTAGAGAAAAGAGGCATGTCTCATAATATTTTCATATATCCTCCATATATCCATTCTCATCTATTACAATGCTCATGCTCTTATTTATAGATTCATGGACTTGGAAGTTTCAAAACTCAAAAGTCATGAACTTAAAACTTAATGAACATGGGAGTTCTAAAATACCAAAGAGCATTACAATTAAATATAAATCTAGATATCCATAAATATATATGTTATAATTTTATAACATATTATTATTATTATTATTATTATTATTATTATTATTATTATTATTATAATACTAGTAATTATTATAATTTTTATTATTATTATTACTACTATTATAATTATAATTATAATTATAATAATTATTATTATTATAATTATTGTTAATATTATTTTGATTTGATTTGGGCGAAAATTTTTAGAGGTGAATATGATTTGGGCGAGAGTTTTTAGTGTGAGATGAAATATGAGCCTTTAAATTAAATTGAAAGAATTGAGATGAAATTTGAACCATCTTTATGCTTTATCGAATGAAAGATTTAAAATAAATTTTGTTTTATTTTATTGATTTTACAAGGACAAATGAATGTCCAATCAATGCCATCAATGGATGACAGAATTGTGTCTGTGCAAGCTAATAGGGTAGTTCCTGACCACCCGCCAGGTTTCTGGACAGCCATCTGGTGGTGTATGTGACTCGGCCATACGTGGCTACATGCCCATCTTCAGACCTAATATGCCCAGATCCACGTATAGATCGGACAAATCCAGTTATTCTAGGCAAAGACCACACCCCAGGGTAACTGGAGCAAATGATGTTCCTTTAGGTCCAAGAAAAGATTCTGAACAAAGGGTCGAGCCTAAGACTGATTATGAAAGACCTACCACCAACCTTCTGTTTGAGAACCAAACATAGGTCCATCCAGATATTCCTCAAGTAGGAAATCATATAGAGCATTGCTACACAGACAGTTTATTGGACAGGTGATTTTTTTTTTATTTTTTTGCTCGTCTCCCAAAAAATATATAGTATTTATTTTAACATGTATTTTTATAAAATATAGTGTTTTTATCCAAATTACACCTAAAAACACTATATTTTATAAAAATTTCTGTTAAAATAAATACTATACATTTTTTGAGAGTCAAAAAAAAAAAAAAACTGAAAATATCCAATATTCATGTCTAAAAAACCGGTCTGTGTAGACTTATTCAATCGTATAAGGGCAAATGTAAACATAAGCCACATGAACAATGCAAATGTACCTGTCAATCGAGTAGTGGAGATTGTTAGACACGTGGACCCAATGAGGTTTCCCATAAGACCAACATATAAAAAGCCATATCTTGAATGGATTTGACGTAGCGTATGAATTTTGTCAACACCAAATTTTGTATGCTTGACAAAATCACCAAAATAATAGGTCAAAATCACGCTAATAAATTAATGGAATATTTGATTGTATTATTGTGAAATCAAACTCATGAAATACACACAGATAAACATATACACATTATTATAAGAGAAAATATGAACACAAGAATTTACGTAGAAGTCCAATTAAAAAAAAACTACGGAGAGAGATAAGAAATCCACTAAAATAATATGGAGTACAAATTATTTATTTGTGTCATATGTTATTGTCCTTGTGTTCCTCCCCCAAACCCTTGCTTATTGTTGTATTTATAGTTGTCATATCCACCCGAATTCGATTAGGAGTCTGAGTCCTTTTTAGAATCACTTTATAACTGCAATTAATGTCTGATCGCTTCCTTCCCAAGTTAGATCTCCTTATCCCACCAAATAAAGAAACACAATCTTACTTTAATAAGGACTCTCCCACTGTCCACTATTTGACCAAGCTGTCCAAATAAACGTATATGGGCCAACATCAAATCTGATCCATTAAATAAGTTGGGCTACACCTCAGCTAGACCCAAATAATTACATCCCAACATTACCTCCAGTCTCTTATTTATAAAGAATTTAAAATAAGAGAATATATAAAAAGTCCACCATACCCTCTGACTGCTGTGTTGGTAAAAGTACTGAACCCACCACATCTACTGTCATTTGTCTTTTGGGAGAACAAAGCCTTCCCGAAAGATGTTTATTCGAAGGATGTTTATCCTTTCGGAAGTAACTAAGTCTTCCCGAAGGATGTTTATCCGTAGAATGTTTATCCGAAGGATGTCTATCCGAAGAATGTTTATCTTTTCGGGAGAATAAAGTCTTCCCGAAGTACGTTTATTCGACCTTATACCCCCAATCCGACCTTTTATCTCCATAATAGCCTTCCCAACCACTTGGGAGGCCTTGATCCAACTTTATATCTCCAAATGTAGATAACCGAAGACATATTGAAGCCGATGTGATATAGTCTGAAGTGAACTGGCATTATCCGAAGCGGGCCTGCCCAATAATATTTTTTCCTCTGCCACCTGAAGACCATAGAAAACCGCCAATGAGAGCACTAAATGTGTTATGCCGACGGGTTCGTCGAGAAATCAAATATTGTCATCCGATGATAAAATTTGATTTTGGTGATTATAATGGTTGAACGTGCTGACGGATGTGGGTTGCTATGATTAAATTCCACTAAGTCATTAAAGAGGTGGTGCTTGTCGAAGGTGATGAGGCTGCCCATTTGCAGCTTCCGTTGACTATTCATGCTTAGGCTTCTAAAAAATTAATTCTTTATCTTGCACCATAAAACATGCACTGAATCATAAAAACTCAAATGGGCATTGACATTTTGTAGGGATTCATCATCAAGTCCATCACTAAAAACTGTTGTCATGGATTAAAACACATGTAAAATTTCATATCAAGCAATCCTATTAGATAATTTTATCTTATATGCAGTATTAATTAGCCTATATATATGATACCATCACACTTAGCGAATCACATAATTACTGGCATATATTTAACCTACGATGTTCATATTAGTTTTCAAATCACAACTTTTCCTTGAAATCTGGATAACAATTTAAATATGCACTGCATATAAACTGTTGTTGTACTACCAAGTGATAGTAATCACATGGGTATGATTTATTAATTTGAATAAAGAAAATTAATCATATAAGTGACACATGATGCAACAGTGGGCTTTTATAAGCATAAACTATATGAATTTTATCATTTATAAGCATAACATCACATTGTAAATAAAAAGTCTACCAAGTCAAGAACTTTCAATACCAAATTTATATCACAAGTAAAATAGTAACAATAATCATGTTGATTTTGTAAATAAAAAAGAATTTCTTATCTTTTGTGTAAGATCTCCTCTTCTTGGTAAATCGATGATTTTAATTAATTATTAGAATATGCTTTCCCACATACGGCGCCAATGTTAACGCCAAATTTTGTACGCCTGACGAAATCACTAAAACAGTAGGCTAAAATCGCGCTAACAAGTTGCTGGAGTATTTGATTGTATTGTTATGAAATCAAACTCATGAAATACACACAGATAAACATACACACATCATTGTAAGAGGTATAAAATATGGACACAAGAATTTACGTGAAAACCCAATTGGAAAAAAACCACGGAGAGAGATAAGAAATCCACTAAAATAATATGGAGAGTAAAAATTGTTTATTTGTGTCATATGTTGTTATCCTTGTGTTCCTCTCCCAAACCCTTACTTATTGTTGTATTTATAGTTGTCATATCCACCCGAATCTAATTAGGAGTATGAGTCCTTTTTAGAATTACCTTATAACTGCAATTAATGACTGATCGCTTCCTTCCCAAGTTGGATCTCCTTATCCCACCAAATAAGGAAACACAATCTTATTTTAATAAGGACTCTCCCACTATTTGAGCAAGCTATCCAAATAAATGTATATGGGCTAACACCAAATCCGGTCCATTAAATAAGTTGGGCTACACCTTGGCTAGACCCAAATAATTACATGATTTGGGCCCAAGTAACCATGTCCCAACATTGCCCTCAGTCTTCAGTTGAATGAAACATTTAATTGAAGAGTATTTCAAACAAGGCCCATGTAATACCTAGAAAAAAATAAAATAATAAATAACATATAAATTTATTTATTTATTTTTAATATTTTAATTGGACTTTGCATTTTATTTGGGTCAAAGTGGTCATTTAATTTATGTGGGCTAATACGTATTAATAAGTGATGAATAAATTAAATTAGTAAAATTTGGGCCTTAATATTAATTGAACCCAATTGGAAGTTCATTAGAACAATACCTTTTCATTAATAAACATCTATACCTAATTTTATTTCATTATACAAATTGAGGGAAAGAGAGGAAAGAGAGACTTGTGTGGCTGCAAACAGGTAAAGAAAAGAAATTTGCTATCAAATGAGAAACAATTCAGATGAGTAAGTATGGTTTGAAAATTCTTTTGTAGTAGTGATTTTTTTATTATTATTATAATAATGATAATGGTGATGAACTAATATTATACATATATATAACGACCAAACTTGGGTCCAAAATCAGATATATATGTATATATATAAGAATAATTTTGAATAAATTTGTAATAAAGAGTTAAAAAAAGAAGAAAAACAAAAGAAAAAAGAAAATTAAATGGCAGGTATGAGGGTCACCTTTATTATAAGCAAAGGATGGTGCTATATATATTATCGACGTCGGATTTTTATTGTCCTTTTCGTTTTGACTTTTGTTGTTCTCATGTTAGGTGAGATTTGTTTGAAAAAAAGTTGTGAAAAAAGGTCCGATATATATATGTCGACGATTCGGATCTGTCTGAAGTCGTCAGTTGGTATTTTTAAATGGTTGCACCAACTCAACTGAGAAAAGGTTTGCACATTGACCTAGTGATGTAACACTGCTTAACAGGTCTGTGAAATCGAGATTCGTTAGGGTACGAGTGTAATACCCAGAAAAAAATAAAAAATAAAAAAATAATATTTAAATCCATATTTTAATTGGGCTTTTCTTATGTTTGGGTCAAATTAATTATATTTAATTTGTGTGAACTATAATAAGTATGTGATTATATTAATTTGGGCTTTTATACAAATTGAGTCTATTTTGTATTTGGGTAATATTAAAATCCTATTAAAATTAGGAAAACTAGTAATATATATATTAATAAATAAATAAAACAAAAATCATATATAGTGAACCCTACCTTTATTTGTCAAATAAAAAGAAAAAGAGGAGGTTGCCGCTTAACCAAGAGAAAGAGCGAGTTGTGAGATGGAATTAACCCACTGAAGAATCAAAATAGACTCATTTTCTTTCTTTTTGTTTTTGTATATGGTTATGGAGATCTCTTACTTGTAAAGTTGGACAAAAATGACTTTAAGACTTGTACTATACTGAGATTTGATTTCTTAGTAAAGCATTGGGTTTGCCAAAGTAGCTTAAGGAATCGAGCACTGTTTATTGGAAGAAATGGCTCATTTTCAGTTCTTGTATTTGAGGAGATTAGACAAATAATATTAGACAACAGGGTATATTACCTTGGATATGAAGGTGGCTGTAAGGTTTACCCCTTTCAGAAGGTTTATTATTACTCCTTGCACAAGGAAAATGAATTAGTTTACACAAAGGAAGGCTCAAGATTCAATGGTTTGCGTCGTCAAAGTTGATTGTGCGAGAATGTATTTGGATTGAACCTCGTGATCATTTTCAGAACGAACTTAATTCACTTGTTAAAAAATGAGGTCAAGTACTTGAGTGCTTAGTTTGAGTTCGAACGGAGAGAATTTAAGGAGTTACAATTTGGAATATAATTCCGGGTGCTACATTGCTTAATCCAGGTATGGATTCCGTACTCTTTCAGCGATACTCTTGTTAAATTTGATTTTTTCGTTTTGTCGCTTGTTTGAATTTCGTTATTATTTCACATAATTGTTTCCTGTGAAATAAATATATTAGTTTCATTTTAATTTAGAGTTGATATATATGACTCGTATTTGTACTCTTTGAATTAGGTTATCATGTTTAGTACTATTTATTTTTGATAGTTGTAGAGCGGTACATGTTGCTACCTTCTTTTTGAGACATTGTGACTATAATTTGATTTGGTTCAACATGTACATATAGAACTCTTTTGTTGGTATTATGTCGTATGTGTTGTGATATTTTTATTAGAATATACCATAGGGTATACCTGAGCTATAACCACCTGTGGGGGTACCACAGGCATGTCGTCTTGGCACGAGAGACATGACACTTTTCATGGCGGTATGATTAGTTCACGGCGTCTCCGTTTGGGCTCCGTAGGAAGTGGTCCATTTGGTGTTTTTTTTGTGGGAGGAGTATGGGTTAACCCTAGTTTTCTGTTCTACGGATTGGTGATGTTGTGCCAAACACACCTATCCAATTTTCATACATTTGGATTCGCGGTCCAATGTGTGATTTCCCTATGTGGCATTATTTTGGTTGCCTGTGTGGCATTATTTTGACTTGCCTATGTGGCATTATTTTGATGTGCTTGTGTGGCATTGTTTTGATTTGCCTGTGTGGCATTAGTTTGACTTGTCTGTGTGGCAAGATATATTTCTGAGCTCAATCGGTATGAAATAACCCCAACCATTTGTTTCAGCCTATTATTTCATTGTATTAGTTTTGTTGATTTCTGTTCAGTTCAATTCATTGGGTTAGTTATTTCAGTTCGTTATTTTCTTTACTCTTCTGTTTGTTTCGTTAATTCTGATGGTTCAGATATATTTTATTCAGACTTTTGGAGTTTTATTTTTGTCAGAGGCAATATTTTGTCTATGTTGATTTCGTATTTCAGTTGTATATC
Organism: Panax ginseng; assembly: GCA_020205605.1. Taxonomy (NCBI): domain Eukaryota; kingdom Viridiplantae; phylum Streptophyta; class Magnoliopsida; order Apiales; family Araliaceae; genus Panax; species Panax ginseng. The sequence goes on from CM035137.1 coordinate 45,457,774, forward strand.
TTTTGTATCTGTATATCCGTACTGGGCAATTGGCTCATGCTATGTTTTTCTTCCGGCAGGTTTGCAGGGGTGATTCAGGACTAGTGTGATGAGAGTGTTGCCTTTGACCATCTAGGTTGATTCAAATTTTAAGTTTTGATTATTTTGACTCTATTTGGAGAATTGTACTTATTACTTTATTAATGGATCACCACTATTAATATTTTGAGGTTGTTAGTGCTCTGTTTATTTAATTTGAGGTTTGTTGTGCTTTGCACGTGACCTCCCTTTCCTTTTCGGACAACTCTGTAACACCCCCTATCCAAAATAGAAAGAGAGGTTACGCACAACACAACAGAACTAACGAATATCACAAGGCTCTAAACCACAAAAGAATAATCTCATAATAATTAAATCTCATAAGACAAACCGTAATAAATGCCACACTTGCTCAAACCACAATCTAAAATAATGATTACAATACTAAATAAACTGACATAATAAGCCTAAACAAAATATTTCTAAACCATTGGAATGAAGGGAGCTCTCATCACACTTGCCCTTGATCCCCCTAATTACCTGCCGAAAGAAAAACACAGCATGAGCTAAATGCCCAGTACGGATATAGAATAAAAGAATGATGAAACGAAATAACTAACACAATTAAATGAACTGAACTGTACGAATAAACTAACATAACAAAATGATAGGCTGAATCAAATGGCTGGGTGTTATTTCATACCGAGCTCAAAATAAATAGTAATATACCTTGCCACACAGGCAAGTCAAATAATGCCACACAGGTAATCAAAATAATGCCACACAGGCAATCACACATCGGACTGCGCAATCCAGATGCATGCAAAATCGGAAGGCGTGTTTGACACAAACATCACCACTCCGCAGAACAGAACAGAACAGAAAACTAGAGTCGACCTATACTCCTCCCACAGCAAAACACCAAATGGTCTACTCCCAACGGAGCACAAAACAGAGATGCCGTGGACTGATCACACCGCCATGGAAGGTGTCATGCCTCGGTGCCAAGAGGACATGCCTGTGGTACCCCCACAGGTGGTTATAGCTCAGGTACACCCTACGGTATTCTAACAAGGATACCATGTCACAACACATGCGGCATAATATCAACAAAAAGGGTTTCTAATATGTACATGTTAAAATGAAATGAATCATCAACTCAAAGTCTCCAAAAATATTAACATGTCCTTTCTACGAGAATCAAAATAAATACAAAAGATGATACACTAGATCAAGAGTACAAACACGAGTTCTAAGTATCAATATCAAGACGGAACTATCAAAATAAATTTAGACATGTTGTACTAGTCTAAAGAGTACAAATATAAGTTCCAACTATGAACACCAAACGAACTATCAAAATAAATTGACAAGGAATAATTATGAGATGCAATACTAAATTTTGAAACGAATAACGAAACGAATAAATCAAAAACAAAATAGTCTCGCTGAAAGAGTACGGAATCCGTACCTGAATTAAGCAATGTAATACCCAAAGTATATTCTAAAAACTCGTTAAATTCCTTCCGTTCAAACTAATTACACAAATTAATAAAATAAATTAGGTACGCATCTTTTTGAAAATTAGGTACGTTCATTCTTTTGATTCCGGGGACATAATCCTTTTTAAGGGGTAGGTGATGTAATACCCGGAAAAAAATAAAAAATAAAAAAATAATATTTAAATCCATATTTTAATTGGGCTTTTCTTATGTTTGGAAATTAATTATATTTAATTTGTGTGAACTATAATAAGTATGTGATTATATTAATTTGGGCTTTTATACAAATTGAGTCTATTTTGTATTTGGGTAATATTAAAATCCTATTAAAATTAGGAAAACTAGTAATATATATATTAATAAATAAATAAAACAAAAATCATATATAGTGAACCCTACCTTTATTTGTCAAATAAAAAGAAAAGAGGAGGTTCTTAAACTTAACCAAGAGAAAGAAGCGAGTTGTGAGATGGAATTAACCCACCAAGAATCAAAATAGACTCATTTTCTTTCTTTTTGTTTTTGTATATGGTTATGGAGATCTCTTACTTGTAAAGTTGGACAAAAATGACTTTAAGACTTGTACTATACTGAGATTTGATTTCTTAGTAAAGCATTGGGTTTGCCAAAGTAGCTTAAGGAATCGAGCACTGTTTATTGGAAGAAATGGCTCATTTTCAGTTCCTGTATTTGAGGAGATTAGACAAATAATATTAGACAACGGGTATATTACCTTGGATATGAAAGGCGGTATTTAAGGTTTACCCTTTCAGAAGGTTTATTATTACTCCTTGCACAAGGAAAATGAATTAGTTTACACAAAGGAAGGCTCAAGATTCAATGGCTGGAACGTCAACAGATTTTGTGCAGAATGTATTTGGATTGAACCTCGTGATCATTTTCAGAACGAACTTAATTCACTTGTTAAAAAATGAGGTCAAGTACTTGAGTGCTTAGTTTGAGTTCGAACAGAGAGAATTTAAGGAGTTACAATTTGGAATATAATTCCGAGTGCTACATTGCTTAATCCAGGTATGGATTCCGTACTCTTTCAGCGATACTCTTGTTAAATTTGATTTTTTCGTTTTGTCGCTTGTTTGAATTTCGTTATTATTTCACATAATTGTTTCCTGTGAAATAAATATATTAGTTTCATTTTAATTTGGAGTTGATATATATGACTCGTATTTGTACTCTTTGAATTAGGTTATCATGTTTAGTACTATTTATTTTTGATAGTTGTAGAGCGGTACATGTTGCTACCTTCTTTTTGAGACATTGTGACTATAATTTGATTTGGTTCAACATGTACATATAGAACCCTTTTGTTGGTATTATGTCACATGTGTTGTGACATGATATTTTTATTAGAATATACCGTAGGGTATACCTAAGCTATAACCACCTGTGGGGGTACCACAGGCATGTCGTCTTGGCACGAGGGACATGACAATTTCCATGGCGGTGTGATTAGTTCACGGCGTCTCCGTTTGGGCTCCGGAGGAAGTGGGCCATTTGGTGTTTTGTTGTGGGAGGCGTATGGGTTAACCCTAGTTTTCTGTTATGCGAATTGGTGATGTTATGCCAAACACACCTATCCGATTTGCATACATTTGGATTCGCGGTCTAATGTGTGATTTGCCTATGTGGCATTATTTTGGTTGCCTGTGTGGCATTATTTTGACTTGCCTATGTGGCATTATTTTGATGTGCCTGTGTGGCATTATTTTGATGTGCTTGTGTGGCATTGTTTTGATTTGCCTGTGTGGCATTAGTTTGACTTGTCTGTGTGGCAAGATATATTTCTGAGCTCAATCGGTATGAAATAACCCCAGCCATTTGTTTCAGTCTATTATTTCATTGTATTAGTTTTGTTGATTTCTGTTCAGTTCAATTAATTGTGTTAGTTATTTCAGTTCGTTATTTTCTTTACTCTTCTGTTTTTTTCGTTAATTCTGATGGTTCAGATATATTCTATTTAGACTTTTGGAGTTTTATTTTTATCAGAGGCAATATTTTATCTATGTTGATTTCGTATTTCAGTTATATATCTTTTGTATCTTTATATCCGTACTGGGCAATTGGCTCATGCTGTGTTTTTCTTTCGGCAGGTTTGCAGGGGTGATTCAAGGCTAGTGTGATGAGAGTGTTGCCTTTGACCATCTAGGTTGATTCAAATGTTAAGTTTTGATTATTTTGACTCTATTTGGAGAATTGTACTTATTACTTTATTAATGGACCACCACTATTAATATTTTGAGGTTGTTAGTGCTCTGTTTATTTAATTTGAGGTTTTTTGTGCTTTGAACGTGACCTCCCTTTCCTTTTCGGGAAGGGGGTGTTACACCGGGGGCTTGATTATGCGGAGGGAAGGTGTTAGGCACCCCCGACATCCGTGTTACCACGGTGACTTCCATTTTTCAATTAAACTGTTATATGAATATACGTGTGTGTATGGGTTAATGTGAAATTATCCGGAAGTAGTGCTATGCCTCATTTGCACCTGTATACAAAGGGTTTGAATTTTGTATAAAAGTTCAGTTTTAACAAGATATAGCAGTGATGTTTTGTAAAATAGGTTTTTCAAACCCTTATGCTCAATAGTAATTGAGGCCTTTGATACTTTCATTTTATTTTATTTTCGGCTTGATTGCTTTTATTTTCGAGAAGCGAGGCATCTTCGAGAAAATAATATACATAGAAGTGCCGAACTCCTTGTGGGCATGAGATCCATCTAATGAAATTCAAACACTGTAAATAATGTACAAGCTGATTACAGCCGAAAATGTCCATCACGGGAACCAAATCTAGATTCAGGAGATTGAATCTGTGATCACATGATTCCTAGGCTCACATGATGTAGAAGTTTGTATGAAAGCTGTAAGCAATTATATATATAAAAGCTATATATATATATATATATTTATAGCTTTTATATATTTACATTTCCAATCCCCCATGGAGTTGCTTCGTGGTGGTTGGAACTCCATGGGGGATTGGAAATGTAAATATATAAAAGCTATAAATATATATATATATAGATTTATCAACCGCCATGAAGTAAACTCCAAAGTGGACGAAATGTAAATAAAGCAATAAAAATCGATCAACCGCCACTAAGTAAACTCGAAAGGACTAAATGTAAAGAAAGTAGTAAAAGGCCATGAAGTAAACTCAGTTCTATGTAAATTGTATATATATATATATATATATATATATATATATATATATATATCTAATCGAACGCATATAAATATTATATCCAGGCTCAATCAAATAGAGTTTGATGGTAATAATATATATAAGTATTTATATATATATAAAAGCAGTAAACGCACCAGATATATATCCAGGGTCATCGAACAGAGTTCGACAACAGTTTATATATAAAAATATATATAAAAGCAATAAACGCTCCTAACGTGAGCCCAAGCTCATCGAACAGAGTTCAACAACAGTTTATATATATATATATATATATATATATATATATATATACAAAAGCAATAAACGCTCCGGACGTGAGTCCAGACTCAATCGAGGCATAACTCGATAATGCTAGTACAAATATATATATATATATATATATACACACAAAAGAAATAAAAAACCACGGACCGAAGTCCGGGTATACGCACGCAACACGATTCTCAACGTGAATAACTATGTGTGCATAGTAGTGGAGAAAGGCTTTAAGAAATGTAAGAAGGCTTATAATGGATTGCCAAAGAAGACTTCAATAGCTTTAAATGGATGAACACTCGTGTAAGACCCCAACCTTTTTTTAATAAAGATAATTTTTCTATAAATATCATTTTTAAATATTATGGAATGAATTTGATATAATGTTATAGTTGTGGGTAATATTTATAAATTTTGTAAAGTACGCAAGTTGTTATATAATATTCGATTGGTCAAGGAATATTCGTTTTAACAGAGAATATTTGTACGACGACACAATCATTGGCGGACCCCACAACGGAATTATTGTCGGATTGAGAAAACGACAAAAATATTTATGAAAATAACGGCGGAAGTTTTACCGTTAACTGTTGAAACACCAAGTGTTAAAAGTACAGGAATATGCGTGGTTGCATAGTAGCACACGGTATTGATTATTGATGCTTACGTGAGAAGTCACTCAGTTTTGTTCAATTATTGCTTCAGTAATTGTTGCATAGTATCTCACGTTATTTGATTCAATTATTGTTGATATTTTTTATATTATTAAATCAATAATTGAGATGACAGAGTTATTAATATTATTATTTGCAATATTATCGATGTCTAAAAGTTCTGCCAATGAGAGGTTTGGTCACCTACTTGCGCACCAATAAGAAGAAATCCTTATTGAAAAGCCCCCTCTTTCCTGGGAACGACCTGGTCGATTAATAGTGTGAATTATAATAATGATGATGAAGTTTTGTTTTATTAGTATTATTAATGTAATAAAACAGAAAAGATTTTTATATAAAACAAAATACTTTTATAAAGTTATTCGTTTTATTAGACTATAAATAGAATATATTATATTCTATTATGCATTGTGTTTTGCATAGTAAAATCTTTTTATATAAAATAGAATACTTTTATAAAGTTATTCGTTTTATTAGACTATAAATAGAATATATTATATTTTATTATGCATAGTGTTTGTATAGTGCCTGTATAGTATTTTGTTGATCGATTTTGCAATCAATGAATATGTGCAAATATACACGGTCAACAAGTAATAAAGTGAAAGTAGAGTAACGATCACACGAGGAATTATTTAATAAAAATTACCAAGTACTAACTCTTAACCAAATTAATTTTATTTAAATAATTGCAAATTGTGATTTTTCTAATTAAGAAAACTAAATTAAAACAATTAAAAGAGATTATTCTAAAAGAAAGCAAATAAACAACTAAAATTTGAATGAATTCAGATAAATAAGGATTAAGACTCCAATATCCCCAATTATGAATTATAAATCAATTATTCAATTATTCTAATTATTATGTCTACTGAATTGTTAACAAGAATTCTCAAATGCCAAAAGCCCTCTCTCGAGTGATCAATTGCCTTCTATTTAACCCAGATTAATTTTGCTATATCTCTATGCAAAACAATTGAATTAAACTCAATTATAATCCCAATTCCTTATGTGTTACACTAAAAATAGATATTCTCATTCTATTCACAAACCTAATTATTCACTGTACAAATAACTAAGTCACATGTCACCATGCCCAGTTCTAACCCTAGAATTCCTTTCTCAATTCCTTCTAGAGTAACAAGGTAATTACTGATCAGATAATTAATCAATAAGCACAAAGCAAGATGAACAATTCACTTCAACATAAATAATTAGAATAAATCAAATAATCAATTCATAATCATAAAAAGTCCAATTGAAATCTTAATGAAAGAGTTAGTTCATAATTAATGAATTAAAATCAAGAATCCACAATTGAATAGACATTAAAAGATAAAAGTAAGAGAAGAGAAGAGAATATAATCTATTATCGGTGGCCTTGAGACTCTCTTTTTCGCTCCCGCTTTGAATCTTTAATGGTCTCCAAGTTGCTTCAATCCCCAAAACTAATAAGAACTAGGGTTATGTTCTAATCTAAATAAGTGTTTAATCTAGTCTAATCTATGTAATCCCCCCCTATTTTATGCCTTACATCATGTATTTATAGGTTACAAGTCCAATTTTGAGTTTAGGAACAAACCCAATCCAATTTGGAGTCAAAAAGGTGTCAAAATTCGCCCAAAACGCATCCAGACCATCACCAAGCCCTTCCCAAAGACACCCAGTATTGAACGACGCCAAACACCGCCTTATAGTGCCCCGAATTTGGAAAATGAACTAAGAATAGCGCCCGGTATTGTACATAAAGTCTCGACATTTTCTGCTCCGACGTCCTTTGAGAAAATGGCCATAACTTCTTCGTTCGAACTCCAATTTTGATGATTCAAGATGATCCGGAAAGAGAAAAAGTAGATCTACAACTTTAATTGTTTAAGATTTTCGAAATAAGGTCTGTAGCAATACTTAAATTGGCTCTGAAGTGACTGCTGTGTAAATGGCAAGCCGAAAACGCGAATCTAGCCACCCCGAACGTCGATCCATGTAACTTTTATCCCAATTCCTACAAAACAACATAAAACATGCTTGAATAGACATAAACACTTAAAAACTAATCTAAAAGACTTGAGAACAATAATAAATTAAGCCCGAATGTATCCAATTCATGTGTATAAAACTCACTCATCATGTTTGCATAGTAAAATCTTTTTATATAAAATAGAATACTTTTATAAAGTTATTCATTTTATTAGATTATAAATAGAATATATTATATTTTATTTAAAAGATTTTGTTTTATTAGAATATTTTATAGTAAACCAATCTGGATCGTCCGTTTAAAAGTAAATCAATCTGGATCATTTAGGAATTAGTTACTATTCAATCCATTCTCCTATATATAGAAGCTCATTCCTTCATTATTTCTTACGAATTCACTGAAACTCTAGAGAGAGAAACTATAGAGAGAAAGAAGAAGAGTATTCTACTACTTCACTACTCCTATATCAAGTTTGTTCTAAGCTAAGGGGTATTATTTCTTTCATATTCATGAAGAGAACTTCTGTTATTCTATTCTTTGTTATACTCATTGGAATAACTCAGATCACGCTGATCTACCCTATACTTGGTGAAATTCTTCTGTTATTCCATTCTTTATTATTATGTTGGAATAATCTGTCTACGCGAAGTACCACATACATGGTGAAATTCTTCTGTTATTCCATTCTTCATTATTCTGTTGGAACATCCTGTTTGAGCGTTACGCATGACCTAGTTCCATTATTTATTATTCTGTCAGAATATCCTGTCTGTGCGTTTACGCATGACCTGGTTCCATTCTTTATTATTCGTCGAATATCCCGTCTCACCAAGCGCGTACGCACGACCGGTTCCATTATTTATTATTACATTGGAATAACTCATGCATGCGCGCTTCTATCGCATGTCTGGTGATTTCTTTTGTTATTCCATTCTTTATTATACTCAATTGGTTAAAGTTTTGATTTCTATACTCCATAAAATTAGTGGAATATCCTTAATATTTGCGCTTCATCCAGTTACTTTTCATGGAAATATTCTTCTGAGCATTCTTGAATTTTACTCTACAAAGAAGTATCATGTTGACAATTTGGACGTTATTAGTTCATGGATAAATTAATTCTTGAACTTGTTTTATTGAATTCTTATATCATTGTCATCATCCTTCTGTTTATATTATGTCGAAAGTCATCTGTGGCCTGTAGTGCATAGATGGACTTGGTATGATTATGATCAGGGATTAATCGGTATAATCATGACCGTAATGTTACAAATGATGTGGTAAAAGTCCTCATTGGCCCGTAGTGCATTGATGGACAATTGTTGGCATGATCATGACCATTGATAAATACACGAATATCCTTGGCCCGTGGTGCATGGATAATTTGTAGTAGTGATACTAATTAATATCCTCGGTCAGTAGTGCAGGGGATGATGTGGATTATTTATTGTCGAGTCTCAAATGATGATAAAGTGATGAAAAACCTTTTAAATCATAAAAGATAGTAAATTTTATTTTCTACTTGACTCTTTTAATGGATTGCTTGTTCCGCCTGCAGCTTAAACTTGATGTTTGTTATATTATATCGCTTTAACACCGTTGAAGGCTAACAATAATTTATTCTCAGATTATCTTAGTCATAATATTTCTTACCTCGGGCTAGTTGAGCTCACCTTTTACTTTCATTGTTCTCTTGAAATGAGAACGTAGCGAGGACTAGTCGGGGAACGGAGTGACGGTCTAGATAATAGCATTAGTAGGCCTCACTATTCTGTTAAATAGTGTGATAATAAATGTAATAAGGACTCAATTGAGTGTGGATATTGTCTAGATGACAATATTTGTATTAAAACTCACAGCATATGTTTTGTCGTATTTTACACGACTGTTGTATAATAAAGTTGTATTTGAATTTTGTACTATGTATTTGACGACTCAAGATGGGTGATGTATACCTATTTTGGGGGCATCACAGTTGGTATCAAAGCTTAGGGATATGATCCCTGGTTGAGATGTGAGACTAGAACTAGGAGGGGAGAGACGGGGAATTCCTTCGCTAGTATGACCTACCTAAGTTTATTTGGCATTTAATTGGTCGGTCAGAGTATAGGGATAATTTATTGCATGTCAATTAACGTTTGTTTTGTGGCAGTATTTGAAAATGGCATCCGAGAATATTGAGATTAACAATGGAGCACAGGAGACAGTTGAGTCTCCACAAATCAATAATTAGGATAATGTGCATCAAGAAGGCGACAATCCTCAAGTAAACAACAACACTGACCAGATGATGAAAGATGGAATGTTCAGAGGCTTTATGAAATTCATGAAACATTAGCGAAGAGCGGCTCCTGTGACAAAATGCGGTGGAAACAACACCAACTCTTGGACGGATCACCACTTAAGCGCTCAAGGAACTGGGACCACCGAGTTTTTGGAGAGCCAAAACCACTTAAGGCGAGATGTGGATAAAGCGAGATCAACAAGATATTTGATGTCTTGGGATGCTCCAGGAGCAAAAGGTTCTCTTTGCCACCTTCATGTTGCGCGAGGCGGACATTGGTGGGAATCAGAAGCGACTCAACTTGCCGTGACCGAGGATGTCTTGGGAGAAGTTCCAAGAACTGTTCAATGACAAGTACTTTTCCGAAAGTATTCGCTCACATAAAAGAGGTAGAGTTCATTAAACTGGAACAAAACAACATGACCGTGTCGCAAAGACGGGCAGCCAAGTTTGCCGAAATGTCCTCCGGTTTATATCCCATTTGGTTGATAATGAGGAGAGAATGACACGGATGTTTTTAAGAGGTTTGAAACCTGAGATACGTCAATACCTCATTTCTCATAAACTTTGCATGTATTCAGATGTTGTTAATAGGGCTCAGTTATTGGAGCGCGATAATGAGTTAACCCAACCAAAAGAGAGCAGCCGACAAAATGATAATACCAGAGATAACAGTCATTGAAGCGGTGACAACAAGCGTGGAGGGAATCAACATGCAAGAAATGGTAACCACTTCGGTGGAAATCATGGTCAAAACAATAAGAGTGGACATTTTAAGAAGAGGAGATTCAAAAATGATGGAAAGACGCCAAAGATCAAAGACCATCGTTAAGGAAGGAGAACGATCACCTATCATATGCTTCAAATGTGGAGGGGAGGGACACATCAGTCCAAACTGCGCGATGCCATCCAAAGCATGTTACAATTGTGGAAGAGAAGGCCACCTGGCCCGATTTTGTCATGCACCAAAGACAAGTCCAGCTAGGATGGAGGCATCAAAGGCCGTCCCAGATAAGACAAAACCGGTAGTTCAAGGGAGAGCGTTTGTCGTGACCTCCCAGAAAGAAAGGAACCCGAACGAGGTCATCACGGGTAAGCTTATCATAAACTCTAGCGAAGTATATACCTTATTTGATACCGGTTCTACCCATTCTTTTATTTCTCCTACTTGCGCTCAACGTTTAAATTTGACTCTGGAGAAATTAGACTTTAACTTATTTGTGGAAACTCCGTTGGGAGAAACCTTCATTACATCCACTGTTTATAAGTCTTATTTGGTTCAAATTAGTACCCTCACATTACCTGTCGATCTTATTTCATTGAAAATACTTGTATTTGACGTAATTCTAGGGATTGATTGGTTAACTACTCATCATTCAAAAATTGATTGTTTTCGTAAGGTTTTTAGCTTTCATATTCCTAACCAACCTATTATGCGAATTCAAGCAACCAAACCATTAAAATCAATCACTATCATCACAAGCCATAAAGCTATTCGTTTATTAAAAAATGGATGTTAAGCTTTCTTAGCTCATGTCATAGATCAAAATAAAAATACTTCAGTTTTGAGTGATATTTCTATTGTTAATAAATTTCCTGATGTATTCCCTGAAGAACTTCCTGGCCTACCCCTAGAGCGTGAAATTGAATTTTGTATCGACCTTGAACTCGGTACAAAACCCATTTCCAAAGCCCCATATCGAATGGCTCCTATTGAACTTCAGGAGTTAAAGACCCAACTGCAGGAATTGTTAGACATTGACTTTATTCATCCTAGTACTTCTCCTTGGGGTGCTCCTGTTCTATTCGTGAAGAAGAAAGATGGGAGTATGCGACTTTGTATTGATTATCGGGAATTGAATCATGTCACCATCAAAAATAGGTACCCATTGCCACGTATTGATGACCTATTTGACTAGTTGCAAGGCGCCAAATTCTTTTCAAAGATTGATCTTCGTTTTGGATCACCAATTGAAGATTAGAACCGATGACATTCCAAAGACGACTTTCAGAACTCGGTACGGGCATTATGAATTCCTAGTCATGTCTTTTGGATTGACTAATGCTCCTGCCGCCTTCATGGATATGATGAACCGAGTATTCAAGGAATATTTGGATCACTTTGTGGTCGTCTTTATTGATGACATCCTTATTTATTCCAAAAGCCGTGAAGATCATGAGCAACACTTGAGGCTGATACTCCAAAAGCTTCGTGAAAACACGCTTTATGCCAAATTGAAGAAATGCGAGTTCTGGCTTGAGGAAGTAACATTCCTTGGGCACGTGGTATCAAGTCAAAGAATATTTGTTGACCCGACAAAGATTGAAGCTATTCAAAGCTGGGAAGAACCTAAATCAGTGATCGAAATACGTAGCTTTCTCGGTTTAGCTGGTTATTATCGGAGATTCGTAGAAGGATTTTCTCGAATTTCTACTCCATTAACTCAGCTGACTCAGAAAGATAAAAAATTCGGTTGGAGTGAGGAATGCGAGAAGAGTTTTCAAGAACTCAAGAGGAGACTCATACCAGCACCTGTTCTGACAATACCATCTGGCTCGAAGGGATTTGTCATCTATAGTGACGCTTCAGGCAAAGGGTTAGGATGTGTTCTCATGCAACATGGGAAAGTCATAGCCTATGCCTCTCAACAACTCAAAGAATATGAGAGTAATTATCCTACTCATGATCTAGAGTTGGCAGCAATCGTTTTTGCACTAAAGATTTGGAGGCATTACTTGTATGGGGAGAAAGTGGAGATCTTTACGGATCATAAAAGCCTCAAATATTTCTTCACTCAAAAGGAACTCAACATGCGACATCGGCGTTGGCTTGAACTGTTGAAAGATTATGATCATACCATCCAATACCATCCTGGAAAAGCAAACGTGGTAGCTGACGCATTGAGTAGATGATCATATGCGGGTACGTGTGTGATATTGTCAACGCAAAGGCCCATTTTGTATGACTTGCAAAGGATGGAGATAGAGATAAAGACTCCAGGGACCTACGTGATGGTGGCGAATATACGAGTAGAACCAACTTTAATCGATAAAGTTAAAGTTGCTCAAGCTACAAACCTGGAGCTGATACGTATGAGGAAGAAAGTACAAGAAGGGGCTATGCTTAAGCAAGAATCGATGAAGAAGGAATACTTGAGTCAACTCTGCACTTTGTGTTCCTAACGACCCCGAAAGTTAAAGTATAAAATCATGATGGAGGCGCACAACACACACCGCTTGCAATCCATCTGGGAGTACCAAAATGTATCATGATCTTCGACATACATTTTGGTGGGGCAATATGAAGAGGGAGATAACGCTGTTTATCTCAAGGTGTTTAACTTGTCAACGAGTTAAGGCAGAACATCAAGTACTAAAAGGTCCATTGCAACCACTTGAAATTCCAGAATGGAAGTGGGAGCACATTACCATGGATTTCGTTACCGGTCTTCCCAAGGTTTCTCAAGGCATAGATGCAATTTGGGTCATTATTGATAGATTGACCAAGTCTGCTCATTTCTTACCTATACAAGAAACGTATACACTTGAACGTCTTTCTCGTATGTACATAAACGAGGTTGTAAGATTGCATGGTATGCCAGTATCCATAGTTTTTGATCGAGTCCCAAGATTAACTTCACGATTTTGGGTTAGTTTGCAAAAAACTATGGGCACAGATTTACGATTTAGTTCGGCATATCATCCTCAGACGAATGGACAATTAGAGAGGACTATTCAAACTCTTGAAGATTTATTAAGACTATGTGTCCTTGATTTCAAGGGAAGTTGGGACAAGTTCTTACCATTGGTGGAGTTTTCCTACAACAACAGTTATCAAACAAGTATTGGCATGGCTCCATTCAAAGTGTTGTATGGAAGAAAGTGTCATTCTCCAGTATGCTGGGATGAGGTGGGTGAAGCAACGTTGTTGGGATCGGATTTAGTACGTATGACTACAGAAAAGATATAAACGATCCGACAACATATAAAAACCTCAAAAGATTGACAAAAGAGTTATGCTGATCTTCACCGAAAGGACGTGGAATTCGATATTGGAGATCATGTGTTGTTACGTGTTGCTCCATGGAAAGGAGTTACGAGATTTTTAAAGAGAGGAAAGCTCAATCCTCGATTCATTGGCCCATTTTTAATCCTCGATTGAGTAGGAACTATGGCGTATAGACTCGCTTTACCTCCAAGTATGTCTCATGTTCATAACGTTTTTCATATATCCATGTTACGTAAATATGTGAAAGACCCGAACCACATTATTGAGTTAGAACAGGACGAAATAGCGGAAGATTTAACGTATGAAGAGGTTTCTGTTCAAATCTTGGATAAGAAGGAACATATTCTACGCTCTAAGGTTATACCTCAAGTCAAAGTTTTGTGGAGAAACTAGGATGTTGAGGAAATAACCTGGGAGTTAGAATGTGAAATGAAATCAAGGTATCCTTACCTCTTCAACATACCAGGTATGTACCCTAATTTCAAGGGCGAAATTTCATAAGAAGGGGAGGTTGTAAGGCCCCATTTTTTTTTTAAATAAAGATGATTTTTCTATAAATATCATTTTTAAATATTATGGAATGAATTTGATATAATGTTATAGTTGTGGGTAATATTTATAAATTTTGTAAAGTACGCAAGTTGTTATATAATATTCAATTGGTCGGGGAATATTCGTTTTAACAGAGAATATTCGTACGACTGCACAATCATTGGTGGACCCCACAACGGAATTATTGTCGGATTAAGAAAATGACAAAAATATTTTATGAAAATAACGGCGGAAGTTTTACCATTAACTGTTGAAACACCCGATGTTAAAAGTACAGGAATACGCGTGGTTGCATAGTAGCACACATTATTGATTATTGATGCTTACGTGAGAAGTCACTCAGTTTTGTTCAATTATTGCTTCAATAATTGTTGCATAGTATCTCACGTTATTTGATTCAATTATTGTCGATATTTTTTATATTATTAAATCAATAATTGAGATGACAGAGTTATTAATATTATTATTTGTAATATTAACGATGTCTAGAAGTTTTACCAAGGATTGGTTTGATCACCTAATTGCGCGCCGATAGGGAGAAATCCTTATTGGAAAGCCCCCTCTTTCCTGGGACTGACCTGATCGATTAATAGTGTGAATTATAATAATGATGATGAAGTTTTGTTTTATTAGTATTATTAATGTAATAAAATGTAAAAGCTTTTTATATAAAATGTAATACTTTTATAAAGTTATTCATTTTATTAGACTATAAATAGAATATATTATATTCTATTATGCATAGTGTTTTTTCATAGTAAAATCTTTTTATATAAAATGTAATACTTTTATAAAGTTATTCGCTTTATTAGACTATAAATAGAATATATTATATTTTATTATGCATAGTATTTGCATAAGGCTCGCATAGTGTTTTCATAGTAAAATCTTTTTATAAAAATGTAATACTTTTATAAAGTTATTCGTTTTATTAGATTATAAATAGAATATATTATATTTTATTTAAAATTTTTGTTTTATTAGAATATTTTATAGTAAACCAATCTGATACCGTCTGCTTTAAAAGTAAATCAATCTGGACCGCTCAGAATTAGTTACTATTCAGTCCATTCTCCTATAAATAGAAGCTCATTCCTTTATTATTTCTTACGAATTCACTAAAACTCTAGAGAGAGAAACTATAGAGAGAAAGAAGAAGAGTATTCTGCTACTTCACTACTCCTATATCCAGTTTGTTCTAAGGTAAGGGGTATTATTTCTTTCATATTCATGAAGAGAACTTCTGTTATTCTATTCTTTATTATTCTGTTGGAATAACCTGTATACGCGGTCTACCCTATACTTGGTGAAATTCTTCTGTTATTCCATTCTTTATTATTATGTTTGAATAACCTATCTATGCGAAGTACCGCATACATGGTGAAATTCTTCTATTATTCCATTCTTCATTATTCTATTGGAACATCCTGTCTGTGCGTTACGCATGACCTGGTTCCGTTATTTATTATTCTGTCAGAATATCCTGTCTGTGCGTTTACGCATGACCTGGTTCCATTCTTTATTATTCTGTCAGAATATCCTGTCTTTGCATTTACGCATGACCTGGTTCTATTATTTATTATTCTGTTGGAATAACCTGTCTATGCGGTCTATCGCATGCCTGATGATTTCTTTTGTTATTCCAATCTTTATTATACTCAGTTGGTTAAAGTTTTTATTTCTATACTCCATGAAATTAGTGGAATATCCTTGATATTTGCGCTTTATCCAGTATCTTTTCATGGAAATATTCTTCTGAGCATTCTTGAATTTTACTCTACAAAGAAGTATCATGTTGACAATTTGGACGTTATTAGTTCCTAGATAAATTAATTCTTGAACTTGTTTTATTAAATTCTTATATCATTGTCATCATCCTCATGTTTATATTATGTTGAAAGTCATCTGTGGCTCGTAGTGGTATAGATGGACTTCGATGATTATGACCGAGTGATTAATCGGTATAATCATGATCGTAATGTTACAAATGATGTGGTAAAAGTCCTCATTGGCCCATAGTGCATCGATGGATAGTTGTTGGCATGATCATGACCATTGATGAATACACGAATATCCTTGGCCGTGTGTGCATGAATAATTTGTGGTCGTGATACTAATGAATATCCTCGCCATAAGTGGTGGATGATGTGGATTATTTATTGTCGAGTCTCAAATGATAAAAGTGATGAAAACCTTTTAAATCATAAAAATAGTAGATTTTATTTTTTACTTGACTCTTTTAATGGATCGCTTGTTCCTACCGCAGCTTAAAACTTGATGTTTGTTATATTATATCGCTTAACATCGTTGAAGGCTAACGATAATTTATTCAGATTATCTTAGTCATAATATTTCTTCTCGGGCTAGTTGAGCTCACCTTTTTACTTTCATTGTTCTCTTCAGGAAATGAGAACGTAGCAAGGACTAGTCGGGGAACGAAGTGACGGTCCAGATAATAGCATTAGTAGTCCTCACTATTCTGTTAAATAGTGTGATAATAAATGTAATGAGGACTCAATTGAGTGTGGATATTGTTTAGATGACAATATTTGTATTAAAACTCACATCATATATTTTGTCATATTTTACACGACTGTTGTATAATTAAGTTGTATTTGAATTTTGTACTATGTATTTGGTGACTCAAGATGGGTGATGTATACTTATTTTGGGGGCGTCACAACTCGGTTGTCACCGGTAAAATATAGCAAAATATAAGCTCACAAGTGTTTAAAATGAGAAAGGACTCAGTTTATAGTGTGTACAGAGCAAATTGGATAAGACTTCCTCGCGTTTTCTCTTGCTAAAATGACCACCCCAAGCCCTCTATTTATAGAGTGGGGAGCCACAGGTGTACCTGCAGCTGCCCGGGGTACCCCGGGCAATGTGGATCCCACTGTCTTGAAGTACGTGCACTCAGACAATGCGCTGTTTGCTCGAACCTTCATAACTTTCAATCCGGGAGTCTGATGGAAGCATGCCATACCATTCTAAAAAGCTCTTTCCGAGAGCTATTCAATGACATAGGATTTGTACTTTTTTATTCCAAGAAGATGGGTCCATGACCAAAATAGCATTTCCGGGTCTCTGTTAGGTAGTCCATTGAGCTGTTTTGCGTAGTTTGCGCTCGGAAGTTAAGATATGGTTCTCGTGGGACTTCTTTTGAATCAATTTGAGTTAAAATGAGTGTATTTTATTTGAGTTGAAGTTGAGTTAGCAAAATGACCATTTTTCCCCTCTCAGGGTTATCTCCGATTTTTGCACAGTTGTAGCAGTCTTTTCTCAAGGTTATCTTTGAGATCGCTATGCTGTTGACTCTAAATGTCCTCAGGGTTATCTCTGAGGTTGGTTTGACCTCCAGGGGTTGACTCCGGGCATTTAAACTTGATCTCCCGGGGTTATCTCTGGGGTTGGAACTGACTTTCCCAAGGTTGTCTCTGGGGTTGGAAACTGATTTCCCTGGGTTATCTCTGGGGTTGGAAACTGGATCTCCTGGGGCTATCTCTGGGGTTTGGAATTGATGTTGTGGTCCTCTATGTGACACCCCCAAACCCAGGTACTTCATTCCCACAGGATTTGGTGCTCACTTAATCAAACATTCATATCTAACTACCCAATCACAATGAAATTGAATAATAAAAACCTTCCCCATCAAAGGGTTACATAATACAAATCTCCCAGGTTGTCTAACCTTTAAATACAATCATTCAAATGCGGAAAATTAATAAACTTCATTACAACCATTCAATTAAAAACTGGTAATAAAATGTCAACATATTACAAGCCTTCAATACTTGTTCATCTTTCCTTTTTCTTTACTGGTGGTAGGTACATCAACCTTCTCATCTTTAACTGTAATAGTTATATAAGCAAGAGTGAGCAAACAAAGCTCACTTGAAATAACAATGAATGAAAAATCTTTACAAAAACTGTCAAATAAGAGGCTCGATAGAATTAAACAATATGATTTATCAACATTCTGAAGTATATAACTGAGGGTCCTAAGACCATGAACTATGTCCATAGTTATAAGTAATTTTTCAACTTAAACTTTAACAGTCATAAGACTATAGGGACTCCTCACACTTAGGGGATCAAATTCGTCGCATAATGTATTGTGCACAAAACATTTCAACGCTAAGCGTAAGTTACCCCTAATAATAGGGTTGTTCATATCAGTATTTAGAGTACAAGTCAGCACCAAAGTGAGTTTGGTTTGAATACATTTAAAGGTAATTTGGAATTCAACGAACATCAACTAAGGATTAGTTGAATAAAACTAATAACATCATATCAATAGAATAATCGTAATTGAATTGACATGGTAACTTAAAATCATACTTTAGGAATAATCTAATAGCATACACCTTGAATAACAATAACACACCTTGCTTGAACAATATTAAGCCAATGTTATTTAGAATTGAATACTAAGCATGAATAGCAATTTGAACGATAAAACTGTTCAACATTAGTATATATAAATTTGCATGCTAAACAACAAGTTAAATACAAGAATAACTTACTCAATATCAAAATTAAAGTTTTTGAAACCTTGCATTATTATATTGTAATCAAATTGGAAACAATAATTGGTTCAACAAGATAATGGATTAGAGAACTTGCCTTGCTCGTAGGCTAAACCGAACAATTCGAATCACAATATCCTATATACATATGTCATCATGACATAGTTAGTCACTATCACTTTACAAACATAACTAAGTACACTCATCATGTAAGATTTGATTTTTAATCACATAATCACGTTACAAAACAAGTTAATTATTAATAACATGCTCATTCATGGTATAGAAATATTGAAATCATAACTTAACAGTCCTACTATTAACACATAAAAATTCCTTCAGATTTTGAGTACAAAAAGTACAATGTCAGACCATTATTCGCTTAACTCACATGTTTGCTGGCTGAGATTATCTTGTGGGTCGATCTTCACGGGAAAATTAAACTACGAGGCCATGTTTGCGGTGTAGGCGCTTGACTATTTGGCCAATAAATTGCGAACTTGACAGACAACTTGAGAACAACATGAACAAAAGCCAATTTTGGCCTACAAGCTACTTTTTAACAGCCTAATTAACATGTAATTCATATAGAGACTTCATATAAACATAATTCAAAGACTCTTAACATATTTCTACCCGTAAAACAACATAAACAACGAATTTAAAACATCCAATTTTACTGTTTTTGATAAAAACTCACTTTTTGATATTTTTAATGAAAATCAACATTGTGATTTTATTTTTCAACCAAAATAGTTAATTCAAAGCACCTTATTTATGTTTATACCACCTCTTTCAAATACAATAGTCAATTTATCAACTAAACAACTAATTAAACCTTAATTTCTACCTTAAACTAAACCATATTCACATATATTCATATAAACTCACTATAAAATAGTTTTTCTTCACAAACCAAATACCTAACATCAATTCATTGACTATACTCATATATAACCTATGAAAATAGTTTTACAACACTAGTTTATCATATAAAGCCACATACAATCAAGCAATTTATACTTTCACAAGAATTTTACAGAGAATTAGGAAAGAGAAAACTAAAATTTTAAAAACTTAAAAGGGTAGGATGATACCTTGTTTGTAGAAGATGATGGCTATCCTTTTGATTATCAAGCTTCTTTTCCCCAATTCCTTTCTCAAATTCTTTAGCCTTTCTTCCTCTCTTCTTTTCTCTCTCTGTAAACTCTCTTCTTCTCTTCTAACGAAGTTCTTTCTTCCTAACTCTAACTACGTACTAACAATATAACGATAATAATAATATAGGTATTAATTATATAATATAATTCTAACTTTAACTGACATCAGTTATATTTTATTTGAAAATCAAAAGCCATAAGGCTTGTTTGGCTATCCACTAAAAAAAATAATCAATTGATCCTTATGCCTTATTTGGTAAAACACAATTAGATTAAAGACTTAATAGGCATTAGGCCTTGTTTGGAAAAACTGAATTAAACTCCTTTAAGTTATTTTAATAACTCCTTTATAAAAGGTTATTTGTTAACTGATGCATGCTCTCAGCATATCTTCCAATGTCTGAATCGTTCATTCACTTTGGCCATCTGTTTGCGGATGATATGCCGTACTCATTCGTAACTGTGTTCCCATACATTCTTGTAATCTCTTCTAGAAGTTTGATGTGAACCTCAGATCTCTATCTGACACAATTGACACTAGAACTCCATGTCTCGTCACGATCTCTTTAACATATAACTTTGCCAGCTGATCAAGATTGAATCTAATCTTTATTGGCAAAAAGTGTGCAGATTTTGTCAATCTATCCACTATCACCCATATCGCATCGTATCCTTTCTGAGTCGTTGGGAGACCTACCACAAAATCCATTGTGATATGTTCCCATTTCCATTCCGCTATCTCCAACGGTTGAAGTAATCCACTTAGCCTTTGATGCTCGACCTTAACTCTCTGACATGTCAAGCACTTTGCAATGCATTCTGCAACGTCTCTTTTTATATTTGGCCACCAAAAATATCGTCGCAAATCTTAATACATCTTCGTACTTTCCGGATGAATCGAATATCTCGAGCTATGAGCTTCTGTCAAGATGTCTTCTTTAATATTTGGTACTGTTGGAACCCAGATTCGTCCTTCGAATCTTAGCATTCCTTCAGTATCAACCTTGAATTTTTCCTCCCTTCCTTCAAGTACACTCTCCTTTATTTTTCTGCATTCCGCATCTTGCAGTTGAGCATTCTTCACTTTGTCCACAAAAGTTGGACTAGCTTCCATCTGGTATAAGTTTTCATCAGATTCTTTTGGAAATTTGATTTCCAACTCTAACCTTGACATTGCTGAAATAAGCTCCTCCTTATCAGTTAACAACATCAATTTTTCTCTGCCTTTCCTACTCAAGGCATCTACAACCACGTTTGCTTTGCCTGGATGATAAAAAGATCTCACAATCGTAATCCTTTATCAATTCCATCCATCTCCTTTGGCGCATATTCAGGTCTTTCTGAGTGAAAATATACTTTAGACTCTTATGGTCTGTGTAAATCTCACATTTCTCTCCATAGAGATAGTGTCTCCATATTTTTAAAGCAAACACAACCGCCGCCAACTCTAAATCATGAGTCGGATACCCTTTTTCGTAGTCTTTCAATTGCCTTGATGCATACGCGATGACTTTTCCATTCTGCATAAGGACACATCCTAATCCTTTGTGTGAAGCATCACTGTACACCACAAAATTTCTTGTATTATCTGGTAATGATAACACAGGTGCCATACTTAACTTCTTTTTCAATTCCTGGAAACTTCCTTCACACTTCTTCGTCCAAACAAATTTTACAGATTTCCTCGTCAAATTTGTCAACGGAGTGGCAATCTTGGAGAAATCCTGGATAAACCGTCTGTAATACCCTGCCAATCCCAAGAAACTTCTTACTTCTGATGGAGTTCTTGGTTGTTCCCAATTTATCACAACTTTGACCTTTGATGGATCCACTAAAATTTCATCCTTGTCAATTACGTGCCCAAGAAATTGTACACGTTCTAACCAGAATTCAAATTTAAAGAATTTCGCGTACAACTTTTCCATTCTTAGCGTCTCCAGCGTTAGAAGTAAGTGTTCCACGTGTTCTTCTTGAGTTCTAGAGTACACCAGAATATCGTCGATAAACACCACCACAAAATTGTCTAAAAATGGTTTAAACACCCTGTTCATCAAATCCATGAACGCTGCAGGGGCGTTTGTCAAACCAAAAGACATCACCAAAAATTCGTAATGTCCATACCAAGTTTGGAATGCCGTCTTTGGTACATCCTCCTTTCTTACTTTCAGTTGATGATACCCACTTCTCAAATCTATTTTTGAGAAATATCTAGCATCCTTTAACTGGTCAAACAAATCACCTATACTTGGTGAAATTCTTCTGTTATTCCATTCTTTATCATTATGTTGGAATAACCTGTCCATGCAAAGTACCGCATACATGGTGAAATTCTTCTGTTATTCCATTCTTTATTATTCTGTTGGAACATCCTGTCTGTGCGTTTATGCATGACTTGCTTCCGTTATTTATTATTCTGATGGAACATCCTGTCGGTGTGAATTTCGCCGGACCTGGTTCTGTTATTTATTATTCTGTTGGGATAACCTGTCTGTGCGGTTTATCGCATGCCTGGTGATTTCTTTTATTATTCCATTCTTTATTATACTCAATTGGTTAAAATTTTGACTTCTATACTCCATGAAATTAGTGGAATATCCTTGATATTTGCGCTGCATCCTATATCTTTTCATGGAAATATTCTTCTGAGCATTCTTGAATTTTACTCTACAAAGAAGTATCATGTTTACAATTTGGATGTTATTAGTTACTGGATAAATTAATTCTTGAACTTGTTTTATTGAATTCTTATATCATTGTCATCATCCTCATGTTTATATTATGTTGAAAGTCATCATGGCACCAGTGGTGCATAGATGGACTTGGTATGATTATGACCAGAGATTAATCGGTATAATCATGACCGTAATATTACAAATGATGTGGTAAAAGTCCTCATTGGCCCGTAGTGCATTGATGGATAGTTGTTGGCATGATCATGACCATTGATGAATACACGAATATCCTTAGCTCGTAGTGCATGGATAATTTGTGGTTGTGATACTAATGAATATCCATGGCCGTAGTGCAGGGATGATGTGGATTATTTATTAAGCTGAGTCTCAGCGATAAAAGTGATGAAAAACCTTTTAAATCATAAAAGATAGTAGATTTTATTCTCTACTTGACTCTTTTAATGGATTGCTTGTTCCATTGTAGTTAAACTTGATGTTTGTTATATTGTATCAGTTTAACACTGTTGAAGGCTAACGATAATTTATTCTGTATTATCTTAGTCATAATATTTCTTACTGGGCTAGTTGAGCTCACCCTTTTACTTTCATTGTTCTCTTCAGGAAATGAGAACGTAGCAGGGGCTAGTCGGGGAACGAAGTGGCGGTCCAGATAATAACATTAGTAGTCCTCACTATTCTGTTAAATAGTGTGATAATAAATATAATGAGGACTCAATTGAGTGTGGATATTGTCTAGATGATAATATTTGTATTAAAACTCACAACATATGTTTTGTCGTATTTTACACGACTATTGTATAATTAAGTTGTATTTGAATTTTGTACCATGTATTTGGCGACTCAAGATGGGTGATGTATACCTATTTTGGGGGGTGTCACAGTTGGTATCAGAGCTTAGGGATATGATCTCTGGCTGAGATGTGAGATAAGAACTAGGAGGGGAGAGACGGAGAATTCCTTCGCTAATATGACCTACCTAAGTTTATTTGGCATTTAATTGGTCGGTCAGAGTATAGGGATAATATATTGCATGTCAATTAACCTTTGTTTTGTGGCAGTATTTGAAAATGGAATCCGAGAATATTGAGATTAATAATGGAGCACAGGAGACAGTTGAGTCTCCACAGATCAATAATCAGGATAATGTGCATCAGGAAGGCGATAATCCTCAGGCAAACAACAACAACCTTGACGGATGATGAACGATGGAATATTCAGAGAGCTTTATACAATTCATGCAACATCGGAAAGAGCGGCTCTCTGTACAAAATGCAAATTTGAAACACCGGCAACTCTCGAATCAGTCACCGCTAATCGATTCAAGGAACTGGACCACCAGAGTTTTTGGAGAGCAAACCACTTAAAGGCGAGACATGGATAAAGCAGATCTGCAAGATATTTGATGTCTTAGGATACTTGAGGAGCAAAGGTTCCTTTTCCATCTTCATGTTGCGTCAGGCAGAGGATTCTTGGTGGGAATCAGAAATGTACTTAACTCCGCTTGACCGATGATGACTTGGGAGAAGTTCCAAGAATTGTTCAATGACAAGTACTTTCCCGAAAGTATTCGTCACATGAAAGAGATAGAGTTCATCAAGCTGGAGAAAATCAACATGACTGTGTCGCAGTACGAAGCCAAGTTTGCCGAGTTGTCCCGGTTTGCGTCCCATTTGGTTGATAATGAGGAGAGAATGACGCGAATGTTTCTAAGAGGTTTGAAACCCGTGATACGTCAATATCTTATCTCTTATAAACTGTGTTTGTATTCAGATGTTGTTAATAGGGCTCAGTTATTAGTGCGCGATAATGAGTCAACCCAACCAAAAGAGAGCAGTTGAAAAAATGATAATACTAGTGATAGCAGTCATCGAAGCGGTGACAATAAGCGTGGAGGGAATCAACATGCCAGAAATGGTAACAACTTTGGTCGTAATCATGGCCAAAACAATAAGAATGAACATTTCAAGAAGAGGAGATTCAACAATGATGGAAAGATGTCAGCACCATCACTCGTTGTTAAGGAAGGAGAACGGCCACCTAACATATGCTTCAAATGCGGAGGGGAGGGACACATCAGTCCAAACTACGCGATGCCGTCCAAAGCATGTTATAATTGTGGAAGAGAAGGTCACATAGCCCAATTTTATCATTCACCGAAGACAAGTTCAGCTAGGATGGAGGCACCAAAGGACGTCCCAGAAAAGTCAAAGCTAGTAGTACAAGGGAAAGCGTTTGTCGTGACCTCCCAGAAAGCAAGGAACCCGAACGAATTTGTTGGAAGAATGCATATTGTGATTTGATGTTTTATGAAACTACTCATGATTATGTAAAGTCCTTCAAAGAATATATGTACAAGGACTTAGTGATAGTTCAAAAATGTTAGGTTGATCTTAGCCTTTAATGTTCACTTGTATAGATAAAGAGATCAAATCTGTTAGGTTGATCTATGGCTAGAAAGAAATAGAGAGACTCATGATCTATCCTACCGAATAGAATAACGTAAGCTAAAGGCGGGATCGTAGTCTTTGAGATGATCGTAGTGTATCTGCCTTGAAGGGCCTCTCCACAAATCGAAGTGTGGTCCAGACGTTTGACGAAACTAACTCAGAGATCGTAGTGTGCTCTTGAAAACGCAGAATCTGCAAGACGAGCAAGTGAAGATCGTAGTGTTAAAATATGCAGTGTGCTCTCAGAAACGTAGAGTTTGCAAGACGAGCAAATGAATAATGTAGTGTGCAAATCCTTGTGAGAAATCGTAGTGATCTCTTACGAACAGGCACCAATATGACAAGACACTACGATATTGATAGTAGAGTGTCATCTGCTTTGTGTCAGAAACATCAAGCCCTATCGTTCATCTGAAGATAGACTCCAACAAATATGGAATGGGTTTTGAACGTTGAAGCTATCACCAGTCCCAATGTACAAAAGATAACCTTAGTATTGATCAAAAGAAACGTACTCAAAAAGCTAAGAAAAGGACCATTGGGCAGAGGAAAACACCTTTTGAGGTGTTAGGTGAGAAAGTAATCTATTTGTGTCAAGGGCGAGTGTAATTAGGAAGATGTGCAGAAAAGTCTCCATCAAAGCTCAAAAATGTAAAACACATTTAATGGCTCATCAGATGACTTCAATGGATAGATTTCAAGATCACATATATACAGATCAAAGACAGATGAGAAAACAGTAGCAAGTACTGAACAAAAATGCACAAGAACACTCAACGCTACACTCTACGATCTGAGAAAAAGGAAAAGCTTGCTCAGCTATTCAGTTCTTTCGAACAAGTGCTTACTAGAAACTGAATAACATCAATCACGATCTAAACAACATTCAATCAACTGAAGTAAGAGATCCAGGTCTGAAGGACTTGAAGAGTTCTAAGTGAACTGTGAGAAACTAAGTCTGCTGGACTTGAAGAGTTTAAGAGTGAATTAAGAAGTACCTAGACTGCTGGTCTAGAAGGAATTTGTGAGATTCAAGAAGTGTAACAGACATCCTTAGTGGATTTCCTACTCAAGGAGTAGAAGAGTGGACTAGGAGCTTTAGTGCTCTGATCCACTTAAAACTATTGTGTTCATTAACTGCTATAACTGCAATATCTGCTATAACTGTCATAACTGCCTCAATCTCATTAACTTAAGATATATAATAGAAGGTTTTTCACATATACTCATTTCACTGTGCATTGATTACCATCACCTTAAAAAAGGATTAAAAGAAAAAGTTTTAATTATCTATTCAACCCCCCCTCTAGATATCGTGCCTATTGGGAACTAACAATTGGTATCAAATCAGGTTCTATAATACAGCCTACAAAGATTGAGTAGATCCAATGGCACACTTACTAAGCGAATCAAAGACTGGAGGAGGCAGCAAACCACCAATGTGCAACAAATAAAAATTTGCTAACTGGAAGGTTAGGATGAAAGCTTACATGGATGCAATAGATGAAGATCTATTTGAAACTGTTCAGAATGGGCCCTATGTTCCTAAAGCTTGCACTAACTACGAGATGACCCGAGAGTATGATCAAGGTCAAGGAAGAATGGATGAGAATGAGAAGAGAGCTATCCAAATCAAAAAAAAGGCCAAAAATATCTTGTTCCAATCTTTAGAAGATGATCTGCTTGAAATGTGGTCAACAAAGAAACAAATAAGGAGGTTTGGGAAGCACTGCTCATCATGCATGAAGGAATGCAAAGAAGTCAGAGAAAACAAACAATCTCTCTTGACTCAACAATATGAGATGTTCGCTCACGTTCAAGGAGAGAACGTTACTGCCACTTATGGAAGATTTAATGTACTGTTCAACTCTCTACGAGCCTATGGGAAGATCTATCCTTACAAATGTCTAATCATAAAGTTCATGAGAGCCTTACCAAGCAAGTGAGATGCCAAAACCACTGCCATTAGAGAATCCAAAAATCTACATGAAATGACTATTCAACAGTTGTATGGCAACCTTCTCACATATGAACTGGAGCTGACTCAACGAGCAGAAACCTTATCTGAAGGAAGGAAGAAGGATAAATGTGTAGCCCTTAAAGCAATAGATAATGCCTCCAAAGTCAGCACTGAAGTTGATTCTGACTATGATGAAGATGATGATGAGGACCTTGCAATGCTAGTAAAAAGGCTAAGAAGGTTCATGCGACGAGGCAAAACCAACAAGCCAAAGAAAGTCAGCAACTACAGCAGCCAGGAGCAAATGAACGACCTATGCTACAATTGCAAGAAACCTGGCCACTTCATTATAAATTGCAACAAACCTCTCAGAGAAGAACTCAAAAAGAAATCTCATTCAAAGAAAGAATACAGAGGCAACAAAGGGCCACAGAAGAAAGAAAAAGGTCTTGTAGCCGGAGGATCGTGGAGTGACTCAGACAATGACTCAACTCCTGAATCTAGGGATGATGAAGACCCTCAAATAGAAAATCTCTACTTGATGGCCAAAAATGCAAGGAATAAACAGAACTCCAACATACATGAAGTAAGTATCGATGAGGTATTTGACTTTAACTCTCATGATGTAGATATTGATGATCTTAGAACTGCATTGCATGGCATAACATCTGATCTACACCAATACATAAAGTGGTTTAGAGTTTTGTCTAAGGATTATTCACTTCTTCAAAAGGAGAAAGAAAAGGCTCAAGAAGAACTGGAAACAACCCTTCTCAGTGCTAATTCATTCTTTGAGCTTGAAGCTGAGAATAAGCTCTTAAGATAAACAAACGAGCTCAGTGAAAAACGAGAGTCTAGTCTAACCTTAAAAATTGAGGATCTAGAAAAAACCATCTCCACATGGAATAAATCTTCTTCATCCATGGATTCTTTAATCTCTAATCAGAGAAATGTCTCTGATAAAATAGGGCTAGGCTTTGGGGGATCTATGTCAGAGTCATGTGTGGAAAAAGCAAAGGATGTTAACACTAGTAATGCCTTAGGCTTTAGTAGAGGCATTATATTTGTGAAATCCTCACAGAATGATGAGCCTGTCAAACCCTGCCCGGGTAACTCAATTCATATTTCCAGAAGTAAGGGATCTCATCCTGGTCTAGGTTTCAGAAAAGAGAAAAGTAATCTAGCTACTACTCATCAACCTCGAAGGATTGTAGAGTCCAATAAAATCAACTCTACGAACCAACTAGGAAGACACAGTAGAAGTAAGATATACTCTCCTCAATTAATGAAACAAGAGAACACATGGAAAAGGGGATATCAGCCTAGCAGGAGGATGACCAATAACCCACAAAATCCCAAATGGAGGAAGAACCTTCACACACACACACACACTTACATGCATTATATCAAATGCTTTGAATGCCACAGAGTTGGTCACAAGGCTGCGAATTGTCATTATAATTTCATGCATTTGAGACCCAAAATCAAGCAGATTTGGGTCCCCAAGGGTACTGACATAGTAGGACCCATGCAAATATGGGTACCAAAATGAAGGCTTAATGTTACCTCAGGAAAGGAGCTCCACGAACACAACCTGGTATCTGGATAGTGGATGTTCAAGGCACATGACTGGGAACAAAGCCCTTCTATCTAACTTCATAGAGAAGGAGGGTCCCGCGGTCATATTTGGAGATAATGGCACTGGCAAGACAAGAGGCTATGGCTCAGCCAGAAATGGTGCAATATCATTCAGTAAAGTGGCCTATGTGGAAGGACTACAGCACAACCTTCTAAGCATTAGCCAACTCTGTGACAATAGTCATCAAGTAACATTCATCAACAATCAATGTCAAGTCCGAGACCTGAAGACATCTACAGTAAAGCTAACCGGAATAAGAGAAGAAAATGTCTACACGGTAAATCTTGGACAACTAAACTCAGACGAAACAATATGCTTTCTGGCTAAATCATCTGAAGAAATGAGCTGGCTATGGCATCGAAGATTATCTCATCTCAACTTCAAAAGTATGTCAAAATTAGCTTCAAAAGATCTAGTTGCAGGCCTACCCAAATTTAACTTCGTTAAAGAAAGGCCCTGCAATGCCTGTCAACTTGGGAAACAGACCAGAAGCTCATTTAAGAGCAAAACCATCAACTCAATTGACAAGCCTCTACAATTACAACATATGGATCTTTTTGGACCAATTCCAACGACGAGCCTTGGGGGAAAGAGATACTCACTGGTCATAGTCGATGACTACACCAAATTTACATGGGTATTCTTTCTAACCTCAAAAGATGAAACAACCCCCAACTAATCAAGATGTTTAAGCTGGTGATGAATGAGAAAGGAGAGAAAATCAAGGCTATAAGAAGTGATCATGGCAGAGAATTCAATTTCTCAGAAATGGATTAGTTCTACACAGAAAATGGGATTAGTCACAACTTCTCAGCTCCACAAACTCCCCAACAAAATGGAGTTACTGAGAGAAAGAACAGGACATTAATAGAGGCTGGAAGGACTCTACTAGTTGCAGCTCATCTATCGGAGTACTTCTGGGCAGAAGCGGTCAACACTGCATGTTATACTCAGAACAGATCACTCATACACTCTACGATTAAGAAGACTCCTTATGAACTTTGGAAAGGAAGATCAGTTACTTTCATGTATTCGGCTGTGCATGCTACATACTCAACAATGGAAAGTAGTACTTGACAAAGTTTCAACCGAAATCAGATGAGGGAATCTTTCTTGGATATGCCACAGACAGCAAGGCCTACAGAGTGTTCACCAAGAAGACACTGAGTGTAGAAGTCTTAATTCACATCATCTTTGATGAAACAGACTTAGACAAAACAGTGCTCCAAGACACTGCGACTAACAGTTCAGACACTACTAACGAGGTCGTCGAGCCCAATACTATGATCGTAGTGCCTGGTAATGAAATCGTTGAGCAAGAGAATGAGATCATAGAGAGGCCTATGCCAGACAATGAACCTCCACATCAAGAAGAAGAAATAGATCTTGAAGATCAGAGACAAGAAGGCATAAGAACGGATGTTCCAACAGGAAGAAGATGGGCAAGAGATCACACTCAAGATCTAATCATTGGAGATCCGAATGCAAGAGTCAAGACAAGAGCTGCTACTCAAAATGAATGCTTCTATCTAAGCTTCCTATCTCAAATAGAACCAAAGAAGATAGAGGATGCTATGGAAGATTCCAGCTGGATAGAGGCCATGCAGGAAGAACTTAATCAGTTCGAGAGAAGCAAAGTTTGGAGATTGGTCCCAAGACCAAAGAACCATCCTGTAATTGGAACCAAGTGGGTCTTCAGAAACAAGATGGATGAAGACGGGGTGATAACAAGGAATAAGGCTAGACTAGTAGCCAAGTGCTACTCTCAGGAATATCAAGCCAGAAGAGATGAAGCAAACAGAAAGAGGAGAGCTGAGGAATATGCAAATCCTCCAAGAAGCAAAAGGCCAAAGAAATAGAGATAAGTTGTATTGATGTAGTCATTCTTAAATGAAAAATCTGTTTAAATACATCAATAAATTCATGCTTATTCTCTAGAAAATTCAGCTGCTCACTGAAATACTAAGTCATGTTTACTTTTCTGCAACTGCATATAAAACATTATAATCATGACAACAAATCTCCTTGGTTATGTCAACATCAAATAGGGGTAGATTGTTGGAAGAATGCATATATGATTTGATGTTTTATGAAACTACTCATGATTATGTAAAGTCCTTCAAAGAATATATGTACAAGGACTTAGTGATAGATCAAAAATGTTAGGTTGATATTAGCCTTTAATGTTCACTTGTATAGATAAAGAGATCAAATCTGTTAGATTGATCTATGGCTAGAAAAAAATAGAGAGACTCGCACCTGTTGCCAGACTAGAAGCCATCAGAATATTCCTTGCCTTTGCTGCTCACATGAAGTTCATAGTCTTTTAGATGGATGTCAAAAGTGCATTCTTGAATGGTGAACTTCAAGAAGAAGTCTATGTAGAAGCGACCTCGAGTGTTTCATCAATCCAAATTTTCTAATTATGTTTTTAGATTAGACAAAGCCTTATATGGTCTCAAACAAGCACCTAGAGCATGGTATAAAACACTGACTAACTTTCTTATTGAAAATGGATTTACTAGAGGTAGAGTAGATAGCACACTATTTCTTAGAAAGCATAAAGATAAG
Source organism: Panax ginseng (assembly GCA_020205605.1). NCBI lineage: Eukaryota > Viridiplantae > Streptophyta > Magnoliopsida > Apiales > Araliaceae > Panax > Panax ginseng. Next base: position 45,489,252 of record CM035137.1, read on the forward strand.
GTCCTATTAGTTCAAATTTATGTTGATGATATTATCTTTGGTTCTACTGATGAAAAGTTATGCAAGACATTCTCCAAGCTTATGCAGAGCAAATTCGAAATGAGCATAATGGGTGAGCTGAACTTCTTTCTTGGACTGCAAGTAAAGCAGACTGATGAAGGAATTTTCATAAACCAAGCCAAGTACATTAAAGACTTACTCAAGAAGTACGGCATGGAATCAGCCTCTCCCATGAAAACCCCAATCGCTCCTGCAACCAAGCTTGACAAAGATGAAAAAGGTAAAGGTATTGATATAACTCAATACAGAGGTATGATAGGCTCTCTTTTATATCTTACTGCCAGTAGACCAGATATAATCTTTGCAACATGTATTTGTGCTAGATTTCAGGCATGTCCTAAAGAATCTCATCTAATTGCTGTAAAGAGGATTTTTAGGTACCTCAAAGGTACACCCTACTTGGGGCTTTGGTATCCCAAGGAATCCTCATTTGAGCTAATAGGTTATACAGATGCTGATTTTGCAGGCTGCAAAATAGATAGAAAAAGTACCAGTGGCACTTGTCAATTACTAGGTAATAGACTTGTGTCCTGGTTTAGCAAGAAGCAAAACTCAGTATCTACCTCAACTGCAGAAGCTGAGTACATTGCTGTTGGCAATTGCTGTGCTCAGATCCTATGGATGAAAAATTAACTAGAAGATTATGGGTTTGAATTCAAATCTATACCTATTCATTGTGATAACACAAGTGCAATTGCTATAACTCATAATCCTGTCATGCACTCTAGGACTAAGCATATAGAAATAAGATATCACTTCATTAGGGATCATGTACAAAACGGAAATATATCTTTACAATATATCCCTACTGAAAATCAACTCAACTGATATTTTTACAAAACCTCTAGATGAATCCAGATTCAACAAACTAATAAGTGAGCTAGGCATGCTTAACTTACAAACCTAAAATATTATGCTCTAGTTTGTGCTAACCATACAGATTTAAGGGCTATGTCCAAAATCAAAGATATGATCAAAGGAAGTCCACGATCGTAGAGCCAAAGTGTCATAAAATTTAACGAACGCTGAACAGAATCAACGATTGTAGTACAGACCCAATGATAGCTGAGCTACATCAACAAAACCAAAGGAGCACCCTATGATGATCCAGCAAAAATCAAAGCATTCTCTCTGATAAGTGCCTCAGGGACAAACCTAACCCTTGTTCTATTCAAGAGGTTGGCCCTTTTGAGCTACCTTAAACCAAGGAAAATGCTAAACCAAAGGTTCATCACGAGAACTTGATCAGACTCTATGGTTGATAAGTCAGACTCGACTTCCTATAAAGAAATCAGTGGCAGCTTCCAGTGTTGTCTCCAGCTACAGACTATGTTTCGACGAGTTTAAAATGGCCGAACCCCAATTTCACAAAACATTGTCGCTACTAAAGAAGGCAGGTCTCGAAGAAGCCTTGGGTACTGACACATTGATCTACCCACAGCTGGTAAAAGAATTCTATAATAACGGAGTGTTTGAAAACAACACCATCACCGTGAAAGTAAGAAACGTCCAAATCAAATTAAGAGCTGAAGACATCAATCTAGCCCTAGGGCTCAAATCTGAAGGGTATCCGTCCTTAGATGGAATAGACTTCCATAAAGGTCTCAAGAAAATGCATCACAAAAAATCACCCTCTGTCAAAGGATACAAAAAGAAGGAGTTTCCACAGAGGTATGAGTTTCTGGCTGACATTGTTGGAAAATGCATATGTTGTAAAAGCTCAGGTCATGACTTTGTGAATGAAATATAACTCAAACTCATGATTGCCATATGCTATAAAATTCAACTAAACTATGGGGATTTATTTCTTGAATGGATTGGAAAATGGTTTGTTAGCTCCAAGAAGACAAAGAGCGCTCAGAAGATGCTCTATGGACGATTTATCAAAGATTATCCTACTGTGTCGCTCTTGGTGATCTGATTGAGGATAATGAAGGATAAGCCATAAACCCAAATCGATGAATGACCCAGTAGTTGTTTGAAAACTTGAAGAGAATCCAGCTGAAAATATGAAGTTGATGTCTGAATCCAGTGGTCAAACTGGTGAGATAAAAGGAACAGGAGTGCCAGAGAATATGTCTGTTGTCAAGGAAACTAAGGAAGAAGAAGAAGAAACTAACCAGGGAGAACCCATTGCTTTAATCAGAAAGAGCAAAGGGAAAAGGAAAGCTAGAACTACAGAAGAACCTCAAGGATCCACCACCAACAAGCCTGTAGAGTCCTTAGAAATTGAGACTCTAAGGATCCTAAGGAAAAAGGAACAGCAAGCAGAGGTAGAAGAAGATAGAGCAACTATATCTCAGTTGTTGAAGATGTGTAAGACCAGCCACAAAAGTAAAAAGCCATCAGCCTCTTCGATCGTCGAGTCTCCTCCGATCGTAGAGCCTAGACTAAACAAAGAAGCAGCTGTATCAAATATCTTGGGCCGATCCAAGGACACAAATCAAGAGAGTCCCGAGGTCAGAATGACGACCTAAAAGGCCAAAAAGGAAACCGTTTATGAGTAAGTATATTTTGCCAATGAAGAAGTGCTAAGAAGGGAAACAAAAGAACTGAGTTCTAAAAAGGAACCAACAAGTGAATGTCAAGTAGAAGGTGTTCATACTGAGGGGGAGATGCCTGAAGATCTTCCATCAGAGGATGCTCTAGTTGACGGGGAGCTATTGACATTTCAAAAGAATGATCAAGCTAAGGGGGAGGATCATGCCACCTCAATAGCTGAAAAAGAAATTCCTGGAGGAGATAATGAAGAACCTGAAGCAATCGACATAATGGAATCCTCCAAAGAAATCGAGAGAAGAAGATGATGAGATTGAGATCATAGTCAGAGGCATTGATGGGCCTGTAAGAGCCACCTATGAGCAACTATTTGCATATCTTCCTATGATGCCCTTCCACCGAGCTCAAATTCTGAACTCTTGGGATCACATGTTCTGGAGTTTTAAAGAGTATCCAGCTATCTCAGTACTTGCAAATGGATTCCCAGGGAAATTCAATTTTGCCAAGAAGCTTCTCTCCAACAACCCTTCATTAGAGAACACACTTGAGGTACTATCTATCCCCACCCTTTCAGAATTAATCACTTGCCACCACCATCATTTAATCAATTCTATGAATTCCCGCAATGGTTGGAAGTAATTCTTCATCCACTGAATCAATTTCCAGTCACAGAATCTCAAAATTCTATAACTGAGGAACCAAATAAGATCAACTCCCTAATGCTCAATCAGCCTACTACCTCTACGATCCCGGACTCTAGCCCCCTGGTAGAGTATCCACAACAAATCGTAGAGTCACCAAGCTCCAACATCCAAACAAAGGCCCCTCCTTTAGATATACCCTCCTCATCTAGAAATGAATGCTTCAATCTTGAACTTGCTCTCTACTCACTGCAAGATAAATTCAAGAGCACGTCACCTCCCTCACAAATTCCAAATCTAGATGAAATCATGTCAGAACTATCCACAAAGGCTGATTTGTCAGCCATGTCTGAGAAAGTGATCAGAGAACTAGACGAGAGCCTTGAAGATCATGCTGCACTAATACAGCTGAGGTTGACATCAATGATCAATGCTGCTAATAATCTTCCAAGCTCCCTGAGCTCCGAACTGTCTAAAACACTCAAAGAGATTATCAGAGAAATGCTACAAAGCATAAAGGACAGGGATGATATTCACTTCCTCGCAGCTAAAAGACATCGGGATGCTGTCTTGATTCTATAGAAAACTCAAGAATCTCAGAACCAACTGATGATACAAAGCATCCAAAATCTTTAGACTGCTGTCAAAGAATTTTAACAATTCTATGTCAGCAATGGCCATCAAATAGACAACATTCTCTCCATCCTTCAACAAAGGGAAGCTAGGTCTGAAGCTCTAATCGAAGAAAATAGAGAAGACATTGCTCAGACCAAGAGTCAGCTTAACGAGCTTGTTCAAGGCCTTAATCATCTTTTAGATGACATTCGAACTCTTGATGCTGACATAAAGGGGGAGAATAAAGGTAAAGGAGGAGATCAGGGAGGCAAAGGCAAAGACAGAGGTCTCCAACCTTAATCCTCAAAGAATCCTTCTGCAAGGCAGATCCACCAGCAGACTCCACGATCCAGCCATCAGACTCAACCATCCGATCAACAGAAAAATATTATTGGCTCAACCTTAAGGAGTCTAGGCCGACCACCCCACTCATATACTGTAATAACGATGTGTCTAAGAATGCCAATTGGAGATCCTGCATTCATGAATAGACATGATCACAATCCAAGGCTAAGCCTAAGTGAGCTGGAAGATCAAGCCAGAAGAGATGAAGCAAGTAGAAAGAGGAGAGCTGAGGAATATGCAAATCCTCCAAGAAGCAAAAGGCCAAAGAAATAGAGATAAGTTGTATTGATGTAGTCATTCTTAAATGTAAAATTTGTTTCCATACATCAATAAATTCATGCTTATTCTCTAGAAATTTCAGCTGCTCACTGAAATACTAAGTCATGTTTACTTTTCTGCAACTGCATATAAAACTTTATAATCATGACAACAAATCTCCTTGGTTATGTCAACATCAAATAGGGGGAGATTGTTGGAAGAATGCATATTGTGATTTGATGTTTTATGAAACTACTCATGATTATGTAAAGTCCTTCAAAGAATATATGTACAAGGACTTAGTGATAGATCAAAAATGTTAGGTTGATCTTAGCCTTTAATGTTCACTTGTATAGATAAAGAGATCAAATCTGGTAGATTGATCTATGGCTAGAAAGAAATAGAGAGACTCGCAGTCTATCCGGTTGATCAACAGAATGCAGAAGCTAAGGCAGGATCGTAGTGCTGAGATGATCGTAGTGTATCTGCCTTGAAGGGCCTCTCCACGAATCGAAGTGTGGTCCAGACGTTTGCCGAAACTAACTCAGAGATCGTAATGTGCTCTCGGAAACGTAGAATCTGCAAGACGAGCAAGTGAATATCGTAGTGTTAAAATATGCAGTGTGTTCTCACAAACGTAGTGTTTGCAAGACGAGCAAGTGAAGAATGTAGTGTGCAAATCCTTGTGAGAAATCGTAGTGATCTCTTACGAACAGGCACCAATCTGACAAGACACTACGATATTGATAATAGAGTGTCATCTGCTTTGTGTCAGAAACATCAAGCCCTATCGTTCATCTGAAGATAGACTCCAACAAATATGGAATGGGTTTTGAACGTTGAAGCTCTCACCAGTCCCGACGTACAAAAGATATCCTTAGTATTGATCAAAAGAAACGTACTCAAAAAGCTAAGAAAAGGACCATTGGGCAAAGGAAAACACCTTTTGAGGTGTTAGGTGAGAAAGCAGTCTGCTGTGTCAGTGGGCCAGAGTGTAATTCAGAAGATGTGCAGAAAAGTCTCCATCAAAGCTTAGAAATGTCAAACGCATTTAATGGCTCATTAAATGACTTCAACAAATAGATTTCAAGATCACATATATACAGATCAAAGACAGATGAGAAAGCAGTAGCAAGTACTGAATAAAAACGTACAAGAACACTCAACGCTCAACTCTACAATCTGAGAAAAAGGAAAAGCTTGCTCAGCTATTCAGTTCTTTCGAACAAGTGCTTACTAGAAACTGAATAGCATCAATCACGATCTAAATAACATTCAATCAACTGAAGTAAGAGTTCCAGGTCTAAAGGACTTGAAGAGTTCTAAGTGAACTGTGAGAGACCAAGTCTGCTGGACTTGAAGAGTTCAAGAGTGAACTAAGAAGTACCTAGACTGCTGGTCTAGAAGGAATCTGTGAGATTCAAGAAGTGTAACAAACATCCTTAGTGGATTTCCTACTCAAGGAGTAGAAGAGTGGACTACGAGCTTTTAGTGCTCTGAACCACTTTAAACTATTGTGTTCATTAACTGCTATAACTGCAATATCTGCTATAACTGTCATAACCGCCTCAATCTCATTAACTCAAGATATATAACAGAAGGTTTTTCACATATACTCATTCCGCTGTGCATTGATTACCATCACCTTAAAAAAGGATTAAAAGAAAAAGTTTTAATTATCTATTCAACCCCCCCTTCTAGATATCTATCGTTCCTATTGGGAACTAACAGAGGTCGTCACGGGTAAGCTTATCATAAACTCTAGCGAAGTTTATACCTTATTTGATACCGGTTCTACCCATTCTTTTATTTCTCCTACTTGCGCTCAACGTTTAAATTTGACTGCAGTTGGGTCTTTAACTCCTGAAGTTCAATAGGAACCATTCGATATGGGGCTTTGGAAATGGGTTTTGTACCGGGTTCAAGGTTGATACAAAATTCAATTTCACGCTCTAGGGGTAGGCCAGGAAGTTCTTCAGGGAATACCTCAGAAAATTCATTAACAAAAGAAATATCATTCAACACTGACGTATTTTTGTTTAGATCCGTGACATGAGCTAAGAAAGCTTGACATCCATTTTTCAATAAACGAATAGCTTTATGGCTTGAGATGACAGTGATTGATTTTAATGGTTTGGTTGCTTGAATTCGCATAATAGGTTGGTTAGGAATATGAAAGCTAACAACCTTACGAAAACAATAAATTTTTGCATGATGAGTAGTTAACCAATCAATCCCTAGAATTACAACAAATTCAAGTATTTTCAATGAAATAAGATCGACAGGTAATGTGAGGGTACCGATTTGAACCAAACAAGACTTATAAACCGTGGATGTAATGAAGGTTTCTCCCAATGGAGTTTCAACAGATAAGTCAAAGTCCAATTTCTCCAGAGTCAAATTTAAACGTTGAGCGCAAGTAGGAGAATTAAAAGAATGGGTAGAATCGGTATCAAATAAAGTATAAACTTCGCTAGAGTTTATGATTAGCTTACCCTTGATGACCTCATTCGGGTTCCTTGCTTTCTGGGAGGGCACAACAAACGCTCTCCCTTGCACTACCGGCTTTGACTTTTCTTGGACGGCCTTTGGTGCTTCCATCCTAGCTGAACTTGTCTTCGGTGAACGACAAAATCGGGTTAGGTGACCTTCTCTTCCACAATTATAACATGCTTTGACTGACGGCATCATCGCGAGTTTGGACGATGTGTCCCTCCCTCCACATCCGAAGCATATAATAGGTGGTCGTTTCCTCCTTCACAACAGGTCTTTGGTCTTGACGTCTTTCCATCATTATTGAATCTACTCTTCTTGAAATGTCCATTCTTCTCGTTTTGGCCTTGATTACCACCGAAGTGGTTACCATTTTTGGCCTGTTGATTCCCTCCACGCTTGTTGTCACCGCTTCGATGACTGTTCTCACTAGTATTATCATTTTGTCGGCTGCTCTCCTTTGGTTTGTTTAACTCATTATCGCGCTCCAATAATTGAGCCCTATTAACAACATCTGAATACAAACACAGTTTATGAGAGATAAGATATTGACGTATCTCAGGTTTCAAACCTCTTAAAAACATTCGCGTCATTCTCTCCTCATTATCAACCAAATGGGACGCAAATCGGGACAACTCGACAAACTTGGCTTCGTACTGCGATACGGTCATGTTATTTTGTTCCAGCTTGATGAACTCTACCTCTTTCATGTGACGAATACTTTCGGGAAAGTACTTATCGTTGAACAGTTCTTGGAACTTCTCCCAAGACATCTTCAAGGTCGGCGAGGTTGAGTCGCTTTCTGATTCCCACCAAGAATCAGCTGCCGCCCTTAACATGAAGGTGGCAAAGGGAACCTTTTGCTCCTCGGAGCATCCCTAGACATCAAATATCTTGTTGATCTGCTTAATCCACATCTCCGCCTTAAGTGGTTTTGGCTCTCCAAAAAACTCCGGTGGTCCCAGTTCCTTAAACTTCTTCGCGGTGACCGTTCGAGAGTTGCCAGTGTTTCCACCTGCATTTTGGACAGGAGCCGCTCTTGCCTGATGTTGCATGAATTGCATAAAGCCTCTGAACATTCCATTGTTCATCATTTGGTCAATGTTGTTGTTTGCCTGAGGAATGTCTCCTTCCTGATGCACATTATTTTGATTATTGATCTGTGGAGACTCAACGGTCTCCTGTTCTCCATTGATAATCTCAACATTCTCGGATGTCATTTTCAAATACTGCCACAAAACAAGAGTTAAATAACATATCACATATTATCCCTATACTCTGACCAACCAATTAAATATCAAATAAACTTAAGTAGGTCATACTAGCGAAAGAATTCCCCGTCTCTCCCCTCCTAGTTCTTGTCTCACACCTTAGCCAGGGATCATATCCCTAAGATTTGATACCAACTGTGACGCCCCCAAAATAGGTATACATCACCTATCTTGAGTCACCAAATACATGGTACAAAATTCAAATACAACTAAATTATACAACAGTCGTGTAAAGTATGACAAAATACATGCTGTGAGTTTTAATACAAATATTGTCTTCTAGACAATATCCACTCTCAGAAAAAGTCCTCAATACATTTATTGTCACACTATTTAATAGAACAGTGAGGACTACTAGCTAACACTATCATCTAGAACATCACTCCGTTCCCCGACTCGTCCCAGCTACGTTCTCATTTCCCAAGAGAACAAAGTGAAAGAAAGGGTGAGCTCAACTAGCCCAAAGAAGAAATATTATGACTAAGATAATGCGTAATAAATTATCATTAGTCCTCAACAATGTTAAACCGATAAAATACAATAGACATCAAGTTTAATCATAATGAACAAGCAATCCATTAAAAGAGTCAAGTAGAGAATAAAATCTACTATCTTTTATGATTTAAAAGGTTTCTCATCACTTTTATCGCTGGGACTCAACTTAATAAATAATCCACATCATCCCTGCACTACAGCCAAGGATAATAATTAGGGTCACGACCACAAATCCCATGCACTACGGCCAATGAGGACTTTACCACATCACTTGTTACATTACTACCATGATTACAATCAATAATCCCTCGGTCATAATCATACCAAGTCCATCCATGCTCTACAAAAGCCATAGATGACTTTAAAAAAAATATAAACATGAGGATGATGACAATGATATAAGAATTCAATAAAACAAGTTCGTAAATTAATTTATTCAGAACTAATAACGTCCCAAATTGTCAACATGATACTTGCTTTGTAGAGTAAAATTCAAGAATGCTCGTAAGAATATTTTCATGAAAAATACCGATGAAGCACAAATATCAAGGATATTCCACTAATTTCATGGAGTATAGAAGTCAAAATTTTAACCAACCGAGTATAATAACGAATGGAATAACAAAAGAAATCACCATGCATGCGGTATCCAGATGACGAGTTATTCCAATGTAATAATAATAATCGGAACCAGTCGTGAAATTCACACCGACAGATGTTCCAAATGAAATAATAAGTAATAGAATAACAACGAAATCACCATGCATGCGGTACTTCATATGAGAAAAGTTATTCCAATGTAATAATAAGTAATCTAACCAGTCCTGTAAAACACACGATAGGATATTCCAATGTAATAATAATAAAGATTTAAACCAGTCCTGTAAAACACACGCATGTGATGTTCCAACAGAATAATAATAAAGATTTTAACCAGTCCTGTAAAAACACATGCATGTGATGTTCCAATGTAGAATAATAATGACGAGTAATAATAGAAGAATTTCACCAAGTATAGGGTAGACCACGATACACAGCTTTATTCCAAATGTAATGATAAGAAATGGAATAACATAAGTTCTCTTCATGAATACAAAAGAATAATATCCCTTACCGTAAAAGAAACTGAATATAGGAAAAGAAAGTTAGCAGACTTCTCTTCTTCTTTCTCTCTATAATTTTCTCTCTCTAGAGTTTCAGTGAATTCGTAAGAAATAATGAAGGAATGAGCTTCTATTTATAGAAGAATGGAATGCATAGTAACTAACTCATGAACGGTCCGGATTGATTTACTTTAATCGGAAGGTCCATAATTAAAGCAAAATCTTTAAATAAAATATAATATATATTATATATTATATATATATATATATATAATCTCACGGGACATCATCCCCGTGATTCAACCTGTCAAAAATCTGTAAATGATTCAACATAATAATACTCCTCTCGCTAACTTTTCAACTGATACCAATAATGATCAAATAAACCAAACCTATTATATAATATTTATATATATATAACACATGCCTTTTGAAATTCTTACTCACCCGACAACATCAATCTCATCCCACCCAATTTTGACAACATAACCACTTTACTTATATATATATAATATAAATAAATACATACCTTATATATACATATATATATATATATATATATATATATATATATAACTCTAATATATATATAAGTAATAATAAAACTGAGATGACTTCTCAAAGCATTAATAATCATGACTTCATTTCGTAAGCAACGATATAATTTTCAAATAATTTCATCATATGGTCCACTAACGATTGTGCCGCCGTCTCAATATTTCCCGAATATTCCCCAATACCAATCTAATATTATATAACAACTTATGTACAAATTTATAATTATTACCCACAACTATAACATTTACAAATATTCAGTAGTTCATCTTTATTCAAAAGTTGGGGTCTTAAAGATTTCAAGATCACATATTCATAAAATATTTTTGTCATTTTCAAAAGATGAATTACATCATATGGGTCCACCAATGATTGTGCTGCTCGTTCGAATATTTCTAAAATGAATATTCCAACCATTCAATATTATATAACAAAATATGTACTTTGCAAAATTTATAATTACCCACAACTATAACATTATATCATAATATTCAAAAATGATAATTATAGAAAATTCATCTTTATTCAAAAAGTTGGGGTCTTAAAGATTTCAAGATCACATATATACTTACTATGAGAAAGCGGAATAAGTATTGAACAAAAAACGCATCTAAAACACATACTCAACTTTACAATCAAGAAAAAGGAAAAGCTTCATTTATTCAGTCTTTCGAACAAGTGCTTACTAGAAACCTCTAAGTCAATCACGATCTAAACACATTCAATCAATCAAGTAATAGTTCCAGTGCCGAAGGACTTGAAGAGTTCTAGAGTGAATCGCGAGAGACCAAGTCTGCTGACTTGAAGAGTTCAAGAGTGAACTAAGAAGTACCTGAATCTGGTCTAGAGAATCAAGATTCAAGAAGTGTAATAAACATCCTTAGTGGATTTCCTACTCAAGGAGTAGAAGAGTGGACTAGGAGCTTTTAGTGCTCTGAACCACTTTAAACTATTGTGTTCATTAACTGCTATAATTGTAATATCTGCTATAACTGTCATAACTGCCTCAATCTCATTAATTCAAGATATATAAAAGAAGGTTTTTCACATATACTCATTCTGCTGTGTATTGATTACCATCACCTTAAAAAAGGATTAAAAGAAAAAGTTTTAATTATCTATTCAACCCCCCTTCTAGATATCGTGCCTATTGGGAACTAACAATTGGTATCAAAGCAGGTTCTATAATACAGCCTACAAAGCTTGAGTAGATCCAATGGCACACTTACTAAGCGAATCAAAGACTGGAGGAGGCAGCAAGCCACCAATGTGCAACAAAGAAAAATTTGCTAACTGGAAGGTTAGGATGCAAGCTTACATGGATGCAATAGATGAAGATCTATTTGAAACTGTTCAAAATGGGCCCTATGTTCCTACAAAGCTTGCACTAACTACAGATGACCCAAACAGAGTACAGATCAAGGTCAAGGAAGAATGGACTAAGAATGAGAAGAGAGCTGTCCAGCTCGACAAAAAGGCCAAAAACATCTTGTTCCAATCTTTAGAAGATGATCTGCTCAAAATGTGGTCAACAAAGAAAAGCAAAGAAAGGAGGTTTGGGAAGCACCGCTCATCATGCATGAAGGAATGTAAGAAGTCGAGAAAATAAACAATCTCTCTTGACTCAAAGAATATGAGATGTTCGCTCGCTCAAGGAGAGAACGTTCATCGCCACTTTCACGAAAGATTTAATGTACCGCTCAACTCTTTACGAGCCTATGGAAGATCTATCCTAACAAATATCTAATCATAAAGTTCATGAGAGCCTTACCAAGCAAGTGGGATGCCAAAACCACTGCCATTAGAGAATCCAAAAATCTACATGAAATGACCGCTTAACAAACAGTATGGCAACCTTCTCACATATGAACTGGAGCTGACTTAACGAGCAGAAACCTTATCTGAAGGAAGTACGAAGGATAAAGGTGTAGCCCTTAAAGCAAGAGATAACGCCTCCAAAGTCAGCACTGAAGTTGATTCTGACTATGATGAAGATGATGATGAGGACCTTGCAATGCTAGTAAAAAGGCTGAGAAGGTTCATGCGACGAGGCAAAACCAACAAGCCAAAGAAAGTCAAGAATCACAAAGCAAATGAGAGCAAATGAACGACCTATGCTACAATTGCAAGAAACCTGGCCACTTCATTGCAAATTGCAACAAACCTCTCAGAGAAGAACTCAAAAAGAAATCTCATTCAAAGAAAGAATATAGAGGCAACAAAGGGCCACAGAAGAAAGAAAAAGGTATTGTAGCCGGAGGATCGTGGAGTGACTCAGACAATGACTCAACTCCTGAATCTGGGGATGATGAAGACCCTCAAATAGCAAATCTCTGCTTGATGGCCAAAAATGCAAGGGACAAACAGAACTCCAACATACATGAAGTAAGTATCGATGAGGTATTTGACTTTAACTCTCATGATGTAGATATTGATGATCTTAGAACTGCATTGCATGGCATAACATCTGATCTACACCAATACATGAAGTGGTTTAGAGTTTTGTCTAAGGATTATTCACTTCTTCAAAAGGAGAAAGAAAAGGCTCAAGAAGAACTGGAAACAACCCTTCTCAGTGCTAATTCAATCTCTGAGCTTGAAACTGAGAATAAGCTCTTAAGACAAACAAATGAGCTCAGTGAAAAACGAGAGTCTAGTCTAACCTCAAAAATTGAGGATCTAGAAAAGTCCATCTCCACATGGAATAAATCTTCTTCATCCATGGATTATTTAATCTCTAATCAGAGAAATGTCTTTGATAAAATAGGGCTAGGCTTTGGGGGATCTATCTCAGAGTCATGTGTGGAAAAAGCAAAGGATGTTAACACCAGTAATGCCTCAGGCTTTAGTAGAGGCATTATATTTATAAAATCCTCACAGAATGATGAGCCTGTCAAACCTTGCCCGGGTAACTCAATTCATATTCCTAGAAGTAAGGGATCTCATGCTAGTCTAGGTTTCAGAAAAGAGAAAAGTAATCTTGCTACTACTCATCAACCTCGAAGGATCGTAGAGTCCAATAAAATCAACTCTACGAACCAACCAGGAAGACACAGTAGAAGTAAGATATACTCTCCTCAATTAATGAAACAAGAGAACACATGGAAAAGGGGATATCAGCCTAGCAGGAGGATGACCAATAACCCACAAAAGCCCAAATGGAGGAAGAACCTTCGCACACACACACACATACACTTACATGCATCATATCAAATGCTTTGAATGCCACAGAGTTGGTCACAAGGCTGTGAATTGTCATTATAATTTCATGCACGTGAGACCCAAAATCAAGCAAATTTGGGTCCCCAAGGGTACTGACATAGTAGGACCCATGCAAATATGGGTACCAAAATGATGGCTTAATGTTACCTCAGGAAAGGAGCTCCACGAACACAACCTGGTATCTGGATAGTGGATGTTCAAGGCACATGACTGGGAACAAAGCCCTTCTGTCTAACTTCATAGAGAAGGAGGGTCCCTCGGTCATATTTGGAGATAATGGCACTAGCAAGACAAGAGGCTATGGCTCAACCAAAAATGGTGCAGTATCATTCAATAAAGTGGCCTATGTGGAAGGACTACATCACAACCTTCTAAGCATTAGCCAACTCTGTGATAAGGGTCATCAAGTAACATTTATCAACAATCAATGTCAAGTCCGAGACCTGAAGACATCTGCAGTAAAGCTAACCGGAACAAGAGAAGGAAATGTCTATACAGTAAATCTTGGACAACTAAGCTCAGATGAAACAATATGCTTTTTGGCTAAAGCATCTAAATAAATGAGCTGGCTATGGCATCGAAGATTATCTCATCTCAACTTCAAAAGTATGTCCAAATTAGCTTCAAAAGATCTAGTTGTAGGCCTACCCAAATTCAACTTTGTTAAAGAAAGGCCCTGCAATGCCTGTCAACTTGGGAAACAGACCAAAAGCTCATTTAAGAGCAAAACCATCAACTCAATTGATAAGCCTCTACAATTACAACATATGGATCTTTTTGGACCAATTCCAACGACGAGCCTTGGGGGAAAGAGATACTCACTGGTCGTAGTCGATGACTACACCAAATTTACATGGGTATTCTTTCTAACCTTAAAAGATGAAACAAGCCCCCAACTAATCAAGATGTTCAAGCTGGTGATGAATGAGAAAGGAGAGAAAATCAAGGCTATAAGAAGTGATCATGGCAGAGAATTCAATTTCTCAGAAATGGATCAGTTCTACACAGACAATGGGATTAGTCACAACTTCTCAGCTCCACAAACTCCCCAATAAAATGGAGTTGCTGAGAGAAAGAATAGGACATTAATAGAGGCTGGAAGGACTCTACTAGTCATAATTTCATCTACCGAGTACTTTTTTTGAAGAATTGGTCAACACCGCATATTATACTCGTAATGTATCACTCATATACTCTACGATTAAGAAGACTCCTTATGAACTTTGGAAAGGAAGATCAGTTACTTTCATGTGTTCGGCTGTGCATGCTACATACTCAACAATGGAAAGCAAAGATTTGGCAAAGTTTCAACCAAATCGACGAAGGAATCTTTCTTGATATGCCATGCACAACAAGGCCTACAGAGCGCTCAATAAGAAGATACCGAGTGTAGAAGTCTCAATTCACATCATCTTTGATGAAAAAGACTTAGACAAAACAAAGGCTCCAAGACATCAAGCGACTAATAGCTTCGTACATACTACTTAACGAGGTCGTCGAGCCCAATACTACGATCGTAGTGCCCGATAATGAAATCGCTGAGCAAGAGAATGAGATCGTCTGAGAGGCCTATGCCGCAAATGAACCTCCACATCAAGAAGAAGAAATAGATCTTGAAGATCTGAGACAAGAAGGCATAAGAACGGATGTTCCAACAGGAAGCAGATGAACAAGAGATCACACTCAAGATCTAATCATTGGAGATCCAAATGCAAGAGTCAAGACAAGAGCTGCTACTCAAAATGAATGCTTCTATCTAAGCTTCCTATCTCAAATAGAACCAAAGAAGATAGAGGATGCTATGGAAGATTCCAGCTGGATAGAGGCCATGCAGAAGAACTTAATCAGTTTGAGAGAAGCAAAGTTTG
The DNA here is from genome assembly GCA_020205605.1 of Panax ginseng. NCBI lineage: Eukaryota > Viridiplantae > Streptophyta > Magnoliopsida > Apiales > Araliaceae > Panax > Panax ginseng. The sequence continues at coordinate 45,504,677 of CM035137.1, forward strand.
GAGATTGGTCCCAAGACCAAAGAACCATCCTGTAATTGGAACCAAGTGGGTCTTTAGAAACAAGATGGATGAAGACGGGGTGATAACAAGGAATAAGGTTAGACTAGTAGCCAAGGGCTACTCTCAGGAAGAAGGTATTGACTATGATGAGACATTTGCACCTGTTGCCAGACTAGAAGCCATCAGAATATTCCTTGCCTTTGCTGCTCACATGAAGTTCATAGTCTTTCAGATGGATGTCAAAAGTGCATTCTTGAATGGTGAACTTCAAGAAGAAGTCTATGTAGAGCGACCTCCGTTTCATCAATCCAAATTTCTTTCTAATTATGTTTTAGATTAGACAAAGCCTTATATGGTCTCAAACAAGCACCTAGAGCATGGTATGAAACACCATTAACTTTCTTATTGAAAATGGATTTACTAGAGGTAGAGTAGATACCACACTATTTCTTAGAAAGCATAAAGATAAGGTCCTATTAGTTCAAATTTATGTTGATGATATTATCTTTGGTTCTACCGATGAAAAGTTATGCAAGACATTCTCCAAGCTTATGCAGAGCAAATTCAAATGAGCATAATGGGTGAGTCAACTTCTTTCTTGATCGCAAGTAAAGCGATCGATGAAGGAATTTTCATAAACCAAGCCAAGTACATTAAAGACTTACTCAAGAAGTATGGGCATGGAATCACCTCTCCCATGAAAAAACCCCAATCGCTCCCTCGCAACCAAGCTTGACAAAGATGAAAAAGGTAAAGGTATTGATATAACTCAATACATAGGTATGATAGGCTCTCTTTTATATCTTACTGCCAGTAGACCAGATATAATCTTTGCAACATGTATTTGTGCTAGATTTCAGGCATGTCCTAAAGAATCTCATCTAACTGCTGTAAAGAGGATTTTTAGGTACCTCAAAGGTACACCCCACTTGGGGCTTTGGTATCCCAAGGAATCCTCATTTGAGCTAATAGGTTATACAGATACTGATTTTGCAGGCTGCAAAATAGATAGAAAAAGTACCAGTGGCACTTGTCAATTACTAGGTAATAGACTTGTGTCTGGTTTAAAGAAGAAGCAAAACTCAAGATTCACCTCAACCGCAAGTTTAGTACATTGTCAAGTTGGCAATTCTTCGTGCTTTCGAGATCCTATGGATGAAAAATTAACTAGAAGATTATGGGTTTGAATTCAAATCCATACCTATTCATTGTGATAACACAAGTGCAATTGCTATAACTCATAATCCTGTCATGCACTCTAGGACTAAGCATATAGAAATAAGATATCACTTCATTAGGGATCATGTACAAAACGGAAATATATCTTTACAATATATCCCTACTGAAAATCAACTTGCTGATATTTTTACAAAACCTCTAGATGAATCCAGATTCAACAAACTAATAAGTGAGCTAGGCATGCTTAACTTACAAACCTAAAATATTATGCTCTAGTTTGTGCTAACCATACAGATTTAAGGGCTATGTCCAAAATCAAAGATATGATCAAAGGAAGTCCACGATCGTAGAGCCAAAGTGTCATAAAACTTAACGAACGCTGAACATAATCAACGATTGTAGTACAGACCCAATGATAGCTGAGCTACATCAACAAAACCAAAGGAGCACCCTATGATGATCCAGCAAAAATCAAAGCATTCTCTCTGATAAGTGCCTCAGGGACAAACCTAACCCTTGTTCTATTCAAGAGGTTGGCCCTTTTGAGCTACCTTAAACCAAGGAAAATGCTAAACCAAAGGTTCATCACGAGAACTTGATCAGACTCTATGGTTGATAAGTCAGACTCGACGACCATAGTTCAGATACTACAAGTGCAGCCCAGACACGACAATTATAGATCAGACTCCACGATTGCAGATTAGATTCGACGACTGCTGAACAGACTCAACGATGGATGAACAGACTTGACGACTCCAAGGACCATCTCAACGATCGTAGTCCCACTAAAGAATACATCATCCCAGAAGAAGTTAAGGGCAATTCTGTACAACCTTCTCTGTTAAGATTTCGTAGAGCCAAGCAAAGTTCGACACCTGTCCCACTAAGCAAAATAGAGAGAGGGAAGTTTCAGGTACAAATTAAAATAATCTTTTTTGAAATCTGAAGTTCAAAAGACCATCTCTCTCTTCCTCTCTCAAGTAGAAACCCTAAATCATTAGCAAGCTCCGTCAGCCTCACTTCCTATAAAGAAATCAATGGCGCCTTCCAAAGGTTGTCTCCACTAAAAGATCGTGTTTTCAACGAGTTTAAAATGTATCAAACCCCAATTTCACAAAACATTGTTGCTGCTCTCAAGAAGGCGGTGTCTCAAGAAGCCTTGGGTACTGACACATTGATCTACCCACAGTTGGTAAAAGAATTCTATAATAACGGAGTGTTTGAAAACAACACCATCACCGTGAAAGTAAGAAACGTCCAAATCAAATTAAGAGCTGAAGACATCAATCTAGCCCTAGGGCTCAAATCTGAAGGGTATCCATCCTTAGATGGAATAGACTTCCATAAAGGTCTCAAGAAAATGCATCACAAGAAATCACCCTTTGTCAAAGGATACAAAAAGAAGGAGTTTCCACAGAGGTATGAGTTTCTGGCTGACATTGTTGGAAAATGCATATGTTGTAAAAGCTCAGGTCATGACTCTGTGAATGAAATATAACTCAAACTCATGACTACCATATGCTATAAAATTCAACTAAACTATGGGGCTTTATTACTTGAATGGATTGGAAAATGGTTTGTTAGCTCCAAGAAGACAAAGAGCGCTAAGAAGATGCTCTATGGATGATTTATCAGCATTATCCTACAGGCTTCTCTTGGTGATCTGATTGAGGATAATGAAGGATAAGCCATAAACCCAAATCGATGAATGACCCAGTAGTTGTTTGAAAACTGGAAGAGAATCCAGCTGAAAATGTGAAGTTGATGTCTGAATCCAGTGGTCAAACTGGTGAGATAAAAGGAACAGGAGTGCCAGAGAATATGTATGTTGTCAACGAAACTAAGGAAGAAGAAAAAGAAACTAACCAGGGAGAACCCATTGCTTTAATCAGAAAGAGCAAAGGGAAAAGGAAAGCTAGAACTACAGAAGAACCTCAAGGATCCACCACCAACAAGCCTGTAGAGTCCTTAGAAATTGAGACTCTAAGGATCCTAAGGAAAAGGAACAACAAGCAATGTAGGCGTAAGAAGATAGAAAGCAACTATATCTCTCATTCATCAAGATGTAAGACCAACAAAAAGCAAGCCATCAGCCTCTTCGATCATCGAGTCTCCTCCGATCGTAGAGTCTAGACTAAACAAAGAAACAGCTGCATCAAATATCTTGGCTGATCTGAAGGACACAACTGAAGAGAGTCCTGAGGCTGTAGCATAGCCTAAAAGGCCAAGAAGGAAACTGGTTAAGAAGTATATTTTTGCCAATGAAGAAGTGCTAAGAAGGGAAACAAAAGAACTGAGTGCTAAAAAGGAACCAGCAAGTGAATGTCAAGTAGAAGGTGTTCATACTGAGGGGGAGATGCCTGAAGATCTTCCATCAGAGGATGCTCTAGTTGAGGGGGAGCTATTGACATTTCAAAAGAATGATCAAACTGAGGGGGAGGATCATGCCACCTCAATAGCTGAAAAAGAAATTCCTGGAGGAGATAATGAAGAACCTGAAGCAATCGACATAATGGAATCCTCCAGTGAAATCAGAGAAGAAGATGATGAGATTGAGATCATAGCTGTAGGCATTGATGGGCACAGAAGAGCCACCTATGAGTAACTATTTGCATATCTTCCTATGATGCCCTTCCACCGAGCTCAAATTCTGAACTCTTGAGATCACATGTTCTGGAGTTTCAAAGAGTATCCAGCTATCTCAGTACTTGCAAATGAATTCCCAGGGAAATTCAATTTTGCCAAGAAGCTTCTCTTCAACAGCCCTTCCTCAGAGAATACACTTGAGGTACTATCTATCCCCACTCCTTTCAGAATTGATCATTTGCCACCACCCTCATTTAATCAATACTATGAATTCCCGCAATGGTTGGAAGTAATTCTTCATCCACTGAATCAATTTCCAGTCACAGAATCTCAAAATTCTATAACTTAGGAACCAAATAAGATCAACTCCCTAATGCTCACTCAGCCCACTACCTCTACGATCCCTGACTCTAGCCCCCTGGTAGAGTATCCACAATAAATCGTAGAGTCACCAAGCTCCAACATCCAAACAAAGGCCCCTCCTGTAGATATACCCTCCTCATCTAGAAATGAATGCTTCAATCTTGAACTTGCTCTCTACTCACTGCAAGATAAATTCAAGAACACGTCACCTCCCTCACAAATTCCAAATCTAGATGAAATCCTGTCAGAACTATCCACAAAGGCTGATTTGTCAGCCATGTCTGAGAAAGTGATCAGAGAACTAGACGAGAGCCTTGAAGATCATGATGCACTGATACAGCTGAGGTTGACATCAATGATCAATGCTGCAAATAATCTTCCAAGCTCCCTGAGCTCCGAACTGCCTCAAACACTCAAAGAGATTATCAAAGAAATGCTACAAAGCATAAAGGACAGGGATGATATTCACTTCCTCGCAGCTAAAAGACATCGGGATGCTGTCTTGATTCTACAGAAAACTCAAGAATCACAGAACCAACTGATGATACAAAGCATCAAAAATCTTCAGACTGTTGTCAAAGAATTTCAACAATTCTATGTCAGCAATGGCCATCAAATAGACATCATTCTCTCCATCCTTCAGCAAAGGGAAGCTAGGTCTGAAGCTCTAATTGAAGAAAATAGAGAAGACATTGCTCAGACCAAGAGTCAGCTTAACGAGCTTGTTCAAGGCCTTAATCGTCTTTCAGATGACATTTGAACTCTTAATGCTGACATAAAGGGGGAGAATAAAGGTAAAGGAGGAGATCAGGGAGGCAAAGGCAAAGACAGAGGTCTCCAACCTTAATCCTCAAGGAATCCTTCTGCAAGGCAGATCCACCAGCAGACTCCATGATCCAGCCATCAGACTCAACCATCTGATCAACAGGAAATATTAATGGCTCAACCCTTAAGGAGTCTAGGGCTAGCCACCAGCTCTCATACGGTAACAACGACAGGTCTAAGAATGCCAATTGGAGATCCTGCATTCATGAATAGACATGATCACAATCCAAGGCTAAGCCTAAGTGAGCTGGAAGATCAAGCCAGAAGAGATGAAGCAAGTAGAAAGAGGAGAGCTGAGGAATATGCAAATCCTCCAAGAAGCAAAAGGCCAAATAAATAGAGATAAGTTGTATTGATGTAGTCATTCTTAAATGTAAAATTTGTTTCCATACATCAATAAATTCATGCTTATTCTCTAGAAATTTCATCTGCTCACTGAAATACTAAGTCATGTTTACTTTTCTGCAACTGCATATAAAACTTTATAATCATGACAACAAATCTCCTTGGTTATGTCAACATCAAATAGGGGGAGATTGTTGGAAGAATGCATATTGTGATTTGATGTTTTATGAAACTACTCATGATTATGTAAAGTCCTTCAAAGAATATATGTACAAGGACTTAGTGATAGATCAAAAATGTTAGGTTGATCTTAGCCTTTAATGTTCACTTGTATAGATAAAGAGATCAAATCTGGTAGATTGATCTATGGCTAGAAAGAAATAGAGAGACTCGCAGTCTATCCGGTTGATCAACAGAATGCAGAAGCTAAGGCAGGATCGTAGTGCTGAGATGATCGTAGTGTATCTGCCTTGAAGGGCCTCTCCACGAATCGAAGTGTGGTCCAGACGCTTGTCAAACTAACTCGTAGATCGTAATGTGCTCTCGGAAACGTAGAATCTGCAAGACGAAGCAAGTGAATATCGAGTGTTAAAATATGCGTTGTGTTCTCACAAACGTAGTGTTTGCAAGACGAGCAGTGAAAGAACGTGGTGTGCAAATCCTTGTGAGAAATCGTAGTGATCTCTTACGAACAGCACCAATATGACAAGACACTACGATATTGATAATAGAGTGTCATCTGCTTTGTGTCAGAAACATCAAGCCCTATCGTTCATCTGAAGATAGACTCCAACAAATATGGAATGGGTTTTGAACGTTGAATCTCTCACCAAATTCCAACGCATAAAAGATATCCTTAGTATCGATCAAAAGAAACGACTCAAAAAGCTAAGAAAAGGACCATTAAGCAGAGGAAAACACCTTTTGAGGTGTTAGGTGAGAAAAACAACATTGTGTCAAGGGCCAGAGTGTAATTCAAAGATGTGCGTAAAAGTCTCCATCAAAGCTTAGAAATGTCAAACGATTTAATGGCTCATCGATGACTTCAACGAATAGATTTCAAGATCACATATATACGTATCAAAGATGATGAGAAAGCAGAAGTAAGTAATCTTGAAAACGCATAAGAACACTCAACGCTTCAACTCTACAATCCGAGAAAAAGAAAAAGCTTGTCTCACTATTCATTTTTTCAACAAGTGCTTACTAGAAACCTAATAGCATCAATCACGATCTAAATAACATTCAATCAATCAAGTAAGAGTTCCGTGTCTAAAGGACTTGAAGAGTTCTAAGAATCATGGTATGAGAGACCAAGTCTGACTTGAAGAGTTCAAGAGTGAACTAAGAAGTACCTAGATTGTCGGTCTAGAAGGAATCTGAGATTCAAGAAGTGTAACAAACATCCTTAGTGGATTTCCTACCAAGGAGTAGAAGAGTGGACTAGAGCTTTTAGTGCTCTCAACCACTTAGAGGTCATCACGGTAAGCTTATCATAAACTCTAGCCAAGTTTATACCTTATTTGATACCTGCTTCTACCATTATTTTTTATTTCTCTACTTTCAGCGCCAACGCTTAAATTTGACTCGAGAAATTAGACTTTGACTTATCTGTTGAAACTCTATTGGGAGAATCCTTCATTACATCCACTGTTTATAAGTCTTGTTTGGTTCAAATCGGTACCCTCACATTACCTGTCGCTCTTATTTTATTGAAAATACTTGCATTTGACGTAATTCTAGGGATTCATTGGTTAACTACTCATCATGCAATAATTGATTTTTTTCGTAAGGTTGTTAGCTTTCATATTCCTAACCAACCTACTATGCAAATTCAAGCAACCACACCATTAAAATCAATCATTGTCATCTCAAGCCATAAAGCTATTCGTTTATTGAAAAACGGATGTCAAGCTTTCTTAGCTCATGTCACGGATCTAAACAAAAATACATCAGTTTTGAATGATATTTCTTTTGTTAATGAATTTCCTGACGTATTCCCTGAAGAACTTCCTGGCGTACCCCCAGAGCGTGAAATTGAATTTTGTATCGACCTTGAACCCGGTACAAAACCTATTTCCAAAGCCTCATATTGAATGGCTCCTATTGAACTTCAGGAGTTAAAGACCCAACTGCAGGAATTGTTAGACATCGGTTTCATTCATCCTAGTACGTCTCCTTGGGGTGATCCTGTTCTATTCGTAAAAAAGAAAGATGGGAGTATGCGACTTTGTACTGATTAGCGGGAGTTGAATCATGTCACCATCAAAAATAGGTACCCATTACCAGAGTTGGCAGCTGTTGTTTTTGCACTAAAGATTTGGAGGCATTACTTGTATGGAGAGGAATTATCCTATTCAAACTCTTGAAGATTTATTAAGACTATGTGTCCTTGACTTCAAGGGAAGTTGGAACAAGTTCTTACCATTGGTGGAGTTTTCTTACAACAACAGTTATCAAACAAGTATTGGCATGGCTCCATTCGAGGCGTTGTATGGAAGAAAGTGTTGTTCTCCAGTATGCTGGGATGAGGTGGGTGAAGCAACGTTGTTGGGACCGGAGTTGGTATATATGACTACAAAAAATATTCAAACGATCCGACAACATATAAAAACCTCACAAGACCGACAAAAGAGTTATGCTGATCTTCATCGAAAGGACGTGGAATTCGATATTGGAGATCATGTGTTGTTATGTGTTGCTCCATGGAAAGGAGTTACGAGATTTGGAAAGAGAGGAAAGCTCAATCCTCGATTCATTGGCTCATTTTTAATCCTCGATCGAGTAGGGACTGTAGCCTATAAACTCACTTTACCGCCAAGTATGTCTCGTGTTCATAAAATTTTTCATATATCCATGTTACGTAAATATGTGAAAGACCCGAACCACATTATTGAGTTCGAACCGGAAGAAATAGCGAAAGATTTAACGTATGAAGAGGTTCCTATTCAAATCTTGGATAAGAAGGAACATATTCTACGCTCCAAGATTATACCTCAAGTCAAAGTTTTATGGAGGAACCATGATGTTGAGGAAATGACCTGGGAGTTAGAATCTGAAATAAAATCAAGGTATCATTACCTCTTCGACATATCAGGTACGTACCCTAATTTTGAGGGCAAAATTTCATAAGAAGGGGAGATTGTAAGACCCCAACTTTTATGAATAAAGATGAATTTTCTATAATTATTATTTTTGAATATTATGGAATGAATTTGATATAATGTTATAAATTTTGCAAAGTACACAAGTTGTTATATAATATTCGATTGGTCGGGGAATATTCGTTTTAATAGGGAATATTCGTACGACAACACAATCATTGGTGGACCCCACAACAGAATTATTGTCGGATTAAGAAAATGACAAAAATATTTTATGAAAATAACGACAGAAGTTTTATCGTTAACTGTTGAAACACCCTTGTTAAAAGTACATGAATACGCGTGGGTTGCATAGTAGCACACGGTATTGATTATTGATGGTTACGTGAGAAGTCACTCAATTTTGTTCAGTTATTGCTTCAGTAATTGTTGCATAGTATCTCACGTTAATTGATTCAATTATTGTCGATATTTTATATATTATTAAATCTATAATTGAGACGAAGTTATTAATATTATTATTTGCAATATTAACGATGTCTAGAAGTTCTGGCCAAGGAGAGGTTTGGTCACCTAATTGCGGCCAAATAGGGAGAAATCCTTATTGAAAGCCCCCTCTTTCCTGGGAACGACTTGGTCGATTAATAGTGTGAATTATAATAATGATGATGAAGTTTTGTTTTATTAGTATTATTAATGTAATAAAACAAAAAAGCTTTTTATATAAAACAGAATACTTTTATAAAGTTATTCGTTTTATTAGACTATAAATAGAATATATTATATTCTATTATGCATAGTGTTTTGCATAGTAAAATATTTTTATATAAAACAAAATACTTTTATAAAGTTATTCATTTTATTAGATTATAAATAAAATATATTATATTTTATTATGCATAGTGTTTTCATAGTGCTTGCATAGTGTTTTGCATAGTAAAATCTTTTTATATAAAATAAAATACTTTTATAAAGTTATTCATTTTATTAGATTATAAATAGAATATATTATATTTTTTTAAAAGATTTTGTTTTATTAGAATATTTTATAGTAAACCAATCTGACCGTCTGCTTAAAAGTAAATCAATCTGACCGCTCAGAATTAGTTACTATTCACCCATTCTCCTATAAATAAAGCTCATTCCTTCATTATTTCTTACGAATTCACTGAAACTCTAGAGAGAGAAACTATAGAGAGAAAGAAGAAAAATATTCTGCTACTTCACTACTCCTATATCCAGTTGTTTTAAGGTAAGGGGTATTATTTCTTTCGTATTCATGAAGAGAACTTCATTATTCCATTTTTATTCTCATTGGAATAACTCAGTATCACGCTGATCTACCCTATACTTGGTGAAATTCTTCTATTATTCCATTCTTTATCATTATGTTGGAATAACCTGTCCATGCGAAGTACCGCATACATGGTGAAATTCTTCAGTTATTCCATTCTTTATTATTCTGTTGGAACATCCTGTGCATGCGTTTACGCATGACCGGTTCCGTTATCTATTATTCTGTTTGGAATAACTCATCTGCATGCGGCCTATCGCATGCCCGGTGATTTCTTTTGTTATTCCATTCTTTATTATACTCAAATGGTTAAAGTTTTGACTTCTATACCATGAAATTAGTTGAATATCCTTGATATTTGCGCTTTATCCAAATCTTTTCATGAAAATATTTTTTACGAGCATTCTTGAATTTTACTCTACAAAGAAGTATCATGTTGACAATTTGACGTTATTAGTTCTAATAAATTAATTCTTGAACTTGTTTTATTGAATTCTTATATCATTGTCATCATCCTCATGTTTATATTATGTTGAAAGTCATCTGTGGCCTGTAGTGCATAAATGGACTTGGTATGATTATGACCAGGAATTAATCGGTATAATCATGACCGTAATGTTACAAATGATGTGGTAAAAGTCCTCATTGTCCCGTAGTGCATTGATGGAAAGTTGTTGGCATGATCATGACCATTGATGAATACACGAATATCCTTGGCTCGTAGTGCATGGATAATTTGTGGTTGTGATACTAATGAATATCCTTGGCCGTAGTGCAGGGATGATGTGGATTATTTATTAAGCTGAGTCCCAGCGATAAATTAAAGTGATGAAAAACCTTTTAAATCATAAAAGATAGTAGATTTTATTCTCTACTTAAATCTTTTAATGGATTGCTTGTTCCGTTGTAGTTAAACTTGATGTTTGTTATATTGTATCAGTTTAACACTGTTGAAGGCTAACGATAATTTATTCTGTATTATCTTAGTCATAATATTTCTTACTGGGCTAGTTGAGCTCACCCTTTTACTTTCATTGTTCTCTTCAAGAAATGAGAACGTAGCAGGGATTAGTCGGGGAACGGAGTGACGGTCCAGATAATAACATTAGTAGTCCTCACTATTCTGTTAAATAGTGTGATAATAAATGTAATGAGGACTCAATTGAGTGTGGATATTGTCTAGATGACAATATTTGTATTAAAACTCACAGCATATGTTTTGTCGTATTTTACACGACTGTTGTATAATTAAATTATATTTGAATTTTGTACCATGTATTTGGCGACTCAAGATGGGTGATGTATACCTATTTTGGGGGCGTCACAATACGACTACAGATCTATCACATAACATCGTCATAACATCAACAAATAAAGCAGATACATGCCGGTCAAACTATGTCAGAGGCATTGTTCATAGGTTTTCTGTAGCAGCCCCGAATCCGGGTCCCGAATCGCCGCGGATCCGGTTCGCTATTTCTACAACTGTTGCGGAAGATATAAACATAAATTGTTTATACATTACATTTTACACACTATTCCCCAAAATCGAGTAACCTTAACTAATACACAAATCATAAACTATACTATTACAAACTATACCATTACAATCTAGTCAAGACATTCTATCCCAAGTTGAACTTGGCATTATCCTTTTTCTCAGATCCGCCGTCAGATTCGCTTTTATCTCGCAATGTTTTATCATGATATAGCAAGGGTGAGCATGAAAGTTGCCCAAAAAGTTTAAAAAACAAGGTAAAGATATATCATGATTGAAAGAGTTTGAATAATAAAGTCGCTATCCTTCACAATGTAGTTGTGAATTAGCATGAACAAAATTTCAAAGTCGAATGAACATTGAAAATGAACATAACAATTATATCTGGAATCGACCGGTAATGAAGGTGATCACCCTTTCATACCGATGAATACATGCAATATGTACAGAGTACAATTCATAAGCATATCTCGTCAAAACCACTCTTAAAAGAGTTTAAGTAAAAAGAACTTAAAAAAACTTGCACTCAACTTTGATTACCATAACGCAATATAATACGCTTCTCCCAAGACCTAATATTAATAATATAGATCTCCAATATTAGAATAATATCATCATTGTTATAAAATAACTTAAACATATTTCCACATACTCCTATCACCTATACAAAGATATAAAAAACCTATAATAGATCTTTCTTTAGTCATAACATATAGTTAAGTATTAGACATTAGTTTTAAGTCTTAATATTATTATTATACTTTGATATTCTTTTAATCACATCATAAATTATACTTATAAGTTATTCATTTTATATGTTATCCTAGTAAATTAGATAACATCTTAGTAAACCAAAATACTATTTCAAGAAGACGGATTTTATTTCAAAGATCCCGAAATCACTATTCTTTTCACTTAAAATACCAAATTAACTTATTATTTTTTTTATCCTTTGGTCAAACATATATACATGTATTTCATACATAAAAAATATTTTTCCGTAATTTTTCAATTTCTTTTACTATTTTTCAAAAATCATAAATAATGCGTGACTTAAGAAAATTAGCTACCTCGTGCTTAACTCCAGAGATGCCCATCTTTTGACATAACCTTATATATGTTAACGTGATGCTCCATTTTAAATTTTCGTGGCAATCGGAGTTGTAGAACTCCTAAGTTATAGCGATTTCATTTTTAAAAATCACAAAATTGAAATGGTCATAACTTGGTCGTTTTAAGTTTAATTAGCTCATTTTTGGACACGAGATACATATTACCATATATTTTCATTTCACAAAAGCCTGTAAGTTTTCTCATTAACTAAATGTCCAAAATAGCCCTCGGAAAAGTTTGGCCGTAAACTTTTTGCACTTTGGGCGAGCTTTGGAGTCCTTCACCAAAACTTAAATAAAACGAAATCAGAATCTCCGATTAATGATCCGTCAATTTTGTTGGATTCAGATCTTTCCAAACTATAGTTTTCATATATCACAACCATATTTGGATATGTTTAGCTCCCTGAATTTAGCCCGAAGTGACTGCTCCAAAACTGTCCTTTTCACTTTTCTTAACTTTGTGTAGTTTGGGAGATATCCTATAACTCCCTCCTCCTGGTCGGATTTAGTCCGCTTTTGGAGTCTATGGAAATCTTATTGAGTGTACTATAACATATCACAAGTCCAGAATTTTTAGAGCACTCTAACAAATCCGAAATTTTCTGTTTTAGGGCAAGCAATTCACTTAACTCATTTAAAACACAAAAAAACCTGCTTTTGGTTCATCTTCTTTGTTCAAGCTTATCAACCCTAAAATGGCAAGATCTAACCATAAAATATCATATATCATGTAGATCTTACCTCATATGGATCATAAGTTCAACACTTGGTCTAAAACAACCATCACAAAACACATAAACTAATTAGAGTTTTGAGTTTAGGAAATTTTATACCTTTGATTCCAACCAAAAATCAACACCCAATATTGTTAGATCTAAACATGATACACTCATCAACATGTATATACATAGTTTTTGAGTTGAGAACTATGGATTCAAGGTTTGATTTACAACCATCAAAAATTAACTAAACAAAAAGGATTTATACCTTTGCTTGATTTCTTCTCCTTCTTTCTTCCTTCCATGGATGGATCTTGATTGTATGAACATCAAAATCTCCTCCTTCTCCTCTTAGGATGGCCGAACATGGCCTCCTCTTCTCTCTCCCTCTCTCTTTTTCTTGTGTTCTAGCAAGAATAATAAAAGTGATGAAAGGGAAAAATATGATCTAAGTGTTGAAAAATCTATAGATATATTTTGTTATCTCCCAATCTCCTTTTCATCTAGAGCATGGTCCTACCATATGGCCTTACTCTCCCACTAATTCTCTCTTTCTTTCCCTTAGCAATATCCAAGTGGTTGCTTGCAAGATTAGTGAACAAAGTGTTGGACAAAATAACCAATGGACACATGGAGAGTTGGTGAAAGTGGTTCAACAACTAAAGTGAACACTTATTAAATTCATCCCCACTTGTTATTGCTTCTTCTTTGTCGCCACCATGTGGCCTAAAAATGCTCCCAATTTGCTTTCTATTTTACCTCTTATTTGAGTTGACAAATGTCCAAAATTCCTCTCCCACTTGGGTTAAAAATTGAGCCATTCCTTTAATGTATTACTTGGTCTCTTACTCACTTCTTTGGCCACACTTGAGCTATACATAGTCCAATACCTTTAATTTTTATCCAACCCAATTCATTTAATTAGGATATCCAATCTAAATATTTAATTAGAGTATCATTCCAAATAATTAGAATTTAAATCATCACTCTACTACAATAAATTCTATAACCCAATTAAGCATATTTTAATTAAGTTACAAAATTAAAATCTTGAGATAATAAAATATATCTCTTAACTTAATATAATTTTAATATTATTACTATTCTCCCACAAGTAGGCTTAGTTTGGGCCATTAATTAATCCCATTGAGCTAGCCATTTTACTTGTGTTACCTACTAACAAAAACTAACTTGGGCTTCCACCCAAAATTTAATTGGGTCATTATAATACTTGTCCCATACATAATATATTGGGCTAGATTAAATAATTAATTGCCCTTAATCACTTTATCTACAAGTCTCATGCTTAATTAATTAATTGGGCTTATTTAGATGATATAACATCATTAGTCCATTAAATCTACTCCTCTTGGACTCTATTCAAATTAATTGGGCTATAACCTTATTATAGTCCATTATTTTTAATTCTATTCCATTCTACCCTTATCTTTAAATTAGGTTTACATCTCTCACTCTAGAAAATAAATTCCTTACTCATGCCCTTTTTAATTTCATAGACCAAATTATACTTGGTTATAAAATTAATTATTGGAGATATATAAAATAAATCTCTTAATGTCAAGATATACATTTATATACTAATATTCTCCCATATTATAACCTCTCAAAGTTATTTAATCACCACACCTAATATATATATTAGGTTACATAACTTAATTCTTACTCCACCCTTATATACAAAATAAATGTATTCACATTATATAATGTATATTTATTTACTCATATCCATAATTCACATAATCATAACATATTTCACTTCTCACATTAATTTTGACTTTTCTCCATAAAAGTTAACTGTTGACTTGGACCAAAAGTTAACCTTTACACATTTTGTGCTTCTCATCCATTCTCGACTAAACTCGACGCTTTTGGACGTTGATCGAAGCGATCCATGCTTCAAAATTCTATCTCTAACTCAAATTTTGAGTTTTAAATTACTCCATTCTCATTACTAATCGTATTAACTAACGACTTTATACTTATTCAAATTCTTATTTGCCAATCAAGGCCAACACTCAAGCTATGTTAATTACTAACATAGTTTTAATCTTGATCATTATATCATTAACTTAATTCATCATTCTTCTTGCTTAAATATATATAGCACATTACTAAGTATATATATATTTCTATACATATACTCATCTTCGTTTAACCTCATAGCATCTCTTCATGTGAAATCTTATTTCCAATAATAAAATTTCCATATGTACTTATATAACATTTCTTAGACTATTCAGTTCACATCGAATTAACAGGTATCGTAATACCTTAATCTTGATATTCCTTCAAGTACATATTAATTCATTTCTAGGGTTTTGGAATTTTGTAACCCATATTTTCTCTATTCTTATTCGAATATCAAACCATATAGGTTTTTCTTGAAAATTTTAAATAAATTCTCAAATTCTCATCTAGGTTTTATTTTTTTAACCTTTATTCTAATCATTCAAGATTTTAGAAACTTTTCGGGTTGTCACATTTTCTGGGTTACCCAGAAAACCGTTTTCAAGCTTAACCATGCTACTTTGACCGACCACTACATTAAATCTATATGTTATTTAGATGATATAAAAGCTTTAAACTGAAGTCCATATACCATGCTACCATTATATTACAACAACAACAACAAATAAGCTAAAACCTGACATATATCGGGCTTCAAAAATCTTGTCAGACGTTATTCTATACTTTTTGGGTTACCTAGAAAGCTTCAGTCATGCCCGATCAACGGGTTTTGACCAGCCATAACATGAAATCTAGACATCAAATAATTGTTATTTCACTTCCAGATCACAGACCACATAACAGACTACACATTTAAACATTTAAACAACAAAAACAAAGATCGAACAATAATCTAAAGGCACTGACATTCGTTGTCAGATCACAAAACATAATTTTTCCAGATTTTGTAAAATGCTAGATCTGAGCCTATAGATGTTATGGATCTAACATCTATCAACCCAGATCATCATTATACACTATATCTAACATGTTTAACACAAAAAAAACAACATCAAACATGGGATCAAATATTAGACTTCTAGTTTAGGTTTTATACCTTTTTTGGCTCAATCTAGATTCTGGCCTTCTAATTTATTATGGGTGATGGTGGGGCTTGGTTTGGGAACTGATTCACTTCTATATTTCGTTGGTTTTGAAGGAGAGAGAATTTGTTAAGGGTTTATGCAAAATTGAACTAACAAGTGCCAATTTCTCTCTCTCAATCTTATTTACAGAAGTCTAAGATGCATGAATGGTTGATCTAGAGCTGATTGCTGGCAATTTTAAGTCACATGGGGTTAGTAAGATTAGGTCACCCACTTCACCTAATGTCAAAACCTACATGCTAGCTTCTTTAATGCACAAAAGGGCAATATGGACATTAGGCTTGCAATTTTAATGGCTTAAATGTAATCTTGTCAAACCCTTAGGGTTTCACCCTTAGGGTTTAACCCTAAGGTTTAGCATATAACATTTATAGGATTTAGCAATTAGGGTTTGTATAAAATAAAAATTTTAGTTTCTAAAATTTATAATTAGGGTTTCCTTAATTAGATTAACTTTCTAATTATACATGAACATTAGGGTATTATAAACTAATTTTAATTAACTTTGCTAATTTAGCAATTAGGGCTTATAATTTTGGTAATTAGTGTTACCAAATCACAATTAGGGTTTCTAATTAGGGTTCTAATCATTAGGGTTTTAAAATACCAATTAGGTTTTTCCTAATTAACAATTATAATTCTAACACTTGCTAATTAATAACATTAACACATTTACACACAATATTGAACTCTAATTTGAGTTTCAAATTAGGGTTTAACACAATACAACTAGGGTTTTCAAATACTGCACCATATTTGACCAATTATTGTCAGTACGTACATACTGTACATATTTATAACACTGAAAAATCAAAATATAATTAATATTATATTATTATTCTCATTCCTTGATCAAAATCCAAAATTAGGGTTTGGATTCCATATCTAATTTATCTGCCATACTTAACATTATTAATTAAGTTAAAAATAATTAACTTAATAATCTGTACTAAAATTCTTATAATAAAATAATTATTATAATAATTCCAAAATTATTTTATATATTATTTAAATAATATATAATTATATTTTCATGGAAAATAATATATAATTATAATTATATATAATTATTATAAATATAATTTATAATAATCAATAATTCTAAAATAAAATCATTTATAAATATTCATGTAATAAATATATTTTATTTATCATATATATATATATATACACACACACACACACACACATTATCTTGGCACATATTTACCAATATTTATTTTAAAAAAAAATTATACGCAAAATTTCTGATTTATTTATATAGAAAATATCGGGTTGTTACAAACGCACCAGATATAAATCTAGGCTGATCGAAAAGAGTTCGACAACAGTTTATATATAAATATATATATAAAAGCAATAAAAGCTCCGGACGTGAGTCCAGGCTCAATCGAGGCATAACTCGATAATGTTAGTACAAATATATATATATATATATATATATATATATACACACAAAAGAAATAAAAAACCATGGACCAAAGTTTGGGCATACGCACGCAACACGACTCTCAACGCGAATAATTGTGTGTGCACAGTAGTGGAGAAAGGCTTTAAGAAATGTAAAAAGGCTTACAATGGACTGCCAAAGAAGACTTTAATAGCTTTAAATGGATGAACACTCGGTTCCCACCGGTAAAATATAGCAAAATATAAGTTCACAAGTGTTTCAAATGAGAAAACACTCAGTTTATAGTGTGTACAGAACAAATTGGGCAGGGCTTCCTCGCCTTTTCTCATGCTAAAATGGCCATCCCAAGCCCTCTATTTATAGAGGGGGGAGCCGCAGGTGTACCTGCGACAGCAGCAAGTGTACCTGTGGCTTCCTGGGGTGCCCCAGGTAATGTGGGTCCCGCCATCTCGAAGTATGTGTACTCAGACAACGCGTTGTTCGCTCGAACCTTTATAACTTTCAATCCGGGAGTTCGATGGAAGCGTGCCATACCATTCTGAAAAGCTCTTTCCGAGAGCTATGCAATGACATAAGATTTTCCCTTTTTTGATTCCAGGAAGATGGGTCCATGACCGAAATATCATTTTTGGGTCTCCGTTAGGCAGTCTGTTGAGTTATTTTGTGTAGTTTGCACTCGAAAGTTAAGATATGGTTCTAGTGGGACTTCTTTAGAAGAACTTTGAGTTGAAATGAGTATTTGATTTGAGATGAATTTGTGTCGGCAAAATAGCAATTTTTCCCCTCTCGGGGTTATCTCCGGTTTTTGCACAGTTATAACAGTCTTTTCTCAGGGTTATCTCTGAGATCTCTATGATGTTGACTCTGAATATCCGCAGGGTTATCTTTGAGGTTGGCTTGACCTCCCAGGGTTGACTCCGGGCATTTAAACTTGATCTCCCGGGGTTAGAACTTACTTTCCCGAGGTTATCTCTGGGGTTGGAAACTGATTTCCTGAGGTTATCTCCGGGGTTGGAAACTGGATCTCCCGGGGCTATCTCCGGGGTTGGAATTGATGTTGTGGTCCTCCAGGGTTATCTCTGGAGTTTGAAAAAGACGCTTTTGTCCTCCTACATAGTTAGTAACAGGAAAACAAAATTTCAAGTCTCTCTCTCTCTCTCTCTCTCTATATATATATATATATATTTCACGAGTTGTCAGATTGAGCCGTTAAGTAGTGGTATATATAGTATGTTATTAATACTATATATATATTATGTTTTATATATTATATTAATCAACCTATGTTATTTATAAATCAAATTGAAAATTTTGTATATAAATTAATTAATTCTGATGATAAAATTATAAATTTACTTAATAATAAATTAAATAATATTATGTTATTAATGGTTAGATTTGTAATAAAATTTTATTTTATTTTATTAGATCGATTTGAAGGAGATTAGCATAATCTTATTTAAATTTTGAGTATTACATTGCTTAATTCAGGTATGGATTCCGTACTCATTCAGTGATACTCTTATTAAATTTAATTTGTTCGTTCTGGTTTTTTGTTTCGAAATTGATTATTGGTTCCCATAATCATCCTTTCTCAAATTCATGTGATAGTTTTGTCTTGGTATTGATACTTAGAACTTGTGTTTGTACTCTTTATCTAGTGTATCATGTGTATTATTTATTTTGATCTTTGTAGAAAGTACATGTTAATATTTTTGGAGACTTTGTGTTGATGATTCGTTTCAGTTTAACATGTACATGTTAGAACCCATTTGTGTTGATATTGTGTCGCATGTGTTGTGACATGGTATTGTTGTTAGAATATACCGTAGGGTATACTTGAGCTATAACCACCTGTAGGGGTACCACAGGCATGTCCTTTTGGTACCGAGGCATGACACCTTCCGTAGCGGTGTGATTAGTCCACGACGTCTCCATTTTGTGCTTCGGTGGGAGTTGGCCATATGGTGTTTTGTTGTGGGAGGCGTATGGGTCGACCTTAGTTTTCTGTTCTGTTTTGCGGATTGGTGATGTTTGTGCCAAACACACCTTTCGATTTTACATGCATTGGATTCGCGGTCCAATGTGTGTGACTTGCCTGTGTGGCATTATTTGATTTGCCTGTGTGGCATTATTTAACTTGCCTGTGTGGCAAGGTATATTTCTATTTTGTTTTGAGCTCGGTATGAAATAACACCCAACCATTTGATTCAGCCTATTATTTCGTTGTGTTAGTTTTATCCATTTCGGTTCATTTCAATTCATTTAATTGAGTTTGTTATCTCAATTCTTTATTTTTTACTCTATATCCGTACTGGGCATTTGGCTCATGCTGTGTTTTTCTTTCGGCATGTAATCAGGGGGATCAAGGGCAAGTGGATGAGAGCTCCCTTCTATCCAATGGTTTTGATATATTTTGTTAGGCTATGATACATTGATTGATTTAGAATTGCAATAATTATTTTAGATTATGGCTTGAGCCAGTTTGACATTTATTATGGTTGGCTTGTGGTATTTATCAGATATTAAGATTATTCTTTTGTGGCTTTGAGCCTTGCTATTAAATTCATCAATTCTGTTATGTTTTGAGTATCTGCTCTTTCTATTTCTGAAAGGGGGTGTTACAGAGTTGGTATAAGAGCTTAGGTTCTTTCTTATAGGAAACCTATTTAGGTTTGACCTTTGAGTTATGGGTAGACTTCTGGGTTAGGTTTTTATTCTATTTGATTTTCTGTTCAGCTATCATATCAACTATATTCGAATTTGTCTCTAATCTGTTTTCTTATATTTGTGATCTCTTTCTTAGATGGCTCATAGACTCACTAGAGTTGTTGGGAGGCGAGGTAACAATAGGGGAAGAGGTGATGGTCAACCCAATGAGCAACCTAATGATCAGATTAATGTTCAATTGGCTACCTTGGTGAATCAGGCGGTGAATCAGGCTTTACCTCAGTTGGTGTCACAGGATGTACAGGCAATACAGGAGCCGCCAGAAATTCCTGAGTAGGGGAACTAGGGAGATAATGGTCCACAGGAAAATGAAGAGGAAGGGAATACAGATGGTCTTGATCAACATGTGGTTCCCGTGACACCCCCAAATCCGGGTATTTTCTAACCCGACAGATGGTGCTACACGGTACTACCATTCACACATTCATTCAATTGAAAAGTCTCAAAAGAACTAATATGTCTTCTATATATACAAAATAATATTACATTTCCCCAGGTTCTTTATAACCCATTCATTCGTTCTGGTCATAATATTCAATATAATACAAACATTTACCTATACTATTACATAAGTAATCTAAGGGTTTGTCTTCGCCTTGCCCTTATCTTTGCCGGAGCCTTCGGTCCGTTCGATCTTGGCTGTGTTCATATGGTTCAAGCAAGAGTGAGCATGACTAGCTCAGCAAGTACTACAACTCTAATAAACAACATTCTTGAAACATAGAACTCATATATCTTCAGTAACTGAACAATAGTTACGAAATACTATCGATAATTCAAAATAGCACTTCTTTTCGTTCAAAACATTTTACAACAAAAATATTCAGTAAAACATCAATTTCGGTCCAAGACCTTGAGTATTTCATAAGTTCTTTTGAAAAGGACATCTTGGCACTAAGTCCGTAAGTTCGACATTACTTACGAGCACTTCTGGGTGATCAGCCCATAGTACTCTATGTTGATCAACACTACATTCATTAAACATGTATACGTTTAAGTTGTGGCAACCTCATGTGCCTGTCGTTAAACGACAAAAATTTTTTTAGCATACTCAGTCTTCGATTGAAAACTATACCAATATAACTCGATAAACATTCATCATGCTTGATAGATTCATAATATAAGTCTAGCCGAAAGAATTGGCTTTGACTTCATCATTCAAAACTTCATGTGAAAGAATACATGAATTACGACTTTTGTCCAGATCGAATCGAACAAGGGTTAGAATACTTGCCTTCAGCGTCTGCTTACTGATTATCACACGTACACTTTAAGTCTCTAAGTCTCTACAATACATGATCATATAACGTACCACATTAGGTCACATATAATCAAGTATGTATACTATTATATCTTACCTTTCATCTCAATCTAAATCCTGACTTAGATTCATTATTATTGGTTTCGGCTTTTCATTACATCGTTCGCATTCGTTCATGATTAAGTACATATCTTCAACCTTTAGACAACATAAATAAGGTTCATCATTACCTTATCATACCTTATTAAGTTCCTCAGTTTATTATTACTGAGTTACTGTTCAAGTTGTACTCATAAACATTAATTACTGTTCAACTTTCTAGGGTTGGCGATGCGCTACCACCCATTTGCTTTCTGTAAGTCGCTACCGAGGTGTGAGTTAACGATGACGCCTGCATCGGGACTCAATCTCGTTGTGGCGCGAGTCCTTACTCTTCAGTCGCCTCATGGCAGTCAGAAGAGCAGATGTCTTTCGACGCCACACACTGCCACCCATTTGCCTTGGGTTGCCGCATTACTGAACTTTTTGTGCCTTAGAAAATTTACAGCTTTTGTAAATTTGGCGAAACTCCTGGATGCATAACTTCTTCGTTATAAGTCTGAATTGGCTCATTCAAAAGCCTACGATTCATAAATTACATATTCTATGCATTCATGTAAGAAATTTATCTATTTGATTTCGTTTGCTAAAATTTCACCTATTAGTTCATTTTTAACTGAAACGATAAACGTTCGTGAACGTTGAACGCTCGTTTCTTCGTTCTAAGTCGAAATTCGATCATTTTTGAGTCCACAACTCTATAATGCCAAATATGACCTGTCTCCATCGAAAACCAACGTTTCTAACTTCAAACACAAAATACGACTTTCATTCCGAGAATTTCACGAATTCGACGATTATCGTCTAATCGTGTGCATTCCGGCAAAACTTCCTTACTAATAATTCTAAATGGATTTTAACCAACACATGAACATTTCGAGTTACTTATTACACCAACTTATTATCATAGTAGGTTTTGACTTATTCTCATAAGTCAATGACTTATTTAACTTATGAACTACAAATTCTCATGCTTATGACCTACTGTGAACTTAAGTCCATCAATCAATGTTCTCATACTATATTGAATATACTAACATCATATGACAACATATGATAAGTTCTTCCCAAGTTTATCAACTTATTTAAGTTCAAGTTGCTCATACAACTTATTCGGCTTAAGTTCATTCATCAATGACTTCTTATATGTTCTTAGCATACAATCATACTTCTCTTATCACCCTACAATAATAGAGATGAATATATATTAGACAAGAGTCTTACCCTAGAAGCACTTGTACTTCTCTTCTCTTTGGAAACTAGCAAAGAACTTTTGACTTATTCTTGACTTATGTGCTTATTCTCTCTAACCAATAAGCTACTTAACTTGAGAGGAGTTGGGAGAATTTTATCAAGCAACAAATGAATTGAAGCTTCTCTATTTATAGGCAACCCAAAGTGAGGGCATAATAGACATTTAGGCTATCCCACCTCGTTAATTAACCTCCTCACTTTCACCTCCTTACTATTCATAACTTTACAACTAAGTTACTTGCTAGACACTTCTATTTCTTGGCTATCACAACACTTGTTCACCACTTAATATGCTTGCCCATCAAGACTACCCACATTAACATGGTTTGCTCCATGGATCATGACCAATTCATTGGGCTTGCTAATTAATCTAGCTAATTCCTTGTTGGGCTTATACTACAATAGTTTGTACTCATGACATATCAAACACTTGGGCTTGAGTATCACTTACTAATTGGACTTCTACCATTAAGCTAATAATCCTACAAGTCCATTACATTCAATTGAGAATCTTAACATATATACACCACGTATAAGTCTCGTATGCTAGTTCGTATATTAAATCGTAATATACGCTATTCCATTCTTCATACTTAATAGTATAATACGTCATATTATACTTACGTTCATTACCTCGTACAATGCATACGCATCATACAATTATAACTTTTTTTCCTTAACGCTTAATAAACCTAACTTTCCCAAATTAGGTCCGCATGCGAAATATTACGTTTTCCATACTTAGATTATTATTACATAATCAATCTTACCTTAATATTATAACATTACGTATTTCTGAGAAATCAGAAAATAATTCCCGAGCAGAAATTGATGAATAGTATTTTTCAGAAAATTTCTCGGAATGCTTTTATTTTCTTCTTAGAAATTCAAACACTTTAATTCTCTCACGTAGTTAAAATACTACGACATTCCGACGTTTCTAGGTTATAGAACGACATTTATCTTATCAATACGTAATAATAATAAATAATATTATTTTATTCATTATTAAAAGTATTTACAAAGGTTCGATTTTCCGGGGCGTTACACTCTCTCCCCCTTATAAGGATTCTTTACCTAGAATCTCGCTATATATAAAAACAAATTACATGAACAAATGTGGATAATTCTTTTTCATCATTTCTTCTAACTCCCACGTTGCTTCTTCTGCATCGTGGTTCTTCCATATCACCTTCACGGAAGGTATGACTTTATTCCACAGAACTTGTTCTTTTCTATTGATAATTTGAATCGGCGTTTCCTCGTACGTTAAGTCCTTCTCGATATGAATAGGTTCATATTCTATCACATGCTTATAATCTGGCTTATAAGGACGTAACACTGATACGTGAAATACATTATGTATTCGTTCTAGGTCTGGAGGTAATGCTATCATATAAGCTACCTCACCCACCCGCTTTAATACCTTAAAAGGTCCTATGAACCTCGGACTTAACTTTCCCTTCTTTCCAAAATGTATCTTTCCTTTCCAGGGAGATACTTTTAGAAATACGTACGAACCTACTTCAAATTCTCTATTCTCTCTATGCGAATCTGTAAACTTCTTCTGTCTGTCTTGAGCTGCTAGAAGACGCATTTGAATCATCTTGACAATATCCGCTGTCTTTTGCACCAATTCTGGTCCCAACATTCGACGTTCTCCTACCTCATCCCAATACAGTGGCGTTTTGCATTTCTTTCCATACAAAGATTCATAAGGCGGCATACCTATGCTTGTATGATAACTATTATTATGCGCAAACTCCACTAATGGTAGATGATCATCCCAACTACCCTTGAAATCCATGACGCAAGATCTTAACATATCTTCTAACGTCTGAATTGTTCTCTCACTCTGTCCATCCGCTTGTGGATGATACGCCAGATCTCGACTTCAATCAATCATCTCCTACTACTTTTGTAGACTCCTCCAAAAGTTTGAAGTGAATTGTGGATCACGATCTGACACAATCGATACTGGTACTCCATGTCTGGAAATTATTTCTTTAATATAGAGTCTAGTTAACTGATCTAAGTTATACTTGACCCTAATTGGCAAAAAGTGAGCCGATTTTGTCAATCGATCCACTATTACCCAAATCGCATCATACACCTTGGTTGTAGTCGGAAGTCCTACCACAAAATCCATCGTGATATTTTCCCACTTCCACTCCGAAATTTCCAATGACTGTAACAAGCCACTTGGTCGTTGATGTTCGACCTTAACTTTCTGGCAAGTTAAGCAGCTACTCACGTACTCTGCTATCTCTCTCTTTATGTTTGGCCACCAAAAACTCTGTCGAAGGTCTTGATACATCTTAGTGCTACCAGGATGAATCGAAAACCTCGAACTATGAGCCTCGTAAATACACGCCCTTTAATTCCATCTCATTCGAACCCAAATTCTTCCTTTAAATCTTAATAATCCCTCATTATCAAAACTATACTTACTATCTTTTTCATTGGCCAGCCGCTCCTTCATCCGGTCACACTCATCAGTTTTGAGTTGTACCTCTTTAACTCTCTCTACGATTGTAGATTGCATCTCCGTCGTCAACAACATTTGTCCTCCTTCACTTGGCAGCTTCACTTCTAACTCCATCCTAGCCATCTCTATTATTAACTCAGTTTGAGCCATTAACAAAGACAACTTTTCCTGACCCTTCCTACTCAAGGCGTCGGCAACTACATTGGCTTTTCCCGGGTGATATAGGATTTCACAATCGTAATCCTTTATCAACTCTAGCCATCTCCTCTACCTCATATTCAACTCCTTCTGTGTGACGATATATTTTAGACTCTTGTGGTCCGTGTATATCTCACATTTTTCTCCATAAAGATAATGTCTCCATATCTTTAGAGCCAAAACTACTGCGGCCAGCTCCAGATCATGAGTAGGATAAACTTTCCATACTTAGATTATTATTACATAATCAATCTTACCTTGATATTATAACATTACGTATTTCTCAGAAATCCAAAAATAATTCCTGAGCTGAAATCGATGAATAGTGTGTTTCGGAAAATTTCTCGAAAAGCTTTTATTTTTATCTTAGAAATTCAAACAGTTTAATTCTCTCACGTAGTTAAAATACTACGACATTTCGACATTTATAGGTTATAGAACGACATTCATCTTATCAACACGTAAAAATAATAAATAATATTATTTTATTCATTATTAAAAGTATTTACAAAGGTTCGATTTTTTGGGGCGTTACAGTTCCAATGTATGTATGATTGGAAAGGTTTTAGAAGCAGAAACCATAATCAATCAGTTCAGCTCTAACTATAATTAAGGCAGAGAATTGGATTGCCCACATAGAGAAGATTTTTGATGTGTTAGGGTGCTCAGATAATCAGAAAGTGTTACTTGCAGCTTACAAGCTAGAAGGGGATGCATAGAGGTGGTGGAAGACTGTGAAAGTAACAAAGGGTGATGGATATGTTGGGACACTTAATTGGGCGGATTTTTTTGAGGTCTTTTATCAACAGTACTTCCCAGCTACTGATAAAGAGGCCTATGCCAGAGAATATCTATCCATTCGACAAAAAGATGATGAGTCCATCACAGATTTCATGATGGGGTTCACCAGGTTGGCAGGCTTTGCAGGAACTTCTGCATGGATTGCAGCGAAATAAGCGAAGAAGTTCAAGTGGAGGATTCATTATATGTATCGACAACATCTCATTAACACCAAGTTTGCAGATGTGTCAACAGTGACTAATGCGGCCAATAATATTGAGATGGAGCGTCATGATTTTTGGTCTTCTAAACCGAAGGGGAGTCGAAATAGGGACATAAATGACCACCAGGGTCAAGTTTTAGGTCAGTATTGAAAACATTAGGGTGGTCAGTGGAACATAAATTATGGCAGCCAGCAGGGACAATGGCGTGGTTAGAATCAGAATAGGTGTTATCAGTAGTTGCCTTCGCAAGGGCAGAATCGTTAGCTTCAGCTACCTTGGCATGGTTAGAATCGTCAGCAGTGGAAGAATCGTCAGCAGGGGCAGAATCAGGGTTGTTATCTAGGACCAGCTAGTGGGGGTAACCAAAATCTTATTCCAATAGTTCCTTGTGCTACTTGTGGGGCTAATCATCTGGGGAGACGGTGTTATAGAGTCATATGTTCATGCTTCTTGTGTGGACAGATGGGTCATATGGCTAGATATTGTACCGGGCCATGTGGTAATGGTGGAGTTGGTGAAAATGGTGGAAATGGAGGTCAGCGTTAGAGTAGTCGAGTTTTTACCTTGACATATAACTAGGTGGCAGGTGCACCAGGTACTGTTTCTGGAACTATTTTAGTTGGCAATCATGAGGCTTCTATTTTGTTTGATACGGGTTCTACTCATTTCGTTGTTGCTTAGTCTTTTGTTCGGAACCTAGGTGTGCAATCTCAATCTTTAGATTTTGTTATGTCTATTGCTACCCCGATGGGGACTTCTGTTGTTATCTCTAATTTGTATCGAGGGTGTCCGATTAGTTTTAGAGATAAGATTCGTAGGGGTAATCTTCTTCTAATATGTATGCACGATTTCGATGTTATTCTTGGGATGGACTGGTTGGATAAGTACCAAGCCACTATCGATTGTCAGGTAAAGAAGGTTATATTTGGAGATGTGAAGTCTCCAAAGTTTGTGTTTCAGAGTTCCTGCTATCCAGTTCCAATCCCAGTGATAATCCTGGGAGATCTAGTTTCTAGTCTCGGAGATAACTCCGGGAGATCAGTGTCCGACCCAGGAGATAACCCCGGGAGATCCAATTTCCATTCCCAGAGATAACCTTGGAAGATCAATTCCAGTCTCGGAGATAACCCTGGGAAATCCAGTTTCCAACCTCAGAGATAACCCCGGGAGATCCAATTCCAATCCCAGAGATAACCCTGAGAGATAAGTTTCCAAACCTGGAGATTACCTCAGGAGATCCAATTCCAACCCCGGAGATAACCCATGTTGATCCAATTTCCAATCCCGAAGATAACCCCGGGATATCCAATTTCTAATCCCGGAGATAACCCTAGGAGATCCAGTTCCAACCTCAGAGATAACTCTGGGGGATCAATTTCAAAGCCCAGAGTTAACCCTAGGAGGTCAAACCAACCTCAGAGATAACCCTGAGGACTGTTAGAGTCAACAACATGCCAATCTCAGAGATAACACTGGGAAAAGGCTGCTACAACTGCATCAAAGCTAGAGACAACCCCGAGAGGGGAAAAATGGTCATTTTGCCAACTCAACATCATTTCAACTCATATCAACTCAAACTGCGTCAAAAGAAGTCCCACAAGAACCATAACTTAAATCCCGAGTGAAAACTGCACAAGGCAGCTCAACGGATAGACTGGGAAGACTAGGAGATCTTATCATGGTGTGACGCCCCCAAAATAGGTATACATCACCCATCTTGAGTCGCCAAATACATGGTACAAAATAAAAATAAAAACTTAATTATACAACTGTCGTGTAAAATACTACATAACATAACTGAGAGTTTAAACAAGAATATTTCCTTCTAGACAATATCCACTCTCAAATAGAGTCCTCATTACATTTATTATCACACTATTTTACAGAATAGTGAGGACTACTAATACACCATCTCGGACCATCACTCCGTTCCCCGACTAGTCCCGGCTACGTTCTCATTTCCTGAAGAGAACAGTGAAAGAAAGGGTGAGCTTAACTAGCTCAGTAAGAAATATTATGACTAAGATAATGCAGAATAAATTATCATTAGTCTTCAAATATGTTAAACTGATAAATTACAATATACATCAAGTTTAACTGCAGCGGAACAAGCAATCCATTAGAAGAGTAAAGTAGAGAATAAAATCTACTATCTTCTATGATTTAAAATGTTTTCATTAATTTTTATCGTTGAGACTCAGCTTAATAAATAAACCACATCATCTAATCATCCCTGTACCATGGCCAAGGATATTCATTAAATCATCAACGGTTATGACTATACCGTATAATCCCTGGTTATAATCATACCAAAAACTGTCCATCAATGCATTATAGGCCACTGAGGATTTTTACCATATCATTTATAACATTACAGGGCATGATTATATCGAATGATCCTTGTACATAATCATACTAAGTCCATCTATGCACGTAAGCTAAAGATGACTTTCATCACAATATAAGCATGAGGATGATGACAATGATATAATAATTCAATAAAACAAGTTCAAGAATTAGTTTATCCAGGAACCAATAACGTCCAAATTATCAAAATGATACTGCTTTGTGGGGTAAAACTCAAGAATGCTCAGAAGAATATTTCCATGAAAAGATACTGGATGAAACGCAAATATCAAGGATATTCCACTAATTTCATGGAGTATAAAAGCCAAAACTTTATCCAACTGAGTATAATAAAGAATGGAATAACAAAAGAAATCACCAGGCATGTGATAGACCAAGATGCATAAAAGTTATTCCAATGTAATAATAAATAACGGAACCAAAGTCGAAGCGTAATTAAGACCGATACGATATTCCAACGTGTAATAATAAAAGATGGAACCAGTCATGCGTAAACGCACAGACAGGATATTCCGACAAAATAATAAAGAATGGAATAACAACATAATTCACCATGCATGCGATAGACCGCACATATAGGTTATTCCAACAAAATAATAAATAATGGAACCAGGTCAGGCGTAATCCGCACCGAAAGGATATTCCAACAAAATAATAAATGATGGAACCAGGTCATGCGTAAACGCACAGACAGGATATTCTGACAGAATAATAAAGAATGGAATAACAACAGAATTCACCATGCATACGATAGACCACACAGACAGGTTATTCCAACAGAATAATAAATAATGGAACCAAGTCAGGCGTAATCCGCACCGATAGGATATTCCAACAGAATAATAAATGATGGAACCAGGTCTTGCATAAATGCACAGACAGAATATTCCGATAGAATAATAAAGAACGGAATAACAGAAGAATTTCACCATATATGCGGTACTTTGCATATACAGGTTATTCCAACAGAATAATAAGGAATGGAATAATAGAAGAATTTCACCAAGTATAGGGTAGTCCCCGTATACAGTTTATTCCAACAAAATTATAAAGAATAGAATAACAGAAGTTCTTTTCATGAATACGAAAGAAATAATACCCCTTACCTTATAAAGAAGAACTGGATATAGGAGTAGTGAAGTAGCAGAATACTTTTCTTATTTCTCTCTATAGTTTCTCTCTCTAGAGTTTCAGTGAATTCGTAAGAAATAATGAAGGAATGAACTTCTATTTATAGGAGAATGGATTGAATAATAACTAATTCATGAACGGTCCAGATTGATTCACTTTTAAATGGACGGTCCAGATTGATTTAATAAAATATTCTAATAAAACAAATTTTTTTTAAATAAAATATAATATATTATATTTATAATCTAATAAAATGAATAACTTTATAAAAGTATTCTATTTTATATAAAAAGATTTTACTATGTAAACACTATGCAGGCACTATGCAAACACTATGCGTAATAAAATATAATATATTCTAATTATTGTCTAATAAAATAAATAACTTTATAAAAGTATTCTGTTTTATATAAAAAGATTTTACTATGCAAAACACTATGTATAATAAAATATAATATATTTTAATTATTGTCTAATAAAATAAATAATTTTATAAAAGTATTCTGTTTTATATAAAAAGCTTTTCTGTTTTATTACATTAATAATACTAATAAAACAAACTTCATCATCATTATTATAATTCACAATATTAATCGACCAAGTCGTTCCCAGGAAAGATGGGGCTTTCCATTAAGGATTTCTCCCTATTGGTGCGCAATTAGGTGACCAAACCTCTCCTTGGAAGAACTTCTAGACATCGTTAGTATTGCAAATAATAATGTTAATAACTTCGTCATCTCAATTAATGATTTAATAATATATAAAATATTAACAATAATTGAATCAAATAACGTGAGATAATATGCAGCAATTACTGTAGCAATAATTAAACACAACTGAGTGACTTCTCACGTAAGCATCAATAATCAATACCGTGTGCTACTATGCAACCACATGTATTACTGTACTTTTATCACCGAGTGTTTCAATAGTTAACGGTAAAACTTCCACCGTTATTTTCATAAAAATATTTTTGTCATTTTCTCAATCTGACAATAATTCCGTTATGGGTCCACTTAATGATTGTGCAGTGCATCTAATATTCCCTCGTTAAAACGAATATTCCCCACCAATCGAATATTATATAACAACTTGCATACTTTTCAAAATTTCTAAATATTACCCACAACTATAACATTATATTAAATTCACTCCATAATATTTAAAAATGATATTTTTAGAAAATTCATCTTTATTCATAAAAGTTGGGGTCTTACAATCTCCCTTTCTTATGAAATTTCACCCTCGAAATTAGTGTACATACCTGGTATGTTGAAGAGGTAAGGATACCTTGATTTCATTTTAGATTTTAACTCCCAGGTCATTTTCTCAACATCGTGGTTTCTCCACAAAACTTTGACTTGAGGTATAACCTTGGAGCGTAGAATATGTTCCTTCTTATCCAAGATTTGAACAGAATCTCTTCATTAGGTAAATCTTCCTGTATTTTGTCCGGTTCTAACTCAATAATGTGGTTCGGGTCTTCCACATATTTTCGTAACATGAATATATGAAAAATGTTATGAACACGAGACATATTTGGCAGTAAAGCGAGTCTATAGGCCACAGTTCCTACTCGATCGAGGATTAAAAATGGGCCAATGAATCGAGGATTGAGCTTTCCTCTCTTTCCAAATCTCGTAACTCCTTTCCATGAAGCAACACGTAACAACACATGATCTCCAATATCGAATTCCACGTCCTTTCGATGAAGATCAGCATAACTATTTTGTCGATCTTTGAGGTTTTTATACGTTGCTGGATCGTTTGAATCTTTTTCATAGTCATACGTACCAACTCCGATCCCAAAAATGTTGCTTCACCCACCTCATCCTAGCATACTGGAGAATGACACTTTCTTCCATACAATGCTTCAAATGGAGCCATGCCAATACTTGCTTGATAACTGTTGTTGTAGGAAAACTCCACCAATGGTAAAAACTTGTCCCAACTTCCCTTGAAGTCAAGGACATAGAGTCTTAATAAATCTTCAAGAGTTTGAATAGTCCTCTCTGATTGTTCATCCGTTTGAGGATGATATGCCGAACTAAATCGTAAATTCGTGCCCATATCTTTTTGCAAACTAACCCAAAATCGTGAAGTGAATCTTGGGTTTCGATCAGAAACTATGGATACTGGCATACCATTCAATCTTACAACCTCGTTTATGTACATACGAGCAAGACGTTCAAGTGTATAAGTTTCTTGTATAGGTAAAAAATGAGCAGACTTGGTCAATCTATCAACAATGACCCAAATTGCATCTATGCCTTGAGCAACCTTGGGAAGACCAGTAGCAAAATCCATGGTAATGTGCTCCCACTTCCATTCTGGAATTTCAAGTGGTTGCAATGGACCTTTTGGTACTTGATGCTCCGCCTTGACTCGTTGACAAGTTAGACACCTTGAGATAAACAACGCTATCTCTCTCTTCATATTTCTCCACCAAAATGTATGTCGAAGATCACGATACATTTTGGTACTCCCTGGATGGATTGCAAACGGTGTGTTGTGCGCCTCCATCATGATTTTATACTTTAACTCAGGGTCATTAGGAACACAAAGTTTGGAGTTGACTTGAAGTATTCCTTCTTCATCGATTCTTGCTTCTGACATATCGCCTTCTTGCACTTTCTTCCTCATATGCATCAGCTCCAGGTCTGTAGCTTGAGTAGCTTTAACTTTATCGATTAAAGTCGATTCTACTACAGTGGGTCCCTAGAGTCTTTATCTCTATATCCATCCTTCGCAAGTCATACAAAATGGGCCTTTGCGTTGACAATACTGCACTCGTACTCGCATATGATCTTCTACTCAATGCGCGCACCACTACGCTTACTTTTCCAAAGATTGGATGGTATGATCATAATCTTTCAACAGTTCAAGCCAACGTCATTGTCGCATGTTGAGTTCCTTTTGAGTGAAGAAATATTTGAGGCTTTTATGATCCGTAAAGATCTCCACTTTCTCCCCATACAAGTAATGCCTCCAAATTTTAAGTGCGAAGACAACAGCTGCCAACTCTAGATCATGAGTAGGATAATTCCTCTCATATACTTTGAGTTGCTGAGAGGCATATGCTATGACTTTCCCATGTTGCATGAGAACACATCCTAACCCTTTGCCTAAAGCATCACTGTAGATGACAAATCCCTCCGAGCCAGATAGTATTGTCAGAACAGGTGCTGAAATGAGTCTACTCTTGAGTTCTTGAAAACTCTTCTCGCATTCCTCACTCCAACCGAATTTTGTATCTTTCTGAGTCAGCTGAGTTAATGGAGTAGCAATTCGAGAAAACCCTTCTATGAATCTCCAATAATAACCAGCTAAGCCGAGAAAGCTATGTACTTTGGTCACTGATTTAAGTTGTTCCCAGCTTTAAATAGATTCAATCTTTGCTAGGTCAACAGATATTCCATGACTTAATACTACGTGCCCAAGGAATGCAATTTCCTCAAGCTAGAACTCGCATTTCTTCAACTTGGCATAAAGCTTGTTTTCGAGAAGCTTTTGGAGTATCATCCTCAAGTGTTGCTCATGATCTTCACGGGTGTTGGAGTATATGAGGATGTCATCAATAAAGATGACCACAAAGTGATCCAAATATTCCTTGAATACTAGGTTCATCATGTCCATGAAGGCAGCAGGAGCATTAGTCAATCCAAAAGACATGACTAGGAATTCATAATGCCCGTACCGAGTTCTGAAAGCATTCTTTGGAATGTCATCAGTTTTAATCTTCAACTGATGATATTCAGAATGAAGATCAATCTTTGAAAAGAATTTGGCTCCTTGCAACTGGTCAAACAAGTCATCAATGCGAGGCAACGGGTACCTATTTTTGATGGTGACATGATTCAACTCCCGATAATTTTTACAAAGTCGCATATTTCCATCTTTCTTCTTCACGAATAGAACAGGAGCACCCCAAGGAGACGTACTAGGATGAATGAAACCGATGTCTAACAATTCCTGTAGTTGGGTTTTTAACTCCTGATGTTCAACAGGAGCCATTCGTACCGGATTCAAGGTTGATACAAAATTCAATTTCACGCTCTAGGGGTAGGCCAGGAAGTTCTTCAGGGAATACGTCAGGAAATTCATTAACAATAGAAATATCATTCAAAACTGACGTATTTTTGTTTAGATCCGTGACATGAGCTAAGAAAGCTTGACATTCGTTTTTTAATAAATGAATAGCTTTATGGCTTGAGATGACAGTGATGGATTTTAATGGTTTGGTTGCTTGAATTTGTATAATAGGTTGGTTAGGAATATGAATGCTAACAACCTTACGAAAATAATCAATTTTTGCATGATGATTAGTTAACCAATCAATCCCTAGAATCACATCAAATGCAAGTATTTTCAAAGAAATAAGATCGACAGGTAACGTGTTGTTACCGATTTGAATCAAACAAGACTTATAAACCGTGGATGTAATGAAGGTTTCTCCCAACGGAGTTTCAACAGATAAGTCAAAGTCTAATTTCTCCAGAGTAAAATTTAAACGTTGAGCGCAAGTAGGAGAAATAAAGGAATGTGTAGAACTGGTATCAAATAAAGTATAAACTTTGCTAGAGTTTATGATTAGCTTACCCGTGATCACCTCGTTCAGATTCCTCGCTTTTTGGGAGTTTACGACAAACGCTCTCCCTTAAACTACCAGTTTTGTCTTGTCTGGGACCCCATTTGATGCCTCCATCCCAGCTGGACTTGACTTTGGTGCACAACAAAATAAGGCTAGGTGGCCTTCTTTTCCACAATTATAACATGCTTTGGACTGTATCGTGCAGTTTGGATTTATGTGTCCTTCCCATCCACATTTGTAACATACGATCGGCGGTCGTTCTCCTTCCTTAACAATGATGAAAAATGTCAGGCCGACATCTTTCCATCTTTGCTGAACCTTCTCTTCTTGAACTTTCCACTCCTATTGTCTTGGCCATGATTACCACCGAAGTGGTTATCATTTCTGACATGTTGATTCCCTCCACGTCTGTTGTCACCGCTTCGATGACTGCTACCACTAGTATTATCGCCTTGTCAGCTGCTCTCTCTTTGTTTCAGTTGACTCATTATCGCGCTCCAATAACTGAGCCCTATTCACAACATTTGAATACAAACATAGTTTATGAGAGATAAGGTATTGACGTATCACGGGTTTCAAACCTCTTAGAAACATCTGTGTCATTCTCTCCTCATTATCAACCAAGTGGGACGCAAACCGAGACAACTCGGCAAACTTAGCTTCGTACTGCGCCGTGGTCATATTGTTTTGTTCAAGTTTGATGAACTCTACCTCCTTCATGTGACGAATACTTTCTGGAAAGTACTTGTCGTTGAACAACTCTTGGAACTTCTCCCAAGACATCTTCAGTGCGGCAGGTTGAGTACGCTTTATAGATTCCCACCAGTAATCTACTTCTGCACGAAACATGAAGGTGGCAAAAGGAACCTTTTGCTCCTCGGAGCATCCCAAGATATCAAATATCTTGTTGATCTACTTTATCCACGTCTCCGCCTTAAGTGGTTTTGGCTCCCCAAAAAACTCCGATGGTCCAAGCTCCTTGAACTGCTTAGCGGTGATCGTCCGAGAGTTTTCAATGTTTCCACCTGCATTTTGGACAGGAGCCGCCTTCGCCTGATGTTGCATGAATTCTAAGAAGCTCCTAAACGTACCGTCGTTCGTCATCTTGTTGCACATTGTCCTAATTATTGATCATCTTGTTGCACATTGTCCTAATTATTGATCTGTGGAGACTCAACGGTCTCCTGTGCTCCATTGATATTCTCAACATTCTCGGATGCCATTTTCAAATACTGCCACAAAACAAGGGTTAATTAATATATCACATATTATCCCTATATTTTGACCGACCAATTAAATATGAAATAAACTTAGGTAGGTCATACTAGTGAAGGAATTCCTTGTCTCCCCCCTCCTAGTTCTTGTCTCACATCTCAGCCAAGGATCATATTCCTAAGCTTTGATACCAACTGTGACGTCCCCAAAATAGGTATACATCACCCATCTTAAGTCGCCAAATACATGGTACAAAATACAAATAAAACCTTAATTATACAACTGTCGTGTAAAATACTACAAGACATAAGTGAGAGTTTAAACATGAATATTGCCTTCTAGACAATATCCACTCTCAAATAGAGTCCTCATTACATTTATTATCACACTATTTTACAGAATAGTGAGGACTACTAATACACCATCTCGGACCATCACTCCGCTCCACGACTAGTCCCTTATCTCGCTTCTCATTTCCTCAAGAGAACAAAGAAAAAAGAAAGGTGAGCTCAACTAGCTCAGTAAGAAATATTATGACTAAGATAATGCAGAATAAATTATCATTAGTCTTCAAAAATGTTAAACTGATAAAATACAATATACATCAAGTTTAAATGCAGCGGAACAAGCAATCCATTAGAAGAGTCAAGTAGAGAATAAAATCTACTATCTTCTATGATTTAAAATGTTTTCATTAATTTTTATCGCTGAGACTCAGCTTAATAAATAAACCACATCATCTAATCATCCCTGTACCACGGCCAATGATATTCATTAAATCATCAATGGTCATGACTATACCGTATAATCCCTGGTCATAATCATACCAAAAACTGTCCATCAATGCATTATAGGCCACTGAGGATTTTTACCACATCATTTATAACATTACAGGGCATGATTATACCGAATGATCCCTAGACATAATAATACTAAGTCCATCTATGCATGTAAGTCAAAGATGACTTTCATCACAATATAAGCATGAGGATGATGACAATGATATAAGAATTCAATAAAACAAGTTCAAGAATTAGTTTATCTAGGAACCAATAACGTCCAAATTGTCAACATGATACTGCTTTGTGGGGTAAAACTCAAGAATACTTAGAAAAATATTTCCATGAAAAGATACTGGATGAAGCGCAAATATCAAGGATATTCCACTAATTTCATGGAGTATAAAAGCCAAAACTTTATCCAACTGAGTATAATAAAGAATGGAATAACAAAAGAAATCACCAGGCATGCGATAGACCGCACAGACAGGTTATTCGAACAGAATAATAAATAACGGAAACATGTCAGGCGTAATTCGCATCGACATGATATTCCAACAGAATAATAAAAGATGGAACCAGGTCATGCGTAAACATACAGATAGGATATTCCGACAAAATAATAAAGAATGGAATAACAACAGAATTCACCATGCATGCGATAGACCGCACAGATAGGTTATTCCAACAAAATAATAAATAATGGAACCAGGTCAGGCGTAATCCGCACCGAAAGGATATTCCAACAAAATAATAAATGATGGAACCAAAGTCATGCGTAACGTCTGCATGTGATATTCGGCGATGAATAATAAAGAATGGAATAACAACAGAATTCACCATGCATACGATAGACCACACAGACAGGTTATTCCAACAGAATAATAAATAATGGAACCAGGTCAGGCGTAATCCGCACCGATAGGATATTCCAACAGAATAATAAATGATGGAACCATGTCATACATAAACGCACAAATAGGATATTCCGATAGAATAATAAAAAATGAAATAACAGAAGAATTTCACCATGTATGCGGTACTTTGCATATACAGGTTATTCCAACAAAATAATAAGGAATGGAATAACAGAAGAATTTCAGCAAGTATAAGGTAGTCCCCGTATACAGGTTATTCCAACAAAATAATAAAGAATGGAATAACAAAAGTTCTCTTCATGAATACGAAAGAAATAATACCCCTTACCTTATAAAGAAGAACTGGATATAGGAGTAGTAAAGTAGCAGAATACTTTTCTTCTCTCTCTATAATTTCTCTCTCTAGAGTTTCAGTGAATTTATAAGAAATAATGAAGGAATGAACTTCTATTTATAGAAGAATTGATTGAATAGTGACTAATTCATGAATGGTCCAGATTGATTCACTTTTAAACGGACGGTCCAGATTGATTTAATAAAATATTCTAATAAAACAAAATCTTTTTCAATAAAATATAATATATTCTATTTATAGTCTAATAAAATGAGTAACTTTATAAAAGTATTCTGTTTTATATAAAAAGATTTTACTATACAAACACTATGCATGCACTATGCAAATACTATGCATAATAAAATATAATATATTCTAATTATTGTTTAATAAAACAAATATCTTTATAAAAGTATTCTGTTTTATATAAAAAGATTTTACTATGCAAAATACTATACATAATAAAATATAATATATTTTAATTATTGTCTAATAAAATAAATAACTTTATAAAAGTATTCTGTTTTATATAAAAAGCTTTTATGTTTTATTACATTAATAATACTAATAAAAAAAACTTCATCATCATTATTATAATTCACACTATTAATCGACCAGGTCGTTCCCAGGAAAGAGGGGGCTTTCCAATAAGGATTTCTCCCGATTGGCGCGTAATTAGGTGACCAAACCTCTCCTTGGCAGAACTTCTAGACATCGTTAATATTGCAAATAATAATGTTAATAACTTCGTCATCTCAATTATTGATTTAATAATATATAAAATATTGACAATAATTGAATCAAATAACGTGAGATAATATGCAGTAATTACTGTAGCAATAAGTGAACAAAACTGAGTGACTTCTCACGTAAGAATCAATAATCAATACCGTGTGCTACTATGCAACTACACGTATTACTGTACTTTTATCACCGGGTGTTTCAACAGTTAACGGTAAAACTTCCACCGTTATTTTCATAAAAATATTTTTGTCGTTTTCTCAATCCGACAATAATTCTGTTGTGGGGTCCACCAATGATTGTGCCATCGTACGAATATTCCCTGTTAAAATGAATATTCCCCGACCAATCGAATATTATATAACAACTTGCATACTTTTCAAAATTTCTAAATATTACCCACAACTATAACATTATATTAAATCCATTCCATAATATTTAAAAATGATATTTTTAGAAAATTCATCTTTATTCATAAAAGTTGGGGTCTTACACATGGAACCATCTTCTCAGATTCGGAAATGTCTAATCCTATGTCATTATGTAGCTCTCGTTAACGGCTTTTTGAAAAGGTACAACATGCCTCCATCGGATGCCCAGATTAAAAGTTATGAAGCTTCGAGCGGACATTATGTTGTTCGAGTGCACGCACATCGAGACGATAGGACTCGCAAAGCTCAGGGCAGCCCGGGAAGTCGCAGGTAGACCTGTAGCTGCCACAGGTTGACCCGCAACCATCTGGTTTATAAATAGACCCTTCTATCAGCTCTTTTGAAAAAAAAAGA
The DNA here is from genome assembly GCA_020205605.1 of Panax ginseng. Taxonomy (NCBI): domain Eukaryota; kingdom Viridiplantae; phylum Streptophyta; class Magnoliopsida; order Apiales; family Araliaceae; genus Panax; species Panax ginseng. Next base: position 45,544,105 of record CM035137.1, read on the forward strand.
AGAAAAGAGAAAAAACTCTTTCCATTTCAGCCTATAACCTCTTCTAGAGTGCTCCAAACTTTGTGATTCTTCTTTCTAAACACTTGTAAGCTCATATTCTACGACATATCAAAATTTAACTGATGGAAATTGAGTTTTTAAGCTCTAAAAGATATCTGAAGTCTTCTTGGCAGTACAATGTAAGATTTTTTAGATTTTTAAGTTTTCTACTGCTTATATATATACATATATATCGAGATTCTCATCGATTAGTTACGCCCGGATCATCGATCCATGGCTTTTTCCTTCTTATATATATATATATATACACACACACACACACACAAAAGCGGTAAAATCCACAGATATTCGATCAAGGCTCAACTGTTCGAGTTTAAGTCTATATATATATATATATATATAATTCAATTACATAGTCTTGCCTAGATTTCTAATATATATATATATATATATATATATTTATTTCTTTTACATATCTTCTTTAATTGCTTTCGCAATGTAGATATTTAATATTCCAGCATGTGGACTAGATTTATCTAAATCTAGCTATCTCTAACTTTTAACCAGTTCAAAAGTGACAAAACTGGAACCGTTGAAGCTAGAATGGCTTAGATTTATTTAAATCTAGTTTTCTTTCTAGCTTTTGTACATGTTAATCAATCATGTGAGCCTAGGAGCCTTGAGGTCTGAGATTCAGCTTGTGAATCTAGATTTGGTTCCCATAATGGACACTTTTTAGCTGCAGCAAGCTTGTCAATTATCTATAGTGTCTGGACATCCTTGGATGGCTCTCATGCCCATAAGGAGTCCGACACTGCTAAGTATCTTATTTTCTCGAAGATGCTTCACATCTCAAAAATAAATCAATCAAGTCGAATACAGAATAAAATGGAAGTATAAAAGGCCTCAATTACTATTGAGCATAAGGGTTTGAAAACCTATTTTCCAAAACATCATTGCTATATCTTGCTAAAACTGAACTTTTATACAAATCAAACCCTTTGTATATAGGTGCAAACGAGGCATAGCACTACTTCTAGATAATTGCACATAGGCCCAATAAACATACACACACATGCAGATAATTAGGGTAATTGAGAAGTTGCGGTAACCGTATTTTCATGGAAGTCGAGGGGTGCATAACACCTTCCCCCCCGCTTAATCAAGCCCCAAACTCTATGAATCTCTATTTCCAAGGCCTGCTAAACAGAGTCCAACCATTGGGCCTTTGTGTAAACCTTTCAAAATCTGTTGAGTTGTTACAACCATTTCAAAACTACCAACTGGCGACTCTGATTTTCAAATCGTCGACATTCATATGTCAGACCATTTCAAACTCGTCTTTTTAGACAAAACTCAACAAGTAGAGAACAAAAAAAGGCAAGAACAAAAAGGGGTATAATTTTCCTGACTTCGACAGGTGGCAACTCTACTGGGGACAGTAGAGGGCTTAAGCCGCTGTTCAACCTTTTCAAAAACCCTTTTTTATCTGCTTGTGTATGAATGCTGCATTTACATTGAATGGATATGTACTAATGCTTTATTTACTACGCTTTAGTTCCTTGCACAATATCTGCCTGTGGTATTAGTGCTTCACATTATGTCATCATTTCATACGGTGAGACACGATGTATGTTATGTGATTCCTCCACCAGGAGGCAAACCCATCGGTATTTGATTATTGGACTCAAGGGAACTAATCCCGCGAGGCTCAGGAAAGGCACCACCCAGATTCGCTCCAATTAAAAGATCGGATTAACTTCCCATCCAGTAAATTACGATGACTTGGGGACCTTCATGCCGAAAATCCTCGAGATTTGCCTAAGATAGGTCAACATCTGATAAACCAAACGCGAAGGGAAGTCTTTTTATACATTTCCCTTTCAATTCCATGTAAATTACCTATAAATTCAATACCATATAAATTCTATATAAATCTCAATGTAATGTAATATATAGAGGAAGATGTAAATCTTCATTCCTTTCCCAATCAAGACTTGTCATGCTATCCTGTTATCAAAACAACTAACATCTGTTTTGCAGGAGAACATTAAAAAACTCCTAAAATAGAAACATTGAATATCATACAGCTTCTTAATGTGTATCTAGACTAAACTACATAAGTCTTTTTGTAGGGAAATAACTGGTCCCATTACCCGTTCAAAGTCTAAAAAGGCACTAAGCCCACTTGCAAACATGTTTACAAGTGCCCAGCCTGAACCTACTCATATTTCCTGAGAGGTGTTCGAGGGACTAAGAAATCAGATATCAGAGTTTACTGTCTTTCTAAAAGAACTAAATAAACAAACTTAGGGTATACAAATACTCATTCAAACAGAATCCTCTGCACAGCGAGGAATCCAGGGGACTGACAAAGAAGTCCAGATACCTGAGTGTCAAAATGAGAAATCCAACAAAGCCCCTGAAATCACCCCTCTTAAAGAAGATCAAGAAACTGGTGATATTCAGAACAAAGTCCAATAAATGAAAGAAACCATCTGGTCAATCAAAGGGACTGGAGCACATGGAAATGTAACTTATTCATACCTTAGCATCTTTCTAGGGGTTCATTATCTAGACAAGTTCAAAACTCCTGATTTTGAGAAATATGATGGATTGGGAGATCCTTACAATCATTTAAAAGTGTTCATTGGAGAACTCGGATCCTACGCCAAGAATGAAAAACTTATAATGCAGTTATTTCAAAAGAGTCTAACTAGAGAAGCCAGAGCATGGAATGCTAGGTTTGAGAATTCCAAAATCTGTACCTGGGAGGAACTAGCCCATGTTTTTTTAAACCAATACAGTTTTTAAACACAAATGGCTCCAGATAGATATCAAATCACCAAAGTTAAAAAATAGAACACTGAGTCATTTAGATAGTATGCCCAAAGATGGAGACATCTTACTGCTCAAGTAATCCCATCCATGATAGAAATTAAGATGGTAATAACTTTCATAGACATTCAAGAAGCTCCATTTTATGAGTGGGTCCTAGCAGGCATAGGAAAACCATTTTCAAAGAGGCAATTAAAACTTGCCCATTCAAAGGAGAAACTATTCCCCTTTTAAGCGCAATCCTCAAACCCTCCATTACAAAAAGGTGGAGAAGTCAGACGTCCAAGAGTGTTCACACACTTAGGGGACTCATTAGAAAACATACTCAAGCTTCTGAAAGCACAGAAGAAAATTATCCAGTTCCTTCCACCAACAAATCCAAGTGGAAAGAATTTTAATACAAGCAAGAAATGTGCTTACCATTATGGAGCTCAAGGTTATGACACCCAAGATTATTGGGCCCTCAAACATAGGATCTAGGATCTAATAGACAGTGGTGAGATTGTGGTAACAAAGCCAGAACAACCACATGTGCAAGATATCCCTCTCCCTAAACACAAGGAAAAGAATGTCAACATGATCAACTGAGGGAGTGGAAAAAGTTCCAATTACCTCAGATATGTGGGTGGTTCTATCTAAACCAGCAAAGATAATTCTGATAAGTGGGATTATTCATAATTCCAATTTATGATAGTACAAGAAATGAAGTCTATCAATGAACAGATCAATCAGCTGGCAGAACTGGTGATACATTAGCACAAAGTCACACGACAACTACTCGGTCATCAGCATGCAAGTATCCTCTCCCTTATCATAAAGAATCAATAACAAGACCAAGAGAATGAAACCTTGGAAGAAAGGCTTGCAAGAAAAGCAAGATCCCAAGCTCGTTGGGACTATGGAAACCAAAGCGAGTTCACCTCTTTGGGTCAACCAATGGAAGAAATTTTGCAAATATTGATTAATGAAGGGAAGATCGTAGCACTGCTACCCCCGATCAATCAACGTTCAAAGAGATTTGATGCTACCGGGGTTTGTCAATACCACTCCAATACTCGTGGTCACAACACTGAAAGCTAATGGGAACTTCATCATCTCATCTAAAATATAATTGATAGCGACGACTTATAAATGGCAGACAATGCCACCGTATTGCCTAAGACTAGGAAGATATTTCCTCCAGGAACACAGAGATGGATGGAAGTTATAGCAGCCATATCCTCTGAAGGAGACTTGTCTGCAACACCTCTTACAATTCAAGCAATAAAGCTCAAAGGAGTGGAAAACCCTTTGAAGGTGGCTCCACTAGAACCACTGGTATTGTCATTCAAGCCGCAGTATCCTATTATCAACTTGAAGAAAGTCCCATGGAACTATTGGGAGGTTGAAGGATCAACACTAAATCAAACTGCTACGGTATCAAAAAAAAACTCGTTGTATCTACCTCAGCAAGTGATGAGGCCAGTCATCAAATCCAAGGGGAAAGTGCCCAAGGAGAAAATTAAAGAATTCCTCCGTAAGATGGGGCATAATAAAGCCAAGGTGGTACAAAGCTTGAAAGAAATACCTCAACAGATATCCATTTCGGACTTGGTATTTTCTTCTAAAGATCATCGTAAGGTCTTAATGCAGATACTAGAAGAAGCCAACCTACCAAAGATGGTAGACACTGAGAAGTTTCATCATCTGGTAGATCACATTTTCAACATCAATATGATATCTTTCACTAATGATGACATACCCCCCCGAAGGGACGGGTCATTGCAAGCCACTGCACATAGCAGTGATGTCTTTAGGATATGTGGTTGGAGGTGTATCAATCATTTAAGATTTTAATAATTTGTCTAATTTCTCGGGTTGTCACAGTACAAGAAAATGGGGCACAACAGACCAACATCTAACAAAGGCCTATCAAAAGATATAACAAGAAATGGGGCACAACCGCCCAATATCTAATAGAGGCCTATCAAAAGAAATAGCTTGAAATGAATAAGAAGAAGTCAATGATGTCCACATCATCCAATCTATCCATCTGATGTAATTCCTACTGAGTCACTGAGTCTCTGCCAGAAGGGATATTAGGCCGATATAATGGAGGATCTATGTCGGTAAAACCATCGGAATATGGGCCACCTAAAGGGCCAGTACCAGAGCTAGAATGATCAAAAGAATATGCCTCTAATGGATCTCTGCCCAAATGCCGGATGAAAAAAATTTTCCCAGTCCAACTGATGGGTCAAACTCTCAATCTGCATTAAATGAGTGGGCTCTCGGATGCATGTAATCCAATTTATCATCATGATGGAGCCAGGAACCATATCCCCCATAAACTATTTGGCGTGGGTCTGAGCTCCAATGGTGCGAGGGAACCACCTGCGGTAAAAAGCCTCTTGAGTTAAGGGACCCTCTAACAAAGTAAAGCCATCTACGCTCATCAAGCGAATCTCGGTGATCGACTGAGATAAAGGCCAATGACGCCTAACAGGAGGAAAGAATGGAATACGCATCTCCCTTGTTGTGCTCCTAATAGCAAGCTCTCCCAAATAGAGCTCCCAATCTTAGTCTGTCATGAGAGGATTCTGATGGGTGGACAATACATACTCGACACCAATCGGGAAGCCACCCTCAAAGCCTACTATCAAATGGTCCTCAGAATAGGGAACCCATGTAATGACATCGACTATCAACAACTCTAATTGTAAGCGACAATGGGTGAAATCCTCAGCTACAGGAACCTCCGCTAGAGTGGAGTAATGTCATCGCCATCCCTGTATAGGTCTCCAGACCTAACGTGCTAATAGGACAAAGACATGTGAGCCATTCACAGGCCCAAAACTGCAAATACAATGATCAAATATTCACGATCAGACAAACTAGCAACCTGAATGAGGGGAAATCAAAAATTAAGAGAAAATACTCACCAACAAAAATGGGTAAAAGCTTAACCAAGACTCCGTCATGCTCTCTGAGTGTAGGTGTATCCCTATGAGGTAGTAGGCAAAGGTGTAGGAGCCCTAATCAAAATCTCTGATACGGTCCACCTCCTGAGTGGCACTGACTAAAGCGAATGATACCATCTAGGAGTTATCTGCTAGGAAATAACCCCTGATAATGATCAGAAATAATCGCCGAAGGATGCGATCTCTAACCATCGGATCATCGGGTAAAGGCTTAGTCAGAGCCCCATTCATGACATCTACACTCAATGTACCAGAACGGACAGTCTGACCCTTGAGCGCCGTGGTCGAGATTCCCAAAAGAGATCTAACAGCAGTCGGGGAAATGTCAGCCATCTAAGGCACATGCGCCCCTGTAAACTCCAACCCAGTGATGAATCACTAATCCATCGGTGTCATCATCACCTCACAATCCAGGGGTCAATGCTAAATTCTCCATCTGGTCTATAAATAGGTCCCTCCATAAGCTCATTTGAAAAAAAGAAGATAAAAAAGAAAACTCTATCCATTTCAACCCTTAACTTCTTCTAGAGAGCTACAAACTTTATGATTCTTATTTCTAAACACTTGTAAGCTCGTATTCTATGTCATATCAAAATTTAATCGGTGGAAACCGAAGTTTTAAGCTCCAAAAGATATCTGAAGTCTTCTTGGCAACCCACTGTAAGATTTTTTAGATTTTTAAGCTTTCTATTACTTTCATATATATATATATATATATATATATATATATATATCATGATTCTCACCGATTAGTTACGCCCAGATCATCGATCTGTGGCTTTTTCCTTCTTATATATATATATATACTTAAACTTAAACAGTTGAGCCTAGATCGAATATCCGTGGCTTTTACCGCTTTTGTATATATATATATATATATATATATATTTACATTTCCAGTTTGGCCTAGAGTTCACTTCATGGCCTTTTATTGCTTTTATAGATATATATATATATATATATATATATATATATATATATATATATTTTAATTCCATAGTCCTGCCTGGATTTCCAATTTGTGGCAGTTGATTGACTTTATATATATAACTATATATATATATTTACTACTTTTACATATCTTCTTTAATTGCTTTTGCAATGTGGATATTTAATATTCCAGCCTCTTGACTAAATTTATCTAAATCTAGTTATCTCTAACTTTTAACCAGTTCAAAAGTGACTAAACTTGAATCGTTGAAGCTAGAATGGCTTAGATTTATTTAAACCTAGTTTTCTTTCTAGCTTTTGTACATATTAGTCAATCACGTGAGCCTAGGAGCCATGAGGTCTGAGATTCAGCTTGTGAATCTAGATCTGGTTCCCACGATAGACACTTTTCAACTGCAGCCAGCTTGTAAATTATCTATAGTGTTTGGACATCCTTGGATGGCTCTCATGCCCATAAGGAGCCCGACATTGCTATGTATCTTATTTTCTCGAAGATGCTTCACATGTCAAAAATAAAATCAATCAAGCCGAATACGGAATAAAATGGAAGTATCAAATGCCTCAATTACTATTGAGCATAAGGGTTTGAAAACCTATTTTCCAAAACATTACTGTAAGACCCCGGATTTTATGAAATAAAAGTATTCAATTTTTCTTATAATTATTATTCAGTAAATGGTTAAATTGATAAAAGTTTAAACTTAAGGGTGATATATGTAAAATTTTCAAAATACGCAAGTGGTTATAAAATACTCATTTCTGTCGGGGAATATTCGTTTGGTCGTGGAATATTCTTGTTGTCGGGGAATATTCGTATGATAGCGCAGTCATTTGTGGGCCCCATAATAGAATAACTGTCGGATGAAGAAAACGAGAAGTTTGAGTTTTTATAAATAATGGTGTAGTTGTTACCGTTAACACTGTTGGAATACCTGGTGGTTAAAATACGATGTCTACGCTTGTTGTTGCGATGAAGCATATGGTATTGCACAATATTTTTGAATTATTGATTCTTACGTAAGAAGGCACTATCAATAATTGTTACAGTAATTATTGTTCAATATTTTATTTTATTGATTCAATAATTGTTGTGTTGATATTTTTTATTATTGTTGTTTCAATAATTGTCACTGCACAGTATTTCCCATTATCAGATCTATAATTCATATTATTTGAATAATATTATTAGATAGCATTATTGGCAATGTCTAGAAAGTTCTGTCTAAGGAGAGGTTTGGTCACCTAATTGCACGCCAGTAAGGAGAAATCCTTATTGGAAAGCCCCCTCTTTCCTGGGAACCACCTGGTTGTCATAATTGTGATTCTATAATATTATTTGTGAATAATTAATTATTGATTTATATGATAAGGAAATATTTATTTGATGCGGATATAAATGATGAATTTATTTATGTGGTTATAAATGAAGGAGTTAATGATGAGGTGCTTTATCAGTATTTTTGTCAGAATGGAAGTATTAAAAATCAAATCAGTGTTCTTGCGATATATTGCGCGAGTTATAATTTTTAATCCGATCGTTGGATCGTTGTGATTTTTGAATATGTTATACATATATAAGTTGAGTATATGTCCACAAATTTTGAACCGTTAAAAATGAACGTATGAATTGTTATGAATTTTAAGAGGTGACTGGTTCAGAAATTGTTGAAATTTTGGAATTTATCATTTTGGTAGAAAATTCTAGAATGCATGGGCCCCACTTATGGTTGGTGAAAAAATGTGCTAAAATTCTAGTTCAAATGTGGTGGGTGGAAATAGTAGCAGGTAAAGCCATTAGGTAGCAGGTCAAGTCTGCTTCGGCGTGCTAACATTTTCCTAAAAATAAAGGGCTAAGTTAGAATTAAAAATCATACCAGAAACATAAGCTCTCTCTCTTTCTCTCTCTATATTATCAAGTGCATTTTGTGAGTATTTAGATACTTTGAGAGTTGTTATTCAGTGCAAGGTTCCTTCGGCTTTACATTCCGGTCAGAAATACTGCTCTTTCGAGGTAAGAGATTTTTAAGGGTTGTTATGTTTTTCATGTTTCATAATTTTTCCGACCTTCAAAAATTATAAAAAAATTTGAAATGATAATTTGATGAGTTTTCTAGATTGTGTCCGAAAATGGCTATATTTGGATTTATAGATTATGAGTTATGAATTTTATGGGAAAAGACTATTTTAAAAGTAAACCCTTATAACTCCTTGTGGTTAACTCCAAAATTGGTAAAATTTTTATTCGGAGTACATGTATATAATAGAAGTATACTCTGTAAATTTTGGAATTTTTGGACAAAAGTACAATTTATGATAAATGTCTAAATATTCGGCAGTTTTGGCCATGTGAAAAATAGTAAATGAATTTTAAAAATTCTGAGAAAAATATATGTTCAATATGGGACTATATTCTGCTAAATCCCAGAAAAGAAATATTTTTGGAACTAATTTGTTATTTTTCATGAAAATGGACTAGTTATGAGTAAATGAATAAAATATGTTATGTGAAGTAAGAAAATTGGAAAATAGGATTTTATGGCTTGAGAATCCTATATGAGGTATATGTAGATTTTTTATAAGGGTTTTGGTTATTGGTGATGAAATCTTATGAGGTTGGCATTTTAGGATGATTAAATGCATTAATTAGTAAAGTGTAAACAATTGAAATAAATTGTTTATATGTTTAAGAAATGTTATTCTTTCAATATCATTATACCAAAATATTGGTATGGATTTTATTGTGGAATTTTTACCTTTTTCATGTCGGGGTTACTATTCATGAATTACTATTCATGGGGTACTATTCACGAAAAAATTGGTTTTTTTTTGACCAAGTTATTGTTGATTTATGAATCTTACTCTTGAAATTAAATCCATGTTTTGATCATATTGTTTTTATTATCATATATAACATTTTTATAATCCTGGTGAAGAAATTTCTATTTGACTTGAGTGTAAAGATGGGTAGATTATTGGTATGATTGTGACTATGGGTTCTCTTTGGCCAGTAGTGCAAAGATGAATTGTTGACTGGTATGATCATGGCCATTGAATTTATAATTGAATATCTTTAGCTCAAGTGCAAAGGTGAATTGATCAACATGGTTATAATTATTGTTTATATAAATTCTGAAATGATTATATATTTCTTTGAGATATTAATATCTTTGGCCCGTAGTGCAAAGATGACATGTTGTTGAATATCTTTGGCCTGTATTGCAAAGATGAAGTGTTGATGAATATCTTTGGCCCGTAGTGCAAAGATGACCTGTTCTTGAATATCTTTAGCCTGTAGGGCAAAGATGACATGTTGCTGAATATCTTTGGCATGTAGTGCAAAGATGATCTATTAATGAATATCTTTGGCCCGTAGTGCAAAGATGAACTTATTAGTATGATTATGAACATGAACTGTGATTTGGTATAACCACGATCTTTGATATTTCAAGTAAAGAAATGTGATGAAAATTATCTTCGTCTTGGATGAGAAGAGAAAATTAGAACTACAATTATGATTATGAGTTATTCACATGACTGTGAACAGGATCTGTTGATTAATGTTACAGGGCTAAAGCATTGTTGGTGGACTTTTAACATGGAGAAGATAATAGACTTTATGGTCTATTTGACTCTTCTAATGGATTGCTCATTCCACTGCAACTATGGTTGAAAAGTTTTATCATCTACCATATGTTCTAAATCTCTGATTTATTACTGATGAAGGCTATTGATAATTTAATTATCTTTAGTCATAATATTTTTACTGAGCTAGTTGTGCTCACCCTTTTGCTTCACAATTCCTTTCGTGTAATAAGAGTGTTCTTGAATTGAAGCGGGATAACGAGGCAATAGAATCGGTGGTCTATAGTCATTGAGGTCTCTCCCTAAATAGTATGGAAATAATTTTATTGAGAACTTTAGATAAGTGTGTCGTATTGTATACGTCATTTGATAATTGATTTTGGTGAACCGAATAGGGTAAGGTGAACCCAACTTTGGAAGGATGTTTTGCCACTATCATATAAGATGTCTAATGACCTACGAGTTATCATAAGACAGGGTTGTGCACATCCACTTGCTAAGTATATCTACGAGCACTACCTATATGATCTTGGAGTTTATTTGAAATATAATTTTCAACTAGAGACAGTGGAGATAGTTATATGTCAAGAGAAGAATCACCATTGGAAAGAACATGATAGTAATCTTCTCATTTTTCTTTGGGGTCTATTGGATCAACCAAGGATAATTCTCTGGACATATGATATCTATCATAACTTAGATTTATGGCCTCCTATGTACGAAGGTTTCCTTGTGCACTTTCCAAAGATTTTAATTTCTAAAACAGTTATTGACTGTACCTTTATGTAATGTATTAATGTGAGGTGCTGTCCATAGTTGGGACATGAGTCACAGTTGGTATTAAAACTCATAGTATATGTGTGTTGGGTAAAATCTAATTACGCACAACACACAAGTATACGTGGTCAACAAGTAATAAAGTGATAAGTAGAGTATTGTTCCCATAGAGAATTATTTAATAAAAATCACCAAGTACTAACCCGTAACCAACTCAATCTTATTTAAACGAATGAATTTCAAATTATATAAATTAAACTACTATTAAATTCAACTAATTAAATTAAGACTATGGAGATTTAAGATCACAACTTCACTTATTGCTTCATTTAAGTTAACACACTTCTCATCAATTATTCTCTATCCCGAATTGTTAATCAAGAACACTAAAGTAGTATTAACCACCTCTCGATGCACTAATACCGTATTAACGTCAATCTACAATTAAGATAGAAATTCGTTAAACACCTTAATCAACTAACCCACTATATCTCTATGTGACTTACAATTGAAGAAGGTTGAAGAATAAGTTCTCTATCCGATTACATGCGGTGTCAAGCATATCTCTACCTTAACGCTCATCAAGTTTAAGCTACTAACAAAATCCTGAACACATGCTATCATGATTAGATCTAAATCAATACTTCATCTCTCGAGTTCATATAGATTATCACAGTAATTGATGGCCAGTCAATTAAACAATTAAGTCCAAACCACAATAGACAATTCTCATGATAGAACATAATAATTGATAGCGAAGCATATTAAAATAAACTACACAATAAGATCCATTGTAATCTCAAACAAAGAATTAGTTCATTATTATTAAATTAAAACTAAGAATCCACAATTGAATACACATTAAAAGACAAAGATAGAAGAAGATAAGAAGATAGAATCTATTGTCTGTAGATTTTTCGCTCCCTCCTTGCTCCTACTTTGAATCTTCAATGGTCTCCAAGTTGCTTTAATCTCCAAAACTCATAATAACTAGGCTTTTTCCCAATATACTCTAATCTAATATAATGGAATTCTTCCTTTAACTTTTCTAATCCTTGCAAATCTCCTCCTTTTATGTCTCTTTATATGTATTTAAGTCCTCTTAGAAGTCCTTGAATCAAACAACTTGAAACAATCCTTATCGGACTCAAATTCGGGCAAAAACTACTCATTCTGAGCATAGGAAAGCCCCGACTTGCCTTTTCCCTTGTAAATAGCAAGACCCGGCTTGCTAGTGGCTTGCTATTCCGCTTGCACTTCCCCAAATTTCCTACCGGATCCTAAGGCACAAAAGAGCAAACCCCGGCTTGCCCCCAATCTGCCAAATATTTTTCTGTCGGAACCTCCTCTGCTAAAACTTCCATAACCTTTAAACCGGGAGGAGTTAAGGGGCCTGCCACCTAACGAATAAAAGCTATCGACGAGATATACAACTTTCATTCTTTGAGTTTTGAGAAATAACGAACGGATGAAGGTCAAAATTGGACTGGAAGTGACTGCTATGCAAATGACCACCCAAAACATCGAAATTCAACGTCCGTTGGTACAAATGTCGTAACTCTTGCATCCGAACTCCAATTGAAATGATTCAAGATGTTCCAGAAAGCTAAGAAGATTTTCTAAAATATAGTCCAAGTTCCAAGCCAAGAACATGAAATGAACATGAAAGCACAAACGATATCCGGATTGCTTTTCTTTGCGTTTTCCTACCGATTCTTTGCGATTACTTGCTTTTCCTTACCAATAGTCGCTCACACCACTCCCAAACATATAACCTAAAACATGAACACAAAATGCATGAAAAGTAACTAAGACACATGAATATAAGCAACTAATTCAAGTAAAAGATACCGGATAAGTAGGTATAAAACCTACTTATCAAATACCCCCAAACATAAACCATTGCTTGTCCCCAAGAAACACAACATAATGCAATGCAATGCAATGAAATGCAACTAATATATATGCCTACGAATCCAGCAGTATTTAATAGAATCAAATCTATTCACTCGGCCTTAGAGCAATCAAGTAAACACAATAATACTTCATATCAAAACCAATCAATAATTTCCTAGTCAATCATCAAGTCTTAAATTGTTATTACTGGTATAGTGCGTGTGTGCTCCACAATAATGTTAACTGATATAAAATCAAATTTATCACATAACAAGTCTCTTCGAAGGCATCATACAGTGTAAACTCAAGAAATCCAAAAATAAGCTAGATCCAACTAAAATCAAATAATTACCAATATCGAGGGTTAACATGGGATACTTATGCTTTATTTTTCTTCTACGGGGGCTTTTTGCTCTTATTTCCTGTTTTATTAATTTTTTTTATATACACATAGCTATGCAATGTCTTATTCCCTTACGCTTTTCAATGCTACCTTAACGAGCTTTTGACCAACGACTCCCAGACCATTAATACCTTAGGGCGCTAGGTGTAGAGACAATCCCCTTGGGCTTACTTACTCAAGTAACAAAGGCCACAAAACTAGACAAGCACGCCACAGTGTTTATTCATACTTTTTTTCTTTTTCTTTTTTTTTCTTTTTTTTCAATAGCTTATATATCTCACATATTCCCCCAAACTTAGGTTCTTGTTTAACTTTAGCCATCACTACTTGTTCTTGTCATTCTTTCATTTAAACTAGCATTATCCTTTAGAGTCTCATTATGTATCAATTTAAACTCAATCAATCAACAAGTTGTTTTTACTGTGCTATCCTTATTATACCAGTTTCAAACAGAAAAAGACTCAATTCCTAACAAGAAATCACATCAAAGCTCTAATAGTCAGTACTATACTTGCCTACTCAATCCCATTCACATCATTGGCCAAAATAGACTGTAACTTATCAAACAGCTGGACTCATGCAAGATGAACATAGTAACTAATTATTATTTTTGAATTTTTGATTTTTGATTTTTTTTATAATGAACCTAAACTATATTAACAACATATGAAAAATAACATAACATAAACATGAAACTAAACATGCAATAACGAACTAAACTAAACTCCCCCAAACTTAGCAATTACAATGTCCTCATTGTAAGAATATAGCGGTAAGTAGAAGAGAACTTCCCTGTAATCAGCTAAGCATGAGTTGATGGTGGCGATGGCTGCGACGATCATTTTGCTATCCATTGGACCTCTAATACCTGCAATGAAGAGAGACAACATGGATTAGATTATAAGAGAACTTAATTAGCAACTTAATTCCTATCTACTAAATAAACTAGTAAAGCATATAAATATAAAAATTCATGGGTTTCCTCCCAGTTAGCGCTTGATTTATAGTCTTTCAGCTTGACTTTGTCTGGTCAATGCTATCCAATTCCTCTTCAAAAGTTGAGGAACCCTCCATCCATCAGAAATAATATAGCTTTTGGTAGATTCCCATTTGTAATAGCCATTGTATTAAAGTCACCTAGCATGCTTTCTTTAGATACGAATACATTCAAGAACATCCAACATCTAGGTGTTTTCTCCATTGTGTCTGCGAATAGATTCTGGCATTGAGGCTTGTCAGACATAATAATCTCTTCTTTTATCTTCTACAGCTCATCACACCATGGCTTCGAAGTTGTACTCTCTTTTACGTCACAAGGAGTATTGCCGACGACATGACTACCAATCGGATAAGGTTTTGCAAATCTAACCGGATTCTTGAACTGTGCAGGAGAAGGCACTTGAGGCATTAATAACATTGGCTCATCCTCGTTAGTACTCATAGTTAGCTCTTCACCGACCTTGTTGTCATTATCTCCACTTGTCTCTTCTTTTTCAACATCTCGAGGCTCATCCAGTTGTAGATTTTGTTCGGGTTCTCCGTCAATTTTTTCATCCATGTCATAAAGCCAAGTGTTTCGAGGAAGGTTGCTTACGGCTTTAGTCATTTGATCTATCTTATTCTGCATATTTTGAATTGATATCTCTTGATTCTGAGTTGACCGCTTTAGATTCTTCATTCTCTCCTCAGTTGATGCTACGAACTTGGAAAATAATTCCTCCAACCTTGAATCTTCTGTTTCAGTCTCGGAAGCAATGTACTGATGACCATTGGTTGAGGTTGTGACACGTTGTTCCATCCAATTATTAAAATTTTGGGTTGACAACTCTTGGCTAATACTCATCTCCTCTATGTTTTCTATGCACTTCAACATTACATCCCTCAAATTTGGCTTTTCTTCTTGTGGTAATGGAGGTGGACATGAAAATTCTGGTGTGTATGTTGAATTTGGAGCATAGTATTGGTCTTCATAATTATAGCTCCATGACGAATCCGGGTGATACCCCCAAACATGATGGTAATTATCATATGCATACTGATTGAGGTCGTTACCACCATACTGTACCGGCCCAAGATTGATGGTGCATTAATGACTTGGATGGTTTCCAGCACAATAGCCACACGTAACTGCCATCCTTCGACTCTGTTGGGCTACGATAACATCCAACTTCCTCGAAAGTTCTTCAATTTGTGCTGACATTGCGGAGAGTGTCGCGAGTCTATCAATCTATGCTTCCTTTGGTTGAGTCATGTTCGTGTATGCCATTGATACGCAAAGTCATCCATTGTACCTGAAAAGAGAGAAATATAGGAAGAGAATTAAAAATAAAAATAAAAATGTTTAAATTAAGACTAATTTGATTGAAGCTAATATTGGTAAAAATGTATTAAACTAATTCCCCGGCAACGGCGCCAAAAACTTGTTGGGTAAAATCTAATTACGCACAACACGCAAGTATACGTGGTCAACAAGTAATAAAGTGATAAGTAGAGTATCATTCCCACAAAGAATTATTTAATAAAAATCACCAAGTACTAACCCGTAACCAACTCAATTTTATTTCAACGAATGAATTTCAAATTATATAAATTAAACTACTATTAAATTCAACTAATTAAATTAAGACTATGGAGATTTAAGATCACAACTTCACTTATTGCTTCATTTAAGTTAACACACTTCTCATCAATTATTCTCTATCCCGAATTGTTAATCAAGAACACTAAAGTAGTATTAACCACCTCTCGATGCACTAATACCGTATTAACATCAATCCACAATTAAGATAGAAATTCGTTAAACACCTTAATCAACTAACCCACTATATCTCTATGTGACTTACAATTGAAGAAGGTTGAAGAATAAGTTCTCTATCCGATTATATGCGGCGTCAAGCATATCTCTACCTTAACACTCATCAAGTTTAAGCTACTAACAAAATCCTGAACACATGCTATCATGATTAGATCTAAATCAATACTTCATCTCTCGAGTTCATATAGATTATCACGGTAATTGATGGCCAGTCAATTAAACAATTAAGTCCAAACCACAATAGATAATTCTCATGACAGAACATAATAATTGATAGCGAATCATATTAAAATAAACTACACAATAAGATCCATTGTAATCTCAAACAAAGAATTAGTTCATTATTATTGAATTAAAACTAAGAATCCACAATTGAATACACATTAAAAGACAAAGATAGAAGAAGATAAGAAGATAGAATCTATACTGTAATATACTGTAATATTTCGAGCCCCAAAATGTGCAATTATCGAAACTATATTTTCCTATAAATAGAAGTTCATTCTTCCTTCATTTCTCACCAATTCACTAAAGCTATAGAGCAATTATTATAGAGAGAAAGAAGAAGAGAAGTCTGCTACCTCACTATTCCAGTATCCAGTTTTCTTCTGAGGTAAGGGGTATTATTCTTTCGTAATCATGAAGAGAGTTATTTTCTTTCAATACTCATAAGAGTTGTTATTCCATTCTTTATTATTATGTTGGAATAACCTGTCTATACGAAGTATCGTATACATGGTGAAATTCTGCTATTATTCTATTCTTTATTATTCTGTTAGAATAACCTGTCTGTGCGATCTATCGCATGCCTGGTGAATTCTGTTGTTATTTCATTCTTTATTACTCTATTGGAATATCCTGTCTGTGCGGATTATGCATGACCTGGTTCTGTTCTTTATTATTCTGTTGGAATATCCTATTTGTGCGGAGTATGCATGGCCTGGTTCCATTCTTTATTATTCTATTGGAATATCCTCTCTGTGCGGATTACACATGTCCTGGTTCCATTCTTTATTATTCTATTGGAATAACCTGTCTGTGCGGTCTATCGCATGCCTGGTGAATTCTGTTGTTATTCCATTCTTTATTATTCTATTCGAATATCTTGTCTGTGCGGATTACGCATGACCTGGTTCCGTTCATTATTTTTCTGTTAGAATATCCTGTCTATGCGGATTACGCATGACCTGGTTCCATTCTTTATTATTCTGTTGGAATAACCTGTCTGTGCGGTCTATCACATGCCTGGTGAATTCTTTTGTTATTCCATTCTTTATTATTCTGTTGGAATAACCTGTCTATGTGTACTACCGCTTGCATGGTGAAAGATCCTGCGTATTCATTCCTTATTAAATTGTAGAAATGATCTGTCTATGTGGATTACCGCATGGCGGGTGAAAATCCATTTGCAGTTTCGTATATTCTATTATACTCGTCTGAGATATCATTTCTTTTGTACTCGTCATGGAATATCATTTTCTTTGGTATTTTTCTATGAGTTACTATTCACAGGTTACTATTCACCCAGTTACTATTCACTTTGGTATTATTCACTCGGGTATTCGGGATACTTTTTGTGCTGGAGTACTATTCATGAGTTACTATTCACGAGTTACTATTCACCTGATTACTATTCACTCTAGTATCATTCACTCGGGTATTTGAGACACTTTTCATGTTGGGGTACTATTCCCAAAGTACTATTCACAGGGTACTATTCATCCAAAAAATATATTTCTTTTCTGTCCAAATTATTTTTTGGTACATGAATATTATTCTTGAATTTTACTCTACAAAGCAGTATCATGTTGACAATTTGGACGTTATTGATTTTTGGATAAATTAAATTATAAATCTTTAAAATTTATCCTTGAACATGTTTTATTAAATTATTAAGTCATTGTCATCATCCTCATGCTTATATTGTGATGAAAGTCATCTTTGGCTTACGTGCATAGATGGACTTGGTATGATTATGACCAGGGATCATTCGGTATAATCATGACCTGTAATGTTATAAATGATGTGGTAAAATTTCTCAGTGGCCTGTAGTGCATTGATGGACAGTTTTTGGTATGATTATGACCATGCATTATTTGGTATAGTCATGACCATTGATGATTTAATGAATATCCTTCGCCCGTAGTGCGGGGATGATTCGATGATGTGGTTTATTTATTATTGTTTGAGTCTCAAATGATAAAAATTGATGAAAACATTTTAAATCATAGAAGATAGTAAATATCATGCTCTACTTGACTCTTCTAATGGATTGCTTATTTTCGCTGCAGTTGTTGATCTAAAACTTGTTGTCTATTGTATTCTATCAGTTGTTATACTGTTGAAGGCTAAGGATAATTTATTCTGCATTATCTTAGTCATAATATTTCTTACTGGGCTAGTTGAGCTCACCCATTCTTTCATTGTTCTCTTCAGGAAATTAGAATATATAGCTGGGACGAGTCGAAGAATGGAGTGATGGTCCAGGATAAATTGCTTTAGTAGTCCTCACTATTCTACGGAATAATGTGATAATAATTGTAATGAGGACACCATTGAGTGTGGATATTGTCTAGATGATAATATTCTTGTTTAAACTCTCACCTATGTTTTGTCGTATTTTACACGACTTTTGTATAATTAAGTTATATTTGAATTTATGTACCATGTATTTGGCGACTCAAGATGGGTGATGTATACCTGTTTTTGGGGCGTCACATCCGGGAGATTAATCCAAACCCCGGAGACAACCTTGAGAGATAAAGTCAAGCCCCGGGAGATCAAATCTAAACCCCGGGAGATCAAATTTAAACCCCTAAGACAACTCTAGGAGATCAAGTTCAAGCTCGAAGACAACCCCGGGAATTCAAGTCCAGCCCCTGAGAAAACCCCAAGAGATCATGTTCAAAGCCCAAAGATATCCCCAGGAAATTAGACCAACCTTAGAGATAACCCTGAGGACTGACAAAAGTCAATGGCAGTCCAATCTCGGAGACAACCTTGAGAAAATATGGCTATAACTGCATCAAGCCCAAAACCAACCTGGGAGGGGAAAAATAGTAATTTTTCTAACTCAACATCAATTCAACCTAAATCACTACAAAAGAAGTCATGCAGAACCATAATATCAATCCCGGGAGAAAACAACACAAGGCAGCTCAATGGATGGACTGCGAAGACTCGAAGATCTGGTCATGGACCCATCTTCTCGGATTTAGAAAATGTCAAATCCCATGTTATTGTGTAGCTCTCGTCAAGGGCTTTCCGAAAATGTATAACACGCGTCCATTGGATTCCCAGATTAAAAGTTATGAAGGTTCGAGCAGACTGCTCATTGGATCGAATGCATGTACTTCGAGACAATGAGACCCACGAGACCCAGGCCCACCCAGGTAGCCACAGGTAGACCCCCGGCTACTTTGGTCTATAAATAAGACACCCCATCAACAAAAAAAATGAAAAAAGATGAAAAAGAGAGAAAACTCTGTCCATTTCAGCTCTTATCCCCTCTTATAGTGTTCTAAACTTTAATATTCTTCTTTCTAAACACTTGTATACATATATACTACGACATATCCAATTTTAAGTGGTGGAAACTTAGTTTTCAAGCTCTAAAAGCGGTCTGAAGCCTTCTTTGCAGCACACTGTAAGATTTTTTCAGATTTAAAACTTTCTCTTGCTTATATATATACATATATATAAAGATTCTCACTGATTAAATATGCCTGGATCATCGATCCGTGGCTTTTCCACTCTTTAATATATATATATATATATATATATATATATATATATATATATATATATTAGTTGTTTACTATGTTTAAATATCTGTTTTAACTGTTCATTCATTGTATATCCACAATATTTAAATCTATGGACTAGATTTATCTAAATCTAGCCATATCTAACTTTTAACCGGTTCAAAAGTTGTAAAACTGGAACCGTTGAGCTAGAATGGCTAAGATTTATTTAAATCTTGTTTTCTTTCTAGTTTTTTTGTAAATATTAAGTAGTCACGTGACCATAGATCTGTATCTATAGGGAACGAGAAGCTTGGCTATGCGCAAACATGGATTTAACTGATGAATCCTTTATTTTGTGTCATTTAGATTAAGTATCTATTTTATTTCAGTATCCTCATTATAAAGGATATTCATATGATATTATGTCAGCCTAGGGGCCACGGGATCTAAGATCTAGCTGATCGATCTAGATCTAGTTCCCATGATGGACCTTTTTCAGTTGTACAGTTAGCTTGTAAATCATATTTGTGGTGCTTGGGTCACTTCGATGGCTTTCATTCCCATAAGGAGCCTGACACTTATATGTATATTATTTTGTTGAAGATTCTTCGCATCTCGAGAATAAAATCAAATCAAGCCAAATACGGAAGAAAATGGAAGTATCAAAGGCCACAATTACTATGTGAGCATAAGGGTTTGAAAACCTATTTTCAAAACATCATTTCTATATATATTGCTTAAAATTGAACTCTTATACAAGTTAAACCCTTTGTATATAGGTGCAAACGAGGTATATCACTACTTCCTAATAATGCACATAGGCCCAATTAACCACACACACTTCAAATATATTAGGGAATTGAAAAGACGTGATAACCGTGTTTTCACGGAAGTCGGGGGGTGCCTAACACCTTCCCCTCGTTTAATCAAGCCCCCAAACTCTATGAATCTCATTTTCCAAGGCCTATTAAACAGAATCCAATAATTGGTCCTTTGTGTAAACCTTTTTGATAAGTGGGTTTCATACCTGCAAATCGTTTACTTTTCAAACCGAAGTCTTTGTTACTTCGGGTAATTTTAGTAGCATTTTTACTTATTTTTTGTTGTTTTTGTGCAGGGATAAAGTGTGTGTATAATAACAGAGAAATTAGGACAAAATGACAAAAGTCAGCCTAAAGTGAACATGTTCGTCAGGGAGCAAATTTTATGCTCTAAATACTCGCCGGGGCGAGAAATCTAAGAGGAAAACTTCGTCGGGGAAAAGTACACGGTAGATGACTTAAAGTTTCCTTGTTCGAATATGATTTTGGAGATTTTTGGGCGAAGATTTGGGAAGCGTTTTGGTAAGACAGAGTAGGCTTATACAGGGGTAGAGTCGACTTTATAAAAAATGATTATTCATCATCATTACTAAAAAGACCTAGTTTGACATCAAGGATTAGAGATTAGAGACAGAGGCCAGCACGACGAACAAAAGGTGAACGTGAGGAAGAGCAGTACTTCATACTTATAGATTTTATTCTCTTCCTTCATCGTTAATCTTGTATTTAGGATGTTACTCTTTATGTAGATTTTGGTTGCATATTCGATCATGTTGAACTAATTTTCTATTTAAGTCTACAATGGATCTTTTTGTGTAACGAAGATTGACAAATTTCTATATTAATTCATTGAGACTATTTCCCTTTTTGTCTACTATAGTTTATACTTAATTAATGAATTGCTTGATCACTAATTACTTGATAATCCAAATGAACTCGAGAGATGGAGTATGGGTTTAGACCTAATCATAGTAGCATGTGATTATGATTTCTGCATGATGATGGTATTTATAATTTATGCTTAAGATAAAGATATACCTACACATCGCACGTAATCTTGCAAGAAATTGTGATAAAATCTTCTTTAATTATAATTCATATAGAGATATAGTGGATTAGTTAATTAGGGTTGTCTACTTAATTCTATCAATAGTGAATTTAAGTTGATATGGGTATAATGCATTGAGAAATGGCTATATCTACTGTGGTGTTCTTGATTAACAATCTGGAATAGTTAAATTTGAGTTAAAAGGAAGTATGTCATTCTAAGTGAAACATTAAGTGAAATTGTAGAATTAAATCTCCAATACCTGATTAAAAGCATGTGGTAGTAAGTTGGTTTTGAATTCATTAGTAGTTTTATAAGTTTCACATATTTGATCTTTAGTTTAATAAAATTGAGATAATATAAAATTGCTAATTGTTAAGATAAAATTCAGTTATTTTCTCCGTAGGAACGATACTCAACTCATCACTTTATTACTGTTGACCACGTATAATTGCGTACGTTGTGTAATTAGATTTTATACCAACAAGTTTTTGGCACCATTGCCGTGAAAAATAATTATTTTTATTACTTGCAATATTAATTTAATAAAATTAGTTTTAGTTAAACATTTTTATTTTTGTGATATTTATTATTTCAGGTACTCTCGAGTGGTGCATGCAAACTCGATTAAAGAAGTCTGAACTGTTACCTTACGAGGACGATATTGAAAAATAGTTTCAGAGGTTGAGTAAGTGGATAGAAAAAACTCGGGAAACACTTGAAACACTGGGCAACATGACTGAAGAAGATCAGAAAGCACTGTGGGACTATTCCACCCTGCGGGTTACATAAATTCAGTTGAGTATTGCCAGGCCTGCCATTAATGCTAAAAATTTGAGATCAATCCTGATACAATATAAGCGATTTATAATACTTGTCAGTTTGGGGGTTTACTGAATGACGACCCGAATGATCACATTATCAGCTTTATAGAAATCTATGATACATTCAAGTGCATTGGTGTGTCAGATGATGATATTATGCTTAGGTTATTTCCATTCACTCTCAAGGATAAGGCAAAGGGTTGGCTCCATTCACTACTACCGGGGTCAATTACCACATGGAATAATTTGGCGCATAACTTTTTGACCAAGTTTTTCTCGCCAACAAAAATAGCGAAGTTGAGAACTGAGATTTCGACATTTTATCAACAACAGGGTGAATCATTGTATGAAGCTTTGGATAGGTACAAAGAGTTGTTAAGAAAATGTCCACACCATGGACTACCTAAGTGGATGCAGATGAATACTTTCTACAATGGGTTCGATATTCATATACGGACCAGCATTGATGCAACATCAGGGGGAGCTTTCATGGCTAAGAAGTTCGAGAATGCTTATGAGTTTCTAGAGACCATGGCAACAAACAACTATTAGTGGCCAGCTGGTATATTTGTACAGTCTAAGGTAGCTGGAATTTTGGAAGTAGATTCTGTGACATCTCTCTCAACTTAAATAGCAGCCCTATCAAAGAAGATGGATGCAATCTCAGGAGTGAATACTCAACAAGTAGTATTTGTGTGTGAGTTATGTGCAAGGGAGCATCTAATAGAACAATTTCCAATTAATCCATCCACAATACTGTTTGTGGGTAGTTATAATCGGCTACCAAACCCGTATCAGGACACTTACAATCCAGGGGCAAGGAACCACCCTAACTTTGCATGGATAAATAATCAGAATCAGCAGTATGTTCCACGACCATCACATCCTCCAGGATTTCAGAATCAACAACATCAACCAACTTCACAACCCGAAAAGAAATCAGATTTGGAGGAGTTTCTTATGAAATACATAACGGGTAATGAGGTGGTGTAGACACTCGAAATTTTCTGCGCTCCTATTACTAACATTGTAGGAGGGTAGATTTGTCTTTTGGAGATAACCCTGGAAGGCAGCTTACATCCATTCTGGATATTACCGAAAGTTCAGTTCCAACCCGGAACACAAATCGGGAACATCAGTTCTAACCCGAAACAAAAACCGAGAACATCATCTCAAACCCCAGAACACACACCGGGAATGTCATTTCTAATCTCGAATATAACCTCGAGATATCGCAGAGATCAAAAGACCCCAAGAACAACACCGGAGAGGACAGCCTACGTCTCTAAATAACATCTGCGATGCTCAGTTCCAGTCCCAGAGACAACACTGGGAGTAGCAACCCTATCCTTAGTGATAGACCCAAGAGATGCCATTGTAGTTCCGGTGATAACCCCGAAAATGCTTGTTTCAAACATATGCAATCAGCTTCAACCCCAGACATCCTGTCGAGGCACACACACCTAAGACCCGGAGTTAAACAACGGGCAGACAAGAACATCCATAGATGACAGTGATACGTACAAACAAGCAGCAGTCCAATCTTAGATGTAACCCAGAGCAACGTCTCCTTTTCGCTTAAACCGACGATAACCCCGGTGAGGAGTCACTGTGATAACTCGGGATTTCGAATAATCAAAATTTTGCGAATAAATTTTTTTTATTTAATATTATTTAATTAATATTATCTTATCCTATCCGTGAGACAAGTCTAGAAAATTGGTCAAAGTAGGTATTGACTAAGAAAATAGAGTAGAGTTGTGCTTAACAGCTGTAGAAAACCCTAAACCTAAATTCTGTATAGGGATTCGATAGAAAATACAATTAAAATAATTGTGTTGTTGAATATGTGTCTGTACTGTATAGGGATGTTGACCAATGTTTGACTGGATAAGGTTTAATATTAATAAACCCTAATAAGGGATTAAAAACCCTAATGCGCAGTTAGAAACCCTAATTGTACACTAGGAAATCCTAATTTAAAATCTAGGATTTCCTAAACCCTAAATTAGGAAACCCTAATTCTAATTGGCAAGCCTACTGTGTTATTTAAACTTAAATATAATTAGAAAGCCCTAATTATATTTTTAGTATATTAATTTTCTATTTTTACAAACCCTATTTGTAATTTTGAAATTTTATTAAAACCCTAATTATAATTGTAGAAACTAAAGTTGCCAAACCCAAGAGTTAGGACCTTAGGGTCAAACCCTAAGGGTTTGTACAAATGTCAAGCATGCCCTTAAATGTATTTTGCAATTGACAAAAATATCCTTTTTAGTTTCTTTAATTAGGTAACTTGTAAAAATACCAAGTTTTGTAGTTGTTCACCAACTATGTTGACCAATGTGTCTAAATAACAACTCCCATCAGTCATTTATGGCAGCAAGTGGAGCTATATACATTGCATTTATATTATATAAGAGAATTAGAGAGAGAAAGCCACTTAAAATTGCTCATTTTTATTTTTGCTCTCACCAACTCTCATTTTCTCTCAAACCTCCGAATTTAGTAAGTGAATCAGTCTTAATTCCAGCCCCTAGATCAACCTATATTAATTGGAGGGTTAAGATCAAGAATCGAAGCTAAAAAGGTATAACCAAATTTTAATTTTTGATCTTGTATGCTTGAGAAATTTTTGTGTTTAGAATATTGCTATTGGATGTTTATTGAAGATCTATGCTGGTCTATCATGAATCCATAGCATCAAAATGCATTAAAAGTGTTAATTTTAAATTCTGTCCAAGAACAAAATTGTGGTCTGACAAGCTAATGTCAGGCGCCACAGATCTTTGTTCGTTTGTTGTTTTTGTTGTTTTAAAATTGATGTTGGTAGCTTGTTATGTTGTCTTAGATCTGGAAGTGAAATCACAAACATTTGATGTCCAGATTTTGAGTTATTGCTGGTCAAATCCCGTTGACCGGGCATGACCAGTCAAAATTTGGGCAAGCCTAGAAATTGAAATCAGCGTCTGACAATAAGTTTAAGCCACTTGATCTGTCAGTAGTTTAAGTTTTTGATATTGTTGTTTGGTAAATGTTGTAGCTTGTAGGATGGACTAAAGATCTATGTCCTTAGATATCTAATAACTCCTTCAGATCGATCGTGAAAGTTGGTCAAACTAGCCAACCCGATCTGATTTTTGCTTTTTTGGGAAAACCCAGAAAAATAAGAACATCACATCTGACCATCTTTGACCGAGTATTTCATGATTATTCTGTTGATGATAAACTCAGTTGATGCTTTAATATTGTTCCTTGATGTATGGACAACAAGTTTGAACCTTTAAATCACATAAAACATTATTGGAACTTGGATTAATTCGGCTTTGAAGGTGGCTGGTCGAACTTTCTGGGTTTCTGGAAACCCAGAAATGTTCTGACAGCAAGATCAAATGCTTAGATCTTGATGATGTGTTATTGTTTGATCAAATTTCTTGTTGGATGTTGTAGTTCTACACAAGTACTACGTGATTAAAGTTTAAGATAGCTAGCAGCGATTTTCAAACCAAGAATAAAATTTGGTCAAACAGGGAAGCTTGATAACGAAGTTGTCAGTGTTCTTGAGCTCAAGAACACCAACAACGACGCTTTCTGTCACTATAGCCTCTTAGCGACGGTTTTCAATAATTTTAATTTCTGAAATTCCGAAAATTATTTAAAAATAGAAAATAAATTCTAAAAATTACCAAAAATGATTTTTAAATGTTTTTTAAATTATGAAAAATAATTTCTGACTATTTAGAATATTTTTCATTAATATTTATAATTATTTGAATATTAATGATATTTAATTTATTTAATTAGTATACTAAATAAATTAGAGAAAAATAATTTAATATTATGAAAAATCATTTTAAATAAGATTAATGTATTTTAAAATATTTTAAGTTATAAAATTTAACTTTTAATATTTTTGGAGAATTTTAATTAATAATTTAATATTAATGATATTAGATTTATTTGATTATTAAATTAAATAAAAGGATAAAAATAATTTTAATGATTTAAAAATCATTTTAAATTAGAATAAAGTGTTAGAAAAATTTTTAAATTATAAAATATAATTTTCAATATTTTTGGAGAATTCTCATTAATAAATTAATATTAATGATGTTAGATTTATTTAATTGTTATATTAAATAAATGAATTAAAAATAGTTTTATTGATTTAAAAATCATTTAAAAATGAGAAAAATGATTTAAAATATTTTTAGTTGTAATTAATGACTTTTGATATTTTGATGATAATTTCATTAATATTTATATATTAATGGTGATGATTTGAAAATGATTTTAATTATTTTAAAAATCATTTAAGTAGAATATTGTTGATTTAAAATATTGTAAGTTATTAAAATAACTTTAATATATTGACAAGTATGTTATTAATATTTTTTAAATATTAATAATGATAAGATTATTTGATAATTAAATCATTTAAAAATGATTCCGATGTTTGAAAAATTATTATAAATTATAATAATTGCTTGATAATTATGAAAAGCTTCCGAAAAATATTATATTTGATATTTGATTTATCTAAAATAATATTGAAGCTTAGAGACCAAGTGTGATTGATAGATAACCGTGTTAGTTGTTGGATAGGGTGACCGTAACACGAGAATGGACCAAAGTCCAAGGACGGTCGAACTAGTTTGACTTGTTAAGTGTTTATATAGGTTATAAACACTGATGTGGCTATGTGGTAATGTGCCTAGGAGGGTTTGACTGTAAACTATAGTGTTGTGTGTTATAAATGACTATGCTAATTGTGAGACCGATATTGTTGATTATAGGTCTTACGAACGCAGTAAATTATATTGTGTAGCTGTAATCAGCAGAAGAGGCAAGTTTCCTAACTCAACCTTGAGTTAAATTCATTAAATTATGACAGTGGTTAATTATTGTTAATTACACCACATCCAGGGAATTTATTGTTGATTATTCGCAGTTAGTGCATGCTTAATAATTCAAATTAAACTACTGATTCAGAAATATACATTTGTAGAATAACTGTTATTGGATATTCATATATGTAGAAGTTAGAATTGATAGTACTGATAATTCCTGTTTATTGTCAAATTATACTGAGAAACGTCTTAGCTGATTATTCTGGCAAGACGAATATTTGTTAGAACTTGATAAGTTCGAGAAGAGAATTCAATTATTATTGACAGAACGATGCCAACTATTTCGGCTAGATCGAGAAGTAAATAGAATTTGAAATCACAGTATTTTGTTGTTAAATCAAAATCTTGATTCTGAGACTGAGAAGAACAACCTTTTATATAAAGGGAACAATTTATTGGTCGTATTTTCGGCCTTTGCGCGCGATTAAGTATTATGTATAATATAGGTTATACTAAAGCTGATCACTTTATATACTTACAGAGGGGTATGATTTAATCTTTATGGTTATCTGATACACCTGGGTATATCAAAATATAACTTTGATAGTTACTCGAGAAGAGAAGTTCAAGATCCAATGGATCTCTTAGCATAAATTCGGAAAACATTCCACTTTGCTATATCATAGAATTAATTCTTGATTATTCATTTGAATATCGTAGAAAACTTTGAAAGCGTTGTACTCTTTCATTGTCGAATTGTTGTTGCATAGAATGTTAGAAGGTTTGATATTTATTTCTACATCTTTATCGTATGTCTTAACTTGCGGGGCAAACTTGTTGCTCACCCTTGCTATAAATAAAACTTTTCAGCTAGGGATGAAGTTGCAGAAGGTGTTGCGAAGAAGAATAAGGGCAAAGGCATCGTAATAAATTAGTTTTATGAACAATATTATTTATATTATTGTATTGTAAACCCTTTTTGTATATCTAAGGGGTAAGACTGAAATGTTAAGGTTAGTAGACCTGGGATCAATGTATTAGCAACATATGTTAATGTGGTAATGTATTCCTATTTATAAATGAATGGGTAGTTAGATGTTATATTTTTGGTGGATCGTGAGCACCAAATCAGAAATCAGATAACCCGGATTTGGGGGCGTCACAGGATGGTATCAAAGCTGTAGGTTATAAACCTTAAGTGGGGTGGGGAAAACCCTAGGATTATAACCATAAGCGAGATAGAGAATACTTATTTAGAGTACTAAGTGAGGGATTGCAGAAGCGTATCGATAGTGAGATAAGTGGACACTTAGTGTAAGGAGTTTCTACTGGTAAAGTACTAATCAAGTTGTTTAAACTGATTGTAGGATGTCGGGAGACGATAAGATAAGTACAGAGATGCCAGCGACTGTCACACCAGTGCCAGTAGCCGAGGTGCCAGCACAGGGCGAAT
The DNA here is from genome assembly GCA_020205605.1 of Panax ginseng. NCBI lineage: Eukaryota > Viridiplantae > Streptophyta > Magnoliopsida > Apiales > Araliaceae > Panax > Panax ginseng. The sequence goes on from CM035137.1 coordinate 45,573,072, forward strand.
CAGTTGAAGAGGTGGGAAAAGATGAACCCATGGTTAATCTCGGGAGTTATCATGATGATTATCCCGAGATGTATCTAAGCAGTGATGAGGAGGTGGAGTCTAAAGAAGTTAAGGTGGAGTTAAAGAATAAGATCAAGGTTGGTGAACAAGATCAGCTATCTGTAGAAGTCCAGGAACTCCAGAGTAAGGTGTTTCTCTTAGAGGAGTTGTGGAAGACAGAGCGGGCATTACGCGAAATGACTGAAGAACGAAATGAGCTGAAAGCGCAGGTGGAAAGAATGAAGACTGAAGGTGGTAGATCGTCTGAAGGAACCAGCAAGAAAGACAAGAAGAAAAGGAAGAGGAACAAAGACAGCGACAACTCTGGAAATTTGAACCCGAAGAAAAAGAAAGTCTGTAGCAAGTGTGGCAAAACTCACGTGGGAGAATGCATGATGTGGAAGAATGTGTTCTTCAACTGTAAGCAGAAAGGACATATTTCTCTCCATTGTCCTAAACCGAATATGAGGAAGTGTTTTTCCTGTGGGCAAATGGGGCATGGATTCAACAAGTGTCCCAGCAAGAAGAAGACTGGTGAAGGGAGTGGTCGTTAGACAACTTAGATATAAGTGTTAGCATCTTTTGGTAGAAGCTTTTGATATTAAGTGTTGTAATATCAAGAATGATGCTTAAGCATATGTAAATATATGTTTTTATGAATGAAATCTTTATTTTCTATATGAATATAAGATTAAGATAAATTTGTGCGTTCTTAAAACTCATATCTATGGTATGTTCATGACTCATAATTATATGAAATGTTCTGAACCCCTCAGCGAATGGACGCCAAAGGTCTGACTAGGATAAGTTCATACACTCATATAATTATGGCAAGTTACTGAACTCCTAAGTGTGGTAAGTTTGATGAACTGGATATAGTAATGTGAAATTGGCGAATGTCAACTTTTTGTGTAAAGTTGGAGAATTGCAGCTTTTGTAAAGTTGAGTGTGTTAATCCTAATATTATTTTATAAAAGGATAGTAATATGTGTTAAGTACTATAGGTACTACGTGCTATTTGAATAAATATGCGATTACATGAGAACTATATGTTGAATTCTTATTGTGTTAAGAAATTTGTATAGAGAAAGAATATTAATATAAGATTTTTTATATTTAAATCGGATCAAATCACTTTATTTATGTAATCAAAACCAAAGAGAAGAACAATCAGTGAATAACGAAGGAGGTCAAGCTGACCCAATGCAGAATTTTGTGGATATGCTAGCCCAAGCTATGGAAAATAGGGTTCCAGCCAGGGGGAGAGCAAGGAATCAGCCAGCCGACAGATTGGCTAATTTCAAGGATTTTAAAGCGGTAGGACTACCAGAATTTAAGGGAACCACGGATCCGATTGAAGCCCAAACTTGGGTGAAGGAGATGAAGAAAGCATTTGTGATTGCGCGAGTGGCAGAAGAGCAAAAGATGGCTTTTGCAACACATCTAATGAAGGGAGAAGCTAATTACTGGCGGGAGACCAATCAAGCGAGAGCTGGTACAGCAGTGGTGACGTGGACCAGATTCAAGGAACTGTTCTTTGACAACTACTTCTCACCGAGTATGCAAGCTCGGATGGAAGTTAAGTTCTTGGAACTGAAGCAGGAAAATATTTCTATTTCTGAATACGCGGCTAAATTCAACGAGTTAGCAAGATTCGCACCTCATCAGGTGGACACAGAAGCAAAAAAAGCAAGAAGATTTGAGAACGGACTGAAACCAGGGATATTCAACAAGGTAGTAGTATTGTAGATCAACACGTTTATGGCTCTACTGGAGAAAGCATTAATTGCTGAAGGAGGAAGCGAGGCTGCATCTCGTTTTCATCAGGAGAAGAAGAAGAAGACCAATTAGGGTGGAAGCAGTGGTGGTAGTAACCCTAACAAAAGGAAGTGAAGCGAGAATACCCAATCGGGTAGTAAGACTGAAAGAAACAAGCAAGGGAGGGAGCCATGTGCAAATTACGGAAAGAACCATGATGGTGTTTGTTTAAAGAAGAAGGGAGTCTGCTATAATTGTGGACAAGAGGGGCACATGTCGCCCAATTGTCCCAATCTAAAGAAAATTCAAGGCTGTTTTGCGTGCGGATCAACTAATCATATGGTAAGAAATTGTCCGAAGAGAAATGCTGAAAAGGAAAGTGTCAACAAGGGACCCGGTGGTGGAACCTTGGCGATTCGAGGACCTGCACAACCAGGAAGATCAACCGCCTGTACATTCAACATGACGGCGCTAGATGCAGTGACTACTCAGGAGGTGGTAGCAGGTAAAGATTTCGCTTAAAATTTAAATTACGCGATTAATATACGATAAATTTTGTCGTGAATTGTTTTCTTTTATAAATTCAAGTCATAGGTTAGAATTTGAAACACAAATCAGTATTGTGTTGATAAAAATGAATTGATGATACAACTTTAAAAGATTGTAAAGAATAAGAAAGAGGTGATTCCGAGGACGGAATCCTTTTAAGGAGGGGTGGATGTGATAACCCAGGATTTCGAATAATCAAAATTTTGCGAATAATTTTTTTTTATTTAATATTGACATTGACTGTTAATATTGTACTGTGTATCTGTGAGACAAGTCCCGAGAACTGGTCAAAGTAGGTATTGACTAAGAAAATAGAGTAGAGTTGTGCTTAACAGCTGTAGAAAACCCTAAACCTAAATTCTGTATAGGGATTCGATAGAAAATACAATTAAAATAATTGTGTTGTTGAATATGTGTCTGTACTGTATAGGGATGTTGACCAATGTTTGACTGGATATGGTTTAATATTAATAAACCCTAATAAGGGATAAAAAACCATTCGCGCAGTTAGAAACCCTAATTATACACCAGGAAACCCTAATTTAAAATCTAGGATTTCCTAAACCCTAAATTAGGAAAGCCTAATTCTAATCGGCAAGCCTACTGTGTTATTTAAACTTAAATATAATTAGAAAGCCCTAATTATATTTTTAGTATATTAATTTTCTATTTTTACAAACCCTATTTGTAATTTTGAAATTTTTTTAAAACCCTAATTGGAATTGTAGAAACTAAAGTTGCCAAACCCAAGAGTTAGGACCTTAGGGTTAAACCCTAAGGGTCAAACCCTAAGGGTTTGTACAAATGTCAAGCATGCCCTTAAATGTATTTTGCAATTGACAAAAATATCCTTTTTAGTTTCTTTAATTAGGTAACTTGTAAAAATACCAAGTTTTGTAGTTATTCACCAACTATGTTGACCAATGTGTCTAAATAACAACTCCCATCAGTCATTTATGGTAGCAAGTGGAGCTATATACATTGCATTTATATTATATAAGAGAATTAGAGAGAGAAAGCCACTTAAAATTGCTCATTTTTATTTTTGCTCTCACCAACTCTCATTTTCTCTCAAACCTCCGAATTTAGTAAGTGAATCAGTCTTAATTCCAGCCCCTAGATCAACCTATAGCAATTGGAGGGTTAAGATCAAGAATCGAAGCTAGAAAGGTATAACCAAATTTTAATTTTTGATCTTGTATGCTTGAGAAATTTTTGTGTTTTTGTGTTTAGAATATTGCTATTGGATGTTTATTGAAGATCTATGATGGTCTATCATGAATCCATAGCATCAAAATGCATTAAAAATGTTAATTTTAAATTCTGTCCAAGAACAAATTTGTGGTCTGACAAGATAATGTCAGGCGCCACAGATCTTTGTTCGTTTGTTGTTTTTGTTGTTTTAAAATTGATATTGGTAGCTTGTTATGTTGTCTTAGATCTGGAAGTGAAATCAAAAACATTTGATGTCCAGAATTTGAGTTATTGCTGGTCAAATCCCGTTGAGCGGGCATGACCAGTCAAAATCTAAACAAGCCTGTAAATTGAAATCGTCGTCGACGACAATAAGTTTAAGCCACTTGATCTGTCAGTAGTTTAAGCTTTTGATATTGTTGTTTGGTAAATGTTGTAGCTTGTAGGATGGACTAAAGATCTAGGTCCTTATATATCTAATAACTCCTTCAGATTGATCGTGAAAGATGGTCAAACTAGCCAACCCGATCTGATTTTTGCTTTTTTGGGAAAACCCAGAAAAATAAGAACATCACATCTGACCATCTTTGACCGAGTATTTCATGATTATTCTGTTGATGATAAACTCCGTTGATGCTTTAATATTGTTCCTTGATGTATGGACAACAAGTTTAAACCTTTAGATCACATAAAACAATTTTGGAACTTAGATTTATTTAATTGTTATATTAAATAAATGAATTAAAAATAGTTTTATTGATTTAAAAATCATTTAAAAATGAGAAAATGATTTAAAAATATTTTATGTTGTAATTAATGACTTTTGATATTTTGATGATAATTTCATAAATATTTATATATTAATGGTGATAATTTAAAAATGATTTTAATTATTTTAAAAATCATTTAAGTAGAATATTGTTGATTTAAAATATTGTAAGTTATTAAAATAACTTTAATATTTTGACAAGTATGTTATCAATATTTTTAAATATTAATAATGATAAGATTATTTGATAATTAAATCATTTAAAAATGATTCCGATGTTTGAAAAATTATTATAAATTATAATATTTGCTTGATAATTATTAAAAGCTTCCAAAAAATATTTTATTTGATATTTGATTTATCTAAAATAATATTGAAGCTAAGAGACCAAGTGTGATTGACAGATAACCGTGTTAGTTGTTGGATAGGGTGACCAGAACATCGAGAATGGACCGAAGTCCAACCAGATTGAACTAGTTTGACTTGTTAAGTGTATATATAGGTTATAAATACTGATGTGGCTATGTGGTAATGTGCCTAGGAGGGTTTGACTGTAAACTACAAAGGTCTTTGTGTGTTATAAATGACCGTAAGTTAATTGTGAGACCGACATTGTTGATTATAGGTCTTACTGAGCCGCAATGAAATTATATTGTAGTAAGAATCAGCAGAAGAGGCAAGTTTCCTAACTCAACCTTGAGTTAAATTCATTAAATTATGATAGTGGTTAATTATTGTTAATTACACCACATCCGTGGAATTTATTGTTGATTATTCGCAGCTTAGTGCATGCTTAATAATTCAAATTAAACTCACCGATTCGAAATATACATTTGTAGAATAAGCATTTGTTGGATATTCATATCTCGTAGAAGTTAGAATTGATAGTACAGATAATTCCTGTTTATTGTCAAATTATACTGAGAAATGTCTTAGCTGATTATTCTAGCTAGACGAATATTTGTTACAACTTGATAGGTTCGAGAAGAGAATTCAATTATTATTGACAGATCGATGCCAACTATTTTGGCTAGATCGAAAAGTAAATAGAATTTGAAATCACAGTATTTTGTTGTTAAATCAAAATCTTGATTCTGAGACTGAGAAGAACAACCTTTTATATAAAGGGAATAATTTATTGGTCGTATTTTTTGCCTTTGCGTGCGATTAAGTATTATGCATAATATAGGGTATACTAAAGCTGATCACTTTATATACTTGCAGAGGGGTATGATTTAATCTTTATGGTTATCTGATACACCTGGGTATATCAAAGTATAACTTTGATAGTTACTCGAGAAGAGAAGTTCAAGATCCAATGGATCTCTTAGCATAAATTCGGAAAACATTCCACTTTGCTATATCGTAGAATTAATTCTTGATTATTCATTTGAATATCGTAGAAAACTTTGAAAGCGTTGTACTCTTTCATTATCTAATTGTTGTTGCATAGAATGTGAGAAGGTTTGATATTTATTTCTACATCTTTATCGTATGTCTTAACTTGCGGGGCAAACTTGTTGCTCACCCTTGCTATAAATAAAACTTTTCAGCTATGGACGAAGTTACGGAAGGTGTTGCGAAGAAGAATAAGGGCAAAGGCATCGTAATAAATTAGTTTTATGAACAGTATTATTTATATTATTGTATTGTAAACCCTTTTTGTATATCTAAGGGGTAAGACTGAAATGTTAAGGTTAGCAGACTAGGGATCAATGTATTAACAACATATGTTAATGTGGTAATGTATTCCTATTTATAAATGAATAGGTAGTTAGATGTTATATTTTTGTGGATCGTAAGCACCAAACTCGGGGGTCAGGTAACCCAGATTTGGGGGCGTCACAGTCACAATGTCATCTTACCATCTCAACAAGATGATATCGCGGCATACCAACAAGTAGTCCAATCTCAGCTGTAACCCTGAGCAACGTCTACTTTCAACTCAAACTGGCGATAACCCCTGCGAGGAGTCAAACGTCATCTTGTTCCTTCGACAATGGCACGTCGTCTCAACACTTCATACATAAATACATCATACAATGTCCCCTAAGAACCGAGGATTGACAATCCCGAGTGACTATTACGTGTGACAGTACTTTGGATAGAATTTGGAGCTTGAAGACCATGGGAATAGACCCCTCTTCCTGACTTCGTACAACCTCTAATCCATGTAATTGCGTAACTCTCGACACAAGCGGTCCGAAGAAGGTCAGATATACCTCGTTTGGATTCTCGGATTGAAGTTCTGCAAGTTTGAGCGGACATTACAGTGCATGAGTGCACGTACTTTCACGAGATTACTGAGGACTCATGAGGCTCGGATGCATCACGACCACCCATGAGTACAAATCTACATGCGTCACGCCAGTAAATGTACTGCGACCCATCCGCTCTATATACAAGCCTTGGGGTCAGCCATTTGAGAACAAGGAGGGAAAAAGGCGAGGAAGCGTTGTCCATTTTACTCTGCATACACATCTTTTGAGTGTTTCCTCATTTCTAAACACTAGTTAGCTCAAATATAGCTATCTTTTATCCGGCGGGAGCTGAGTGTTTATCCATTTAAAGTCATAGAAGTCTACTTTGGCAGCCCACTGTAAGCCTTCTTGTATTCTATAAAGCCTTCTTCTCATATTATCACACACTGTTGTACACGTTGAGAGTCGTGTGAGTGTGTTTGCCCGAACTTCGATCTGTGGTTTTCATTTCTGTCTGTATATATATACTTATATATGTATATATTTTATATATGGACTAACATTATCGAGTTATGCCTCGATTGAGCCTGAACTTGATGCGAGCGTTTAATTGCTTATATATATATATATATATATATATATATATAAACTGTGGGTCGATCTATGTACGATGAGCCCAGATTTTACATCCTAGTATGCTTAATTGCTTATATATATATATATATATATATATATATATATATATATATATATATATATATATATATATAATTGTGTCGATATATTCGATGAGCCCGATTTACATCCAAAGTCGTTTTAATCGTTATATATATATATATATATATATATATATATATATATATATATATATATATATATATAATTGTCATCTTGACATATCCGCTTGAGCCTGGATTCACATCCAAAGACATTTATTTGCTTTTATATATATATATATATATATATATATATATATATATATATATATATATATATATATATATATATATATATATATATATATATATTTGCATTGTCAGTTCAAGTTCACTTCGTGGCATTTTATAGCTTTATTTATATTCTCTCACCTGAGTTTACTTAAGTGGCGGGTTGATCGCTTTTACGCCTTTATTTACATTTTGTCTCTCGCTTTGAGTTTACTTAGTGGCGGTTGATCATGTATATATATATATAATCGCTTCTCGCTTTCCATACAAATTGCGATCATGTGACCTAGAATCATGTGATCACAGTGTTCACTCATCGAATCTAGATTCGGTTCCTATGATGGACATTTTTTAGTCAGTAGCGACTTGTACATATATTTTACGATTATGCGAATTTCCTTGGATGGTCATCATACCCATGAGGAGTTCTAAGATCAACAGATATTATTTTCTCGAGAATGCTTCGCATCTCGAAAATAAAAGCAAACAAGCCGAACACTTAATAATAAAATTGAAGTATGAAAAGGTCTCAATTCCTATTGAGCACAGGGTTTGAAAAAACCTCTTTTACAAAACGTCATTGCTATATCGTGGTTAAAACTGAATTTTTCTATAAAATCAAACCCTTTGTATATAGGTGAGAACGAGGCCTCGCACTACTTTCAAATAACTGCACATTGATCCACACACACACACACAAACACACACATTCATGTAACACCTTCCCTCCGCATAATTAAGCCCCCGGACCCAAAATGAATCTCGGTTTCACAGACCCGTTTAGCAGTGTCAAATCACTGGGTCAATGTGCAAACCTTTTTTTGGTTGCGTTGGTGCAACAAGTTAAATACACCAACTGGCGACTCTTAAAGTCAAAATCGTCGACATTATACATGTCGGACCTTTTTCACTTGTTTTTTCAAACAAATCTCACATTAACATGAGAACACCAAAGAACAAGTAACGAAAAGGGACACTTAAAAATCCCGACGTCGACAGGTGGCGACTCTGCTGGGGATTCCAGTAAGAGGGCTTAAGCTGCCATTATAAGCTTTTCAAAATTGTTATATGCTTGTGTGTGAATGTTGCATTTACATTTCTGATGAATGTGTACGAATGCATCTTTATTTACTGCACTGCTAAATATCTATCTGTGATATTAGTGCTTCGCACATGTCATCATTTTGCATAAACGGTGAGACACGTTGTATGTGAATGTATGTTGTGTGGTTCCTCCATCAAGAGGCTATCCTGTCGGTGTTTGATTACTGGACTCGTGGGAAGAATAATTCCCCGGGGCTCAGGAAAGGCACCACCCAGATTCGCTCCAGTTGAAAGACCGGATTAACTTCCCATCGAGAAAATTACGATGATCTGGGAACCTTCATGCCAAAAAGCCACGAGAGAAACCCTAAGATAGGTCAACCTCTGATAAACCAAACGCGGAGGAAAGTCTCTTCATACTTTCCATTTTCAATTACTTGTAAACGCATTTACTTGTAATTTTATTCCATGATTCATCCATATGTAATGGAAAATATGAAGAATAATTGTGCATGCACAACATGTTATCAATTAACAACCAGTTTTGCAGGACAAAATTCCTAAACGGACATGTTATGATAACATTTACATTACCCTAAGACTAAACTACAGACTTGGCGGATTGAGTAAAAAAAATTACAGACTTGGTCGTTCTACTGAAAGAATTGCACCCGTCCACTCAGGGTACGAAGATACCTACACATACAGAATCCTCTACACAAGGAGGAGTTCAAGGGCTGGAAAAAATAATTCCAGAACATCAGTTGGATAAGACCAACAAAGACCCTGAAAACACACATCTCAAAAGAGATCCAGACAATAGTGATATCAGGAAGAAGGTCCTTCAAATGGAGGACACTATTCGTGTTCTCAAAGGGATTGGAACACATGGCAGTGTTTCATATACAGACCTTTGCATATTCCCTGGTGTTCAATATCCAGAGAAATTCAAGACCCCTGATTTTGAGAAATATTACGGATTAGGGGATCCTTATACACATTTAAAGGTGTTCATTGGAGAACTTGGGTCTTACGCAGAAAATGAAAAGCTCCGAATGCAGCTGCTTCAGAAAAGTCTAACTGGAGAAGCCCGTTCATGGTATACCAGATTAGACAACTCAAAGATCAATAGTTGGGAAGAGCTAGCTCACGCCTTCCTCACTCAATATAGTTTTCAGTCTCAGATGGCTCCTGACCGGTACCAAATTACCAAGGTCAAGAAACAGTCTAATGAGTCATTCAGAGAGTATGCTCAAAGGTGGAGGCGCCTTGCTGCTCAAGTTATTCCTTCCATGACAGAATAAGAAATGGTCATGACCTTCATAGATGTACAGGAAGCTTCTTTCTATAAAAGAGTTCTAGCTGGTATTGGCAAACCATTCTCTGAAATGATCAAACACGGCGAGATGGCTGAAATGGGATTGAAGTCCCAGAAAATTCAAGACCTAGCCGCTAAAAGCCGTTCTTTGAGCCATCCAAATTCGGATCTTATGGAAACAACCCCCGGAGGGTCCATAAAAAGAAAGAGGATGATGTTTCCTTGGTATTACAAGGACAAAAAGGCAATCAAAGCATGCCTATACCGAGGAGAAACTACTCCCCTTTTCCAGCACAATCTTCAAACCCTCCATTGCCTAAAAGTGGAGAAGTAAAGAGACCTCGAACGCTTCACACCTTTAGGGACTCGCCGAGAATATTCTTGCTTGCTCTTCCGATCACTGAAAAGAAAATTACACATCTTCTTCCACCAACCCTCTTTGGGAGGGGTTTTAATGCTACTTTCGGAAGTGTGTTTATCATGCCGGGGCACCTGGACATGATACTCAAGATTGTTGGGCCTTGAAACATAAGATTCAAGATCTAATAGACAACGGTGATCGTGGTCACTAAACCAGATCAACCTCATGTGCAAGACAACCCTCTTCCTCAACACAAAGAAGAAGAGGTCAACATGATCAGTTGGAGCACTGTATAAGGTTCCAATTCTAATGGCGAATCATCCAAACCCATCATAGACGGTGTTGACAAATGGGATTATGCAAAGTTCCAGTTTACCATGGAACAAAAAATGAAAGCTCTTTGCAAATAAATTAAGCAATTAGCAGAACTGGTGACCCATCAGCATCAAGTCACATGCCAATTAATCAGGGAGGAGCATGCCTATCTCTTTCCATTTGTTGTGAATGATCCATCAACACCTTCAGAAAGCGAAGCTATGGAGGATAAGGTTGCAAAGTGAGCAAATGCTAAAGCCCGTCGAGATTTTTCTAATCAGAGGGAATTCACCTATTTGGGCCAATCTATGGAGGAGATACTTCAAATGTTGATCAACGAAGGAAGAATTACATTCCTTCTCCATCCCATCAATCCCCGCTCAGGGCGGTTCAATCCTGATAAAACGTGTCAATATCATTCACATTCTCGCGGTCACAGCATAGAAGAATGCTGGGCACTCCGCCATCTCATTCAAAATCTTATCAATAGCTGTGTCCTACAAATAGCAGATGATTACACTGTGCAACTCATGGGTGGGAATGCATGTCCTACCAAATGGAAGGGATCAGTGGCAGTTATAGCTGAAGTGGATGATGAGACTGTCAAAGTATTTCCCATACAACCAATTCAACTCAAAGGAGCTGACAATCCTTTGAAAGTGACCACACCAGAGCCAATTTCTTTATCTTTCAGACCACATTATCCTATTGTCAGCTTACACAAAGTTCCATGGAATTATGGAGAAGTCAAGGATCTACATACTCATACTATCACTAAAAGTCAAAGGAAAATCCATTGTATCTTCCTCAACGGGTTATTAAACCTACTTACGAAGCAAAGGGGAAGTTGCCCATGGAGAAGATTGAAAAATTCCTCCGCACTATGGGCCACAATGAAGCCAAAGTGGTTTTAAGCTTACGAGAAGCTCCACACCAGATTTCAATACTGGACTTGGTTTTCTCTTCTGAGGATCATCGGAAGATCTTACTGAAGGTTTTGGAAGAAGCCTTCTTTCCAAAATAAGTGGATGTGGAAAAATTTCAACATTTGGTTGATCACATTTTCAGCAACAATTCCTTCACTAATGATGACATACCTCCCGAAGGGACCGGTCATTGCAAGCCTTTGCATATTGTAGTTTTGTCTTCCGGGTACATGCTAGCAGGAGTATTGATAGATGGAGGCTCATCTCTAAATATCTGTCCTTATGCCACGGTAAAGATGAATATCAATCTCAAGAGGATCCAAAGTAGCCATACGGTCATCAGAGCTTTTGATGGATCCTTACGAAATTCCGTTGGAAAGATTGAATTGCCAATTGAGAATGGTCCCAATACATTCAATGTACCTTTCCACGTCCTCAAGATAGAATCAGGATACAACCTACTCTTGGGAAGACCATGGATACACATGGCTAGAGCTGTTCCCTCCACCTTACATCAACAACTCAAATACATTATCAACAACAGTCTAGTCACTGTCAATGCTGAGCCGGATTGTCCTAAACAAGGAACTCTACCAATTGTCAGCTTCAATTCAGAAGTTGAACCGGCCAGTTTCCATACTCTAGAAGTGAGTAACACGCAATACCATTCTATTGGAGCGCCACTTCCCGTACCCAAGATTTCTGCCGAGATTATGTCGGCTACTCAAGAAATGATGTTATTGGGTCATCAACCTGGACAAGGGCTTGGTAAAGATAAGCAGGGTATTAAGCTCCCTATCCAAATGTCCAGTCAAATCGGAACAGCCGGACTAGGCTATTCTGCCAGTTCCAGTGACAGGAATCCTCACAAGCACAAGCAGGTTCCTCAAGCTTCCGCTGCACGGTGATTTTCAATACCTTTACTTCATGAGTTAATGCAATCTCCAAAGAAGGTTCCATTGAAAGTTGTGGCTATCTTTGTTTAGAAACCAAAGGCCAATCAAAGCAGAAGAGGTGCTGATTCCTAATCCCGAGGCGGAAGAAAAGGAGCGAAAACGTAAACATGACCTTGCCTTGATGATGGCAGGTATTCGCGTCATTGTTCATGATGAACATACGAACAGATATACCCCAGACGATGATTGCCCAGATGTCATGGTTATCATTCGGGAGAAGGAGGACAATGACGATCCTTCCATCACTACAGTCTATCAAGACTTTTCCCTCGACAATTGGAGTAGGACTCCATGCATTGGTCGACGAAGGTAAAATGGGTAGAAAATCCCTCTGCCCTATAGATAACTTTAATTGCTTGCTTTCCTTTACAACACTAGCAGTTATTTTATCAAGTACATGCTAACACTTTTGTATGATTGAATAATTGCATATATAAAGTGAAAGCATCTTTTGTTTCAGGACTCTGAATTTAGATGTGCATGTCCTTACTGATGACATGCCTTCTCTCCACAAGGACTGTAACTTTGATGCAAAGTTGGACTCAGACTTGATGGATATACAAGAGGACATTGAGACACCTCAAGAGATTAAGGAATGGGTCGCAGACAAACCCAAACCCAATCTTGATCAAACCACTCCTTTCAATCTCGGAACCTTAGACAACCCTAAGCTAATCCAGATTGGTTCAGACCTTACCACAAATCAACGGAATGACATGGTTTCACTGTTAACCCAATTCCAGGATGTGTTTGCATGGTCTCATGAAGACATGGTGGGTTTGTCCACTGACATTGTTCTTCATCGCCTTCCCATTAAAGAAGGATTCAAGCCAGTTAGGCAAAAACTCAAAGATTTGAAACTGAGGGAGTTTAAAGTTTAAAGAAGAAATTGTGAAACAATTTCAAGCTGGCATCATCATGGTGTCTACATATCCGGAGTGGATATCCAACATTGTTCCCGTGTCTAAACCAGGAGGAAAGGTGCGAGTTTGTGTGGATTACAGGAATTTAAACAAAGCTTGCCTAAAAGATAGCTTTCCCGTGCCTTTTATCCACATTCTTATAGACAATACTACTCAATACGACATTTACTCTTTTGCTGATTGGTTTACGGGGTACCATTAAATTATGGTCGCTGAGGAAGATCGTGAGAAAAATGTTTTCATCACGCCTTGGGGAACCTTTTTCTATAGACGGTTGTCATTCGGCCTCATCAACGCCGGGGCAACCTATTAGCGAGCTATGATGGCTCTTTTCCATGATTTAATGCACAAGGAGATAGAGATCTACGTGGATGACATCATTATCAAATCTCAGAAGGAGGATGACTACTTAGACCATCTCAAAAAGCTTTTCAACAGGTTGCGTAAGTACAACTTGAAGTTGAATCCTGCCAAGTGTGCCTTTGGTGTTAAGTCAGGCAAGTTGCTAGGTTTCCTAGTCAGCCACAAAGGGATTGAACTGGATCCTACCAAAATCCAGGCCATCAAGGAAATGCCCATTCCTCAGATAGAGAAGGAAATACGGGGATTTTTGGGAAGGATCAATTTCATTAGCAGATTCATTTCTCAACTCACAGCAATCTGTGAGCCAATCTTCAAGTTATTAAGGAAGAACTCCTCCATGAATGGAATGATGAGTGTCAGAAAGCCTTCCTCACAATCAAAGAGCAACTAATCAACGCTCCTATTTTGGTACCTCCCAGGGATGATGTTTCCCTGTTCATGTACCTGTCCATAAATGACAATGTCATGGGCAGTATGCTGGGGCAAAAAGATAATAGAGGCCAAGAACGAGCTATCTATTACCTCAGCAAAAGATTTAGCATCAGTGAACACAAGTACACTCTGATTGAGAAGACTTGTTGTGCTTTAGCATGGGCTTCCATGAGGTTACAACATTACCTTCATGGTCACACAACCCATCTCATATCCCGAATGGATCCTCTCAAGTATATGTTCAGTAAGCCCATACTAAATTGTCGACTGTCCAGATGGCAGTTGATCCTAAAACAATTTGACATCGTCTATATGATGCAAAAGTCTGTCACAGGTCAAGGAATTGCGGATCAACTGGCCGCCGCACATGCAGGGGATTATAAACCCTAAGAAACATACTTTCCAGACGAGGGAGTAATGACAATTCAGCTATAACATCAGTACGATACATGTTGTATGTGGATAATGTATTTTGATGGAGCTGTTAATTCAGAAGGCTCTAGAGCTGGAGCAATTTTAATATCCTGTGACGAGGAAGCGAAGATCCGTCGCCCACAAAATTGCGCTTTATCGTTTTCAACAACTACACAAATTGAGTATGAAGGTCATGTTATGGGGCTAAAACTTGTCTGTTCAATGGGCATCAAAGTGGTTAAGCTGCCTTTTGGGGATTCCAAATTGGTAATCAAGCAATCCACGAGAATCTATCAAACCAAAGAATTACATTTACTGCCTTACCATCGACAAGTTTTACAGATGGCGTTGGAGTTTGAAGAAATCTCCTTTATACACATTCCTCGTAATAAGAATGATTTTGCAGATGCATTAGCAATGTTGGCTTCCTTGGTTTACATACCTGACAAGGAAAACATGCCAAGCATCACGTTTACTCTACAAAGAGCCCAGTCTATGGGAATTACGTTGGAGAAGTATCGGATGAGCTACCTCCCATCCATAACCCTTGGTATCAGCACATCAAGGAGTATCTATGAGATGGATCTACACCCGCTGAGGCGAGCCTAATTGAGAAGAGGCGAATTCATAGACTTGCTATGAAATTCTACCTGAGCGGAGATGCACTCTATAAAAGAGATGCAGGATTAGGTCTCCTCAAATGTCTAGACAAAGACCAAGCTCAGAGGCTCATGGATGAGATCCATGGTGGAGTATGTGGCCCTCACATGAGCGGACCCCTACTTGTCAAGAAGATCCTCATAATAGGGCATTATTTGTTTACACTCAAAGCTGACTGTGATGATCGCGTCAAGAGGTGCTATCAATGCCAGATTCATGGGAATGCTATCCACGCCCCTCCAAGGGAACTCCATAATATGAGTTCGCCATTGCCCTTCTCAATGTGGGTAATGGACGTGATCGGGCCCATCGAGCCCAAAGCCAGTAATGGACATCGATTCATATTCACCATGATCGACTACTTCACCAAATGGGTAGAAGCAGCATCCTTCCCCGGGGTTACTAAAGAAGTTATCATTGCTTTCATCAGAAACAATGTCATCTGTCGATATGGATAACCAGAGGTCATTATGTCAGACAATGCTAAGAACCCCAACAACAAAATGATGGAGGAGTTATGCAGAAAATTCCACATCAAACATCTCAACTCCGTCATCTACCGTCCAAAGATGAATGGTGCTATTGAAGCGGCTAATAAAAACATCAAAAAGACCATGCAGAAAATGTCCGCTAATCACAAAGGATGGCCTGACCTCTTACCTCTGACTTTATTAGCCTACAGAATTTCCATGCGAACTTCCACTGGGGCAACCCCCTACTCATTAGTCTATGGGATGAAAGTAGTGTTCCCCATAGAGGTGGAAATAGAATCCCTCAGAGTTTTGATGGATGCTCAGTTGAATGAAGACCAATGGATACAAGACAGGTATCACCAATTGTCTCTAATAGACAAAAGACGAACCGCGGCTATCTTCCATGGTCAGTTATATCAACAAAGGATCGCACGATCCTACAACAGAAAAGTTTGACTGCGGCAGTTCAAACAACATGACTTGGTTTTAAATAAGATCATTGACAATCAAGATCAATCTAAGGGAAAATTCGCTCATAATTGGGAAGGCCCATTTGTTGTCAAGGAGGTATTGACATGAGGTGCTCTCAGATTGAAAGAAATGGATGGCGATGAATTTCCACAAATTATCAACTTGGACACCGTGAAACGGTACTATGTCTGAAGTTACCATCAAATAAACATCCTGGTTTTGGTCATCAAATCACCAGTCATTCCGGTTTTGAACCCTCTCCTTTTTATATACTCTTCTGCCCCTCAGGAAAACATACACTTCAAGCCAGCAGCCTGGTTTTACCTCAGTTCAAACCTTTCACAATTTCGGTTATCCTGAAGACGGGATTGAACCTTTCACATCTGCAGTTTATCCTGAAGAAGGGATTAAACTTTTTCACCTACAGTTTATCCTGAAGACGGGATCAAACTTTTCTACGCTTGCATTTTGTCCTGAAGACGGGATCAAACTTTTAACACACCTACAGTTTGTCCCCATTATGGGATCAAACTTTTTTCTCCCTGCAGTATAGCCTGCACATAGGATTCACGTTTCTCTTCATCTACGATTCGTCCTGAGGGGCGAACTACGTCGACCTGATCTCCTCTTCAATAGGACTACGCAGACAACAAAAAACAACAAAAACAAACTTCTACTCCTATCTGCCTTTCACATTCAGCGTTGAACCTCTTACACTAGGTTTGAACTACACAGACTTGATCTCCTCTTTAATAGGAGTACGTAGGAAGCCATTTATAGTTCAGTCTAACCCCTAACAGAACAAAAATTATTGTCACACGGTACTGGGATCAATCTTCAATTCAACACATTTCATCGATTTCAGATCAAAGGGATGGAATTACCCAATCTCTTCTCACAAATAGAAGATTCGGTGACCATCTAAGTTGCGATCGCACCTCAAAGAGCAATACCAACCCATAAGAGATAGAATTAACTAGGCTTCTCACAAATAGAAGTACTGGCGACCATCTGTGGTGCGGTCAATCTCAGAGAGGAAGAAACCACCCTTCTCTCCATATTTCCATACAGATACCAGTCCCAAGACACCAAAGATGGTAGGGATATACAAAAATCAATGATCCATTCTGAGAGATCTTGCGACGTCTTAATGTCCATCTATCAAGGATAAGTTCATAATGCATCAAGATCACAAGGCTCTAAAGAAACAGGCAAATATCAAGAAAGTATCAAGGCGTAACTAAAAGGGAAGTGAATCAAAATATATTTCCCTGTCATACATAATACTGTTTGATATATACATCTATGTTGTACATGACAAAATGGCTAATCTAGTCTGTGCAGGAAAATACAAAGCTATCTACAGATATGTGTGTATGCGGACTATCAGATCTAACATGGCATCCCTATCTAAAGATGGAGGTAATGCTGCCTCTCATAGGCCCAAAACTGCCAACACAAAGGCAAACATCTGTTGTCAGTCAACACTCTTAACCTATACATGGGAAAAGACAAGAGAAATACTCACCAGTAAAAATGGGTAGAATCCTAACCACGCCTTGGTCAAGCCCTGCGATCGCATGCGCATTCCCTTGAGGAAATATGCAAAGGTATAGGAACCCCAATCATACTCTCCTATATGGTCCACGTGTCGAGTGGCACTGATCAAAGCGAAGGACACCGTAGAGGAGTTATCGGCTATAAAGCAGCCCCTAATGATCATCAGGAACAATCGCTGGAGAATGCAATCCCTGACTCTTAAATCATCGGGTATGGGCTCACTCAACAGCCCGCTCATAGCATCTATGCTCAAAGGACCTGTATGAATAGTCCTGCCCTTGAGCGCCTCCGTTGGAACTCCCAACAAGGATCTGACGGCAGTAGGGGTGATATCTGCCATGTAAGGCACCGGCTCCCCTCCAAACTCCATACCTGTGATAAACCGCCAATCCATCGGCATCATCATCACCTCACAATCCAACAAATGGAGTGACTGAGTCTGGTGAAACCACCGCTCAGACAATGCCCTAAGGTAACCCCAGGGACAGCGACGGGGTAGAATGGAGAAGAACCTCCTGAATCCCCAGCCATGGACGATCGCTCTATAGTCATCATGAAAGGCCTGATACATAGAGTGGATGCTAAACCAGTTCCCTCGAGGCTGTGTGAAGCCGAGAACCTACATCAAATACAGATCAACATCAGACTCCTTGACTCCTCATCAATAGGAAATAAGGAAGATTAAAGATCTAAATTCATACCTTATTTGCATGCAGGTATACTAAAGGATGCCTACTCAAGTCACGCAAAAGATCTGGGTTCGCCACTTGAATACCTGGCAATTCCCTATGGGGAACACGTACAGCAGGAGCAGGAACCTCGATCGGTGCATCCTCCTCCTCGTCCTCGACATTTGGCACTTCAACCCGAATAGGACGTATCACCACCTCCACCAAAGGACGAGGCCATCTAATAGAACGGCGCTGAGGCTCTTAAGAAGCTCTCCTACGTACACCAGAAGTGGTCCAGCGGGAACTACTCGGCTGATCCGGATCTATGATATCTGGACAACAAGTCTCCAAATTACCTCAGAAAGGGTGTGGTAATTTCTTACCTAGAGTCTTTTCAAAATGCATTTTATGATTACATGCATGCATGCATTGTTTTAACATACATCTACAGTAGAGTTAAAAATGCATGATTACCCAATACCTACATTTTGGGAAAATTTTGCCATAGCCCCTTTGTAAATGGGACTATCCACATGCACATAGGCAAGCTAGGTGGCCATTCAGTAGCACACATGTACACAGTCATATACATTCTACATACATTAATCACATCACAGTAAAAATCCATAAGTGTAGTCTAATTACCAGGATTATTTTACTTTTCTACCTTTACTCATTTGTCCTTAAATAGGATAAGAAATGACAGTAAAAGGTGCCAATTTGACTGTTTTAAAAGTCAAATTTTTTCACATCATTATGTTCAGCATGGTTTAATACTAACATTTACTATGCTGAATATTTTTTATCAAGTCATATCAGCATGCATATTCACTACTATGTGTCTAAATGCATTTCATGCGATAAGTCATTTTCCAATGGACAGAAATTGGAAAAAAATACATGCATGTGTTACCAGGACAGTGAAGAATGCTTGTACGGTGGCAGAATATGCAGAAAGTTGCTCGAACTCAGTAGATCTGAAGAAGAACTCTCGGATTTCCTTTGCTGCGCAACTTGAAAATGACTTATGAAATCAACCAACCGCCTATACATAGGCATGGTTGGCCGCAGGCTAACCTGCAGCTCCTGTAGGTACACCTACAGCACTCATACATGGGTCCCACACCTCCGGCTCGCTCTAGTTAGAGTTGCAAAGGAGGTCTCACAAGTTGAAAAGGTCAAATCAGGAATAAAAATGCTACGCGATTGAGCGGAATAGCCTGAAATCCTGGTTTCTTGTCGGTCAGAGTTAAACTCCTGTCATCTCAAAGGTATTCGCCTGAATGTAGGGTATACTATACAAATGAGCTTAGCTTTCACAAATAATGCTCGGTAATACCCCACAAAGGTATGATGCCGTTATTTGCAGGGTCACAACCCTAAACCTCCCCGGTGGGGGTTACAACAAAGAACCACAATATCTCAAACCTCCCCGACGGGGGTTGTGACAACCCGAAAATCCGGATTGTCCAGAAATTAAGATTTTAAGAATTAGTTATTAATAAAATGAATTTTTATTAATACTATTCTGTGCTATGTGTTTATTAATCGTTCTATAACCTAGAATGATTATTAATCGGGAGGATTCTGGCTACGAGCTAGACTGAAAGAGTAGGAATTCTCACGATGAAAATGAAAATTTTTCGAAGACAAAATATTTTTGGGGAAAAAGACGAAATAGACACTATTCACCCGACGAAACCTAAGGGTTAGGGTTTGAATAACCTAAGCCTTTCCAAGAGTTCGGTATGTCGAAATGACATTATGTCAAAAGATTTGACGATAATATATCGTGAAAAGTTAAGTAAGCCGATAAAAGTTTTTCACGAAAAACGTGCAGAAATCGGATAAAATAAAAATGACGAAAAGTACTACTGTGTACTTTTCACTCGTTTAGCTACATTAGGGGAAAACGTGAAGGAAAACACTTAACGCCAAAAAGTGGTTTTTAGTTTTTCAGAAATCCGAAGAATACGTAAAAGTTAATCGGTAAAGGAAAGACGAAATATCCAAAAATATTTGAATTCCGAGAATCGCAGTTTTTAAAACTGTCGAACGAAACCCAAAAGACGGAACTACAAAACTTAAGGGCTAAGCAAACTTGAGGGCTAAATTAACTTAGTCCTTAAGTAATGAATAGTAAGGAGGTTAGGGTGTAAAAAGACCAAAATGCCCCTAGCCTTGAAAATCTATAAATAGGAAGCTTAATCTCATTTGAATGGGATTTTGAAAATACTATCATTTGAGAGAGAAAGAGAGAGAGTTCGGATGAAAGATGAAAGGGAGAAGAAAGAGGAAAAGTTGGCTCATGAGCAAACTTTGTCCGACGGAAGGAATTTAAGGATGAACGGTAGTCCGAATCCTAGTTTCTTCTAATTTTCTTTAAGTTTAATATGTTCAATACATAACTTAATGAAGATAAGAAGTAGATAATATTAATAATGAATTTATATAGTTGAATTCATGAGCAAACAAAGAAATTAGAATTCGAAATTTAGTTTATAAATTTCTTAAGGAAGTATAAGATTCGTAAGGATTTTGAGCGATCCGAATGAATCTTACGAATGAGTAGGTCAAATAAGTAAGGAATGATGTTCTATAACATCAAATTCCAAGAAAAAGTGAAATCGTAATCCAAAATATTGATTAAAAATGAAGAACGAACGAAGAACGCGAAGAATACGAAGAACGCGAAGAACGCGAAGAACGTTGTTGATGGACAAATTTAAAACCATCGTAGTGTAATTATTGTCGATGGACAAGTTTAAAAGCATCGTGTATAAGTTAGATGCTTATTGCTTGGTTAGGAACGTTTGAAATGTTCTAGAAGAATGGATTAGAATTGAGCTATAACGAAGTTATGGCAAAAATTTCGTAAAAGAAGATCGAGAATTTGAAAGTTAGTAAATGAACCCAAACATGTAGGGTTTCATAAGAATGTAAGAGAATGTATAAAACGTGAGTCGTAGTCTTAAGAACGAACGAGTTCCGAGTTCAGATGATCGAATTACGGACGAACGAACGAAGAACGTTAAAAACGTTAAAATAAACGAAGGGTGAAGATTAATCCAATTGAATGGCATGTTAATGGATTCAGAACAAAGTTCTATCTGGGGGTAATCGAAGTACGTTAGATAACGAAGAAAATGACTTTCGAATAATCTCGTTCTGAGTTATAACGAATAAGTTATGAGATTTCGAAGTACGCATCTCAGAACGACTAAAGACTTAGAAAATGTTTTCGGGAAGAAGGTCTTGGCCACCGCTACCACCATGTTTAGAATGGTGGCGCCAGAGCGCCAGGGACGAGGGTCACGTCGATCGCTAACTCGCACCGCAGCCACGAAGTCTTAGTTCTCGAGAGTGGCGTCATGCCGCCAGCAGTGAAGCAATGCCAGAAATGAGATTTTTAACTGCTCAATTTCTAGGGGATGTGCAAGAAAGAGATACGAACATGTAGTTCAACTAATGTAACACTTAATCAAGTGTTTTAAACCTTTAATAAAGGTTGAACGGAAAGATTAAACGAGATTAAAAGAATGTAATTACGGGTTACGGGACCGATAGCCGGGGACCGTAGTCGCAATGAATCGAACGTGAGGGATTGCTATGATGGTGATTCCTTAGACGCTGATGGACGATAGTAATGTATAACATTTCGATGTTATGACATGGTAATGAGAGATGAATGTAAAGCGTATAGACACTATGAACACAACGTTGTTGCAATGAACGATCGGTCTTAGCATACAATGATCAGTATGGCTTCAACATTAAGAAAGAATAATGAACATGGGGTTCATGGGATGGATAACGATCGAAAGTGATTAAAACCTTGAGTAAAGGTTGAATGAGAGATTAAGAGACGAGCAACTTGAACGTTGAATACGTAAACGATCCTCGTGAATCGTATTCGCGTTGGACGAACGTTCTAAGTATACCCTAGTTGTATGACTTAGACATTGATGAAAGTAGTAAGTAAGATAGGAATGGTATCAAGAAAGCCGTATCGAATGGTAATAAGATTAATGAAAGTCGAATGTGAGTCGGATAAGAATGAATCCTGAGGTATGACATTTAATTGTCAGAAAGCCATAAGGAATAAGAAATTGACTTAACGAACATTATATTTAATAGTTCGTATAAGTTAAGATAAGTTAGGTTGTGGTACAATCGTAACCTTTGATGGTTGACATATGGGAGCTGAGCTAAACAATTCCTTCAGAGAGCGAAGGTATATACGAAACTGAAAACTGATCTAACTCACTGTGTGGGCAGTGTAGACGAGACGGGAACTTGTTTGTTGGTTGTTTGTGGAAAACCACTCAGAGTACCATATGGACTACCAGCAGAGAAGCGATGTGTGCTGAGTCCTAGAGAAGTTATAAGAAGAAGATAAGAATGTAAATCATCAAAGATGAAGAACGTTTTGAGTAAGGCATCTCCGTATGTCATGAAGCCATAGAATGGTAATGAAAGTTGGTCACGTAAACTTAGATTGCAAGAATGTGAACCTTTAGAAGTAAAGTTAAGTAAACCAATGCGTAAGTCAAGTATATGACTAATTGGTGTATGTGTTATTTCCTTATGTGTTATAGGGAATGAAATGAGTAGTTCAGCGTAAGCTATAGCTGTGTGTAAGGCAAGTTTCCTAACTTCATTCATATTTTAAATGAATCCTAGTTTCTTAAACTTCTCAGATGTTGAACTTGAGAAGTTCTGTCTATGTGCGAATGTGTGATATTTGTACAAGGTGGTAGAACGTATGAGGCCTTGTGCCACAATGTGAACACTTCGGTGTTTCTATGATATGAACTGTTCTGTGATTGAACTGTTCAATAAGAGAATGTTCTATTTATACATGAACCGTTATTGTTAAGTCTGTGCTATTGATTCTAGCCAGACAGAATGTGTATGAAAGATAGTAGAGAATGAAAGTATTTCAAAGTGAATATGACTAATGTTTCAAAATGATAGGAATCAAGATTATTCCTATTGTTCAAGCTGCTTCATAACCTTTGTTCGATTATCGAAGTTTCAAAGTTGAACTCTTAAAGTTGTTTGTTTAACTGTTAAGACTTGCTGGGCAATTAAATGCTCACACTTTCTTTAAATGAAAAATATTTTCAGCGAACGATGTTAGAATAACTAATGAATCCCGTATAGATCAAGCTGTCGGTATCCAGATGAAGTGCCATTCAGAATGTGAGTGAGCGAGAAGATCAAGTGAAGACTTGTAATGTAGAAAGATGAGAATTAAACTATAGAATAGTTTAATGAACGATTATGTATCCTTGGTGGCGGATAAAAGTCACTTGTGCAAGATGTAAAGAATAATGTAATTATCATTATTTTTAATGAGAAAAGCTATAAGGTTTTTAGAACCTGGGATTTGAGAGTGTATGTTGTTAAATTTCAATATATAATGATGTATGTTGGATGAATGATGTACTAGTGATGCACGGAATCCGGGTGTGAAGATAGACCGGATTTCGGGGAGTTACAAGTTGGTATCAAAGCTGATAGGTTATAAATCTTAGGTATGAGTACCTAAGACTATAATCATAAAGTGATGGATAAGAAGATCACCATGTGATCACAGTAAATCGTAGTAACAGATGATCTGTTAAACGATGAATGATTCATAGCTAATGCTATGAATGAATGGTACTATGAATTAGTACGGGAAGAAGAACTCAAATTGAGTTGTAAAGGATAGTATACGAATTAAAGAAAATTAGTATTAAGTAAAGAGAAAGTTAGAAGTTCTAAGATTTCGATTGAGGACTCATGTGATAGTGAAAGCAAAGACAAACCTTCGAATGGGAGGGGTTTGTGATTACTTAGTTATTACAGTGATAATCATTGGAATAGTATGTCGTGTTATCAATATGTATATGATGAGAAGGTGAATCTTTTCTCATGTATATAATTGATAAGTAGAGAATGATAAGATAGGTGTGGGTTCTTGAAACTCATACTTATGAAAAGTTTGTGACTCATAATTATATGCTATGTTTCTAAGCCCTAAGCATATGGATAGTCCTTGATTTGTTCTTGGATTACATACTGTGAAGATAAGTTCTTAAACACATATGGTTGTGGAAAGTTCCTAAACACATAAAGTGTGGTAAGTTGATGAACTATACTAAGGTATAGGGTTGTTTAGACTGAAAGTAAGTATTTTCAGTAGATTTAGCATTGAAGGTGCTAGAGAAGATTAATTATTGTAACAAGTAAGACAATGAAGGAAGATAGAGAATAGGATATTCCAAGTCATCTAACTATGCTAGATTTCGAAGTTTCTTGAAATCGTGCTGATGTGCGCGTTTTGAAAATGAATGAATTGGTTTAATTTTTGAAACCAATGGATTTTAAAAGAATTATTCTTGATATGTCTATGCTAGTTGATTCTTTTTGTATGCGAATTGATTTTAAATATCAAAATGAATTTTATATCATTAGTGCATTTGATGCAAGGATGGTAAAAGGATGGAGTTATTAATGCAATTAAACCTGGTGTGGAATTTGATCGGAGGATCAACAACTTGCTATGGTATGATGCATAATGATGAAGTCATAAACTGATGAAGTCCTCAACGTACTATGAAGAGTGCGGTATCATGACGTCATGAAACGTTTTGATGTATTGCAAAAGAATTTAAAGAAGTAGTCGATGTCAATTGAGTTGGCTAGACGAATGTTTCAAGTCGATGTCCAATTTATTGGTATGGTCTAAGCTACTTGATTTGGCTAAGACGAATGATATGTTATGATTAAAAGAAAATCGAGCTTTCTTTGAAAAGTTATGCCAAACCAAATTATTTTGGTGTGGAATCTGATGAGTAAGTCTGAGGTGAACATACCCTGAAATGGGGTTATACGATAGGCTGATCACCTACGTATGGGAGAGGTAGTTTACCTTCTTTGTGATTGTAAACTTACCGTAAAGAAAGGTTTACTACGAAAAGGTCATTTAACCTAGTAAGAGTTCATGGTCAATTTGACCCCTCAAAGAAAAGAATGAAATGTTTTAAAGGAATCTTTATATTCCTCGTTATTCCTTTCACTTCATGATTCTTGATAAGTTATGAAGGTTAGGGAATGTAAGAAAGATAAGAACTTCTTTGAAGAGAAGTTGAAAATAAGAGTAAGTTAAAATTTCGAGGACGAAATTATGTGAAGAAGGGGTGAATGTGATGACCCAGGTATGGGTATGGTTTGAAGAAATTTCGAGGACGGAATTTTTATAAGGGGGAAAGGATGTGACAACCCGGAAATTCGAATTGTCCAGAAATTAAGATTTTAAGAATTAGTTATTAATAAAATGAATTTTTATTAATACTATTTTGTGCTATGTGTTTATTAATCGTTCTATAACCTAGAATGATTATTAATCTGGAGGATTCTGGCTACGAGCTAGACTAAAAGAGTAGGAATTCTCAAGATGGAAAATGAAAATTTTTCGGAGACAAAATATTTTTGGGGAAAAAGACGAAATAGGCACTATTCACCCGACGAAACCTAAGGGTTAGGGTTTGAATAACCTAAGCCTTTCCGAGAGTTTGGTATGTCGAAATGACATTCCGTTAAAAGATTTGACGATAATATATAGTGAAAAGTTAAGTAACCCGATAAAAGTTTTTCTCGAAAAACGTGCAGAAATCGGATAAAATAAAAATGATGAAAAGTACTGCTGTGTACTTTTCACTCATTTAGCTACGTTAGGGGAAAACGTGAAGGAAAACGCTTAACGCCAAAAAGTGTTTTTCAATTTTTCGGAAATCCAAAGAATACGTAAAAGTTAATCGGTAAAGGAAAGACGAAATATCCAAAAATATTTGGATTCCGAGAATCGCAATTTTTAAAACTGTCGAACGAAACCCGAAAGACGGAACTACGAAACTTTTGGGCTAAGAAAACTTGAGGGCTAAGTTAACTTAGTCCTTAAGTAATGAATAGTAAGGAGGTTAGGGTGTGAAAAGACCAAAATGCCCCTAGCCTTGAAAATCTATAAATAGGAAGCTTAATCTCATTTGAATGGGATTTTGAAAATCCTATCATTTGAGAGAGAAAAGAGAGAGAGTTCTTGATGGAAGATGAAAGGGAGAAGAAAGAGGAAAAGTTGGCTCATGAGCAAACTTTGTCCGACTCAAGGAATTTAAGGATGAACCAGATCCAATCCTAGTTTCTTCTAATTTTCTTTAAGTTTAATATGTTCAATACATAACTTAATGAAGATAAGAAGTAGATAATGTTAATAATGAATTCATATAGTTGAATTCATGAGAAAACAAAGAAATAAGAATTCAAAATTTAGTTTATAAATTTCTTAAGGAAGTATAAGATTCGTAAGGATTTTGAGCGATCCGAATGATTCTTATGAATGAGTAGGTCAAATATGTAAGGAATGATGTTCTATAACATCAAATTCCATGAAAAAGTGAAATCGTAATCCAAAATATCCATTAAAAATGAAGAACGAACGAAGAACACGAATAACACGAAGAACGCGAAGAACGCAAAGAACGTTGTTGATGGACTAATTTAAAACCATCGTAGTGTAATTGTTGTTGATGGAAAAGTTTAAAACCATCGTGTATAAGTTAGATGCTTATTGCTTGGTTAGGAACGTTGGAAACGTTCTTGAAGAATGGATTAGAATTGAGCTATAACGAAGTTATGGCAAAAATTTTGTAAAAGAAGATCGAGAATTTGAAAGCTAGTAAATGAACCCGAACATGTAGGGTTTCATAATAATGTAAGAGAACGTATAAAATGTGAGTCGTAGACTCAAGAACGAACGAGTTTCGAGTTCGGATGACCGAATTACGGACGAACGAACGAAGAACATTAAAAATGTTAAAATGAATGAAGGGTGCAGATTAAGCCAATTGAATGGCATGTTAACGGATTTAGAACAAAGTTCTGTCTGGGGGTAATCGAAGTACATTAGGTAACGAAGAAAATGACTTTGGAATGATCTCGTTCCGAGTTATAACGAAGAAGTAATGAGATTTTGAAGTACGCGTCTCAGAACGACTAAAGACTTAGAAAAAGTTTTTTGAAGAAGGTCTTGGTGCCGCGGCGCCAGTCATGCCTAGAATGGTGGCGCCAGTAGTGCCAGTCGAGGGTCACGATCGCTAACTCACGCCGCAAGCGCTGCAGTCTTAGTTCGAGGAGTGGCGCGCAAGGCTGATCTGAGCAATGCCAGAAATGAGATTTTTAACTGCTCAATTTCTAGGGGATGTGCAAGAAAGAGATACGAACATGTAGTTCAACTAATGTAACACTTAATCGAGTGTTTTAAACCTTTAATGAAGGTTAAACGGAAAGATTAAACGAGATTAAAAGAATGTTATTACGGGTTACGGGACCGATAGCCGGGGACCGTAGTCGCAATGAATCGAACGTGAGAGATTGCTATGATGGTGATTCCTTAGATGTTGATGGACGATAGTAATGTATAACATTTCAATGTTATAACATGGTAATGAGAGATGAATGTAAAGCGTATAAACGCTGTGAACGCAACGTTGATGCAATGAACGATCGGTCTTAGCATATAACGATCAGTATGGCTTCGACATTAAGAAAGAATAATGAACATGGGGTTCATGGGATGGATAACGATCGAAAGTGATTAAAACCTTGAGTAAAGGTTGAATGAGAGATTAAGAGACGAGCAACGTGAACGTTGAATACATAAACGATCCTTGTGAATCGTATTCGCGTTGGACGAACGTTCTATGTATACCCTAGTTGTATGACTTAGACGTTGATGAAAGTAGTAAGTAAGATACGAATGGTATCAAGAAAGCCGTATCGAATGGTAATAAGATTAATGAAAGCCGAATGTGAGTCGGATAAGAATGAATCCTGAGGTATGACATTTAATTGTCAGAAAGCCATAAGGAATAAGAAATTGACTTAACGAACATTATATTTAATAGTTTGTATAAGTTAAGATAAGTTAGGTTGTGGTACAATCGTAACCTTTGATGGTTGACATATGGGAGCTGAGCTAAACAATTCCTTCAGAGAGCGAAGGTATATACGAAACTGACAAATGATCTAACTCACTGTGTGGGCAGTGTAGACGAGACGGGAACTTGTTTGTTGGTTGTTTATCGGAAACCACTCAGAGTACCATATGGATTACCAGCAGAAAAGCGATGTGTGCTGAGTCCTAGAGAAGTTATAAGAAGAAGATAAGAATGTAAATCATCAAAGATGAAGAACGTTTTGAGTAAGACATCTCCGTATGTCATGAAGTTGTAGAATAGTAATGAAAGTTGGTCGCGTAAACTTAGATTGCAAGAACGCGAACCTTAAGAAGTAAAGTTAAGTTAACCAATACGTAAGTCAAGTATATGACTAATTGGTGTATGTGTTATTTCCTTATGTGTTATAGGGAATGGAATGAGCAGTTCAGCGTAAGTTGTAGCTGTGTGTAAGGCAAGTTTCCTAGCTTCATTCATATTTTAAATGAATCCTAGTTTCTTAAATTTCTCAGATGTTGAACTTGAGAAGTTCTGTCTATGTGCGAATGTGTGATATTTGTACAAGGTGGTAGAACGTATGAGGCCTTGTGCCACAATGTGAACACTTCGATTGTTTCTATGATATGAATCTGCTACGTGATTGAACTATTCAATAAGAGAATGTTACATTTATACATGAACCGTTATTGTTAAGTCTGTGCTATTGATTCTAGCTAGACAGAATGTGTATGAAAGATAGTAGAGAATGAAAGTATTTCAAAGTGAATGTGACTAATGTTTCAAAATGATAGGAATCAAGATTATTCCTATTGTTCAAGCTGCTTCATAACCTTTGTTCGATTATCGAAGTTTCAAAGGAATGTTAAACTCTTTAAGTTGTTTGTTCAACTGTTAAGACTTGCTGGGCAATTGAATGCTCACACTTGCTTTAAATGAAAAATATTTTCAGCGAACGATGTTAGAATAACTTAAGGATCCCGTATAGATCAAGCTGTCGGTATCCAGATGAAGTGCCATTCAGAATGTGAATGAGCGAGAAGATCAAGTGAAGACTTGTAATGTAGAAAGATGAGAATTAAACTATAGAATAGTTTAATGATCGATTATGTATCCTTGGTGGCGGATAAAAGTCACTCGTGCAAGATGTAAAGAATAATGTAATTATAATTATTTGTAATGAGAAAAGCTATAAGGTTTTTAGAACCTGGGATTTGAGAATGTATGTTGTTATATTTCAGTATATAATGATGTATGTTGGATGAATGATGTACTAGTGACGCACGGAATCTGGGTGTGAAGATAGACCGGATTTCGGGGCATTACAGGGGTCACAACGCCGAAGTTATCAACATCTACGTATCCCCGGTGGGGGTCACAACGCACATCCTTCAAACTTCTGCATGTCCCCGATGGGTGTTACAACGCAATGCAAGCATTGATATGCACATCAATGAAGGTCAAGCAATGGCAATTAAACCCATCGAAGCAGCTTATCCACGTGTCCCCGGTGGGGGTTACAACGCAATGCAACCATTGATATGCACATCAATGAAGGTCAACCAACCTTGATGTCATGACAGCCAATGGCAATTAAACCCATCGAAACAGCTTATCCACGTGTCCCCGGCGGGGGTTACAACGCAATGCTACCATTGACACATACATCAATGAAGGTCAAGCAGCCTTGACAATGCACCCAGCAGGGATTTATCCGGTGATACACACATCAGCGAAGATCAGGCAACCCTGATAACAACAAATTGTTGGCAGTAACTCCGACAGTGTGAGGGAATATGTTATACACATCCTCAAATAGACAAAGCTTTATCCCCACAGATCTCTTACACACAAGAGGTACCTCTATGGAATATAAGTCAGTGTCTAGGATTCAAGACTTTGGTGATAGCCCCAACATCAACATCCTTGGAGACTTGGATCGCATGTCCAAGCCATCACTGATTGTCATCCCAACAGGATTACCTGATAATCATTCATACATTCTATATGAATTTGCATCATGTTTCTGCATATAGCATCATGTTTATCTTGCTTTCATTTCAAGTGTCTAGCATTCTTTATCCTATCCATGCCTTGTGTTTCATGAATATGATAAAGAGGGGCATCTGTAGACACTCAAAATTTTCTGTGCTCCTATTACTAACATTACAGGAGGGTAGATTTTTCTTTTGGAGATAACCTTGGAAGACAGCTTACATCCATTCCGGATACTACCGAAAGTTCAGTTCCAACCCGAAACGCAAACCGGGAACATCAGTTCCAACCCGGAACACAAACCGGCAACATCATCTCAAACCCTGGAACACACACCGGGAATGTCATTTCCAATCTCGGATATAACCCCGAGATATGCAGATCAAAAGACTGGCAACAACACCAAAGAGGACAGTTCTGTCTCGGTAATAACACCGCGACGCTCAGTTCCAGTCCCAGAGATAACACTAGAGTAGCAACCCCATCCTTGGTGATAGCCCCAAGAGATGACATTGTAGTTCCGGTGATAACCTCGAAAATGCTTGTTTCAAACATATGCAATCAGCTTCAACCCCAGACATCCTGTCGAGGCACACACACCTCAGACCTAGAGTTAAACAATGGGCAGACAAGAACATCCATAGATGACAGTGAGGCATACAAACAAGCAGCAGTCCAATCTCAGATGTAACCCTGAGCAACGTTAGCTTTCCACTTAAACCTACAATAACCCCGGTGAGGAGTAAAAACGTCATCTTACCATCTCAATAAGATGATATCGCGGCATACCAACAAGTAGTCCAATCTCAGCTGTAACCCTGAGCAACATCTACTTTCAACTCAAACAGTCGATAACCCCGGCGAGCAGTGAAACGTCATCTTGTTCCTTCGACAATGGCACGTCGTCTTAACACTTCATACATACATACATCCAACAATGTCCCATAAGAACCAAGGATTGACAATCTCGAGTGACTATTACGTGTGATAGTACTTTAGATAGAATTTGAAGCTTGAAGACTATTGGCATAGACCCCTCTTCCTGACTTCGTACAACCTCTAATACATGTCAT
Organism: Panax ginseng; assembly: GCA_020205605.1. Taxonomy (NCBI): domain Eukaryota; kingdom Viridiplantae; phylum Streptophyta; class Magnoliopsida; order Apiales; family Araliaceae; genus Panax; species Panax ginseng. Next base: position 45,604,485 of record CM035137.1, read on the forward strand.
TGCGTAACTCTCGACACAAGCAGTCTGAAGAAGGTCAGATATACCTCGTTCGGATGCTTGGATTGATGTTTTGCAAGTTCGAGCAGACATTATAGTGCATGAGTGCACGTACTACAAGACGATGGGACCCGCGAGGCTCGGATGCATCACGACCCGACCACCAAGTATAGTATAATCATGACTCTGCAGTGTATACTTCATGCCCATCCGTCTATATATACAACCCTTGGGGTCAGCCATTTGAGAAGAAGAAGGAGGGAAAAGGCGAGGAAGCCCTGTCCATTTTACTTTGCATACACATCTTTTGAGTGTTTCCTCATTTCTAAACACTAGTTAGCTCACATATAGCTATCTTTTATCCGGCGGGAACTGAGTGTTTATCCATTTAAAGTCATAGAAGTCTACTTTGGCAGCCCACTGTAAGCCTTCTTGTATTCTATAAAGCCTTCTTCTCAAATTATCACACACTGTTGTACACGTTGAGAGTCGTGTGAATGTGTTTTCTGGACTTGATTACATGGTTTTCATTTCTATCGTATATATATATACTATATATATATATATTTTCATATATGGACTAACATTATCGAGTTATGCCTCGATTGAGCCTGAACTTGATGCGGAGAGTTTAATTGCTTTTATATATATATATATATATATATAAACTGTGGTCAAACTATATACTCGATGAGCTTGAATTTTACATCTGTGCATTTAATTGCTTATATATATATATATATATATAAGCTGTTGTCGGATTATTCGATGAGCCTGGATTTACATCCAAAGTCGTTTAATCGCTTATATATATATATATATATATATATATATATATATATATATATATATATATATATATATAATTGTTGTCGATATATATCCGATGAGCCTTGATTCACATCCAGTGCATTTACTGCTTTTATATATATATCTGTACACACACACACATATATATATATATATATATATATATATATATATATATATTTGTCAGGCCTGGAGTTCACTTCGTGGCCTTTTATAGCTTTGTTTACATTCTGTCCTTTGTATATAGGTGCGAACGAGACCTCGCACTACTTTCAAATAACTGCACATTGATCCGCACACACACACACAAACACACACATTCATATAACAATTTCTTTGAAGAGTGGCGGTCACCGTGGTAACACGGATGTCGGGGGGTGCCTAACACCTTCCCTCTGCATAATCAAGCCCCCGGACCCAAAATGAATCTCAGTTTCACAGACCCGTCTAGCAGTGTCAAATCACTGGGTCAATGTGCAAACCTTTTTTCGGTTGTGTTGGTGCAACAAGTTAAATACACCAACTGGCGACTCTTAAAGTCAAATCGTCGACATTATACATGTCGGACCTTTTTCACTTGTTTTTTCAAACAAATCTCACATTAACATGAGAACACCAAAGAACAAGTAACGAAAAGGGACACTCAAAAATCCCGACGTCGACAGGTGGCAATGAAAACTTAAGCAGCTGCAATAAAGAATTTGGAAAATTAAGTAGGATAGCTTGTAAGTGCTTTGAATAGTACACCTGAAGGTGTTATTCCTAGTGATACTGAAAAGAATCCTAGAGGTGTCCATGAGCAGTGTAATGCTGCTACGCTTAGGAGTGCAGAAGTATTGGTTTTAGATTCTGATGGGAAAGCAATCACTGATAAGAAGTATGAAAATGATAGGGAAGATTCGGCAAGGAAGGTTAAGGAGATAGTTGTGGAAAAGTTGAAGGAAGAAAAATAGAATATAGTCACACCACATGTGCCTTACCCTCAACGTTTCAAAAGTTAAAAGCTCAAGAACTAGTTCTCCAAGTTCATGGACATCTTTAAATAGTTTCACATTAACATTCCGTTCATCGAAGAATTAGAGCAGATGCCACGCTATGTCAAGTTCATGAAAGCTATACTCTCAAAGAAACACAAGCTTGATGAATTTGAAATAGTGGCGCTAACGGAAGAGTACAGTGCAGTTCTTTAGAAAAAGCTCCCCCCTAAGTTGAAAGATCTGGGGAGTTTTACTATTCCTTGTGCAATTGGTAATCTGATAAGTAGGTTTTATACCTACTTATTGGTTACTAACTCACGAGAATTATGCTCAACTTAAGTAGTTTTATTATGTTTTATTTGCATTTTATGTTTGTTTTGCAGTAAATGTATTTGGAACCCCTTTTAGCAACATAAGGAATGAATTGGCATGGATTGGTATGGTGGCATGAAGCTAACAAAAGCATGGCAAGATGAACATGAGCAGATGAGGAACTGAAGTAGTGGAGGAATGTAGTGCAGAGGAGAAGGAATGAAGAACAAACAACAACAAACAAAAAGTAGGAACAACCAGATATAGCGAAGCAATGAAGCGAGAATAACAGCCTCGCGCCTCAAAGACAAAATATGGCGCGCCCGCTTAAGGCAAAACAGAGACAAATTATGTAGTTGTGCAGCCATGCGTTGACAACAAAGGGATTTGGCGCGCCCGCGCCATACACTCGGCAGACACTTCCATAGCTCGCCCGCGCTTGTTTTACAGTGTAATCTTGCGCGGCCACGCGAGTCTTCTACAGTCAATTTTGCTGACTTTTTGTAATTTGAAATTTGAGCGTATTGGGCTCAAATGAATGATATGATTAGCACCAAACGTGTTTTATCATTAGTCTTTTATTAGTTTTCAGAGGATTATTAGGGTTCTTAAGTTTTAACTACGCTAGAGAGGTTTTGATCATTGGATGATACATTTTAACTCCTCTCTTTATCTAGATTATTGAATAATTATTAGTTTTCATTTCCGGAGATTGTTGGTGCATTGGAAAAAGCTTGGAATAGATTCTGCAACTTGATTAACAAATTTGCTCTACCATTTCTATTACTTCTTTTGATTGCAGTATTTAATTCCATGTGTTGCTTCAATCCCATAATGGCTTTTGGTTCAGAAATGAACTAAACTCCATTATGGGATTCTAATGGATTTTGATATGTAGTCTAAATTTATATATCTGATTGTATTGTTGTATATTTATCATTGGATTACCCATTATGATTGAGCTTAAAGAATGAATATTTGATCACCATTCACACTGTGCGCTTGTATGGAATTGAAAAATGAAATATAAGTATGGATTAAATTATAATGGCATATGTTCATGAGGCTAATTTGTTTAAGCTTTGTGATTCATGGACCGGATACACATATACCGTTCCATCATGTGTAGTCAGTAAGAGAGCCTACACTTTAATTCATTATTGCTACAATTTCACATAGACATATAGTGATTTTGGTAATAGTGTCACTTACATGATTTCTATCAAATGTGGAGGTTATGTGAATTGGTCATAGTTCATTGAAAAATGGTTATGCCCACTATTGTGCTCTTTTCTATTTTTCCATGATAAATAATTAAAACATTACATGAGGGTTGAAGTTTAGAGAAATATTAAATGAAATTAGAATCCCATTCTTTTCTGATTTGATTACATCACTTTAGTAATTATAATTTTTATTTCATGAATTAATTTAGAATTAAATTTAATTGTGAGTTAATTGTTTAAGCATATAAAAATAGTGATAAGTTGTTGCATGATAATTTAGATTAAATATCTTTCTCCGTGGATCGATGCTTTTCTTACTTTGTACTACTTGTTGACCCATGTATACTTGCATGAGTTAGAGTCCTTTTTGTTAGACTAGAAAGGAGGCAACATAATAAGGACGTGGGAAGAGCACTATGTGATCTAGGATCAAGTATAAACCTTATGCCATTATCCATATACAAAAAGCTGGGCTTAAAGGAAGCAAAGCCAACAAATATCAATTTACATCTCACAGATAGATCGATAACTTATCCGTTGGGGATAGTAGAAGACGTGTTGGTAAAGGTTGACACATTGATATTTCCAGCTGATTTTGTGGTGTTAGACTTTGAAGAAGATAAGAATATCCAATCATATTGGGAAGACCATTCCTTACAACGGGATAAACACTAATCGATGTGCCTAATGGAGAATTGACTATGAACGTGTTCGACCAGGAAGTGAAAATCAAAGTGTTCAAAGAAATTTTAATCCCAAATGATAAGGAAGAGAGCGATATGGTCGAAGTGTTCACACATGTGGGACATAAGGATTGTAGAGAGGTTGGTGGTCCAAAAATTCTCATTGTTGATTTGAAGTCAAATTCACCTCAGGTAATACAGTTGAACGGGCATACAATAAAATAGTGTTGGTTATGTGCGGTATACAAACAACATGCTAAAAAAATCCCAGCCGATCCAGATTAGAAACAGGGAGTAGTGAGGCTGAAAGACTCAAAAACAAGCGCTTGATGGGAGGTAACCCAATCATTGGTTATTTTGATTATTAGATTTTTATTAGTTTCATTGAGTAGTAGATTAGTATAGTTTTGCTCTAGTACAACTTTCTTAGTTCGATCTAAAAACTAATCTGAGTTACTAACTTCTTTACATGTTTAAGATGAACTTTGACAAAAGGAGGAAAGGAAATGAAGCTATTTCATGTTTAGTACACAGTCCAGGGAATCAGGACACAAAAGAAAATTTCTAGCAGGAAACAGAATCTTCACCCAGGCGAAGAAATTATCAAATGAAAACTCGCCCTGGCGAGGTGCTCTCTGCCGAAACTCGCCCCGGCTAGATTTTACAAAGGAAAAATTTGCCTAGGCACAGAGCTCTTTTCCCATTCACGCCTCGGCGCAAATTACTGAACAAAAAAGTCTCGCCCTGACGAGGGTTGCTAACCTCAGTTTGTTTAAAATCATCATTTGGTAAATTTTAGAGGGCACCATAAATAACTCCCAACACACGAAAGACACTATAACTCCCAACAAATTCCACATAGTGAAATTCTACACCCGATCCGTCCACAATCTCAACCCACATCAGTGCTGCATACGGATTTAAGGGTTTCGTACCCGTAAAATTTAGAAAAGTGTTGACACAAACTAGGGTTTTAAACCCTCTACTCCTTTCGGGTGGCATCCACATAGTAACAGTAGTTCAATTAGGTTTGGGTAACCAAAAATCACCCCCAATTAGCAACAACAGATAAATCTACATCGGTTAAGCCTTCATCATTGCAATCATATAGAATCTATGGCATTCCAATTTCCTGAGCCTCCTACCTTAACACCATATCCACCACCATCCCCAACCAGAGATGAGGGCTATGAGGAAGGTGCAATGGGTGATGGCGCTGACTGAGCTCTAAAACATATCTGGCCAATGAGGGCATTGGCTAATTCAAGTTTGGGGGACAGTTTTATCAGCTTTTATTTGCCATATTATCTATTTTGCTATATGAACTCTATTTTGTTATTTTCTAGTTCTAGTAATATTTTAGGTTGTAAATATGAACTGTTATTGAATTGCAGCCTTGGATTATTATGTTATTGATTCATAGATGTTAAGTTTCACCAGTTCTTAGGATGTTATGATTATCTATCTATTATGACATATTCATAGTAGATCGTATCTTAGTAGTTTATGTATGCCATGATTCCATAAGTATGCCTTTGTTACTACTTTTGAGTATTAATTTGAACTGAACAGAGTTATTTTTGTAGTGCAATCATGCATGAACTGCGGTTGACATCTTTTAGGCTTTTGTAGCCTCAGACTTAGTTTATTATGGATTTTATTATGTATGGATGCATGATCAGTTTTTATTATTATTTGTAAATGCTTTTTTTTTATTATCAGCATGTATGTTTGGTTTATAGCCATGTTTTGGGACTTATAAAGATTGGTATACTTGATGCCATGTTAATAGCTTTATTACCTTATTTTGAGCTATTATTATGCAAAGGTTTTATATTGTTAAAAAATTTTTATTGTGGCTAATGATAAGCATATTGGTTTTATGGCTAGTTCAAAGAGTGTATATTAAACATGTGTTAATGAGGGGTTAGTTTAGTTGATAGTTGAGACTGTTATTGATTCATTCTTCTTAGTGAGCACCGACAAACTGTTATAGCTAGCTATATTTTTGATATAGTTTTGAAAATGTGTTAACTTTGTTGAACTTACATGAATACAAGGTAGTAAAAGACTTAGACGCTTATACAGATTTGGATATTGGATTCTGGCATGTTTTCATTTTGGAAAAAAAATGAAAGGAAGAATAACAAGAACCTTAGTTGACTAAGTTTGATTACGTGTCCTTTATTGGTCGAGTTATTAGATCCATAGGGGTGTTCTAAACCTAGTGCTCTAAAGCCATATGGCTTGGGAGTCATTGATCCAAAGCTCATTGACGGGGTTTCTCTGAATGGCCTAAGGTAATTAAGCATTGGATAATTCAGATTTCGATATCTTCATGCTAGTGCCTTTTGATCCTTTCTTGCATCCACGTCTTGTTCTTAATGCTTGTTGATTGCTTGAGTTTACAGAGTTAACATATTGGTTATTACAATCGATTGTGTGAGCTTATTTTAAGCTATGATTAGTTAGGATGGTTGGTCTTCACACACACAAACACACATAGAATAGATCAAATACAGTCTTATGCTTGAAATTAATTGAACCCTTATTCATAACTCTGTTTGTCCTGTTCTCTGAGAGTAGTTATTTTGAGCTTAGAAGCCATGATGCTGATATATAGTAGTATACTTAATTCACATTTTTATATTACTGTTGATATGGTTGTTCAGATAGTTTGTTTGAGAACAAGCAAAGGCTTAAGTTTGGGGGTATTTGATGAGTGGGATTTATACCCGCGAATTAAATCCTCTATTGCTTAAGAAGTTGCTTATTCGTCATAATTTATATCACTTTTATATTATTTTGTTATTATTTTGATTAATATATGTGTTGCAAGGCTTATTAGGTCATTTCCAGCTTTTAAGGGAAAATGGGTAATTTTCTTACAAACGCCAATAAAGACAGACCGTTGCGAGATTAAACTTGGTGCTCTGGTAGCCCTTCTGAAAAGTAGTGATAATAATACACGTTGCGATTGCCCAGTTCCTTCACAAAACTAAGTACTGCAATACCACTTTACTGACCTAAGGTTTTGACTCAGCGCTGCAACATCGTTCCAAGGCTAAATCTTGGCACTGCAGCGTCACCTCCAGTTCCTAGGCAGAGAAGAGCAGGAATTAACCTAACTAAAGGGGAAAACACACATATATATATATATACATAGGGGGAAGCCTCCTTACCATATATCACATTATCCCCCCTAGGATACTCTATCTCTCTCTTTCCTTTTAAGTTTCCTCTCCATTTTCTAGTAGGTAATAATTGTACATATAGTTTAGGTAGATTAGGGAGATGTTTGGGATTTCATGGAGCTTAAGAGCACTTAGCAACATGGATTGGAAAGCTTGAAAGGATTGGAATTCTTGGAGACTGAAGAAGCTTTGGCGGAGTTTATTCTTCTCTAATTGTTTCCTATGATTTTGTAATCCATAAATGTTGTTTATATTGCTACTTAAGTATAGTTTAAGAGATATTCCTTTGTTAATTTGAATTGAATATCTTATCTATTTGGTTGGCACCTTATGGTTTGGATCAATATATTTATGCTTAATTATTCTTGCTAAGGAATTAGTGATGATTTTGGTAATCTATATGAAATTGGAAAAGGGATTGTAGATTTACACCTTGATATATTGGCATGTGATTATGAGTTGTCTACTTGATCCGACTGTATAATTTGTGTATAGGATAGGAATTAATATACCTATGCACCATGTGTGACCTAATTGAGAACTTATGCGTTAAATTCCTTATTATGGTTAATTCGCATAGGAATATGTATGATTATTAGCTAGCTTGGATGTTATTTTCTGCTCTATTCCTTATCGGGTAGAACTAAAGAGGATAGGTTTATACATACCATAGAAGAGGTGTACGAGCACTTGTGTGTTCTCGGACGACAATCCGTCATGACCACTAAGACCAAAGAGAGAAAGTTAAGAATTTTGATGAAACATAACACACCAAGTGTTTGACAAAATACTAGAGTGGGGTGAAGTTATGATCTTAGCTTGTAGCACATTCGATACCATTCGTTATCCATTTAATTGCTTTGATAATTAGATTTAACTAGATTAATTACACATCTGTTATTCTGCTGTTCGGATAAGACTTAAGCGATATAAAGTCGGTATTTGGTAAATATTAGTGATAATTCTTTGTGGGTTCGACACTCTACTTTTAACTATATTACTTGTTAGATCGCGTATACTTGCGCGTGTTTAGTGATCATTAATCCGACCAATAATAACAAAGGAGTTTGCTTCCACTGCAATAAGCCTAGACACAGGAAAAGAAACTGTGAGAAGCATCTTACAGAGGCTAACCAGAAGAAGCTTAGTGAAGCTTCAGTTACATATATAGGTTTGTTCATAATTGAAATAAATTGTTTTATAAGTTAAGATTCTACTTGGGTATTGGATACCGGCTTTGGTTCTCACAAATATAGATTTATGAAGCGACCAAGTAGAAGTAGAAAGCTAAATAAATGATAAGTAATCCTTTGTGTGGAAAATGAAGCAAAGGTTTCTAAATTAGCCATAAGAACTTATAGTTTAGCTATAGGCAAGTCTAGTAAGTCAATAAGTTGTTATTGTATTTCAGTTCTCGTTAGAAACAATATTTCCATTTTGGTGTTAGACAACAAATTTTTTTGGTATTATATTTAAGAACAATTATTGTTCTATTTATAATAATAATGCTTTGTTTAGAACTGGAATATTACTTCATAGATTTTGTATACTTGACTTACGTGAAAATAATTTTAAAAATTTAACAAACTTGTATAAGAAAAGGAGATGATCATTCAAAGAGTTGAATATTTATATTTGATGAAATACAAGTCTGAATCATTTGAAGGTTCAAAGAATTCAGAAGTAAAATAAATTGACAAAGTATTAGGATTCTTTGATCGGATGAAGGAATAAATACTTGTGCAATAAGTTTCTAGATCATCTCAAATAGTTTTCTCACAATGGACGCCTCCTGATACGCAATAATTTATTGATGTTCTAAAAGGAAAAATCGTACCTTATTGGATATGGTGCGGTCCATAATGATTTTACCGACATTCCAGTATCCTTTTATGGTAATGCCTAGAAATGGCTGCATATTTATGGAAAAGGTAACCTCAAAAATCTAGCCCCAAGACTCCATAAGAGTTATGGACAGGGAGGATTCCTAATCTTAAGTATGTTAAGATAAGGGGTTGTCCAGCTTATGTGAAAATGTTTCAAAAGGATAAGCTTGGGACAAAATTTGACAAGTACAGATTTGTGAAACATCCTAAAGTAAGTTTAGGGTATATGTTGTATAATCCTACTTAACAAAAGATGTTTGTTGTGAAACACACTCTCTTCTAAGATAAAGGTGTTTATCATTGAAGGGGCTAGTGGGAGGATAATACATCTTGAAGAGTTTAAGAACCATAAAGCACTATAAAGTCAAAGAGTTGGTTGTGATAGAACCTTATTACTGGTAGTAATGCTTTAGTCCATTTTGATTTTACTTACGATTTGTAATACCCAAGAATTTTTGAATATTATTACTAAATATATTAATGAAAGTTGAATATGTATTTAGATATAATTAAATATTGTTGTAGCATGAGTTATAGAAACTCGATTCAATATTTAAGTTAAGTATTGAAAAAATATATGGCAGTAAGGTAATGTGATAAGACTGGTGGAGATTATGAAGTAAAGCGTATCAGAATTTCCTAGTGTGGCATAATGAAGGACTAAGTGATTCACTAAGTTAATTAATAGAGGAACAGTTGAATAAGAGAAAGATTAATTATGTGTAATTATGTAACTCCATGCATGAAATTAATAGGATGTCAATTAGTAGTATTATCAATTTGGAATTTAATTTACGCTATGTGAAATTAGAATGATGGTAGAGGTTGGAACTGGCATGTAGCTAAACTAGTTTGGCATTGCTAGGGACCGGCGCAATTGCGCCCTTCCTGCAGTACAAACTGGCGCAAATCATTGGCCAGAGTTTGAAAATTTGTTAGTACTGTAGATATGGTATGGAACATTATTGTAATGTGTGACATTATTGAACTCATATGATAAGAGTACATTTAATGGTATGAAGTACCAAGTAACACAATAAAATCATGTGTGACATTTTAATACAGAAATAGTTAATTAATTGTGCATATCAGAAATTCGAAAAGGAATTAAATGTTAGAAAAATAGATATTTAATATTGGATAGTGTTATAATATTGAGGTATGTGCACTATTAATATCTATGGAGAATACCTGGTTAATAATATCTAATTGCATTATTTTATCTGCATTAAATATTAAATTATGTAAACCCAATGTACATGAATTATATGATATGGGTACATATATAATCCCTAACTTTTCATTATTTAGTAACATTAATACACTAAAATCACATGAGGGAACCAAAAGGGAATTAAATTAACTACATTTGGAACCAAATGCTAAGGATTAAGAGACTTGTTCCAAATTCAGTTCCCCAAACAGTGTTCCATTTTCCCTTTACATGAACAGACGAGCTTTGACCAGTAGCTACAAGCTAGGTGATGATGGCTATAAAAATGGCCGAGGGAGAGTGGTTGAACAACTCTTCTATAACCATTGTGTAAAATCCCAAATTTTATGAATAAAGATTTAAATTTCTAAAAATATTTTTTTTGAATATTATGGTGTGAATTTGAGATAATGTTATAGTTGTGGGTAGTATTTTATAAATTTTACAAAATATTCAAGTTGTTATATAATATTCGATTGGCCAGGGAATATTCATTTTAACAGAGAATATTCATACGACGGCACAATTATTGGTGGACCCCACAACAGAATTATTGTCGGATTGAGAAAACGACAAAAATATTTTTATGAAAATAACGGCGGAAGTTTTACCGTTAATACTGTTAAACTACTCGGTAGTAAAGAAATCTGATGTCTGGCGTGGTTATATAGTAGCACACGGTATTGATTATTGATGCTTACGTGAGAAGTCACTCGGTTTTGTTCAATTATTGCTTCAGTAATTGTTGCATAGTATCTCACGTTATTTGATTCAATTATTGTCTATATTTTATATATTATTAAATCAATAATTGAGATGATAGAGTTATTAATATTATTATTTGCAATATTAACGATGTCTAAAAGTTCTGCCAAGGAGAGGTTTGGTCACCTAATTGCGCGCCAATAGGGAGAAATTCTTATTGAAAGCCCTCTTTCCAGGGAACAACACAGTCGATTAATAGTGTGAATTATAATAATGATGATGAAGTTTTATTTTCTTAGTATTATTAATGTAATAAAATAAAAAGTTTTTTATATAAAATAGAATACTTTTATAAAGTTATTCGTTTTATTAGACTATAAATTGAATATATTATATTCTATTATGCATAGTGTTTTACATAATAAAATCTTTTTATATAAAAGCGAATACTTTTATAAAGTTATTTATTTTATTAGACAATAATTAGAATATATTATATTTTATTATGCATAGTGTTTTGCGTAGTGCTGCATAGTGTTTGTATAGTAAAATCTTTTTATATAAAATAGAATACTTTTATAAAGTTATTCATTTTATTAGATTATAAATAGAATATATTATATTTTATTTAAAAGATTTTTTTATTAGAATATTTTATAGTAAACCAATCTGGACCGTCCATTTAAAAGTAAATCAATCTGGACCATTCAGGAATTGGTTACTATTCAGTCCATTCTCCTATAAATAGAGCTCATTCCTTCATTATTTCTTACGAATTCAATTTGAAACTCTAGAGAGAAAACTATAGAGAGAAAAGAAAAAAGTATTTTGCTACTTCACTACTCCTATATCCAGTTTGTTCTAAGGTAAGGGGTATTATTTCTTTCGTATTCATGAAGAGAATTATTTTCTTTCAATACTCGTAAGGGGTATTATTTCTTTTGTATTCATGAAGAGAATAATTTTCTTTCAATACTCGTAAGGGGTATTATTTCTTTCGTATTCATGAAGAGAATTATTTTCTTTGAATACTCGTATGGGGTATTATTTCTTTCGTATTCATGAAGAGAACTTCTGTTATTCCATTCTTTATTATTCTGTTGGAATAACCTGTATACGCGAGCTACCCTATACTTGGTGAAATTCTTCTGCTATTCCATTCTTTATTATTATGTTGGAATAACCTGTCTATGTGAAGTACCGCATACATGGTGAAATTCTTCTGTTATTCTATTCTTTATTATTCTGTTGGAACATCCCATGCGTGCGTTTCGCATGACTGGATTCATTATTTATTATTACATTGGAACATCCCGCATGGTGTGCAATTTCACCGACACCGTTCCGTTATTTATTATTCTATTGGAATATCATGTCTGTGCGTTTACGCATGACCTAGTTCTGTTATTTATTATTCTATTGGAATACCACATACATGCATGCGGTCTATCACATGCCAGTGATTTCTTTTGTTATTCCATTCTTTATTATACTCGGTTGGTTAAAGTTTTGACTTCTATACTCCATGGAATTAGTGGAATATCCTTGATATTTGTGCTTCATCCAGTATCTTTTCATGGAAATATTCTTCCGAGCATTCTTGAATTTTACTCTACAAAGAAGTATCATGTTGACAATTTGGGCGTTATTAGTTCTGGATAAATTAATTCTTGAACTTGTTTTATTGAATTCTTATATCATTGTCATCTTCCTCATGTTTATATTATGTTGAAAGTCATCTGTGGCTGTGGTGCATAGATGGACTTGGTATGATTATGACCAGGATTATTCGGTATAATCATGGCCAGTAATGTTACAAATGATGTGGAAAAATTCCTCATTGGCCCGTGTAGTGCATTGATGGACGCTTTTTGGTATGATTATGGCTATGGATTCTCTTGACCAAGGGTGCAAAGATGAATTGTTTTATGGCATGATCATGACCATTGATGAATACACGAATATCCTTGGCCGTAGTGCATGGATAATTTGTGGTCGTGATACTAATGAATATCCTTGGTCAGTAGTCGTGGGGATGATGTTGATTATTTATTAAGTCGAGTTTCAAATGATAAAAGTGATGAAAACCTTTTTAAATCATAAAAGATAGTAGATTTTATTCTCTACTTGACTCTTTTAATGGATTGCTTGTTCATTACTGCAGTTAAACTAGATGTCTATTGTATTTTACCAGTTTAACATTGTTGAAGACTAATGATAATTTATTCTGCATTATCTTAGTCATAATATTTCTTACTAGGCTAGTTGAGCTCACCCTTTCCTTCACTGTTCTCTTCAGGAAATGAGAATATAGCTGGGACGAGTCGGGGAATGGATTGACAGTCCAGATGATAGCATTAGTAGTCCTCACTATTCTATTAAATAGTGTGATAATAAATGTAATGAGGACTGAATTTGAGTTTGTATACTGTCTATGAGGACTCCATTGAGAGTGGATATTGTCTAGAAGGCAATATTCTTGTTTAAACTCTCAGTTTATGTTTTGTCGTATTTTACACGACAGTTGTATAATTAAGTTGTATTTGATTTATGTACCATGTATTTGGCGACTCAAGATGGGTGATGTATACCAATTTTGGGGGTGTCACACATTGTCTTCTTCTTCTACACCATGGATTCCAACCTTAGTGTAAAACCATTAACCAGTCAAGAATTGCTCTAAAAATAGGCAGCTCCATTTTTCTTTTTACCTGTTGCTGTGAATTGCCTACTGAATTCCAAGTTTGAGAGTGTGAGTTACTTGTAATTAGGAAGGATTCTAGATAGTGTAGAGAGAATGAACTAAGCTTGCTAAGCTTCATAGAAGGTAAATTCATTGCCCATGATTCTTAATTCTAAACTTGGTAAATTATAGATTTTCTTACAAATTCATGTGAATTTTGGTATAGGAATTGCTGTTAATGTGTTTAGGAAGTTTATATGTACGTATGGTACCTCAGAAAATAGGTCTGAGCATGTTAAAATGGAAGAAAATTGTTAATTGTTTGATCTCTCGTCAAGTAGAGCACAGGTCTCGAACTAACTGTGGGTTCGGTAGCGCATTCTTGTGATCCCTATGAGTTCAACACTGGCCTTGGTGCCAAATGCACCGATTTTGATTTTAACTTTTATTTTCAAATTGGGTGAAGACTAACATGATGTTATGACTTGAGCATGCATATAAATAGGTTTAACATGTGGGTTTAGGTTCCTTGACGCAACATGAATACTTCGAATTGTATTAGTGTACATGTACTAAAAGAAATTATAATTTTGAAAATAGACTTTGACTAAACTCATTATGCCTCAGTTCTAATTTTCGTGAGCATATGGTTTAGCTATGCATGAAATGTGATTCAAAGTAAGACACATGTATTAAGATATACTTTGGTTGGGTGAAAATAACTTTTAAAATCAAACTTGGATATGTTGCAAACTAATAATATGAACATGATGTTGTGTACATTCTGATCTTAAAGCATGCATGACTAATGCCCCCATGTAATCACACATGACTCATATGTACGACCATGTTGGTTAAACACAATGAAAATTAAACAAGCATGGGTTAGAGATGTTTTAAATCAATAAAAGATGTTAGTCATGCGTATATTGTAACGAATAAATTTATTGAGTTGTGATTCTGGGGATAGAATCCTTTTAAGGAGGGAAGGATGTAACGAACGAGAATTTTGTAATTAAGCTTTAAATATTTATTGAATTAAATAAATATTTTAATTTATTTATTTATTGAGATAAATAAATGATTGATGAAATTATGGTATAATAATTTATTTAAAATGTGTTATAATATTTAAATTAATGAATGGTAATTTTATGATTTGAAGATTTAATTTAATGAGATAATTAAATTAAATGTATTATTAAACAATTATAAAGTTATTCTAATTTAATTTAATAATTAAATTAGAGATTTATTAGTTTGTGGAATAAAATTATAATTTATAATGGAAATTATAATTATATGACAAATGTTAATTTGAATTATGAATTTAATTAAATTAGTTGTATAATGGGTGTGACATAAGAACTATAATATAAGAAAAATATAAAAATAAATTAAAAGGGGGGAGTTTTAGTTTGTAGCCAAATATGGCCTTATGGCCTTTGGCATATTATAACTGATAAAAACCTTTTTTTGTTAACCTAAAAATTTAGGCCGCATATTATATTAGTTAGTGTATGCGTATAATCCTAATGCTAAACTAGAAGAGAAAAAAATAGATGAAGAACAAGAGAGAATTACAAAGAAATTGAGAGTTTTTTGTGAATTGGGAGTCAAGATGAAGAAGAAGGCTTGTTGAAATCTTGTCATCATCTTTCCTAATCTACAACAAAGGATTAAGGGCAATAATCTATTCCTAATTTCCTAGTTTTGTTTTCCTTCAATATTTATTCTCTGTAATTGAGTTTTGTTGGATTGTTGATTATATGTATGTATAGTCTTGTAAAAATTTGATAATTATCAACTATGGACAAATTTTAGTAATCAAATTCATGGAAATTGGTTTGAAGAAGAAAATGCAAGTTTATGGTGTTTTATGTGTATAAAAGTGGCTTATTTAAGACTAAAATTGATGTGTAATTCTTGTTATGATCTGTAAATTGATTATGTATTATGTTAGGATGTTAAGAAACAAAAAGAATGCAATTGAAATGGTTTAATTTGGTTAAGAAACAAAGATTTGGTGGTTGATTTTGCTAAATATGTTGAAAAACGAAGAAAGCAGCAAGAACGTGATTTTAATCCTTTGAGTTTGGTTATTTATGTTAGTTTAGGTGTCAAATGATTGATTGTATATGTTATGTGTCTTTGGTTAAGTTTTTAGTGTGAGGGTTTGTCTGTGTTGCTATAGAAATTGGGAAGTTGGAGTTTTTGGCTTGTAACAAAGGTCTTTGAAGTCACTACGATTTACATCTACGTCTTGGCTAATTTACATCGATATAAATGGCGGCGAAAGCTTGTAGCAATTGCTTTATTGAGTTCTAAGGATCGAACACCATCATGATTCTTGTTGGTGCTCGAGCTTGGGGAAGCGCAGATGTGTGTCGTCCCACATGCGAGGGCGATTTTTTAAGTTCAGTCCATGACGTGTTGGCTTAACCTAGTCTAAGATGCATGATAAGGTATTAAATATGTAATAAAGTTCCATAACAGATTGTGATCATGTATTTGGTGATTTTAAGATGGAAAAGATACTGATTTAGAAAACGTTGACTTTTAGTTTATTAAGCTTCGAGATGTTATTTGAGCATGTGATGATTTACAAATTTATAGTTTCAGACCTTTAAATGGTGTTGGTGAATGGAATATGATATAGACTAGCGAGATGAACTTGAATGAAAATTTAACTTATAGGGTTAATGATAGTATAACTAATCAATATTGTGATTCTAATGGTACATGTAGGGTATTTGGCGAACGTTTGTTATAATTGTATAGCTTACGTGCGAGGCAAGTTCTCTAACCCTAATTTTTCATTATGCAAGTTCTTAAACCTTATATTTATGTTAAGCAAGTTTCTTGGTTCTATCTTGTTTATGATCATGCAAGCTCTTGTATTCTAATTCTTTTACATTGAGCAAGTTTCACATTCCTAACTTGATATCGTTATGCTTTCTTACCTTTAAACTTTTATTGAGCAAGTTCCTAACTTTCATTTCTTGCTATTCAAAGAATAAACTGTTCAAAGTTCATTGTCTCAAATGAGTTTTCTAACTCTTTTGGATGTAATACTTTGTATATATAATGTCTATTCAATTGTGTATTATTGACATTCAATCTTATATTATAGTATTGAACCTTCGAATAGCTAATAAATCTTTATTGACTGGACTAATCTATAATAGATGAGTGTTCTAAAATTTTAGAATCACTATTAAGCTATTCCAAATTAAACTTTCTTTAGTGCTGAAATCCTAAAGTCAAACTAAGAAAAACAACCCTAATATAGGGGATTATGTACACGTTAGCGTTTAGATGTTTGTGCATAATAAATGGTACGAATGACTGATCCACCTAAGTATGAAAGAAAAGGTCTATATAGTCTAATGATTGTTAAAGGTTGAAGTAGAATTACTTAATAACCTTGGGACATAGTTCATGGTCTTTAGACCCTAAGATATAAATCTTGAACTTGTTTCCAAATTTTGATTCGAAGAACAAGTTCTTAATTATTCAGTATTCGTTGCTTACTCCTATGTTATTGCTATTGTCATCATTATATTAGTGAGCAATTGTTTGCTCACTCTTGCATTTAACACTGCAACTAAAGTTGAGAAAGTTGATGAACCGTCTTCTAGCAAAGGCAAGGGCAAGATGTCCAAATGATGAAGTCATGTTTGATTTTATTTAATATTATTCTATTATGAGACTTATTTTATTTATGATGTATTCCGCAGAGTTATGTAATAGTTTAAGGCTAGATTACCTGGGATTTGTTTTATGTTTATGTAACCCTATAATGGGGAGGATTATTATTTAAGTTGTTTAATTTATGTATTTATCCTTGATTATGGGTATTTAGAAGTAATTATTTTGGATAGTGAGCCCCAAATCCTATGGGAATGAAGTACCTGGATTTGGAGGTGTCACAGGTTGGTATCAGAGCTTTAGGTTATGAACCTTAGGTGGCGAAAACCTTAGGAAGTAACCTTTAAGGAGATAAAATATATTGGTGTCAAACTCTTATCGAGTTCTAAGGAATGAATTGAGGGAATTCATTAAAGATAACCAATAAAAGACTTTATGTGCTACATGTTAATAACTTATATGCTCGCGAGTATCGAAGAGTGTCACGTAATAAATAAAACTTAAAAGTATTTTGTTGTCAGGATGTCTAACATTGAAGGATTCAGTCAAGCTAGGGAAGAGATACCTCAGGTACCTAGAGATGAGGAGCCCCGAGATGTCCATGTTGTTTGGGAGCAGTTAATCTAGAGGGAGCCTTCTCTGCTGGTCGCTGAGGAAGGACAGGAGGATGTTCATGTGTCTGATCTTGAGGAGGAAGAGGACTCTAAGGAGATTGATGTGGAAGATGAGGAAGATGATCCTGTGTAGTTTCTGTAAGACCCCAACTTTTATTAATAAAGATTTAATTTTCTCTAATTATTATTTTTGAATAATAAGGTGTTGATTTGATATAATGTTATAGTTGTGGGTAATATTTATAAATTTTGCAAAGTAAGTATGTGAGACCCCAGATTTTATGAATAAAGATTTAAATTTCTCAATTTTTTTTTAATATTATGGTGTGGATTTGATATAATGTTATAGTTGTAGGTGATATTTACAAATTTTGCAAAGTATGCAAGTTATTATAAAATATTAGTTTTGGTGGGGAATATTCTTTTTATTCGAATATATCCATACGACAAGCACAATCATTAGTGAACCCATTAACGGAAGTATTGTCGTAGTAAGAAAACGACAGAATTATCTTTTTATAAAATAATGGCGGAAGTGTTACCATTAAAACTGTTGAACTACCCGGTAGTAAAAGTACAGTAATACGTGTGGTTGCATAGTAGCACACGGTATTGGTTATTGATGCTTACGTGAGAAGTCACTCAGTTATACTCAATTATTGCTACAGTAATTGTTACATCATATCTCTAATATTATTGATTCAATTATTGTCACAATATCATCTATATAATATGATATATTATTAAATCAATAATTGAGACGACAAAGTTATTCATATTATTAAATTGCAATATTTACAATGTCTAGAAGTTCAGTCAATGAGAGGTTTGGTCACCTAATTGCGCGCCAATAAGGAGAAATCCTTATCGGAAAGCCTCCTCTTTCTTAGGAACGACCTGGTTGTTAAATATTATGAGTTATAATATTAATGATGAATAAGTTCATGTTGATTAAAGATGAAATTGATAGTTTCATTGTGTTGGAATTATTAGTGTTAGTGGAAATCAACATTTATTTCGAAAATAATTGATGTCTGGAGGTTATATTGTTCAATCCGGTAATCGGGATACTTTTTGTGTCGGAGTACTATTCACGAGTTACTATCCACGTGTTACTATTCACTCTAGTATTATTCACTCGGGTATTTGGGACACTTTTTGTGTCAGAGTACTATTCATGAATTACTATTCATGAGTTACTATTCACTCTAGTATTGTTCACTCAGGTATTTGGGACACTTTTCGTGTCGGGTTACTATTCACGGGGTTACTATTCCCAAAGTACTATTCACGGGATACTATTCACCCAAAAAATATATTTCTTTTCGGTCCAAATCATTTTTGGGTACAATATTATTCCATGAGGAGATGTGCTAATTTTTAGACCGTTAGTTGAAATTATAATAATAAATCAATATGGATCGTTGATATAAAGTTTTAATAGTAAATCAATATGGATCGTTGGTTTAAAGTTTTAATAGTAAATCAATATGGATCGCCGATTTAAAGTTTTAAAAGTAAATCAATCTGGACCATTCGTGAATTAGTTACTATTCAGTCCATTCTTCTATAAATAGAAGCTCATTCCTTCATTATTTCTTACGAATTCACTGAAACTCTAGAGAGAAAGAAGAAGAGAAGTCTTCTACCTCACTTTTCTAATATCCAATTTCTTGTAAGGTAAGGGATATCATTTGTTGTACTGTAAGGGGTATTATTTCTTTCGTATTCATGAAGAGAACTTCTGTTATTCTATTCTTTATTATTTTGTTGGAATAACCTGTATACGGGGACTACCCTATACTTGGTGAAATTCTTCATTATTCCATTCCTTATTATTCATTTGGAATAACTTTTGTATGCAAAGTACCGCATACATGGTGAAATTCTTCTATAATTCCATTCTTTATTATTACATTGGAATATCACATGCGTGCGTTTACGCATGACTCGTTTCCATTATTTATTATTACATTGGAATAACTTTTATGCATGCGGTCTATCGCATGCATGGTGAATTTTGTTGTTATTCCATTCTTTATTATTCTATTGGAATATCCTGTCTGTGCGTTTACGCATGACCTGGTTCCATCATTTATTATTATGTTGGAATATCACATGCCGGTCTTGATTACGCTTTGACAGTTCCGTTATTTATTATTACATTTGGAATAACTTTTCTGCGTGTGGTCTATCGCATGCACCGGTGATTTCTTTTGTTATTCCATTCTTTATTATACTCAGTTGGTTAAAGTTTTGGCTTTTTATACTCCATGAAATTAGTGGAATATCCTTGATATTTGCGCTTCATCCAGTATCTTTTCATGGAAATATTCTTCTGAGCATTCTTGAGTTTTACCCCATAAAGCAGTATCATGTTGACAATTTGGACGTTATTGGTTCCTGGATAAACTAATTCTTAAACTTTTTTAATTGAATTCTTTTATCATTGTCATCATCCTCATGCTTATATTGTGATGAAAGTCATCTTTGGCTTACGTGCATAGATGGACTTAGTATGATTATGTCCAGGGATCATTCGGTATAATCACGACCTGTAATGTTATAAATGATGTGGTAAAAATCCTCAGTGGCCTATTATGCATTGATGGATAGATTTTGGTATGATTATGACCAGGGATTATACGGTATAATCATGACCATTTATGATTTAATGAATATCCTTGGCCGTGGTACATGGATGATTAAATGATGTGGTTTATTTATTAAGCTGAGTCTCAACGATAAAAATTGATGAAAACATTTTAAATCATAAAAGATAGTAGATTTTATTCTCCACTTGACTCTTCTAATGGATTGCTTGTTCCGCTATAGTTAAACTTGATGTCTATTATATTTTATCAGTTTTACATTGTTGAAGACTAATGATAATTTATTCTGCATTATCTTAGTCATAATATTTCTTACTGGGCTAGTTGAGCTCGCCCTTTCTTTCACTGTTCTCTTCAGGAAATGAGAACGTAGCCGGGTCTAGTTGGGGAACGGAGTGATGGTCCGAGATGGTGTATTAGTAGTCCTCATTATTCTATAAAATAGTGAGATAATAAATGTAATGAGAACTCTATTTGATAGTGGATATTGTCTAGAAGGCAATATTCCTGTTTAAACTCTCAGTTATGTTTTGTAGTATTTTACACGACAGTTGTATAATTAAGTTTTTATTTGTATTTTGTACCATGTATTTGGCGACTCAAGATGGGTGATGTATACCTATTTTGGGGGCATCACAAAGTAAGTTTTCATAAAATATTCGATTGGTTGGGGAATATTCATTTTATCAGGGAGTATTCGTACGACAACGCAATCATTGGTGGACCCCACAATGAAATTACTGTCGGAGTTAGAAAATGACAGAAATAACTTTTTATAAAAATAACGGCAAAAGTTTTACCGTTAACTGTTGAAATACCCAATAATAAAATACAAGATATCGCATGGTTTCATAGTAGCACACATTATTGTACAGTATCTTTGATTATTGATGCTTATGTGAGAAATCACTCAGTTTTATTCAATTATTGCCACAGTAATTGTTGCATAGTATCTCACATTATTGATTCAATTATTGTCACAGTATAATCTGCACAATATTTTATATTATTAAATCAATAATTAAGACGACAAAGTTATTCATATTATTATTTTCATTATTTACGATGTCTAGAAAGTTCTGTCGAGGAAATGGGTTTGGTCACCTAATTGCGCGCCAATAAGGAGAAGTCCTTATCGAAAAACCCCCTCTTTCCTGGGAATGATCTGGTTGTTAATATTGTGAGTTATAATATTAATGATGAATAAGTTCATATTGATTAAAGTTAAGAATAATAATTGATGAGTGGAAGATGTTTGTTCAATTATCTTTTTAAATTGGTGTTTGTTCATTTAGTTTTTTTAGGACGCATAATTTTTCGTGGCCCAATTATCTTCAAATGAGGTAATCCTTTGATTGGTTGGTTATGAGATTATTGGCCAAATTTTCCAAATCAGACAGTACTGTTCACTAACTTATGAATGAAGGTGCTCCCTCATTGGCCTATAACTCCCAAATTCAAGTTACCCTCACAGGAGGGTACTCTCTTATTGGCTGTCTCAAATACATGCTGATAAATTGCGCCAGTGAATTTTTTTTCCTGTGCAGTCCGTGATTATTTTCTTAAATAGTGTCCTGCCATTCTCCTATAAATAGGATGCTTTGTTTAGAATTGAAAATCACACTAGAATCAAAGAATTCTTCTTCAATAATATCGAGCGTATTTCTTTTGAGTTTAAGGAAGCTTTGAGCGTAGAAAACAACATAAGTTTTCTTCAAAAATACCCCGCCCTACCAATCAGAATACTCTCCTTTTATGTTAACGGATATTATTTTTGTTCATTATTCATAAGAAATAATATTTTCTTCCATACTCTGTAGTATGTAAGTAATATTATTTCTTTTCAAATTCTGAATTCTATACTCATTTTGATAAGTATGGCTTCTATACTTCTTGAAATTAGTAGAATATCCTTAAAACTTTCATTTCATCTAGTATCGTTTCATAAGAATATTTTTCTGAATATTCTTGTTAAATTTTAATCTTTTCATGTCGGGGTACTATTCACGGGGTACTATTCATAAAGTACTATTCATAGGGTACTATTCACTCGGGTACTATTTATCCCGAGTACTATTCATGACAAAAATTGATTTCTTTTTTGTCTAAATTATTTTTGATACAATATTATTCTTGAATTTTACTCCACAAAGTAGTTATCATGTTGACAATTTGGACATTTTTAAACTCTGGATAAATTAAAAATCTTTAATATTTATCCTTGATTTCGTTTGATTGATGCTTATATCATTGTCATCTTCCTCATGCTTATATTGTGATGAAAGTCATCTTTGGCTCGTAGTGCATAGAGGGACTACTGATTGGTATGATTATGACCATGTATCGGTATAATCATGACCTGTAATGTTACAAATGATGCGGTAAAAGTCCTCATTGGCCTGTAGTGCATTGATGGACAGTTGTTGGCATGATCATGACCACTGGTGATAATAATGAATATCATTGGCCCGTACTGTATGGATAATTCATGGATGTGATAATAACGAATATCATTGGTTCGTAGTGCATGGATAATTCAATGATGTGGATTATTTATTGAGCTGTGTTACAACGATAAAATATTGATAATGAACATTTAAATCATAGAAGATAGTAGATATCATGATCTACTTAACTCTTCTAATGGATTGTTTATTCCGCTGTAGTTAAACTTGTTGTCTATTGTATTCTATCAGTTTAACACTGTTGAAGGCTAACAATAATTTATTCTGCATTATCTTAGTCATAATATTCTTTACTGGGCTAGTTGAGCTCACCCTTTGCTTTCATTGTTCTCTTTAGGAAATGAGAATATAGGTGGGACTAGTCGTGGAATGGAATAACGGTCTGAGATGGTGGCTGTAGTAGTCCTCACTATTTTATAAAATAGTGTGATAATAATTGTAATGAGGACTCCATTTGAGTTTGGATATTGTCTACAAGACAATATTCATTTTAAAACTCTCATCTTATGTTTTGTCGTATTTTACACAACAGTTGTATAATTAAGTTGTATTTGAGTTCTGTACCATGTATTTGGCGACTCAAAATGGGTGATGTATACCTATTTTCGGGGCGTCATAGTTTCCACAAAACTTCAGATCAGCTCAGATATATGATGAGTGTCGACGTCGGGATTTTTGAGTGTCCCTTTTCGTTACTTGTTCTTTGGTGTTCTCATGTTAATGTGAGATTTGTTTGAAAAAACAAGTGAAAAAGGTCTGACATGTATAATGTCGACGATTTGACTGTAAAAGTCGCCAGGTTGGTGTATTTAATTTGGTTGCACCAACGTTGAATCAAAAGGTTTGCACATTGACCCAGTGTTTTGACAACGCTAGACGAATGTCTGTGAAACCGAGATTCATTTTGGGTCCGAGGGCTTGATTATGCGGAGGGAAGGTGTTAGGCACCCCCCGACATCCGTGTTACCACGGTGACCGCCACTTTTCAAAGAAATTGTTATATGAATGTGTGTGTGTGTGTGTGTGTGTGGATCAATGTGCAATTATTTGAAAGTAGTGCGAGGCCTCATTCGCACCTATATACACAAGGTTTGAATTTTATAGAAAAATTTAGTTTTAACCAAGATGTAGCAATGACGTTTTGTAAAAGAGGTTTTTCAAACCATGTGCTCATAGGAATTGAGACCTTTTCATACTTCCATTTTATTATTAAATGTTCGGCTTGTTTGCTTTTATTTTTGAGATGCGAAGCATTCTCGAGAAAATAATATCTGAGATCTTAGAACTCCTCATGGGCATGACAGCCATCCAAGAAAATTCAGACACTGTAAAATAATGTACAGGCTGCTTACAGATGAAAAATGTCCATCATGGGAACCGAATCTAGATTTAGTAAACTGAACCTGTGATCACATGATTCTTAGGCTCACATGGTACTGCAATTTGTATGGAAAGCAGTAAGCAGTTATATATATAAAAGTTGTAAATATATATATACAGACATAATCAACCACCACGAAGCAAATCCATGGGGGATCGGAAATGTAAATATATAAAGAGGTAAATATATATATATATATATATATATATATATATATATATATATGTGTGTGTGTGTGTGTGTGTGTGTGTGTGTGTGTGTGTGGACATGATCAACCACCACAAAGTAAACTCTGTGGGGACGAAATGTAAATAAAGTTTAAGCGAGCAACTACCACGAAGTAAACTCAGGCGAGATGAAATGTAAATAAAAAAGGCAAAAAGGCCACAAGTAAACTCCAGTTGGGCAGAATGTAAATATATATATATACAAATATATATATAAAAGCGATACGCATTCTGATGTGAATCCAGGACTCATCGGATATGTCCGACAACAATTATATATATATATAGTATATATATATATATATATATATATATATATATATATATAAGCAATTAAACGCATATAGGATATAAAATCCGGGCTCATCGACAAAGTCGACCACGCTTATATATATATAAAAAGCAATTAAATGCTCGGGGCAAAGTCTAGGCTCAATCGATGCATAACTCGATAATGTTAGTTCATATATGAAATATATACATATATATATAAGTATATATATCTGAGGCAGAAATGAAAACCATAGGCCAAAAGTCCGGCAAACACACTCTCACTTTGACTCTCAACGTGTGCAATGCAAAGGTGTGTGCTAATATGAGAAGAAGGCTTTATAGAATATAAGAAGGCTTACGATTGAAATTTGCCAAAGTAGACTTCTATGACTTTAAATGGATAAATACTCAGCTCCCGCCGGATAAATGATAGCTATATATGAGCTAACTAGTGTTTAGAAGTGAGGAAACTCTCAAAAGATGTGTATGTAGAGTAAAATGGACAGGGCTTCCTTGCCTTTTTCCCTCCCTCTTCTTCTCAAATGGCTGACCCCAAGGCTTGTATATATAGACGGATGGCCGCAGGTACACCTGCGGCTGGTCGTGATGCATCCGAGCCTTGCGGGTCCCATTATCTCGTAGTACGTGCACTCATGCACTATAATGTCCGCTCGAACTTGCAGAACTTCAATTCGAGCATCCGAACGAGGTATATCTGACCTTCTTCGGACCGCTTGTGTCTAGAGTTACGCAATGACATGGATTAGAGGTTGTACGAAGTAAGGAAGAGGGATCTATGCCCATGGTCTTCAAGCTTCAAATTCTATCCAAAGTACTGCCACGCGTAATAGTCACTCGGGATTGTAACTCCTCGGCTCTTGTGGGACATTATTGGAGGTATGTATGTATGAAGTGTTGAAACGACGCGCAGGTATTGAAGGAACAAGATGATGTTTGACTCCTCACCTCGGTTATCGCCGGTTTAAGCGGAAAGTAGACTTTGCTCAGGGTTACAGCTGAGATTGGACTACTCATTGGTATATCGTGATATCATCTTGTTGAGATGGTAAGATGACCTTGTGACTCCTCACCGGGGTTATCGCCGGTTTAAGCAGAAAGCAGATGTTGCTCAGGGTTACATCTGAGATTGGACTGCTGCTTGTTTGTATGTCCCACTGTCATCTGTGGATGTTCCTGTTTGCACATTGTTATCTCCGGGTCTGAGGTGTGTGTGCCTCGACAGGATGTCTGAGGTTGAAGCTGATTGCATATGTTTGAAACAAGCATTTTTTGCTAGTTATCATAGGGCTCGCAATGGCATCTCTTGGGGTTATCACTAAGGATGGGGTTGCTACTCTCGAGTTGTTGTCTCTGGACCGGGCCCGAGCATCGTGGTGTTATCGCCGAGACGAACTTTCCTCTCCGGTGTTGTTGTTTGTCTTTTGATCTCGCATATCTCGGGGTTATCTCCGAGATTGGAAATGACATTCGGTGTGTGTTTGGGTTTGAGATGATAATGAAATGTGGCTAATATCTGACTCTATACTCACGAAGGATGTGGAGATTCAGGAGCTCAACTCACGACTTGGGAAAACAGAATGGAACCTAGTTCACACAGAGCGTCATCAAGAGGAGTTGTTAGCTAAAATAAATGAAAAGATGAAGACTGAAGTTGAAAAGCTAAAAGATGACTTGAAGGAGAAGTCAGCTAAGCGTCTGAGAGAAAGAAAGGCAGCTTGGATGAAGGCTACTCGGCGTCTGCGAGATCGTCTTTGAAGCCAAGGTTCAGACGAAGAAGGCTAAGATGAATGAAATGGATTATGTTTTTCATTATGTGATTAATAGGGCCCAGGACCGAGTCTTTTATTACCCAGCTCAATTTGAAGACTTGCCATGGTACATGATGGATCGTAGGACGATGTATCGTATTATGGAAGAAGAGCATAGAGAAGCCTCTCGATGTTTTAATATGCCAAAATAGGAAGAATAATAAGTTGTGCGATTAAATAAATTGTAAATCCCATATTTTGAGACAAATAAAGGGGTAAGATGAGTATGTAATCCTGAAACTTTTCAAGTTTAGGAAAGTTGATGTTGATAGCAGAGATACTATCCTTATTATGTTTCAAAAGTTACGAATGAATAAAATATCAAAGTTTATTGAAATGTTATGTCTTAAGCTTTAATCATAGAATGTTTAAGTTAAACTTTAAGTATTCAAGGAATTGAGTAATGATCTAATAAGCGTATATCTTAAACAGAAAATGCCTCCTAAAAGAAGACAACCATGCCAACAACCACCTATTGAGGGGTCTATAAAAAACAATAATAATGAGGCCAACGCTAACCCGATTTAGCAGTTTGTGACCTTGTTAACAGGAGCACTTGCGAATCAGCCGCAAGCTCAAGTTACGACTTTCAAGGACTTTAAAGCGGTTGGACCGCCGAAGTTTCAAGGGTCTATGAATCCAGTTGAGGCCCAAACCTGGATCATGGAAATGGAGAAGGTTTTCGACGTTGCCAGAGTTAATGAGGATCAGAAGACCGCATTCACAACATTTATATTAAAGTCTGAAGCTAGTTATTGGTGGCAGGAGAATAAGGTTCGTGGGGGATAAGGAATAATGGAGTGGGATAGGTTTAAAGAAATGTTTTTCGAGATGTGCTTTTCGACGAGTTCCTAAAACCAGATGTAAGTTCAATTTTTGGAACTAAAGCAAGGAACCATGATTATGCTAGAGTATGCTACGAAGTTTAATGAGCTGGCAAGGTTTTCTTCGTACCAAGTTAATACCAATGAGCGTAAGGAAAGAAGGTTTGAACAAGGGTTGAAGCCCTAGCTTTATAGTAAGGTTTCAATGTTCTAGTTAAACACGTTTGCAGTAGTATTAGAAAAGGCAATTATCACAGAAGGTGGAAGTGATGCCTTAACTAAGTATAATCAAGAATAGAAGAAGAGGAAATATGAGATTCAAAATAAGGCTTGTGGAAGCAATAGTGGAGGAAATAACCATAAGAGGAAATGGAATGAGAATCCAAATGCGGGAGGACAACAAGGAAGTAAACAAAAGAAGAAGTTTGAAGCTTGTACTACTTGCGAGAAGAACCACACCAGTGTGTGTTTGAAGGGAAAGCGAGTGTGTTTCAATTGTGGCTAGGAGGGTCAAATTACAACAAATTGTTTTAGCCCGAAGAAGGGAAGAACCTGTTTCACTTGCGGGTCGAAGGATCATATAGCTCATGATTGCCCTAGATAGACAGCGGGAGGTGCAAGTGGAGGCAAGGGAAGCAACAGTGGTGGTGGTGCGTTAACTATCATTGGGCCGCGACTGAATCAAAGCCAACCCTCTTGCTAGAACTTTAAATATGACCGTGCAAGATGCTGTGCAGTCAAAGGATGTGGTGTCAGGTATCATTCCGATCAATGGTATTAATGCTTATGTGTTATTTGACTCAGGTGCTATTTGTTCATTTATATC
This sequence comes from Panax ginseng, assembly GCA_020205605.1. Taxonomy (NCBI): domain Eukaryota; kingdom Viridiplantae; phylum Streptophyta; class Magnoliopsida; order Apiales; family Araliaceae; genus Panax; species Panax ginseng. The sequence continues at coordinate 45,632,873 of CM035137.1, forward strand.
CGATGGCTTTGCTATGAATTTAGATTTGCCTCAAGAAGAACTAGATTTTCCTTTAAGCATAGAGATTGCGAATAGAAAAGTGATTTCTGTTAGGTTTATATACAAGAATTGTAGGGTGGATATAAAGGGCTACAAGATGATGGTAGATTTGATACCGATTAAAATTGGGGAATTCGATGTTATACTAGGAAATGATTGGTTATTCAATTACAGGGCAGTAATTGTTTACCAAAAGAAATTTGTTAATCTTATGGTTCCGTCAAAGGTGGTGTTTAATGGCAACAAGTCACCTCAACAAGTAAGTTGTCTGACGATGATGCAAGCCAAGAAGTTACTGAGATAAGGATGTTTAGGATACTTAGCCTACATAGTTGATACATAGAAGAAGAGTGCAAAGTTAGAGGAGATAACGGTTATTAGAAATTTTGCAAATGTATTTCCATAATATTTACCTGGACTTTTTCCATATAGAGAGGTTGAGTTCGTGATTGATTTAGCACCAGGAATGACACCGATATCTAAAGCCCCATATAGAATGGCCCCAGTAGAGATGTAAGAGTTGATGGTACAGTTGTAAGAATTATTAGATAAAAAGTATATCCAGCTGAGTGTATCGCCCTGGGGAGCACCGATGTTGTTTGTTAAGAAGAAAGATGGATCGATACGGCTCTTCATTGATTATAGGGAATTGAATAAGGTCATGATTAAAAATAAGTATACATTACTTAGAATCGATGACTTGTTCGATCAACTGAAGGGAGTGAGATATTTCTCAAAGATAGACTTGAGGAGTGGTTATCATCAATTGAAGGTGAGGCGGAGGATGTACCAAAAATGGCATTCGTAACTTCGGTATGGTGGTCATTACAAGTTTACGGTTATGTCATTTGGTTTAACCAATGCACTGCGGCGTTCATGGATTTGATGAACAGGGGTGTTTAAACCATTCTTAGATACATTTGTAGTGGTGTTTATTGATTATATATTGGTGTACTCTAAAACCAAGGAGGAACACGTTGAACACTTAAGAGTGATGTTGAAGACATTAAGAAGAGAGAAGTTGTATGCTAAATTCTCCAAAGGTTAGTTTTGGTTAAAATGTGTGCAGTTTCTTGGGCACGTTATTGACAAGGACTGAATATCTGTATATCCATCGAAAGTTGAAGCTGTAATAAACTGGGATCAGCCGAAGACACCGTCAGAAGTAAGAAGTTTCTTGGGATTGGCAGGTTACTATAGGCGTTTTATTCAAGACTTTTCTAAGATCACAACCCCGTTGACGAATTTAACTAGGAAAGCATTTAAGTTTATTTGGACGGAGAAGTGTGAGGAGAGTTTTCAAGAATTAAAAAAAATATTGAGTTTAGGACCTGTGTTATCATTGCCTGATGATACATGGAATTTTGTGGTATATAGTGATGCATCGCATAAAGGCTAGGTTGTGTGCTTATGTAGAACGACAAAGTTATTGTGTATGCATCGCATCAATTAAAGGATTACAAGAAATGGTATCTGACTCATGATTTGGAGTTGGCTGCGGTGGTGTTTACTCTGAAGATTTGAAGGCACTATCTTTATGGAGAGAGGTGTGAGATATATACAGACCATAAAAGTCTGAAATAAATCTTTACACAGAAAGATTTGAATATGTGACAGAGGAGATGGTTGAAGTTGATTAAAGACTATGATTGCGAGATTCTCTATCATCCTTGAAAGGCGAATGTTGTTGCTGATGCCTTAAGTAGGAAGGGTAGGGAGAAATTAATGACGTTGACTGCTCAGGAAAAGCTTATAGTAGAAATGGCCAAAATGGAGTTAAAAATTAAATATCCAATAGAATCAGATGAAAAATTATTCCAGATGGGGAGCAGTTCAATTTTGATGGATAAGGTAAGAAATGCACAACTTCAAGATGAAAACTGTGAAAAGATAAGAAGGAAAGTGTCTATAGGTCAGGAAAACAAATTTAAAGTTGATTCTGAAGGGTTACTTCGATTTGAAGGGAGAATTTGGGTTCCGCTAGTATCAAAAATTAAAGAGAAAATTTTGAGTAAGGCTCATAACTCACGATATTCGATTCACCTTGGAAGTATGAAAATGTACCAGGATCTCAGACATCATTTCTGGTGGTCGAATATGAAAAAGAACATTGTTGAATGTGTGGCGAAATACTTAACGTGTCAGAAAGTTAAAGCTGAACATCAAAGGCCAAGCGGATTGTTGCAACTGTTAGAGATACTGGAATGGAAATGGGAGCATATCATAATGGATTTTGTGGTGGGTCTTCCAACGACTCGGCAAGGTTACGATGCAATCTGGGTGATTGTTGATCGATTGACGAATTTGGCACACTTTTTGCCAATCAAGATTAGATTTAACCTAGATCGGTTGGCAAAATTGTACGTGAAGGAAATTGTATCAAGACACAGTGTCCCGATGTCCATTGTATCGGATAGAGATCCACGTTTCACATCAAATTTCTGGAAACGACTACAGGAATGCTTGGGGACGCAGTTGAGAATGAGCATAACGTATCATCCTCAAACCGATGGACAAAGTGGGAGGACAATCTAGACATTTGAGGATATGCTCAGAGCATGTATTATGGATTTTAAAGGAAATTGGGATGACCATCTACCGTTGGTTGATTTTGCTTATAATAATAGTTATCACACAAGTATTGGAATGCCGCCTTACGAAGCGTTGTATGGCAGGAAATGCAGAACTCCGTTATGTTGGGACACAAATAGAGAACGTCAACTATTAGGTCCAGAATTGTTGCAACAAACCGTTGAGATCATTAAGGTGATTCGGGCAAGATTGATAGCTCAACAGGATAGGCAGAATAAGTATGCCGATTAATACCGACAAAATCGGGAATTTAATGTTGGTAGTTTTGTTTTCTTAAAAGTGTCTCCCTGGAAAGGAAAAATCCGATTTGGTAAAAAGAGAAAACTAAGCCCTAGGTTTATAGGACCTTTTGAAGTACTACGACGAGTTGGTGAAGTGGCGTATGAGGTAGTTCTACCTCCAGAACTACAACATATTCATAACATGTTCCATGTTTCGGTATTAAGACCATATAAGCCCGATTATAAACATGTTATAGAATATGAACCATTGCAATTTGAAAAAGATTTGTCTTATGAAGAAGTCTCTGTTCAGATTATTGAGAAGAAAGAGCAAATACTAAGGAATAAAGTGATACCTTCTGTTAAGGTAATCAGGAGAAACCACAATGCTCAAGAAGCTACGTGGGAACTTGAAGATGTTATGATGAAAAATTATCCTTAGTTATTTGCTTAATTTTTTTGTATAGCGATTACGGGGACAAAATCTTGTTAAGGAGGGAAAAATGTAACGAATGAATTTATTGAGTTGTGATTCTGGGGACAGAATCCTTTTAAGGAGGGAAGGATGTAACGAATGAGAATTTTGTAATTAAGTTTTAAATATTTATTAAATTAAATAAATATTTTAATTAATTTATTTATTGAGATAAATAAATGATTGATGAAATTATGGTGTAATAATTTAGTTAAAATGTGTTATAATAATTAAATTAATGAATGGTAATTTTAGGATTTGAAGATTTAATTTAATGAGATAATTAAATTAAATGAATTATTAAATAATTATAATGTTATTCTAATTTAATTTAATAATTAAATTAGAGATTTATTAGTTTGTGGAATAAAATTATAATTTATAATGGAAATTATAATTATATGACAAATGTTAATTTGAATTATGAATTTAATTAAATTAGTTGCATAATAGGTGTGACATAAGAACTATAGTATAAGGAAAATATAAAAATAAATTAAAAGGGGAGAGTTTTAGTGTGTAGCCATACATGGCCTTGTGGCCTTTGACATATTATAACTAATAAACCTATTTTTTGTTTTTTTTTTAACTTGATTTTAGGTCACGTGGTTATATCGATTTAGTGTTATTTACCATTATAATCCTAAAGAGCTAAAAATATAAAAAATAGAAGAAGAACAAGAGAGAATTACAAATAAATTGAGAGTTTTGTGTGAATTGGGAGTCAAGAGGAGGAAGAAGGCTTGTTGAAATCTCGTCTTCATCTTTGATAATCTACAACAAAGGATTAAGGGTAATAATCTATTCCTAGTTTCCTAGTATTGTTTTCCTTCAATATCTATTCTCTGTAATTGAGTTTTATTGGATTGTTGATTATATATATGTATAGTCTTGTAAAAATCTAATAATTATCATCTATGAACAAATTTTAGTAATCAAATTCATGGAAATTGGTTTAAAGAATAAAATGCAAGTTTACGGTGTTTTATGTGTATAATAGTGGCTTATTTGAGACTAAAATTGATGTGTAATTCTTGTTATAATCTATAAATTGATTATGGATTATGTTAAAATGTTAAGAAACGAAAAGAATGCAATTGAAATGGTTTAATTTGGATAAAAAACAAAGATTTGGTGGTTGATTTTGCTAAATATGTTGAAAAATAAATAAATTAGCAAGAACATGATTTTAATCCTTTGAATTTGCTTATTTATGTTGTTTTAGGTGTCAAATGATTGATTGTATATGTTATGTGGCTTTGGTTAAGTTTTTAGTGTGAGGGTTTGTTTGTGGCTATAGAAATTGGGAAGTTGGAGTTTTGGCTTAGTGATCTTTGAAAGTCTGCTAGCTGATTTTACATCTGCATCTTGGGCAATTGTTGTTGCCAGATACCAAAAGGCGAATGGCGCATGTGCGCTTTTGGAGTTTCTAGGATCGAACACCGGTAGCAATTGTGGTCCCTGCGAGGCTTGGGGCGGTAGCTGTTGCTGTATGCCTCTCTGAGCGAGGCGCGTTTTTTAGTTTAGATCCATGACATGTTGGCTTATCCTAGTCTAAGATGCATTATACGGTATTAAACATGCAATGAAGTTCCATAATAGATTGTGATCATGTATTTGGTGAATTTTAGATGGAAAAGATAATGATTTAGAAAACGTTGACTTTTAGTTTATTAAGCTTCGAGATGTTATTTGAGCATGTGACGCTTTACCAAATTTATAGTTTCAGACCTGTAAATGGTGTTGGTGAATGGAATATGATATAGACTAGAGAGATGAACTTGAATGAAAATTTAACCTACAGGATTAATGATATTATAACTAATCAATATTGTGATTCTAATAGTACATGTAGGGTATTTCGCGAACGCTTGTTATAATTGTATAGCTTATGCGCGAGGCAAGTTCTCTAACCCTAATTTTTCATTATGCAAGTTCCTAAACCTTATATTTATGTTAAGCAAGTTTCTTGGTTCTATCTTGTTTATGATTATGCAAGCTCTTGTATTCTAATTCTTTTACATTGAGCGAGTTTCACATTCCTAACTTGATATCATTATGCAAGTTTCTTATCTTTAAACTTTTATTGAGCAAGTTCCTAACTTTCATTTCATGCTATTCAAAGAATAAACTGTTCAAAGTTCATTGTCCCAAATGAGTTTTCTAACTCTTTTGGATGTAATACTTTGTATATACAATGTCTATTCAATTATATATTGTTGACATTCAATCTTAATACATAATCACATAAACAACAATTCTTCATCACTTGTTAATCTTTCCTTGCCTTTACTAGTGGAAGGCTCATCGGATCTTTCGTTCTTAACTACAATGTTATTATTACGCAAGAGTGAGCACAATTGCCCACAAGTATAACAATACAACAATAAAATAATAACATGCGAGTGAATCAACAACTTCTGTAACAAGAAAACTTGGCTTTTGAATCAAGAATCAAAAGAACTTCTGAGGGTCATAAGACCTTGAACTATGTCCTAGGTTGTCAAGTGTTTATACTTGAAACCTTTAATAGTCATAAGACTATGGACTCTTCTTATCGTACTTAGGGGGATCAGCCATTAGTACCATACTGTGCACAATATCTTAACGCTAACGTATAAGTAATCCCCTAGACAGGGTTGTTCGTCTCAGTTTGACATTAGAGTCCGCACCAAAGGAAGTTTGGTTTGGATAGTTCAACAAGGGTTCTGAAATTTAGAACGTTCATCAACTATGAACTAGTCGAATCGTTAAGGGTTCGCTAGTCTAACAAGGTTCAACCGAACTGATATTTAAATTGAAATAAAATCTCAAGAGGTATACAATAGAATAAGTATTGTATAACAACATCATGCTTTGAAAGGTTAATAAACAAAACAGACTTGATCAATAATAATGAGAATTTGCTCGATATAGAGAGGTTTATAAACTTATATAACAATAACAAGTAGGGTTAAGAACCTTGCCTCATGCGTAGATTACACGTTAATTTATACATGTTCTTTGATTAAATCCTACATACCATTTAAATTCATAATACCAGTCAATTATAACTTAATTAGTCATCACAAGTTCATTCTTTTTGTCTAACTCAGATTATGACTATTCTTACTCAAATTACCACACTTACTGTCACATAATTTACACTTCACGAACAAAAAGCTAACTATGCATTCAATAATTCAATTCACACATAAACGTGTTATTAATATGTGAAGAATTTATTTTAACGTCTCGTTATACGCCTAACATAATTTTATGTTCCTTAGATTTGGTTACTATCACATTTCTAGACTTGAACAATTAAAAAAATTTCATTTCTGGACAATATGTTAAGTGGCGCTACGGCGCCACCATCAGGCTTAATCCCGACGCTGCGACGTGGTGGCGTTGCGGCTTGATCTTTGGAGTTGCGGCATGATGGCCTTTATCATGGCGTAAATAAGTGAAATTGAAATTGGCGCATGGCTGGGCTGAAAGCATACCGATTACTGCAATTCGCGAAAAATTGCAGAACATGGCCAAAACCTCCAATTAATTTATTTTCACACAAATTTAGACATACACAAACACTGAAATACACATATAACTACTACTCAACCCTTCTAGCATGATTTTGACAAGTTAAATCACACAATTTACAGAATCACAACATGTAATTTCACTGTAATTGATGTTCTTGAAGGTTTTGAACACAAAACATGAAAATTAACACCACGGGTTCGTTATAACACCAAATCTGTCCATTTGAAGTTTGTTTTCTTCATTTTGACAAGCATAATTATATAAAAATGTAAAATTTATGAGACAATATATGTTTGACGTATTAAATTTGCGTTTAAGGGCCATATGGCCATATTTCTATACTCTATAATTTTGTAGCAACAATATACGACATATTTTATGAAACTGGTGTTATGGAACCATACAATATGTAATAAAAACATGTTATGTTAACATATCATCACATATATATATATATATATATATATATATATATATATCCACATAATCACTACCATTTCTAATTACAGAGATTTATCAGAACTTGAAAGCCATTTTCATGAAAACTTCAACGACGTAAATTAAATTTGAATTTAAGGGTTTACCCTTGATTACTCTGCTTGGATTACACAAGGTGATAACAACTTCCAATTTCCCACAATTTTTCTCCTTTAATCTGACTGATTCTCAAAATTCTCTATGATTTGTTTTTCCAAACTTAGCAAAATAAAAGAAAGAAGACGTATATAATAAAGGAAATTGACGCTGCGTGGTCAGTTAATCCGATCATGGGTTAACTGCCCTCAACCTCCACTAAGGCCTTGTTTGTCTATTCTTAAAAGAATCATAACCATTTCATTATAAATCTTTTATACTATAGTTTAATGATGTCACACCCATTTACACAATAAATCAATCTTCTTTAATTTAATTCAAATAAAAATATAAATAAAATATAATAATTTCTCATTAATTCACATAGTTACATAATTAATTTTTGCCAATTATTAATTATGTCAAATTATTAATTCTCTAATTAATTAGAATAAAATTATGCTTGTTAATTAATTCATTTAATCAAATAAGCTCAATTAAATACATACTTTGAATATAAAAATTCTCACATTAATTTAATAATATAACACATATAATTAAATTAATCTACCACAACTTCATCAATTAATTATTTAATCTAATAATTAAATCTTTGAGAAATATTTATTTAATTCAATAAATATTAAAATTAATTTACAAAATCTCGTTTCTCACATCTTTTCCCCCTTAAAAGGATTTCGTCCTCAGAATCACGACTCAAACAATTTGTCCCGTTACATTCTCCCCCCCCCCCCCTCCCTTACAAAGATTATGTCCCCAAAATCACTTACACATAATTTAAGTAAATAAATGAGGATAATTCTTCATCATATTCTCTTCGAGTTCCCACGTAGCTTCTTCAGCGTTGTGGTTCCTCCAAATTATCTTAACAGAAGGTATTACTTTATTTCTTAGAACTTGCTCTTTTCGGTCGACAATCTGAACAGGAATTTCTTCATAAGATAAGTCTTTTTCAAAATGTAATGGTTCATATTCAATCATGTGCTTGTAATCGGGTTTGTAGGGTCGTAAAACTGAAACATGGAAGACGTTGTGGAAATTTTTGAGTGCTGGAGGTAGGGCTACCTTATACGCAACCTCTCCGATCCTTCGCATTACCTCAAAGGGTCCAATGAATCTTGGGTTAATTTCCCTTTCTTTTTGAATCTGATCTTTCCCTTCCAGGGAGATACCTTTAAGAACACATAACTACCCGATTCAAACTTAACATTTTTACGGTGTGGATTGGCGTATTTCTTCTGCTTATCTTGAGCTGCTATCAGTCTTATTCGGATCACTTTGACTATTTCTGCTGTCTGCTGCACCAATTCTTGGCCTAGTAATTGTCTTTCGCCAACTTCATCCCAGTATAACGGAGTTCTGCAATTTCTGCCGTATAACGCTTCATAAGGCAGCATGCCAATACTAGCGTGGTAACTGTTGTTGTAGCCAAACTCTACGAGCGGTAGGTGATCATCCCAATTTCCTTTAAAGTCCATTATACAAGCTCTTAACATATCTTCTAATGTCTGAATTGTTCTTTCGCTCTGCCCATCTGTTTGAGGGTGATATGTCGTACTCAATCGCAACTGCGTACCCTTGGATTCTTGTAGACATTTCTAGAAGTTCGATGTAAAGCGCGGATCCCTATCGGAAATAATTGACATCGGGACTCCGTGCCTCGAAATAATCTCTTTCACATATAACCTTGCCAACTGGTCTAAGTTGAATCAGATTTTAATCGAAAGGAAGTGTGCAGATTTCGTCAATCGGTCAACAATAACCTATACTTCGTTGTAACTTTTCTGAGTTGTCAGTAGGCCAACCACAAAATCCATCGTAATATGTTCCCATTTCCATTCTGGAATCTCTAAAGGTTGTAGTAACCCACTCGACCTCTGATGTTCTTCTTTCACTTTCTGACATGTCAGACACTTGGCAACACACTCTGCAACCTCTCATTTCAAATTCGGCCACCAGAAATGTTGTCGAAGATCTTGGTACATCTTGGTACTACCAGGGTGAATCGAATATCGTGAGTTATGAGCCTCGTTCAAAATTTCTTCTTTAATCTCTGGTACTGGCGGTACCCAAATTCTAATCTCAAATCTCAGTATTCCTTCCTTATCAATCTTGAATCTTGATTCGGTTCCTCCGAATATCTTCTTTTTCACCATTTTACATTCGTCATCCTGAAGTTGAGCCTCCTTAACTTTATCCAGTAGAGTTGTACCAGATTGCATTTGAAACAGCTTCTCGTCTATCTCCATAGGATACCTCACTTCTAATTCCAGCTTTTCCATTGCTGAAATTAGCTCCTCCTGAGCCGTCAACATCATTAATTTCTCTCGCCCCTTTCTACTTAAGGCGTCGGCAACCACATTTGCTTTACCCAGATGGTATAAAATCTCGCAATCATAGTCCTTAATTAACTCCAACCACCTTCTCTGGCGCATACTCAAGCCCTTCTGTGTAAAAATATATTTCAGACTCTTGGTCTGTATATATTTCACACTTCTCCCCATAGAGATAGTGCCTCCCGATTTTCAAAAAAAAAAACCACAGCAGCTAACTCCAAGTCGTGGGTGGGATACCCCTTCTCATAATCCTTCAATTTTCGTGACTCTGCCATTTTGCATAAGCACACAACCAAGTCCTTTATGCGATGCATCACTATAAACCACAAAATTTCTCGAGTCATCTGGAAGAGATAAAACAGATGCCGAACGCAACCTCTTTTTAAGCTCTTGGAAACTTTCCTCACACTTCTCCGTCCAAACAAATTTCACCGATTTCCTAGTCAAATTCGTCAACAAAGTCGCGATCTTGGAAAATTCCTAAATGAATCTTCTATAATAACCGGTCAATCCAAGAAAACTTCTTACTTCTGATGGCGTCTTCGGCATCCCAAATAATCATAGCTTCGACTTTGGAGGGATCCACCGAAATTTCGTCCTTATCAATCACATGTCCAAGAAATTGTACTCTTTCAATCCAGAATTCACATTTTGAAAAGTTAGCGTACAACCTTTCTCTTCTGAACACCTCTAACGTTGCCTTCAAATGTTCTTCATGTTCTTCCTTGGTTTTTGAGTATATTAAAATGTCATCGATGAATACCACCACGAATTTATCCAGAAATGATTTAAACACCATATTCATCAGATCCATAAACGCTGCAGGAGCATTTTTTAGACCGAATGACATAACCAAAATTCGTAGTGACCATATCGTGTTCTGAACGTTGTCTTTGGAACATCCTCTGGTCTCACCTTCAGCTGATGATAACCACTCCTCAAGTCTATCTTTGAAAAGTATCTCACTCCCTTCAATTGATCAAACAAGTCGTCGATCCTCGATAATGGATATCTATTCTTAATCGTGACCTTATTCAGTTCTCTATAGTCGATGTAGAGCCGCAATGTCCCATCTTTCTTCTTCACAAATAACACCGGCGCTCCCCACGACAATACACTCGGTTGGATATACTTCTTGTACAGTAATTCTTGTAGTTGTACCATCAGTTCTTTCATCTCTACCGGTGCCATTCGGTACGGTGCCTTCGATATTGGAGCCATTCCTGGAGCCAAATTAATCACGAATTCAACCGCTCTATCTGGTTGAAGTCCTGACAAATCGTCCAGAAATACATCTGCGAAATCCTTCACTACTGGTATCTCCTCTATTTTTGGATTCTCTTTACGACTGTCGACTATGTAAGCTAGATATCCTACATAGCCTTGTCTTAAAAACTTTATGGCATGCATCATCGTCAGACAACTCGCTTGTCTAGGCGACTTGCTACCATAAAACACAACCTTTGACGGAGTCATAAGGTTAATACGCTTTTTCTGGCAATCAATACCCAAGATAACGTCAAACTCTCCAAGTCGAATAGGGATAAGATCTAAGTTCATGATATTACCCTTAATATCCACTCTACAGTTCTTATGAGCATACTTAATAGGGATTATTTCTCTATTCACAATTTCTATGTTCATGGGGTATTCTAACTCATCCTTAAGCAATTATAAGTTCTTAGCAAAGTCATCGGATATAAATGAACAACTAGCACCCAAATCAAATAATACATAAGCATTAACTCTATTGATCAAAATGATACCTGACACCACATCAAGAGACTGCACTGCATCCTGTACTGTCATGTTAAATGTTCTAACGGTTGGTTGGTTAGTTGCAGTTGGTCCTGTGATAGTCAGAGTACTTCCACCACTGTTTCCTTTATTCCCTCCTGCTACTACCCCTCCAGATCCTTTCTTAGGACAGTCTCTTGCCAGATGATCCTTTGAGCCACAACTGAAACAGGCACCCTTCTTTGGATTAGGACAGTTAGGTGCTATGTGGCCTTCCTGACCACAATTGTAGCATACTCATTTTCCCTTCATGCGAACTCCCAAATGAGCTTTCCCGCAGGTTGGGCATGCTTTGATCCTCTTCTTCTGCCCTCCTTGTTGATTTCCAGTTGATGAGTTATCAGACCACTTTCTCTTCTGATTATTACTACCTCCCGTGCTACTTCCACCAGTCTTGTTAATTCCTTCATTTTCACTCTTTTTCTTCTTCTGATCATGATTATATTTAGTTACCGCATCGCTTCCACCTTCAGCGAGTATGGCCTTCTCTAGCACTCCAGTAAAAGTGTTCAATTGGAACATTGACACCTTTTTATACAACCAGGGCTTCAGTCCCTGCTCGAAACGTCTTGCCTTTCTCTCGTCAGTATGCACTTGATATATGGCGAACCTAGCCAACCCATTGAATCTTACCGCATAATCTGATACAGACATATTCCATTGTTTCAACTCTAGAAACTGGACCTCCATTTGGTTTTATGAGCTGGTCGGAAAATACATCTCGAAGAACATCTCCTTGAATCTCTCCCAGGTAATCACACCTTCTCCTCCCCGTACCTTGTTTGTCTGCCACCAATAACTGGCTTCGGATTTTAGCATGAACGTCGTGTATGCGGTTTTATTTTCCTCTCTTACTCTAGCGACATCAAACACTTTCTCCATCTCCATAACCCAGGTTTGAGCTTCGATCGGGTTTATGGAGCCCTTAAACTCTGGCGGTCCCACCGCCTTGAAATCCTTGAACGATGTATTTAGTGGAGCTTGAGGTTGATTGTTAATTGCTCCTGCTAATAGGTTCACCAGTTGCTGAACGGGGTTAGCGCTGGCGTTGTTGTTGTTAATCATCGGTTATCATTAAGCTTGTTGACGGTTTGGTCTTCTTCTAGGCGGCATATTTCTGTTAAGAATATACGCTTATTAAGTCTTATTCAATCCCTTAAACATTTAAAGTTCAACTAAAACATTTAAACATAATCATTTAACACATTATATCATTAAACTCTGATATTTATTCAAATCAAAAGTTTTAGCATCAAACGATAGCATCACTACTATTCACATCAACTATCCCGAGATAAATAATCTACAGGATTTAAAATATTAAAATATTCCTTTGTTTATAAACACATTGGAATTTACATCTTTAACTACCAGATAGGTTTTCACATAATTAAACTAATCTTATCACTGCCTGTTAAGGCGCTGAATAGCCTTACCACGTTCCTCTTCCATGATGCGGGACATCGTCCTGCGATCTAGCATATATGATGGTAGTCCTTTGAACTGAATTGGGTATCTCATAACTCGATCCTGAGCCTCATCCATTGCATTTTGAAGTGTAGAATACGTCTCCCCAAGCTTAGCCTTCTTTGCACGACAATCCTCTTCTGCAAGATCAGCACAACGTGATTCTCTTACCCAGCCCTCCTCTGCTATGGGCAGCCTTTCTGAGCTCTCTTTCAGCTCCTTCTTCAACTTCTCTATTTCTTCGGACTTCTCATCGGTTTGACCCTTCTCGTGAACTAAATCTCACTCCACGTTTCCTAAACGTGTGTGAAGAGTCACAATCTCCCTGTCCTTCTGCTCAATGGTAATCTGCTGAATAACCGTCCGCTCCTTTAGCACCTAAACAGTGTCTTGTAACTCTATGTTACAATCATAAATCGCATCATACATCTCAGCATCGATGGAGTTTGGTGGAAACTCCTCTTCTTCCTCTTCTTCCTCAGAATCCTCCTCTGGATCAGTCTCAGGCTCATGCTCCTGACCAACAACAATGATCAACGAAGATGGATCTCTCTGTACCAACTGCTCCCTGACGACATGACTGTCTTGGGACACCTCCTCTGTAGGTACTCGAGGCTCCTCCTCCCCAGCTCAACTAGGTCCTCCAACATCCGACATCCTAACAACACAGTTCAAGTTTTAGTTACTAAGCCGTACTAGCGAGCACAAAATTTAACATATAACACGTAAAGTCTTTTATTATCTTTAATGAATTAAGAAATTCATTTCTTAGAACTCGATAAGACTTTTCCATCAATGTGTTCTCAATCTCCTACAAGGCTACTACCTAAGGTTGTTCCCCCACCTATGGTTCATAACCTACAGCTTTGATACCAACCTGTGACACCCCAAAACCTAGGTACTTCACTTCCGTGGGGTTTGGTGTTCACTAAACAAACATCATCTATCTATCTACCCTTAATAATGCAAACCATGCAATAGATAGAAATAAATAAATAAATATTCTCCTTATTGGGTTACACCATCTGCATAAAAATACAATCCCAGGTCACTCTAACCTTAAACATTTATGCGAAATCATAAACAAATAACAAGTCTTAAACAACATCAAGTCTGAACATAAATACATAATCACATAAACAACAAGTCTTCATCACTTGTTAATCTTGTCCTTGCCTTTACTAGTGGAAGGCTCGTTGGATCTTTCGTTCTTTACTGCAATGTTATTATTACACAAGAGTGAGCACAATTGCCCACAAGTATCACAATACAACAATAAAATAATAACATGCGAGTGAATCAACAACTTCTGTAACAAGAAAACTCAGCTTTTGAATCAAGAATGAATAACAAGAATCAAAAGAACTTCTGAGGGACATAAGACCTTGAACTATGTCCTAGGTTGTCAAGTATTTATACTTGAAACCTTTAACAGTCATAAGACCATGGACTATTCTTCTCGTACTTAGGGGGATCAGCCCTTAGTACCATACTGTGCACAATATCTTAACACTAACGCATAAGTAATCCCCTATACAAGGTTGTTCGTCTCAGTTTGACATTAGAGTCCGCACCAAAGAAAGTTTGGTTTGGATAGTTCAACAAGGGTTCTGAAATTTAGAACGTTCATCAACTATGAACTAGTCGAATCGTTAAGGGTTAGCTAGTCTAACAAGGTTCAACCGTAACTGATATTTAAATTGAAATAAAATCTCAAGAGGTATACAATAGAATAAGTATTGTATACCAACATCATACTTTGAAAGGTTAATAAACAAAACAGACTTGATCAATAATAATGAGAATTTGCTCGATATAGAGAGGTTTATAAACTTATATAACAATAACAAGTAGGGTTAGGAAACTTGCCTTGTGCGTAGATTACACGTTAATTTATACACGTTCCTTGATTTAATCCTACAAATCATTTACATTCACAATACCAGTCAATTATAACGTAATTAGTTATCACAAATTCATTCTTTTTGTCTAACTCGGATTATGACTATACTTAGTCAAATTACCACAGTTACTGTCACATAATTTACACTTCACAAACAATAAGCTAACTATGTATTCAATAATTTAATTCACACATAAATGTGTTATTAATATGTTAAGAATTTATTTTAACGTCTCGTTATATGTCTAACATAATTTATGTTCCTTAGATTTGGTTACTATCACATTTCTAGACTTGAACAATTAAAAAAATTTCCTTTCTGGACAATCTGCTAAGTGGTGTTGCGGTGCCATCATCAGGCTTAATCTCGGCGTTGCGGCGTAGTGGCACTACGACTTGATCTTTGGAGCTGTGATGCGATGGCGTGCGGTCTTGGGTCATAGCGTGGAATCAAGGCGGCAAGGGCCATGAACCAAGATACCGATTCTGCAATTCATGAAAAATTGCAGAACATGGCCAAAACCTCCAATTAATTTATTTTTACACGAATTTAGACATACCCAAACACTGAAATACACATATAACTACTACTCAACCCTTCTAGCATATTTTTGACAAGTTAAATCACATAATTTACATAATCACAACATGTAATTTCACTGTAATTGATGTTCTTGAAGGTTTTGAACACAAAACATAAAAATTAACACCACGAGTTCGTTATAACACAAAATCTGTCCATTTGAAGTTTGTTTTCTTCGTTTTGACAAGCATAATTATATACAAATGTAAAATTTATGAGACAATATATGTTTGAAGTATTAAATTTGTGTGTAAGGGCCATATGGCCATATTTCTATACTCTGTAATTTTGTAGCAACAATATACGACATATTTTATGAAACTGATGTTATGGAACAATACAATATGTAATAAAAACATGTTATGTTAACATATCATCACATATATATATTTATATATATATATATAGTATAGGGATGGTGATCCATCTGAGAAGATGATCAACAGCACCCTCCCAAGACTTCCGGAGAGACGGACCAACGATCAACAAAGATGGCCCCAGTCATCATCAGCTTTCGGCAAAAGCAGAAAGTAGTCAACAACAGCATCATTGTTGTCCCCCCAGTCAATCAACTTTTACTTTAAGTAAAATGCTTTTACTTTTACCTTAGTAAATGTAAATGTAAAATGTTTTTACTTTTACTTTTACTTTAGTAAATTACTTTTACTTTGTACTTTTACTTCAGTAAATGTAATAGTGAATCCTGCGTGATTCAATAGTAATTTACTTTTCAGTTTTCTATTTAAGTAACTCGAAGTGTTTAGAGTTACTCAGGCTTTTCTTTTGTAAGAAAACCTCACCTGAGGTCCTCTCTCTGCCTTCTCTCTAGGAAACGAAGAAGAAGCTTGTTGCTTCCTTCTTCTAGTAAGATGAAGAAGAAGTTCTTCATACTTCTCTCTTCCATTCTGATTTATCTAGGTTATAATGTAATCCTTTCCTCAACCGTTTATAAATAAAATAAAGAGATTACTTTACCGATTCATATATATATATATATATATATATATATATATATATCCACATAATCACTACCATTTCTAATTACAGATATTTATCAGAACTTGAAAGTCATTTTCATGAAAACTTCAACGACGTAAATTAAATTTGAATTTAAGGGTTTACCCTTGATTACTCTGCTTGGATTACACAAGGTGATAACAACTTCTAATTTCCCACAATTCTTCTTCTTTAATCTCACTGATTCTCAAATTTCTCTCTGATTTATTTTTCCAGACTTAGCAAAATAAAAAAAAGAAGACGTATATAATAAAGAAAACTGACGTTGCGTTGTCAATTAATCCGATCATGGGTTAACTGCCCTCAACCTCCATTAAGGCCTTGTTTGGCTATTCTTAAAAGAATCATAACCGTTTAATTTAATAAATCTTTTATACTATAGTTTAATAATGTCACGCTCATTTACACAATAAATCAATTCTCTTATTTAATTTAATTCAAATATAAATATAAATAAAATATAATAATTTCTCATTAATTCACATAGTTACATAATTAATTTTTGCCAATTATTAATTATGTCAAATTATTAATTTTCTAATTAATTAGAACAAAATTATGCTTGTTAATTAATTCATTTAATCAAATAAGCTCAATTAAATACATACTTTGAATATAAAAATTCTCCACATTAATTTAATAATATAACACATATAATTAAATTAATCTACCGCAACTTCATCAATTAATTCTTGAATCTTATAATTAAATCTTTAAAAAATATTTATTTAATTCAATAAATATTAAAATTAATTTACAAAATCTCGTTTGTCACATCTGTTCCCCCTTAAAAGGATTCTGTCCTCAGAATCACGACTCAAACAATTCGTCCCGTTACATTTATTGATTAGACTAATCTATAATTGATGAGTGTTCTAAAATTCTAGAATCACTATTAAACTATTCCAAACTAAACTTTCTTTAGTGCGAAAATCCTAAAGTCAAACTGAGATAAACAACCCTAATATAGGGGATTGTGTACGCATTAGCATTTAGATGTTTGTGCACAATACATGGTACGAAGGAATGATCCCCCTAAGTACGAAAGAAAAGGTCTGTATAGTCTAATGACTGTTAAAGGTTGAAGTATAATTACTTAATAACCTTGGGACATAGTTCATGGTCTTAAGACCCTCATATATAAATCTTGAACTTGTTTCCAAATTTTGACTGGAAGAAAAAGTTCTTAAGTATTCAGTATTCGTTGCTTACTCCTATGTTATTGCTATTGTCATCATTATATAAGTGAGCAATTGTTTGCTCACTCTTGCATTTAACACTGCAGCTAAAGTTGAGAAAGTTGATGAACTGTCTTCTAGCAAAGGCATGGGCCAGATGTCTAAATGATGAAGTCCTATTTGATTTTATTTAATAGAATTCTATTATGAGACTTATTTTATTTTGTGATGTATTCGCAGACTTATGTAATAGTTTAAGGTTAGATTACTTGGGATTTGTTTTATGTTGATGTAACCCTATAATGGGGAGGATTATTATTTAAGTTGTTTAATTTATGTATTTATCCTTGATTATGGGTAGTTAGAAGTAATTGTTTTGGATAGTGAACACCAAATCCTGTAGGAATGAAGTACCCGGATTTGGGGTTGTCACATATATGATGAAAACCTTAATAAGCATGCATACTAACTAATTTCATGACTATCTCATATGTGTACATGGTGAGCATAGTAGTCCTTGTGATTCATGACCTCATTTGGCCTTAAATTATTTAAAATATCAAACTAGAGCTATACATTTCAAAGATGAACGTAAGATAACCTTAAGAGCATGGAAGAATCTTTAATAAGTATCTAAGTATATGTTACAAGCATGCTAAAGAATGGGACATAATCAAGAAGTGCAAAGCTCAACTCTAGTCGTGTTAGAGGGACGTCAGAATGCTTGGCCAGTCCCTAAGCTTCAACTGTAGAACAAATTGCGTCCTCCTGCAGTCTGGTATGGTTACTTATTTGTAAACTGTAAATTGCAACTTACATGTTATATTAGTTTTAGTATTATTACATGATGATAAAAGAGTCATAGTACATGATAACTATATGAAACCAAGAATCTAAGGTTATACAAACTTTGTATTTCTTTTATACAAGATGGTTATATAGATACATGGTGTGATAACATATTAAGGTGATTTTCCACTTACGTTTCTAAGATGATAAGGAATGTGTATCATGACTTATGTGATCAAACATGTATGACATTATTAACTTATAGAGTTGAGTAACTAATAAAAATATGTTGTATACATAACTGCGTTACAACAGGATTGCAAGTGTTGATAATGTGACGCCCCCAAAATAGGTATACATCACCCATTCTGAGTCTCCAGATATCACACTATAAAAATCAATTACAAACTTCATTTATACAAATGTTGAACTGTCGTACAGAATACGACCACAGTTAAACTGTGAGTTTTAATACAAATGTATGTAACTCTCATGGTGCCTCGACCACAACCTTACAATGGTACTTTACATAAAAGTATAGTCAAAAACTATTTTAGAGATTAAAATCTTTGTGAAGTACTCAAGGAAACCTTCGTACATGGGAGACCATGCGTCTAGGTTATGATAAATATTATATGTCCACAGAATTATCCTTGGTTGACCCAATAGACCCCAAAGAAAAATGAGAAGATTATTATCATCTTATTTCCAATGGTGAGTCTTCTCTTGACATATAACTATCTCCACTGTCTCCAAGTAAAAATTATATTTCAAATAAACTCCAAGATCATATAGGTAGTACTCGTAGATATACTCAACAAGTGGATGTGCACAACCCTATCTTATGATAACACGAGGTTATATGTCATTAGACATCTTGTATGATAGTGGCAAAACACCCTTCCAAAGTTGGGTTCACCTCACCCTATTCGGTTCACCAAAATTAAATATCAAATGACGTATACAATACAACACACTTATCTAAAGTTCTCAATAAAATTATCTCCATACTATTTAGGGAGAACCTCAATGACTATAGACCACCGCTTCTATTCCTGAATTATCCCCAACTATTCGTTTTTCATAAATAAAATTGAAATTTTTATTCCTCTATTCATTATTCTAAATTAATAAGGTGTTAATTTGATATAATGCTTTGGTTATGGGTGAAATATGCAAATTTTACAAAATAAGCAAGTGGTTATAAAATATTCATTTCTGTCGGGGAATATTCGTTTGGTCGTGGAATATTCTTGTTGTCGAAGAATATTCTTACGACGGCGCATCCATTTGTGGGCCCCATAACGTAAAATGGTTGGATGAAGGAAAATGACAAAGTATGAGTTTTTATGAATAACGGCGTAATTATTCTGAATTAACAACTGTTGGAATACACAGTGGTTAAAATACTGATGTCTGGCGTGGTTGCACGATGCACACGGTATTACCGCAGATATTGTTGAATTATTGATTCTTGCGTGAAGGCACTACTCAATAATTATTACGATGAATTCTTATTCAATATTTTATTTTATTGATTCAATAATTATTGCGTTGATATTTTATATTATTATTGTTTCAATAATTGTCAACTTGCACATATTTCCCATTATCGGATCAATAATTCATATTATTTGAATAATATTATTAGATAGCATTATTGGCAATGTCTAGAAAGTTACATCGAGGAGAGGTTTGGTCACCTAATTGCGGCGCCAATAAAGGAGAAATCCTTATTGAAAGCCCCTCTTTCTGAGAAGCTGCTGGTTGTCATAATTGTGATTACGTAATATTATTTGTGAATAATTAATTATTGATTTATATGATAAGAAAATATTTATTTGATGTGGATATAAATGATGGATTTATTTATTTTATGTGGTTATAAATGAAGGAATTAATCTTTGAGTATTTTATCGATTTTTTGTCGAAATGGAGGTATTAAAAATCATCCGTTTGTGGATTTTGGATATTTTCTGTTTGGAATTTAGAAAAACTCAAAGCTACAAAGTTGTAGAGAATTCGATTTCGTGTGGAATAGACATAAAATTCGTATTTTTCTGATAAACAGGCTATTTTCTATGAATTACTGAAGTTTCAAAAATTAAAATGATTTTTATTAAATTATAGGTGGGACCCACTTATGTTATAAACATGTGAAATTTCTTACTCTTCAAGATGGATGGTTGGTTGGCTTGGCTTTTCAAAGTGATGGCGTAGAAAGAAGAAAAAAATAATATTTCATTATTTTAGTCTCCTATAGCGTTCTAGCATTTTCCTATAAATAGACGCTTAGGTTAGAATTGAAAATCACACCAGAAACAAGTTTTCTTTCTCTCTAGATTATCGAGCGTATTTTTGTGAGTATTTTGATACTTTGAGAGTTGTTGTTCAGTACAAGTTTCCTTCGGCTTTCTATCCGATATTCCGATCAAAAGTACCGTTATTTTGAGGTAAGGGATGTTATTTTCTTCTTAAATGATATTATTTTCTTCAATATCATTATGCCAAAATATTGGTTTAAACTTTTTAATCAAATTTGGAACTTTTGTGTCGGGTTACTATTCACGTATCGACCTTATTCACGTATCTGACCTTATTCACGAATCGACACTATTCACCAAAAAAATAAAAAATTTTCTTTTTATCCAAGATGTCTATTATGGTTACTATCTTTGATTGTATCCATGTTTTGATCTTTATTTTTGAATTACCTTCATAATTGGTTATTATGAAGTATTATTGATCTTGGATAAACCGTAATACTGAATCCACGATATTTGTTCTTACATCTCCTTTGGATTCGTTTTCTTTAAAATATTTTTCATCATCCTCGGTCTTAAATGATGATATTCTTGAATATCTTTGGCATGTAGTGCAGATGAATGATTAATGATGAATATCTTTGGCCGTAGTGCAAAGATGAGCAGTGTTGAGATGAACATGACCAATTAGTGATACAAATGAATATCTTTGGCTGTGGTGCAAAGATGAATATTTGATTAAAGATGTATATTGATTGATGTTACTGAGGATAAAATATTGATGATGGACTTTTAAATCTTAGAAGATAGTAGAATTCATTCTCTACGTTGACTCTTCTAATGGATTGTTGTTTCCATTTGCATTTGTTGATCTAAAACTTGTTGTCTATTATATTTTATCAGTTTTTCCTGTTGAAGACTAATGATAATTTGTTGTATATTATCTTAGTCATAATATTCTTTATTGGGCTAGTTGAGCTCACCCTTTTCCTTTTTGTTCCATTTTTCTTCTCGGGAGGTGAGAACATAGCGAGGATCTAGTCGGGGTATGGAGTGATGGTTCTAGAAAGATGTTTTAGATCCTCACTATTTACGTAAAATAGTGTATGAATAATTGTAATGAGGACTTATTTGAGTGTGGATATTGTCTAGAAGACAATATTTGTATTTAAACTCACGATATGTGTTGTCGTATTTTACGACAATTGTATTATTAAAGTTGTAGTTTGCTTTACATACCATGTATTTGGCGACTCAAATGGGTGTTATATACCTATTTTGGGGGCGTCACAGTTGGTATGAAAGCTTAAGGATATGGTCTCTGGCGGAGATCGGGAAATAAACTAGGAGGGGAGATATGAGGAAATCCTTCACTAGTGTGTCCTATCTAAGCTTATTTATTGGTCGGTCATAATATAGGGATATTATGTGATATGTAAATTTGTTTAATTAACCCTTGTTTTATGGCGATATTTAAGAATGGTTCATTTGAGAACGTTAACAATGGAGTGTATGAGGCTGTGGAACAACCTTTAGTCACAAACCGGAGAGCGTGCAACATGAAGGCAATATTCCTCCTGTAAATAACACTCTTAGAGCAAGCGATGAATGATGGAATGTTTAGGAGCTTTTTGTAGTTCATGCAAAATCGAGACGAGGAGACTTCGTGTACAAAATACGGGTGGAAATGATGGCAACGCATACGATTGCATCACAACCAAGCGATTCGAGGAGTTGGGACCACCAGTTTTAGGGGAAAGCCCGATCCGATTAAAGGTGGAAACATGGGTCAAGCAAATTACCAAAATATTTGATGTCTTGGGATGCGGAGGAACGAAGGTTCCATTACGCCACCTTTATGTTCCATGGAGAGGCGGA
This sequence comes from Panax ginseng, assembly GCA_020205605.1. Lineage (NCBI taxonomy): Eukaryota > Viridiplantae > Streptophyta > Magnoliopsida > Apiales > Araliaceae > Panax > Panax ginseng. The sequence goes on from CM035137.1 coordinate 45,655,531, forward strand.
TTCTTGGTGGGAATCAAGTGAGCGTACCCGACCCGGTACACTCAACATGTCTTGGGAAAGATTTGAAACTGTTCAATGACAAGTACTTTCACGAAAGTATTCATCATATGAAGGAGGTAGAGTTTATTAGACTAGAACGAAACAACATGGCGGTGTCTCGATGCGAGGAGAAGTTCGCGGAGTTATTCAGGTTTGCACCTCATTTGGTAGAAAATGAGGAACGTGTGAGGCGGATGTTTCTGAGAGGTCTAAAACTCGAGATTCGTCAATACATTATCTCTCATAAATTTTCTCTGTATTCAGATGTTGTCAATAGGACTCAATTATTAGAGCAAGATAATGAGTATACTTAAACGAGATCCTGACGAGGTCATCTGGGTGGCAATGATCATCGGGCGATGATAACCAGCGAGGAGGGAAGAATACGGACAAAAGCGGTAACCACTCGGGTGGTAATCGTGGCCATGATAATAGAAGAGGTGAGTCTAGTGGAAATTTCAAAAAGTGGAGATTCAACAATGACGGGAAGACATCAGCAGCAACACCAGCATCAAATGTTGCTAGGGGAGGAGAACGACCACCGGTCGTGTGTTATAAATGCGGGAAAGAGAGACATATCATCCCAAACTGTCCACAACAATCCAAGGTATGTTATAACTGTGGAAAGGGGGGTCATATAGCCCGAGAGTGTTCTGTATCAAAACCAAGTTTAGCGAGGATGGTGACTCCAAAAGCTGTCCCGGATAAGTCAAAATCAACGGTTCCTGGAAGAGCGTTTGTCGTGACTGGCCAAAATATGAGGAACCCGAACGAGGTGATCACGGGTAAGCTAATCATAAACTCTTGCGAAGTTTATACTTTACTAGATACCGATTCTACACATTCTTTTATCTCTCCTACTTGTGCTCAACGTTTAAACTTGACTCCGGAGAAATTGGATTTTAACTTATCTGTTGAAACTCCGTTGGGTGAAACCTTCGTTACATCTATAGTTTATAAATCTTTCTTGATCCAAGTTGACACTATCACATTACCTGTTGATCTTATCTCTTTAAAGATACTTACTTTTGATGTGATTTTAGGAATTGATTGGTTAACCACTCATCATGCCAAAATTGATTGTTTTAAATAAGGTTGTTAGTTTTCATATTCTAACCAACATGTTATGCGAATTCAAACAACTAAACCACTAAAATCGATCATTTGTCATATCAAGCCATAAAGCTATTTATTTATTAAAAATGGATGTCAAGCTTTCTTAGCCCATGTTATGGATTTGAATAAAGACAAATCGATTTGAATAATATTTTTTGTTGTTAGAGAATTTCTGATGTATTTCTGAAGAACTTCACGGTCTACCCCGAGCGTGATGTTGAATTCTTTATTGACCTTGAGCGGGTACAAAACCCATTTCTAAAACCCCATATCGAATGGCTCTATTAAACTTGAGGAGTTAAAAGTCCAACTACGAGGAATTGTTAGACATCGGTTTCATTAGTCCTAGTACATCTCCTTGGGGTGCTCTCTATTTTATTAAATAAAGAAGAAAGATGGGAGTATGCGACTTTAATATTGACTATCGAGAATTAAACCATGTCACCATCGAGAATAGGTATCCGCTACCTCGCATTGATGACTGTTTGACCGATTACAAGGAGCACAATTCTTTTCAAAGATCGATCTTAGATTACGGATATCATCGGTGAAGATTAAAAGCGAGGATATTCCAAAGACGCCTTGAGAACTTCGATATGGGCATTATGAATTCTTAGTCATATCTTTTGGATTGACTAATGCTCCTGCTGCTTTCATGGATATGATGAACCGAGTATTCAAGGAATATTTGGATCAAGTCATTGTTGTCTTTATTGATGACATCCTCATCTATTCTAAAAGCCATGAAGATCATGAGCACCATTTGAAGCTGATACTTGAAAGGCTTTGTGAAAACAAGCTATATGACAAGCTGAAGAAATGTGAGTTCTGGCTTGAGGAAGTAGCATTCCTTGGTCACGTGGTGTCAAAACATGGAGTATCTGTTGACCCGGCGAAGATTGAAGCAATACAAAGTTGAGAGCAACCAAATTCGGTGACCGAAGTGCGTAGCTTTCTGGGCTTAGCTGGTTATTATCAGAGATTCGTGGAAGAATTTTCTCGAATCGCTACTCCGTTAACTCAGTTGACTCGGAAGGATACAAAATTTGTATGGAGCGAGGAGTGCGAGAAGAGTTTCTAAGAGCTCAAGAGGAGACTCATTTCGGCACCTGTTCTGGCAATACCATCTGGTTCGGATGGATTTGTTATCTATAGTGATGCTTCAGGTAAAGGGTTATGATGTGTTCTCATGCAACATGGGAAAGTCATAGCCTATGCCTCACGACAACTCAAAGAATATGAGAGGAATTATCCTACTCATGATCTGGAGTTGGCAACAGTCGTATTCGCGTTGAAAATTTGGAGACACTACTTGTATGGCGAGAAAGTGGAGATTTATATGGACCATAAAAGCCTCAAATATTTATTCACCCAAAAAGAACTCAATATGCGGCAATGACGTTGGCTTGTACGATCATACTATTCAATATCATCCTGGAAAAGAGAAAGTAGTAGTTGACGCATTGAGTAGAAGATCATATGCGAGTACGAGTGCGATATTGTCAACACAAAGGCCCATATTGTATGACTTGCAAAGGATGGAGATAGAATTAAAGACTCCAGGGACCCACATGATGATGGCGAATATCTGAGTAGAACCGACTTTAATCGATAAAGTTAAAAGTTTGCTCAAGCTACGGACACAGGGGTGATCGTATGAAGAAGAAAGTACAAGAAGGAGCTATTCCAGAAGCAAGAATCGATGAAGAAGGAATACTTCGAGTCAACTCTAGACTTTGTGTTCCTAACAATTCTGACTTGAAGCATAGAATCATGATGGAGGCACACAACACCCCGTTTGCAATCCGTCCTGGGAGTACCAAAATGTATCATGATATTCGACATACATTTTAGTGGAAAAATATGAAGAGAGAGATCGCGGAGTTTATCTCGAGGTGTTTAACTTGTTAACGTGTAAAGGCGGAGCATCAAGTGCCAAAAGGTCCATTGCAACCACTTGAGATTCTGGAATGGAAGTGGGAACACATTACCATGTATTTCATTACGGTTCTTCCCAATGTTTCTCAAGGTATAGATGCGATTTGGGTTATTTTTGATAGATTAACCAAGTCTGCTCATTTCTTGCCTATACGTGAGACTTATTTCCTTGAACGTCTTGCTCATATGTACTTGAATGAGATTGTGAGATTGCATGGCATGCCAGTATCCTTAGTTTTAGATCGTGACCCAAGATTCACTTCACAATTTTGGGTTAGCTTGCAGAAAGCTATGGGCACGGATTTACGATTCAGTTCAGCATACCATCCTCAAACGGATGGGCAATCTGAAAGGACTATTCAAACTCTTGAAGATCTATTAAGACTATACGTCCTAGATTTCAAAGGAAGTTGGGATAAGTACTTGCCACTGGTGGAATTCTCCTACAACAACAATTATCAAGCAAGTATAGGCATGGCTCCATTCGAGGCGTTGTATGGACGAAAGTGTCGTTCTCCAGTATGCTGGGACGAGGTGGGTGAAGAAACTTTGTTGGGACAAGAATTGGTACGCATGACTACAGAAAAGATCCAAATGATTCGACAACGTACTCAAACCTCACAGGATCGACAAAAGAGTTATGTTGATCTTCATCGAAAGGATGTGGAATTTAATATTGGAGATCATGTACTGTTACGTATTGCTCCATGGAAGGGACTTACAAGATTTAGGAAGAGAGGAAAGCTCAATCCATGATTTGTTGGTCCATTTGAGATTCTTGACCGAATAGGAAATTTGGCCTATAAACTCGCATTAAATCCAAGCATGTCTCGTGTTCATAATGTTTTTCATATATCTATGCTTCGTAAATATGTGAAAGTCCCAAACCACATTATTGAGTTAGAACCAGACGAGATAACCGAAGATTTAATATACGAGGAGGTACCTGTTAAGATCTTGGATAAGAAAGAGCATGTCCTACGCACCAAGGTTATACTACAAGTTAAGATTTTGTGGATGAACCATGCTATTGAAGAAATGATCTGGGAGTTGGAATCGGAAATGAAAGTGAGGTACCCTCACTTGTTCGAAACACCAAGTACGTACGTCAATTTCGAGGACGAAATTTATAAGGAGGGGAGGTTGTAAGACCCCAAATTATTATAAATAAAATTGAATTTTTCCTCTATTCATTATTCTAAATTAATAAGGTGTTAATTTGATATAATGCTTTGGTTATGGGTGAAATGTGCAAATTTTACAAAATAAGCAAGTGGTTATAAAATATTCATTTTTGTCGGGGAATATTCGTTTGGTCATGGAATATTCTTGTTGTCGGGGAATATTCGTACGACGGCGCATCCATTTGTGGACCCCATAATGGAAAACGGTTGGATAAAGGAAAACGACAAAGTATGAGTTTTTATGAATAACGGCGTAATTATTACCAATTAACTTTGTTGGGTTACACAGTGGTTAAAATACTGATGTCTGGCGTGGTTGCACGATGAACACCTGGTATTGCAAGATTATTGTTGAATTATTGATTCTTGCGTAAGAAGGCCTTTACTCAATAATTGTTACGATGAATTCTTGTTTAATATTTTATTTTATTGATTCAATAATTATTGCGTTGATATTTTATATTATTGTTGTTTCAATAATTGTCATTGCAATATTTCCCATTATCGGATAAATAATTCATATTATTTGAATAATATTATTAGATAGCATTATTGGCAATGTCTAGATAGTTACATCGAGGAGAGGTTTGGTCACCTAATTGCGGCGCCAAGATGAAGAAATTCTTATTGAAAGCCCCTTTTCTTAGAACCTACTGGTTGTCATAATTGTGATTCTGTAATATTATTTGTGAATAATTAATTATTGATTTATATGATAAGGAAATATTTATTTGATGTGGATATAAATGTTGGATTGATTTATTTTATGTGGTTATAAATGAAGGAATTAATGCTGAGGTATTTTATCAGTATTTTGTCAGAATTGAGGTATTAAAAATCAACCGTTTGTGGATTTCGGATATTTTCTGTTTGGAATTTAGAAAAACTCAAAGCTAAAAAGTTGTAGAGAATTCGATTTCGTATGGAATAGACATAAAATTCATATTTTTCTGATAAACGGGCTATTTTCTATGAATTACTGAAGTTTCAAAAAATAAAATGATTTTTATTAAATTATGGGTGGGACCCACTTATGTTATAAACATGTGGGCTGTTGAATACTCTTCCAAGATGGTTGCTGGTGGCTTTTCAAAGTGATGGCGTAGAAAGAAGAAAAAAAAATATTTCATTATTTTAGTCTCCTATAGCGTTCTAGCATTTTCCTATAAATAGACGCTTAGGTTAGAATTGAAAATCACACCAGAAACAAGTTTTCTTTCTCTCTAGATTATCGAGCGTATTTTTATGAGTATTTTGATACTTTGAGAGTTGTTGTTCATCTGAAGTTTCCTTGACTTTATCCGATATTCCGATCAAAAGTACCGTTATTTTGAGGTAAGGGATGTTATTTTCTTCTTAAATGATATTATTTTCTTCAATATCATTATGCCAAAATATTGGTTTAAACTTTTTAATCAAATTTAGAACTTTTGTGTTGGGGTTACTATTCACGTATACGGCACTATTCACGTATACGGCACTATTCACGAATACGACACTATTCACCGAAAAATAAAAAAAATTCTTTTTATCCAAGATGTTTATTATGGTTACTATCTTTGATTGTATCCATGTTTTGATCTTTATTTTTGAATTCTGCTTCACAATTGGTTATTATGAAGTATTATTGATCTTGGATAAAGCGTGTCTACGAATCCACGATATTTGTTCTTACATCTCCTTTGGATTCGTTTTCTTTAAAATATTTTTCATCATCCTCAGTCTTAAATGATGATATTATTGAATATCTTTGGCATGTAGTGCAAAGATGAATGATTAACTGATGAATATCTTTGGCACGTAGTGCAAAGATGAACAGGTGTTGAGATGAACATGACCGAATTGGTGATACAAATAAATATCTTTGGCACTTGTAGTGCAAAGATGAATATTTGATTAAAGATGTATATTGATTGATGTTACGAGGATAAAATATTGATGATGGACTTTTAAATCTTAGAAGATAGTAGAATTCATTCTCTACGTGACTCTTCTAATGGATTGTTGTTTCCATTTGCATTTGTTGATCTAAAACTTGTTGTCTATTATATTTTATCGATTTTTCCTGTTGAAGACTAATGATAATTTGTTGTATATTATCTTAGTCATAATATTCTTTACTGGGCTAGTTGAGCTCACCCTTTTCCTTTTTGTTTCATTTTTCTTCTCAGGAGGTGAGAACATAGCAGGATCTAGTCGAGGTATGGAGTGATGGTTCTAGAAAGATGTTTTAGCAGTCCTAACTATTTCTGTAAAAGAGTGTATGAATAATTGTAATGAGGATTTATTTGAGTGTGGATATTGTCTATTTGTATTTAAACTCACAGTATGTGTTGTCGTATTTTGCACGACAATTGTATTATTAAAGTTGTAGTTTGCTTTCTGTACCATGTATTTGGCGACTTAGAATGGGTGTTGTATACCTATTTTGGGACGTCACAATAATCATACCAAGTCCATCTATGCACTATGGGCCAAAGATGACTTTTACCACATCATTTGTAACATTACGGTCATGATTATATCGAATAATCCCTGGTCATAATCATACCAAGTCCATCTATGAACGTAAGTCACAGATGACTTTCAACACAATATAAGCATGAGGATCATGACAACGATATAAAGAATCAATCAAATGAGATAAAGGATAAATATTAAACATTTATAATATAAATTATCCAGGGTTCAAGAATATCCCAATGTTATCAATCACTTAATAATCTCATAATCTAATATCATTAATATTATAACAATATTTTAATTATTTCTTAAACTTATAAATAATTTATTTTAATTGTTTACACTTTACCAAATAATGCATTTAATCATTCAAAAATGCCATACTCATAAGATTTCATCACCAATGATCAAATCTCTTATCAAAAATCTGCATATACCCTATATAGGATTCCCAAGCCATAAAATCCTATTTACCAATTTTCAACTTCACATAACATATTTAACTCATATACTCATAACTAGTGCATTTTCATGAAAAATACCAAATCAGTCCCAAAAATATTTCTTTTCTGGGATTGAGCAGAATATAGTCCCATATTGAACATATATTTTTCTTGGAATTTTTAAAATTCATTTACTATTTTTCATAAATCAATTTCTAATTAATTCTTTAAGAAATTAGCTACCTCAAGTTTAACTCCAAAAATTCCCAAATCTTGGCAGGATCTTACACATGTTAACGTGATCTTCCAGTTTAAATTTCATGGTCATCGGAGTTATAGAACTCCAGTTATAGCATTTTTCGTCAGAAAAACCTAAATATTAAAATGGTCATAACTTGCTCATTTTAAATCCGAATGAGCTCATTTTTGGACAGGAGGTACTTTATACCATATATTTTCATGTCCCAAAAGGCCGAAATTTTTCTCCCAAATTAAGTGGCCGAAACAGCCCTTTTAAACTTCTGGGTAGTAGTTTTTTTGGTGTTTTGCAGTTTTTGACTCCTTTGCTAAAATCAGTCCACACGAAAATTTACAACACCTTTTCCAGTGATTCCACTTGGATAAGTTAGAAAACTCATAGATCTAACTCTAGAGCTTGACCAAACTCAAAAGGTCGAAATATAATAGGAGATATGGTCAATTGAATTTTATATTCCATTTTTACCAAAATCTAATTTTCAACCCTTTGTGATTTCTAAGAAACTTTCATGTTTTCACATAATAACCAACATAACTTATCATAACACTTACTAATACTACATATACCCATGATTTTTATCAGTCCAAAGCTTTTATTATGGCTTTTATCATAATCCACGTAAACAGATCATTTCCACAATTTAATAAGGAATGAATACAAAGGATCATTCACCATGCATGTGGTAATCCACATAGATAGGTTATTCCAACAGAATAATAAAGAATGAAATAACTGAAGAATTCACCATACATGCGATAGATCGCATGCATGTTATTCTTAATGTAATAATAAAGAATGTAATCAGTCAGCGTAATTATGACCGGCGTGATATTCCAATGTAATAATAAATAATGGAACCGTGTCATGCGTAACGCATTATATGTGATATATTCGGCTGTGATATTCGATAGAATAATAAAAAATGGAATAATAGAAGAATTTCACCATGTATGCGATCTTGCACAGACAAAGTTATTCCAACATAATAATAAGGAATGGAATAATAGAAGAATTTCACCATGTATAGGGTAGTCCACGTATACAGGTTATTCCAACAGAATAATAAAGAATGGAATAACAGAAGTTCTCTTCATGAATACGAAAGAAATAATAACCCTTACCTTAGAACAAACTGGATATAGGAGTAGTGAAGTAGCGTAATACTTTTCTTCTTTCTCTTTATAGTTTCTCTCTAGAGTTTCAAAGAATTCGTAAGAAATAATGAAGGAATGAGCTTCTATTTATAGGAGAATGGATCTGAATAGTAACTAATTCTGAACTAGTCCAGTATTGATTTACTTTTAAACAGCATTTGGTCATTGGTTTACTATAAAATATTCTAATAAAACAAAATCTTTTAAATAAAATATAATATATTCTTTATAATCTAATAAAACGAATAACTTTATAAAAGTATTCTGCTTTATATAAAAAAAAAATTACTATGCAAACACTATGTAGGCACTATGCATAATAAAATATAATATATTATATTTATAGTCTAATAAAACGAATAACTTTATAAAAGTATTCTGTTTTATATAAAAAGATTTTACTATACAAAACACTATGCATAATAGAATATAATATATTCTATTTATAGTCTAATAAAATGAATAACTTTATAAAAGTATTCTGTTTTATATAAAAAGTTTTTCTGTTTTATTACATAATAATACTAATAAAACAAAACTTCATCATCATTATTATAATTCATAGTATTAATCGACGAGGTCGTTCCCAGGAAAGAGGGGGCTTTCCAATAAGGATTTCTCCCTATTGGCGCGCAATTAGGTGACCAAACCTCTTCTTGGCAGAACTTCTAGACATCGTTAATATTGCAACTAATAATATTAATAGCTTTTTTATCTCAATTATTGATTTAATAATATATAAAATATCGACAATAATTGAATCAAACTAAGTGACTTCTCAAGTAAACATTAATAATCAATACCGTGTGCTACTATGCAACCACGCGTATTTTACCACCGATTATTTTATAATAACTTGCTTACTTTGAAAAAAATTTAAATGTCACCCTTAACTTTAAACTTTTATCAATTTAACTATTTACCAAAATAGAAAAATTGAATACTTTTATTTCATAAAATTCTGGGTTCACATATAAGTTTTAAGTTGGTAAACTACGCTTGAGGAAAGTTCCCTAACTTACACAACTTTGGATTTTGTGTAAGTTCTCTAACTTCATTTGATTCTCATATTGAATGCAAGTTCCCTAATTCTTTACACTGTATATATTGTGTAATCCAAATTGTTGCCATATCAACCATATTTCTCTCAAGCAAATATCTATTACTATTCGAAAATCATTTGTATATCTTGATGTTGTTTCCTACATTGAACTTATCCTTCTTAAATGCATTATAAAAGTTGTCTAAGCCATTGATTCTGCTAGACTATTATCTTATGTTAGAAAGCTATCCAAACTAAATTGACTTGGTGTAGACTCTTAAATCTGCTGAGATGAACAACCCTCATTGAAGGGGAAATTATATAATTGTCGGGGAACCAACGTGCGCACATACTAGCATGTTTAAATGTTATTCATAACATAGGGTACTTAGGTTGATCACATGTTGTGCTCGTTTTTATTGAATTTTTTAGTATAATACTGTTAATTCTAGTAGAAGTTCGTAGTCCTTAGTGGCTACTAAATGTTCATTATTCCTGAACCTAGATAGGATATATTCTTGATTCTGGTTGATATATTTCAGTCCATAGTGACCTTTATTGAGAATTGTTGATAATTTATGAACAACTATTCACTATCATACCCTTGAGATTTGAACTTTATAACTGTTCACCCTCATTACGATATTACTTGCTGGGTAAATTTGTTGGTCATCCTTGCTTTCCTTAAAACTTTCAGTTAAGGCAGAACGTGGTGAACCCTCAGGCAAGGACAATGGTAAAGAGAAGGCTTTAGAATAGCTTTATTTCTTAGTACTAGGAATTTGCTGTCATTATGTTGTATAATAACTTATTTACTATGATGTAATAATTTATGTTAAATTAAGTTGTAATGTTGTAGTAACGGTTGCGAGACCTTGGGACGAGAATAATTATGTTATGACAATATAAGTTATTATATTTTTCGTTGTGTGAGATTTTGATTTATTATTAGAGTTAGCACGTGATGAACCAAATTCGAGATATGAGGGTCTGAATTTTGGGGCGTCACAGGTTGGTATCAAAGCATTAAGTTATAAACCTTAGGCGTGAGAATCCTTAGACTATAACCTTAGAAGAACTTATAAGATAGAGGGAGATAAAACTCATATAGAGTTTTTCTAAAAATTTAGTGGCGTTATGAAATGTATTTTCATTCCACAAAATAAGTTTATGTTTGATTTTCGCATTCTATCAAAGTTTGTTGTTTGATGTCTTGTGTTTGTTATTGTAGGATGTTGAACTTAGGAGGACCCAATAGAGTGGAAGAGGAGGAGCCACGTGACATACATGTAGTGTATGAGGCACCTCTGATAGTGGAGCCCATTTCGATAGTAGCCCCTATAGATGACGAGGATGAGGAGGAAGAGATGGAGTCAGTTGTCGTAGAGTTAAATTATGTGGAAGATCCCATGGAGTATGAGCCCGTGGAAGACTCCGGCGAGGCTACATTCGAGGATCGAATGTTGGGGGAATACGAGGAACGGATTCTAGAATTTGAGTGTCGGGTTGAGGAACTAGAGACCCGGGCTTAGGAAAGAGAAACCGAGATGCAGAAGCTGAGGGAGGAAGACCATAAGTGGAAGCTGGAGATACAGGAGTTAGAGGTAGAACTTGCATATCGCAAGGAGGCAGGAGTACAGATAGGAACCCTTTTCCATTGAGCAATAGCCAGGAATGTTGAGTTGGAATGCAAACTAGAGGAGTCCGAGCAGAGGGAGCTAAGCGAGAAAGCTGAGAAGAAAGTCCTTCGTACACAGTTAGAGATGGAGGTTATGGATAGGATCCACTTTGAGGAAAAGTGGGAAGAGGTCAATGATAGGGTAAGAGACCTGAAAGATGAGGTGAGGTGTAAAAGGAGAAAGATGAACCAAATGAGCTATGCTTTTCGCACAACTATGGAGAGATTGATTGATGGTATGTACCATTATCCGACGGAACAGGGACATACCCATCACACTTTGAGCAGAGAAATGATGGCTCACATGACATATATCGAGGACAAGAGCGCAGTGGAGCATAGGATGTTGGGATAGCTTGTTGGTTTAGTGTCCAGTAGTGTAGATTTGTTTTGAATGATATGTAATCCCAATCTTTTGTGTGAGATATGGGATAGTTATGTAAACCCCAAGTAGGTTTATGTTAAAAGGGTAGCATATTAGTGTTTCCCCATCTTTTGTGATATTAGGGGATAAATGTTAATGTTTATAGAAGTATGCTAGGAATGATCATATCGATGTAATGATTTGGCATATGAATATAAATGTTCTTATTTCAGAAAATGTGTTATAAAATTTTGTTTCCTTTTGAATAAAGAAATACTTAAGTAATATAATTAAATAATAAGAATGAAATTTTGTAATGCAGAAAATGTCGCCCAGACGTAGACCAATGACACCGAAAGAGTCGGTCAATAACGAGAGAGAACAAGTAATCCCTATCCAAAGGCTAGTAGATTTGCTAGGAGAGGCCCTGCGTGGAATCCAATACTGTAGACACTCGAAATTTTTCGCCTACTTGTTACTAACATTGCAGGAAGCACGAAATCTTCTTTCAGAGATAACCGTGGAAGACAGCTCAGCTTAATCCTGGAAATACCACCGAAAGTTTAATTTCAACCCCGGAAAACACACCAGGAGTATCATTTTCCCACCTCAAAGATAACCCCGGGGATAGTAGTGCAAATACCAGAAATTCCACCGGAGAAGGTCGATTCATCTTGGAGATAACCCCGAGATGTTCAGTCTTAATCCCAGAAACAACACCGAGAAAGACAATATAAACCTTGGAGATAACCCCAAGGAATGCAGATGCAATCCAGAGATAACCCCGGAGATTCTCGTTTCAACCCATGTAGTCAGCTTCAACCTCGGGACTCACACCAAGACACTCAATTCACAAACCCAAAGATAACCCCGATAGGACAGACACACCTCACAGACAACCCTGAGGGCATTCAACACTTGCAGCAACCCAATCTCAGAGATAACCCTAAGCAATGTCTACTTTATCAGCCAAAATCGGATATAACCCCGGTGAAGTATAAAATTTTCAACTTGCCACCTCAACCCCACATGGCGCCGTCTCAACAAACAATAGTCAACATATATTCTACACGACAAATGTCCCACAAGAACCGAGGAGTTTCAATCCGGTGACTACTACTACATGAGGAGAAACACACGGATAGAATTTGAAGCTTGAAGAGATAGGACATGGTTCCATCTTCCACGACTTTGTACAACCTCTAATCCCATGTCATTCGTAGCTCTCTCAACAATGGCAATCAAAGCAGGTCTTATACACCTCAATCGGATGCTCGGATTGAAGTTACGCAAGTTCGAAGCGGACATCACGTTGCCAGCGTGCACGTGCTGAGACAGCGGGGACCCGCAGAGCCCAGGGCACCCCGGGCACCAGTGCATCTGCATCTGCACTGCTGCCGCCATAAACACACTGCAAACTCCCCCCTCTATAAATAGAGGGCTTGGGGTGGCCATATTCAAGAGAAAAAAAAAGCGAGGAAGCCTTTCCAATTTGCTCTGTACACACCCTATATTGAGTGTTTTCTCATTTTAAACACTTGTGAGCTCACATATAACTATATTTTTTTACGGTGGGGCCAAGTGTGTTTCATCCACTTAAATCTATAGAAGTCTTCTTTGGCAGCCCACTATAAGCCTTCTTACACACTTTAAAGCCTTTCTCTTCATCTTTGCACACACTTCTTCTTCACATTGAGAGTCGTGTTGTGTGTGTATACCAGGACTTGGTCCATGGTTTTCATTTACATATGTATATATATATATATATATATATATATATATATATATATTATCGATTATGGACTAACATTATCGATTTATGCCTCGATTGAGCTCAGACTCACATCTTGGGCGTTTATTTATTATATATATATATATATATATATATATATATATATATATATATATATATATATAATTACTTTATATAGAGTATACTTATGTATTTTTATTTATTTTTATATATATTATATATATATATATTTATATATATATATATATATACTTAAGTGGTGGTTTCGATCGTTTTTACTTTACTTTATTTACATTTACATTAGTCCCTTTTGGAGTTTACTTCACGGTTGATCATTTTACTTGCTTTATTTACATTTAGTCCCTTTGGTTTTACTTATGGCGGTTGATCGTATTATTGCTTTATTTACATTTCGATCCCCCATGGAGGTGCTTTGTGGTGGTTGATCATGTCTCATATATATATATATATATACCGCTTTTATATATATTATATTTCCGATCCCCATGGAGGTGCTTTGGTGGTTGATCATGTCTCATATATATATATATTACCTTTTATATATTTACATTTTGATCCCCCCATAGATATATATATATATATATATATATATATATATATATATATATATATATATATATATATATTATATATATATATAGCTTTACTTATTTTTTTCATATAAATTATGACATCATGTGAGCCTAGGAATCATGTGATCACATATTGATCTCTTGAATCTAGATTGATTCCGTGATGGACATTTTTCATTTGTATGTGACTTAAAATTATTCACGGTGTTTGAATTTCCTTAGATGGCTTTCATGCCCATGAGGAGTTTAACACTTTGCTATATATTATTTTCTCGAAGATGCTTCGCATCTCAAAATAAAAAGCAACAAAGCAAACATTTAATAATAAAATGGAAGTATCAAAGGCCTCAATTACTATTGAGCACGAGGTTTGAAAAACCTCTTTTACAAAACCTCATTGCTATATCTTGTTTAAAATTGAATTTTTCATACAAATTCAAACCCTTTGTATATATAAATGCAAAGCGAGGCCTCACACTACTTCCAAATAACAGCACATTGACCCCACACACACACACACATTCATATAACAGTTTCTTGAAAAGTGGCGGTCACCGTGGTAACACGGATGTCGGGGGGTGCCTAACACCTTCCCTCCACATAATCAAGCCCCCGAACCCAAATGAATCTCGGTTTCACAGACCCGTTTAGCAGTGTCACATCACTGGGTCAATGTGCAAACCTTTTCTCGGTTGCGTTGGTGCAACCAGTTAAAAACACCAACTGGCGACTCTTACAGTCAAATCTTCAACATATACATATCGGACCTTTTTCACTTGTTTTTTCAAACAAATCTCACATAACATGAGAACACCAAAAAACAAGAACGAAAAAGGGAAAAATAAAATCCCGGCGTCGACGGTGGCGACTCTGCTTTGGGGACTCGATAAGAGGGCTTAAGCCGCTACTACTATAAGCTTTTCAAAAACTTATTATATGCTTGTGTGTGAATGTTGCATTTACATTTTTGATGAATGTGTCTGCGAATGCATTTTACTTCTTTGCCTTTGCAATATATCTATCTGTGATATTAGTGCTTCTTACATCATCATCATTTTCATAAGCGGTGAGACACGTTGTATGTGAATGTATGTTGTGTGGTTCCTCCACCGAGAGGCTATCACATCGGTGTTTGATTCTTTGGACTCGTGGGAAGACTAATTCCAATGAGGCTCGGAAAAGCACCACCAGTTCGCTCCGGTTGAAAGACCGGATTAACTTCCCGTCAGTAGATTGCGATGATCTGGGAACCTTCATGCCAAAAAAGCGCGAGAGTAACCTAAGATAGGTCGACCTCGATAAACCAAACACGGAGAAAGTCTCTTCATGCTTTTCCATTTTTCAATTACTTGTAAAGACAATTACTTGTAATTTCATTCCATGTTCATCTCTATGTAATGGAAAATATGAAAAATATTTGCACATGCATATTAAGACTTGACATGATATCAAATGACACCCATTTTGCGGGGATAATATTCCTAAAATGGACACATTATGATAGCATGTAAACATTTATACATTCCTAAGACTAAACTACATAAGTTTTTTGTAGGGAAACAATTGGGCTGTTATACCGCTCAAAATCCAAAAAGGCCACGAGCCTACAGCCAATCATGTCTTCATCGACCCGGTCTAATCCTGCTCCTGTCTCTCGAGAAGAGTTTGATGGATTAAGCAAGCAAATTACAGATTTGGTTGTTACTGCAAAAATTACACCAATCTACTCGGGGTTAGCGAATACCCGTACATATATGAATCCTTTTGCACAAGGAGGAGCACAAGGTTCGAGATAAAACAATTCTGAACTTGATTGGATCGACCAACAACAAAATTCTGAAAACACCCATCTTAAAGAAGATCCGAGACACTTTGTGATATCGGGAAGAAAGTCCTTCAAATGGAGAAACCCTCCATTTCTATCAAAGGAATTGGAGCACAGGGAGTGTTTCATATCTTTGACCTTTGTATATTCCACGGTGTTCATTATCCGGAGAAGTTCAAAACTCGACTTTGAAAAGTATGATGGGTTAGGGGATCCTTATACACATTTGAAGGTGTTCATTGGAGAACTTGGATCTTATGCGAGAGGATGAGAAGCTCGAGAATGCATTTGTTCGAGAAGAGTCTATTTGGAGAAGCCCGACGTGGTATACTAGATTTAGACAACTCAAAGATCCATATTTGGGAGGAACTAGCTCATGCCTTCCTCACTCGATACAACTTCCAATCTCGGATGGCTCTGGCCGGGTACCAAGTTACCAAGGTCAAAATAAATCTAATGAGTCTTTTTAGAGTATGCTCAAAGGTGGAGCGCCTTCTTTGCTCAAAGTTATTCCTTCCATGATGAATCGAAAATGGTCATGACCTTTATAGACATACAAGAAGCTCCTTTCTATGAAAGAGTCTTAGTGGCATTGGCAAGCCATTTTTGAAATGATCAAACACGGAGAGATGGTGAGATGGGATTGAAGTCGGGAAAGATTCAAGACCTAGCCCAGCTCTTAAAGCGATTCTTGAGCACATCGATCTGGAACTTATGGAAACAACCCCGGAGGTCCATAAAAAAAAGAGAAGATGTTTCCTTGATACTACAAGGTCAAAAAGCGATCGAAAATATGCCTATCCGGAGGAGAAAACTACTCCCTTTGCAAGCACATCTTGAAACCCTCCATTGCCTAAAGGTGGAGAAAGTCGAGGCCCCCAGTGTTCACACCCTTAGGGGACTCACTCGAGAATATCCTTACTCTTACGACTACTCGAAGAAAATTACATCTTCTTCCACTACCCCAACCCGAATGGGAAGGGTTTCAATGCTACTTGGAAGTGTGCTTATCATGCAGGACCTTTGGGACATGACACTTTCGAGATTGTTGGGCCTTGAAACACAAGATCCGGGACTTAATCGACAATGGGGAGATTATGCATTGACTAAACCCGACCAACCTCATGTGCAAGACAATCCTCTTCCTCAACACAAAGAAGGAGAGGTCAATATGATTAATTGGAGCGGTGGACGAGTTCCAATTATGTTGTTGAATCTTCCCGGACCAAAGCAAAGGATGGTCTTGACGAGATGGGATTATCGCGATTTCGATTTATGATGGAGCAAAAGATTAAGGCTCTTTGCAAACAAGTAGATCGATTAGCGAGCGGTGATTCATCAACACCAAGTCACACACCAATTAATCAGTCAAGGGAGCATGCTAGTCTCCTTCCTTTTGTCATGAATATTCCATCCTCGCCTTGAAAAGTGAAACACTGGAGGATAAAGTTGCGAAAAGAGCAAGTGCCAAAGCCCGTGAGGATTTTGCCAACAAGCGAGAATTTACATATATCTTGGCCAACCTATGGAGGAGATATTTCAAATGTTGATCAATGAAGGAAGAATTACATCCCTTCTACCTCCAATCAATCCCCATTCGAGATGGTTTAATTACGAGGGAGTATGCGAATATCACTCCCACTCTCTGCGGTCACAACAGAAAGAATGTTGGGCACTCATACCCTCATTCAAAATTTAATTGACAATGGTGTCCTGCAAATGGCGAGATGATGACACTTTGTTACTCGAGTGGGAACACATGTCCTACAAAATGGAAGGATGGCATAGCGATTATATCCGTTGAGGATGATGGGGTTGCTAAACCACCCATGATCAAAGCAATTCAACTCAAAGGAGCTGACAATCCTTTGAAAGTGGCTGCACGAGCCAATTAACTTACCATTGAGACCACGGTATCTGTTGTCATTACCTACAAAAGTCCCATGGAATTATGGGCAGGCTGAAGGATCTACATCACATATAACTGCTGCAGTGTCGAAGGAGAATCCACTGTATCTTCCCCATCGGGTGATGAAGCCCACCATCAAATCAAATGGGAAAGTTCCCATGGAGAAGATTGAAGAATTCCTCCGTACCATGGGCCATAATGAAGCCAAGGTGGTTTTAAGCTTGAGCGAAGCTCCACAACAAATTTCCATACTGGACTTAGTTTTCTCTTTCGAAGATCAAAAGAAGATATTGTTAAGGGTCTTTGAAGAAGCCCATTTACCAAAATTAGTGGATGTGGAAAAATTCCAACATCTAGTTGATCACATTTTCAACAATAATGTGATATCTTTCACTGATGATGACATACCCACTGAAGGGACCGGTCATTGCAAGCCGTTGTACATAGCGGTTTTGTCCTCTAGATATATGGTGGGAGGAGTCTTGATAGATAGAGGTTTATCTTTGAATATCTATCCTTATGCTACCTTGGAGAAGATGAATATCAACCCCAAGAGGATCAAAAGCGGCCATACAATTATCAAAGCTTTTGATGGGTCTCGACGAAATGCCGTTGGAGTAATTGAATTACCGGTGGAGATTGGTCCACATACATTCGATGTATCCTTTCACGTGCTCAAAATAGCCACGAGGATACAACTTTTTTTTGGGAAGACCATGGATTCATATGGTTTGAGCCGTCCCTTCCACCCTTCATCAACAACTCAAGTACATTATCAACAATAGCCTAGTTCTTTGTTAATCTTGAGCGAGAATGTCACGAACAAAGGTGACATACCACTAATCGACTTCAATTCGAGAAAGTTGAGTCGGTTAGTTTCCATGCCACAGGTGAGCAACACTCATTACCATCCCATTGGGGCACCACCTCTCACACCCAAGATTTACTTGAGAGTAATATATGGCTACTCGAGAGATGATGTCATTGGGTCATCAACTTTGGACAAGGGTTGGGCAAAGATCATCGGGGTATTAAGCACCCGATTCAAGTGCCCGATCAAATAGGAACAACTTGGATTAGGCTATTACTGCTAGCTCGATCCACGAGAAATCCTCATAAGCACAAAGCAGATTCCTTGACTTGACCCACGCGACGATTGTCTCCACTGCAAATCCAGCTTATACAATCTCGGTAAAGGTGCCAACCCATGTTATGGCTATGCTATTTCCCAAACCGAATCTGGGTTAAAGCAAAAGAGGTCTGATTCACGATCCCGAAGTGGAAGAGAGAGAGCGAGAGACGTAAACAAGACATCGCCCGATGATGTCGAGCATACATCATTGTCCATGATGAACATACAAATAGATACACCCCAGACGATGATTGCCCGGATGTCATGGTCATCATTAGGGAAAAGGAGGACGATGATATAGCCCTCCATCATCGCTGCGATCCATCGGGACTTTACCCTCGACAATTGGAACAACACTCCATGCATTGGTCGACGAGGGTAAAACGGGCAGAAATTCCATCTACTCTGTACATAACTTTAACTGCTTACTTTTCTGTACAGTATTAGCAGTTGTTTTAACAGTACATGCTAACCTTTTGTATGATTAAACAGTTTCATATATTAAGTGAAAGCATATTTTGTTTTAGGACTTTGAATTTAGATGTGCTGTACTTGCTGATGAGGTGCCTTTTCTCCACAAGGACTGTAACTTTGATGAAAAGTTGGACTCAGACTTGATGGAAATACAAGAGGACATTGAGATACCTCGGAGATCAGGAATGGGTCGAAAGACAAACCTAAACCTAACCTTGATCAAACCACATCTTTCAATCTCGGAACCTTAGAAAACCTAAGCTAATCCAGTTGGTTCGACCTCACTCCAAACCAAAGGAATGACATGGTTGTTACTACTAACCCAATTCCGGGATGTGTTTGCATGGTCTCATGAAGACATGGTGGGTTTGTCCACTTGACATTGTCCTTCATCGCCTTCCCATTAAAGAGGATTCAAGCCGGTCGGTGCGAAGCTCTCGAGCGATTGAAACTTGAGTGGAGTTTAAAGGTTAAAGAAGAAATTGTGAAACAATTTCAAGCGAGCATCATCATGGTGTCTACATACCACGAATGGCTATCAAACATAGTCCCGTGCCTAAACCGGGAGGAAAGGTGCGAGTTTGTGTGGATTACGGGGATCTGAACAAAGCTTGCCTTAAGGATAGCTTTCCGTGCCATTTATCCACATTCTCATTGACAATCTTTTGCTCGTCGGCATGTACTCCTTTGCTTTTGATTTGCTTCACGGGGTATCATCAGTTATGGTTCTTTGAGGAGGATCGTGAAAAACTTTCTTTCATCATGCCTTGGGGAACCTTTTGTTATAGGCGGTTGTCATTTGGCCTCATCAATGCGGGAAGAAACCTATCGGCGAGCTATGATGGCTCTTTTCCATGACTTAATGCACAAAGAGATAGAGATCTACGTGGATGACATCATTGTCAAATCCGAAGGGAGGAAGACCACTTAGACCATCTCGAAAAGCTTTTCAACGGGGTTGCGTAAAAGTACAACTTGAAGTTGAATCCGACCCAACGCCTTTGGTGTTAAATCGAGCAAGTTGCTAGGTTTCTAATCGACCACAAAGGGATTGAGTGGATCCCACAAAATCCGAGCCATCAAGAAATGCCCATTCCTCGAGACGAGAGAAGGAAATCTGAGGATTTTTGGGAAGAATCAACTTCATTAGTCGGTTTTATTTCTCAACTCACGACAACTTTGTGAGCCCATCTTCAAGCTATTAAGGAAGAACTCCTCCATGAAATGGAATGATGAGTGTCAAAAAGCCTTCCTTACAATCAAAGAGCAGTTGGTTAATGCTCCTATTTTGGTACCTCCTGGGATGATGTTCCCCTGTTCATGTACCTGTCCATTAATGACAATGCCATGGGCTTTGCATCTTTGGGACGAAAAAGGCGATAGAGGCCAAGCGAGCTATCTATTACCTCGACAAAAGATTGATGAGCGGTGAACACAAGTACACTCTAATTGAGAAGACTTGTTGTGCTTTAGCATGGGCTTCCATGAGGTTTTAACACATTACCTCCATGGTCACACAACCCATCTCATATCCGCGTGGATCCTCTCAAATATGTGTTCGATAAGCCCATCTTGAATTATCGGTTTCCGGATGGCGAGTTGATTACTGCAACAATTTGACATCGTCTACGTGATGCAAAGTCCATTAAAGGACAAGGAATTGCGGATCAACTAGTAGCACCACACCCGCGGAGGATTACAAACCCTTAGAAACATACTTCCCGATGAAGGGGTCATGGCAATTCAACAACACCATCGATCGATGCATGCCATACGTGGAAAATGTATTTTGATGGGTATTAACATGGAAGGTTACGGAGCTAGGGAAGCGAGTTCTAGTATCCGAAATGCGATGGAGATATCGATATCCGTCGTCAAATTGTAGTTTATCGGCACCAACAACACGGTAGAGTATGAAGGTTTATATCATGGGGCTAAAACTTGCTCACTCAATGGGCATCGAGACGGTTAAGCGTCTTTGGGGATTGAGTTGGTAATCAAACAAACCACGAGAATCTATCAAACCAAAGAGCTACATTTGCTGCCTTACCATCGACAAGTTTCTGAGATGGCTTGAGTTTGAAGAAGTAAACTTCCTCCACATTCCTCGGAATAGGAATGATTTTGCGAGATCTTGCTAGCAACTTTGGCCTCCTTGATCAACATACATGACAAGGAAAACATGCCAAGCATCCCATTTGCCCTACAAAAAGGCCGACTATGGGAATTACGTTGGAGAAGTATCAGATGAGCTACCTCCCATCCAACACCCTTGGTAGCAACATATCAAGGAGTATCTGCGAGATGGATATACACCCGCTGAGGCGAGCCCTACTGAAAAAAGGTGGATCCATCGATTGGCTATAAAATTCTACCTGAACGGAGATGCACTCTACAAAAGAGATGCGGGATTAGGTCTCCTTAGATGTCTGGACAAAGACCAAGCTCAAAGGCTCAAGGATGAAATCCATGGTGGAGTATGTGGCCCACATATGAGCGGACCCCTACTTATTAAGAAAATCCTCAAAATAAGGCATTACTGGCTTACTCTCAAGGCTGACTGTGATGATCACGTCAAGAGGTGCTATCAATGCCAAATTCATGGGAATGCTATCCACGCCCCTCGAGGAACTCCACAATATGAGTTCACCTGGCCCTTCTCAATGTGGGGAATGGGCGTGATCGGGCCCATCGAGCCCAAAGCCCGATAATGGGCATCGGTTTATCTTCACCATGATCGACTACTTCACCAAGTGGGTAGAAGCGACCTCCTTCCCCGGGGTTACCAAAGAAGTCATCATTGCTTTCATCGAAATAATGTCATTTGTCGATATGGACAACCGGAGGTAATTGTGTTGAACAATGCTAAGAACCTCAACAACAAAATGATGGAGGAGTTATGCGATAAATTCCACATCAAACACCTTAACTCCATCATCTACCATCCAAAGATGAATGGTGTTTTTTGAGGCGGCTAATAAAAACATCAAGAAGATCATGCGAAAGATGTCCGCCAATCACAAAGGATGGCACGACCTCTTGCCTCTAACTTTATTAGCCTCTGAACTTCAATGCGTACTTCCACCAGGGGCAACCCCCTACTCATTAGCCTATGGGATGGAAGCGATTACTCCCCATAGAGGTGGAAATGGAATCCCTCAGTGTTGATGGATGCTCAATTTGGATGAAGACCAATGGGTACAAGAGCAGATATCACCAATTGTCTACAATAGGCGAAAAGGTGAATCGCGACTATCTTCCATGGTCGATTATATCAACAAAGGATCGCGGATCCTACTAACAAAAAAATCCAATTATGGCGGTTTAAACAACATGACTTGGTTTTGAAGAAGATCATTGACAACAAAGATCAATCTAAGGAAAATTTAAACTCCAATTTGGGAAGGCCCATTTGTTGTCGAGGAGGTATTGATAGGGAGGCGCTCTCGGACTACGAGGAAATGGATGGCGATGAATTTCCACAACTCATCAACTTCGGACACCATGAAATGGTACTATGTGCGAGGTTACCATCAAACAAACATCCTGGTTTTGGATCATCGATCACCCGATCATTTAGGTTTTCTAACCTTTCTTACATACAAAATCTTACGCATACTCTTACGCCCCTCGAGGAAATATACTCTTCAAGCCCGGTGACTGGTTTCACCTCATTTCAAACCTTTCATACAATTTTGGTTATCCCACGAGGATTGAACCTTTCACACTGCGTTTGTTTATCACGAACATAGGATCAAACTTTTTTTTCACACTTGCGATTTGTCTGAACTTAGGATCAAACTTTTTCACACCTATGATTTGTCCCAAACATGGGATCAAACTTTCTTTCCCCGTGATTTAGCTTTGCATATGGGATTCAAACTTTTCTTTGGTTTGCAAATCGTCTGAGGGGGCAAACTACGTCGACTGATCTCCTTGATACACAGAAGTACGTAGGCAACCATATTCTATATGGCGGTGCAATAATAAAAAAAAAAAAAAAAATTTCTACCCTCTCTCTACAAAAAAAAAAACAACAAAAACATTTCTACCCTTTCTCACAAACAAAAAAACAAAACATTCTACACCTTTTCTACCCCCTTTTACATTCGGCGTTGAACCTCTTTACGAGTTTTGACTACATGACTGATCTCCTCTTCAATAGGAGTATATAGGCAGCCATTTATGATTTGGTCTAACCCCCAATCGAAACACAAATACTTATCAACGGTACTGGGATCAAACTTCAATCCACCACATTTCATCGACTTCAGACCAAAGGGATGGAACTACTTGACCTCTCCTTAGAAATAGGAGATCCGACGACCATCTATGCTGCGGTTGTGCCTCAAAGAGCAACACCAATCCATAAGAGATGGAATTAACTGAGCTCCTCTTAAATAGGAGTACTGGCTACCATCTGTGGTGCGGTCAATCTCAAAGAGGAAAAGCTACACTCCTCTATACATTTCCATACAAAAACCATTCCCAAGACACCAAAGAGGGTAGGGATACACACAAATCAATGATCCATTCTAAAAGATCATGCGACGTCTCAATGTTCACACATCAAGGATGAGTTCAGAATATATCAAGATTACAAGCCCTGAAGAAACAGGCAAATATCAAGCAAGTATCAAGGCGCAATTAAAAGGGAAGTGAATCAAAATATATTTCTCTGCCATATATAATGTTGTTTGATATATACATATGTGTTGTACATGACAAAATGGCTAAGCTAGTCTGTGAAGGAAAATACAAGTCTATCTACGGATCTGTATATATGCGGACTATTAGATCTAACATTGCATCCCACTCCGAAGAAGGAGGTAATGCTGCAAGCTCCTACCCAATGGTATCTACACGAGCTAGCAGATCCGAGGCTAACTGTATGGTGGCATGATGCTCATCAATGTATGCACTCATATCGTCAAGGATGCCAGTCGTAAGGGATCTCATTGAAGTACTATTTGTGATGGCCACATCCCGAGTAGATAGGGCAACATCTCGCTCTATAATCAATGCATCTCTAGTTGATTTGGCCTCGTCTCTCTCTAATAGAGCAACGTCTCTCCTATCAAGAGCTGTCAACATCAAGGCCCTAGCCTGATCTCTCTCAAAGGTCATCAAATGAAGACTACTGCTCTAGAATCTTGTCTCTTTGAATCTTTGAATCACGATAGCACTTTCGTCTTGGGAGAATCCATCACAACTGCTGGCAACCCAGTAGTCAAATCCTCTTTGGTGGGAATATAAGTCTCCCCCATAGGCTCCCCATCGTCAGAATCAATCCCCTGCACTGTGGATACTGCCATAGTCAATGCCATCTCTGTCGCCATCCATGCAGAATACTCTACAGAACAACCCGGATGGCTAACGAAAAACTCAGCTAGCTTACGATGATCCCAATAGGCGTACAACCTGGATCTATCCTCTGCTAATAAGTGGCGAGAAGCTAAGTGCTGACTCAATGCCCCCTCAAAAGGATGGAAGTCACGGGCTGGTCAAACCCGACACATCACGGCCCGATGGGTGGTAAGTAATCATGCCCCTCAAACCAGCTAGAGGGAGATAATCCATGCCCGGAGCATGAGTGATGAAGCTGTAGGGTGAGCTAAGCCCTGAACACGATAATATATCAAATGGATCTTCGATCCCTGCCAGGAAAATGGACCAAGATGCAGGATCTGTACACTCCGTAGGCTTAAAGGAGTATGCCATAGCTATATCATGGGTGAAACAATACCCGTGTCATCTGAAAGTGCCAATCGATCTCAAGTGTGACATAAACCACACGTCTGACATGGCCATCGAAGTACACCTGTGAATACCCTACGGGGGGTAAGTCTTTGCAATATGTGGGCGACCTCGGCGTCTCTGCGATGATCATCGGTATAATGGTGTGACTCTCCATGAGAGCTCTCACTGCCATGATGATGCCAATATCTAGCTCATCCATGTATCGTGGCATATATACATACGACAATCACGCATGATGTATGACATCTACTCTGGTAGAGTGCGATGATCATCTAGCATGGTGAAATCCCCGGAGTGCCATATATAACTATCCTTAGAGCCAAATCTGTCCATTAGAAAACATTGGGATACAACGTGACTGGATGTGATCTCATCCTGCAAAACTCTACGCCCTAGCCCGGTGAGAGTCATAAATTGTCGGCTCATATCGCAGATGGCCATCCGCGCGCAAGGTCTGTCTAATGGCAGCGTCGTTAACCGTGCGTACTCCTCTAGAGTAGGAGTCAACTCATGGATGCCAAACTGAAAGACCTATCTCTCCGGTATCCAATGCTCCAGCATACCCTCTATGAAGCCTACGGGAACTTGAAACATCAGGAGAGTCATAGTATCTTTGTAATAAGCGATCTCTGATCACCACATGCGAAGGTGACATACTATCATACCACAATCTCAAACGGGATGCAACCAATACTGGTGGGGTATGATCAATACAGCTAACTGTCAAAGAAGACATCTGTATGTGCCGTGTCATAAGACCATCAAGGGGTCAATGTTGAATATCTCTAGACATACATACATATGCATAACATAATACATGCATGATGAACAATAGATGGCAATATGATATAGGGAATGGAAAATAGTACATACATTCCTAAGTATATCATCATCTAATATATCTCTGAATAGCTAGAAATATAGGGAAATGGGGCACAGACGCCATACATCTAACATAGGCCTATTAAAAGTTATAGCGAGAATGGGGGAAAACCACCCAATGTCTAATAGAGGCCTATTAAAAGATATAACGAGAATATACACCAGAAGAAGACAATGGTGTCAATGTCTACATCATCAATCCTGTCCACCTGATGTAACTCTTCCTGAGTCATTGGATCTCTATCCATAAGGATGTCAGGCTTATACAAAGGAGGATCTGCACCAGCAAAGCCATATGGGTCACCTAAGGGGCCAGCGCTCGAGCTGGAAGGATTAAAAGTTTCTGCCTCTGAAGGATCTCTACCCAAGTACTGGATAAAGAAATGTGCCCGGTCCAACTGCTGGGTTAAACTGTTAATTTGTGTCAAATGAGTCGGATCTCGGACACAGGCTAGCCAATCCGTCATTATCACGGATCCAGGAACCATATCCTCCATGAACTAAGTGGCGCGGGTCTGGGCTCCATTGGAATGAGAGAACCACCAATGTTGGAATATCTCCTGAGTGTAGGGACCCTCTGATAATGTAAAACCGTCAACACCCAACAATGGGATATCAATGATGGATGACTGCAAAACAGGCCAATAACGCCTGGTAGGAGGCAAGATTGGTATACGAATCTCTCATGTGGTGCTCTTGATAGCATGCTCTCCTAAATAGAGATCCCATCCTCTATCTTTGAAAAGAGGAATCCTACGGGTGGAAATCACGTACTCTACACCAGTCGGATACTCATCCTTAAATCCAATGCTCAATGATCCATTGAATATGGAATCCATGTGATGACATCAGCTATCAACAACTCCAGCTGTAGGCGGCAATGAGTGAAACCCTCAGCTACAGGGACCTCCGCCAGTATGGAATGATGCCATCACTGTCCTCGTGGTAGGTATCTAATCCTAACACACTCACCGGACTTAAGCATGGGAGCCTCTCATAGGCCCAGAACTGCCAACACAAAGGCAAACATCTACTGTCAGTCAACCTCTAAGGAAATTACAAGAGAAGTACTCATCAGCAGAAATGGGTAAAATCTTAGCCAAGCCTCTGTCAAGCCCTGCGAACACATGCGCATTCCCCTGAGGATATAGGCAAAGGTGTAGGAACCCCAATCATACTCTCCAATATGGTCCACGTGTCATGTGGAGCTTATCAAAACGAATTACACCGTAGAAGAGTTATCAGCTATGAAGCAGCCCCTAATGATCATCAGGAACAATCGCCGAAGAATATGATCCCTGACTCTCATATCATTAGGTATGGGCTCACTCAACAGCCCGCTCATAGCATCTACGCTCAAAGGACCTATATGAACAATCCTGCCGTTGAGCGCCTCCACCGGAACTCCTAGCAAGGATCTGACGACAGTCGGGGTAATATCCGTCGTACAAGGCACTGGTGCCCCTCCAAACTCCATACCTATGATAAACCGCCAATCCATTGGTGTCATCATCACTTCATAGTCCAACAAATAGAGTGACTGAGTCTGGTGAAACCATCGCTCAGACAATTCCTTGAGGTAACCCCAGGGACAATGATGGGGAAGGATGGAAAAGAATGCCCTAAATCCCCAATCATGCACGATCGCTCTATAGTCAGGATGCAGAGCCTAGTACATAGAGTAAATGCTGAACCAGTTCCCTCTATGATGTGTAAAGCCAGGAACCTACATCACAACATAGATCAACATTAGAACCCTTTACTCCTCATCAATAGGAAAGAAGGAAGATCAACATCTAGCTTTGTACCTCATTTGCATGCAAGTAAACTAAGGGATGTCGACTCAAATCACCCAGAAGCTCTGGGTTCACCACCTGAATACTCGGGAGGTCCCTACGGGGAACATGTGCAGTAGGAGCGGGAGCCTCAACTGGTACATCATCCTCCTCATCCTCCACATCCGGTACATCAACCCGGACATGACGTATCACCGTCTCTGCCAAACGACGAGGCTGTCTAACAGAACGGGGTCGAGGCACTTCAGAAGCCCTCCTCCGCACTTCAGAAGTGGTCCTGTGGGAACTACTCGGCTGATTCGAGTCCATATATCTGAACAACAAGTCTCCAAATCACCTCGGAAAGGGTGTGGTAAATTCTAACCTAGAGTTTTTCAAAATGCAGTTTTTCGACTACATGCATGCATGCATTATTTTAACATACATCTACAGTAGAGTTAAAAATGCATGGCTACCCAATGCCTACATTTTGAAATTTTTTACCATAGTCCCCTTTGTAAATAGGACTATTGTGACGCCTCCAAAATAGGTATACATCACCCATCTTGAGTCGCCAAATACATGGTACAAAATTCAAATACAACTAAATAATACAACTATCGTGTAAAATACGACAAAACATAAACTGAGAGTTCTAATATGAATATTGTCTTCTGGCAAGATTCAAACTCAAATGGAGTCCTCAATACATTTATTATCACACTATTTCACAGAATAGTGAGGACTACTAATGCTATCATCTGACTGTCACTCCCGTTCCCCGACTAGTCCCAAATATATTCTCATTTCAAGAGAAGAAACAATGACAAAGAAAGGGTGAGCTCAACTAGCCTATAAGAAATATTATGACTAAGATAATGCGAGAATAAATTATCGTTAGCCTTCAACAGTGTTAAACTGATAAAATATAATAAACATCAAGTTTAACTACAGCGGAACAAGCAATCCATTAGAAGAGTCAAGTAGAGCATGATATCTAATATCTTCTATAATTTAAAAGGTTTTTCCATCACTTTTATCGCTGAGACTCAGCTTAATAAATAATCCACATCATCGAATCATCCCTGCACTACGGCCAAGGATATTCTTTAGTATCACGACCATAAATTATCCATGCACTACGGGCCAAAGATATTCGTGTATTTATCAATGGTCATGGTCATGCCAACAACTGTCCATCAATGCACTACGGGTCAATGAGGGCTTTTACCACATATTTTGTAACATTACGGTCATAATTATACCGAATAATCCCTGGTCATAATCATACCAAGTCCATATATGCACTACGGGCCAAAGATGACTTTCATAAGAATAAAAGCATGAGGATGATGACAATGATATAAGAATTCAATTAAAAGAAAGCAAAGGATAAATTTTTAAAGATTTATAATTTAATTTATCTAGAATTCAATAATGTCCAAATTGTCAACATGATACTGCTTTGTTTGGTAAAATTCAAGAATAATATTGTATCAAAAATGATTTGGACCGAAAAGAAATCAATTTTTTTTATCATGAATAGTACCCTGGATGAATAGTAACCAAGTGAATAGTACCCCGTGAATAGTACTTCTGGAATAGTAACCCCAGGAATAGTACTCCGGCATGAAAAAGTTAAAACTTATCAAGAATTCTTAAAATAATATTTCCATGAAAATATATTGGATGAAGCGCAAATATCAAGGATATTCTACTAATTTCATGGAGTATAGAAACCCAAAACTTAACAAAATGAGTATATAATTCGAAATCTAAAACGAAATAATATTACTTACATACTACACAGTGCGGAAGAAAATATTATTTCATACGAATATTGAACAAAAATAATATCCCTTACCTTGAAAAGAAGAGTATTCAAACTGGTATAGCGGGGATATTCTTGAAGAAAACTTTCACTATTTTCTAAACTAAAAGCTTTCTAAAACTCGAAAGAAATACGCTCAATATTATAGAAGAAGAATTCTCTGATTCTGGTGTGATTTTCAATTCTAACTAAGCATCCTATTTATAGGAGAATGGAAAGGATACTATTTGGATGCATAGTGAAGGAAAAGTCACGGGTGCAACTCTTCAACCGAACGTTTGAAATTTTTTGATTTACTATGCAGCACTATGCAATAAAATATTCTAATAAAACAAAAACTTTTAAATAAAATAAAATATTATATATATATATATATGAATATAAAACAAACTTATAATAATAATAAAATTAATAATTGTACACCTTCCTTTCTCAGCATCCAACCTCCCGTGACAAAAACAAATTTCATCCTATTTCATTTTTCAACACGTGGGCCCCACATGTGGCCCTTGCATGTGGCCCCACCTTTATTATATTAAATAATTTTCTACAGATTATTTTGAAAATAGGTAAATGGGGATCCATATAATAAGCAAATTTTACAATAAATACTTCATAAAAAATAGCCTCAATATATTTAACAACATTTATCATCATTATTAAAATTCGCAATATTTAACAACCAGGTCATTCCCAGGAAAGAGGGGGCTTTCCAATAAGGATTTCTCCTTATTGGCGCGCAATTAGGTGACCAAACCTCTCCTTGACAGAACTTCTAGACATTGTCAATATTGCAAATAATAATATGAATAACTTTGTCGTCTCAATTATTGATTTAATAATACAGATATTATGCAGATGATAGTGTGACAATAATTGAATCAATAATATGAGAGATATGATGCAACAATTACTGTAGCAATAATTGAGTATAACTGAGTGACTTCTCACGTAAGCATCAATAATCAATACCGTGTGCTACTATGCAACCACGCCAGACATCGTTGTTTTTAACACTTTGTTATTTCAACAATTAACGGTAAAACTTCCGTCGTTATTTTCATAAAAAAGATATTTCTGTCGTTTTCTCATTCCGACAATAATTACATTTGGAGTCCACCAATGATTGTGTCGTCGTACGAATATTTCCCGACCAATCGAATATTATATAACAACTTGCTTACTTTGCAAAATTTATAAATATTACCCACAACTATAACATTATAACAAATTCAAACCTTAATATTCAAAAATGATATTTATAGAAAAATTCATCTTTATTCATAAAAGTTGGGGTCTTACAACTATCCATATGCATATAGGCATGACTAGGTGGTCATTCAGTAGTGCACCTGCCCATAGTCATATACATCCTACATGCATTAATACATCATAGTAAAAAATCCATAAGGGTAGCCAAATTACCAGGATTATTTTATTTTTTCACCTTTGCTCATTTGTCCTCAAATAGGATAAGAAATATCAGAAAAAAGTGTCAATTTGACTGTTTTAAAAGTTAATTTTTTTCACATTATTATGTTCAGCATGGTTTAATACTAACATTTACTATGTTGAATATTTTTTATCAAGTTATTTCAGCAAGAATAATCACTACTATGTGTTTAGATGCATTTCATATCATAAGTCATTTTCCAATGGATAAAAATTGAAAAAGAATACATACATACGTTATCAGGATAGTGTAGAACACTTGTACGATGACAGAATTTGCAGAAAGTCATCCGAACTCAGCAGATCTGAAGAAGAGCTCTCAGATTTCCTTCGCGATGCAGCTTGAAAATCACTTGGGAAAGCAACCAGCCCATTTAAAGGCAGTCACGGTTGGCCACAGGTCCACCTGCGGCTACTGTAGATGTACCTGTGGCACCCCTATGTGGGTCTCACCCCTCCGGCTCGGTCCAGTTCGAGTTACAAAGGAGTTCTTACAAGATGAAAAGGCCAAATCAGGAATAAAAATGCTACGCGATTGAGCAGAATAGCCTAAAAATCCTTGTTTTCACGGGCCAAACTGTGGCTTCACATAACACTCATTGGTCTTTGCCCAAACACAGGGTACACTATACCGATAATCTCATCTGTTACAAACTACATTCGGCAATACCTCACAAAGGTATGATGCCGTCAGTTCAGGGTCATAGCCTTAAAACCTTTTCCCCGGCGGGGGTGTCAAACATTTTCAACCGTTGATGTACACATCAATGAAGTTTAAACAACCTTAACATTATCCCCAACAGGGATCTCATCCATTGATGCACATGTCAATGAAGGTCAGGCAACCCTGATAACACCGACTGTTGGCAGTAACTCCAATAGAGCAGCGGAAAGACCTGGCGATACAAACCAGGGAAGAACATCCTCATCGGGGAGGACCGATGATGGAATATGTTATACACATCGTCAACAAACAAAGCTCTATCCCCATAAAATTTCTTGTACATGAGAGATGCATCTTCAGGATAAAGTCTGTATCAAGGATTCAAGACTTTGGTGATGACCCCAACATCAACAATCGTAGAGATTTCTGGTAGCTATGGATCATGCGTCCAAGACAGTTCATCAGGTTGGTTATTTATTTCCGCCCCCAATAGAAG
This sequence comes from Panax ginseng, assembly GCA_020205605.1. Classification (NCBI taxonomy): domain Eukaryota; kingdom Viridiplantae; phylum Streptophyta; class Magnoliopsida; order Apiales; family Araliaceae; genus Panax; species Panax ginseng. The sequence goes on from CM035137.1 coordinate 45,687,757, forward strand.
CAACAAGAAGCCGACAATCATCCCATCATGTTGGAGGACAATCCAACGAACCACATACATTTGCATTATGCATTGCATCATAATCATCTTGTTGCATTTCAAGTGTCTAGTACTCTTTATCCTATCCATGCCATTGCATTGCATGAATATGATAAAGAGGGGCATCTATAGACACTCGAAATTTTTTGCCTACCTATTACTAACATTGCAGGAAGCACAAAATCTTCTTTCAGAGATAACCCTAAAAGACAGCTTAGCTTAATCATGAAAATACCAGTAGAAGTTCAATTTCAACCCCGGAAAACACACCGGGTGTATCATTTTCCCACCTCGGAGATAACCCCGGGGATAGAAGTTTAAATACCGGAAATTCCACCAGAGAAGACCGATTCATCTTGGAGATAACCCCGAGATGTTCAGTCTTAGTCCCAAAAACAACACTGGGAAAGACAATATCAACCTTGGAGATAACCCCAAGGAGTGCAGATGCAGTTCCGGAGATGCTCGTTTCAACCCATGCTGTCAGCTTCAACCTCGGGACTAACATCGAGGCACTCAATTCACAAACCCGAAGATAACCCCGAGAGGATAGACACACCTCAGAGACAACCCTGAGGGCATTCAACACTTGCAGCAGCCTAATCTCAGAGATAACCCTGAGCAACATCTACTTTATCAGCCAAAGACGGAGATAACCCCGGTGAATGGAAAAATCATCAACTTGCCACCTCAACCCCACATGGCGCCCTCTCAACAAAAAATAGTCAACATACATTCTACACAACAAATATCCCACAAGAACCGAGGAATTGCAATCCCGAGTGACTACTACGCAAGGCAGAACACCATATAGAATTTGAAGCTTGAAGAGATAGGACATAGTTCAATCTTTCTGACTTCGTACAACCTCTAATATCATGTCATTGCGTAGCTCTTGACAACGGCAGTCTAAAACAGGTCTTATACACCTCAATTTGATTCTCGGATTGAAGTTCTACAAGTTCGAGCAGACATCACGTTGCACACGCACGTGCCTTCGAGACAATGGGACCATGGAGCTCTGGGCACCGGGCAACCACAGTGCATCTGCACAGTGCCGCAGTACACACTGTGGCTCACCCCTCTATAAATAGAGGGCTCGGGGTGGCCATATTCAAGAGAAAAAAGGCGAGGAAGCCCTGTCCAATTTGCTCTTACACACCTTATATTGAGTGTTTTCTCATTTTAAAAACTTGTGAGCTCACATATAGCTATATTTTTACCAGCGGGAGCCGAGTGTTCATCCACTTAAAGCTATAGAATTCTTCTTTGGCAGCATATTGTAAGCCTTCTTACACACTTTAAAGCATTTCTCTTCATCTTTGCACACACTCTTCTTCACATTGAGAGTCGTGTTATGTATGAATGCCCGGACTTCGATCCGTGGTTTTCATTTATGTATGTATATATATATATATATATATATATATATATATATATATATATATATATATATATATATATATATATTTATGTTTCTATTAGGCCTAGAGTTTACTTCGTGACCTTTTACTACTTTATTTACATTCCGTCCTACCTAGAGTTTACTTCGTGGCGGTTGATCGCATTTACTGCTTTATTTACATTTTTGATCCCCCATGGAGGTGCTTCGTGGTGGTTGATCATGTCTCTATATATATATATTTACCACTTTTATATATTTATATTTCCGATCCCCCATGGAGGTGCTTCGTGGTGGTTGATCATGTCTGTATATATATATTTATAGGTTTTATATATATAATTGCTTACTGCTTTTCTTATAAACTACGACATCATGTGAGCCTAGGAATCATGTGATCACAGATTCAGTCTACTGAATCTAGATTCGGTTCCCGTGATGGACATTTTTCAGCTGTAAACAACCTGTAAATTATTCACGGTGTTTGAATTTCCTTAGATGGCTTTCATGCCCATAAGGAGTTTGACACTACTATATATTATTTTCTCGAAGATGCTTCGCATCTCAAAAATAAAAACAACCAAGACGAACATTTAATTATAAAATGGAAGTATCAAATGCCTCAATTACTATTGAGCACATGATTTGAAAAATCTCTTTTACAAAACCTCATTGCTATATCTTATTTAAAACTGAATTTTTCATACAAATTCAAACCCTTTGTATAGGTGCGAACGAGGCCTCAAACTACTTCCAAATAACAACACATTGACCCACACATATACGCACACACACAGAGACATTCATATAACAATTTGTTAAAAAGTTGCGGTCACCGTGGCAACACAGATGTCGGGGGGTGCCTAACACCTTCCCTCCGCATAATCAAGCCCTCAAACCCAACTGAATCTCGGTTTCACAGACCCGTTTTGCAGTGTCACATCACTGGGTCAATGTGCAAACCTTTTCTCGGTTGTGTTGGTGCAACCAGTTAAAAACACCAATTGACGACTCTTACAATCAAATCGTCGACATATACATGTCGGACCTTTTTCACTTGTTTGTTCAAACAAATCTCACATAACACGAGAACACCAAAGAACAAGACACTACTACAAAACAGTAAATAGATAACGTGTAAAAAATATTGTGGTTTCAATCATAAAAACGTCATGGTTAAGGGTGTCATCTATTTGACACCCTTATACAACGTTTTTAAAACGTTGTAGTTAGACACATTATACAATATTTTTAAGAAAAAAATATTGTAGAAGGTATGATTCCACAACGTTTTCTGGCTTAAAATGTTGTAGTTTAATATATCAGACAACGTTAAGGCACATTTACACAACGTTTAGAATGTGTCATCTATTTAGATAAATTTATATAACGTTTTTATAACGTTGTAGTGTGACTTAAAAATATTGTAATACATGTATATAACATTTGTTTTTAAATATCGACCATAGAAAGTAACATCAGACAACGTTTAAACCAATTTATACAACGTTTAGAAGGTGTCATTTATTTATACAAATATACAACATTTTTAAAATGTTGTAGATTGACTTGAAAAAAAAAAGAAAAAAAAGTTGTGGTTCACCTATATTACCAGTGCACCTGCAATCTGCTAATTCCATGATCTATAGCTAAAAGGTCTAAATTCTCATTTAAATTTGAAGCCAAAATGTATTAACCATTCAAAATAAATCCCAGTTTACAGTTTTAAATTACTACATCCACAAAATATATACCAAACTATCCATATGGACCATATATGCATCTCAAATTCACTTTTCAATATAAATTACTACTATATTGAATTGTGAATTTGATTACATGCATCCACAAAATAAACCAAACTATCCATAAAATTAAGCTACTACCTAAGCATGTGCAAAAAAGCCTAGGTTCTCCCAAAATACGTACATTCATCTAACCCTGTACATATCCACCATTAACTCGAGGCTCTACATGTAGCTGCTCACATACGTTGCCCACTCATCCCGTACTTCGTCAAATTGTTCATGTGTGTACGTTAATTCACATGTCTTATCCCACTGAAATAAAACAAAAACAAATTTAGTATTCAACAAAGATACCAAATCACAAGGATACCAAATCTGACCTGCTACTGATGCATGGCAAGATAAATGACCAATCACAGGAATGACTTTTAACATGCTTCCTACCATCACCATACTGTTTCTCAAGCTTATTGTACATGCCCAACCAAATACCATCTATAACCAAATTTATATATCCAAAAAAATGACCTGCTACTGATGTATGGCAAGATAACTGTAAAACACATGGATACCAAATCTTACCAATAACTGATGTATGGCATGATCGTTCAGGAAATATGGGATAAGCTATACAATACTATTCAGTTATTCAATAAACGAGTGACTCACATTGAGAGAAATAACTGGTGACCAAACTCGTTATGCAGCTTTCAACGCAAACAGGCCTCCATCATCATGACCAACAAGAACAACAGAAGAAAAACCCATCTCCGAACAAAAAGACAGAAGCATGTCAACCTGGAAAACATACATTAACTCATAAAGTCCAGAGAAGTGTCCCCGCAAAATGAAAACTTAATAATACAAAAGTGAGGACAAATATTACATTCAAAAAAACCTCAATGACCTCAATGAAACAGTTTTAATTTCTTTTAAAGAAAAAAGGACAATAAGAAATGGGGGAAAACTAAAAATAGTTCCCGAAAAAATGGTTTAGTACAAAACTGCTTTAACACAAAATTTATAACACCGTGTTACCTTAACCATGATGCTATCCATAGTTAACTTTATGAATGCCGACAATGCTCGTGGAAAGTAAAAACTAAAAAAGATTAATAGTCAAACAATAGGAAGACTCAGAAGAAAATATAAAGGGTATATATAATCACAACACACAGATTTTTACATGATGTATCTAGGAACTTGTTTGTAAAAATACAAACAAGACATGCACCAATACCGAAGAAATAAATTCTTCTATTTTATGTGCTTTCCCTTACCATTTCTATTGATTTTCTTCTTCAGTTGTCCATATAGTCCATTACCGAGGTAGTAGGGACTTTGGACAACGGGTTGTTATATTGATTCGTATCGAGTACTTCAGTAAATTTTCATGTGCAAAAGCAACAAATAATTGTACCTGAGTTCCAAGCTTGTAAGGATTAGGCAATTGATTTTCTTCCCAATCCTGTTGTCGGGGCCTCGATGTTAGTCCCCAGCCAGGACGATCAAAAGCAGCAACAAAATAACCAACTTGCTGAGCTAACACACCCATTACATGCCTCCAAGAGAAGACTCCCCCTCCAAATCCATGCACTAAAACAATGCCAAATTGACCATGTGCTCCTACTCCTGGATCTCGGTCTAGCACTGGAGAGCTAAAACTACTCATTTCATCATACCTACCAGCTTCGTCTAGGCTAAAAATTGGAATTTCTTCTTACAATACAGGAGAACAAAATCTTTTTTCAAAAATGTAATGTATTAGTCATGAGACTGTCAAACTGCACTAAAGAACATGAATCAAAAGGTTCATATAAGCTCTGAATTGTACAATTAAGGAGGAAAGGAAAAATATCCCTTGTGTTAAATGATCAAAGGCAAGACCATACCAAAAACAAGAGCCCCGCCTTTCATGCAAGCAGTAGGGATCAAAGCAAGAATAGTAGTAAATCACAAGACCAAGTACTGGTCCAATTTTGCCAGCACACAATGTGTATCATTCACTATATTGATATACTCATGAATCATTGCTAAAAACAAATACTAATTATGGAAACCATGCCTTTCCCAAGTTGATAATTAGGTTCACCAGAGTGGTGCTCCACAACAGTTTCAAAATCCTACTCAATAATGGTAAAGTTTCTGCCTTGATAAGCAAAGGCACAGTTGTTGCACAACAAATTAATTACTGTAAGATAAAGGAAAAACAATCACCACAAAAAATAGCACTACCATATTGCCTTGGTGAAAAAAGGTTAAAATTGATACAGTGATACTAATAGTAATAAACAAAGAATTTTTTTATTCTTAATTTTTCTTTCCAGAGAACTAATCACAAGTGGCCATGGGGCCACCCTGCAACAGGTAGTAGGTTAAGCAACGAAAATACTAGCTATTTCCTTTTTCTTAATATTTATCACAAAAACAAATAAAAATCAATATAATTGGTTTCTATGGATGTGAAGTAATTGGGTGAACTTTAGTTCATGAAAGCAATAAATTCTAAGTAATAAAACTAGAAATGAAGTATCTTAAACAACCAAGAAAGGAAAAAGGACAAAAAAGAGAAGTAATTTTACGTGTCAGCAATCCTAAGTTTTTGGGTCAATATCTGTTACTTGCAAGATTTGCATAATCTGGAAAGAAAAAGCAGCTTTGATACATTGAAAGCAACTACTTCCAAATATAATAAACTTCCTTAATTATTAAATATAAAAGTAAATATTACAGTCTTACAAATATCAATAACTCCACTTTGGAGTTTTTTGACACTTACTTTGGGACATGCCAAGAATATAAGATACATTAATTGCAATTATTTTCACAAAATCATTTCCTTATGATTGATAAACAAGAATTATATACATATAAAACTAATTGAATACACCCGGCGCACGTTAGAACTTAAACCAAAAAATTTACCTGGATACGGACGTAGTTACTGCTACGGCTCTGACCAAAAGTCATGGCCACAGAATGGTCAACCATGTCAGTCGAGCCATCACCGAAAATTCGAGCCAGGGGCCGAGCCCAGTCCTTAGCCTTCCATCCTTTCAGTTGGTCAAAGTTGTAGCTTCCTTCCGGAACCTGACCCGTCCCAAGTGAAAGTACCAAAATGTCTTCCACTCCCTGTTTTTCGTGAACACCTCTTTTACAACTTTCTCCATTCTTACCGTCGCATTCGTGGTCGCTCCTCCGCCGATTATCCGCCGAAAAAACTTTCCGCCACCTCCGCCCTTTCCATTCTAGTAGAACACAAAATCAAATTAACAATACAATCATTCCAATTACAAATCAAATTAGTTCTAAATAACATAAAATTTCTAATTAAAACTTAATTTTTAGGAAAAATAACAAGGGAGGAAATTAAAACCTTCAGTTGGACAATAATGGAGGAGAAGTTAAAGGAGAGGCCACCACTATGCCGCCACCACTACGCCGCTACTATTTCTAGGGTTAGAGGGAGTCGAGAGGGAGGAGAATGAGATGCGTTGTATATCTGAGTGAGAGAGTTGAGCTGAAGATCTTGAGCTGTCGATCTATAAGGAGTTAGAGCGAGTCATCATCAGATCTAGAAGTGGTTAAGAGGGAGGTTTTTATTCTTGTTTCTACACGGTTAGAGCAACTCTAGCAGCACAATTCTAGACTATATTTAATCTAGAATTTATCTTCCAAATTTCAAGAAGTTAGGTAAATATAGTATGTGGTATATTTGAAGCACCAACAAAGATTAAATCTGTGAACTTGATAGTGTATGGACTATAATTTTAATTATATTTAAATGAGAGAGTGGAAGGAGATTGGAGCTTTTTTGAATTCATAGATTATTTTAATCTTTTTATATTATAGTCCACGGATAATCCATCTGCTGAAAAGATAGAAGACTAAAGGACATTTACTGATATCATATGGACTAAATATAGTCCATCAGATAACCTAGTTGTTGGAGATGCTAGTGAAATGAGAGAGACAGAGTTGGACAGAGACAACATGCGGGAAAGTACTAAAAGGAAAACAAAGTAGATAAAGTCCTTTTAATTTCAAATTTTTTTCTTCCACGTTTTTTTTGCTCCGTGTTTTTTACATAGATAACGTTTTTTTTAAAAAAAACGTTATCTATTTAAAACCAAAAATTGCCCTTATAATACATAACGTTTTTTCATATATATCTTCAACGTTTTGTTAAAAAATGTTATAAAAAAAACACCACAACATTTTTTATAAAAATGTCATCTTTTAAGTGTTGTCTTTTTATGATTTTGTACTAGTGAGAACTGAAAAAGGACAATAAAAATCTCGACGTCGACAGGTGGCGACTCCGCTGGGGACACTCGAATTTTTCCGCCTACCTGTTACTAACATTGCAGGAAGCACATAATCTTCTTTCAAAGATAACCCTAGAAAACAACTCAGCTTAATCCCGAAAATACCACTGGAAGTTCAATTTCAACCTCGAAAAACACACCGGGAGTATCATTTTCCCACCTCAGAGATAACCCCGGGTATAGCAGTGCAAATACCGAAAATTCCACCAGAGAAGGCCATTCATCTTGGAGATAACCCTGAGATGTTCAGTCTCAGTCCCGGAAACAACACCAGGAAAGACAATATCAACCTCGGAGATAACCCCGGAGATGCTCGTTTCAACCCATGCAATCAGCTTTAACCTCAGGACTCACACCGAGGCACTCAATTCACAAACCCGGAGATAACCTCGGGAGGACAGGCACACCTCAGAGACAACCTTGAGGGCATTTAACACTGCAATTTCAATCTCGTAGATAATAACGAAGCAACGCGTCACTTTATCAGCAAAAATCGGAGATAACCCCGGTGAAGGGCAAAATCGTCAACTTGCCACCTCAACCTCACATGGCGCCGTCTCAACAAACAATAATCAACATACATTCTACAAATCAAATGTCCCACAAGAACCGGGGAGTTTTAATCCTGAGTGACTACTACGCAAGGCAGAACACCGGATATAATTTGAAGCTTGAAGAGATAGGACATGGTTCGATCTTCCTGACTTCGTACAACCTCTAATCCCATGTCATTGCATAGCTCTCGACAACGGCAGTCCAAAACAGGTCTTATGCACCTCAATCGGATGTTCAGATTGAAGTTTTGCAAGTTCAAACGGACATCATGTTGCAGACGTGCATGTCTTGAGACAGATGGGACTCATGAAGCTGAGGCACCGGTGTAGCAAGAAAGATCTGCATTGCCATGATTACACTACTTGCACGCCAGCTAGACTACATGCATGGCTGCCATGATTACCTACACTCATGGCTCCCCTTCTATAAATAAAGGGCTTGGGGTGGCCATATTCAAGAGAAAAAAGGCGAGAAAGCCCTGTCCAATTGGCTCTGTATACACCCTATATTGAGTACTTTCTCATTTTAAACACTTGTGAGCTCACATATAGCTATATTTTTACCGGCGGGAGCCAAGTGTTCATCCACTTAAAGCTATAGAAGTCTTCTTTGGCAGCCCATTGTAAGCCTTCTTACACACTTTAAAGCCTTTCTCTTCATCTTTGCACACACTCTTCTTCACATTGAGAGTCGTGTTGTGTGTGTATACCCCACTTGCCTCGTGGTTTTATTTCTATCTATATATATATATATATATATACTTATATATATATATATATTTATATATATGGATGAGACATTATCGAGTTATGACTCGATTGAGCTTGAACTCAAGTTCGAGCATTTATTTGCTTATATATATATATATATATATATATATATATATATATATATATATATATATATATATATATATATATATAATAAAGCTGTTGTCGAACTCATTCGATGAGCCTCGATTTTATATCCTATATGCTTACTACTTTTATATATAATATATATATATATATACGTTCTGTTAGGCACAGAGTTTACTTGCGTGCCTTTTCTTTTATTTACATTCCGTCCACTTTGAGTTTACTTCATGGCGGTTGATCGCGATTCTGACTTTATTTATATTTCTGATCCCCCATGGAGGTGCTTCGTGGCGGTTGATCATGTCTCTATATATATATTTACCGCTTTTATATATTTATATTTTCGATCCCACATGGAGGTGCTTCGTGGTGGTTAATCATGTCTGTATATATATTTACAGCTTTTATATATATAACTGCTTACTGCTTTTCCTATAAACTACGACATCATGTGAGCCTAGGAATCATGTGATCACAGATTCAGTCTAATGAATCTAGATTCGGTTCCCGTGATGGACATTTTTCAGTTGTAAGCAGCCTGTAAATTATTCACGGTGTTTGAATTTCCTTAGATGGCTTTCATGCCCATTGTAGAAGACCATGTTCGCTATGTACATGATGAGGGGTGAAGCAAACTACTGGTGGGAAGCAAATCAACAAAGAGCGGGAGAGGGGAGTATAACCTGGGAAAGGTTTAAGACTTTGTTCTTCGAGAATTACTTCCTAAAAAGCATGAAGGATAGGAAGGAGGTGAAGTTTCTAGAACTGAAACAAGGAGAGATGATGGTAGGTATGCGGCCAAGTTCAACGAGCTCACGCATTTTGCAACGCACTAGGTTGACATAAAGGAGAGAAAAGCTAGACGCTTTGAGCTAAGACTAAAACCTTGGTTGTTTAACAAGGCGTCGGTCCTTCAAATTGACTCTTTCGCCATATTGTTGGAGAAGGAGATCATTGCTGAGGGAGGTAGCGAGGCGTTGAGTCAATACAACAAGGAAAAGAAGAGTAAGAATACTGGAGGAGATACTCATGGAGGGAATAGTAGTAGTGGAGGAAGTAACCTAGGGAAAAGGAAATGGGATAATAACAACAATAGAAACAACAATCAAGGAGGAAGTTTTCATAGAGGGTTTAAGAAGAGAGCAGAGGGATGCTAAAAATATGGAAAGAACCACTAAGGAGAATGCTGGAAGGGGCGCAGTGTTTGTTACAACTGCGGCCAAGAAGGGCATATTTCACCAAACTGTCCAAAGCCGAAGAAGATCAAGGGATGTTTCGCTTTTGGTTACACTGAACACAAGATCAAGGACTGTCCCAAGAAGGAGAGCAGCAGAGGAAGCGGCCATTGATGAGTGGGTTCTATACCTACGAATCGGGTTCCTAGTTGGACTTAAACGGTGTTTATTCTGTTTATTTATGTAAAATTTACTTGTTTTGTGTTTGTTTTGTGTGTAGGTTTCTATTATATGCAAGCTTGCGTAAGTGGTGGAAAGGTAGTGAGAAAGCAGCATTGGAAAGCAAAAATCAGTATGTGTACATCTTGACCCCCGCCTGGGCGGACCTTAAAAAGAAAAAAACCCCTGCCAGGGCGGGGGTGTATGTGGAAGCAAGTTTTAAGACCCCGCCGGGGCAGGCTTCCTAAGGCACAAAACCCCCGCCGGGGTGGGGGTACGCTGACAAAGAGAAGAAGTTGGTTGCAATTCTGACACTGCAGATGCTGAGACTGGAGAATTGTAGCTTGGATTGGGACTATGTATGGTCATCTTTTATCAGCTATTAGAGGACTTAAAAAACACATAATACAATTTATACAACAATCAATCACAAACTCTGAGCCCTAATTTCTGAAGATCAGTGGAGGAACAGAGCAGGGAATCAAGATTTACGAAGATTGCAGATTTGGGAGTAAAGAAGGGTGGTTTTGTACTATTCTATTTCTTTTAATTAAGTTTCTGTAATTTGGGATGATGAATTTCTTTATCTATTCAGTTTTTAATTCATTGATTATGAACTAAATTACTTGTTAAGCTTGCAATGGATCTGTAATGTGTAATAATGATTGTCATGCTTTGAATTCAGTTTAATTAATCTATCTTTTTAGTTCATCTATTGTGATTTATGCTTAATTTATGAATTGCTTGATCACCAATTTTATGTGGATTTCTATGGACTCAAGAGATGATATATGAATCTAGACCTAATCATAATAGCATGTGTTCATGATTTCTGCATTTTGATGGAATTCTTTATGTATGTTTAGGATAGAGATATACCTAACATCGCATGTAATCAGATAAAGAACTTGAGATTTAAACCTTATTTGATTTTTATTCACATAGAGATATAGTGAATTAGTTAATTAGTGTGTCTGGCTTAATTTTATCAATTGTGAATTTAAGTTAATACGATGTTAGTGCATTGAGAGATGGTTAATTCTACTTTAGTGTTCTTGATTAATGAACTAAGATACTTAATTGAACTGGGAAAAAGTGTGATAATCAGAGTGAAACTTAAAGTAAAATTGTAAGCTTAATTCTCCATTATCTGGTTAAAATTTATGGTTATTAGTTGTGTTGATTGGTTTTGATTTATAGTTTATTAGTTTTTATTAATTGCAAACTTTAATTTGAAAAGTTTAATAAAATTGAAATAATATAAAGCTGGTAATTGTTAGATTAAAATTGACTTGTCTCTGTGCGAACGATACTCTTCTTTTCATTATATTACTTGTTGATCACGTATACTTTTGTGTTGTGCGTAGTTTAGATTTTACCCAACAAGTTTTTGGCGTCGTTGTCGGGGATTAGTTTAATTTTATTACTTTCAATATCAGTTTAATTAGTTCAGTTTTAGTTAAACAATTTTCTTTTTGTTTTTATTATTTCTAATTTTAGGTTCTCTGACTTAGTGTATGCAAACCTTGTCTAAGAAACCAGACTTGCTTCCTTACATGGACGACATCGAACGAAGGTTTTAGAGACTTAGTAAGTGGATTAAGGAAAACTGAGAGAAGTTTGATAAACAGGAAGATACTATGGCTGCAGAGGATCAGAAAGCGCTGAGGGATTACGCTACTCCCAGAGTCACTGAGATTTAGTCAAGCATTACCAGGCCTGCGATAGCTACAAATCACTTTGAGATCAAGCCTAGGAAGATACAAATAATACATAATTCAGTGATGTTTGGGGGATTAGCCAATGATGATCCGAATGAGCACTTAGTCAGCTTTTTGGAAATTTATGACACCTTCAAGTACAATGGGGTGTCTGATGATGCAGTTAGACTTCGCTTGTTTCCATTCACTCTGTGGGACAAGGTGAAAAGTTGGTTACACTCACTTTCACTAGGGTTAATTACTACATGGGATGACCTTGATCAGAAGTTTTTAGCTAAGTTTTTCCTACCGAAAAAGATTGCGAAGATGAGGAATGAGATTAGTATGTTTGAACAGCAGAATGGGGAGTCACTGTACAAAGTTTGGGAAAGGTACACAGAACTGCTTAGGAAGTGCCCACATCATGGACTACCCAAGTGGCTGTAGATGAACACCTTTTACAACGGACTGAATGGTAATCTATGTGCGAGTATTGAGGCAGCGTCTAGGGGAGCTTTTATGGCTAAGAGTTTTGAGGAAACTTATGCATTGATAGAGACGATGGCGGCTAATAACTACCAGTGGCCCATAGTGAGAATGACACAGCCTAAGGCAGCTGGGGTGTTAGAAGTAGATGGGGTAATGACATTAGCGGCACAGATTTTATCATTGTCAAATAAGATGGATGCTCTCACAGGTGCACAGGCTCAGCAGGTGGCATATATTTGTGAATTGTGTGCTAGGGAACATCCAACCGAACAGTGCGGTATTAATCCAGCAGTGGTACAGTTTATAGGCAGTTATAATAGAATACCTCAGAATCCGTATCAGAATGCCTACAATCCAGGGGCTAAAAACCATCCAAACTTTTCATGGAGTAACAACCAAAATCAGCAGGCTCCACGACCATCTTATCCCCCCTGCATTCCAAAATTAGCATCAATAATCAGTTCCACATCAAGAGAAAAGCCAGATTTGGAAGAGCTGTTGTTGAAGTACATATCGGGTAACGAGGCAGCAATGAAAACACAAGCAGTGACAATAAAGAACTTAGAAAATTATACTGGACAGCTTGTATTAGATTTGAATAACAGGCCTCAAGGGACGTTGCCGAGTGATACGAAAAAGAATCCAAGGGGAAATCACGAGCAATGTAATGCTATCACACTGAGGAGTGGTAAAACCTTGGTTGCTGACTTTGGTGGGAAAACAGGTAAGGATAAGGATGTCGAAATTGATGGGAGTGATTTAGTTAGGAAAGCTAAGGAAAATGTTATAGAAAAGTCGAAGGAAGAAAAATAGAATGGAATCACACCACCTGTGCCTTTCCCCCAACAGTTAGAAAGTTAAAAGCTAAAAGATCAGTTTTCAAGGTTTATAGACATATTCAAGCAGTTGCACATCAACATTCTGTTCGCCGAAGCACTTGAGTAGATGCCACGTTATGTTAAGTTCATGAAAGAGATACTTTCAAAGAAATGCAAGCTTAAGGAATTCAAAACAGTGGCGTTGACTGAAGAATACAGTGTAATTCTGCAGAAAAAGCTTCCCCCTAAATAAAAAGATTCGGGGAGCTTTATAATTCCTTATGCGATTGGCAATTAAGATGTGGGGAGAGCTCTATGTGATTTAGGAGCAAGTATAAATCTTATGCCACTATCCATTTACCGAAATCTGGGTTTAAAGGAAGCAAATCCAACAAACATCAGTCTACAACTCGCAGATAGATCAATAGCATATCCACTGGGGATAGTAGAAGATGTGTTGGTAAAGGTTGACACTTTGATTTTTCTAGTTGATTTTGTGGTGTTAGATATCGAAGAAGATAAGAATATTCTGATCATTTTGGGACTACCATTCCTTGCAACGAGACGAACACTAATTGACCTGCCTAACGGAGAATTGATCATGAAAGTGTTCGATCAAATATTGAAAGTGAAAGTATGCAAAGAAATTCCAATCCTCACTGACAAGGAAGAGGGTGATTCGATCAAGGCGTCTACACATGTCAAGCACAAGGATTGTAGAGAGGTTGGTGGTCTAAAAGCGATGATCAAGGATATGAAGTCAACTTCAATCTCAAAAATGTCGTTGAACGTGTATGCCATAAACCATTGTTGGTGTTGCGTGATAAACAAACAACATGCCAAAGATAATCCAACTGATCCAGGCTAACACAGAGATAGTTAGGATGAAAGACTTAAAAAGAAGTGCTCATTGGGAGGCAACCCAATTTTCTTTTCATTTATAGTATTTTAGTTTCATTTTGTTCAATTCATAGTTTAATCAATAAATTTGGTACTACTTAGTTCATTTCGGTATAATTCATAGTAGTTAGTTAGTGATTTTTAGTAATTTTCATCATTCTCTCTCAAACTCCATGAAGTTATCTTATATTTTACGTTTTAATGAATTTTAGGTATAAATGATTAAGTTGGAAAAGCTTATGGGGAAAAGTAACTGAAAAAGTCAAGTGTTGCAAAATCAGGACCCCCGCCCCGGTAGGCCTATTCCTCACCTGACACACCCGCCCACGGGAAAACTGATTTTTTAAGCTGCAGAACATGTTTCATCCCACTTTCCCACTTCTCATCTCTTCTAACCGAGCACAAATCACTTCCTCCCCCACGAAATTACCCACGACTTCCCTCAACCTCATCCATTATCCATCAAATTTAATCATCAGTACTACCACTCTATATATATTAAACCCTAAATCCATTCAATTCCACACTATTCTCCATCCAATTCTCGAATTTCAGTCTCCTAAAACCTAGGGTTTATAACTATTCAGGTCTGTAGAAGGAAAGTAAAGGGAAAGTTTGAATTTAGACACTCAATCGTGGCACTATCATCATTCAATTGGACAAATAGTGTGGGAAAGTCAGTATTTCATTAGTTTTTCATAAAGTTTGGATTGCAATTGTTTAGTTTGGGGTTTTATGAATGTGTGCACGTCAAGTGTTTGTTTTATTGCCAAAGCCAAGTTTGGGGATTTTGTTGACTGCATTGTGAGCTATGGAACCGAAAACTCTTACTAATCACCAAAGGGGTGAAGGTTCATCTCCACCGGTACGCAGTTATGACAAGAGAAAGTTTATTAGTGCCAGTGCAACTGATAAGTATGACTATCTTATTCCAAAAGCACTGACACCGGAGAGGGGTCTGCAACCTGATGCTTTTGATGGCCAGATGCAGAGGCAGATACAATTACAAGGGTGGGAGGTTTGCACTGACGATCCAAACCTTACCATTGTGATTGTGGTTAAGGAATTCTATGTCAACGCTGAGGACAAAGCTTCATATATGGCATTCGTGAAGGGTAAGCAAGTTCCATTTAGTCCTGTAACGATCAATGATTAGTATAACATGCGAGCCCCTAGAGTGTGTCATTATGTCCAGCTTAGAAATAGTAATCCAGATTATGACCAGATTCTGACAAAGATATCTAAACCTGGAACTATTGGGGAGAAAGGGAGAAAGGGTGGCACCCTTTTTATGAGCAAGGACTTGAGCATATAAGGAAAAATTGATATACGTTTCTGTGCGCAAAGTCATTTCCTTCGACGTATACCAGTGAGGTCACCAAAGAAAAGGTTTTGCTACTTTATGCCATAGTAAATGACTTTGACATCGACATCGGCTCTATCATTAGCTTCTCCATCCGACGATGTCTGTGCGGGCCATTCTCAAGAGGGCTTCCACACCCATCTCTCATTTGTGGGTTGTGTAGGCAGTCTGGTGTGCGATGGTCAGGTGAAGAGCCTGTGCAGCAGCCCCTCCAGCTTCTAGATTCAAGGATGATTGCTCGATATAATGTATGTGCTAGAGGGGAGTCACATCCTCGAGGTTTGGGCATCATATTTCCAGACACTCTTGAAGAAGTGGAGGCAGAGGACACCTCCGAGGATGATGAGTTCAGAGCTGATGAGGTGACTGGCGAGGAGGAAGCTGCATGGAGCAGTTGATTTATAAAATAAATGTTCAGTTCCCAGTTTCGCAGTCTTTAGCGGTACCTTGATGTTAGAGACAAAGCAGCTGATAGAAAGATGAAGAAACTGGCGGCAAGGCAGGATTATATGTTCAGCACCATGAATAATTCCTTTGCCTCTTTGAATGCGGCACTATAAAGACTGAATCTTGCCACTGCCGATGAGCTCCAGATACCATGCCACAGTACCCTCCTTAAGATTCAGATGTAGAGGAGTTTTCAGTCTTTGTTCCACAGCCAGCACCACCACCACCACAGGCTTAGCAGGATACAGGGAAGTCCTCTGTTCTTTAATGCAATATTTTTATAATGAGGACATTGTAACTATTAAGTTTGGGGGAGTTAGTTTTAATTTATGTTCAATTTTTTAGTTTCTATTTTGATAAGTATGTTTAGTTTGCATATGTTAGTTTAGTTTGTTTTCATGTCAATATGTTTAGATTTATATAGTTGCATCTGTAGTTTAGTTTAATTTTGTTTGCATAGTAGTGTAGTAGTGTGACTAGTTTAATTTTTCTAGTTTTGTTAAAGTTATAAAAAAATTGAAAATTTTCAAAAATATTAGTTATTTACTGTTTTCATATTGCATTTAATTCATACTTGAATGATTTCAGCTGTTAGATAGTTAAAGTTTGTTTTGGCTAATGATGAGATTGTAATTGCGTAGACAAGTATAGTATTGACTGTTAAGGCTTTGATGTGAATTCTTATCATGAATTGAATCTTTATCTGTTTAAAACTGGTATAATCAGGTTAACACCTTAAAAAATGATTATGTTGACTGATTGAATCTAAATGGACACATAATAGAATTCTTAAGGATAATGCCGATCTAAATGAAAGAAAGTCATGAACAGACAGAGATGGTTAAGATTAGACAAGAACTTAAGTTTAGGGGAGAATTTGGGAAATATAAGCTAAAAAAAAGAGAAAGAGAATAAAAAAGTATGAATAAACATCCTGGCTAGTTTAGTTCTGTGGCCATTGTTACTTGAGTAAGTATGCCCGAGGGGATATCTCTACACCTAGCGCCCTAAAGCCTGACAGTTTGGGAGTCGTTTGTTGAAAGCTCGCTAAGGGGTAGCACTGAAAAGCCTAAGAGGACTAGACATTGCACAGCCATGAGAAAAATAAAAAGTGAAAAATGAGAAAAAGAGCGAAAAGCCCCCGTATGTGAAAAATAAAGCATAAGTATCCCATTTTGACCTTTGAATTTGGTAACTATTTGATTTTAGTCGGATCTTGCTTATTGTTGGTTTTCTTAACTTTACACTATATAATTCCTTTAAATAAGTCTATTATGTCTTGTATTTGACTTTATATCAGTTAGCATGGTCGTTGAGCACACACACACTATATCAATGATAAAAATTTAAGATTTGATGATTGACTAAGAAGTTATTGATTTGCCTTGATATGATATACAATCATGTCTATTTGATTTCTCTGAGGCCGTGTGAATTAACTTCTTTATGTCTTAATGCTAGATTCATAGGCATGTAGTTAGTTTCATTGCATTGCATCGCATTTTGTTGTGCTCGAGGACTAGCACAGTTTAAGTTTGGAGGAGTTTGATGAGTGGGTTTTATACCTACGAATTGGGTTCCTATTTGGACCTAAACGGTGTTTATTCCATTTATTTCTGTACAATTTTACTTGTTTTGTGTTTGTTTTCTGTGTAGGTTTCTATTACGTGTAAGCTTGGATATGTTGTGGCAAGGTGGTGAGAAAGCAACATTGGAAAGAAAAAAATCAGTATGTGTACATTTTGACCCCCGTCGGGGCAGGCGCTTTAAAGAACAAAACTCCCGCCGAGACGGTGGTGTACGTGGCAGCAAGTTTTAAGACACCTCAAATGTATACCTAATATCGCATGTAATCGGATAAAGAACTTGAGATTTAAACCTTATTTGATTTTAATTCACATATAGATATAATGAATTAGTTAATTAGGGTGTTTGGATTAATTCTATCAATTGTGGATTTAAGTTAATACGGTGTTAGTGCATCAAGAGATGGCTATTTCTACTTTAGTATTCTTGATTAATGAACTGAGATAGTTAATTGAACTGGGAAGAAGTGTGATAATCAGAGTGAAACTTAAAGTTAAATTGTAAGCTTAATTCTCTATTATCTGGTTAAAATTTACAGTTATTAATTGTGTTAATTGGTTTTGATTTATAGTTTATTTGTTTTTATTAATCGTAAATATTAATTCGAATAGTTTAATAAAATTGAAATAATATAAAGTTGGTAATTGTTAGATTAAAATTGACTTGTCTCTATGTGAACGATACTCTACTTATTATTATATTACTTTTTGATCACGTATACTTGTGTGATGTGCATAGTTTAGATTTTACCCAGCAGTCATCAGGGAAGAGGCAACAAGCTTATGATCGGTGAACCAATACAATCCAATCGACCAACAACTAGAATGTTTAACATGACTGTCCAGGTCGCAGTAGCCACGAAGGACGTGGTGTCAGGTATTATCCCGATCAATAATATAAATGCCTATGTATTATTTGATTCGGGTGCTACCTATTTATTTATGTCTGAAGAATTTGCTAGTCGGCTAAACATACCCTAAGCACGGTTAGGAAATCCTTTGAAAATAGAAGTTGCGAATAAGGAAATAATCCTAGTAAAATTAATTTACCGAAACTGTTGTGAAAACATTAGAGGTCACGAATTAACAGTAGACTTGATTCCGATTAGATTGTGAGAATTTGACGTGATACTAGGAATGGATTGGTTATCCAGCCACGCTGCGATAATTGATTTTTAAAAGAAAAGTAAGAACTTTCAAACTCCAAATCAATTTAAGGTAGTGTTTTATGGTAGCTCGTCGCTTAAACAATCATGTTACCTTACGATAATGCAGGCCAAGAAATTGTTAAGGAAAGGATGTGTAGGTTATCTGGCCTATATTTAATATTGGATAGTGTTATGATATTGAGGTATGTGCACTATTAATATCTATGGAGAATACCCGGTTAATAATACCTAATTATATTATTTTATCTGCATTAAATATTAAATTATGTAAACCCAATGTACATGAATTATATGATATGGGTACATATATAATCCCTAACTTTTCATTATGTAGTAACATTAATACACTAAAATCACATGAGGGGATCAAAAGGGAATTAAATTAACTACATTTGGAACCAAATGCTAAGGATTAAGAGACTTGTTCCAAATTCAGTTGCCCAAACAGTGTTCCATTTTCCCTTTATGTGAACAGCCGAGCTTTGAACAGTAGCTACAAGCTAGGTGATGATGGCTACAAAAATGGCTGCGGGAGAGTGGTTGAGAAACTCTTCTAGAACCATTGTCTTCTTCTTCTACACCATGGATTCCAACTTTAGTGTAAAACCATTAACCAGCCAACTATTGCTCTACAGAAAGGCAGCTCCATTTTTCTTTTTCCTGTTGTTGTGAATTGCCTGCTGAATTACAAGTTTGAGAGTGTGAGTTATTTGTAATTAAGAAGGAGTCTAGATAGTGCAGAGGGAAGGAACTAAGCTTGCTAAGCTTCATAGAAGGTAAATTCTTTGCCCATGATTCTTAATTCCAAACTGGGCAAATTATAGAATTTCTTTGGGAATTGTTGTTAATGTGTTTAGGAAGTTTATATGTACGTATCGTACCTCAGAGAATAGGTTTGAGCATGTTAAAATTGAAGAAAACTATTAATTTTTTGATCTCTGCCGAAGCAGAGCCTGGTCTGAACTAACCAGGGTAGGGCGCAACTGTGCGTGTGACACCCCCAAAAATAGGTATACATCACCCATCTCGAGTTGCCAAATACATGGTACATAAATCAAATACAACTTAATTATACAACTGTCGTGTAAAATACGACAAAACATAAACTGAGAGTTTAAACAACAATATTGCCTTCTAGACAATATCCACTCTCAGATAGAGTCCTCATTATATTTATTATCACACTATTTTACAGAATAGTGAGGATTACTAATGCACCATCTCGGACCATCAATCCGTTTTCTGACTCGTCCCAGCTATATTCTCATTTTCTGAAGAGAACAATGAAAGAAAGGGTGAGCTCAACTAGCCCAGTAAGAAATATTATGACTAAGATAATGCAGAATAAATTATCATTAGCCTTCAACAATGTTAAACTGATACAATATAACAAACATCAAGTTTAACTGCAGCAGAATAAGCAATCCATTAAAAGAGTCAAGTAGAGAATAAAATCTACTATCTTTTATGATTTAAAAAGGTTTTTCATCATTTTTATCGCTGAGACTCAACTTAATAAATAATCCACATCATCCCTGCACTACGGCCAAGGATATTCATTAGTATCACGACCACAAATTATCCATGCACTACGGGCCAATGATATTCGTGTATTCATCAATGGTCACGATCATGCCATAAAACAATTCATCTTTGCACCCTTGGCCGAAGAGAATCCATAACCATAATCATACCAAAAACTGTCCATCAATGCACTACGGGCCAATGAGGACTTTTTCCACATCATTTGTAACATTACGGTCATGATTATACCGAATAATCCTTGATCATAATCTTACCAAGTCCATCTAAGCACTACAGGCCACAGATGACTTTCAACATAATATAAACATGAGGATGATGACAATGATATAAGAATTCAATAAAACAAGTTCAAGAATTAATTTATCCAGGAACTAATAACGTCCAAATTATCAACATGATACTTCTTTGTAGAGTAAAATTCAAGAATGCTCAGAAGAATATTTCCATGAAAAGATACTGGATGAAGCGCAAATATCAAGAATATTCCACTAATTTCATGGAGTATAGAAGTCAAAACTTTAACCAACTGAGTATAATAAAGAATGGAATAACAAAAGAAATCACCGGGCATGCGATGAAGCCGCATGAGATAGGTTATTCAAATGAATAATAAATAACGGAACCGTCGTCATGTAAACGCACATACATGATATTCCAACGAATAATAAATAACGAAACCGGTCGGTAAAAATTTGCACCGACGGGATGTTCCAACAGAATAATAAATAATCGGAACCAGGTCATGCGTAAACGCATGCGACAAGATGTTCCAACGTAATAATAAATAACGAAATCAGGTCGGTAATTCGCAAGACGAGGATGTTCCAACAGAATAATAAAGAATGGAATAACAGAAGAATTTCACCATGTTTGCGGTACTTCGCATAGACAGGTTATTCCAACAGAATTTTAAAGAATGGAATAATAGAAGAATTTTACCATGTGTGCGGTACTTCGCATATATAGGTTATTCCAACATAGTAATAAAGAATGGAATAACAGAAGAATTTCACCATGTATGCGGTACTTCACATATACAGGTTATTCCAACATAATAATAAAGAATGGAATAACAGAAGAATTTCACCATGTATGCGGTACTTTGCATATACAGGTTATTCCAATAGAATAATAAGGAATGGAATAATAGAAGAATTTCACCAAGTATAGGGTAGTCCCCGTATACAGGTTATTCCAAAAATTATAAAGAATAGAATAACAGAAGTTCTCTTCATGAATACGAAAGAAATAATACCATTACGAGTACAACAAATAATATCTCTTACCTTATAAAGAAGAGTACTCCTACTGGTAGGGCGAGGATATACTTGAAGAAAACTTGTACTACGCTCAAAGCTTTCTTAAACTCTAAAGAAATGAGCTCAAGATTATAGAAGAAGAATTATCTCTCTAGAGTTTCAGTGAATTTGTAAGAAATAATGATGGAATCAACTTCTATTTTTAGAAGAATGGACTGAATAATAACTAATCCATGAACGGTCCAGATTAATTTACTTTTAAACGGACGGTCCAAATTGGTTTACTATAAAATATTCTAATAAAACAAATCTTTTAAATAAAATATAATATATTCTATTTATAATCTAATAAAACGAATAACTTTATAAAAGTATTACTTTTTTTATATAAAAAAGATTTTACTATCTGCAAAACACTATCACGGGCACTATGTAACACTATGCATAATAAAATATAATATATTCTAATTATTATCTAATAAAACGAATAACTTTATAAAAGTATTACATTTTTATATAAAAAGCTTTTACTATGCAAAATACTATGCATAATAGAATATAATATATTCTATTTATAGTCTAATAAAATGAATAACTTTATAAAAGTATTTTGTTTTTATATAAAAAGTTTTTCTGTTTTATTACGTTACTAATACTAATAAAATGTAACTCATTATCATTATTACAATTCACATTATTAATCGACCGTGTCGCTCCTGTGAAAGAGGGCTTTTTCAATAAGAATTTCTCCTATTGGCGCCATGATTTAGGTGACCAAACCTCTCATTGGCGAACTTCTAGACATCGTTAATATTGCAAATAATAATATTAACAACTTGTCATCTCAATTATTGATTTAATAATATAAAAAATATCGACAATAATTGAATCAAATAACGTGAGATACTATGCAAGAATTATCATGTAGCAATAATTGAACAAAAGCGGTGTGACTTCTCACGTAAGCATCAATAATCAATACTGTAATGTTACTATGCAACCACACGTAATAATGTACTTTTACTACCGAGTAGTTCAACAGTATTAACGGTAAAACTTCTGCCGTTATTTTCAATAAAATATTTTTGTCATTTTCTCAATCCGACAATAATTCCGTTGTGGGGTCCACTAATGATTGTCTTGTCGCATTTGGATATTCCCCGACAAAAAAAATATTTCCCGACCAATCGAATATTATATAACAACTTGTGTACTTTGCAAAATTTATAAATATTACCCACAACTATAACATTATATCAAATCCACACCATAATATTCAAAAAAAATATTTCGAGAAATTTAAATCTTTATTCATAAACTTTGGGGTCTCACAGTGCACTCCCTACAGTTCAACACGACGCAGCTGTGCCGTGCACCAGTTTTGATTTTGACTTCTGTTTTCAAATTTAGGGAAGACTAACATGATGTTATGATTTAAACATGCATACAAATAGGTTTAAAATGTGGGTTTAGGTTCCTTGACGCAACATGAATACTTCGAATTGTATTAGTGTACATGTACAAAGAGAAATTATAATTTTGAAAATAGACTTTGACTAAACTCATGATGTCTCAGTTCTAATTTTCGTGAGCATATGGTTTAGCTATGCATGAAATGTGATTCAAAGTAAGACGCATGTATTAAGATATACTTTGGTTGGGTGACAATAACTTATAAAATTAAACTTGGATATGTTGTAAACTAATAATATGAACATGGTGTTGTGTATGTTCTGATCTTAAAGCATGCATGACTAATGCCCCCATGTGATCACACATGACTCATATGTACGAATATGTTGGTTAAACATAATGAAAATTAAACAAGCATGCTTTAGAGATGTTTTAAAGCAATAAAAGATACAAGTCATGCGTATATGATGAAAACCTTAATAAGCATGCATACTAACTGATTTTATAACTATATCATATGTGTACATGGTGAGCATAGTAGTCATTGTGATTTATGACCTCAATTGGCCTTAACTTATTTGAAATCTTAACATTTCAGAGATGAACATAGGATAACCTTAAGAACATGAAATAATATTTAATAAGTATCTAAGTATATGTTACATGTATGCTAAAGAATGGGACATAACCAAGAAGTGCAAAGCTCAACTCTGGTTAGGCCAGAGGACATCGCAGATGAGCCGTCCCTAAGCCTAACCAAGACACAGCTGCGCTTTATTGCAATCTGGTATGGTGACTTATTTGTAAACTATAAATTGCAACTTGCATGTTATATTGCTTTCAGTATTATTACATGATGTTAAAAGAGTCATAGTACATGATAACTATATGAAACCAAGAATCTAAGGTTGTATAAACTTTCATATTTCTTTTATACAAGATGGTTATATAGATACATGGTGTGATAGTATGTTAAGGAGATTTTTTATTTATGTTGCTAAGATGATAAGGAATGTGTATCATTGACTTATGTGATCAAACATGTATGCTATTATTAACTTATATAGTTGAGTAACTAATAAAAATATGTTGTATACATAACTGCGTTACAATAGGATTGCAAGTGTTGATAAGTTATAAGTTGGTAAACTACGCTTGAGGCAAGTTCCCTAACTTACACAACTTTGGATTTTGTACAAGTTCACATTTCATTTGATTCTCATATTGAATGCAAGTTCCCTAATTCATTACACTGTATATATTGTATAATCCAAATTGTTGTCATATCAACCATATTTATCTCGAGAAAATATCTATTATTATTCAAAAATCATTTGTATATCTTGATGTTGTTGCAAGCATTGAACTTATCGTTCTTAAATACATTATAAAAGTTGTCTAACCCATTGATTTGGCTAGACTATTATCGTATGTTAGAAAGTTATCCAAACCAAATTTACTTGGTGCAGACTCTTAAATCTGCTTAGATGAACAACCTTCATTGAAGGGGAAATTATATAATTATCGGGGAACCAACGTGCGTACATACTAGCATGTTTAAATTATGCATAACGAATGGTACTTAGGCTAATCACCTGTTGTACTCATTTTTATTAAATTTTCAGTATAATACCGTTAATTCTAGTAGAAATTTGTAGTCCTTAATGACTGTTCAGTGTTCATTATTCCTGAACCTTGACATGATATATTCTTAAATCTTGTTGATATATTTCAGTCCCTAGGGACCTTTGTGACGCCCCCAAATCCGGGTATCTTCCAACCCGACATATGGTGCTCCACGGTGCTACAGTTCACACAAATATTCAATTGAAATGCCTCAAAAGAACAAATATGTCTTATATATATATTTCAAAACCATATTACCAGACCCTAGGTTCTTTAAAACCGTTACATTTGTTCTTGTCATAATATCAAATATTATCATTACAAACCTATACTATTACATAGGTAATCTACAAGTTCGCTATAGCCTTTCCTTTATCCTTATCGGATCCTTTGGTCTGTTCGGTCTTAGCTGCATTCGTATCGTTCAAGCAAGAGTGAGCATAACTAGCTGAGCAAGTACAACAATGATATTTAACAATATGCTTGAATCATATAAATCATATATCTTTAATAAATGAACAATAGTTATGAAGTACTATCGATAATTCAAAATAGCACTTCTCTTTTCCTTAAAACATTTTACAATGACAATATTCAGTAAAACATCAATTTCAGTCCAAGACCTTGAGCATTTCGTACTTTCTTTGAAAAGGAAAACCCGATACTAAGTCCGTAAGTCCGACATTACTTACGAGCACGTCTAGGTGATCAGCCTATATAGTACTCTATGTTGATCAACACTACATTCTTTAAACGTATGTACGTTTAAATGGTGGCAACCTCACGTGCCTGTCGTTTGATGACAAAACATTTGTTTAACATACTCAGTCTTGATTTGAAAACCATACCAATATAGTTTGGTAAAACATTGACCATACTTCGATAGATTATAAGAAATCCAAAACATTTTAAGTCTAGCCGAAAGAATTGGCTTTGACTTCATCATACATCAATTCATGCGTAAGAATACATGAATCACAAAACCTGTCTAGATTGAACATAGACAAGGGTTAGAACACTTGCCTTTAGCGTCTGCTACTGTTATTACACATTCACTTAAGTCTTTAAGGTCTCTACAATAGATAACCACATACCACATTAGGTCATGAATAAACATACATGGTTCTTAATGAATCTTACCATACTTCTCAATCTAATCATGTATTAGATTTGTTACTATTGGTTCCGGCTTACCGTTATAGTTTACATCGTCATTACGTTCATGTTTGATTGATTATCTTTAACCTTTAGTTATCATACTTAAGGTTTAATAATGTCTTAAATAATGTTATATTTAAGTTCTAGTTCATTACCAATCAATTAATGTTCGTGTTGTACTTACAAACTTCTCTTATTGTGCAATCCCTAAAGGTCGCAATTTGTGTGGCGTGACTTTCCTTCTTTGTCTTGTGTCTTTGCCATGTGAGTTAGTTAGTAGTGGAAAGGGTCAGGGCTAAGACGCTGCGGTCAGTCCTTATTCAATGGGTATGCCACAAGAACTCTTCAGTGTCTAAAGTCCCAACTCGGCGCTGTGGCGTGAGTCTCAGTACTATTTGTCATGATGCGACGTGACTCTTGATATATCCTGCACTACACGGTGGTCTTTAGCCATACCCATTATATACCTTGAAATTGGCCATGCACACATTTCACTTCTATCACCGCTGAACGATTAAAATTTTGATTTGCACAACAAATGTCCCGGACTCCAAATTAGATCATTTTATGTCTGAATTGGCTCGTTCAAAAGTCATTAGCTCAAAAATCACATACTCTACTACGTGTTCATGCAATAATTTTACATTTTTGACTTCGTTAACTCAAAATTCACCTATTGGTTCATTTTTAACTAAAATAATAAACATTCGTGAACGTTCAACGCCCGTTTCTTCGTTCTAAGTCGGAATTCGATCATTTTTAAGTCTGCAACTCTATAATTCCAAATAAGACTTGCCTCCATCGAAAACCAACATTTTCGAGGTCAATATCAAAATTCGACTTCTAATCCGAGAATTTCACGAATTCAACCATTATCGTCCAATCATGTGAATTCCAGCATAACTTCGTTACTTATGATTTATTCATCGTTTCGAATGGATTATATCCATCATACTAACATCTTAACATACATATTACATCAACTTATTTATATGATAAGTTATTACTTGTTCTTCATGAGCTTATAACTTATCAAAGTATAAACTACATATAATTTTATTTCTCATGACTTATAATGGTTTAAGTCTTCTAACCAACATCCTTACATCTTCTTATCATACAAACTTCATCCATGTAAACATGTTACAAGTTCTTCCTTAGTTCATAACTTATCTATGAACAAAGTGCTTATTCATGGCTTATTAAGACTTAAGTCCTTATATTATTCATTCTTATCATTTTTTAGCATACATGTCCATCAATTACCACTTCTCTTAACAACCTACAATTGTAGAGATGGAAGACTAATGCCATAGGATCATTACCTTTGATGATCAAGCTTTTCTTTTTCTTTTCTAACAATGGAAGTCTAACTTTTTCTTACTTATTCTCTCTAACAATTAAGCACTTAAGTTGTTGGTGAAAGTTAACAAACAACAAATGAAATCCAAAGCTTTCTATTTATAGGATTGCTAAGGTTAGGGCATAGTAGTCATTAGCCAATCCCACCTCCTTAGTAAACCTCCATACTATTCATTACTTCATAATTAAGTTAACTTGCTCATTACACTAATTACTTGGTCATCACATTATTTTCTTGGTTACTAAGATCACCCATGTGATCATGGCCCCATATAGGTTTCCCCGTGCACCTTATTCACCCATTGGATCATAATTTGGGCTTTAATTTAATTTACTTTATTTAAGCTTTTGGGCTTACATTAACAAACTTAATTGGACTTTACCATTACTTACACTTGGGCATGCACATTAACTTCTATTGGACTTTATAAATTGCTAAACAATCCTACAAGTCCATTTCATTTGGCTTAAAGCCTTATAACATATTGTTTACATATTATTCTAATATTCTAACTCGTATACTCATTCATAATATACGATATACAATCATTCACACATACTTGTATAATACTTCGTATCATACTTGTGACACCCCCAAATCTGGGTACTTCAATTCTGCGGGATTTGGTGTTCACCGTACAAATATCATCTATCTATCTACCCATAATAAATGCAAACCATGCAATATATAGAGATAAATCCTCCCCTTATGGGGTTACAACATCTGAATAATAATAAATACAATCCCAGGTTAAAATAACCTTAAACATCTGTGCGGAATCATAAACAAACAATAAGTCTTAAACAACATCAAGTCTGAAATAAATTATATCAACTAAACAACAAATCCTCATTACTTGCTAACTTTGCCCTTGCCTTTGCTAGTGGAAGGCTCGTCGGATCTTACGTTCTTAACTGCAATGTTATTCTTACAGAAGAGTGAGCACGATTACCTACAAGTATAACAATATAACAATACAATAATAACATGCGAATGAATTAAAGACTTTTGAAATAAGAAAAGTCGGCTTTTGAATCAAGAATGAATAACAAGAATCAAAAGAACTTCTGAGAGTCATAAGACCTTGAACTATGTCCTAGGTTGTCAAGTGTTTATACTTGAAACCTTTAACAGTCATAAGTCTATTGACTCTTCTTCTCGTACTTAGGGGGATCAACCCTTAGTACCATACTGTGCACAATATCTTAACGCTAATGCATAAGTAATCCCCTATACAGGGTTGTTCATCTCAGTTGGACATTAGAATCTGCACCAAAGGAAGTTTGGTTTGGATAATTCAACAAGGGTTCTGAAATTTAAAATGTTCATCAACTATGGACTAGTCGAATCATTAAGGGTTCGCTACTCTAACAAGGTTCAACAGTAACTAATATTTTAAATCGAATAACAATCTCGAGAGGTATACAATAGAATAAGTATTGTATAACAGAATCATACTTTGAAAATATTAATAAACTTTAATATAAAAAAATGGACTTGATCAATAATAATGAGAATTTGCTCGATATAAAGAGGTAAATTTATAAACTTATATAATGACAACGAGTAGGGTTAGGAAACTTGCCTCGTGCGATGGTTACACGTTAATTATACACGTTCCTTGATTTAATCCTACATACCATTCATATTCACAATATCAGTCAATTATAACGTAACTAGTCATTACAAGATCATTCTTTTTGTCTAACTCGGATTATGACTATACTTAATCAAATTACCACACTTATTGACACATAAAGTACACTTCACGAACAATACGCTAACTATGCGTTCAATAATTCAATCCTCATGTAAATGTGTTATTGACATGTAAAGAATTTATTTTAACATCTCGTTATATGTCTAACATATTTTTATGTTCATTAGATTAAGTTACTATCACATTCCTTGACTTGAACAACTAAAATTTCATTTTTGGACAATCTGCAGAGTGGCGCTACGGCGCCACTGTTAGGCTTGTTCTCGGCGCTTCGGCGCGGGACATAAGGCAGGAGTTGGAGCCACGGCGCGGCAAACCAGTACTAGTTTTATAATTCGCGAAAAATTGTAGAACATGGACAAAACCTCCAATTAATTTATTCTTACACGAATTTGGACATACCCAAACACTATAATACACATATAACTACTACCCAACTCTTCTAGCATGATTTTACCAAGTTAAACCACATAATTTATTGAATCAAAACATGTAGTTTTACTGTTCTTGATGTTCTTGAAAGTTTTGAATACAAAACATAAAAATTAACACTAAGTGTTCGTTATAACACCAAATATGTCCATTCAAAGTTTGTTTTCTTCGTTTTAACATGCATAATTATATACAAGTGTAAAATTTATGAGACAATATATGATTGACGTATTAAATTTGCGAGTAAGGGCCATATGGCCATATTTCTATACTCTGTAATTTTGAAGCAACAATATACGACATATTTTTATGAAACTGATGTTATGCATGGATATCTATTCTTAATCATGACATGCTATGGATATCAACAATATGCAATATATAGTAAAGCATGGATATCAATAATATACAATATATAGTAAAATATGCTATGATGACATATTATCACATATATTCACATAATCGTTACCCTTTCCAACTACAGAGATTTTGACAGAAACTTGAAAGCCATTTTAATAAAAATGTAAACAACGTGAATTGAAATTGGGTTAAAGAGATTACCTATAGTGTAGAGTGTAGATTAGTAGAGATGAAACCTTTCTCAATTACTTCTTCAATCACACAACTCACAATTCCCTAAAAAATTCTCAATTTCTCTCTGTGATTTTCTTTGTCAGACTTAGAAAAATGAAAGAAGAAGAAGACATATAAATTTATAAAAACTGAGCGCAGTGTGGTGGTCAGTTAATCCGATCATGGGTTAACTGCTCCCAACTCCCAATAAGACTCCGTTTAGCTAGCCTTAAAAGGATTATAACCATTTAATTTGATTAATCATTTATAATATAGTTTAATAATGTCATGTCCATTTACACAATAAATCAAATATCTTATTTAATTTATTTTAAATAAAATATAATAATTTTTCATTAATTCACATAGTTACATAATTAAATTTCTTATTTATTAATTATATCAAATTATTAATTCTCTAATTAATTAAAATAATATTAGGCTTATTAAATATTTCTTTTAATTCAATAAGCTCACATAAATACATACTTTGAATAATAAAATTCTCCACATTAATTTAATAATATAACACATATAATTAAATTAATCTACCAAAACTTCATAAATTAATTATTTAATCTAATAATTAAATCCTTAGAAAAATATTTATTTAATTCAATAAATATTAAAATTAAATTACAAAATCTCGTTTGTCGTATCTTTCCCCCCTTAAAAGAATTCTGTCCTCAGAATCACGACTCAATCAATTCGTCCCGTTACATTCTCCCCCTTACCAAGATTCTTTCCCCAGAATCGCTTAGACATAAATTAAGTAAATAAATGAGGATAATTCTTCATCATATGTTCTTTGAGTTCCCACATAGCCTCTTCAGCGTTGTGGTTCCTCCAAATTACCTTAACAGAAGGCATTACTTTATTTCTGAGAACTTGTTCTTTCCTGTCGATAATCTGAACAGGAATTTCTTCGTAAGATAAATCTTTTTCAAAATGTAGGGGTTCATATTCAATCATATGCTTGTAATCGGGTTTGTAGGGTCATAAAACTAAAACATGGAAAATGTTGTGGACATTCTCAAGAGTTGGAGGTAAGGCTACCTCATACGCAACTTTTCCAATTCTTCACAGTACCTCAAAGGGTCCAATGAATCTTGGGCTTAATTTCCCTTTCTTTCTTTCTGAACCTGATCTTTCTCTTCCAGGGAGAGACCTTTAAGAACACATAACTACCCGATTCATACTCAACATTTTTTCGGTGTGGATCAACGTATTTCTTCTGCCTATCTTGAGCTGCTATCAATCTTGTTCTTATCACTTTGACTATTTTTGTTGTCTGCTGTACCATTTCTGGGCCTAGTAATTGTCTTTCGCCAACTTCATCCCAGTATATCGGAGTTCTGCACTTTCTACCGTATAATGCTTCATAAGGCGGCATGCCAATACTAGCGTGGTAACTGTTATTGTAGCCAAACTCTACGAGCGGTAGATGATCATCCTAATTTCCTTTAAAGTCCATTATACAAGCTCTTAACATATCTTCTAATGTCTGAATCGTTCTTTCACTCTGCCCATCTATTTGAGGGTGATATGCCGTAGTCATTCGCAACTACGTAACCATGCATTCTTGTAGATGTTTCTAGAAGTTCGATGTAAAGCACGGATCCCTATCGGAAACAATTGACACCGGAACTCCGTGTCTTGAAATAATCTCTTTCATATATAACCTTTCCAACTAGTCTAAGTTGAATCTAATTTTGATCGGAAGGAAGTGTGCAGATTTTGTCAATCGATCAACAATAACCCA
This sequence comes from Panax ginseng, assembly GCA_020205605.1. Classification (NCBI taxonomy): domain Eukaryota; kingdom Viridiplantae; phylum Streptophyta; class Magnoliopsida; order Apiales; family Araliaceae; genus Panax; species Panax ginseng. The sequence goes on from CM035137.1 coordinate 45,719,403, forward strand.
TACTGCGTCATAACCTTTCTGAGTTATCGGTAGGCCAACCACGAAATCCATCGTAATATGTTCACATTTCCATTCTGGAATCTCTAAAGGTTGTAGTAACCCACTCGGCCTCTGATGTTATGCTTTCACTTTCTAACATATCAGACACTTGGTAACACACTCTGTAACATCTCGTTTCAAATTTGGCCACCAAAATTGTTGTCAAAGATCTTGGTACATCTTGGTACTACCAGGGTGAATCGAATATCGTGAGCTATGAGCCTCGCTCAAAATTTCTTCCTTAATATCTGGTACTGGCGGTACCCAAATTTTACTCTCAAATCTCAGTATTCCTTCCTTGTCCATCTTGAATCTTGGTTCAGTTCCTTTAGATATATTCTTTTTAACCGTTTTACATTCGTCATCCTGAAGTTGAGCCTCCTTAACTTTATCCAGTAGAGTTGTACTAGATTGCATCTGAAACAACTTCTCATCAATTTCCATAGGATACTTTACCTCCAATTCCAACTTCTCCATTGCTGAAATTAACTCATTCTGAGCGGTCAACATCATTAGTTTCTCCCGACCCTTTCTACTTAAGGCATCGACAACCACGTTTGCTTTACCCGGATGGTATAAAATCTCACAATTATAGTCCTTAATTAACTCCAACCACCTTCTCTAGTGCATATTCAAGTCCTTCTGTGTAAAAATATATTTCAGACTCTTGTGGTCTGTATATATTTCACACTTTTCCCCATAGAGATAATGTTTCCAGATCTTTAAAGCGAATAACACCGCAGCTAACTCTAAGTCATGGGTCGGATATCCCTTCTTATAATCCTTCAGTTGTCATGACGCATACGTAATAACTCTGCCATTTTGCATAAGCACACAACCAAGTCCTTTATGCGACACAACACTATATACCACAAAATTTCCTGTGTCATCCGGAAGAGATAACACAGGTGCCAAACTCAACCTCTTCTTAAGCTCTTGGAAACTTTCCTCACACTTCTCCGTTCAAACGAATTTCACCGATTTCCTAGTCAAATTCGACAACGGAGTCGCAATCTTGGAAAAGCCCTGAATGAATCTTCTATAATAACCTGCCAATCCAAGAAAACTTCTTACTTTCGACGGTGTCTTTGGCTGATCCCAGTTAATCACAACTTCAACTTTGGAGGGATCCACCGAAATTTCGTCCTTTTCGATCACATGTCCAAGAAATTATACTTTTTCAATCTAGAATTCACATTTCAAAAATTTAGCGTACAACTTCTCTCTTCTCAACACCTCTAACGCTACCTTCAAATGCTCTTCATGTTCTTCCTTGTTTTTTTGAGTATACGAAAATGTCATCAATGAATACCACCACGAATTTATCCAGAAATGGTTTAAACACCCTGTTCATCAGATCCATAAACGCTGCAGGAGCATTTGTTAGACCGAATGACATTACCAAAAATTCGTAGTGATCATATCGTGTTCTGAATGCTGTCTTCAGTACATCCTCTGGTCTCACCTTCAGTTGATGATAACCACTCCTCAAGTCTATCTTTGAAAAGTATCTCGCTCCCTTCAACTGATCAAACAGGTCGTCGATCCTTGGTAATGGATATCTATTCTTAATCATGACCATATTCAGTTCTCTATAGTCCATGCAAAGCTGCATCGTCCCATTCTTCTTATTCACAAACAATACCGGTGCTCCCCACGGCGATACGCTCGGTTGAATGTACTTTTTATCTAGTAATTCTTGTAGTTATACCATCAATTCTTTCATCTCTACCGGTGCCATTCGGTACGGTGCCTTCGATATTGGAGCCGTTCCTGGAGCCAAATCGATCACAAATTCAACCTCTCTATTTGGCGGAAGTCCTAGAAAATCATCCAGAAATACGTCTGTGAAATCCCTCACTACTGGTATCTCCTCTACTTTCAGATTCTCTTTATGACTGTCGACTATGTAAGCTAAATATCCTACACAGCCTTGTCTTAACAACTTCCTGGCCTACATCATCGTCAGACAACTCACTTGTCTAGGCGACTTGCTACCATAAAAAACAACCTTTGAAGGAGTCATAAGGTTAATGCGTTTCTTTTGGCAATCAATTACAGCCTTGTAATTGAATAACCAATCCATTCCCAAGATAACGTCAAATTCCACAAGTCTGATAGGGATAAGATCTACATTCATGATATTACCCTTAATATCCACTCTACAGTTCTTATGTACGTACTTAACATGGATTATTTCTCTATTCGCAATTTCTATGTTCATGGGGTATTCTAACTCGTCCTTAGGCAATTCTAAGTTCTAAGCAAAGTAATCGGATATAAATAAACAAGTAGCACTCGAATTAAATAATATATAAGCATTAACTTTATTGACCGGAATGATACCTGACACCACATCACGAGACTACACTTGCATCTCTTACCTTTATCATGTTGAATGTTCTCGTGCGGTCGATTTGGTTGGTTGGTGTGACGCCCCAAAATAGGTATACATCACCCATTACGAGTCGCCAATAATATGGTACGCGAAATAACTACAACTTTATTGTTACAACATATAAACTGTGAGTTTAAATACGAGATATTGCCATCTGACAATATCCACATACAAATAAATCCTCATCATAATTATTGATACATTATTTTACAAAATGGTGAGGACTACTAAACAACTCTCTAAAACCATCATTCCATACCCCGACTGCACTCGTTACATTCTCGCCTCCCGAGAAGAAAATGGAACAAAAAGGAAAAGGGTGAGCTCAACTAGCCCAGTAAAGAATATTATAACTAAGATAATACAGAATAAATTATCGTTAGTCTTCAACAAGGAAAAATCTAATAGAATACAATAGACAACAAGTTTTAAATCAATACTGCAATGGAAAATATTAATTCATAGAAGAGTTACGTAGAGGATGAAATCTACTAATATCTATGAATTTAACAGTCCATCATCAATATTTTTATCCCTGTAACATCAATCAATATATATCTGGAATCATATATTCATCCTTGCACTACAGGCCAAAGACATTCACCAGTTGGTCATGTTCATCTAAACACTGCTCATCTTTTTACTACGCCCAAAGATATTCATCGAAATCATTCATCTTTGCACTACAGGCCAAAGATATTCATCAGAAATCATTCATCTTTGCACTACAGGCCAAAGATATTCCATAATATCATCATTTAAGACTGAGGATGATGAAAAATATTTTTTAAAGAAACAAATCCAGTGAATCAAAATGACAAGGATTAAGGATTAAGGATTCGTACTTTGTTTTATCCACGTCCAAAAATACCTCAAAAATAATCATAGTGGTGTAAAATTCAAGAATGATCAAAACATGGATACAATCAAAGCTAGTATCCACAATAGATGTTTTGGACGAAAAGAAAAATTTTCATTTTTTGATGAATAGTGCCAGTGATTCGTGAATAAGATCAGATATCGTGAATAGTCTTGTGATACGTAAATAGTAACTCAGAGACACCAAAAGTTCCAAATTTGATAAAAACTTGAGATCAATATTTCAAAGATAATGATATTGAAGAAATAATATCATTACGAAAAAATAATATCCCTTACCTCGGAAAAGAGTGACTTTTAACTGGAATACTTCGGATATAAAGCTATAACTTGAACTTTCACCGTATAGCAATACTCAAAGTATACTCAAAATACTTACAAGAATACGCTCGATAATATAGAGAGAGAAAACTTGAGTTACGGTGTAATCTTCAATTCTAACCTAAGCACCCTATTTATAGGAAATTGCTTAGAACACCAAAGCAGAAAATTTAATATAATAATAATATTTATAATAAATCTTCTACGCACACTTGAAATCTGATTTCAGTTCAATAACCACATGCCACCTTCTAGAAAAAGTAATAAAAAACGTTTTTCTAATTTAAAATAATTTAAACTTCCAAAAATCAATTATTTTATAGCTTTGGAACTTCAATAATTCACAATAAATAGCCCTTTTGTCAGAAAATTCGAATCTCGTGAGTTTTTATAAGAAATTCAATTCTCTACAACTTTGCGTAAGAAAATTTTTCCAAATTCCAAATGAAATTGATTTGAAATCCACAAACGGGTGATTTTAGAGGCTATAATCAAATTTCATCGATAAATGGGGTCCACCGACATGTTTAACATGTTTTAAACATTTATTGCAACAAAAATACTCTTCCTCCTTGTATACTCATATATCCCACATTCGTTGTAAAAATATCACCATTATTATATTATTAAAATATAATAATATATATTTAATCAATTATTTTATCGTAAAAGATAAAATTTTAATTTTCAACAATTGTCACATTAAAAATTTTCTCCATCTATATCCACATAAAATCAATATTTTCCTCATCATATGAATCAATAATTAATTATTCACAAATAATATTATAGAATCACAATATTGACAACCAGTGCGCTTCCTGGAAGAGGGGGCTTTCCAATAAGAATTTCTCCTTCTTGGTAGCATGATTAGGTGACCAAACCTCTCCTTAGATGTAACTTTCTAGACATTGCCAATAATGTTATCTAATAATATTATTCAGATAATATGAATTATTGCTTCGATAATGGAAAATACTCGTAATGACAATTATTGAAACAACAAAGAATATAAAATATCAATGCGAGAATTATTGAATCAATAAAATAAAATATTTGAATAAGAATTATCGTAACAATTATTGAGTAGTGCCTTCTTACGTAAGAATCAATAATAATTGCAATACCACGTCTTCTTGTCAACAACACGTATTAATGTGTTTTAAACCAATTTTATTTCAACAAGATAAATCTGTAATAACTACTGTAGTTATTTATAAACAACTTATATTTGTCATTTTCTTCATCCAATCGCTTTCCGTTATGGGGCCCACAAAAGACTGCGCCGTCGTACGAATATTACTCGACAGTACGAATATTCCACGACCAAACGAATATTCCCCGACAATAAAGAATATTTTATAACCACTTGCTTATTCGAAATATTTGCGTATTTTACCCATAACTATCCACATGAATCAAATCAACCCTTACTATTTCAAAATAATAAATAGAGGAAATTCCATTTTTATTTAAAAAAATTCGGGGTCTTACAGTTGGGGTTGGTCCTGTGATAGTTAGAGTGCTTCCACCGCTGTTTCCTCTATTCCCCCCTGATATTGCCCCTCCAGATCCTTTCTTAGGACAATCTCTTGCCATATGATCCTTTGAGCCACAAGTGAAGCAGACACCCTTTTTTGGATTAGGACAGTTAGGTGTTATGTGGCCTTCTTAACCACAATTGTAGCATACTCATTTTCCCTTTATGAAAACTCCAAAATGAGCTTTCCTGCAGGTTAGGCACGCTTCGATCCTCTTCTTTTGCCCTCCTTGTTGATTTCTAGTTGACGAGTTATCAGACCACTTTCTCTTCTTATTATTACCACCTCCCGCGTTACTTCCACCAGTCTCGTTAATTCCTTCATTTTCACTCTTCTTCTGATCCTGATTATATTTTGTTACCACATCGCTTCCACCTTCAGTGAGTATAGCTTTCTCCAGTACCCCAACGAACGTCTTCAACTGGAACATTGACACTTTAATATACAACCAAGGCTTTAGTCCTTGTTCAAACCTTCTTTCCTTTCTCTCATCTGTGTGCACTTGATATGTGGCGAACCTAGCCAACTCATTGAATCTTGCCTCATAGTCTGATACGGACATATTCCCCTGTTTCAACTCCAGAAACTAGACCTCCATTTGGTTCTGCAAGCTGGTCGAAAAATACATCTCGAAGAACATCTCCTTGAATCTCTCCCAAGTAATCATGCCTTCTCCTCCACGGACCTTATTCGCTTGCCACCAATAATTGGCTTCAGATTTCAACATGAACGTTGCGTAGGCGGTTTTCTGGTCCTCTCTTACTCTGGAGACATCAAAAACTTTCTCCATCTCCATAACCCAGGTTTGAGCTTCAATCGGGTTCATGGAGCCCTTAAACTCTGGCGATCCCACCGCCTTGAAATCCTTAAACGATATATTTGGTGGAGCTTGAGGTTGATTATTAATTGCTCCAGCTAATAAGTTCACCAATTACTGAATAGGGTTAGCATTGGTGTCGTTGTTGTTGTTATTCATCTATTCTTCTTGAGCTTGTTGACGATTTTGTCTTTTTCTAGGCGGCATATTTCTGTTAAAATATATGCTTATTAGATCTTTATTTAATTCCCTAAATAGTTAAGGTTTAACTCAATAATTTAACATAATCACTTAACACATTATCTCAACAACTTGATATATTTATTCAAATCGAAAGTTTTAACATCAAACGATAACACCACTGCTATTTACATCAACTATCCCAAGATAAAGAATCTACAGGATTTAAAACATTAAAATATTCCTTAGTTTATAAACACATCAAAATTTACATCTAAATACCAGATAAGTTTTCACATAATTAAACAATTCCTATCACTGCCTGTTAAGGCGCTGAATAGCCTTGCTACTTTCCTCTTCCATGATGCGAGACATCATTTGGCGATCTAGCATGTACGATGGTAGTCCTTTGAACTGAATTGGGTATCTCATAACTCGATCCTGAGCCTCATCCATTGCATTTTGAAATGTAGAATATGTCTCCCCGAGCTTAGTCTTCTTCGCACGACAATCCTCTTTTGTAAGATCAGCACAACGTGACTCTCTTACCCAGCCCTCCTTTGCTATGGTCAGCCTTTCTGAGCTCTCTTTCAGTTCCTTCTTCAACCTCTCTATTTCTTCGGACCTCTCCTCGGTTTGACCCTTCTCGTGAACCAAATCCTACTCCACATTTCCTAACAGTGTGTGAAGAGTCACAACCTCCCTATCCTTCGCTTTCGATGGTAATCATCAAATAATCTCCTCGCTTTCACCGATCTTGGGCGGTGTCACACGTAACTCTATGTTACAGTCATATAACACGTCATATATCTCAGCATCGATGGAGTTCGGTGGGAACTCCTCTTCTTCCTCTTCTTCCTCAGGATCCTCCTCTGGATCAGTCTCAGGCTCATACTCGTGACCAACCACAGTGATTAACAGAGATAGCTCTCTCTGTACCAACTGCTCCCTAACGACATGAATGTCTCGGGGCTCCTCCTCCGTAGGTACTCGGGGTTCCTCCTCCCCAGCTCGACTAGATCCTCCAACATCTGACATCCTGACAACACAGTTTTAAGTTTTAGTTACTAATCGATACTCGCGAGCACATAAGTTTATCACATAAGCACATAAAGTCTTTTATTATCTTCAATGAATTAAGGAATTCATTTCTTAGAACTCGATAATAGTTTACCACCACTATGTTCTCGATCTCCTACAAGGCTACTACCTAAGGTTGTTCCCCCACCTATGGTTCATAACCTACAGCTTTGATACCAACCTGTGACATCCCTAAATTCGGGTACTTCAATTCCGCGGGATTTGGTGTTCACTTTACAAATATCATCTATCTATCTACCCATAATAAATGCAAACCATGCAATAGATAGAGATAAATCCTCCCCTTATGGCATTACAACATCTGAATAATAATAAATACAATCCCAGGTTAAACTAACCTTAATCATCTGTGCGGAATCATAAACAAATAATAAGTCTTAAACAACATCAAGTCTAAAACAAATTATATCAACTAAACAACAAATCCTCATTACTTGCTAACTTTTCCCTTACCTTTGCTAGTGGAAGGCTTGTCGGATCTTTCGTTCTTAACTGCAATGTTATTATTATGTAAGAGTGAGCACGATTTCCTACAAGTATAACAATATAACAATACAATAATAATATGCGAATGAATCAAAGACTTCTGAAATAAGAAAACTTGGCTTTTAAATCAAGAATGAATAACAAGAATCAAAAGAAATTCTGAGTGTCATAAGACCTTGAACTATGTCCTAGGTTGTCAAATGTTTATACTTGAAACCTTTAACCGTCATAAGACTATGGACTCTTCTTCTCGTACTTAGGGATATCAACCCTTAGTACTATACTATGCACAATATCTTAACGCTAACGCATAAGTAATCCCCTATACAGGGTTGTTCATCTCATTTGACATTAGAGTCTGCACCAAAGGAAGTTTGGTTTGGGTAATTCAATAAGGGTTCTAAAATTTAGAACGTTCATAACCTATGGACTAATCGAATCATTAAGGGTTCACTAGTCTAACAAGGTTCAACAGTAACTGATATTTTTAATCGAATAACAATCTCGAGAGTTATACAATAGAATAAGTATTGTATAACAGAATCATACTTTGAAAAGATTAATAAACATTAATATAAAAAAATGGACTTGATCAATAATAATGAGAATTTGCTGGATATAAAGAGGTAAATTTATAAACTTTATAATGACAATGAGTAGGGTTAGGAAACTTGCCTCGTGCGATGGTTACACATTAATTATACACGTTCCTTGATTTAATCCTACATACCATTCATATTCACATTACCAGTCAATTATAACGTAACTAGTCATTACAAGATCATTCTTTTTGTCTAACTCGGATTATGACTATACTTAGTCAAATTACCCCACTTATTGACACATAATTTACATTTCACGAACAATAAGCTAACTATGTGTTCAATAATTTAGTACTCACGTAAATGTGTTATTGACATGTTAAGAATTTATTTTAACGTCTCGTTAAACGTCTAACATATTTTTATGTTCATCAGATTAAGTTACTATCACATTCCTAGACTTGAACAATTAAAAATTTCATTTCTGGATAATCTGTAGAGTGGCGCTGTGGCGCCACTATTAAGCTTGTTCTCGGTGTTGCGGCACGGCGGCTTAGGCTTTGGCGCTGTGGTGCGGTGGTGCTACGGCGTGGGACATAAGGTAGGAGTTGGCCACAAGACTTACTTACCATGCCGATTACGAATTCATGAAAAATTGCAGAACATGGCCAAAACCTCCAATTAATGTATTCTTACATGAATTTATACATACCCAAACACTATAATACACATATAACTACTACCCAACTCTTCTAGCATGATTTTAACAAGTTAAAACACATAATTTATAGAATCACAACATGTAGTTTTACTATTCTTGATGTTCTTGAAAGTTTTGAACACAAAACATAAAAATTAACACTAAGGGTGCATTATAACACCAAATATGTCCATTCGAAGTTTGTTTTCTTCATTTTAACATGCATAATTATATACAAGTGTAAAATTTATGAGACAATATATGATTGACGTATTAAATTTGCGAGTAAGAGCCATATGGCCATATTTCTATACTCTGTAATTTTGAAGCAACAATATACGACATATTTTTATGAAACTGATGTTATGGAATCATACAATATATAGTAAAACATGCTATGATGACATATTATCACATATATTCACATAATCGTTACCCTTTCCAACTACAGAGATTTTGATAGAAACTTGAAAGCCATCTTTATAAAAATGTAAACAACGTGAATTGAAATTTGGTTAAAGAGATTACCCATAGTGTAGAGTGTAGATTAGTAGAGATGAAACCTTTCTCAATTACTTCTTCAATCACACAACTCACAATTCCCTCAAAAATTCTCAATTTCTCTCTGTGATTTTCTTTGTCAGACTTAGAAAAATGAAAGAATAAGAAGACGTATAAATTTATAAAAACTGAGCGCAGTTGTGGTGGTCAGTTAATTCGATCATGGGTTAACTGCTCCCAACTCCCAATAGGGTTCCGTTGGGCTAGCCTTAAAAGGCTTATAACCATTTAATTTGGTTAATCCTTTATAATATAGTTTACTAATGTCACGCCCATTTACACAATAAATCAAATATCTTATTTAATTTATTTTAAATAAAATATAATAATTTCTCATTAATTCACATAGTCACATAATTAAATTTCTCATTTATTAATTATATCAAATTATTAATTCTCTAATTAATTAAAATAATATTAGGCTTATTAAATATTTCTTTTAATTCAATAAGCTCACATAAATACATACTTTGAATAATAAAATTCTCCACATTAATTTAATAATATAACACATATAATTAAATTAATCTACCATAACTTCATCAATTAATTATTTAATCTAATAATTAAATCCTTGGAAAAATATTTATTTAATTCAATAAATATTAAAATTAAATTACAAAATTTCGTTTGTCACAATACTCGTATTCATTACCTCGTACAATACATATGCATCATACGATCATTACTTTAGCTTCTTAACTCTTTATTTTCCCTAACATTCTCAAATTAAGTCCGCAGTCGAAAAATTACGTTTTTCCATACTTGAATTATTATTACATAATCCATCTCACCTCAATTGTCTATCGTTACGTATTTCTCGGAAGTTCAAACATAATTCCCGAGCAAAAATCGAAGAATAGTGTTTTTTAGAAAATTTCTTGGAAAACATTTATTTTCGTCTTGGAAATTCAAACACTTTAATTCCTTCACGTAGTTAAAATACTACGACATTCCGACGTTTCTAGGTTATAGTATGACATTCATCTTACTAACACATAACAATAACAAATAATATAACTTTATTCATTATTTTATTAAATAAAATTATTTTACAATCGATCCAAATTTCTCGGTTGTTACAACCTTTATTCAAAATTGTTGATAATTCATGAACTACTATTAACTGCCATACCCTTGAGATTTGAACTTTATAACTGATCAACCTCATTATGATATTACTTACTGGGCAAATTTGTTACTCATCCTTGCTTTCATTAAAACTTTCAATTAAAATAGAACGTGGTGAACCCTCATGCAAGGACAAGGGTAAAGAGAAGGCTTCGGAATAGCTTTGGTTCTTAGTACTAGGAATTTACTATCATTATGTTGTATGGAGACTTATTTACTATGATGTAATAATTTATGTTAAATTAAGTTGTAATGTTGTAGTAACGGTTGCTGTGATGCCCCCAAATCCAGGTATCTATTAACCCGACAGATGGTGCTCCACGGTGCTACAGTTCACACAAACATTCAATTGAAATGCCTCAAAAGAACGAATATGTCTTATGTATATGTATTGAAAATCCATATTAACATTTCCCAGGTTCTTTATAACTGTTACATTTGTTCTTGTCATAGTATCAAATATTATCATTACAAACCTATGCTATTACATAGGTATTTTACGGGTTCGTCTTCACCTTTCCTTTATCCTTGTCAGATCCTTCGGTCCGTTCGGTCTTAGCTGCATTCATATGGTTCAAGCAAGAGTGAGCATGACTAGCTCAGCAAGTACAACAATTCTATTTAACAATATGCTTGACTCATACAAATCATATATCTTCAATAACTGAACAATAGTTATGAAGTACTATCGATAATTCAAAATAGCACTTCTATTTTCTTTAAAACGTTTTACAATAATAATATTCAGTAAAACATCAATTTCGGTCCAAGACCTTGAGCATCTCAGACTTTATTTGAAAAGGACATTCCGGCACAAAGTCCGTAAGTCTGACATTTCTTACGAGCACGTCTAGGTGATCAGCCTATAGTACTCTATGTTGATCAACACTACATTCATTAAACGTATGTACGTTTAAGTTGTGGCAACCTCACGTGCCTGTCGTTTGACGATAAAACATTTTAGCATACTCATTCTTCATTTAAAAACCACACCAATATAACTTGGTGCAACATTGACCATACATTGATAGATTGTAAGAAATCCAACATATCATAAGTCTAGCCAAAAGAATAGGCTTTGACTTCATCATACAATAATTCATGCGTAAGAATACATGAACCACAAAGCTTGTCTAGATTGAACATAGACAAGGGTTAAAATACTTGCCTTCAGCGTCTGTTACGGTTATTACACGTTCACGTTAAGTCCTTAAGGTCTCTACAGTAGATGATCACATCACATAACAAATTAGGTCATGAATGAACATGCATGATTCCTAATGAATATTATCCTTCTTCTCAATCTAATCATATATTAGACTTGTTACCATTGGTTCCGACTTTCCATTTATAATTCACATTTTTCTTACGTTCATGTTCGATTAATTATCTTTAATCTTTATATAAAATCCCAAATTTTATGAATAAAGATTTAAATTTCTCAAAATATTTTTTGAATATTATGGTGTGAATTTGAGATAATGTTATAATTGTGGGTAGTATTTATAAATTTTGCAAAGTATGCAAGTTATTATATAATATTCGATTGGTCGGGGAATATTCGTTTTAACAGAGAATATTCGTACGATGGCACAATCATTGGTGGACCCCACAAATGTAATTATTGTTTGATTGAGAAAATGACAAAATATTTTTATGAAAATAACGGTGGGAAGTTTTACCGTTAATACTATTGAACTACTTTCAGTAGTAAAGTACAAGAATATGTCTGGCGTGGTTGCATAGTAGAGAACACGGTATTAATTATTGATGCTTACGTGAGAAGTCACTCGCTTTTGTTCAATTATTACTTCAAAGAATTGTTGCATAGTATCTCACGTTATTTGATTCAATTATTGTTGATATTTTATATATTATTAAATCAATAATTGAGATGACAGAGTTATTAATATTATTATTTGCAATATTAACGATGTCTAGAAGTTCGCGCCAAGGAGAGGTTTGGTCACCTAATTACGCTACCAATAGGAGAAATCCTTATTGAAAGCCCCTCTTTCCTGGGAACGACACGGTCGATTAATAGTGTGAATTATAATAATGATGATGAAGTTTTGTTTTATTAGTATTATTAATGTAATAAAATGTAAAAGCTTTTTATATAAAATGTAATACTTTTATAAAGTTATTCGTTTTATTAGACTATAAATAGAATATATTATATTCTATTATGCATAGTGTTTTTGCATAGTAAAATCTTTTATATAAAAAATGTAATACTTTTATAAAGTTATTTGTTTTATTAGATAATAATTAGAATATATTATATTTTATTATGCATAGTGTTTGCATAAAGTCTTGCATAGTATTTGCATAGTAAAATTTTTTATATAAAAATGTAATACTTTTATAAAGTTATTCGTTTTATTAGATTATAAATAGAATATATTATATTTTATTTAAAAGATTTTGTTTTATTAGAATATTTTATAGTAAACCAATGACCGTCCGCTTAAAAGTAAATCAATCTACGACCGCTTGTGAATTAGTTACTATTTTGTCCATTCTCCTATAAATAGAAGCTCATTCCTTCATTATTTCTTACTAATTCACTGAAACTCTAGAGAGAGAAACTATAAAGAGAAAGAAGAAAAGTATTCTGCTACTTCACTACTCCTATATCCAGTTTGTTCTAAGGTAAGAGATATTATTTGTTGTACTCATAAGGGGTATTATTTCTTTCGTATTCATGAAGAGAACTTCAGTTATTCCATTCTTTATTATTACATTGGAATAACTTTGTATGTCACGCTGACTACCCTATACTTGGTGAAATTCTTCCATTATTCCATTCTTTATCATTATGTTGAATAACTCGTCTATCTGAGTACCGCATACATGGTGAAATTCTTCTATTATTCCATTCTTTATCATTATGTTGGAATAACTCGCTCATGCCAAGTACCGCATACATGGTGAAATTCTTCCATTATTCTATTATTTATTATTCATTTGGAACATCCTGTCTCATGCGCTTACGCATGACCGGTTCCGTTATTTATTATTCTATTGAATATTCTGTATGCATGCGTTTACGCATGACCGGTTCTCATTATTTATTATTCATTGGAATAAACTATGCATGCGGTCTATCGCATGCCCGGTGATTTCTTTTGTTATTCCATTCTTTATTATACTCGGTTGGTTAAAGTTTTGACTTCTATACTCCATGAAATTAGTGGAATATCCTTGATATTTGCGCTTCATCCAGTATCTTTTCATGGAAATATTCTTCTGAACATTCTTGAATTTTACTCTACAAAGAAGTATCATGTTGATAATTTGGACGTTATTAGTTCCTGGATAAATTAATTCTTGAACTTGTTTTATTGAATTCTTATATCATTGTCATCATTCTCATGTTTATATTATGTTGAAAGTCATCTGTGGCCTGTAGTGCATAGATAGACTTGGTATGATTATGACCAGGGATCATTCGGTATAATCATGACCGTAAAGTTACAAATGATGTGGAAAAAGTCCTCATTGGCCCATAGTGCATTGATGGACAGCTTTTGGTATGATTATGGCTATGGATTCTCTTCAGCCAAGGGTGCAAAGATGAATTGTTTTATGGCATGATCGTGACCATTGATGAATACACGAATATCCTTGGCCCGTAGTGCATGGATAATTTGTGTCGTGATACTAATGAATATCCTTGGCCGTAGTGCAGGGATGATGTTGATTATTTATTAAGCTGAGTCTCAGCGATAAAAATGATGAAAAACCTTTTTAAATCATAAAAAATAGTAGATTTTATTCTCTACTTGACTCTTTTAATGGATTGCTTGTTCATTGCAGCTTAAACTTGATGTCTATTGTATTTTATCGGTTTAACATTGTTGAAGACTAATGATAATTTATTCTCGCATTATCTTAGTCATAATATTTCTTCTTGGGCTAGTTGAGCTCACCCTTTCCTTCACCGTTATATTCGTGAAATGAGAATATAGGCTGGGGACGAGTCTGGAAACGGATTGACAAATTCCAGATGATAGCATTAGTAGTCCCTCACTATTCATTAAATAGTGTGATAATAAATGTAATGAGGACCTAATTTGAGTTTGTATATTGTCTATGAGGACTCCATTGAGAGTGGATATTGTTTAGAAGGCAATTTTCTTGTTTAAACTCTCGGTTTATGTTTTGTCGTATTTTACACGATTAGGTTGTATAATTAAGTTGTATTTGATTTATGTACCATGTATTTAGCGACTCAAGATGGGTGATGTATACCTATTATGGGGGCCACAATTGGTATCAAAGCTTAGGGATATGATCCTCACCGAGATGTGAGACAAGAACTAGGAGGGAGAGACGGGAATTCCTTCGCTAGTATGTCCTACCTAAGTTTATTTGGTATTTAATTGGTCGGTCAGAGTATAGGGATAATATGTGATTTGTTAATTAACCCTTATTTTGTGGCAGTATTTGAAAATGACATCTGAAAATGTTGAGGTAAGCAATAGAGCACATGAGACCTTTGAGTCACCGCTGATCAATAGCCAAGATAATGTGCAATAGGAAGGCGATAATCCTCCTATAAACAACAACACTGATCAAATGACGAACGTCGGTACGTTTAGGAGCTTTTTAGAATTTTATGCAACACCAAACGAGAGAGACTCCTGTTCATAATGCAGGTGGAAACAATGGCAACCCACGGTTGGTCACCGCTAAGCAGTTCAAGGAGCTGAGACCACCAAAGTTTTTGGGAAAGCCAGACCCACTTAAGGCAGAGACGTGGATTAAGCAAATCACCATGATATTTGATGTCTTGGAATGCTCAGAGGAGCAAAAAGTTCCATTTGCCACCTTTATGTTGCGTGAAGAAGCAGATCATTGGTGGGAATCTGTAAAACGTACCAAGCCTGATGCACTCAAGATGTCTCGGGAGAAATTTCAAGAATTGTTCAACGACAAGTACTTTCCTGAAAGTATTCGTCACATAAAGGAGGTAGAATTTATCAAGTTAGAGCAAAACAATATGATCGTGTCTCAGTATGAGGCTAAGTTTGCGGAATTATCCCGGTTTGCAAAGCAGGAAGTAGTAAGGCTGAACGACTTAAAATCAAGCGCTCATTGGGAGGAAACCCAATTTTTAGTTCTTAATCATATTTTTCATTCATATTTGCTTAATCATAGTTTTAGTAATTTACTAGGTAGAAGAATAAAATAAAATTCTCGTTAATCTCTCCACAGCATAACATGACATCAAAGACTCACTAATTTTCATGTTTCATGTCATGCAGGCTAGGAAAAGGATCATCAAGCGAGTATATGGAAGCAAAGTGAGCTAAATTGAAGTAAAACATGAAAGCCAGACAATGACTGAAGCCCCAAGGGCCCTAAAGACTTATAACTCCCACAGGCTGGGTCCTCAACATCGAAATCGGGGCCTAGCACGCAAAGGCAGTATTCCTAGTTCATTACCCCCCGTCGGGGCGGGGGTCTTGGAATGTTGACAGACGTGGCAGTTGGTTGGCCTTCTCTCCTTCCCAATAACCTCCCACTTTTACACTTCCCCACTACTCCATAACCACCACCCACTTTCCCCACATTCCCAAGACTTCATTACTCCTCCACCTTTCCACCTCCTCACTCCAACAATGCTAGCCTACCCTCCCCATCTATAAATACTACACCAACTCTTCCACACTCCTCCACCACACTTCATAAAAGGCAAAAAGAGAGCATAATTGTGAGCTAGAGAGATACTATTGAAAATTTTGGGGGAGAGTTAGGGAAAAACCAGTAATAGGGAGAAATGGCTTCATAATCATCATCTAAACGCCAATGGGGGGAGAGTTCACGCCCATCCCAACCTATCCGCACCTTCAATCGTCGAAAATTTACAAGTGCCGCCGCCGCCGACCGGTATGACTATATTCTCACCAAAGCCCTTACACCGAGCGGGGGTTGGCACCGGATCCTAATGATGGGGAGCTCATGCCGTAAATTTACCAAAAGGGATGGGTAAAATTCACCGAGGAGCCGGAACCAGCAGTTGTCAACATTATCAAGGAGTTTTACGCAAATGTGGTGGACAAGGAACCATTTCAAGCATTTGTACGAGGATGGTTGGTTCCGTTTAGTGCCGACGCCATCAACACATACTACCAATCATGGTGCCTCGCCATTGCCGATATCGCACCTTCGTGATTCTCGATCCCGACGGGATGCCATAATCATGGAGATGACAAAGCCGGAACGCTACGGGACGAAAAGGCGGAAGAAGCGACCGTGTTCCCAAAGAAGACCCTTAGCAGGTATGGAAAAATCTGGTATGCCTTCCTCTCCATGAAATTACTTCCATCCCAACATACCTCGGATGTTACCAAAGAGAAGGCGTTGCTGTTGTACGCCATTGTGCAAGATTTTATAATTGATGTTGGGTCTATCATTTGCTTCTCCATCCGCCGGTGCCTATGTGGGAATTTTTCTGGAGGCTTACCACACCCATCACTTATATGTGGGTTGTGCCGTCAAGCAGGAGTTAGATGGTCTGATGACGAGCCCACTCAAATGCCGCTTGCGCTGTTGGATTCAAGAATGATAGTGCGTTACTCTGTTTGGGCAGGAGGTGAGTAACACCCGCGTGGAGTGGGGTTCATTTTTTCGTCATCATCGGAAGACGATGTGGATGTTATAGAGGCATCGGGGGACGATGATGACGTAATGAGCAATCAAGGAGACGAAGAGATACCGCTGGCCGACGCTATATCCCGATCTAAATTCCTTGAATTACAAAATCAAATGAGTGCACACACCAAGGCAACTCGTCGGGAAATGCGCCGATTGGCAATGAGGCAAGAGCACATGTTCGACGCTATGCATACATCTTTTGCCACGTTGAACACAACTCTTCAAAGTTTTAACCCGGCGGCATAATTTCCATATCAACAGCCTGGTCCTATGCCAAGGTTCCCACCGAGTGATTCCGATGAAGAAGATCAACAACCACTTCCTCAAGCTTAAGCATTGACAGGGAAGTCCTCACATACTTATTTTGATCAATTATCCAATGAGGACATTGTATTGTTTAAGTTTGGGGGATTTAAATTCATGTTTGCATGCATTTTAGTTTTTATGGTTCATTTTTAATTTTGGTCACTTAAATTTCTGTATTGCATTTTATTTCCAGTATTGCATGATAGCGTAGGGCATTCATGTTAGCTTAGGGTTATCATAGTAGATAATAGTGTAATGCAATTGTTATCCAAGTATTTTGTTATTCACATCTATATATATATATATATATATATATATATATATATATATTAATTAGTAATTATTGTGTTGTTTTAAGTTCATCAATGTTGTGTTTCATGTTATTGTGGGCCTATGATGTGATTGTCAAATAAGTAGCAAATACAGTATTGAGTATTAGAACTATGACACAATGATCGTTTATGAATCGAATCTTGAGTTGTTTGAAACTGGTATAAAAGGATAACACGTTTAATAAACATCTGTGTTAATTGGTTAAGTTCAAACCGGTACCTAAATGGTCTCTATAGGATAATGTTAGAGTGAATGATAAAATGACAAGGATGGCTGGTAAAGGCTAAAGTTAAGCAAGAACTTAAGTTTGGGGGATGTTATGTGGGGTATATAAGCTTATGAAAAAAAAGTATGAATAAATACCGTAGCGTGCTTGTCTAGTTTTGTGGCCTTTATTACTTGAACAAGTAAGCCCAAGGGGATTGTCTTTACGCCTGGCGCCCTAAGGTCGAAAGCTCGTTAAGGTAGCATTGAAAAGCCTAAGGGAATAAGACATTGCATAGCTATGTGATCTATATATCTAAAAATAAAAATAAAAAATGAATAAGACAGTAAATAAGAGAAAAAAGCCCCCCATAGATGAAAATAAAGCATAAGTACCCCGCGTGAACCCTTGAGATTTATGATTGCTTGATTTTAGTTGGAACTATCTATTTTTGAAATTTTTAAGTTTGTGCTGCATGATTCCTTCTAAGAGACTGGTTATGTATTGAATTTGGGTTAGTATTGGTTAGCATGGATGTTACACACACACACACACACACACTATACCAGTGATGATGGCTTGAGATTCGAGGATTAAAGCATATTTGTAGATTGGTTTTTGATGGTTGGTATTATATAGTTGCTTATTTTCGCTGAGGCCGTTAAGATGCATATAAGTAAATTTGTATTCATATCATTGCATTGCATGTAGTTGATTTGTGCTCGAGGACTAACACGGTTTAAGTTTGGGGGATTTTGATAAGTGTATTTTATATACGCGATTTAATATCCAATTCATGCTTATTTGTTGATAATTTCTTGTGATCATGTTCATTTTTACTTGTTTTATGTTATTTTATGTGAAGATTGGTGGTTGTGGCATTTAACATATAATTGGTGATATTCGGTGCGATTGGAACTCAAAGGGAGCATATTTGGAAGCAATTCAAAGATAAGAAGCAAAGTCTGGTTATCAAGACACACCCCCAAGGCCATGGCTTTTTATACTTATATATACCCCGTCTGTATGGGTCTTCAATTCAGCTAGCGAAATAAAGCTCTACGGATTCAAGTTATATAGCTATACACCAACGCCAGGGCGGGGGTCTTCATTCGAGCAAAACAGAAGGCAAGCCCGCCGGGGCGGGGGGGGGGGGGTGGAAAATGTTGAGTGTCCTATTTTGGTTATAATTCCTTTTGGGTACGAATTTTAGCTTTTTGGATGTCAGTATAACTCTAATTGATAGAGATTTCGGCTGGAGTTTTAGGCTAGATATCTAGGACTCTATTAAGAACAACAAGGAAGATTACAGAGGACATATTACGAAGATCTAAGCTGAGTTTTTGATAGCAAGTGTGGAGGGGTACTTGGAGAAGTTTTTCAAGTCGGTTGCAATTCTAGTCTACGTGAAGGGTGTTTTCTAATATTCTTTGTGTTAGATTATTTATTGTATTTGGCAGAATGATTTCTATGATTTATTCAGTGTTTATTTCGTTTATTATGAACTAATTCACTTTTTAGGCTTGTGATAGATCTTTAAGTGAATTGATGATTTTGTAAACTTTGATTTCCAATTTAATAAGCTATCTCTAGTTTATCTATATTAATTTTTGCTTGAATCTATGAATTGCCTAAATCTTTAAGTGGAGTTGGATGGAATCGAGAGAGGATATTCAAATCTAGACCTAGTTAATATAGCATGTCTTCAGGATTTTGTTAGTAGCTTAAACTTGATGAGTGTCAAGGTAGAGATATGCTTGACGCCGTATGTAATCGGATAGAGAACTTATTTTTCAACCTTCTTTAATTGTAATTCACATAGAGATATAATGGGTTAGTTGATTAAGGTGTTTAACGGATTTCTATCTTAATTGTGGATTAAAGTTAATATGGTATTAGTGCATCGAGAGGTGGTTAATACTACGTTCGTGTTCTTGATTAATAAACTGGGATAGTGCGTTAAATTGGAATAAAGGTGTTAAAATCAAAGTGAAGCTTAGGGTGAAATCATAAGTCTAATTCTCCATTAATTATTTGAAATTTAGATTTTGATATTTGTGGTTGTTTTGAGTTAATTTAATTATTATTAATTTTAGTTTTGCTAATTTAAATTATTGATTTGATTTGTTTAATAAAATTAGGGTTAATAAAATATTGGTAATTGTAAGTTAAGGTATTTGCTAAATTTATCTCTATGGGAACGATACTCAACTTATCACTTTATTACTTGTTGACCACGTATACTTGCGTGTTGTGCGTAATTAGATTTTACCCAACACCAGGATGGATTGTAAACGGTGTGTTGTGCGCCTCCATCATGATTTTATACTTTAACTCAAGGTTGTTAGGAACACAAAGTCTGGAGTTAACTCGAAGAATTCTTTTTTCATCGATTCTTGCTTCCGGCATAGCCCCTTCTTGTACTTTCTTCTTCATACGTATCAGCTCCAGGTCTGTAGCTTGAGCAGCTTTAA
Organism: Panax ginseng; assembly: GCA_020205605.1. Taxonomy (NCBI): domain Eukaryota; kingdom Viridiplantae; phylum Streptophyta; class Magnoliopsida; order Apiales; family Araliaceae; genus Panax; species Panax ginseng. The sequence continues at coordinate 45,740,083 of CM035137.1, forward strand.
CTTTATCAATTAAAGTCGGTTCTACTCGTATATTCGCCATCATCACGTGTGTCCTTGGAGTCTTTATCTCTATTTCCATCATTTGCAAGTCATACAAAATGGGCCTTTGCGTTAACAATATCGCACTCGTACCCGCATATGATCTTCTACTCAATGCGTCAGCTACCACATTTGCTTTTCCAGGATGGTATTGGATGGTATGATCATAATCTTTCATCAGCTTCAAGCCAACATCATTTGTCATGTTGAGTTCCTTTTAGTGAAGAAATATTTGAGGCTTTTATGATCCGTAAAGATCTCCACTTTCTCCCTATACAAGTAATGCCTCCAAATCTTTAGTACAAAAATGACTGCTGCCAACTCTAGATCATGAGTAGGATAATTCCTCTCATATTCTTTGACTTGTCGAGAGACATAGGCTATGACTTTCCCATGTTGCATGAGAACACATCCTAACCCTTTGCCCGAAGCATCACTGTAGATGACAAATCCCTCCAAGCCAGATGATATTGTCAAAATAGGTGCTGAAATGAGTCTCCTCTTGAGTTCTTAAAAACTCTTCTTGCATTCCTCACTCCAACCGAATTTTGTATCTTTCCGAGTCAACTGAGTTAATGGAGTAGCGATTCGAGAAAATCCTTCCATAAATCTCCGATAATAACCAGCTAAACCGAGAAAGCTACGTATTTTGGTCTCTAATTTAGGTTGTTCCCAGCTTTGAATAGCTTCAATCTTTGCCGGGTCAACAGATATTCCATGACTTGATACCACGTGCCCAAGGAATGATACTTCCTCAAGCCAGAACTCGCATTTCGTCAACTTGGCATAAAGCTTGTTTTCACAAAGCTTTTGGAGTATTAGCCTCAAGTGTTGCTCATGATCTTCACGGCTTTTGGAATAAATAATGATGTCATTAATAAAGACGACCATAAAGTGATCTAAATATTCTTTGAATACTCGGTTCATCATATCCATGAAGGCAGCAGGAGCATTAGTCAATCCAAAAGACATGACTAGGAATTCATAATTCACGTACCGAGTTCTGAAAGCCGTCTTTGGAATGTCATCGGTTCTAATCTTCAATTGGTGATATCCGGAACGAAGATCAATCTTTGAAAAGAATTTGGCGCCTTGCAACTGGTCAAACAGGTCATCAATACGTGGCAATGGGTACCTATTTTTGATGGTGACATGATTCCATTCCCGATAATCAATACAAAGTCGCATACTCCCATCTTTCTTCTTCATGAATAGAAACGAGAGCACCCCAAGGAGAAGTACTAGGATGAATAAAGCCAATGTCTAACAATTCCTGCAATGGGTCTTTAACTCCGGAAGTTCAATAGGAGACATTCGATATGGGGCTTTGGAAATGGGTTTTGTCTGCGGGTTCGAGGTCGATACAAAATTTAATTTCACGCCTGGGGTAGGCCGTAAGTTCTTCTTGGAATACGTCCAATAAATTTATTAACAATAGAAATATCACTCAAACCGACGTATTTTTGTTTAGATCTGTGACGTGAGCTAAGAAAGCTTGACATCCATTTTTCAATAAACGAATAGCTTTATGGCTTGAGATGACAGTGATTGATTTTAATGGTTTGGTTTCTTGAATTCGCATAATAGGTTGGTTAGGAATATGAAAGCTAACAACCTCACGAAAATAATCAATTTTTGCATGATGAGTAGTTAACCAATCAATCCCTAGAATTACGTCTAATGTGGAGCCCCCAAATCCGGGTATCTTCCAACCCGACAGATGGTGCTACACGGTACTACCATTCATACATTCATTCAATTGAAAAGTCTCAAAAGAACTAATATATTTCTATATATTCAAAATAATATTACATTTCCCAAGTTCTTTATAACCTATTCGTTTGTTCTTGTCATAATATTAATATATTACAGACATTCAACTATTCTATTATATAAGTAATCTAAGGGTTTATCTTCGCCTTGCCCTTATCTTTGCTTGAGCCTTCGGTCCGCTCGATCTTGGCTGTGTTCATATGGTTCAAGCAAGAATGAGCATGACTAGCTCAGCAAGTACTACAATTCTAATAAACAACATGCTTGAAACATAGAACTCATATATCTTCAGTAACTGAACAATAGTTATGAAGTACTATCTATAATTCAAAATAGCACTTCTTTTCATTCAAAATGTTTTTCACCAATAATATTCAGTAGAATATCAATTAAAGCTCAAGACTATGAGCAGTTCATAATTTCTTTTGCAAAGGACGACACTAAGTCCGTAAGTCTGGCATACCTTACGAGCACTTCTGGGTGATCAACCCATAGTACTCTATATTGATCAACACTACATTCATTAAATGTGTATACGTTTAAGTTGTGGTAACCTCACGTGCCTGTCGTTAAATGACAAAAACATTTTTAGCATACTCGATCTTCGATTGAAAACCACACCAATATAACTTGGTAAACATTAATCATGCTTGACGAAATCATAATATAAGTCTAGCCGAAAGATTTGGCTTAGACTTCATCGTTCAAAACTTCATGCAAAAGAATACATGAATTACAAATCTTGTCCAGACTGAACTGGAACAAGGGTTAGAATACTTTCCTTTCAGCATCTGCTTACTGATTATCACACGTACCTTTTAGGTCTCTAAGTTTCTACAATACATGATCATATAACGTACCACATTAGGTCATATATAATCAAGTATGTATACTACTATATCTTACCCTTCATCTCAATCTGAATCCCGACTTAGATCTGTTAATATGGGTTTCTGGCTTTTCATTACATCATTCACATTACGTTCACTTTCAATTGATTATTAACTCCTAATCATCATTCATAAGGTTTACGAGTACCTTACATTACCTTATTAAGATCCTCAGTTAATTGCTACTGGTTTACTATTCATGTTATATAAATAAACATTCTTTACTGTCAAATTCCTAGGGTTGGTATTTGCGCAAGAACCCATTGCTTTCTCAAAGTCGTATTGCCATGCCACGAGTTAACAATAGGCACGTCCCGGATTTGGTCACGCGGCACTTTATCCTTACTCTTTATAGGTCGTGACTGCGCAGCATGAGTTAACAAAGATGCTCGAGACCGCATCTGCACACTGCGACGTCACTCATTTGGCCTTGGGTTGGCGCCACGGCGCCAACTTTGTGCCTTAGAAAAAATTTGCAGATTTTAAATTGGACGCATAACTTCTTCGTTATAAGTCCAAATTGGCTCGTTCAAAAGCCTACGGTTCAAAAATTCCATACTCTACGCGTTCATGCAAGAATTTTATCTATTTGACTTCATTTGCTAAAATTTCACTTATTAGTTCATTTTAACGAAAACGATAAATGTTCTTCAACGTTCAACTCTCGTTTCTTCGTTCTAAGTCGGAATTTGGTCATTTTCAAGTCCACAAATCTATAATGCCAAATATGACTGTACCAGCGCTGCGACGTCACTCATTTGGCCTTGGGTTGTAGCCATGGCTACCAACTCGTGCTTTAGAAAATTTTTTGCAGATTTTAAATTTTGTGAACTTCCTGACGATAACTTCTTCATTATAAGTCCGAATTGGCTCGTTCAAAAGCCTACGGTTCACAAATTCCATACTCTACGCGTTCCTACAAGAATTTTATCTATTTGACTTCATTTGCTAAAATTTCACCTATTAGTTCATTTTAACGGAAACGATAAACGCTCGTGAACGTTCAACGCTCGTTTCTTCGTTCTAAGTCAGAATTCGATCATTTTTGAGTCCACAACTCTATAATGCCAAATATGACTTGTCTCCATCGAAAACCAATGTTTTCGACTTCAAACACAAAATACGACTTCCATTCCGAGAATTTCACGAATTCGACGATAATCGTCCAATCGTGTGAATTCCAACAAAGCTTCATTACTAAACGTTCTAAATGGATTTTAAACAACACATGAACAATTCAAGTTACTTATTACACCAACTTATTGACAAAGTAGGTTTTTACTTATCTTCATACGTCAAAGACTTAATTAACTTAGGAACTACAAATCCTCATGCTTAAGACTTACTATGAACTTAAGTCCATCAATCAATGTTCTCATACTATATTCAACATACTAACATCATATGACAAACATATGATAAGTTCTTCACAAGTGTTGTCAACTTATTAGGTTCAAGTTGCTTATTCAAATTATTCGGCTTAAGTTCATTCATTAATAACTTATTACATGTTATTATTATACACTTCCACTTCTCTATCAATTCTATCATAGAAGAGGTAAAGATAATGGACATGAGTCTTACCCTTGAAGACTATTACTTCACTTCACTTTGGAAAATCTAGCAAAGGTTGAAGTAGCTTATAAGTGCTTATGTGGCTTATTCTCTCTACCAAATAAGTTGTTTATCTTGAGAGGAAAGTGTTGGATGAAATAACAACCAACAAAATGAAATGAATCTTTCTATTTATAGGCAACTCAAGGTTAGGGCATAATGGACTTTAAGCCATCCCACCTCCTTATTCCACCTCCTTAAGTAACCTCCTCAACTTTCTACCTCCTTACTATTCATTTCTTTCCCAACACAACACTTAGTCATCACACAATTTGTTTTCCCATCAAGTCTGCCCATTTTTCACTAGGTTTGTCCCATGGATCATGTCCAACTCATTGGCTTTGTTAATCATCCTAGCTAATTCCTTGTTGGGCTTATACCTCAATAGATTGGACTTCTGATTTATAAAACACTTAGGCTTGAGTATCACATTCTATTGGACTCCTCCCATTAGGCTAACCATTACCTTTAATTAAACAACTTAACATATATACACCACATATAATTCTTGTATGCTAACTCGTTTATTAATTTGTAATATACGTTATTTAATTCATCATACATAATAATATAATACATCATATTATACTTACGTTCATTACTTCGTACAATGCATACATATCATACGATTACAACTTCCTTTTCTTAACGCTTAATAAATCTATCGTTTCCAAATTAGGTCCACATGCGAAATAATATTTTTTCCATACTTAGATTATTATTACATAATCGATATCACCTTGATATTATAACATTACATATTTCTCAGAAATTCAAAAATAATTCCCGAGCAGAAATCGATGAATAGTGTTTTTCAGAAAATTTCTCAAAAAGCTTTTATTTTTGTTTTAGAAATTCAAACACTTTAATTCATTCACGTAGTTAAAATACTACAACGTCCCGACGTTTCTAGGTTATAAAATGACATTCATCTTATCAACACGTAATAATAATAAATAATATTATTTTATTCATTATTAAAAGTATTTACAAAGGTTCGATTTTCTAGGGCGTTACATTAAATGCAAGTATTTTTAATGAAATTAGATCGAAAGCTAATGTGAGGGTACCGATTTGAACCAAACAAGACTTATAAACAGTGGATGTAATGAAGGTTTCTCCCAACGGAGTTTCCACAGATAAGTCAAAGTCTAATTTTTTCGGAGTCAAATTTAAACGTTGAGCGCAAGTAGGAGAAATAAAAGAATGGGTAGAACCGGTATCAAATAAGGTATATACTTCGCTAGAGTTTATGATAAGATTACCCGTGATGACCTCGTTCGGGTTCCTTGCTTTCTGGGAGGTCACAACAAACGCTTTCCCTTGAACTACCGGTTTTGTCTTGTTTGGAACGGCCTTTGATGCCTCCATCCCAGCTGGACTTGTCTTCGGTGCACGACAAAATTGGGCCAGGTGGCCTTCTCTTCCACAATTGTAACATACTTTGGATAGCATCGTGCAGTTTGTACTGATGTGTCCCTCCCCTCCACATTTGAATCATATGATAGGTGGTCATTCTCCTTCCTTAACGATGGGTGCTGATGCTAACATCTTTCCATCATTGTTGAATCTCCTCTTCTTGAAATGTCCACTCTTATTGTTTTGACCATGATTACCACCGAATTGGTTACCATTTCTGGCATGTTGATTCCCTCCATGCTTGTTGTCACCGCTTCGATGACTGCTATCACTGGTATTATCATTTTGCCGGCTGCTCTCTTTTGTTTGGGTTGACTCATTATCGCACTCCAATAACTGAGCCCTATTAACAACATCTGAATTCAAGCAAAGTTTATGAGAAATGAGGTATTGACGTATCTCGGGTTTTAAACCTCTTAGAAACATTCATGTCAATCTCTCCTCATTATCAACCAAATGGGATACAAACCAGGACAGCTTGGCAAACTTGGCTTCGTACTGCGACACGGTCATGTTTTTTTGTTCCAGTTTAATGAACTCTACCTCTTTCATGTGACGAATACTTTCGCGAAAGTACTTGTCGTTAAACAGTTCTTGGAACTTCTCCCAAGACATCTTCAGTGCGGCAGGTTGAGTACGCTTTTGCTGATTCCCACCAAGAATCGCCTCACCGCAACATGAAGGTGGAAAAGGGAACCTTTTGCTCCTCGGAGCATCCCAAGACATCAAATATCTTGTTGATCTGCTTTATCCACGTCTCCGCCTTAAGTGTTTTTGGCTCTCCCAAAAACTTCGGCAGTCCCAGTTCCTTGAACTTCTTAGCGGTGGCCGTCTGAGAGTTGCCAGTGTTTCCACCTATATTTTGTACAGGAGCCGCTCTTGCCTGATATTACATGAATTTCATAAAGTCTCTGAACATTCCATCATTCATCATCTGGTCAGTGTTGTTGTTTGCCTGAGGATTGTCGCCTTCTTGATGCACATTATCCTGATTATTGATCTGTGGAGACTCAACGGTCTCCTGTGCTCCATTGCTAATCTCAACATTCTCGGATGCCATTTTCAAATACTCCTACAAAACAAAGGTTAATTGACATGCAATATATTATCCCTATACTCTGACCGACCAATTAAATGCCAAATAAACTTAGGTAGGTCATACTAGCGAAGGAATTCCCTGTCCCTCCCCTCCTAGTTCTTATCTCACATCTTAGCTAGGGATCATATCCCTAAGCTTTGATACCAACTGTGACACCCCCAAAATAGGTATACATCACCCATCTTGAGTCTGCAATTACATGGTACAAAATTCAAATACAACTTAATTATACAGTAGTCGTGTAAAATACGACAAAATATAAACTGTGAGTTTTAATACAAATATTGTCATCTAGACAATATCCACACTCAATTGAGTCCTCATTACATTTATTATCATACTATTCAACAGAATAGTGAGACTACTAATGCTATATCTGGACCGACACTCCGTTCCCCGGCTAGTCCCTGCTACGTTCTCATTTCCTGAAGAGAACAATGAAAGTAAAAGGGTAAGCTCAACTAGCCCAGTAAGAAATATTATGACTAAGATAATGCAGAATAAATTATCGTTAAGCCTTCAACAGTGTTAAACTGATACAATATAACAAACATCAAGTTTAACTGCAGCGGAACAAGCAATCCATTAAAAGAGTAAAGTATAGAATAAAATCTACTATCTTTTATGATTTAAAATATTTTTATCACTTTTATCGCTAGGACTCAACTTAATAAATAATCCACATCATCCCTGCACTACGGCCAAGGATGTTCATTAGTATCACAACCACAAATTATCCATGCACTACGGGCCAAGGATATTCGTGTATTCATCAATGGTCATGATTATGCCAACAACTGTCCATCAATGCACTACAAAGCCAATGAGGACTTTTACCACATCATTTATAACATTACGGTCCATGATTATACCGATTAATCCTTGGTCATAATCATACCAAGTCCATCTATGCACTCACAGCCCCACGTATGACTTTCAACATAATATAAACATGAGGATGATGACAATGATATAAGAATTCAATAAAACAAGTTCAAGAATTAATTTATCCAAGAACTAATAACGTCCAAATTGTCAACATGATACTTCTTTGTAGAGTAAAATACAAGAATGCTCAGAAGAATATTTCCATGATAAGATACTGGATGAAGCGCAAATATCAAGGATATTCCACTAATTTCATGAAGTATAGAAATCAAAACTTTAACCAACTGAGTATAATAAAGAATGGAATAACAAAAGAAATCACCGTGGCATGCGATAGAATCGCATGCATGTGTTATTCCAACATAATAATAAATAATGGAATCGTGTCATGCGTAAACGCACGCATGTGATATTAAACCGAATAATAAAGAATGGAACCAAGTCATGCGTAAACGCACAGACAGGATATTCCAACAGAATAATAAATAACGGAATTAGGTTATGCGTAAACACACATACAAGATATTCCAACAGAATAATAAATAACGGAACCAGGTCATGCATAACGCACAGACAGGTTGTTCCAACAGAATAATGAAGAATGGAATAACAAAAGAATTTCACCATGTACGCGGTACTTCGCATAGACAGGTTATTCCAACATAATAATAAAGAATGGAATAACAGAAGTTCTCTTCATGAATATGAAAGAAATAATACCCCTTACCATAGAACAAACTGGATATATGAGTAGTGAAGTAGCAGAATACTTTTCTTCTTTCTCTCTATAGTTTCTCTCTCTAGAGTTTCAGCGAATTCGTAAGAAATAATGAAGGAATAAGCTTCTATTTATAGGAGAATAGACTGAATAGTAACTAATTCCTGAACGGTCCAGATTGATTTACTTTTAAACGGACGGTCCAGATTGGTTTACTATAAAATATTCTAATAAAACAAAATCTTTTAAATAAAATATAATATATTCTATTTATAATCTAATAAAACGAATAACTTTATAAAAGTATTATGTTTTATATAAAAAGATTTTACTATTCAAACGCTATGCAGGCACTATGCAAACACTATGCATAATAAAATATAATATATTCTATTTATAGTCTAATAAAACGAATAACTTTATAAAAGTATTCTGTTTTATATAAAAAGATTTTACTATGCAAAATACTATGCATAATAAAATATAATATATTCTATTTATAGTCTAATAAAACGAATAACTTTATAAAAGTATTCTGTTTTATATAAAAAGCTTTTCTATTTTATTACATTAATAATACTAATAAAATAAAATTTCATCATCATTATTATAATTCAAACTATTAATCGACCAGGTCATTCCCAGGAAAGATGGGGCTTTCTAATAAGGATTTCTCCATATTGGCGTGCAATTAGGTGACCAACCCTCTCCTTAGCAGAACTTCTAGACATCCTTAATATTACAAATAATAATATTAATAACTCTGTCATCTCAATTATTTATTTAATAATATAAAAAATATCGACAATAATTGAATCAAATAACATGAGATACTATGCAACAATTACTGAAGCAATAATTGAACAAAACTGAGTGACTTCTCACGTAAGCATCAATAATCAATACAGTGTGCTACTATGCAACCACGCACATTCATGTACTTTTAACACCGGGTGTTTCAACGGTTAACGGTAAAACTTTCGTCGTTATTTTATAAAATATTTTTGTCGTTTTCTCAATCCGACAATAATTACATTATTAAGTCCACTAATGATTGTGTCATCGTCTTTAATATTCCCTGTTAAAACGAATATTCCTCGACCAATCGAATATTATATAACAACTTGCGTACTTTACAAATTTTATAAATATTACCCACAACATTATAACATTATATCAAATTCATTCCATAATATTTAAAAATGATATTTATAGAAAAATCATCTTTATTAAAAAAAAGTTGGGGTCTTACATGGTGACTCACAAATATTGGATTAGCCATGTGCTCTTTAAATCTTTCCAAATCTGACCTAACATGCCACCTAGCAAGTGTAGAAACATTGCATCAAAATTATATGTGATTTTGGAGAGAGAAAATTCATAAAACCTAAACCATTTGCCAACTAGCTCTCAACAACTCTTTTTCTCTCTACACATCCAAAAATACTAAGTGTATCAGTCCAAAAATAAGCCCTTAATCACTAAGAACGGTGGAGAAAGATCAAAGATCAAGGATTGGACAAGAGAGGTATAAACTTTAACCCTACTTTGATCTTGTATGCTTAAAACAAAATTGTGTTTATGTGTTTAGATAAGTGTTATATGATATTTTTAGATGATCTATGATGATCCATCATGGATCCATAGCATCAAAAGGCTTTAAAATGAAGTTTTCAAAAATTGTCCATGAACCCTAGAAAATGGTCTGACAAGCTAATGTTAGTGGCCATAGATCTCTGTATGTTTGTGATTTTTCTTGTTTTATGTTTTGGATCTGTTGTCTAACATGAGGACTGTAATCTGGAAGTGAAATCACGGCCATTACATGTCCAGATTTCATGTTATTCTTGGTCAAAGTAAGTTAACCGAGCTTGACCAGAACTTTCTGGGTAACCCAGAAAGTATAAATCAGCGTCTGACAAGACTTTGTAGGGCCCAGATCTGTCAGGATTTGTGATATTTATTGATTGTTTTTGTAACCAGTTTATAGCCTGTTATATGTTCTTTAAATCCATGTTTTTGGATTCCCTAAACAACAAATATATTGGTTGTAATCGATGGTCAAAGTAACCCATTTGATCACGTAGACACTTTTCTAGAAATTTCATAAAGTGTATGAACATGATTTCTGACCATGTTTGACCGGATTGTATCTGGTGATTATGTTGTAGTTGGACTGAAATAGTGTTTTGTAATTGTTCAATGGTATGAGTACTAGAGGTATGAACCAAGAATCCACTTGTTTGATAACCAGAACCTAGAGATTATCGAGCATCAAAGTGGGTACTTGAAACTGCCTGTGTTTCTGGAAAACCCATGAACACTCTGACAGTGAGTTTGTGGGCTCGGATCTTGCATCTGTGTTATTGTATAACCAAGTTAGTGATTGATTATTCTAGTGTTACATAAACACTACAAGATCAAGGTTAATGCTTGTCCAGAAACACTTCTAGATGATAATTAATCGTGGTCAAACCTTGACCCTTAAACACTAAGTACTCAGTGTTCTTAATGCCAAGAACACCTAAGACGACAGAAAAATGTCTCTATAGCCTATAGCGACGGTTTTAATAATTTTATTTTCCTAATTTCCGGAAATTAATTAAAAATAGAAATAAATTCTAAAAATTACCAAAAATGGTTTTAAAAATTATTTTAAATTATGAAAAATAATTTTTGAGAATTTGGAATATTTTTCATTAATATTTATAATTATTTGAATATTAATGATATTTAATTTATTTAATTAGTGTATTAAATAAATTAGAGAAAATGATTTTAATAATTATAAAAATCATCTTAAATAAGAATAAAGTGTTTAAAAATATTTTGAATTATAAAATGTAACTTTTAATATTTTTAGAGAATTTTAATTAATAATTTAATATGAATGATATTAGATTTATTTAATTATTATATTAAATAAATGAGTTAAAATGGTTTTATTGATTTAAAAATTATTTTAAATGAGAATAAATCATTAGAAAATATTTTGAATTATAAAATATAATTTTCAATATTTTTGAAGAATTCTCATTAATAAATTAATATTAATGATATTAGGTTTATTTAATTATTAAATTGAATAAATGATGGTAAAATGGTTTTATTGATTTTAAAATCATTTAAAAAAATAAGAAAAGTGATATAAAAATATTTTAAGTTATAATTAATGACTTTTAATATTGTGATGATAAATTCATTAATATTTAAATATTAATAGTAATGGTTTAAAAATGATTTTAATTATTTTAAAAATCATTTAAATAGAATATTAGTGATTTAAAAATATTTTAAGTTATTATAATAACTTTAATATTTTGACAAGTATGTCATTAATATTTTAATATTATTAAATATTAATGATGATGGATTTATTTGATATTTAAATTATTTAAAAATGATTTTAATGTTTGAAAAATTATTATAAATTATAATAATTGTTTGAAAATTATTAAAAGCTTCCAAAAAATATTATAAATGATATTTGACTTATCTAAGATAATATTGAAGCTTAGAGGCTAAATTTAATTGTGACACCCCCAAATCTAGGTATTTCATTCCCACAAGATTTGGTAATCACTATCCAATCATTCATATCAATCTACCCAAGTATAATAAAATTAAATCATAAATCCTCCCTTTAAATAGGGTTACATCATTAAAAAAAAATCTTCCCAGGTTGTCTAACCTTAATCATCATATAAGTGCGAAAAAAAATTATTACATCACATCATTAATTAAAAGTCTATCATCAGAACAATAAGTGAAAATTACAAGTCTTCATCATTTGTATATTTTTCTCTTTCCTTTGCTACTTGAAGGCTCATCTACCTTCTCAACTTTAGCTGCAACAATTATATTTAAGCAAGAGTGAGCAAAACAAATGCTCACTAGATATAGCAATGAATCAACAAGTTAATAATAACTACCAATGAATAGGCTCATCAAAACTGAATAGTACTCTATCAATGATAACCAAAGACTGGAATCAAAATATGGAATATATGTATCTGAGGGTCATAAGACCACGAACTATGTCCATAGTTGTAAGTAATCTTTCAACTCCAACTTTAACAGTCATAAGACTATAAGGACTCCTCGTACTTAGGGGGATCATCCCTTCATACAATGTATTGTGCACAAACATTTCAACGCTAAGCGTAAATTATCCCCTAATAATAGGGTTGTTCATCTCAGTATTTAGAGTACAAGTCCGCACCAAAGTAGATTTGGTTTGGATACATTTCAAGGGTAAGTTAGAATTCAACGGTCATCAACTAAGGATTAGTTGAATACAATATTGATAACATCATGCTATGGAATAATCACAACTGAATCGACATTGTAAATTAAGATCATTCTTTAGGAATAAACTAATAGCATAAACATCGAATAATCATAACGTAACTTGCTTAAACAATATTAAGCCAAGGTTATTTAGAATTGAGTACTAAGCATGCATAACCAATAGTAATTTAAACGATAAAACTTGTTCAACATGAGTATATCAGAATATGTAAACTTACATGCTAGATAACAAGATAAAGACAAGAATAACGTGTTCAATATCAGAATAAGATTTAGAAATCATAAACAAACTAGATACACGAACTTGCTCAAACGTAAGAATAAACTTGCACAATGTAATAAATGAACTAGCTCAACGAAAGTGTAGAGTTAGAAAACTTGCTCAATTGTAAAAGTAGAATTAGAGAGCTTGCTCAATGTAAAAAGATAAGTTTAGAAACTTGCCTCGAGCGTAAGCTATAATATTAAACTCACGTTCACCTACACATAGGTTTAGAACCACCATCTATTAGATATACTAACATTCACGTTCCAACATAACACGCATTTCTAGTTAGACTTATTATTTTAGCACAAGTCTTATGCTACCATACAAATATCGAAATTTCAAGTGTTAACCTTCACAACACCCTGTTTACTATTCATCATGCTCACTAAGTTCTAATATACCATGTTCATCACTTACTAATCATTTGAAACTACTAACCACATAGCACAATTCTGTTTTAACCATGTTATTACACATTGGACACATTAACATATCATAAAGCTAAGCTACAATGGTATCCAAGGTCTGCAAAAGTAGCAGACTTCACTTTGTCTCGGGATTGTAGGTATGGTATGCAAATGCCACATACACACGTGCTTGGGGACCCACAAGAATCACAGTAGTTTTTAGCCTTGGTACCCGGTAAATAGAAATTGCACCAAGTTATTACCTGATGCATGAGGCATAGACAAAGAATGAATAGAGGCAGAATTTTAGCCCAACAAACACGAATTTCACCCACCAAACAGTAATATTAACACGTACAAATGGTATAGAACTATCATAAATATGTTTACTAATATACCTCAACATAGAACAATTTAAAAACAATTATACTAGTTTAATTTTTTCAAATTCCATATTTTCATATAAAACTTCATTTTTGAGTTCCTTAGATAAAAATCATCACTAAAATCTCAATTCTTCACCAAATCACTTCGTTCAAACTACATTATCTTCGTTTCTTAACGAACTAGCATGAACAAGACTCAATTTACAGTTTAGCATACGAATTGACCATCAAAGTTAGTACTTACATAAGCCATATGAGCAAATATTCATAAAAACATACACTATCATTATTTTTATACTATTATACGAAATTAGCATGCAATGTCCTTGTTGAAACATAAACTCTAGCATCCCAAACACATACAATCACCACAATCAGTTGTATAACAAGATTTCGAAGAAAAAATTTGAATTCACGGAGTTTGAAGCTTCATATTATAACCTCATATATACATATTCATATATAATTAGGGGAAAAAAACCTTCAATTAGCTTGTTAATCCTTGCCAAACACTGAAGTTTCTGGAAATTGCTTAAGTTCTCTCTCTATTCTCTCAACTCTCTCTATAATCTTAGGCTTAGCAAATAACAAGTCACGTAAACCAATACTCACTTAAGCGTAAAAAAAACTGATAAACTATAATACGCCAAACTTAATATAATGTCAGTTACTACTTATAACGTATAAGCTATAATTATATTTAATTTAATTTATTTATATTATTTAAAATTCAAAAAAAAATCCAAAAGCCATAAGGCTTTGTTTGGCAAAAAGTCTTTAAAATAAAGACTTAATATATTTAACTCTTGTTTGGCAAAACTAAATTAAACTCCTTTAATTTATTTTAATAAATAATTTAGTTTATAATTTATAATTACATCTTATTTATTTAGATTTTCATATCCAACATTATTCAAATAAATTAATTATACACACTATATTTTAAATAAATTTCCCACTTTAACAAATATCACAAATTTATAATTTTATTATAATTTTATTTAATAATTTAACATAGCATTTTAAATTATTAATCAACAATATAACACCTCATGTCATATTACAACTCCCTGAATTATAAATTAATTTAATTTAGAATATTATCTAATAAATTTAGATTCATAAATATTTATTAACAACCATCACATCAATAAATATTTATTCAACAATAAACACCTCAAATAAATATTTATATAATTCAATAAATATTTAAAATTATAATTTGAAATTCCGGATTATTACATCCTTCCCTCCTTACAAGGATTCTGTCCCCAAAATCACAACTCAAACAATCAAATCGTCACATTAATTGACAATACAAGTGTTAATTGTCAAACAGGGTGACCAGTACACCGAGAATAGACTAAAGTCCAACCAGACCGAACTAGTTAGACTAGATAAGTGTTTATATAGGTTATAAACACTGATGTGGCTATGTTCTAATGTGCCTAGGAGAAAGATTGACTGTAAATTACAGTATTGTGTGTTGTGAATTATTGTGCTAATTGTAAGACCGATATTGTGATTATAGGTCTTTCAAACGCAAATAAGTATATTGTTTAGCAGTAATCAATGCGGAAGGCAAGTTTCCTTAACTCAACCTTGAGTTATTTCTGTTCAATATTTATGGTGGTTAATTATTGTTGATTAGACCACGTCTGAGAATTTATTGTTGATTATTCGCAGTAAGGGCATATTTATTAATTCAAACTGAATTAGTAATTCTGAAAATATACTTGAAGAATAATTGTTATTGGATATTCATATCTGTAAAAGCTATTAATGATTGTAAATAATACATATAATTCCTGTCTATTATAGAATTGTGTTGAGAAATGTTTTAGCCAATTATTATGGCTGGACAAATATTTGTTAAAACTTGTTAAGTTCTAGAAGATAAGATAATAGAATTCAATTATTATTGATAGATCGATGCCAATTGTTTCGGCTAGATCAAGAAAGTAAATTTGAGAAGTTCGAGAAGAGAAGAGAAGAGAAGTGATTAGATTTTGAAATCATTGTATTTCATCGTTAAATCAAATTTTGATTCTAAGACTAAGAAGAACAACCTTTTATTATAAAAGGGGTAGAATTTTTGGTCGTATATTCGGCCATTGCGTGCATTCTAAATATTATGCATAATATAGGGTATAATAAAGCTGATCACTTGTTATACTTGCTGAGGGGTATGATTTAATCTTTATGGTTATCTGATACACCTGGGTATATCAAAGTATATCTTTGATAGTTACTCGAGAAGAGAAGTTCAAGATCCTTTGTGATCACTCAGCATAAACTCTGGAAAATATTTTCATACTGTTATTTGGGTATATTAGAGTAAATCTTTGATAGTTACTCGAGAAGAGAATTTCAAGATCTTGTAAGATCATTCATCATAAACTCTAGAGAGTATTTCTAAATTGTTATTCAATAGAATATCGTGGAAGCTTTGAAAGTGTTCTACCCTTTCATTATTGAACTATTGTGTTGCATTGGTTGCGAGAAGATTGGTAAGAGAAGAATAAATTGTTCAGCTATTTCAAAGTTTCTCGAACTTTGGTGTCATTCTATCAAAATAGATAGTCTGTTAATCTTGATTCTTATACATTTATTGTATATATTAACTTGCAGGGCAAATTTGTTGCTCACCCTTGCTAAATAAAACATTTCATCTAGGGACGAAGTGACTGAAGGTGTTGTGAAGAGCAAAGACGAAGGTGTTATGATGTAATAGCTATGGTTCACATTATTATTATGTTGTATTTGTAAACCATTTTTGTATATCTAAAGGGTATGTTTGTAATACAAAGGTTAGATAACCTGGGATGAATGTATTAACTATATCAGTTAATGTGGAGTATATGTCTATTCATAATTAAATGGGTAGTTAGATATTATTTATATTGTGGATCGTGAGCACCAAACTCGGGAGTCAGGTAACCCGGATTTGGGGGCGTCATAGGTTGGTATCAAAGCTGTAGGTTATAAACATTAAGTGGGGTGGGGAAAACCCTAGGATTATAACCATAAGCGAGATATAGAGAATACTCATTTAGGTACTAACTGAGGGATTGCTGAAGCGCATTGATAGTGAGATATGTGGACACATAGTGTGAGAAGTTTGTACTATTAAAGTACTAATCAAGCTATTTAAACTGACTGTAGGATGTCAGGAAAAGATAAAATGAGTACAAAAATGCTAGCGGCTGTTGCACCAGTGCCAGTAGCCGAGGTGCCAGCGCAAAGCGAGTCAGCTGAAAAGGTGGGAAAAGATGAACCTATGGTTAATCTAGGGAGTGATCATGATGATTATCCCGAGATGTATATTAATGAAGATGAGGAGGTAGAGTCCGAAGAAGCTAAGATGGAGAAAGAGAATAAGACTAAAGTTGGAGACCAAGATCAAGTATATGCAAAAGTGGAAGAACTCCGGAGTAATGTATTTCTCTTGGAGGAGTTGTGGAAAACGGAGAGAGCATTACGTGAAATGACCAAAGAACGAAACGAGTTGAAGGCGCATGTGGATAAGATAAAGACTGAAGGTGGTGGATCGTCTGAAGGTACAATCAAGAAGGGCCAGAATAAGAGAAAGAGGGATCACGACAATGATAACTCTGAAAATTCAAACCCGAAGAAGAAGCAAGTCTGTATCAAGTATGGAAAGACTCACGCGGGATAATGCATGATGCGGAAGAATGTGTGCTTCAATTATAAGCAGGAAGGATATATTTCCCCACATTGTCCTAAGCCGAATATGGGAAAAAAAATTTCATGTGGGAGAACGGGTCATGGATTGAACAAGTGTCCTGTTAAGAAGAAGAATGGTGAAGGGAGTGGAAGGTAGACAGCTTAAGTATAAGCGATAATATCTTTTGATAGTTTGTGATATTAATGATTGTAATATCGAGAACGATGTTTGCACTTATGTAAATATATATGTTTGTATGAGTGAAATCTTTATTTTCTATATGAATATAAGATTAAGATTAATTTATGAGTTCTTAAAACTCATACTTATGGTAAGCTCATGACTCATAATTATATAAAATGTTTTGAACCCCTCAGCGAATGGACGGCAAAGGTCTGACTAGGATAAGTTCGTAAACTCATATAATTGTGGCAAGTTCTTGAACCCCTAGGTGTGGTAAGTTTGATGAACTGGGAATAGTTATGTGTGAATGGAGAATTATAACTTTTTATGTAAAGTTGGAGAATTTCAACTTTTGTTTAAAGTTGTGTTGTTAATCCTGATATTTATGAAAAAGGGATAGTTGTATATGTTAAGTACTAAATGTACTGTATGCTATTTGAATAAATATGCGATTATATGAGAAATAATTGTTAGATTCTTATTGTGTTTGCGTAGAGAAAGAGAATTAATATAAGATTTTTTTAAATCAGATAATGTCGCCTAGACGACAATCAAAATCAAAGAAAAGAGCAGTCTGTGAATAATGAAGGAGGTCAAGCAGACTCGATGCAGAATTTTGTAGACATGTTAGCCCAAGCTATAGGAAATAGAGCTCCAGCAGAACGAGCGAGAGCGAGAAATCAGCCAGCCGATAGATTGGCTAACTTTAAGGACTTTAAAGCGGTAAGACCGCTAGAATTAAAGGGAACTATGGATCCGATTGAAGCCCAAACTTGGGTGAAAGAAATGGAGAAAGCATTCATTATTGCGAGAGTAGCGGAAGAGCAAAAGACAGCTTTTTCAACTTACTTGATGAAGGGAGAATTCAATTACTCGTGGGAGACTAATTAGGCGAGAGCTGGTATAGCTGTGGTGACTTTGACAAGATTCAAGGAGTTGTTCTTTGAGAACTACTTTTCACTGAGTATGCAAGCTCGGATGGAAGTTAAGTTTTTTGAATTGAAATAGGAGAATATGTCTGTGTCTGAATATGCTGCTAAATTCAATGAGTTGGCGAGATTTTCACCTCATTAGGTGGATACGGAGTTACGGAAGGTGAGAAGGTTTGAGAATGGATTTAAACCAGGTATCTACAAAAAAGTAGTTGTATTGCAAATCAATACGTTCACGGCTTTATTGGAGAAAGCGATAATTGCTGAAGGGGGGAGTGAAGCTGCATCCCGTTATAATCAGGAGAAGAAGAAGAAGACAAATGATGGAGGAAGCGGTGGTGGTAGTAATCCAAACAAGCGAAAGTGGAGTGAGAATACCCAGTCGGGTAACAAAAAAGAAGGGAATAAGAAAGGATGAGAGCCTTGTGCGAACTGTGGAAAGAATCATCCAGGACTTTGTCTGAAGAAGAAGGGAGTTTCCTATAACTGTGGTCAAGAGGGACACATGTCACCCAATTGTCCCAATCCGAAGAAGATACAATGTTGTTTTGTATGTGGATCGACAGATCATCTGGTTCGGAACTGTCCAAAGAGAAATGGGGAAAAAGGAAGTGCCAACAAGGGACCCGGTAGCGGAACCTTGGCGATTAAAGAACCTGCTCAGCCAGGGAGACCAACAGCCCGTGCATTTAATATGACGACTCAAGACGCAGTGGTTTCCCAGGAGGTGGCGATAGGTAATAATTTTGCTTAATAAGTTAATTACGCGAGTAATATTGGTTAGATATCGCTGTGAATTGTTTTCTTTTATGGATCCAACTCACGGGTTAGAATAGAAGATACAAATTAATATTGTCATTGATAAGAATGAATTGATGATACAACTTTAAAAGATTGTAGAGAATAAGAAAGCAGTGATTTTGATGATGGAATCCTTATAAGGATGGGAGAATGTGATAACCTAGGACTTTGAATAATTCGAATTTTATGAATAAATTTATTTTTTATTAATATTGATATTGATTATTAATATTAAGCTGAGAATTTGTGATGCGAGTTTAGAGAATGAGTCAATTTGTGTATTGATTGAGAAAATAAGAGTAGAGTTGTGCTTAATGAGAATAGAAACCCTAACCCTAAGTCCGGATAGAGATTCGATAGAAAATACAGTTATTATAATGGTATCGTTGAGTACGTGTTTGTACTGTATAGAATTCTGATCAGTGATTGATCGGGTGGGGGTATAACATTAGTAATCCCTAGTGAGAGATTAGAAATCCTAATCTCATGTTTAGAAACTCTAACGTATAGTTAGGAACCATAAACGAAAGTCGGGAACCCTAAATTCATATTCAAGGACCCTAAACCCTAAATTAGGAAACCCTAATTACGATTACCAAACCCTAATGGTGAGGATTAAGAGAAGTATTGTTAAATGATTAGAATACCCTTAAATTTGTAAGGGAATTATGAAATTACCCTTTTAGGGGCAAAAAGACCAAAATACCCCTTAACTTAAAACTTAAGTTAAGTGAATTCTAGAATGTGATGACTCACCAATGTTGGATTAGCCATGTGCTCTTTAAATCTTTCCAAATCTGACCTAACATGCCACCTAGCAAGTGTAGAAACATTGCATCAAAATTATATGTGATTTTGGAGAGAGAAAATTCATAAAACCTAAACCATTTGCCAACTAGCTCTCAACAACTCTTTTTCTCTCTACACATCCGAAAATACTAAGTGTATCAGTCCAAAAACAAGACCTTAATCACTTAGAACGGTGGAGAAAGATCAAAGATCAAGGATTGGACAAGAGAGGTATAAACTCTAACCCTACTTTGATCTTGTATGCTTAAGAAAAATTTGTGTTTATGTGTTTAGATAAGTGTTATATGATGTTTTTAGATGATCTATGATGATCCATCATGGATCCATAACATCAAAAGGCTTTAAAATGAAGTTTTCAAAAACTGTCCATGAACCCTAGAAAATGGTCTGACAAGCTAATGTTAGTGGTCATAGATCTCTGTATGTTTGTGGTTTTTCTTGTTTTATGTTTTGGATCTGTTGTCTGACATGAGGACTGTAATCTGGAAGTGAAATCACAGTCATTACATGTCCAGATTTCATGTTATTCTTGGTCAAAGTAAGTTAACCGAGCTTGACCAGAGCTTTCTAGGTAACCCAAAAAGTATAAATCATCGTCTGACAAGACTTTGTAGGGCCCAGATCTGTCAGGATTTGTGATATTTGATGATTGTTTTTGTAACCAGTTTATAGCATGTTATATGTTCTTGTAAAGCCATGCCTTTAGATTCCCTAAACAACAAATATATTTGTTGTAATCAATGGTCAAAGTAGCCCATTTGATCACAAAGACACTTCTCTGGAAATTCCAGAAAGTGTATGAACATGATTTCTGACCATGTTTGACCGGATCGTATCTGGTGATTATGTTGTAGTTGGACTGAAATAGTGTTTTGTAATTGTTCCTTGGTATGAGTACTAGAGGTATGAACCAAGAATCCACTTGTTTGATGACCAGAACCTAGAGATTATCGAGCATCAAAGTCGGTACTCGAAACTGCCTGGGTTTCTGGAAAACCCAGGAACACTTTGACAATGAGTTTGTGGGCTCGGATCTTACATTTGAGTTAGTGATTGATTATTGTAGTGTTACATAAACACTACAAGATCAATGTTAAAGCTTGTCCAGAAACACTTCTAGATGATAATTAATCGTGGTCAAACCTTGACCCTTAAACACTGAGTTGCCAATGTTCTTGATGCCAAGAACACCTAAGACGACAGAAAAGTGTCGCTATAGCCTATAGCGATGGTTTTAATAATTTAATTTTCTTAATTTTTGAAAATTAAATTAAAAATATAAATAAATTCTAAAAATTACCAAAAATGGTTTTAAAAATTATTTTAAATAATGAAAATAATTTTTGAGAATTTGCAATATTTTTCATTAATATTTATAATTATTTGAATATTAATGATATTTAATTTATTTAATTAGTGTATTAAATAAATTAGAGAAAGATGATTTTAATAATTATAAAAATTATTTTAAATAAGAATAAAGTGTTTAAAAATATTTTGAGTTATAAAATGTAACTTTTAATATTTTTAGAGAATTTTCATTAATAATTTAATATTAATGATATTAGATTTATTTAATTATTATATTAAATAAATGTGTTATTAATGATTTTATTGATTTAAAAATTATTTTAAATGAGAATAAAGTGTTAGAAAATATTTTGAATTATAAAATATAATTTTCAATATTTTTGGAGAATTCTCATTAATAAATTAATATTAATGATATTAGGTTTATTTAATTATTCAATTGAAAAAATGATGGGAAAATGGTTTTATTGATTTTAAAATCATTTAAAAAAATAAGAAAAGTGATGTAAAAATATTTTAAGTTATAATTAATGACTTTTAATATTTTGAAGATAAATTCATTAATATTTAAATATTAATGGTGATGGTTTAAAAATGATTTTAATTATTTTAAAAATCATTTAAATAGAATTTTGGTGATTTAAAATATTTTAAGTTATTATAAATAACTTTAATATTTTGACAAGTATATCATTAATATTTTAATATTATTAAATATTAAAAATGATGGATTTATTTGATATTTAAATCATTTAAAAATGATTTTAGTGTTTGAATAATTATTATAAATTATAATAATTGTTTGAAAATTATTAAAAGCTTCTGAAAAATATTATAAATGATATTTAACTTATCTTAGATAATATTGAAGCTTAGAGGCTAAGTTTAATTGACAATACAAGTGTTAATTATCGAATAGGGTGACCATTACACCGAGAATAGACTGAAGTCAAACCAGACAGAACTAGTTAGACTTGATAAGTGTTTATATAGGTTATAAATAATGATGTGGCTATAAGGTAATGTACCTAGGAGAAAGATTGACTGTAAATTATAGTATTGTGTGTTGTGAATTATTGTGCTAATTGTAAGACCGATATTGTGATTATAGGTCTTTCAAACGTAAATAAGTATATTATGTAGCAGTAATCAACGCGGAAGGCAAGTTTCCTTAACTCAACCTTGAGTTATTTCTGTTGAATATTTATGGTGGTTAATTATTGTTGATTAGACCACGTCTGATAATTTATTGTTGATTATTCGCAGTTAGTGCATATTTATTAATTCAAACTGAATTAGTAATTATGAAAATATACTTGAAGAATAATTATTATTGGATATTCACATCCGTAGAAGCTATTAATGATTGTAAATAGAACATATAATTCGTGTCTATTATAGAATTATGTTGAGAATTATTTTAGCCAATTATTCTGCTTGCACAAATATTTATTAAAACTTGTTAAGTTCGAGAAGAGAAGATAAGATAATACAATTCAATTATTATTGATAGATCGATGCCAATTATTTCAGCTAGATCAAAAAAGTAAATTTGATGAGTTCGAGAAGAGAAGAGAAGAGAAGTGATTAGATTTTGAAATCATTGTATTTCATCGTTAAATCAAATTCTAATTCTAAGAATGAGAAAAACAACCTTTTATTATAAAAGGGGTAGAATTTTTGGTCGTATATTCGGCCATTGCGCGCATTCTAAATATTATGCATAATATAGGGTATAATAAAGCTGATCACTTGTTATACTTGCAGAGGGTATGATTTAATCGTTATGGTTATCTGATACACCTGGGTATATCAAAGTATATCTTTGATAGTTACTCGAGAAGAGAAGTTCTAGATCCTTTGTGATCACTCAGCATAAACTCTGGAAAATATTTTCATACTGTTATTTGGGTATATTAGAGTAAATCTTTGATAGTTACTCGAGAAGAGAATTTCAAGATATTGTAAGATCATTCATCATAAACTCTAGAGAGTATTTCTAAATTGTTATTCAAAAGAATATCGTAGAAGCTTTGAAAGTGTTGTACCCTTTCATTATTGAACTATTGTGTTGCATAGGTTGCGAGAAGATTGGTTAGAGAAGAAAAAAGTGTTCAGCTATTTTAAAGTTTCCCGAACTTTGGTGTCATTCTATCAAAATAGATAGTCTATTAATCTTGATTCTTATACATTTATTGTATATCTTAACTTGCGGGGCAATTTTGTTGCTCACACTTGCTAAATAAAACATTTCAGCTACGGACGGAGTGACTGAAGGTGTTATGAAGAGCAAAGACAAAGGTGCTATGCTGTAATAGCTATGGTTAACATTATTATTACGTTTTATTTGTAAACCCTTTTTGTATATCTAAAGGGTGTGTTTGTAATATAAATGTTAGATAACCTTAGACGAATGTATTAACTATATCAGTTAATGTGGAGTATATATCTATTCATAATTAAATGGGTAGTTAGATGTTATTTATATTGTGGATCATGAGCACCAAACTCGGGAGTCAGGTAACCCGAATTTGGGGGTGTCACAGTCCGAAAAGGAGAATGGAGGCAGGGAGTATGAACACGAGAAAAGGCAGCGGGACTCTGGCGATAACTGGACCGACTTCATCAAGCAAACCAACAAAATCAACCGCAAGAGTCTTAAACATGACAGGTCTAGGATACCGTGACAGCTGGTGATGGAACTCTAGGTATTATTCGTATAACTTTTATTTTCTTATACATGATTTTCCTATATATAGCAAATTATTTTATAAAGAAATTTTGAAGGAGAAATTTAAGTTCTTTTAGAAATCAAATTTTCGTTTAATCAGATAGACAAGCTTTATGTTGAATAGTTAAAGATCAATTCGATTGAATTTTTTCGAGATCTACTTATAATAATTGTGTATGCTATGTACCCTAGTATGTATATATTTTAAAACGGTGATTCCGGGGACAGAATCTTTATAAGGGAGGGTGAATGTAATAACCCGATATTTTCTATATAATTAAATCAGAAATTTTGCGTATAAATTTTTTTTTAAGTGGGAATACATGCAAGGTATAGTATATATATATATGATAAACAAAATTTATTTATTACATGAATAATTTCAAATAATTTTCTTAGAATTATTGACCATTATAAATTATATTTTTATAATTAATTTGGTAGTAAAAATATTTTTATTATTTATTTTCTATGAAAATATGATTATATATTATTTAAATAATATATGTAATGATTATTAGAATTATTATAATAATTATTTTATTATATGAATTTTAGTTCAGATTATTAAGTTAATTATTTTAACTAAATTAATAATGTTATATATACAAGATAAATCAGATATGGAATCCAAGCACTAATTCTGGATTGGGAGCAAGGAACACTACAAGAAATCACACAAAAAATGACGCTAAAATTTGTCACATAAAATTCATTTTTTGTCACTAAAACATTTGGTGACGATTGTTAATCGTCACAAAGACCGTCACCGTATGAGCGTGGTATTAGGTTTATTTGACAATATTTGATGTCGTCACTAAATATTTTAACTTATGGTGACGATCTACATCATTGTCACAATAATTAATTACTTTTAGTGACGTTAATAACGTCACTATTTGAATGAAACTTTTGTCACTCTATATTATGTTTTGTCATGAAAACTTGGTGCATTAAATGACAAAATCGTTTTTCGTCATTAAATGATATTGTTTTAGTGACGAAAATATGTTACTCTATTTAAATCATCTAATTTTAATGATAACAATATTGTCATATTTATGATTATTCTTTCGTCATGTTATTGTGTTTATCGTCACCAAAAATAAGAAAATAAATGACGACAGAACAATTTGTCACCTAATAATATATTTAACATGACAATTATGTCGTTGTCATTTCATATTTTAAATAATATTACAAAATAATTTGTCACCAAAGAGTTACTTTCTAGGACATATTTTTCAATGTCACTAATTGAATACTTATAGTGACGATACATCTCGTCACAGAAAGAGTTATTAATAGTGACAAAATTATTTGTTGTGACTAAATGAAAAAATAAATATAAAATTGTAGATCTAGAAATAAGAAAAAAGATTACACTAAGATGATGACCAATAAATTCCAACCCTTTAAATAAAATCATCGTGTTATACAACAACACTAGTAGATCTGAGCAATAAACTCAGTCTTACTAAGAAAAGAATGCAGTTAATTAATACTCCAATACATGAACATGGGCATGAACTATTTTCACAATAAAGTGCAAAGTAATGAGCCAATGACCACCATGTGCATGAACTATTTTCATATGAACTCCAGACGCACCAAAGTTTTTGATTTCATCCTTCAGCGCCTCTATTTTTTACTTTACATCAAGCCGTCCCAAGATCTCTTCATGTTTCTTCTGGATTTCTAGTTCGTTGCGGATACATTCTTGGCTTTAGATGAAGTATAATATTCTTGTAAAAGAACCAAGGTGAATGTCCGCACATCCATTGAATCAATAATTGCAGCATTTATCTGTTGTGAGGTCCAATAGGGATCTGCATGTGCACCACCAAGTGGCTCTTGCAATTGGTTCAAAAATCCCATTCAGATGGTATAACAAGTAAAATATGCTAAAGCTAAACAAAACCTAGAAAACAAGAGGGGTCTGACATTTTTAAACTACACAAATTCAATTTCATAACAGAAAAAAAAAGGTAGAGAAGTAGCGTGAGAGAACATTATTGAATCAATGTAACCGACTTATTTACTTTCCTCCTAGCATGTGTTCCAATCATACCTGTTTGACGCATAACATCAACTACCTAAAGGAGGAAAATCATTGACCTCTGTGTAAGGTACCTACCTCTTCCATAGTTTATAAGATTAAAAGACTTATATACCTGTTTGTACTGTATGTGTATAGACTGTTAATGGTTGGTCAATTATGGTATATCAGTGGAAAACCCTAGTATTAAACCGATAAACCCTAATTTAAAACTCAAACCGGAGTTTAAGATCGATAAAAGATTGAGATTATGTGATAACTGACAGGTATTATAGAATATAACCCTAATTAGTAATTAGAAACCCTAATTATTAAACTAGAACCCTAATTGCTAAATTATAAAGCTTAATGTTAATTAGGGAAACCCTAATTATAACTTAGAAAATCCTAATTACTAATTAAAATCCTAATTATCAAATTAGGAATCCTAAATGCTAATTTATGAACCATAATCGCTAATTTAGTAATCTTAATTAAAATTTGCAAATCTTAAATCTAATTTTCATGTTTTATGTAATTAGAAAACTAAATGTAATTAAGGAACCCTAATTTACATTTTTAATTTTTTTTTATTTAGCCCTAATTAGAAATTCTACAAAAAACAATGTATGAAACCTTAGGGTTAAACCCTAAGGGTCAAACCTTAAGGGTTGACCAATTTATATATTTTAGCTATTAAAATTATAAGCCAAATGACTTAAATGCCCTTTTTCACATTTTTTTTTATTACGTTACTTGTGTATCTTACTAAAATATGGAGTTGTTGACCTACTAGATCAGCCATGTGACTAAATTATACACACATCAGCCATTATATCTCAGTAAATACATTGCATCTAAGTTATATATATAGGATAAGAGAGAGAAAAGTGCTCAAATTTGCCCATTTGATCACAACATTCATCCAAGACCCTCTCTCTCTCTCTCTCTCTCTCTCTCTCTCTCTAACCTACAACTCTCATAACAAATCATGAGCCTATAATCAAGAATTTGTTTATAAAAGGTATTAAACCTAAACCTAAGAATCTGATCTTTGATTCCATGTTAGATGTTGTGTTTTAATGTTTAAACATGTTGTTTGTAGTCCATATAGTTGATCTGGGTTGATAGATGTTAGATCCATAACATCTATATGCTCAGATTTGATGTTTTTCAAAATCTTGAATTTTTTTAAAATGTTGTTTAACAATGAATGTCAGACCCCATAGATTTTATTCTATTTATTATTTTTGTGTTTTAAATGTTTAAAGTTGTAGTATGATATGAGATCTGTATTCTGGAACTTGATTCAGGGTCATATCGTGTACAGATTGCAAGTTATGGGTGGTCAAAGTCGATTGACCGACCTTGACTTTTCATTTTCTGGGTAACCCATAACTTGTTCATCAGTGTCTGACAACAAGTTCATGGGCCCAGATCTTGCAAGTGTGCTTATTTGCTTGTGTTAGTGTTTTAAGGTTATACTCTTGTATGTTTACTACATATTCATGCTATTATATCACTTAGATAAACTACAGAATGAAAATAATCAATGGTCAAAGTAGCTTGCTCGACCCTGATTTTAAGTTTCTGGAATTTCCAAAAATAGGAAGAACAATCCTTCGGACAGACTTTGACCAGACCATATCTGCTTGATGTGTTGTTGTTATAGTGATTTTATGTAATAGATATATACATTTGCATGCTGGCTACACACTGAAAACTTTAAATCACAAAAAGAACACAAGGATCACAAGTTGTGGAAGCCCAAAGTAGGGCAGTCGAACTGTTCTTCATTTCTGGGTAACCTAGAAAATGAAGAACAGCTCTGACAGTCACTTTGGAGGCTTAGATCTTGTTGGTGTTATATTGTTTGGACTTGTTTGTTGTTGGATCTTGTAGTGTTACATTAGTACTACAACATCTAACAACTATCTTGCCCAGAAACACATTGAGTTAAGATTTAATCTTGGTCAAATTTACTGAGTCGAACACTGCAAATGAATGTTCTTGAGCCTCAAGAACACAATAGGCTACACTTTCTGTCGCTAAAGGCTAGCGACAAACTTTTTAATTTTATTTAATTTATTTTCTAAAAATCATTTAAAAATAAAAATTAATTATTAAAAATTCCAAAATTAGTTTTGAAAATTATTTTAAGTTATAAAAATTAACTTTTAATAATTTGGCATATTTTCCATAAATATTAGTATTTATTTAAATATTATTTATATTTAATTTATTTAATAAATGCATTAAATAAATTAATTAGAAATGATTTTATTATATTAAAAATCATTATAAATGATAATAAGGCATTTAAAAATATTTTAAGTTATAAAATATAACTTTTAATAATTTAAAGTAAAATTCATTAATTATTTAATATTGATGATATTTAGATTTATTTACTAATTATATTAAAAAATTAATTAAAAATGAATTTAATATTATAAAAATTAATTTAAATGAAAATAAAGTGTTTAAAAATATTTTAAGTTATAAATTATAACTTTTAATATTTAAAGATAAATTTCATTAATAATTTAATATTAATGATATTAGATTTATTTATTAATTATATTAAATAAATAGTTTAAAAATGATTTTATTGATTTAAAAATCATTTAAAAAGATATAAATGAATTAAAAATATTTTAAGTTATAATAAATAACTTTTAATATATTGATAAATAATGCCTTAATATTTAAGTATTAATGGTAATAATTTAGAAATGATTTTAATTGTTTTAAAAATCATTTAAGGGTAATATTAATACTTTAAAAGTATTTTAAGTTATTATAAATAACTTTAATATTTTGGCAAGGGTTTCATTAATATTTTAAATATTGATTAAATATTAATGATAATAGAATTATTTAATATTTAAATCATTTAATAATGATTCAGTGTTTGAAAAATCATGATAAATTATAACAATTGTTTAAATATTATTACAAGTCATTTAAAAATAATATGATTGATATTTAAGTTATCTAAATGGATATTAAACTTCAGTATAATGTTTTAGACTCGATAATTACCCGATAAAGCCATCGGTACACCGAAATATTTTAGAAATTGATCTGGACTTAGATAATTTAACTAGATACGTGTTTGTTTGTGATCCAATGACTACCAAACATATGTGAAATGTGATTAGGTTATGTGTTGACTGCAAACAGCAGTACTATGTGTTATGATATGTTATTCTAATCGGTAGAATGATCTTATTAATGATATGTCTTGATATAAAAGATAAAACTAAGTTGTATAAGCAGCAGATCAGGCAAGTATCCTATCTTTGCATTTACTTTATGCAATGGACATGCGTAAGCAAATATCGAAACTATTCTTTTCATTGTTCAAATATCTTAACCTTTGTATATACTTATGCAATGATTTTGTATAAGTAAGTTATTAGATTATAATATGTTGTACAAGTTTCTTAATTCTGTTATTATAGATCAAAATATATATTCTGTTTGTTAATTTCTAAGACATGTTGATACATACTTATTGGGTTCCAATATGTATACATTGACTTAAAAGCAGCGTATTGTTTTGGTTTGGATCTTAGACTAGTATGAACATCCCGAATCTGGGAAACTTTTATGTGCCTAAGGCAGATATGCTGAACGAAAATATCATTCAAACATGTAGTATTGATCAATACTGGGCATAACGGGATGATCACCCCCGTGCCTGTAAGTTATGATGGTTTATAGACGAAGTTCTGTTTAACCTTTTCGAAAATAGAAAATAATGTTAATAGTCTGTTGACTGATTCCCATTTATAGTCAGTATGTAGTTTCAAAAATTTGAAATCGAAATGATATGTTGTTTATTGTTGCTTCAGCTTACTTCACAACTGTTGATTCGTTGTAGAAGTGTCGTTCAAATAAAACATTTAATCCTTTCAGCTAATATTTATTGTTGCTATTACTTGCTGGGCAATCAAATTCTCATCCTTGCTTAAATTAAATGATTTCAGCTAAATGTGATCAACCAGAAGGCTCTGCCAAGAACAAAGGGAATGGAAAGGTTGCTGGATGACTTTTATGCTATATTATGTAATAGTTTGACTTTATTAAGATAATAATGATATATATTATTATCATGTATTGTAATGTATTAAAGGTTGTGTACTTGGGATTAGACTCTGGTATATGTAAATTAAGTTTGGTATTTATATTATTGTTATTATTATTAATATTATTCCGCTCATAGAAATGGTATCTTGAAGCACCGAGTTCGGGTTTCACGTACCTGAATTTGGAGGCGTCACAAATAAGGTTCCACCCTTCTTCCCTTTAGTCCTTGTAGTGCCAGATTTTGATATTTATGTGAGAATCTGATCATAGTTTGGTTTACTATCTCGTCGTTGGACATATTGACACACAGTCAGGGCTTGCAAGTTATAGAACTCATTTAATGCTTCTGGAGTGAAAGGAACTTGTTTGCTAATAAGTAGGTTTTATACCTACTTATCTAGTATCTGTTACTTGAATTAGTTGCTTATATTTATGTTTCTTAGTTACTTTTAATACATTTTATGTTATTTTGTAGGCTATGACACGATATGGGGATGAAGAAGCAAGGAAAAGCAATTTGAAAATCTTTTGGAGTAAAATATGCAAGTAAGTGCAAGAAGTGAAGATTTCAGGGCTTTTAACACCAACTGGGATGCATATTCTTAGCTTGGAACTTGGATTTTATTGTATCTCTACTTCTTAGCTTTCTGGAACATCTTGAATCATCCCAATCGGAGCTCGGATGCGAGAGTTATGGCCTTTCAACAAAGATCAAAACTAAGAGTTGCCATGCTTGCCATTTACATAACATCTACTTCAATCCAAATTTCAATCTTGATCCGGCTTGAATCTGTCAAATCTCAAAGAATGAAAGCTGTATATCTCTTCGATATCTTCGATTTGATAGGTGGCAGGCCCCGCAACTCCTAGCGGATCAAAGGTTATGCCTTTTTTTACTAAAGGACTTCGCAATAGAAAGTAGAGTAAGCGCGAGTCAAGACTGACGAAAGCAACCACGGGCACTGGCTGTAGATTTTCTCACTGATGATCGCGACGACGCTACTAAAATAACCTAGGAATAGCGTGGGTATGCCGTCCATGGAAAAATAGTTTGATTTGGGTTATTTGATGTCCAATTTGAGTCAGAATAGGATTGTTAGTTGCCTAACTTGCTAGGGTGTCCATAGTAAATATAAATAATTGAGTTTAACTTGGATTGGGAGGCTAGTTTTGGAGGATTCCATTAGATTATATTAGAGTAGATTATGAGCAAAACCCTAGTTCTTATGAGATTGGGAGATTGAAGTAACTTGGAGACCATTGAAGATCAAGAGCAGGAGCTTGAGGAAGATGTAGATTTGCTGACAACAAATTTATTCTTTACTCTACTCTTAGTTTTGTCTTTTAATGTGTATTCAAGTGTGGATTCTTAGTTTATTTCAATGAACTAATTCTTTGTTTGAGATTACAATGGATCTTATTGTGCAGTTTATTTTAATATGCTTCGCTATCAATTACTATGTTATATTGTGAGGATTTTCTATTGTGATTTGGACGTAATTGTTTAATTGATTGGTCATCAATTACCATGATAATCTATATGAACTCAAGAGATGAAGTATAGGTTTAGATCTGATCATGATAGCATGTGTTTATGATTTCTGCATAGATGAAATTCATGATTCGTGTTTAGGATAGAGATATGCCTTTACGCCATATGTAATCTTATAGAGAACTTGTTCTTTAAATCCTTTTTAATTGTAATTCACATAGAGATATAATGGATTAGTTAATCAGGGTGTCTTACTTAATTCTATCATCTGTGAATTTAAGTGAGTATGGGTATTATGCATCGAGAGGTGGTTTTATCTGCTTTAGTGTTCTTGATTAACAATTCAGGATAGAGAATAATTGATGAGAAGTGTGTTAACTTAAATAAAGCAATAAGTGAAGTTGTGATCTTAAATCTCCATAATCTTAATTTAACTAGTGGAATTTAATAGTAGTTTAATTATAAATTGAAATTCATTCGTTTAAATAAGATTGAGTTGGTTACGGGTTAGTACTTGTTGATTTTTATTAAATAATTTTCTGTGGGAACGATACTCTACCTACACTTTATTACTTGTTGACCACATTTACTTGCGTGTTGTGCGTAATTGATTTTACCTAACAAGTTTTTGGCGCCGCTGCTGGGAAATTAGTTTAATATTTTTTACCAATATTAATTTCAATCAAATTAGTCTTAATTTAAACATTTTTTTTAATTCTTTTCCAATATTTCTCTCTTTTCAGGTAGCATGGATGACTTTGTGTATCAATGGCCATACACGAACATGACTCAACCAAGGGAAACAGGGATTGATGGACTTAATGCATTTTTCGTAATATCAGCACAGATTGAAGAACTTTTGAGGACGTTGGACGTTATTATAGCCCAAAGGAGTCGAAGGATGGCAGTTACGTGTGACTGTTGTGCTGGCGACCATCAAAGTCATCAATGCACTGTCAATTTTGAAGCGGTACAATATGGTGGTGCATACCTTAACGATTATACATATGCTAATTATCATCAAGTTTGGAGGTATCACCCGAATTCGTCATGGATCTTTACTTATTAAGACCAATACTACGCTCCAAATCCAACATACACATCGGAATTTTCATGTAAACCTCCATTGCCACAAGAAGAAAAGTTAAATTTGGATGAATTACTGTCAAAGCTCATAGCAAACCAAGAGGAGAGGAGGATTAATCAAGAGCGGTCAATTCAGAATGAAGAGATATCAATTCAAAATCTGCAGAACCAGATGGATCAAATGCTCAAAGCCTTGAACAACTGTCCTCCAAAAACTAGGCTTTATGACATGGATGACGAAACTGATGGAGAACCCAACCGAATCTACGACTGGATGAGCAACACGATATCGAAAGTGTGGAGACAATTGGGGATAATGAAATAGAGGTCGACGAAGATCTAAATGGGTCTCCACCAAAGATCAAAGAGTCAGTCAGATTTGCAAAATCATGCCCACTTAGTAGTCATGTCGTCGGCGAAGCTCTTTATGACATAAGAGCGAGTGTAACAATGAAGCCGTGGTGGGACGAGAAAGAGAAGATAGACGAAAAGCCCATTATGTTTGATACACTTCCATGCCCAAATATGATCACAAACAAAATGGAGATAACACCTAGTTATTTGCCCTTCTTCATGGAGATTATACCGAGTCAGAGCATGCTAGGTGACTTTGATGCTATGGTCATCGCTTGTGGGAACCTCCCAAAGGATTATTTGCTACTGATGGATGGAGGATTCCTCAACTTTTGAAGAGGAATTGGATAGCGTTGACCAGACAAAGTATGGTTGAAGGACTATAAATCAAGTGCTTTTTATTAGGTTTTATATTAGTAGTTAATAAATTTGCATTTATTAGGATTTAATAAACTTGCTTCTATTGTGTTTATAGGTTATTCAAGTCAAATTTAAGTGTGGTGCCTAATTTGTTCCATGTGCCTAGCCTATTCTCCAAACTTAGCGGACAAGGAGGAGAATTGCTATATTTTCAAGGGAGTCCTCTACTTTACTTTTTTCTATTTCAGCCATTGAGGACAATGTCTAGTTTAAGTTTGGGGGCATTTTAGTGTCATATTGCATATAGTTAATTATTTACATTGTAGTTCGTATAGTTACATTTAGTTTTTGCATTCAATTTTTTTTAAATAAAAAAAAATTAAAAAATTAGTAGTTAGTTTACTATGTTTATATAGCATTTAGTACATCTTGCATGAGTCCAGCTGTTTGATATTTACAGTTCGTTTTGGCCAATGATGAGATTGGAATTGGGTAGACAAGTATAATACTAATTATTAGAGCGTTGATGTGATTTCTTGTTATGAATTGAGTCTTTTTCTGTTTGAAACTGGTATAATAAGGATAGCACAGTAAAAACAACTTGTTGATTGATTGAGTTTAAATTGATACATAATGGGTCTCTAAAGGATAATGCTAGTTTGAATGAAAGAATGACAAGAATAAGTAGTGATGACTAAAGTTAGACAAGAACCTAAGTTTGGGGGAATATTTGGGGTATATAAGCTAAAAAAAAGAAAAAAAAAGAAAGTATGAATAAACATCGTGGCGTGCTTGTCTAGTTTTGTGGCCTTTGTTACTTGAGTAAGTAAGCCTGAGGGGATTGTATTTACACCTAGTGCCCTAAGGTCTTAATGACCTGGGAGTCATTGGTTGAAAGCTTGTTAAGGTAGCATTAAAAAGCCTAAGGGAATAAGACATTGCCTAGCTATGTGTATATAAACCAAAAGAAAAAAAAATGAATAAAACGGGAAATAAGAGCAAAACACCCCCGTAGACGAAAAATGAAGCAATAAGTGAAGTTGTGATCTTAAATCTCTGTAATCTTAATTTAACTAGTGGTAATTAGAATTAGTTTACTTATAAATTGAAATTCATTCGTTTAAATAAGATTGAGTTGGTTATGGGTTAGTATTTGGTGATTTTTATTAAATAATTCTCTGTGGGAACGATACTTGAATTATCACTTTATTACTTATTGACCACGTATAATTGCGTGTGAGCGTATATAGAATTTACCAAACAAGTTTTTGGTGTCGTTACTGGGGATTGTTGCTTCACAACTGTCCTCAAAACAATTAGTGTTATGACGAGGATTCTGAGATTAATTAAGTGCCCGAGCCAAATCTGCAACTAGATGAGCCACGAGATGTTGAAAAAGAGGAGACAAGTGGGGATAATGAAAACAAGGTCAGCGAAGAACTAACTGTGGGTACCAATGATGATGAGCATATGTTATTTATGCCCCAAGTGCCTTCTTCACCAAAGTTCAAGGATCCGGTTAGATTTGCAAAACCTTGTTCGATTGGTAGCCATGTCGTCGGCAAGGCTCTTTATCACATGAGAGCTAGTACAAATGTGAAGCCATGGTGGGATGCGGAGGAGAAGATAGAAGAAGAACACGTTGTGCTTGACAAGCCTCGAAGCCCCAATCAATCATAGACTCAACGAATGACAAAGCACCTAGTTATTCAACATTCTCAATTGGGCACTTATTTAAACAAACCATGCTAGGTGACTTTAATTCGATAGCCATCACAAAAGGGAACCTACCAAAAGTTACATTATTTCCGATGGATGGAGGGTTCCTCAATTATCGAAAAAGAATTGGATAGTGCTGACTAGACAAAGTCGGGCTTACGACATTAAAACTAGCGCTACTTGGGAGGCAACCCAAGCTCTAAACCTTTTCTTCCTTATTTATTCTTTATTTTTTAGTTTATAGTCTAGCTCCAATATTTAGTTTTCAACGAATAATGACTCCATAATGGTATGCTCGTAGGTAAGGCAAGAAAAAGAGAGTCACCAAGCTACTGGCCCCATAGCGCGGGTCGCGCCACCTAACGCATAGACACAGCGTGGGGCGCACTACTACTTCAGAGCCTATTGACCCCATAGCACGGGGCGCACCATCTTAGGCATACATACGGCATGGGTCGCGCTGCTCGAAAATCCCAGACGTTAAAAGTGGTTTAATTGCAATGTTAGTCAAGTCCAACTCAAGTGTGGTTCCCGATTTATTCCAATGTGTCTGGCCTATTCTTCAAACTTAGCAGACAAGGAGGAACATGTTGTATTTTCAGGGAAGTCCTCTCTTTTAACTTTTCCTATCTTAGCCATTGAGGACAATGTATGTTTTAAGTTTGAGGGGCATTTTATTGTCGTATTACATATAGTTAGTTATTTATATTGTAGTTCATATAGTTACATTTAGTTTTTGCATTCAATTTCTTGAAGAAAAAAAATTACTATGTTTATATAGCATTTAGTACATCTTGCATGAGTCCAGCTGTTTGATATTTACAGTTCGTTTTGGCCAATGATGAGATTGGAATTGGGTAGACAAGTATAATACTAATTATTAGAGCGTTGATGTGATTTCTTGTTATGAATTGAGTCTTTTTCTGTTTGAAACTGGTATAATAAGGATAGCACAGTAAAAATAACTTGTTGATTGATTGAGTTTAAATTGATACATAATGGGTCTCTAAAGGATAATGCTAGTTTGAATGGAAGAATGACAAGAACAAGTAGTGATGGCTAAAGTTAGATAAGAACCTGAGTTTGGGGGAATATTTTGGGTATATAAGCTATAAAAAAAAGTATGAATAAACACCGTGGCGTGCTTGTCTAGTTTTGTGGCCTTTGTTACTCGAGTAAGTAAGCCCGAGGGGATTGTCTTTACACCTAGCGCCCTAAGGTCTTAATGGTCTGAGAGTCGTTGGTCGAAAGCTCGTTAAGGTAGCATTGAAAAGCCTAAGGGAATAAG
Organism: Panax ginseng; assembly: GCA_020205605.1. Classification (NCBI taxonomy): domain Eukaryota; kingdom Viridiplantae; phylum Streptophyta; class Magnoliopsida; order Apiales; family Araliaceae; genus Panax; species Panax ginseng. The sequence continues at coordinate 45,776,783 of CM035137.1, forward strand.
ACATTGCATAGCTATGTGTATATATATATAAAATGAATAAAACGAGAAATAAGATCAAAAAACCCCCGTAGATGAAAAATAAAGCATAAGTATCCCAGTTGGACCCTCAATATTAGTAAGTGTTTAATTTTAGTTGGATCTAGCTTGTTTTTTGATTTCTTAAGTTTACACTGTATGATGCCTTCGAAGAGACTTATTATGTGTTAAATTTGATTTTATATCAGTTAACATTGTTGTGGAGCACACACACACTATATTAGTGATAACAGTCTAAGATTTGATGATTAATTGAGAAGTTAATGATTTGTTTTGATATGATGTATTATCATGATTAATTGATTTCTCTAAGGCCGGTTCAATAGACTTGTTTCTGTCATTACTACTGAATTTATAGGCATGTAGATTAGTTGCATTGCATAGAATTGTTGTTTTGTGTTTTTTCTTAAGGACAAGAAAGTTTGGGGGTATTTGATAAATAGGTTTTATACGTATTTATCCGGTATCTGTTACTTGAATTAGTTACTTATATTCATGTTTCTTAGTTAATTTTCATACATTTTATGTTATTTTATAGGCTATGACACGACATGGGCATGAAGAAGCAAGGAAAAGTAATTTGGACATCTTTTTGGAGTAAAATATGCAAGTAAGTGCAAGAAGGGAAGATTTCAGGGCTTTTAACACCAAGTTGGATGCATGTTCTTAGCTTGGAACTTGGATTTTATTTTAGCTCTACTTCTTATTTTTCGGAACATCTTGAATCATCCCAATCGGAGCTCGGATGCGAGAGTTATGGCCTTTTTATCAACAAAGATCAACACTAAGAGTTGTCATGGTTGCCATTTACATAGCATCTACTTCAAGCCCGATTTTGATCCTGATCCGGCCCGAATTTGTCAAATCTCAAAGAATGAAAGTTGTAGATCTCGTCGGTGTCTTCGATTTGATAGTTGGAAGACCCCGTAACTCCTAGCGGATCAAACGTTATGCCTGTTTTACCAAAGGACATTGCGAGAGAAAATGAGTAGTAGTGCGCCGCGCTTCACGAAGCAAAGACGGGTGTCTTGTTGGCCTGAGCTGATTTTTTTGCTACAGTAGTGTGGGGCACGCTTGAAATGGCCTAGGAACAGAGTGGGGCACGCCGGTCGGCGGGAAAACAACTGATTTGGGTTATTTGATGTCCAATTTGAGTCAAAATAGGATTGTTAGTTGCCTAACTTGCTAGGGTGTCCATTAGAACTATAAATACTTGAGTTTAACTTGGATTGGGAGGCTAGTTTTGGAGGATTCCATTAGATTATATTATAGTAGATTATGAGCAAAACCCTAGTTCTTATGAGATTGGGAGATTGAAGCAACTTGGAGACCATTGAAGATCAAGAACATGAGCTTGAGGAGGATGGAGATTTGCTGACAACAGATTTATTCTTTACTCTACTCTTAGATTTGTCTTTTAATGTGTATTCAAGTGTGGATTCTGAGTTTTAATTCAATGAACTAATTCTTTATTTGAGATTACAATGGATCATATTGTGTAGTTTATTTTAATATGCTTCGCTATCAATTATTATGTTCTATTGTGATTTGGACGTAATTGTTTAATTGATTGGCCATCAATTACCATGATAACCTATATGAACTCGAGAGATGAAGTATAGGTTTAGATCTGATCATGATAGCATGTGTTTGTGATTTCTGCATAGATGGAATTCATGATTCATGTTTAGGATAAAGATATGTCTTTACGCCATATGTAATCTTATAGAGAACTTGTGCTCTAAATCCTTTTTAATTGTAATTCACATAGAGATATAGTGGATTAGTTAATTAGGGTGTCTTGCTTAATTCTATCATCTGTGGATTTAAGTGAGTATGGGTATTGTGCATCGAGAGGTGGTTTTATCTGTTTTAGCGTTCTTGATTAACAATTCAGGATAGAGAATAATTGATGAGAAGTGTGTTAACTTAAATGAAGCAATAAGTGAAGTTGTGATCTTAAATCTCCGTAATCTTAATTTAACTAGTGGAATTAAATAGTAGTTTAATTATAAATTGAAATTCATTTGTTTAAATAAGATTGAGTTGGTTTCAGGTTAGTAATTGGTGATTTTTATTAAATAATTCTATGTGGGAACGATACTGTACTTATACTTTATTACTTGTTGACCACGTATACCTGCGTGTCGTGCATAATTAGATTTTACCCAATACTTGCCCTGCACAAAGGCCACATACGGTGCCTTATCCTCTATGTTTGCATAAAATTCCTTTACCAGTTACAATTGTAATAATCCGGGATTTCGAATAATCCAAAATTAACGAATAAATTTTTTTTATTTAATATTGACTGTTAATATTGCACTGTGTATCGTTGATATGAGTCTCGAGAATTAGTCAATTTGTGTATTGACTAAAAATTAGAGTTGAGTTGTGCTTAACAACTTTGGAAACCCTAACTCTTATTACTGGATAGGGATTCGACAGAAATTGCAGTTATAATATCTGTAACTGTGAGTATGTGCTTGTACTGTATAAACTTAATGACCAATGATTGACTGGATAGGGTTTTATATTGTAAACCCTAATCTTAGGATTAGAAACCCTAACGTGCGGTTAAAACCCTAATTTGAAAATTTTGGAAGTTAGTGTTGTAAAACCTAGGGGTTAGAACCTTAGGGTTAAACCCTAAGGGTCAAACCCTAAGGGTTTATGCATTTGTCTAGTATGCCATTAAAAACATAATGCTAAAGACCAAAATGCCCTTTTTACTTACTTTAGTATGTAACTTGTAGAGATTGCTAGAAACTTTAGTTAGTGAGCAACTACATTGACTTTGTGACATAGAAATCCAACAAATATCAACACATCAGATCTAGCAACATGTCAAGCATTATATAAGAGATTTAGAGAGAGAAAGTATACAAAACTTGCTCATTTTCTCTCTTACTCATAACCAACTCTCTCTCTCCTAGCATCCGAAATTTTTAAGTGAACCAGTCCCATAAACACCCACTTGATCACTTAGATCAGATTTGGAGATCTAGATCAAAGCTTGGACTAGAAAAGGTATAAACGCTATCTCAACCTAAATCTTGCATGCTATGAAAATCTTTGTGTTGAAGTGTTTAAATTTTTGTTATAAGATGTTGTTTGATGATCTATGTTGATCCATGATGGATCCATATCATTAAATGGATTTAAAATGGTGTTTTTCAAAATCTGTCCAAGAACAAAATTTGTGGTCTGACAAGCTAATGTCAGGAGCCACAGATTCTTGTTCGTTTGTTATTTTTGATGTTTTAAAGTTGTAATTTATAGCCTGGTATGTGGTCTTTAATCTTCAAGTGGAAGAAGTATCGTTTGATGTCTGGATTTGAAGTTATTCATGGTCAAAACCCGTTGACCGGGCATGACCATGAACTTTCTAGGTAACCCAGAAAGCCTTTTACAGTGTCTGACAAGCTTTTGTAATGACCGGTTTATACCCTGTTATATGGTTTTTAAATAAATGTCTTTAGGCCCTTCAAAACATCAACAGATCGAAAGTAGTTATTGGTCAAACATGGCCACTCGGTCACGGTTTGTATTTTTGGGAAAACCCAGAAACCTTAAGAACATAGTTCTGACAGCCTTTGACCGGCTCATATCTTGTAATCTTGTTGTAGTTAAACTGATCTGATGCTGTGTATTTGTTCTATGACATGTAGAAGATAGACTAGAACTTTAAAAACACTTAAACGATAATCAGAACTGGGTTAGAATCGATATGCAAAGTGGGCAGTCGAAGCTATCTAGGTTTCTGGGTAACCTAGAAAGCCCAGAAAGCTTTTGACAGCCACTTTGAAGCTTTGGATCTTGCAGAATTGTTGATGTATGATGGTGATAATTCTTGATTGTTGTAGTACTATATGTATACTACACGATCAGAGCTTTAGTTTGGATAGAAACAAAATAGGCAGAAGATCAAACGTGGTCAAAGTAGTAGCCTTGAACACGGGTCTGACAGTGTCTTGAGCTCAAGAACACCTAAGACGACAGACAAGTGTCGCTATAGGCTTTAGAGACGGTTGCTAATTATTTTATTTTTTGATTTTTCCGAAAATTAATTAAAAATTGAAATAAATTATAAAAATTACTAAAAATGGTTTTAAAAATTATTTTAAATTATGAAAAATAATTTTTGACCAATTAGAATATTTTTCTTTAATATTTATAATTATTTAAATATTAAAGGTATTTAATTTATTTAATTAGTTTATTAAATAAATTAGAGAAAAAAGATTTAATATTATGAAAAATCATTTTAACTAAAAATAATGTATTTTAAAATATTTTTAGTTATAAAATATAACTTTTCATATTTTTAGAGAATTTTCATAAATAATATAATATGAATTATATTGAATTTATTTAATTATTATATTAAATAAATTAGAGAAAAACTGATTTTTAATATTATAAAAATCATTTTAAATGAGAATAAAGTGTTAGAAAATATTTTGAATTATAAAATATAATTTTCAATATTTTTGGAGAATTTTCATTAATAAATTAATATTAATGATATTATATTTATTTAATTATTATATTAAATAAATGAATGAAAATAATTTTATTGATTTAAAAATCATTTAAAAATGAGAAAATGATTTAAAAATATTTGGATAATAATTTTATTAATATTTAGATATTAATGGTGATGATTTTAATTATTTTAAAAATCATTTAAGTGTAATATTGTTGATTTAAAAATGTTTAAGTTATTGATAATAACTTTAATATTTTGACAAATATGTCATTAATATTTTAATATTATTAAATATTAATGATGATTAGATTATTTGATAATTAAATCATTTTAAAATGATTCCGATGATTGAAAAATTATTATAAATAATAATAATTGTTGATAATTAATAAAAGCTTCTGAAAAATATTATAAATGATAATTGAATTATCTAAATTAATATTGAAGCTTAGAAACCAAATTTAATTGAGAATAATTGTGTTAATTGTCGGATAGGGTGACTAAAACACCAAGAATGGACCGAAGTCCAACCAGATTGAAATAGTTAGACTTGTTAAGTGTTTATATAAGTTATAAACACTAATGTGGCTATGTGGTAATGTGTTTAGGAGAAGTTTGACTATAGAATACAGTGTTGTGTATTGTGAATTGTTGTGTTAAGTATGAGACTGATATCATTGGTTATAGGTCTTTCGAAAGCAGATAAGTTTATTGTGTAGCTGTAATCAGCGGAAGAGGAAAGTTCCCTAACTCAACCTTGAGTTATATTCATTCAATTATTATGGTGGTTAATTATTGCTAATTAGACCACGTCTAGGGATTTATTGTTGATTATTCGCAATTAGTGCATGTTTAATAATTCAAATTGAATTACTGATTCAGAAAATATATATTTGTAGAATAACTATTGTTGGATATTCATATTCGTAGAAGCTAGAATTGATAGTACAGATAATTCCTGTTTATTGTCAAATTATGTTGAGAAACGTCTTAACTAATTATTCTGGCTAGACGAACATTTGTTAGAATTTGATAGATTCGAAGAGAAATCAATTATTATTGACAGATCGATGCCAATTATTTTGGCTAGACCGAGAAGTAATTAGAATTTGAAATCACAATATTTCGTTGTTAAATCAAAATCTTGATTCTAAGACTGAGAAGAACAACCTTTTATATAAAGAGAATATTTTATTAGTCGTATATTTTATGCATAGTATAAGGTACAAGGAGTTGGCCGGCTCTAAGTACTTGCAGAGGGGTATGATTTAATATTTATTGTTATTTGATACACCTGAGTATATATCAAAGTAAATCTTTGATATCTACCCGAGAAGATAAGTTCAAGATCTTGTGTGATCACTCAGCATAAATCTGGAAAACATTCCACTTTGTTATTTCGTAGAATTGATTCTTGATTATTCATTAGAATATCGTAGAAACTTTGAAAGCATTGTACTCTTTCATTATTGAATTATTATGTTGTATAGAATACGAGAGGACCTATTATTGAATAACGATTTGTTCAGCTATTTCAAAGTTTCCCAAACTTTTGTTTCATTCTATCAAAATAGATAGTCTGTTGTTTTGAATTCTTATACATTTATTGTATGTCTTAACTTGCGGGGCAAATTAGTTGTTCACCCATGCTAAATAAAACTTTTCAGCTAGGGATGAAGGGGCAGGAGGTGTTGCGAAGGATAAAGGCAAAGGCATAGTTATTAATTAGTTATGATTATCATATTTATTATGTTGTATTGTAAACCCTTTTTGTTTATCTAAGGGTATGTTTGTAATGTTAAGGTTAGCGGACCTAGGATTAATGTATTAACAACGTATGTTAATGTGGTATATATTACTATTCATATATGAATGGGTAGTTAGATACTATTATATTATGGATCGTGAACACCAAACTTGGGGGTCAGGTAACTCGGATTTGGGGGCGTCACAGGTTGGTATCAAAGCTATAAGCATGAATTTGCAAAGAGCCCCGAGCTTTTATCTAGCAACATCCCTTTAAGGGAAGGCACCGAAGCCAGACTTTCCGCAGGGGACGCCGAGCGAGTCGGTAGCAAGTTGATAGGTATCACTGTGAGGTGCTATGGTTGGAAGCACCATGAGTGTCACAGGTTGGTATCAAAGCTGTAGGTTATAAACCTTAAGTGGGGTGGGGAAAAACCCTAGGATTATAACCATAAGCGAGATAGAGAATACTCATATGGAGTACTAATTGAGGGATTACCGAAGTGTATCGATAGTGAGATATGTGGACACATAGTGTGAGAAGTTTGTATTGGTGAAGTACTAATCAAGTTGTTTAAACTGATTGTAGGATGTCGGGAGAAGATAAGATGAGTGCGAAAATGCCAGCGGCAGTCGCACCAGTGCCAGCACAAAGCTAGTCAGTGGAAGAAGTGGGGAAGGATGAACCAATGGTTAATCTCGGGAGTGATCATGATGATTATCCTGAGATGTATCTAAGTGGTGATGAGGAGGCGGAGTCTGAAGAAGCTAAGGTGGAGTTAAAGAATAAGATCAAAGTTGGAGAACAAGATCAGATATCTGCAAAAGTCCAGGAACTCCGGAGTAAGGTATTTTTCTTGGAGGAGTTGTGGAAGACGGAGCGAGCACTATGGGAAATGACTGAAGAACGGAACGAGCTAAAGGCACAGGTGGAGAGAATGAAGACTGAAGGTGGTGGATCATCTGAAGGAACCAGCAAGAAGGGCAAGAAGCCGAGAAAGAAGGACAATGACAGTGACAACTCTGAAAATTCAAACCCGAAGAAGAGACAAGCCTGTAGCAAGTGTGGAAAGACCCACGCGGGAGAATGCATGATGTGGAAGAATGTGTGTTTCAACTGTAAGTAGGAAGGACATATTTCTTTGCATTGTCCTAAGCCGAATTTGAGGAAGTGTTTCTCATTTGGTAGAACGGGTCACTGATTCAACAAGTGTCCACACTGTTTACCCACACTATTGATGAAAAAATGGTGAAAATTGTTTACCCACACTGTTTTCATCACTTGATGATGATAAGGAAGTGTTATCCGATAAAGTTTCAGGCTTCTCCCTCATTCTTCACTTGAAAATCAAATAGTTGAGAAAACCCTAGGAGTGTTGTATGAAATTCTAAGAAATTTATGTAAATTAGGTGTTTATGTGGTGAGGAATTGATGGAAATTGGAGTTAGGGTTACATAGAATTGAAATAGTGGTCGAATTTAATGGAGATTAAGGACTATGGAGAGATATCGTGTGGTATTGGGGTGCTTTGGTTAGGTTTTAAGTAATTAGAATTGGAAAGCCACGTTCTGCATTTTTTTTAAAAATAGACTTCCTGTACCCCCGCTGGGGTGGGGTGATTTTATCCTAGAAAGCCCGTTAGGGCGGGTTAATACAAAGGCCCCCTTAGTTGGGGCGGGCGTGTCAGGCAGTGAATAGGCCTGCCGAGGCGGGCATGTAATTTTTCAGAACTTCGGATTTTTAACTGTTTTGACCCGCGTGCATGCAACACTTCATCATTAGTACCTGAAAACCATTAAAACCAAATTTTTAAGTTAAGGACATGGAGTTTGAGCAAGAATATTGAAAATTACTATAATGACTAATCAATTACCTAAGAATTGTACATAATTGAACTATGTAATACTAAAATTACTAACTAAACTACGAGTTAAGCAACATGAAACTAGAATACTGTAAATGACAAGAAAATTGGGTTGCCTCCCAATGAGCACTTGTTTTTGAGTCTTTCAGTCTGACTACTCCCTGTGTCATGGCGCATCGGTAAGAGTTATGGCGGTGGCTTAATTGTCGATGTCACCACCCCAATAATACTTTAGACGCTGCCCATTGACTTTGAACGTTTAAAGCGGATTCTTACTATAGAGTTCAACGACATGTGGGTATACTTTCTTGATAATGAATTCCCCTGACCATTGTGACTTGAGTTTCCCGGGAAATAACCTCAATTAAGAGTTGTATAATAGGACAGCTTTGCCTAGTTCAAACTTCTTCTGTATGATCTTCTATTCATGCCACTTCTTGACCTTTTCCTTATATAGCTTAGAATTTTTATAGGCTTCCAAACGAAACTCGTACAACTCATTAAGTTACAATAATCTATTCTCGCTTGTAGCTGTTTGATCAAAATTCAGCTTTTGAATGGCCCAATATGCTTTGTGTTATAGTTCCATTTGGAGATGACATGCTTTTTCCATAAACCAGTTAATACGGAGAAATCCCAATTGGGGTCTTGTATGCTATTCGATAAGCCCATAAAGCGTCATCCAATTTTAGAGACCAGTCTTTTCTATTCGGATTCACCACTTTCTCTAAAATTCATTTCACCTCTCTATTCAAAACCTTCGCTTGGCCACTCGTTTGAGGATGATAAGATGTTTTAAACCTGTGATTAACTCCATACATTGCCAAGAGAGCTGTAAAGAACCTATTGCAGAAGTGACTTCCATCATTACTTATAATTGCTATCGGCGTGCCAAATCTTGTGAGGATATTTTTCTGTAGGAACTTCAAAACCACTTTGGCATCATTCGTATGGAGTGCCACAACTTCAACCCACTTCGATACATAATCTATAGCTAATAGGATATATAAATTATTGTATGAAGGCGAAAAAGGTCCCATAAAATCAATCCCCCATACATCAAAAATCTTAACTTCCAAGATTATGTTGAGTGGCATCTCATTCCTTTTTGAAATATTACCCACCCTTTGACATCTATCACATCTTTTTACAAACTGATGGGCATCCTTGAATATAGTAGGTCAGTAAAAACTTGCCTGAAGAACCTTTGGCGTTGTTTGCTCACTTCTATAGTGTCCCCCATATGCAGATGTGTGGCATGTGTGCAAGATTCTATTCACTTCACTGTAGGGCACACATCGACAAATCATCTTGTCTGCACACTGTCTAAAGAGATAAGGCTCATCCCACATGTACCACTTGACATCATATAGGAACTTCTTTTTCTGTTGACGTGTCAAATCAGGGGGAAGGATCTTGTTCACCAAGTAATTAGCAAAATTCCCATACCATGGAAATTCAGCATTACTGCAAATAACTGTTCATCTAAAAACGACTCATTGATCAAACACTTATCTTCTTTGTCCTTATCCGAATTTTCCAACCTCGAAAGATGATCAGCTACTTGATTTTTTGTCCCCTTCCTATCCTTGATTTCGAAATTAAACTCTTGAAGGATTACGATCCATCGAATAAGCCTAGGCTTTGCATATTTCTTGGAAATTAAAAACCGAATCGACGAGTGGTCCGTGTATACCACAACCTTTGTTCTTATCAAATATGCTAGAAATTTATCAAAGCCATACACGACCGCAAGTAACTCCTTCTTGGTAGTAGTGTAGTTCAATTGAGCATCTATAAGGGTTTTACTTGCATAGTATATGGCATGAAAGATCTTATCTGGGCATTGTCCTAAAATAGCCTCTACCGCGTAATCGCTAGCATCATACATCAACTCAAATGGCATCGTCCAATCTGGTGCTACGATCAAGAGAGTTGTTGTCAACTTCTTCTTCAACTGCTCAAAAGCTATCATACACTCTTCATCAAAACTAAAAATTGCATCTTTCTCTAATAGACTACATAGTGGTTTTGCAATCTTTGAGAAATCTTTTATAAACCAGTGGTAGAATCCAGCATGCCCAAGAAAACTACGAATTCCTTTAACTAAGGTCGGAGGTGGAAGATTTTCAATGGTTTTCAACTTTTCCCGGTCAACTTCCAACCCTTTCGCAGAGACCTTATGCCCAAGAATAATTCCTTCTTCGACCATAAAATGATAATTTTCCCAATTCAGCCCAAGATTAGTTTCCACGCAACGTTTCAATGCCATGACCAGATTTTCAAGATAACTATCAAAGGTATTCCCATAAACTAAAAAGTTGTCCATGAAAACTTCAACATTACGATCCACCATGTCTGAAAATATGGCCATCATACATCTCTGAAAGGTCGTTGGTGCATTGCACAACCTAAATGACATCCTCCTGAATGCAAAGGTGCCATATGGGCACGTGAATGTAGTCTTCTCTTGATATTCTAGAGTAATGTCGATCTGATTATATCCTGAATACCCATCCAATAGGCAATAATAATCATGCCCAGCAAAAAGGTCCAACATCTAATCGATGAAAGGTAAAGGAAAGTGGTCCTTCCGGGTTACCTTGTTAAGCTTCCTATAATCCATGCATACCCTCCAGCCGGTCACTGTCCTTGTCAGTATCAATTCATTGTCATCGTTAGTCACAACCGTCATTCCACCTTTCTTCGGGACACACTGAACTGGGCTTACCCATAAACTGTCTGAAATAGGGTATATTATCCTAGCATCCAACCATTTCAAAATCTCTTTCTTTACAACCTCTTTCATGATTGGATTGAGTCTTCTCTGTTGTTCCACTATCAACTTTGCATCCTCTTCCAAAAGTATCTTGTGCATATAGAATGAAGGGCTTATTACCTTGATGTCGGTAATTGTCCATCCTATTACAGACTTGTACTCTCAAAGTATCCTCAGCAACTTATTTTCCTACAAATCGTTAAGTGCAAATGCAATAATAACATGTAAAGTATTAGAATTGCCCAAAAAGGCATACCTGAGGTGTTTAGGAAGAGGTTTTAGCTCCATAGTAGGCGGTTCCTCAAGTGAGGGTTTCATTCGTGATGATGCTTTCTCTTCTGTATGTAGTGGCTTGATTAGCAACTTGAATCTACTCACTCTTGGCAATGCATCCAACATATGCAAATAGTCCACAAATTCTGGATCATCCAAGTCAGTATCCCCTATCAAAGTGTTTTCTAACGGATCCCTGTCCAAACCTCTAATCAAGTCTTCATTTACCATTTTTTCGATCACATCTATTCTGAAACACTCTTCCTCATTTGTAGGGAATCTCATGGCTTTGAACACATTAAATTTCACCTCTTGGTCTTGTACTCTCATTGTTAACTCCCTTTCTGAACATCAATGAGAGTCCTACCTGTATCCAGGAATGGCCTCCCTAAGATAGTTGGGATGTTCTTGTCTTCTTCATAATCCAAGATAATGAAATCTGCTGGAAATATGAACTTATCCACCTTTACTAGTACATCCTCAACAATTCCTCTAAGATAAGTCACCGATCTATCTACTAACTGTAGTGAGATGTTTGCGAGTTTTGGTGCTGGCAAACCCAACTGAGTATACACAGATAATGACATGAGGTTCACACTTGCACCCAAATCACACAAACATTTGTTGAAGGCCATGTTCTCAATTTACTAGTACAAAACCATAAAAAGACAACACTTAAAAGATGACGTTTTTATAAAAAATGTTATTGTATTTTTTTACAATGTTTTTTAACAAAACGTTGTAGATACATATGAAAAAACGTTATGTATTTATAAGGGTAATTTTTGGTTTTAAATAGATAACATTTTTTTTAAAAACGTTATCTATGTAAAAAACACGAAGCAAAAAAAAACGCGGAGGTTTGAAATTAAAATAAAATGCCAGAATACATTTTAGTCTCTTATAGCCCAAAACCCTAGCCTCTCTTCTCTCTCACTCCCTACCTCCACAACCATCAGAAATGGCTGCCACCGTTGCTCGCCCCCTATTTTCTTTTCAAACCCTTGAATCAGACATGGCCACCAACGGCCCCGCCGCCACCAACTCCCTCCCTTTACCATGTGCCATGGCGGTCGTATGTTTGCTCCTACCAAGATAAGGCCAAATGGCAGAGCAGGATCAACACTAACCAGAAGTGATTCATCATTCGCGTCGATGAAGTCGTCATTCGTTCCTCCCGAGGATTACCATTGCTTCTCTTTCGGAGATACTAGAAGGGTCGCAGCCACCGCCGATAAAGAAGCTGAAGCCATAGTAGTCAAATCTACTGTGAGATTTTCCGTACCACTTATTAATTATGATTTTTGTTGTTTTAATGATTATTGGTCTGGGTTAATTATATTTTAATTACATTTATTGTGTGATTAGCTTTGAAATGATTCAAATGGCTATGTGATTGAAAATTGATTTTCGGAATTATTCATTCAAGTGGTGTAGATTTTGTCAAAGTTGACCCCAGTATATTGTGTCAAAATTCTCTGGAATCAGTTTAATATTCCACATCCCATGGTGTATATTTTTCTATGCACCCAAATTATTTTTAGTGAAGTGATATTCATATTTGTGTGAAGTCTTTATAATTCAACAACTTGATTAGTTTGTGGTCTTTATCGTAATTATATGGTCATTTCTATTGTTGCCATTATCGATATACTTCAAAGAAACAAAGCTTAGGATCAATAATATCCTTCGTGTATCAAAGCTTAGGATCAACAATATCCTTCCAAATACCCTTATTATTTTATCTCATGGCCTTTAGTTCATTAATATTAATGCTACAACCGCTTTTATTATAGTCAAATCAAATAGTTGCTTTACGAGGTTTGGCCTATTACCCAGATTCTCAAAGCATTCTTAGTGCAGTTTACAAATGAGGTGGAACCGACTAGAATTATTAATCATGGCTTGCATTCAAGAAGGTAACGAAAGGTCATGACAAGACAACAAGGTGGTGCGTAAAGCTAGTCATTAGAAGCATGAACTTGTATGTGGAACTAGTCAATAACCCCAAAAGGGCTAGGCAAGACTCCACAAGCTTACTAAATCGAAAGGTATGTTTTCTTGGTCCATATACTGCTTGTAAGACCCCGAATTTTATGAAATAAAAGTATTCAATTTTTTTATAATTATTATTCAGTAAATATTTAAATTGATAAAAAGTTAAAGTTAATGGTGATATATGTAAAGTTTACAAAATACGCAAGTGGTAATAAAATACTCATTGTTGTCGGGGAATATTCGTTTGGTCGTGGAATATTCTTGTTGTCGGGGAATATTCGTACGACGACGCAGCCATTTGTGGGCCCCATAACAGAATAACTGTTGAATGAAGAAAACAACAAGTTTGAGTTTTTATAAATAACGGCGTAATTGTTACCGTTAACACCGTTGGATTACCTGGTGGTTAAAATATAGTAATATGCGTGGTTGCACAGTAACACATGGTATTGCACAGTATTTTTGAATTATTGATTCTTACGTATGAAGGAACTACTCAATAATTGTTACAGTAATTACTGTTCAATATTTTATTTTATTGGTTCAATAATTGCTACGTTGATATTTTATATTATTGTTGTTTCAATAATTGTTATTGGACATTATTTCCCATTAATAGATCAATAATTCATATTATTTGAATAATATTATTAGATAGCATTATTGGCAATGTCTAGAAAGTTCTGTCAAGGAAAGGTTTGGTCACCTAATTGCGCGCCAGTAAGGAGAAATCATTATCGAAAAGCCCCCTCTTTCCTGGGAATGGCCTGGTTGTCATTATTGTGATTCTGTAATATTATTTGTGAATAATTAATTATTGATTTATATGATAAGGAAATATTTATTTTATGTGGACATAAATGATGGATGGAAAAATATTTATTTTATGTGGTTATAAATGAAGGAATTAATGTTAAGGTATTTTATCAGTGTTTTATCGGATTGGAGGTATTAAAAAAAATCAAATCGGTGTTCTTAAAGCTCTATTGCGTGAGTTATAATTTTAATCCAATCGTTGGATCGTTGTGATTTTTGGATATGTTTTACATATATAAGTTGAGTATATGTCCACAAATTTTGAACCGTTAAAAATTAACGTATGATTTGTTATGAATGCTAAGAGGTGTTTAAAATTATCCGTTAGTGGAATTCAGATATTTTCTGCTGGGAATTTGGAAAAACTTAAAGCTACAAAGTTGTAGAGAATTCGATTTCGTATTAAATGGACATAAAATTCGTATTTTTCTGATAAAAGGACTATTTATTATGAATTGTTGAAGTTTCGAAAATTAAAATGTTTTTTATTAAAATTATGGGTTGGACCCACTGTTCATTTTTTATGGAAATTTTTTGCTGGAAATCAATTGTGATGTGCTGAAATTCAGTTCAAAGTTGGAGGCTATGAGTCTTGGCATGGGTATAATAAATAATATTATTTTATTAATTTAGTCTCCTTTGGCGTTCTAGCATTTTTCTATAAATAGGTGCTTAGGTTAGCATTGAAAATCACACCAGAAACATAAGCTTTCTCTCTCTATATTATCGATCGTATTTTTGTGAGTATTTAGATACTTTGAGAGTTTATAATCAGTGCAAGTTTCCTTCAGTGTTATATCCGATATTTCAGTTAGAAGTACTGCTCTTTTGAGGTAAGGGATCGTAAGGGTTATTATGTTTTTCGGTTTCGTAATATTTTTGACCCTAAAAAATTCTGGAAAATTTTGAAATGATAATTTGATGAGTTTTCTAGATTGTGTACAAAAATGGCAATTTTTGAATGTATAGATTAGGAGTTGTGAATTTTATGAGAAAAAAATTATTTTAAAAGTAAACCCTTATAACTCCTTGTGGTTAACTCTAAAATTGGTGAAATTTTTATTGGGAGTACATGTATATAGAAGCAGTATACTCTGTAAATTTTGAAATTTTTGGACAAAAGTACTGTTTATGATCAATGTCTAAATATTCGGCAGTTTTGGCCATATGAAAAATAGTAAATGAATTTTAAAAATTTAGAAAAAAATATATGTTCAATATGTGACTATATTCTGCTAAATCCCGGAAAAGAAAATATTCGGGGAATGATATGGTATTATTCATGAAAGTAGACTAGTTATGAATAAATGAATGAAATATGTTATGTGAAGTAAAAAAATTAGAAAATATAATTTTAAGGCTTGAGAATCCTATATAAGCTATATGCAGATTTTTGATGAGGGTTTTGGTTATTGGTGATGAAATCTTATGAGTTTGGCATTTTAGGATGATTAAATGCATTAATTAGTAAAGTGTAAACAATTTAAAAAAAATGTTTATAAATTTAAGTAATGATTAAAATATTGTGGTAATATTAATAATATTAGATTATGAGATTATTAAGTGATTTATAACATTTGGATTAAGTTGTTATGAAATCATTGATTTAAAATATTATTTAATGATTAATAATATTAGTAAATGAATTTAATGTTTTTATATAATGAATAATATTAAATGGAGTTTATAATATAATGAATAATGTTATTATCTTTGTTAAATATTCGTTGAAATATTATTTTTTGTTCAAATTATTTTTGATATAATATTATTCTTGAATTTTACTCCACAAAGCAGTATCATGTTGACAATTTGGATATTACGAAATTTTGGATAAATTAAATTGTTAAAGTCTTTAAAAATTTATCCTTTATCTCATGTGATTGATTCTTTATATCGTTGTCATGATCCTCATGCTTATATTGTGATGAAAGTCATCTTTGACCCATAGTGCATAGATGGACTGTTGTTTATTGGTTTTATAGTTGTATGCCTTTGACCTGTAGTACAAAGAAGAACTTTATCTTTGGCTTGTAGTGCAAAGATGACATGTCGTTGAATATCTTTGGCCCGTAGTGCAAAGATGACATGTTGTTGAATATATTTGTCCCGTAGTGCAAAGATGACCTGTTGTTGAATATCTTTGGCATGTAGTGCAAAGATGACCTATTGTTGAATATCTTTGACCTGTAGTGCAAAGATGAACTGTTAATGAATATCTTTGGCCCGTAGTGCAAAGATGAAATTATTAGTATGATTATGAACGGGAAATGTGATTTGGTATAACCATGATCTATGATGTTTAAGGTAAAGACTGGTGATGTTGAAGGTAAAGACTGGTGATGAAACTTATCTTCGTCCTAGATGAGAAGAGGAATTTAGAACCGCAATTATGATTATGAGTTATTCACATGATTGTGGACTGGAACTGTTGATGGATGTTACAGGGATAAAACATTATTGGTGGACTTTTAACATGGAGAAGATAATAGACTTTATGGTCTATTTGACTCTTGTAATGGATTGCTCGTTCCGCTGCAACTATGGTTGAAAAGTTTTATCATCTACTATATGTTCTAAATCTCTAATTTATTACTGACGAAGATTATTGATAATTTAATTATCTTTGGTTATGATATTCTTTATTGGGCTATTTGTGCTCATTTTTTTGCTTCACAATTCCTTTCAGGTAATAAGAGTGTAGCTGGGTCGAACGGGGATAATAGGGGAATAGAATGGTGGTCTATAGTTGTTGAGGTTCTCCCTAAACAGTATGGAAATAATTTTATTAAGAACTTTAGATAAGTGTGTTGTATTTTATACATCATTTAATAGTTATATTTGGTGAATCAAATAAGGTGAGGCGAACCCAACGTTGGAAGGGTGTTTTGCCACTATCATAGAAGATGTTTAATGACATTCAACCTCGTGTTATCATAAGACATGGTTGTGCACATCCACTTGCTGAGTATATCTACGAGCACTACCTATATAATCTTGGAGTTTGGTTGAAATATAATTTTCAATTGCACACAGTGGAGTTAGTTATATGTCAAGAGAAAACTCACCATTGGAAAGAACATGATAGTAATCTTCTCATTTTTCTTTGGGGTTTATTGGGTCAACCAAGGATAATTCTGTGGACATATGATATCTATTATAACCTAGACGTATGGCCTTCCATGTACGAAGGTTTCCTTGAGCACTTCTCAAAGATTTTAATTTCTAAAACAGTTATTGACTGTACCTTTATGTAAGGTGCCATTGTAACGTGCTATCCAAGGTTGGGATGAGAGTCATAGTTGGTATATATTAGTATCAAAACTCACAACATATGTGTTGTTGTAATTTGCATGACAATTGTAGTAATAAAGTTGTAGTTGTTTTCTGTACCATGTATTTGGCTACTCAGAATAGGTTGGATGGATTTGATCTATTTTGGGGGCATCACAGTTGGTATTAGAGCTTAGGGATATGGTCTCTAGCGGAGATCGGGGAATAGAACTACGAGGGGAGAGAGGAGTAAACCCTTCGATAGTGTGTCTTACCTAAGCTGAAATTTCTTACTTAATAAATTGATAAATTGTGATATATCAATTAACCTTTGTTTTGAAGCTGTATTCTAGAATGATATTTGAAATAAAGGAGATGAGTAATAGAGAAATCATGATGATCTGGGAGATAGAATCTGAAATGAAAGCAAGGTATTCTCAACTCTTCGAAATACCAGGTACGTAAATTTTGGGGATGAAATTTTATAAGGAGGGGAGATTGTAAGACCCCGAATTTTATGAAATAAAAGTATTCAATTTTTTTATAATTATTATTCAGTAAATGGTTAAATTGATAAAAATTTAAAGTTCAGGGTGATATATGTAAAGTTTATAAAATACGCAAGTGGTTATAAAATACTCATTGTTGTCGGAGAATATTCGTTTGGTCGTGGAATATTCTTGTTGTTGTGGGGAATATTCGCATTTATTTGACAAGATACATTTAGGGCCCCATAATGTAATAACTGTTGGATGAAGAAAATGGCAAGTTTTAGTTTTTATAAATAACGGCGTAATTGTTATCAACACTGTTGGATTACCTGGTGGTTAAAATACAGTAATACGCGTGGTTACATAGTAGCACACGGTATTGCACAATATTTTTGAATTATTGATTCTTACGTATGAAGGCACTACTCAATAATTGTTACAGTAATTACTGTTCAATATTTTATTTTATTGGTTCAATAACTGCTGCGTTGATATTTTATATCATTGTTGTTTCAATAATTGTCATTGCACATTATTTCTCATTATCAGAACAATAATTCGTATTATTCGAATAATATTATTAGATAACATTATTGGTAATGTCTAGAAAGTTCTGTCATGGAGAAGTTTGGTCACCTAATTGCGCGCCAATAAGGAGAAGTCTTTATCAGAAAGCCCCCTCTTTCCTGGGAACGGCCTGGTTGTCATTATTGTGATTCTGTAATATTATTTGTGAATAATTAATTATTGATTTATATGATAAGGAAATATTTATTTTATCTGGACATAAATGATGGATAGGAAAATATTTATTTTATATGCTTATAAATAAAAGAATTAATGTTGAGGTGTTTTATCAATATTTTGTCGGATTGGAGGTACTAAAAAAAATCAAATCGGTGTTCTTAAAGCTCTATTGCGTGAGTTATAATTTTAATCCGACCGTTGGATCGTTGTGATTTTTGGATATGTTATACATATATAAGTTGAGTATATGTCCACACATTTTGAACCGTTAAAAATTAACGTATGATTTGTTATGAATTTTAAGAGGTGTTAAAAATTGTCCGTTTGTGGAATTAAGATATTTTCTGCTTGAAATTTGGAAAAACTTAAAGCTACAAAGTTGTAGAGAATTCGATTTCGTATGAAATGGACATAAAATTTGTATTTTTTTTGATAAATGTGCTATTTATTATGCATTTTTAAAGTTTCAGAAATTAAAATGTTTTTTATTAAAATTATGGGTGGGACCCACTTTTGTTTTTTATGGAATTTTTTTTGCTGGAAATCAATTGTGATGTGCTAAAATTCAGTTCAAAGGTAGAGGCTGTGAGTCTTGCATGCGTATAATAAATAATATTATTTTATTAATTTAGTCTCCTTTGGCGTTCTAGCATTTTTCTATAAATAGGTGCTTATGTTAGAATTGAAAATCACACAAGAAACATAAGCTTTCTTTCTATATTATTGAGCGTATTTTTGTGAGTATTTAGATAATTTGAGAGTTTATAATCATTGCAAGTTTCCTTCAGCGTTATATCCGATATTATAGTCAGAAGTACTGCTCTTTTAAGGTAAGGGATTGTAAGGGTTATTATGTTTTTCAATTTCGTAATTTTTTCGACTGTCATAAATTCTGAAAAAATTTGAAATGATAATTTGATGAGTTTTCTAGATTGTATCCAAAAATGGTGATTTTTGGATGTGTAGATTATGAGTTATGAATTTTATGGGAAAAAACTATTTTAAAAGTAAACCCTTATAACTCCTTGTGGTTAACTCCAAAATTGGTGAAATTTTTATTGGGAGTACATGTATATAACAACAGTATACTCTGTAAATTTTGAAATTTTTGGACAAAAGTACAGTTTATGATCAACGTATAAATAATCAGCAGTTTTGGCCATATGAAAAATAGTAAATGAATTTTAAAAATTTTGAAAAAAATATATGTTCAATATGAGACTATATTATGCTAAATTCTAGAAAAGAAAATATTCAGGGATTGATTTGGTATTTTTCATGAAAATAGACTAGTTATGAATAAATGAATTAAATATGTTATGTGAAGTAAGAAAATTAGAAAATATGATTTTATGGCTTGAGAATCCTATATAAGGTATATGCAGATTTTTGATGAGGGTTTTGGTTATTGGTGATGAAATCTTATGAGTTTGGCATTTTAGGATGATTAAATGCATTAATTAGTAAAGTGTAAACAATTAAAAGAAATTGTTTATAAGTTTAAGAAATGATTAAAATATTGTGGTAATATTAATAATATTAGATTATGAGATTATTAAGTGATTTATAACATTTGGATTAAGTTGTTATGAAATTATTGATTTAAAATATTATTTAATGAATAATAATATTAGTAAATGAATTTAATGTTATTATATAATGAATAATATTAAATGGAGTTTATAATATAATGAATAATGTTATTATCTTCGTTAAATATTCATTGAAATATTATTTTCTGTTCAAATTATTTTTGATATAATATTATTCTTGAATTTTACTCCACAAAGCAGTATCATGTTGACAATTTGGATATTATTGAATTCTGGATAAATTAAATTGTTAAAGTCTTTAAAAATTTATCCTTTATCTCATGTGATTGATTCTTTATATCCTTGTCATGATCATCATGCTTATATTGTGATGAAAGTCATCTTTGACCCATAGTGCATAGATGGACTGTTGTTTATTGGTTTTACAGTTGTATGTCTTTGGCCTATAGTGCAAAGAAGAACTGTTGATTGATATCTTTGGCTTGTAGTGCAAAGATGACCTATCATTGAATATATTTGGCCCGTAGTGCAAAGATGACCTGTTGTTGAATATCTTTAGCCTGTAGTGCAAAGATGACCTGTTGTTGAATATCTTTGGCCTGTAGTGCAAAGATGAACTGTTAATGAATATATTTGGCCCGTAGTGCCAAGATGAAATTATTAGTATGATTATGAACAGGAACTATGATATGGTATAACCATGATCTATGATGTTTCAGGTAAAGACATGTGATGAAACTTATCTTCGTCCTAGATGAGAAGAGGAATTTAGTACTAGAATTATGATTATGAGTTATTCACATGATTGTGGACATTAACTATTGTTGATGTTACAGGGATAAAACATTGTTGGTGGACTTTTAACATGGAGAAGATAATGGACTTTATGGTCTATTTGACTCTTTTGATGGATTGCTCGTTCCGCTACAACTATGGTTGAAAAGTTTTATCATCTACCATATGTTCTAAATCTCTAATTTATTACTGACGAAGGCTATTGATAATTTAATTATCTTTAGTTATGATATTCTTTACTGGGCTATTTGTGCTCACCCTTTTGCTTCACAATTCCTTTCAGGTAATAAGAGTGTAGCTGGGTCGAACGGGGATAATAGGGGAATAGAACGGTGGTCTATAGTTGTTGAGGTTCTTCCTAAACAGTATGGAAATAATTTTATTAAGAACTTGAGATAAGTGTGTTGTATTTTATACGTCATTTAATAGTTATATTTGGTGAATCAAATAGGGTGAGGCGAACCCAATGTTGGAAGGGTGTTTTGCCACTATCATACAAGATGTCTAATGACATACAACCTCGTGTTATCATAAAACAGGGTTGTACACATTCACTTGCTGAGTATATCTACGAGCACTACCTATATAATCTTGGAATTTGGTTTAAATATAATTTTCAATTACAGACAGTGGAGATAGTTATATGTCAAGAGAAGACTCACCATTGGAAATAACATGATAGTAATCTTCTCGTTTTTTGTTGGGGTCTATTGGGTCAACCAAGGATAATTCTGTGGACATATGATATCTATCATAACATAGACACATGGTCTCCCATGTACGAAGGTTTTCTTGAGCACTTCCCAAAGATTTTAATTTCTAAAACAATTATGTAAGGTGTCATTGTGACGTGCTATCCAATGTTGGGATGAGAGTCACAGTTGCTATATATTTGTATCAAAACTCACAATATATGTTTTGTTGTAATTTGCACAACAATTGTAGTAATAAAGTTGTAGTTGTTTTCTGTACCATGTATTTAGCGACTCAGAATAGGTTGGATGGATTGGACCTATTTTGGTGGCATCACACTACTAACCGCTAAAAGTGGCTTAAATCAACATAAATATTTACTCTCTTTGTGCCAGCTTAATGTAGCATTTCTTGGGCGGGGGTCTGCTAATACCGTGGAGAATATACCACTTAAAAAAAGGAGACTTTGGCACCAACCTCTCTCGTCACCACCTTGGACCTCTTCTTCAGATCGTAAAGAGTCTCTCTCATCTCAATCTCAGAACCCTTCTCCATACCCTAGATAAAATTCATCAACTTAATCAAGTATGCAGAAGATGGAACTCTTGATCTTAACAAAGCTGCTGAGACCTTAGAGGTAATCTCTTTGATAAATATATAAGATGTTACATATGTTTTCTGCACATTTTCGACTAAGGATTTTAATGTTCAAGAACTCAACCTCAATTATGATTATCATGATTTTCATATGGAGAGGCATTCAATGCCCCGAACACTTGCTAGTTCTATTGGTCCCACTGACTAGAATGAAGCTCTTGATATAATTGTGTATGGTTCTCCTGAGCAGGTTTGCTTTGACCATCTCAGCTATCCATTGACTTTAATGTGTTTAACAACTAAGTTAGGTTTGTCTAATAAAGTTATTTTAAACCCCATCTAGCTGAAACTCTGCTTGAAACATTGAAATTAACGTCTCATCATATTTATCTAATAAAAGCTACAGTGAAATTAATGTTTGCTATACTCTATTAGAATACTTTTATAGGTTAATGTCCATTAGATCTGATTTTATTTGGTGCATTCTAATAGTATTATCAATGATTGCTATAAAAAACACAGGTTCACTCATTGGAACAAAGTAAGCACTTCAAGTTATTGGGTTTCTGAACTCTGTGGGCTTTCTATTAGCATCATCACTATATACATATCTACACCCTTTCTGCTTTTAGGTGGTACCTTTTCCTTTAATTAGACTAGCTTTTATGAGTATATGTTAATGTCTATAATGGAGTAAAATTTATATATTGTTTACTACAGGTATGTACCATTGTTTGATTACTTAAAAGACTTCTCCGATGTGGCATTCAAAGTTGTTGCAGATGATTATGTAACTTCTGACCGTGGAAGTGGAATCGTTCATTGTGCTCCTACATTTGACGAAGATGATTATCGTGTTTGGGTTAATAATCAAATAATTACTAAAGTGCACAAAAGTTGCTACTCTTTTGGCATAAGCCTTTTTAGGGGATTTTTGTTTGCCATTTGTTTTCAACTATAATTTCATAACAACTTTATACTGCATTTAAAATATGTAACTTTAGATTCATTATGATCTCCATAAATTATAACATGGTACTTAAATAAATTTCTGGGTCTTCAACTAGATGTAAAAGTTTATATTTTGAATCTCTGGATATTCTACTAGATATAAAAGCTAGGCCTTGCGCCTAAACTTATTGAAATTTGAGTCTGAGTGTCGACCCTACTGGTAATTATGAATTTTCCTCCTGATCAAGCTGGGTTTGCATTAATTTTATCAAATTTGTTAATTTGACCAATCAACTATACAAATTTTGCCATTATGTTCTTCTATGTTATTTTTTGACCGTGTGTAGCTTATTGTGACCAGAAATGGAAAGAAGTAACATTTTTAGCCTCAAGAAGTAACAGTTTCAATATATAAATTAGTCTCCCTTACAATGGGTAGTAGGTATTTCTTTAATTTTAGATTTTTTATACAATTTCAGGGGCTGCAGAATAATTTGCCAAAGACTTGCACAAACCACTTTGATCCGACTTCAGTATGATTTTTCCTTCTCTTGAACATTCAGTATATTTACACATTGAAACTGTAGTAAAGCATTTCAAATTCTTTGAACTCATGCTGTCTCCCTCCCTCTATCTAGTGTTTCTTAACCTTAACCAGTTCCAAGCTAGTTTGGCTCCAGCATCAGCTGATCTTTATGGTTATTGGAATGACTGCAAATCCAACCATGCACATTGTAACACAACACAAATCCAGTTTCTTCAAGGTGATTTTCTTGACTAGATCAGTAGTGATCCTTGGTTTATGTATTTTCCATTAATCGTATAACCTGAAAAAACCATGTTTCCATATTTTGAATCAGACTTCAGGAATCAAATGCTCAAAGACGTAGAAGACTTTTCCTTGTCCAGTCATAATGGTTTATTTATAAATTCTTGTTTTGCTCATTGCCAAACTGAGAGATAGGATACGTGGTTCGCTGATGATGCTCCTCTTGTTGAAAACAAGGTATGGCCAATTGAGATACAACTGAGATACACATAAAGGATTGTTCATGGATAACAAAAAACCATTTCACAGAGCATATCTGCTACTTTATAATTAACTTGAATATTCTCTACTTGAATGTTTGTCTTAGGAATCAATCACTTAAATTAAAGCATGAGGAACCCACGTAATATTATCACTTTAATATTGTTATCAAATTTCATATTTTTTGCAATGTTTGTATGGGGAACCCATGTAATATTATCACTTTAATATGTAGGAGGATATATTAAGCAGTTGATCAGGAGAGGTCAGATACTTAGATTAACTTAATGCCTATTACAAGTACTGTAGTACTAGTAGTATATTATTGTTGCCTAGTTTAATGGTTCTAAAATTTCCACACTTTGTTTTTCTTTTCTTGGACATGGAGCCATGGAGGAGTTATTTATTTATTCTATTAAATATTTTTTACCTATTGGAGAAACACCTTTTACACAAATGAAAGGCAAGCTTAACTGGTTGCGGTCTAAATTGGACAATAAACGGAGTTGGTTGATTCTAGATTTACTAGCTTAATTGACTGTTAAACTGGGTTTGAAAATAGAGTACTAGATTTAGGAATTTAATTAAATTATTAAATCATTAAATCAAGGAGGTTGACCCATATGTTGTAATTGTTATTTCTAGATAACCTCGTCAATCATCCAAAATCCTGCAGCTTGCTTTAATGGGCTGCTTTTCCTCAAAGAAAGCAAGGCATACACCCGGTTACGAGGAGCCTACTATACTTGCAGCTGAA
Organism: Panax ginseng; assembly: GCA_020205605.1. Lineage (NCBI taxonomy): Eukaryota > Viridiplantae > Streptophyta > Magnoliopsida > Apiales > Araliaceae > Panax > Panax ginseng. Next base: position 45,801,675 of record CM035137.1, read on the forward strand.
ACATTCTGTTAGTATTCATTGCGTCTCAAATTATTTGTCTGGCTTTTAAGATGTATATTGATTCTGCTTAGAGATACATTTTAAAAAGGATGAAACTTTATTTTTTCCACTCAAACTACAGCTCACAGATGAGGGACGATCTCATTCCACTCAAGATACAACTCACAGATGAGCATTACTGCTTTATCTTTCATGTGGCAATATCAAGGCCTGCTCAGGACTGGAGTAGGACAATGTCTTGGTTAATAATAAGCCTATTATGTGCCCATGGTAATTATGGGCTATGTTGGGGCAACAAGCTTCCACCAGAGCTCAGGCTCGCACTTACCTTTTGGATGCATATGTTAGGATAGATGTGCATCAGTCTGATAGTCTCAGCGGCAGAGTGGTCCACTATTAAACTGGCCACAAGCTTATAGTAGTATGTTTTTGTGGTTGTTTAGAAACCCTGAAGAGATCCCATGGGGTGAAGCTGGAGCTTACTTTGTGGTGGAGTCTACTGGAGTCATCACTGACAAGGACAAGGTTGTTGCTCACTTGAAGGTTTGTAGCATTATGTTATTTTCAGTTTTTTGAAAGTTCAATTGAGTCATGTCATGTTCTAGAATATGTATGTGTGCACTCATCTAAGATAATGAATTTATATCATTGCAGTATGGTGGCATCTTTTGGTTCTGGAGCCATGTTTTCATTTGTGAGTGGATTTGGTGGTCCTAATCAGGCTGTGAATGTAGTCACATCTGGCCTGTTACTATGCTTATAAGTTCATATCATGTGACACAATCACCATTCTTTGAGCACTCGTTTGTAATCATACGTTTGGATGTAATCAAATTCACAATTCAATAGAGTAATAATTTATATTGAAAAGTGAATTTGAGATGTATATATGGATACTTTGGTATATATTTTGTGGATGCAGTAATTTGAAACTGTAAATAAATGGTATTATTGGGATGTATTTAGAATGGTTGATACATTTTGATTTTAATTTAAATGAGAATTTAGACCTTTTTTAGCTATATATCATGGCATTAGCAGATTGCAGGTGCACTGGTAATATAGGTGAACCACACTTTTTTTCTTTTTTTTTTCAAGTCAATCTACAACATTTTATAAACGTTGTCTGTTGTTGCTTTCTATGGTCGATATTTAAAAACAGTTGTTATATGCATGTATTACAACATTTGTAAGTCACACTACAACGTTTTAAAAATGTTATATAAATTTGTCTAAATAGATGACACATTCTAAACGTTGTGTAAATGTGTCTAAATATTGTCTGATATATTAAACTACAACATTTTAAGCCAGAAAACGTTGTGGAAGCATACCATCTACAACGTTTTCAAGCATCTACTAATTTATGAAAAACAAATCTACAACATTTTTTTCTTAAAAAACGTTGTATAATGTGTCTAACTACAACATTTTAAAAACGTTGTATAAGGGTGTAAAATAGATGACACCCTTAACCACGATGTTTTTCTGATAGAAACCACAACGTTTTTTACGCGTTATCTATTTACTGTTTGTCTGTTTTGTAGTAGTGATTGTGTAAGGAATGGCGAAACTCTCCGGATCCTTCAACTTTGGAGGCAACTTCCTCTGTAATACCGCACTACATTCCTCGGTCAATGCAAAAGTCTCATTATCTTCTAACTTCTTCTTCCTCGATAAAATACCCTTTATAAACTTTTCATAGCTCGACATCTGTTCTAGGGCTTCCGCGACAGGAATGTTAATCTATAATTTCTTGAAAATTTCCAAAAACTTAGAGAACTGCTTGTCTAATTTCTGCTTTTTCACTCTCTGCTAAAACGGTGGTGGAAGATAGACAACTTGCTCAACATCTGCCTGATTATTGTCCATTTTCATGTCTTCACCCTGTTTCTCTTCCACCATCTTGTCTTCACCTTCTTTCACATCTTTCTTTCACAAATTTTCTGCACTTTGTCCCTCAAGATGTTTTCCACTTCTTAACATGATTACTTGACACTGTTCATGATTTTCCCTTGGATTCTTCTCTGTGTCACTCTGTAAAGTCCCTTGAGGCATGTTATTCAATGCTAACGCAAGCTGTCCCATCTGATTTTCCAAGTTCTGAATTGTCGTCGCTTGTGTTTTCATAGGTGCCCCATTACTTGATATATATTTCAACAGTAACTCTTCCAAAACTGACTTTTTCTCATGCTACGGAGCTGACTGTTGATGCTGATTTTGGAAATCGGGGGGGATAAGATTGTTGTACAGCCTGCTGATTTTGGTTGTTACTCCATGAAATGTTCAGATGGTTCCTTGCCCCTTGATTGTAGGCATTCTGGTATGGATTCTGAGGAATTCTGTTATAGCTACCTACAAACTGAACTGCTGCAGGATTAATAGTACACTGCTCTGTATGATATTCCCTAGCACACCATTCACAAACAAACGTCACTTGTTGAACCTGTACACCCGTGAGGGTATCCATCTTCTTTGATAACGTTGAAATTTAAGCCGCTAAAGCTGTCACTCCATTTACTTCTAACACCCCAGCTGTCTTAGGCTATGTCATTCTTGTTGTGGGCCACTGGTAGTTATTAGCTGCCATTATCTCAATCAGATCATATGCTTCCTTGAATCTTTAAGCCATAAAAGCTCCCCCAGATGCTGCATCTATACTCGTCCTCATATTACTGTTCAGCCCATTATAGAAGGTGTTCATCTGCAGCCACTTGGGTAATCCGTGATGCAGACATTTCCTTAGCAATTCCTTGTACCTTTCCCAAGCTTCATACAACGACTCCCCATGCTGCTGTTCAAACATTGTAATCTCGTTCCTCATCTTAGCAGTCTTCGCCGGTGGGAAAAATTTAGCTAAAAACTTTTGAGCTAAGTCATCCCAAGTAGTGATTGACCTTAGCAATAGTGAATGTAACTAGCTTTTCACCTTGTGTCGTAGTGTGAAATAAACAACCGAAGCCTAACTGCATCATCAGATACCCCATTGTATTTGAAGGTATCACAAATCTCTAGAAAGCTAACTAGGTGCTCGTTCGGATCATCATTAGCTAATCCCCCAAACTGTACTGAATTCTGTATCATCTGAATTGTCCCAGGCTTGATCTTAAAGTTAGTCACTGTAATAGCAGGCATGTTGATGCTTGATTGAATTTCAGTGACTCTGGGAGTAGCATAGTCTCTCAGTGCTTTTTGATCATCTGCAACCATACTCTCTTCCTTATAAAAATTCTCTCTAGTTTCCTTAATCCACTTACTAAGTCTCTGAAACCTTCTTTCGATGTGGTCCTCGTAAGGAAGCAAATCTAGTTTCTTTGACCGAGTTTGCATACAGTAAGTAAGAGAACCTGAAACAAGAAATAGCAAAAACAAAAAGAAAAATTATTTAATTAAAACTGATCTAATTAAACTGATATTAAAAGTAATAAAATCAATAACTTGTCCCCAGAAACGGCGCCAAAAACTTGTTGGGTAAAATCTAATTTTGCACAACACGCGAGTATACGTGATCAACAAGTAATATAATGATAAATAGAGTATCGTTCCCATAAAGACAAGAATTAATTTTAATCTAACAATTACCAGCTTTGTATTATCTCAATTTTATTAAACTACCTAAATTAATGACGAAAATAATGAAACACTAATAAACGAAAAATTAAATTAATCAACTCAACTAATTACAACAAATTTTAATCAGATAATAGAGAATTAAGCCTACAAGTTCACTTTATGCTTCACTCAGATTATCACACTTCTTTTCAATCCAATTAACTATTCCAGTTCATTAATCAAGAACACAAAAGTAGGATTAGCTATCTCTTAATGCACAAACACCATATCAACTTAAATCCATAATTGATAAAATTAAGCCAAACACCCTAATTAACTAATTCACTACATCTCTATGTGAATTAAAATCAAAGAAGGTTTAAATTCCAGGTTCTTACACGATTACATGTGATGTTAGGTATATCTCTATCCTAAACATACATCATGAATTCCATTAAAACACAAAAATCATGAACACATGCTATTATGACTAAGTCTAGATTTATATTTCATCTCTCGAATCTATACAAATCCACATAGAATTAGTGATCAAGCAATTCATGATTTAAGCACAAATCACAATAGATGAACTAAAAAAATAGCTATATTGAACTGAAATCAAAGCATGATAATCGTCGTTTCACTTAAAGATCCATTGCAAGCTTAAAAATATAATTAGTTAATAGTGAATGAATTAAACACTAAGTAGATAAAAGAATACATCATCCAAATTACAAAAACTGAAATAAAGACTAAGAATAATATAAAACCACCCTTCTCTTCACTCAGTTCTGAAATCTTCGTGATCCTTGCTTCTTCACTCCGCTCCTCCACTATCTTCTCCAAAATTATAGCTTCCAAGTTAAAATTAATGGGGTTTTCTCTTGAAATCTAAATTACTTGTCTTAAGTCTCTGTAAAAGCTGATAAAAACATCCACAATCCAGTCCCAATCGAAGACAAAGTTGTTAAGTCCACGCCACATCAGAATTAGAATTGCATAAAAACACCTCTTCTGATCCGCGCACCCCCGCCCCGGTGGGGTGCTATGTCTCTTCCACGTGTCCATCCCCACCTCGATGGGGTATCTCCTTTGTAAAATGCCCACCCCGGCAGGGTTCCAAGATGCACACTACTGATTTCCCTAATTTTCCTACACATTACTGCCAATTACCAATTACCAATTTTATATTATATCAATTTTATTAAACTAATGATTAAGTAATGATATTTATGAAAAACTACCAATTAAATAGTAACTACCAGTTATCAAAGGATTAAATCATGATTTTGGAGAATTAAGCCTATAACTTCACTTCATACTTCACTCAGAATGACACACTTCCTTTCAATTCAACTTAACTATTCCAGATTGTTAATTAAGAACACAACAACAGATATAGCCATCTCTCAATGCATTATACCCATATCCACTTAAATCCATAATTGATAGAGTTAAGTAGAACACCCTAATTAACTAATCAACTATATATCTATGTGAAATATAATTAAAGAAGATTTGAACACAAGTTCTTTCTTAAATAACGTGCGATGCAGATGTTTATCTCTATCCTAGGCATCATGAATCCCATCATCGTGCAAAAGTTACAATCACACGCTACTATGATCAGATCTAAACCCATACTTTGTCTCTCGAGTTCATATGGATATCAGGTAATTGGTGATCAAGCAATTAAATAAGTAAGCATAAACCATAGTAGACAAATCTGGAATTAGTCTCAATGAATTAATATAAAAGCATATTAGTCTTCATTACACAAACAGATTCGTTGTAGAGTTAAATAGTAAATTAGTTCATGATAAATGAATAAGAAACTGAAATCAACAAAGATACTAGCATTCTGAATACAAATATGAATATTGAGAATTCAAACTATAAATAGACTTGCTGCTTTTTTCTAATCCCCTTTCTATTCTTTGTGCTCCAAATCTTTGCTTCAATCTTCCACTCATGATCTAAGAGTTAGGGTTCTGTTAATGATGATGTTAGGTGTCCTCTCTGCCCCTGTATCTGCCTTTAATACTCTTCTAATTGCTTCCTGAATCCATCAGCGAAAGATCTCTAAAATCATATGTGACACCCCCAAATCCAAGTACTCGAATTTCCCATAGATTTGGTGCTCACTCATCAAAATAAATAGCATCTAACTACCCATAAATAAATAAATAAATTCATAAATGAAATACAAATCTTCCCAATAAAGGGTTACAATAACTTAAACAAATTATTCCCATGTCCTCTAACCTTAATACATCATTACGGAAACTTCATAAACAATTAAGTCTTAAACACAACATCATAAGTCTTAACATTATCATTCTCAAATAACAATAAACAAATCTTCATCACTTACTTGCTTTGCCTTTGCCCTTACTAGTAGATGGCTCGTCAACTCTTTCAACCTTAGCTGCAATGTTATTATGCAACAATTGCCCACAAATTTAACAACAATAGTAATAATAACATGTGAAAAAAATGGGTACTGAACAAAAGATAGCTTGGCTTTTGAATCAAGATTAGAACATGAATCAAAAGTACATCTGAGGGTCACAAGACCATGAACTATGTCCCAGGCTTTCAAGTATTTCTACTTTAAACCTTTAACAGTCGTAGGACTATATGGACCTTACTTCTCGTACCTAGGGGGATCAGACCTTAGTACCATGTATGTGCACAACATTTTAACGCTATCACGTAATATAATCCCGTGTAATAGGGTTGTTCATCTCAGCTTTGACATTAGAGTCTGCACCAAAGGAAGTTTGGTTTGGAATGATCTCAAAGGTAATTTAGAGTTCAATAATAATCAACTAAGGATTAATTGAATCAATAAGAAATCACTATCTATTCGGGATTCAATGCAATAATGAAATCAATACTCAAATCAAAGATTGAATCTCAATTCTATACGATTGAATGAGCATTATATAACAAAGAGTAATACTTCAAAAGAATTAGAACGTTTTATTTGGAATCATGAACTTGAATAATTAAGCTTGAATAGTTTGAAATAAGAATATGTAGATTACCCAACCATTATAAAGTTTAAGAACTTGCTAAATAATAATAGAGTTTAAGAACTTGCTCAATGAAGGTTTAGGATTAGGAAACTTGCTCAATCATAACATGATACAAAATAAGAATTTACTCAATGTAAGATTAGGGTTTGGAAACTTGCATAATCATAATCAAGATACGGTAAGAAACTTGCTCAATGAAAGTTTAGGGTTCAAAAACTTGCCTCGTGCATAGATTACACGTTTACTATTCACGTTCCTCAATTTAATCCTACATATCATTTACATTCACAATATCTACATCATAAGTACATCTTTTTTTGTCTAAACTCTGATCACAATATTAATTCTCATACATTATTAGACCTTACAAACGACGAGTTAAATACGCACTCAACTTATCAATTAAACACATAAGAACATCATTGATATGTTAAGAATCTGTTTTAACAACACATTACATGTTTAATACATTTTTGTGTTCATTAGGTTGGGTTTAAATCACATTTTATGGACTTGAACACATAAATACAACTTTTTGGGCACTTCATATGGAAAGTGGCAATAGCAATGCCACTTTTGTTCAGAAATCAAGATCTGCGGTAAGCATGACCTCACATCTGCAGCCTCTGTTTGTTAAGCCTTTGGCGGTATTTGCTCTGTCTCGGCACTGCAGCGTGCCATTTATACTAGAGACCGGCGCTACGGCGTTGTGGCGCTACAGCTCACAGACAAGCCTACTAAGCGGCGTTGCAGCGCTGCGATGCAGTTTCTATTTCTGCAGTTCGCGAAGAACACAGAACAGGGCCAAATTAGGCCAATACTTCATACAAACAACGAATTCAATATTACCCATAAACTATAAACTTATCAGGTTTATAACATTCTTAGCATGCTTTTAACTACTTAAGTCACATAAACAACAAGATTTAAAGCCATAATTTTGATATTTTTTTGAAAAACTCCATTTTTGATATTCTTAACGAAATCAACTACTACGAACTTGTTTTTTTAACCAAATCAGTTCATACAAGTTCCGTTCTTTTCGTTTTTACATGTACAAACATAATTAATTATCAATTCACCGATTAATATGCAATTAAAGCATGAATTTTTGTACATATAAGCCATATTCATATGTTCTTACTCTATAAACTACAAAATTCCAATAAAACACAATTACATTGATTTGATTACTCTAAAACACATACAAATTACATATAATTGAACTATACATGCTAATAAACATTTAATATCATGTTTTTAACAAATAAATCATGAATTCCAATTAATAGAGAACTTCAATATACGTTATTGGAGAAAAATAAAAAACATGAATTAAAACTTGGGATTAAGAAATTACCTTTGATTGTTTGTTTAGATTGCTAGAATGTGAAAGAAAACTTCTTAATTCTCAAACTTCTTCTTCTTCAATCTCACTAACTCTCAAATTTTCTCTCCGTGCTTGTGCTCTCTAGACTTGAAAGAATGAAGACGTATTATTGATATAATATAACTGATGCGAATGTGGGTAGAAGTTAAGCACAGTATGGCCTTAACTGCTCCCACATTCTCAAGGTCATGTTTGGTTTACTTATTTAATTCCCTTTCTAATTTATTTTAATTAACTTATTCATTTTATAGTTTATTTCTCACACTTTAATTACTCAAATAATATTATTTAAACTCAATTAAATAAAAGGCAATATTACCCATTAAATCACATTATCACATAATTAAAATTCTCATTTATTAACTATAACTAATCATTAAATCTCTAATTAATTATTAAATTAATTAGAATAACATTAAAATTATTTAACAACTCTTTTAATTTAATTATGTCAAATAAGTTCACACTTTGAATTTTAACATTATTTCTCACTAATTTAATTAATGTGACACACTTAATTAAATTAATCTACAATAATTTCATCAAATATTTATTAAACTCAATAAATAAATTTACAAAATATTTATTTAATTAATTAAATATTTAAAAATTAATTACAAAAGTCTCGTTTGTCACATCTTTCCCCTCTTAAAAGGATTCTGTCCCCAGAATCACAATTCACTTAATTCGTCCCATTACATTCTCCCCCCTTTACAAAGATTCTGTCCCCAGAATCACTACACAGATTAAGCAAATAAATGAGGATAATTTTTTATCATTTGTTCTTCGATTTCCCATGTAGCTTCTTCAGCGTTGTGGTTCCTCTAGTTTACCTTAACATAAGGTATTACTTTATTTCTGAGCACTTGTTCCTTCCTATCAACTATCTGAACATGAACTTCTTCATAAGATAAATCTTTCTCAAATTACAGGGGTTCATATTCTATAACGTGTTTGTAATTGGGCTTATACGGTCGTAACACAGAAACATGGAAAACATTATGGATATGCTCTAATTCCGGATGTAAGGCTACTTCATACGCGACTTCTCCAATTCTTCACAAAACTTCAAAGGGTCTAATGAACCTCAGCCTCAATTTTCCCATCTTACCAAATCGGATCTTTCCCTTCTAGGGATACACTTTCAAGAAAACGTAACTACAAGATTCAAATTCTCGGTGTTGATCAACATATTTCTTCTGCCTTTCTTGAGTAGCTATCAACCTTGTCCTGATGACCTTGACAATCTCGGTGGTCTGTTGTACCAATTCTGGTCCTAGTAATTGACGTTCGCTAACTTCATCCCAGCATAATGGAGTTCTGTACTTTCTATCGTACAACGCTTCGTAAGGCGGCAAGCTAATACTTGTGTGGTAACTGTTATTATAAGGGAATTCCACCAACGGTAGATGATCATCCCAATTTCCTTTAAAGTCCATGTTTAAGCTCTTAGCATATCCTCTAATGTCTGTATTGTCCTCTCCATTTGGCCATCTATTTGAGGATGGTATGTCATACTCATTCTCAATTGTGTCCCCAAACATTCCTGTAGTCGTTTTTAGAAGTTCGATGTTAAGCGTGGATCTCTATATGAGACTATAGACACTGGAACACCGTGCCTTAAAACAATTTCCTTCACATACAATTTTGCCAACTGATCTAAGTTAAACCTAATCTTCATCGGTAAGAAATGTGTTAACTTCGTCAGGCGGTCCATAATAACCCAAATTCCGTCGAAACCTTTCTAAGTCGTTGGAAGCCCTACCACAAAATCCATCCTGATATGTTCCCACTTCCATTCTGGTATGTCTAACGGTTGTAATAACAAACTTGGTCTCTGATGTAAAACCCCAACTTTTATTAATAAAGATTAATTTTTCTCGAAATATATTTGGAATATTATGGTGTGGATTTGATATAATGTTATAGTTGTGGGTAATGTTTACAAATTTTGCAAAGTAAGCAAGTTGTTATAAAATATTCGATTGGTCGGGGAATATTCGTTTTAACAAGGAATATTCGTACGACGGCACAATCATTGGCGGACCTCACAACGGAAGTATTGTCGTAGTTAGAAAACGAAAGGAATAACTTTTTATAAAAATAATGGCGAAAGTTTTACCGTTAAACTATTAAAATGCCTGGTGGTAAAAATACAGTAATACGCGTGGTTGCATAGTAGCACACGGAATTGATTATTGATGCTTATATAAGAAGCCACTCAGTTTACTCAATTATTGCTATAATAATTGCTGCATAATATCTCATGTTATTTGATTCAATTATTGTCACATTATCATCTTCATAATATTTTATATTATTAAATCAATAATTGAGACGACAATGTTATTCATATTATTATTTGTATTATTGACGATGTCTAGAAAGCTCAGTCGAGGAAAGGGGTTTGGTCACCTAATTGCACGCCAATAGGGAGACATCCTTATCGGAAAGCCCCCTCTTTCCTGGGAACGATCTGGTTGTTAAATATTGTGAGTTATAATATTAGTAATGAATAATTGTTAATAGGTTAAAAATGTGTTTATTAAAGATAAATGATTTGTGGTAAAAATTTATTCAATTTGTTGATATAAATATAGGGATTTGTTATGAGACGTTTGTTATAAGTTTGACTTAGTATTCCATGGAAAGATTTACTAATTTTATGGACCATCGGTGGTGGTTTTAAAAGTAAATCAATTTGGACCGTCGGTGGTGATTTTAAAAGTAAATCAATCTGGACCGTCGGTGGTGGTTTTAATAGTAAACCAATTTGGACCGTCAGTTGTGGTTTTAATAGTATTAATATGGACCGTCCGTTCTAATAGTAAATTAATCTGGACCGTTCAAGAATTAGTTACTATTTTGTCCATTCTCCTATAAATAGAATCTTAATTCTTCTTTCATTCTCACCAATTCACTGAGATTCACAAGAGAAACTATAGAGAGAGAAACTATAGAGATCAAGAAAAAGAGTATTTTGCTATTTCACTATTGCAGTATCCAGTCTTCTACTAAGGTGAGGGTTATTATTTCTTTCGTATTCATAAGGAATACTATTTTTCGTATTCATCCTTTAATATGTTGGAATAACCTGTCTATGTGGATTACGTACCGCATGACAGGTTAAAACCATTTGTAGTTTTGTATGTTATTTCTTTTCATATTCTTATATCTAAACTTATTATGGTAAGTATTGCTTCTATAAACCTTGAAATTAGTGGAATATCCTTGAGTTTTGCGCTTCATCTATTATCGTTTCATTGGAATATTGATCTGAACTTTTTTTTTTTTTATTAAATATCAATATTTTCACCCGAGGTACTATTCACTTAGTTACTATTCACATAAATATTATTAACTCAGGGATTCAGGATACTTTTCATACTAGGATACTATTCATAGGTTACTATTCACTCGGATACTAATCACTCGGGTATTATTCACTCAGGTATTTGGGGCACTTTTCATGTTGGGGTACTATTCACAGCGTACTATTCCCGAAGTACTATTCATAGGGTACTATTCACCCAAAAAATTTATTTCTTTTCTGTCTAAATTATTTTTGATACATGGATATTATTCTTGAATTTTACTCCACAAAGCAGTATCATGTTGACAATTTGGACATTATTGAATTCTAGATAAATTAAATTATAAATCTTTAAAATTTATTCTTTGCTTTCATTTAATTGAATTCTTATATCATTGTCATTATCCTCATGCTTATATTATGATGAAAGTCATCTTTGGCCTATAGTGCATAGATGGACTGTTGATTGGTATGATTATGACCAGGGATAATTCGGTATAATCATGACATGTAATGTTATAAATGATAAAAGTCCTCATTGGCCCGTAGTGCATTGATGGACAGTTGTTGGCATGATCATGACCATTGATGATTACATGAATATCCTTGGCACATAGTGCAGGGATAATTCGTGGACGTGATACAAATGAATATCCTTGGCCTGTAGTGCAGGGATGATTCGATGATGTGATTTATTTATTAAGCTGAGTCTCAGCGATAAAATTGATGATAAACTTTTTAAATCATAGAGCATAGTAGATATCATGCTCTACTTAACTCTTCTAATGGATTGTTTGTTCCGTTGCAGTTAAACTTGATGTTTATTGTATTTTATCAGTTTAACACTGTTGAAGGCTAACGATAATTTATTCTGCATTATCTTAGTCATAATATTTCTTACTGGGCTAGTTGAGCTCACCCTTTTACTTTCATTATTCTCTTCAGGAAATGGGAACGTAGCCGGGACTAGTCGGGGAACGGAGTGATGGTCTGAGATGGTTGTTTTAGTAATATTCACTATTTAATGTGATAATAAATGTAATGAGGATTGAATTTGAGTTTGGATATTATCTATGAGACAATATTTCTGTAAATACTCTCAGCTCATGTTGTATAATTAAGTTTGTATTTGTATTTAATACCATGTATTTGGCGACCCAAGATGGGTGATGTATACCTATTTTGGGGGCATCACAATTGGTATTAAAGCTTACGGATATGATCCCTGGCTGAGATGTGAGACTAGAACTAGGAGGGGACAGACGGGTAATTCCTTTGCTAGTATGACCTACTTAAGTTTATTTGGTATTTAATTGGTCGGTCAGAGTATAGGGATATTTTGTGGTATGTCAATTAACCCTTGTTTTGTGGCAGTATTTGAAAATGGCATCTAAAAATGTTGAGATCAGCAAAGAAGCACATGAGACCATGGAGTCACCAACGATCAATACCTAGGATAATGTGTATCAGAAAGACAATAATACTCAAGTAAACAAGAACACCGACCAAATGTTGAACGATGGGATGTTCAGAGGCTTTTTGTAATTCATGTAACATCAGGCAAGAGCGGCTCCTGTTCAGAATGTAGGTGGAAACATTGACAACTTATGGATGGTCACCGCTAAGAAATTCAAGGAGCTGGGACCATCAGAGTTTTGGGGAAAGCTAGAACCACTCAAGGCAGAGATGTGGATAAAGCAGATCACCAAGATATTTGATGTCTTGGGATGCTCTGAGGAGCAAAAGGATCCCTTTACCACCTTCATGTTGAGAGGAGAGGCAGCTTACTGGTCGGAATCAGTAAAACGTACTTAGCCTGCCACACTAAGGATGTCTTGGGAGAAGTTCCAAGAACTGTTTAACGACAAGTACTTTCCCGAAAGTATTCTTCACATGAAGGAGGTAGAGTTCATCAAGCTAGACCAAAACAATATGACTGTGTCGCAGTACGAGGCTAAGTTTGCCGAGTTGTCCCAGTTTGCATCCCATTTAGTTGATAATGAGGAGAGAATGACGCGAATGTTTCTGTGAGGTTTGAAACCCAAAATACGTCAATACCTCATTTCTCACAAATTATGTTTGTATTCAGATGTTGTAAATAGGGCTCAGTTATTCGAGCACGATAATGAGTCAACCCAACTAAGAGAGAGCAGCCTGCAAAGCGATAGTACTAGTGGTAGCAGACATCAAAGCGGTGACAACAAACGTGGAGGAAATCAACAAGCCAAGACTGGTAACCACTTCGGTGGTAATCATGGCCAAGAAAATAGGAGTGGAAATTTCAAGAAGAGGAGGTTAAATAATGATGGAAAGACGGCAGCACCAACAACCGTTGTTAAGGAAGGAGATCGACCACCGATCGTATGTTACAAATGCGGAGGGGAGGGACACATCAGTCCAAACTATATGCATCAGTCCAAAGCGTGTTACAATTATGGAAGAGATGGTCACCTAGCCCGATTTTATCGTACAGTGAAGTCAATTCCAGCTGGGATTGAGGCACAAAAGGCCATCCCAGTCAAGACAAAACTAGTAGTTCAAGGGAGAGCGTTTGTCGTGACCTCTCAAAAAGTGAGGAACCCAAATGAAGTCATCACGGGTAAGCTAATCATAAACTCTAACGAAGTCTATACCTTACTTGATACCGGTTCTACCCATTCTTTTATTTTTCCTACTTGTGCTCAACGTTTAAATTTAACTCCGGAGAAATTAGACTTTGACTTATCTGTTGAAACTCCGTTGGGAGAAACCTTCATTACATCCACTGTTTATAAGTCTTGTTAGGTTCAAATCGGTACCCTCACATTACCTGTCGATCTTATTTCATTTAAAATACTTGCATTTGACGTATTTCTAGGGATTGATTGGTTAACTACTCATCATGCAAAAATTGATTGTTCTCGTAAGGTTGTTAGCTTTCATATTCCTAACCAACCTATTATGCAAATTCAAGCAACCAAACCATTAAAATCAATCACTGTCATCTCAAGCCATAAAGCTATTCGTTTATTGAAAAATGGATGTCAAGCTTTCGTAGCTCATGTCACGGATCTAAACAAAAATACGTCAGTTTTGAATGATATTTCTATTGTTAATAAATTTCCTGACGTATTCCCTGAAGAACTTCCTGGCCTACCCCCAGAACGTGAAATTAAATTTTGTATTGACCTTGAACCCGGTACAAAACCCATTTCTAAAGCCCCATATCGAATGGCTCCTATTGAACTTCAGGAGTTCAAGACCCAACTGCAGGAATTGTTAGACATCGGTTTCATTCGTCCTAGTACGTCTCCTTGGGGTGCTCCTATTCTATTCGTGAAGAAGAAAGATGGGAGTATGTGACTTTTTATTGATTATCGGGAGTTGAACCATGTCACTATCAAAAATAGATATCCATTGCCTTGCATTGATGACCTGTTTGACCAGTTGCAAGGCACCAAATTTTTTTCAAAGATTGATCTTCGTTACGGATATCACCAATTGAAGATTAAAACCGATGACATTCCAAAGACGACTTTCAGAACTCGGCAACCGCACGTTACCTATCGATCTTATCTCTTTGAAAATACTTAAAATCGATGTGATTTAAGGGAATGATTGGTTAACCACTCATCATGCTAAAATTGATTATTTTTGTAAGGTTGTTAGCTTTCATATTCCTAACCAACGTATTATGTGAATTCAAGCAACCAAACCATTAAAGTTAATTACTGTCATATCAAGCCATAAAGCTATTCGTTTATTGAAAAACGAATGTCAAACTTTCTTAGCCGTTGTCACGGATTTAAACAAAAATACGTCAGATTTGAATGATATTTCTATTGTTAATAAATTTCCTGACGTATTCCCCAAAGAACTTCCTGGCCTACCCCTAGAGCGTGAAATCTAATTTTTTATCGACCTTGAACCCAGTACAAAATCCATTTCCAAAGCCCCATATCGAATGGCTCCTATTAAACTTCAGGAGTTAAAGACCCAACTACAGGAATTGTTAAACATCGCTTTTATTCGTCCTAGTACGTCTCCTTGAGGTGCTCCTGTTCTCTTCATAAAGAAGAAAGATGGAAGTATGCGACTTTATATTGATTATCAGGAGTTGAATCATGTCACCATAAAAAATAGGTACATGTTGCCTAACATTGATGACCTATTTGACTAGTTGCAAGGCGCCAAATTCTTTTCAAAGATCGATCTTCATTCCGGATATCATCAGTTAAAGATTAAAATAGATGACATTCCAAAGACTGCTTTCAAAACTCGGTACGAGCATTACGAATTCTTAGTCATGTCTTTTAGATTGACTAATGCTCCTACTGCCTTCATGGATATGATGAACCGAGTATTCAAGGAATATTTGGATCATTTTGTGGTCGTCTTTATTGATGACATCCTCATATATTCCAAAAGCCGTGAAGATCATGAGCAACACTTAAGGCTGATACTCCAAAAGCTTTGTGAAAATAAGCTATATGCCAAGTTAAAGAAATGCGAGTTCTGGCTTGAGGAAGTAGCATTTCTTGGGCACGTGATATCAAATCATAATATCTATTGACCCAGCAAAGATTGAAGCAATACAAAGCTGGGAGAAACCTAAGTTAGTGACCGAAGTACGTAGCTTTCTTGGCTTAACTGGTTATTATCAGAGATTTGTGGAAGGATTTTCTCGAATTGCTACTCCATTAACTCAGCTGACTAGAAAAGATACAAAATTCGATTGGAGCGAGGAATGTGACAAGAGTTTTCAAGAACTCAAGAGGAGACTCATTTTAGCTCCTGTTCTAACAATACCATCTGGTTCGGAGGGATTTGTCATCTACAGTGATGCTTCAGGCAGAGTGTTAGGATGTGTTATTATGAAACATGGGAAAGTCATAGCCTATGCCTCATGATAACTCAATGAATATGAGAGGAATTATCCTACTCATGATCTAGAGTTGGCAGCTATTGTTTTCGCGCTTAAAATCTGGAGGCAATACCTGTATGGGGAGAAAGTGGAGATCTATACCGATTATAAAAGCCTCAAATATTTCTTCACCCAAAAGGAACTCAACATGCAGAAATGATGTTGGCTCGAGCTGTTGAAAGATTACGATCATACCATTCAATACCATTTTGGAAAATCGACGTGGTAGCTGGCGCATTGAGTAGAAGATCATATGCGGGTATGAATGCGATATTGTCAACGCAAAGGCCCATTTTGCATGACTTGCAAAGGACGGAAATAGAGTTAAAGACTCCAGGGACCCACGTGATGATGTCAAATATACGAGTAGAACCGACTTTAATCGATAAAGTAAAAGTTTCTCAACTTACGGACCTGGAGCAGATGCGTATAAAGAAGAAAGTACGAGAAGGTGATATTCCAGAAGTAAGAATCAATGAAGAAGGAATACTTCGAGTTAACTCCAGACTTTGTGTTTCTAACGATCATAATTTAAAGTATAAGATCATGATGGAGGCGCCAACACACCGTTTACAATCCATCCCGAGAGTACCAAAATGTATCATGATCTTCGACATACATTTTGGTGGAGCAATATAAAGAGAGAGGTAGCGGAGTTTATCTCAAGGTGTCTAACTTGTCAATGAGTCAAGGCGGAGTATTAAGTGCGAAAAGGTCCATTGTAACCACTTGAAATTCTAAAATGGAAGTCGGAGCACATTACCATGGATTTCATTACTGGTCTTCCCAAGGTTTCTCTAGGCATAGATGCGATTTGGGTCATTGTTGATAGATTGACCAAGTCTGGTCATTTCTTACCTATACGAGAAATTTAATCACTTAAACGTCTTGCTCGTATGTCCATAAATGAGATTGTAAGACTGCATGGCGTGCTAGTATCCATAGTTTTTGATTGAGACCAAAGATTTACTTCACGATTTTGGGTTAGTTTGCAAAAAGCTATGGGCACAGATTTCAAATTTAGTTCGGCATATCATCCTCAAATGGACGGGCAGTTGGAGAGGACTATTCAAACTCTTGAAGATCTATTAAGGCTTTGTGTCCTTGACTTCAAGGGAAGTTGGGACAAGTTCTTGCCATTAGTGGAATTCTCCTACAATAACAGTTATCAAGTAAGTATTCGCATGACTCCATTTGAGGTGTTTTATGGACGCAAGTGTCATTTTCCAGTATATTGGGACGAGGTGGGTGAAGCAACATTTTTGGGACCGGAGTTGGTACGCATAAAAAATGAAAAGATTCAAATGATCCAGCAACATATAAAAACCTCACAAGATTGACAAAAGAGTTATGTTGATCTTCATCGAAAGGACGTGGAGTTCATGTTGGAGATCATGTGTTGTTACGTGTTGCTCCATAGAAAGGAGTTACAAGATTTGGAAAGAGAGGAAAGCATAATCCTCGATTCATTGGGCCATTCAAAATCCTCGATCGAGTAGGAACTGTGGCCTATAGACTCGTCTTACTGCCAAATATGTCTTGTATTCATAACGTTTTTCATATATTTGTGTTATGTAAATATGTGGAAGACTCGAATCACATTATTGAATTAGAATCGGATGAGATAGCGAAAGATTTAACATTTGAAGAGGTACCTATAAAAATCTTGGATAAGAAGGATCATATTCTACGCTCCAAGGTTATACCTCAAGTCAAAGTTTTGTGGAGAAACCATGATCTTGAGGAAATGACCTGGTAGTTAGAATCTGAAATAAAGTCAAGGTATCCTCACCTCTTCGTCATACCAGATACGTACCCTAATTTTGAGGACAAAATTTTATAAGAATGGGAGGTTGTAAGACCCCAGCTTTTAAGAATAAAGATTAATTTTTCTCGAAATATACTTTGGAATATTATGGTGTGGATTTGATATAATGTTATAGTTGTGGGTAATGTTTACAAATTTTGCAAAGTAATTAAGACCTTTTCATACCTCCATTTTATTAAATGTTCGGCTAGTTTGCTTTTATTTTCGAGATGCGAAGCATCTTCGAGAAAATAATATACAGCAGTGCCGAACTCCTCATGGGCATGGCGGCCATCTAAGGAAATTCAAACACTATAACTAAATGTACAAGCTTCTTACAACTGAAAATGTCCATCACGGAAACCGAATCTAGATTCAGTAGACTGAATCTGTGATCACATGATTCTTAGGCTCACATGATGTCACAGTTTATATGAAAAGTAGTAAGCCGTTATATATATAAAAGCTGTAAATATATATATACAGACATGATCAACCACCACGAAGCACCTCCATGGGGGATCAGAAAAGTAAATAAAGTTGTAAAAGACGATCAACCGCCACGAAGTAAACTCCAGGCGAAATTAAATGTAGATAAAGCAGTAAAAGGCCTCGAAGTAAACTCCAGGTCTGACAGAAATGTATATATATATATATATATATAAGCGGTAACCGCACAAGATGTTAATTAACCCTTGTTTTGTGGCATGTCAATTAACCTTTATTTTAAAGATGTATTCTAGAATGATATCTGAAGTACAGGAGATGAGAAATGGGAAAATCATGATAGAGAGGAAATAATCGGGAAGGTATAATCGGAAAAGAAAGCAAGGTATGTTTTAGTTGTGGAAAAGATTTTTACCACATAGTCCGATTTTATATCGCACCAAAGTCAAGTTCAGCTGGGACGGTGGCACCAAAGGCGGATACGGACAAAACAAAGTCGGTGGTTTTAGGAAGAGCGTTTTTCGTGACTTCTCAAAAAGCGAGTAACCCAAACGAAGTTAACACGGGTAAGTTAATCATAAACGCTTACGAAGTCTATACCTTATTTGATACCGGTTCTACCCACTCTTGTATTTCACCTAGTTGTGTTCAATGTTTGAACTTGGCTATTGAGAAATTAGACTTTGACTTATCTGTGAAAACTCTATTAGGAGAAACCTTTGTTACATCCATTATTTATAAATCTTGTTTGATTCAAATCGACACTTTCATGTTACCTGTCGATATTATCTCTTTGAAAATACTTGCCTTTGATGTGATTTTTGGAATCGATTGGTTAACTACTCATCATGCTTTTCGTAAGGTTGTTAGCTTTTATATTCCTAACCAACCTGTTATGCGAATTCAAGCAACCAAACCACTAAAGTCAATCACTATTATATCAAGCCATAAGTAAAGAGCCCCGATCCTTTTGTTGTTGACTTCCTTGTGTGGAATGCACTGAAGCCAGACCATTCGTAGGGGACGTCATGAATAACGGTGGCAAGTTGATAGGTATCAATGTGACGTGCTATCCAAGTCATGGATGTGAGTCACAGTTTTGAATGATATTTCTATTGTTAATAAATTTCTTGACGTATTGTTGAAGACTTCTTAGCCTACCTTAGAGCGTGAAATCAAATTTTGTATTTACCCCAGTACAAAGCCAATTTCTAAAGCCCTTAAATATTCTTCAACAAAAACAAACGTATCATGCGCCAAGGACATTGGCTCGAGCTGTTGAAGATTACGATCGTACCATTCAATATCATCGTGGAAGAGCGAACGTGGTAGCTGACGCATTGAGTAGAAGATCATATGCGTTTATGAGTGCAATTTTGTTAACATAAAAACCCATTTTATATAACTTACAAATGATGAAGATAGAGTTAAAGACTCTAGGGACCCACATGAAGATAACGAATATATGAGTAGAATCGACTTTAATCGATAAAGTTAAAGCCGCTCAAGCTACACACTCGAATCTGATGAATGTGAAGAAGAAGGTTCAAGAAGACGTTATCTCAACCCTCGATTTAATTGGCCCATTTGAAATCCTCGATTGAGTAGGATCTATGGCCTATAGACTCGTTTTACTGCCAAGTATGTCGCGTGTTCATAACATTTTTCACGTATCGCTGTTAGTAAAAACTTAGTCTTGAGAGACTTTGGAGCCAAATTTTAGAATAATTAATGAATCTAAAAAATTATGAAATCATGGGGGTTTTATAGAGCATGTTACAAGCTTTCCATAGCCTCAAAAACGGACTAATTAATTATAACTCTGACGAAGAAGTTATGAAGATTTGAAGTATGTGTGCCAAAAGTTGCAAAATCTGGAAAATTAGAGTTAAGTGCCAAGGGTCGAGTGCCTAGGCGCTAGGCTCAGCGCTTAGATTCTACTATTGGGCGCCTATGCACTTGCCCAAGGCCAAATCTAGGCGCCTAGGCGCTGGTCAAGTGTTAAGCCAAAATCTGTCTGTATGTCCTTTACTAAATTGGGCATAACGTTTCATACGAACTCCAATTGAGGTGATTCAGGATTATTCGAAAAGATAACGAGTAGACCTATAACTTTCATTCTTTATATTTTGATATTTGAGGTCGGTATCAAGGCCTAAAATGATCATTTTAGGGACTGATGTGCATTTAGAGGCAATCGGAGGACATTGGGCATGCACGTATGCAACGTGTAATGTTTTCGACGATAAAGGTATTCAAGGTTATACCTCAAGAGTTGGAATATGAAATGAAGTCAAGGTATCCACACCTCTTCGGCATACCAGGTACGTACGTAAATTTCGAGGGCGAAATTTCATAAGGAGGGGAGATTATGAGACCCCAAAGTTTATGAATAAAGATTTAAATTTCTCGAAATATTTTTTTTTTTGAATATTATGGTGTGGATTTAATATAATGTTATAGTTGTGGGTAATATTTATTAATTTTGCAAAGTATGCAAGTTGTTATATTATATTCGATTGGTCGGGGAATATTCTTTGTGTCGGGGAATATTCGTACAACGACACATTCATTGGTGGACCCCATAATAGAATTATTATCGGATTGAGAAAACGACAAAAATATTTTTATGAAAATAACGACGGAAGTTTTACCGTTAATACTATTGACCTACTCGGTAGTAAAAGTACAGTAATACGCGTGGTTGCATAGTAGCACATAGTATTGATTATTGATGCTTACGTGAGAAGTCACTCAGTTTTGTTCAATTATTGCTTCAGTAATTGTTGCATAGTATCTCACGTTATTTGATTCAATTATTGTCGATATTTTATATATTATTAAATCAATAATTAAGATGAAAGAGTTATTAATATTATTATTTGCTATATTAACGATGTCTAGAAGTTCTGCCAAGGAGAGGTTTGGTCACCTAATTGTGCGCCAATAGGGAGAAATCCTTATTTGAAAGCCCCCTCTTTCCTGGGAACGACCTGGTCGATTAATAGTGTGAATTATGATAATAATGATGAAGTTTTGTTTTATTAGTATTATTAATGTAATAAAACAGAAAAGCTTTTTATATAAAACAGAATACTTTTATAAAGTTATTTGTTTTATTAGACAATAATTAGAATATATTATATTTTATTATGCATAGTGTTTGCATAGTTCCTGCATAGTGTTTGCATAGTAAAGTCTTTTTATATAAAACAAAATACTTTTATAAAATTATTCGTTTTATTAGATTATAAATAGAATATATTATATTTTATTTAAAAAGATTTTGTTTTATTAGAATATTTTATTAAATCAATCTGGACTGTCCGTTTAAAAGTGAATCAATCTGGACCGTTCATGAATTAGTTACTATTCAATCCAATCTTCTATAAATAGAAGCTCATTCCTTCATTATTTCTTACGAATTCACTGAAACTCTAGAGAGAAAAACTGTAGAGAATTCTTCTTCTATAATCTTGAGCGTATTTTCTGTTTAAGAAAGCTTTGAACGTAGTGCAAGTTTCTTTAAGTATATTCCCGCCCTACCCGTTGGAGTACTCTTCTTTATAAGGTAAGGGATATTATTTGTTGTACTCGTAAGGGGTATTATTTCTTTCATATTCATGAAGAGAACTTCTTTTATTCCATTCTTTATTATTTTTTGGAATAACCTGTATACGGGGACTACCCTATACTTGGTTAAATTCTTCTGTTATTCCATTCCTTATTATTCTGTTGGAATAACCTGTATATGCAAAGTACCGCATACATGGTAAAATTCTTCTGTTATTCCATTCTTTATTATTATGTTGGAATAACCTGTATATGCGAAGTACCGCATACATGGTTAAATTTTTCTATTATTATGTTCTTTATTATTCTCGCTTAATATCCGTCTGTATGCTACGCACGCATGACTGTTCCATTATTTATTATTCTGTTGGAATAACCTGTCTGTGCGGTCTATCGCATGCATGGTGAATTCTGTTGGTATTCCATTCTTTATTATTTTGTCCGAATATCCTATATGTGCGTTTACGCATAACCTAGTTCCGTTATTTATTATTCTGTTGGAACATCCTGTTAGTGCAAATTTTGCCTGACCTGGTTTCGTTATTTATTATTCTGTTGGAATATCCTGTCTGTGCATTTACGCATGACCTGGTTCTTTATTATACTCAGTTGGTTAAAGTTTTGACTTCTATAATCCATGAAATTAGTGGAATATCCTTGTTATTTGCGCTTATTCCAGTATCTGTTCAAGGAAATATTCTTCTGAGCATTCTTGAATTTTACTCTACAAAGAAGTATCATGTTGACAATTTGGACATTATTGAATTTAGGATAAATTAACTTATAAATCTTTAAAATTTATTCTTGAACTTGTTTTATTGAATTATTATGTCATTGTCATGATGAGTTATGTTGGTTATTATGTGAAAACTTGAAAGTTTCTTAGAAATCACAAATGGTTGAAAATCAAATTTTGGTGAAAATGGAACATGAAATTCAATTGACCATATCTCCTATTATATTTTGAATTTTTAAGTGTGGTCAAGTTCTAGAGTTAGATATATGAGTTTCCTAATTTATCCAAGTGGAATAAATGGAAAAGGTGTTGTAGATTTTTGTGTGGACTGATTTTAGCAAAGCACGAAAAACTGAAAAATGGAAAACAACTACTGTCCATATTTTTAAAAGGGCATTTTCGGCCACTTAATTTGTGAGAAAAATTCTGGCCTTTTGGGACATGAAAATATATGGTGTATTAGTAGTCCTCACTATTCTGTAAAATAGTGTGATAATAAATGTAATGAGGACTCTATTTGATAGTGAATATTGTCTAGAAGGCAATATTCTTGTTTAAACTCTCAGTTATGTTATGTAGTATTTTACACGACATTTGTATAATTAAGTTTTTATTTGTACCATGTATTTGGTGACTCAAGATGGGTGATGTATACCTATTTTGGGAGTGTCACATTCTGCCTGACTGGCTTAAATCCCTCCTTAATGGGAAGGCGATGAAGGACAATGTCAGTGGACAAATCGACCATGTCTTCGTGAGACCATGCAAACACATCTTGGAGGGTTAATAACGCAACCATATCATTCCGTTGGTTTGGGGATAGGTCGGAACCAATCTGGATTAGCTTAGGGCTTTCTAAGGTTCCAAATTTGAAAGAAGTGGTTTGGTCAAGGTTGGGTTTAGGTTTGTCTACGACCCATTCCTTAATCTCCTGAGGTGTCTCAATGTCCTCTTGGATTTCCATCAAGTCTGAGTCCAACTTTTCATCAAAGTTACAGTCCTTGTGGAGAAAAGGCACCTCATCAGCAAGTACATGAACATCTAAATTCAGAGTCCTGAAACAAAATATGCTTTCACTTAATATATGAAACTGTTTAATCATACAAAAGTGTTAGCATGTACTGATAAATAACATCTAATACTGTATATAAAAGTAAGCATTTAAAGTTATCTACAGGGTATAGGGATTTCTGCCCATTTTACCCTCATCGACCAATGCATGGAGTGCTGCTCCAATTGTCGAGGGTAAATTCCTGATGGACTACAGTGATGAAGGGGCTGTCATCGTCCTCTTTTTCCTAAATGATGACCATAACATCTGAGCAATCATCATCTGGGGTATATCTGTTTGTATGTTCATCATGGACAATGATGCGTATGCCTGACATCATTAAGGCGATGTCATGTTTATGTTTATGTTCCCTCTCTTACCAGAGGGAGAGAGCGGCTAGGTCTTGAATCTTACCAGACTTAGATCCCATCTCAGCCATCTTTCCATGTTTGATCATTTCAGAAAATAGTTTGCCAATACCAGCTAAGACTCTCTCATAGAAAGGAGCTTTCTGTATGTCTATGAAAGTCATGACCATTTCTGATTCTGTCATGTAAGGAATAACTTGAGCAGCAAGGCGCCTCCACCTTTGAGCATACTTTCTGAAAGACTTGTTGGACTGTTTCTTAACCTTGGTAATATGATACCGGTCATGAGCCATATGAGACTGAAAACTGTATTGAGTAAGGAAGGCGTGAGCTAGCTCTTCCCAGCTATGGATCTTTGAGTTGTCTAATCTGGTATACCATGAACGGGCTTCTCCATTTAGACTCTTCTAGAATAGCTGCATTCTAAGCTTCTCATTTTCCGCATAAAATCCAAGTTCTCCAATGAACACCTTCAAATGTGTATAAGGATCCCCTAATCCGTCATACTTTTCAAAGTCAGGGGTTTTGAATTTCTATGGATAATGAACATCAGGGAATATGCAAAGATCAGCATATGAAAAACTTCCATGTGTTCCAATCCCTTTGAGAGCACATATAGTTTCTTCCATTTGAAGGACCTTCTTCCTGATATCACCGGTGTCTATATCTCCTTTGAGATGGGTGTTTTCAGGGTCTTTGTTGGTCATATCCAACTGAGGTTCTATTTTTGTTTTATCCAAACCTTGTGTCCCTCTTTGTGTAGAGGATTCTATATGTGTAGGCATCTCTGTACCCTGAATAGACTGATGCAATTCTTTAAGTAGAACAACCAAATCTGTAATTTTTGACTTAATCCGTTAAATTCTTCACAAGAAACGTGATTAGACTGGTCAGAAGAAAGCATGATTGGCTGTAGGCTCGTGGCCTTTTTGGATTTTGAGAGAGTAACATGCCCAATTGTTTCCCTATAAAAGACTTATGTAGTTTAGTCTTAGGGATAATGTAAATACTATCATAATGTGTCCATTTTAGGAATATCATCCTGCAAAAACGGGCGTTATTTGATAGCATGTCATGTATGCACAAATATTCTTCATATTTTCCATTACATAAAGATGAACATGAAATAAAATTACAAGTAAATGCTTTTACAAGTAATTGAAAAATAGAAAGCATGAATAGACTTTCCTCCGCGTTTGGCTTATCAGAGGTTAACCTATCTTAGGATTATTCTCGCGGCTTTTTGGCATGAAGGTCCCCAGATCATCGCAATCTACTTAACGGGAAATTAATCTGGTCTTTCAACTGGAGCGAATCTGGGTGGTGCCTTTCCTGATCCTCGTTGGAATTAGTCTCCCTACGAGTCCAGTAATCAAACACTGACAGGATAGCCTCCATGTGGAGGAACCACACAACATACATTCACATACAATGTGTCTCACCATTTATGAAAATGATGACATGTGCGAAGCACTAATATCATAGATAGATATATTGCAGTGTAGTAAGTAAAATGCATTCGTACACATTCATTATAAATGTAAATGCAACATTCACACACAAGCATATAACATTTTTGAAAAGCTTGTAGTAGCGGCTTAAACCCTCTTACTGGAGTCCCTAGCAGAGTCGCCACCTGTCGACGTCGGGATTTTTATTTGTCCTTTTTCGTTACTTGTTCTTTGGTGTTCTCATGTTATGTGAAATTTGTTTGAAAAAACAAGTGAAAAAGGTCCGACATGTATAATGTCGACGATTTGACTATAAGAGTCGCCAGTTGGTGTTTTTAACTAGTTGCACCAATGCAACCGAGAAAATATTTTCACATTGACCCAATGATGTAACACTGCTAAACGGGTCTGTGAAATCGAGATTCATTTGGGTCTGGGGGCTTGATTATGCGGAGGGAAAGTGTTAGGCACCCCCCGACATCCGTGTTGCCACAATGACCGCCACTTTTCAAGAAATTGTTATATAAATGTGTGTGTGTGTGTGTGGATCAATGTGCAGTTTATTTGGAAGTAGTGTGAGGCCTAGTTCGCACCTATATACAAAGGGTTTGAATTTATATGAAAATTCAGTTTTAAACATGATATAGTAGTGAAGTTGTAACAATCCAAGATTTAAGTATTTGTAATTTAAAATATTTATTAAATTAAATAAATATTTTATTAATGTGATTGTTGTTAGTAAATATTTATTTGATGTGATTATTGTTATTAGATATTTATGAATTAAATTTATTAGATAATATTCTAAACTAAATTAATTTATAATTTAGAAAGTTGTAATATAACATGAGATGTTATATTATTGTTTTAATTTAATAATTTAAAGTGGTATGTTAATTATTAAATAAAATTATAATGAAGTTATAATTTTATGATATTTATTTAAGTGGAAAATTTATTTAAAATTTAGTATGTTGTAATTAGTTTATTTAATTAATGTTGGATATGGAGATTCCAAGGAAATAATATGACATTGTAAATTATAGTATAAGTGATTTATTAAAATAAATTAAAGAAGTTTAAATTGATTTAGCCAAACAAGGCTTAAAATATTAATTCTTTATTTTAAAGACTTTTTGCCAAACAAAGCCTTATGGCTTTTGGATTTTTTTTGAATTTTGAATTATAAATAAAATAAATAAAATAATAAATAAAATATATTTATAACCTATACGTTTATTAGCTTGTAACTGATACAATAAGTATGCGTATTATTGGTTATCATTTTGGTTTCTACGCATAACATAGTTACTAAGCCTAGGAAGAAAACAGAGAATTTAGAGAGGAACTTGAGAGAGAATTGAGAGTGAACCTAAGGATTTTCAAAGCAATTTCAGTGGTGTTAGCAAGGATTGCAAGCAATTTGAAGGTATTTCTTTAACACCTTGATATTATATACATATATATGTATATATGAGTTTTCGAATTGTTGTTATATAAAACCAATTGTCTTTGATTATCTCAAGGTTGGTTATGTTTGAGTTTGTATGAAAACATGGAATTTTATGCTAATTTTGTTCAAAAAGTAAGAAAAATGTTTACAGCGAATATTTTATATATGGCTTATGAAAGTACAAAATTTGATGGTCAATTCGTATGCTAAACTGTAAATTGAGTCTTGTTTATGCTAGTCCATTAAGAAACGAAGAGAACGTAGTTTGAACGAAGTGATTTGGTGTAGAATTGTAATCACAATGATGATTTTTGTAAAAGATGTCAAATATGGAGTTTTTACATGAAAATATGAAATTTAAGGAATTAAATTAGTTAAAGTTGTTGTTAAATTGTTCTAAGTGGTTGAATATGTGAGGAAACATGTTTGTGTTAGTTTTATATCAATTGTATATGTTAATTTCACTGTTTTGTGGGTGAAATTCGTGTTAGTTGGGCTAAAAACCGAACACCGCTGTTATTCTTTTCATTTAGTTACCAAATAAGAACAAGATTTTACTAGTGCCAAGGCCAAAACGCACAAGAAGCAAGTGCTTGAGTCCTGAAGCTTGTGTATGGTAAATTGCCATATACCTTGATTTGGGATGGGAAACTGCTTCTACATCACTGCAGACTTGGGTTATTGATATAACTTGGTCTAATGATGTGTTAATGTAACAATCATGTAATGGGGAGGCTAAAACAGAACCGTGCCATGTCATTGATAATTTCAAAGTTATAATTAGATTAGTAGATTAGGAAACCAATATGTTATGATTTAAAGTACACAATGAATAATGAATGGGTGTTATGAAGCTAACACTTGTGGTTTCTAAGATAAACATTATAAGATATGGAAGGTGATTAATATAAAACCAATGAGTCCTAGGAAGAGTTAAACACTTGATTGAACTTCAAGTTCGATTAAGAAGAAATGTAGTATTGATTAATAAGAGTTAAAAATGTGATTTGGATGCTAAAAGTCTTATGTATGTGGTTTAATATTATGGTTAGAGCTTAAACTAAAGGTTATAACTTAACTAAGATGAGAAATGAATCTATGAGGTTAATGTATGTAGATTACCTAATGGTATGTGTAGGACATTGGAGCACGTGAGTTGTAATTGTATAGCTTACGCAAGAGGCAAGTTCCCTAACCTTTGCTACTTTATTATTCAGCAAGGTTACTTTTCACTGTCATGCTATACTTATGCAAGTTCTCTATCTTTAATCTCTAAATGAGCAATTTATTGTTATGCAAGTTCTTTAACTCTCATTTATTATTGAGCAAGTTAATTAATCTTTGTTTCTTTATTCCAAATGAGATTACTCTAGTTATTCAAAGTTTAGACACTCAAAATTTTCTTTTCTTGTTACTAACTATACAGGAGGGCAAAATCATCTTTTTTATACTTTAGAGATAACCCTGGAGGACCACAACATCAATTCTAACCCCGGAGATAGCCTGGGAAATAGATTTTCCAACCCCAGAGAGAACCCCGGGAAATCAATTGCCAACCCCAGAAATAACCCCGGGAGATCAAGTGCAAAGCCCGGAGTCAACCCCAGGAGGTCAAGCTAACCTCAGAGATAACTCTGAGGACATTTAGAGTCAACAAAATGACAATCTCAAAGATAACCCTGGCTACAACTGTGCAAAAACCAGAGATAACCCCAAGAAGGGAAAATTGGTTATTTTGCCAACTCAACCTCACTTCAAATTAAATTCACTAATTTTAATTCAAATTGATTCAAAAGAAGTCCCACAAGAACCATATCTTAACTTCAGAGCACAAACTACGCAAAATAGCTTATCAGATTGCTTAACGGAGACTCGGAAATGCCATTTCGGTCATGGACCCATCTTCCTGGAATCAAAAAGGGCAAATCCTATGTCATTGCATAGCTCTCGGAAAGAGCTTTCTAGAATGGTATGGCACGCCTCAATCAGAGGCTCGGATTGATGTTCTAAAAGTTTGAGCGGACATCATGTTACATGCGTGCACGTACTTTGAGGAAAATGCACCAGTCAGCACCATCAGCATGGTACATCATCATCAGAGCTTCCCTCATATCATCTCACTAGCAATTCAGATATTGCTCACTCGCGATTTGGTCAACAAAGAGAGTTTCTCATATGAATACCCAACATCAACATGCGAAATGACTGGGGCATTTTTCGATTCCAAGAAAGGGAAGGAGTTTAAGGCAGGATCAAGCCTCTCATCAAAAGAAAGGGGAGAACTCCTATCACGACGATATAAGCTTGCCCCTACAGAAAAAGGGGAAAATTCTTAAAAAAGTTATTGACTCAAAAGTAAAGGCCCAATGACAAAAGGTTTGGCGAATGAAATCTACACTATCAAACATGTTAACCTGCGTCAAATCCTCATAAGTTGAGGCCTCTGCACTGAAGTTCAAATCTGGGCAGCGAAAGAATGAGTTACACCTTCCAGGGATATCAGCGGCATTCAGGTCATCAGTTCAACCGAGTTGTGAATCAAACGCTCAAGGAAATGGGGCACAAGCATGCAACAGCAAAAGGAAACTCCAAATCACCTCAAAAAGGGTGAGAAAAAATTCTACTCCATACAAATTACAATCTGCATCAACCTACAGCGATAGACTCCTAAGAAAATCTAGATCACCACATCATGCATGATCTGTACATGTGCAAATGCACTACATCTACGTACATCTCTATCAAGCATAACATCAGGCAGAGTCTGGTGAAGCAAACCTTTGGATCTTACTTTAGCGAAGGTATCAGAAGATCCAGTATTCGAAACCATTGGAATTAATTCAGTGTAACATCAAGATAGTTCAGCGATGAAAGCTTTGTATACCACCGTTCGAGTGGGAACCGAAACTGTTTGGCGAAGTCAACATATTCAACTACCAGTAGGCTAGGATCCATTGTCAAACTACCATCAGGGTAGGCACCATTATAAACTACCAGCATATACATCGGGAGGGTCCGGTGATCTCAGAACGTCATCCCCGTAGAGATGTAGAAAACATCTCAATTTCTCTTCATCAAATAGGCATCAGCGACACTGAAAAAAAGCCAAACTGTTGTAGTCAACACCAGCATAGGCATCAGTAATCCCCGATAAAGGTAAAGCAATTTGCGAAAGCATTTTTACATTCATCATAACATTCATTACATTGTAATTTGCGATATGCGAAATGCAATGTGCGATTTGCGAAGTGCGATTGGCCAAAAGCAAAGTGCGAAGTACGAAATGCGATGTGCGATTTGCGAACTGCAATTTGCGAAAACATTTTAACATTCATCACAACATTCATTACATTGCGATTTGCATCATTAAAAATACCATGTCATATTTCAAGTGTCTACTAATCTTTATCATGTCCATTCCATTACATTGCATGAACATGATAAAGAGGGTCATCTTTTTCACACTCTAGAGATAACCCTGGAGGACCACAACATCAATTCGAATCCCGAAGATAGCCCAGGAAATAGATTTTCCAACCCCAGAGATAACCCCGGGAAATCAGTTGCCAACCCCAGAAATAACCCTGGGAAATCAATTGCCAACCCCAGAAATAACCCCGAGAGATCAAATGCAAAGCCCAGAGTTAACCCCAGGAGGTCAAGCTAACCTCAGAGATAACTCTGAGGACATTTAGAGTCAACAAAATGACAATCTCATAGATAACCCTGGGAAAAACCCGCTACAACTATGCAAAAACCGGAGATAACCCCAAGAAGGGCAAAATGGTCATTTTTCCAACTCAACCTCACTTCAAATTAAATTCACTCATTTTAATTCAAATTGATTCAAAAGAAGTCCCACAAGAACCATATCTTAACTTCGGAGCATAAACTACGCAAAACAGCTTACCGGATTGCTTAACGGAGACTAGGAAATACCATTTCGGTCATGGACCCATATTCCTGGAATCAAAAAGGGCAAATCCTATGTCATTGCATAGCTCTCGGAAAGAGTTTTCTATAATGGTATGACATGCCTCAATCGGAGGCTTAGATTAAAGTTTTGCAAGTTTAAGCGGACATCATGTTACACGCGTGCACGTACTTCGAGACGACGAGATCCATGAGCTTGTAGTGGCAGTAGTGCGTTAGTGAGTGCATCTGCTCACCGCAGTACACTTTACTACTGGCTCCACCTCTATAAATAGAGGGCTTGGGGTGACCATATTAGCAAGAAAAAAAGGCGAGGAAGCCCTGTCCAATTTTCTTTGTACACATTATGAACTTAGTGCTTGCTCTTTTTAAACACTTGTGAGATTATAGTTTGTCATATTTTTACCGGCGGGAGCCGAGTGTTCATCCATTTATAGTCATAGAAGCCTGCCTTGGCAACCCACTGTAAGCCTTCTTACACACTATAAAGCCTTTTTCTTTATCGTTGCACACACTCTTCTTCACATTGAGAGTCGTGTTGTGTGTGTATGCCTGGACTTCGGTCCGTGGTTTTCATTTCTGTCTGTATATATATATACTTATATATGTATATATTCTTATATATGGACTAACATCATCGAGTTATGCCTCAATTGAGCCTAAACTTATATCTAGAACGTTTACTTGCTTATATATATATATATTTACATTTCTGTCAGGCCTGGAGTTTACTTTATGGCCTTTTACTTCTTTATTTACGTTTAGTCCCACCTAGAGTTTACTTTGTGATGGTTGATCGTCTTTTACTGCTTTATTTACTTTTCTGATCCCCCATGGAGGAGCTTCGCGGTGGTTGATCATGTCTCTATATATATATTTACTATTTTTATATATTTACTTTTTTGATCCCCCATGGAGGTGTTTCGTGGGAGTTGATCCTGTCTCTCTATATATATTTACTGCTTTTATATATTTACATTTCCGATCCCCCATGGAGGTGCTTCGTGGTGGTTGATCATGTCTGATATATATATATATATATATATATATATATATATGTGTGTGTGTGTGTGTGTGTGTGTGTGTACATTTTACAACTTTTATATATATAATCGCCATCGCTTTCATAAAAATGTGGCATCATGTGAGCCTAGGAATCATCTGATCACAGATTCAGTCCATTGAATCTAGATTCGGTTCCCATGATGGACTTTTTCAGTTATAAGCAACTTGTACATTATTTACAAGTGTTTGAGTTTCCTTAGATGGTCACATGTTTGGTGAGGAGTTCGACATCACAGATATATTATTTTCTCGAAGATGCCTCGCATCTCGAAAATAAAAGAAATCAAGCCGAACATTTAATCATAAAATGGAAGTATGAAAAGGTCTCAATTACTATTGAGCACAGGGTTTTAAAAACCTCTTTTACAAAACCTCACTGCTATATCATGTTTAAAACTAAATTTTTATATATATTCAAACCCTTTGTATATAGGTGCGAACGAGGCCTCACACTACTTCTAAATAAATTTCACTTTGATCCACACACACATATTCATATAACAGTTTCTTGAAAAGTGACGATCACCGTGGTAACACGGTTGTCGGGGGGTGCCTAACACCTTCCCTCCGCATAATCAAGCCCCCGAACCCAAATGAATCTCGGTTTCATAGACCCGTTTAGCAGTGTCACATCACTGGGTCAATGTGCAAACCTTTTTCTCGGTTGCGTTGGTATAACCAGTTAAAAACACCAACTGGCGACTCTTACAGTAAAATCGTCGACATGATACATGTCAGACCTTTTTCACTTATTTTTTCAAACAAATCTCACATAACATGAGAACACCAAAGAACAAGAAACGAAAAGGGGCAAATAAAAATCCTGACGTCGACACAAAGTCTGCAATTTTATTGTAAGAAATGTGTTTATTTAGTTACTAATAACTATTATTCGATCTTCGTTCTCCAATGTCATTGTACTATCTTACATTATCGTACCGAACTCTAAGTTGCCTAGCGATTCTTTACCAATTCAACTAATCCTTAGTTGATGAATGTTCTAAACTCTAAATTACCCTTGAAGTCAACCCAAACCAAACTTCCTTTGGTTTGCTTATGCACTCACACAATTTTTTTTAAAACATGTTGTCGATGATAACATTTGTTCAATTTAGAAATTGATAATACTCTAGCTCTTATTGATTCATCGATATACCTTGTTCATGAAAATATTATAATCAAACTCTTGAATAGTTATTGGTCCTATCCGATTCAACCAATTATTGGGTTGATGAGCGTTCTAAAATCTAGAATTTCTTTGAAGTTAATTCCCAACCAAACTTCCTTTGGTTCTAACACGATAATCTAAGTCGAGATGAACAACCCTATATTAGGGATTATTTTAGAGCTACACAATAGCGTTAAAATATTTCATGCAATACATAAGACAAAGGGCTGATCACCTGGAGTACGGGATGATGGTCCATATAGTCATTTAGACTGTTAAAGGTTATAGTAGAAACACCTATTAACCTAGGACATAGATGATAATTATAGTCTTTTAGACTATTAAAGGTTAAAGTAGAAATACTTGAAAACCTAGAGTATAGTTCATGGTCTTGTGACCCTCAGTGTATTCTATGATGTTGATATCTAATGTTAACTTAAACGTTCATTATTCCTTTGAACTCGTAGCTTTTGAATTAAAGTTTATTGTTCCAGTAAGAGAATTTTACCATTGAAAGTTCAGTTAATTGTCATTCATAAAATGTTATTGTATACTATTCTTCTTGTGGGCAATTATTTGCTCACTCTTGCACAAAACAATGCATATGGAGTTAAGAAGTTTGAAGAGTTTTCTACAAGCAAGGGCAAGGGCATGATGCTTAAATAGACAATGTTTAATTTATCTTTTATTTGTGAAGCTTATGTAATGGTTTTGATTATGACTACATTTAAATATTCCGTTGATGATTGTAATAAATGTTAGATAACCTGGGATTTATTTTAGATTATGTAACCCTTTAATGGGAGATTGATTGTTTAAAATTTTGAGTTTAATTATATCCTTTGTTTATGGGTAGTTAGTTATGATTTAATTTGTTAGTGAACACCAAATCTGTGGGATTGAATTGCCCAGATTTGGGGGTGTCACAGAAGTTTTATAAAAGAGGTTTTTTCAAACCTTGTGCTTAATAGTAATTGGGACCTTTTCATACCTCCATTTTATTAAATATTTGGCTAGTTTGCTTTTATTTTCGAGATGCGAAGCATCTTCAAGAAAATAATATACAATAGTTGAGACACCCCCAAATTCGGGTACTCCATTTTCACAGAATTTGGTGTTCACTATCCAAAACCATTACATCTAACTACCCATCATAAAGGTTAAAGACATAATTTAAATAACTTAAATAATCTCTCCCATTAAAGGGTTACATCACCATCTCAAAATAATCCCAGGTAATCTAACCTTAAATTTATTACATCAGTTTGCGGAATACATCATAAAATAAAACAAGTCTTGTAACATAAAATATTTAAATGGGGTCTTAAGTCGAGCTAGACAGAAGGGAAGCCCGCAGGGGTGGGCTTAATTAGTGCACGAACCCCCGCTAGGGCGGGGGGTGGAAATTCTGAGTGTCCTGTTTTGTTTGCAATTCCTCTTGGGCACGAATTCTAGCTATTTGCATGGCATTGTAACTCTATTTGAAGAGAATTGCGGCTGGGACTTATGTGTTGGACAGGATATACTCAAGGGATAACAACTTGAAGAAAGAGAGAAGACATATTGCGAAGATCTAAGCTCAGTTTTTGATAGCAAGCGTGGAGGAGTATTTCGAGGAGTTTTTCAAGACAGTTGCAATTATAGACTACGTGAATGGTGTTTTGCAATATTCTTTGTGTTAGATTATTATTTGTAATTGGAAGAATGATTTCTTTGATTTATTCGGTGTTTATTTCGTTTATTATGAACTAATTCACTTTTTAGGCTTGTGATGGATCCTTAAGTGAATCAATGGTTTTGTGAACCTAGATTTCCAATTTAATAAGCTATTTCTAGTTTATCTATATTGATTTGTGCTTGAATCTATGAATTGTCTGATCAACAATTCTTTGTAGAGTTGGATGGAATCGAGAGAGGATATTCAAATCTGTACTCTAGTTGATATAAAGATGTGTTCGTGGATTTTGTTAGTAGCTTAAACTTGATGAGTGTTAAGGTAGAGATATTCTTGACACCGCATGTAATCGGATAGACAACTTATTCTTCAACCTTCTTCAATTGTAATTCACATAGAGATATAGTGGGTTAGTCGATTAAGGTGTTTAACGGATTTCTATCTTAATTGTGGATTGATGTTATTAGGGTATTGATGCATCGAGGGGTGGTTAATGCTACGTTCGTGTTCTTGATTAATAAAATGGGATAGTGCATTGAATTGGAATAAAGGTGTTAAAATAAAAGTGAAGCTTAGGGTGAAATCATAAGTCTAATTCTCCATTAATTGTTTGAAATTTCAGATTTTGATATTCGTGGTTGTTTTGTGTTAGTTTAACTATTCTTAATTTTAGTTTCGTTAATTTCAATTATTGAGTCGATTTGTTTAATAAAATTAGAGTTAATAGAAAATTGGTAATTGCAAGTTAAGATTATTGCTAGTTAGTCTCTGTGGGAACGATATTCTACTTATCACTTTATTACTTGTTTATCATGTATACTTGCGTGTTGTGCGTATATAGATTTTACCCAACACATATTTTATACAACTTTTTGCAACGACTATTAAAATGTTACCTTAAATTAAGATAATAATAATAATAATAATAATAATAATAATAACAATAACAGTAATAATAATAATAACAGTCATAATGACCAATGACCACCCTAGCACCTAGGCCTAGTTGCTATAATAACAGTAATAATAATAATAATAAAAAAAATAATAACAGTCATAATAATAATAATAATAGTACTAAATACTAATCCTTGCAAAATAATAGCAACTAGGCCTAGGTGCTTGGGTGGTCATTGGATCAATATTCTAAACTGGAGGTCTTGGGTTTGAATCTGTGCATTAACATATTTTTTTTGGGATAAAGTTCAATATTCACCACGTCAACCCATCCACATATGATATGTACATATGTGTGTGTGTGTGTGTGTGTGTGTGTGTGTGTATATATATATATATATATATATATATATATATTCTTTTCAAAATTTCTTATCAAACTAAATAAAATACTAAACAAATCTCAACATTAAACTAAATATATATAAAGTAACTATATATGAATATTTTTATATATAAATATATATATATATAAACAAATATTCATATAAATATTTATAAATTTATCTCTAAATATTCATATAAATATTTATAACAAATATTCATATCTAAATTTTATAAATTTTAGATGAAATATTTATAAATTTATAATAAATATTTGTTTATAAAGTTTAAAGATAAATTTATATGAACATTTATTTATAAATATTTATATGAATATTTAGAGATAAATTTATATATATATATATATATATTAAAATATTCATAGTTACGTTATATAAATATTCATAGTTACTTTATATATATTTAGTTTAATGTGGAGATTTAAGATGGGTATATATATATATATAGATGGTAATAGAATTTATCTAATACACAAAAAATATAACATAGGAAGCAAAAATAACACAGCTAGGTTTCAAACCTAAGACCTATGGGTTATTGGGCCACTAAGCTACCACTGAGCCATTCTAATTTATTAGTTAATTAAACAAATCTCAACATTAAACTAAATTTATATAAAGTAACTATGAATATTTTTATATATAAATATATATGTAAACAAATATTCATATAAATATTTATAAATTTATCTTTAAATATTTATAAAAAATATTCATATCTAAATTTTATAAATTTTAGATGAAATATTTATAAATTTATAAATAAATATTTGTTTATAAATTTTAAAGATAAATTTATATGAATATTTGTTTATAAATATTTATATGAATATTTAGAGATAAATTTATATATATATATATATATATATATATATATATATATATACTTATAAGTACTCCTCACTCCTAGAATGAAAGTGATGATTGATTTTATGCACGAATTTTAAAAAATGTCAAATGATAAAATTATTTATATTTAAATTCTCATCTAATTGCATATTTTTCTATACATGACTAGTGATATTATATAAATATTTATAAATAATAAAAATATGACATTTAATACTAAGGATATTACGCACAAATTATTATAAAAAAATAGATTATTTAATATAAGTAAATAGTTAACTTAAGATTACATAAAATAATAATAACTTTTATTCTTAGACGGAGGGAGTAACTTAAATCATGAACATATTTTTAAGTCCAAAAATAAAACATAAAAAGAAAAATAGTAATGGTATACCTTAGCTATTCCTAGTTCTCCTTTTACTTTTTTTCCAAATATATTATAAAATTAAATTATAATACTATCAGTTCTAAGAGAAAACATAAAAGATGAAGAAAAATTTATTATGTTTTATGAACTAAAACAGAAGAGTAAGATCAATGTAATATCAATTTTAGTTCTAAGAGAAAACATAAGTTAGTTTGACATATATCAATGTAATATCAATTTTATCCCTATTTTATTTATTTATTTTAAAAAAAAATTTGTAAAAAAGAAGAGTAAGATGAAATATCACTTTAATTGGCGTTAGAATTTTAGTTTTTATTTTTTTATAGCTGAAGTCTTATATACTCCTTCATTTCCAACGTCAATAACAGAGAATAAACATAAAAAAATATTGATGTTTGTAAACAAGTACAAGATATCAAAGAAATTAAAATAATAAAAAAAAGATTCCAACATCAGTTAAAGAGATGTTACATCTTACTCTTTTTGTTTACAAATTTGCTTTATAAAAATATTTTTAAAAAGTTACAATGCTGGTTAGTTTGACATTGGATCACATTTTTATTTTTTTCAAATTTCTTTAAAAAAAATAATTTTTTTTTTTAAATTCATTTTTAAAAAAAATATTTTTTAAAGTGGTGTTGGTTGCCTTTCTGATTTTTAGCCAAAAAAAAATATCCAAAAATTCAATGCCATTTCAAATGGCGTTCAGTAGTTTTTCCCAAATTAGATTGTGAGAGCCTTTACTCCGAACGACAGTCGTTGAAGTTTTTATTTTTTTTTAAAATATTCGTTTAAAAATAAAATCTTTTTTTTAAAAATAAAACTTTTTTTTAATTTATAAAAATTGTTCTTAAATTAATTATTTTGGTTAAGAAAAGAGCTTATTCCAAGAAAATTTGAACAAAATGGATATAACTGAGTATAATTTAGGCAAAGGAACGAGTGATCAAAGTTGTTTATATTATAATTAAGAGATTGTTGATGTTGATTATGAAATTTATTTTTACTCATATTTTTCTAAAATAGGACTTTCGAAATCCAAAAAAGAAAAAAGAAAATGGTGTTTACATAATTATGGACACAAATAGGGACCATTTGACAACTTACCCCCACCTTATAAATCACATATGTTTTCGGAAACTCTAGGGTTTTCGGTTAACTGAGATAAAGAGCGGCCAAAGCAAACAAGAATGAAAATGGTGAAATTCTTGAAACCAATCAAGGTCGTCGTCATGCTCAACGACCGATTCGCTGGTCGTAAAAGCGTTATCATCAAGTCATTCGATGACGACACCCGCCCGCGACCGTCAGACCACTTAACGCTCGTCAAGCGTATCGCCAAATACCTAAAGAAGGTGATTCGAAAGGACTCGGCTAATAAGACCGCCAAGAAGTCTCGCGTGAAGGCATTCATCAAGCTCGTCAACTACAAGGGATATATTCTTTCTTATGTTGCTCTGTGTTTCAGGTTCTTGTTGAGAAAATGGGACTTCCTGATAGCCAGGGTTCACTACAAGAAATTAGGGATGTAGTGAAGGAAATTTTGTGAAGGAATTCATTTCTTCACACGAGGAGTTTTCTAGCGAAGGAACAATGAAGGAAAAAAGTGTAGTGACAATATAGTTATTAGCGAAAGAAATATCCTTCACAATTTATAATTTTTCTTTCGCAAAATTGAGGTGGTAGAAAGATATTTGGCGCCAATTTATGATGAAAATTTGTGAGAAAAAAAAACTATTAATGAAAGAATTAATACTCACTATATATTATTGTTCAGAGATTTTTTATGAGAGATAAAATTCATCACTGTTTTGTTCTAAGTAAATTTTTTAGAATTAATTGTAGTGAATATAAATTATAATATAAATATATTTAATTTTTTAAAATAAAAAATTTAATTTACATAATATTTTTTAAGTAACTTACAGACTATTTCTTTAATTAAAGTAAATAAATTTACAGCAAATTAAACTTTAAAATTTCAACTCTGTATGTATTTGTTTTAATATGTAAGCACGACTTCCCGACTCTCTCTCTCTCTCTCTCCATCTCAACTACACGACTCTCCAATTCTCTCTCACATCCACAACTCCTTTCTCATTCTTCGAAGCTTAATAGGAATTTTTTTACTACGGTTTCAATGCCTCTACTATCAAGGTTTCAGTCTCCCTCTCCAAAGAAGATTCCAAGCATGCCCTAGATGAATCTCTTACCTAGTTAGACGGTACGATTTGGTTTTAATTTTGATGTTAATGATTTCGATTAGGTTTTCAATTTGGTTATTTCTACTCTCTCAATAGCAAATTAAAAGCCGAGCATGATTGCTTTGATTGACCAATTTTGGATTATAAGGAGTTGAATAGGTAAAGGATTTTACTTTAGCAAATCTTAATTTGAAGTTATTTCTTAATCATTAATTACCATGAGTATTGTGATGTTAATCATCCCTTTCATATTTATAAATGTGAAATTTAAGCAGAATGTGTTAGCTAGTTTATATAAAACAAGTTAGCACCATGAAATTGATTAGTTATGTATGCTTAACTGAAATATTAGTATTCAATGATAGTTCACTGTTTATCAAAGATGAGATCGTAATATTGCATATTACATTTGGGTTAAAAGAATTGAATTTCAAAAGAATGAATAAACTAGTTAACTTAGTAATTAGTGGATTATATATGAATTTGATCATGTAATTGATTACTATCGACCTTGATTTAGAGCTTTAGGCTGGTTGAACGAAGGCATAAGGAAGTTAAAATGAAATGATAAATCAATTAAATGGCTATAATGTGAAGGTTTCAAAATAGTGCACACCAAGTGCTTGACAAAATTCCTTAATAGGCTGTTTTGACTAAAAAAATCAAATATTAGACAAAACCCAGGCTTGGGATGGATAGATATCTTACATATGATGATAACTAGAGAGTTTAAGCCTGTTAGATTAAAACGAAATTCAATTTGACAAAACCCAGGCTTGGGATTGGAAATTAGTGTGTCAAACCATTCTTGACCACTCTTTTGGGCAGCGTAGAAACTTCAATTTAAGAGCCTAACATTCTTTTTGTTATTAGGCTGCTATCATATCTAAATCATACTAGAAATTGGGTACACTCAATCGCTTTCTTCTTCTCCCCAAACTTAATCGCCGATCTAACTCTCCGACCACCTTCATCCTTGTTCCTAATATTGTCCATGAGCAAAGTTCTAATTTTTTATGGCCTAACAAATCCACACTTCTTTCTTTGCTTAAGTTATCTGATTCACAGATCATAAAATTCAAGACTAGTATAAATCACTAATTACTACTTCAAATATATGTTAAGGTACTAGCTTTCTTCTTTTTGAGCTATTTGCATACTTAATGCTATGTTGCTTAGCTCACTTTTTAGTTGACCAATTTCTATTCTATTCCATTTCTCTTTTGTTTTGTTTGGGGCTTTTCTTAGTTCATAGAAATTTTGAATTGAAATTAATTTATTTCATAGAGATTGAAACGAGGTATATGAATTAAAAAGTTTGCATGAATGGATTGTGCGGGGCATCCTCCGACCAATGGAAAAAAGGTTGGCCTTTGTGATATGGTGGTTTCACCATTCTTTTTGATAACTGCAGGTGCGTATTCCTTATTTTTTTCCTTTCCTGCACCTTTAGCTTTCTCATTCAGTTCACCTTGTTATTTAGAGTGTTTGAACTTTTAATTTTTGCTTTGTTACGGGGCCAATTACCCCTCCAATTTTATAATCAGCTCTACAACGAGTTTCATACATTTAGGCTGACAATTTCTAAAGTCACTGTGGAAGTATAACATGTTTCTTTTAATGTTGTAATACTTATGAGTATTTATATCTTCATCCAGACGAGTGTTGAAAGTCCTAAAAAATTTGGCATGTCACTAGAAAATTGTGTTGGACAAACACGGTCCTCTTTTGTGGACAATCTAGCCAATGGTGACAACATTCACAACAAGAAGTTGAAGAAGTTCATCGATTGAGCTAATGATAATGGCCCAAGATACTTGCTTCCAGTCTAAAACAAGTTACAATAGGCAGCAATCTTTCCCCTTCCCCTGGGACAGAGTAGAGTAGACTTTTCTATTGTCCAAAAAGATAATAATGATGAATCAGTTTAGGTAGTGTGTATCAGACCACTAAGGATGAATTTCTAGAAACCCTGCACCACCTGATAAAATGGATCCACAGAACACAGCCCAAGCTATTGCTAGTTGGGGGTACATAGTCACAACTACTTTATACATTCATATATGTACAAACATGTTCGTCGCGCGCACACACTCACGTGTTTCTTACTTAAAAGATGCATAATACTGAAAACCATGCAAATTTGGTTTGGAATATAACAGGATTACTGTTGAGTTACATTGCTTGTGATTACTATCATACAAACACTCGTGAGTGGTAAAGTATGACATACATTGTTGGACTCATTTTCTAATAATTTAAGCTTTAAGAACGCTTGGTAACTTGACATAGAGGATTCATAAGGCCCCTTTTTTTCTTTTAAACAAAAATAAGCTGAAGGTTTTGCATAAAACTACTTATTTATGATTGCCCTATACCATAAGTGGAGTTTGACGGGCAATTAGTATGGAGACATCCTGATTAAGTAATTAATTTGCTGCCACATCTTATTTTTACTTGTTTACGCCTGAACATTCCTTATTTTGCAACCTCTATGGAAGTAACTAACATGGTACACCTTCACAAGGAGTCGATAAGATAAAAAGTAA
Organism: Panax ginseng; assembly: GCA_020205605.1. Taxonomy (NCBI): domain Eukaryota; kingdom Viridiplantae; phylum Streptophyta; class Magnoliopsida; order Apiales; family Araliaceae; genus Panax; species Panax ginseng. The sequence continues at coordinate 45,843,895 of CM035137.1, forward strand.
GAAATCTTTCAAGTTTGATGTACAGCGTATTAACGTTAATAACACCATTTGCAGTTGAACCTTTTTTTTGCTTTACGTTTGCTCATAAATAAATTGGGTTATGCATTATTATTTTGGTAATAAATAAACTCTTTGGTTCCTTATCTTGCAGCGTAGATTATATTGTTCTAACCAGTGTTGATCGGGATGATATACCTGATGGTGGGAGTGGACATTTTGCAGAAACTGTCAAAGCTATGAATGTACTTATAATTCCCTGACGAAAGAAATTAACTACTTATTTTTTTGAATTTCCTTTTGCATGCATATTTTGAAGAGAATTAAAGTACAAACAGAGTTCTGATATGCACCCTTTAAATGCTCCATCAGAAGCTGAAGCCTGATATTATGGTTCAGTGTTTAACTTCTAATTTTAGGGGTGACCTAAATGCGGTATCAACTCTGGTACACTCAGGATTAAATGTTTTTACTCACAACTTTGAGACTGTTAAATGACTCCAGCGAATCGTTATGGATCCCCGTGCAGGGTGAGTTGTTGAAAATTCATCTCCCGTTTATTCAGTAAAATTAGTAAAACTGGCAGCCTTGTTTGTTTTTTTGTCATTTCCTGAGCAGTGGCTAATAGTTTCTAGTTAGATATTCGTAGACTTTTCATTAAGTAGGGCTAGTGTACAAGTTTTTAACAAAGCTTACATAATCATATCCAGATTACTCTGAAAAATCACTACTCTCACTGACAAGAATTTCTTGCCCAGTCCCTTTATTCTTCTTCAGATGTTTCTTTTACTTTTGTTGATGTTCTGACTTTTGCAGTTTTTAATCGTTAAACCATTTTGTACTTGATGATAAGGTTGCTCAGTATACACCCATTCAGATGCCAACTGACTATCCAGATTTAATTTATTGGGTGGTAGCAGTCCACAACTTGAGCTCTTTGGGTTATATTTGTAATCCACATAAATAGCAAGTGAAAATTTTACTTTTTCGCAAATTGGTGCATCCTAAGTCAGCTTTGTGGTAGAGAGAAATCATCAAAAATAATCAGTGAAATCCTTAGGATAAGTTGCTAAAGGAATATTAGTTGATATGACTGGTGATGGGGTGAATGATGCGCCTGCCCTGAAATTGGCTGACATTGGTATCCCAATGTGCATTTCTGGAACTGAGGTATATCTCTCATCTCGTATTCTTAGTTTGCTCTAGGTTAATGTAGGAGAGTCTGCATTTTGAAGAATAAAATTGCTCGCCCCTGTAATTTGCTTGTAAGGTTATTTAGCGGAGCCCTTTCATCTCCTCATTTTGCATGAGGATATAGGTTCAGGGCCACACATTTTCCCCCTTGTTCCATTTCCTTTTCTTTTGATCCAACTCAGTCTTAAGAGCCTGTTAATGTAATATACATGGTCCAGTCTTACTGCATTGACATCTATTTGATTCACCAAATTTATTGTGATATACATGATTCCCTAAGTTTAGCTTCAAAGGAATATTTCTTCTCTGTTACATAACCGAGTTCTTTGTTGGACGGGATGAAGTAAACCCAGAGGTTTCTTATCTCCTATGGTGCTGCTTATTGAATCACTTTGAGTTTGTCTAATTTTATCTTTCTCATCTTTCAATTCATACTTCTACATTATCTTGTTTCAGGTTGCCAAGGAAGCTTCTGACATGGTTTTAGCAGATGATAATTTCAACACAATTGTTGCTGCTGTTGGCGAAGGCAGGTCTATCTACAACAATATGAAGGCCTTCATCAGGTCCATTTATCTTCCTCTTTGCTTTTGTAGCTTTTAGATCAGTTAGCTTTAGATCAAAATAGATATTTTTAATTGCAGATTTCTTATTCAATTTATTATAATATCATCCCGAGTATTTAAGTCAAGTAATAGTAGTTACAATGGATGTAATATCTGAAATATATGGGTGTTTTATCAAATAAAAATTTGTCTTTATATAATTTCCAATGAGATCATAAAAGAAGTAGATTGGAAAGAATCCACCGGAATAATTTAAACGGAGTTCCCTAGTCTACTGAGTTATAGTATAATAGTTTAGTGAATAGTTCTAAAGTTGAACATTTGTTCAGTAAATTGAGTGTACTAAAAACTGCGGGAAAAAAAGTTGACCTTATTTTTATAAGGAGGTGAAATATACTAGACCGTCTATTCCTCACTCTTGTTTTCTTCATTTGGCATAAAAAATTATGGTATCAAAAATTTGTATATTTAATTAACGAGGATGAAGGTGCATGTGCACGACTGGTGCAAGCGAATCATTTTGAATATATTTGTGCTAGTTGCAAACCTGCAATAATCCCAAAATATGAATAGCAAACCCACCCAGAATACCATTGATGTCTGTAAAAATATGTGACAAAAATAAGTGTTTAATTTATATGAAAGTGTGCCAAACAATGTAAAAGAAAATTTCTTTCTCAAGCAAAATAGTCGGATGACCAATTCAATCTGACATTAGAAATTTAGAAGGATGAATCTTGAGATAAGTTTGATGGCCAGAACACAACAAAAGTGGGATATCATATGTGAGATATCTACCCAACTTCATATTCGTGTAAAGGTAGGGACGTGATTCACTTGCTTTCTTCTGTTGTTTAAGCTATCTCCATCTGCTGTTTTGTTCTTGCACTGCCTCACGTTGGTGGATTATTATGCTCCTCTTTTCTTTTTTGAGATTTCCTCTGTACAACCTAGAGAGTTCTGTCGAAAGGTCAATCTTTGTGAACAAGTGGTTTTAATTTCTCAGCATCTTAGGAAGGATAGCTGTGAGTTTTGCCAGCAAACTGTTAGAAAAGCTTTGTTGAAGTTAAAAGATCCCTATTATTACCTTTGGTATGTTCTCGCATCATCATCTGGTCATAGGAATTCTGCTTGTAAACAATTCCCCTGCAATTTATATTACCACTGCTTTGACTATAAATTGGTAAGTTGTATACGTAGCTTTAAGCTTGTAATTTAGGGATAGTTCTAATTTCATCTGCTTATAAATCTTCCATTGTTCAGAAAGTTTTTAAACCCCACTCAATCATTGAGGTGGTTTTTCTGTGTAAGGGGTCGATTGATTATCTTTTTCTGCATATAAAACTATGATAGTCAATATGCAACCTATTGCCTATTCATTGGATTATTGAATTACCTATTAAATGGTCGATTTCTTCCATTTGAAAACTTATTTATAGCATGAATTCCTACTTGAAATTTATGAGTCATGTGATGTATTTTTTTGAGTTGCTTGCATATCAAACTTTTCTTGCATATCAAAGTCCTACTTCATCAGGGACTATTCTTGTAGGACCCAATTATGAAGGGGAGGAACTTATCTCGCTAACCTGGGTACGTTCTGCCCTTACCACTTAAAAATTTTCAAGTTATTAATAAATGTGTCTTTCCAATGTCTGCTGCAACATGTTGAATTCTTGGTAAATAAATTTATAATGTCTGTGATTATAGCTAGCATCTTTGGGGCATATACTGTATGGAAATTTATCATCTCAAGAAAAGTTTTTTCACATTGTCTAATAGCCTCAACTTTTCCATAATTGTTGTCCTTTCTATATAGAAATCTAAACATTGTTATTTAAGATTGTGTGATGGTATTTAAGATTGTGTGATGCTTGTGGTTGTTGACTGTGACTGAATTCTGACTTGAGGTTAACATATAATAATAATCTACAAGTCTTGTAACAGAAAATATGTTTACTACTATGCTTACTAAAATTAATTCATGAAATGGCCGATTAAGATTCCAATTTTTTCTTGTAACAGAACAATCATATAGTCGCACTGAAGGTTCGTTTTCTATTTGGATTTGTAGCAAATGATATTGTGATTGCCTATTTGTCCTTTTCTGCTTATGATCAATACGGTGTACAGTATTACCACGTAGCAACTCTATTGTCTTTGTGTATTGATTTTGGCACTAAGTGCCTTTGGTGACCTATTTGCTTTATTTTCTTGACTTCGCTATAATTTTTAAATATGTGCAGGAAGATTGCTTCTATGACCTGTCTTACAATACTGGGTATCAAATTTTCGTGCTACGTTTACGGAAGACAAGGGATAAAATTATGAAGTGTACTATCTCTATATATGTAGATATATTCTTTGATTGAAGAACTGTGGTAGCTTTAGATGGTTAATTGTAAAGATAATGAAAGATTATGTAGTGGGTGATTTTATTAAGTTAATAATATTTTAGTTTTTTATATTTTTGCCATTATTTTCTATGTGGACATTGAGCCAGCCAGGTACACAAAAAGAATGTCAAATTTTGATTTGGCAACAATATAATTCGTTACCAAAGCATTGAACAAGTTTTAATATAGCAACAATTTTTTATACATTTAGCAACAAATTTTCATTGCAAATGGCACACCTAATAACAATGGAGAGGATATTGTTGCTAATACTAACATAAAAGACAATATTTTTTATCGTTGAAAATCATATCTACTTTCGTTATACATATAAAGAAACGACAACATGTAATGTCATTGCTAATCGACGACTTTCGTTGCTATTGAAAAATAACCAGCAACAAACATTTTCGTTGCTGATTCAACATAATGTCGTTGCCAAATAATATAATCAGCAACGAAAATCGTTATAAAAAGTTTACATTCATGACGAAAAGCAAGCTTAGGCAACAATTTTCATAATTTACTGCAACGAAAAATGTCATTGCAAAATGGTGTCAATTGCAACGAAAATGAATGGTCGTTGCAAAAAAAAGAGTTCATTTCGTTGCCAATTAGCAGGCTTTTGCAACGAAATGGGATTTTTAGCAACGAAATTTTAATTATTCTGCAATAATACATTTTGTTGTTAAAGGATCGATGTCTTTGTACGAAAACCAAATTTCATTAAAAAAATGTATTACTTTTTGCAACAAAAAAACGTTCATTGCGGAACAATTAGCATCGCTCATTGCGCAATGAAAGACGCAACAACACTAAAGTCGTTCCTAAAACCCTTTTGCAACGAAATTTGGCACCTTTAGCAACAAAAATTGGTTGTTGCTGAAGTCCCGTTTTTTTGTAGTGTTCATTTTAAGTCTGAATTGGCTTGTTCAAAAGCCATTAGCTCACAAATCACATGAACTAAGTTTTCATGTAAGAATTTTATATTTTTGAATCCGTTAACACGGAATTCACCTTTTAAGTCTGTTTTTTACAAAAACGATAAACGTTCGTGAACGTTTAATAGCTCGTTTCTTCATTCTAAGTCAGAATTTGACCATTTTTGAGTCCGCAACTCTAAAATTCAAACTTAGACTATTCTCCATCGAAAACCAATGTTTTTGAGTTCAATGATAACTTTTAACTTTTATTCCGAGAATTTCACGATTTCGACGATTATCGTCGAATCTCGTAAATTCCGCCATAACTTCGTTACTTAAGATTTTTACACCGTTACAAATGTATTTAATCCATTTATTCATTATCTATAACCTAACCAATCAAGATGCACATAACCTATGATGGTTTTCAATTTGTCTATCAATAACCAAATAAACGCTTATTGGTTTTCTTCGCTTAAACTTTCGTAATTGCATGTGATTCTTAATTGTTCATGGCTTATCAATGTTTTAATTCACTAATAGCCATCCTTATTACTCCAAAAGAGACATGCTCCACCAATTCATACTTCTCTATGAAAAAGAAATAGAAAAGGATCGAAGACTTAGGTTTACGTATATTACCTTAACGTTCTTCGCATTCTTGACTAAAGCTTGTATGCTTTGCTTTGGATATCTCTTGATTACATGTTAGAGTTCTTTTTTCTCACTCAATATATTATCTAGAGTTGGTGAAATAATAAAATGAACTAACCTAGCTTCTCTTATATATGAAAACCTAATGGATGGCAATTTGGTCATTAGGTCCACCTCCTTACTATTCATTTACTTAGCCACCAAGTAAATGCACTTTACTTGGCCACCAAGTGGCCGACCCACCTAGCTCTTTGGGTCACCCATGGGTTTTAACCATCCAATGACCCATCGGTTCGATCCACGTTTTAGTTTCTTAATTTTGGCCTTAGCATAAATCATTTTGGGCATATCTTGGGCTTGTCTTAACATAACTTTGAGCTTGACATAATATCTTATTGGGTTTGACACAATCCAAGTTCAATTGGAAAATGACAAAGTCCACTTACTAAAGTCCATAAAAACTAATCGTATTTTACTCGTACAATTCTCATATTCTCTTCGTATAGTATTTGTATGATATTCATATTATACATCGTTTTAATCTTCATACTATACTCATATACTAATTTGTATCATACTCATATATCACACGTATAATAACCCTAATCATTATATACATTTCATTTCCTTCTCGGAATTCACTTTCCCTAAGCCTTAGGTTTTAAGTCCGCAAGCGAAAACTTCGTTTTCCATAACTAAAATATTATTAGATATTCTATTACGTCTTAAAATTCTATCATTACCCGTTTCTCAAAAATTCATAATTAATTCCCGAGCAGAAATGGATGAATAGTAGTTTTACAAAAATTTCTTGGAAAACTTTTATTTTTGTCTTAGAAATTCAAAATTGTTACTTCTAGCACATAGCCATAATCCTAACCACATCCGCACATTCTAGGTTATAGAACGACCTTCAAATAGCCTACTCACATAAATAATAATTTAAATTCATTTAATCCACATAATTAAATAAAAATTTAATTCTCATAAAAATCTGATTTTCTAAGGCGTTACAGTCAAGGATTTTTACATCAATATCGGGGAAGTCTTTAGTTTCTGTATCTGGCATTGTTTGAGAGGACCGGTACCAGGAGGGCTTTCACATCCGTCTCTTATCTGTGGTCTTTGTCACCAAGCAGGAAGCTGAGGCTGAAGAGGAAGATGCAGACTATGATGAGTTTGCTGGTGATGAGCTACATGAGGATGAGACTGCCACTACATCGAGTGCCTCGCAAAAAATAAAGTTTTTGTTCAGCACCCAATTTTGGAGTCTACAACAGTGTTTAGATGCAATAGAAAAGCTTTAGGATAAAAGAGCTAACTAGTTAGCAGCGAGACATAATCATATGTTTGATACTCAGAATAGTTTCAATGTTGTAGTAGTCGAGGCATTGTCACGACTAAACACTTCTGCTAAGCCTTTCTAGTTCCCGACTTCTCAGTCGATCCCAGCTTACCCACCGTCAGATTTTAATGTTGAGGTGGTCAAGCCTGACTCGTAGCTGTTTAGAGTAGTCCTCCATACTTTAATTCTTATTCTTATTCACAATGAGGACATTGTATTATTTTAAGTTTGGGGGTGTGGGCATTTGTATCTTTAGTTCATACTTAGTGTAATTTTGCATTCAATTGTACATCATATCAAATAGTAGTTGCATGATAAATTTTGTTTAGTTGCATAATAGTTTCATTTAATTGCATATATATTTGAAAATTTTAAAAAAAATTCAGAAAACCACAAAAAGAAAAGAAAAAAAATTAGTTTAGTAGTTATTTGCACATCTTCGCACATAGTTTATTCATGTTGCATGATTCTAGCATGTTAGTGAATATGAAGTTGTCTTAGCCTGTGATGAGACTGGAATTGCATAGATATTAAACAGTAAGGATATCTAAAGCATAGATGTAATCTCGGATCATGGTGTAAATCTTTGCCTGTTTGAAACTGATGTACCCAAATAGCACAATAGGATGACCATGTAGACTAACTAAGTTGAAATTTACACATAATTGACTTCTTGAGGGAAATTGAGAGTTTAATGAAAAAAATTCAATTAACTAGTGGTGAAGGCTAGGATTAGGCGGAGACCTAAGTTTAGGGGAAGATATGGGATCTATCTATCCAAAAAAGAAGAAATATATGTATATATATATGTATATATATATATGAATAAACACTGTGACTAGTTTAGTTTTATGGCATTTGTTACTCGAGCAAGTACGCCCTAGGGGATGTTTTTACACTCAGCGCCCTAAAGTCGTCTGGCTTGGGAGTCGTTGGTTGAAAGCTCCTAAATGGGTAACATTGAAAAGCCTAAGGGAACTAGACATTTCACAGTCATGAGTAGAGTAGAAATACGGGAAAAAGAGCAAAATGCCCCCGTAATTAAATAAAGGTAGCAAAAAAAAATAATCCTAAATTGACTTATTATTTGGTATTTGCCGAGTCTTAGCTGAGCATAGCTTGTTTACACAATTTCATAAGTAAAACCCGTGTATTTTCATCTAGGAAGCGTATTATGTGATACTTTTGATCTGTAGTTAGTCTCCATGGTCGTTGAACACACACTACATCAGTAATAAAAGGTGTAGATTTTCAATTTCGTTTGGATTGTTGACATGTTTTGGTTGGATTTACTGTTTAGTTCTATTATGATTTCTATGAGACAATCTGGTTAAATTTTATATTATCTAACAGCTAGATTCGTAGTCATATAGGTAGTTTGCATGTGCATTGTGTTATGCTTAAGGACAAGCATTGTCTAAGTTCGGGGGTATTAGATGAGTGAGTTTTATACCTTCGAATTGAGTATTTTTCAAACCTAAATACTTGTTATTTCATGTTGTTTTAGTATTATTTTATGTGATGCCCCCAAAATAGGTATACATCACCCATTCTGAGTCGCCAAATACATGGTACAGAAAACAACTATAACTTTATTATTACAATTGTCGTGAAAAATACGACAACACATACTATGAGTTTAAATACAAATATTGTCTTCTAGACAATATCAACACTCAAATAAAGTTATGATTATAATTATTGATGCACTATTTTACAAAAATAGTGAGGACTGCTAAAACAACTTTCTAGGACCATCACTTTATACCCCGACTGGTTCTTGCTATGTTCTCGCTTCCTGAGAAGAAAAATGGAACAAAAAGGAAAAGGGTGAGCTCAACTAGCCAAGTAAAGAATATTATGACTAAGATAATATACAACAAATTATCCTTAGTCTTCAACAGGGAAAAAATCTAATAGAATATAATTGACAGCAAGTTTTAGATCAACAACTACGCGAAAATAACAATTCATTAGAAGAGTTAAGTAGAGAATGAAATCTACTATCATATATGAATTTAGAAGTCCATCATCAATATTTTATCCCTGTAACCTCAATCAATATACATCTTGCATCAAATATTCATCTTTGCACTACGGGCCAAAGATATTTATTTGTATCACCTGTTGGTCATGTTCATCTCAACACCTGTTCATCTTTGCACTATGGGCCAAAGATATTCTTCAGGTAATCATACATCTTTGCACTACAGGCCAAAGATATTCATCAAGTATCACCATTAAGGACTGAGGATGATGAAAAACATTTTAGAGAACGAATCCAGTGAGACAGAAGGACAAATATTAGGGATTCGTATTTCGATTTATCCAAATTCAATAATACTCCATAATAACCAAGTGTGAAGTAGAATTCAAAAATAAAGATCAAAACATGGATACAATCAAAGATAGTAACCATAAAAGACATCTAGGACGACAAAGAGAAAATTTCATTTTTCTAATTGAATAAAGGTCGTATTGTGAATAATATCAGATATGCGTGAGCGATTAATCGATACGTGAATAGTAACCCCGACACAAAACGGTAGAAATTCCACAATAAAATTCATAACAACATCTCAGCATAATGATATTGAAGAAAATAATATCATTTAAGAAGAAAATAACATCCCTTACCTCAAAGAAACGGTACATCAGAATGAAAGGTCGGATGTGATGCTGAATGAAACTTGTACTGAATAGCAACTCTCAAAGTATCTAAATACTCATAAAATATGCTCAATAATATAGAGAGAAAAAGAGAGAAAGCTTATGTTTCTGGTGTGATTTTCAATTCTAACCTAAGCACCTATTTATAGGAAAATGCTAGCACGGCGAAACAGACTTAACCTACTACCTGATGGCTTTACCTGCTACTATTGCAACCCACCACATTTGAAATAAAATTCAGCACATTTCTTCACCAACCACAAGTGGGGCCCACTCAATTCTAGAATTTTCCACCAAAATCATTTATAAACCTAATTTCCGAATCAGTCACCTCTTAAACTTCATAACAAATCATACATTCATTTTTAACCGTTCAAAATTTGTGGACATATACTCAACTTATATATGTATAACATATCCAAAAATCACAACGATCCAACGGTCAGATTAAAAATTATAACTCACGCAATATATCTCAAGAATAGTGATTTAATTTTTAATACCTCCATTCCGACAAAAACACCTCAACATTAATTCCTTCAATTATATCTACATAAAATAAATATTTCCTTATCATATAAATCAATAATTAATTATTCACAAATAATATTACGTAATCACAATTATGACAACGGTAGTTCTCCTCAGAAAGAGGGGCTTTTCGATAAGGATTTCTCCTTCTCGGCAGCGCGCAATTAGGTGACCAAACCTCTCCTTAGACAGAACTTTCTAGACATTGCCAATAATACTATCTAATAATATTATTCAAATAATATGAATTATTGACCTGATAATGGAAAATACTGTGCAATGATAATTATTGAAACAACAATAATATAAAATATCAACGCAACAATTATTGAATCAATAAAATAAAATATTGAACAATAATTACTGTAATAATTATTGAGTAGTGCCTTCTTACGTAAGAATCAATAATTCAAAAATACTGTGCAATACCGTGTGCTACTATGCAACCATGCGTATTACTGAATTTTAACCATTGGGTATTCCAACAGTGTTAACGGTAACAACTACGCCGTTATTTATAAAAACTTAAACTTTTCATTTTCTTCATCCGGCAGTTATTCTGTTATGAGGCCCACGAATGGTTGCGCCGTCGTATGAATATTCCCCGACAACAAGAATATTCCATGACCAAACGAATATTCCCCGACAAAATGAATATTTTATAACCACTTGCTTATTTTGTAAAATTTGCACATTTCACCCATAACCAAAGTATTATATCAAATTAACTCCTTATTATTTCAAGATAATAAATAGAGAAAATTTAATTTTATTCATAATAAGTTGGGGTCTTACAACCTCCCCTCCTTATGAAATTTCGTCCTCGAAATTGATGTACGTACCTGGTGTTTCAAAAAGGTGAGGGTACCTCGCTTTCATTTCCGATTCCAACTCCCAAGTCATTTTCTCAATAGCATGGTTCCTCCACAAATCCTTGACTTGTGGTATAACCATTGTTCGTAGAATATGCTCTTTCCTATCCAATATTTTGACAGGTACCTCATCGTACGTTAAATCTTCGGCTATCTCATCTGGTTCTAACGCAATAATGTGGTTTGGGTCTTTCACATATTTACGAAGCATAGATATGTGAAAAATATTATGAACAAGAGACATGCTTGGAGGTAACGCGAGTCTATAGGCCACATTTCCTACTCGGTCAAGAATCTGAAATGGACCAATAAATCGTGGATTGAGCTTTCCTCTCTTCCCGAATCTTGTAACTCCCTTCCGTGGAGCAATACGTAACAGTACATGATCCCCAATACAAAATTCCACATCCTTTCGATGAAGATCCGCACAACTCTTTTGTCGATCCTGTGCCATTTTTATACGTTGTCTAATCGTTTGGATCTTTTCCATAGTCATACGTACCAACTCTGGTCCTAACAATGTTGCTTCACCCACCTCATCCCAACATACTGAAGAGCGACACTTTCGTCCATACAAGGCTTCAAATGGAGCCATACCTATACTTGTCTGATAACTGTTGTTGTAGGAGAATTCCACCAATGGTAAATACTTATCCCAACTCCCTTTGAAGTCTAGGACATAGAGTCTTAATAGATCTTCAAGGGTTTAAATAGTCCTTTTCGATTGTCCGTCCGTTTGAGGATGGTATGCTGAACTGAATCGTAAATCCGTCCCCATAGCTTTCTGCAAGCTAACCCAAAATCGTGAAGTGAATCTTGGGTCACGATCCGAAACTATGGATACTGGCATGCCATGTAATCTCACAATCTCATTTACGTACATACTAGCAAGACGTTCAAGGGAATAAGTCTCACGTATAGGCAAGAAATGAGCAGACTTGGTTAATCTATCAACAATAACCCAAATCGCATCTATGCCTTGAGAAACCTTAGGAAGAACTGTAACAAAATCTATGGTAATGTGTTCCCACTTCCATTTCAGAATCTCAAGTGGTTGCAATGGACCCTTTGGCATTTGATGCTCCGCCTTTACACGTTGACAGGTTAAACACCTCGAGATAAACTCCGCGATCTCTCTCTTCATATTGTTCCACCAAAATGTATGTCGAAGTTCATGATACATTTTGGTACACCCAGGATGGATTGTAAATGGTGTGTTGTGTGCCTCCATCATGATTCTATACTTCAAGTTAGAATCGTTAGGAATGCAAAGTCTGGAGTTGACTCGAAGTATTCCTTCTTCATCGATTCCTGCTTCTGGAATAGCACCTTCTTGCACTTTCTTCTTCATACGCATCAGCCCCAGGTCCGTAGCTTGAGCAGCTTTAACTTTATCGATTAAAGTCGGTTCTACTCATTTATTTGCCATCATCATGTGGGTCCATGGAGTCTTTAACTTTATCTCCATCCTTTGTAAGTCGTACAAAATGGGTCTTTGTGTTAAAAATATCGCACTCGTACCCGCATACGATCTTCTACTCAATGCGTCAGCTACAACGTTTGCTTTTCCATGATGATATTGAATGCTATGGTCGTAATCTTTCAACAACTCAAGCCAACGTCGTTTCCGCATGTTGAGTTCCTTTTGGGTGAAGAAATATTTGAGGCTTTTATGATACGTATAAATCTCCACTTTCTCCCCATACAGGTAGTGTCTCCAGATTTTCAACGCAAAAACGACTGCTGCTAACTCCAGATCATGAGTAGGATAATTTCTCTCATATTCTTTGAGTTGTGGTGAGGCATAGGCTATGACTTTCCCATGTTGCATGAGAACACATCCTAACCCTTTGCCTGAAGCATTGCTATAGATAACAAATCCATCCGAACCAGATGGTATTGTCAGAAAAGGTGCCAAAATGAGTCTCCTCTTGAGCTCTTGGAAACTCTTCTCGTATTGCTCGCTCTATATGAATTTTGCATCTTTCTGAGTTAGCTGAGTTAACGGAGTAGCGATTCGAGAAAATCCTTCCACGAATCTCTGATAATAACCAGCTAAGCCCAGAAAGCTATGCACTTCGGTCACCGACTTTGGTTGCTCCCAACTTTGTATTGCTTCAATCTTCGCCGGGTTAACAGATACTCCATGTTTTGACACCACGTGCCCAAGGAATGCTACTTCCTTAAGACAGAACTCGCATTTTTTCAGCTTGGCATATAGCTTGTTGTCACGAAGTCTTTGAAGTACCAGCTTCAAATGGTGCTCATGATCTTCACGGCTTTTGGAATAGATAAGGATGTCATCAATAAAGACAACTACGAACTGATCCAAATATTCCTTGAATACACGGTTCATCATATCCATGAAAACAGCATGAGCATTAGTCAATCCAAAAGACATGACTAAGAATTTATAATGCCCGTACCGAGTTCTGAAGGCAGTCTTTGAAATATCCTCAGTTTTAATCTTCAGCTGATGATATCCAGAACGAAGATCGATCTTTGAAAAGAATTGTGCTCCTTACAACTGGTCAAACAGGTCATCAATGCGAGGTAGTGGATACCTATTATTGATGGTGACATGGTTTAATTCTCGGTAGTCAATACAAAGTCGCATACTCCCGTCTTTCTTCTTTACAAATAAAACAGGAGCACCCCAAGGAGATGTACTAGAACGAATGAAACCGATGTCTAACAATTCCTGTAGTTGGATTTTTAACTCCTGAAGTTCAATAGGAGCCATTCAATATGGTGTTTTAGAAATGGGCTTTGTACCCGGTTCAAGATCAATAAAGAATTCAACTTCACGCTCTGGGGGTAGACCAGGAAGTTCTTCAGGAAATACATCAGGAAATTCATTAACAAAAGGAATATTATTCAAATCTGACGTGTTTTTGTTCAAGTCCATAATATGGGCTAAGAAAGCTTGACATCCGTTTTCCAATAAACGAATAGCTTTATGGCTTGATATGACCGTGACTGATTTTAGTGGTTTAGTTGCTTGAATTCGTATAACAAGTTGGTTAGGAATATGAAAACTAACAACCTTACAAAAATAATCAATTTTGGCATGATGAGTGGTTAACCAATCGATCCCTAAAATCACATCAAATGCAAGTATCTTTAAAGAGATAAGATCAATAGGTAATGTGATTGTGCCAACTTGGATCAAGCAAGATTTATAAACTGTAGATGTAATAAAGGTTTCACCCAACGGAGTTTCAACAGATAAGTTAAAGTCCAATTTCTCTGGAGTCAAGTTTAAACGTTGAGCACAAGTAGGAGAGATAAAATAATGGGTAGAACCGGTATCTAGTAAGGTATAAACTTCGTAAGAGTTCAAGATTAGCTTACCCGTGATCACCTCGTTCGGGTTTCTCGCGTTTTGTCCAGTCATGACAAACGCCCTTCCTTGAACCACCGACTTTGTTTTGTCCATAGTCGCCTTTGGTGCCACCGTCCCAGTTGGACTTGACTTCGCTGCCGGACAAAATCGGGCTATGTGACCTTCTTTTCCACAATTGAAACACACTTTGGAAAGTTGTGAACAGTTTGGACTTATGTGTCCCTCCTCTCCACATCTATAGCATCTAACTAGCGGTCGTTCTCCTCCCCTAGAATTTGTTGTTGGTGTTGGTGCTGCTGCTGATGTCTTCCCGTCATTGTTGAATCTCCTCTTTTTGAAATTTTCACTTGACTCACCTCTCCTATTATCAAGGCCACAATTACCACCCGAGTGGTTACCGCTTTTGTCCGTATTCTTCCCTCCTCGCTGGTTATCACCGCTCCGATGACTGCTGTCACTGGTATGACCATGGTTGTGGTCCCTCGGTTGAACATACTCATTATCACGCTCTAATAATTGAGCCCTGATTACAACATCTGAATATAAAGAAAATTTATGTGAGAAAAGATATTATCGAATCTCGGGTTTTAGACCTCTCAGAAACATCCGCGTCATACGTTCCTCATTTTCTACCAAATGAGGTGCAAACCTGGATAACTCCGCGAACTTCGCCTCGTACTGGGACACCGTCATGTTGTTTTGTTCTAGTCTAATAAACTCTACCTCCTTCATATGATGAATACTTTCAGGAAAGTACTTGTCATTGAACAGTTTCTGAAAATTTTCCCAAGACATGTTAAGTACGGCTGGCTGGGTATACTTCACAGATTCCCACCAGTAATCTGCCTCACCATGGAACATAAAGGTGGTGAATGGAACCTTCTATTCCTCCGTGCAGTCCAAGACATCGAATATCTTGGTAATTTGATTAACACACGTTTCAGCCTTAATCGGATCGGGCTTTCCCCAGAAATCTAGTGGTCCCAACTCCTTAAACTGCTTGGTGGTGACAAACCGCGCGTTGCTATCATTTCCACCCGTATTTTGTACACGAGTCTCCCTCGTCTAATTTTGCCTGAATTGCAAAAAGCTTCTAAACATCGCATCATTCATCGTTTGCTCGGTAGTGTTGTTTATAGGAGGAATATTTCCTTCTTGTTGCACGTTCTCTTGGTTGGTAATCAAAGGTTGTTCCACAGTCTCGTAGACTCCATTGTTAACGTTCTCAGCTGCCATTCTTAAAAACTTCCATAAAATAGGGGTTAATTAAACAAATTAAAATATCACATAATATCCCTATATTATGACCAACCAGCAAATAAGCTTAGGTAGGACACACTAGCGAAAGATTTATTCGTCTCTCCCCTCCTAGTTCTATTCCCCGATCTCCGCCAGAGACCATATCCCTAAGCTCTGATACCAACTGTGATGCCCCAAAAATAGGTATACATCACCCATTCTAAGTCGCCAAATACATGGTACAGAAAACAACTATAACTTTATTATTACAATTGTCGTGCAAAATACGACAACACATACTGTGACAACCCGAGAAATTAGAAAATTATTAAAATCTTAAATGATTGGTTTAAGGTCAAATAATAGACCTAGACAGAGAATAAGTGTATGTGTTTGATGTTTTCAGAAAGGAATTTTGAGGATTTAAAATTTCTTTTAGTGAATTATTAAGGATTAAAGGTATATGAGTATATGTTCAGGATTACGGTATCATGTATACAGAATGTGGTTAAGGGTCAAGTGTTGACCAGATAAATTATATCTGTGTCAAACCCTAATATTATTAGAACGTCAACGTTCATTTATAAAATTATTACATTTGACAAGAAACCCTAGAAATCGGTTCTGGAAACCCTAATTTTAATACCGGAATCCGAAACCCTAATTCACAGTATTTGAAACCCTAATTTGGGAAGTCAAAGGCTAAATATAATGGCTTAAGTATTTGTGATTATATATTAGGGATAACCCTAATTGTTAAATTAGAAATCCTAATGTTTTGTATAAAATCCTAAGGGATTAAAAGTTATGTGTGTAATGAATATGAATTATGTGTATGATTAAATAAATATACATTGTATAATATGAATACATTTATTTTGTATATAAAAGTGAAGTAAGAATTAAGTTATGTAACCTAATATATATATTAGGTGTGATAATTAAATAACCTAAATGGTTATCGTTATTTAGTGGTCCTAATATTTTATTTTTATATTAGTGACCTAATTTAAGAGAATTGTGGAACATGTCACAATTTATTAAATTATTTTGTTCGAATAGGTGAGTAAAGGAATATGAAGATTATGTGATGGTTTATATTGTTTATTATATAAACAAATAAAAGAAACTAATGTGATCCTAATTATATATTAGGAATGAAGAATTTAATAACTTAAGGGTTATGAGATGAGAAAATTATAGTATTTAGAATATATACCAATTATGAGAAATTTATTTTATACATCTCAGTTAATTAATTTTATAACCTAATTTTAGCAAGTCTAATTGGGTTAAGGAAATAAATGTGCATGAGTAAGGATTTAAGTTATAATGGAGAAAATGAAAATCCTAATTAAATGATTTGGGTTGGATAAGAATTAAGAGTGTTGGACTATGTTAATTTACATGGCCCAAAGAATTAAATTTTAAGTCCAATATATTATTTATTGATAGCCCAAAAGATGGAAATGGTGACCCAAATTTAAGCCCAAATAAGGAGGGACATATTGGACACTTGGTATGATAAAAAAAAATAATTATTAATATGGAAATGTCCATTTTACCCTTTTTGTCCCATTTTGGTGTATTATTGTGAATTATTGTCACCAATTATTCCACAAAAGCTAGACATCTAGAATTTACCTATAATACTATAGCCTTACTAGCCCTAATCATCCATTACAATTATTCCATACAAGGCTTGTTAGATTAAAGAGAGAGAGAGAGAGAGAGAGAGAAAGTGTATTATTGCTCAAATTTTTCTCTCTTGCTCTCACCAAAAGAAAATCAAATAGAGGGAGAGAGAAGGGAGGCCATTCGGCAACCATGGAGGAGAGAAAGGGGAGTTTTTGGTGATACATCAAAGCTCCATAATCAAGTTATGAAGAAGAAGAAGAAGGAGAACATGGTAAGTAAAGGTATAAACCCCTTTTTGTTTATGTAATTTTTGATAGTTGTAAATCAAACCTTGAATCCATGTTTTTAAACTCAAAAACCTTAGATATATGTGTTAATGAGTGTTTCATGTTTAGATATAACCATATTGGGTGTTGATTTGGTGGGAATCAAAAGAATAAGGAAAAATAATTTTCTAGTTTTGAAAATCAAAATTTCTATATACTTTGAAATTTCACCGTTTTAAATCTAAAATTCCTTTTTGCGATCCGTCAAAGAGGGGTGCTAGATATATGTGTTTAGTAGTTAACCCAAGTGGTAGAACTCAAAAATCGCGTTTCTAAAAGTCGTGGTGTTGATTTATGTGAAAACAGTCCCGTTTCTAGGAACTGTTTTGGATCAGTCCGTAGCAGGGGCATTTTCGCCCCCTTTTTGTGCTTTATAAATTCTGGAAAAATTTGGGGTGTTAATATCAGTAGATATGCAGGTTGTGTAAAAATTTGAGAATTTTTGGCCATACGGTTTGAGAGATATGGATTTTACGGTGAAGGACCCCAAAACTGTTTTTTTTGGCCAAAACGTTGCTGCCACAAAAGGAAATTTCGGGGTTATCTAGCCTGCTCTAAAAATTCTGGGCTTTTGGTATGTTATAGTACACTCAATAAGCTTTCCATAGACTCCGAAATAGACTAAATCCGACATCGGAGGAGAGAGTTATGGGATTTCTACCAAACTACTCAAAGATAAGAAAAACTGTTAGAAGGACAGTTTTACCAGCCAATTCAGGCTAAATTCCGGGAGTTTAACATGTCTAAATATGGATTGTGATAGATGAAAACTGTAGTTCGGAAAGATACGAATCCAACAAAATTGACGGATCATTAATCGGAGTTACAGATTTCGTTTTATATAAGTTTTAGTAAAGGACTCCAAAACTGCCAAAGTACAAAAAGTTGCTGCCCAAAATTTTCCAGGGACTGTTTCGGACATTTATTTAATGATAAAAATTCCAGGCTTTTGGGAAATGAAAATATATGGTATTATGTAGCTCGTGTCCAAAAATGAGCTAATTCCGAGTTAAAACGGCCAAGTTATGCCTATTCTAATTTTTGTGATTTTTCGACGGAAATCGCTATAACCGGAGTTCTACAACTCCGATTGCCACGAAATTTAAAATGGAGCATCACGTTAACATATATAAGGTTATGTCAAAAGATGGGCATCTCTGGAGTTAAGCACGAGGTAGCTAATTTTCTTAAGTCACGCACTAATTATGATTTTTGAAAAATAGTAAAAGAAATTGAAAAATTACGGAAAAATATTTTTTATGTATGAAATACATGTATATATGTTTGACCAAAGGATAAAAAAATAATAAGTTGATTTGGTATTTTTCGTGAAAAAGGATAGTGATTTCGGGATACTGAAATAAAATCCGTCTTACTGAAATGGTATTTCGGTTTATTAAGATGTTATCTAATTTACTAGGATAACATATAAAAATGAATAACTTATAAGTACAAGTTATGATGTGATTAAAAGAATATCAAAGTATAATAATAATATTAAGGCTTAAAACTAATGTCTAATACTTAACTATATGTTATGACTAACCGAAAGATCTATTATAGGTTTTATATGCTGTAGAGACTGATAGGAGTATGTGGAAATATGTTTAAGTTATTTTATAACAATGATGATATTATTCTAACATTGGAGATCTATATTATTAATATTAGGTCTTCAGGAGAAGCGTATTATATTGCGTTACGGTAATCAACGGTTCAGGCAAGTTTTTCAAGTTCTTTTTACTTAAACTCTTTTAAGAGTGGTTTCAGACATATATTGTAACACCCCCTTCCCGAAAAAGAAAGGGAGGTCACGTGCAAAGCACAACAAACCTCAAAATAAATAAATAGAGCACTAACAACCTCAAAATATTAATAGTGGTGATTCATTAATAAAGTAATAAGTACAATTCTCCAAACTGAGTCAAAATAATCAAAACTTAAAATTCGAATCAACCTAAATGGTCAAAGGCAAAAATCTCATCACACTAGCCCTCAAATCACCCCTATGAACTCTTGGAAGAAAAACACAACATGAGCCAATTGCCCAAAGACGGATCTGAGATATACAAAAGATATACAACTGATATACGAAAATAACTGAGACAAAATACTGAACAAAACCTCAAGTGCAAATACGAACGAAAATATAATATCCAAAGATTTGAATGGAATATATTTGAATCAACGTAATGAATATATCTGAATCAACGTAATTGATGAAACCAATAAAAGAATAAAGAAATAACGAACTGAAGTAACTAACTCAATGACTTGAACTGAACAGAAACCAACAAAACTAATCCAATAAAATAATAGGCTGAAATAAATGGCTGGAGTTATTTTATACCGAATGAGCTCAAAAATACACATTGCCACACAGGCAACCAACATAATGCCACACAGACAAATCACACATTGGACCGCGAATCCAAATGTATGCAAATCGGATAGGTGTGTTTGGCACAACATTACAAATCCGCAGAACAAAAAACTAGGGTTAACCCATACGCCTCCCACAACAAAACACCAAATGGCCCACTTCCTCCGGAGCCCAAAATGGAGACGCCGTGGACTAATCACACCACCACGGAAAGTGTCACGTCTCTCGTGCCAAGACGACGTGCCTGTGGTACCCCCATAGGTGGTTATAACTCAGGTATACTCTACGGTATATTCTAACAAAAATATCATGTCACAACACATGCGACATAATACCAACAAAAGGGTTCTATATGTACATGTTGAACCGAATCAAATTATAGTCACAGGGTTTCAAAAGGAAGGTAACAACATGTACCGCTCTATAATTATCAAAATAAATAATACTAAACATGATAACCTAATTCAAAGAGTACAAATACGAGTCTATTCGAGCGGAGTATCTGCATCTTTTTGATAATTATGTATTTTTCATTCTTTTGATTCCAGGGACGGAATCCTTTTTAAGGGGGAGGTAATGTAATATCCCGAAAAAAATAATAAAATAATACAAAATTTATATTCCAAATATAACTCTTTAAGTTCATTCCGTCCGAACTAATTACACAAATTAATAATACTAAATGTAAGTACATTTATAAACATATGAACACTTCTATTTGGTACGACTATAAAATATAATTACTTATAATATTAAGATTGAATTCATTCCATATAATCTTACATATTTATTTGTATAACATCTCTTGTAAATTATGCAAGTTTTCGTAAACTTTAATTACTACTGCTATATATATATTTTTATTTAAAAAAATCATCAATTTATTATTTTAGGATCTCCAAAATCAATCATAGACTACTCCCTCCGTTCAATCTGATTGGAATAAAGTGATAATAATAATAAGTACATCCGTATAAGTATTACATTAATAAATAAACTCTCCCATCTTTAAAGATCGCTCTTAGTTCTTGAATTACAAAACTACTTGCTCATGATGAAAAAAACAACCTACTAAATTTAATAATTTAATATGGAACCACGTGATTTATCCCCACTTTATATAATGTATAATATACTTACTTATTACTGATGAAATTTCCCCACTAGTGATCAAAATCTCTAGTCTTTCTTCACCTGAGCCCCCTTTGTAGTTGTTCCCTTTATCTCCAAAGTAGCCACCTCTTCTTATTCAGTTTGTATAATGAAGTAATATTAGGTTTAGCTATTTATTAATTAGGTTTGCCCTAATAAACTTCTATTTGGGTTAAATTAATATTAAGGCCCAAATTTTAACCACATAATATTATCTATCACTTATTAATATTTATTAGCCCACATAATTTAAATAACTAGTTTGACCCAAATAAATGATAAGTTCGAAACAATATGTTTTAAGAATATAAATTTAATATTATTTTATTATTTTTTTCGGGATATTACATTACCTCCCCCTTAAAAAGGATTCCGTCCCCGGAATCAAAAGAATGAAAAATACCTAATTATCAAAAAGATGCAGATACTCTGCTCGAATAGACTCCTCTATCTCCCAAGTAGCTTCCCGCTCCGAATAATTTTTACCACAAGACTTTAACAAAAGGAATTATCTTCCTCAAATTTTAATTTAATCGCTTATTTAATTATCTACTAAAAAGAATTTAATTTTCCAAACAAAACAAGGAAGAAAAGAAGGAAACAAAATCATTTACCTTTTCTCATTTAAACACAATTGTATAAGATAAAATTAATTAATATTTAATTATATAAAAAAATAGGTTATTACATTTTTCACCCCTTAAAAATAATTCCGTCCTCGGAATTCAAATAAGCTACAGAAAAAAAAATAAATAAATTTAGTTACGACGTAGCGTCGCCATTTGTAACGATCAACGGGATAAGTCATCGGTCCACGTAATTATCAATGTACTTGTAAAAGATTAAATACCACTCGTAGTGTCAAGTCTTGGTAAGGTTCTTCGCGTTAAATCACATGATCCATTGTTGAAAGCGGGCCCCGTTAATATCTTTGAGTTTCATTCTTGCAAGCGTCGTATTACTCTTGAACATAATTCAAATCACAAACATTTTTCTTCATCTAAATACGATTCAAATAACCAAAATATTTAAAATTATTTTTAACTCGTTAAAATGTTTATATTCCACACATGACAAAGATCTAACAAATTATTTTTATTTAATTTTACATAAATTCACGCAAAACTCTAAAGACATCAGATAACCAAAACAACTATGCAAACCATATTACCAACTCTCCCCAAGTCCTCAAGAGCTTCAAAATATCTCATCCTTAATTTGAACTATTCACCAAATAATATTACACCAAAGAATATCCTACTAATATCTCTTTATCACCAACTTTCCCAAGTCCTTAAGAGTTTCAAAATATCATAACCTCCAATCAAATTAGTTCTCAAATATTATTACACCAAAAATATACTACTACTAAGATCTCTCCATCACCATACCAAACTCCAAATCATATATCCTACTATTTGAATAAACAAATGATAGCTTTCAAAATCTCTTAAAGATTCATCACTTAATATCTAATCATTTAATAAATCAATCATTCTCTTAGTGCAAACCTTAACCCAACAAATTCCAAAATCTCCTCATACTATCACTCAAAATTTCATAAAGATAACTCCAATATTCTACTAGGAAATAATCGCAAAATTCATTTACTCCAAAAAATTAATCTAATTACCTCGAATCTTTACAACAACTCAAAATTACAAGAGATCCTTTGTACTTAATAGTTTTCACTTTATCATATTATCCCACCGATTCACATACCTCAAATTATTCACAACTTAACAAAAATCAGAATCTAACCCAAATAAAATCCTCAATTTCAAAATCATAATAATTTGTAATTACACAAATAACTCTTAACAAATAATTCTCCCATATCAAAACTTGCTGATACAAATGCTCATATCATAATCGTATAATCATTTCTTAACTGAACAAAATATGATATTATTCTCCTTAATAATCCAATCACAATCCTTAACTAATATTATTGTTCCAACGCATAACAATAATAATCTTAACAAATTATCTCGCCTTTCTCAAATCAACTATAACTCAAAGAACTAAAAAAACACTTGGTCAGAATAAGACCAACCAAACAAAGAACAAAATCAATTCAAACTCCTATGTCTACCCAGTGATTTACCCACAACTCACAGGTCAAACCTAAATAAGTTTTCTACAAGAAAGAACCTAAGCTTTGATACCATCTCTGTGGTACCCCCACAGGTGGTTATAACTCAGGTATACTCTACGGTATATTCTAACAAAAATATCATGTCACAACACATGCGACATAATACCAACAAAAGGGTTCTATATGTACATGTTGAACCAAATCAAATTATAGTCACAGGGTTTCAAAAGGAAGGTAACAACATGTACCGCTCTATAATTATCAAAATAAATAATACTAAACATGATAACCTAATTCAAAGAGTACAAATACGAGTCATACATATCAACTCTAAAATGAAACTAATATATTTATTTCACAAGAAACAATTATGTGAAATCATAATAGAATTCAAAATAAGGAAACAAACGAACAAATCAAATTTAACAAAGGTATCATTTGAAAGAGTACTTTTCCGTACACGATACTTCCAAACCATTTATAGCACACTCCAAAAAATCTTACCCTCAAATGCCAACGATATCAAATACGAAACGTTATTCATCACCTAAACATATTCACCTCAAATTAAATATAATCCAATTCAATAATTCCAAAATAATTCATAATCTATTTAATATGCCTTTAATCATCGTCTTATATCAATTATTAATACTCCAAAATTTATATTCCAAATATAACTCTTTAAGTTCATTCCGTCCGAACTAATTACACAAATTAATAATACTAAATGTAAGTACATTTATAAAAATATGAACACTTCTATTTGGTACGACTATAAAATATAATTACTTATAATATTAAGATTGAATTCATTCCATATAATCTTACATATTTATTTGTATAACATCTCTTGTAAATTATGCAAGTTTTCGTAAACTTTAATTACTACTGCTATATATATATTTTTATTTAAAAAAATCATCAATTTATTATTTTAGGATCTCCAAAATCAATCATAGACTAATCCTCCGCTTCATCTGATTGGAATAAAGTGATAATAATAATAAGTACATCCGTATAAGTATTACATTAATAAATAAACTCTCCCATCTTTAAAGATCGCTCTTAGTTCTTGAATTACAAAAGTACTTGCTCATGATGAAAAAACAACATACTAAATTTAATAATTTAATATGGAACCACGTGATTTATCCCCACTTTATATAATGTATAATATACTTACTTATTACTGATGAAATTTCCCACTAGTGATCAAAATCTCTAGTCTTTCTTCACCGAGCCCCCTTTGTAGTTGTTCCTTTATCTCCAAAGTAGCCACCTCTTCTTATTCAAATTTGTATAATGAAGTAATATTAGGTTTAGCTATTTATTAATTAGGTTTGCCCTAATAAACTTCTATTTGGGTTAAATTAATATTAAGGCCCAAATTTTAACCACATAATATTATCTATCACTTATTAATATTTATTAGCCCACATAATTTAAATAACTAGTTTGACCCAAATAAATGATAAGTTCGAAACAATATGTTTTAAGAATATAAATTTAATATTATTTTATTATTTTTTTCGGGATATTACAGATATGCTTATGAATTGTACTCTGTACATATTGCATGTATTCATCAGGTATGAAAGGCTGATCACCTTCATTACCAGTCAGTTCAGATATAATTGTTATGTTCATTTTCAATGTTCATTCAGCTTTGAAATTTTGTTCATGCTAATTCACAACTACATTGTGAAAGATAGCCAGCTTATTATTCAAACTCTTTCAATCATGATATATCTTTACCTTGTTTTTTTTTTAAATTTGCTGGGCAACTTTCATGCTCACCCTTGCTATATCATGATAAAACATTGCAGATAAGGCAAATCTGACGATTCTGAGAAAAGGATAATGCCAAGTTCAGCTTGGGATAGAATGTGAAGTTAAGTTGTAAAATATGTTGAAGAATAGTATTATCATGTGTTAGACAGTTCACGATTGTGTATTAGTTAAGGTTACTCGATTTTGGAAATAGTGTGTAAAGTTTAATGTATAAACAATTTATGTTTATATCTTCTGCAAACAGTTGTAGAAATAGCGAACCGGATCCGCGGCGATTCGGGACCCTTTATTTGGGGTCGCTATATTTGGTATCGAATTTGTTGGTTATGAAGCTTAGGTAGAAATACCTGAGACCAATAACCGCAGTGATTAGGATAAGTACTAACTCACATAGAGTTAGTTGAAGAATCTCGCAGGGTCAAAAGGTTATATTTAAGTATGGTACAATTGTACTCTTTAATAGTTGATGTATGGTATCTGGGCTAAACGATTCCTTCATAGAGCGGAGGTATATACGAACTAGCAACTCGCCACCTAGTTTGTTGGTTGTTTGTGGAAACCACCAAATGGTACTACCATATTGAAACTGTTAGAGACTCGATGTGTACCAAGTATAGGAAGTGGATAGATAGAGTCTAAGAGATTACAAGTGTAAGGATGGGAGATCGTAAAATAAAACGATCACAGAATAGCAATGAATCGTAATATATACGATGAGATCACTCCGTGATCTGATAAGGTTATGGTATAAAGAAAGATCCAGAGAATGATGAGAAGTTTACAGCAAGATTGCTGTGTATGAATTGTACTATAAATTGGTACAGATCCAGAAGAGAATTATAAATACAATTAAATTACATTATGGAGAATGGGGTTAGTGTTAGGTGGGGATTCAATTGAGGACTCATGTCGACAGCTGAGTTGTATGATTCTTCGTATGGGAGCTGAATTGTACTTGGTGTAAAAACCACTTAGTTTCTGGCACTGATAATCATTGAAATGCTTATGTCGCGCTATTTGCTATATGCATGTTCAGAGGGTGATTCCTTTCTCATGTGTATAACAGGTAGATAGGTCATAGATAGAGGATATAAGGTTAAGTACGAGTTCTTAAAACTCATACTTATGGTACGTTCGTGACTCATGATTATATGAAATGTTTATGGACCTCTTAGCGAATGGACGCCAAAGGTCTGTCTAGGAAAGTTCTTAAACTCATATGATTGTGGTAAGTTCCTGAACTCACAAGTGTGGTAAGTTTGATGAACTGGGTATAGTTTTGTGTGAATGAAGAATTGAGGATTATAGGAACAGATAGATTGTTAAGCAAATGATTATTAGTAAAGGTGTTAGGTTTTCCTAATCTTCTAGCTATGCTAGACTTCGAATTTTTTGGCATCAAGCTAAATACGCACTATGTGCTTTTGAAAAAAAAGAATTTTTATTCTCAACTCCTGGTGATTATTGTGTATGCGTGGACTTCGGGCCATCGACACCTCGTTACCTATTGAGATGATAAAACTGTTTTGCAAAGATTTTTGAAACGATTTAAAGTACAGTCTATGCTACTTATTTCGGCTAGACGCGAATGATTTGAAGTATCAAAAGTTGTTTTTATTTATCACTTATGTACCATGCAACCCAGTGCGAGATGATAAAAAAATGATGGAGTCATCAATGCAAATGTTACTTAGTGTTGGATGTGATCTCGAATCGTCAACCCACTATGGTATGATGTAGTATGATAAAATCACCAAATGACGGAATCCTCAACGGACTGTAAATACAGTGCGGCATCATGACGTCATTCTCGAAAAATGTTTTCAAAATTTTAATTTGCCAACGGGATTTTGCTACATCTAAATAATTCGATTGAATTGAATTATTGATATGAGTCTATGCTATTTGAATCAGCTAGACCAATGTTTATGAAAACTCTAAGTGTTCATTGAAAGAAATTTCCTGAACCAAATTGTTTGGTGCGGAATCCTATGATAAGACTGAGGTGAACGATGTTGTTTGGATAAATGATCCAATCTAATAATGAAAATATTCGCTAGGTATGATTAATAATGTTATGCATGACGAGGGGTACAATAGGCTAATCACCTAAAAGTACTATTAATGGTAGTTTACCTTCTTTGTGATTGTAAACACACCGAGTAATGTTTTGTTTTGCGGTATGAATACTGAATTAAAACTATGTGTTCATGGTCTATATGACCCCTCAAAGACAATTTGAAAACTTTTACTCTTGTGAGAGGTGTATTGGGTAGCATGTAATGATGGATATGAAATAATGTAAACTCGTTGCATCTGAGTAGAATCGAGATGATTAAATAAAGGTTATTATGACAACCTAGTTTTGATGAATGTTTAGAAGATGTAAACTCCTAGTGAGTAGTTATGGTGAAATGTGATAATAGATGAGAAATCCTCGAATGAGGAAATTGTAAAGGTTAAATTGAAAACCTAGTTTTGATCAAGAGAATGAGCAGAGGGTTAGGATGCTTTAATTTCGAGGACGAAATTCTTAGAAGAAGGGGTGAATGTGACAACCCGAGAAATTAGAAAATTATTAAAATCTTAAATGATTGGTTTAAGGTCAAATAATAGACCTGATGCAGGAGAATAAGTGTATGTGTTTGATGTTTTCGTAAAGGAATTTTGAGGATTTAAAATTTCTTTTAGTGAATTATTAAGGATTAAAGGTATATGAGTATATGTTCGGGATTACGGTATCATGTATACGTAATGTGGTTAAGGGTCAAGTGTTGACCGGATAAATTATATCTGTGTCAAACCCTAATATTATTAGAACGTCAACGTTCATTTATAAAATTATTACCTTTGACAAGAAACCCTAGAAATCGGTTCTGGAAACCCTAATTCAGTATTTGAAACCCTAATTTGGGAAGTCAAAGGCTAAATATAATGGCTTAAGTATTTGTGATTATATATTAGGGATAACCCTAATTGTTAAATTAGAAATCCTAATGTTTTGTATAAAACCCTAAGGGATTAAAAGTTATGTGTGTAATGAATATGAATTATGTGTATGATTAAATAAATATACATTGTATAATATGAATACATTTATTTTGTATATAAAAGTGAAGTAAGAATTAAGTTATGTAACCTAATATATATATTAGGTGTGATAATTAAATAACCTAAATGGTTATCGTTATTTAGTGGTCCTAATATTTTATTTTTATATTAGTGACCTAATTTAAGAGAATTGTGGAACATGTCACAATTTATTAAATTATTTTGTTCGAATAGGTGAGTAAAGGAATATGAAGATTATGTGATGGTTTATATTGTTTATTATATAAACAAATAAAAGAAACTAATGTGATCCTAATTATATATTAGGAATGAAGAATTTAATAACTTAAGGGTTATGAGATGAGAAAATTATGGTATTTAGAATATATACCAATTATGAGAAATTTATTTTATACATCTCAGTTAATTAATTTTATAACCTAATTTTAGCAAGTCTAATTGGGTTAAGGAAATAAATGTGCATGAGTAAGGATTTAAGTTATAATGGAGAAAATGAAAACCCTAATTAAATGATTTGGGTTGGATAAGAATTAAGAGTGTTGGACTATGTTAATTTACATGGCCCAAAGAATTAAATTTTAAGTCCAATATATTATTTATTGATAGCCCAAAAGATGGAAATGGTGACCCAAATTTAAGCCCAAATAAGGAGGGACATATTGGACACTTGGTATGATAAAAAAAAAATAATTATTAATATGGAAATGTCCATTTTACCCTTTTTGTCCCATTTTGGTGTATTATTGTGAATTATTGTCACCAATTATTCCACAAAAGCTAGACATCTAGAATTTACCTATAATACTATAGCCTTACTAGCCCTAATCATCCATTACAATTATTCCATACAAGGCTTGTTAGATTAAAGAGAGAGAGAGAGAGAGAGAGAGAGAGAGAGAGAAAGTGTATTATTGCTCAAATTTTTCTCTCTTGCTCTCACCAAAAGAAAATCAAATAGAGGGAGAGAGAAGGGAGGCCATTCGGCAACCATGGAGGAGAGAAAGGGAGTTTTGGTGATACATCAAAGCTCCATAATCAAGTTATGAAGAAGAAGAAGGAGAACATGGTAAGTAAAGGTATAAACCCTTTTTGTTTATGTAATTTTTGATAGTTGTAAATCAAACCTTGAATCCATGTTTTAAACTCAAAACCTTAGATATATGTGTTAATGAGTGTTTCATGTTTAAAGATATAACCATATTGGGTGTTGATTTGGTGGGAATCAAAAGAATAAGGAAAAATAATTTTCTAGTTTTGAAAATCAAAATTTCTATATACTTTGAAATTTCACCGTTTAAATCTAAAATTCCTTTTTATGATCCGTCAAAGAGGGTGCTAGATATATGTGTTTAGTAGTTAACCCAAGTGGTAGAACTCAAAAATCGCGTTTCTAAAAGTCGTGGTGTTGATTTATGTGAAAACAGTCCCGTTTCTAGGAACTGTTTTGGATCAGTCCGTAGCAGGGGAATTTTCGCCCCCTTTTTGTGCTTTATAAATTCTGGAAAAATTTGGGGTGTTAATATCAGTAGATATGCAGGTTGTGTAAAAATTTGAGAATTTTTGGCCATACGGTTTGAGAGATATGGATTTTACGGTGAAGGACCCCAAAACTGTTTTTTTTGGCCAAAACGTTGCTGCCACAAAAAGGAAATTTCGGGGTTATCTAGCCTGCTCTAAAAATTCTGGGCTTTTGGTATGTTATAGTACACTCAATAAGCTTTTCATAGACTCCGAAATAGACTAAATCCGACATCGGAGGAGAGAGTTATGGGATTTCTACCAAACTACTCAAAGATAAGAAAAAACTGTTAGAAGGACAGTTTTTACCAGCCAATTCCGGGCTAAATTCCGGGAGTTTAACATGTCCAAATATGGATTGTGATAGATGAAAACTGTAGTTCGGAAAGATACGAATCCAACAAAATTGACGGATCATTAATCGGAGTTACAGATTTCGTTTTATATAAGTTTTAGTAAAGGACTCCAAAACTGCCAAAGTACAAAAAGTTGCTGCCCAAAATTTTCCAGGGACTGTTTCGAACATTTATTTAATGATAAAAATTCCAGGCTTTTGGGAAATGAAAATATATGGTATTATGTAGCTCGTGTCCAAAAATGAGCTAATTCCGAGTTAAAACGGCCAAGTTATGCCTATTCTAATTTTTGTGATTTTTCGACGGAAATCGCTATAACCGGAGTTCTACAACTCCGATTGCCACGAAATTTAAAATGGAGCATCACGTTAACATATATAAGGTTATGTCAAAAGATGGGAATCTCTGGAGTTAAGCACGAGGTAGCTAATTTTCTTAAGTCACGCACTAATTATGATTTTTGAAAAATAGTAAAAGAAATTGAAAAATTACGGAAAAATATTTTTTATGTATGAAATACATGTATATATGTTTGACCAAAGGATAAAAAAATAATAAGTTGATTTGGTATTTTTTAGTGAAAAGGATAGTGATTTCGGATACCAAATAAAATCCGCCTTCTTCGAAATGGTATTTCGGTTTACTAAGATGTTATCTAATTTACTAGGATAACATATAAAATGAATAACTTATAAGTACAAGTTATGATGTGATTAAAAGAATATCAAAGTATAATAATAATATTAAGGCTTAAAACTAATGTCTAATACTTAACTATATGTTATGACTAACAAAAAGATCTATTATAGGTTTTATATCTTTGTAGAGACCGATAGGAGTATGTGGAAATATGTTTAAGTTATTTTATAACAATGATGATATTATTCTAACATTGGAGATCTATATTATTAATATTAGGTCTTGTGGAGAAGCGTATTATATTGCGTTACGGTAATCAAATCTGTTCGAGCAAGTTTTTCAAGTTCTTTTTACTTAAACTCTTTTAAGAGTGGTTTCGCACGATATGCTTATGAATTGTACTGTATACATATTGCATGTATTCATCGGTATGAAAGGTGATCACCTTCATTACGAGTCGATTCGAGATATAATTGTTATGTTCATTTTCAATGTTCATTCGACTTTTGAAATTTTGTTCATGCTAATTCACAACTACATTGTGAAGGATAACCACTTATTATTCAAACTCTTTCAATCATGATATATCTTTACCTTGTTTTTTTTTAAATTTGCTGGGCAACTTTCATGCTCACCCTTGCTATATCATGATAAAACATTGCAGATAAGGCGAATACGGCCAGTTACAGGAAAAGGATAATGCCAAGTTCAGCTTGGGATAGAATGTGAAGTTAAGTTGTAAAGTATGTTGAAGAATAGTATTGTCATGTGTTAGACAGTTCACGATTGTGTATTAGTTAAGGTTACTCGATTTTGGGAATAGTGTGTAAAGTTTAATGTATAAACAATTTATGTTTATATCTTCTGCAAACAGTTGTAGAAATAGCGAACCGGATCCGCGGCGATTCGGGACCCGGATTTGGGGCTGCTACACATACTGTGAGTTTAAATACAAATATTGTCTTCTAGACAATGTCAACAGTTAAATAAAGTCCTCATTACAATTATTGATGCACTATTTTACAAATATAGTGAGGACTGCTAAAACAACTGTCTAGCACCATCACTCTATACCCCGACTGGTTCCTGCTATGTTCTCGCTTCCTGAGAAGAAAAATGGAATAAAAAGGAAAAGGGTGAGCTCAACTAGCCCAGTAAAGAATATTATGACTAATATAATATATAACAAATTATCCTTAGTCTTCAACAGGGAAAAAATCTAATAGAATATAATCGATAACAAGTTTTAGATCAACAACTGCAGCGGAAACAATAATTCATTAGAAGAGTTAAGTAGAGAATGAAATCTCCTATCATCTATGAATTTAGAAGTCCATCATCAATATTTTATCCCTGCAACCTCAATCAATATACATCTTGCATCAAATATTCATCTTTGCACTACGGGCCAAAGATATTCATTTGTATCACCAGTTGGTCATGTTCATCTCAACACCTGTTCATCTTTGCACTACGGGCCAAAGATATTCTTCAGGTAATCATACATCTTTGCACTACAGGCCAAAGATATTCATCAAGTATCACCATTAAGGACTGGGGATGATGAAAAACATTTTAGATAACGAATCCAGTGAGACAGAAGGACAAATATTATGGATTCGTATTTCGGTTTATCCAAATTCAATAATACTCCATAATAACCAAGTGTGAAGTAGAATTCAAAAATAAAGATTAAAATATGGATACAATCAAAGATAGTAACCATAAAAGACATCTGGGACGAAAAAGAGAAAATTTTATTTTTAGGTGAATAGTGCCGTATTTATGAATAGTGTCGTATACGTGAATAGTGCCGTATATGTGAATAGTAACCCCGACACAAAATGGTAGAAATTCCACAATAAAATTTATATCAACATCTCAGCATAATGATATTGAAGAAAATAATATCATTTAAGAAGAAAATAACATTCCTTACCTCAAAGAAACAGTACTTCGGAATGAAAGGTCGGATGTGATGCTGAATGAAACTTGTACTGAATAGAAACTCTCAAAGTATCTAAATACTCACAAAATATGCTCAATAATATAGAGAGAGAAAGAGAGAAAGCTTATGTTTCTAGTGTGATTTTCAATTCTAACCTAAGCACCTATTTATAGGAAAATGCTAGCACGCCGAAGCAGACTTGACCTTCTACCTGATGGCTTTACCTACTACTATTGCCACCCACCACATTTGAAATAAAATTCAGCACATTTCTTCACCAACCACAAGTGGGGCCCACTCAATTCTAGAATTTTCCACCAAAACCATTTATAAACCTAATTTCTGAATCAGTCACCTCTTAAAATTCATAACAAATCATACGTTCATTTTTAATGGTTCAAAATTTGTGGACATATACTCAACTTATATATGTATAACATATCCAAAAATCACAACAATCCAACGGTCAGATTAAAAATTATAACTCACGCAATATATCTCAAGAACATTGATTTAAGTTTTAATACCTCCATTCCGAAAAAACACCTCAACATTAATTCCTTCAATTATATCCACATAAAATAAATATTTCCTTATCATATAAATCAATAATTAATTATTCATAAATAATATTACAGAATCACAATTATGACAACCAGGCCGTTCCCAAGAAAGAGGGGGCTTTCCGATAAGGATTTCTCCTTACTGGAGCTTAATTAGGTGACCAAACCTCTCCTTAGACAGAACTTTCTAGACATTGCCAATAATGCTATCTAATAAAATTATTCAAAGAATATGAATTATTGATCTGATAATGGGAAATACTATGCAGTGATAATTATTGAAACAACAATAATATAAAATATCAACGAAGCAATTATTGAATTAATAAAATAAAATATTGAACAATAATTACTGTAAAAATTATTGAGTAGTGCCTTCTTACGTAAGAATCAATAATTCAAAAATATCGCAATAATCGTCTGCTACACTCTTTGTGCAATCACGCCAGATTCTCAGTATTTTAACCACTCGGGTATTCAACAAGGTGTTAATTCAGTAATAACTACGCCAAGTATTTATAAAAACTTAAACTTGTCATTTTCTTCATCCGTAAGTTATTTTGTTATGAGGCCCACGAATGGCGGCGCCGTCGTACGAATATTCCCCGATAACAAGAATATTCCACGACCAAACGAATATTCCCCGACAAAATGAATATTTTATAACCACGTGCTTATTTTATAAAATTTGCACATTTCACCCATAACCAAAGTATTATATCAAATTAACTACTTATTATTTCAATATAATAAATATAGAAAATTTAATTTTATTCATAATAAGTTGGGGTCTTACATTTTACATGTTTTTATGTGTTCGTATTGTAGGAGTAGAAGTGGATGGAAAGCCAAAGGAAAAGGGAAAAAGCGTCAAAGTGATTCTAGCACCCCCATCGGGATGGGTGTACACAAGCCAAATCACCCCCATCTGTTCGTATTTACAGTTTGAATTCTTTGTATTCAGCTTTGTATTTAGAATGCTAGTATCTTTGTGGATTTCAATTTCTTATTTATTCATCATGAACTAATTTACTATTTAAGTCTACAACGGATCTTTTTGCGTAACGAAGACTGAAATGCTTTTATATTAATTCATTGAGACTAATTCTAGATTTGTCTACTATATTTTATGCTTAATTATTTAATTGCTTGATCACCAATTACCTGATAATCCATATGAACTTGAGAGACAGAATATGGGTTTAGATCTGATCATTGTAGCATGTGATTTTGATTTCTGCATGATGATGGGATTCATGATTTATGCCTAGGATAGAGATATATTTGTGCATCGTACGTAATTCAAGAAAGAACTTATGTTTAAACATTCTTTAATTGTATTTCATATAGAGATGTAGTGGATTAGTGTTGCCTCCTTTTTAGAATTAATAAAAGGACTCTAACTCATGCAAGCATACATGGGTCAATAAGTAGTACAGAGTAAGAAAAGTATCGATCCACGAAGAAAGGTTTTTAAATCTAAAATATCATACATCAATCATATCACTATTTTCATATGCTTTGACGAATACTCACAATTTAAAGTTAAACTGAACTCTGATGAATTAAAATATAAAACTATAGTAAGAAATCAAATTTGGAAAGAATGGGATTCTAACTTCATTTCATCCTTCATCTAAATATTACCATTATGTAAGCTTATATATTTATCATGGAAAATTAGCCAAGAGCACAAAAGTAGACATAACCATTTTTCAATGAATTATGACCTATTTACATAACCTCCACATTTGATAGAAATCACGTAATCGACAATATTTCCAAAATCACTATATTTCTATGTGAAATTGCAGCAATAATGAATTAAAGTGCAGGCTCTTACATTACTACATACGGTGAAACAATATATTTCTATCTGGTTCACGAAGTACAAAGCTAAACATCTCAGCCTCACAAACGTATGATATTATGATTATATCCAAACTCATATTTTATTTTTCAATTCCATATAAGTATATAAGATGAATGGTGATCAAACATTCATTCATTACGCTCAATCATAATAGATAATCCAATGATAAGCATAAAATCAAACAATCTGGCATATAATCATAGAGTACATATCAAAATCCGTTAGAATCCCATAATAGAGTTTAGTTCATTTCTAAACCGAAAACCATTATGGGATTGTAGTAACACATGGAATTAAATAGCACAAATGAGAGATGAGAAAGAATTGACTAAACCCAATTGTAGAATCAGTTCCAATGTGCTATTCCGAATCACCAATAATCTCTAGGGAATGAAATGATTAATTATTCAATAACTAAATTCAAGAGAGGATATAGAATATTTTCAATTTTTTTCAAAAACTCTCTAGCACTAGTTCCAAAGCTAAGAACACTAATTACTTGGATGAAAAACTGATAAAAACTCAATAATACACGTCTGGTGCCAACCAGCATTGTTTAGATAAGATCAAGCGCTCAAATTTCAAATTTAAAAATAAGTCAACAAACAAACTTCAGAGGACTCGCACGACTTGCATTATGATCCCGATAAATAAAATAAAGGCGCGGCCTTGATGTATATCTCTGTCGAGGCTTCAGCGCAGGCGCACGATGTTCCTTCTTGTGTTAGGTGTGGCCACGCATGGGTGAAATTTTAGTTTACTGTGAGATGGACACAGCAGCGTGCCTATATGCTATACGTCTTCGTCCTCGATGTTCTGATGTTCTTTTCCGCTTGTTCGTTGTCTTTCCTTTATCTCACCTTTTCTGTATAACGTTCATCCACTGCTTTAGTTCCTCATCCACCCATGTCCATCATGCATAGTCCTTGTTAGCTCGTGTCACCATGCTCATCCACATCTTTCCTTGCCTTAGGAGTTCAACTACAAGAAATGCTAAACAAACATAAAATGCATAAAAACATAGTAAAATCCACTTGAGATGAGCATAATTCTCGTGAATTGATATCAAATAAGTAGGTATAAAACCTACTTATCAAATACCCCCAAACTTGAACTATTGCTTGCCCTCAACCAATGCATATGACTTTAAACCATTAAATGCAACTACATGCTATGCAACTAAATTTTAATGCAAACGAGTCCCAAGTATTTTTAGCTAAGTTGGAATTCTAACCTAATATGCCTCAATGAATTATCCAGATTCAAGAATACAATTTCAAACTAGCTACAAACATAATATCATATAATTAAATAACCCATGCCTGCTATAAAGATGTTGTGTGTGTGTGTTGTGTTCACCAAAAACTTTACAAAGGCAAAGAATACACATGTTAAACTGCTCAAAATAGAAAATTGCAGTCTAAATCAAGGTCCATGTATACTAATGCAACAAAAACTACTCTAACACATCAATACAAACTAAGGTTCAACAATGGGTTTAAACTGCTTTATTCTTACTCACGAGGGTGATTTTTGCTCTTTCCCACGGTTTTTATTGCTATATTTTTTTATACAGCGAGTGCATTTTACGCTCCATCTCGCCCCTTCCAAAGATTCAATAATTCAGCTCAAGAAGGTTTCAAGATAGATTTTCCTCTTTTTTTTTTATACAATAAGCATACCCATGTGTTCCCAAAGCTTGATTATCAATGTTTTCATAGTCTAAGTCCATTTTCCATACAATTCTATTTCTAAAAACCACATTTCCTATTAAGAAATAAAAACACATTACTCTTATACCAACAAGCATTTGTGAACACGTATGTGCGAACCGAAAGCATCTAAACAACATCCATGGATTAAATCATGTAAAACATTATAGCTAAGCTCATGTTATCCATTAAATTCAACAATCCTTCAAAACTCAATTTCATCATTGGCTAGACTCAAACTCCACAAATCTAGAAATTCGGGACATGCAACTAGACATATAACTAACACATATAATACTACTAAAATCAGAAAATTTTCTACAATTATTAACTAACACATAAACATGCAAAATAAACATGCACAATTTAAACTAAACATGCAAACACTACATGCAACTACCCTGCTACCCAATACCCCCAAACATAATATATTCATTATCCCAATGAATGAAGGTATAGGGTTAGAAGAACTCCCCTACTGATCAGCTGCACCACCCTCTTTGCGTGGTGAATCCGGTGGTGGAAATGGCACGACTATCCCAAATTATGGCCACTCGAACATAGTACCCTGCTGTGCAAACACCTCAGCTAGTGACCTCGTCAAACTCGTAGCAAACTCTGCAAAATTGTCGTATATAGCATCGATCTTACGCTCTAACCTTTGGAGCTGTCGATCATCTATAGCAGTAGTGGCTTGAGTTGACGTTTCTGCTTCATTCATCTTTGAGGGCTGCGATGACGGCGTAGATGATGCGGGATGAAGGATGAAACCCTTTCCTCTTGGGTGCGGAGTACCCCCTTGCCAATCTTTGAATCTCACTATTGTGGCATGAGTAATATCCTGGCTTGGGTACTGCAACTGTTCATCCGACCACCTAACGACTGCTTTAACACACAAATGAGTCACGATTGATGCATGTGGTATACTTCCCGTAGTGCTTCCCCGTATGTATCACAACTTATTCTGATTAAGGAGATGTCCAACGTCGATATATTTTCACACAATAATCTCCCAAAGAATAATTGTTCGTTCAGTTGTAATGTCATGCTGATGGGATGATGGCATGAGTTTTTCACACACAAAGAGATTCCAAGCCTTTGCATAGCGGTTGAGAGTTGAAGCCGGAAAGGTCTTGGGCTGATTAGGGTCAGGCGTGTAAGTCCATTGTGTCCCTGAAATACATAAATAAATAATAACGACATCCAAGTTTGTCTCCATGCGTTCTGCCTCAACCCAATTTATTCGTCCAATTGGAGGGTCCGGTATATTGAATACACCGTGAATTGCCCTCGGTTTATAATCCACTTGAATCTCTCAAACGAAAGAAAAACCACTCATCATTTCCCGTGCACTTGCATAAAATTCCCGCACAATGGCCATAGGTGCAACCATTGGCGTAGAGCACACGACATGCCAACATTTTTCCTTGATCATCTGCACTAACAGCCCATCTTGTGCATCTAGCTTGAATCCTCGCTCTCAAATAAATGATTTCCCCGCAATGTGGTAGTACTCTATCTGTGCATCCAAGCTAACAAATTTAGAGAAGTCTACATTATCACCACTTTGGCTACTGGCAGAGTGTGAGATCCCAAATTTTATGAAATAAAAGTATTCAATTTTTCTATTTTGGCAAATAGTTAAATTGATAAAAGTTTAAAGTTAAGGGTGATATGTTAAATTTTTTCAAAGTAAGCAAGTTGTCATAAAATACCCGATAGTAAAAGTATAGTAATACGCGTGGTTGCATAGTAGCACATAGTATTGATTATTGATGCTTACCTGATAAGTCACTCAGTTTTGTTTTATTAGTATTATTAATGTAATAAAACAGAAAAACTTTTTATATAAAATAGAATACTTTTATAAAGTTATTCGTTTTATTAGACTATAAATAGAATATATTATATTCTATTATGCATAATGTTTTGCATAGTAAAATCTTTTTATATAAAACATAATACTTTTATAAAGTTGTTTGTTTTATTAGACTATAAATAGAATATATTATATTCTATTATGCATAGTGTTTTGCATAGTAAAATCTTTTTATATAAAATGAATACTTTTATAAAGTTGTTTGTTTTATTAGACTATAAATATAATATATTATATTTTATTATGCATAGTGCTCGCATAGTGTTTTGCATAGTAAAATCTTTTTATATAAAACAGAATACTTTTATAAAGTTGTTTATTTTATTAGATTATAAATAGAATATATTATATTTTATTATGCATAGTGTTGCATAGTGCATGCATAGTGTTTTGCATAGTAAAATCTTTTTATATAAAATAGAATACTTTTATAAAGTTATTCGTTTTATTAGATTATAAATAGAATATATTATATTTTATTTAAAAGATTTTGTTTTATTAGAATATTTTATTAAATCAATCTGGACCGTTCATGAATTTGTTACTATGCAGTCCATTCTTTAGAGGACTCACGCGGTCGCGCGTGATCTCAGTATAAAATGGGCGCGGGTGTGCAATGTGTATGTCTACCGAGGCTTCAGCGCGGATGTGCGATGTTCCTTCTTGTGTTAGGCGCTACCGCGCCTGGGTGAAATTTTAGTTTCAGAGATGACACTGCATGGTAGCCTTGAGAATTGGCTTGTATAGCAGCCACGGTCGCTACCGCTTCTCGTATCCCGTCCTCCGATGTTCGATCTCAGCACGCTTGCTTGTTCATTGTCTTTCCTTCATCTTGCCTTATCTGCATAACGCTCATCCACTGCTTTAGTTCCTCATCCACCCATGTCCATCATGCATAGTCCTTGTTAGCTCGTGTCACCATGCTCATCCACATCTTTCCTTGCCTTAGGAGTTCAACTACAAGAA
This sequence comes from Panax ginseng, assembly GCA_020205605.1. Lineage (NCBI taxonomy): Eukaryota > Viridiplantae > Streptophyta > Magnoliopsida > Apiales > Araliaceae > Panax > Panax ginseng. The sequence goes on from CM035137.1 coordinate 45,883,545, forward strand.
ATGCTAAACAAACATAAAATGCATAAAAACATAGTAAAATCCACTTAAGATGAGCATAATTCTTGTGAATTTATATCCAATAAGTAGGTATAAAACCTACTTATCAATTAGTTAATTAGGGTGTTCTACTCGACTCTATCAATTTTGGATTTAAGTGGATATGGGTATAATGCATTGAGAGATGGTTATATCTGTTGTTGTGTTCTTAATTAACAATCTGGAATAGTTAAGTTGAATTAAAAGGAAGTGTGTCATTCTGAGTAAAGCATTAAGTGAAGTTGTAGGCTTAATTCTCCAAAATCTTGATTTAATACTTTGATCATTTGTAGTTACTATTTAATTGGTAGTTTTTCTTAAATATCATCATTTAATCATTAGTTTAATAAAATTAATATAATATAAAATTGGTAATTATTAGGATAAAATTCAGTTATTTTCTCCGTGGGAACAATACTCAACTCATCACTTTATTACTTGTTGACCACGTATACTTGTGCGTTGTGCGTAGTTAGATTTTACACCAACAGATGCTAATTTGTTTAATCTGTTATTTTGTATAAATAAGTTTGTTTAAGTAATTTATTTTAATATGTTTAAGTTATTTATTTAATTTATATTTTGAAGTACTATACTTTGAATTTATTTTTTGGTTTAATCTAAATTTAGTTAATTTTAGTATCAAAATATTATAAGTTTTTCACCTTGGAAGATTATATATACAAATGTGTAAAAATTTAATTTCTCTCTTACATGTGCAAGTCACGTGCCAGGTTTATAATAAAAGTCAACTCATTTAACATATTTTGTAACGATTTAATAAATATTTTTAGTTCACTAACTCGATTGTAAAAAAATTCAGTTCAATGATGCATTTGTAAATCGATGTAAAGTAGAGTGGAAAAAAGTGTATTTAATACAAAATAAGGATGAATCATGTGTATACAAGAAGGTTAGTGGGAGTGCTGTAACATTCCTAGTACTATATGTTGATGATATACTACTTATAGGGAATGACATACCAATGCTACAATTAGTAAAAATATGGTTGTCTAAAAAAATTCTACATTAAGGACTTGGGAGAAACATCCTATGTTTTGGGGATAAAAATCTATAGAGATAGATCTAAAAGGATGCTCGGCTTGACCCAAAGAATGTACATTGATCTTATGCTAAAGAAGTTTAGCATGACCAACTCCAACAGAGGACTCATACTAATGAGCTATGTTATGAATCTTTCCAAGAAAATGTCCCCAAAGACAACTTGTGATGCCCCCAAAATAGGTCCACACGACCCATTCTGAGTCGCCAGATATCATACTATAAAAATTAAATACAACTTCATTTATACAATTGTTGAACTATCGTGCACAATACGACCACAGTTAAACTGTGAGTTTTAATACAAATGTATGTAACTCTCATGGTGCCTAGACCACAACCTTACAATGGTACTTTACATAAAAGTACAGTCAAAAACTGTTTTAAAAATAAAAATCTTTGGGAAGTGCTCAAGGAAACCTTCATACATGGGAGACCATGCGTCTAGGTTATGATAGATATAAAATATCCATAGAATTATCCTTGGTTGACCCAATAGACCCCAAATAAAAATGAGAAGATTACTATCATGTTTTTTCCAATGGTGAGTCTTCTCTTGATATATAACTATCTCCACTGTCTGCAATTGAAAATTATATTTGAACCAAACTCCAAGATCATATAGGTAATGCTCGTAGATATACTCAGCAAGTGGATGTGCACAACCCTATCTTATGATAACACGAGGTTGTATATCATTAGACATCTTGTATTATAGTGGAAAAACACCCTTCCAAAGTTGGGTTCACCTCACCCTATTCGGTTCACCAAAATTAAATATCAAATGACGTATACAATACGACACACTTATATAAAGTTCTCAATAAAATTATTTGCATACTATTTAGGAAGAACCTCAATGAATATAGACCACTGCGCTCTATTCTCATGTTACCCCTTTCGACCCAATTACACTCTTATTACCCGAAAGAAATTGTGAAGCAAAAAGGGTGAGCACAACTAGCCCAGTAAAGAATATCATGACTAAAGATAATTTACATCATCAATAGCCTTCATCAGTAATAAATCAGAGATTTGGAACATATGGTAGTTGATAAAACTTTTCAACCATAGTTGCAGCGGAATGAGCTATCCATTAGAAGAGTCAAATAGACCATCAGGTCTATTATCTTCTCCATGTTAAAATTTCACCAATAATGTTTTATCCCTATAACATCAATCAACAATTCCTGTCCACAATCATATGAATAACTCATAATCATAATTGTGATTCTAAATTCCTCTTCGCACCCAGGATGAAGATAATTTTCGTCACATATCTTCACCTGAAACATCAAAAATCATGGTTATACCAAATCACAATTCTTGTTCATAATCATACTAATAAATTCGTCTTTGCACTACGGCCAAAGATATTCATTAACAATTCATCTTTACACTACGTGCCAAAGACATACATACAACCGTATTTTTAGAAGAGTCTAGTAGAGCGGCAGATATCTATTATCTTTTACGAATTAAAAGTGTATAATCAATATGTTATCGCTGAGACTCAGCTTAATAAATAATCCACATCATCAAATCATCCCTGTACTACGACCAAGGATATTCATGTAATCATCAATGGTCATGATTATACCGAATAATCACAAGTTATAATCATACCAATAACTGTCCATCAATGCACTACTGGCCAATGAGGACTTTTACCACATCATCTATAACATTACGGGTCATGATTATACCAAATGATCCTTGGTCATAATCATACCAATAAACAATTCATCTATGCTAAGCCAAAGATACTCATCAATCAATAATTCATCTTTGCACGTAAGCCAAAGATATACAACAAGAAAACCAATAATCAACAAATCCATCTTTGCACGTAAGCCAAAGATATACAATCAGAAAACCAATAATCAACAAATCCATCTTTGCACGTAAGCCAAAGATAACTTTCATCATAATATAAGCATGAGGATGATGACAATGATATAAGCATTAATCAAATGAAATCAAGGATAAATATTAAAGACTTCAAATTTATGCAGAGTTTAAAAATATCCAAATTGTCAACATGATACTGTTTTGTGGAGAAAAATTCAAGAGTAATATTCATGTACCAAAAATAATTTGGATAGAAAAGAAATATATTTTTCGGGTAAATAGTACCCCGCAATAGTACCCTATGAATAGTACTTCGGGAATAATACCTCATGAATAGTACCCCGGCATGAAAAGTACTCCAAATACCCGAGTGAATAATATTCAGGTGAATAATAATTTGGGTGAATAGTAACTCATGAATAGTAACTCTTGAATAGTACTCCGACACGAAAAGTGCCCCGAATACTCGAGTGAATAATACTAGAGTGAATAGTAAACGGGTGAATAGAAACTTGTAAATAGTACTTCAACACAAAAAGTGCCCCGAATACCCGAGTGAATAATACTAGAGTGAATAGTAACTAGGTGAATAGTAACCCGTGAATAGTAACTCGTAAAAAAAATAAATGATAATAAATGATATCTCATACGAGTATAATAGAATATACTAAACTGCAAATGGATTTTCACCCGCCATACAGTAATCCACGTAGACAAATCATTTCCACAATTTAATAAAGAATGAATACGAAGGATCATTCACCATGCCTGCGGTAATCCACATAGACAGGTTATTCCAACAGAATAATTTAGAATGGAATAACAACAGAATTCACCAGGCATGCGATAGACCGCACAGACAGGTTATTCCCAACCGAATAATAAAGAATGGAACCAGGTAATGCGTAATCCGCACATGTAGGATATTCCAATAGAATAATAAAGAATAGAACCAGGTCATGCGTAATCTGCATAGATAGGATATTCCAACAGAATAATAAAGAATGGAATAACAACAGAATTCACCAGGCATGCAATAGACCATAGCAGACGAAAAGTTATTCCAATGAATAATAAAGAATGGAATAACGAAGAATTTCACCATGTATGCGGTACTTGCAGATGACAAAGTTATTCCAACATAATAATAAAGAATGGAATAACAACCCTTACGAGTCTTGAAAGAAAATAACTCTCTTCATGAATACGAAAGAATAATACCCCTTACTATAATAATAATATCCCTTACTATAATAATAATATCCCTTACGTTAAAAGAAAATTGGATACTGGAATAGTGAGGTAGCAGACTTCTCTTCTTCTTTCTCTCTATAATTTCTCTCTATAATAATTGCTCTATAGCTTTAGTGAATTGGTGAAAAATAATGAGGGAATGAGCTTCTATTTATAGGAAATATAGTTTCCATAATTGCACATTTTGGGGCTCGAAATATTATAGTATAATACCTTCATTTTTAATTTAGCCATGCAAGTATTATCAAACTTGCACCACCTCCCCTAATATTAAATCATGTGAATCAATAGTAAATCATGTGACTCAATAGTTCTAAACTGTGAAAAAAAATTAATTATAGTATAGTACCTTCATCTATACCTCCATTTTTAACTTAGTCATGCAAGTATAATCAAACTTGCACCAACTCCCCTAATAGTAAATGAATGTGATTCAATAGTACACACATGTGAACAAATAGTTATAATCATGTGAATTAATAGCAATTAATTGCTCATTTATCCAATTAATTACCCGATTGGTCAATATAACTTCCAGACATCAATTATTATCAAAATAAATGTTGGTTTCCACTAACACTAATAATCCCAACACAATGGAACTATCAATTTCATCTTTAATCAATACGAACTTATTCATCATTAATGTTATAACTCACAATATTTAACAACCGTGTCGTTCCTCCTGTGAAAGAGGGGTTTTCCGATAAGGATTTCTCCTTATTAGCGCATGAATTAGGTGACCAAACCTCTCCTCGATGTAACTTCTAGACATTGTCAATATTGCAAATAATAATATGAATAACTTTGTCATTTCAATTATTGATTTAATAATATATCATATTATGCAGATGATACTGTGACAATAATTGAATCAATAATATGAGAGATATGATGCAACAATTACTGTAGCAATAATTGAGTATAACTAAGTGACTTCTCACGTAAGCATCAATAATCAATACCATGTGCTACTATGCAACCACGCGTATTATTGTACTTTTACTACCGAGTAGTTCAACAGTTTTAACGGTAACACTTTCGCTGTTATTTTTTTAAAAAGATAACTCAGTCGTTTTCTTACTACGACAATACTTCCGTTGTGGGGTCCACCAATGATTGTGCCGTCCTACGGATATTCTCCAACAGAAAAAATATTCCCAGACCAAACGAATATTTTATAACAATTTGCATACTTTGAAAAATTTTCACATATCACCCTTAACTTTAACCTTTTATCAATTTAACCATTTACTAAATAGAATAATTATAAAAAAATTTAATACTTTCATTTCATAAAATTCGGGGTCTCACAATCTCCCCTTCTTATGAAATTTCACCCTCGAAATTTACGTACCTGGTAGTTCGAAGAGACGAGAATACCTTGCTTTCTTTTCGGATTGTACCTTCCTGGTTATTTCCTCTGTATCATGATTTTCCCATTGCTCATCTCCTGTATTTTAGATATCATTCTAGAATATACCTTCAAAACGAAGATTAATTGACATATCACAATTTATCAACTTATCAAGTAAACAATTTCAGCTTAGGTAAGTCACAAACTAGCGAAGTATATTACTCGTCTCTCCCCTCCTAGTTCTAGATTCATATCTCCTCCAGTGACCATATCCCTAACCTCTGATACCATTTGTGACGCCCCCAAAATAGGTCCACACGACCCATTCTGAGTCGCCAGATATCATACTATAAAAATTAAATACAACTTCATTTATACAATTGTTGAACTATCGTGCACAATACAACCACAGTTAAAATGTGAGTTTTAATACAAATGTATGTAACTCTCATGGTGCCTCGACCACAACCTTACAATGGTACTTTACATAAAAGTACAGTCAAAAACTGTTTTAGAAATTAAAATCTTTGGGAAGTGCTCAAGGAAACCTTCGTACATGGGAGGCCATGCGTTTAGGTTATGATAGATATCATATGTCCATAGAATTATCCTTGGTTGACCCAATAGACCCCAAAGAAAAACGAGAAGATTACTATCATGTTTTTTCCAATGGTGAGTCGTCTCGTGATATATAACTATTTCCACTGTCTGCAATTGAAAATTATATTTCAACCAAACTCCAAGATCATATAGGTAGTGCTCGTAGATATACTCAGCAAGTGGATGTGCATAACCCTATCTTATGATAACACGAGGTTGTATATCATTAGACATCTTGTATGATAGTGGCGAAACACCCTTCCAAAGTTGGGTTCACCTCACCCTATTCGGTTCACCAAAATTAAATATCAAATAACGTATACAATATGACACACTTATATAAAGTTCTCAATAAAATTATTTCTATACTATTTAGGGAGAACCTCAACAGCTATAGACCACCGATTTATTCTCATGTTACCCCGCTTCGACCCAAATACACTCTTATTACACGAAAGGAATTGTGAAGCAAAAAGGGTGAGCACAACTAGCCCAGTAAAGAATATCATGACTAAACATAATTTACATCATCAATAGCCTTCATCAGTAATAAATCAGAGATTTAGAACATATGGTAGTTGATAAAACTTTTCAACCATAGTTGCAGCGGAACGAGTAATCCATTAGAAGAGTCAAATAGACCCTCAGGTCTATTATCTTTTTCATGTTAAAAGTCCACCAATAATGTTTTATCCCTATAACATCAATCAACAATTCCTATCCACAATCATATGAATAACTCATATTCATAATTATGATTCTAAATTCCTCTTCGCACCCAGGACTAAGATAATTTTCATCACCTATCTTCACCTGAAACATCAAAAATCATGGTTATACCAAATCACAATTCTTGTTCATAATCATACTAATAAATTCATCTTTTCACTATGACGAAAGATATTCATTAACAATTCATCTTTACACTACAGGCCAAAGACATACAACTATATTTTAGAAGAGTCATGTAGAGCATGATATCTACTATCTTTTACGAATTAAAAGTGTATAATCAATATGTTATCGCTGAAACTTAGCTTACTTAATAATCTACATCATCGAATCATCCCAACACTACAGCCAAGGATGTTCATGTAATCATCAATGGTCATAATTATACCGAATAATCCCTGGTTATAATCATACCAATAATTGTCCATCAATGCACTACGGGCCAATGAGGACTTTTACCACATCATCTATAACATTATGGGTCATGATAATATTCCGAATGATCCCTGGTCATAATATTACCAATAAACAGTTCATCTATGCACATAAGCCAAAGATATTCATCAATCAATAGTTCATCTTTGCACGCAAGCCAAAGATATACAACTATAAAACCTATAATCAACAGTCCATCTTTGCACGTAAGCCAAAGATATACAACTGTAAAACCAATAATCAACAGTCCATCTCTGCACGTAAGCCAAAGATAACTTTCATCATAATATAAGCATGAGGATGATGACAATGATATAAGCATTAATCAAATGAAATCAAGGATAAATATTAAAGACTTTAAATTTATGCAGAGTTTAAAAATATCCAAATTGTCAACATGATACTGCTTTGTGGAGTAAAATTCAAAAATAAATTCATGTACCAAAAATAATTTGGACAGAAAAGAAATATATATTTTCGGGTAAATAGTACCCCGCAATAGTATCCTATTAATAATACTTCGGGAATAGTACCTCATGAATAGTACCCCGGCATGAAAAGTACTCCAAATACCCGAGTGAATAATATTTGGGAGTATAGTAATTTAGGTGAATAGTAATCCGTGAATAGTAACTTGTGAATAGTACTCCGACATGAAAAGTGCCCCGAATACTGGAGTGAATAATACTAGAGTGAATAGTAACTGGGTGAATAGTAACTTGTGAATAATACTCCGACACGAAAAGTGCCCCGAATACACGAGTGAATAATACTAGAGTGAATAGTAACCGGGTGAATAGTAACCCGTGAATAGTAACTCGTAAAAAAACCCCAAAGAAAACGATATTCCATGACAAGTACAAAATAAATGATATCTCATACGAGTATAATAGAATATACGAAATTGCAAATGGATTTTCACCCGCCATACGGTAATCCACGTAGACAAATCATTTCCACAATTTAATAAAGAATGAATACGAAGGATCATTCACCGTGCCTGCGGTAATCCACATAGACATGTTATTCCAACAGAATAATAAAGAATGGAATAACAACAAAATTCACTAGACATGCGATAGACCACACAGACAGGTTATTCCCAACCGAATAATAAATAATGGAACCAGGTCATGCGTAATTCGCACATGTAGGATATTCCAACAGAATAATAAAGAATGGAACCAGTTCATGCGTAATCCGCATAGACAGGATATTGCAATAGAATAATAAAGAATGGAATAACAACAGAATTCACTAGGCACGCGATAGACCGCACATATAGGTTATTCCAACATAATAATAATAAATAAATGTTGGTTTCCACTAACACTAATAATCCCAACACAATGGAACTATCAATTTTATCTTTAATCAATACGAACTTATTCATCATTAATGTTATAACTCACAATATTTAACAACAAATCGTTTCCGAAAGGGGGCTTTACGATAAGATTTCTCCTTATTGGCGCGCAATTAGGTGACCAAACCTCTCCTTGACAGAACTTCTAGACATTGTCAATATTGCAAATAATAATATGAATAACTTTGTCGTCTCAATTATTGATTTAATAATATATCATATTATGCACGGATGATCTTGTGATAATAATTGAATCAATAATATGAGAGATATGATGCGTAATTATTATATAGTAATAATTGAGTATAATCGAGTGACCTCTCACGTAAGCATCAATAATCAATACTGCATTATTACTATGCAACCCACGCCAGTATTCATTATTCATTTTTACTACCAAGTAGTTTAATATTTTTAACGGTAACACTTTATTTATTATTTTATAAAAGATAATTCTATCGTTTTTTACTACTATTACAATACTTAGTTGTTAGGGGTCCACCAATGATTGTGCCATCCTACGGATATTCCCCGACAAAAAGATTATTCCCTGACCAAAAGAATATTTTATAACAACTTGGATACTTTGAAAAAATTTCACATATCACCCTTAACTTTAACCTTTTATCAATTTAACCATTTACTAAATAGAATAATTATAAGAAAATTTAATACTTTCATTTCATAAAATTCGGGGTCTCACACAACTGAAGAGAGAGATTGCATGAGTATAATACCTTATTCTTCTGCAATAGGATCTATCATGTATGGTATGATATATACGAGACCTAATGTTGCTTATGCACTTAATGTGACAAGTAGATATCAGTCAAATCATGGAGAAGAACACTTAAAGTACTTAAAAATAACTAAGGATGTGTTTCTAGTGTATGGTGGGTCTGATTTTAAATTGGAGGTGTAAGACCCTAACTTTTATGAATAAAGATGAAGTTTTCTATAAATATCATTTTTGAATATTAAAGTTTGAATTTGTTATAATGTTATAGTTGTGGGTAATATTTATAAATTTTGCAAAGTAAACAAGTTGTTATATAATATTCGATTGGTCGGGGAATATTCGTTTTAACAGGGAATATTCTTATGATGACATAATCATTGGTGGACCCCACAATGTAATTATTGTCGGAATTAGAAAATGACAGAAATATTTTTTTATGAAAATAACGGCAGAAGTTTTTACTGTTAACTGTTGAAATAACCGGTGTTAAAAGTACAGTAATACGCGTGGTTGCATAGTAGCACACATTATTGATTATTGAAGCTTACGTGAGAAGTCACTCAGTCATACTCAATTATTGCTACATTGTTGCATCATATCTCTCATATTATTGATTCAATTATTGTCACACTATCATCTGCACAATATTTTATATTATTAAATCAATAATTGAGACGACAAAAATATTCATATTATTATTTGCAATATTGATAATGTCTAGAAGTTCTGTTAAGGAGAGGTTTGGTCACCTAATTGCGCGCTAATAAGGAGAAATTCTTATTGGAAAGCCCCCTCTTTCCTGGGAAAGACCTTGTTGTTAAATATTGCGAATTATAATAATGATGATAAATGTTGTTAAAAATATTGAGGTAATTTTTTATGAAGTATTTATTGTAAAATTACCTTATTATATGGACCCTCATTTACCCTTTTTTCAAAATAATCGGTATAAAATTATTTAATATAATAAAGGTGGGGCCACATGCGGGGGACACATATGGGGCCCACGTGTTGAAAAATGAAATGGGATGAAATTTGTGTTTGTCACGGGAGGTTGGATGCTGAGAAAGGAAGGTGTACAATTATTAATTTTATTATTATTATAAGTTTATTTTATATTCATATATATATATATATATATATTATTTTATTTAAAATTTTTCATTTTATTAGAATATTTTATTGCATAGTGCTGCATAGTAAATAAAAAATTTTCAAACGTTCGGCCGAAAAGTTGCGCCCGTGACTTTCCCTTCACTATGCATCCAAATAGTATCCTTTCCATTCTCTTATAAATAGGATGCTTAGTTAGAATTGAAAATCACACCAGAATCAGAGAATTCTTCTTCTATAATATTAAGCGTATTCCTTTCGAGTTTTAGAAAGCTTTGAGTTTAGAAAATAGTGAAAGTTTTCTTCAAGAATATCCCCGCTATACCAGTTGGAATACTCTTCTTTTCAAGGTAAGAGATGTTATTTTTGTTCAATATTCGCTTGAAATAAATTTTTTTTCCATACTTTGTAGTATGTAAGTAATATTATTTCGTTTCAGATTTCGAATTCTAGAGTTGGTAGCTATTGTCTTCGTACTTCAAATTTGGAGGCATTACCTATATGGAGAGAAGGTGGAGATCTATACGGATCATAAAAGCCTCAAATATTTGTTCATTCAAAAGGAGCTCAACATGCGGCAACGACGTTGGCTCGAACTGCTGAATGATTATGATCATACCATTCAATACCACCATGGAAAAGCAAACGTGTTAGCTGGCGCATTGAGTAGAAGATCATATGGAGGTACGAGTGCGTTATTGTCAATTTAAAGGCCCATTTTATATGACTTGCAAAGGATGGAGATAGAGTTAAAGACTCTAGGGACCCATGTGATGATGGCAAATATACGAGTAGAACCGACTTTAATCGATAAAGTTAAAGCTGCTCAAGCCAAAGACCTGGAGCTGATGCGTATGAGGAAGAAAGTACAAGAAGGTGTTATTCCGGAAGAAAGAATCGATGAAGAACGAATACTTCGAGTCAACTCCAGACTTTGTGTTCCTAACGACCCTAATTTAAAGTATAAAATAATAATGGAGGCGCACAACACACCGCTTGCAATCCATCTTGAGAGTACCAAAATGTATCATGATCTTCAACATACATTTTGGTGGAGCAATATGAAGAGAGAGATAGCGGGGTTTATCTCAAGGTGTATAACTTATCAACGAGTCAAGGCAGAACATCAAGTGCTAAAAGGTCCATTGCAACCACTTGAAATTCTAGAATGGAAGTGGGAGCACATTACCATGGATTTCGTTACTGGTTTTCCCAAGGTTTCTCAAGGCATAGATGCGATTTGGGTCATTGTTAATAGATTGACCAAGTTGGCTTATTTCTTGCTCTTATGTGCTTAAACGAGATTGTAAGATTGCATGGTATGCCAGTATCCATAGTTTCTGATCGAGACCTAAGATTCACTTCAAGATTTTGGGTTAGTTTGCAAAAAGCTATGGGCACGGATTTACGATTTAGTTCGGCATATCATCCTCAAACGGACGGGCAGTCGGAGAGGACTATTTAAACTCTTGATGATTTATTAAGACTCTGTGTCCTTGACTTCCAGGGAACTTGGGACAAGTTCTTATCATTCGTGGAGTTTTCCTACAACAACAGTTATCAAGCAGGTATTGACATGGCTCCATTTGAGGCATTGTATGGAAGAAAGTGTCGTTCTCCAGTATGCTGGGATGAGGTGGGTGAAGCAACATTGTTGGGACCAGAGTTCGTACGTATGACTACTAAAAAGATTCAAACGATCCAACAACGTATAAAAACCTCACAAGATCGATAAAAGAGTTATGTTGATCTTCACCGAAAGGATGTGGAATTTAATATTGGAGATCATGTGTTGTTACGTGTTGCTCCATGGAAAGGAGTTACGAGATTTGGAAAGAGAGGAAAGCTTAATCCACGATTCTTTGGCCCATTTTTAATCCTCGATTGAGTAGGAACTGTGGCCTATAGACTCGCCTTACCGCCAAATATGTCTCATGTTCATAACGTTTTTCACATATCTATGTTACGTAAATATGTGAAAGACCCGAACCACATTATTGAGTTAGAACTAGACGAAATAGCGGAAGATTGAACGTATAAAGAGGTTCCTATTAAAATCTTGGATAAGAAGGAACATATTCTATGCTCCAAGGTTATACCTCAAGTCAAAGTTTTATGGAGAAACTACGATGTTGAGGAAATGACTTGGGAGTTAGAATCTGATATGAAATCAAGGTATCCTCAACTCTTCGTCATACCAGGTATGTAAGCCTAATTTCGAGGGTGAAATTTCATAAGAAGGGGAGGTTGTAAGACCCCAAATTTTATGAATAAAGATTAATTTTTCTATAAATATAATTTTTGAATATTAAGGTTTGAATTTGTTATAATGTTATAGTTGTCGGTAATATTTATAAATTTTTCAAAGTAAGCAAGTTGTAATATATAATATTCAATTGGTCAGGGAATATTCATTTTAACAGGGAATATTCGTACGACGACACAATCATTGGTGGACCCCACAACGTAATTATTATCACAATGAGTAAACGACAGAAATATCTATTTTATGAAAATAACGGCGGAAGTTTTACCGTTAACTGTTGAAATAACTGGTTATAAATGTACAATAATACGCGTGGTTGCATAATAGCACACGGTATTGATTATTGATGCTTATGTGAGAAGTCACTCAGTTTATACTCAATTATTGCTACAGTAATTGCTGCATCATATCTCTCATATTATTGATTCAATTATTGTCACACTATCATCTGCATAATATTTTATATTATTAAATCAATAATTGAGACGACAAAGTTATTCATATTATTATTTGCAATATTGACAATGTCTAGAAGTTCTGTCAAGGAGAGGTTTGGTCACCTAATTGCATGCCAATAAGGAGAAATCCTTACTGGAAAGCCCATTCTTTCCTGGGAACGACCTAGTTGTTAAATATTGCGAATTATAATAATAATGATAAATGTTGTTAAAAATATTGAGGTGATTTTTTATGAAGTATTTATTGTAAAATTTGCTTATTATATGGACCCCCATTTACCCATTTATAAAAATAATCGATAGAAAATTATTTAATATAATAAAGGTGGGGCCACATGCGGGGGCCACATGTGGGGCCCACGTGTTGAAAAATAAAATAGGATGAAATTTGTGTTTGTTACGGGAGGTTGGATGCTGAGAAAGGAAGGTGTACAATTATTAATTTTATTATTATTATAAGTTTGTTTTATATTCATATATAAATATTATATATATATATATATATATATATTTATATATATATTATTTAAAAGTTTTTGTTTTATTAGAATATTTTATTGCATAGTGCTGCATAGTAAATAAAAAATTTTCAAACATTCGGCCGAAAAGTTGCGCCCGTGACTTTTCCTTCACTATGCATCTAAATAGTATCCTTTCTATTCTCCTATAAATAGGATGTTTAGTTAGAATTGAAAATCACACCAGAATCAGAGAATTCTTCTTCTATAATATTAAGCGTATTTCTTTCGAGTTTTAGAAAGCTTTGAGTTTAGAAAATAGTGAAAGTTTTCTTCAAGAATATCCCCGCTATACCAGTTGGAATACTCTTCTTTTCAAGGTAAGGGATGTTATTTTTTGTTCAATATTCGCTTGAAATAATATTTTCTTCCATACTTTGTAGTATGTAAGTAATATTATTTCGTTTCAGATTTTGAATTCTATACTCATTTGGTTAAAGTTTTGGCTTCTATACTCCATGAAATTAGTAGAATATCCTTCATATTTGCGTTTCATCCAGTATCTTTTCATGGAAATATTATTCTGAGCATTCTTGATAAGTTTTAACTTTTTCATGCCGGAGTACTATTCACGAGTTACTATTCATGACGTACTATTCACGGGGTACTATTAACTCGAGTACTATTTACCCGGGGTACTTTTCATGATAAAAATTGATTCATTTTTGATCCAAATCATTTTTGGTACAATATTATACTTGAATTTTACTCCACAAAGCAGTATCATGTTGACAATTTGGACGTTATTGATTTTTTGGATAAATTACATTATAAATCTTTAAAAATTTATCATTTGCTTTCATTTAATTGAATTCTTATATCATTGTCATCATCCTCATTCTTATATTATGATGAAAGTCATCTGTGGCCGTAGTGTATAGATGGACTTGGTATGATTATGACCAGGGATTATTCGATATAATCATAACCGTAATGTTACAAAAGATGTGGTAAAAGTCCTCATTGGCCCGAGTGCATTGATGGACAGTTGTTGGCATGATCATGACCATTGATGAATACACGAATATCCTTGGCCCGTAGTGCATGGATAATTTTTGGTTGTGATACTAAAGAATATCATTGGCCTTAGTGTAGAGGTGATTAGATGATGTGAATTATTAATTAAGCTGAGTCTCAGTGATAAAAGTGATGAAAAACCTTTTAAATCATAGAAGATAGTAGATATCATGCTCTACTTGACTCTTCTAATGGATTGCTTGTTTCGCTGCAGTTAAACTTGATGTTTATTATATTTTTTTAGTTTAACACTATTGAAGGCTAACGATAATTTATTCTGCATTATCTTAGTCATAATATTTCTTACTGGGCTAGTTGAGCTCACCCTTTGCTTTCATTATTCTCTTCAGGAAATGAGAATATATTTGGGACTAGTCGGGGAACGGAGTGACGGTCCAGATGATAGCATTAGTAGTCCTCACTATTATGTGAAATAGTGTGATAATAAATGTATTGAGGACTCCATTTGAGTTTGAATACTATCTAGAAGATAATATTCGTATCAGAACTCTTAGTTTATGTTTTGTCTTATTTTAGACGACAGTTGTATTATTAAGTTGTATTTGAATTTTGTACCATGTATTTGGCGACTCAAGATGGGTGATGTATATCTATTTTGGGGGCGTCACAGTTAGTATCAAAGCTTAGGGATACGATCCCTGGCTGAGATGTGAGACAAGAACTAGGAGGGGAGAGACGGGGAATTCCTTCGCTAGTATGACCTACCTAAGTTTATTTGGTATTTAATTGGTTGGTTAGAGTATAGGGATAATATGTGACATGTCAATTAATCCTTATTTTGTGGCAGTATTTGAAAATGACATCCGAGAATATTAAGAATATCAATGGAGCACAGGAGACCGTTGAGTCACCATAGATCAATACCCAGGATAATGTGCAACAGGAAGACAATAATCCTTAGGTAAACAACAACACCGATCAAATAATGAACGATGGAATGTTCAGAGGCTTTATGCAATTCATTCAACATCAGGCGAGAGAGGCTCCTGTCCAAAATGCAGGTGGAAACACTGGCAACTCTCGGATGATCACCGCTAAACATTTGAAAGAGCTGGGTCCACCGGAGTTTTTTGGAGAGCCAAAACCACTTAAGGCGGAGACGTGGATAAAGCAGATCAGCAAGATATTTGATGTCTTGGGATGTTCCGAGGAGCAAAAGGTACCCTTTACCACCTTCATGTTGCGAGCAGAGGCAAATTACTGGTGGGAATCTGTAAAATGTACTAACCTGCCGCACTGAAGATGTCTTAGGAGAAGTTCAAAGAACTGTTCAACGACAAGTACTTTCCCAAAAGTATTCGTCACATGAAAGAGGTAGAATTCATTAAATTGGAGCAAAACAAAATGACCGTGTCGCAGTACGAAGCCAAGTTTGCCGAGTTGTTCCAGTTTGCGTCCCACTTAGTTAATAATGAGGAGAGATTTGAAACCCGAGATACGTTAATACCTTATTTCTCATAAACTGTGTTTGTATTCAGATTTTGTAAATAGGGCTCAGTTATTGGAGCGCGATAATGAGTTAACCGAACCAAGAGAGAGAAGCCGACAAAATGATAATACTGGTGGTAGCAGTCATCAAAGGGGTGACAACAAATGTGGAGGGAATCAACATGCCAAAAATGGTAACGACATCGGTGGTAATCATGGCCAAGACAATAAAAATGGACATTTCAAGAAGAGGAGATTCAACAATGATGGAAAGATGTCAGCATCAACACCCGTTGTTAAGGAAGGATAACGAACACCTATCATATGCTTCAAATGCGAAAGGGAGGGACATATCAGTCCAAACTATGCGCAGCAGTCCAAAACGTGTTACAATTATGGAAGAGAATGTCACTTAGCTCAATTTTGTCATTCAAGGAAGCCAAGTCCAGTTGGGATGGAGGCACCAAATGCGGTTCCAAAAAAGGTAAAACCAGTAGTTCAAGGGAGAGCGTTTGTCATAACCTCCCAAAAAGCAAGGAACCAGAACGAGGTCATCACGGGTAAGCTTATCATAAACTCTAGCAAAGTCTATACCTTATTTGGTTCTACCCATTCTTTTATTTCTCTTACTTACGCTTAACGTTTAAATTAGACTCCGGAGAAATTAGACTTTGACTTATCTGTTGAAACTCCGTTGGGAGAATCCTTCATTACATCCACTGTTTATAAGTCTTGTTTGGTTCAAATCGGTACCCTCACATTACCTGTCAATCTTATTTCCTTAAAAATACTTGCATTTGATGAGATTTTAGGGATTGATTGGTTAACTACTCATCATGCAAAAATTGATAGTTTTCGTAAGGTTGTTAGCTTTCATATTCCTAACCAACCTATTATGCAAATTCAAGCAACCAAACCACTAAAGTCAATCACTGTTATATCAAGCCATAAAGCTATTCGTTTATTGAAAAATGGATGTCAAGCTTTCTTAGCCCATGTCACAGATTTAAACAAAAATACGTCAAATTTGAATGATATTTCTATTGTTAATAAATTTCCTAACGTATTCCCTGAAGAACTTCCTGGCCTACCCCAGAGCGTGAAATTAAATTTTGTATTGACCTTGAACCAGATACAAAACCCATTTCCAAAGCCCATATCGAATGGCTCCTATTGGACTTTAGGAGTTAAAGACCCAACTACAGGAATTGTTAGACATTGGCTTTATTCATCCTAGTACGTCCCCTTAGGATGCTCCTATTCTATTCGTAAAGAAGAAAGATGGAAGTATGCGACTTTGTATTGACTATCGGGAGTTGAATCATGTCACTGTCAAAAATAGATACCCGTTGCCACTTATTGTTGACTTGTTTGACCAATTACAAGGCGCCAAATTCTTTTCAAATATCGATCTTCGTTCTGGATATCATCAGTTAAAGATTAAAACCAAGGACATTCCAAAACGACTTTCAGAACTAGGTACGGGCATTATGAATTCTTAGTCATGTCTTTTGGATTGACTAATGCTTCTGCTGCCTTCATGGATATGATGAACCGAGTATTCAAGGAATATTTGGATCACTTTGTGGTCGTCTTTATTGATGACATCCTCATATATTCCAAAAGTCGTGAAGATCATAAGCAATACTTGAGGCTGATACTCCAAAAGATTCGTGAAAATAAGCTTTATGCCAAGTTGAAGAAATACGAGTTCTGGCTTGAGGAAGTAGAATTCCTTGGGCACGTAGTATTAAGTCATGGAATATCTGTTGACCTGACAAAGATTGAAGCTATTCAAAGTTGGTAGCAACCTAAATTAGTGACCGAAGTACGTAGCTTTCTCGACTTAGCTGGTTATTATCGGAGATTTATAGAAGGGTTTTCTCGAATTGCTACTCCGTTAACTCAACTGACTCGAAAAGATACAAATTCGGTTGGAGCGAAGAATGTGAGAAGAGTTTTCAAGAACTCAAGAGGAGACTCATTTCAGCACCTATTCTGACAAGACCATCTGGCTCGGAGGGATTTTTAATCTACAGTAATGCTTCGGGCAAAGGGTTAGGATGTGTTCTCATGCAACATGGGAAAGTCATATCCTATGCCTCTCAATAACTCAAAGAATATGATAGGAATTATCCTACTCATGATCTAGAGTTGGTAGTTGTTGTCTTTCCACTTAAAATTTGGAGGCATTACCTGTATGGAGAGAAGGTATAGATCTATACGGATCATAAAAGCCTGAAATATTTCTTCACTCAAAAGGAGCTCAACATGCGAAAATGACGTTGGCTTGAACTGTTGAAAGATTATGATCATACCATTCAATACCACCTTAGAAAAGCAAACGTGGTAGTTGACTCATTGAGTAGAAGATCATATGGAGGTACAAGTGCGTTATTGTCCATTCAAAGGCCCATTTTGTATGACTTGCAAAGAATGACGATATAGTTAAAGACTCCAGGGACCCATGTGATGATGGCGAATATATGAGTAGAATCGACTTTAATCGATAAAGTTAAAGTTACTCAAGACACAGACTTGGAACTGATGTGTATGAGGAAGAAAGTACAAGAAGGTGTTATTTCAGAAACAAGAATCGATGAAGAAGGAATACTGCAAGTCAACTCCAGACTTTGTGTTCCTAACGACCCTAATTTAAAGTATAAAATCATGATTGAGGCGCCCAACACACCGTTTGTAATCCATCTTGAGAGTACCAAAATGTATCGTGATCTTTGACATACATTTTGGTGGAGCAATATGAAGAGAGAGATATCGGGGTCTATCTCAAGGTGTCTAACTTGTCAACGAGTCAAGGCGGAGCATTAAGTTCTAAAAGGTCCATTGCAACCACTTGAAATTCCAGAATGGAAGTGGGATCACAATACCATGGATTTCGTTACTAGTCTTGCCAAGGTTTCTCAAGGCATATATGCGATTTGGGTCATTGTTGATAGATTGACCAAGTTGGCTCACTTCTTACCTATAAGAGAAACTTATACACTTGAACGTCTTGCTCGTATATACATAAATGAGATTGTAAGATTGCATGGTATGCCAATATCTATAGTTTCTGATCGAGACCCAAGATTCACTTCAAGATTTTGGGTTAGTTTGCAAAAAGCTATGGGCACGAATTTACGATTTAGTTCGGCATATCATCCTCAAATGGACGGGTAGTCGGAGAGGACTATTCGAACTCTTGAAGATTTATTAAGACTCTGTGTCCTTAACTTCAAGGGAAGTTGGGATAAGTTCTTATCATTGGTGGAGTTTTCCTACAATAACAATTATCAAGCAAGTATTAGAATGGCTCCATTTGAGACGTTGTATGAAAGAAAGTGTCGTTATACAGTATGCTAGGATGAGGTGGGTTAAGAAACATTATTGGGATCGGAGTTGGTACGTATGACTACGAAAAAGATTCAAACGATCTGACAACGTATAAAAACCTCACAAGATCGACAAAAGAGTTATGATGATCTTCATCGAAAGGACGTGGAATTCAATATTGGAGATCATGTGTTGTTACATGTTGCTCCATGGAAAGGAGTTACGAGATTTGGAAAAAGAGGAAAGCTTAATCCTTGATTCATTGGCCCATTTTTAATTCTCGATCGAGTAGAAATTGTGGCCTATAGACTCGCCTTACCACCAAATATGTCTCGTGTTCATAACATTTTTCACATATCTATGTTACGTAAATATGTCAAAGACCCGAACCACATTATTGAGTTAGAACCAGACGAAATAGCGGAAGATTTAATGTATGAAGAGGTTCCTGTTAAAATCTTGGATAAAAAGGAACATATTCTATGCTCCAAAGTTATACCTCAAGTCAAAGTTTTGTGGAGAAACCATGATGTTGAGGAAATGACTTGAGAGTTAGAATCTGATATGAAATCAGGGTATCCTCACCTCTTTGTCATACCAGGTATGTACCTTAATTTCGAGGGCAAAATTTCATAAGAAGGGGAGGTTGTAAGACCCCAACTTTTATGAATAAAGATGAATTTTTCTATAAATATCATTTTTGAATATTAAGGTTTGAATTTTTTATAATGTTATAGTTGTGGGTAATATGTATAAATTTTGCAAAGTAAGCAAGTTGTTATATAATATTCGATTGGTCGGAGAATATTCGTTTTAACAGGGAATATTCATACGACGACACAATCATTGGTGCACCCCACAACGTAATTATTGTCGGAATGAAAAAATGACAGAAATATCTATTTAATGAAAATAACGGCGGAAGTTTTATCGTTAACTGTTGAAATAACCGGTGTTAAAAGTATAATTATATGCGTGGTTGCATAATAGCACACGGTATTGATTATTGATGCTTACGTGAGAAGTCACTGAGTTATACTCAATTATTGCTACAGTAATTGTTGCATCATATCTCTAATATTATTGATTCAATTATTGTCACACTATCATCTGCATAATATTTTATATTATTAAATCAATAATTGAGACGACAAAGTTTTTCATATTATTATTGACAATATTGACAATGTCAAGAAGTTCTGTCAAGGAGAGGTTTGGTCACCTAATTGCGCGCCAATAAATAAAAATCCTTATTAGAAAGCCCCCTCTTTCCTGGGAACGACCTGGTTGTTAAATATTGCGAATTATAATAATGATGATAAATGTTTTTAATTTTTCAAAATAATCGGTAGAAAATTATTTAATATAATAAACGTGGGGCCAAATGCGGAGGCCACATGTGGGGCCCACATGTTGAAAAATGAAATGGGATGAAATTTGTGTTTGTCACGGGAGGTTGGATGCTGAGAAAGGAAGGTGTACAATTATTAATTTTATTATTATTATAAGTTTGTTATATATATATATATATATTATAATGTTATTGGACATGTGGAATTCACAGGAAGATAACCCGTAACAAATTCTAAACATATGTTATATATATAACATTATATTTTATTTAAAAGTTTTCGTTTAATTAGAATATTTTATTGCATAGTGCTGCATAGTAAATCAAAAAATTTTGAACGTTCGACCAAAAAGTTACGCCCATGACTTTTCCTTCACAATGCATCCAAATAGTATCCTTTCCATTCTCCTATAAGTAGGATGCTTAGTTAGAATTAAAATCACACCAGAATCAGAGAATTTTTCTTCTATAATATTGAGCGTATTTCTTTCGAGTTTTAGAAAGCTTTGACTTTAGAAAATAGTGAAAGTTTTCTTCAAGAATATCCCCGCTATACCAGTTGGAATACTCTTCTTTTCAAGGTAAGAGATGTTATTTTTGTTCAATATTCGCTTGAAATAATATTTTCTTCCATACTTTGTAGTATGTAAGTAATATTATTTCGTTTCAGATTTTGAATTCTATACTCATTTGGTTAAAGTTTTGGCTTCTATACTCCATGAAATTAGTAGAATATCCTTCATATTTGCGTTTCATCTAGTATCTTTTCATGGAAATATTATTCTTAGCATTCTTGATAAGTTTTAACTTTTTCATGCCAGAGTACTATTCACGGGTTACTTTTCGCGAAGTACTATTCACGGGATACTATTCACCCGGGGTATTATTCATGATAAAAATTGATTCGTTTTTGGTCAAAATCATTTTTGGTACATTATTATTTTTGAATTTTACTCCACAAAGCAGTATCATGTTGATAATTTGGACGTTATTAATTTCTGGATAAATTAAATTATAAAATAATTAAATTCTTATATCATTGTCATCATCGTCATGTTTATATTATGATGAAAGTCATCTGTGGCCGTAGTGCATAGATGGACTTGGTATGATTATGACCAGGGATTATTCGGTATAATCATGACTGTAATGTTACAAAAGATGTGGTAAAAGTCGGCATTGTCCCGTAGTGCATTGATGGACAGTTGTTGGCATGATCATGACCATTGATGAATACACGAATATCCTTGGCCCGTAGTGCCTGAATAATTTATGGTCGTGATACTAAAGAATATCATTGGCCGTAATGCATGTGTGATTCGATGATGTGGATTATTTATTAAGCTGAGTCTCAGCGATAAAAGTGATGAAAAACCTTTTAAATCATAGAAGATAATAGATATCATGCTCTACTTGACTCTTCTAATGGATTACTTGTTCCGCTACAGTTAAACTTGATGTTTATTATATTTTATCAATTTAACACTGTTGAGGGCTAACGATAATTTATTCTACATTATCTTAGTCATAATATTTCTTACTGGGCTAGTTGAGCTCACCCTTTGCTTTCATTGTTCTCTTCAGGAAATGAGAATATAGTTGAGACTAGTTGGGGAACAGATTGACGGTCCAGAGGATAGCATTAGTATTCCTCACTATCCTGTGAAATAGTGTTATAATAAATGTATTAGGACTCCATTTGAGTTTGAATATTGTTCAGAAGACAATATTCGTATTAGAACTCTCAGTTTATGTTTTGTCGTATTTTACACGACAGTTGTATTATTAAGTTGTATTTGAATTTTGTACCATGTATTTGACGACTCAAGATGGGTGATGTATACCTATTTTGGGGGCGTCACTAGATGGATATACAGACTCAAATTTTCAGACTCACCAAGATGAAAGTAAATCCACCTCAGATTATGTGTTTACCTTAAATAGTGGTGTAGTGAGTTGGAATAGTTCCAAGAAACAAACAGTTGCTGATTCAGTGACAAAAGAAGAGTGCATAGATGCAAGTGAAGCTGCAAAGGAAGTTGTTTGGATGAAGAAGTTCATTACTGAACTTAGAGTGGTTTCTAGCATACAAAGACTAGTGCATATATATTATAATACCAGGGTTGTTGCAAAAGCCAAGGAACCTAGGTCTCATTAGAAATCCAAGCATGTGTTACGGTGTTTTCATTTGATTAGAGAAATCATTGAAAGGGGAGAGTTCACCAACCTACAACTTTGATACTAAACATTAACGCCCCAAAATCTGGGTACCTTTAAGCCCGAGATAAGGTGCTACATGGTACTACAACATTCACATATATCTAACTATATAAGTTTAATGACACAAATATAATTACTATATTATTACATCATATCCATTCAGTCCCAGATTCTATAACCATTACATGTTTATAATGTCATAATTTTATCTATTGCATAATAATATTAAACTATTACAAGGTCTTATATTCATTCAATTTTTTCTTCCCTTTATCATTACCGGATCCTTCAATACGTTTGACCTTAGCTGAAAATCAAATAATTTAAGCAAGGATGAGCATTTAATTGCCCAATAAGTATAACAGTTTAACAATACCAAAATCAAAAATCATATGATCATTATTCAGCAACCGAGCAATATTTGGGAAATAATTTGAATAAATAAGATTAATACTTTCGTTTCCTTAAAACATTTTTGAAATGACATAATGGTCATTTATACTGAGAAATCATAGGACAAGGAACTTTCTTATCAGTCTTTAATTTTTAACGTGTATCGCCCATTATAAGTCCTACACATTTAGTGCACATAGACACACTAATTAGACACGTATAAACATCATACATGGTTTAAATTAATCCTATTTAAAATTTTTATAAAATTCGTTTCATAAGAATTAGAATACTATTTACGTTCATTAACATTTGACTCAGTGTTTCGACGTTCGTTCGTCACACACCTGACTTTTCTAACCCGAACGCCTAACTGAGACGCTATTGCGTACAAATAACACACCCAATTCATCTACCATTCCTTGGTTTACAATCCCCTAGACAATATTTCCAAAGTCCAATGATTAAAACTCAAAAATACTCGTTAAACACGGCTTGGTGCCACGGCGTTCTGAAGAAACCACCACGGTTTGTCTTTGATTACATAATAGTCCTAAAATGGATCATTTTCAACCATAATTCCATCCTTGTCTCACAATTCTTAAAGAATTAAAGTTGTAGATCTACTTCTTAGCTTTCCAGATCATCTTGAATAATCTCAATTTTAGTTCATACGAAAGAGTAATGTCCAATTTACTAAAGGATGTCAAAGTAGACTTCTTGCCACTTGAGACTTAGTGCCACAACGCTTCTCCAAAGCCTAATATCAGCACCACGATGCTGGTGGGCAGTAATTTATTCTTGGCCAAAGGCCTTTAGTCTCATAAATTTTAGGCTCGTTGCATCAACTTCAACGCTCTAAAACATCGTTATACGATATTGGAATGAATCTATTCTTAAGCCATTTTCTTCCTTGTAACATCCTCTACACATCCCCCCTGAATAAAATAATTTTAAAGGTTGTTTAATTGGTCAGAAAATTTGTCCGAAAGTCACATGGGAGACATTTTTGCCAAAAGACATTTTAACGTAGAATTTTCTAAACATCACAACTAACTCATTTGAAGTCAGATTGTGCTTGTTCTTGAGCCTACGGCTTAATTATACTATAATCTATATCATTTTTATGAAAACATAGTTATTTAGAATCATTAGCTGGTAATATAATTCATCTGAAAGTCGTACCTGTAGACACTTTAAATTTTGCTTTCCTTTGACTAACCTTATAGGAGGGTAAAAGCGAAATTTCACCTCGAAGACAACCCCGAGGAAAGGCAAAATCATAAGTTCACCCCAGAGATAATCCCGAATGAAATCAAAATGCAATGACACCCAAACACCACACGGTCCAAATAAGGATCGCAAAGCTGGGGACAAAACTATAAGAAGCCACCATAGCAACTTCCAAGCTGCGAACTGTCCAAGACGAGCCAGCTGATCGCCATCAAAAATTGAAAAATACCTCTCAGCTATTTGCTTCATCTTCTCGAATTCTGAATCAGTTAGACTCGACTTCATTTCACAGCAATCGATATGAGCTTTCTGGGATATTTAGGTACAGAGCTCAACTTTTCTGGATTAACGAACAAAGGACCAAACTTTGAGGTTGTAGGACTCATTGGATCCAGCCACAGTTGCACCTACAGCTGGCTTCGGATTCTTTTAACTGGAGATTAGTAGCTCATTTGAAGGAAATTTGGAAAAAAGATAGATTTTCTAGAGAGAGAGTTCAGATCTAGAGAGAGAAAGGCTTTATTTCTACATTAAATCACAAGATTTGTGTTGAATCAATCCATTATATTATAAAGCTTGCATATCTAGAGTAAGACATCTCAAATCCAAGCCAAAAGAAGCTCGTTTCTTCCTTCCCTAAGGTAAAAAAAGTGAATCTTTTGTACATTTCAATGTAAATATAGTTCAATCAACTAGATCTATTTCAATGTACTTTTTATATATAGCTAGACTTGTTATTTTGTACATCTATTGTGCGCTAGTTGGTAAATTTATCTATTTTATCGATTAGTTTTTACATATTTAGATATAAATCAATTCTTGTTACTAGATATACCTTGATCTAGTCGGATCTAGTCCTAAATCGGTTCATGAGCTTCAAAGCTCGAACCCCCATGCTAGATCGACTTAAATCTAGGATAAATCTAGTCATTTTAATGTTTTCAATCAATTTTGGTTACTACGTAGAGCCCTAGATCTATATCTAGTGGTGATAGGTTCCTAACTATCCGTGATAGGGATTTCAATCAAGGAATCAGCTAATAACGGGTTTAGGATACATGATATACATTCAAGCATATTAATGTGCCTAGGAATCCTAGGGTTGAGATCCACTAATCGGATCTCCACTAG
The DNA here is from genome assembly GCA_020205605.1 of Panax ginseng. Taxonomy (NCBI): domain Eukaryota; kingdom Viridiplantae; phylum Streptophyta; class Magnoliopsida; order Apiales; family Araliaceae; genus Panax; species Panax ginseng. The sequence goes on from CM035137.1 coordinate 45,909,459, forward strand.
ATTCCCATGATGGACATTTGGTTTATAATGTAATATCAAACCGTGCAAATCATTGTATATGTAATATTGGGCCTTAAAACTAATTCTAGGGCTTCGTCCCAAGAGACCGGATTTAAGGCCCCATGATAATGAAAATTATGATTATGGGTGTTCGGGTCTATCGAGATGATTTTCAAGCCTGGACATGGCCCAACCCTTTTTGATGCTTTCTTTCAAGCATTATCGATAAAACAATTTTCAAACAAAACATCAAAGTGCTTTTATAAAAAATAATAAAGCACTTTGGGGTTAGATAAATCTATGTTTAAAAATTGGAAGTATCAAAGGACCTTGATTCTTATTTGGCGAAGGATTTGAAAACATTGTTTTCCAAAACCTCAGTTCAATACATTTTGTCTAAAAATAAACTTTTCTTTAAATCAAATCCTTCGTGTATAAGTCCAAAGAGGTAGAACACTACTTTTAATAACGCCATTCATAGCCTAAAATAACGCTTAGAACAACCCTTAAAATCAAAGCACGTAACACAAGTCAAATAAATATCAAAATTATTTCCATAATCACACACACACTTAATGCTTAAGAAAATCAACAAGATGCGGTAACCGTGTTTTCACGGAAGTCAGGGGGTGCCTAACACCTTCCCCTCGTTTAAGAAAGCCCCCGAATTCCATGAATCTCGGGTTCCAGACCAATTCTACGGAGTCACATATTGGGCCATATTGCAAAAACCTTCAAAATCAGGATGTGTTGGTTCATCCATTTGAAATTATACCGACCGGTGACTATCTAATTCCCACTCATTAAAACCAATCTTTTCAAATAATCGGCATTTATTTCGGTCGTGTATTCCTAAAAACTCACCCTTTAAATAAATTAAATCAATATATCAAAATACAAAGGGTAAAAATAACAAACATACGAGGTAAACAAAATTTTCCAGCATCGATAAGTGGCGACTCTACTGGGAAGCAGAATTCAATCTTATTGATTTTCACTTTTTTCATTTGCATATTGTGTGAATGATCTGTGTGTGATGAAGTCTCAAATTGTTTCAAGTGCTTTATATTAATGCCTCGCACAATGTCATCATTTGCATATGGTAAGGCGCGATGAATATATGTTGTGTGATTCCTCCATTCAGAGGCAAACCCGTCAGTTGTTTATTACTAGACTCTAAAGGGCGTTCCCTTGTGAGGCTCAGGAAAGGCACCACTCAAATCTGCTCCAATTGAAAGATAAGATGTTTTCATCAAGTAAATTACAAAAATTTGGGAACCTCCATGCCATAAAAACTAGCGATAGTGATCCTAAGATAGGCCAGCCTCTGAAAAAAACCCCAACATACGGGATGTCTCTTCATGCCTTGATTAATTACTCTTTCTTATGTATAAATGTCATCAATCTTAAAACTCTCATTTATATATTCTTATCTTATCTTGTCATCAAAATGAACTTACCTTGTTTTTAGAGGAAAATATTAAAAAACTCTAAACCTAATGCATAACATATCATGCATCATACCTTCTACCAATATCAAGACTAAACTATACACCATTGTTTGTGCAGATTGGTCCTAGAACACAGTCCTAAGCGAAAAAGGCATGATAACCACCAACCAAAATGGCCGAGAGTAGTGCACCAGAACCTATCCACATATCTCAGGAAGAGTTTGAGAATTTCAAGAAGCAGATTACTAAAATGACAAGGCTGTTAAGAGAGCAGTACAAAATAGCTCAAGAGCCTAAACTGAAAGTTCAAACTGAATCCTCTGCACAAGGAAACATCCACATGCCAGAAAAGGTCAGGGATACCCAAATACCTACTTTAGTATCCCAACTTGACAGTGGATCTGCCAAAGAGGCCGTTAGTAAAGGTCCGATAAAGATAATCATAGACCTTCGAGAAAACAAAGAAATGGGGGATATCCAAAAGAAGGTCAGACTAATGGAGGAAGCCATCCGATCTATCAAGGGAACATGGTCCTACGACATTGTCAATTACTCTAACTTATGTATTTTCCCAAAGGCCAGATATCTAGATAAATTTCAAGTCCCAGAGTCTGAAAAACATAATGGATTAGGCGAACCTCATACCCATCTAAAGGTTTACATTGGTGAGCTAGGATCTTATGCCGAGGATGAAAGCCACAGGATTCAACTTTTCTAAAAGAGCCTTACTAGGGAAGCTCAAACTTGGCATGCCAGAATTGATAACTCCAAGATCCATAGCTGGGAGAAATTAGCCCATGCCTTCCTAAACCAATACAACTTCCAATCCCAAATGGCCCCGGATCGATACCGAGTGACCAAAGTCAAAAAGAAAAGTAATGATTCATTCCGGGAGTATGCACAAAGGTGGAGGCGCATGACAGCCCAAGTTAACTCGCCAATGAATAAATCTGAAATGGTTGTAGACAGTCAAAATTTTGTATTCCTATTACTAACCCTGCAGGAGGGCAAAATCTGTGACAACCCGAGAATTTAGACAATTTATTAAAATCTTAAATGATTGATTTAAGGTCAAATATTAGACCTAGACAGAAAATAAGTGTATGCGTTTGATGTTATTGGGAAGGAATTCTGAGGATTTCAAAATTCGGTAAAGGATTTAGGTGAATTATTCAGAATTAAGTTTATATGTGTTTATTTTCTGTGTTTATGATTATGTATGTGTACAAAATGTGGTTAAGGATCAAGTGTTGACCAGATAAATTATATCTGTGTCAAACCCTAATATTATTTAGAACGACAACGTTCAGTTAGAAAACCCTAACGTCTGATAAGAAAACCTAGAAATCGGTTATGGAAACCCTAGTTTCAGTTCCGGGAATCCGAAACCCTAATTCGGATATTAAAAACCCTAGATTGGGAATGCAATGCTATATATAAGGTTTAACGTTATTAATTATAAATTTATTAGGGAAACCCTAATGAATTACTTGAAACCCTAAGTGCTTATTAGAAAACCCTATTACCGGCCTATGGAAACCCTAATTATAGTTTCGAGAATTTGTAACCCTAATTCAGATATTAAAACCCTAAATGGGAAGCTAGAAGATAAGTATAGAGTTTCTATGTTATTAATTGTAAGTATAATTAGGGATAACCCTAATTGATTTATTTGGAAAGCCCTAAATTCTAATGTAAGAAACCCTAATATGCAATTAGAGAAAACCTAATTATTAACTTATAGAGTGTAATGTTAATTAGGAAGCTTTAACCCTAATTAGCAAGCTTGAATGAGATTAGTAATCTTTTTACTGTAAATTAGGAAACCCTAATCTAAATTAGGAAACCCTAATCTAAATTAGGAAACCTAATTTCTAAATTTGAAAGATTATTTTCTATGTAAAATCCTAATTAGTGGATTATAAACTCTAATGACCAATTATGATCCTAATTGTTAAATTAGCAAATTTATTTAGGGTATAATAATCCTAATTGGCAAGCTTAATTTATGATTAGGAAATTTTAATATAATTATCAAACCCTAAACCCTAAGGGTTAAAACCTAGTAGTTGTGGGAAATTACCAAGTTGCCTTGTACCTTATGTGTAAAAAGACCAAACTATCCTTCTTAATATTTTAATGGGATGGAGTGTAGATCTAGCCTAGTATGTGGTTGGTGACCAACCCTAGCTAGCCATGTGCCTATATCTCACAAATGACTAATCTAGAATTTAAAATGGTAAGGAAATGACATAAGTGCCCTTTTGAGTGTTTTAGTGAGCTAGCTTGTAATTGTGGCCAAAACTTTAGTTGTTCAACCACCTAAACCACTCCCTTGACTAAAGATGACAAAGAATCACCCCTTTTCCAACCATTCATGCATCTAGCAATTGTATATATAGATTAGAGAGAGAGAAATTCATTTGGTTACTAATTTTTGCATAATAACCATCCTTGACTCTCTCAAGCTCTTAGCTCCGAAATTATCTAGCATTATAGTCCTAAATCCAAGCCCCACGATCACAAACAATGATCGGAAGCCAAAATCAAGAAATCAAAGTTAGAAAAGGTATAAAACCCTAAGCCTAGAAATCCTTTGATTCGATGTTATTTGTTGCAATTGATTGTTTAATGTTGTGTAATAAGATGTTAATTGATGATCTGGGTTGATAAATCAAAGACCCATAACATCAAAGTACACGAATTTGAAGATTTGAGCAAGTTGGAAAAATCGAAAATTTTGGTCTGACAGTCAAATGTCAGTGGCCATAGATCTTTGCTCGATCATGATTTTTGTTGTTTAAAAGTTGTTATGTGTAGTCTGATATGTGGTCTTTAATATGCAAAAAGAATCAAGTTCATATCTGTTATAGATTGGGAGTTATAAGTGGTCAAAACCCGTTGACCAAAACTGTCAAGAACACGAACCCAGATTTTTGTAGAACAACTTCCGTGTTCAACTTTGACCGGCCAGATCTTCCTCATGCTTTGATGTTAATGTGTTATGATGCTTTGTAGTTATAGTCCTACATGTTGTCTACACACTTCAATTGATATATCACACAAACAATACACGGATTGCAAGTTATAAGGATCCAAAGTAGGCACCTCGACTGTTCTTCAGTCGAAGAACAGGATTGTCAGAGTTTTTGATGGCCGATATCTCTTAGATTTGATGTTGTTTAGCCATGATGTTTGTTGCAGTTGTAGAATTACATGAGTACTACAATCTGAAAATTTTACCAACTCATAAAGCAACAAGAACACTGTTTTAATTGTGGTCAAACCAGCCCCTCGCACGCTGCCTTGTCAGTGTTCTTGAGGCTCAAGAATACCTAAGGCGACAGATAAGCGTCGCTAAAGCCTTTAGCGACGGGTTTTGAATTATTTTTAATTTTTGGAAATTCCGAAAATGATTTAAAAATTAGAAAAAATAGTTTTTAATTATTAAAAATACATTTTAAATTCTGAAAAATTATTTTAAAGCTTGAAAAATAGTTTTTAATTATTTTGAGCATATTTCAAAAATATTTAATATTTTTGGAATATAAATGGTATTTATTTATTTAATATTAATATTAAATAACTTATTTAAAATAGTTTTAATTCATGGAAAATCATGAAAAATTATATTATGGTGTTTGAAAATATTTTAAGTTATTTTTGATAACTTTTGATATTTTGTGATGAATTTCATTAATATTTATTATTAATGATAATTAGTTTATTTAATGAATATATTAAATAAATTGTGGAAAAAATAGATTTAATGCTTTAAAAATCATATAAAAATGATTTAAGTGTTATACAAATATTTTAAGTTATAAAATATAACTTTTGATATATTGGCATGAAAATATTAATATTTTAATATTTTTAGCAATTATCGGATAATGGATTTGATTGTTTAAAAATCATAGAAATATGATTTTAAGGTATTAAAAATACTTTGATATATTATAATATTATAATATGATTTTCATTAATATTTAATATTAAATAATATTAATGATCAAGGAATAATGTTGTATTTACATTAAATATCGCTTATTGATTAATGTTTTGAATTACTTTAAAATACATTTAAAGAAGTAATAAAGTATTGAAAATACTTTGAGATATTATGAATATGAAATAATATTGTGGCATGTAATTCATTAATGGTTATTATTAAATAAATATTAATGAAATTAGAATATTGTGTCGGTGGTAATGATTAGAAAATCATGATAAATGATAATAATTATTTGAAAATTTTTATGAGCCTATGGAAAATTATTCTGACTGACTAGAAAATTATCTGTGATAATTGTTAAGTGTTTAAGCAGAGTTTAATTGAACTTAAACTCGAGTATTGAATTTACTAGAATCGCGGGATGTTAGAATGGTGTCGATTTCAATTCGAACTGAAATAGATTGACTTGAGACTAAGTCTTATGTGTTGTATAGACTGATAGGATTATGTGATAATGTATTTAGGTTATTTTATACTGTGATGATATTATTCTAATATTTGGAGATCGGTATTATCTCAGATTAGGACTTCGATAAAGCTAAGTTATATTTCGTGATTTATCGAATCAACCTTAACAAGCAAGTTTGTTTTTCTTAACTCTACTAAGAGTACTTATTTTATTCGAGATATGCTTATGGTTAATCATTGTTGATTGCCATGTAGAATTGTACTCTGTACATCTTGTATGTATAAGTCGTATGAAAGGTCGATCACCTTTCATTACCAGTTGGTCCAGATATATATTGTTCATATGTAATACTTGTTCAATCAAAGTTTGTTCATGCTAATTCACAACTACATTGTGAATTATAGCCACTTTTATTATTCTAAATCTTTCAATCATGATATATCCTTAAATTGTATTTAAACTTGTCAAGCAACTTTCATGCTCACCCTTGCTATATCATGATAAAACATTGCAGATTAAGACGAATGTTTCGGATACAAGGAAAGTTAAAGACAGTTCCAGCTTAGAGTTAATATACGCGATTAGATTTGTAATAGCCTTGTATGATGATAATATCATGTGTCAGATAAGTTATGAATTGTGTATAAGTTATGGTTACTCGACCTTGGGGATAGTGTATAATATTTAATGTATAAACAATTTATGTTTATATCTTCCGCAATAGTAGTAGAATGAGTGAATCGGATCCGCGGTGAATTGGGGCCCGGATTCGGGGCTCTCAAAAAATTGCCTTCAAGAGATTACCCTGGAAGTTATATAAGTTTCAATCCTAGAGATAACTATAGAATACTAAGTTTTCAATCTAGGAGATAACCATGAGAGATTCAGTTTCAACCCCAGAGACAACTCCGGGAGATTCAGTTCCAACATCAGAGATAACCCGGAGGGATGCAGTCTAAGTTCCGGAGATAACCTCAAAAAAGTCAGTTTCAACCCTGGAGACAACCCCGGGACACTCAGTTCCAATCCCAGAGATAACCCTGGGAGATTAAGCCACCTTAAAGATAACCCTGAGGACATTCAGCATTCACAACAGCCAAATCTCAGAGATAACCTTGAGCAACGACTGCGACATTTATGCAAAAGTTAGAGATAACCCCGGTGGGGGAAAAATCATCATTTTTGCCACCTCAACATTATATTCAAGTCATCTCAACACATTTTAATCCACACTACATATCAAAGTGTCCCACAAGAACCATAGCTCAAATCCCGAGTGACTACTACACAAGACAGTACAACGGATAGACTTTGAAGACTTGGAGATCTGGTCATGGACCCATCTTCCTGACTTCGTACAACCTTTAATCCAATGTCATTACGTAGCTCTTGACAACAACTTCCTGAAAATGTACAACACTCCTTTATTAGAAGTCCAGATTAAAAGTTATGAAGGTTCGAGCGGATAACGCATAGCCAAAGTGCACGTACTTTGAGACGACAGGACCCGTATGGCCCGGGGAAACCCGGGGAACCGCACGTAGACCCGCGGCTATTGCGGGTTGACCCACGGCCATCTGGTCATTAAATATGAGCTATTGGTGACTCATTTCAAAAAAGAGACAAGGAGAGAAAACTCTGTCCATTTCAGCTTGTAACCCCTTCTAGAGTGCTCTAAACTGAGTTATTCTTCTTTCTAAACACTTGTAAGCTCGTGTTTTGTAACATATTGAAGTTTAACCGGTGGAAATCGAGTTTTCAGGTGGAAAAAGCTATCTAAAGTCTTCTTGGCAGCCCACTATAAGATTTTTCAAGTTTTTAAGCTTTTTATTACTTCTATACGTATATATCTACTAATGTTGAGAGTCGCATTATGTGGGTATGCCCGGATGGTCGATCCGTGGCGTTTTATTGCTTATATATATATATATAAGATGTAAACGCACCGCATATTATATATATATATATATATATATATATTTACATTTCAATCAGGCCTGGAGTTTACTTCGTGGCCATTTACCGCTTATATATATATATATTTACATTCACGTCTAGCCTGGAGATCACTTCGTGACCTTTTACTGCTTTTATATATATATATATATATATATATATATATATATATATCTACATTTTAAAGTCTTGCCTGAAGTTTACTTCGTGGCAGTTGATCGTCCATATATATATATATATATACCCGCGGCCATCTGGTCTTTAAATATGAGCTCTTGGCAACTTATTTGAAAAAAAAAGAGAAAAGGAGAGAAAACTTTGTCCATTTCAGCTTGTAACCCCTACCAGAGTGCTCTAAACTTAGTGATTCTTCTTTCTAAACACTTATAAGCTCGTGTTTTGTAACATATTAAAGTTTAACCGGTGGAAGCCGAGTTTTCAGGTGGAAAAAGCTATCCGAAGTCTTCTTGGCAGCCCACTATATGATTTTCGAGTTTTTAAGCTTTTTATTACTTCTATACGTATATATCTACTAATGTTGAGAGTCGAGTTGTGTGGGTATGCCCGAATCGTCGATCCGTAGCTTTTTATTGCTTATATATATATAATTACATTTCTGTCTGGCCTGGAGATCAGTTCATGACCTTTTACTTCTTTTATATATATCTACATTTTAAAGTCCTGCCTGAAGTTTACTTCGTGGCAGTTGATCGTCCATATATATATATATATATATATTTATCGATTTTATAAATATCTGCTTTAATTGCTTTCATAATGTAGATATTTAATCGTTCAGCTTGTGGGCTAGATTTTCCTCAATCTGGCTACCTCTAAATTTAACCAGTTCAAAGTGCCTAAACTGGAACCATTAAAGCTAGAATGGTTTAGATTTACTTAAATCTAGTTCTTTTTTTAGCTTTTGTACATATTTCTTTTTCATCTGAGCCTAGGAATCATGTGATCACAGATTCAGTCTTTGAATCTAGATTTGGTTCCCATGATGGATATTTTGTAGCTGCAGCCAGCTTGTAAATTATCTACAGTGTCCGGATATCCTTAGATGGTTTTCATTCCCACAAGGAGTTCGGCACTACTATATATCTTATTTTCTCGAAAATGCCTCACATCTTGAAAATAAAGCAATCAAGTCAAACACATAATAAAATGGAAGTATCAAAGGCCTCAATTACTATTGAGCGTAAGGGTTTGAAAAACTAGTTTTACAAAACTTCACTGCTATATCTTGTTAAAATTAAACTTTTATACAAAAGTCAAACCCATTGTATATAGGTGCAAACAAGGCATAACACTACTTCCAAACATCTGCACATAGACCTTACTCACACACACATAAACAGATAAAAGTTTAATTAAAAGTGGCGGTAATCATGTTATCACAGCAGTCGGGGGGTGCCTAATACCTTCCTTCTGCTTAATCAAGCCCCCAAAACCTAATGAATTTCGGTTTCTCAGACTAGTTAAACGGTGTCAAACCATCAGGTCTTTGGGCAAACTTTTTCTCGGTTGAGTTAGTGCAACCATTTAAAAATACCAGCTGGCGACTCTAACTGTCAAATCTTCAACATATACATGTCGGACCCTTTCTGTAACGACCGAGAAATTCATATTTTAATGTAAAATGATTTTATTAAATTAAATAATTATAAAATCATATTATTTGTGATATCAAGATGGTTGTCATTCTATAACCTATTGATGTTGGAATGTCGTAGTATTTTAGCTACGTGAAGGAATTAAAGTGTTTGAATTTCTAAGACGAAAATAAAAGTTTTCCGAGAAATTTTTTGAAAAACACTATTCATCGATATTTGCTCGGAAATTATTTTTGAACTTCCGAGAAATACGTAATGATAGAATATCAAAGTAAGACGAATTATGTAATAATAATCTAGTTATGGAAAATGTAGTATTTCTCTTGCGGACTTAATTCAAGAATATTAAGGAGAGCGAAGTATTAGTAAATAAGTATTAATTGTATGATACTTAGGTATTGTACAAGGGAATGAAAACGAGTATAATACGAAGTATTATACAAGTTTGTATGAAGAATGGAATATCGATATAACAAAGTTGTATACTGAAGTATATCTGAGAATAATACATGTATAATATGTATATGTATTAAGCAATGTTAATGGACTTGGAAGATTGGTTAACAATTGGTACAAGCCCAAGTAAATTAAATGCTAAGGCCCAATGTTAATTAATAAACAAGTTAATGTTTATTAATGCAAGCCCAAAAGGTAGGTTAATCTAAGTCCAAACTAAAGTCCAATGAATTGTTTGAACCATGGGGAAAACCATATTAATATGGGTAATGTGTAATGACCAAGATAAGTGGTGACCAAGTTAGTGTGGTAACCAAGATTAATAAGTAGTAACCAAGTTAAATGTGTGGTGATCAAATTAATGTAATGACCAAGTAAAAGAATTAATGGCCAAGCAAACGATAAGTTTTGTGTTAGCCAAGTAATGAATAGTAAGGAGGTGGCTTAAGGAGGTGGGTGGATTTAATGACTAAATTGCCCTAACTTTGTAAGTTCTATAAATAGGGAAGGTTGGCAAGCCATTTAGCACTTGTTTAAACAATCCAACACTTACAAAGTGCTTAATTGGTAGAGAGTTTAAGTTACAAATAAGTCACTTCCATAAGCAACAACAAGAAGAAGAAGTTACTTACCAAGACTTCTAAAGTAAGACTTCTTCTCTAAATTATCTTCTATCTCTATTCATGATAGGTTGATAAGCAAAGATGAATTAAGGAACATGAATGTTAAGAAGTAAGAAGAATGTGTAAGTAATGAACTTAAGCCACATAAGTTGGTAATAAGTCATTTAAGCTAGCATAAGTTATAAACTTATGTGAAAGTATTATGAACTTGTAATGAGTTTATTAATGGAAGTAAAGAATTTGTATGTATATGAATCATATATACATGATTAAAACTATATGTGAAAACATATATGCATGGTGATTAAAAGACTATAACTTTCATAAGTTATGATCAATGAAGCTATAAGTAGTTTATAATGGAATAAGTTATAAGCTCATGAATGAATAAAGTCAAAATCCAACAATGAAAATAAGTTGTTGTATTAGGTTTATGGATGTGTGCATAGAATGAAATGAATGCAAGTGAAGTAATGAACAAATTCTAAGTAATGAAGATTTGCCGGAAATCGCACGATTAGACGATAATCGTCGAATTCGTGAAATTCCCGGATTAGAAGTCAAATTTTGAGTTTGAACTCAGAAGTGTTATTTTCCAATGGAGACAAGTAATATTCATTATTTTAGAGTTGCGGACTCGAGAATGATTGAATTCCAACTTATAACGAAGAAACGAGCATTGAACGTTCACGAACGTTTATCATTTACGTTAAAATGAACCAATAGGTGAATTTTTAGCAAACGAAGTCAAATAGATAAAAATTTTGCATGAACGCATAAATTACGTAATTTGTGAACCGTAGACTTTTGAACGAGCCAATTCGGACTTATAACAAAGAAGTTATGCGTCCAGAAAGTTCACAAAATTTAAAGTTTGAAAAATATTCGGTGCAGACAGAGTTGGCCACTATGCCAACCCTAGGCAAATGATGAAGCCAATGATACTGTAATAAAAGATATCTAAGCATCACCGAAACTTCGCTACCGCAACGTGAAGTATAGTACTAATGATGGCACCGCAGACGCCACGAGCGAAGCGGAACCATGACATATCGGAAAGTGAGCCGCAATACTGAGTTCGGACTTCTCCATCGTTAACTTGTCTTTGCAGCGTGAGTTGTAGTAATAAAAGAAATGCAATGCCGCATGCCGCCTCTCGAGCAATGACAGTGAAGGATGTTTATAAGTATAAAGAAGGAATGATAATGGATTTAAAAATAAACATACTTTAAGTAACATAAAGTAACATTGTTTAAACTTTGTTAAACCTTAAGGATGTTGTATAAAGGTTGAGATAACCTAGTCAAATGAATGTAATTATAATGATGAACCGGAACGAATAGTAAATGAATCTAATACACAATTAGATTGAGATGAAGGGCAAGATGTAGTCATATACATACTTGGTTATATATGACCTAATGTGAGGCATTATGTGATCATGTATTGTAGAGACTTGAAAGACTTAAATTATACCGTAGCAGACGCTAAAGGCAAGTATTCTAACTCTTGTCACAGTTCAATCTGAACAAGTTTTTGAAGTTCATGTATCCTTACGCATGAATTGATATTCAAGGAAGTTAAAGCCAATTTCTTTGGCTAGACTTGACATATTCAGTGGATTATTAATAATCTATTCATCTGTTATCAAATGTTATTATCTTTGGTCAACTACTTGATATGGTTTTCAAAAGAAGACTAAAATGTTAAACAAATATTTTTGTCGGTTAAAAGACAGGCACGCGAGGTTTCCACCAATTAAACGTACATACATTTAATGAATGTAGTGTTGATCAACATAAAGTACAATAGGCTGATCACCTAGAAGTGCTCGTAAGTAATACCGGGCTTACATACTTAGTTCCGGGTTGTCCTTTTCAAAGAAGAATGAAATGCTCGAGCTCTCTGACCGGAGTGAATGTTTTGCTGAATATTGTTATTATTGTAAAATATTTTGAAAGAAAGATGAAGTGCTATTTTGAATCATCAATAATACTTCATAACTATTGTTTAGTTATTAAAGATATACGATTCGTATGTATCAAGCATGTTGTTATTGAAATTGTCATACTTGCTGAGCTAGTTATGCTCACTCTTGCTGGAACCATATGAATGCAGTTAAGACTGAACGTCCCGAAGGATCGAATAAGGATAAAGGAAAAGCTAAGGCAGATCATTAAGCTGTTTATGTAATAGTATAGGTTATTGTTGTAATGTTATTAATATTATGACAATGAACCTTTGAAGTGGGTTTAGAACTTGGGATAATGTAAATATTATTTTGATAATATAGAAGAGATGTTCGTTCTTTTGAGGCTTTTCAATTGAATGAATGTATGAGTGTTAGTACAGTATAGCACCATCTGCTGGGTTGGAAGATACCTGGATTTGGGGGCGCTACATTTTCAAACTTGTTTTTTTAAATAAATCTCACCTAAAATGAGACCACCAAAAGACAAGAATAGAAAGGGACAAATAAAAATCCCGACGTCGACAATGGGGACTCCAGTAAGAGGACTTAAGCCGCTATTCAAGCTTTTCCAAAACTTTTATCTGCTTACGTGTGAATATTACATTTACATTGAATGGATGTATACTAATGCTTTATTTCCTACACTTTAGTGCTTTGTACCATATCTGCCTGTGATATTAGTGCTTTTCACATGTCATCGTTTCCATACGGTGAAACACGATGTATGTGAATGTATGTTGTGTGATTCCTCTACCAGGAGGCTAACCCGTCGATGTTTGATTACTGGACTCGTCGGAAGACTAATTCCATGAGGCTCAGGAAAGGCACTACCCAGATTCACTCTAGTTGAAAGATCAGATTAACTTCCCATCGAGTAAATTACGATGATTTGGGGACCTTCATGCCAAAAAGCCGCGACAATAGCCTAAGATAGGTCAGCCTCTAATAAACCAAATACAGAGGGAAGTCTCTTCATACCTTCACATTTCAATTACTTATAATTTTAATTATTTGTAATTTCATTTCCATGTCAATCTCAATGTAATGGAAAATATAAAGGAGTATGTGAACATGCATTACCTTTTCATATCGAGACCTGTCATGCTATCCTATCATCAAAATGACTGAAATCTGTTTTGCAGGAGAACCTTAGAACACTCCTAAAAAATGGACATATTACATAGCATGTAACATTTCCCCATTTTCCCAGACTAAACTACATAGTTTTTTTTAGGGAAACGATTGGTCCCATTACCCGTTCAAAGTCCAAGAAGGCACTAAGCCCACAGTCAGACATGACTACAAGTTCCCAGCCTAATCCTACTCCTGTCTCTAGCGAGGAGTTCGAAGGATTGAGCAATCAAATAAAAGAGTTGGTTGTTCTCCTCAAAGAACTACACAAATTAACTCAGTGTCCACAAATACCCATTCAAACAGAGTCCTCTACACAAGGAGGAACCCAAGGTCTGGACAGAGAAGTCCCAATACCTGAGTCTCAGATTGAGAAATCCAACAAAACCCCTGAAATTACCCATCTTAAAGAAGATTAAGACACTGGTGATATTCAGAAGATGGTTCGACAAATGGAAGAGACCATTCGGTCCATTAAAGGGATTAGAACGCACAGAAGCGTGTCCTATTCAGACCTTTGCATCTTCCCTGGGGTTCATTATTTGGAGAAATTCAAGACTCTCGATTTTGAGAAATATGATGGATTGGGAGATCCTTACACCCACTTAAAAAAGTTTATTAAAGAGCTCAGATCCTATGCCGAGAATGAAAAGTAGAGAATGCAGCTATTTCAGAAAAGTCTGACTGGAGAAGCCAGAGCATGGTACACCAGATTGGATAACTCCAAAATTCATAGCTAGGAGGAGTTAGCCAATGTTTTCCTCAGTCAATACAGCTTTCAAACTCAGATGGCTCCAAACCGGTATCAAATTACCAAAGTCAAAAAGTAAGTCAATGAGTCATTCAGAGAGTATGCCTAAAGAAGGATGCGAGACCCCAAATTTTATGAATAAAGATTTAAATTTCTCGAAAAATATTTTTGAATATTATGGTGTCGATTTGATATAATGTTATAGTTGTGGGTAATATTTATAAATTTTTCAAAGTAAGCAAGTGGTTATATAATATTCAATTGGTCGGGGAATATTCGTTTTAACAGGGAATATTCATACGATGGCACAATCATTGGTGGACCCCTCAACAGAAGTATTGTCGTAGTTAGAAAATGATAGAATTATCTTTTTATAAAAATAACGACAAAAGTGTTACCGTTAAAACTGTTGAACTACTCGGTACTAAAAGTACAGTAATATGCGTGGTTGCATAGTAGCACATGGTATTGATTATTGATGCTTACGTAAGAAGTCACTCAGTTATACTCAATTATTACTACAGTAATTGTTGCATCATATCTCTCATATTATTGATTCAATTATGGTCACAGTATCATCTGCATAATATGATATATTATTAAATCAAAATTGAGACGACAAAGTTATTCATATTATTATTTGCAATATTGACAATGTCTAGAAGTTCTGTCAAGGAGAGGTTCGGTCACCTAATTGCGCGCCAATAAGGAGAAATTCTTATCGAAAAGCCCCCTCTTTACTAGGAACGACCTGGTTGTTATATATTGTGAGTTATAATATTAATGATGAATAAGTTCGTGTTGATTAAAGATGAAACTGATAGTTCCATTGTGTTGGAATTATTAGTGTTAGTGAAAATCGACATTTATTTCGATAATAATTGATGTCTGGGGGTTATATTGACCAATCGGGTAATTAACCGGATAAATGAGCAATTAATTGCTATTAATTCACATGATTATAACTATTTGTTCACATGTGTGTACTATTGATTCACATTCTTGTACTATTAGGGGAGTTGGTGCAAGAATGATAATACTTGAATGACTAAGTTAAAAATGGAGGTATAGATGGAGGTATTATACTGTAATTCATATTTTCACATGATTATAACTATTGGTTCACTTGTTTGAACTATTGATTCACATTATTTACTATTAGGGGAGGTGGTGCAAGTTTGATAATACTTGCAGGACTAAATTAAAAATAAAAGAAAAGTTGGAGGTATTGTATTGTAATATTTCGAGCCCAAAAATGTGCAATTTTTGAAACTATATTTTCCTATAAATAGAAGCTCATTCTTCCTTCATTTCTCACCAATTTACTAAAGCTATAGAGCAATTCTTCTGTTATATGGTGAAATTCTTGTATACACGGACTACCGTATATATGGTGAAATTCTTCTATTAGTCCATTCTTTATTATTATGTTGGAATAACCTGTCTATGTGAAGTACCGCATACGTGATGAAATTCTTCTATTATTCCATTCTTTATTATTCTTTCGGAATATAATGTTTGTGCGTTTACGCATGACCTGGTTCCATTATTTATTATTCTGTCGAAATATCCTGTCTGTGCGTTTACGCGTGACTTGGTTTCATTATTTATTATTCTGTTGGAATATCCTGTCGGTGCGTTTACACATGACATGGTTCCATTATTTATTATTATATTGGAATAACCTGTCTGTGCGGTCTATCGCATGCCTGGTGAATTCTTCTATTATTCCATTCCTTATTGTTCTGTTGGAATAACCCGTCTATGTGGATTACCACATGCATGGTGAATGATCCTTTGTATTCATTCTTTATTAAATTGTGGAAATGATCTGTTTACGCGGATTATCGCATGGCGGATGAAAATCCATTTGCAGTTTCGTATATTCTATTATACTCGTATGAGATATCAATTCTTTTGTACTCGTCATGAAATATCATTTTATTTGGTATTTTTTGTTATGAGTTACTATTCACGGGTTACTATTCACCCGGTTACTATTCACTCTAGTATTCTTCACTCGGGTATCGGGGCACTTTTTATGTCAGAATACTATTCATGGGTTACTATTCATAGGTTACTATTCACCCAAATTACTATTCACCCGAATATTATTCACTCGGGTATTTGGAGTACTTTTCATGTCGGGGTACTATTCACAAGGTACTATTCCTGAACTACTATTCATAGGGTACTATGCACGACAAAAAATTGATTGTTTTCTCTCCAAATTATTTTTGGTGCATGAATATTATTCTTGAATTTTACTCTACAAAGAAGTATCATGTTGATAATTTGGACGTTATTGATTTCAGGACAAATTAACTTATAAATCTTAAAAATTTATTCTTGAACTTGTTTTATTGAATTATTATGTCATTGTCATCATCCTCATGCTTATATTATGATGAAAGTCATCTTTGGCTTACGTGCATAAATGGACTTGGTATGATAATGACCAGGGATCATTCGGTATAATCATGACCTGTAATGTTATAAATGATGTGGTAAAAGTCCTCGGTTCGCAAAGACATCGATGGACGCTTTTTGGTATGATTATGACCAGTGGATTATTATTCTAAGATAGTCATGACCATTGATGATTCAATGAATATCCTTGGCCCAGAAAGCGTGGATGATTCGATGATGTGGTTTATTTATTGTCGAGTCTCAAATGATAAAAATTGATGAAAACATTTTAAATTATAGAAGATAGTAGATATCATGCTCTACTTGATTCTTCTAATGGATTGCTTATTCACCGCAGCTTAAACTTGATGTCTATTGTATTTTATCGGTTTAACATTGTTAAAGACTAATGATAATTTATTTTGCATTATCTTAGTCATAATATTTCTTCTCGGGCTAGTTGAGCTCACCCTTTCTTTCATTGTTCTCTTGTGAAATGAGAATATAGTCGGGACTAGTCGAGGAATGGAGTGATGGTCTAGGATAAATGGCTTTAGTAGTCCCTCACTATTCTACGTAATAATGTGATAATAATTGTAATGAGGACACCATTGAGTGTGGATACCGCTCAGATGATAATATTCTTGTTTAAACTCTCACTATGTTTTGTCATATTTTACACGAATCGTTGTATAATTAAGTTGTATTTGAATTTATGTACCATGTATCCAAGCACTCAAGATGGGTGATTTATACCGCTTTGGGGGCGTCACAGGTTGGTATCAAAGCTTAGGATATGATCCCTAATGAGATGTGAGACAAGAACTAGGAGGGGAGAAACGTGGAATTCCTTCGCTAGTATGACCTACCTAAGTTATTTGGTATTTAATTAGTCGGTCAGAGTATAGGGATAATATGTGATATGTTAATTAACCCTTATTTTATGGCAGTGTTTGAAAATGGCAGCTAATTCCTGGAATGATATTTGATGTGATATGTTAATATGTGATATGTTAATTATATGATATTTAATTAACGACCACCAATTGTATGCTTCAAATGCGGAGGGGAGGGACATATCAATCCAAACTATGTGATGCAGTCCAAAGCATGTTATAATTGTGGAAAAGAAGGTCACTTAGCCCGATTTTGTCATGCACCAAAGTCAAGTCCAGCTGGGACGGTGGCACCAAAGGCGGATATGGACAAAACAAAGTCGGTGGTTTCAGGAAGAGCGTTTTTCGTGACTTTTCAAAGAGTGAGTAGCCCAAATGAAGTTAGCACGAGTTAGTTAATTATAAATTCTTGCGAAGTCTATACCTTATTAGATACCGGTTCTACCCATTCTTTTATTTATCTTACTTGCGTTCAACATTTAAATTTGACTCCGGAGAAATTAGACTTTAACTTATCGGTTGAAACTCCATTAGGAGAAACCTTCATTTCATGTGCTATCCAAGTCTTGGATAAGAGTCACAGTTTTGAATGATATTTCTATTGTTAACAAATTTCCTGATGTATTCTTGAAGACTTCCTAGCCTACCCCTAGAGCGTGAAATCGAATTTTGTATTGACCCTAGTACAAAACCCATTTCTTCAACCCTTAAATATTTCTTCAACCAAAACGAACGTATAATGCGCCAAAGACGTTGGCTCGAGCTGTTGAAGATTACAACTATACCATTCAATACCATTGTGGAAGAGCGAACGTGGTAGCTGACGCGTTGAGTAGAAGATCGTATGCGTTTATGAGTGCGATGTTGTTAACACAAAAACCCATTTTATATAACTTACAAATGATGAAGATAGAGTTAAAGACTCTAAGGACCCACGCACGTGGTGATATCAAATATACGAGTAGAATCGACTTTAATCGATAAAGTTAAAAGTCGCTAAAGCTACAGACTTGGAGCTGATGAATATGAAGAAGAAGGTTCAAGAAGGCGTTATTCTAGAAGTAAGAATTGATGAGGAGAGGAAATCTCAACCCTCGATTTTATTGGCCCATCTGAAATCCTTGATCGAGTAGGAACTATGGCCTATAGACTCGTTTTACCGCCAAGTATGTCGCATGTTCATAACATTTTTTGCGTATCGATGTTACATAAATATGTAGATGACCCAAACCACGTTATTAAATTAGAACTAGACGAGATAGCAGAAGATTTAACGTATGAGGAGATACGTGTTAAAATCTTCGATAAGAAAGATCGTATTCAACAATCAAAGGTTATACTTCCAGAGTTAGAATCTGAAATGAAGTCAAGGTATCCTCACCTCTTCGGCATACCAGGTACGTACGTAAATTTCGAGGGCAAAATTTCATAAGGAGGGGAGATTGTGAGACCCCAAATTTTATGAATAAAGATGTAAATTTCTCGAAATATATTTTTGAATATTATGGTGTGGATTTGATATAATATTATAGTTGTGGGTAATATTTATAAATTTTGAAAAGTAAGCAAGTGGTTATATTATATTCGATTAGTCGAGGAATATTCGTTTTAACAGGGAATATTCGTACGATGGCACAATCATTGGTGGACCCCACAACGAAAGTATTGTCGTAGTTAGTTAAAAATGACGTAATTATCTTTTATAAAAAATAATGGCGAAAGTGTTACCGTTAAAACTGCTGAACTACTCGGTAGTAAAAGTACAATGAATACGGCATTGGTTGCATAAGTAGCACACCAGTATTGATTATTGATGCTTATGTAAGAAGTCACTCATTTATACTCAATTATTGCTACAGTAATTACTGCATCATATCTCTCATATTATTGATTCAATTATGGTCACAATATCATCTGCATAATATGATATATTATTAAATCAATAATTAAGATGACAAAGTGATTCATATTATTATTTGCAATATTGACAATGTCTAGAAGTTCTGTCAAGGAGAGGTTTGGTCACCTAATTGCGCGCCAATAAGGAGAAATCCTTATCTAAAGCCCTCTTTCCGGGAGCGACCTTCGGTTGTTAAATATTGTGAGTTATAATATTAATGATGAATAAGTTCGTGTTGATTAAAGATGAAATTGATAGTTCCATTATGTTGAAATTATTAGTGTTAGTGAGAATCGACATTTA
Organism: Panax ginseng; assembly: GCA_020205605.1. Lineage (NCBI taxonomy): Eukaryota > Viridiplantae > Streptophyta > Magnoliopsida > Apiales > Araliaceae > Panax > Panax ginseng. The sequence goes on from CM035137.1 coordinate 45,929,347, forward strand.
TTTCGATAATAATCGATGTCTGGGGGTTATATTGACCAATCGGGTAATTAACCGAATAAATGAGCAATTAATTGCTATTAATTCACATGATTATAACTATTTGTTCACATGTGTGGACTATTGATTCACATTCTTGTACTATTAGGGGAGTTGGTGCAAGATTGATAATACTTGCATGACTAAGTTAAAAATGGAGGTATAGATGGAGGTATTATACTGTAATTCATATTTTCACATGATTATAACTATTGGTTCACATGTTTAAACTATTGATTCACATTATTTACTATTAGGGGAGGTGGTGCAAGTTTAATAATACTTGCAGGACTAAATTAAAAATGAAAGAAAAGTTGGAGGTATTGTACTGTAATATTTCGAGCCCCAAAACGTGCAATTTTTGAAACAATATTTTCCTATAAATAGAAGATCATTCTTCCTTCATTTCTCACCAATTCACTAAAGCTATAAAGCAATTATTATAGAGAGAAATTATACAGAGAAAGAAGAAGAGAAGTCTGCTACCTCACTATTCCAGTATCTAGTCTTCTTTTGAGGTAAGGGGTATTATTTCTTTCATATTCATGAAGAGAGCTATTGTTATTCCATTCCTTATTATTCTGTTGGAATAACCTATATACGCGGACTACCGTATATATGGTGAAATTCTTTTGTTATTCCATTCTTTATTATTATGTTAAAATAACCTGTCTATGCGAAGTACCGCATACATCATCAAATTCTTCTATTATTCCATTCTTTATTATTCTGTCGGAATATCCTATTTGTGCATTTACGCATGACCTGGTTCCATTATTTATTATTCTATCGTAATATCTTGTCTGTGCATTTACGTATGACCTGGTTCCATTATTTATTATTCTATTAGAATATCCTGTTGGTGCGTTTGCACATGACCTGGTTCCATTATTTATTACTATATTGGAATAACCTGTCTGTGCGGTTTATCGCATGCCTGGTGAATTCTTCTGTTATTCCATTCCTTATTATTCTGTTGGAATAACCTGTCTATGTAGATTACCACATGCATGGTGAATGATCCTTTGTATTCATTCTTTATTAAATTGTGGAAATGATCTGTTTACGTGGATTACGGCATGGCGGATGAAAATTCATTTGCAGTTTCATATATTCTATTATACTCGTATGAGATATCATTTCTTTTGTACTCGTCATGAAATATCATTTTATCTGGTATTTTCTGTTAGGAGTTACTATTCACGGGTTACTATTCACTCTAGTATTATGCACTCGGGTATTCGGGGCACTTTTCATGCCGAAATACTATTCATGAGTTACTATTCATGGGTTACGATTCACCCAAATTACCATTCACCCGAATATTATTCACTCGGGTATTTAGAGTACTTTTTATGTCGGGGTACTATTCACGAGGTACTATTCACGAGGTACTTTTCTGTCCAAATTATTTTTGGTGCATGAATATTATTCTTGAATTTTACTCTACAAAGAAGTATCATGTTGACAATTTGGACGTTATTAATTTCAGGATAAATTAACTTATAAATCTTTAAAATTTATTCTTGAACTTGTATTATTGAATTATTATGTCATTGTCATCATCCTCTTGATTATATTGTGATGAAAGTCATCTTTGGCTTACGTGCATAGATGGACTTGGTATGATTATGACCAGGTGGATCATTCAAAGATAATCATGACCGTAATGTTATAAATGATGTGGTAAAAGTCCTCGGTGGCTGCAAAGACATCGATGGACGCTTTTGGTATGATTATGAACAGGATTATTCTAGATAGTCATGACCATTGATGATTCAATGAATATCATCGGCTGTAGTGCGTGGATGATTCGATTATGTGGTTTATTTATTGTCGAGTCTCAGTCTCATATAAAATTGATGAAAACATTTTAAATCATAGAAGATAGTATATATCATGCTCTACTTGATTCTTCTAATGGATTGCTTATTCACTGCAGCTAAACTTGATGTCTATTGTATTTTATCGCTTTTAACATTGTTAAAGACTAATGATAATTTATTCTGCATTATCTTAGTCATAATATTTCTTACTTTGCTAGTTGAGCTCACCCTTTCTTTCATTGTTCTCTTCAGGAAATGAGAATATAGCTGGGACTAGTCGGGGAATGGAGTGATGGTCCAGGATAAATGGCTTTAGTAGTCCTCACTATTCTACGAAATAATGTGATAATAATTGTAATGAGGAAACCATTGAGTGTGGATATTGTCTAGATGACAATATTCTTGTTTAAACTCTCAGCTATGTTTTGTCGTATTTTACACGACTGTTGTATAATTAAGTTATATTTGAATTTATATACCATGTATCTGGCGACTCAAGATGGGTGATGTAAACCTATTTTGGGGGCATCACAAAGGAGGTGTCTGGCTGCTCAAGTAATCCCATCTATGGCAGAGACTGAGATGGTGATGACCTTTATAGATATTCAAGAAGCTCCATTTTATGAGAGGGTCCTAGCTAGAAAAGGAAAACCATCTCAGAAATGATCAAGCATGGAGAAATGGCAGAAATGGGATTAAAGTCTGGGAAGATTTAAGACCTCGTCGCTTTAAAAGTCATAGCTGAGCAAATCCAATCAGGAAGTTATGGGAACAACCCCCGGAGGGTCCATACGAAGAAAGAAGAGGATGTTTCCTTGATACTGCAAGGATAAAAAGGCAATCAAAACTTGCCTATTCAAAGGAGAAAATACTCCCCTTTTCAATCGCAATCCTCAAATCCTCCCTTGCCAAAGAGTGGAGAAGTCAAATGCTCAATAGTGTTCACACCCTTAGGGGATTCACTCAAAAACATCTTCAAACTTCTAACAGCTCAGAAGAAAATCACTTATCTCCTTCCACCAGTTAATCCAAACGGAAAGGGCTTCAATACAAGCAAGAAGTGTGCTTACCATTCTGGAGCTCCAGGCCACGACACTCAGGATTGTTGGGCCCTTAAGCATAAGATCCAAAACTTAATAGACAGTACTGAAATCATGGTGACAAAGCATGAACAACCACACGTTCAAGATAACCCTCTCATTTAATACAAGGAAGAGGATGTTAACATGATCAATAGAGGCGGTGGAGGGAGCTCTAAGTACCTCAAATACATGTGTGGTTCTCCCCAAACCAATTAGGATAATTCTGACAAGTGGGATTATTTGGAGTTCCAATTCATGATGGAATGAGAGTTAAAGTCTCTGGACGAACAAGTCAATCAACTGGAAAAACTGGTGATACATCAACACCAAGTCACACGAAAGTTGTTCAGTCAAGAGCATGCTAGTCTCCTCTCTATTATCATAAAGACTCCACCACTCACCCAAGAAAGTTAAACCTTGGAGGAAAATCTTACAAGAAAAGTAAGAGCTCAAGTGTATATATTTCATATGCATGTTAAGACCATTCCTATATCATGTATATAGTGATGACCTTAGAAATTTATTATTGTTTAACTAGTAATTAAACAAAGAACGTAAAGAGTAAGAATGTAGAATTGTATTCAACGTTGGTACTTAACCAATAACGAATAAGTCTCGGTTAGTAACGTAAGAACGTTAACAAGCCGTAATGAAGGATAATAAGTCGATTTGACATTTATTAATGAAATAAGTTCATGTAAGACATAGAAGAGAAAGAGGTTGCTAATAATAATGTGATGAGATTATTTGGTAGCTAATTATAGTGTGCTATTTGAATATATCATGTAGATTCTATAAAGATTGAGGACTATTGAATATTATATTTAAAGACGCTTGAAGGAAAGTTTTCTTAACGCTTGTCTAACCTCCGTGTTAGCCAAGTTTTCTGTGATTCATGTTCTAAGATGCATAAATTTTTTTACGAAAGGGTCGATGCCAGATTTAACTTGACTAGACTATTCTTAAGGGATAGATTGATTTGTTTACAAGTCTTTCGATATAGAACTATTAATGCTATACTATGCCAAGTATTTGGTACGGATTCAAGGTAAGTTTTTATATGAACAAACAAATATATTTTCATCGATTATTCGATGGGCACGCGAGGTTGCCAAAACTTAAACGTAAATATGTTTAACGGATGAGAGTTGATCAACATAGAGTACTATAGGCTAATCACCTAGAAGTGCTCATAAGAAATATCAGATGTACGGCTTTAGTGCCAGGATGTCCTTTTCATGTATGAAAATAAACAGAGCATGTTCATAGTCTCTCAAATGGTTCAGAATTCCTAAGCTATTATATATACTTTGGAATTGTTGTTATGAAATGAGAAGTGCTAGTCAATGTTTCATAGTACTTCATACCTATTTGTTTAGTTATGGAAGATAATCATATAATTCTCGACGTGGTATTGATATTATTCTTTGTTAGACTTGTTGTACTAGTTATGTTCACTTCTTGCTTAAATTATATGATTACAGCTAAGGCCGAACGAACTGAGGGTTCTAAGAAAGATAAAGGCAAGGCTAAGATGGATAGTTAGTTATCCTATAAAAGACTAGTATGTTTGTATGTATTAAACTTATGAATAATGAATAATATATTCGGTTTATGAACCTGGGAAAGGATTTATTATGAATGTAATAATAATGTTGTTAATATACTCATTATGTTTTTGTTTCAATGGAATGAATGTATGATTATGAGTATCGTGTAGCACCATCTGTCAGGTTGGAAGATACCCGGATTTGGGGGGGTCACATGTTGGTATCAGAGCATTAGGTTATAAAACTTAAGGGGGGAAGAACCTTAGACTAATAACTTGGTTAGAAAAGGAGAAGTCCAAAGGAAGTAAACTCGAGTCAAATGAATTAATAAGGTATTGAGGAAACTCAGTACCGAAAGATTTAAAAGATGGAAATTAACCCTAAATAAATTTAAATGTGACTTGTGCTTATACTATTGTGTATTATGTACTAATCAACATGTTATGTGGTATTGTAGATGTCCATCGATAGCTTCATGTTTAGGGATATGTTAGTCGATGTGGATGGGGAGATGGAGGTAGCATCATTTAATACGGTGGTACCTACACTAGAGCCAAAACCTCCAGAGGAAATGAGGGCATTATATCTGGCAGTGCTTGATAGGAATGTGCAACTGCGCACTATTATGCAGAACCAGATGAAGGAGATTAGTGATCTCCATGAAGCTAAGGTGTCTACAGAAGTAGATTTTGAAATTGAGGTTGACGAGAAGGTGCTAATGAAGGATAAGGCGATGGATTGTAAGAATGAGGCAGATGAGCTTCGTAAAGAACTGGTTGAGAAAGACCAGAAGATAACACGGATGTCCTACATCCATAACAGTGCTCATAAGGATTTCAAGCTAAAAATTACTTATTATTCCATTGAGTCGGGGTAGACTCGACATACTATTAGTCGGGATATTATTTCGATTCTAGCGAATCTGAAACATGAGAATACCGTAAGGCAGTGTTAGTAGATCGGTAGATCTTTTTGTATATGTGTAGTGACGTAAAACCCTCTTTTGTATAATTAAAGGGTAGTCTTTTTGTAAATTTAATTTTTTGCAGAAGTTAATCGCAGGATAGTAATGTAATAGCTTTTGGCTATGGAAGAAAATTGTAAATAGTTTTGAACTATGAAGAAGTATATTAATATAATGAAGTTTTTATTTAATGTGCTTTGTTGTGGTATGAGTTATTATTTTGGAATGATAACTAAGTAAACAAATAGATAATAATGAAACTTTATTTATTTAATCAGAATAATGCCGTCAAGAAGAAGATAATGTAATCAGGAAGCAAAATCATATAACGATAATCAAGGGGGTCAGAATAACCCTATGAAAGAGTTCATTAATTTATTAATGGCTGCATTTAACCAAATTGGGGGTAGAGCACCCGCGGGACTTAGGGTAGCCAGAACGACTACCTTTAAAGAATTTAAAAGCGTAGGACCGTCGGAGTTCAAATGAACGATGAACCCAATAGAGGCCAAGACATAGGTGAAAGAAATAAAGAAGGCATTTATTAATACAAACGTAGCTGAGGCGCAAAAGACTTCTTTTGCGACTTACATGATGAAAGGGGAAGCCAACTTTTGGTGGGAGGCTCACCAGGGTGGGGCTAGAACTGATGCGGTTACGTGGGAACAGTTCAAGAAGGTATTCTTCGAGAACTACTTTCCTACTAGCATGTAGGGGATGATGGAGATTAAGTTCCTAGAACTTAAGCAAGGGAACGTGACGGTTCCCCAGTATGCGGCCAAATTCAATGAATTGGCAAGGTTTTCTCCACGTCAAGTGGACACTGAAGAAAGGAAGGCTCGTAGGTTTGAGTAGGGCATGAAACCCTGGCTCTATAGTAGGATTTCATGTGTTCCAGAATGCTTCCTATGGGACCATTCTGGAAAAGGCAATTATAGCAGAAGGTTGGAGAGAGGCGTTGACCCAATACCACACAAAAATGAAAGAATAAGAGCAAGGGAGAGGGGGGAACCAAGGTAGAGAGTGCCAGTGGTAGTGGCAGTATGCCAAAAAGGAAGAATTTTAACTCCGGGAATACTGGGGTGAAACAAGGGGATCCTAAACGTAGGATGGAGGCAAGCAAGACATGCAAAACGATTCATCTGGGAGTCTGTCTGAAGGGAAAATTAGTTTATTACAACTGTGGGCAGAAGGGACAAATGTCACCCAACTGTCCTAATCCTAAGAAAAACTATGGTTGTTTTGTTTGTGGGTTGATGCACCACATGGAAAGAAATTGCCCAAAGAAGGGGTGAGAAGGTAGTAAGGGTTCTGGTAGTGGTAAGTTAGCCATTACTGGACCAACACCGTCGGTGGGTAGACCCTCAGCCCGTACTTTTAATATAATTGTCCAAGATGCGGTTGCATCAGCGGATGTAGTAGTAGGTATCATTCCAGTCAATGAAATAAATGCTTATGTGTTATTTGACTTGGGTGCTACTTGTTCTTTTATAGCATGTGAATTTGCTAAGCAATTAGGTTTAATCCCTAAAAAGTTAGAAATATCTTTAGACATTAAGGTAGCAAACAAAGAGATAATTCCCATTGAACATATTTAAAGGGATTCTTGCGTAGATATTAGAGGTAATAAATTATCGGTAGATTTGGTACTGATAAGGTTGAAAGAATTTGATGTAATTCTTGGTATGGATTGTTTAATTAACCATAAGGCTATAATAGATTGCCATAGGAAAAGTGTGAACCTTCGGCTTTCTAAGAAAACTAAGGTGGTGTTCTTCGGTAGTAAATCACCGAGACGCTCTTGTTATCTAACGATGACACAAGCTAGGAAAATGTTAAGGAAGGGGTGTATAGGATATCTATGCCATGTTGTGGATACCGAAAGAGTGGGAGCATCATTGGAACAGATACCTATAGTTTAAGAATTTACGGATGTATTCCCAGCTCAGTTATTAGGTCTTCCACCGGATAAGGAGATTGAATTTGTGATTGATCTGTTACTGGGTACGGCACCAGTTTCAAGGGCACCATATAGGATGACACCAGTAGAGATGAAGGAGTTAATGGTCCAACTACAGGAACTATTATATAGGAAGTACATTCAGTCGAGTGTGTCTCCGTGGGGAGCATCGATATTATTTGTAAAGACGAAGGATGGGTCGTTACGACTTTGTATCGACTATCGAGAGTTGAACAAGATAACGATTAAGAATAAATACCCACTGCCCAGGATCGATGATCTATTTGATCAGTTGAAAGAGGCAAAGTATTTTTCTAAAATAGATTTGCGTACGGGGTATCATCAGTTAAAAGTGAGGAAGGAAGATGTACCTAAGACGGCGTTCAGGACTCGTTATGGTCATTACGAGTTTCTAGTTATGTCGTTTGGGTTGACTAATGCGTCAGCCGCATTCATGGATATGATGAGCAGAGTGTTCAAACAGTATTTGGACAAGTTCGTCATATTATTCATTGATGATATTCTATTATATTCTAAGATGCCAGAAGATTATGCGGAACATTTAAGGATAGAATTGGAAACACTATAAAGGGAGAAGTTGTATGTGAAATTCATAAAGTGTGAATTTTGGCTTGAACGAGTGCAGTTTTTAGGACATGTTATTGATAAAGATGGCATTTCTGTGGATCCAGTGAAGGTATAAGCAGTTAATGAGTGGGAGCAACCGAAAACCCCAACTGAGGTTCAGAGTTTTTTGGGGTTAGCGGGATACTATAGAAGGTTCATCTAGGACTCTTCTAAAATAGCTACTCTATTGATGAATTTAACGAGGAAGTCCATAAAGTATGTGTGGACGAAGAAGTGTGAGAATAGTTTCCAGGAACTAAAAAGGAGGTTAAGTGAGGCACTTGTATTATCTTTTCTAGATGATACGGGGAATTTTGTAGTGTATAGCGATGCTTCGCATAGAGGATTGGGTTGCGTGCTCATGCAACATGGCAAGGTCATTGCGTATGCATCACGTCAGTTGAAGGATTATGAGAAGGCTTATCCTACTCATGACCTAGAATTGGCAGCTATAGTTTTTGCCTTAAAAATATGGAGAAATTATTTATACTGGGAGAAGTGTGAGATATACACGGACCATAAAAGTCTGAAATATATCTTCACCCAAAAGGAGTTGAATATGTGGCAGAGAATATGGTTAGAGTTGATAAAAGATTACAATTGTGATATCTTATATTATCCGGGGAAAGCAAATGTTGTAGCTGATGCGCTAAGTAGGAAGGGTAGAGAAAAGGTGTCAATGTTAACGACTTGGAATGAGTTAGTAACAGAGATGGCGAGAATGGAGTTAGAAGTTAAATTACCGGATGAAGCAGTAGAGATGTTATTCTCAATGGAGACTCAACCGACCATAGTGGAACGGGTTAAGGAAGTGCAATTAGGCAACGAGGAATATGAACGAATAAAGAAGAGGATGGAAGATGAAGAGAAGACTAAGTATAACCTCGACAAGGAGGGATTGCTTCGTTTTGAAGGAAGAATTTGGGTTCTAAATAATCCCGAGTTAAAAGAGGAGATAATGAGTGAGGCCCATAGTTCGAGGTACTCAATACATTCGGGTAGTACTAAGATGTATTAAGACCTTCGACAGAACTTTTGGTGGCCAAACATGAAAAGGGAGATAAAAGAATATGTTAGTAAATGCTTAACTTGTCAAAAAGTTAAGGATGAACACCAACGACCTAGTGGGTTGTTGCAATCATTAGAAATTCCAGAGTTGAAATGGGAGCATATCACAATAGATTTTGTGGTGGGACTTCCAACAACAAGGAAAGGATACAATGTTATTTGGGTAATAGTGGATTGGTTGACGAAATCGGCTCACTTTCTACCAATAAGAGTTAGGTATAACCTAAAATAATTAGCTAAATTGTATGTCAAAGAAATTATTTCAAGACATGGAGTACCTGTGTCGATGGTGTCAGATCGTGATCCATAATTCACATCGAACTTTTGGAGGAGTTTGCAAGAGCAAATGGGAACGCAGTTGAGATTGAGTACGGCGTATCATCCTCAAACGGATGGACAAAGTGAACGAATAATTCAAACTCTAGAAGAATGTTAAGATCTTGCATTATAGATTTCAAAGGGAGTTGGGATGAACATCTACCTTTGGTGGAATTTGCGTACAACAATATTTTTCACGCTAGTATAGGCATGCCGCCTTATGAAGCGTTATATGGGAGGAATTGTAGAACTCCACTGTGTTTGGATGAAGTAGGTGAATGTCGGATGTTGGGACCTGAGATGGTACAACAGATGGTGGACATGGTAAACTTAATACGTACTCGATTGGTAGCGGTTCAAGATATGCAGAAGAAGTATGCAGATCCTCACCGAGAGAATAGGGAATTTGAAATAGGGTCGTGTGTCTTCCTGAAAGTATCGCCTTGGAAAGGGTGTATACATTTTGGGAAGAAAGGGAAGTTAAGTCCAAGGTTTATAGGACCTTTTGAAATTTTAAGAAGGGTAGGAGAGGTAGCTTATGAAGTAGCTTTACCTCAAGAAATGGAATGTATGCATAATTTGTTTCACGTGTTAGTGTTGCGTCCCTATAAACTGGACTATAAACATGTAATAGTGTATGGATCTATTCAGATAGAGAAAGACTTAACGTATGAAGAACTTCCAGTTCAAATTGTTGATAGGAAGGAACAAGTTTTGAGAAATAAGATAATACCTTCGGTGAAGGTGATTTGGAGGAACCACAATGCCAAAGAAGCAATGTGGGAATTCAAAAGTAAAATGAAGGAAATTTTTCCTCATTTGTTTATGTAAATATACCGAGATTTTGGGGACAGAATCCTTCTAAGGGAGGGAGAATGTAACGCCCAAGAAAATTAGATTTTTAAATGAATTAAATTTTTTTTGATTATGTTGATTCAATGAATTTAATTGATTATTTATGTGAGTAAGCTATTTGAAGGTCATTCTATGTCCTAGAATGTGCGGATGTGGTTAGGATTCTGGCTATGTGCTAGAATTAATTGTTTTGAATTTTTAAGACGAAAATAAAAGTTTTCTGAGAAATTTCTGTAAAAATACTATTCATTCATTTCTGCTTGGGAATTAAATTTGAAATTCTGAGAATCGCGTAATGATAGAATTCTAAGACGAGATGGAATATCCAATAATATTTCATTTATGGCAAATTAAGTTTTCGCATGCGGACGTAAAACCTAAGGGTTAGGGAAAATGATTTTTGAGAAGGAAATTTAATGCATAAAATGATTAGGGTTATTACGTATGATATACGAGTATGATACTAGTTAGAATACGAGTATAGTATAAAGAATATCACGACGTATAATACGAATATCATATGAATACTAAATGAAGAGAATACGAGAATTGAAAGCGTAAAATACGATTAGGATGGAAATCCGTCGAACTTATACCTCTCCAATTGGCGCCAAGTTTCGCGCCACTGCGAAAAGTAATTTCGACGAACAAACGTTAATTCTGAAGGACGTTTCATCGACGTTAAGATATTTTCGAGGGACTTATGTCCGACGGACATTCTGTCGGAGATAACAGATTAAAACTTTTTCACCATCGCTTTCATTTCGACGCCTTCGATTGTTTATCTCTCATTCTCTCTCACTCGCCACTCTCCTTCACTCTCTCATCCTCCCCTTCCCCTACCCATCCTGGTCCACCCAGATCGATTCTTGGCCCTTCCCGCCATCATACCCCTGTCGCTACCTCCCCATCCAACATTTCCCCACCCGATCCCACCCTCCCTTTCCCGGTCGGTTCCCCCCCCCTCCCCTCCCCCCCTTTCCCATGGTTTCCCACCCCACCCCCTCCACAATACCCCCACGAGGCGTAGAGGTCGCTCGCATTCATTTGCTTACTTATTTTCAAATTTCACTCAAGGTAAGTGCTTCCCAATTCTTTTTAGGGTTCATATATGGTATTTGATATAATTGCTGAAATTTGGATACACTAGGTAGTTGCCAATATAATTGCTGAAAATTGGATAAATTTGTGAGTTATTGATATATACATTTGATATGATCGATTGTTGAAATTGGAATTTGTCAGTTATTGATATGATTTGATTTACTTAAATTAGGAAATTGATTTTGGAGTTGTTGTTTTGTTGCTGAAATTGGGTTCTGTTGCTGAAATTGGGAAGGGTTTTGTTTAAATTGATATTAAGTACTTTTGGGTTTATTTTGTTTATAGCTTCTGTAAGTGTATATCATTTGAGTATTTTGCTTGATATTTCCGACTAAATTTTCCACTGAAATTCTGTCAGAATTTTGGAGATGCAAAATTTATGGGCCCTACAAACTATTATATATATATATATATGTATATATATGTGTTACTTAATTTTCTAATACTAAAATTCAGTAATTAAGTAGAATAAACTTAATTAGTTTTCTACTAATAAAATAAAACAAAACAAAAATTTAAAATAATATATATTAAAAAAGAAATTAAATTAAATTAAGCAACTTAATTAAGTAAATATAATAAATGAAATAAATATAATTTAATAAATGGATTAAATTAAATTTAAAAAAATAAAATGATAAATTAAATTAAATAAAACAAATTTGATTTAATTTAATAAATAAATTAAATTTAATAAAAATATTTAAAAATATATAATATAATTCAATAAAATAAATTTCAATAAAAAATAAAATAAATAAAAATAAAATAAATTTAATAAAATTTAATTTAATTAAAATAATTTAAATTAAATTAAATTTAAAATATTTTAAATTTAACAAATTTAATTTAATTTTTAAAAAAATTATAAATTATATAATATAATATTAAATAAAAAATAATAAAAATAATAAATTAAATCAAATAGAAGAGATTAATACCATAAATTAAATTAAATTATAACTTATATAATATAATGCAAAATATAAAATAAAATAAAAGAAAATATAATAATAAACTAAGTAGCATTTGCTTAGTTGGGATGCAATTCAAAGAGACTGAATATATAAGAATGTTGTCGTGGAAATAAAATAATATACTTTGGAACTTAATTAGAAACTCGACAAGTAGGAGTGAATGTCGAACAATAGTCTCTGTACATCCCAAATAACAATTCTCATAAACTAAGTACAACTTAGTTAGTTTATCATTGGCAAAATAAACTAAGTAGCATTTGCTTAGTTTGCCACAATTTTCAATAAATGCAATAATACTCTCCATACATATTAGTACTCTTTCTTGTATGCAGGTTTTGACATAGCAGTTGCAGCTAATAGTACTCCAACCGGTTCCTCAGAAACAATTAAAAAAAAAAGGGTCGTAGTTCCTGTTTGTGTCCTAAACTCGAATAATAAAGGTAATTGAATTACAGCAAACAATCCTCACTATTCCATCATAACAGATGGCAACATCCGGAAGGAGTGCCAGTAATTTGTTGAACAAAGTTCTAGGTTAAGCAACCCTCTAGATGAGCGAACGATCACTTCTCTCGTAGGAATGAAACATCTCCCCATATGGGTCCAATCCATGATATAAACAGCTTCTCACCACTCCGAATTCCTCAAATCGGTAGTTCTCACAGAACGTCTCACCTCTTGTATGAGAACTATCCATTTGAGGAATTCGGAGTGGTAAGAAGTTGTCTATATCATGGATTGGACCCATATGGGGAGATGATTCATTCCTAGCAGAGAAGTTATCGTTCGTTCATCTAGAGGGTTGCTTAAGCTGAAACTTTGTTCAATAGCTTAATGGAACTCCTTCGGGATGTTGTCATCTGTTATGAGGAACGATGAGGAATGTTTCTGATAATTGAATTAACTTTATTATTCGAGTATAGGACACAATAGAACTAACTAACCCTTTTTTTTTCCCGATTCTTACCTTCAGTAGAGATTCCACATAACAATTCTCATAAACTAAGTAGCATTTGCTTAGTTTGCCACAATTTTCAATAAACTAAGTAGCATTTTCAATTATATATGTACTATACTTTGAAACTTAGAAACTCGTTTGACATATGTCGACGTCGGGATTTTTGAGTGTCCCTTTTCGTTACTTGTTCTTTGGTGTTCTCATGTTAACGTGAGATTTGTTTGAAAAAACAAGTGAAAAAGGTCCAACATGTATAATGTCGACGATTTGACTTTAAGAGTCGCCAGTTGGTGTATTTAACTGGTTGCACCTACGCAACCGAAAAAAGGTTTGCACATTGACCCAGTGATTTGACACAGCTAGACGGGTCTGTGAAATCGAGATTCATTTTGGGTCCGGGGACTTGATTATGCGGAGGGAAGGTGTTAGGCACCCCCCGACATCTGTGTTACCACGGTGACCGCCACTCTTCAAAGAAATTGTTATATGAATGTGTGTGATTGTGTGTGTGTGTGTGTGGATCAATGTGCAGTTATTTAAAAGTAGTGTGAGGCCTCGTTCGCACCTATATACAAAGGGTTTGAATTTATAGAAAAATTCAGTTTTAACCACAATATAGCAATGAGGTTTTGTAAAAGAGGTTTTTTAAACCCTGTGCTCAATAGGAATTGAGACATTTTCATACTTCCATTTTATTATTAAATGTTTGGCTTGTTTGCTTTTATTTTCGAGATGCAAAGCATTCTCGAAAAAATAATATATAGCAGTGCCGAACTCCTCATGGGCATGACAACCAACCAAGGAAATTCAGACACTGTAAAATAATGTACAAGCTGCTTACAGCTGAAAATTGTCCATCATGGGAACCGAATCTAGATTCATAGAAGTGAACACAGTGATCACATGATTCCTAGGCTCACATGATACTACAATTTGTATGGAAAGCGATGGAAGTTATATATATATATATATATATATATATATATAAGTCAGAATATATATATATAAATGATGATCAACCGCCACGAAGTAAACTCCAGGCGGGATAAAATGTAAATAAAGCTATAAAAGCGATCAACTGTCATGAAGAAAACTCCAGCGGGGATGTAATGTAAATAAAGTCAGAAAAGGCCACGAAGTGAACTCTAGGACACACAGAAATGTAAATATATATATATATATATATATATATATATATATATATATATATATAAAAGCAAAGAACGACCGGATGTGAATCCAAGCTCATCTGATATGTCCGACAACAATTATATATATGTATATATATATATATATAAGCGATTAAACGCACTGGATGTAAATCCAGGCTCATTAGATATGTCTGACAACAGTTATATATATATATATATATATATAAGCAATTAAACACTCCAGACTGAAGTCTAGGCTCAATCGAGGCATAACTCGATAATGTTAGTCCATATATGAAATATATACATATAGATAGAAATGAAAACCACGGACCGAAGTCCGGGAAAACACACTCACACGACTCTCAACGTGTACAACAGTGTGTGATAATATGAGAAGAAGGCTTTATAGAATACAAGAAGGCTTACAGTGGGCTGCCAAAGTAGACTTCTATGACTTTAAATGGATAAACACTCAGCTCCCGCCGGATAAAAGATAGCTATATGTGAGCTAACTAGTGTTTAGAAATGAGGAAACACTCAAAAGATGTGTATGCAGAGGAAAATGGACAGGGCTTCCTCGCCTTTTTCCCTCCTTTTTTTCAAATGACTGACCCCAAGGATTGTATATATAAACGGATGGCCATAGTACACACCGTGATGTACCAGTTAGTTGTACCTAAAGGCTCGGGTCGTGATGCATCCGAAGCCATGGGTCCCGTCTTCTCGTAGTACGTGCACTCATGCACTGTAATATCCGCTCGAACTTGCAGAACTTCAATCCGAGCATCCGAACAAGGTATATCTCAGGGTTATCTCCGAGATTGGAAATGATGTTCCCGGTTTGTGTTCCGCGTTGGAACTGATGTTTCTGGTTTGTGTTTCGGGTTGGAACTGAACTTCCAATAGTATCCGAAATGGATGTAAGCTGTCTTTTAGGGTTCTCTCCAAAAGACAAATCTACCCTCCTGCAATGTTAGTAATAGGAGTGCGGAAAATTTCGAGTGTCTACAGATGCCCCTCTTTATCATATTCATGCAATGCAAGGCAGGGATAGGATAAAGAATGCTAGACACTTGAAATGAAAGCAAGATAAACATGATGCTATATGCAGCAACATGATGCAAATGCTTGTAGAATGCATGAATGATTGTCAGGTAATCTTGTTGGGATGACAATCAGTGATGGCTTGGACATGCGATCCAAGTCTCCAAGGATGTTGACGTTGGGGCTATCACCAAAGTCTTGAATCCTAGACACTGGCTTATATTCCATAGAGGTACCTCTTGTGTGTAAGAGATCTATGGGGATAAAGCTTTGTCTATTTGAGGATGTGTATAACATATTCCCTCACTCTGTCAGAGTTACTGCCAACAGTTTGTTGTTATCAGGGTTGCCTGATCTTCGCTGATGTGTGTATCACCGGATAAATCCCTACTAGGTGCATTGTCAAGGCTGCTTGACCTTCATTGATGTATATGTCAATGGTAGCATTGCGTTGTGACCCCCGCCAGGGACACGTGGATGGGTTTAATTGCCATCGGCTGTTATGACGTCAAGGTTGCTTGACCTTCATTGATGTGCATATCAATGGTTGCATTACGTTGTAACCCCCTCCGGGGACATGCAGAAGTTTGAAGGATGTGCATTGTGACCCCCGCTGGGGATACGTAGATGTTGATAACTTCGGTGTTGTAACCCTCGCCGGGGAGGTTTGATATATTGTGGTTCTGCGTTGTAACCCCCGCTGGGGAAGTTTAGGGTTGTGACCCTGTAAATGACGGCATCGGACCTTTGTGGGGTATTGTTGAGCATGATTTGTGAAAGCTGAGATCATTGGTATAGTATTTCCTGCATTCAGGAGAATACCTTTGAGACGACGGGAGTTTAATTTTGACCGACGAGAAACCAGGATATCAGGCTATTTCGCTCAATCGCATAGCATTTTTATTCCTGATTTGGCCTTTTCAGCATGTGAGACCTCCTTTGTAACTCTAATCGAGCAAGCCGGGAGTGTGGGACCCATGTAGAGTGCCACAAGTGTACTCGTGCGGAGCCAGGGTTAGCTGCTACCAACCGCAGTGCCTATGTATAGGAGGTTGGTTGCTTTCATAAGACATTTTCAAGTTACGCAACGAAGGAAATCCGAGAGTTCTTCTTCAGATCTGCTGAGTTTGGGCAACTTTCTGCATATTCTGCCACCGTACAAGCATTCTTCACTGTCCTGGTAACACATGCATGTATTTTTTTCCAATTTATGTTCGTTGGAAAATGACTTATCGCATGAAATGCATTTAGACACATAGTAGTGAGTATGCATGCTGATATGATTTGATAAAAAATATTTAACATAGTAAATGTTAGTATTAAACCATGCTGAACATAATGATGTGAAAAAATTTGACTTTTGAAACAGTCAAATTGACACCTTTTACTGTCATTTCTTATCCTATTTGAGGACAAATGAGTAAAGGTAGAAAAGTAAAATAATCCTGGTAATTAGACTACACTTACGAATTTTTACTTTGATGTGATTAATGCATGTAGGATGTATATGACTGTGTACAAGTGTGCTACTGAATGGCCACCTAGTCATGCCTATGTGCATGTCGATAGTCCCATTTACAAAGGGGGCTATGGCAAAATTTTCCCAAAATGTAGGTATTGGGTATTCATGCATTTTTAACTCTACTGTGAATGTATGTTAAAACAATGTATTTTGAAAAGCTCCAGGTAAGAATTTACCACACCCTTTCTGAGGTTATTTGGAGACTTGTTGTCCAGATATTATGGATCCGGATCAGTCGAGCATTTCCCGCAGGACCACTTCTGCTGTACGGAGGAGAGCTTTTGAAGAGCCTCAACGCCGTTCTGTCAAACAGTCTCGTCATTTAGTGGAGGTGGTGATACGTCCTATTCGGGTTGAAGTGCTAAATGTTGAGGACGAGGAGGATGATGTACCGATCGAGGTTCCTGCTCCTGCTATACGTGTTCCCCGTAGGAAATTTCCAGGTATTCAAGTGGCGAACCCAGATCTTCTGGGTGACTTGAGTAGGCATCCTTCAGTATACCTGCACGCAAACGAGGTATGAAGTTAAATCTTTAATCTTCCTTATTTCCTATTGATGAGGAGTTAAGGAGTCTGATGTTGATCTGTATTTGATGTAGGTTCCCGGCTTCACACAGCCTCGAGGGAACTGGTTTAGCATCCACTCTATGTATCAAGCCTTACATGATGACTATAGAGCGATCGTCCATGGCTGGGGATTCGGGAGGTTCTTCTCCATTCTACCCCGTCGCTATCCCTGGGGCTACCTCAGGGCATTGTCTGAGCGATGGTTTCACCAGACTCAGTCACTCCATTTGCTGGACTGTGAGGTGATGATGACATCGATGGATTAGCGATTTATCACGCAGTATGGAGTTTGGAGGGGAGCCGCGTGCCTCAGCGGCGGATATCACCCCTACCGCCGCCCGATCCTTGTTGGGAGTTCTCGCGAGTTACCAAGGGCTCATTTGCTCGTGACAGTCCTTTGAGTGTAGATGCTATGAGTGGGCTATTGAGTGAGCCCATACCCGATGATATAAGAGTCGGGGATCGCATTCTCCAGCGATTGTTCCTGATGATCATTAGGGGCTGCTTCATAGTAGATAACTCCTCTACGGTGTCCTTCACTTTGATCAGCGCCACTCGACACGTGGAACGTATAGGAGAGTATAATTGGGGTTCCTACACCTTTGCCTATTTCCTTAGGGGAATGCGCATGCGATCGCATTGCTTGACCAAGGCATGGTTAGGATTCTACCCATTTCTATTGGTGAGTATTTCTCTTGTCTTTTCCCATGTATAGGTTAAGAGTGTTGACTGACAGCAGATGTTTGCCTTTGTGTTGGAAGTTTTGGGCCTATGAGAGGCTTCCTTGTTTGCGTCCTGTGAGCGTGTTAGGTTTAGACACCTATCCACGAGGATGAAGATGGCATCATTCCATACTGGTGGAGGTCCCTGTTGCTGAGGGTTTCACTCATTGTCGCCTATAGCTGGAGCTATTGACAGCCGATGTCATTACATGGAGTCCCTACTCTGTAGAGTACATCATTTCCACCCGTAGGATTCCTCTCTTCACAGATTGAAGATGGGAGCTCTATTTAGGAGAGCGTGATATTAGGAGCACTACAGGAGAGATACGTATGCCGATCTTGCCTCCTGTCAGGCATTATTGGCCTGTTTCGCAGTCACCCATCATTGACATCCCATTGATGGGGATTGACAGTTTTATATTGTTAGAGAGCCTCTGTTCTCAGGAGATGTTCTACCATTGGTGGATCCCTCGTACCATTGGAGCTCAGACCCGCGCCACACAGTTTATGGGGGATATGGTTCCAGGATCCATGATGATGACGGATTGGCTAGCTTGTGTCAGAGATCTGACTCATGTGACACAGATTGATAGATTGACTCGGCAGCTAGACCGGTCACATCTTTTCATTCGGCATTTTGGCAGAGATCCTGCAGAGGTAGATACTTTTGATCCTTCCAGCTCTAGCGCTGGCCCCTTGATAAGTGGATTTTATATACACTTATCCGGTATCTTTTACTTGAATTAGTTGCTTTTATTCATGTGTCTTAGTTACTTTTCATGCATTTTGTGTTCATTTTATAGGTTATATGTTTGGGAGCGGTGTGAGCGACGATTGGTAAGGAATCACAAAGAATTGGTATGAAATCGCAAAGAAAAGCAATCCGGACATCATTTGGGCTTTCATGTTTACTTCATGTTCTTGGTTTGGAACTTAGCTTACATTTTAGAGTGTCTTCTTAGCTTTCTAGAACATCTTGAATCATTCTAATAGGAGTTCGGATGCAAGAGTTATGATCTTTGTATCAACGGACGTCGAACTTCGCTGTTTTGGTTAGCCATTTTCATAGTAATCACTTCCAGCCCAATTTCAACCTTCATTCGGCCAGAATTTCAGAATTCTCTAAGAATGAAAGTTGTAGACCTCGTCGATATCTTCGATTTGATAGGTGATAGGCCCCATAACTCCAGCCGGAACAAACGTTATAGTCATTTTACCGTAGGATGTCAGTGGACATAATTGTACCCCGGGGAATGGCTTTCCCCTTAACAAAATGCCCACGGGGAAGGCATAAGCAGCATTACTAGACAATGAAGGACCCCCACCGGGTGGGCCTCAGATAAGTCAAAACCCTCAATAAAAGCGGGGTACAGCGTAGAAAAAGACGTTTTTTGGCCAAATTTGAGTTCGGGAAGGATTGTTTCGATCCAATTGGCTTAAGGACTTCCAAGAGGACTTAAAGACATGTAAAAAGGCTTATAAAAGAAAGGAAATAACAAGGATTAGAGGGAGATTGGAGAGATTAGAAGGGAAATATGATTCCATTATATTAGATTAGATCAAAACACTAGTTCTAAATAGTTTTGGAGATTGAAGCAACTTGAAGACCATTGAAGATCAAGAGCAGGAGCTTGAGGAAGATGGAGATTTGCTGAAAACAAATTCAATTCTTTACTCTACTCTTATTTTTATCTTTTAATGTTATTTCAAGTGTGGATTCTTAGTTTTAATTCAATGAACTAATTCTTTGTTTGAGATTACAATGGATCTTTTTGTGTAGTTTATTTTAATATGCTTCGCTATCAATTATTATGTTCTATCGTGAGAATTGTCTATTGTGGTTTGGACTTGATTGTTTAATTGACTGGCCATCAATTACCGTGATAATCTATATGAACTCGAGAGATGAAGTATAGATTTAGATCTGATTATGATAGCATGTGTTCAAGATTTTGTTAGTAGCTTAAACTTGATGAGTGTTAAGGTAGAGATATGATTGACACCGCATGTAATCGGATAGAGAACTTGTTCTTAAACCTTCTTCAATTGTAATTCACATAGAGATATAGTGGGTTAGTTGATTAAGGTGTTTAACGGATTTCTATCTTAATTGTGGATTGACGTTAATACGGTATTAGTGCATCGGGAGGTGGTTAATACTACTTTAGTGTTCTTGATTAACAATTCGGGATAGAGAATAATTGATGAGAAGTGTGTTAACTTAAATGAAGCAATAAGTGAAGTTGTGATCTTAAATCTCCATACTCTTAATTTAATTAGTGGAATTTAATAGTAGTTTAATTTATATAATTTGAAATTCATTCATTTAAATAAGATTGAGTTGGTTACGGGTTTGTACTTGGTGATTTTTATTAACTAATTCTTTGTGGGAATGATACTCAACTTATCACTTTATTACTTGTTGACCACGTATACTTGCGTGTTGTGCGTAATTAGATTATACCCAACAAGTTTTTGGCTCCGTTGCCGGGGAATTAGTTTAATATTTTTTACCAATATTAATTTCAGTCAAATTAGTCTTAATTTAAACATTTTTATTTTTATTTTTAATTCTCTTCCTATATTTCTCTCTTTATAGGTACTATGGATGACTTTGCGTATCAATGGCCATACACGAACATTACTCAACCAAGGGAAATGGGGATTGATAGACTTAATGCATTTTCCGCAATGTCAGCATAGATTGAAGAACTTTCGAGGAAGTTGGACATTTTTGCAGCCCAAAGGAGTCGAAGGATTGCAGTTATGTGTGACTATTGTGATGGCAATCACCCGAGTAATCAATGCACCATCAACCTTAGGCCGGTACAGTATCGTGGTAACTACCTCAATCAGTATGCATATGATAATTATGATCAAGTTTGGGGGTATCACCTAGATTCTTCATGGAGCTATACTTATGAAGACTAATACTCTACTCCAAATCCAACATACACGCCAAAATTCTCATATCCACCTCCAATGCGACAAGAAGACAATTTAGAGTTGAAGGAATTCATGTTAAGGATTATAGAAAACCAAGAGGAGAGGATGATGAGTCAAGAAATATCAAGCCACAATTTTCAGCACCAGATGGATCAATTCATCACCATTTCAACTCAATACATGGATTCCAAAACTGAGACTGAAATTCAAGTTTGGAGGATTTGTGGTTCAAGTTTGTAGCATCAACTGAGGAAAGGATGATTAATCAAGAGAGGTCAATTCAGAATCAAGAGATAGCAATTCAAAATTTGCAGAACCAGATGGATCAAATGCTCAAAGCCTTGAACAACTGTCCTCAAAATAATTGGTGTTATGACGAGGATTCCGAGATTGATGAAGTGCCCGAGCCAAATCTATAACTGGATGAGACACGAGATGTTGAAAAAGAGGAGACAAGTGGGGATAATGAAAATAAGGTCGGTGAAGAACTAACTATGACTACCAATGAGGAGGAGCCGATGTTATTAGTGCCCCAAGTTCCTTCTCCGCCAAAGATCAAGGGTCCAATTAGATTTGCAAAATCGTGCTCGCTTGGTAGTCATGTCGTCGGCAAGGCTCTTTATGACATGAGAGCTAGTACAAATGTGAAGCCATGGTGGGATGAGGAGGAAGAGATATAAGAAGAGCCCGTTGTTCTTGCCAAGCCTCAAAGCCCCAATCGAATCATAGGCTCAACGGACGGAAAAGCACGTAGTTATTCAACATTCTTAATTGGGCACATATGTAAACAAAGCATGCTAGGTGACTTTAATGCAATGGCTATCACAAATGGGAACCTACCAAAAGCTATATTATTTCTGATGGATGGAGGGTTCCTCAATTATCGAAGAGGAATTGGATAACGTTAACCAGACAAAGTCAGGCTGAAAGACTATAATTCAAGCGCTAACTGGGAGGCAACCCAGGAATTTTTTTATTTTTTATTTATTTATATGCTTTCTTAGTTTATTTAGTTGATAGGAATCGCATTATATTCCAAAGTGTTATTCTAATCCATGTTGTCTCTCTTCATTGCAGGTATTGGAGGTTCAATGGATAGAAAAATGATCGTCGCAACCATCGCCACCATCACTTCATGCATACCTGATTACAAGGAAGTTCTCTTCTACTTTTCGCTATATTCTTACAATGAGGACATTATAATTGCTAAGTTTGGGGGAGTTTAGTTTAGTTCTTTATTGCATATTTAGTTTCATGTTTATGTTATGTTATTTTGCATATGTTGTTAATTTAGTTTAGGTTCATTATGTTTGCATTCATGTAGTAGAACTACATAAGTGGTTGCATAGTAGTATAGTTTGAATAGCATTATATTCAGTTTCTTGTTAAAAAAAAATCAAAAATTAAAAAATAATAGTTAGTTACTATGTTCATTTTGCTTGAGTCCAGCTGTTTGATATTTACAGTTTGTTTTGGCCAATGATGAGATTAGAATTGAGTAGACAAGTATAATACTAACTATTAGAGCTTTGATGTGATTTCTTGTTAGGAATTGAATATTTTCCTGTTTGAAACTGGTATAATCAAGAGAGCACAGTAAAAACAACTTGTTGATTGATTGAGTTTAAATTGATACATAATGGGACTCTAAAGGATGATACTAGTTTGAATGAAAGAATGACAAGAATAAGTAGTATTGGCTAAAGTTGGACAAGAACCTAAGTATGGGGGAATATGTGAGATATATAAGCTATAAAAAAACAAAGAAAAAAAAGAAAAAAAAAGTATGAATAAACATTGTGGTGTGCTTGTCTAGTTTTGTGGCCTTTGTTACTTGAGTAAGTAAGCCCGAGGGGATTCTCTTTACACCTAGCGCCCTAAGGTCTTAATGTTCTGGGAGTCGTTGGTTGAAAGCTTGTTAAGGTAGCATCGAAAAGCCTAAGGGAATAAGACATTGCATAGCTATGTGTATATAAACCAAAAGAAAAAAAAAGAATAAAATAGGAAATAAGAGCAAAAAGCCCCCGTAGATGAAAAATAAAGCATAAGTATCCCATGTTGACCCTCGATATTGGTAATTGTTTGATTTTAGTTGGATCTAGCTTATTTTTAGATTTTTGGAGTTTACACTGTATGATGCCTTCAAAAAGACTTGTTATGTGTTAAATTTGATTTTAAATCAGTTAACATTGTTGTGGAGCACACACGCACTGTACCAGTAATAACAGTTTAAGACTTGGTGATTGACTAGGAAATTGTTGATTGGTTTTGATAGACTTCTCTGAGGCCAAGTGAATAGATTTGATTCTATCAATACTGCTGGATTCATAGGCATATAGATTAGTTTCATTTCATTGCATTGCTTTGCATTATGTTGTGTTGCTTGGGGACAAGCAACGGTTTAAGTTTGGCGGTATTTGATAAGTGGATTTTATATACACTTATCCGATATCTTTTACTTGAATTAGTTGCTTTTATTCATGGGTCTTAGTTACTTTTCATGCATTTTGTGTTCATTTTGTAGGTTATATGTTTGGGAGCGGTGTGAGTGACGATTGGTAAGGAATCACAAAGAATTGGTATGAAATCGCAAAGAAAAAAAATCCGCACATCATTTGGGCTTTCATGTTTACTTTATGTTCTTGGTTTAGAACTTAGCTTACATTCTAGAGCGTCTTCTTAGCTTTCCGAAACATCTTGAATCATTCTAATCGGAGTTCGGATGCAAGAGTTATGATCTTTGTACCAACGGACGTCGAACTTCGCTGTTTTGGTTAGCCATTTTCATAGCAGTCACTTCCAGCCCAATTTCAACCTTCATCCAGCCCGCATTTCTGAATCCTCAAAGAATTAAAGTTGTAGTTCTCGTCGATATCTTCGATTTGATAGGTGACAGGCCCCGTAACTCCTCCCGGATCAAAAGTTATGGCCGTTTTACTAGAGGATGTTGTGACAGAAATTGTACCCCACCGGGTGGGCTTTCCTTAATGTAATGCCTGTCAGGGGCGGGCATAGCAGCCTACTACTAGACAAGAAGGACCCCCACCGGGCGGGCCTCAGATAGCCTAAACTCGTCCTCAGGGGCACGCGTAGAAAAGACATTGTTTGGCCAAATTTGAGTTCGGGAAGGATTGTTTCGATCCAATTGGCTCAAGCACTTCCAAGAGGACTTAAAGACATGTAAAAAGGCTTATAAAAGTAGGGGAATAACAAGGATTAGAGGGAGATTGGAGAGATTAGAAGGGAAATATGATTCCATTATATTAGATTAGAGTAGATTAGATCAAAACACTAGTTCTAAATAGTTTTGGAGATTGAAGCAACTTGAAGACCATTGAAGATCAAGAGCAGGAGCTTGAGGAAGATGGAGATTTGCTGAAAACAGATTCAATTCTTTACTCTACTCTTATTTTTATCTTTTAATGTTATTTCAAGTGTGGATTCTTAGTTTTAATTCAATGAACTAATTCTTCGTTTGAGATTACAATGGATCTTTTTGTGTAGTTTATTTTAATATGCTTCGCTATCAATTATTATGTTCTATCGTGAGAATTGTCTATTGTGGTTTGGACTTGATTATTTAATTGACTGGCCATCAATTATCGTGATAATCTATATGAACTCGAGAGATGAAGTATCGATTTAGATCTGATTATGATAGCATGTGTTCAAGATTTTGTTAGTAGCTTAAACTTGATGAGTGTTAAGGTAGAGATATGCTTAACACCGCATGTAATCGGATAGGGAACTTGTTCTTAAACCTTCTTCAATTGTAATTCACATAGAGATATAGTGGGTTAGTTGATTAAAGTGTTTAACAGATTTCTATCTTAATTGTGGATTGACGTTAATACGATATTAGTGCATCGAGAGGTGGTTAATACTACTTTAGTGTTCTTGATTAACAATTCAGGACAGAGAATAATTGATGAGAAGTGTGTTAACTTAAATGAAGCAATAAGTGAAGTTGTGATCTTAAATCTCTATAGGCTTAATTTAATTAGTGGAATTTAATAGTAGTTTAATTTATATAATTTGAAATTCATTCGTTTAAATAAGATTGAGTTGGTTACGAGTTAGTACTTGGTGATTTTTATTAACTAATTCTTTGTGGGAACGATACTGATGAGTGAGTTTTATATCCATGAATTGGATACATTCGGGCTTAATTTATTGTTGTTCTTAAGTCTTTTAGGATGTTTTTATGTATTTGTGTCTATTCATGCATGTTTTATATTATTTTATAGGAATTGGGACAAAAGTTACATGGATCGATGTTTGGGGTGGCTAGATTCGCGTTTTCGGCTTGCCATTTACACAGCAGTCACTTCAGAGCCAATTTACCTATAGCTCCTGACATTATTTCGAAAAACTCAAAGAATGAAAGTTGTAGATATACTTCTCCTCCTTCCGGAACATCTTGAATCATCAAAATCGGAGTTCGGACGAAGAAGTTATGGCCATTTTCCCAAAGGACGTCGGAGCAGAAAATGTCAGATTTTGGGCCAGCGTCGGGGCGCCCATTTTTGGCCTATGCCCAGCGGCCGGCGCTATAAAGCGAACTCTCAGTCTGCAGTACTTATTTGAAGGGCCGGGAAGGGCTTGGTGATGGCCTGGACACGTTTTGGGCGAATTTTAACACCTTTTTGACTCCAAATTGGATTGGGTTTGTTCCTAAACTAAAAATTAGACTTGTAACCTATAAATACATGATGTAAGGCATAAAATAAAGGGAGATTAGATAGCTTAGCCTAGATTAAATACTCCTTTAGATTAGAAAATAACCCTAGTTCTTATTAGTTTTGGAGATTGAAGCAACTTGGAGACCATTGAAGATCAAGAGCAAGAGCAAGAGGGGAGCATCAGATTTGCTGACAACAGATTCTATTCTCTTCTCTCATCTTACTTTTAT
Source organism: Panax ginseng (assembly GCA_020205605.1). Classification (NCBI taxonomy): domain Eukaryota; kingdom Viridiplantae; phylum Streptophyta; class Magnoliopsida; order Apiales; family Araliaceae; genus Panax; species Panax ginseng. The sequence goes on from CM035137.1 coordinate 45,955,539, forward strand.
CCTTTGATGTCTATTCAGTTGTGGATTCTTAGTTTTAATTCATTAATTATGAACTAACTATTTTTGAGATTTCAATTGAACTTTTTATGGCTATGAATTAGTTATTCATTATATTCTAATTATTTATGTTAAAGTGAGTTGTTTATCTTGTCTTGTGCTTATTGCTTAATTATTTGATCAGTAATTACTTTGTTACTCTAGAAGGAATTGGAAGAGGAATTCTAGGGTTAGAATCGGGCATGATATCATGTGACTTAGTTATTTGCATGGTGAAAAAATTAGGTTTGTGAATTGAATGGAAATATCTGTCACGCATGTAACACGTAAGGAATTGGGATTGGAAGAGTTTATTTCAATTGTTTTGCATAGGAATATAGCAAGATTAATCTGGATTAAATAGAAGGCAATTGATCACTTGAAAAGGACTTTTGGCATTTGAGAATTCCTCATTAACAATTCAAGAGGGCATAATAATTGGGATAATTGGATAATTGATTTATAATTCATAATTGGGGATATTGAAGTCTTAATCTTTATTTATTTGAATTCATTCGTTAAAATCTTAGTTTTAATTAGTTAATTTAGTTTTCTTAATTAGAAAAAACACGATTTGAGATTGTTTAAATAAAATTAGTTTGGTTAAGAATTAGTACTTGGTGATTTTTATTAAATAATTCCTCGTAGGAACGATACTCTACTTTCACTTTATTACTTGTTGACCGTGTATACTTGCACGTATTCATTGATTGCGAAATCGATCAACAGATACTCAACTTATCACTTTATTACTTGTTGACCACGTATACTTGCGTGTTGTGTGTAATTAGATTATATCCAACACCCCTTAGATGACCCATATGGTTTTTCCGGTGCAGATCCTCTCTTGTATCGTCCTGACATCCCTGTAGATAGAGATCCAGTGACTCAGGAGGAGTTACATCAGGTGGACAGTATTGATGATGTAGACATCGACACTATTGACTTTTTTAAATGTATTTCTCGCTATCTCTTTTGATAGGCCTCTATTAGTCACTGGGTAGCTTCACCCCCATTTTTGCTATATCTTTTGATAGGCCTCTGTTGTATGTTGGGTAGCCACCCATTTCCTCAGATTTTAGATGTCTGAGAGATGTATTAGATGATGATATACTTAGGAATGTATGTACAGTTTTTCCATTCCCTATATCATATTGCCATCTATTGTATCATGCATGTTATTGTTATGCATATGTATGTATGTCCAGAGATATTCAGCATTGACCCCTGGATGGTCTTATGACACGGCCCGTACAGATGTCTTCTTTGACAGTTAGTCGTATTGATCATACCCCACCATTTGTGGTGGTAGCTTGTATGCGCTCATGGTATGATAGTATATCACCATCAAATATGGTGATCATAAATGATTTGCTGTAGCATACTATGACCCTATTGATGTTTCAGGTTCCCACAGGATTTGTAGATGGTATGCTAGAGCACTGGGTATCGGAGAGGTAGGTTTTTTGATTTGGGACCCAGGAGTTGACTCCTACTTTGGAGGAGTATGCACGATTAATGATGCTACCGTTGGACAGACCTTCCGTGCATATGGCTATTGGAGACATGAGCAGACAGTTCATGGCCCTCACCGGATTGAGATGTAGGGTGGTCCAGGACGAGATTACATCCGGCTACGTGATATCCCAGCATTTCCTGTTTGACAGGTTTTGATATGAGGATAGCTATGCACGGCATTCCGAGGATTTCACCACACCGGAGGACCATTGGAGTTTAGCCAGAGTGGATGTACTACTTCTATGCGTATTGTCATATGTCTTCATGTCGCGGTACATGGATGAGCTGGATATCGGCATCATTATGGCAGTGAGAGCTCTCAGGGAGGGTCATACCATTATACCGATGATCATTGCAGAGACTCTGAGGTCAGCTACATAATGCTGCACTTATCCGACAGGAGTGTTTACAGGTAACTCGGTCATGCTGTATGTGTGGTTTATGTCACACTTGAGACCGATTGGCACATTTAAACGGCAGGGGTTTTGTTTCACCCAGGAGATAGGCATGTCGTACTCCTTTCAGCCTGCAGAGTTCATAGATACTGTATCGTGGTCAGCTTTCCTGGCACGGATTAGGGATCCGTTTGCCATATTGCCGTGTTCAGGGCTTAGTTCACCCTACAGCTTCATTACTCATGCTCTGGGCAAGGATTATCTCCCTCTGGCTGGATTGAGGGGCATGATTACTTACCACCCACTGGCCGTGATGTGTTAGTTTGACCAGTTTCAGGATTTTCATCCGTATGAGGGGCAATGGTCGGTAACCTTCGCGTTACCGCTTGTCACGAGGATAGATCCAGGTTATATGCCTATTGGGATCAACGAGAGTTGGCTGAGTTTTCTGTCAGTCATCCAGGTTGTTCTGCAGAGTATTCCTCATGGATAGAGACAGAGATCGATCGGTACCGCGACAAAGATCCACAAAGGTGGGATAGATTCTTTTGATGAGGAGCCTATAGAGGAGGTCATTATTCCCATCGATGATTTGATCATTGGCCGCCAAAGATTTTGATGGATTCTCCCACCCCGAAAGTGCCATTGTTACTCAAAGATTCTAAGACAAGATTTGGAGCAAAGCTTACATCTGATGACCTATGATAGAGATCAGGCTAGGGCCGCGATGTTGACAGCTCTTGATGAGTGAGATACTTCTATGTTAAAGAGGGATGAGGCTAGATCAGCTAAGGATGCATTGATTGGGGAACGGGATGCCACCCTATCTACTAGGGATGTGGCCATTGCAGATAGTACTTTCGTTAGATAGCAGATGACTGTCAGTCTTTCCGACATGAGTGCTTACATTGATGAGCACTATGCCACCATGCAGTTGGCATCTGATCTGCTAGCTCGTGTAGATAACCTTGGGCAGGAGCTCGCAGTGCTGTCTCCGTCTTCAGAGAGGGATGCTATATTAGATCTGATAGTCTGCATACACACAGATCTGTAGATAGCTTTGTATTTTCCTGCACAGACTAGCTTAGCCATTTTGTCATGTACAACACAGATGTATATATCAAACAGTATTATGTATGGCAGGGAAATATATTTTGATTCACTTCCCTTTTAGTTATGCCTTGATACTTTCTTGATGTTTGCCTGTTTCTTCAGGGCCTTGTGATCTTGATGCATTCTGAACTTATCCTTGATAGATGAACATTGAGACGTCGCAAGATCTCTCAGAACGGATCATTGATTTTTGTAAATCCCTACCATCTTAGGTGTCTTGGGACTGGTATCTGTATGAAGAAGTAGAGAGGAGGGTAATTTCTTCCTCTCTAGGATTGACCGCACCATAGATGGCCGCCAGTACTTCTATTTGTGAGAAGCCTAGTTTATTCCATCTCTTATGGGTTGGTATTGCTCTTTGAGGCATGATCGCAGCTTAGATGGTCACCGAATCTTCTATTTGTGAGAAGAGGTTGGATAATTCCATCCTTTTGATCTGAAACCGATGAAATGGGGCAAATTGAAGGTAGATCCCAATACCGTGTGATAAGTATGTTATTCTGGTAGGGGTTAGACTGCACCATGAATGGCTGCCTACGTACTCCTATTGAAAAGGAGATCAAGTCTACGTAGTCGAACCTGGTGTAAGAGGTTCAACGCTGAATGCGGAAGGCAGATGGGTGTAGAAGTGTTTTTGTTGTTTTTGTTGTTTTGTAGAGAAAGGGCAGAAATGTTTTTATTGTTTTTCTTTATTGCGACATGGCCATAGAGAATATGGTTGCCTACGTACCCCCGGGTATCAGGGAGATCAGGTCAACGTAGTTCGCCGCTCAGGATGAATTGAAGGTGAAGTGAAGTGTGAATCCCATGTGCAGGCTATACTGTGGGGAGAAGAAAGTTTGATCCCATAATGGGGAAAAACTGCAAGTGTGAAAAAGTTTGATCACGTCCTCAGGATAAACTGCAAACCTAGAAAAGTTTAATCCTGTCTTTAGGATAAACTGCAGGCATAGAAAAGTTTAATCTCGTCTTCAGGATAAACTGCAAGTGTGAAAGGTTCAATCCCGTCTTAAGGATAACCGAAATTGTGAATGGTTAAATCCCGTCTTCAGGATAACCGAAACTGTGAAAAGTTAAATCCCGTCTTCAGGATAACCGAAATTGTATGGAAGGTTTGAAATGAAGTGATACCAGGCTGCTAGTTTGAAGTGTATGTTTCCCTGAGGGGTAGAAGAGTATTCAAAAAGGAAAGGGTTCAAAACCGGAATGACTGGTGATTTGATGATCAAAACAAGGATGTTTGTTTGATGGTAACTTCAGACATAGTACCGTTTCACGGTGTCCGAGTTGATAAGCTGTGGAAATTTATCGCCATCCATTTCCTGCAATCAAGAGCACCTCCTGTCAATACCTCCTTGACAATAAATGGGCCTTCCCAGTTAGGAGAGAATTTTCCCTTAGATTGATCTTATTTGTCAATGATCTTTTTCAAAACCAAGTCATGTTGTTTGAACTGCCATAATCGGCCTTTTCTGTTGTAGGATCGTGCGATCCTTTGCTGATATAACTGACCATGGAAGATAGCCGCGGATCGCCTTTCGTCTATTAGAGACAATTGGTGATACCTGTCTTGTACCCATTGGTCTTTATCCAACTGAGCATCTATCAATAATCTGAGGGATTCTATTTCTACCTTTATGGGGAGCATTGCTTCCATCTCATAGAATAATGAGTAGGGTGTTGCCCCAGTGGAAGTTCGCATAGAAGTTCTGCAGGCTAATAAAGTCAGAGGCAAGAGGTCAGGGCATCCTTTGTGATTGGCGAACATTTTCTGCATGATCGTTTTGATGTTTTTATTAGCCGCTTCAACAGCACCATTCATCTTTGGACGGTAGATGACGGAGTTGAGATGTGGAATTTTTTGCATAACTCCTCCATCATTTTGTTATTGAGGTTCTTAGCATTGTCTGAAATAATGACCTCTGGTTGTCCATATCGACAGATGACATTATTTCTGATGAAAGCAAATATAACTTCTTTAGTAACCCTTGGGAAGGATGTTGCTTCTACCCATTTGGTGAAGTAGTCGATTATGGTGAATATGAATCGATGTCCATTACTGGCTTTGGGCTCGATTGTCCCGATCACGTCCATTCCCCACATTGAGAAGGGCCATGGAGAACTCATATTGTGGAGTTCCCTTGGAGGGGCGTGGATAGCATTCCCATGAATCTGGCATTGATAACACCTCTTGACGTGATCATCACAGTCAGCTTTGAGTGTAAGCCAATAATGCCCTGTTCTGAGGATCTTCTTGACAAGTAGGGGTCCGCGCATGTGAGGGCCACATACTCCACCATGGATCTCATCCATGAGTCTCTGAGCTTGGTCTTTGTCTAGACATCTGAGGAGACCTAATCCTACATCTCCGCTCAAGTAGAATTTCATAGCAAGTCAATGAATCTGCCTCTTCTCAGTTAGGCTCACCTCAGCGGGTGTAGATCCATCTCGTAGATACTCCTGGATGTGCTGATACCAAGGGTTGTGGATGGGAGGTAGCTCATCCGATACTTCTCCAACGTAATTCCCATAGACTGGGGCTCTTTGTAGAGTAAACGTGATGCTTGGCATGTTTTCTTTGTCAGGTATATAAACCAAGGAGGCCAACATTGCTAATGCATCTGTAAAATCATACCTATTACGAGGAATGTGTAGAAAGGAGATTTCTTCAAACTCCAAAGCCATCTGTAAAACTTGTCGATGGTAAGGTAGTAAATGTAATTCTTTGGTTTGATAGATTCATGTGGATTGCTTGATTATCAATTCGGAATCCCCAAAGACAGTTAACCGCCTGATGCCCATTGAACGGGCAAGTTTTAGCCCCATGATCTGACCTTACCTACTTCATACTCACCGTGTTGTTGGTGCTAACAAACCGCAATTTGACGGCGACGGGATACTGCTCCCTCGTACCGGATATTAAAACTGCTCCAGCTCCAGAGCCTTTTGAATTAAAAGCTCCATCAAATTACATTATCCACGTACGATATGTATTGTACTAATGTTATAGCTGAATTGTCATTACTCCCTCGTCAGGAAAGTATGTTTCTAAGGGTTTGTAATCCCATGCAGGTGCGGCGACCAGTTGATCCACAATTCCTTGACCTTTAACAGACTTTTGCATCACATAGACGATGTCAAATTGCTGTAAGATCAACTGCCATCTGGACAGTCAACAATTCAGTATGGGCTTACTGAACATATACTTGAGTGGATCCATTCGGGATATGAGATGGGTTGTGTGACCATGGAGGTAATGTTGTAACCTCATGGAAGCCCTTGCTAAAGCACAACAAGTCTTCTCAATCAGAATGTACTTGTGTTCACTGATGCTGAATCTTTTGCTGAGGTAATAGATAGCTCGTTCTTGGCCTCTATTATCTTTTTGCCCCAGTATACAGCGCATGGCATTGTCATTTATGGACAGGTACACGAATAGGGGAACATCATCCCTGGGAGGTACCAAAATAGGAGCGTTAATCAGTTGCTCTTTGATTGTGAGGAAGGCTTTCTGACACTCATCGTTCCATTTCATGGAGGAGTTCTTCCTTAACAACTTCAAGATTGGCTCACAGGTTGTTGTGAGTTGAGAAATAAATCTGCTAATGAAGTTGATCCTTCCCAAAAATCCCCGTATTTCCTTCTGTCTGAGGAATGGGCATTTCCTTGATGGCCTAGATTTTGGTAGGATCCAGTTCAATCCCTTTGTGGCTGACTAGGAAACCTAGCAACTTGCCTGACTTAACACCAAAGGCGTACTTGGCAGGATTCAACTTCAAGTTATACTTATGCAACCTGTTGAAAAGCTTTTTGAGATGGTCTAAGTGGTTTTCCTCCTTCCGGGATTTGACAATGATGTCATCCACATAGATCTTTATCTCCTTGTGCATTAAATCGTGGAAAAGAGCTATCATAGCTCGCTGATAGGTTGCCTCGGCGTTGATGAGGCCGAATAACAACCGTCTATAGCAAAAGGTTCCCCAAGGCGTGATGAAAGCAATTTTCTCATGATCTTCCTCAGCGACCATAATTTGATGGTACCCTGCAAAGCAATCAGCAAAGGAGTACATGCCATATTGAGCAGTATTATCAATAAGAATGTGGATAAAGGGCATGGGAAAGCTATCTTTAAGGCAAGCTTTGTTCAAATCCCGATAATCCACGCAGACTCACACCTTTCCTCCTAGTTTAGGAACGGGAACAATGTTGGATATCCACTCTGGATATGTAGACACCATGATGATGCCAGCTTGAAATTGTTTCACAATTTCTTCTTTAACCTTTAAACTCCACTCAGGTTTCAATCGCCTGAGTTTTTGCCTAACTGGCTTGAATCCTTCTTTAATGGGAAGGCGATGAAGAAAATGTCATGGACAAACCCACCATGTCTTTATGAGACCATGGAAACACATCCCGAATTGGGTTTAACAAGCAACCATGTCATTCCGCTGATTTGTGGTAAGGTCTGAACCAATCTGGATTAGCTTAGGGTTGTCTAAGGTTCCGAGATTGAAAGGAGTGGTTTGATCAAGATTGGCTTTGGGTTTGTTTGCGACCCATTCCTTAATCTCTTGAGGTGTCTCAATGTCCTCTTGTATATCCATCAAGTCTAAGTCTCACTTTGCATCAAAGTTACAGTCCTTGTGGAGAGAAGGCATGTCATCAGCAAGGACATGCACATCTAAATTCAGAGTCCTGAAACAAAAGATGCTTTAACTTAATATATGCAACTGTTCGATCATACAAAAGTGTTAGCATGTACTTGATAAAATAACTACTAGTGCTGTAAAGGAAAGCAAGAAATTAAAGTTATCTACAGGGCAGAGGGATTTTCTGCCCATTTTACCCTCGTCGACCATTGCATGGAGTGTTACTCCAATTTTTGAGGGAAAAGTCCTAATAGACTGTAGTGATGGAAGGATCGTCATTGTCCTCCTTCTCCCGAATGATAACCATGACATCTGGGCAATCATCGTCTGGGGTATATCTGTTTGTATGTTCATCATGAACAATAACGCGAATACCTGCCATCATCAAGGCAAGGTCATGTTTACATTTTCGCTCTTTTTCTTCTGCCTCGGGATCAGGAATCAGCACCTCTTTTGCTTTGATTAGCACTGGTTTTGGAAACAACATAGCCACAACCTAGGCTGGAACCTTTACTGGAGATTGCATTAACTCATGAAGTAAAGGTATAGAAAATCGCCGTGCGGCGGAAGCTTGAGGAACCTGCTTGTGCTTATGAGGATTCTTGTGATTGGAACTGGCAGAATAGCCTAGTCCGGCTGTTCTAATTTGACTGGACATTTGGATAGGGTGCTTAATACCCTGCTTATCTTTACCAAGCCCTTGTCCAGGTTGATGACCCAATAACATCATGTCTTGAGTGGCCGACATAACCTCGGCAGAGATCTTGGGTACGAGAAGTGGCGCTCCAATAGAATGGTATTGTGTGTTACTCACTTCCAGAGTATCGGAACTGGCCAGTTCAACTTCTGAATTGAAGCTTATAATTGGTAGAGTTTTTTGTTTAGGACAATCCGGCTCAACGTTGACAGTGACTAGACTGTTGTTGATAATGTATTTGAGTTGTTGATGTAAGGTGGAGGGAACAGCTCCAACCATGTGTATCCATGGTCTCCCTAAGAGCAGGTTGTATCCTGAATCTATCTTTAGGACATGGAAGGATACATTGAATGTATTTGGTCCAATCTCAATTGGCAATTCATTTTTTCCGATGGAATTTCACCGGGATCCATTAAAAGCTCTGATGACCGTATGGCTGCTTTGGATCCTCTTGAGATTGATATTCATCTTTACCAAGGTGGCATAAGGACAGATATTTAGAGATGAGCCTCCATCTATCAATACTCCTGCTAGCATGTACCTGGAAGATAAAACTGCAATATGCAAAAGCTTGCAATGACCAGTCCCTTCGGGAGGTATGTCATCATCAGTGAAGGATATCACATTGTTGTTGAAAATGTGATCAACCAAATGTTGAAATTTTTCCACATCCACTGATTTTGGCAAGTAGGCTTCTTCCAAAACCTTCAATAAGATCTTCCGATGATCCTCGAAAGAGAAAACCAAATCCAGTATCGAAATCTGGTGTGGAGCTTCTCGCAAGCTTAAAACCACTTTGGCTTCATTGTGGCCTATAGTACGGAGGAATTTTTCAATGTCCTCCACGGGCAACTTCCCTTTGCTTCGCAAGTAGGTTTAGTAACCCGCCGAGGAAGATACAATGGATTATCCTTCACACCATCGTAGTAGCGATAGTATGAGACGTGGATCCTTCAACTTCTCCATAATTCCATGGAACTTTGTGTAAGCTGACAACAGGATGTTGTGGTCTGAAAGGGTAAAGGAATTGGCTCAGTAACGACCACTTTCAAAGGATTGTCGGCTCCTTTGAGTTGAATTGGTTGTATGGGAAATACTTTGACATCTCATCATCCACTTTGGATATAATCACTCTCGATCCCTTCCATTTGGTAGGACATGCATTCCCACCCTTGAGTTGTATAGTGTAATCATCTGCTATTTGTAGGACACTGCTATCGATAAGATTCTGAATGAGATTGTAGAGTACCCAGCATTCTTCTGTGCTGTGACCGCGAGAATTTGAATGATATTGACACATTTCATCAGGATTGAACCGCCCTGAGCGGAAATTGATGGGAGGGAGAAGGAATGTAATTCTTCCATCGTTGATCAACATTTGAAGTATCTCCTCCATAGATTGGCCCAAATAGATGAATTCCCTCTGATTAGCAAAATCCCGACGGGCTTTAGCATTTGCTCACTTTACAACCTTATCCTCCATAGCTTCGCTTTCTGAAGGTGGTGAGGAGGCATTCATAACAAAAGGAAGGAGATGGGTGACTTGATGCTGATGGGTCACTAGTACTGCCAATTGCTCAATTTGTTTGCAAAGAGCTTTCATTTTTTGTTCAATGGTAAACTGGAACTTTGGATATTCCCATTTGTCAACACCATCTATGATTGTTGGGATGATTCGCCATTAGAATTGGAACCTTATACAGTGCTCGAACTAATCATGTTGACCTCTTCTTCTTTGTGTTGAGGAAGAGGTTTGTCTTGCACATGAGGTTGATCTGGTTTAGTGACCACGATCTCACCGTTGTCTATTAGATCTTGAATCTTATTATTCAAGGCCCAACAATCTATAGTATCATGTCCAGGTGCTCCGGCATGATAAGCACACTTCCGAGTAGCATTAAAACCCCTCCCATTAGGGTTGGCTGGTGGAAGAAGATGTGTAATTTTCTTCTGAGCAGTCAGAAGAGCAAGAATATTCTCGAGCGAGTCCCCTAAGGGTGTGAACGTTCGAGGTCGCTTTACTTCTCCACTTTTAGGCAATGGAGGGTTTGAAGATTGTGCTAGAAAAGTGGAGTAGTTTCTCCTCGGTATAGGCATGCTTTGATTGCCTTTCTGTCCTTGTAATACCAAGGAAACATCCTCCTCTTTCTTTTTATGGATTCTCCGGGTTGTTTCCATAAGATCCGGATTGATGTGCTCAAAGAACGCCTTTAAGAACCGCTAGGTCTTGAATTTTACCGCACTTCAATCCCATTTCACCATCTCTCATGTAGTGTTAGATCATTTCAGAGAATGGTTTGCCAATACTAGCTAGAACTCTTTCATAGAAAGGAGCTTTCTGTACATCTATGAAGGTCATGACCATTTCTGATTCTGTCATGGAAGGAATAACTTGAGCAGCAAGGCTCCTCCACCTTTGAGCATACTCTCTGAATGACTCATTAACCTTGGTAATTTGGTACCGGTTAGGAGCCATCTGAGACTGAAAACTGTATTGAGTGAGGAAGGCGTGAGCTAGCTCTTCCCAACTATGGATCTTTGAGTTGTCTAATCTGGTATACTATGAACAGGCTTCTCCAGTCAGACTTTTCTAAAACAGCTGCATTCGGAGCTTTTCATTTTCTGTGTAAGACCCAAGTTCTCCAATGAACACCTTTAAATGTGTATAAGGATCCCTTAATCTGTCATATTTCTCAAAATCAGGGGTCTTGAATTTCTCTGGATATTGAACACCAGGGAATATGCAAAGGTCTATATATGAAACACTGCCATGTGTTCCAATCCCTTTAAGAACGTGGATGGTTTCTTCCATTTTGGGGACCTTCTTCCTGATAACACCGGTGTCTGGATCTCCTTTAAGATGGGTGTTTTCAGGGTCTTTGTTGGTCGTATCCAAGCGATGTTCGAATTGTTTTTCCAAATTTGAACTCCTCCTTGTGTAGAGGATTACATGTGTAGGTATCTTCATACCGAGGGTGGATCTGCAATTCTTTCAGGAGAACGGCCAAGTTTGTAATTTGTTTACTCAATCCGTCAAATTCTTCTCGGAAACAAAGATTAAACCGGTCAAGAAGACATGATTGGTACAGAGTTCGCTGTGGCCTTTTTGGACTTTGAGCGAGTAACAGGCCCAATTGTTTCCCTACAAAAGACTTACGTAGTTTAGTCTTTGGGTAATGTAAATGTTATCATAACATGTCCGTTTAGGAATTTTGTCCTGCAAAACCGGTTGTTAATTGATAACATGTTATGCATGCACAATTATTCTTCATATTTTCCATTACATATGGATGAACATGGAATAAAATTACAAGTAAATGCATTTACAAGTAATTTGAAAATGAAAAGTATGAAGAGACTTTCCTCCACGTTTGGTTTATTAGAGGTTGACCTATCTTAGGGTTTCTCTCGTGGCTTTTTGGCATGAAGGTTCCCAGATCATCGCAATTTACTCGACAGGAAGTTAATCCGGTCTTTCAACTGGAGCAAATCTGGGTGGTGCCTTTCCTGAGCCCCGAGGAATTATTCTTCCCGCGAGTCCAGTAATTAAACACCGATAGGATAGCCTCCTGATGGAGGAACCAAACAACATACATTCACATACAATGTGTCTCACCGTTTATGCAAAATGATGACATGTGCGAAGCACTAATATCACAGATAGATATTTAGCAGTGCAGTAAATAAAGATGCATTCGTACACATTCATCAGAAATGTAAATGCAACATTCACACAAGCATATAACAATTTTGAAAAGCTTGTCATAGTGGCTTAAGCCCTCTTATTGGAATCCCCAGCAGAGTCGCCACCTGTCGACGTCGGGATTTTTGAGTGTCCCTTTTCGTTACTTGTTCTTTGGTGTTCTCATGTTAACGTGAGATTTTTTTGAAAAAACAAGTGAAAAAAGTCCGACATGTATAATGTCGACTATTTGACTTTAAGAGTTCCCAGTTGGTGTATTTAACTGGTTGCACCAACGCAACTGAAAAAAGGTTTGCACATTGACCTAGTGATTTGACACTGCTAGACGGGTCTGTGAAATCGAGATTCATTTTGGGTCCGAGGGCTTGATTTTGCGGAGGGAAGGTGTTAGGCACCCCCCGACATCCATGTTACCACGGTGACCGCCACTCTTCAAAGAAATTGTTATATGAATGTGTGTGTTTGTGTGTGTGTGTGTGGATCAATGTGCAGTTATTTGAAAGTAGTGTGAGGCCTCGTTCACACCTATATACAAAGGGTTTGAATTTATAGAAAAAAATCAGTTTTAACCATAATATAGCAATGACGTTTTGTAAAAGAGGTTTTTCAAACTGTGTGATAAATAGAAATTGAGACCTTTTTATACTTCCATTTTATTATTAAATGTTCGGCTTGTTTGCTTTTATTTTCGAGATGCAAAGCATTCTCGAGAAAATAATATACAACAGTGCAGAACTCCTCATGGGCATGACATCCATCCAAGGAAATTCAGACACTATAAAATAATGTACAGGCTGCTTACAGCTGAAAAATGTCCATCATAGGAACCGAATCTAGATTCAGTAAGCTGAACCTGTGATCCCATGATTCCTAGGCTCACATGATACTGCAATTTGTATGGAAAGCAGTAAGCAGTTATATATATATATAAAAGTTGTAAATATATATATAAACATGATCAACTGTCGCGAAGTAAACTCCAGGCGGGACAAAATGTAAATAAAGCTGTAAAAGTGATCAACTGCCACGAAGTAAACTCCAGGCAGGACATAATGTAAATAAAGCTGTAAAAGGCCACGAAGTGAACTCCAGGCCTGGCAGAAATGTAAATATATATATATATCTATATATATATATATATATATATAAAAGTAGTAAACGCACTGGATGTGAATCCAGGCTCATCGGATATGTCCGACAGTAATTATATATATATATATATAAGCGATTAAACACACTGGATGTAAATCCAGGATCATCAGATATGTTTGACAACAGTTATATATATATATATATATAAGCAATTAAACGCTCCAGACCGAAGTCTAGGCTCAATCGAGGCATAACTCGATAATGTTAATCCATATATGAAATATATACATATATAAGTATATATATACAGACAGAAATGAAAACCACGGACTGAAGTCCGGGCAAACACACTCACAAAACTCTCAACGTGTACAATAGTGTGTGATAATATGAGAAGAAGGCTTTATAGAATACAAGAAGGCTTACAGTGAGCTGCCAAAGTAGACTTCTATAACTTTAAATGGATAAACACTCAGCTCCTGCCAGATAAAAGATAGCTAAATGAGAGCTAACTAGTGTTTAGAAATGAGAAAACACTCAAAAGATGTGTATGTAGAGTAAAATGGACAGGGCTTCCTCGCCTTTTTCCTTCCTTCTTTTTCTCAAATGGCTGACCCCAAGGCTTGTATATATAGACGGATGGCCGCAGGTACACTTATCGCTGCCATGCATATTGTACTGCTACCGGTAGTGATGCATCTGAGCCTCGCGGGTCCCGTTATCTCGTAGTACGTGCACTCATACACTGTAATGTCCGCTCAAACTTGTAAAAATTCAATCCGAGTATCCGAATGAGGTATATCTGACCTTCTTTGGACTGCTTGTGTCGAGAGTTACGCAATGACATGGATTAGAGGTTGTACGAAGTCAGGAAGAGGGGTCTATGCCCATGGTCTTCAAGCTTTGAATTCTATCCAAAGTACTGTCACACGTAATAGTCACTCGGGATTGTCAATCCTCGATTCTTGTGGGACATTGTTGGATGTATGTATGTATGAAGTGTTGAGACGACGTGCCATTGTCGAAGGAACAAGATGACGTTTGACTCCTCTCTGGGGTTATCGCCTGTTTGAGTTAAAAGTAGACGTTGCTCATGGTTATAGCTGAGATTGGACTACTTGTTGGTATGTCGCGATATCATCTTGTTGAGATGGTAAGATGACGTTGTGACTCCTCATCGGGGTTATCGCCGGTTTAAGCGGAAAGCAGATGTTGCTCAGGGTGACATCTGAGATTAGACTGCTGCTTGTTTGTATGTCTCACTGTCATCTATGGATGTTCCTGTCTGCCCGTTGTTTAACTCTGGGTTTGAGGTGTGTGTGCCTCGACAGGATGTCTGGGGTTGAAGCTGATTGCATATTTTTGAAACAAGCATTTTCGGGGTTATCGCCGGAACTGCAATGGCATCTCTTGGGGGTATCACCAAGGATGGGGTCATACTACTCCATGTTGTCTCTGGGATGGAACTGAGCATCGCGATGTTATTACTGAGACAGAACTGTCCTCTCCGGTGTTGTTGCCGGTCTTTTGATCTGCATATCTCGGGGTTATCTCCGAGATTGGAAATGATGTTCCCGGTTTGTGTTCTGGGTTGGAACTGATGTTCCTGATTTATGTTTCGGGTTGGAACTGAACTTTCGGTAGTATCCGGAATGGATGTAAGCTGTCTTCCAGTGTTATCTCCAAAAGACAAATATACCCTCCTGTAATGTTAGTAATAGGAGCTCAGAAAATTTCGAGTGTTTACAACATACACTCAGTAGGGGTGAATGTCGAACAGTCCCCAGTTTGGGACTATTATTGGATGTTATGTCTGTCACTTACAAAGTTATTAGTTCTTTTCTTAGTTGCATCATGAATGGGTATAGATTTAGAGTCGATGACTTGCATGAACTCACATCAGTCAATTCTGGGGTTGTGGTGTTAGGAAGCTGCTACCAAGATTCTGAGTCCAATTACTATGGTCGTTTACAGGATGTGGTTGTGCTCAATTATCACGGCGGCAAAAAGGTAGTTACAAAGTTGTTAAAGTTGATCGTAATAGAATCACAAATGTGGATATCAAGTTGTTGTTAAAGTCTGATGATGTGTACGTGTTAGCAAGTCAAGTGACTTAAGTGTATTACGCTCCTAATGTGGTAAATACATGAAGCCCCTGGTACACAATAGTCACTACTAAAACACGCTCATTTAATGCTGATAACATGTTTGGTATGGATGAGGTGTTGTAAGAAGATGTGAACAACCCATTGGCCGTAGTGTTCCATACTGAACCTTGGTATCTTTGGTCGTCCACGCAGAAGTGCCACTTACATAATGACTGTGGTGGATGTCATTTCAATGCCGAGTAGTGTTAATATACTTGTAATATTTCTATCAGTTATTGAAAAACACAATTCACATAACACATATTGTTATACTTTTTCTGTAGTATACTAGACCTAGTGGCTAAGCACACCTTACATGCGATCTGTTTGACGCATCTCCTGAGAGGGTGCATGCAGTTCAGTCAGTATGCCAGGTACGATGCCACTTTTATGCAGACCGTCTTACGGGAGTTCCATGTAAGTTAAGCATATTATCACTACATAGTTGTATTGGGATGACGAAATCAATTATTCCTAATTTTAAATAATCTTTTATTATAGGTTTATTATCGATTTGACCCGAGCATCTCTCAGTCAACTGGCGATGATGTGATTGAGCATCATGTCACTGTGAATTACTCTGGATGGCTATATGAGATGCGATAGAAGGCAGCTCGGGCAGTT
This sequence comes from Panax ginseng, assembly GCA_020205605.1. NCBI lineage: Eukaryota > Viridiplantae > Streptophyta > Magnoliopsida > Apiales > Araliaceae > Panax > Panax ginseng. The sequence continues at coordinate 45,971,513 of CM035137.1, forward strand.
GTGGACTAGCCCGGGACCACCATCAGAGATCATCAGCCCTGCATAGTCTCTAATTTAACCTGGGATGCTATGTGTGCGAACTGGGAGGCTGATGACTTTAAGAAAAGGTCTGAGCAGGCGAAGAAGAACCGTGGTCAGCTACAGATAGTACACACCATTGGTTCTCAGTCATTCGAGGAGGCGAAGACGGTAAGTGCGTTGTATTTAGTTATTTATGTGTCAAGTTCTCACACAAATACTTAAGATCTATTTTATGAATGTTTTTATTAGGCATTTGGGAGGACCTTGGGCCGAGATCCTTCCATTCTAAAGTTTTGGGATCGAGCCCACACGCCTAAGGATGAGCGTGCTTTGTCTCAGGCAGCTTTAGCTATACGAGTAAAACTCATCTTACTATTTAGCTTTTAATAATATTTAATTGTATTAGATCGGGATGAGGAGCTAAGACTATGGGTTGTATCTCAGGATCCCCCCACTAGTAGTACCGGTAGATATCGAGTGTTGGGTCTGCCGAGGATACCCGCATATACATTTCCTGGAGGTAATATTTTTTTATGTTTCACGAAATTATCAGAATTTATCACATTATATAAATTATTATTAGTAATTGAATTTGTATCTCTTTATAAGCTTCAGCCAGTGCCAGCGTCCGTGAGCACATGTCGGACCATCTCAAACGGGCGCTGGCTTGGATGACGATATCTTCCGGCGGCTGATAGGGGCCGTGTTGGATAGGTTCCGTATTGATCCGGTCTTTCGGCTTCAGTAGTTGCCTTTCAGTTCTCGTCTTCACCAGATTGCTCAGGATATTATAGCAGGGGCCTCTGCAGAGTGTACGTGATTACCACGGGAGCAGTTCGACGCTTGGAGGGCCGAGATGCTCCGGATGGTGATTACCCTCTTGGAGGAGGCTCAGGATGTGTTTTTCAATTAAGGCTAGCTTGTTAATTCTCACACACACACACATATATATATATATATATATATATATATATATATATATATATATATATATATATATATAGGGACTAATGATTTATATTTTGATTCTATCTAACAGGGTGGAGATTGTAAAGCCTCCAAATCCAGGTACTTGAAACCCAAACTCGGTGCTTCACGATACCATTTCTCTGTGCGAAATAATAATACTAATAATAATAATAATAATATAAATAAAAAACTTAATTTACATAATTATCATAGTCTATCTCCCAAGTACGTAACCTTTAATACATTCATTACATAGCATGATAGATATTATATATCATTGTCTTAATAATATTAAACTATTACATAAACTACCACAAATCTTATTTGGTTAGCTTTCCTTTTCCTTTGTTTCTGCATGAGCCTTCTGGTTCTTCACACTTAGCTGAAAACATTTAAATTAAGCAAGGATGAGCATTTGAGTGCCCAGCAAGTAATAGCAATTACATATATAAGCTGAAAGAATTTAAATATTTTCTTTATACTACCCTTCTACAACAAATCAATAGTTGTGAAGTAATCTGAACCGATAATAATAACATAACAACCCTCTTTCAAATTTTTGAAACTACGTACTGACTATAAATAGGGTTAAGGTGACATACTATGAACATTATTTTCAATTTTCGAATAGGTTAAATAGAACTTCATCTGTAAACCGTCATAACTTACGGGCACGGGGGTGATCAGCCCGTTGTACCCTGTATTGATCAATACTACATGCAAGACCGATGTTATCGTTCACTCTGTCCACCTTGGGTAGATAAAAAGTTTTCCCGTGTAAGGGATGTTCATACTTGTCGGGGTTCCAAAACAAAACAATTCGGTTGGATAATAATAAGGTTTTATCTTGTTCAACAATAATCTATAATTTAATATATATATATATATATATATATATATATACACACACACATATATGTACGGGTAATTAACAAAGGTGTATCAACATGTGATTAAATACAATGATTATCCAAGTGGGGACACTTGTATAACCATTTATAGAACTTAATGAACAGAAAATATATCTGAATTACCATATACTAACACGTTGATAATCAATGAAATATGTAATATATATATATATATATATATATATATATATATATATATATATATATATATATATATATAATAGGGTTAATAATCTGTACAATAATAGTATAATTCTAAAACATTTTTACTCATGTCCATTGCATAAAGAAAATGTAAAGGTAGGATACTTGCCTGGTCTGCTGCTTACAATTCACAACTGAGTTTTATCTTTTATATAATCACCTATCAGTAATAAGATTATTTTACTGATTAGCATAACATATCGTAACACATAATACTTCTTATTGCAGTCAGCACATAACTTATTCACATTATCACACATGTTCAACAGTCATTAAATCACAAACAAACATTAACACAATCAAAATATCTAAGTTCAGATCAATTTCTGAAACATGTCGGTGTACCGACAGCTTTATCGGGTAATTATCGAGTCTTAAGACTCTATTCTAAAGTTCAATATCTTAAAGTATCAGTCATATTATTTTTAAATGACTTATAATAAACATTTATTATAATTTATCATAAATTTTCAAACACCGGAATCATTATTAAATGGTTTAAATATCAAACAATTCTATTATCATTAATATTTAATTAATATTAAAGTATTAATGAAACCATTGCCAAAATATTAAAGTTATTTATAATAACTCAAAATTAAAAATATTAATATTACCCTTAAATGATTTTTTTGAAATATTTAAAATCATTTTAAATAATTACCATTAATATTAAAATATTAATGTATTATTCCTCAAAATATTAAAAGTCATTAAGTATAACTTCAAATATTTTTAATTCATTTATATCCTTTTTAAATGATTTTTAAATTAATAAAACCATTTTTAAACTATTTATTTAATATAACTATTAAATAAATTTAATATCATTAATACTAAATTAATATCATTAATATTAAATTATTAATAAAATTATCCTTTAAATATTAAAAGTTATATTTTATAACTTAAAATAACTTTAAACACTTTATTTTCATTTAAAATTATTTTTATAATAATAAAATCATTTTTAAACTAAATTATTCAACAAATTATTAAATAACTTTAATATCATTAATAGTAATTAATTAATAAAATTTAACTTTAAATATTCAAAGTTATATTTTATAACTTAAAATATTTTTAAATACCTTATTATTATTTAAAATAATTTTTAATATAATAAAATCATTTTAATTTATTTATTTAATTCATTTATTAAATAACTAAATTATCATTAATATTAATTTATTAATGAATTTCATCACAAATATTAAAATTCATTAAAAATAACTTAAAATATTTTCTTATTACATAATATAATTTTAAATGATTTTTCAAATATTAAAACTATTTTTAAATAATTTAGTTAATATAATAATTAAATAAATAAAATACCTTTACTATTTCAAAAATATTAAATATTTATGAAATATATTAAAAATAATTCAAAACTAATTTTTGGACTTTAAAATAATTTTTAATAATTTATTTTGTATTATTAATAATTAAAAACTAATTTTCTATAATTATTTAATAAAAAAATACAATTTTTATATAATAACTGTCGCTAAAGACCACCTATAGCGACAGAACCGTCGCTATAGGTGTTCTTCATGTTCATCTTCAAAACCCAGAACACCATGTCAGTTTCGAGTAAGCAACTTTGACCATGATCAAATCTTAACACAAAGTGTTTCTGGAAAAACTATGACTTGGATCTTGTAGTACTAATACAAGATTACATGATCCAACCACAAACATGGCCAAAAAGCATAACATAAGAGAGATCTAGGTACCCAAAGTAGTTGTCAGAGGCTGTTCTTCATTTCTGGGTTACCCAGAAATGAAGAACAGATCATGGGTCACACTTTGAGCCTCCACTACATGCTGATCATGAAATGTTTTTGTGATATATAAGCTTCAGTGTGTAGCCAACATGTAACTTAATAGATCTATTACAAAACATTAACAAAACAACAACAAAATAATGAGATCTTGTCCTAATCAAACCATGTCGGTTACGCCATGAACTTTCTGGGTTACCCAGAAAGCTCATCCGTGGACTTTCTGCTTGGTTTGACCATCCCCCAATTTCAGTATGTTTGCGATAAAAGTGATCTAAGAGCATTAACATGTAGTATAACTACCATAAAATAACTTTATCACAACAATAAACACAAATCAACAACAGTTTACAAGATCAGTGGCATCAAAAGTCTTGTTAGACCATTTCTGGGCAAGATCTAGGTTACCCAGATTTTGTCCAGTCATGGTCGGTCAACGACCTTTAACTAACAATATCTTGCAATCTGTTCAAGCTATGACCTTGATTCGACTTCCAGAGTAAAGATTCCAAAACACACTTAAATATCCAACATTTAAAACACCTAAAGCAATGAACATACAGAGATCTAGAAGGTCTGACATTCGTTTGTCAGACCACAATTGAAAATTTTCTAGATTTTGAAAAATGCTGGATCTGAGCCTATAGATGTTATGAATCCAACATCTATCAATCCAGATCATCATTATACACTACTAACAACATGTTTAACACATAAAAACTAACATCTAACATTGCAACTAAGATCAGATTTTCAAGTTAGTTTTATACCTTCTATGAACAAGTTTTGATTCTAGGCCACTGATATGGTTATGGTTGTTAGTGGGGCTCGATTTGTGACTGATCTTAGCAAAGGATTTCATGGGTTTTGAGTTAAGAGAGATAGGTTGAGGGTTTGTACAAAAATGAGCATGAATGTTCAATTTTTCTCTCTCTCAAACTATTTATAGAAGTCTAAGATACATGTATGGTTGATATAGAAGCTGAGTGCTGGCAATTATAGAGCACATGGGGTTGTTGGATTTGGTGAACAACTTCTCCTAAGGTCAAAACCTATATGTTAGCTTCTTTAATGCACAAAAGGGCAATTTAGTCTTTTAGCTTGAGAATTTAATGGCATAAATGTAAACTTGGCAAACCCTCAGGGTTTAACCCTTAGGGTTTAACCCTAAGGTTTAACACATAACATTTGTAGGATTTCCAATTAGGGTTTATATAAAATAAAAAATTTAGTTTCTAAAATTTATAATTAGGGTTTCCTTAATTAGATTAGGGTTCTAATTACACATGAACATTAGGGTATTATATACTAATTTTATTTAACCTTGCTAATTTAGCAATTAGGGCTTATAATTTTGGTAATTAGGGTTCCAAATCACAATAAAGGTTTATAATTCAAACATTAGGGTTTCTAGAAATTAATATATCCAGATGTTAATTAGGGTTGACCTAATTAATCATAAAATCATATATACACAGTTATATAATAGTCTTAAACTCACAATTGAGTTTCAATTTAGGGTTTCTCACAGAAAAACTAGGGTTTAACATAATATATTATAATTGACCAACCATTGTCAGTCCACATACATATTTATAGCACTGAAAAATCAAAATACAATTAATATTATATTATTATTCTCATGCCTTGATTGAAATCCAAAATTATGGTTTGGATTTCATATTTGATTTATCTGCCATTCTTAACATTATTAATTAAGTTAAAATAATTAACTTAATAATCTGTACTAAAATTCATATAATAAAATAATTATTATATTTATTCTAAAATCATTCATTATATTATTTACATAATATAATAATCATATTTTCTTGGAAAATAATTAATAAAAACATTTCTACTATAAAATTAACTATTATAAGTATAGTTTATAATGATCAATAATTCTAAAATAAAATTATGTAAAATTATTCATATAATAAATAAATATTTATTTATCACAAATATACATATACATTATCTTGGCACATATTCCCCATATTTATTTTAATAAAAAAAAATCTATACGCAAAATTTCTGATTTATTTGTATAGAAAATATCGGGTTGTTACATTCACCCTCCCTTATAAAGATTTCGTCCCCAGAATCACCATTTTAAAACCTATACATACAAGGGTACATAGCATACGCAATCCTGAAAAGTAGATCTTGATCATAAATGATCGTACTGATCTTTAACTATTCACATAAAGCATGTCTATCTGATTCAACAAAAATTTGATTTCTAAAAGAACTCAAATTCCTCCTTCAAAATTTCTTTATAAGATAATTTACTATATATATGAAATTCATGAATATAAAACAAATAAAAGTTATATGAATAATACCTAGAGTTCCATTGACAGCTGCCGCCGTATCCTGGACCGTCATGTTGAAGACCCTTGTTGTTGATTTTGTTGGCTTGCTCGATGACGTAGTTCCCATGATTTCCAGAGTCCCGCTGCCCTTGCCAGTATTCACACTCCCTGCCTCCATCCTCCTTTTTGGGCAATCTTTCACCCTATGCTCCATCGACCCGCAGATAAAATAACCAATATTCATTCTTGGATTGGGGCAGTTGGGAGAGATATGGCCCTCCAGCCCACACTTGAAGCATACAAATTTTCCCTTCAGACATTCTCTAGAGTGGTTCTTTCCACAGTTTCCACACTGCACCGCTGGCTTCTTAACACCTTCCTGTTTTACCTGAACACTTCCAAAATTTATCCCCTTCCACTTGCTACTACCACTTTTACTTCCACTACTAGTTTCTACCTTCCCAGTTCCTACAACCTTGTCCTTATTCTTTCTCTCCTTATTGTAGAGGCTCATGGCCTCACTCCCCTCCTGAGCAATAATAGCCTTCTCCTTGATTGCTGCAAATGTAGGGATCTGTAACATCGCCACCTTGTTGTAGAGCCAGAGTTTTAATCCCAGCTCAAACCTCTTTGCTTTCCTAGCCTTCGTATCAACTTGATGCGGAGCAAACCTAGCGAACTCATTAAACTTTGGGGCATATTCTGCAACTGACATATCCCCTTGCTTCAACTCTAGAAATTTCACCTCCATCCTAGCCTGCATACTAGCTGAAAAATAATTTTCAAAAAACAAAGTCTTAAACCTATCCCAAGTAACTACACCTTCTCTTGCCCTCGCCTGATTCGATTCGTACCAAAAATTTGCCTTACCCTTCATCATGTAGGTGGAAAAATCGGTCTTTTTCCCCTCAACTACCCTAGTTATTACGAACACCTTCTCAATCTCCTTAATTCAAGTTTGGGCTTCTACATGGTCAATTGTACCTTTGAATTCCAGTGGTCCTACAGCCTTGAAATCTTTGAAATTTGCCAAGTGATTATCTAGCTGGTTCCCTATGGCTGGTATTCCTTGTTGCATAGCCTGAGCTACCATATTCGCAAAATGCTGCATCGGGTCTGCTTGTTATTGTCCCTCAACGTTATTGACAGATTCTTCTGCCCTTTGATTTCGAGTTTGACGTCTTGGCGACATTATCTGGTTAAGTAAAACCATAAATTATTCTTTACATTCTAAATCTTATCATATAAGTTTAATATATTAAACTCATTTCATTAGTCAAACTTAAATTCATATTCATTCAATGATTTCAAAATACTTTATATATCGCAGCACATAGTGCATTAAACATCAGTTATCTCTTTGTGACTACAAAAGTTGGGATTTACAACCTTGACTAATACAAAAGTTTTAAAATATTACATTACACAGGCATACTAAGCACATATATTATATTAAACACGCCTACACAACAGAACTTATACTACCTATTTACTAAGCCATTTTCTTGGACAACCTTTCTCCTGATGATGTTCCAATCCGCAAATAAAACATGCACTTGGTTTATAGTCGGGACAATACAGAGTGGATAACATATTCTTTTCCCTTTCTTCTTATCAGGTTTTCCTAAGTCATGATCTTCTATCTTTCTTTTTCCCTTATTACTCGGAGCTGCACACGATGTGTTACTTGAGGCTCCCATTTGATCAATTTGGATTTTAAGCTTATCTTGTTCTTCCATTGTTTCTATTAACGCCTGACGCAGTTGACTATTAAGCAGCTTTTCTATTTCCCATAACATTTCTAGAGAAGAAACCTTGTTTCTCTGACTCTGCACCTCCGTTGTTGCTGGATAAGCTTCAACTTTAGTGTCCGAATCACTATCTGTTAGTTCCACCATTTCTGGATCTGGTACTATGTTTTCCACGATAACCACCTCGTCCGAGTTGGTTTCATTGTGAGCCTCTATTTCAGCTATTGGCTTCGATATTAGCTCGGGTGTGAATCTGATCCTTCTTCATGTTATAAGCATAAAACAAGCCTTTTCCACCAGACATCTACACACATAAATTATCCTGATTAGCATATAGTATATACACACAACAAATAATAGTTTTATAAAAGTTATCTTTTATTTTGTTTGACGATGAATTTATTCAATTCATCTCTTTTTAAACTCTATATGAGTTATTTGTATTTTCAATGTTTCCCTCTGTTCTAAGGTTATAGCCTAAGGTCTAACCCACCTAAGGTTTCTAACCTATAGCTCTAATACTAACCTGTAAAGCCCCCAAATCCAGGTACTTGAAACCCGAACTCGGTGCTTTACGATACCATTTCTATGAGCGGAATAATACTAATAATAATACCAATAATATAAATAACAAACTTAATTTACATAATTATCATAGTCTATCTCCCAAGTACGTAACCTTTAATACATTCATTACATAGCATGATAGATAATATATATTATTGTCTTAATAATATCAAACTATTACATAAACTACCACAAATCTTATTTACTTAGCTTTCCTTTTACTTTGTTTCTGCATGAGCCTTCTGGTTCTTCACACTTAGCTGAAAACATTTAAATTAAGCAAGGATGAGCATTTGAGTGCCCAACAAGTAATAGCAATTATATATATAAGCTGAAAGAATTTAAATGTTTTCTTTATACTACCCTTCTACAACAAATCAATAGTTGTGAAGTAATCTGAACCGATAATAATAATGTAACAACCCTCTTTCAAATTTTTGAAACTACGTACTGACTATAAATAGGGTTAAGGTGACATACTATGAACATTGTTTTCAATTTTCAATAGGTTAAATGAAACTTCATCATGAAACCGTCATAACTTACTTTAGCACCTGAGGTGATCACCCGTTATTGTACCTCAGTATTGATCAATACTACATGCAAGAACGATGTTATCGTTCACTCTGTCCACCTTGGGTGCATAAAAAGTTTTCCAAGTGTAAGGGATGTTCATACTTGTCGGGGTTCCAAACCAAAACAATTCGGTCGGATAATAATAAGGTTTTATCTTGTTCAACAATAATCTATAATTTAACATATATATATATATATATATATATATATATATATATACACACACACACATATGTACGGGTAATTAACAAAGGTGTATCAACATGTGATTAAATACAATGATTATCCAAGTGGGGACACTTGTATAACCATTTATAGAACTTAACGAACAGAAAATATATCTGAATTACCATATACTAACATGTTGATAATCAATGAGCGTATGTAATATATATATATATAACAATAGGGTTAATAATCTGTACAGTAATAGTATAATTCTGAAACATTCTTACTCATGTCCATTGCATAAAGAATATGCAAAGGTAGGATACTTGCCTGGTCTGCTGCTTACAATTCGCAACTTAGTTTTATCTTTTATATAATCACCTATCAGCAATAAGATTATTTTACTGATTAGCAGAACATATCGTAACACATAATACTGCTTATTGCAGTCAGCACATAACCTATTCACATTATCACACATGTTTAACAGTCATTGAATCACAAACAAACATTAACACAATCAAAATATATAAGTTCAGATCAAATTTCTGAAACATGTCGGTGTACCGACATCTTTATCGGGTAATTATCGAGTCTTAAAACTCTATTCTAAAGTTTAATATCTAAAAGTATCAGTCATATTATTTTTAAATGACTTATAATAAACATTTATTATAATTTATCATAAATTTTCAAACACCGGAATCATTATTAAATGATCTAAATATCAAACAATTCTATTATCATTAATATATAATTAATATTAAAGTATTAATGAAACCATTGCCAAAATATTAAAGTTATTTATAACAACTCAAAATATTTTTAAAATATTAATATTACCCTTAAATGATTTTTTAAAACATTTAAAATCATTTTAAATAATTACCATTAATATTAAAATATTAATGTACTATTCCTCAAAATATTAAAAGTCATTAAGTATAACTTAAAATATTTTTAATTCATTTATATACTTTTTAAATGATTTTAAATTAATAAAACCATTTTTAAACCATTTTTTAATATAACTATTAAATAAATTTAATATCATTAATGCTAAATTAATATCATTAATATTAAATTATTAATGAAATTATCTTTTAAATATTAAAAGTTATATTTTATAACTTAAAATATCTTTAAACACTTTATTTTCATTTAAAATGATTTTTATAATAATAAAATTATTTTTAAACTAAATTATTTAATATAATTATTAAAGAACTTTAATATCATTAATAGTAATTAATTAATAAAATTTACCTTTAAATATTGAAAGTTATATTTATAACTTAAAATATTTTTAAATACCTAATTATTATTTAAAATAATTTTAATATAATAAAATTATTTTTAATTTATTTATTTAATTTATTTTTAATTTATTTTTAATATTTTCTTATTAAATAATATAATTTTAAATGATTTTTCAAATATTAAAACTATTTTTAAAATTTTAGTTAATATAATAATTAAATAAATTAAATACCTTTACTATTTCAAAAATATTAAATATTTATGAAATATATTAAAAATAATTCAAAACTAATTTTTGGACTTTAAAATAATTTTTAATAATTTATTTTGTATTTTTAATAATTAAAAAATAATTTTCTATAATTATTTAATAAAAATACAATTTTTATATAATAACTATCGCTAAAGACCACCTATAGCGACAGAACCGTCGCTATAGGTGTTCTTCATGTTCATCTTCAAAACCCAGAACACCATGTCAGTTTCGAGTAAGCAACTTTGACCATGATCAAATCTTAACACAAAGTGTTTCTGGAAAAACTATGACTTGGATCTTGTAGTACTAATACAAGACTACATGATCCAACCACAAACATGGCCAAAAAGCATAACATAAGAGAGATCTAGGTACCCAAAGTAGTTGTCAGAGACTGTTCTTCATTTCTGGGTTACCCAGAAATGAAGAACAGATCATGGGTCACACTTTGAGCCTCCACTACATGCTGATCATGAAATGTTTTTGTGATATATAAGCTTCGATTAGTGTAGCCAACATGTAACTTAATAGATCTATTACAAAACATTAACAAAACAACAACAAAATAATGAGATCTTGTCCGTCAAACCATGTATGTCGGCCCACGCCATGAACTTTTCAGGGTTACCCGTAAAGCTCATCCGTGGACTTTCTGCTTGGTTTGACCATCCCCCAATTTCAGTATGTTTGTGATAAAAACGATCTAAGAGCATTAACATGTAGTATAACTACCATACAATAACCTTATCATAACAACAAACACAAATCAACAACAATTTACAAGATCAGAGGCGTCAAAATTCTTCTTAGACCATTTCTGGGCAAGATCTGGGTTACCCAGATTTTGTCCAGTCATGGTGGGTCAACGACCTTTAACTAACTATATCTTGCAATCTGTTCAAGTTATGACCTTGATTCATGTTCCAGAGTAAAGATCGCATAACACACTTCAATATCCAATACTTAAAACATCGAAGGAATGAACATACAGAGATCTAGAAGGTCTGACATTCAGTTGTCAGACCACAATAAAAAAATTTCCAGATTTTGAAAAATGCTAGATCTGAGCCTATAGATGTTATGGATCCAACATCTATCAACCCAGATCATCATTAAACACTACTAACAACATGTTTAACACATAAAAACTAACATCTAACATAGCAACTAAGATCATATTTTCAAGTTAGTTTAATACCTTCTACGAACAAGTTTTGATTCTAGGCCACTGATATGGTTATGGGTGTTAGTGGGGCTCGATTTGTGACTGATCTTAGCAAAGGATTTCGTGGGTTTTGAGTTGAGACAGATAGGTTGAGGGTTTGTACAAAAATGAGCATGAATGTTCAATTTTTCTCTCTCTGAAACTATTTATAGAAGTCCAAGATACATGTATGGTTGATATAGAGGTTGAGTGCTGGCAATTATAGAGCACATGGGGTTGTTGGATTTGGTGAACAACTTCTCCTAAGGTCAAAACCTATATGTTAGCTTCTTTAATGCACAAAAGGGCAATTTAGTCTTTTGGCTTGAGAATTTAATGGCATAAATGTAAAATTAGCAAACCCTTAGGGTTTAACCCTAAGGTTTAGCGCATAACATTTGTAGGATTTTCAATTAGGGTTTATATAAAATAAAAATTTTAGTTTCTAAAATTTATAATTAGGGTTTCCTTAATTAGATTAGGGCTCTAATTATACATGAACATTAGGGTATTATATACTAATTTTAATTAACATTGCTAATTTAGCAATTAGGGCTTATAATTTTGGTAATTAGGGTTCCAAATCATAATTAGGGTTTTTAATTCAAACATTAGGGTTTCTAAAAATTAATATATCCAGATGTTAATTAGGTTTGACCTAATTAATCATAAAATCATATATACACAGTTATATAATAGTCTTAAACTCACAATTGAGTTTCAATTTAGGGTTTCCCACAGAAAAACTAGGGTTTGACATAATACATCATAATTGACCAACCATTGTCAGTCCACATACATATTTATAGCACTGAAAAATCAAAATACAATTAATATTATATTATTATTCTCATGCCTTGATCGAAATCCAAAATTAGGGTTTGGATTTCATGTCTAATTTATCTGTCATTCTTAACATTATTAATTAAGTTAAAATAATTAACTTAATAATGCATACTAAAATTCATATACTAAAATAATTATTATATTTATTCTAAAATCATTCATTATATTATTTACATAATATAATAATCATATTTTCTTGGAAAATAATTAATAAAAACATTTCTACTATAAAATTAACTATTATAAGTATAGTTTATAATGATCAATAATTCTAAAATAAAATTATGTAAAATTATTCATATAATAAATAAATATTTATTTATCACAAATATACATATACATTATCTTGGCACATATTCCCCATATTTATTTTAATAAAAAAAAATCTATACGCAAAATTTCTGATTTATTTGTATAGAAAATATCGGGTTGTTACAGTGATGGAGAGCAGGCTGGCGATGATGAGCAGGAGCACGACGCTGATTTCCATACTCCAGAGTAGCGTCGTTCACCTCCGCCCGATGATGATACTTTTACTAGTTTATAGTTCATTTGTATTATCATGTTATTGTAGAACTTTTGTATATATTGTATTGTCTAATTGCGTCTGTACAAGTATTGTAAATTATATTGTTTAACATTTATGGAAAATTAGCTTATATTTGTAATTGGTTAGCTTATAATACATTTTGGTGGATATTTGAATGTGAATGTGAATGATAATAAGTTGAAGACTACGTTTTAGTTCTGCGTTGCATATTTGAATATGAGATACATGTTTATATTACTGTGTATTGGGTTGTGACAGGTTACAGGTACATTAATGGGTTTAAACAGCTAGAAAATGAACTTTTAAAATCCGTGGTTAAAAAAAAGGGTTAATTCTGAAGGAATAAGGTATTCTCGACAGAACTTCCCTCGGAGTTAACAAATACCAATTTCTAATAAATATCAAAATATTCTAATTTTCAGTCGGAAATAAGTTAACTTCGACTGAACGTATCCGTCGTAACTATGGTATCTCCGACGTAAATTTCGTCAAAGCTAATAATCAGTCAATTTTAATAAATACCAGATTATTTTAATTCTTAGTCAAAAATAGGATAAGTCCGAGGGAATATGTCCTTCGGAATTACGGTCTATTATACTTGATGGAAAGTTTCGTCCTATATATTCTGTCGAAGATAAGGTATGTTCGACGAAACTCCGCCGGAGACACTTTCGTCTAAGATAATAAATATCCGACGAAATTTTTGACGGAACTTATTTTCGACACAAATATATACGACCGAATTTCTGACGGATATTTTTGTCGGAAATAATTTATTTTCGACTGAATAGGCTTAATTTCGACTGCATATTCTGTCCAAATTAAGCTTTTTTCTTGAAGTGTATATTGAAGTCTCGCACCGCAGCGCCGCGACTAGGGATTTGCTACTGCAGAATGGTGCCGCAACGCCAATGTTGAACTAGGAGATGGTGCCGCAGTGCCGAGATAAAGGAAAAGACTGACTTAGGTTGTGTTTGATAAACTTGGGAATTAAGATCTGAATTATTATGATCTCTTAATAAATTAGATCATCTGAATGGTTATGAGGTCTTAATCTAAAAAATTGTTTGATAACTAAAAAGTAAGTTGTCACTTAATGACACTATTTTACCATTTTAAAGGGTAAAATTTTATTTAATAATTTTAAATATTCAATTAAATAAAAATTAGTGCATAATATTGTTGAATATATTTATATAAAAAAAATTATCAACAAAATTTCATTAAGAGGTACCTCTTAATTATTAAGATTTCATTTTCTGTCTTACTGATTAAGAGGCATTCAGAGGTAACAAAAAAATAAACAAACATCATCATGCCTCTTAGTGAATAAGAGGAAGTCCATTAAGAGGCAATCAGATGTAAACAAACAGCACTTTAGTTATTTTTGAACCTAGTTATTGCAAGGCAATTATGTGGCAAGTGTATATATTTCATACGCATGTTAAGACCATTCCTATATCACGTATATAGTGATGACCTTAGAAATTTATTGTTGTTTAACTAGTAATTAAACAAAGAACGTAAAGAGTAAGAAAGTAGAATTGTATTCAACGTTGGTACTTAACCAATAACGAATAAGTCTCAGTTAGTAACGTAAGAACGTTAACAAGCCGTAATGAAGGATAATAAGTTGATTTGACATTCATTAATGAAATAAGTTCATGTAAGACATAGAAGAGAAAGAAGTTGGTAATAACAATGTGATGAGATTGTTTGGTAGCTAATTATAGTGTGCTATGTGAATATATCATGCAGATTCTGTAAAAAATGAGAACTGTTGAATATTTTATTCAAAGACGCTTGAAGGCAAGTTTTCTTAACGCTTGTCTAACCTCCGTGTTAGCCAAGTTTTCTGTAATTCATGTTCTAAGATGCATGAACTTTTTTACGAAACGGTCGATGCCAGATTTAAATCGGCTAGACTATTCATAAGAGATAGAATGATTTGTTTACAAGTCTTTTGATATAGAACTATTAACTCTATCATATGCCAAGTATTTGGTACGGATTCAAGGTAAGTTTGTATATGAACAAAAAAATGTATTTTCATCGGTTATTCGATGGGCACGTGAGGTTGCTAAAACTTAAACATAAATACGTTTAACGGATGAGTGTTGATCAACATAGAGTACTACAGGCTGATCACCTAGAAGTACTCATAAGAAATATCGGATGTACGACCTTAGTGCCAGAATGTCCTTTTCATGTATGAAAATGAACAGAGTATGTTCATAGTCTCTCGACCGGTTCAGAATTCCTAAGCTATTATATATACTTTGTAATTGTTGTTATGAAATGAGAAGTGCTAGTCAATGTTTCATAGTACTTCATAGTTATTTGTTTAATTATGGAAGATAATCATATAATTCTCGACATGGTATTGATATTATTCTTCGTTAGACTTGCTGAGCTAGTTATGCTCACTTCTTGCTTGAATTATATGATTATAGCTAAGGCCGAACGAACTGAGGGTTCTAAGAAAGATAAAGGTAAGGCTAAGATGGATAGTTAGTTATCCTATAATAGACTAGTATGTTTGTATATATTAAACTTATGAACAACAAATAATGTATTTGGTTTATGAACCTGGGAAAGGATTTATTATGAATGTAATAATAATGTAGTTAATACACTCATTATGTTGTTTTTTCAATGGAATAAATGTATGATTATGAGTACCGTGTAGCACCATCTGTCGGGTTGGAAGATACCCGGATTTGGGGGCGTCATAGAGGTAATATATCAAAGAATTAAAACAAATTCAATGAGTAAGTCTAATTGGAATAATAAAGTTTTAAGAAGATATTGATTTATTAGTGACAAATTAAATTGAGTCCATATATGTTATAAATATTAATTAGACTGGACTAAAGTACATGGATTATCTGATATATGTACATATATAATCCCTAATCTTTCATTATGGAGTAACATTAACACATTAAAATTATATTTTGGAAGTCTAAAGAAATAAACTAAGCATTATAATCACGTTGATAGGATTTAACACCCGTGTCCCATATTAAGTGTCCCAACAGTGCTCAAATAGTACCCTATATCCTCTTTGCTTGAACTTGAGCCACTACAAATCCATGTTGATAATGGCTATGAATTGGCAGTTGGCCAACTCCCTTCTACCAATTGTTTCCTCCCAATTTCCATTGAATCAAACCATAGTGTAAGAACAATAACTGGGCAATGCATTTTTTATATATAGCACCCCCTCCTTCTCAATTCTCATCTTCTAAACAAATTATCTGATAAGTATACATTGAGAGTAAGAGTTGTTGAGCATTAAGGGAGTATAATTAGTGCATTGAAGAATCAATTTAAGCTTCAAAAAGGTATAAATTCTGTTTTTAATTTCTTCATTATGAGTTTTGTCAAAACTTTTAATTACATGAATTCTGTAATAATAAGTATGAATTAGCATGCCATTGTGTTGTCTGAGATGGTATGAATGCTCTATAGTGTTGAAGTTAGTCTGGTTACTGAATTGGCAATGCTTGTGTTAAGGCTTTGCAGAAGCAGAGCCATTTATTTTTGCCTATGAACGAAGTGGCGCTGTCGCGCCACTTCTATAGCATAATACCTCGCGGTCGCGTGGGGTGTCTGCCTCAAATACTGCTTTAGTGATCCAGTGTTATGTTAAACACATTAGGTTGATTTGAATATACATATAGATGACTCTAAGCTAGGGAATGATGTTGCATAATATATAGTAGGTCTTTGGAACTTGGTTTGATGTTCGTATTCAAAGAAAGTATAAGGATTTGGAAACTAGTTTGGATAAAGATTGTGTAATATATGTTCTGACCTTATGTACAAATGTATCAAGCTCTGATATGCACTGATATGTGACCAATATGTTAATTTACATTGTTGGAGATGGTATAGTGTATTTAAGCATAATTTAAAAGGAAAATGCAAGTAAAAGACCATAATAGCTTTGTGTAAATGAACTATGTGTACACCAAGTTTTGAACTCAAAAACATGCTATCATAATCTAATTTCATATATCTTTAAGCATGAAAGCATGATTTAGACTAAGTAGACTTATTTTGCATGCTTAAATAAGTTTTACTAATGGAAATCTAAAGTTTCAAAAACAAACTTGATAAGCTATGTACATTTGAATTAAGAACTTGTGTACATGCTTATGTGGTCTAACATGTATACATGAGAGTATGATAGTAAGTGGAATGGATTTGCATGTTTGGTGACTTAACATGAGATTTTCAAATGAAACCTTGAGAACTAGTTTTGTCAATAACTACGTTACAAGTATTCTTATATGTGACATCATGATTAGGTGTGTCATGCATGTAAATGTGTTTAACATGAATGTCTAATGAGTCATATGCATTGTGAAACTAGTTAAAATGTGGTTTAGAACAAGCATAAATGAAGTAGAACGTCATAATTTGAAATACATGATTTAACAAACATATATAGTTGAGATTTATTGACCATGTAGCATATGTACAACGGCTAAACGCAAGAGAAATTATGAATTGAACATTTAAAGTCTTGATTTAATGAGAATAGATAAAGACCTATGTTAAAGATAAGATATAGGGTCAAACTTAGTATCCATGCACTGACATGTGTGATTTGCATGATTATTCATATATGTGAAAGTCGGGTATATCTTTGGCTTTTCTGCGGAGGAGCTTGACCATGTCTTGGTTTGCACCGGGAGCAGTTGCCAGCCGCCACTCTTTTTAGTATAAACCAAGCGGCAATGCGCCACCACCTCAGTAGTAGGATCGGGTTTACTGTTGTTAGTGCGAAGGTGTTTGCATTCCTTTACTGTTACTTTAATCATTAGTACATGTCCAATATAGTATACATGTATCAATAAGCCTGTTAATGAAGGAATTCTATGATGAATAAGTGTTTATAACCTTAAAACCAAAATGTGAGGGCAAACTATGTTCTTAAATGTCATAGTGTATTAGAAACTGATTTTCGTATTATGAAATGACATACGACTAAGAGAAGACTAGCAATATATGATTAGTATTGATGAATTACACTTATGTATCATAGTAGGTGTACATGTTGAACTTGTATAACGAATGTGATTATACATGAATAGGATATTATAGTGCTTTGGAGTGGTATTAAGCTTTACTTTGGTAAACTACGCGTAAGGCAAGTACTCGAACCCTACTCTTTATTGAGCATTACTTGAGCTTATATTATTATTGATCGTACAAGTATATCTTTGAAAGTATAATTCATACCTAATGACTTACTACTTCGTAGTTTAGAGATGAAATTGCTTACAGTTTTTGAACCTTGATTTCGGATGATAATTTCTCATGTATATTTTTAAAGTTGTCTAAGCCATTTATTCGACTAGACTATTGGTATATGATCAAAAACTATCCAAACCTATTAACTTGGTGTGGACTCTTATAACTGAAATGAACAACCCTCTTGGCAGGGGAATTATATATTTGTCGGGAGACCGACGTACGCACCTTAGTATGATTAAATGTTATGCATAACATAGGGTACTTTAGGATGACCACCTATTGTACTCGTTTTGATGGATTATCAATTTATTACTTTTAATTCAAGTAGAAGTTCATAGTCTATAGTGACTGCTTAGTATTCATTACTTTGAAATCTTGAATTAAATAATCATTGAATCTGTGACACCCCCAAATCCAGGTACTTAAATACAACAGATTTGGTGTTCACTATCCAATTAAATCATAACTAACTACCCATAAACAAAGGATATAATAAAACTCAAAAACTTAAACAATCAATCTCCCATTAAAGGGTTACATAATTTAAAATAAATCCCAGGTCATCTAACCTTTATTACAATCATCAGGGGAATATTAAAACATAGCCATAATCAAAACTATTACATAAGCTTCATAAATGAAAGGTAAATTAAACGTCGCCTAATCAAGCATCGTGCCCTTGCCCTTGCTGGTAGAAAATTCTTCAAACTTCTTAACTTCATCTGCATTGTTTTGTGCAAGAGTGAGCAAATAATTGCCCACAATAAGAATAGTATACAATAACATTTTATGAATGACAATTAACTGAACTTTCAATGGTAAAATATTCTTATCGGATCAATAAACTTTAATTCAAAAACCTACGAGTTCAAAGGAATAATGAACGTTTAAGTTAATAATAGATATCAACATCAAAGAATACCCTAAGGGTCACAAGACCACGAACTATACTCTAGGTTTTCAAGTATTTCTACTTTAACCTTTAACAGTCTAAAAGACTACAATGATCATCTATATCCTAGGATAACAGGTGTTTCTACTGTAACCTTTAATAGTCTAGACGACTATATAGACAATCATCCCGTACTCCAGGTGATCAACCCTTTGTACTATGTATTGCGCAAATATTTTAACGCTATTGCGTAGCTCTAAAATAATCCCCTAATATAGGGTTATTCATTTCAGCTTAGATTATCAGGTTCCGAACCAAAGGAAGTTTGGTTGGGAATTAACTTCAAAGGAATCCTAGATCTTTAGAATGCTCATCAACCAAGTACTGGTTGAATCAGATAGAGACCAATAACTATTCAAGAATTGGATTATAATATCTTCATGAACAAGGTATTTCGATGAATCAATAAAAGCTTGAGTATTAACAATTTCTAAATTGAACAAATGTTATCATTGACAACATGCTTTCAAAATTGTGTGAGTACATAAGCAAACCAAAGGAAGTTTGGTTTGGGTTGACTTCAAGGGTAATTTAGAGTTTAGAGCATTCATCAACTAAAGATTAGTTGAATTGGTAAAGAATCGCTACGCAACTTAGAGTTCGGTACAATAATGTAAGATAGTATAATGACATTGGAGAACGAAGATCAAACAATAGTTATTAGTAGCTGAATAAACACATTTCTTACAACAAAATTATAGACTTTGAAGAACCACAGTAATCTCGATTGGAATAAAGAAATAAAGATTAATTAACTTGTTCAACAGTAAATGAGAGTTAAAGAACTTGCATAACAATAAATTGATCAACAAGAGATTATAGATAGCGACCTTGCATAAGTATAACATGCCAGTGAAAAGTAACCTTCCTAAATAATAAAGTAACAAAGGTTAGGGAATTTTCCTCTTGCGTTAGCTATACAATTATAACTCACGTACTCCAATATCCTACACATTTTAGTGCAATCATAATATCTATCAGACATGTTAACATCCAATTCCAAAATAACACCCATTTCTAGCTAAACTTGTTAATTTAGTACAAGTCTTATGCTACCAGGTAAATATCAGAAATTTCAAGTGTTAACCTTCACAACACTTGTTTACTAATCATTATATACACTAAGTTTTAACATATCACGTTCGTAACTTACTATTCATTTTTGAAACTTTAAAATTACTAACCATATAACACGATTCTGTTTTAACCTTGTTGTTACATGTTTATTACATTAACACACCCTTAGACCAAAGTATGTGGCTATCCTGGCTATCAAGCAGACAGAATGAATTCTTGTCTCGGAGATGTAGTATAGCTATAACATGGCCATACACAAGCACAGGGAGCATGGCAAATGGCCTTGCTTTTCTAGCTTAACACTTGTAGCGGCAATTTATTGCTTAGTGCATAAACGTAACTAGAAAGGCTGTGAAAAGTAGCTAAATTTAGCCCAACTAACACGAATTTCACCCATAAAAAAGTGAATTTAACACAAACAATTGATATAGAACTATTACAAACATGTTTCCTCACATATTCATTAACATAGAACAATTTAACAACAACTTTAATTGATTTAAATCCTCAAATTCCATATTTTCATATAAAAACTCAAATTTTGATATTCTCTACAGAAATCATCACTGTGATCACAATTCTTTTCCAAATTACTCCGTTTAAACTACGTTATCTTCATTTCTTAATGAACTAGCACAATCAAGCCTCAATTCATAGATTAACATACAAATTGACCACCATAATTGGTACTTTTACAAGCTAGATGTAAAGTATATACTGCAATTTACTTTTCTTCCTTTTTGAACAAAAATAGCATACCAAATTCTTATCTAAATGCAAACTCTAACATCTTAAACACATATAATAAATATTACAAGTTATATATAACAATAATTAACAAATTAAATTCACACAACATGAGATTTATGTCGTAAAAACCCATATATATACATATATATATACATAATATTAAGGTTAAAGAAAATACCTTCAATTGGCTTGTTAATTCTTGCTAAACACTGAAGCTGCTGAAAATTCTCTCAATCTCTCTCTCTATCCTCTCTCAAGTTCTCTACATTTTTTCTTCTTAGGCCAAAAGACAATTCACGTAAAACTAATACACACTTAAGAGTAAAGATAAAAATTGATAACCTTAATATGTCTAGTTATTAGAATATAAGTTACCAATATAACGCTTAGGTTATAAATATATTATATTTATTATTTAATTTATTTTATTTGTTTTATTTATATTATTTAAAAATTAAAAATTAAAAATCCAAAAGCCATAAGGCTTTGTTTGGGAAAAAGTCATTAAAATAAAGGCTTAATATTTTAAGTCTTATTTGACAAAAACTAAATTTAAAACTTCTTTAATTTATTTTAATAAATCACTTATACTATAATTTACAATGCCATGTTATTTCCTTGGATTCTTCATATCCAACATTAATTAAATAAACTAATTACAACATACTAAATTTTAAATAAATTTTCCACTTAAATAAATATCATAAAGTATGATTTCATTATAATTTTATTTAATAATTTAACATACCACTTTAAATTATTAAATTAAAACAACAAGATAATATCTCATGTTATATTACAACTCTCTAAATTATAAATTAAATTAATTTAGAATATTATCTAATAAATTTAATTCATAAATATTTAATAACAACAATCACATTAATAAAATATTTATTAGAGTGTTATCTAATAAATTTTATTCACACATATCTACTAATAACAACCACATAAATAGAATACTTATTTAATTTAAGAACAAATTTGAATTAGAAAACAACAACTTCATCAATAAAATATTTATTTAATTTAATAAATATTTTAAATTACAAATAAAATCTTGGATTGTTACATCCTTCCCTCTTTACAAGGATTCTGTCCCCAGACTCACAACTCAAACAATCAACTCAAACAATCAAATCGTCACATTCTTCCCTTCTTACAAAGATTCTGTCCCCATAATCGAAGACACAGATTAAACAAATAACTCAGGGTAGTTCTTCATTATTTCAGTTTTGAGTTCCCAGTAGCCTCTTTGACATTGTGGTTCCTCCATATCACCTTCACAGAAGGTATCACCTTATCCCTGAGCATTTGTTCTTTTCTGTCGACTATCTGGATAGAAATTCCCTTGCAGGACAACTATAACGGTTCGTACTTGATCACATAATTGCAACCGAGCTTATTCGATCATACCACCGAAACATTAAAAACATTACGAATGCGCTCTAATTGTAGAGGTAGGGCTACCTTAAAACCATCTTTTCAACTTCATCAATGCTTCCTATACTATAACCGATTTATACCTAATATAGTTCATCAAACTTACCACACTTTAGAAATTCAGGAACTTACCATAATCATATGAGTTTAGGAACTTGTCCTAGTCAGACCATAGGCGTCCATTCGCTGAGGGGTTCAAAATATATCATATGATTACGAGTCATGAACTTACCAACTTGCTTTAGTTTTAAGAACCGAACCTAATCTTAATATCATCTAACTATCAAATATATACATGAGAAAAGAATCACCTTTCCACCACATATAAATGGATAGCGTGATACCGATATTCCAATGATTATCAATGTGATAAACCAAGTATATGCACAAAACCTCTGCCCATACAAAGGTTTGTACGACTTAGTCACCATATGAGTCCTCAGTTGAAACCCCACCTAACATTACCTTACTCTTAAATTATTTCTAACTTGCCCATAACTGGCTCAATGCGGATTCCTCGTATGATATTATCGAAAACTTCTCGTGCTCTCAGCACACCTTCTGATGTCTGGATTTCCTTTTAGTTTGGCAATCAATTTGCAAATGATATGACATACTTTTTTCTAATTGCGTTCCAGACGTTCTTGCATACCTTTTTGAATATTCGATGTAAATCGTGAATCTCGGTTCAACACAATTGATACTGAAACACTGTGCCTAGAAACAATTTTGTTAACATAAAACTTCGCACACTGATCGATAGGTAATATGCTAAGTTTAACATATCATAGAATCTATCACCATATCTTGCCACCAATAGTAATATCGAAGGCAATATATAATTTCGTGCTCCCTAGTTGATTCAATATATAAATTTTATGCAAAACTTCATTTTCAATTCCTGATATTAGGAAAACCTAGTTTCCTCCTTCTACTTTCAATTATCCTTTAGTATCGATTATGAATTTGACACCTTCATCTTGGAGCTACTATTCCTTTACTCTGTCCAACAAAGTTGTACGATTTTCAATCTGAATAGCTTTTCTTCTGACTTTTTTTTATATCATACTTCCTACCACAAATTTGTCATTTCTATTATGAACCCATCTTGCACAGTTAACAAAAATAACTACTACCTTTTTCTTAAAACGTCGGCAACCACATTCGTTTAGGATTTTGCAGTCATAATCCTTGAACAACTTCAACTATTACTTCAAACACATGCTTAAATATCTTTATGCGAGGATATACTTTAGAAACTTATAGTCTGTTTATATCTCACACTATTTCCCAAAAATAACACCTCTAAATCCTCAGAGCAACCATTAATACCTATACTCTGAATCATGAGTTGGACACCATTTTTCATAAAAAAAAATTAACTAAAGCGATGCGTATAAAATGACACTACCGTTCTGCCTAAACACACAGTTTAGTATATTATACGATGCATCGCTGTACAACAAAAATATTCCTGTATTATCTGGTAGAGACATCACAGGTGCCATACTAAATTCTTCTTCAATTCATGAAAATTCACTCTATAATTTACTGCCCATATAAATTCCACCTATTTTCTCGTTAAGTTAGCTAACGAAGTGACTATTATTTTCTTAAAAACTTCTTGTTTTACAACATCGATAGATAACTCCACCGAACAGACGTCTTGCAACTAAAAGAATAAAATACTACCTTTGACTTCCTCAGAGTCTTAAGGTTTATGCACTTTCTTTGACAATGACTTATGACCACATGGTTTCACAATCTCAGAGTTTCATAAATCAAATCAGAAATAAATCCATTAACATTACCTGGCCTTTAATACCAATACGGAAATTCTACACATCAACTAAAAAGGAATCATTATTCACACTTTCTATATTTAGGAAATAGTCTAACTCTTCTCGAAGCGAATCTAGCTTCTAAAAAAATTCATCAGATATACATTAATAAGTGGCACTTGAATTAAATAACACGCAGTCATGTAAATAACTGATCGAAACCATACCTTGCATTGCGCCTTGCATCGTCATGTTGGATGATTGTTCGGTTGGTTGACTCGGCGGAGCTGATTCTACAATAACCAGTTTGCTACTGCACCCTTTGCTTCCACTTACTTTTTGTACCGCTTTCTTTGGGCACCCTCGAGCCAAGTGCTCTTTCGATCCACACGTGAAGCAGGCTCCCTTCCTCAGTCTTGAACATTTTGGTTCAATGTGGCCCTTCAAACCACAATTAAAGCACACCCTTTTTCCCTTCAAACAAACACCTACATGTTTCTTTCCGCAGTTTCTACACGCCTCCACCTTCTTCTTTTCCTTCCCTTGCTGATTTTCAGCGTTAATATTATTGTCCCACTTTCTTTTCCAAGCTTTACCGGTATGACTATCACCCACCTTATCATCTTCACTCTTCTTTCCCCTCTGTTCTTGATTGTATGCCAGTGTATTACCTTCCCCGTCTACATCAATCGTTCTTTCCAACCCTATTGTAAACGAATTTTGTTGGAACATCGAGATTTGATTATATAGCCAAAAATTCAGTTAATTTGCTAGTGCTCCCACCAGAAAATTCACCAATTGTGACACTGGATTTGCGTTAGCTTCCCTATTGTATGCATATTCCTTGGGACTCTGTTAATGCTGTTGTCTTCTTCTAGGCGGCATCTTACTATTTAAAACATGAACTATTAGATCATCGTTCATTTTCATATTAAAATTTTCAAACTTATCTCAACCACTTTAAACAACAAATGTTTATCTTAATAAATGATAATACTTTATTCATTTATTATACAACACATAAAAAAATAGCCTCGCTGCTATTTATATTATTTATTCTGTAATAATAAAATTCTAGGATTACTTCATCATATCCCACTATTTATTTCAAAATTCAGGATTTACATTTTATTAATTTTCATCGTGATTTATATATAATCTTAATTAATGTTTTTCTTGTAATCTACAAGAACAATACACATTGTACAACTGCATTGCGCTCTTGCTCCATGATACGAATCATTGACGATCTATCACTTACCAAAAATAAATCTCAACCTATACTGAAAATAGAATACTAAATTCTAAGCTCCATCATTCGCTTGGTCTTCTTCAACTTGTCTTCAACACGATCTATGCGTTTAAAAGCCTTCACCCATGCGTCTTTAGCTCTCGCATGCTTTGCTGAGTTCTTTCCCCAGTCATTCCTACGCAATCTCATTCCTAACTAATAACTATCCTCTTAAATATTCTAACTGAGCTAATATCCGCTCTACATCCGCAAGTTGTGCAGTAAGGTCTTGAGTCGCGACATCTTCTTACGCTAACGTGGTTTGGTGCTTTATGGCTCGACCTTCTAATTTCTCGACCTTCATTTATAACTCAATGTTATGACCATACACCTCATTTGAGGAATTCCCCCTCCTCGTACTCATCCTTCACCTTTATCACCCCAAATTTATCTTCTCATTCAAACTCAAGCCTATACCCAAGTCTACAACAGAAATAAACGGGTATGTATAATACTCGCTACTCCTAAGTACTCACGAGCACATAAGTCATTAACACATAAACACATAAAGTCCTTTATCATTTTATCTCCAATGAATTTCCCTCAATTCATTTCTTAGAACTCGATAAGAGTTTATCACCTCTATATTTTCGATCTCCTAGAAGGTTATAGCCTAAGGTTTCCCCACCTAAGGTTCATAACCTAAAGCTTTGATACCAACTTGTGACACCCCCAAATCCGGGTACTTCAATACAACAGATTTGGTGTTCACTATCCAATTAAATCATAACTAACTACCCATAAACAAAGGATATAATAAAACTCAAAAACTTAAACAATCAATCTCCAATTAAAGGGTTACATAATCTAAAATAAATCCCAGGTTATCTAACATTTATTACAATCATCAGCGGAATATTAAAACATAGCCATAATCAAAACTATTACATAAGCTTCATAAATGAAAGGTAAATTAAACTTCGTCTAATCAAGCATCGTGCCCTTGCCCTTGCTGGTAGAAAACTCTTCAAACTTCTTAACTTCATCTGCATTGTTTTGTGCAAGAGTGAGCAAATAATTGCCCACAATAAGAATAGTATACAATAACATTTTATGAATGACAATTAACTGAACTTTCAATGGTAAAATATTCTTATCGGATCAATAAACTTTAATTCAAAAACCTACGAGTTCAAAGGAATAATGAACGTTTAAGTTAATAATAGATATCAACATCAAAGAATACCCTAAGGGTCACAAGACCACGAACTATACTCTAGGTTTTCAAGTATTTCTACTTTAACCTTTAACAGTCTAAAAGACTACAATGATCATCTATATCCTAGGTTAACAGGTGTTTCTACTGTAACCTTTAATAGTCTAGACGACTATATAGACAATCATCCCGTACTCCAGGTGATCAACCCTTTGTACTATGTATTGCGCAAATATTTTAACGCTATTGCGTAGCTCTAAAATAATCCCCTAATATAGGGTTATTCATCTCAGCTTAGATTATCAGGTTCCGAACCAAAGGAAGTTTGGTTGGGAATTAACTTCAAAGGAATCCTAGATCTTTAGAATGCTCATCAACCAAGTACTGGTTGAATCAGATAGAGACCAATAACTATTCAAGAATTGGATTATAATATCTTCATGAACAAGGTATTTCGATGAATCAATAAAAGCTAGAGTATTAAAAATTTCTAAATTGAACAAATGTTATCACTGACAACATGCTTTCAAAATTGTGTGAGTACATAAGCAAACCAAAGGAAGTTTGGTTTGGGTTGACTTTAAGGGTAATTTAGAGTTTAGAACATTCATCGACTAAGGATTAGTTGAATTGTTAAAGAATCGCTAGGCAACTTAAAGTTCAGTATAATAATGTAAGATAGTAGAATGACATTGGAGAACGAAGATCAAACAACAGTTATTAGTAGCTGAATAAACACATTTCTTACAACAAAATTATAGACTTTGAAGAACCACAATAATCTCGATTGGAATAAAGAAATAAAGATTAATTAACTTATTCAACAATAAATGAGAGTTAAAGAACTTGCATAACAATAAATTGCTCAACAAGAGATTAGAGATAGCGACCTTGCATAAGTATAATATGACAGTGAAAAGTAACCTTGCTGATTAATAAAGTAGCAAAGGTTAGGGAACTTGCCTCTTACGTAAGCTATATAATTACAACTCATGTACTCCAATATCCTACACACACTACTACAAAAATAGTAAATAGACAACGCGGAAAAAACGTTGTGGTTTTAATCAGAAAAATGTTTTGGTTAAGGGTGTTATCTATTTGACACCCTTACACAACGTTTTAAAAACGTTGTAGTTAAGCACAATACACAACGTTTTTTAGGGAAAAAATGTTGTAGATTTGTTTTTCAAAAATTAGCAGATGCTTAAAAACGTTGTAGAAGGTATGATTCCACAACGTTTTTTGGATAAAAATGTTGTTGTTTAGTATATCAGACAACGTTTAGGCATATTTACACAACATTTTTAAAATTTTGTAGATTAAAAAAAAAGAAAAAAAAAGGTTGTTGTTCACCTACATTACCAATACACCTGCAATATGTTAATGCCTGAAAGATTAGCATATTGTAGCCTGAAAAATTAAAAGAGTTGTAACTTCAATCATTTATCAAAGATTCCAAGTAATCCAACCACACACAATTCTACAGTTTCGATAAACACCATAATGGAAAACCATAATTGTTGTTACATCTTTACATCTTCCATAAATTTGCACATATTACACCACATCTTACACCTTTTAGCAAGGTTCTTTTGTGAGTAAGGCATCAAAAATCACTAGAATTTAAGTACTACTACTACTACTACTACTACTACTACTACTACTACTACTACCACCATTGATATAAATTAGATGTGGACAGATTGGAGTATTACTTGAACAAGGAAACCAATGATCAATGTTCCAAGCAAGAATTGAAGCTGGATCAGCATGATAATACAGAACATTGCCATATTGATCAACCCTGAAAATTGCATGATAAAAGCCAACATTCCTAAAATTCCCAGCAGTGAAAATGAGTTAGAACTTTGAATGAAACTTCAATGCTAATTAATGAACATGTATAAATATATTAGTAGGACAATGAACATGGCTAGAGAGATTAAAAACCACCTAATAAAAAAATATATATGGCTAGAGAATCCATAATGCATAAAGAAACCAGTGATATAGTTACTGTTTATAAACCCACGTGAAGCAATTCTAGAAAATAGCCTCCTATAACAATAATAGTTTCCAAACACCCTATGGAGGTGTACTTCTCCTTATAAGGACTTAACAAAGACTATCGCAGCTCAAGGAGAGAAATCGGCCTTATATGCCTCTAAACCAGAACTAGGTATTCCAGAGCTCAATATTCAAATAAGCTAACCAACCAAGACCCAATTTTCCATCAGCAATTTATGTAGTTTTAAAAAAATACCAACAGGGGAGAGGAAAAAAATGTAAGAATGCTAGGTAATCTTCAATTTAAGAATAATAGTGGCCAATAGTGTAGCCAGCAAGAGATGACAAAGTATGTTCAAGAAATCAACTGAACGTGATCACTATGTGAAGAAAATAAAATCTTTTAAAGTATAGTTTTAGATTGCTTACAGATTAAGCCACTCAAATTCATATAAGTTTGGGGTTTTGCAAGGAAAAGCGAAACACCATCTACAAAACACGAAAGATAAGACAAAATAAATACATGAATTTGCATTTATTAATTTATATCATGCAAATAACTTGCATGATGATGTTAAGTTAAATAAAGAAAACAAATCAACCATGGGTTCATATAAATGAACAACCCATTTATCTATAAATAAATAAAGAAGACCAACCTTTCCCAAATAGAGCTTTTCAATGAACTGTGTCCACTGGAATTCCTTGTAATTCAGCAAATGCATCAATCATTTTAAACCCTACCTGCTTCCAATTATACAAAATAGTGATAATACTAGAAACCAAAAGAAGTGGTGTTTGAGATAGAAAGGTATTCAGAAAATGTATAAATGTGGTCATACATTATGTCTGGTTGTTTTGTATTTATCCCCAGGGTTGCCTAAGCCTACAAAAAGCCAAGGCTGAGGAGTAGCAGTGCACAAGTAGCGCTTGGAAATTATGCTAAACATCTCCACTCATCTCTTAAATCCCTTAAACTCTTCTACAACAACATTTACATTTCTAACAACCAAGTATTCAAGAGTAAAAAAAGTTGTATAGTAATAATGACACTTATATTTAACTCACAAAAGATAAGAGTTTATGGACAGTTTACATAAGACACAAACAAAAACACATGCGCACACACACAAATGCACATTATCGACGTCGGGATTTTTAAGTGTCCCTTTTTCGTTACTTGTTCTTTGGTGTTCTCATGTTAATGTGAGATTTATTTGAAAAAATAAGTGAAAAAGGTTCGACATGTATAATTTGACTTTAAGAGTCGTCAGTTGGTGTATTTAACTAGTTGCACCAACGCAACCGAAAAAAGGTTTGCACATTGACCCAGTGATTTGACACTGCTGGACGGGTTTGTGAAACCGAGATTCATTTTGGGTCCGAGGACTTGATTATGCAGAGGGAAGGTGTTAGGCACCCCCCGACATCCGTGTTACCACGGTGACTGTCACTCTTCAAAGAAATTGTTATATGAATGTGTTTGTTTGTGTGTGTGTGTGTGGATCAATGTGCAGTTATTTGAAAGTAGTGCGAGGCCTCGTTCGCACCTATATACAAAGGATTTGAATTTATAGAAAAATTCAGTTTTAACCACGATATAGCAATGACATTTTGCAAAAGAGGTTTTTTCAAACCCTCTGCTCAATAGGAATTAAGTGTTTGGCTTGTTTGCTTTTATTTTCGAGATGCGAAGCATTCTCGAAAAAATAATATCTGATGATGTCGAACTCCTCATGGGCATGATGACCATCCAAGCACAGAAATTCAGACAATTTGTAAAATAATGTACAGTCGCTATACAATTTGAAAATGTCCATCATGGGAACCGAATCTAGATTCATGAAATTTGAACACGCGATCATATGATTCCTTGGCTCACATGATCTCGCAATTTGTATGGAAAATAGTAAGCGATTATATATATATATATATATATATGTAAAAGATGTAAATATATATATATAAACATGATCAACCACCACGAAGTAAACTCCAAGCAGGATAAAATGTAAATAAAGCTGTAAAAGCGATCAAATGCCACGAAGTAAACTCCAGACGGAATGTAATGTAAATAAAAGTCATAAAAGGCCACGAAGTGAACTCCGAACTGATGTAAATGTAAATATATATATATATATATATATATATAAGTATATATATATAAGCAATTAAACGCGCTCCTGCATCAAGTTCAGGCTCAATCGAGGCATAACTCGATAATGTTAGTCCATATATGAAATATATACATATATAAATATATATATACTGATGAAAATGAAAACCACGGATCAAGTCCAGTAAACACACTCACACGACTCTCAACATGTACAACAAAGGTGTGTGATAATATGAAAGAAGGCTTTATAGAATACAAGAAAGGCTTATAGTGAAGTACATGCCAAAGTAGACTTCTATGACTTTAAATGGATAAACACTCAGCTCCTGCCGGATAAAAGATAGCTATATGTGAGCTAACTAGTGTTTAGAAATGAGGAAATACTCAAAAGATGTGTATGTAAAGTAAAATGGACATGGCTTCCTCGCCTTTTTCTCTCATTTTTCTTCTCAAATGGCTGACCCCAAGGCTTGTATATATAGATGGAAGCTCGTAGGTACACCTGCGGTAGCCGCAGTTGTACTTGTGACTGGTTGTGATCCGAGCCTCGTGGGTCCCGTCGTCTTGTAGTACGTATACTCATGCACTGTAATGTCTGCTCGAACTTGTAGAACTTCAATCCGAGCATCCGAACGAGGTATATCTGATCTTCTTCGGACCGCTTGTGTCGAGAGTTATGCAATGACATGGATTAAAGGTTGTACAAAGTCAGGAAGAGGGGTCTATGCTCATGGTCTTCAAGCTTCAAATTCTATCCAAAGTACTGCCACACGTAATAGTCACTCGGGATTATCAATCCTCGGTCTTGTGGGACATTGTTGGATGTATGTATGTATGAAGTGTTGGCGTGCCATTGTCGAAGAAACAAGATGATGTTTGACTCCTTGCCGAGGTTATCGTCGATTTGAGTTGAAAGTAGACGTTGCTCAGGGTTACAGCTAAGATTGGACTAGTTGTTAGTATGCCGCGATATCATCTTGTTAAGATGGTAAGATAATGTTGTGACTCCTCACCGGGGTTATCGTCGGTTTAAGCATAAAGCAGACGTTGCTCAGGGTTACATCTGAGATTGGATAGCTGCTTGTTTGTATGTCTCACTGTCATCTGTGGATGTTCCTGTCTGCCCGTTATTTAACTCCGGGTCTGAGGTGTGTGTGCCTCGACAGGATGTTTGGGGTTGAAGCTGATTGCATATGTTTGAAACAAGCATTTCTAGGGTTATCGACGGAACTACAATGGCATATATTGGGGCTATCACCAAGAATGGGGTTGCTACTCCCAGTGTTGTCTCTGGGACTGGAATTAAGTGTCGCGGTGTTATTACCGAGATAGAACGGTCCTCTTTGGTGTTGTTGCCAGTCTTTTGATCTGCATATCTCGGGGTTATATCCGAGATTGGAAATGACATTCCTGATGTATGTTCTGGAGTTTGAGATGATGTTCCCGGTTTGTGTTTCGGGTTTGAACTGATGTTCCCGATTTATGTTCCGGGTTGGAACTAAACTTCCGGTAGTATCCGGAATGGATGTAAGCTGTCTTCTAGGGTTATCTCCAAAAGACAAATCTACCCTCCTGCAATGTTAGTAATAGGAGCGCAGAAAATTTTGAGTGTCTATAGATGCCCCTCTTTATCATATTCATGCAATGCAAGGCATGGATAGGATAAAGAATGCTAGACACTTGAAATGCAAGCAAGATAAACATGATGCTATATGCAGCAACATGATGCAAATGCATGTAGAATGCATGAATGATTGTCAGGTAATCCTATTGGAATGACAATCAGTGATGGCTTGGACATGTGATCCAAGTCTCCAAGGATGTTGACGTTGGGGCTATCATCAAAGTGTTCAATGCTACACACTGGCTTCTATTCCATAGAGGTACCTCTTGTGTGTAAGAGATCTATGGGGATAAAGCTTTGTCTGTTTGAGGATGTGTATAACATATTCCCTAACTTTGTCGGAGTTACTACCAATAGTTTGTTGTTATCAGGGTTGCCTGATCTTCGCTGATATATGTATCATCAGATAAATCCTTGCTGTGTGCATTGTCAAGGCTGCTTGACCTTCATTGATATATGTGTCAATGGTAGCATTGTGTTGTGACCCCCGCTAGGGACACGTGGATAAGTTGCTTTGATGTTCTTAATTGCCATCGGCTATCATGACGTCAAGGATGTTTAACCTTCATTGATGTGCATATCAATGGTTGCATTATGTTGTAACCCCCGCTGGGGACATGCAGAAGTTTGAAGGATGTGCGTTGTGACCCCCACCGGGGATACGTAGATGTTGATAACTTTGGCTTTGTAACCCCCGCCGGGGAGGTTTGATATATCGTGGTTCTGTGTTGTAACCCCCGCCGGGAAAGTTTAGGGTTGTGACCCTACAAATGACGGCATCAGACCTTTGTGGGGTATTGTCGAGCATGATTTGTGAAAGATGAGCTCATTGGTATAGTATACCCTGTATTCAGGCGAATACCTTTGAGACGACGGGATTTTAACTCTGACTGACGAGAAACCAGGATTTCAGGCTATTCCGCTCAATCGCGTAGCATTTTTATTCCTGATTTGGCCTTTTCAGCTTGTGAGACCTCCTTTGCAACTCTAACTAGAGTGAGCCAGAGGTGTGGGACCCATGTAGGAGTCTTTGCGCAGTGTACTGCGAGGAGTCGCAGTTAACTATGACGGCCAACCGCATACTATGTATAAAGCGGTTGGATGTTTTCATAAGTCATTTTCGAGTTGTGCAGCGAAGGAAATCCGAGAGTTCTTCTTCAGATCTGTTGAGTTTGGGCAACTTTCTGCATATTCTGCCACCATACAAGCATTCTTCACTATCCTGGTAACACATGCATGTATTTTTTTCCAATTTTTGTCTGTTGGAAAATGACTTATCGCATGAAACACATTTAGACACATAGTAGTGAATATGCATGCTGATATGACTTGATAAAGAATATTCAACATCGTAAATGTTAGTATTAAACCATGCTGAACATAATGATGTTAAAAATTTTGACTTTTGAAACAGTAAAATTGGCACCTTTTACTGTCATTTCTTATCCTATTTGAGGACAAATGAGTAAAGGTAGAAAAGTAAAATAATCTTGGTAATTAGACTACACTTATGGATTTTTACTGTGATGTGATTACTGCATGTAGGATGTATATGACTATGTACAGGTGTGCTACTGAATGGCCACCTAGTCATTCCTATGTGCATGTGGATAGTCCCATTTACAAAGGGGGCTATGGCAAAATTTTCCCAAAATGTAGGTATTGGGTAATCATTCATTTTTAACTCTACTGTAGATGTATGTTAAAATAATGCATGTAATCATAAAATGTATTTTGAAAAGACTCTAGGTAAGAAATTACCACACCCTTTCTGAGGTGATTTGGAGACTTGTTGTCCAGATATCATGGACCCGGATCAGCCTAGTCGTTCCCGCAGGACCACTTCTGGTGTACGGAGGAGAGTTCCTGAGGAGCCTATAGAGGAGGCTGTTATTCCCATCAATGATTTGACTGCTGGGCTGCCAACATTTGTGATGGATTCTCCCACCTCGAGTGCCACTGTTACTCAGTATTCGGCACAACATTTGGAGCAGAGCTTTCATCTGATGACCTATGATAGAGATCAGGCTAGTGCCGCGATGTTGACAGCTCTTGATGAGAGAGATACCACTCTGTTAGAGAGGGATGAGGCTAGATCAGCCAGGGATGCATTGATTGGGGAGCGGGATGCCACCTTATCTGCTAGGGATGTGGCCATTGAAGATAGTACTTCCGTTAGATCCCAGATGACTGTCAGTCTTGCCGACATGAGTGCTTACATTGATGAGCACTATGCCACCATGCAGTTGGCCTCTGATCTGCTAGCTCGTGTAAATACCCTTGGGTAGGAGCTTGCAGTGCTACCTTCGTCTTCAGAGAGGGATGCTATGTTAGATCTGATAGTCCGCATACACACAGATCTATAGATAACTTTGTATTTTCCTGCACAGACTAGCTTAGCCATTTTGTCATGTACAACACAGATGTATATATCAAACAGTATTATGTATGGCAGGGAAATATATTTTGATTCACTTCCCTTTTAGTTATGCCTTGATACTTGCTTGATGTTTACCTGTTTCTTCAGGGTTGTGATCTTGATGCATTCTGAACTTATCCTTGATAGATGGACATTGAGACGTCACAAGATCTCTTAGAACGGATCATTGATTTTTGTAAATCCCTACCATCTTTGGTGTCTT
Organism: Panax ginseng; assembly: GCA_020205605.1. Taxonomy (NCBI): domain Eukaryota; kingdom Viridiplantae; phylum Streptophyta; class Magnoliopsida; order Apiales; family Araliaceae; genus Panax; species Panax ginseng. The sequence goes on from CM035137.1 coordinate 46,007,014, forward strand.
GGGACTGGTATCTGTATGAAGAAGTGGAGAGGAGGGTAGTTTCTTCCTCTCTGAGATTGACCGCACCACAGATGGTCGCCAATACTTCTATTTGTGAGAAGCCTAGTTAATTCCATCTCTTATGGGTTGGTATTGCTCTTCGAGGCACGATCGCAGCTTAGATGGTCACTGAATCTTCTATTTGTGAGAAGAGGTTGGATAATTCCATCCCTTTGATCTGAAACCGATGAAATGGGGCAAATTGAAGGTAGATCCCAATACCATGTGATAAGTATGTTGTTCTGGTAGGGGTTAGACTGCACCATGAATGGCTGCCTACGTACTCCTATTGACGAGGAGATCAAGTCTGCATAGTTCGAACCTGGTGTAAGAGGTTCAACGCTGAATGCGGAAGGCAGATGGGTGTAGAAGTTTTTCTGTTGTTTTTGTTGTTTTGTAGAGAAAGGCAGAAATGTTTTTGTTGTTTTTCTTTATTGCGGCGTAAGACCATAGAGAATATGGTTTCCTCTTGATGAATGGGTAGTATACCCATAAATTGGATATATTTAGACTTAAATTATTGCATTCTTAAGTTATTTAGTAGCATTTTTATTGTGTTTATATCTTGTTTTGCGATTTGGAAGTCGGAGGGGCAATTATGGGAAATTCAAGCATTTAATGGCAATCTGGTAATTTTAGAGAAGTCCAATGTGGCAAAGGTACCGAAATTACTACTTACTTACGGTAGGGCTATTGAGCCTCGGTGACCTTGACCTGGATTTAGCGTTTGACTTACGGTTGGACTTGATTTGTCTATTGGGGCTAATGTAAACCTAATTGGATGAGGATTGGGGAGGCTATAAAAAGAAACTAAGTCTTTGAAATAAAGAAGAGAATTTTGATGATTATTCTTAGGAGGATTCAACAAGTTCTTCCATTGAAGGTTACACAAGATTACTTGGAGATTAAGGATTGGTTCTGAGTTTCTTCTTTTTCTCCATATTTTCAATTTGTAATTCTTTAAGGATGATTTGTCAACAATTAATGGTTCTTCTTTCCGTGATGAACTAATTCTTTAATTAAGATTTCAATTGAACTTTTTATGATTATAAATTAGTTATTCTCTCATTCTAATTATTTATGTTGAAGTGGATTGTTTATCATGTTTTGATTCTATTGATTAATTATTTGGCCAATAATTACCGTGTTACTCTAGAAGGAATTGGGAAAGGAATTCTAGGGTTAGAACTAGACATGATAACATGTGACTTAGTTATTTGCACGGTAAATAATTAGGTTTGTGAATTGAATGGAAATATCTGTTCACCGCATGTAACATATAAGGAATTGGGATTGGAAAGAGTAATTCAATTGTTTTGCATAGGAATATAGCAAGATTAATCTGGATTAAATAAAAGTCAATTGATCACTTGGAAGAGGGCTTTTGGCGTTTGAGAATTCCTGTTAACAATCCAGTAGACATAATAATTGGGATAATTGGATAATTGATTTATAATTCATAATTGGGGGATATTGAAGTCTTAATCTTTACCTATCGGAAGTCATTCACTCAAGTATTAGCTTAGTTATTTGCTTATCTTAGTACAGTATCTTTAAGTGTTTAATTTGGAGTTAATAATTCAGGAAATCACATTTTATCATTGTTTGAATAAAATTGAATTGATATAGTATTAGTAGTTGGGATTTATTAATTAGAATTCCCTATGGGAACGATACTCAACTTATCACTTTATTACTTGTTGACCGCGTATACTTGTGTGTTGTGTGTAACTAGATTTTACTCAACAAGTTTTTTGGGCGCCATTTCTTGAGGAGTTTTATTAATATTAATTTCATATTAGTTATAATCAATTCGGTTTTAATTTGAACGCTACTTAATCTTTCTTCTTGGATTGGCAAGAATTAGTATGCACACACTAGATCGAAAGCTAGAAAGGAACTTCTTACGTATCTGAACAACCTTGAGAAGAAGTTCCGGTATGCGATTGAATAGTGAGGTTATACATTTGGAAGAAGAACCGACAACCCAAGAAATACTAAATGAACATGGCGGAGAAACGAGCGAAATCACTTAGGGATTACGCCACGCCAAATGTCACGGATTCTGATCAAGTATTAAGAGGCGGCAATCAATGCGAGCGATTTGAGATAAAACCGGATCAATTCGGATGCTCTGAATATACATGCCATTTGGGGGTAATTCGATGACGATCCTAATGAACATATCTTGAGTTTCTTGGAAGTTTGCGATACCTTCAAATTTAACAATGTATCGGAAGAGACGCTTATAAGGTTGAGGATGTTCCGTTTACTTTAAAAGATAAAAGCACGAAGTCGGTTACACTCCTTGCCTCTGGTTCAATCACCACATGGGATGACTTAGCTCAAAAATTTTAGCTAAGTTCTTCCCACCAAATAAGTCGGCAAAACTACTACGGAACGACATTCATACTTTTTACACAACTTGAGTCAAAATCGTTATATGAGGCGTGGGAAGGTTTAAGGATATGTCTCAAGTAAGTGCCCTCATCATGGAATCCGTAGTGGATGCAATTAGGGATATTTTGTGATGGTTTGCACGCATCCACGAGGTCTAGTATTGATCAAAGAATGGAGGAGCGATTATGTCCAAAAATTTTGATGAGGCGTATCAATTGTTAGAAACAATGGCCACCAACAACTATCGATGGCCCATGACGAGACCAACCATCCAAAAGCATCGGAAAATATGAAGTGGGCCTTGTAACAAAGATTAATAAAGACAAGTGATTGCAATAGCTAAGCATATAGAAATATAGGCGTCCACAAGCCACAACGGCGAGTAGCGATGGTTTGTGAGTTGTGTCTTTGGGGGTCATGCTACGGATCAATGTGCCATAAATTCGAATCAAGCCGCGGTTAAATAGGAAATTATAATCGCTCAACTCAACCGTATCCGACTCAAAATGCTTATAATCCGAGTTGGAAGAATCATCCGGGGTTCTCATGGAGTAACAATCAAGTCAGTAGCTCAACCACCTAGACAACAACACACCTCCGGATTCCAAAATCAACCTCAACAACCGGAGAAAGGTATCAAGTTGGGAAGCGACCTTGGAAAAATTCATTAGAGCCTCGACAAAAAGAACGAGGAACAAGATAAGAAATTGAATCAATTAGATCGACTTTGCAAAGCCATGGGGCATCGTTAAAGAATCTGGAAAATCAATTGGGGCAAATAGCACATGCATTGAATACCGAATCCACTAGGAACGCTCCCGTGATCTGAGAAATAAATCGGGCAGAAATGATCACTGCAGCGGTAATCTTATGAAGTGGGAAGGAGTTGCAAAACGATTAAGGATAAGGACAAGGGGATAACGCAAAGAAATAAATAGAAGAAGTTGTGGCAAACCGGAAAGATAAAGAGGAAATAGGAGAGAAAAATGCACCGGGGTCATCTACAACAATGCCACCCATACCATATCCGCAGAGATTTGAAATCCAAGTTAGATAAGCGCTTTTAAGATTTTTGGATATTTTTAAAAATTGCATATCAACATCCCATTCGTAGAAGCTTTAGAACAAATGCCGAAGTTACGCTAAGTTCATGAAGGATGTCTTATCAAAGAAAAGGAAATCGGGGATTTTGAAACATTGGCGCTAAGAAAGAATGTAGCGTAATTATTCGAACAAGTTACCTCCTAAGTTGAAAGATCCGGTAGCTTTACTATTCCGTGCGACATTGGTAATCGGTTTTTGAAAGCACTGTGTGTGATTTGGGGGCGATATTAATTTGATGCCATTATCGATCTATCACGTCGATTCGGACTCAAGCACCAAAACCGATAAATATCGAGTTCTTGTTGGCGAGACCAATCAATTACATATCCACGAGGTATCGTTGAAGACTTATTAGTAAGGGTGGATAAATTCATCTTTCCAAAGAGACTTCGTTATCTTGGATTGTGAAATGATACTGAACTTCCCATCATTCTCGGACGACCATTCTTAGCAACGGGAGAACGTTAATCGGCGTCAAAAAGGAGAATTGACGATGAGAGTTGACGATCAACAAAGTCACTTTTTAATGTGTTTAAAGCAATGTCTTATCCGAAGGAAAAAGGTGAGTGTTTGCGGGTGGATTTAATGGAGAGATAGTTAATCACAAGATTTGCGGTAATTACTCGGAGGATCCGATAGAATCCATGTTGGTTAGAAACGGACAACGATAGTCTTGACGCAGAACAATGAAGCGAGGTCAAATGGCTAGACACACCATCCTTCTACCGGAAAAAGTAATCAACCATTCGACACCCTTGATAGGCCCAAAAAGCGGAAGGTAAAAAGTGCAAACCCTCGATAGAAGAGACACCGGTGTTGGAATTAAAGCCACTCCCCTCTCATCTTGAATATGCTTATCTAGGGAAAGATTCGACTCTACCAGTTATTGTTTCGACAACGTTAACTGACACCCAAAAAGAAAAATTGCTACGAGTTCTGCGCGAGTTCAAAACAGCGATTAGGTGGACTATAGCGGACATTCGAGGTATTAGCCCATCTTTCTGTATGCATAAGATTTTAATGGAAGAAGGATCAAAACCAACCATTGAGATGCAAAGAAGGTTAAATCCCATTATGAAAGATGTGGTGAAGAAGGAAATTATAAAATGGTTGGATGCCGGTATTATCTACCCAATCTCAGACAGTTCATGGGTAAGTCCTGTACAGTGTGTACCGAAAAAAGGGGGCATGATTGTGGTAAAAAACGAAGCACATGAGCTCATCTCGACTAGAACTGTTACAGGCTGGAGAGTATGTATAGATTACCTCAAGTTGAATAAAGCCACACGCAAGGATCATTTTCCCTTGCCTTTCATTGATCAGATGTTGGACAGGTTAGCGGGACATCAATTCTACTGTCTGTTAGATGGATATTCTGGGTACAATCAAATTGCCATAGCGGGAAGATCAAGAAAAGACCACGTTCACATGTCCATACTGATGCGTTTGCATTCCGGCATATGTCCTTTGGTTTATGTAATGCGTGCCAACCTTTCAACGTCAGTATGATGGCAATCTTCTCCGATATGGTCGAGCGAAAATTTAGAGGTGTTCATGGATGATTTCTCCGTGTTCGGTGATAGTTTTGACTCGTGTTTGAAGAATCGATCTTGGTGTTAAAAAGATGTGGAGACTAACCTTGGTGCTTAATCGGGAAAAATGTCATTTTATGGTACAAGAAGGGGTTATTCGGGACATAAGGTTTCGCGATCCGGATTGGAGGTGGATAGAGCGAAGATTGATACCATTGAGAAACCGCCTCCATCATCTCGTAAAAGGCATTCGAGCTTCTTGGGACATGCAGGGGTTCTATAGACGCTTTATTAAAGATTTTCAAAGATCTCAAACCCCTATGCTCACTCTTGGAGAAAGATGTACCGTTTAAGATGGATCAGGCATGCATCGAGGCATTTGAGGTATTAAAGAAGAAATTGGTCTCTGCACCAATCATTGTAGTGCCCGATTGGTCTTTACCGCTCGAATTGATGTCTTGACGCCAAATGATTACGCCAGTGGGAGCCGTATTGGGACAACGTCATGATAAGATTTTTCATACTATCTACTACTCTAGTAAGACATTGACGGATGCCCAGCTGAACTACACAACAACCGAAAAAGAATTACTTGCAGTGGTGTTTGCTTTTGACAAATTCAGAGCTTACCTCCTCGGCACTAAGGTAATTGTCTACACTGATCATTCAGCTATTAAATATCTGATTGAAAAGAAAGATGCTAAACCACGATTAATACGGTGGGTACTGTTGTTACAAGAATTTGATCTGGAGATCCGGGACAGAAAAGGTACAGAAAATCAAGTGGCGGATCATCTGTCTCGGTTGGAAAATAAAAGGAAATGTAAAGAAGACAACTCGATGATTAATGAAAAATTTCGGATGAGCAAAGCGCTCCGGGTAACTACCATATTGCCTTGGTATCTTGACTATGTCAACTATGTGGTTGCCAAAGTGTTACTGCCACGGATTTGACCTCACAACAACGAAAGAAGTTTCTCCACGATGTGAAAGCAATACTTTTGGGATGAACCATTTCGCATTTTAAAGCATGTGAAGATCAAATGATAAGACGTTGTGTACCTCACGAAAGAAATGGATAGTATATTAGGCCACCGTCACTCCTCGGATTACGGAGGTCATTATTCCGATGATCGAGCAATGACCCAAAGTACTACTGAATCGGGATTTTAAGCCTTCTTTATTCAAAGATGCTTATCTCTTTGTCTTTGAAATCGATCGATGCCAACGCCAGTAGGTAATATCTCCAAGCGCAATGAAATGCCACTTAACACAATTCTAGAGGTGGAACTATTCGACGCGTGTGGGGTATCTATTTTATGGGACCATTTCCATCTTCTCTTAATAATCATTACATCTTGTTAGCGATCGATTATGTTTCCAAATGGGTAGAAGCCATGCGTTACCCACGAATGATGCCAACGTTGTCATCCGATTTTTAAAGAAGAACATTTTACCAGATTTGGGACACCGAGGGCTATAATAAGTGATGAGGAACTCATTACAGTAACAAGCGCTTCACTAAATTGCTTGTAAAGTATGGAGTTAAATCACAAATTGCAAAATGCATATCACCCACAAACCAATGGCCAAGCGGAGGTGTCGAATCGGGAAGTTAAGAGGATCCTGGAAAAAGTAGTCAATCATCACGAAAAGATTGGGCATTGCGTCTTAACGACGCCTACATATGGGCCTATCGAGCAGTACAAAAATCGATCGGCATGTCCCGTCATGAATGGTATTTGGAAAGGCGTGTCATCTCCTTGTTCGAGCTAGAACACGATTACACACGGGGCCATTCGGAAATTAAACTTTGATCTAGAAGCAGTAGGTGAGAAAAGGTTACTGCAGTTGAACGAGATGGATGAATTCCGGTTCAATGCCTACGAAAACGCTAAGCTCTACAAGGAGAAAGTCAAAGCTTGGCACGATAAAAAATTCTCGATAGAACATTTGCACCGGGCCACCAAGTACTACAGTTCAACTCACGCTTGCGTCTATTTCCGGGAAAATTGAAATTCAGGTGGTCCGGGCCATTTGTAGTTATATCTGTCACTCCACACGGAAACATTGAGGTTGAGGAACCGAACTCAAAGCGTACATTCAAGGTCAATGCTCAACGTCTGAAACATTATTGGAGTGGACCAATCGAACGTCAAGCTACGGTCCAGTACCTCTCTGACCCAGTGGACAATTGAATAACACCGAAAAGTCGGGCTGACGACTGTAAACCAAGCGCTTCTTGGGAGGCAACCCATTAAGTTCAATAATTTTTTCTCATTATTTGATTTTATTTTTTTTTAGATTTAAAATTTTCTTATTTTTACTTTTATCTTTTAGTAGTGCGATTTTCCGAGTTTACTAAACTAACTCTTAAACTTGTCCATGTATGCACGTTACACAGATGAAGTCCAGCGCCCCGGCGCCCCCATCACTAAGGATTCCAGCGCCCCGGCGCTAGGCACCAGAATCGACAACCTGACCCGCGCCGCGTTGGCTTCCGATTCAATCACAGTACGCCCGGCTGCTAGACCATCCCAAATTATGCCATACAGCGCCCCGGCGCTCCATGCAAGCTAAAACCCAGCGCCCCGGCGCTGGGGTCAGGTTAGGCCTTGATACTTTAAAACCTCGACCGTGCCCTTCTAGCCCAACTTCCTTCCCCACGCCCAAGCATCGGTCGATCCACCTCTCTCCTCTCCATATCACAAGGTCATTAAACTTTGGATAATTTTCTTCCACCCATCTACCACGCGTCAATTACTTCGTTCCACATTGATCGTCTGCGTCTTGTGTGCCGAATTCTACTCCTCCAAATTCTTTAAAGGTAGCAAAGAATTCTCTACATGGCATCCAAACGTCATCGCAGCACAGGGTCAGGGGCCGCTTCAACTTCACCTCCAAAATTTGACAGCAGGCGTTTTGTTAGTGTCGCGGCTCAAGAACGCTACAGCCGCATGGCCACCCGCTCACTAGTCCCCGAACGTGGTCTCCGTCCTGATCAAACCAAGGATGGAGACATAGCAGTGATGATTGCTGAACGAAACTGGTTCTCCCTCACCGAACAGCCTGACATAGCAGTGATTGCAATGGTCAAAGAATTCTATGCCAACTTGCCCGAGCATGACCATTATGGGGTATTTGTCATAGGTAAAACCGTGGAATTCGGCGAGGAGGATATCAATGGGTGCTATCAACTACCCTTAGAGGGCCTTCATGATGAATATGCTCGCCTTGTGAGTGATGGGCCAGACTATGAAAAGATTATTCGGGAGATGTGTCAACCGGGCACTACTTGGTCCATGCATGAGCGTGGCAGCATGACTTTCCCATTGTCTCACCTCAGTCTATATGGAAAGGCATGGTATGCCTTCATATGCGCTAAATTGATGCCTGCACACATGTGTGAGTCACGTCACCAAAGAAAGGGCTGTGCTATTATACTCCATCATACAAGGCCTAAAATTGATGTCGGCCATCTTATTCAGCAATCTATGCTCCGCGCATCTCGCGGCGGGACCACAGGAGGGTTACCACATCCGTCACTGATCTACGTCTTATGTCCTAAGTTTGGGGTCAAATGGAAATCAGACGAGATGATTCAAACTCCTATGCCCATGTTGGACCACAACTTGATCCGTCGTTATAAAGTGTGGTCAGGTGGCGCTAATCACCCTAGGGGAATGGGTTTCATTATCCCCTAAATTACGACTACACAAGCCCCACCACCTCAGGCTCCACCTACTTACGGCCCCTCGGCAAAGAAAACTCATCGAGGTGTGGTCCCCAAGTCATCCAAATGAGATATAGACACCGGTTTTACAACATCGAGTCCCGTAATGTGCGCTTATATCGGAGCGTCAAGACGTGATTTTCAAGTTTTAGTTGACCAATTTGTTTGCACGTAATGCACCGACCATCCAAACCCATCCAGGCGTTCCACTTAGCCATTTCCCTCGGCTCCCTGCTTACCAATATTTCCCCTTCCGATCAAGAGATGAAATGAGGACGATGATGCTCCCCGAGAAGAATAAGTTTGTCAGGGAAGTCCTCTGTTTTATTTTGACTTATTTTTCGCATGAGGACATTGCTCTAGCTTAGTTTGGGGTGGTGACATTTTATTTTAACGATTGTAGTTTGTTATTAGTTTGTGGATTGATTATTAGTAAAGTTGCATTTAGGATTGCATGTTAATTCCAGCTTTTGATAGTGCGTATTTACGGGGCCAATGATGAAAGTAGAATTGCATGAACAAGTCTAGTAAGGATTGTTGATTCAAAGGATATGATTTTTGTGACTTGAATTGGATCTTTATCTGTTTGACATTGATATTATAGGAAGGCACTTTGAAATAAAACGACCATGTTGGCTATGATAGTTTAAATGGTTAGATAATAGAGTTCTAAAGGAGGATTACTAGTGATATGGAAGAACAATTTGAATAACTAGAGGAGACTGAATTCATGCATAAACTCGAGTTTGGGGGAAAACATTTGGAATATAAAAAATAAAAATAAAAATAAAAAAATGTTGAGTCTTGTGGTGGGTTGAGTAGAACCACTCCCCATAAACACAAGCGTGAGATGGAGCGTAAAACGCACTCACCAACCATCTATAAAAAAAATATAATAATGATAATATACAGGGTGGGTAACTAGTCTTGTTTCGGGGCCTGTGTTACTTGAGCAAGTACGCCCGAACGGGTATCTTAAAACCTAGCGCCCTAAGGTCTTATATGGTCTGGGAGTCGTTGGTCGAAAGCTCGCTAAGGGGTAACATTATTAGCCTAATGGGATGAGACGTTTCACAGTCATTTATGTAGAGCTAAAAATGAAAAAAAAAAGAAAAAGTATTCCATTTTGACTTTTGAATACGGGTAAGTGTTTGAGTTCAGTTGAAACAAGTATATTTGATGAGTTCTCAAGTTCACACTGTATGATGCTTACTAAGAAAGTTATTATCTTTCATATTTTTGTCTTTCATGGGTTAGCATGGTCATGATTACACACGCAAATATCGGTAATAATGATTTAGATCCGCTTGATTATTGGGATATTGTTGATCTATTTTTGCATGAGGAATTAGCATGTTTACGTGATTTTCTGAGGCATATGGATCTACGTGAGCTCCTAAATTGCTGGAATTACGAACATATAAATATAAATAGTTTGCATGTGCATGATGTTTCGTTTTGTTTTGTGATCTTATGTTTTGTCGCATGAGGACACGCAACGATTTAAGTTTGGGGGTATTTGATGAATGGGTAGTATACCCATAAATTGGATATATTTAGACTTAAATTATTGCATTCTTAAGTTATTTAGTAGCATTTTATTGTGTTTATATCTTGTTTTGCGATTTGGAAGTGGAGAGGGCAATTATGGGAAATTCAAGCATTTAATGGCAATCTGGTAATTTTAGAGAAGTCGGTATGTATACTGAAATTGTACTACTTTTACGTTGTCGGGCTACCGAGCCTCATTGACCTTGACCGGATTAAGCGTTTGACTTCCGGTTGGACTTGATTTGTCTATTGGGGCTAATGTAAAACCTAATTGGATGAGGATTGGGGGAGGCTATAAAAAGAAACTAAGTGCTGAAATAAAGAAGAGAATTTTGATGATTATTCTTAGGAGGATTCAACAAGTTCTTCCATTGAAGGTTACACAAGATTACTTGGAGATTAAGGATTGATTCTGAGTTTCTTCTTTTTCTCCATATTTTCAATTTGTAATTCTTTAAGGATGATTTGTCAACAATTAATGGTTCTTATTTCCGTGATGAACTAATTCTTTAATTAAGATTTCAATTGAACTTTTTATGATTATAAATTAGTTATTTGCTCATTCTAATTATTTATGTTGAAGTGGATTGTTTATCATGTTTTGATTCTATTGATTAATTATTTTACCAATAATTACCGTGTTACTCTAGAAGGAATTGGGAAAGGAATTCTAGGGTTAGAACTAGACATGATAACATGTGACTTAGTTATTTGCACGATAAATAATTAGGTTTGTGAATTGAATGGAAATATCTATTCACCGCATGTAACATATAAGGAATTGGGATTGGAAAGAGTAATTCAATTGTTTTGCATAGGAATATAGCAAGATTAATCTGGATTAAATAAAAGTCAATTGATCACTTGGAAGAGGGCTTTTGGCGTTTGAGAATTCCTGTTAACAATCCAGTAGACATAATAATTGGGATAATTGGATAATTGATTTATAATTCATAATTGGGGATATTGAAGTCTTAATCTTTACCTATCGGAAGTCATTCACTCAAGTATTAGCTTAGTTATTTGCTTATCTTAGTACAATATCTTTAAGTGTTTAATTTGGAGTTAATAATTCAGGAAATCACATTTTATCATTGTTTGAATAAAATTGAATTGATATAGTATTAGTAGTTGGGATTTATTTATTAGAATTCCCTGTGGGAACGATACTCAACTTATCACTTTATTACTTGTTGACCGCGTATACTTGTGTGTTGTGTGTAACTAGATTTTACTCAACACCTACGTACCCCCGGGTATCAGGGAGATCAGGTCCACGTATTTCGCCCCTCAGGATGAATTGAAGGCGAAGAGAAGTGTGAATCCTATGTGCAGGCTATACTGCGGGGAGAAGAAAGTTTGATCCCATAATGGGGACAAACTGCAGGTGTGAAAAAGTTTGATCCCGTCCTTAGGATAAACTGCAGGCGTAGAAAAGTTTAATCCCGTCTTCAGGATAAACTGCAGGCATAGAAAAGTTTAATCCCGTCTTCAGGATAAACTGCAAGTGTGAAAGGTTCAGTCCTGTCTTTAGGATAACCGAAATTGTGAAAGGTTAAATTCCGTCTTTAGGATAACCAAAATTGTATGGAAGGTTTGAAATGAAGTGATACCAGGCTGCTGGTTTGAAGTGTATGTTTCCCTGAGGGACAGAAGACTATTCAAAAAGGAAAGGGTTCAAAACTGGAATGACTGGTGATTTGATGATCAAAACCAGGATGTTTGTTTATTGGTAACTTCAGACATAGTACCGTTTCACGGTGTCCGAGTTGATAAGCTGTGGAAATTGATCGCCATCCATTTCCTACAATCTGAGAGCACCTCCTGTCAATACCTCCTTGACAACAAATGGGCCTTCCCAGTTAGGAGCGAATTTTCCCTTAGATTGATCTTGGTTGTCAATGATCTTCTTCAAAACCAAGTCATGTAGTTTGAACTGCCATAGTCAAAATTTTCTGTTGTAGGATCGTGCGATCATTTGCTGATATAACTGACCATGGAAGATAGTCGTGGATCGCCTTACGTCTATTAGAGACAATTGGTGATACCTGTCTTGTACCCATTGGTCTTCATCCAACTGAGCATCCATCAATACTCTAAGGGATTCTATTTCCACCTCTATGGGGAGCACTGCTTCCATCCCATAGACTAATGAGTAGGGGATTGCCCCAATGGAAGTTCGCATGGAAGTTCTGTAGGCTAATAAAGTCAGAGGCAATAGGTCAAGCCATCCTTTGTGATTGGCGGACATTTTCTGCATGATCTTTTTGATGTTTTTATTAGCCGCTTCAATAGCATCATTCATCTTTGGACGGTAGATGACGGAGTTGAGATGTTTGATGTGGAATTTTTCGCATAACTCCTCCATCATTTTGTTGTTGAGGTTCTTAGCATTGTCTGACACAATGACCTCTGGTTGTCTATATCAACAAATGACATTGTTTTTGATGAAAGCAATGATAACTTATTTAGTAACCCCATGGAAGGATGATGCTTCTACCCATTTGGTGAAGTAGTCGATCATGGTGAATATGAATCGATGTCTATTACTGGTTTTGGGCTCGATGGCCCCGATCACGTCCATTCCCCACATTCAGAAGGGCCATGGCGAACTCATATTGTGGAGTTCCCTTGGAGGAGCGTGGATAGCATTCCCATGAATCTGGCATTGATAGCACCTCTTGACGTGATCATCACAGTCATCTTTGAGTGTAAGCCAATAATGCCCTATTCTGAGGAAATTCTTGACAAGTAGGGGTCCGCTCATGTGAGGGCCACATACTCCACCGTGGATCTCATCCATGAGCCTCTGAGCTTGGTCTTTGTCTAGACATCTGAGGAGACCTAATCAGGCATCTCTTTTATAGAGTGCATCTCCGCTCAGGTAGAATTTCATAACAAGTCGATGAATCCGCCTCTTCTCAGTTAGGCTCGCCTCAGCGGGTGTCTGATACCAAGGGTTGTGGAAGGGAGGTAGCTCATCCGATACTTCTCCAACGTAATTCCCATAGACTGGGGCTCTTTGCAGAGTAAACGTGATACTTGGCATGTTTTCTTTGTCAGGTATGTAAACCGAGGAAGCCAACGTTGCTAATGCATCTGCGAAATCATTCCTATTACGAGGAATGTGTAGAAAGGAGATTTCTTCAAACTCCAAAGCCATCTGTAAAACTTGCCGATGGTAAGGCAGTAAATGTAATTCTTTGGTTTGATAGATTCATGTGGATTGTTTGATTACCAATTCAGAATTCCCAAAGACAGTTAATCGCCTGATGCCCATTGAACGGGCAAGTTTTAGCCCCATGATACAACCTTCATACTCAGTTGTGTTGTTGGTGCCGACAAACTGCAATTTGACGGTGACGGGATACTGCTCCCCCATACCGGATATTAAAATTACTCCAGCTCCAGAGCCTTCTGAATTAACAGCTCCGTCAAAATACATTCTCCACATACGGCATGTATCGTACTGATGTTGTAGCTGAATTGTCATTACTCCCTTGTCAGGAAAGTATGTTTCTAAGGATTTGTAATCCCCTACAGGTGCGACGGACAGTTGATCTACAATTCCTTGACCTTTGACAGACTTTTGCATCACATAGACGATGTCAAATTGTTGTAGGATCAATTGCCATCTGGACAGTCGACAATTCAGTATGGGCTTACTGAACATATACTTGAGAGGATCCATTCGGGATATGAGATGGGTTGTATGACCATGAAGGTAATGCTGTAACCTCATGGAAGCCCATGCTAAAGCACAACAAGTCTTCTCAATCAGAGTGTACTTGTGTTCACTGATGCTGAATCTTTTGTTGAGGTAATAGATAGCTCGTTCTTGGCCTCTATTATCTTTTTTCCCCAGTATACAGCCCATGGCATTGTCATTTATGGACATGTACATGAACAGGGGAACATCATCCCTAGGAGGTACCAAAATAGAAGCGTTAATCAGTTGCTCTTTGATTGTGAGGAAGGCTTTCTGACACTTATCGTTCCATTTCATGGAGGAGTTCTTCCTTAACAACTTGAAGATTGGCTCACAGGTTGCTGTGAGTTGAGAAATGAATCTGCTAATGAAGTTGATCCTTCCCAAAAATTCCCGTATTTCCTTCTCTGTCTGAGGAATGGGCATTTCCTTAATGGCATAGATTTTGGTAGGATCTAGTTCAATCCCTTCGTGGCTGACTAGGAAACTTAGCAACTTGCCTGACTTAACACCAAAGGCGTACTTGGCAGGATTCAACTTCAAGTTATACTTATGCAACCTGTTGAAATGCTTTTTGAGATGGTCTAAGTGGCCATCCTCCTTCCGGGATTTGACAATGATGTCATCCACGTAGATCTCTATCTCCTTGAGCATTAAACCGTGGAATAGAGCCATCATAGCTCGCTGATAGGTTGCCCCGGCGTTGATGAGGCCAAATGACAACCGTCTGTAGCAAAAAGGTTCCCCAAGGCATGATGAAAGCAGTTTTCTCACGATCTTCCTCAGCGACCATAATTTGATGGTAACCCGCAAAGCAATCAGAAAAGGAGTACATGCCGTATTGAGCAGTATTATCAATAAGAATGTGGATAAAGGGCACGGGAAAGCTATTTTAAGGCAAGCTTTGTTCAAATCCTGATAATCCACGCAGACTCGCACCTTTCCTCCTGGTTTAGGCACGGGAACAATATTGGATATCCACTCCGGATATGTAAACACCATTATGTTGTCAGCTTGAAATTGTTTCACAATTTCTTCTTTAACCTTTTAACTCCATTCAGGTTTCAATCGCCTGAGTTTTTGCCTAACTAGCTTGAATCCTTCTTTGATAGGAAGGCGATGAAGAATAATATCCGTGGACAAACCCACCATGTCTTCATAAGACCATGCAAACACATCCTGGAATTGGGTTAACAATGCAACCATGTCATTCCGTTGATTTGTGGTAAGGTCTGAACCAATCTTGATTAGCTTAGGGTTGTCTAAGGTTTCGAGATTGAAAGGAGTGGTTCGATCAAGATTGGGTTTGGGTTTATCTGCGACCCATTCCTTAATCTCTTGAGGTGTCTCAATGTCCTCGTGTATATCCATCAAGTCTGAGTCCAACTTTGCATCAAAGTTACAGTCCTTGTGGAGAGAAGGCATGTCATCAGTAAGGACAGGCACATCTAAATTCAGAGTCCTGAAACAAAAGATGCTTTTACTTAATATATGCAACTATTCGATCAAACAAAAGTGTTAGCATGTACTTGATAAAATAACTGCTAGTGCTGTAAAGGAAAGCAAACAATTAAAGTTATCTACAGGGCAGATGGATTTTCTACCCATTTTACCCTCGTCGACCAATGTATGGAGTGCTACTCCAATTGTCGAGGGAAAAGTCCTAATAGACTGCAGTGATGGAAGGATCGTCATTGTCCTCATTCTCCCGAATGATAACCATGACATCTGGACAATCATTGTCTGGGGTATATCTGTTCGTATGTTCATCATGAACAATGACACGAATACCTGCCATCAACAACGCAAGGTC
This sequence comes from Panax ginseng, assembly GCA_020205605.1. Taxonomy (NCBI): domain Eukaryota; kingdom Viridiplantae; phylum Streptophyta; class Magnoliopsida; order Apiales; family Araliaceae; genus Panax; species Panax ginseng. Next base: position 46,022,895 of record CM035137.1, read on the forward strand.
ATGTTTATGTTTCAGCTCCTTTTCTTCTACCTCGGGATCAAGAATCAAAGACTTTTGCTTTGATTGGCACCGGGTTTGAAGCAAGAGATAGCCACAACTAACAAATTGGAACCTTTACTAGAGATTGCATTAACTCATGAAGTAAAGGTATAGAAAATCGTCGTGCAGCAGAAGCTTGAGGAACCTGCTTGTGCTTATGAAGAAGATCCTCGATCGAATCGCGAATAGCCTAGTCCTTTGTGGCGTCCCCAAATCCAGTACTTGAAACCCAACTTGGTTCTCCACGATACCATTTCTTTAAGTCAATAATACTAAATAATAATACATTCGAACTTAATTTACATACATCAAAGTTTACTTCCCAGTGCACGTGACCTTCAAATACATTCCTTACAATACTTGAATAGATACCAATACAACTATAACCATTAACTCATAATACACACTTATTCGATCGACTTTCCTTTTCCTTTGTTCGTGCTCGAGCCTTGTGTTTCATACATAATCGAAAATATTTAATTTAAGCAAGGATGAGCATTTAAGTGCCCAAACAAGTAATAGCAATTATATATAAGTTTGAAAGAATATAAGTATTCTCTTTACATAACACTTCTACAATGAATTGAAAGTTGTGAAGTAATCAGATCGATAAAAATTCACATAACAACTCTCTTTCAAATTCTTTAAATTTGGCTCGCTCTACCCTTGAATAGGGTTTAAGAAACATACTATGAACATTCTTTTTATTTTCGAAAAGGTTTAGCGGAATTCTATCCTCAAACCGTCATAACTTACTGAACACGGAGGGTGATCACTCAGATTGTACCTGTATTGATCAATACTACATAACTTGAACGAAATTCATCGCTCACTCTATCCGCCTTGCATAAAAATCTTCCCATATAGGGATGTTCATACATGCACGGTTCCAAACCCGGAAGGTTTTAATCTTGCTCAACAATAATATGTAATTCAATATATATATATACGGGTAATTGACAAAGGTGTATCAACATGTGAATAAATGCCATGATTATCCAAGTGGGGACACTTGTATAACCATTTAGAAATCAACTTAACGAATATATATATCGAGCTAACATGTTGATAATCAAAGCGTATATAATGCATGCAGAATAGAATAATTCTCGAGACTTCTTACTCATGTCCATTGCATGAAGAAAATGCAAAGGTAAGATACTTGCCTGATTCGCTGATTACAAATCTCAACTTAGGTTTTATCTCTTTATCACAACCTATCAATAATCAGATCATTCGTTCGATTAGAACAATATATCTTAACACATAGTACCGTCTATTACAACAAAGACATATAGTCCAATCACATAACCACAGTGATCATACTTTTAGTTCCTATTCTATACTTGAAATATTTTTATACATTTTTCAAATATCTCATCCATGCTCTTACAATAGTCTTTTCTTTCTTGTATAAGGTCTAACATTTGTCGTCGTACCGACAGCTTTATCAAGTAAATACTGAGTCTAAGACTCTTATTCTATACCTCAACATCTCAGAAATATCGACATCTTATTTTTAATCATTTTCGCAATTTCCGAAATTGAAAAATTTAAAATAATTCAAATCATCACTAAAGGGCCTATAGTGATATAATCATTACTATAGGTGTTCTTCTTCAAATTCGTAACTTCATAATAGGTTCTCAAGTCACTAGTTTGGTAATTATAACTTTTAAATATCGGAATCATAATTAAATGATTTAAACATTAAACAATTCCATTATCATTAATAGTTTAATTAATACTAAACTATTAATGAAACCATTGCTAAAAATATAAAAGTTATTTATAATAACTCAAACTATTTTAAAACATTTATATTACCCAAATAATTACCATTAATAAATATTAATGTACTATTTATCCAAATATTAAAAGTCATTAATTATAACTTAAAATATTTTTAAATCCTTAATATCCTCTTTAAATGGTTTTTAAATAAGTAAAACTATTTTTAAACTATTTATTTAATATTAATCATTAAATAAACTAAATATCATTAATATTATCTTAATATCATTAATATTTAATTATTAATGAAATTATCATTTAAATATTAAAAGTTATATTTTATAACTTAAAATATTTGTAAATACCTTATTTTTATTTAAAATGATTTTTATAATATTAAAATCATTTTTAAACTAAATTATTTAATATAATCATTAAATAACTTTAATATCATTAATAATTATTAATTAATGAAATTCATAACAAAATATTAAAAGTCATCACAAATAACTCATTTACATAATCAATTCCAAGCCAAAATAAACATAGTAAACTAACTAGTTTATTAACAACACTAACTAAACTTCAAAAATTCAAACTTTAACTAACAATTAAAAATAATAACATTACAAAAATTAAATAAGAAACATACCCTAAAATACTTAATTCCACGATCTAATCGCACTTCCACGCCAAAATTTAACTAAGGAGATCTTTATAAAAGTTCTCCCACAACAAAGCCTTTCTCAAAAATTGGAGGCCTTATTGTTGGTGAATGAAACAAAGGCCAAGCCCTTCTATTTATAGGTTTAGAAAATGGTTAAGTTCTCAATTTAGTCGATGTGGGACTTGGTTTATACTAAGTTTTCAATAGCTCACTTTATGCATTTTCTAACGCATTGCTCATAACTCCGATTAATCTGATTTTTGGATATGTTATACATGGTATGTAAGACTATTTTTAAAAATACGAATTACCCAATTCGGGTTCATTAGGTAGCCCAAACAAAGGCGTCAAAGTGAACATTCATAACAGTTTTCAATCTCATTTCAGCTTTACCCTCTTTCGCTAAAATAGTCATAACTCTTTCATTTTAAAACATTTTTGAGCGATTCTTGAGCCCACGCGAAGCTAACTTCTGGGGCTACAACTTTTATTCTTTGACCATTTCCAAATTCCGAACACATCAGCCCAGAAATTCCGTTCAAATGGACTGCACCGCACTTGTTGGGAAGTTTTGACACTACTACTTTGAAATGTCATAACTCTCTCCTCCGATATCGGATTTAGTCCGTTTCGGAGTCTATGGAAAGCTTATTCAGTGTACTATAACATACCAAAAGCCCAGAAGGTTTTGGAAACATTAACTGATCGAAATAGTGTCCCGAATAGCACATCCCGCTGCTGACTTTCAGTTTTGAGAAATTTGACACATTTCCTTCCAATCACCGTAATTCCCTCATCCGAGGTCGGAATGAGGTCATTCCAAAGCCTATGGCTTCCTAACTCAGTGCACTACAACATATCAAAAGCCCAGACCTTTTAAAGCACAAAAAGTGGACGAGAATGCCCCCATTACAGACTGCCCAAAAATAGTTTATCATGATCGGTCAACCATATTTGACCATCTATAACTTCTAATCTATACATGATATGGACTTGATTCTTTTTTCAGATTAAAGGCCACATATCAGGCTACACATAACAACTTTTGAAGAACAAAACTCATGATCGAGCAAAGAGTTATGGCCTCGACATTTGGTGAAAAAATAACGTAATCTTGTTTTTCCAACTTGCTTAAATCTTCAAATTAGGTGCACTTTGATGTTATGGGTCTTTGATTTATCAACCCATATCATCAATTAACATTCTATTACACAACTTTAAACAATCAATTGCATCAAATAACATCGAATCAAAGGATTTCTAGGTTTAGTGTTCTTATACCCTTTTTGTCAAAAATTCTTGATTCTTGCTTCTGATTTGTTATGGGTGATGGTTGGGCTTTGTTTAAGAGTGTATAGGCAATCTTGTACAAGGAAATTAAATGTAATATTTAATCACTAGATTTAATTCTTATAATTTTACCAATTAACTTCTATCCTTTGGTAAATTAAAATACTTATATAATAACATCAAAATTAAACCCGGTAATTAAAATTAGGGTTTCTCAACGTCATCAATTAGGGTTTCTAATTGACCATTAGTGGTTCTTTAATTATCTACGTGTATGTTACTAACACGATCGTTACGGTTTTCTAATTTCAACCAAACTAGGGTTATAATAATTAGGGTTTGTCCTAATTATCGACATACAACACGATAATTAGGGTTTCTTCTAATTACCGATATTCTTATTCACAAGAATTTCATATACACAGTCGAAGACTCGAGAGATATCCCATAACCGAGTTTAATAATTAGGGTTTTCACAAACGCGGTAATATGCTGCTGACCTAATTGGTAGTCATTGCTCAATATTATCTCGTTCACTTTATACCAGATACATAATTATGGTAATCAGAAATCATTATATAAATAATATAATATTATTATTCTCATCTCTTGATCACAATCCCAATCCAGATTTGGATCTTATATCCGACTTATTCTTCGTACACACGACATCAATAATCAAGTTAAAATAATTAACTTAAATATTATGAACAATTCATATAATAAAATATTTATTATATAAATCTAATTATCACTTCATATATTATTTTCAATCATGTTTTCATGGAAAATAATTAATAAAACATTTAAACTACGAAATTTATTACCATATAATTTGTGGTAATTAATAATTCCAAAATTATTTCTAATTTTCAAGTAATAAATGTATTAGCATTTATCGCTTCACTTTACTTGACACTTAGTCTCGTCATTAAAAAAAAAAAATTATCATGCAAAATTTCTTATTTATTTTATATAGAAAATCTCGGGTTATTACACTCATACCGATTTCTTGACATTTTGGATAGGTGCTTAATACCACGCTTATCTTTACCAAAGCCCTTGTCGGGTTGATGACCCAATAACATCATTTCTTGAGTGGTCGACATAATCTCATTAGAAATCTTGGGTCTCAATAGAATGGTATTGCGTGTTACTCACTTCAGAAATCTTGGAGTACGAAGTGGCGCCCAATAGAATGGTATTGCGGTTACTCACTTCCGAGTATGGAAATCGGCCTGCTTCAACTTCTGAATTGAAGCTGACAATTGGTAGAGTTCCTTGTTTAGGACAATCCGGCTCAGCGTTGATAGTGACTAGACTGTTGTTGATAATGTATTTGAGTTGTTGATGTAAGGTGGAGGGAACAGCTCCATCCATGTGTATCCATGGTCTCCCCAAGAGCAGGTTGTATCCTGATTCTATCTTGAGGACGTGCAAAGGTACATTGAATGTATTGGGACCAATCTCAATTGGAAATTCAATCTTTCCAATGGAATTTCGTCGGGATCCATCAAAAGCTCTGATGACCATATGGCTTCTTTGGATCCTCTTGAGATTGATATTCATCTTTACCAAGGTGTCATAAGGACATATATTTTTAGATGAGCCTCCATCTATCAATACTCCTGCTAGCATGTACTCAGAAGACAAAACTACAATATGCAAAGGCTTGCAATGACCGGTCCCTTCGGGAGGTATGTCGTCATCAGTGAAGGATATCATATTGTTGTTGAAAATGTGATCAACCAAATGTTGAAATTTTTCCACATCCACTGATTTTGGCAAGTAGGCTTCTTCCAAAACCTTCAATAAGATCTTGCAAGCTTAAAACCACTTTGGCTTCATTGGGGCCCATAGTACGGAGGAATTTTTCAATCTTCTCCACGGGCAACTTCCCCTGTACTTTGTAAGTAGGTTTGACAACCCATTGAGGAATGTACAGTGGATTATCCTTCGACACTGTAGCAGTAGTATGAGACGTGGATCCTTCAACTTCTCCATAATTCCATGGAACGTTGTGTAAGTTGACAACAGGATGTTGTGGTCTGGTACGGCCACTTTCAAAGGATTGTCAGCTCCTTTGAATTGAATTGGTTGTATGGGAAATACTTTTACAGTCTCATCATCCACTTCAGATATAACTGCTACTGATCCCTTCCATTTGGTAGGACATGTATTCCCACCCTTGAGTTGTACAGTGTAATCATCTGCTATTTGCAGGACACCGCTATCGATAAGATTCTGAATGAGATGGCGGAGTGCCCAAAGATTCTTTGTCTTTGACCATGCGAGAATGTGAATGATATTGACACATTTCATCAGGATTGAACTGCCCTGAGCGAGGATTGATGGGAGGGAGAAGGAATGTAATTCTTCCTTCATTGATCAACATTTGAAGTATCTCCTCCATAGATTGGACCAAATAGGTGAATTCCCTCTGATTGGCAAAATCCCGACGGGCTTTAGCATTTGCTCGCTTTGAAACCTTATCCTCCATAGCTTCTCTTTCTGAAGGTGTTGATGGATCATTCATAACAAATGGAAGAAGATAGGCATGCTCCTGCCTGATTAATTGGCGTGTGACTTGATGCTGATGGGTCACCAGTTCTGCCAATTGCTCAATTTTCCTGCAAAGAGCTTTCATTTTTCATTCCATGGTAAACTAGAACTTTGCATAATCCCATTTGTCAACACCGTCTATGATGGGTTGGGATGATTCGCCATTAGAATTGGAACCTTGTACAGTGCTCCAACTGATCATGTTGACCTCTTCTTCTTTGTGTTGAGGAAGAGGGTTGTCTTGCACATGAGGTTGATCCGGTTTAGTGACCATGATCTCACCGTTGTCTATTAGATCTTGAATCTTATGTTTCAAGGCCCAACAATCTTGAGTATCATGTCCAGGTGCCCCGGCATGATAAGCACACTTCCGAGTAGCATTAAAACCCCTCCCATTAGGGTTGGCTGGTGGAAGAAGCTGTGTAATTTTCTTCTGAGCAGTCAAAAGAGCAAGAATATTCTCGAGTGAGTCCCCTAAGGGTGTAAACGTTCGAGGTCGCTTTACTTCTCAACTTTTAGGCAATGGAGGGTTTTTAGATTGTGCTGGAAAAGGGGAGTAGTTTCTCCTCGGTATAGATATGCTTTGATTGCCTTTTTGTCCTTGTAATACCAAGGAAACACCCTCCTCTTTCTTTTTATAGACCCTCCGGGGGTTGTTTCCATAAGATCCGGACTGGATGTGCTCAGCAACAGCTTTAAGAGTGGCTAGGTCTTGAATTTTACCGGACTTCAATCCCATTTCAGCCATCTCGCCATGTTTGATCATTTTAGAGAATGGTTTGCCAATACTAGCTAGAACTCTTTCATAGAAAGGAGCTTCCTGTACATCTATGAAGGTTATAACCATTTCTGATTCTGTCATGGAAGAAATAACTTGAGCAGCAAGGCGCTTCCACCTTTGAGCATACTCTCTGAATGACTTATTAGATCGCTTTCTTGACCTTGGTAATTTGGTGCCCTGGTCAGAGCCATCTGAGGCCCGAAAAGCAGTATTGAGTGAGGAAGGTATGAGCTAGCTCTTCCCAACTATGGATCTTTGAGTTGTCTAATCTGGTATACCATGAACGGGCTTCTCCAGTTAGACTTTTCTGAAATAGCTGCATTCGGAGCTTTTCATTTTCTGCGTAAGACCCTAGTTCTCCAATGAACACCTTTAAATGTGTATAAGGATCCCCTAATCCGTCATATTTCTCAAAATCAGGGGTCTTGAATTTCTCTGGATATTGAACACCAGGGAATATGCAAAGGTTTGTATATGAAACACTACCATGTGTTCCAATCCCTTTGAGAACACGAATAGTTTCCTCCATTTGAAGGACCTTCTTCCTGATATCACCGTTGTCTGGATCTCTTTTGAGATGCATGTTTTTAGGGTCTTTGTTGGTCGTATCCAACTAATGTTCTGGAATTATTTTTTCCAGCCCTTGAACTCCTCCTTGTGTAGAGGATTCTGTATGTGTAGGTATCTTCGTACCCTGAGTGGACTGATGCAATTCTTTCATTATAACGGCCAAGTCTGTAATTTTTTTACTCAATCCTTCAAATTCTTCTCGGGAAACAGCATTAGACTGGTCAGAAGAAGACATGATTGGCTGTAGGCCCGTGGCCTTTTTGGACTTTGAGCGGGTAACAGGCCCAATTGCTTCCCTATAAAATACTTACATAGTTTAGTCTTAGGGTAATGTAAATGTTATCATAACATGTCCGTTTAGGAATTTTGTCCTACAAAACCGGTTGTTAATTGATAACATGTTATGCATGCACAATTATTCTTCATATTTTCCATTACATATGGATGAATCATGGAATAAAATTACATGTAAATGCGTTTACAAGTAATTGAAAATGGAAAGTATGAAGAGACTTTCCTCCGCATTTGGTTTATCAGAGGTTGACCTATCTTAGGGTTTCTCTCGCGGCTTTTTGGCATTAAGGTTCCCATATCATCGCAATTTACTCGACGGGAAGTTAATCCGGTCTTTCAACTGGAGCGAATCTGGGTGGTGCCTTTCCTGAGCCCCGGGAAATTATTCTTCCCACGAGTCCAGTAATCAAACACCGACAGGATAGCCTCCTGATGAAGGAACCACACAACATACATTCACATACAACGTGTCTCACCGTTTATGCAAAATGATGACATGTGTGAAGCACTAATATCACAGATAGATATTTAGCAGTGTAGTAAATAAAGATTCATTCGTACACATTCATCAGAAATATAAATGCAACATTCACACACAAGCATATAACAATTTTGAAAAGCTTGTAATGGCGCGCTTAAGCCCTCTTACTGGAATCCCCAGCAGAGTCGCCACCTGTCGACGTCGTGATTTTTGAGTGTCCTTTTTCGTTACTTGTTCTTTGGTGTTCTCATGTTAATGTGAGATTTGTTTGAAAAAACAAGTGAAAAAGGTTTGACATGTATAATGTCGACGATTTCACTTTAAGAGTCGCCAGTTGGTGTATTTAACTGGTTGCACCAATGCAACCGAAAAAAGGTTTGCACATTGACCCAATGATTTGACACTATTAGACGGGTCTATGAAACCGAGATTCATTTTGGGTCCGGGGGCTTGATTATGCAGAGGGAAGGTGTTAGGCACCCCCCGACATCCGTGTTACCATGGTGACCGCCACTATTCCAAGAAATTGTTATATGAATGTGTGTGTTTGTGTGTGTGTGTGTGTGGATCAATGTACAGTTATTTGAAAGTAGTGCGAGGCCTCGTTCGCACCTATATACAAAGAATTTGAATTTATAGAAAAAATCAGTTTTAACCATGATATAGCAATGACGTTTTGTAAAAGAGGTTTTTTCAAACCCTGTGCTCAATAGGAATTGAGACCTTTTCAAACTTCCATTTTATTATTAAGTGTTCGGCTTGTTTGCTTTTATTTTTGAGATGCGAAGCATTCTCGAAAAAATAATATACAGCAGTGCTGAACTCCTCATGGGCATGACAGCCATCCAAGGAAATTCAGACAATGTAAAATAATGTACATGCTGCTTACAACTGAAAAATGTCCATCATGGGAACCGAATCTAGATTCAAGAAACTGAACTCTGTGATCACATGATTCCTAGGCTCACATAATCTCTGTAATTTGTATATGGAAAGCGATGGCAGAGTTATATATATATATATATATATATATATATATATATATGTAAAGCTGTAAATATATATATAAACATGATCAACCGCCACGAAGTAAACTCCATGCGGGACAAAATGTTAATAAAGCTGTAAAAGCGATCAACTGCCACGAAGTAAACTCTAGGCAAGACAGAATGTAAATAAAGCTATAAAAGGCCACGAAGTGAACTCCAGGCCTGACAGAAATGTAAATATATATGTACAAATATATATATAAAAGCAGTAAACGCACTGGATGTGAATCTAGGCTCATCGAATATGTCTAACAGCAATTATATATATATGTGTATATATATATATATATATATATATATATATATATATATATATATATATATATAAAGCGATTAAACGACCGGATGTAAATCCGTGCTCATCGATATATCCGATAACAAATATATATATATATATATATATATATATATATATATATATAAAAAGCAATTAAACACTCTGCATCAAGTTCAGGCTCAATCGAGGCATAACTCGATAATGTTAGTCCATATATGAAATATATACATATATAAGTATATATATACAGACAAAAATGAAAATCACGGACCGAAGTCCGGGCAAACACACTCACACGACTCTCAACGTGTACAACATTGTGTGATAATATGAGAAGAAGGCTTTATAGAATACAAGAAGGCTTACAGTGGGCTACCAAAGTAGACTTCTATGACTTTAAATGGATAAACACTCAGCTCCCGCAGGATAAAAGATAGCTATATGTGAGCTAACTAGTATTTAGAAATGAGGAAACACTCAAAAGAAGTGTATGCAGAGTAAAATGGACATGGCTTCCTCGCCTTTTTCTCTCCTTCTTCTTCTCAAATGGCTGACCCCAAGGCTTGTATATATAGACGGATGGCCGCGGTACACTGCTTCGGCGGCCATGATTAATACTAGCAAGGTGGTATGGTCATGATGCATCCGAGCCTCGCGGGTCCCATCGTCTCGTAGTACGTGCACTCAAACACTATAATGTTTGCTTTAACTTGCAGAACTTCAATCCGAGCATCCGAACGAGGTATATCTGACCTTCTTCGGACCGCTTGTGTCAAGAGTTACGCAATGACATGGATTAGAAGTTGTACGAAGTCAGGAAGAGGGGTTTATGCCCATGGTCTTCAAGCTTCAAATTCTATCCAAAGTACTGCCACGCGTAATAGTCACTCGGGATTGTCAATCCTCAGTTCTTGTGGGACATTGTTGGATGTATGTACATATGAAGTGTTGAGACGACGTGCCATTGTCGAAGGAACAAGATGATATTTAACTCCTCGCCGGGGTTATCGCCGATTTGAGTTGAAAGTAGACGTTGCTCAGGGTTACAACTGAGATTGGACTACTTGTTGGTATGCCGCGATATCATCTTGTTGAGATGGTAAGATGACGTTGTGACTCCTCACCGGGGTTATCGCCGATTTAAGCGGAAAGCAAACGTTGCTTAGGGTTACATCTGAGATTGGACTGCTGCTTGTTTGTATGTCTCACTGTCATCTATGGATGTTTACATCGCCCGCTTGTTTAACTCCGGTTACGAGGTGTGTGTTGCTCGACAGGATGTCTGGGGTTGAAGCTGATTGCATATATTTGAAACAAGCATTTACGGGGTATCGTCGGAATCGCAATGGCATCTCTCTTGGGGCTATCACCAAGATAGGGTTCTACTCCCAAGGTTGTCTCTGGGGATCGAATGGCGTCATGCAGTGTTATTACCAAGACAGTAATCTGCCCTCTCCTGTGTTCTTTGTCGGTCTTTTGATCTGCATATCTCAGGGTTATATCCGAGATTGGAAATTACATTCCCGGTGTGTGTTCAGGGGTTTGAGATGATGTTCTCGGTTTGTGTTCCGGGTTAGAACTGATGTTCCCGATTTGTGTTCCGGGTTGGAACTGAACTTCTGGTAGTATCCGAAATGGATGTAAGCTGTCTTCCAGGGTTATCTCCAAAAGACAAATCTACCCTCCTACAATGTTAGTAATAGGAGCGCAGAAAATTTCGAGTGTCTACACACATAGTGGCAAGTATTCAATCGATCACGAAAAAAAATTTACATAGGTGAAAATGTGAACTACAGAAGTATGATATCAAGGATGGATACAGATGTATTTTATTTTTCATATGTAGGAACAATAGAGATGCAATTAATTCACCACATAGCTAGATTGATGGCTAGGAGCATGTGTAAGGGTGGTGAGGTGGCAATGTGAAGTGTTGTGCCCTCATAAGGAGAGGAGTGAATGAGTGCGAATGTGCGGGAAGTGCGAAAAGATCATGTTTGCACCAAAAAGTAAAAAGTAAAACATTTATATTGTGCAAGAGGCTCCATCCAAAAAACAAATTATTCAATTTATTTCAAAGATAAATAACCTCGCCAAACATGAGGATGAGTGTCACCGATAAGCGAAATTGTTTTGCATGGAGGCACACGCTTGTCCAAGAATATGGGAAGAGACTATGGGACACAAAAAATAGAAAGTCAATAATCAAAATGACTAAAATAGTAACATAATCGATAACCATTTAAAAGCTTCACACACACCTCCATTGCTAAAGAGTTTCCAATCAAGAGTGTACAAAGCAATAGGTGCGATTCTTAACCACGAGGGAAGATTTTAGTTTTTTAAAAATAAAAAGCACTTAAATTGTTCAACATACCTATTTTTAAAAAATACAAAATCCAAGTGGGTATCTTATAGACAAATTCTTTGCAAGCTTAAATTTTCAAAAGCGAGCTCTAAGATATCTGGATCATCATATGACATAACAAGTACTTGCCTTTCTTTAAGACAAGCAAGTACTTGCCTTTCCTTCCAAAGCTTCAATTAATGCAACAGCCTTAACTGATAGAGGTCCTGGTAAACTCTTTGCCTATATAAAAAACAAAATAAATATAAGCACCAAAACTAAAATCAGTAACAAATGATGGGACAATGATTTAAAAAAAAGTGTCGTACAATAGAAATTCTTTCCCCAGAGCTAAATGAAATAGATTGTGAATTTTGAGATTCCTCAACCTCAACTCCATTTGTCAATTTATTGTGCATATTCTGCATTCAGAAATCCCTAGAATTAGGCCAATTGCCATCCCATCATAAACTTTAGTTCATCTAGATTATAAACGAAACAAATCGACAAGAAATAATATGTATAAAAACTACCAAGTTTAGCAATAGATTGTCCACCATAGAGGTAGTTGTAGTTCTTAATAGATGTTTGTGTAAAAGAACCTGGTTCATCACACAGCAACTGTTTAATCAATGATGGGTAACAACTAACTAAAAGTTACAAAGTTAGGCAAAAAACTTACCAAGGTTGATCGGTCATCTGCAAACAAATCCAGTGCTTTCTCGTATAATTGCATATTTAAGGAAGACTGGAAGCATCAAAATTAAAACATAAGAATATATATAGTTGAGTATAAAACTATTGTCAAATAATCAAGTGCAGAATAACAATCTACAAACAAGTTTAGTGCAAGGGAACACCCATAAAAGGAACAAGAGTATAATCATAGTGAAAACTCAAAGAATTAAAATATTTCATCTAGAAATCGGTGATATTAGCATATATGAAGACAAACAACTAGTCGAAACTATACACTTATTGACTAAAAGAGAGATGAACTTCCAGAAAGGAAAAAAAAAAGGTATGAAAGCAGGCAAAACTCACTAGAACTGTGCATACCTCATCAAGTTTTGAACCTTATTCCTTCTTTGAAAGAAGAAATGGTCTGCGGCTTTAGAGTACGAAGGGGAGAAGCTCAATAATGCCAAATCTTCTTGCCGAGCAAAATGATGTCTGTCCTTTTCGCTTCATCTCCTTCAAAGAAGCACCCCAAATCAGATGCAAGCTTAGAGAGGTTTAGGTTCAATTATCGAGCTTCTCTAGGTGCTAAGGTTGACTCTGTGCTTCGTTGAACCGACTGTCGATCGGTGTTAAAGGTGTGCCCTCCTCTTGTCTTTTTCCATGGATCTAGATATTTGAGAGTTACAGGAAATCTAGGCAAACCCTAGCTTTTGTTTTCCAGATAGAACGAAAAGAGGCTAAACAGAGAGATGAGAGACGAAGACACTCGATGACAAATGCGAAAGAGAGCGGATTTAATTTTACGTTTTCATTTAACCGCCTTTTTTTAGCTCCGTGTTTTTCTTCATAGACAACGTTTTTAAAAAAAATGTTATCTAGTTAAAACCCAAAAAATGCCCTTTTAAATAGATAATGTTTTTGCATATATATCTACAACATTTTTTTTTAAAAACGTTGTAAAAAAAATACCACAACGTTTTTATAAAAAATGTTGTGGTTTAAGTGTTGCCTATTTAGTACTTTGTACTGGTGACATTTTAGTGCAATCACAATATCTACTAGACATGTTAACATCCACTTCCAAAATAACACCCATTTCTAGCTAAACTTGTTAATTTAGTACAAGTCTTATGCTACTAGGTAAATATCAGAAATTTCAATTGTTAACCTTCACAACACTTGTTTACTAATCATTATATACACAAAGTTCTAAAATATCGCGTTCGTAACTTACTATTCATTTTTGAAACTTTGAAATTAATAACCACATAACACGATTATGTTTTAACCTTGTTGTTACATGTTTATTACATTAACACATCCTTAAAATAAGGTATGTGGCTATCCTGAATCGCAAAGAACAACGAAGTCATCATGTCGAGACAAGGTATATGCGCAATTACACCATACATTAAGCTTTGGAGCAAAGACAATTTGCACCATTTCGCTGGCCTTAACATAGATAAATTGCCGCGGTTACTGCAGACGAACCGAGAAAGGTTGTGGGACGATGAACTTACTTTTAGCCCAACTAACACGAATTTCACACACAAAACAGTGAATTTAACACAAACAATTGATATAGAACTATTACAAACATGTTTCCTCACATATTCATCAACATAGAACAATTTAACAACAACTTTAACTGATTTAAATCCTCAAATTCCATATTTTCATATAAAAACTCAATTTTTGACATTCTTTATAGAAATCATCAATGTGATCACAATTCTTGTCTAAATTACTCCGTTCAAACTAAGTTATCTTCGTTTCTTAACGAACTAGCATAATCAAGCCTCAATTCACAGATTAACATACAAATTGACCACCATAATTGGTAATTTTACAAGCCATATGTAAAATATATACTGCAATTTACTTTTCTTCCATTTTGAACAAAAATAGCATAACAAATTCTTATCTAAATGCAAACTCTAACATCTTAAACACGTATAATCACAATTACCAGTTATATATATCAACAATTCAACAAATTAAATTCATAGAACATGAGATTTTATGTCAGTAAAACTATATATATATATATATATATATATATATATATATATATATAATATTAAGGTTAAAGAAAATACCTTCAATTGGCTTCTTAATTCTTGCTAAATACTGAAGTTGCTAACAATTCTCTCAATCTCCCTCTCTATCCTCTCTCAAGTTCTCTGCAGCTTATCTTCTTAGGCCAAAAGACAATTCACGTAAAACTAATACACACTTAAGCGTAAAGATAAAAATTGATAACCTTAATACGTCTAGTTATTAGAATATCAGTTACCAATATAACGCTTAGGTTATAAATATATTATATTTATTATTTAATTTATTTTATTTGTTTTATTTATATTATTTAAAATTCACAAATTAAAAATCCAAAGGCCATAAGGTTTTGTTTGGCAAAAAGTCTGTAAAATAAAGACTTAATATTTTAAGCCTTGTTTGACAAAAACTAAATTTAAAACTTCTTTAATTTATTTTAATAAATCACTTATACTATAATTCACAATGCAATATTATTTCCTTGGATTCTTCATATCCAACATTAATTAAATAAACTAATTACAACATACTAAATTTTAAATAAATTTTCCACTTAAATAAATATCATAAAATTATGATTTCATTATAATTTTATTTAATAATTTAACATACCACTTTAAATTATTAAATTAAAACAACAATATAACATCTCATGTTATATTACAACTCTCTAAATTATAAATTAAATTAATTTAGAATATTATCTAATAAATTTAATTCATAAATATTTAATAACAACAATCGCGTGAATAAAATATTTATTAGAGTGTTATCTAATAAATTTAATTCACACATATCTACTAATAACAACCACATAAATAGAATACTTATTTAATTTAAGAAATATTTTGAATTACAAAACAACAACTTCATCAATAAAATATTTATTTAATTTAATAAATATTTTAAATTACAAATAAAATCTTGGATTGTTACAGAATCTTGTTGATATCTTTCAGTCCATAGCGACCTTTATTGAGAATCGTTGATAATTTCTGAATTATTATCCATACCCTTGAAGATTAAACTCTATATATGATTGTTCATTATTGCGATATTACTTACTGGGAAAATTTGTTGCTCATCCTTGCTTTCCTTAAAACTTTCAGTTATGGCAGAACGTGGTGAACCCTCTGGCAAGCACAAGGGTAAAGAGAAGGCTTTGGAGTAGTTAGTTTCATAGTACTAGGAATGTACTATTACTTTTATGTTGAAGAAGAACTTATTTATTACGATATATTAAGCTATATTTAATGTAAGTTGTCTTGCATTAATAACGGTTGCGAGACCTTGGGACGAGGATAATTATATTATAACAATGTAATTAATTCTATTATTTTATTGTGTGAGATTTTGATTTATTATTAAAGTTAGCACGTGTCAACCAAATTTGAGACATGTGCGGTCTGAATTTTGGGGTGTCACAGGTTGGTATCAAAGCTGTAGTTATAAAGCCTAGAAGCGAGAGTCCTTAGAATTATAACTTAGGAGAACTTAGAAGATAAAGAGAGAGGAAACTCATGTAGAGTTTTCTTAGAGAGAGGCTTAGTGTGTTATG
Organism: Panax ginseng; assembly: GCA_020205605.1. NCBI lineage: Eukaryota > Viridiplantae > Streptophyta > Magnoliopsida > Apiales > Araliaceae > Panax > Panax ginseng. The sequence goes on from CM035137.1 coordinate 46,039,283, forward strand.
GAATAAAATTTCATTCTATACAATGAACTTATGTTTATTTAACATTCTAATGGAGTTGTTGTTTGTTTTGTCTTATGTTGGTGGTTGTAGGATGACTGACATGGGAGGACCTAGTCAAATAGTAGAGGAGGAGCCGCGTGAAATACACGTGGTCTATGAGGCACCTTTGATAGCGGAGCCCATATCAGCAGTGGCCCCTATCGATGACGATGATGAGGAGGAGGAGATAGAGCCATTACCTGAAGAGTCTGAGGAGGAACCTATGGATGAGGAACCTATGGGGGATGAGCCCATGGAGGACTCAGACGAGGCTACTTAGGAGGATCGGATACTGGGGGAGTATGAGGAGTAAATTCTGGAGTTAGGATGTAGAGTTGAGGAATTAGAGTCTGAGGCTAAAGAAAAGGAGTCCTAATTCCAAACATTGAGGGACGAGGATCATCAGAGAAAGTTAGTTATATAAGAGATGGAGGTGGAGATTGCACATCGCAAGGAGGCAAGAATCCAGATGGGGACTTTGTTTCATAGGTCGATGGCTAGGAATGTGGAGTTGGTAGGGAAGCTGGAAGAGATTAAGCAGAGAAAGTTAAGCGAGAGGACAGAGAAGGAGGCTCTCCGCACTCAGTTAGAGATGGAGGTGATGGATAGGATCCACTTCGAGGAGAAGTGGGAAGAAGCTAATGATCGAACTAACGACTTAGAAGATGAGGTAAGATATAAGAGAAGGAAGATGAACAAGATGAGCTATGCGTTAGGCACGACGATGGAGAGACTGATTGATGGGGTATATCATTACCCGGCAGAGCAGGGACAGACCCAACATACCATAAGCCAAGACTTGTTGGCGCACATTACTCAAAAGGAGTACCAAAGCACTGTGGAGCGTGGGATATTTGATTATGTCTAGATGTAGAAGCGTAGTAGTTGTAGTATTTTATTTATGTGATGTTTAATTTGTTGTTGTAATCTTAGTCTTTTGTGTAAGATGTGAGATAGTTGTAAACCCCAAGCTTTTGAAAAATGTTAGAGGGGTAGTATGTTTGTGTTGTCCCCGTCTTTTGAAATATTAAGGGATACGCGTTGTCATTTATAGAAGTATCCTAGAGAAAATCATGTAATGTAACAATTTGGCATATGAATATAAATGATCTTATTTCAGAAATGTGTTATAAAACTTTATTCCTTTCATTTGAGAAATGTTTAAGTAATATAATTAGACAATAAAAATGAAAATTTTGTGATGCAGAAAAATGCTGCCCAGATGTAGAATAACTGCACCAGAAGAGTCGGTCAATGATGAGAGAGGACCAGTAGACCATATACAAAGCCTAGTAGATTTGTTAGGGGATCTCTTAGGAGAAGAAATGAACCAGTACCACCCATTCCCCAAGCAGCTCCAGTCACAAAATTTAAGGATTTTAGGAGTGTATGACCTCTGGAATTCGTAGGCACTACCGATCCGATCGTGGCACATATGTGGATCAAGGAAATGGAGAAAGCTTTCACCATCGCTCGTGTGGGTGAAGACCAGAAGACGGCATTTGCAGCCTACATGATGAGAGGCGAAGCGAACTACTAGTGGGAGGCGAATTAACAGAGAGCAGGAGAAGGAATAGTAATTTTGGAGAGATTTAAGACCTTGTTCTTCGAGAATTACTTCTCGAAGAGCATGCAAAATAGGATGGAGGTGAAGTTCTTAGAACTTAAGTAGGGAGATATGACAGTGGCGCAATACGCGACTAAGTTCAATGAACTAGCCCAGTTTGCAGAACACCAAGTGGTAGATAAAGAGAGGAAAGCAAGGTGTTTTGAACAAGGATTGAAGCCTTGGTTTTTTAACAAGGTGTTCCATTATTGCAGAGGGAGGTAGTGAAGCTTTGAGTTTTTATAACAAGGAGAAGAAGGGTAAGAGCACGAGAGGAGATAGCCATGGAGGAAGTAGTAGCGGTGGAAGTAATTTAGGAAAAAGGAAGTGGGAGAACAACAACAACAACAAATATCACAATAATCAAGTAGGAAAATTTCGTGGAGAGTTTAAGAAGAAGGCAGAAGGATGCCCGAAGTGTGGAAGGTATCACCAAGGTGAGTGTTGGAAAGGGCACAATGTTTGTTACAACTATGGCCAAGAGGGGCATATTTTGTCAAACTGCCCGAAACCGAAGAAGATCAAAGGTTGTTTCTTTTGTGGCTCGGCGGACCACCTGATTAAAGACTGCCCAAAGAAAGAGAGCGGCGAAGGAAGCAGCCAGCAAGGGGGAAGTGACAAATTGATTATTGGTGGATCGACGCCATCCAACCATCTAACTGCCAGTACATTTAACATGATTATCTAGGACGCAGTAGCTATGAAGGACGTGGTGTCAGGTATCATCCCAATCAATGATATAAATACCTATATATTATTTGATTCGGGTGCCACCTGTTCTTTAGTATCTAAGGAATTTGCTAGTCAACTTAATTTACACTCAGAACGATTAAGAAATCTTTTGAACATAGAAGTTGTGAATAAAAAAGTAATCCTTGTAGAATATATTTACCGAAATTATCGCGCAAATAATATAGATTATGAACTAAGCGTAGAATTGATCCTGATAAGATTGGGAGAGTTTGACGTAATATTGGGAATGGATTGGTTGTAAAACTATGTTGCAATAAATGATTGTCAGAATAAAAGTGTAAACCTTCAGACTCTCAATAAGTCTAAGGTGGTGTTTTATGGTAGCTCATCGCTTAAGCAATTATGTAGTCTTACGATGATGTAGGCCAAGAAATTGTTAAGGAAAAGATGTGTAGGATACTTAGCTTACATTGTTGATACTCAGAAAAAAAGGAGTAAAAATTAAGGATACACCTGTAGTGAGGGAATTTTAGGATGTGATTCTGGACGATCTGTCTGGTCTTCCGCCAGACAGAGAAATCGAATTTGTAGTAGAATTAGCACCGGGAACGACACTGATTTCGAAAGCCCCATATCATATGGCACCAGTAGAAATGAAGGAATAAATGATACAATTACAAGAGTTGTTAGATAAGGGTTATATTCGACTGAGTGTGTCTCCTTGGGGAGCACCGATGTTATTTGTGAAGAAGAAGGATGGATCGATGAGGCTCTGTATCGATTATCGAGAATTAAACAGAGTAACGATTAAGAATAGATATCTGTTACCAAGGATAGACGACCTTTTCGATCAACTGAAGGGAAAAAAGTGTTTTCCAAGATAGATCTACGAATGGGGTATCACCAATTGAAGGTACGGGAGGAGGACATATCAAAGATGGAATTTCGAACTCGTTACGGACATTTTGAATTTTTGCTAATGTCATTCGAATTAACAAATGCTCCAGCAACATTTATGGACTTGATGAACCGAGTCTTCAAGCAATTCTTAGATAAATTCATGGTAGTTTTTATCGATGATATACTGATCTACTCAAAGACAGAGGAAGAACACGCCGAACATCTGAACATGGTTTTAGAGGCGCTAAGGAATGAGAAGTTGTACGCAAAGTTATCCAAGTGTGAATTTTGGATGAAGAAGGTTCAATTCTTAGGACACATTGTGGATAAGGATGGAATTTTTTTAGACCCTGCAAAGGTAGAAGCAGTGAGTAATTGGGAGCAATCGAGACGCCAACTAAAGTAAGAAGTTTCTTAGGGTTAGCTGGGTACTATCAAAGATTTATCCAGGATTTTTCTAAGATAGCAACCCCGTTGACCAATTTAACGAGGAAGATGGTGAAGTTCGTGTGGAAGGACAAGTGTGAGGAAAGTTTCCAAGAGCTAAAAAAGAGGTTGAGTGAGGCACCTGTATTATCATTACTAGATGATACGGGAGGATTTGTGATGTATAGTGATGCGTCGCACAGAGGATTGGGATGTGTGTTAATGCAACATGGCAAGGTCATTGAGTATGCGTCACGACAATTAAAGGATTATGAAAAACGATACCCTACTCATGACTTAGAGTTAGCAGCAATAGTTTTTACGTTAAAGATATGGAGGCATTATTTGTACGACGAGAAATGTGAGATATACACGGACCACAAGAGTCTGAAATATATCTTCACACAGAAGGAGTTGAACATGCATCAAAGAAGGTGGTTAGAATTAATGAAGGATTATGACTGCGATAGTCTTTATCACTCGGGGAAGGAAAACACAGTGGCCGACGCGATGAGTAGGAAAGGATGGGAGAAGTTATTTCAATTGACAACTCGGGAGGAGTTAATAAGGGATATGGAGAAATTAGAGATAAAAGTAAAGGGATTGGAAAGGTCTGGAGATAGATTGTTTGAAGTGGAAGCTCGTCCAACTTTGTTGGACAGAATAAAGGAATCACAAGAGAAGGACGAAGAATGCAAGAAAATCAAGAAGAGGATCACAGAAAATAAGGAAGAAAAGTTCAAGATGGATAGAGACGGTATTTTGAGATTCGAAGGGAAAGTGTGGGTGCTAGTGGTAACCAAGTTGAGGGAAGAAATCTTGCACGAGGCACACAATACGACGTATTCCGTTCATCTAGGAGGCACGAAGATGTACCAAGATTTGAGACAACATTTTCGGTGGCCAAATCTGAAACGAGAAATCGCGGAGTGCATTAGTAGATGTCTTACGTGTCAGCGGGTCAAAGCAGAGCACTAGAGGCCGAGTGATCTACTTCAACCATTGGAAATACCAGAGTGGAAATGAGAGCACATTACGATCGAATTCGTGGTGGGACTTCCAGTCACACAGAAAGGTTTCGATGCCATTTGGGTGATCCTAGATCGACTAACGAAGATGACTCATTTTCTACTGATCTAGATCTGATATAGTTTAAATCATTTACCGAGCTGTACGTAAAGGAAATTGTTTCACGACATGGACTACTGGTATCGATTGTTTCTAACCGAGATCCGCGCTTCACGTCAAAATTATGGAAGATCTTACAAGAGAGGATGGGAACACAACTGAAGTTGAGTACTGCTTATCATTCGCAAACAAACGGACAAAGTGAGCGAACGATACAAACTCTGGAGGACATTCTTAGAACGTGCATGATGGACTTCAAAGGAAGTTGGGATGATCACCTACCCCTAGTGTAATTTACTAATAACAATAGTTACCATGCGAGTATCGGCATGCCACCGTACGAAGCTCTTTACGAGAGAAAGTGTAGAACATTGTTGTGTTGGGATGAAGTTGGGGAAAGAAAAATGTTGGGACCAGAGTTAGTGCAATAAACCGCAAATGTGTGACAGTAATAAGAGCCAGACTAGTAGCGACACAAGATCGCCAAAAGAAATACGCGAATTTGCATCGTCAGGACCACGACTTTGAAGTCGGAAGTTATGTTTTCTCAAAAGCATCTCCCTAGAAGGGAAAAATACGATTCGGCAAGAAGGGAAATTAAGTCTGATGTTAATAGGGACATTCGAGATACTGAAGCTAGTGGGTGAAGTGGCGTATAAAGTTGCATTACCACCTGAGTTGGAGCACATCCACAAAGTGTTTCACATCTCCGTGTTGCGGCCGTACAAGCCTGACTACAAACTCGTGATTTCTTACGAGCCCATTCAAGTGGAGAAGAATCTGGCATATGAAGAAATTCATATCCAGATATTAGATAGGAAAGAGCAGACATTAAGAAATAAAATTATATCTTCAGTAAAAGTACTTTGGCGAAACCACGACGCCAAGGAGGCCACATGGGAATTAGAAGATAAGATGCGAAGTGACTATTCCCATTTATTTGTGTAACCTTGTACCAATTTCGAGAACAGAATTTTTATAAGGGGGATGATGTAAGAACCGTGAATTTCATGAATAAATAATTATTTGATATAATAAGAAAATGAATATTTATTTGAATATTAATATTGAGGTGTTGTTAGATGAGTAATTCAATTGATTCAAATTGAACTTATAAAAATTGAGAAAAATGTGGAGTTTATGATGAGTATTGTGAAATACCTTGTGTGGCATGAGAATGGAAATTTAAGTGGTTTAAATTAATTAAGGAATGAATAAATTAAGAAGTGAATAATTAATTAAAATTATATTATTAATTAATTGATATTATTAATAATAAAATACTAATGAGTAAAGTAACTCACATAATTAGAACTATATTGCTCATTTAATTGATGTGTGCAAGCTATGTAGTAATATATAGTACCTATATTAAAAACAAATTATAGTGTGACATTTTAAGGTAACTATATAATATATAGAAACTATATAGTAAAGTGGAAAATTTTTAAATAATTGCTTATGTGATAATAAGTATGTGTGGGAACATTAAAGAGGTAATATATCAAACAATTACAAATTATTTCAATGAGTAAGTCTAATTGGAATAATAAAGTTTTAAGAAGATATTGATTTATTAGTGACCAATTAAATTGAGTCCATATAAGTTATAAATATTAATTAGACTGGACTAATGTACATGGATTATCTGATATATGTACATATATAATCCCTAACATTCCATTATGTAGTAGCATTAACACATTAAAATTATATTTTGGAAGTCTAAAGAAACAAATAAAGCATTATAATCACGTTGCTGGGATTTAAAATCTGTGTCCCATATTAAGTGTCCAAACAGTTCTCAAATAGTAGCCTATATCCTCTTTGCATGAACTTGAGCTGCTACAAATCCATGGCGATGATGGCTAAGAATTGGCAGTTGGCCAACTCCCTTCTACCCATTGTTTCCTCCCAATTTCTATTGAATCAAACCATAGTGTAAGAACAATAACTGGGCAATGAATTTTCTATATAGCACCCCCTGTGGCAATAAACATTTAAAATAAAAAGTAATTATCATATAAAAAAATAGTAAATTCACCGATTCAACAAAATACCCAACTAGCTAGGCAATAAACAGTTGCTTAAATAATCTAAGTACCACAAAACCAAATTATATAATCCAAAAAGCTGAAATTCTGAAATCCATATCCTAAGAAAATGCTTAATTAAAACCTTCAACCTTGTGGTTATTAACCTTTCAGAAAAAACTCTATCTGCAAATCAAAAAAACATATAGACATAAATCAGTCAAATAGTTATGAAATTAAAAAAGAAATGTATATAAAGAAAGAAATGGAGGATGGAGAGGGAGGCGGACATACTCAGGCAAAACTTGTGAATCATGAGCCACCACAAGAAGAAGGGCAAGCACAATGGCAAGTCTTTCAGGAAGACACTAGCAAAAAAATATATGAGAAGTTCAACATTAATAATTATCACTGCATTTAATTCAAGTGCTACTCAGAGCTTGCTATAAAATATTTTTCAATAAATTTAAAAATGAAAACCTACTAGTCAGTCTAAAAATAGTATAGTTGTTGGCGCAAAACTTTTGTAAGTTCTATATTTATCAATTTTGTTCAAAACTGAGTATATGCAAGAAAATCTATTGTAAAATGACTTGTGAGAAAAAGGAAAAGAAAAATCCCCCAAGTGAAGTAAGAGAATAACAACATTATTTTTATTTAATCTCAAACTTCACCTTTGAATTGGTGGTTAGGTTAATGACTTGTGTTTATGACATGAAGACTTAAAAGTGAAAAACAATTCTCCAAGCAGTCCGGTTTCTAAAGACTTATGAATGAAAGTTTTCCAGCCATATGTGTGTCAATGATGCAAACACAGAAAGTTCAAGCATGATAATTTAGCTGAGTTTTGAAACAGAGAGCTGAGATTTGTTCTATAAATACAGAACGCCAAAAAGTATTAAAAGAAAAAAAAATCATAAAACTCTTCTAAGAATACAATTTTGAAAACCAAGATGAGCAACAGTATCTAAGTCGTTAACCAAGATGTTGTAATCAGTTATACATTATAAGCAGAATTAAACAGATATGTGATTCTAAAATAATTCAAACTTAATCTAACTTGGATAGCTATGAGAGCCAAAATAAGGAAGAATTAACACCAATAGATGATGTCAAAAAATCATGTCTTTAATGAAAATAACATCAGGTAAATTAATATCACCAACCCAAACAAAAGAAAAGATTAAATGTTACTGCGAGCTTAACGCCAAAATCAGAAATAGAGAAATGCGTCAAATGACTGAAACCATCGTTCATCCGCCCAGTTTCAAAGTGAACGTGTTCTGTTTTTCACCCTCCGCCATTTTCTCTCCGTTGGAATATCGAATTTCATGGAAACCAGCAAGATTTTACCCCCAAACCTCCCTGTCCAATCCTCCTCAACGAATCCTCCCACCGCCATCCCCATCATAAGCTTGATGATGTATCACGGCTGCTTAATTGATCCCCTTTTCTCTTGCCAAATATGACTATTGGTCCCATTTTAGGGCCACATTTATTTCGCTGTCAATCATCATTATATATCTTTGGTTTTTGAATCCACCAAACTAAAGGTGAATCGAACATTGATCATTTCAAATTTTCAATAGTAAAAGTTTTCATTTATTCATCACAAAAATTTGCATCGACTCTGCTCCTTTTTTATTTGAGGTCAAGGATATATATGTAACTTTGTGGTGCAACAAAAATAACTTTTTTGCTATTGAATTGACCATAACCATTTCATCCCCTTAACTTCAACAAACCTGAATCCTTAGTTTTCACCCTTATTTTTCCTCACTAAGCTAAGCTCATCATGTGATGAGACGATATTAAATATTTTATCACCTGTGTTAAATATTTTTCATTAAATCATAATCGTAAAGTGATGAATAAAAGAGAATTTTAAATTCAAACATTAATTCAATAGATGTTCCAAAAATCCATTGTGTTCCAAGAAAAGTGTGGTTAAATTTTTATATATTTTTCTTCTTATTTTGCTACATGGAGTTGTTTATAAAACTCCAAAAACTCTGTATTCCTTGCTGCGTCTTCTTCTTTTATTATAAAGTTAGCTTTACCTGCAGATAATTAAAGATGTTCACTGAAAAACAGACAAAAAGAAGAAATCTACCACATAAGAAATCCACAAACATGAGGTTAGGTTAATATTTCTCGGGGACCATTAATGAGTCCCCCCCCACCCCACCCCCACCCCCACCCCACCCCCCACCATGGAAGGGCCACAATCTACTTGGGGATGATGTGAAAGATGGGGGAAATTAAAAGGTTGTCTTTTTAAAAAAAACGAAATTATAAATTTCTTTTTAAAAAGAAAATATACTCCAAGTTTTTCAAATTTAAAGAATCAACTTAGGACAAAAAGTGGCAGAACAAATGAGAGTTAGTATGTTCTAAATTCTCTCTCTAAAATGCTAGTCAAATTAGCGATAGATTAATGAAACTTGTTAGTCAAGTTTCATGGGTTTAACTCGAAAAATTTCCACTGAAAGAGACTTAAGTTGCCTACAGAATTTGAATGATGTTCAAATGCTATAATATGTAGTGTGAATTCACCAAAAATTCAAAGAGAAGCAAAAGATTATAAAATTCTGCTGTAAATACCTCTTCTTCCATGAATATCACTTTTGGAGTAGAACTTGGAGAATTTCCTATTGCTTCTGAGTTCAACTCATTTGTCGACCTTACAGTTTGAGGACTGGGAGGAGGGGTAGCGCTACTTGAACTAAGGTCTGTCGGTGTGCGTTGAACTCCCACATCCCTTGTCATGTTTCCTACTTTCTTCTCTTCATTGATAAAGATTAGACGTGAAAGTAAAAAAAAATGGCATATATAAAAATAAAAATACTCTACTAATAAGGAAAAGAAGTGTTAATGACCTTTAATAGGGATATTATGGATTTGATGTTCTTGATCGTCATCATAGGTTGATAAACAAGGCGTTGTAGGGATAAATAGGGAGTGAGAAGGATAAATAAGAGGTGTAGACATTGTAATTCTCTTTGTTAAGTTGCGAAAGGACCTTCCGCAAAGTGTTTTTGCAGACAAACATTCCATTGGAACTTCTCCTGAAAGTGGGTTGCATATGTATTTCTCTGCCTCATTCCACTTGGAGTTCAGAGCAAATCCCTCCGGTGATAAACACTCCCATGTATTCACCGATCTTGACTGCAATGCTGCATTTCAAACCCCGCACCAATCGGTTTAATTCTTAAATATCTACATAAAGAAATTCCATTGAGATAAAGAAGTCCCGAGTAAATGGGAACTCTCCCCCGAATAACAAAAGTAATCTTAATCATATATAATATTTGCATGAATTGAGCTTAATTACCTCTGAGGGCAGTTGTAAATGAGTAAATTGATGGGTCGATTTCATCTTCAAATATATAATTAACAAGTTATATAAATAGGGGAGTCTTTGTGAAACATGCATATATATATATATATATATATATATATATATATATATATATATATATATATATAAAACCAAATTGAGAGATCAAACAAAATGATAAACAACTATATCAATGAATTATATATATACCTCTTATGTTGTAGCCAGGAGAGGAAGCAGTACTGCTAGAGATGGTTATGTTTGATCTGAAAGACCTTGAATCTTCTCTGAAACTTCTAATATATGAGGATGAGAACCTTCTAGATTTTGTGTTTTCGCGGCTGATCATTTGAGCCTTAAAGAGTCCATTCTCTTAGGTTGGGACTCAGCAAGCTTATCTCGAGGTAGAGAATTTAGAGGAGATTATTATAGAATAAGTAACCCAAAAGGTTTTATTCTTTCACCCTCTTCTTTTTCTTCACAACAAGTTGATGCATATCTTTTCTATATAACAGGAAGTTTAAGAAACATTTCTAATTCAAGACCAGAATAAGATGCTTATGTGAGGTACCCTGAATGAATTTAGGCAGTGCATGCTAAGTTTAGCACATGGAAAGTAATGAGTTGTAGGAAAAACAGAGTGAAAAGTCTAATCTAATGTTGCAGCTCCTGCAGCTCTTGCTTAAAAATGTAATGAATGATTCCTTATATACTAAGAAAACTTGTAATTCACCTACCTAGTTATAACCACCATAGGTTCAAATGTTGGGGACCATTATTTTTGTCGGGTTTTCCCAATTTGGAGAGGGAGAGGGGGTGAATAATTGGAATAAAAATGTACTCTTCTCCATGTCTTCTTGCCATGGTCCTAAAATTTCTGCTAGGCTGCTACTGGCCTGGGCCACACTCTCTAAGTTCAAATTCAAATGTTGATATAGCTTCCCCCTTCCTTTATCTAGTTGTATTGGAATCCCTGCCTGCCTAGCTTAATTTGTGAGTAACTCACAAGAAGAGTACTCTTTGAAATCAAATTATAAAATCCTAAAATTTAAATTGATTTTTATTTAATATAATTGTAATTCTTTGTCAAGGTGCAATGCCTATAAAGACTATCAACATACTACTGGAGCAATGCCTATAAAGACTATCAACAGATAATTCAGAACATGAGTCTAAACTTCAACATGTATTTTTTTCAAATGTTAGTAACGAAAAATGCTAAAAATATTCTGATGCTTTATCATATATATCAGTTATTAATACCAGATTGTGTCACAAGCATAATAGCATGAGGTACAATTTTCAATGAGACTGTATTCACCCCCTCTCCCTCCCTCCCTCCCTCCCTCCCTCCCCCCCTCCCCCCCATCCCTCCATCCCCATGTATAGTAAAGAGTTACACCAGTGATACAATCATGTCTTCAACATATATAGCATGAGGTATAAAATATAGTGTTCAGAATAACCAATGTCTGACAACACACAGACTATAGCATGTTGGGGTAAGGTCTGCACTTTACTGCAAATTACAAAGCAACACAAGTAAATTTTTATAGGCTAAATTATAGATCAAAAAATTAGAAACAAGACATGGAGTTTTTACTCTGCTATATAAGAAGCCATATTTACAGGCTGATCGGTCCCCATCCCTATAACGCCTCAAAATTCGGTCTATTTTCATACCTGGATTCCGTACGTTACGATCTCATCTTCTTCCAAACATACATCATTATATAGTTAAATATAACAACATACATTCTCAAATCCCAGGTTCTAATATCTTATAGCCTCGTTCATTACAAATAATGATAATTACATTATTCTTTTCATCTTACACGAGTGACTTTTATCCGCCACCAAGGATATATAACAGTTCATTAAACTATTCTATAATTTAATTACATTATCCTACATTACAAGTCTTGGCTTGATCTTCACGCATATTCATATACTGAATGACACTTCGTCTGGATACCGATCAGCTTGATCTTTACAGAATCCTTAAGTTCTTTCTAACATCGTTCGCTGAAAATGTTTTTATTTAAAGCAAGTGTGAGCATTCAATCGCTTAGCAAGTCACAGCAGTTGAACAAACAACTTCAAGAATTTAAACATTCTTTTAAGACTTTAATCACCGAACAATGGTTATGAAGCATGTTGAATAATATGAATAATTTTGATTCCTATCATTTTAAAACATTAGTCATATTCACTTTGAAATATTTTCATTCTTCTACCTTATTCCATACACATCCTGTCTGGCTAGAATCATTAGCACAGACTTAACAATAACGGTTCATGTATAAACAGAACATTTTCATATTGAACAGTTCAATCATAAAATAGTTAATCTCATAGAAACATTGAAGTGTTAAAATTGTGGCACAAGGCCTCATACATTCTACCACCTTGTACAAATATCGCACATTTGCATATAGACAAAACTTCACAAGTTCAACATCTGAGAAGTTTAAGAAACTATCATTCATTTAAAATATGAATGAAGTTAGGAAACTTGCCTTATGCACAGCTACAGCTTAAAGTTTATGCTGAACTGCTTATTCCAAATCCCTATATAATACATAAGGAAATAACACATACACCAATTAAGTCATATAATTGACTTTACGCATTGGTTTACTTTACTTTACTTCTTAGGGTTCGCGTTCTTGCAATCTAAGTTTATGCGACCAACTTTCTTTAATACTGATTTACGACTTCATGACATACGGAGATGTCTTACTCATATGATCATCATCTTTGATGATTTATATTCTTATCTTCTTCTTATAACTCTCCTAGGACTCAGCACACATCGTGTCTGTGTTAGTAGTCCATATGGTACTTTGAGTGGTTTCCCACAAATAACCAACAAACAAGTTCCCGTCTCATCTACACTGTCATCACAGTGAGTTAGATCGGTTTCCAATTTCGTATATACCTTCGCTCTCTGAATAAATTGTTTAGCCCAGCTCCCATATGTCAACCATCAAAGGTTATGATTGTACTATAACCTAAACTCATCTTAACTCATCCGAACCATTAAAACTATAATGTTCGTTAAGTCAATTTATTTTCCTTATGGCTTTCTGGTAACTAAATGCCATTCTTCAAGATTCATTCCTTATCGTCTAAGTCATACAGTCTTTTGTATACTCAGAATGATCATTCCATATTCATTCTACGCATTTATAGCGTTAAGCATTTTACGTTACTTTATTCGTATCATACAACGTCCGGTTCATTTGACTCGGAACGTTATCCAAGTTAATCATTAACTCAGCTTCTTTACGTTAAACGTCATTGTCTTTAATTCAGTTTCTTCACCATTCATAGGCTTAATCATTGGTCTTCATTATCTTTAGGTTAAACCATACACGGGGTGTAGGTTCTGCCCGTTTAATATTCGCGTACACTCAACCCTCACGACGATTAAAGTGTTTAACGCTTACATTTCATTCTAACATTCTCTATTCAACTCAAATTCGAATTTCATTAATCTTATTACCGTTCTTTATGGCTTTCTTGATAAATCATTAATCATATCTTACTTACTATCTTTGTCAACGTCCAAGTCATACAACTAATGTATACTTAGAACGTTCGCCCGACGCAAATACGATTCATAAGGATCGTTTACGTATTCAACGTTCACGTTGCTCGTCTCTTAATTCTATTCAACCTTTAACTAAGGTTTTAATTGCTCTTATTCATTATCCATTACATGAACCCCACGTTCATCATTTTTCCTTAATGTGGAAGCCATACCAATTGTTGTATGCTAAGACTGATCGTTCATCGTAATTGCGTTGCGTTCACAGCGTCTATACGCTTTACGCATATCTCTCATTACTACAACATAACATTGAAATGTTATTCGTTACCCTCGTCAATTAACATCTAAGGAATCACCATCATAGCATTCCCTCACGTTCGTTTTATCACGACTACGGTCCCCAGATATTGGTTTCCTTAATTTGCGATTAAGTATTGTTTTTTTTAACATAGAAAACTTAAAGAAAATTTTTACGAGACTAGGTTTTGGATTACCTTTCTCCTTTAATCTCCTTCCATTGGACTAAGTTTGCACACGAGCAAGCTTTTCCTCCTTCTTCTCCTCATCATCCGACCTCTCTCTCTCTCTCTTAAGTGTTGGTGATTTTCAAAATCACCAACAAATAAAATTAAGGCTTCCTTTTGTAGAAAACCAAAGCTATGGTTAAAATAGTCATTTTGCCCCTAAATTACTATCCTCACCTCCTTACTCCACCTCCTTACTATTCATGAAGCTTCCCTTGAAAGCTTCGTGCTTTCGTCATGCAGAATTCGTCCAACAGTTCGAAAATTGCGATTCTCGGAATCCAAATATTTTTGGATATTTCGTCTTTCCTTTACCGATTAACTTTTACGTATTCTTCGGATCTCTGAAAAATTGTAAAACACTTTTTGAGGTTAAGCATTTTCCTTCACGATTTCCCCTAATGTAGTTAAACGAATGAAAAGTACATAACAATACTTTTCATCATTTTTATTTCGTCCGATTTTTGCACGTTTTTCGAAAAAAACTGTTATTGGCTTACTTAACTTTTTACGATATATTATCATCAAATCTTTTGACAGAATGTCATTTCGACATACCAAACTCTTGGAAAGGCTTAGGTTTTTCAAACCCTAACCCTTAGGGTTTCGTCAGGTGAATAGTGCATATTTCATCTTTTTTCCCAGAATTATTTCTATTCCCGGAAAAAAATTATTTTCATCTTGAAAATTCTTACTCGTTCAGTCTAGCTCGTAGCCAGAATACTCCCATTTTCTAATCATCCTAGGTTCTAGAACGATTAATAAACACATAGCATAGAATATTATTAATAAAGATTCCTTTTATTAATAACTAATTCTTTAAATCTTAAATTATGGACAATCCAATTTTTCGGGTTGTCACAATCCCCAACCTCAAAAGCCTTCGACTCTCTCCCTCTCCCCCTGTACCTAACCAACGACATTTTCTTCACCCTCTTCTTCTCCATAGCCTACTACCTCCTCCACCGTTGGCGCAACAAGATTCGCTCATCCACCCCTCTGCACGTCATCTCTCACCGAACTCACCGCCATTGTCTCCCTTATCGCCTCCTTCATTTACCTTCTTGGATTTTTCGGCATTGATTCCGTCTAATCCTTCATCTCACGTGCGGAAGTTGAAATCGACGCCGAGATCGACATTCTCGAAGCTGATTGCCAACCTTGCCCTAAATTAATGGATCAGACTCCACCGCCGCCTGTAATGATTTCTTCGACAAGGGACGAAGAAATTTTCAAGTCGGTGGTTTCGGGGAAAACTGCATCGTATTCGTTGGAATCGAAACTCGGAGACTATTATCCAGTTGCATTGATTCGACGAGAGGCGGTGCAGAGGACTGTGTAGAGGTCTTTGGTGGGATTACCGTTAGAGGGGTTCAATTATGAATCGATATTGGGCCAGTGTTGTGAGATGCCGATTGGGTATGTGCAAATTCCGATGGGGATTGCGGGTCCGTTGTTGCTCAATGGGTGCGAGTACTTGGTTCCAATGGCCACCATGGAGGGATGTTTGGTTGCGAGTACTAATAGAGGTTGTAAGGCAATTTATGCTTCAGGGGGTGCGATGGGGATTTTGTTGAAGGATGGGATGACCAGAGAGCCCGTGGTTAGGTTTGCTACGGCGAAGAGGGCTTTGAATACAAATAATATTTTTAATTACTTAAATATTATTAGTAAATCTAAAATTTCTATTAAAATATAATTACATTACACTTTGAATTATAGTATATTATAAATTAAAGAATAAACTCAAACTTGACTCTTTCTGTAGAACATATGAGTTTTTTTTTTTTTTTTTTGCATTTGTGCTCTATTTCACAAAAGATTGCCACCATCTTCTTCTCCTTTTTTTATTTATTTTCTTTATGTTATGATCAATGTATGAAATTTTAAAATTTAATGTAATGTTATTTACTTTATAGTTTATTAAAAGAAATAATTGATATTGTAAGTCACTTAAATTTTTTTATTAAAATTAAATTTACTATTAAAAAAATTTAATGTATTTATATATAATAATACAATTTATATTCACTATAATTAATTCTAAAAAACTTATTTTAACAAAATAGTGACCAATTTTATCTCTCGTAAAAAACCTCTTAGCAATAATATATAACAATTAATAATTCCTTCATTAATACTATTTTTCTTTGCAAATTTTCATCAAAGATTGTCGCCAAACATCCTTCGTACCATCTCAATTCTGCGAAGAAAAAAAAAGTGAAGAATGTTTCTTTTAGAATAAATATATTGTCACTAATTTTTGCTCCTTCATTGTTCTCTCACTAGAATACTCATCAAGTGAATGAATGAATTCCTTCACAAATTTTGCTTCACTACATTCCTAGTTTCTTGTAGTGGATTAATATATAAATATATTTATGGAGAATGATCCATATCATGTATTTGCTATGAATCAAAAATAGGCTAATAGCATCATAAGCGTTTGTTCCACTTATCAATGGCTAAAATTAAAAATGAGGATACGACATAAGCTTGTAATACTAGCTACCGGATAGGCTAAACAAACAAATCAGATGATTATACCCCCAAGTCTCCAAAGTCAACGAAGGCCGACCCACTTCTAGTAATACTAGCGGATGACAGTTGAAGCAACCATTGTCGGGGTAAGAAATATTTTTACAGATATTTGCCTTAGATCACAAAACGTAAAGAGACTAATATATATTGCCTCAGTAACTGCATAATCCCCATTGAAAGACGATAAGATTGGTTTTAAATACTCCCTCCTAGAATCAAATACTCCGTAAAGGAATTTTTCTCTAAATAAATTCAAAAATCGTTCACACCATGCAATTATTGAAGGAAACTCTCCACTCGTTAAAATAAATTTATTTGTTGCAAAATATTTATTGTGAGAGAAGCCATCTTTCACCAAATAAAATGAACCCCTTACAAAATATAATTTACGAGATCAAAATTGTGATTTAGATTATCAAAATTGTACAAGATTTAAAACAAATAGTGATTTAGATTATCAAAATTGTACAAGATCATCAACAATAATAGCAACCATCAACAACAATGACATGAAATCATTTCAAAATCGTAGTTGTTCAATTAGAACAACTACTAATCAATTCAAATCAAAATCTAGAAACATAACTAAAATGTCAAATAATTTCTGCCATCAAATTGGGATTATTGAAAATTGATAATGGAGGTTCTTGACTAAATGGAGGCTGCCAATGACTAAAGAAAGACTGGTGACGTCACTTGGATACAAGTTTATTTGGGGAAATTTTGGCCTCCATATAAAAATGTGACGTTATTGCATACTTTGTCACTAAATATAAGGATTTATGATGAACCAGTGTTGTCACTTATCCACTCATCTAATTAGTGACGCATTATTATCTCGTCATATAAAATTTGTATTTGAGACAATAAAAATTGTCATAATTTATTAATTTTTCGTCTTTACAAAATTTGCCTCCAAAATTTCTTAAATTTTTTTTGCCTCCAAATCAAATTGTGACGATATTACCTACTTTGTCACTAAATATAAGAATTTATGATGAACTATTTTTGTCATTTATCCACGCATCTAATTAGTGACGCACTATTATCTCGTCATATAAAATTGGTATTTATGACAATACAAATTGTCATAAATTATTATTTTTTCGTCTTTAATAAATTTTCCTCCAAAAATTTTCAGAAAAATTTTGCTTCCAAATAAAATTGTGACGATATTACGTACTTTGTAACTAAATATAAGAATTTATGACGAACCATTTTTGTCACTTATCCACTCATCTAATTAGTGACAAACTATTATCTTGTCATATATAATTGATATTTATGACAATACAAATTGTCATAAATTATTATTTTTACGTCTTTAAAAAATTTCCCTCCAAAAAATTTCAGAAAAAATTTGCCTCAAAAAAAAAATTGTGATGAATTTGTATTTGGCGCCACTAAATGTGAACATTAGTGACGAAAGCACATTATCATTAAATTTTACAAATAATTAATGACAAACTATTATGATGTCATCGAAAGAAATATTGTGTGACAATAAATACTGTCATCAATTATTACAAAATGTCACTAAAAGGTTTCCCTCCAAAATTTTTGTACGAAATTCTACCTCCAAAATAACTTGTGACGAAATTTTGTTAATCGTCATCAAATGTGTAAATTAGTGACAATATAAATGATTAATTGTAACAAAATTAAAGGTCATCACAAATGCAAACATTTTAGTGACTATTATGAATTTCGTAATTATTAATTAACAAATTATGACAAAATTGTGTTCATAGCAAAATATTCGTCATAAAATGTGTGATTTCTTATAGTGAGTGAGGACTACTAAAACAACTGTCTTGACCCATCACTCCACACCCCGACTAGTTTCCGCTATATTCTCGCCTCCTAAGAAGAAAAATGGAACAAAAGAGAAAAAGGGTGAGCTCAACTAGCCCAGTAAAGAATATTATAAACTAAGATAATGAAAAATAAATTATCGTTAGCCTTTAATAAATTAGATAAAAGATAGTGGACAACAAGTTTTAGATCAATATTCGCAGCAGAAATAACAATTCATTAGAAGAGTTAAGTAGAGAATGACGTCTACTATCTTCTACTGCAA
Source organism: Panax ginseng (assembly GCA_020205605.1). Taxonomy (NCBI): domain Eukaryota; kingdom Viridiplantae; phylum Streptophyta; class Magnoliopsida; order Apiales; family Araliaceae; genus Panax; species Panax ginseng. Next base: position 46,058,149 of record CM035137.1, read on the forward strand.
CATCAATCAATATACATTTTGAATCAAATATTCATCTTTGCACTACGGGCCAAAGATATTCATTCGTATCACCAGTTGGTCATGTTCATCTCAACACCTTTCCATCTTTGCACTACGGGCCAAATATATTCATCAGATAATCATTCATCTTTGCACTATAGACTAAAGATATTCAGTTTTATCACCATTTAGGACTGAGGATGATAAAATTTTTTCAAGAAAACGAATTCAGAGAGATAAAAGGACAAAGATTAGGGATTCGTACTATAATTTATCCAAATTTCAAAAATACTCCATAATAATCAATTGTGGAGCATAATCTAAGAATTAAGATCAAAACATAGATACAATCAAAGATAGTTACCATAATAGAAAATTTGGACAAAGAAAAGAAAATTTAATTTTTTTGTGAATAGTGTCAGATATCGTTAATAATGTCGATATCGTGAATAAGAACTCCAAACCGAAAAGGTAAAAATTTCACAAGAAAAATTATACTTCGTGAATAGTACCGTATACCTGAATAGTGCCGTATACGTGAATAGTAACCTCGACATGAAAAGGTAAAAATCCATAATAAAATTCATACCAATATTTCGGTATAATGATATTGAAAGCAAATAATATTATTTATGAAAAATAATAACACCCCTTACCTCAAAAGAATAGTACTTCTGGCTGAAATATCGTATATAGTACTGAAGAAAACTTGCACTGTATTGCAACACTCAAGATATATATTCACAAAAATACGCTCTATAATATGGAGAGAGAAAACTTCAGATTTTAGTGTGATTTCCAACTCTAACCTAAACACCTTATTTATAGGAAAATGCTTATAACGCCAAAGTAGAAAATTTAATAAAATATTATTATATTTTTTTTTCTTAGCACACCACATCACAATCTCAGCACTCCCCAAATGGGTCCCACCATATTAAAAATGTTTTTTGTAAAAAAAACATTTATAACCCCAAAAATTATTTATTCCAGAACTTAAATAATTCATAATAAATAGCCCTTTTATCAGAAAAATTCAAATCTTATGTCAATTCCATGGAAAGTTTAATTCTCTACAACTTTGAAGAAGAAAGGTTTTTCAAATTCTAAACTAAAAATGACCAAAATTCACATACGGATAATTTTCAACACCTCCATTCCGAGAAAATACTGATAAAACACCTCAGCATTAATTTCTTCATTTATATCCACATAAAATAAATATTTTCTTATCATATAAATTAATAATTAATTATTAAAAAATAATATTATTGAATCACATTAATGACAACCAAGTCGTTCTCAGGAAAGAAGGGGCTTTTCGATAAGAATTTCTCCTTACTGGCGCGTAATTAGGTGACCAAACCCCTTTCCTAGACAAAACTTCCGTAGACATTGCCAATAATGTTATCTAATAATATTATTCAAATAATATGAATTATTGATCTGATAATAGTAAATACTGTGTAGTGACAATTATTAAATTAACAATAATATAAAAATATTGTGCAATACTGTGTGCTATTGTACAACAACGTGTATTACTTTACTTTACCCACCGGGTATTCCAATAATTTTAACGGTAACCATTACGCCGTTATTATTAAAAAACTCGTTCGTGTCATTTTCTTCATCTGATAGTTTTCCGTTATGGGACCCATAAATGGCTGCGCCGTCATACGAATATTCCCTAACATCAAGAATATTCCAATACCAAACGAATATTCCCCGACAAGAATGAATATTTTATAACCACTTGTTTATTTTAAAAAAATTTACATATATCACCCTTAACTTTAAACTTTTATCAATTTAACTATTTACTAAATAAAAAAATTGAATACTTTTATTTCATAAAATTCAGGGTCTTACAATCTCCTTTCCTTATGAATTTTTGTCCCCAAAATTTACGTACGTAGTTGGTGTTTCGAAAAGGTAAGGATACCTCGCTTTCATTTTCGATTCTAACTCCGAGCTAATTTTCTCAATAGCATGGTTCCTCCACAAAACTTTGACTTTTGGTATAACCTTTGTGCGTAGGACATGCTCCTTCCTATCTAAGATCTTGGCTGGTACCTCATCTTTCGTTAAATCTTTGGCTATCTCATCTGGTTCTAATTCAATAATGTGATTCGGGTCTTCCACATATTTATGTAGCATGGATATGTGAAACACTTTATGGACATGAGACATTCTTAGCGATATAGCGAGTTTATAGGCCACAATTCCTACTCGATCGGGGATTTCAAATGGACAAATAAATCAAGGGTTGAGATTTCCTCTCTTCATCGATTCTTGCTTCTAGTATAACGCCTTCTTGCACCTTCTTCTTCACATTCATCTGTAGCTTGAGTGACTTTAACTTTATCGATTAAAGTCGGTTCTAATCGTATATTTGCTATTTTCACGTAGGTTCTTGGAGTCTTGAACTATATCTCCATCTTTTGTAAGTCATATGAAATGGGTCTTTGTATTAACAACATCACACTCGTAACCACATACGATCTTCAACTCAACGTGTCAGCTACTACGTTCGCTTTGCTAGGATGGTATTGAATGATATTATCGTAATCTTTCAATAGCTCGAGCCAACGTCTTTAGCGCATATTACATTCTTTTTGGGTGAAGAAATATTTGAGGGTTTTGTACTGGGGTCAAGGTCGATACAAAATTCAATTTCACGCTCTGGGGGTAGGCCAAAAATTTCTTCACGAAATACATTAGGAAATTCATTAACATCAGAAGTATTATTCAAATCTGACGTATTTTTGTTCAAGTCCATGACATGGGCTACGAAAGCTTTACACTTATTTTTCAATAAATGAATAACTTTATGGCTTGATATGAAAGTGTTTGACTTTAGTGGTTTGATTGCCTGAATTCGCATAATAGGTTGGTTAGGAATATGAAAACTAACGACCGTACGAAAACAATCAATTTTGGCATGATGAATAGTTAACCAGACGATTCCTAATATCACATCAAATGCAAGTATCTTTAAAGAGATAAGATCAACATGTAATGTGACGGTCCCAACTTAAATCAAACAAGATTTATAAATAACGGATGTAACGAAGGTTTCACCCAACAGAGTTTCAACAGATAAGTCAAAGTCTAATTTCTCAGGGGTCAAGTTCAAAAGTTGAGCACAAGCAGGAGAAATAAAAGAATGGGTAGAACTGGTATCTAATAAGGTATAGACTTCGCAAGAATTTATGATTAACTAACCCGTGATAACTTCGTTCAGGTTCCTCATATTTTGAGAAGTCCTGGAAAATGCTCTTCCTGAAACCACCGACTTTGTTTTGTCTGTATCCGCCTTTGGTGCCACCGTCCCAGCTGGACTTGATTTCGCTATAGGATAAAATCAAGCTATGTGATCATCTTTTCCATATCTAAAACATACCTTTGAAGGGTGTGAACAATTTGGACTTATGTGTCCCTCCTCTCCGCATCTGTAGCATCTAACTGGCGGTCTTTCTCCTCCCCTTGAATTTGTTGCTGGTGCTGCTGTCGATGTCTTCCCGTCATCATTAAATCTTCTCTTCTTGAAATTTCTACTTGAATCATTTCTTTTATTATCTTGTCCATGAGTACCACCGAAGTGGTTACAATTTTTAGCATGATAATTTCATCCATGATGGTTATCATTGTTCCGATGACTGTTGCCACAGGTACAATTATTATTTTGTTGTTGGTTGTTATCTGTTGGTTGAGCTTACTCATAATCCTACTCCAATAACTGAACCCTATTCACTACATCTGAATACAAACACAGTTTATGAGAAATGAGGTATTGACGTTTTTCGGGTTTCAAACCTCGCAGAAACATTCGCGTCATTCTCTCCTCATTATCAACCAAATGGGATGTAAACTGGGACAACTCGACAAACTTAGCTTCGTACTGCGACATGGTCATATTATTTTGCTCCAACTTGATGAAATCTACCTCCTTCATGTGATGAATACTTTCGGGAAAGTACTTGTCGTTGAACAATTCTTGGAACTTCTCCCAAGACATCTTGAGTGCGGCTGGCTGAGTATGCTTTACGAATTTCCACCAGTAATCTACCTCTCCTCACAACATGAAGGTGGCAAAGGGAACCTTTTACTCCTCAAAGCATCCCAAGACATCAAATATCTTGGTGATCTGCTTTATCCACGTCTCTGCCGTAAGTGGTTCTGGCTTTCCCAAAAACTCTGGAGGTCCTAGCTCCTTGAATTGCTTAGCGGTGACCATCCGTGAGTTGCCAGTATTTACACCTGTAATTTTCACAGAAGTCTCTCTCGCCTGATGTTGTATGAATTCTAGAAAGTTCCTAAACATACCATCATTCGTCATTTGGTCGATGTTGTTGTTTATAGGAGGATTATTACCTTCCTGATGCACCTTATCCTTGTTGTTGATTGTCGGTGTCTCAATGGTCTCATGTGCTCTATTGCTCACCTCAACATTTTTAGATGTCATTCTCAAATACTGTCATAAAACAATGGTTAATTAAATAAATTAACATATCACACTATTAACCCTATGCTCCGACTGACCCATTAAATACCAAATAAGCTTAGGTAGGACACAATAGCGAAAGATTTACTCGTCTCTCCCCTCCTAGTTCTATTCCTCGATCTTCGCCAGAGACCATATCCCTAAGCTCTGATACCAACTGTGACGCCTCCAAAATAGGTCCACACAACCCATTCTGAGTCGCCAAATACATGGTACAGAAAACAACTATAACTTTATTATTACAATTGTCGTGCAAAATACGACAACACATATGCTATGAGTTTAAATACAAATATTATCTTCTAGACAATATCCAAACTCAAATAAGTCCTCATTACAATTATTGATACGCTATTTTACAAAATAGCGAGGACTGTTAAAACAAATTTCTTGACCCATCACTCCACACCCCGACTAGTTCCCGCTATATTCTCGCCTTCTGAGAAGAAAAATGGAACAAAAAGGAAAAGGGTGAGCTCAACTAGCCCACTAAAGAATATTATAACTAAGATAATGAAAAATAAATTATCTTTAGCCTTCAATAAATCAGATAAAAGATAATGGACAAAAAGTTTTAGATCAATATTCATAGCGAAAATAACAATTCATTAGAAGAGTTAAGTAGAGAATGACGTCTACTATCTTCTATAATTTTAAAGTCCATCATTAATATTTTATCCCTGCAGCATCAATCAATATACATCTTGAATAAATATTCATCTTTGCACTGCGGGCCAAAGATATTCATTCGTATCACCAGTTTGTCATGTTCATCTCAACACCTGTCCATCTTTGCACTACGAGCCAAAAATATTCATCAGGTAATCATTCATCTTTACACTACAGGCCAAAGATATTAAGTTATATAACCATTTAGGACTGAGGATGATAAAAATATTTTCAAGAAAATGAATCCAGAGAGATAAAATGATAAATATTAGGGATTCGTACTTTAGTTTATCCAAGTTCCAAAAATACTCCATAGTAATCAATTGTGGAGCAAAATCCAAGAATTAAGATCAAAACATGGATACAATCAAAGATAGTCACCATAATAAACAACTTGGACAAAGAAAAGAAAATTTAATTTTTATGTGAATAATGTCGTATACGTGAATAGTAACCACGACACGAAAAGGTAAAAATTTTATAAGAAAAATCATACTTCGTGAATAGTACCATATACATGAATAGTGCCGTATACGTGAATAGTAACCTCGACATGAAAAGATAAAAATTTCATAATAAAATTCATATCAATATTTCGGTATAATGATATTGAAAGAAATATCATTTATGAAAAAAATAACATCCCTTACCTCAAAGAATAGTACTTCTAGCTGAAATATCGGATATAATGCGGAAGGAAACTTGCACTGTATAGCAACACTCAAGATATCTAAATATTCACAAAAATATGCTCGATAATATATAGAGAGAAAACTTCAGATTCTGGTGTGATTTCTAACTTTAACCTAAGCACCATATTTATAGAAAAATGCTTAGAACGCCAAAGCAAAAAATTTAATAAAATATTATTAAATTTATTTTTTTTCTTAGCACACCACATCACAATCTCAACACTCCACAAGTGGGTCCCACCATATTAAAAACATTTTTTGTAAAAAAAACATTTATAACCCCAAAAATTAATTATTCCAAAACTTCAATAATTCATAATAAATAGCCCTTTTATTAGAAAAATTCGAATCTTATGTCCATTCCATAGAAAATTTAATTCTCTACAACTTTGTAGAAGAAAGTTTTTCCAAATTTTAAACGGAAAATGACCAAAATTCACATACGTATAATTTTCAACACCTCCATTCCGACAAAATACTGATAAAATACCTCAACATTAATTTCTTTATTTATATCCACATAAAATAAATATTTCCTTATCATATAAATCAATAATTAATTATTTATAAATAATATTACAAAATCACAATAATGACAACCAGGTCATTCCTAAGAAAGAGGGGGCTTTCCGATAAGGATTTTTCCTTACTGGCGCGCAATTAGGTGACCAAATCCCTTTTCTAGATGGAACTTCCTTAGACATTGCCAATAATACTATCTAATAATATTATTCAAATAATATGAATTATTGATCTGATAATAGAAAATATTATGCAGTGACAATTATTGAATTAACAATAATATAAAAATATTGTGCAATACTGTGTGCTACTGTACAATAATGAGTATTACTTTACTTTACCCATCGGGTATTCCAACAGTTTTAACGATAACCGTTACGCCGTTATTATTAAAAAAAAACTCGTTCATGCCATTTTCTTCAGCGGACAGTGTTCCGTTATGGGGCACACAAATGGCTGCGCCGTCGTACGAATATTCCCCAACATCAAGAATATTCTACGACCAAACGAATATTCCCCGACAACAATGAATATTTTATAACCACTTGCTTATTTTGAAAAAAATTAGTTATATCACCCTTAACTTTAAACTTTTATCAATTTAACTATTTAGTATATAGAAAAATTGAATACTTTTATTTCATAAAATTCGGGGTCTTACACCCCCTCCTTCTCAATTCTCATTTGCTAAAGAAATTGTCTGATAAGTATACAGTGAGAGTAAGAGTTGCTGGGCATTAAGGGAGTATAAGTAGTGCATTGAATAATCAATTTAAGATTCAAAAGGGTATAAATTATGTTCTTATGTTCTTCATTATGAGTTTTGTCAAAACATGCAATTACATGAATTAGCAAGCCATTGTGTTGTCTGAGATGGTATGAATGCTCTATAGTGTTGCAATTAGTCTGGTTACTGAATTGGCAATGCTTATGTTAAGGCTCTGCAGAAGCAGAGCGATTTATTTTTTCCTCTGAACGAAGTGGCGCGGCCGTGCCACTTCTATTGCTTAATATTGTGTGGTCGCGCGGGGTGTTTGCTTCAAATACTACTTTAGTGATCTAGTGTTATGCTGAACACATTAGGTTTGTTTGAATATGCATATAGATGACCCTAAGCTAGGGAATGATGTTGCATAATATATAGTAGGTCTTTGTAACTTGGTTTGATGTGTGTATTCAAAAAAGTATAAGGATTTGGAAACTAGTTTGGATAAACATTGTGTAATACATGTTCTGACCTTATGTACAAATGTATCAAGTTCTGATATGCATTGATATGTGATCAATATGTTGATTTACATTGTTGGAGATGGTATAGTGTATTCAAGCATGATTTAAAAGGAAAATACAAGTAAAAGACCATAATAGCTATGTGTAAATGAACTATGTGTACACCAAGTTTTGAACTCAAAAACATGCTATCATAATCTAATTTCATATATCTTTAAGCATGAAAGCATGATTTAGACTAAGTAGACTTATTTTGCATGCTTAAATAAGTTTTACTAATGGAAATCTAACGTTTCAAAACTAAACTTAATAAGCTATATACATTTGAATTAAGAACTTGTGAACATGCTTATGTGGTCTAACATGTATACATGATGTAACGCCCCAGAAAATTTGGATTTTTGAGAATTAAATTTTTATTTTTATTAAATGAATTTAATTCATTATTTATGGGAGTAAGCTATTCGAGGGTCGTTCTATGACCTAGACATATCGGAAAGTCGTAGTATTTTGGCTACGTGATAGAATTAAGGTGTTTGAATTTCCAAGACGAAAATAAAAACTTTCCGAGAAATTTTCCGAAAAACACTATTCATGCATTTCTGCTCGGGAATTATTTTTGAACTTCCGAGAAATACGTAATGATAGATTATCGAGGTGAGATGGAATATCCAATAATATTTTAGTTATGGCAAACACAGTTTTTCGCCTGCGGACTAAAAACCTAACGGTTAGGGAAAGTGAATTCCGAGAAGGAATTTAAATGCGATTAATGAATTAAAGAAATGATTGTATTATATGTAAGTATTGTACGAGGTAATGAATACGAGTATAATATGAGGTGTTATACAAGTATGAATGATGGTATATTGTATGTGAATAAGTATACGAGTTAGAATACGAGATTAATACGTGAATTATACGTTCTAAGGCTTTAAGCCATATGTATTGAATTTGTAAAATTGTGTAAGAAATTGTAAAGTCCAATAAGAATTGTTAAGGCCCAAGTGTAGAGATGTCTAAGCCCAATGCAAGATAATGTTAAAGCCCAAAGTGATGTAAGGAGCAAGCCCAATGAATAAGTTAAGATTAGTTAAGCTAAAAGCCCAAAGTAAGAACCAATGGGTTATTGGATGGTTTATACCTATGGGGAAACCCATGGATGACCCAAAGTGGTGGCCAAGTAAAGTACTTGGTGGCTAAGCAATAGATAAGTTATGTAATGACCAAGTAGATTTAAGTGTTAAGCAAAGAGTAAGTTAAGTAACTTAAAGGCTAAGCAAAGTGTTTATGTGTGATAAGTAAAGTGCTTATGTGTGATGAGCAAGTAAAGTTCTTATGTATGGAGGCAAAGTTAACTTAGTGCTTAAGCTTGGAATAGTAAGGAGGTGATTAAGGAGGTGGAGGGGATTAATGACCATTATACCCTAACCTAGCAAGTCCTATAAATAGCAAGCTTGGATTTCATTATTCCTTGTTAAATTTTCATCCAACAACTTCTCTTAGAGAGCAACTTATTGGTTAGAGGGAATAAGCACTTGTAAGTTAAACTTTTATTGTGAGATTTTCAAGAAGCAAGTAGAAGAACAAAGCTTAGTCAAGTGATTATCAAGGGTAAGAACTTTAATCATGAATTTCTTTCTCTTCCATTGGTAGGGATATGGGTAGTGGTAGAACATGCATGCTAAGGAATGATAGGAATGAGTAATCAAAGAACTTAAGTCTTAATAAGCCGTATAAGTCATGAATAAGCTATTCGTAATCAAATAAGTTATGAATCAATGAAGAACTTGTAGTAACTTGTAATATGTTACTATAATGAAATTGATATGATTAGAAGATGAGAAAATGATAATTAAAAGATTTAGACCATGTTAAGTCATGTGAAGTAAAATCATAAGTAGTTATACTTTTATAAGTTATAACTAATGAAGAACAAGTAATAACTTAGCATGTTTATAGGTTAATGAGATGAGGATGTCATGATGTTAATATAATGGATTGAATCCATTTGAAACGATGAACAAATCATAAGAAATGAAGTTAAAGTGGAATTTACGAGTTTAGATGATAATCGTCGAATTCGTAAAATTCACGGAATGGAAGTCGTATTTTGTGTTTGAGCTTGGAAATATTGGTTTTCAATGGAGACAGTCTCATTTGGCATTATAGAGTTGTGGACTCAAAAATGATCGAATTCCGACTTAGAACGAAGAAACGAGCGTTGAACGTTTATCGTTTTTGTTAAAAATGAACTCATAGGTGAAATTTTAGCAAACGAAGTCAAGTAGATAAAATTCTTACATTAACGTATAGATTATGAAATTTGTGAACCGTAGGCTTTTGAACGGACCAATTCGGACTTAAAACGAAGAAGTTATGCGTCCGGGAAGTTCGCTAAAATTTCAAGCTGCACAAACTATCTGAGGCACAAAGTCCGCCATGCACAGCGACTCAAGCCTAAAAGCCCGTCTTTAAAGACGAGGCCGGAACCTCAGATATCGCTAACTTCGCATGTGCAAAGACGAGATGCAGAGTAATTGGTGGCGCCGTGACGCCAGACCTAAGAAATTGCCAGAGAAGAAAGATTTCAAGTACAGAAGGAAAGGAAACTTTATTTTTTTGAACTAAGGCATAAACATGACATTGTTAAGACATTTTAAGACACTTAATGTATGATGATTAAAGGTTAATAATCAATTGAAAGATGAACGTAATGAGAACAACGTAAGGTGCTAAGCCGACTATAAGAATTTGTTGACCAAGTTGATTATGAATCCAATGGTTTGCAATACCAGTATGGATTATATAATTACTTAATGAACATGATAAGACCTTTCCTAATTCACTGTTATAGTGATGACTTTAGGAATTTAATGTTGTTTAATGAGTAGTTAAACAACAAACGTAAAGTATAAGGAACGTGAACCGTATTCAATAATGATAAGAACTATAACGTTAAGAGTTACAACTAAAGGTTGTTAAGTAATACGTAAATGTAAATGGTATGCAATAAAGTGTACTTATCTAATGATGATCGAGTTTCGATTAATAACGTAAGAATGTTATTAAGCCGTGAAGAAGGATGATTAACTCGAAATGAGTTAGATTAATGAAGTAAATCTACGTAAGACATAGAAGAGAAAGAAGTTGGTAAGAATGATGTAAAGATAATGGCAAGCCGAAACCAATAATAACAATCTAAGTCAGGATTTAGATTGAGATGAAGGGTAAGATTCATTAGGAATCATGTATATTCATTCATGACCTAATGTGGTATGTTATGTGGTTATGTATTGTAGAGACCGTAAAGACCGAACAAAAAGTTATTATCTTTGTGAGCAGTATCACCAAGGCAAGTTTTTCTTAAACGCTTGTCTAACCTTCGTGTTAGCCAAGTTTTCTGTGATTCATGTTATAAGATGCATGAATGATTTTAAAGAAAGGGTCGATGCCAGTTTTGACTCGGCTAGACTAATCTTGAAGAGTTGATTGATTTATTTACAAGTCTTTCAATATAGAATTGCTAACGCTATCCTACGCCAATTATTTGGTACGGATTCAAGGTAAGCTTGATTATGAATAAATAAATGTATTTTTCATCGATTATTCGATGGGCACGCGAGGTTGTCAAAACTTAAACGTACACACGTTTAATGAATGTAGTGTTGATCAACATAGAGTACTATGGGCTGATCACCCAGAAGTTCTCGTAAGCTATGCCGAACTTACGGACTTAGTGCCGGGTTGTCCTTTTCAAAGAAATTATAAAATGCTCATGGTCTTGAGCCAGAATTGATGTTTTACTGAATATTGTTATTGTAAAACATTTTGAAGGAAATGAAATGCTATTTTGAAGTATTGGTAGTACTTCATAACTATTATCCAGTTATTAAAGATATACGATTCCTATGTTTCAAGCTTGTTGTTTAAAAGAAAATTGTTGTACTTGCTGAGCTTGTTATGCTCACTCTTGCTTGAACCTTATGAATGCAGCTAGGACCGAACGAACCGAGAGATTTGACAAGGATAGAGGCAAGACGAAGCTGAACGATTAGTTTACCTTGTAATAAACTAGTAAGTTGTATATATTATAGAACGATGAACAAAGAATGTAATGGTTTTAGAACCTGGGAACGGGATGTAATATTATTATTGTAATAAGAATGTCGTTGATTCACACATTTTGATGTCGTTTCAATAGAATGGATGTACAGTTATGAGTACCGTGTAGCACCATCTGTCGGAATGGCTTTGCATGTTTGGTGACTTAACATGAGATTTTCAAAAGAAACCTAGAGAACTTGTTTTGTCAATAACTACGTTACAAGTATTCTAGTATGTGACATCATGATTAGGTGTGTCATGCATGTAAATGTGATTAACATGAATGTCTAGTGAGTCATATGCATTGTGAAACTAGTTAAATGTGGTTTAGAACAAGCATGAATGAAGTAGAACGTCATAATTTGAAATACATGATTTAACTAATGTAAACATGTATAGTTGAGATTTATTGACCACGTAGCATGTGTACAATGGCTAAACCTAAGAGAAATTGTGAATTGAACATTTAAAGTCTTGATTTAATGAGAATGGATAATGACCTATGTTAAAGATAAGATGTAGGGTCAAACTTAGTATCCACACACTTACATGTGTGATTTTCATGATTATTCATATATGTGCAAGTCGGGTGAACACTGGCTTTCTGCAGGAGCAGTCATGTCTTGGTTTGCACCAGGAGTAGTGATGAGTGGGATTTATACCCGTGAATCGGGGAAATGTCAGCCACAAAGGGACTGGCTGTGACGCCCCCAAAATAGGTATACATCACCCATTCTGAGTCGCCAAATACTTGGTACATAAATCAAATACAAACTTCTTTTATACAATACGACAAAAGTGTATCTTAGAGTTTTTACATGAATAATGTCTTCTAGACAATATCCAAACTTAATTGGAGTCCTCAATACATTTATTATCACACTATTTCATAGAATAGTGAGGACTACTATAGCCACCATCTCGGACCATCATTCCATTCCCCGACTAGTCCCGGCAACGTTCTCATTTCTTGAAGAGAACAATAAAAGTAAAAGGGTGAGCTCAACTAGCCTAGTAAGAAATATTATGACAAAGATAATGCAGAAAAAATTATCATTAGCCTTCAACTGTGTTAAACTAATAAACAACAAGTTTAACTGCAGCGGAATAAGCAATCCATTAGAAGAGTCAAGTAGAACATGATATCTACTATCTTCTATGATTTAAAAAGTTTTTTCATCAACTTTATCGCTGAGACTCAGCTTAATAAGTAAACCACATCATCAAATCATCCCTGAACTACGGGCCAGGGATATTCATGTAATCATCAATGGTCATGATCATACCAACAACTGTCCATCAATGAACTACGGGCCACTGAGGACTTTTACCACATCATTTGTAACATTACAGGTCATGATTATACTGAATGATTCCTGATTATAAACATACCAATCAACAGTCCATCTATACACGTAAGCTAAAGATGACTTTCATCACAATATATGCATGAGGATGATGACAATGATATAAGAATTCAATTAAAAGAAAACAAAGGATAAATTTTTAAAGATTTATAAATTAATTTATCCAGGATTCAATATTGTCCAAATTGTCAAAATGATACTTCTTTGTGGAGTAAAATTCAAGAATAATATTGTAACAAAAATGATTTAAAACAGAAAAGAAATCAATTTTTTTCATGAATAGTACCCCATGAATAGTACTTCGTGAATTGTACCCGTGTGTAGTACTTTGTGAATAGTACCCATGAATAGTACTTTGTGAATAGTATTTTGTGAATAGTACTCCGACATAAAAAGCTTAAAACTTAACAAGAATGTTCAGAAAAATATCCTTATGAAATGATACTAGATGAAGCGCAGATTTCAAGGATATTCTACTAATTTCACGGAGTATAGAAGCAATACTTTAACAGAATGAGTGTAGAATTAGGTATACAAAACGAAATAATATTACTCACATACTATAGAGTATGGAAGAAAATATTATTTCTTACGAATACTGAAAAAATAATATCCCTTACCTCAGAAGAAGGCTGGATATTGGAATAACGAAGTAGCAGAATACTCTTCTTCTTTCTCACTATAGCTTCTCTCTCTATAGCTTCTCTCTATATAATTGCTCTTGTGAGTCTTAGTTAATTGGTGAGAATGAAAGAAGAATGAGCTTCTATTTATAGGAAAATATAGTTTCGATAATTGCATGTTTTGGGGCTCGAAATATTACAGTATAATACCTTCATCTTTTCCTTCATTTTTAATTTAGTCCTGCAAGTATTATCAAACTTGCACTAACTCCTGTAATAGTACATGCATGTGAATCAATAGTACATACATGTGAACAAATAGTTCTAATAATGTGAAAAAAATAGTTACAATATAGTACCTTTATCTATACCTCTATTTTTAATTTAGTCAAGCAAGTATTATCAATCTTGCACCACCTCCCCTATTAGCACATGCATGTGAATCAATAGTACATACATATGAACAAATAGTTATAAGCATGTGAATTAATAGCAATTAATTGCTCATTTATCTGATTAATTACCCGATTGGTCACTTTAACCTCTAGAAATCAACATCGAAATAAATGTCGATTTCCATTAACACTAATAATCCCAACACAATGGAAATATCAATTTCATCTTTAATCAACATGGATTTATTCATCATTAATATTATAACTCACAATATTTAAGAACTAGATCATTCCCAGGAAAAAATGGGGTTTTTCGATAAGGATTTCTCCCTATTCGCGCGCAATTAGGTGACCAAACCTCTCCTCGACATAACTTTCTAGACATCGTCAATATTGCAAATAATAATATGAATAACTTTGTCATCTCAATTATTAATTTAATAATATAAAATATTATGCAGATGATACTTTGACAATAATTGAATCAATAATATGAGAGATATTATGCAACAATTACTGTAGTAATAATTGAGTATAACTGAGTGACTTCTCACGTAAGAATCAATAATCAAAGATAATCGCATAATACCGCAAAGCTATTATGCAACCATGCGATATTCTCGTACTTTTTTATTCTTTGGGTAGTTCAACAGCTTTAACGATAAAGAAAATTTTTGTCGTTATTTTTATAAAAGATATTTCTGTCATTTTCTGTCGTTGTGGGGTCTACCAATGATTGTGTCGTCGTACGAATATTCCTTGTTCAAACGAATATTTCCCGACCAATCAAATATTTTATAACCACTTGCTTACTTTGCAAAATTTGTAAATATTACCCACAACTATAATACTATATCAAATCCACACCATAATATTCAAAAATATATTTTGAGAAAAATTAATCTTTATTCATAAAAGTTGGGGTCCTACAACCTCCCCTTCTTATGAAATTTCATCCTCAAAATTAGGGTACGTACCTGGTATGTCGAAGAAGTGAGGATACCTTGACTTCATTTCAGATTCTAACTCCCAGGTCATTTCCTCAACATCATGGTTTCTCCACAAAACTATGATTTGAGGTATAACCTTGGAGCGTAGAATATGATCCTTCTTATCCAAGATTTTAACAGGTACATCTTCATATGTTAAATCTTCCGCTATCTCATCCGGTTCTAATTAAATAATTTTGTTTGGGTCTTTCACATATTTACGTAACATAGATATGTGAAAAACGTTATGAACATGAGACATACTTGGCGGTAAGGCAAGTCTATAGGCCACAGTTCCTACTCGATCGAGTATTTTAAATGGCCCAATAAATCAAGGATTGAGCTTTCCTCTCTTTCCAAATCTTGGAACTCCTTTCCATGGAGCAACACATAACAACACATGATCTCCAATATTGAATTCCATGTCCTTTCGATGAAGATCAGCATAACTCTTTTGTCGATCTTGTGAGGGTTTTCATCGTTGTATTCGGTCATTTGAATCTTTTCCATTGTCATGTGTACCAATTTCGGTCCAAACAACATTGATTCACCCACCTCATCCCAGCATACTGGAAAATGACACTTGAGTCCATACAACGCCTCGAATGGAGCCATGCTAATACTTGCTTAATAACTGTTATTGTAGGAGAATTTCACCTATGGTAAGAACTTGTCCCAACTTCCTTTGAAGTCAAGGACACAGAGTCTTAATAAATCTTTAAGAGTTGGAATAGTCCTCTCCGACTGCTCGTCCATTTGAGGATGATATGCCGAACTGAATTGTAAATATATGGCCATAGCTTTTTACAAACTAACCTAAAATCGTGAAGTGAATCTTGGGTCTCGATCAGAAACTATGGATACTGGCATACCATGCAGCCTTATAATCTCATTTTTGTACATATGAGCAAGACGTTTATGTGAATAAGATTCTCGTATAGGTAAAAAATGAGCAGACTTGGTCAATCTATCAACAATGACCCAAATCGCATCTATGCCTTGAGAAATTTTGGGAAGACCAGTAACAAAATCCATGGTAATGTGCTCCCACTTCCATTATAGAATTTTAAGTGGTTGCAATGGACCTTTTGGCACTTGATGCTCCGCCTTGACACGTTGACAAGTTAAACACCTTGAGATAAACTCCTCTATCTCTCTCTTCATATTGCTCCACCAAAATGTATGTCAAAGATCACGATACATTTTGGTACTCCCAGGATGGATTGCAAACGGTGTGTTGTACGCCTTTATCATGATTTTATACTTTAAGTCAGAGTTGTGAGGAACACAAAGTCTGGAGTTTACTCAAAGTATTCCTTCTTCATCGATTCTTGCTTCCAGAATAGCACCTTCTTGTACTTTCTTCCTCATACGCATCAGCTCCAGGTTTGTAGCTTGAGCAGCTTTAACTTTATCGATTAAAGTCAGTTCTACTCGTATATTTACCACCATCACATGGATCCCTGGAGTCTTTAACTCTATCTCCATCCTTTGCAAGTCATATAAAATGGGCCTTTACATTGACAATATTGTACTCGTACCCGTATATGATCTTCTATTCAATACGTCAGCTACTACGTTCTCTTTTCCAGGATGGTATTGAATGGTGTGATCGTAATCTTTCAACAGCTCGAGCCAATGTCGTTGTCGCATGTTGAGTTACTTTTGGGTGAAGAAATATTTGAGGCTTTTATGATCTGTATAGATCTCCGCTTTCTCCACATACAGGTAATGTGTGACGCCCCCAAAATAGGTCCACACGACCCATTCCGAGTCGCCAGATATCATACTATAAAAAAAATCAAATACAAACTTCATTTATACAACTGTTGAACTGTCGTGCAGAATATAACCACAGTTAAACTGTGAGTTTTAATACAAATGTATGTAACTCTCATGGTGCCTCGACCACAACCTTACAATGGTACTTTACATAAAAGTATAGTCAAAAACTATTTTAGAAATTAAAATCTTTGGGAAATGCTCAAGAAAACCTTCATATATAGGAGGCCATGAATCTAAGTTGTGATAGATATCGTATGTCCAAAAAATTATCTTTGGTTGACCCAATAGACTCCAAAGAAAAATGAGAAGATTACTATCATGTTCCTTATAATGGTGAGTCTTCTCTTGACATATAACTATCTCCACCGTCTCCAATTGAACATTATGTTTCAACCAAACTCCAAGATCATATAGGTAGTGCTTATAGATATACTCAGCAAGTGGATGCGCACAACCCTGTCTTATGATAACACGAGGTTGTATGTCATTAGACATCTTGTATGATAGTGGCAAAACACCCTTCCAAAGTTGGATTCACCTCACCCTATTCGATTAACCAAAATTAAATATCAAATGACATATACAATACGACACACTTATCTAAAGTGCTCAATAAAATTATTTCCATACTATTTAGGGAGAACCTCAATAGCTATAGACCATCGTTCTATTCTCCTGTTACCCCGCTCGACCTAGCTACACTCTTATTACCTGAAACGAATTGTGAAGCAAAAAGAGTGAACACAACTAGCCCAGTAAAGAATATCATGACTAAAGATAATTTACATCATCAATAGCCTTCATCATTAATAAATCAGAGATTTAGAACATATGGAAAATGATAAAACTTTTCAACCATAGTTACAGCGGAACGAGCAATCCATTAGAAGAGTTAAATAGACCATCAGGTCTATTATCAAAAGTCCACCAATAATGTTTTATCTCTGTAACATCAATCAACAATTCCTGTCCACAATCCTATGAATAACTCATAATCATAATTGTGATTCTAAATTCCTCTTCGCACCCAGGATGAAGATAATGTTCATCACCTATCTTCACCTGAAACATCAAAAATCATGGTTATACCAAATCACAATTCCTGCTCATAATCATACTAATAAATTCATCTTTTCACTACGGCCAAAGATATTCATTAACAATTCATCTTTGCACTACAGGCCAAAGACATACAATTGTATTTTAGAAGAGTCAAGTAGAGCATGATATCTACTATCTTTTTCGAATTAAAAGTGTAATCAATATGTTATCGCTGAGACTCAACTTAATAAATAATCCACATCATCGAATCATCCCTGCACTACGGCCAAGGATATTCATGTAATCATCAATGGTCATGATTATACCGAATAATCCCTGGTTATAAACATACCAATAACTGTCCATCAATGCACTACGTACCAATGAGGACTTTTACCACATCATCTATAACATTATGGGTCATGATTATACCGAATGATCCCTGGTCATAATCATACTAATAAACAGTTCATCTATGCACATAAGCCAAAGATACTCATCAATCAATAGTTCATCTTTACACGTAAGCTAAAGATATATAACTGTAAAACCAATAATCAACAGTCCATCTTTGCATATAAGCCAAAGATATACAACTGTAAAACCAATAATCAACTGTCCATCTTTGCACGTAAGCCAAAGATACTCCACTATAAAACCAATAATCAACAATCCATCTTTACACGTGAGCCAAAGATGACTTTGATCATAATATAAGCATGAGGATGATGACAATGATATAAGTATTAATCAAACGAAATCAAGAATAAATATTAAATACTTTAAATTTATCCAGAGTTTAAAAATATCCAAATTATCAGCATGATGCTGCTTTGTGGAGTAAAATTCAAGAATAATATTCATGTACCAAAAATAATTTGGACAGAAAAGAAATATATTTTTCGGGTAAATAGTACCCCGCAATAGTACCCTATGAATAGTACTTCAGGAATAGTACCTCATGAATAGTACCCCGACATGAAAAGTACCCCAAATACCCGAGTGAATAATATTCAGGTGAATAGTAATTTGGGTGAATAGTAACCTGTGAATAGTAACTCATGAATAGTACTCCGACACGAAAAGTGCCCCGAATACCCGAGTGAATAATATTAGAGTGAATAGTAATCGGGTGAATAGTAACCCATGAATAGTAACTCATAAAAAAATACCAAAGAAAATGATATTTCATTTCCACAATTTAATAAAGAATGAATATGAAGGATCATTCACCATGCTTGTGGTAATCCACATAGACAGGTTATTCCAACAAAATAATAAAGAATGGAATAACAGAAGAATTCACCAGGCATGCGATAGACCACACAGATAGGTTATTCCCAACAGAATAATAAAGAATGGAACCAGGTCATGCGTAATCCGCACAGAAAGGATATTCCAACTGAATAATAAAGAATGGAATAACAACAGAATTCACCAAGCATGCGATAGACCGCACAGATAGGTTATTCCAACATTATAATAAAGAATGGAATAACAGAAGAATTTCACCATGTATACGGTACTTCGCATAGACACGTTATTCCAACATAATAATAAAGAATGGAACTAGGTCATGCGTAATCCGTACATACAAGATATTCCAACAGAATAATAAAGAATGGAATAACAACAAAATTCACCAGGCATATGATAGACCGCACAGACAGGTTATTCCAACAGAATAATAAAGAATGGAATAACAGAAGAATTTCACCATGTATGCGGTACTTCGCATAGACAGGTTATTCCAACATAATAATAAAGAATGGAATAACACCCTTTTGAAAGAAAATAACTCGTTTCATGAATACGAAAGAATAATACCCCTTACCTTAAAAGAAACTGGATACTGGAATAGTGAGGTAACAGAGTTCTCTTCTTCTTTCTCTCTATAATAATTGCTCTATAGCTTTAGTGAATTGGTGAAAAATAATGAAGGAATGAGCTTCTATTTATATGAAAATATAGTTTCCATAATTGCACATTTTGGGGCTCGAAATATTACAGTATAATACCTTCATCTTTTCCTTCATTTTTAATTTAGTCATGCAAGTATTATCAAACTTGCACCACCTCCCCTAATAGTAAATCATGTGAATCAATAGTAAATCATGTGACTCAATAGTTCTAAACATGTGAAAAAAATTAATTATAGTATAGTACCTTCATCAATACCTCTATTTTTAAGTTAGTCATGCAAGTATTATCAAACATGCACCAACTCCCCTAATAGTAAATGATAGTGATTCAATAGTACACACATGTGAACAAATAGTTATAATCATGTGAATTAATAGCAATTAATTACTCATTTATCTGATTAATTACCTGATTGGTCAATATAACTTCCAGACATCAATTATTATCGAAATAAATGTCGGTTTCCACTAACACTAATAATCCCAACATAATGAAACTATCAATTTCATCTTTAATCAACACGAACTTATTATCATTAATATTATAACTCACAATATTTAACAACCAGGTCGTTCCCAAGAAAGAGGGGGCTTTCCGATAAGGATTTCTCCTTATTGGCGCGCAATTAGGTGACCCAACCTCTCCTTGACAAAACTTCTAGACATTGTCAATATTGCAAATAATAATATAATTAAATTTGTCGTCATAATTATTGATTTAATAATATATCATATTATGCAGATGATACTGTGACAATAATTGAATCAATAATATGAGAGATATGATGCAAAGAATTACTAGTAGCAATAATTGAGTATAACCGAGTGACTTCTCACGTAAGCATCAATAATCAATACCGCAGCTACTATGTAACCACGCCAGACATCGTATTTTTACTACCGAGTAGTTCAACAGTTTTAATGGTAACACTTTCGCTGTTATTTTTATAAAAAGATAATTCTGTCGTTTTTTAAATACGACAATACTTCCGTTGGGGGGTCCACCAATGATTATGTCGTCAAACAAATATTCTCCGTGAAAACGAATATTCCCCAACCAATCGAATATTCCCCGACACAACGAATAACAACTTGCTTACTTTGAAAAAAAAATTCACATATCACCCTTAACTTTAACCTTTTATCAATTTAAGCATTTACTAAATAGAATAATTATAAGAAAATTGAATAATTTCATTTCATAAAATTCGGGGTCTCACATAATGCCTCTAGATTTGAAGTGCGAAAATGACAGCTGCAAATTCTAGATCATGAGTAGCATAATTCCTCTTATATTCTTTTAGTTGTCATGAGGCATAGGCTATGACTTTCCCATGTTGCATGAGAACACATCCTAACCCTTTGCCTGAAGCATCACTGTAGATGACAAATCCCTCCGAACCAGATGGTATTATCAGAACAGGTGCTGAAACGAGACTCCTCTTGAGTTCTTGAAAACTCTTCTCACATTCCTCACTCCAACCAAATTTTTTATCTTTTCGAGTCAGTTGAGTTAATGGGGTAGTAATTCGAGAAAATCCTTCCATGAATCCCCGATAATAACCAACTAAGCCCAAAAAGCTACGTACTTCGGTCACTAACTTAGGTTGCTCCTAGTTTTGTATTGCTTCAATCTTTTTTGGGTCAATAGATATTCCATGATTTGATATCACGTGCCCAAGGAATGCTACTTTATCAAGCCAAAACTCGTATTTCTTCAACTTGGCATATAGCTTGTTTTCACGAAGC
This sequence comes from Panax ginseng, assembly GCA_020205605.1. Classification (NCBI taxonomy): domain Eukaryota; kingdom Viridiplantae; phylum Streptophyta; class Magnoliopsida; order Apiales; family Araliaceae; genus Panax; species Panax ginseng. The sequence continues at coordinate 46,079,747 of CM035137.1, forward strand.
TTTTGGAGTATCTGCCTCAAGTGTTGCTCATGTTCTTCACGACTTTTGGAGTATATGAGGATGTCATCAATAAAGACGACCACAAAATGATCTAAATATTCCTTTAATACTCGGTTCATCATATCCATAAAGGCAGCAGAAGCATTAGTCAATCCAAAAGACATGACTAGGAATTTGTAATGCCCGTACCTAGTTCTGAAAGCAGTCTTTAGAATGTCATTGGCTTTAATCTTTAACCGATGATATCCAAAACGAAGATCGATCTTTGAAAATAATTTGGCGCCTTGCAACTAGTCAAATAAGTCCTCAATGCGAGGCAACGGGTACCTATTTTTGATGGTGACATGATTCAACTCTCGATAGTTAATAAAAAGTTGCATACTTCCATCTTTCTTCTTCACAAATAGAAGAGGAGTACCCCAAGGGGATGTACTAGGACAAATGAAACCGATATCTAACAATTCCTGTAGTTGGGTTTTTAACTCCTGAAGTTTAATAGGAGCCATTCGATATGGGGCTTTGGAAATGGGTTTTGTACTGGGTTCAAGGTCATTACCAAACTCGATTTCACGCTCTAGGGGAAGGCTAGGAAGTTCTTCAGGGAATACGTCAGGAAATTTATTAACAATAGAAATATTATTAAAATCTGACATATTTTTATTTAAATCCTTGACATGGGCTAAGAAAGCTTGACATTTGTTTTTTAATAAACGAATAGCTTTATGGCTTGATATGACAGTGATTGACTTTAGTGGGTTGGTTACTTGAATTCGCATAATAGGTTGGTTAGGAATATAAAAACTAAGAATCTTACGAAACTAATCAATTTTAGCATGATGAGTGGTCAACCAATCAATCCCTAAAATCACATCAAATGCAAGTATTTTAAAACAGATAAGATCGACATGTAACGTGTGGTTGCCAATTCGAATCAAACAAGACTTATAAATAGTGGATGTAATGAAGGTTTCTCCTATCGGAGTTTCAACAGATAAGTCAAAGTCTAATTTCTCCGGAGTTAAATTTAAACGTTGAGCGCAAGTAGGAAAAATAAAAGAATGGGTAGAACCGGTATCAAATAAGGTATAGACTTCGCTAGAGTTTATGATTAGCTTACCCATGATCACCTCATTCGGATTCCTCGCTTTTTGGGTGGTTGCAACAAACGCTCTCCCTTAAACTACCAGTTTTGTCTTGTTTGGGATGGCCTTTGATGCCTCCATCCCAGCTAGACTTGACTTCGGTACACAAAATTATTAGACTAGGTGACATTCTCTTCCACAATTATAACATGCTTTGGACTGCTATATATAGTTTGGACTGATGTGTCCCTCCCCTCCGCAATTGTAACATACTTTCCATAACAACAGGTTCTGGTGCTGACGACTTTCCATCATTGTTGAACCTTCTCTTCTTGAAATTTCCACTTCTATTGTCTTGGCCATAATTACCAACGAAGTGGTTACCATTTCTGGCATGTTGATTCCCTCCACGTTTGTTGTCACCGCTTCAATGACTACTACCACTGGTATTATCATTTTTCCAGTTGCTCTCTCTTGGTTGGGTTGACTCATTATCGCACTCCAATAACTGAGCCCTATTCACAACATTTGAATACAAGCAAAGTTTGTGAGAAATGAGATATTGACGTATCTCGGGTTTTAAAACTCTTAGAAACATTCGCGTCATTCTCTCCTCATTATCAACCAAGTGGGACGTAAACCGGGACAACTCAACAAACTTAGCTTCGTACTGCGACACGGTCATATTGTTTTGTTCCATCTTGATGAACTACACCTCTTTCGTGTGACAAATAATTTTGGGAAAGTACGTGTCGTTGAACAGTTCTTGGAACTTTTCCCAAGACATTTTAAGTGCGGCAGGCTGAGTACGTTTTATTGATTCACACCAGTAATCTGCCTCTCATCTCAATATGTAGGTGGCAAAGGGAACCTTTTTCTTCTCGGAGAATCCCAAGACATCAAATATCTTGGTGATCTGATATATCCACGTCTCCGCCTTAAGTGGTTTTCGCTCTCCCAAAAACTCCGGTGGTCCCAACTCCTTGAACAGCTTAGGAGTGACCATCCGAGAGTTGCTAGTGTTTCCACCTGTATTTTGAACAAGAATCTCTCTCGCCTGATGTTGTATGAATTGCATAAAGCCTTTGAATATCTCAACGTTCATCATCTGGTCGGTGTTGTTGTTTTCCTGAGGATTATTTCCTTCCTGATGCACATTATCCTGGGTATTGATCGTTAGTGACTCAACGTTCTCATGTGCTTCATTGCTTATCTCGACATTTTCACATGCCATTTTCAAACACTGCCACAAAACAAGGGTTAATTGACATGCCACATATTATCCCTATACTCTGACCGACCAATTAAATAACAAATAAGCTAATGTAGGTCATGCTAGCGAAGGAATTACCCATCTCTCCCTTCTTAGTTCTAGTCACACATCTCAGCTAGGGATCATATCCCTCAGCTATGATACCAACTATGACGCCCCCAAAATAGGTATACATCACCCATTCTGAGTCGCCAAATACTTGGTATGTAAATCAAACACAAACTTCTTTTATACATTACGACAAAAGTGTAGCTGAGAGTTTTTACACGAATATTGTCTTCTAGACAATATCCAAACTCAAATGGAGTTCTCATTACATTTATTATCACACTATTTTGTAGAATAGTGAGGACTACTATAGCCTCCATCTCGAACCATCACTCCGTTCCCCGACTAGTCCCGGCTACGTTCTCATTTCCTAAAGAGAACAATGAAAGCAAAAGGGTTAGCTCAACTAGCCTAGTAAGAAATATTATGACTAAGATAATTAGAATATATTATCATTAGCCTTCAATAGTGTTAAACTAATAAACAACAAGTTTAACTGCAGCGGAATAAGCAATCCATTAGATGAGTAAAGTAGAGCATGATATCTACTATTTTCTATGATTTAAAATGTTTTCATCAACTTTATCGCTGATACTCAGCCTAATAAATAAATCACATCATCGAATCATCCCTACACTACGGGCCAAGGATATTCATGTAATCGTCAATTGTCATGATCATACCAACAACTGTCCATCAATGCACTACGGGCCAATGAGGATTTTTACCGCATCATTTATAACATTACAAGTCATGATTATACTAAATGATCCCTGGTCATAATCATACCAACCAACAGTCCATTTATGCACGTAAGCCAAAGACAATTTTTGTGACACCCCCAAAACATGTATACATCACCCATCTTGAGTCGCCAAATACATGGTGCAAAAATACAAATACAACTTAATAATACAACTGTCGTGTAAAATACAACAAAACATAAACTGAGAGTTTTAATAAGAATATTGTCATCTAGACAATATCCACACTCAATGGAGTCCTCATTATATTTATTGTCACACTGCTTAATGTAATAGTGAGGACTACTAATGCTATCATCCGACCGCCACTCCGCTCCCCGACTCATTCGTCCCATCTATATTCTCATTTCTTCAAGAGAACAAAGGAAAGAAAGGGTGAGCTCAACTAGCCCAAGAAGAAATATTATGACTAAGATAATGCAGAATAAATTATCATTAGTCTTCAACAATGTTAAACTGATAAAATACAATAGACATCAAGTTTAACTACAGCGGAATAAGCAATCCATTAGAAGAGTCAAGTAGAGCATGATATCTACTATCTTCTATGATTTAAAATGGCTTCATCAATTTTTATCACTAAGACTCAGCTTAATAAATAAACCACATCATCTAATCATCCCTGTACTACGGGCCAAGGATATTCATTAAATCATCAATGGTCATGACTATACCGAATAATCCTTGATCATAATCATACCAAAAATTGTCCATCAATGCATTACAGGCCACTGAGGACTTTTACCACATCATTTATAACATTACAGGTCCTGATTATACCGAATGATCCCTGGTCATAATCATACCAAGTCCATCTATGCACGTAAGTCAAAGATAACTTTCATCATAATATAAGCATGAGGATGATGACAATGACATAATAATTCAATAAAACAAGTTCAAGAGTAAATTTTAAAGATTTATAAGTTAATTTATCCCGAAATCAATTACGTCCAAATTGTCAACATGATACTGCTTTGTAGAGTAAATTCAAGAATGCTCAGAAGAATATTTCCATGAGAAGATACTGGATGAAGTGAAAATATCCAGGATATTCAACTAATTTCATGAAGTATAGAAGTCAAAACTTTAATCAACTGAGTATAAGAGAATATATGAAACTGTAAATGGATTTTTGCCCGCCATTTGGTACTCCACATAGACAGATCATTTCCATAATTTAATAAGGAATAAATACGAAGGATCATTCACCATGCATGTGGTAATCCACACAGACAGGTTATTCCTACATAATAATAAAGAATGAAATAACATAAGAATTCACCAGGCATGCGATAGACCGCACAGACAGGTTATTCCACCAGAATAATAAATAATGGAACCAGGTAATGCGTAAACGCACATACAAGATATTTCAATAGAATAATAAATAATGGAATAACAGAAGAATTTCACCATGTATGCGGTACTTCACATATACAGGTTATTCCAACAAAATAATAAATAATAGAACCAGGTCATGCGTAAATGCACAGACAGGATATTCCCACAAAATAATAAAGAATGGAATAATATAATAATTTCACCATGTATGTGGTACTTTGCATATACAGGTTATTCAAACAGAATAATAAGGAATGGAATAACAATAGCTCTCTTCATGAATACGAAAGAAATAATACCCCTTACCTCAAAAGAAGACTAGATAATCTTTGGAATAAAGAGAGGTAGCGATTCTCTTCTTCTTTCTCTCTATAATTTCTCTCTATAATAATTTCTCTATAGCTTTAGTGAATTGGTGAGAAATGAAGGAAGAATGAGCTTCTATTTATAGGAAAATATAGTTTTAATAATTACACGTTTTGGGGCTTGAAATATTATAGTACAATACCTCCAATTTTTCTTTCATTTTTAATTTAGTCATGCAAGTATTATCAAACTTGCACCACCACCCCTAATAGTAAATAATGTGAATCAATAGTTCAATCATGTGACTTAATAGTATAATCATGTGAAAATACGAATTACATTATAGTACCTCCATCTATACCTCCATTTTTAACTTAGTCATGCAAGTATTATCAATCTTGCACCAACTCCCCTAATAGTACATGAATGTGATTCAATAGTACACATATGTGAACCAATAGTTATATAAACATGTGAATTAGTAGCAATTAATTGCTCATTTATCCGATTAATTACCCGATTTATCAATATAACCCCCAGACATCAATTATCATCGGAATAGATGTCGATTTCCACTAACACTAATAATTCCAACACAATGGAACTATCAAATTCATCTTTAATCAACACGAACTTATTCATCATTAATATTATAACTCACAATATTTAACAACCAGGTCGTTCCCAGGAAAGAGGGGGCTTTTCGATAAGAATTTCTCCTTATTGGCACGCAATTAGATGACCAAACCTCTCCTTGACATAACTTCTAGACATTATAAATATTGTAATTTAATAATATGAATAACTTTATCGTCTCTATTATTGATTTAATAGTATATCATATTATGCAGATGATACTGTGATAATAATCGAATCAATAATATGAGAGATATGATGTAACAATCAATAATTGAGTATAACTGAGTGAGTTCTCACATAAGCATCAATAACCAATACTGTGTGCTACTATGCAACAACACGTATTACTGTACTTTTACTATCGGGTAGTTCAACAGTTTTAACGGTAACACTTCTGTCGTTATTTTTATAAAAAAGATAATTTTGTCATTTTCTAACTACGACAATACTTCCGTTGTGGGTTCCACCAATGATTGTGCCGTCGTATGAATATTCCCTATTAAAACGAATATTCCTCGACCAATCGAATATTATATAACCACTTGCTTACTTTGCAAAATTTGTAAATATTACCCACAACTATAACATTATATAATATCCACACCATAATATTCAAAAATATATTTCGAGAGAAATTATTCTTTATTCATAAAAGTTGGGGTCTTACAATTTTCATCACAATATAAGCACAAGGATGATGACAATGATATAAGAATTCAATTAAAAGAAAACAAGGGATAAATTTTTAAAGATTTATAAATTCATTTATCCAGAATTCAATAATGTCTAAATTGCCAACATGATACTACTTTGTGAAGTAAAATTCAAGAATAATATTGTAACAAAAATGATTTGAATAGAAAAAAAAAATCATTTTTTTTCATGAATAGTACCCCGATTGAATAGTACTTTGTGAATAGTACCCCGTGAATAGTAATGCGTGAATAGTACCCGTGAGTAGTACTGTAACGCCCCCAAATTCAGGTAATTGAAACCCAAATTTAGTGCTTTACGATACCATTTCTATGAGTGGAAATAATTCTAATAATAATAACAATAATATAAATACCAAACTTAATTTACATATATCATAGTCTAATCCCAAGTACGTAACCTTTACTACATTCATTACAATACATGATAATAATAAATATAATTTTCTTAATAAAGTTATACCATTACATAGAATACCATAACACTTATTCTGTTTGCTTTCCTTTTTCCCTTGTTCTTGACCAAACCTTCTGGTTGTTCACACTTAGCTGAAAACATTTAAATTAAACAAGGATGAGCATTTGAGTGCCCAGCAAGTAATAACAATTATAAATATAAGTTGAAAGAAGTAAATGTTTTCTTTGTATGACACTTCTACAACTAATCAACAGTTATGAAGTAAGCTGAACCAATAAAAATAACATATCAATTCTATATCAAATTTTTGAAACTACGTACTAACTATGACTGGAGATTAGTCGACAGACTATGAACATTATTTTCTATTTTTGAAAAGGTTAAATAGAACTTCATCTGCAAACCATCATAACTTTCGGGCGCGAGGGTGTACATCCCACGGGCCCTGTATTGATCAATACTACATGCAAGAACGATATTATCGGTCATCTTTTCCGCCTTGGGCGCATAAAAGTTTTCCCATATTCGGGATGTTCATACTTAGTCGGGAATCCGAACCAAAACAATTTGGTTGGATACAATAAAGTTTTATCTTGTTCAACGATATATCTAATTCTGTGTCTAGTTGGGTCAAATAGCTTAGACGACTTTTAATTACTGTATTCATACTAGAGATCAATATATATATATATATATATATATATATATATATATATATATATCAACATGCGATTAAATACAATGATTATCCAAGTGGGGATACTTGTATAACAATATTTAGAAATTAACGAACAAAATAAATGTCTAAATTATACAATAATAATGTACTGATCAATAATGATCAGATACATAATCGATAACAATAGGGTTAATATTCTGACACAATGATAATATAATTCTGAAACTTTCTTACTTATATCCATTGCATAAAGTAAATGCAAAGGTAGGATACTTGCATGGTCTGCTGCTTACAATACGTAACTTAGTTTTATCTTTTATATAACAACCTATCATTGATAAGATCATTCTATCAATTAGAAATACATATCGTAACATATAATACTGCTTATTGCAGTCAACACATAACCTAATCACATTGTCACACATGATTAACAGTCATTGAATCACAAACAAACACATATCTAGTCAAATTATCTAAGTCCAGATTAATTTCTGAAACATGTCGGTGTACCAACGACTTTATCGGGTAATTATTGAGTTTAAAACTCTATTTTGTACCCTTAATAATATTCTGGACAACTTAAGTATCAGTCATACTATTTTTCATAGCCTTATAAAACTTTTTAAATAATTATTATAATTTATCTTTATTTTTCAAACATTGGAATTATTATAAAATGATATAAATATCAAATAATTCTATTATCATTAATATTTAATTAATATTAAACTATTAATGAAACCATTGCAAAAATCTTAAAGTTATTTATAATAACTTAAAATATGTTTAAAGTATTACTATTACCCTTAAATGATTTTTAAAATAATTAAAATTATTTTAAATAATCACCATTAATATTTAAATATTAATGTATTATTTATCAAAATATTAAAAGTCATTAATTATAACTTAAAATATTTTTAATTCATTTATACGCTTTTTAAATGATTTATATAAAATAAAATAATTTTTAAATTATTTATTTAATATAATTATTAAATAAAGTTAATATCATTATTATTAAATTAATATGATTAATATTAAATTATTAATGAAATTATCCTTTATATATTAAAAGTTGTATTTTATAACTTAAAATATTGTTAAACACTTTAAAATAATTTTTATAATATTAAAATCATTTTAAAACTAATTTATTTAATATAACTATTAAATAAATCTAATATCATGAATATTAAAATATTAATATTTTTCATGAGAAAATATCATAAGTTATATTTTATAACTTAAAATATTTTTATAACCATTAAATCATTTTTATTTGATTTTTAAATCATTAATTCTATTTTTCATAATTTATTTAATACATTTATTAAATAACATAATTTTCATTAATATTAATTTATTAATAAAATTTCATCACTAAATATGAAAAGTTATTAAAAAATAACTTAAAATATTTTCTTATAACATAATATAATTTTAAATGATTTTTCAAGTATTAAAATCATTTTTAAATAATTGTTTTAATATATCGACTAAATAAATTAAATACCTTTAATATTCCAAAATATTAAATATTTATGAAATATATTTAAAATTATTAAAATCAATTTTTAGACTTTAAAATAATTTTTAGGAATTTATTTTGTATTTTTCATAATTAGAAACTATTTTTTCTAATTATTTAATAAAAATAATAAATTTATAAAGAAACTGTCTCTAAAGACTGTCTATAGCAACAGAACCGTCGCTATAGGTGTTCTTCGTGTTCTTCATCAAACCCAGAACATCATTGTCAGTGAACAAGGGTACTACTTTGACCAGTGATAACTTTTAATCTATGAGGTTTCTGGGCGAGATAAAACATTGATCTTGTAGTGGTTATGCAACACTACAATTAAGACCAACAAACTAGGCCATACAACAACACAACAAAAAATCTGAGCGTCCAAAGTCTCTGTCAGAGTGTTCCTGGGTTTTCTAGGTAACCCAAAAACCTAGGCAGTCTCATGGTGCCATTTTCTAGCTCGATTTGCTCAAGGTTCTGGTCATTAAATGGTTGATCTAATGATTCTAACATGTAGTACTAATGGCAAGGAACATATATAAATCAACAGATCAGTTCAGAAACAACACATTCGCCGACATGTTTCTCGGTCAAAGGTCATCGGAAAAATTATTCATACAATTTCTGGGTTTTCCAGAAACTGCAGTCGTGACCGAATGGCCAGGTTTGACCATCCACTAAGTTCGATCAATTGCTTGTTTAAAGGATCTAAAGCCACAAATATAAAGTACATATGGCAGGCTATAAACTGGATACAAACAAATCATTATAACACTTAACAACTAACAGATCTATACCTTCCAAAACATTGTCAGACACTGAAAACAAGTTTCTGGGTTACCCAGAATTCGTTCGGTCATGGTCGGTCAACGACTTTTGATAACTTTCAATCTACACATGCTATGGTCTTGATTCAAGTTCTAGATCGTAGACCACATAACATACTACAAGTATCATCCTTTAAAATAGAAAAACACATAATCATCACAGATCTATGAGGGCTGACATTTGACTGTCAAACACAAAAACAAAAATTTCCTGATTTTCAAAAACACTAGATCTGAGCTTATAGATGTTATGGATCTAACATCAATCAACCCAGATCACTTAATAACACTATAAACAACACATTACAACACAAAATCATAACTTCTAACATAGCATGCATGATTAGATTTCTAGGATTAGCTTTATACCTTCTGTGAACAAGCTTTGATTCTTGGCTTCTAGATTTGTTATGGTGATAGTGGGGCTTGATTTTGTGACTGGTATGCTAATATAGTTCGTGGGTTTGGAGAGAGAGAGGGTTGGTTGAGCATTGGTTGAACAAATGGGCAATAAAATGAACTTTTTCTCTCTCTCAATCTATATATATGATGGTAAAATGTATTAGGCTGATATAATGTGCTGATATTGCTGAGATTTTGGTCACATGGGGTTAGTAAGAGTTGGTCACCAACTCAAGATTATGACAAGATTTGCAAGCAACTATTAAATAATATGCATAAGGGCATTTTGGTGCATAGTTTGTAATTTTAATGGCAAAGTTCTAACATGGCAAATGCTTAGGGTTTGACCCTTAGGGTTTAACCCTAAGGTTTAGCATAAAAATTATAGGATTTCTAATTAGGGTTTAACATAACAAAATTAGTTTCTAAAAATGAGATTTAGGGTTTGCCAATTAGATTAGGTTATCTAATTACATTATACATGACATTAGGGTTTAAAGTCTCTTAATTAGCATTAAGCTTTATAATTAAATGATTAGGGTTAATAACTTAGCAATTAAGGTTTTAAATTTGGAAATTAGGGTTTTTATTTATCATTTAGGGTTTTGAAAATTAGGGTTCTCCCTAATTAGGGTTAATATCTATAATATTAGTCGTTAATCACATTATCGTGGTTATATATCAGTCTTAAGCTTGTATTCGACTTTTGAATTAGTGTTTAATTGGTTGAAACTAGGGTTTTCTAATTTTTAGAAATTAAATAAGGTTTCTAAATATTAATTAGGGTTTACCTAATTAATCATATAATTATATAATATACAACGTAAATCATATAACATAGTTATATAATGGTCTCGAACTAATAATTGGGTTTCAAAATAGGGTTTAACAAATTAATGCTATAGTTTTGAAGTTATACTCCATAAATTGACCAACCATTATCAGTCCACACATATACAGTACATATTTATAGTACTGAGATAAAATAATATTATATTATTATTCTCATCCCTTATTCCAAAATCAGAATTAGGGTTTGGATTCCATATCTGAATTATATTTCATATATACCTTTATTAATTAAGTTAAAATAATTAACTTAATTAATATAAATTAAATTCATATAATAAAATAAAATAATTATTATAATAATTCTAATAATCGTTTCATATATTATTTAGATAATATAAAATCATATTTTCATGGAAAATAATTAATAAAAATATTTCTATTATAAAATTAATTATTATAAGAATATACTTTATAATAAGAAATAATTCTAAAAAAAAATTATTTGTAATTGTTCATGTAATATATTTTTATTTATCACATAAATACATACGCTTTATCTTGTACATATCCTCACCTTTATAACAAATAAAAAATTATACGCGAAATTCCTGATTTAATTAGATAAAAAATATCGGGTTATTACATTCACCCTCCCTTATAAAGATTCCGTCCCCGGAATCACCGTTTTAAAAACTATACATACAAGGGTACATATCATACACAATTATTGCAAGTAGATCTTGATCATAATTGATCGAACCAATCTTTAACTATTCAGCATAAAGCTTGTCTATCTGCTTATACGGAAAATTAATTTCTAATAGAACTCAAATTTCTCCTTCAAAATAATTTACTATATATATATAAGAAAATCATATATAAGAAAATAAAAGTTATATGAATAATACCTGGAGTTGCATCCCCGTTTGCCACGGTATCTTGAACGGTCATGTTGAAGACTCTTGCGGTTTTTTCTGTTAGCTTGTTTGTTGAAGTTGGTCTCGTTGTCGCCAATATCCTGCTGCCTTTTCCCGTATTCACATTCCTTGCCTCCCTTCTCCGTCTTGGACAATCTTTCACCTTATGCTCCATTGATTCAAAATTAAAACACCCACTATACATTCTTGGATTGGGGTAGTTGGGAGAGACATGTCCATTCTGCCCACACTTACCTTTAAAACACTCTCCCGAGTGGTTCTTTCCACAATTCTCACACTACAGAACTTGTAAATTATCTCCTTTCTTTTTTCCAGTCCTACTACCACTACTCCCTTCTCCGGCTCTAGCTTTATTTGCCTCCCACCAGAAATTCGCCTCCTCTTTCATCATATAGGTGGCAAAAGTTGTCTTTTGACCCTCCGTTATCCTAGTTATTACAAATGCTTCTACCGGGTCAGTTGATCCTCTAAATCCTGGTGGTATGAATGCCTTGAATTCTTTGAAGTTTGCTAATTGATTATCTGGCTGATTTCCCGCAGCTGGTATTCCGTTCTGCATATCTTGAGTGAGCAAATTCACAAAATTCTATATCGGGTCTGGTTGTTCTCCAGCATTGTTGACAGCTTCTTCTACCCTTTGGTTTCATTTTTGTCTCCTTGGCGACATTATCATGAATTATTCTTTATTATCTTACATTCTAAGCCTTATCGTATACGTTTAACATATCACGCAAAATTTTCTACTCAAATAATCATATATTCAAAATATTAGATTTTAAAAACTGGGTTTACTGTATTAACCAGTGTTCAGATAAATAATTACTATCTTTATACCAACTTATTTCATTAATACAACATAAATTCATATTATACCACTTTTCATACCATAACACATACTGCTTTAAACTTCCGCTATTCCTTTGTGACTCAAAAGTCGGGATTCGCTGCCACAACTTATACGAAAGTTGAGAATATTACAATACACCGACATACTTATCATATACACTACATAGAATCATATATATTCAAGTAACACTAATAATACTTATTACTTACACCTTCACTAAAGATAATTTGCTTATTATTCTATATATTCCCATCATCCTCAATAATTCATTCTTACCTAACTATACCAAATTCATCAAACTTACCACACATTATGATTTTAAGAACTCACCACACTAATATGAGTTTAAGAACTCAAGCTTGACCATATATTCTTTAATTATACTCTACCTATCAGCTATACTATCGTTTCTGGGCCTGATACTACACTATTCCAATATAATCACCTCATTAGGGTTGTTTTCAAAATGAGCCTCTATTTCAACTATTGGCTTTGACATTGGCTCAGTTATGGAGGTTGACTCCTTCTTTACGATCTGAGGGTATCCTAATCCTTTTCTATCTAACATCTACACACATAAGTTATCCTGATTAGCATATAATATATACATACAGCAAATAATAGTTTTATATAAGTTATCTTTTATTTTATTTAACAATGAATTTATACAATTCATCTCGTTATAAACTCTACACGAGTTATTTGTTTTTTCAACGTTTCCCTCTGTTTTAAGGTTATAGCCTAAGGTCTATCCCACCTAAGGTTTCTAACCCTAAAGCTCTGATACCATGATGTAACGCCCCCAAATTCAGGCACTTGAAACCCGAATTCAGTGCTTTACGATACCATTTCTAGGAGTGAAAATATTACTAATATTAATAACAATAATATAAATACCAAACTTAATTTACATATATCAGAGTCTAATCCCAAGTACGCAACCTTTACTACATTTATTACACTACATGATAATAATAAATATCATTGTCTTAATAAAGTTATACCATTACATAGAATACCATAACACTTATTCTGTTTGATTTCCTTTTATCCTTGTTCTTAACCGAACCTTCTAGTTGTTCACACTTAGATGAAAATATTTAAATTAAGCAAGGATGAGCATTTGAGTGCCCAACAAGTAATAGAAATTATAAATATAAGTTGAAAGAAGTAAATGTTTTCTTTGTACGACACTTCTACAACGAATCAACAGTTGTGAAGTAAGCTGAACCAATAATAATAACATATCAATTCTATATCAAATTTTTTAAACTACGTTTACTATAATTGGAGATTAGTCGATAGACTATGAACATTATTTTCTATTTTCAAAAAAGTTAAACAGAACTTCATCTGCAAACTGTCATAACTTACGGGCGCGAGGGTGTACATCCCATGGGCCATGTATTGATTAATACTACATGCAAGAACGATATTATCGTTCATCTTTTCCGCCTTGGGCGCATAAAAGTTTTCCCATATTCGGGATGTTCATACTTAGTCGGGAATCCGAACCAAAACAATTTGGTTGGATACAATAAAGTTTTATCTTGTTCAATGATATATCTAATTCTGTGTCTAGCTTGGTTAAATAGCTTAGACGACTTTTAATTACTGTATACATACTAGAGATCAATATATGTATATATATATATATATATATATATATATATATATATATATATATATATATATATATATATATATATATCAACATGTGATTAAATACAATGATTATCCAAGTGGGGACACTTGTATAACCATATTTAGAAATTAACGAACAAAATAAATATCTAAATTAAACAATAATATTGTGCTGATAAATAATGATCGGATACATAATTGATAACAATAGTGTTAATATTCTGACACAATGATAATCTAATTCTGAAACTTTCTTACTTATATCCATTGCATAAAGTAAATGCAAAGGTAGGATACTTGCACAGTCTCACGCCATAATACGCAACTTAGTTTTATCTTTTATATAGCAACCTATCATTGATAAGATCATTCTATCGATTAGAAATACATATCGTAACACATAATATTGCTTATTGCAGTCAACATATAACCTAATCACATTGTCACACATGATTAACAGTCATTGAATCACAAACAAACACATATCTAGTCAAATTATCTAAGTCCAGATCAATTTCTGAAACATGTCGGTGTACCGACGACTTTATCGGGTAATTATTGAGTTTAAAACTCTATTCTGTACTATAAGACCCCAACTTTTTTTTAATAAAGATGATTTTTCTATAAATATCATTTTTAAATATTATGGAATGAATTTGATATAATGTTATAGTTATGGGTAATATTTATATATTTTTTAAATTACGCAAGTTGTTATATAATATTCTATTGGTCGGGGAATATTCTTTTTAACAGGGAATATTCGTACGACGGCACAATCATTGGTGGACCCCACAACAGAATTATTGTCGGATTGAGAAAACGACAAAAATATTTTATGAAAATAATGGCGGAAGTTTTATCGTTAACTGTTGAAACACCCGGTGTTAAAAGTACAGGAATACGCGTGGTTGCATAGTAGCACACGGTATTGATTATTGATGCTTATGTGAGAAGTCACTCAGTTTTGGTCAATTATTGCTCAGTAATTGTTGCATAGTATCTCACGTTAATTGATTCAATTATTGTCGATATTTTTATATTATTAAATCAATAATTGAGATGACAAAGTTATTAATATTATTATTTGCAATATTAACGATGTCTGAAGTTACGCGATGAGAGGTTTGGTCACCTAATTGCGGCGCCAATAGGGAGAAATCCTTATTGAAAAGCCCTTCTTTCACGGGAACGACTGGTCGATTAATAGTGTGAATTATAATAATGATGATGAAGTTTTGTTTTATTAGTATTATTAATGTAATAAAACAGAAAAGCTTTTTATATAAAATGAATACTTTTATAATGTTATTTATTTTATTAGACTATAAATAGAATATATTATATTCTATTATGTATAGTATTTTGTATAGTAAAATCTTTTTATATAAAATAGAATACTTTTATAAAATTATTCGTTTTATTATACTATAAATAGAATATATTATATTTTATTATGCATAGTGTTTGCATAAGACTGCATAGTATTTGTATAGTAAAATCTTTTTATATAAAATAGAATACTTTTATAAAGTTATTCGTTTTATTAGATTATAAATAGAATATATTATATTTTATTTAAAAGATTTTGTTTTATTAGAATATTTTATAGTAAACCAATCTGGACCGTCTGCTTAAAAAGTAAAGGAATGCGGACCGTTTCGAATTAGTTACTATTCAGTCCATTATCCTATAAATAAAAGCTCATTCCTTCATTAATTCTTACGAATTCACGAAACTCTAGAGAGAAAGAAAAAAAGTATCCTGCTACTTCACTACTCCTATATCCAGTTTGTTCTAAGGTAAGGGGTATTATTTCTTTCGTATTCATGAAGAGAACTTCAGTTATTCCATTCTTTATTATTACATTGGAATAACTTTTGTATACACGGACTACCCCTATACTTGGTGAAATTCTTCGTATTTCCATTCTTTATTATTATGTTGGAATAACTCACATGTCATGCAAATCGCATACATGGTGAAATTCTTACATTATTCCATTCTTTATTATTCTGTTGGAACATCCTCATGCGTGAGTTTACGCATGACCTAGTTCCGTTATTTATTATTACATTGGAATATCTTGTGCGTATGCGTTCTGCGCATGACTGATTCCGTTATTTATTATTACATTGGAATAACATATACATGCGGCATCTATCGCATGCCTGGTGATTTCTTTTGTTATTCCATTCTTTATTATACTCAGTTGGTTAAAGTTTAGATTTCTATACTCCATGAAATTAGTGGAATATCCTTGATATTAACACTTCATCTAATATCTTTTTATGGAAATATTCTTCTAAGCATTCTTGAATTTTACTCTACAAAGAAGTATCATGTTGATAATTTGGACATTATTAGTTCCTGAATAAATTAATTCTTGAACTTGTTTTATTGAATTCTTATATCATTATCATAATCCTCATGTTTATATTATGTTGAAAGTCATCTGTGGCCTGTAGTGCATAGATGGACTTGGTATGATTATGACCAGGGATTAATCGGTATAATCATGACCGTAATGTTACAAATGATGTGGTAAAATTCCTCATTGGCCCGTAGTGCACTGATGGACAGTTGTTGGCATGATCATGACCATTGATGAATACACGAATATCCTTGGCCCGTAGTGCATGGATAATTTGTGGTTGTGATATTAATGAATATCCTTGGCTGTAGTGCAGGGATGATGTGGATTATTTATTAAGTTGAGTTTCAGCGATAAAAGTGATGAAAAACCTTTTTAAATCATAAAAGATAGTATATTTTATTTTCTACTTGACTCTTTTAATGGATTGCTTGTTCCGTTGCAGTTAAACTTGATGTTTGTTATATTGTATCATTTTAACACTGTTGAAGGCTAACGATAATTTATTATGTATTATCTTAGTCATAATATTTCTTACTGGGCTAGTTGAGCTCACCCTTTTACTTTCATTATTCTCTTCAGGAAATGAGAACGTAGCAGGGACTAGTCGGGGAACGGAGTGACGGTCCAGATAATAGCATTAGTAGTCCTCACTATTCTGTTAAATAGTGTGATAATAAATGTAATGAGGACTCAATTGAGTGTGGATATTTTCTAGATGACAATATTTGTATTAAAACTCACAGCATATATTTTATCGTATTTTACACGACTGTTGTATAATTAAGTTGTATTTTAATTTTGTACCACATATTTGGCGACTCAAGATGGGTGATGTATACCTATTTTCAGGTCTTCACAGTTGGTATTAAAGCTTAGGGATATGATCCCTGGCTTAGATGTGAGACAAGAACTAGGAGGGGAGAGACGGGGAATTCCTTCGCTAGTATGACCTACCTATGTTTATTTGGCATTTAATTGGTCGGTCAGAGTATAGGGATAATATATTGCATGTCAATTAACCTTTGTTTTGTGGCAGTATTTGAAAATGGCATCCGAGAATGTTGATATTAGCAATGGAGCACAGGAGACCGTTGAGTCTCCACAGATCAATAATCAGGATAATGTGCATCAGGAAGGCGACAATCCTCAGGCAAACAACAACACTGACCAGATGATGAACGATGGAATGTTCAGAGGCTTTATACAATTCATGCAACATCAGGCAAGAGCAGCTCCTGTACAAAATGCAGGTGGAAACACTGGAAACTCTCGGACGGTCACCGCTAAGCAGTTCAAGGAACTGGGACCACAAGAGTTTTTTGGAGAGCCAAAACCACTTAAGGCGGAGACGTGGATAAATCAGATCTGCAAGATATTTGATGTCTTGGGATGCTCCGAGGAGTAAAAGGTTCCCTTTGCCACCTTCATGTTGCGTGCAGAGGCAGATTACTGGTGGGAATCTGTAAAACGTACTCAACCTGCCGCACTAAAGATG
This sequence comes from Panax ginseng, assembly GCA_020205605.1. Taxonomy (NCBI): domain Eukaryota; kingdom Viridiplantae; phylum Streptophyta; class Magnoliopsida; order Apiales; family Araliaceae; genus Panax; species Panax ginseng. The sequence continues at coordinate 46,097,869 of CM035137.1, forward strand.
ACTTGGGAGAAGTTCCAAGAATTGTTCAACGACAAGTACTTTCCCGAAAGTATTCATCACATGAAAGAGGTAGAGTTCATCAAACTGGAGCAAAACAACATGACCGTGTCGCAGTACGAAGCCAAGTTTGCTAAGCTGTCCCGGTTTGCGTCCCATTTGGTTGATAATGAGGAGAGAATGACACAGATGTTTTTAAGAGGTTTGAAACCCGAGATACGTCAATACCTCATTTCTCATAAATTTTTCTTGTATTCAGATGTTGTTAATAGGGCTCAGTTATTGGAGCGCGATAATGAGTCAACCCAACCAAAAGAGAGTAGCCGGAAAAATGATAATACCAGTGATAGCAGTCATTGAAGCGGTGACAACAAGCGTGGAGGGAATCAACATGCCAGAAATGGTAACCACTTCGATGGTAATCATGGTCAAAATAATAAGAGTGGACATTTCAAGAAGAGGAGATTCAACAATGATGGAAAGACGTCAGCATCAGCACCTGTCGTTAAGAAAGGAGAACGACCACCTATCATATGCTTCAAATGTGGAGGGGAGGGACACATCAGTCCATACTGCATGATGCCATCCAAAGCATGTTATAATTGTGGAAGAGAAGGTCACCTAGCCCGATTTTGTCGTTCACCGAAGACAAGTTCAGCAAGGATGGAGACACCAAAGGACGTCCTAGAAAAGTCAAAGCCAGTAGTGCAAGGGAGAGCGTTTGTCGTGACCTCCCAGAAAGTAAGGAACCCGAACGAGGTCATCACGGGTAAGCTTATCATAAACTCTAGCGAAGTTTATACCTTATTTGATACCGGTTCTACCCATTCTTTTATTTCTCCTACTTGCGCTCAACGTTTAAATTTGACTCCGGAGAAATTAGACTTTGACTTATCTATTGAAACTCCATTGGGAGAAACCTTCATTACATCCACTATTTATAAGTCTTGTTAGGTTCAAATCGGTACCCTCACATTACCTGTCGATCTTATTTCATTTAAAATACTTGCATTTGACGTATTTCTAGGGATTGATTGGTTAACTACTCATCATGCAAAAATTGATTGTTCTCGTAAGGTTGTTAGCTTTCATATTCCTAACCAACCTATTATGCGAATTCAAGCAACCAAACCATTAAATTCAATCACTGTCATCTCAAGCCATAAAGCTATTCGTTTATTGAAAAATGGATGTCAAGCTTTCGTAGCTCATGTCACGGATCTAAACAAAAATACGTCAGTTTTGAATGATATTTCTATTGTTAATAAATTTCCTGACGTATTCCCTGAAGAACTTCCTAGCCTACCCCCAGAACGTGAAATTAAATTTTGTATCGACCTTGAACCCGGTACAAAACCCATTTCCAAAGCCCCATATCGAATGGCTCCTATTGAACTTCAGGAGTTAAAGACCCAACTGCAGGAATTGTTAGACATCGGTTTCATTCGTCCTAGTACGTCTCCTTGGGGTGCTCCTATTCTATTCGTGAAGAAGAAAGATGGGAGTATGTGACTTTTTATTGATTATCGGGAGTTGAACCATGTCACTATCAAAAATAGATGACCTGTTTGACCAGTTGCAAGGCACCAAATTTTTTTCAAAGATTGATCTTCGTTACGGATATCACCAATTGAAGATTAGAACCGATGACATTCCAAAGACGACTTTCAGAACTCGGTACGGGCATTATGAATTTCTAGTCATGTCTTTTGGATTGACTAATGCTCCTGCTGCCTTCATGGATATGATGAATCGAGTATTCAAGGAATATTTGGATCACTTTGTGGTTGTCTTTATTGATGACATCCTTATTTATTCCAAAAGCCATGAAGATCATGAGTAACACTTGAGGATGACACTTCAAAAGCTTCGTGAATATAAGCTTTATGCCAAGTTGAAGAAATACGAGTTCTGGCTTGAGGAAGTAGCATTCCTTGGGCACGTGGTATCAAGTCATGGAATATCTGTTGACCCGGCAAAGATTGAAGCTATTCAAAGCTGGGAATAACCTAAATCAGTGACCGAAATACGTAGCTTTCTTGGTTTAGCTGGTTATTATCGGAGATATATGGAAGGATTTTCTCGAATCGCTACTCCATTAACTCAGCTGACTCGAAAAGATACAGAATTTGGTTGGAGTGAGGAATGCGAGAAGAGTTTTCAAGAACTAAAGAAGAGACTCATTTCAGCACCTATTTTGACAATATCATCTGGCTCAGAGGGATTTGTCATCTATAGTGATGCTTCGGGCAAAGGGTTAGGATGTGTTCTCATGTAACATGGAAAAGTCATAGCCTATGCCTCTCGACAATTCAAAGAATATGAGAGGAATTATCCTACTCATGATCTAGAGTTGGCAGTAGTCGTTTTTGCACTAAAGATTTGGAGGCATTACTTGTATGGGGAGAAAGTGGATATCTTTATGGATCATAAAAGCCTCAAATATTTCTTCACTCAAATGGAACTCAACATGCGACAGCGACGTTGGCTTGAACTGTTGAAAGATTATGATCATACCATCCAATACCATCCTGGAAAAGCAAACGTGGTAGCTGACGCATTGAGTAGAAGATCATATGCGGGTACGAGTGCGATATTGTCAACGCAAAGGCCCATTTTGTATGACTTGCAAAGGATGGAGATAGAGATAAAGACTCCAGGGACCCACGTGATGATGGCGAATATACAAGTAGAACCGAATTTAATCGATAAAGTTAAAGTGGCTCAAGCTACAGACCTAGAGCTGATACGTATGAGGAAGAAAGTACAAGAAGGGGCTATGCCGGAAGCAAGAATCGATGAAGAAGGAATACTTTGAGTTAACTCCAGACTTTGTGTTCCTAACGACCCTGAGTTAAAGTATAAAATCATGATGGAGGCGCACAATACACCATTTGCAATCCATCCTGGGAGTACGAAAATGTATCATGATCTTCGACATACATTTTGGTGGGGCAATATGAAGAGGGAGATAACGCTATTTATCTCAAGGTGTTTAACTTGTCAACGAGTCAAGGCAGGGCATCAAGTACCAAAAGGTCTATTGCAACCACTTGAAATTCTAAAATGGAAGTGGGAGCGCATTATCATGGATTTTGTTACTGGTCTTCCCAATGTTTCTCAAGGAATAAATGCAATTTGGGTCATTGTTGATAGATTGACCAAGTCTGCTCATTTCTTACCTATACGAGAAACTTATACACTTGAACGTCTTGCTCGTATGTACATAAACGAGGTTGTAAGATTGCATGGTATGCCAGTATCCATAGTTTCTAATCAAAACCCAAGATTCACTTCACGATTTTGGGTTAGTTTACAAAAAGTTATGGGGACGAATTTACGATTTAGTTCAGCATATCATCTTCAGACGGACGGACAATCAGAGATGACTATTCAAACTCTTGAAGATTTATTAAGACTCTATGTCCTTGACTTCAAAGGAAGTTGGGACAAGTTATTACCATTGGCGGAGTTTTCCTACAACAACAGTTATCAAGCAAGTATTGGCATGGCTCCATTCGAAGTGTTGTATGGAAGAAAGTGTCGTTCTCCAGTATGCTGGGATGAGGTGGGTGAAGCAATGTTGTTGGGACCGGAGTTAGTACGTCTGACTACGGAAAAGATATAAATGATCCGACAACGTATAAAAACCTCACAAGATCGACAAAAGAATTATGCTGATCTTCATCGAAAGGACGTGGAATTCGATATTGGAGATCATGTGTTGTTACGTGTTGCTCCATGGAAAGGAGTTACGAGATTTGGAAAGAGAGGAAAGCTCAATCCTCGATTTATTGGCCCATTTTTAATCCTCGATCGAGTAGGAACTGTGGCGTATAGACTTGTTTTACCGCCAAGTATGTCTCGTGTTCATAACGTTTTGCATATAACCATGTTACGTAAATATGTGAAAGTCCCGAACCACATTATTGAGTTAGAACCGGATGAAATAGTGGAAGATTTAACGTATGAAGAGGTTCCTGTTCAAAACTTGGATAAGAAGGAACATATTCTACGCTCCAAGGTTATACCTCAAGTCAAAGTTTTGTGGAGAAACCACGATGTTGAGGAAATGACCTGGGAGTTAGAATCTGAAATGAAATAAAGGTATCCTTACCTCTTCGACATACCAAGTATGTACCCTAATTTCGAGGGAGAAATTTCATAAGAAAGGGAGGTTGTAAGACCCCAACTTTTTTTTCATAAAGATGATTTTTCTATAAATATCATTTTTAAATATTATGGAATGAATTTGATATAATGTTATAGTTGTGGGTAATATTTATAAATTTTGTAAAGTACGCAAGTTGGTATATAATATTCGATTGGTCGGGGAATATTTGTACGACGACACAATCATTGGTGGACTCCACAACGGAATTATTGTCAGATTGAGAAAACGACAAAAATATTTTATGAAAATAACGGCGGAAGTTTTACCGTTAATTGTTGAAACACCCGGTGTTAAAAGTACAGGAATACGCATGGTTGCATAGTAGCACACGAAATTGATTATTGATGCTTACGTGAGAAGTCACTCAGTTTTGTTCAATTATTGCTTCAGTAATTGTTGCATAGTATCTCACGTTAATTGATTCAATTATTGTCAATATTTTTTATATTATTAAATCAATAATTGAGATGACAGAGTTATTAATATTATTATTTGCAATATTAACGTTGTTTAGAAGTTCTGCCAAGGAGAGGTTTGGTCACCTAATTGCACGTCAATATGGAGAAATCCTTATTGGAAAGCCCCCTCTTTCCTGGGAACGACCTGGTCGATTAATAGTGTGAATTATAATAATGATGATGCATAGTATTTTGCATAGTAAAATCTTTTTATATAAAACAGAATACTTTTATAAAGTTATTCGTTTTATTAGAGTATAAATAGAATATATTATATTTTATTATGCATAGTGCCTGCATAGTGTTTGCATAGTAAAATCTTTTTATATAAAATAGAATACTTTTATAAAGTTATTCGTTTAATTAGATTATAAATAGAATATATTATATTTTATTTAAAAGATTTTTGTTTTATTAGAATATTTTATAGTAAACCAATCTAGACCGTCCGTTTAAAAGTAAATCAATCTGGACCGTTCAGAAATTAGTTACTATTCATTCAATTCTCCTATAAATAGAAGCTCATTCCTTCATTATTTCTTACGAATTCACTGAAACTCTAGAGAGAGAAACTATAGAGAGAAAGAAGAAAAGTATTCTGCTACTTCAGTACTCCTATATCCAGTTTGTTCTAAGGTAAGGGGTATTATTTTTTTTCATATTCATGAAGAGAACTTCTGTTATTCAATTCTTTATTATTATATTGGAATAACCTGTCTATGCGAAGTACCGCATACATGGTGAAATTCTTCTATTATTCCATTCTTTATTATTACTTTGGAACATCACATGCATGCATGGTATCATGACCTGGTTCCGTTATTTATAATTCTGTTGGAACATCCTGTCGGTATGAATTTCGTCTAACCTGGTTCCGTTATTTATTATTCTGTTGGAATATCATGTTTGTGCGTTTACGCATGACCTGGTTCCGTTATTTATTATTTTGTTGGAATAACTCGTCTGCATGCGGTCTATCGCATGCCCGGTGATTTCTTTTGTTATTCCATTTTTATTATACTCGGTTGGTTAAAGTTTTGATTTCTATACTCCATGAAATTAGTGGAATATCCTTGATATTTGCGCTTCATCCAAGATCTTTTCATGGAAATATTCTTACGAGCATTCTTGAATTTTACTCTACAAAGAAGTATCATGTTGACAATTTGGGCGTTATTAGTTCTGGATAAATTAATTCTTGAACTTGTTTTATTGAATTCTTATATCATTGTCATCATCCTCATGTTTATATTATGTTGAAAGTCATCATGGCTTCAGAGTGCATAGATGGACTTGGTATGATTATGACGTGGATTAATCGGTATAATCATGACTGTAATGTTACAAATGATGTGGTAAAAGTCCTCATTGGCCCGTAGTGCATTGATGGACAGTTGTTGGCATGATCATGACCATTGATGAATACACGAATATCCTTGGCCCGTAGTGCATGGATAATTTGTGATTGTGATACTAATGAATATCCTTGGCCATAGTGCAGGGATGATGTAGATTATTTATTAAGCTGAGTATCAGCGATAAAAGTGATGAAAAACCTTTTTAAATCATAAAAGATAGTAGATTTTATTTTTTACTTAACTCTTTTAATGGATTGCTTGTTCCGCTGCAGTTAAACTTGATGTTTGTTATATTGTATCTGTTTAACACTGTTGAAGGCTAACGATAATCTATTCTGTATTATCTTAGTCATAATATTTCTTACTGGGCTAGTTGAGCTCACCCTTTTACTTTCATTGTTCTCTTCGGGAAATGAGAATGTAGCAGGGACTAGTCGGGGAACGGAGTGACGATCCAGATAATAGCATTAGTAGTCCTCACTATTCTGTTAAATAGTGTGATAATAAATGTAATGAGGACTCAATTGAGTGTGGATATTGTCTAGATGATAATATTTTTATTAAAACTCACAACATATGTTTTGTCGTATTTTACACGACTGTTGTATAATTAAGTTGTATTTGAATTTTGTACCATGTATTTGGCGACTCAAGATGGGTGATATATACCTATTTTGGGGGCGTGACATGTACCCTTAATAATATTCTGGACAACTTAAGTATCGGTCATACTATTTTTCATAGCCTTATAAAATTTTTCAAATAATTATTATAATTTATCATGATTTTTCAAACATTGGAATCATTATAAAATGATTTAAATATCAAATAATTCTATTATCATTAATATATAATTAATATTAAACTATTAATGAAACCATTGCCAAAATATTAAAGTTATTTATAATAACTTAAAATATTTTTAAAGTATTACTATTACCCTTAAATGATTTTTAAAATAATTAAAATCATTCTTAAATAATCATCATTAATATTTAAATAATAATGTATTATTTATCAAAATATTAAAAGTCATTAATTATAACTTAAAATATTTTTAATTCATTTATACCCTTTTTAAATGATTTATAAATAAATAAAATCATTTTAAATTATTTATTTAATATAATTATTTAATAAACTTAATATCATTAATATTAAATTAATATCATTAATATTAAATTATTCATGAAATTATCCTTTAAATATTAAAAGTTATATTTTATAATTTAAAATATTCTTAAACACTTTAAAATAATTTTTATAATATTAAAATCATTTTTAAATAATTTATTTAATATATCAATTAAATAAATTAAATACCTTTAATATTCCAAAAATATTAAATGTTTATGAAATATATTCAAAATTATTAAAAATCAATTTTTACACTTTAAAATAATTTCTATTTATTTTGTATTTTTCGTAATTAAAAACTATTTTTTTCTAATTATTTAATAAAAATAATAATTTTATAAAGAAACTATCGCTAAAGACTGCCTATAGCGACAGAACCGTCGCTATAGGTGTTCTTCGTGTTCTTCATCAAACCTAGAACATCATTGTCTGTGAATGAGGGTACTATTTTGACTAGTGATAACTTTTAATCTGTGAGGTTTCTGGGCGAGATAAAACATTGATCTTGTAGTGGTTATGCAACACTACAATTAAGACCAACAAACTAGGCCATACAACAACATAACAAAAAGATCAGAGCGTCCAAAGTCTCTGTCAGAGTGTTCCTGGATTTTTTGGGTAACCAGAAACCCAGGCAGTCTCATGGTGCCATTTTCTAGCTCGATTTGCTCAAGGTTCTGGTCATTAAATGGTTGATCTAATGATTCTAACATGTAGTACTAATGGAAAGGAACATATATAAATCAACAGATCAGTTCAGAAACAACATATTTGTCAAATACAGCTTGGTCAAAGGCTATCAGAAAAATTATTCATACAATTTCTGGGTTTTTCAGAAACTGCAGTCGTGACCACATGGCCAGGTTTGACCATCCATTAAGTTCGATCAATTGCTTGTTTAAAGGATCTAAAGCCACAAATATAAAGTACATATGACAGGATATAAACTGGATACAAATAAATCATTATAACACTTAACAACTAACAGATCTATGCCTTCCAAAACATTGTCAGACGCTGAAAACAAGTTTTTGGGTTACCTAGAATTCGTTCGGTCATGGTCGATCAACGACATTTGACCCTTAATAACTTTCAATCTACACATGCTATGGTCTTGATTCAAGTTCTAGATCATAGAACACATAACATACTACAAGTATCAACCTTTAAAACACAAAAACATATAATCATCATAGATCTATGAGGACTGACATTTGACTGTCAGACACAAAAACAAATTCCCAGATTTGCAAAAACACTAGATCTGAGCTTATAGATGTTATAGATCTAACATCTATCAACCCAAATCACTTAATAACACTATAAACAACACATTACAACACAAAATTATAACTTATAACATACATAATCAGATTTCTAGGATTAGCTTAATACCTTCTATGAACAAGCTTTGATTCTCGGCTTCTAGATCTGTTATGGTGATAGTGGGGCTTGATTTTGTGACTAGTATGATAATATATTTCATGGGTTTGGTGAGAGAGAGAGAGAGGGTTGGTTGAGCATTGGTTGAACAAATGGGCAATAAAATAAACTTTCTCTCTCTCAATCTATATATATGATGGTAAAATGTATTAGGCTGATCTAATGTGCTGATATTGCTGAGATGTTGGTCACATGGGGTTAGTAAGAGTTGGTCACCAACGCAAGATTATGAAAAGATTTGCAAGCAACTATTAAATAATATGCATAAGGGCATTTTGGTCCATACATTATAATTTTAATGGCAAAGTTGTAACATGGCAAACCCTAAGGGTTTGACCCTTAGGGTTTAACCCTAAGGTTTTGCACAAAAATTATAGGATTTCTAATTAGGGTTTAACATAACAAAATTAGTTTCTAAAAATGAGATTTAGGATTTGCTAATTAGATTAGGTTATCTAATTACATTATACATGAACATTAAGGTTTAAAGTCCCCTAATTAGCATTAAGCTTTATAATTAAACGATTAGGGTTAATAACTTAGCAATTAAGGTTTTAAATTTGGAAATTAGGGTTTCTATTTATCAATTAGGGTTTTACAAAAATAGGATTCTCCCTAATTAAGGTTAATATCTATAATACCGGTCGTTAATTACATTATCGTGATTACATAACAGTCTTATGCTTGTATTTAACTTTTGAATTAGGGTTTAACAGGTTGAAACTAGGGTTTTCTAATTTTTAAAATTAGGGTTTCTAAATATTAATTAGGGTTTACCTAATTAATCATAAAATTATATAATATACAACGTAAATCATATAACACAGTTATATAAAAGTCTCAAACTCATAATTGAGTTTCAAAATAGGGTTTAACAAATTAATGCTAAAGTTTTGACATTATACTCCACAATTGACCAACCATTATCAGTCCACACATATATAGTATATATTTATAGTACTGAGATAAAATAATATTATATTATTATTCTCATCCCTTATTCCAAAACCAAAATTAGAGTTTGGATTCCATATCTGAATTATATTTCATATATATCTTTATTAATTAAGTTAAAATAATTAACTTAATTAATATAAATTAAATTCATATAATAAAATAAAATAATTATTATAATAATTCTAATAATCATTTCATATATTATTTAGATAATATAAAATCACATTTTCATGGAAAATAATTAATAAAAACATTTCTACTATAAAATTAATTATTATAAGAATATACTTTATAATAAGCCATAATTCTAAAATAAAATTATTTGTAATTGTTCATGTAATATATTTTTATTTATCACATAAATACATACACTTTATCTTGTACATATCCTCACCTTTAAAATAATAATAATAAAAAATTTATACGCGAAATTCTTGATTTAATTATATAGAAAATATCGGGTTATTACAAGCACTTTGTGAATAGTACCCATGAATAGTATTTTATAAATAGTACTTCATGAATAGTACTTTGTGAATAGTATTTCGTGAACAGTACTCCGGCATAAAAAGCTTAAAATTTAATAAGAATGTTCAGAAAAATATCCTTGTGAAACGATACTAGATGAAACACAAATTTCAAGGATATTCTACTAATTTTATGGAGTATAGAAGTAATACTTTAACAGAATGAGTGTAGAATTAGGAATACGAAACGAAATAATATTACTCACATACTACAGAGTATAGAAGAAAATATTATTTCTTACGAATACTGAAAAAAAGAATATCCCTTATCTTAGAAGAAGACTTGATATTGGAATAATGAAGTAGTAGAATACTCTTCTTCTTTCTCACTATAGCTTCTCTTTATAGCTTCTCTCTCTATAATTGCTCTTATGAGTCTTAGTGAATTGGTGAGAATGAAAGAAGAATGAGCTTCTATTTATAGGAAAATATAGTTTCGATAATTGCACGTTTTGGGGCTCGAAATATTATTGTATAATACCTTCATCTTTTCCTTCATTTTTAATTTAGTCCTGCAATTATTATCAAACTTGCACCACCTCCCCTAATAGTACATGCATGTGAATCAATAGTACATACATGTGAACAAATAGTTCTATACATGTGAAAAAAATAGTTACAGTATAATACCTTCATCTATACCTCTATTTTTATTTTAGTCATGCAAATATTATCAATCTTGCACCACCTCCCCTAATAGTACATGCATGTGAATTTATAGTACATACATGTGAACAAATAGTTATAAGCATGTGAATTAATAGCAATTAATTGCTTACTTATCCGATTAATTTCCCGATTGGTCACTTTAACCACCAGAAATCAATTATTATCGAAATAAATGTCGATTTCCATTAACACTAATAATCCCAACACAATAAAAATATCAATATCATCTTTAATTAACACAAACTTATTCATCATTAATATTATAACTCACAATATTTAACAACCAGATCATTTCTAAGAAAAAATGGGGCTTTTCGATAAGGATTTCTCCATATTGGCGCACAATTAGGTGACCAAACCTCTCCTCGACAGAACTTTCTAGACATTGTCAATATTGTAAATAATAATATGAATAACTTTGTCGTCTCAATTATTGATTTAATAATATAAAATATTATGCAGATGATACTGTGACAATAATTAAATCAATAATATGAGAAATATTATGCAGCAATTACTGTAGCAATAATTAAGTATAATTGAGTGACTTCTCACGTAAGCATCAATAATCAAAGATACTGTAAAATACCGTGTGATACTATTCAACCACGCGTATTATTATACTTTTACTACCGGGTAGTTCAACAATTTAACGGTAAAACTTTCGCCGTTATTTTTATAAAAGATATTTCTGTCATTTTCTAACTCTGGAAATACTTCCGTTGTGGGGTCCACCAATGATTATGTCGTCGTACGAAAATGAATATTCACCGACCAATCGAATATTTTATAACCACTTGCTTACTTTGCAAAATTTATAAATATTATCCACAACTATAACATTATATCAAATCCACACCATAATATTCAAAAATATATTTTGAGAAAAATTAATCTTTATTCATAAAAGTTGGGGTCCTACAACCTCCCCTTCTTATGAAATTTCATCCTCAAAATTAGGGTACGTACCTGGTATGTCGAAGAAGTGAGGATACCTTGACTTCATTTCAGATTCTAACTCCCAGGTCATTTCCTCAACATCATGGTTTCTCCACAAAACTATGATTTGAGGTATAACCTTGGAGCGTAGAATATGATCCTTCTTATCCAAGATTTTAACAGGTACATCTTCATATGTTAAATCTTCCGCTATCTCATCCGGTTCTAATTAAATAATTTTTTTTGGGTCTTTCACATATTTACGTAACATAGATATGTGAAAAACGTTATGAACATGAGACATACTTGGCGGTAAGGCAAGTCTATAGGCCACAGTTCCTACTCGATCGAGTATTTTAAATGGCCCAATAAATCAAGGATTGAGCTTTTCTCTCTTTCCAAATCTTGGAACTCCTTTCCATGGAGCAACACATAACAACACATGATCTCCAATATTGAATTCCACGTCCTTTCGATGAAGATCAGCATAACTCTTTTGTCGATCTTGTGAGGTTTTCATACGTTGTCGAGTCATTTGAATCTTTTCCATTGTCATGTGTACCAATTCCGGTCCAAACAACATTGATTCACCCACCTCATCCCAGCATACTGGAAAATGACACTTGAGTCCATACAACGCCTCGAATGGAGCCATGCTAATACTTGCTTAATAACTGTTATTGTAGGAGAATTTCACCTATGGTAAGAACTTGTCCCAACTTCCTTTGAAGTCAAGGACACAGAGTCTTAATAAATTTTTAAGAGTTGGAATAGTCCTCTCCGAGTGCTCGTCCGTTTGAGGATGATATGCCGAACTGAATTGTAAATCTATGGCCATAGCTTTTTACAAACTAACCTAAAATCGTGAAGTGAATCTTGGGTCTCGATCAAAAACTATGGATACTGGCATACCATGCAGCCTTATAATCTCATTTTTGTACATATGAGCAAGACGTTTATGTGAATAAGTTTCTCGTATAGGTAAAAAATGAGCGGACTTCTAATCAATCTATCAACAATGACCCAAATCGCATCTATGCCTTGAGAAATTTTGGGAAGACCAGTAACAAAATCCATGGTAATGTGCTCCCACTTCCATTATAGAATTTTAAGTGGTTGCAATGGACCTTTTGGCACTTGATGCTCCGCCTTGACACGTTGACAAGTTAAACACCTTGAGATAAACTCCTCTATCTCTCTCTTCATATTGATCCACCAAAATGTATGTCAAATATCACGATACATTTTGGTACTCCCAGGATGGATTGCAAACGGTGTGTTGTACGCCTTTATCATGATTTTATACTTCAAGTCAGAGTTGTGAGGAACACAAAGTCTGGAGTTGACTCAAAGTATTCCTTCTTCATCGATTCTTGCTTCCAGAATAGCACCTTCTTGTACTTTCTTCCTCATACGCATCAGCTCCAGGTTTGTAGCTTGAGCAGCTTTAACTTTATCGATTAAAGTCAGTTCTACTCGTATATTTACCACCATCACATGGATCCCTGGAGTCTTTAACTCTATCTCCATCCTTTGCAAGTCATATAAAATGGGCCTTTACGTTGACAATATTGCACTCGTACACGTCAGAAATGACATACTCTACTCGTTCATATAAGAATTCGACACTTTCGAATCCAATAACTCAAAATTCACAATTGAGTTCCATTTCTAGACGTTCGTAAACGTTAATGAGCGTTCAATGCTCGTTTTCTTCGTTTTAAGTTGAAATCTGACGATTCTCGAACCCACAACTCTTAATCACCCTATCTCACGTGTTGACATTGAAAACCAATGTTTTCAAGTCTCACGGCAACTTTTGACCTCTAATCCAGAATTCAACGTTTTCGACGTTTAACGTCTAATTACGTAAAATTTTCCATAACTTCGTTACTAGGGTTCTCTAAGCCAAATCACATGGAATACTCCATGGATTTCATATCTACATCCTAACAAGCTAGATGCATATATTAACGTATTGATGGAGTTCAATCTTTTATAAACAATTGATCTTAACAACCAATATTTTCATGGTTTGAAACTATATCGAACTTTATGATTCCTACGATCTCATGACTTATAGAGATTGAATCTATGGTAAGTCATCTTTAATCCCTCATACAAGACATATACCACCCATTCTATGATTTTCTAAGATAAAAAAAAATCTAAAAGAGATTGAGATGAAAGGTAAGGATTTTACCTTAAGAACTCTTGGTGTTCTTTCTTGGAAAACTCTAAGATCAAGCTTCCAAAGTGTATGTTTTGCAAGTCTAGCTCTCTTTCTCTCTCAATAATCTAATGTTGGCAAGTTGGAAAACTCTCAAATGAATCAACCTAGCTTTTTATTTATAGGAAACTAGAATGGAGGGCATTATGGACAACTACCATCACCTCCTTACTATTCATGTGTGGTCACCAAGTAAAATATTTGGTGACCAAGCCTCAAACTTGGCTTGCACACCAAGTGGACGGCCCACCACCCCATGGGTCATCCCCATGGGTTGCCCTATGGTTTTACCCATTCGGTGACCCACCAGTTTGACCCACGGTTCGGTTTTAATGAATTAGGCTTAACTAACTTATCATTGGGCCTTGATTTGGGCTTAACCCATTAACCCCTTGGGCTTACTAATTCAATTGATTGAGCTAATCATAATTCAACACAAATGAATTAATCATTAAGACTTAACTTAATTCTATAATACAAACTGTATTCTAAACGTACAATTCACGTATTCTCTCCGTATACTACTCATACAATAATCGTATTGCACTTCGTATTTACTCATCGTATTATACATAGATACTAAATAGTATCATAAATGTATAACACTCGCATTAACCCTAACACAATTCCTTCTACGCATATTATTTCCTTCTCGGAAATCAATACATTCAACCCTTAGGTTTTAAGTCCGCAAGCGAAAACTGCGTTTGTCATAAATGAAATATTATCAGTTATTCCATCTAATCACGTTATTCTATCATTACGCGTTTCTCGGAATTTAAAAATAATTTCCCGAACAAAAACGGATGAAAGTGTTTTTACGGAAATTTCTCAGAAAACATTTATTTTCATCTTTGAAATTCCAAACAATTAATTCTAGCACGTAGCCCGAATACTAACCACGTTAACACATTCTAGGTCATAGAACAACCTTCACATATCTTACTCACATAATAATCAATTAAATTCATTTAATTCACATAATCAAATAAAAATTTAATTGTCACAAAAATCCGATTTTTCTCGGGCGTTACATTCTCTCCCCCTTATAAGGATTATGTCCCCAGAATCTTAGCTTATAATTACATAAACAAATGAGGAAAATCTTCCATCATTTTACTTTTGAGCTCCCACGTTGCTTCTTCAGCATTGTGGTTTCTCCATAACACCTTCACTGAAGGTATGACCTTATTTCTTAAAACTTGTTCCTTCCTATCAATAATTTGAACTGGAAGTTCCTCGTAGGACAAGTCTTTCTCTATTTGAATAGATTCATACTCTATTACATTTTTATAGTCCAGTTTATAAGGACGTAACACTGACACATGAAACATATTATGAATGCGTTCTATCTCTGGAGGTAAAGCTACTTCATAAGCTACCTCTCCTACCCTTCTTAAAATCTCAAAAGGTCCTACAAACTTTGGACTTAACTTCCCTTTCTTTCCAAAATGTATCTTCCCCTTCCAAGGTGATACGTTTAGAAAAACAAATTATCCTACATCGAATTCTCCCTTTTCTCTGTGAGGATCTGCATACTTCTTCTGCCTATCTTGAGCAGCAACTAATCGAGTACATATTAACTTCACCATGTCCGCTGTCTGCTGTACCATCTCAGGTCCCAACATCCGACGTTCACCCACCTCATCCCAATACAATGGAGTTTGGCACTTCCTTCCATACAACGCTTCGTAAGGCGGCATGCCTATACTAGCGTGAAAACTATTATTGTATAAAAATTCCACCAACGGCAGATATTCGTCCCAACTCTCTTTGAAATCCATAACGCAAGATCTTAACATATCTTCTAGCATTTGAATTGTCCTCTCACTCTGACCATCCGTCTGAGGATGATACGCTGTACTCAACCTTAACTGCGTTCCCATTTGCTCTTGCAAACTCCTCCAAAAGTTCGGTGTGAATCGTGGATTATGATCTGACACGATCGAAACAGGTACTCCATGTCTAGAAATAATTTCCTTGACATACAACTTAACTAACTGATGCAAGTTATACTTGACTCCTATTGGTAGAAAATGAGACAATTTTATCAATCGATCCACTATCACCCAAATAGTATCATATCCTTTTCTGGTTGTCGGAAGTCCCACCACAAAGTCCATTGTGATGTGCTCCCACTTCTACTCTGAAATTTCTAACGGTTGCAACAACCCGCTAGGTCGTTGGTGTTCAGCCTTAACTTTTTTACAAGTTAAGCACCTACTGACGTATTCTGCTATCTCCCTCTTCATGTTTGGCGACCAAAAGTTCTGACTAAGGTCTTGATACATCTTCGTACTACCGGGATGTATCGACTAACTCGAACTATGAGCCTCCATCATTATTTCCTCCCTTAATTCGGGATCATTCGGAACCCAAATTCTTCCTTCAAAATGAAGTAATCCCTCCTTATCGAGGTTATACCTAGTCTTCTCTTCATCTTCTACCCTCTTCTTCATCTACTTGCATTCCTCGTTACTCGATTGTACTCCCCTAACCTGCTCCACTATGGTCGGTTGGGTTTCCATGAAAAATAACATTTCCACCGCCTCCCCCAGTAACTTAACTTCTAATTCCATGCTTGCCATCGCTGTTATCAACTCATTCTGAGTTGTTAACATTGACAGTTTGTCTCTACCCTTCCTACTTAGCGCATCGACTACTACATTTTCTTTCCCCAGATGATATAAAATATCACAGTCATAGTCTTTTATTAACTCTAACCACCTTCTCTGTCTCATGTTCAACTTCTTCTGTGTGAAGATATATTTCAGAGTTTTGTGGTCTGTGTATATTTCACACTTCTCACCATAAAGATAATGCCTCCATATCTTTAAGGCAAAAACTACAGCTGCCAATTCCAAATCATGAGTAGGATAGACCTTCTCATAATCCTTCAATTGACGTGATGCATATGAAATGACTTTGCCATGCTGCATGAGCACGTAACCCAGTCCTTTATGCGAAGCATCGCTATACACTACAAAATTCCCTGTATCGTCGGGTAAGTACAATACAAGTGCCTCACTTAATCTCTTCTTCAACTCTTGAAAACTGTTCTCACATTTTTCAGTCCACACATACTTCACCGACTTCCTTGTCAGATTTGTCAACGGAGTAGCTATTTTAGAAAAGTCCGAAATGAACCTTCTATAGTATCCCACTAACCCCAGAAAACTTCGAACCTCGGTTGGCGTTTTCGGGTGCTCCCATTCATTAACTGCCTCTACTTTTGCCAGATCTACGGAAATGCCATCCTTATCGATACCATGCCCTAGAAACTGCACTCGCTCAAGCCAAAATTCACACTTTGTGAATTTCGCATACAACTTCTCCTTCCTTAGTGTTTCCAACACTATTCTTAAATGTTCTGCATGATCTTCTGGTGTCTTTGAATAGACTAGAATATCATCAATGAACACTACTACGAACTTGTCCAAATATTGTTTGAACACTGCTCATCATCATATCCATAAATGCTAATTTGGCGCGTTAGTCAACCCAAACGACATTACCAAAAACTCGTAATGACCATAACGAAGTTACGAACGCCGCCTTAGGTACATCCTCCTTCCTCACCTTTAATCGATGATACCCCGTGCGCAAAATCTATCTTAAAAAATACTTTACCCCTTTCAACTGATCAAATAGATCATTGATCCTGGGCAACGGGTATTTATTCTTAATCGTTAACTTGTTCAACTCTCGATATTCGATACAAAGTCTTAACGACCCATCCTTCTTCTTTACAAACAACACCGGTGCTCCCTAAGGAGACACACTCGGTTGAATGTACTTCCTATCTAATAGTTCTTGTAATTGAACCATTAACTCCTTCATCTCAACTGGCGCCATCCGATATGGTGCCCTTGAAACTAGTGTCGTTCCCGGTAATAGATTAATTACAAACTCCACCTCCCTGTCTGGTGGAATACCCGATAACTCCTCCGGAAATACATCCACGAATTCTTGCAATATAGGTATATGGTCCAAGGATGTTCCCACTCTTTGGGTATCCACAACATCGCACAGATAACCTACACACCCTTTTCTCAACATCTTCCTAGCTTGTGTCATAGACAGACAACAATAGCGTCTCGGTGATTTACTATCGAAGAACACTACCTTGATTTTCTTAGAAAGCCGAAGGTTTACACTTTTTCTATGGAAATCTATACTCGCCTTATGGTTAACCAACCAATCCATACCAAGAATTACATCGAATTCTTTTAACCTTATCGGTACCAAATCTACCGATAAATTTTTCCCTCTAATTTCTATGCAACAATCTTATGAATATGTTCAATGGGAATTATCTCTTCATTTGCTACTTTAACGTATAAAGGTATAGGTAACTTCTCAGGGATTAAACCTAATCGATTAGCAAATTCACATGCTATAAAAGAACAAGTAGCACCCAAGTCAAATAGCACATAAGCATTTAACTTATTGACCAGAATGATACCTACTACCACATCCGTTGATGCAACCGCATCTTGGATAGTCATATTAAACGTACGAGCTGAGGGTCTACCCACTGATGGTGTTGGTCCAGTAATGACTAATTTACCACTACCAGAACTCTTATTCCCCTCTAATCCCTTCTTCGGGCAATTTATGCCATGTGGTCCATTGACCCACAGACAAAACATCCCTGGTTCTTTTTAGGGTTAGGACAGTTGGGTGACAAATGCCCCTCCTGCCCACAGTTGTAGCAGACTGCTTTCCTCTTTAAACAAACTCCCATATGAGGCTTTTCGTATGTCTTACATGCTTCCGTCCTTCATTTGGGATCTCCCAGCTTTACCCCGATATTCCCAGGGTAAAAACTCTTTCTCTTTGGCAAGTTGCCACTTCCGCTGGCAACTTCAGACTTATTACCTCCCTCTAACTTACTCTTAATCTTCCGCTCTTTGTGGTACTGAGACAATGCCTCACCACCACCTTCAGCTATTATCGCTTTCTCTAGAATGGTCCTGTAGGAAGCACTCTGGAAAACTGATATCCTACTATAGAGCCAGGGTTTTAAGCCCTGCTCAAATCTACACGCCTTCCTCTCCTCTGTATCCACCTGGTGTGGAGCAAAGCTCGCAAATTCGTTAAACTTGGCGGCATACTGAGGAACTGTCATATCCCCCTGCTTAAGTTCTAGGAACTTAATTTCCATCCTACCCTGCATGCTAGTAGGGAAATAGTTCTTGAAGAAAACCTTCTTAAACTGTTCCCAAGTAACAGCCTCTGTTCTAGCCCTACCCTGGTGAGCCTCCCACTAGTAGTTGGCTTCCCCCTTCATCATGTAAGTCACAAAAGAAGTCTTTTGCGCCTCACTTACGTTTGTTATCACAAACGCCTTCTCAATCTCTCTTACCCATGTCTGGGCTTTTAACGGGTCCGTCGTTCCTCGGAACTCTAGAGGACCCACACTTTTAAAATCCTTAAAGGTAGTTATTCTTGCTACCCCGGGAGCTACAGGAATCCCAACCCCCACTTGGTTAAATGCAACCGTTAATAAATTAACGAACTCTTGCATAGGGTTATTAGGACCCCCCTGATTCTCATTATGAGACTCGGCCTCTTGGTTACGTTGTCTCCTTCTCGGCGGCAAAATTCTGATTAAATAAATAAAGCTTCGTTATTATCTATTTAACTAATCGGTTATCATTCTCAATCAACAACAACCATTCATACCACAAAAAACACATTTAATAAAAACTTTATTATATAAACACGCTTTCATAGTCAAAACTATTTACATCATATTCCCTTAGCCAAAAGCTATTACATACTATCCGCGCGATTGCCTTCTACAAAATTGGGATTTCCAAAAGACTACCCTTAAATTATACAAAAGAGGGTTTTACGTCACTACTACATACAAAAGATCTAATGATCTATTAACACCGTCTAACGACATTCTCATATTTCTGATTTGCCAGAATCGACACTATATCTCGACTTATGGTATGTCGAGTCTGTCCGGACTCAATAGAATAACAAGCAATTTTTAGCTTGAAATCCTCATGAGCACATTCATGGATGTATAACATCCTAGCTATCTTCTGGTCTTTCTCAACCAGTTTCTTTTGTAGCTCAAGGACCTCATCCTTATAGTCATGAGCCTTATCAGTCATAAGTACTTTCTCGTCGTGCTCTGACTCAAAGTCTGCCTCTGCAGATTATTTTGCCTCATATAAAGCAGTTATCTCTTCAATTTGCGTCTCCACTACTGTGCGCAGTTGCACATTCCTATCCAACCCAGCTAGATACAATGCTCTCATTGCATCTGGAGCTGTCGGCTCCTGAGTAGGCACCACCGTATTAATCGATGTCGCCTCCATCTCCTCCTCTACATCTAGAATCTCGTTCAAGTATGATGCCAAACCCATAGTCTCCTCAGAGTATTCCTCCTCAGAGATGTACTCCTCAATGTCTAAGTCATCTAGTACAACAATCGGTACCTCCGCCACTGGCATTGGTACTATTTCAACTTGATTAACTGAGGTCTCACTTATCATTTCCACGTTTCTAAACATCAAGTTATCGGTTGACATCTACAAACACATAGCACGTTGATTAGTACATAATACACAATAGTATAAGCACAAATCACATTTAATATCATTAAGATTAATTTCCATCTTTTAATTCTTTCGATACTGAGTTATCTCAATACCTTATTAATTCAATGGACTTGAATTTCATTCTTTAGACTTTACCTTCTTTACGAGGTTATTAGCCTAAGGTTTTCCCCCCTTAAGTTTTATAACCTAAGGCTTTGATACCAACCTGTGACGCCCCCAAATTCAGGTATCTTCCAATCCGACATATGGTGCTCCACTGTAGTAACATCCATACAATCATTCCATTGAAATACAACAAAATGAATGCAATTACTATCTTTTATTACAATTAAAGTATAATCCTTCCCAGGTTCATAACCGGTTACATCGTTCATTGTTCATAATGTATAATACATACAAACTTTCTAAACTATTACACAGCGGCTAAGCATCCATCTTAGCTTTTCCCTTATCTTTCTTGGCATTCACAGTACATTCATCCTTAACTACAGTTATATAATTCACGTAAGAAGTGAGCATAACAGCTCAACAAGTTTAATCAAGGATATCAGTAATACCACATTCGTGAATTATATAACAATTCCGACATAACTGAATAATAGTTATGAAGTATTATAAATCAATAATACTTTAACAGTTCATAACATCAATTCCCAAGGTATAGAATAGATTAGAATTACGAACCATTCAATAGACCATGAACAAGAACTTTCGGTTTTCATACTTGAAAAGGAGTCCACAAAGACTAAGGTTGTTCATCCAGTATAACTTACGAGCACTTCTAGGTGATCAAACATAGTACTCTATGTTGATCAACACTCATTCATTAAACGTATTTACGTTTAATATTTTTAACAAACTTCATGTGCCCATCGAATAATCGATGAAAATACTTTTGTTTGTTCATAGACAAACCTTACCTTCACGTCCATACCAATTACTTGGCATAGGATAGTGTTAACATTTCTATACAGAAAGATATGAATCATAATCAATCTATATATTACGAATAGTCTAGCCGAGTTAAAATCTGGCATCGACCCTTTCTTTAAAACAAGTCTTCCAATTCAGTTCAACGAATCACATAAAACATGGCTAACATGGAAGTTAGACAAGCGTTAAGAAAACTTACCTTTCAGCGTCTTCAAATAATTTAATCGATTGACCACAGCCTTTACAGAATCTACATGATATATTCACATAGCACACTATAATTAGCTAACAAATAAATGTTCACATTGTTTTACCAACTTCTTTTTCTAAGTCCTAGTTAACTTAATAACTTTATTAAAGTCAACATGACTTATTACCCTTCATCCCGATTTATTAATCAACCAACGTTATTAGCTGGTCTCGATCATCGTTGATAAAGTACTAAATTTGTTCATCGTTGTTAACTTATTAACATGCATTCCATTCCTAAGTTTCATACCATATACCTTAGTATAGGTAGTATAGGAATAGCTTTAATACACTTATGAAGTGTACAAACATTATCCCTTTAGGTCCCTGAACAAATGAAGTTCAAAACCTAAGTCAATATCAACATTCTTGCGCCATGACCATCTTAGTATTAGGCTGGGTAGCAATGCGCCAGATTAGTAGTGTCTGGCTTTGGTCTCGGCATGACTGCTTACCGCTGCGTGCCATTTAGCGATTCAAGATTTCAACTTTATCGGTGCGGCGCTACTACTGACACGACATTTAACACTACGTCTGCAGCAACGCCAGCACCTCGATCTGAGAATCTCAACAGTTTTTTAAATTTTTTTGAAATTCCCAAGGCCGTAACTTCTTCGTTATAAGCCCGATTTGGTCCGTTCAAATTCCTACACATCATAAATGACATACTCTATGCGTTCATATAAGAATTCGGGACTTTCAAATCCACTAACTCAAAATTCACTATTGAGTTCCATTTCTAGACATTCGTAAATGTTAATGAGCGTTCAATGCTCATTTTCTTCGTTTTAAGTCGAAATCCAACGATTCTCGAACCCACAACTCTTAATCACCCTATCTCACGTGTTGACATTGAAAACCAACATTTTTAAGTCTCACGAAAACTTTTGACCTCTAATCCGGAATTCAACGTTTTCGACGTTTAACGTCTAATTACGTAAAATTCGCCATAACTTCGTTACTAGGGTTCTCTAAGCCAAATCACATGGAATACTCCATGGATTTCATATCTATATCCTAACCAAGCAAGATGCATATATTAACGTATTGATGGAGTTCAACCGTTTATAAACAATTGTTCTCAACAACCAATATTTTCATGGTTTGAAACTATATCGAACCTTATGATTCCTACGATCTCATGACTTATAGAGATTGAATCTATGGTAAGTTATCTTTAATCCCTCATACAAGACATATACCACCCATTCTATGATTTTCTAAGATAAAAGAAAATCTAAAAGAGATGGAGATAAAAGGTAAGGATTATACCTTAAGAACTCTTGGTGTTCTTTCTTGGAAAACTCTAAGATCAAGCTTCCAAAGTGTATGTTTTGCAAGTCTATCTCTCTTTCTCTCTCAATAATCTAATGTTGGCAAGTTGGAAAACTCTCAAATGAATCAACCTAGCTTTCTATTTATAGGAAACTAGAATAGAGGGCATTATGGACAACTACCATCACCTTCTTACTATTCATGTGTGGTCACCAAGTAAAATATTTGGTGACCAAGCCTCAAACTTGGCTTGCACACCAAGTGGCCGTCCCATCACCCCATGGGTTGACCCATGGTTTTACCCATTCGGTGACCCACCGGTTCGACCCACGGTTCAGTTTTAATGAATTGGGCTTAACTAACTTATCATTGGGCCTTGATTTGGGCTTAACCCATTAACCCCTTGGGCTTACTAATTCAATTGATTGGGCTAATCATAATCCAACACAAATGAATTAATCATTAAGACTTAACTGAATTCTATAATACAAAATGTATTCTAAACGTACAATTCACGTATTCTCTCCGTATACTACTCGTACAATAATCTTATTGCACTTCATATTTACTCATCATATTATACATAGATACTAAATAGTATCATAAATGTATAACACTCGCATTAACCCTAACACAATTCCTTCTATGCATATTATTTCCTTCTCGGAAATCAATACATTCAACCCTTAGGTTTTAAGTCCGCAAGCGAAAACTGCGTTTGTCATAAATGAAATATTATCAGATATTCCATCTAATCACGTTATTCTATCATTACGCGTTTCTCAGAATTTCAAAATAATTTCCCAAACAGAAACGGATGAATAGTTTTTTTACAGAAATTTCTCAAAAAACATTTATTTTCGTCTTGAAAATTCCAAATAATTAATTCTAGCACGTAGCTCGAATACTAACCACGTTAGCACATTCTAGGTCATAGAACGACCTTCACATAGCTTACTCACATAATAATCAATTAAATTCATTTAATTCACAAAATCAAATAAAAATTTAATTGTCATAAAAATCCGATTTTCTCGGACGTTACATTTTTAATTTGATTTTTTTCTAATATTTCAGTATTTTTTTAATTAGAATTTTAGTATTCTTTTTAATTAGTATTTGATGTAAATATGTTTTGTTTTGAATTTTAGTATTTTGATTAAATGATGTAAATATGTTATACAACTTATTTTATTTAATTTGTTGTTTTGATTAGTTAACAAAATAATTTGACTTTTAGTATTTTGATTAAATGATGTAAATATATTATGTGTTTTTTTATTTTGAATTTTAGTATTTTTTTTGTTTTGATTAAATGATATATATTGTTTTATTTAGAATATGTTTTATATTTAAGACTCCATGCCCCTGCCATGTCATCGTCGTTTGTCTATTTGACATTTATGTTAACTCAGTGAGGGCACGCAGACAACCCAAAAAATATAACATTAAGGGTATTTTTGGACTAAAAAAAAGTATAGGGTGCTCAGTAGACATTGGGGTTGTAATAACCCGATATTTTCTATATAATTAAATCATAAATTTTGCGTATAATTTATTATTATTATTATTATTATTATTATTTATAATGGTGGAAGTATGTGCAAGATAATGTGTATGTATTTATGTGATAAATAAAATATATTTATTACATGAATGATTACAAATAATTTTATTTTAGAATTATTGATCATTATAAATTATATTCTTATAACAATTAATTTTATTATAGAAATGTTTTTATTAATTATTTTCCATGAAAATATGATTTTATATTATTTAAATAATATATGAAATGATTATTAGAATTATTATAATAATTATTTTATTTTATTATATAATTTTATTTTAGAATAATTATGTTAATTATTTAACTTAATTAATAATGGTATGTATATGTAAGATAAATCAGATATGGAATCCAAACCTTAATTTTGGATTTTGATCAAGGAATGAGAATAATAATATTATATTATTATTTTTCAGTGTTATAGATATGTATGTTATGTGTGTAAGGTTAATGCATGGAACAGTTTTAATGTTACTAATAAACCCTAATTCTGATTCTGGAATAAGGAATGATGATAATAATATAATATTAATTAGATTTTAATTTTTCAGTGCTGTAAATATGTATTGTATGTACGCATTGTTAATAATTGGTCAATGATGGTGCAGTATTTGAAAACCCTAGTTTTGAAGTTAAATGAGACTTTAAACTCTGTTTAGTAATTACGTTATGTGATTAATGACATTTATTATAAATATTAATAGTATATTGCAGTGCTATAAATAAGTATTGTATGTGTATAATGTTAATTTGTGCAACAGTTCTGATGGAACAGTAGAAAACCCTAGTATTAGTCTGATAAACCTTATTTTTGAAAACTCAATTATGAGTTCAAGATGCTTATATAACTGTGTTATATGTGTTATATGAATTATGTCGCGTATTGCATAATTTAAGGGAACCCTAATTATTATTTCGGAAACCTAATTAATTAAAAACCCTAATTATGAATCTATAACCCTAATTGACCAATTTGTAACCCTAACTGTCAAGCGGGGAAACCCTAATTGCAAAAATAGAATGTTTAATGTTAATTAGTGGACCTAAACTTAATTAGCAAGTTTTAAGTAATTAAAGACCTAAACTATTTTAGGAAACCCTAATTACAATTTTTAAAAACTAATTTTTTTATTTAAACCCTAACTAGAAATCCTACAATTTTTGTGATAAACCTTAGGGTCAAACCCTAAGGGTTTGCCAAGTTACAACTTCGCCATTAAAATCATAAGGCTAATGACTATTTTACCCCTCCTGCATTATTTAACATAACTTGTAAATCTAGCCAAGATGGGAGTTGGTAAACTACCCTAAGACTTTCTTATGCTCTATATGCCACCAAATCAGCCTATTAATTAGCTTAGCAACATTCATTGTATCTATGTATTATATAGATTAAAGGAAGAAAAAGTCCACAAAGTTGCTCATTTGCTATCTTACCTCAACCAACTTTTTTTTCTCTCTAAGCATCCGAAATATACAAGTAGATTAGTCCCATATTGAAGCCCCACTAACACACTTAACCAAATCAGTAGCCAGAATCAAGAATTGATGCATAAAGGTATAAAACCCTAAGCCAAAATTTTTAATCATATATGCTATGTTAGCTTTGGTGTTTTTATGTTTAATCATGTTGTATAAAGTGTTAACCAATGATCTGGGTTGATAGATGTTAGATCCATAACATCTATAGGCTCGGATTTGGTGTTTTTTAGAATCTGGAAAAAATTTAAGAAGTGGTCTGACAACGAATGTCAGACATTATAAATCTCATTCTGTTACGTGTTTTTGTTGTTTAAATGCTTGAAGTTGTATTTTGTTATGTTATCTTTCATCTGGAACCTTATTCAAAGCCAGATCAGTTGTAGATTGAAAGTTATTCTTGGTCAAACATCGTTAACCGAGCTTGACCGGCTTATTTCTGGGTAACCTAGAAATCAAATAGCAGCGTCTGACAATGTTTTGGAATGCATATATCTGACAGTTGTTACGTGTTATGATGATATGTTTGAAACCAAGTTGTAGCCTGCTAGATCTACTATATATATGTGTCCTTAGATCCTTCAAACCATTAATGTATCGACTGGAGTGGCTGGTCAAACTAGCCTACTCGGTCTGGATTTATGTTTTCTGGAATTTCCAAAAAAGGTATGAATGAACCTTCTGACAAGGTTTGACTGTGATTAATCTTGAACATGTGATGTTGTTGGACTAAGATCATGATATATAATTGTTCCTTTCCACGTGTACTATAACGTTAAACCTTAAGAACATCATATTTATTAACAGAACATAATGATAATCGATCTTCAAAATGACACCATGAAATCGTTCGGTTTACGGGTTACCCGTAAACCCGCAATGCCTCGACAATGGTTTTAAAGGCTTAGATCTTTCTTTTAAATTGTTGTGTTACCAAACTGGAAGTTGATAATTGTAGTACTGCATGTATATATATCAATAATGAAATCTTAGATTGGCGGATCAAGCGTGAGCAGGTAAGATTTAAGTTTGGCCAAAGCGAAGCCCTCAACATCGATCGTCAAGATTCTTGGTACTCAAGAACACATTCAGCGACAGTTTTGTCGCCTAAAGCACCTATAGCGACACTTTATTTCTAAAAATAATATTTTTATTAAATAATTAGTATTAAATAGTTTTTAATTATGAAAAATACAAAATAAATTCCTAAAAATTAATTTAAAATCCGAAAATTAGTTTTTAATAATTTTAATATATTTCATAAATATTTAATATTTTTGAAATATTAAAAGTATTTAATTTATTTAATTATTATATTAAATAAATTATTTAAAAATAATTTTAACACTTGAAAAATCATTTAAAATTATATTATGTTATAAGAAAATATTTTAAGTTATTATCTATAACTTTTAATATTTTGTGATGAAATTTCATTAATAAATAAATATTAATGATAATTAAGTTATTTAATAAATCAATTAAATAAATAAATTAAAAATGATTTTATTATATTAAAAATCATTTTAAATAATAATAAGGTATTTAAAAATATTTTAAGTTATAAAATATAGCTTTCAATATTTAAAGGTAAATTCATTAAATAATTATTATTAATGATATTAATATTATTTAATAATTATATTAAATAAATTAGTGTAAAAATGATTTTAATATTATAAAATCATTTTAAATGAAAATAAAGTGTTTAAAGATATTTTAAGTTATAAAATATAACTTTTAATATTTAAAGGATAATTTCAATAATAATTTAATATTAATGATATTAATTTAATATTAATGATTAAATTTATTTAACAATTATATTAAATAAATAGTTTTAAAATGGTTTTATTTATTTAGAAATTATTTAAAAGGATATTAATGAATTAAAAATATTTGAAGTTATAATTAATGACTTTTAATATTTGGATAAATAGTGCATTAATATTTTAATATTAATGGTAAGTATTTAAAATGATTTTAATTGTTTTAAAAATCATTTAAGGGTAATATAAATACTTTAAAAATATTCTAAGTTATTATAAATAACTTTAATATTTTGTGGTTTCATTAATAGTTTAATATTAATGATAATAGAATTATTTGATATTTAAATCATTTTATAATGATTCTTGTATTTGAAAAATTAGAATAAATTATAATAATTGTTTAAAAATTATTGTAAGTCATTTAAAAATGATATGACTGTTATTTAAATAGTCTAAATAGATATTGAACTTCGATATAGAGTTTTAGACTAGGTAATTACAGGGTAAGCCGTCGGTACACGAACATATCTTTGAAATTGATACGGACTTAGATAGTTTGATTGTATATGTGTTTGTTTGAGATCCAATGACTATGAAATGAATGTGACAATGTGATTAGGTTATGTGCTGACTGCAATAAGCAGTGCTATGTGTTATAGTATGTTATTTTAATCGATTAAATGATCTTATTAATGATAGGTTTCGGTATAAAAGATAAAACTAAGTTGCGTATTTTAAGCAGCAGACTAGGCAAGTATCCTACCTTTGCATTTTTTTATGCAATGGACATGAGTAAGAAAGTTTCAGAATTATATTATTATTGTACTAGATTATTAACCATATTGTTATATATACTATATCCGATCATTGTTTATCAACATGTTAGTATATTGTAATTCAGATATATATTCTGTTCGTTAATTTCTCTCTCTCTATATATATATATATATATATATATATATATATATATATACCTCTAAGCTATTTGATCAGCTAGACAAACATTTAGAAATATCGTTGAATATGATAAAACATTTTTGTATCCAATCAAATTGTTTTAGTTTGGACTCACGACTAAGTATGAACATCCCGAACATGGGAAAACTTTTATGCACCCAAGGCGGACAGAGTGAACGATAACATCGTTCTTGTATGTAGTATTGATCAATATAGGGTCCATGGGATGTACACCCTCGTGCCCGTAAGTTATGGCAGTTTGCAGATGAAGTTCTGTCTAACCTTTTCGAAAACCAAAAATAATGTTCATAGTCTGTCGACTACCCTATATATATAGTCAATATGTAGTTTCAAAAAACCTTGATATAGAAATAATATATGATTATGATTGGTTCAGTTTACTTCACAACTATTAATTCGTTGTATAAGTGATGTACAAAGAAATCATTTAATTCTTTTAGCTAAATATATTTATAATTGTTATTACTTGATGGGCACCCAAATGCTCATTCTTGCTTTAAATTTAAATGTTTTCAGCTAGGCATGATCAACCTGAAGGTTCAGTCAAGATCAAGTGAAAGGGAAAACAAACAATATATGATTATTGGTATCTTTTGTAATATTTAGACTGTACTAAGATAATGATATGTATTATATATCATGTAAAGAATGTAGTAAAGGTTGCGTACTTGGGATTAGACTCTGATAAATGTAAGTAAAGTTTGATATTTATATATTTGTTATTATTATTATTAGTATTATTCCGCTCATAGAAATGGTATCGTAAAGCACTAAATTCGGGTTTCAAGTACCTGAATTTGGAGGCGTTACAACATGGTATCAGAGCTATAAGGTTAGAAACCTTATGTGAGATAGACCTTAGGCTATAACCTTGGGACAGAGGGAAACGTTGAAAATACAAATAACTCATATAGAGTTTAAAAAGGAGATGAATTGAATCAATTCATCGTCAAACAAAGTAAAAGATAACTTATATAAAACTATTATTTGTTGTGTGTACATTATTTGCTAGGTAGGATAACTTATGTGTTAATGACAGGTGGAAAAGAATTAGGATACCCTAAGATCGTAAAGAAAGAATCAACCTCCATAACTGAGCCAATATCAAAGCCAATAGCTAAAATAGAGGCTCATAATTAAAGCTACCTCAATGAGGTGGTTATTTTGGAAATTGTAGTATCAGACCTAGAAATAATAATATAACTGATAGGTAGAATATAGTTAAAGAATATATGGTCAATGTCGATTTCTTAAACTCATATGTTTGTGGTGAGTTCTTAAACTCATAATGTGTGGTAAGTTTGACGAAGTTGGTATAGTTAGGTGTGAATGGAGGATAATGGGAATAGATAGGATACTAAGCAATTGATTATTAGTGAAGGTGTAAGAAATAAGTAATATTAGTATTACTTGAATAGGTATGATTCTATGTGGTGTAAATGATAGGTATGTATGTGTAATATAATATTCTTAAATTCTGTATAAGTTGTGGTAATGAATCCCGACTTTTAAGTCACAAAGGGATAACGAATGTTTAAAGAAGTATGTGCTATGATATGTCAAGTGTTATGAATATGAATCTATGTTGGATTAATGAAATAAGTTGGTATGAAGATAGTAATTATTTATCTGAACGCTGGTTAATATAGTAAACCAAGCTTTCAGAATCTAATATTTTGTGTACATGATTATTTGAATATAAAATTTTGTGTTATATGTTAAACGTATACGATAAGGCTTAGAATGTAAGAATAATTTATGATAATGCCGTTAAGAAGAAAACGAAACCAAAGGGCAGAAGAACCTGTCAACAAAGATAGAGGACAACCAGACCCGATATAGAATTTTGAGAGTATTGACGATCAGGCTATGCAGAACGGAATACCAGCCATGGGAAATCAGCCAAACAATTGATCAGCAAACGTCAAAGACTTCAAGGTGGTCGTATTGCCAGGATTTAGAAGAGCAACTGACCCGGTAGAAGCATTTATGATAGCTAGGATAACGGAGGGGCAAAAGACAATTTTTGTTATAGGACTGAAAAAAAAAGAAGATAAAGGGAAAGTTTGTATGGGCAGAAGGAACGTGTCTCTCCTAACTGCCCCAATCCAAGAATATATAGTGGGTGTTTTATTTGTGAATCAATGGAGTATAAGGTGAAAGACTGTCCAAGAAGGAGAAGGGAGGTAATGAATGCGAATACGAGAAAAGGCAGCAAGACATTGGCGACAACGGGACCAACATCAACAAACAAACCAACGAAACGAACCACAAACGTCTTCAACATGATCGTTCAAGATACCGTAGCAGCCGGGGATGCAACTTCAGGTATTATTCTAATCAATTTTATTTTCTTATATATGATTTTCTTATATATATAGTATATTATTTATAAATTATTTTGAAGGAGGAAATTGAGTTCTATTAAAAATCAATTTTTCGTTTAATCAGATAGACAAGCTTTATGCTGAACAGTTAAAGATCGGTTCGATCAATTATGATCAAGATCTAATTACAATGATTGTATATGCTTTATACCCTGGTATGTATACGTTTTAAAATGGTGATTCCGGGGACAAAATCTTTATAAGGGAGGGTGAATGTAATAACCCAATATTTTCTATATAATTAAATCAGAAATTTTGCGTATAATTATTTTTTTTTATTATTATTATTTATAATGGTGGAAGTATGTGCACGATAATGTGTATGTATTTATATGATAAATAAAATATATTTATTACATGAATGATTACAAATAATTTTATTTTAGAATTATTGATCATTATAAATTATATTCTTATAACAATTAATTTTTTTGTAGAAATGTTTTTATTAATTATTTTCCATGAAAATATGATTTTATATTATTTAAATAATATATGAAATGATTATTAGAATTATTATAATAATTATTTTATTTTATTATATAAATTTATTTGAGAATAATTAAGTTAATTTTTTAACTTAATTAATAATGGTATGTATATGTAAGATAAATCAGATATGGAATCCAAACCTTAATTTTAGATTTTGATCAAGGAATGAGAATAATAATATTATATTATTATTTTTCAGTGTTATAGATATGTATGTTATGTGTAAGGTTAATGTATGGAACAGTTTTAATATTACTAATAATCCCTAATTCTGGTTCTGGAATAAGGAATGATGATAATAATATAATATTAATTATATTTTGATTTTTTAGTGCTGTAAATATGGACTGTATGTACGCATTGTTAATAATTGGTCAATGATGGTGCAGTATTTGAAAACCCTAGTTTTGAAGTCAAATGAGACTTTAAACTCTGTTTAGTAATTACGTTATGTGATTAATGACATTTATTATAAATATTAATAGTATATTGCAGTGCTATAAATAAGTATTGTATGTGTATAATGTTAATTTGTGCAACAGTTCTGATGGAACAGTAGAAAACCCTAGTATTAGTCTGATAAACCTTATTTTTGAAAACTCAATTATGAGTTCAAGATGCTTATATAACTGTGTTATATGTGTTATATGAATTATGTCGCGTATTGCATAATTTAAGGGAACCCTAATTATTATTTCTGAAACCTAATTAATTAAAAACCCAGATTATGAATTTATAACCCTACTTGACAAATTTGTAACCATTACTGTCAAGCGGGGAAACCCAAATTGCAAAATTAAAATGTTTAATGTTAATTAGTGGACCTAAACTTAATTAGCAAGTTTTAAGTAATTAAAGACCTAAATTATTTTAGGAAACCCTAATTACAATTTTTAAAAACTATTTTTTTTATTTAAACCCTAGCTAGAATTCTACAATTTTTGTGATAAACCTTAGGGTCAAACCCTAAGGGTTTGCCAAGTTACAACTTCGCCATTAAAATTATAAGGCTAATGACTATTTTACCCCTCTTGCATTATTTAACATAACTTGTAAATCTAGCCAAGATGGGAGTTGGTAAACTACCCTAAGACTTTCTTATGCTCTATATGCCAGCAAATCAGCCTATTAATTAGCTCAGCAACATTCATTGTATCTATATATTATATAGATTAAAGGAAGAAAAAGTCCACAAAGTTGCTCATTTGCTATCTTACGTCAACCAACTCTTTTTTCTCTCTAAGTATCCGAAATATACAAGTAGGTCAGTCCTATATTGAAGCCCCACTAACACACTTAACCAAATCAGTAGGCAAAATCAAGAATTGATGCATAAAGGTATAAAACCCCAAGCCAAAATTTTTAATCATGTATGCTATGTTAGATTTGGTGTTTTTATGTTTAATCGTGTTGTATAAGTTGTTAACCAATGATTTGGGTTGATAGATGCTAGATCCATAACATCTATAGGCTCGAATTTGGTGTTTTTTAGAATCTGGAAAAAATTTAAGAAGTGGTCTGACAACGAATGTCAGACACTATAAATATCATTCTATTATGTGTTTTTGTTGTTTAAATGTTTGAAGTTGTATTTTGTTATGTTATCTTTCATCTAGAACTTGATTCAAAGCCAGATCAGTTATAGATTGGAAGTTATTCTTTGTCAAACATCGTTGTCCAAGCTTGACCGGCTGATTTCTAGGTAACCCAGAAATCAAATAGCAGCGTCTGACAATGTTTTGGAAGGCATATATCTGACAGTTGTTACGTGTTATGATGACATGTTTGTAACCAAGTTGTTGCCTTCTAGATCTACTATATATATATATATGTCCTTAGATCCTTCAAACCAGTAATGTATCGACTGGAGTGGCTGGTCAAACTAGCCTACTCGGTCTGGATTTATGTTTTCTAGAATTTTCAGAAAAGGTATGAATGAACCTTCTGACAAGGTTTGACTGTGATTAATCTTGAACATGTGATGTTGTTGGACTGAGATCATGATATATAATTGTTCCTTTACACATGTACTATAACGTTAAACCTTAAGAACATCATATTTATTAGCAGAACATAATGATAATCGATCTTCAAAATGACACCATGAAACTGTCTGGGTTTCTGGGTTACCCAGAAACCCAGAACAGCTCTGACAATGGTTTTAAAGGCTTAGATCTTTCTTTTAAATTGTTGTGTTACCAAACTGGAAGTTGATAATTGTAGTACTGCCTGTATATATATCAATAATGAAATCTTAGATTGGCCAGATCAAGCATGAACAGAAGATTTAAGTCGGTCAAAGGAAGCCCCTTGAACACTGACTGTCAGTGTTCTTGGTACTCAAGAACACATTCAGCGACAGTTTTGTCGCCTAAAGCACCTATAGCGACACTTTATTTCTAAAAATAATATTTTTATTAAATAATTAGTATTAAATAGTTTTTAATTATGAAAATACAAAATAAATTCCTAAAAATTAATTTAAAATCCGAAAAATTAGTTTTTAATAATTTTTAATATATTTCATAAATATTTAATATTTTTGAAATATTAAAGGTATTTAATTTATTTAATTATTATATTAAATAAATTATTTAAAAATAATTTTAACACTTGAAAAATCATTTAAAATTATATTATGTTATAAGAAAATATTTTAAGTTATTATCTATAACTTTTAATATTTTGTGATGAACTTCATTAATAAATAAATATTAATGATAATTAAGTTATTTAATAAATGAATTAAATAAATAAATTAAAAAAGATTTTATTATATTAAAAATCATTTTAAATAATAATAAGGTATTTAAAATATTTTAACTTATAAAATATAACTTTAAATATTTAAAGGTAAATTTTATTAATTAATTATTATTAATGATATTAAGATTATTTAATAATTATATTAAATAAATTAGTTTAAAAATGATTTTAATATTATAAAAAACATTTTAAATGAAAATAAAGTGTTTAAACATATTTTAAGTTTAAACTTTTAATATTTAATGGATAATTTCATTAATAATTTAATATTAATGATATTAAGTTTATTTAATAATTATATTAAATAAATAGTTTAAAAATGATTTTATTTATTTAAAATTATTTAAAAGGATATTAATGAATTAAAATATTTTAAGTTATAATTAATGACTTTTAATATTTAGATAAATAGTGCATTAATATTTTAATATTAATGGTAAGTATTTAAAAATGATTTTAATTATTTTAAAATTATTTAATGGTATTATAAATACTTTAAAAGTATTCTAAGTTATTATAAATAACTTTAATATTTTGTGGTTTCATTAATAGTTTAATATTAATTAAATATTAATAATAATAGAATTATTTGATATTTAAATCATTTTATAATGATTCTGGTGTTTAAAAAATTAGAATAAATTAGAATAATTGTTTAAAAATTATTGTAAGTCATTTAAAATGATATGACTGTTATTTAAATAGTCTAAATAGATATTAAACTTCGATATAGAGTTTTAGACTCGGTAATTACCCGGTAAGCCGTCGGTACACCAACATGCATGTCTTTGAAATTGATACGGACTTAGATAGTTTGATTGTATATGTGTTTGTTTGAGATCCAATGACTGTGAAACGAATGTGACAATGTGATTAGGTTATGTGTTGACTGCAATAAGCAGTGCTATGTGTTATAATATGTTATTCTAATCGATCAAATGATCTTATTAGTGATAGGTTTCGATATAAAAGATAAAACTAAGTTTCGTATTGTAAGAAGCAGACCAGACATGTATCCTACCTTTGCGTTTTCTTTATGCAATGGACATGAGTAAGAAAGTTTTAGAATTATATTATTATTCTACTAGATTATTAACCCTATTGTGATATATACTATATCCGACCATTGTTTATCAACATGTTAGTATATTGTAATTCAGATATATATTCTGTTCGTTAATTTTTATATATGGTTATACAAGTGTCCCCACTTAGATAGTCATTGTATTTAATCACATGTTGATATATATATATATATATATATATATAGCCTCAGAGCTTCTCTCTCTAGAAAGCTCTTCCGAGGTCCTCTCCCTTCTCTCTTAGTTAGCCGGAGACGAAGCTTTCAGCTTCGATCTTCTTAGTTAGAAGATGAAGACGAAGTCCTTAATACTTCGATCTTCCCTCTCAAATATTTAGTCTTAGGATCTAATGTAATCCCTTCCCTAAATGTTTATAAATAAAAGAAAGAGATTACTTTCCCGATTAACCGGTCGTCTTCTTAATCTTTTCTTTTCTGTTTAAGTTTTTCTTTAAAAAACTTAATCGCCGCTGTCATATGGTATCAGAGCCAAGTTGTTATTGTTTCTAGTTGCTAGTTAGTCGGATTTCAGTAATCTTTCATTCATACGATCTTCATAACTTCTTCTTCTTTCTGCATCTGAAGTCACCTATCTTACTGTAGCCCACCCTATATCTTGTCTACCCTGGTAAGTCTCCTGAGCGAGCAGTGTCGGGTATTTGGTTTTGGGTATGAGTCTACTCAAGGTAAGAGGGTCTGTATAGAAGATAAAGAGTGAGATTTTGTTTTGAAGATATTATAATGAATAGGTTATTTAGATCTAACTCTTCAACTAGTCACCGGTCAACTTTGCCTCTCGCTCCGCATATAGTTAACCAAGAAACTCACGCTATGAAAATATCGCTTAAGCCCTACATAATTGGAATATACCTTGGGTTTCCCTAAAGAAATTTATCACCAACATTTCTTGATAATTTTAAAACCGATTACAATGTCAAAATAATGAAAGGTTTATGCTATTAACAAAGAATATGAAAATTGTAGTCTTCTTCGACCACGATGTTATTAAAAAACATAGGAAAAGGGTTACAATTTTATTCATATTAACTTAGTTCAAGTTGCGCTTAAACCATTAAACATCAAGGGAATTAATTCATGCATCTATCTCTGTCTTAGAGATGCTAGGTTCTTGAATTACCACCCCAGCATAATAGGCGCAATGGAGTCAAGTCTGCATAATGGACCAGTTCATTTTAATTGCTTTCCTGATTTCACCCTAAGCCTTAGTGATCAACATTTACTAAAAGCTTTAACATTAAACATTAAAACTTCAGGCGAAATCACTCACATGATTGAGGGGTCACAACCAATTGCTTTAATTTATAGGATTTATTATAAAACAATGAAAACAAATTTAAATGTTCATGCTTTAAATAAAAGTCCTAAAGATTTAACAGTGTTAATTCAAAGTTCTACTACTGATGCTAATATTCAAGTCCTAAGAACAATTCTTTGGAAAGATATTACGCTCCCTAGTCAGTGGACTTTACCTAATGAAATACCTCAACAACCTATAATTAATAATTTATTAAATATAGAAAATGTTAGGCAATTTTCCGATGGAACGGTCAAGATAAGTTTTGAACGTACCAAAAGACCAGTCATTATTGAAGACTTTACTAGTTCTTCAGCTCCTTCGTCTTACGCTCGAAGAGATACTAAAGTACTCAGTAATCCTTCAGTTAAAGATATTAAATTAAAAGGTATTCTTAATCAAGGCCAAGCTAGTCATCCCTGTTATGCTCATAGAGATTTTGTAGAAGAAGAAGATTCTTCTTCTCCCACTTTTTCTGTGATGCCCACTCAGTCAGATTTCGATATTCCTATTAACAATCAATTAAGAGTCATTAAAAAAGAGTTCGTATTAGATTGGGACAATCTGGTAAAAGATTTTAATTCCAAATCTAATAAGGAAAAAGACATTTATTCGCATCTAATCACCCCAATCGAAAAGAGAACGTGATAAGATAGTCAATAGATGGAAAAGATTCATTAAAAGTGAGAGTTTGAATATTACATTTTATGATTGGTATGAACAATTTCAAAGTAAATGTAATATAATAACTAAAACTCAATGGATTAAAGAAGATAAATCAAGAGTTTCTTCCAGTCATCCTCCTTTAGAAACTGTTCTAATTTCAGTTAAAAATACTTCAGTTGTAGCCAGTCCATTCAAAATTTCTGATGCTCGTAATAATGATAAGAAAATTATAGAACAATTAAACTTCAGTAATCAATATCTAGAAACTGTAGGAAAACAGCTAGATAGGATAGAAGAAAAATTTGAATATCTATTATTAAAAACCCCGATTCAAAATTGAACATCCTTTAATAAAATTACCAGAAAATAGATATAAGTTAGGTTTACCATCTGATGATGATAATTTAGTTAAATCCATCGATAAGTTATTCAAAAAACTAAAAAATGAACCTGGTACGAGTGGTACAATTGCCACTATTGATCAAGCTGAAACTGATATTAAAAGTAGTAGTGATTCAGATAAATCTGACACTGATTCAATACTAAATTTCAATGATCAGCTAAAAAAGATAACTGTCAAAAACACCAGTATAACTAGGAATTAGTACTTTAGACCCACTCCTCCGGATTTACAGTTCGAAGAGAGTAATCTAGATAAACAGTTCTCAGTTTCATCTAATAAAATTTATGAATGGAACATTGATGGGTTTAGTGAACAAGAAATTTTAAATAAATTGAATCATATGTCTATGGTAGCAAACAGTTACATAACCTAAATTCAATAATTTGTCTCAACCGACATTGTTGAATTGATAGTTAGTGGATTCACTGGTATCCTCAGATCTTGGTGGGAAAAACATCTCACTGAAGATACTAGAATATCAATAATCCATGTTGTCCAATTGGATGATGATGGCAACCCTATCTTCAATGAAGAAATTGGTGTTGGTCCACCAGATGGAGTTAATACACTTATATTTACCATAATAAAACACTTTATCGGTACTCCCAGTAATATCACTGAGCGAATTCACGATCAGTTAAGTAATCTCACTTGTCCCACTCTAAGCGACTTTAGATGGTATAAAGATGTTTTTACTTCCAGAGTTATGTTACGCAATGACAGCAATAAACCATTTTGGAAAGAAAAATTTGTCAATGGTTTACCTTCATTGTTTGCCCACAAAGTTCGTGAAGAATTGAGTAAAAACCTTGGTTATATTGACTATGATAACTTAACCTACGGTGATATAATTAGTTATATTCAAAAGATTTGATTAAA
This sequence comes from Panax ginseng, assembly GCA_020205605.1. NCBI lineage: Eukaryota > Viridiplantae > Streptophyta > Magnoliopsida > Apiales > Araliaceae > Panax > Panax ginseng. The sequence goes on from CM035137.1 coordinate 46,136,584, forward strand.
AATGTGTATTGATTTTAGATTAGCCAAACAGGCTAGTAAAGACAAGAAAAAGGCCAAATATGAGTTAGGCACTTTCTCTGAACAATATGGCTTACCGCCAATAGCTCCCTCCAGAAAGAAGCATAGGCATAAACATATTGAATCTCACAAAAATACTAAACATCATAGAAGAAAACGAAGTTACCACAAAGATAAAAATCAAGAAAATTATTATAATAAGCCTAAAACCACTAATAAAAGACATATTAAAAAATCTAAGTCCAAAAAATACGATAAGGGTAAAGTTGTTTGCCACAATTGCGGGCAAAAGGGTCATTATAAAAGTGAATATAAAATAAAACAAAAACTAAATCAGCTAAATATCTCTAGTGAAGATACTGAACACATATTAGAACTTATGAGAATTGAGAACGACGTTAGTAATGATGAAGGTTCTTCAATCTCTAATTCTTCTAAAACAGATATATTATCAAGCAGTGACACAGAAGAAGTCACTATTTGTGCTGATAATTGCAATGAGAATTGCTGCACTAAAAGAGTTAATGTACTTAACAAAGATGATGAAGAAAGCTCTTTGTTAATTGAACTAATCAGTAAAATTACTGATCCTAAACTAAAAGCTCAGTATACTAAACAATTAAAAGATTTATTAAACAAAGATAATAGTAATGACAGATTTATTAAAGCTAAAGAAAAACCAATTTTTAGCCTTAATAAAATATTGGAAAGATTTAAATCTCCTGTTAAAGAAGTCACTCTCCCAGAATTAAATCTAGAAGTTAATAAACTTAAAAAGGATATTGCTAATTTAAAACTAGAAGTTTCCAATTTAAGAAAAGATTTTGATGATAAAAAGTCAGATCTTCAGATTAATGATTCCACATCTAGTGATGAAAATCCTGATGAACCAGAATCATCTGGAGTTAAAGATGAATCAGATCAAGTTATACAAGGGCTTACACTTAAAAGAATCAAAGATATTACCTTTCAAAAATGGTATGTCTCGATTAACCTGGTTGTTGATAAAAGCTTCTCCATACGACTTTCTTCTCTGGTGGATACAGGTGCAGATTTAAACTGTATACAAGAAGCCTTAATCCCAACCAAGTATTTTAAGAAAACCAATGAAAGATTAAATTCAGCTAATGGTAGTCAAATGGAAATTAAATATAAATTGCCTAAGGTTCATATCTGTCAAGATAATATGTGTTTTAAAACATCATTTGTTTTAATTCGCAATCTTACTAATAAGGTCATCTTAGGATTACCATTTATATATTTACTTTACCCATTTACTACTAATAATGAAGGTCTAAGCTGTAGACACTTAGGAAAGAAAATAACATTTAAATTTCTTATTAAACCAAAAGAGAGGGATTTAAAATTCATTCAAGAAGAATCTATCTCTAAATCATTAAATCTACTCAATTGTAAAACAACACATTTGAAATTTTTGAAAGAAGAAATTAAATATAAACGAATTGAAGAGCAGCTTCTGAGTAAAAAGGTTCAAGAGCAGATTGAAGATTTAAAAATCTATTTAAAGGATAACCTTTGTTCCGACTCTCCCAATGCTTTCTGACATCGGAAAAAGCATATGGTTAGGCTCCCTTATACTAAGGAATTTAAAGAACATTTAATTCCTACTAAGGCTAGGCCTATTCAAATGAATCATGAATAAGTGGAGCTTTGTAAAAAGGAAATCAATGATCTCCTTAGTAAAGGTCTTATTAAACCCAGTAAATCTCCCTGGTCTTGTCCTGCCTTCTATGTCAACAATGAAGCAGAAAAAGAGAGAGGAGTACCTCGTCTAGTTATCAATTACAAACCATTAAATAAAGTCCTAGAATGGATTAGGTATCCCCTACCAAATAAAGACGACCTTGTCAACAGGTTAAGTAATGCCACAATATCCAGTAAATTCAACCTCAAATCCGGTTTCTAGCAAATTGCCATTCATCCAGATGATAGTTACAAAACAGCATTCACCACTCCGTTCGGTCATTACGAATGGAATGTTCAGGCATTTGGCCTAAAAAACGCTCCAAGTGAATTTCAAAATATCCTCAATGACATATTAAACCCTTTCAGTCATTTTATTGTAGTCTATATTGACGATATCCTTGTTTTTGCAATGACCATTGAAGAACACATTAAACACTTGAAATCATTCTTCAAGACTGTTAAAGATAATGGTCTAGTTCTTTCACCTTCCAAATGCAGCCTGTTTCAGGTTAGAATAAGGTTTCTTGGTTTTAATATCTTTAGAGGACAAGTCCAACCCATTGAACGAGCTATTCAATTCGCTGACAAGTTTTTCGATAAGATAACCAACAAAACCCAACTGCAGAGATTTCTTGGCTCGCTTAATTACATAGGCAAGTTCTACAAGAATCTCAGGAAGATCTGCAAACCTCTTTTTCAGCATTTGCAAGACAATCCACCGCCCTGGACTGACATTCAAATTTCTGTCGTCCAACAAGTTAAAAAATACGTCAAGGCATTACCCTGTCTTGGCATTTCAAATGATTCAGCATTTAAAATTGTTGAAACTGACGCCACAGATATTGGTTTCGGGGGCATTCTGAAACAAAAGTTAACACCTGATTCCCCAGAACAGATTGTTCGTTTTCATTCCGGTGCATGGAATACTACACAATTAAATTACAGTACTATTAAAAAAGAAATACTTTCTTTAGTTTTATGTATTACTAAATTTCAAAGTGATTTATTAAACCAAAATTTTTAGTTCGTATTGATTGTAAGTCAGCAAAATACATATTAGAAAAAGACGTCCAAAATCTAGCCTCTAAGCATTCTTTTGCTAGATGGCAAGCTTTATTAAGCATTTTTGAGTTTGAAATTGAATATATCAAAGGAAGTAACAATTCAATTCCTGATTTTCTTACTCGGGAATTTATTAATACAGGTACTATTCAAAAATGAGCACTAGAGGAGCATCGTCCTCAAGGGGTCCGGGTCGCCCTTCTGGCCCATTTAATCAGCCCAGAGGAGCCATGGTTCCTCATCCAGTTAACCCAACTATTCAGATCAGTAATAAATTCACTGTTCTCGGTACCATGCCTAAGCCATACAGTTCGACTTTGGCCAGTCAGCCTATTCCAGTTGACCCTTTCAGTAATCCTGCTAAGGACTCGTCCTTAGCTTCTAGTCATTCTCCTGCTGAGTACATGCTCAGATGGGAAAATTATTTATTTCATATTGAACCCAAAGATGAAGCCCAAAATGACCCCAAAGAACTTATCGCCCGCTTTTTTCCTCGGATGGCATTTCCAACCTCTAGCTCCTTATAAGTCCCTTGTGTACTATAAGGATATTCTTCTGGAAATAGAGTCAGTAAACATCAAGCCCATTTATGCACAGAATGATAAATCAAAAGTCCTCTATCATTCTATGTATATTAAATAGTTTGTTCAGATCTCCGATTGGGGAAAATAAATCCCTCCGATCTCATGGATCTCTCAAGTCAAAATCATCAGTTTTGTTACTATGATTATATTGAAGCCTGGTATAGGGTTCTCCTTCACCAGAACGAATCACTTAGTCATTCTTGGTTCATTCAGTTTGACCATAAGTTCAAAAGTCCTTTTCCTTATTGGTTCGTCCTTTGATGGTATAGGTTAGGATCTTGTTATGATCTTCTTCCTGACCCATTGAAGGTTCAGTTAAATCACTTCAACAATCATTATAAACCTATCCCATTGAATGAAGGAGTTCCACCCACTCTTTAATTTGTCAGTAAATACAAGATCCCTTGGATTATTAAATGGGAGTATCATCTGGCAGTCCCTGGTACTCCAATTAATAACATTCCCAATGATCCACTTCCTCGTGTGTCTCGCCTCTTTTATGTTAAGTGGTGGGATAAATTTGACATTAAAAGAATAGTTACTCAGTTCAAAGCAGAATTTCCGTTGTTCGATCCCAGCCTCTCCCAAACAAAGGCTCTGTTCCCGACCATTAAAGAAAAAGAGTCAGAGTCAGCCTCAAAGTCAATATCCAAAGTCAGTCCTTCGGGTTCAACATGTTCCCGTAGTATTTCAAATTTTAAAGATTGCACCAGTAAAGAGTTACTAAAGATTGCCCAGGTACTCAATAAAAGAATTGATGAAGCTTTGCATGAAGAGGCTTCTAGTCATTCTTCCCAGGGTGATTCAATCAGTCAGTTCGCCGATGATGATTGCAATTATGATCCTTACGGAATGGTCAACCTACAGGATGCTCGTGGATCCATTCACTTTGAGTTCAACAAGATTATCCATTCTAGATAGCCTCTGTCCGTCACCAGCCTCGCCGCTCGTACCACTTAGTTAAAAGAATCTGCTTTTCCAATCAAAAGCAAATGCGAATACATATCGCGCGCGTCCATCATTTCAAAGTCATTTACCAGCTTTTTCAAAAGCAAATTAAAAGTTTTGCATTTAGTCAAAAGTAGTTACTGTTTACTGTTTACTTTTACTTAAGTAACATGTTTCCACTTAAGTAAAATGTTTTTACTTTACACTAGTCATTGTAACAGTTCTCTTTCCTTGCATTATAAAAGGAAACTAAGATCATTTGGTTCTAGAGATTTCGAAACTTAGAAAGACTCTGAGCTCTCTCTCTCAGAAGAATCTTTAGTTTCTACCTCTGAGTAACCTACTTAACCCCTCGTCTCTACTTCTCTAGTTAAATGTTCTAAGTTGTAAGTTAATAATTTTAGATGGCAGTTTGTACATAGTTTCATTAAATCAATAAAATTGTTTTTATTTAGTAATTATTGTGTTATTTATGCACTTCTTATCTCTCTATTTTCTGTTATCCTTATTCCGCCCTAAATGGTATCAAAGCCATATGTCAAATATGAGTTAGGCACTTTCTGTGAACAATATGGCTTACCGCCAATAGCTCCCTCCAGAAGGAAGCATAGGCATAAACATATTGAATCTCACAAAAATACTAAACATCATAGAAGAAAACGAAGTTACCACAAAGATAAAAAACAAGACAATTATTATAATAAGCCTAAAACCACTAATAAAAGACATTAAAAAATCTAAGTCCAAAAAATACGATAAGGGTAAAATTGTTTGCCACAATTGCGGGCAAAAGGGTCATTATAAAAGTGAATGTAAAATAAAACAAAAACTAAATCAGCTAAATATATCTAGTGAAGATACTGAACACATATTAGAACTTATGAGAATTGAGAACGACGTTAGTAATGATGAAGGTTCTTCAATCTCTAATTCTTCTAAAACAGATATATTATCAAGCAGTGACACAGAAGAAGTCACTATTTGTGCTGATAATTGCAATGAGAATTGCTGCACTAAAAGAGTTAATGTACTTAACAAAGGTGATGAAGAAAGCTCTTTGTTAATTGGACTAATCAGTAAAATTACTGATCCTAAACTAAAAGCTCAGTATACTAAACAATTAAAAGATTTATTAAACAAAGATAATAGTAATGACATATTTATTAAAGCTAAAGAAAAACCAATTTTTAGCCTTAATAAAACATTGGAAAGATTTAAATCTCCTGTTAAAGAAGTCACTCTCCCATAATTAAATCTAGAAGTTAATAAACTTAAAAAGGATATTGCTAATTTAAAACTAGAAGTTTCCAATTTAAGAAAAGATTTTGATGATAAAAAGTCAGATCTTCAGATTAATGATTCCACATCTAGTGATGAAAATCCTGATGAACCAGAATCATCTGGAGTTAAAGGTGAATCAGATCAAGTTATACAAGGGCTTACACTTAAAAGAATCAAAGATATTACCATTCAAAAATGGTATGTCTCGATTAACTCAGTTTGTTGATAAAAGCTTCTCCATACGACTTTCTACCCCGTGGATACAAAAAGATTTAAACTCAGATACAAGAAGGCTTAATCCCAACCAAGTATTTTAAGAAAACCAATGAAAGATTAAATTCAGCTAATGGTAGTCAAATGGAAATTAAATATAAATTGCCTAAGGTTCATATCTGTAAGATAATATGTGTATTAAAACATCATTTGTTTTAATTCGCAATCTTACTGATAATGTCATCTTAGGATTACCATTTATATATTTACTTTACCCATTTACTACTAATAATGAAGGTCTAAGTTGTAGACACTTAGGAAAGAAAATAACATTTAAATTTCTTATTAAACCAAAAGAGAGGGATTTAAAATTCATTCAAGAAGAATCTATCTCTAAATCATTAAATCTACTCAATTGTAAAACAACACATTTGAAATTTTTGAAAGAAGAAATTAAATATAAACGAATTGAAGAGCAGCTTCTGAGTAAAAAGGTTCAAGAGCAAATTGAAGATTTAAAAATCTATTTAAAGGATAACCTTTGTTCTGACTCTCCCAATGCTTTCTGGCATCAGAAAAAGCATATGGTTAGGCTCCCTTATGCTAAGGAATTTAAAGAACATTTAATTCCTACTAAGGCTAGGCCTATTCAAATAAAAATATCTCACTGAAGATACTAGAATATCAATAATCCATGCTGTCCAATTGGATGATGATGACAACCCTATCTTCAATGAAGAAATTTGTGTTGGTCCACCAGATGGAGTTAATACACTTATATTTACCATAATAAAACACTTTATAGGTACTCCCAGTAATATCACTGAGCGAATTCACGATCAGTTAAGTAATCTCACTTGTCCCACTCTAAGCGACTTTAGATGGTATAAAGATGTCTTTACTTCCAGAGTTATGTTACGCAATGACAACAATAAACCATTTTGGAAAGAAAAATTTGTCAATGGTTTACCTTCATTGTTTGCCCACAAAGTTCGTGAAGAATTGAGTAAAAACCTTGGTTATATTGACTATGATAACTTAACCTACGGTGATATAATTAGTTGTATTCAAAAGATTGGATTAAAAATGTGTATTGATTTTAGATTAGCCAAACAGGCTAGTAAAGACAAGAAAAAGGCCAAATATGAGTTAGGCACTTTCTGTGAACAATATGGCTTACCGCCAATAGCTCCTCCGTATGGAAGCATAGGCATAAACATATTGAATCTCACAAAAATACTAAACATCATAGAAGAAAACGAAGTTACCACAAAGATAAAAATCAAGACAATTATTATAATAAGCCTAAAACCATTAATAAAAGACATATTAAAAAATTTAAGTCCAAAAAATACGATAAGGGTAAAGTTGTTTGCCACAATTGTGGGCAAAAGGGTCATTATAAAAGTGAATGTAAAATAAAACAAAAACTAAATCAGCTAAATATCTCTAGTGAAGATACTGAACACAAATTAGAACTTATGAGAATTGAGAAACGGCGTTAGTAATGATGAAGGTTCTTCAATCTCTAATTCTTCTAAAAGCAGATATATTATCAAGCGTTGACACATAAGAAGTCACTATTTGTCTTTGATAATTGCAATGAGAATTGTTTGACTAAAAGAGTTAATGTACTTAACAAAGATGATGAAGAAAGCTCTTTGTTAATTGAACTAATCAAGAAAAATTACCGATCCTAAACTAAAAGCTCAAAGATACTAAACAATTAAAAGATTTATTAAACAAAGATAATAGTAATGATGATTTATTAAGCTAAAGAAAAAACAAATTTTTACCCTTAATAAAACATTGGAAAGATTTAAATCTCCCACATTAAAGAAGTCACTCTCCCGAAATTAAATCTAGAAGTTAATAAACTTAAAAGGATATTGCTAATTTAAAACTAGAAGTTTCCAATTTAAGAAAAGATTTTGATGATAAAAGTCGATCTTCGATTAATGATTCCACATCTAGTGATGAAAATCCTGATGAACCAGAATCATCTGGAGTTAAAGGTGAATCAGATCAAGTTATACAAGGGCTTACACTTAAAAGAATCAAAGATATTACCATTCAAAAATGGTATGTCTCGATTAACCTGGTTGTTGATAAAAGCTTCTCCATACGACTTTCTACCCTGGTGGATACAGGTGAAGATTTAAACTGTATACAAGAAGGCTTAATCCCAACCAAGTATTTTAAGAAAACCAATGAAAGATTAAATTCAGCTAATGGTAGTCAAATGGAAATTAAATATAAATTGCCTAAGGTTCATAGCTGTAAGATAATATGTGTTTTAAAACATCATTTGTTTTAATTCGCAATCTTACTGATAATGTCATCTTAAGATTACCATTTATATATTTACTTTACCCATTTACTACTAATAATGAAGGTCTAAGTTGTAGACACTTAGGAAAGAAAATAACATTTAAATTTCTTATTAAACCAAAAGAGAGGGATTTAAAATTCATTCAAGAAGAATCTATCTCTAAATCATTAAATCTACTCAATTGTAAAACAACACATTTGAAATTTTTGAAAGAAGAAATTAAATATAAACGAATTGAAGAGCAGCTTCTGAGTAAAAAGGTTCAAGAGCAAATTGAAGATTTAAAAATCTATTTAAAGGATAACCTTTGTTTTGACTCTCCCAATGCTTTCTGGCATCGGAAAAAGCATATGGTTAGGCTCCCTTATGCTAAGGAATTTAAAGAACATTTAATTCCTACTAAGGCTAGGCCTATTCAATTGAATCATGAACAAGTGGAGCTTTGTAAAAAGGAAATCAACGATCTCCTTAGTAAAGGTCTTATTAAACCCAGTAAATCTCCCTGGTCTTGTCCTGCCTTCTATGTCAACAATGAAGCAGAAAAAGAGAGAGGAGTACCTCGTCTAGTTATCAATTACAAACCATTAAATAAATTTCTAGAATGGATTAGGTATCCCCTACCAAATAAAGACGACCTTGTCAACAGGTTAAGTAATGCCACAATATTCAGTAAATTCGACCTCAAATCCGGTTTCTGGCAAATTTCCATTCATCCAGATGATAGTTACAAAACAGTATTCACCACTCCGTTCGGTCATTACGAATGGAATGTTTAGGCATTTGGCCTAATAACGCTCCAAGTGAATTTCAAAATATCCTCAATGACATATTAAACCAAATAATCTAATCGCCCCAGATCGAGCATTCATATCATCGCCGCCCAACAAGTTAAAAAAATACGCCATGTATTATCTCGCCTTGGCATTTCAAATGATTCAAAGATTTAAATTGTTGAACCGGACGCCGATATTGGTTTCGGCATTCTGAAACAAAAGTTAACACCCCACTCTTGAATTGTATTGTTCGTCATCATTCCGGCATGGAATACTACACAATTAAATGATAAAGAGACTATTAAAAAGAAATACTTTCTTTAGTTTTTATGTATTAATAAATTTCAAAGTGATTTATTAAACCAAAAATTTTTAGTTCGTATTGATCAGAAGTCGCTGAAATACATATTAGAAAAGACGCTCCAAAATTCAGCCTCTAAGCATTCTTTGCTCTGACGGCAAGCTTTATTAAGCATTTTTGATTTTGAAATCAATATATCAAAGTGAAGTAACACTTCAATTCTCGATTTTCTTACTTCCTGGAATTTATTAATATAGTACTATTCTTAAATGAGTACCCAGAGGAGCACATCGTTCCCAATAGGGTCTCGGGTCTCTTTCCGGCCCATTTAATCAAAATTCTGAGGAGTTTATGGTTCCTCATCCAGCTTAACCTAATCTATTCTGCATCAAGACAAATTAACTGCTCCTTGCATTCATGCCTAAGCTTACAACAAGCCGGCTTTTGGCTAACACCCTATTCCAGCTTGGACCTTTCAAGAATCCTCGCCATATGACCATTCCCTCTACTCCTAGTCATTCTCCCCGCCGAGTACACGCTAGATGGGAAAGTTATTTATTTCATATCGAACCTGATGTGGGTTTTCCAAAAATGACCCCAAAGAACTTGGTCAGCCTAGCTTTTTTCCCTCGGATGGCATTTCCAACTCTCTAGCGCCTTTATAAGTCCCTCAGGTACTTATAAGGATAGGATATTCTTCAAATGTAGTCAGCTAACATCAAGCTTTCCATTTATGCTTTTGACAGAATGACAAAATCAAAAGTCCTCTCATCATCTCTATGTATATTAAAATAGCTTTGTTCAGATCTCCGATTGGGGAAAAATCCTCCGATCTCATGGATCTCCAAATAAAATCACACGCCATTGTTACTATGACTATATTGAAGCTCGCATAGGGTCTTCTTCACCAATCTAGTCACTTAGTCATTCATGGTTCAGCCGCAATGACCATAAAGCTCAAAAGTCCTTTTCCCATCGCTTAGTCATTCTTGGCATAAAGCCAGATCTTGTTATGATCTTCTTCCCCACCCATCAAGGTTCAAAATCACTTCAATAATCACTATAAACCTATCCCATTGAATGAAGGAGTTCCACCCACTTTTTTTATTTGCTTGGTGAATACAAGATCCCTTGGATTATTAAATGAGAGTATCATCTCGCGTCCTCTGCACTAATTAATAACATTCCTAACGATCCACTTCCTCGTAAAGTCTCGCCTCTTTATGTTAAGTGGTGGATAAATTTGACATTAAAACAATAGCTATCTTGGTTCAACAGAAATTTGCTGTCTTCGATCCCAGCTTCCCAACAAGGCTTCGTTCCCTACCATTAAAGAAAAAGATTCGAAGTCATCCTTTAAAGTCAATATCCAAAGTCATTCTTCCGGATCAACATGTTCCCCAGAAGATTAGATTTTAAAGATCAGAACTTTAGAAGAGTTACTAAAGATTGCTTCTGTACTCAATAAAAGAATCATGAAGCTTTGTATGAAGAGGTTTCTAATCATTCTTCCGGTGGTGATTCTAATCACCAGATCACCGATGATACGATGGCAATTATGATCCTATACTACTACCCAACTTCCATGGATGCTCAAATCCATTCACCGGGAGTTCAACAAATAAAGATATCCAGCTTCTACTGGGCCTCGTCTCGGCCACCCGGGCTTCGCCGGCACCACTTAGTCAAAGGAATTCTTTTTCCAATCTAAAGTACCTCGTAAATACATACTGTCTTCCATTATTCAAAGTCTTTTAGCTGCTTTTTTCAAAAGCAAATTAAAAGTTTTGTATTTAGTCAAAAGTAGTTACTTTTTTACTTTTACTTTACTTTATTTTTACTTAAGTAACATGTTTCCACTTAAGTAAAATATTTTACTTTACCCCTGCTTATTGTAATGCTTCTTCCTTGCATTATAAAAGGAACTGAGATCATTTGGTTCTTCGGGGATTAAAACTTTGTAGCATTCGAGTTTGGCCTCTCTCAGACATGAATCTTTAGTTTCTACCCGAGTAACCTCACTTAACCCTCTTCTCCACTTCTCCATGCTGAAATGTTCTAAGTCAGGTGTTAATAATTTTAGATGTCGCTACTATACATAGTTTCCTTATTAAATCAATAAAATTGTTTTATTTAGTAATTATTGTGTTATTTATGCACTTCTAATCTCCGCAAAGGACACGTAAGAAGTCACTATTTGTGCCGATAATTGCAATGAGAATTGTCGCACTAAAAGAGTTAATGTACTTAACAAAGGTGATGAAGAAAGCTCTTTGTTAATTGACTAATCAAGAAATTACCGATCCTAAACTAAAAGCTCAAAGATACTAAACAATTAAAAGATTTATTAAACAAAGATAATAGTAATGACATATTTATTAAAGCTAAAGAAAAACCAATTTTTAGCCTTAATAAAACATTGAAAGATTTAAATCTCCCGTTAAAGAAGTCACCTCCCATAATTAAATCTAGAAGTTAATAAACTTAAAAGGATATTGCTAATTTAAAACTAGAAGTTTCCAATTTAAGAAAAGATTTTGATAAAAAGTCGATCTTCGATTAATGATTCCACATCTAGTGATGAAAATCCGATGAACCGTAATCATCCGGAGTTAAAGGTGAATCGATCAAGTTATACAAGGGCTTACACTTAAAAGAATCAAAGATATTACCATTCAAAATGGTATGTCTCGATTAACTGGTTGTTGATAAAAGCTTCTCCATACGACTTTTCTACCTCGGTGGATACAGTGAAGATTTAAATCAGATACAAGAAGGCTTAATCCCAACCAAGTATTTTAAGAAAACCAATGAAAGATTAAATTCAAATTTAATGGTAGTCAAATGGAAATTAAATATAAATTGCCTAAGGTTCATATCTCAGAAGATAATATGTGTATTAAAACATCATTTGTTTTAATTGCAATTCATCGATAATGTCATCTTAGATTACCATTTATATATTTACTTTACCCATTTACTACTAATAATGAAGGTCTAAGCTGTAGACACTTAGGAAAGAAAATAACATTTAAATTTCTTATTAAACCAAAAGAGAGGGATTTAAAATTCATTCAAGAAGAATCTATCTCTAAATCATTAAATCTACTCAATTGTAAAACAACACATTTGAAATTTTGAAAGAAGAAATTAAATATAAACGAATTGAAGAGCCGAGTAAAAAGGTTCAAGAGCAAATTGAAGATTTAAAATCTATTTAAAGGATAACCTTTGTTTCGACTCTCCCAATGCTTTCGCATCGTAAAAAGCATATGGTTAGGCTCCTTTATGCTAAGGAATTTAAAGAACATTTAATTCCTACTAAGGCTAGGCCTATTCAAATAAAAATATCTCATCAAGATACTAGAATATCAATAATCCATGTCGTCAATCGATGATGATGACAACCCTATCTTCAATGAAGAAATTTGTGTTCCACCGATGGAGTTAATACACTTATATTTACCATAATAAAACACTTTATAGGTACTCCCAAAGAATATCACCGAGCTTAATTCACATCGCTATAATCTCACTTGTCCCACTCTAAGCTTAATTTTAGATGGTATAAAGATGTCTTTACTTCCAGAGTTATGTTACGAATGACAACAATAATAAACCATTTTGGAAAGAAAAATTTGTCAATGGTTTACCTTCATTGTTTGCCCACAAAGTTCGTGAAGAATTGAGTAAAACCTTGGTTATATCGACTATGATAACTTAACCTACTGATATAATTAGTTGTATTCAAAAGATTGGATTAAAATGTGTATTGATTTTAGATTAGCCAAACAAAGCTAGTAAAGACAAGAAAAGGCCAAATATGAAGTTAGGAACAATATGGTTATCGCCAATAGCTCCTCCGTATGGAAGCATAGGCATAAACATATTGAATCTCACAAAATACTAAACATCATAGAAGAAACGGTTACCACAAAGATAAAAATCAAGACAATTATTATAATAAGCCTAAAACCATTAATAAAAGACATATTAAAAATTTAAGTCCAAAAATACGATAAGGGTAAAGTTGTTTGCCACAATCAGGCAAAAGGGTCATTATAAAAGTGAATGTAAAATAAAACAAAACTAAATCACCTAAATATCTCAAAGGAAGATACCTAACACAAATTAGAACTTATGAGAATTGAGAACGACGTTAGTAATGATGAAGGTTCTTCAATCTCTAATTCTTCTAAAACAGATATATTATCAAGCAAAGGACACATAAGAAGTCACTATTTAGCCGATAATTGCAAATGAGAATTTAATTAGACAAGGAGATTACTTAACCCGATCGTGAATTCGGCCAAAGGATATTACATCGAGTACCTATAAAGTGTTTTATTATGGTAAATATAAGTGTATTAACTCCATTCAAAGTGGACCAACGACAAATTTCTTCATCAAGATAGGCTGCTATCATCATCCAATTGACAAAGACGGATTATTGATATTCTAAGATCTTCAAAGGAGATATTTTTATTTGAATAAAGCTTAGCCTTAGTAGGAATTAAATGTTCTTTAAATTCCTTAGCATAAGGGAGCTTCAACTATATGCTTTTTCCGATGCCGTAAAAGCATTTGGGAGAGCTTCGTAACAAAGGTTATCCTTAAATAGATTTTTAAATCAATTGCTTCTCGCTAACCTTTTTACCTTTGGTCGCCTCTTCAATTCATGCTTATATTTAATTTTCTCTTCAAAATTTCCCAATGTGTTGTTTTACAATTGAGTAGATTTAATGATTTAGACATAGATTCTTCTCGAATGAATTCTTAACCTCTCCTTTCGCTTAATAAGAAATTTAAATGTTATTTTCTTTCCTAAGTGTCTACAACTTAGACCTTTCACATTATTGCGAGTAAACGGGTGCTAAATAACATATAAATGGTAATCCCAAGATGACATTATCAAGAAGATCATGTAATTAAAACAAACGATGTTTTTAATACACATATTATCTTGGCTGTGATATGAACCTTTAGGCAATTTATATATTTAATTTCCATTCGACTCACCATTAAATTAATTCTAATCTTTCATCGTTTTCTTAAAATACTTGGTCGATTAAGCCTTCTTGTATACAGCTTTAAATCAAGACCGTATTCACCAAAAGTGTAGAAGTCGTACGGAGAAGCTTTATCAACAACCAAAGACCAATCACATACCCATTTTTGAATGGTAATATCTTTCGATCTTTTTTAAGCGTAAGCCCTCAGATAACTCTCGATCTCGATTCTACCTTTTAACTCAGTGATGATTCTCGTTCTATCAGTGATTAACTACCAGATGTGGAACTTCATTAATCCAAGATCCGATTTCTTTTTATCATCAAAATCTTTTCTTAAATCGGAAACTTCTGGGCTTTTAAATTAAGCAATATCCTTTTTTAAGTTTATTAACTTCTAGATTTAATTACGGGAGAGTCGATTTCTTTTTAACAGAGATTTAAATTTTCCAATGTTTTATTAAGGCTAAAATTGGTTTTTCTTTAGCTTTTACTAAATATGTCATTACTATTATCTTTGCTTAATAAATCTTTTTAATTGTTTAAGATAATCGAGCTTTTTAGTTTGTGGACCAAAAGCATTTTAACCGATTAGTCCACCAATAAAAGAGCTTTCTTCTCATCACCTTTGTTTAAGTACATTAACTCTTTTAGCGCAAGCTACTTCTCATTGCAATTGACGACAAATAGTGACTTTCTGCGTGTCAACGCTTGATTAACACATTCTGCTTTTAGAAGAATTGTAGATCAAGAACCTTTCACCATTACTAACGTCGCTCTCAATTCTCAAAAGTTCTAATATGTATGTAAAAGATTCTCACTAGATATATATTTAGCCCATTTAGTTTTTGTTTTATTTTACATTCACTTTTATAATGACCCTTTGCTCCCGCAATTGTAAGGCAAAAACAATTTCATCCTTCATCGTATTTTTTTGGACTTAGATTTTTTAATGTCTTTTTATTAGTGTTTGTAGTTTATTATAATAATTGTCTTGTTTTTTTATCTTTTGTGGTAACTTCGCTTTTCTTCTAGGATGTTTGGTATTTTTGTGAGATTCATGCTTTCTGTGCTTCATGCTTCCTTCTTCTCGAGGGAGCTATCGCTGTAGAAGCCATATTGTTCATGTAAAAGTGCCTAACCTCCATATTTGACATACAAGCTTGACACCATTTAGCTTTTTAATAAGGATACCAGTAAAATAGAGATAGAAGGAGTAATAACACAATACACATTACTAATAAACAATTTTGTTGATTTAATGAACTATAGTCCTGCCATCTGTACCATAATCTCATAACTTGTGAACATTTAACTTTTTCCGAAATGGTTCTTCAAGCTTCTAGCCAAATGATTCAGTTTTTATAACGGTGAAGAGAATCATACAATGACCAGTGCAAAGTAAAATACTATTTAAGTGGAAACATGTTACTATAAAGTAAAATAAAGTGTAAGTAGCACTACTTTGACTTAGTCGTAATTTCGGTTGCTAGGGCCTGTCGATAGCTTGAATGACGATAAAGATATCGCATTGCGGAAAGCGTATTCTTTTACCAAGGTTTGTCACAGAATCGCCCAGAACCCGGATACACCGCTGGCCAATCCTTTAACGGATCCTAGAGTCTGTAGTCGATTATTCTCGCAGTGACTCTTCGTCACGCTAATCGATCGATCGCTAAACTCACGCAAAGCTAAATAAATTTAGTACCGGCACCTTAGTGTCTCTATCGGCAATCTTGTACCCTGAGTCTGAAGACAGTTGAACTCAAGGATCTACTTGACAGCCTGAGGTCGACTGGGTTCTCACGGTCGGGGAACACTGAACTTAACGTCACTCCCACATGGTTTTGTCAGGACTTTGAAATCGAAATGAAGATCTGAAGCCTATTTGGGCTCATACCGGTTCAATATGAAATCGAATACTTTCTGACTGAGACAGAGAACTAATTAATCTCAATGCACCTAATGAAATCACTGGCTTGGCCTTTCACAGTGATCGATTTCCTAATTACAAAGCCTATTCGATTCTACAGTGAATCATTGGTCAGCCTTAAATTTCAGTAAGCTAGCCCGTCGATCCGCAAAATTCCCAATGTCGAGGTACGTAGCTGATCATCTGCAAACAGTTTTAAATTTTCTGCCGGTCCTCATTTTCACAGCCTGCTCAATGGTTGAACACACTTTCACAGTTTGTACTCTTTTAAATTCCCCTTTTCGATGCCGAATCGATTTCAATTAGATTTTCAGATTTAAATGCTTACAATCAACATTCATACTATCTTCATAACTTCTTCTTTCTCGTATCCAAGTCACCTAACTTATCGTAGTCCACCCTACATCTTGTCTACCCTCGGTAGTCTCTCGAGCGAGCAAAGGTTTGTATTTGGTTTTGGGTATGAGTCTACTCAAGGTAAGAGGGTCTCAGATAAAGATAAAGAGTGAGATTTTGTTTTCAAGATATTATAATGAATAGGTTATTTAGATCTAACTCTTCAACTAGTCACCTAATAACTTTGCCTCCTGCTCCGCATATAGTTAACCAAGAAACTCACAGCTATGAAAAATATCACCAAGCCCTACATAATTGAATATACCTAGGGTTTCCCTAAAGAAATTTATCACCAACATTTCTTGATAATTTTAAACTGATTACAATGTCAAAATAAATGAAAAGGTTTATGCTATTAATAAAGAATATGAAAATTGTAGTCTTCGACCCTATGTTATTAAAAAACATAGGAAAAGGGGTTACAATTTTATTCATATCGCTTAGTTCAAGTTGCATAGCTTAAACCATTAAACATCAAGGGAATTAATTCATGCATCTATCTCTCGCCTTTTAGAGATGCTAGGTTCTTGAATTACCACCCCAAAGATAATAAAGCTAATGGAGTCAAGTCTCAGATAATGGACCACCCATTTTAATTGCTTTCCGATTTCACCCTAAGCCTTAGTGATCAACATTTACTAAAAGCTTTAACATTAAACATTAAAACTTCAAAGTAAATCACTCACATGATTGAGGGTCACAACCAATTGCTTTAATTTATAGGATTTATTATAAAACAATGAAAACAAATTTAAATGTTCATGCTTTAAATAAAAGTCCTAAAGATTTAACAAAGTTGTTAATTCAAAGTTCTACTATCGATGCTAATATTCAAGTCCCAAGAACAATTCTTTGAAAGATATTACGCCCCCTAGTCAAGGATTTTACCTAATGAAATACCTCAACAACCTATAATTAATAATTTATTAAATATAGAAAACGTTAGGCAATTTTCCGATGGAACTGGCCAAGATAAGTTTTGAACGTACTAAAAGACCACCATTATCAAGACTTTACTAGTTCTTCGGCTTCTTCGCCTTACGTCAAGAGATACCAAGTACTCAAGAATCCTTCGCTTAAAGACATTAAATTAAAAGGTATTCTTAATCAAGGCCAAGCTAGTCATCCCTCGTTATGCTCATAGAGATTTTGTAGAAGAAGAAGATTCTTCTTCTCCCACTTTTCCTCGTGATGCCCACTCACCGATTTCGATATTCCTATTAACAATCAATTAAGAGTCATTAAAAAGAGTTCAGATTAGATTGGGACAATCTGCAAAAGATTTTAATTCCAAATCTAATAAGGAAAAAGACATTTATTCAGATCTAATCACCCCACTGAAAGAGAACGTGATAAGATAGTCAATAGATGGAAAAGATTCATTAAAAGTGAGAGTTTGAATATTACATTTTATGATTGGTATGAACAATTTCAAAGTAAATGTAATGTAATAACCAAAACTCAATGGATTAAAGAAGATAAATCAAGAGTTTCTTCCAAATATCCTCCTTAGAAACTGTTCTAATTTCAGCTAAAAATACTTCAACAGAGCTACCCATTCAAAATTTCGATGCTAGTAATAATGATAAGAAAATTATAGAACAATTAAACTTCAAGAATCAATATCTAGCAAATCGTAGGAAAAACAAATGCTAGATAGATAAGAAAATTTGAAGAGTCTATTATTAAAAAACCCGATTCAAAAATTGAACATCCTTTAATAAAATTACCGTAAAATAGATATAAGTTAGGTTTACCATCCGATGATGATAATTTAGTTAAAACCATCGATAAGTTATTCAAAAACTAAAAATGAACTCGCACGAGTGGTACAATTGCCACTATCGATCAAGTCGAAATCGATATTAAAAGCAAGAGTGATTCGATAAATCATAATCGATTCAATACTAAATTTCAATGATCGCCTAAAAAGTTAATCGTCAAAAACACCAAGATAACTAGGAATTGGTACTTCTAGACCCACTCCTCCTGGATTTACAGCTCAAGAGAGGAATCTAGATAAACAGCTTCGCTTCATCTAATAAAATTTATGAATGGAACATCATGGGTTTAGTGAACAAGAAATTTTAAATAAATTGAATCATATGTCTATGGTAGCAAATAAATACATAACTAAATTCAATAATTTGTCTCAACCGCATATCGTTGAATTGATAGTTAGTGGATTCACCGGTATCCTCGTATCTTGGTGGGAAAAACATCTCACCGAAGATACTAGAATATCAATAATCCATGTCATCTAATCGATGATGATGGCAACCCTATCTTCAATGAAGAAATTGGTGTCGGTCCACCGATGGAGTTAATACACTTATATTTACCATAATAAAACACTTTATCTAAGATTCTCAAAGAATATCAATCGAGCTTAATTCACGATCGCTAAGTAATCTCACTTGTCCCACTCTAAGCGACTTTTAGATGGTACAAAGATGTTTTTACTTCCAGTAGTTATGTTACGCAATGACAAAGAATAAACCATTTTGGAAAGAAAATTTGTCAATGGTTTACCTTCATTGTTTGCCCACAAAGTTCGTGGAAGAATTGAGTAAAAACCTTGGTTATATCGACTATGATAACTTAACCTACTATGATATAATTAGTTATATTCAAAAGATTGGATTAAAAATGTGTATTGATTTTAGATTAGCCAAACAAAGCTAGTAAAGACAAGAAAAGGCCAAATATGAAGTTAGGCACTTTCTCAGTGAACAATATGGCTTATCGCCAATAGCTCCTCCGTATGGAAGCATAGGCATAAACATATCAATCTCACAAAAATACTAAACATCATAGAAGAAAACGGTTACCACAAAGATAAAAATCAAGACAATTATTATAATAAGCCTAAAACCACTAATAAAAGACATATTAAAAAAATCTAAGTCCAAAAAATACGATAAGAGTAAAGTTGTTTGCCACAATCATGGAAAAAAGGGTCATTATAAAAGTGAATGTAAAATAAAACAAAAACTAAATCACCTAAATATCTCTAAAGTGAAGATATCGAACACATATTAGAACTTATGAGAATCGAGAACGACGCTTAGTAATGATGAAGGTTCTTCAATCTCTAATTCTTCTAAAACAGATATATTATCAAGCAAAGGATACGTAAGAAGTCACTATTTGTGCCGATAATTGCAATGAGAATCACGCACTAAAAGAGTTAATGTACTTAACAAAGATGATGAAAGAAAGCTCTTTGTTAATCGAACTAATCAAGAAATTATCGATCCTAAACTAAAAGCTCAAGATACTAAACAATTAAAAGATTTATTAAACAAAGATAATAGTAATGATGATTTATTAAAGCTAAAGAAAACCAATTTTTAGCCTTAATAAAACATCGAAAGATTTAAATCTCCTGTTAAAGAAGTCACTCTCCTGCATTAAATCTAGAAGTTAATAAACTTAAAAGGATATTGCTAATTTAAAACTAGAAGTTTCCAATTTAAGAAAAGATTTTGATGATAAAAAGTCGATCTTCGTATTAATGATTCCACATCTAGTGATGAAAATTCTGATGAACCGTAATCATCTCGAGTTAAAGATGAATCGATCAAGTTATACAAGGGCTTACACTTAAAAGAATCAAAGATATTACCATTCAAAAATGGTATGTCTCGATTAACCTCGGTTGTTGATAAAAGCTTCTCCATACGACTTTCTCTCCTCGTCGATACAAAAAAGCATTTAAACCAGATACAAGAAGGCTTAATCCCAACCAAGTATTTTAAGAAAACCAAAGAAAGATTAAATTCAAATTTAATGGTAGTCAAATGGAAATTAAATATAAATTGCCTAAGGTTCATATCTCACAAGATAATATGTGTTTTAAAACATCATTTGTTTTAATTGCATCTTATCGATAAGGTCATCTTAGGATTACCATTTATATATTTACTTTACCCATTTACTACTAATAATGAAGGTCTAAGTCAGACACTTAGAAAGAAAATAACATTTAAATTTCTTATTAAACCAAAAGAGAGGGATTTAAAATTCATTCAAGAAGAATCTATCTCTAAATCATTAAATCTACTCAATCAGAAAACAAACACATTTGAAATTTTTGAAAGAAGAAATTAAATATAAACGAATCAAGAGCAACCTTCCGAGTAAAAAGGTTCAAGAGCAAATTGAGATTTAAAATCTATTTAAAGGATAACCTTTGTTCTCGACTCTCCCAATGCTTTCTCGCATCTAAAAAGCATATGGTTAGGCTCCCTTATGCTAAGGAATTTAAAGAACATTTAATTCCTACTAAGGCTAGGCCTATTCAAATGAATCATGAACAAGTGGAGCTTTGTAAAAAGGAAATCAATGATCTCCTTAGTAAAGGTCTTATTAAACCCAGTAAATCTCCCTGGTCTTGTCCTGCCTTCTATGTCAACAATGAAGCAGAAAAAGAGAGAGGAGTACCTCGTCTAGTTATCAATTACAAACCATTAAATAAAGTCCTAGAATGGATTAGGTATCCCCTACCCAATAAAGACGCACCTTGTCAACAAAGTTAAGTAATGCCACAATATTCAAGAATTCGACCTCAAATCCGGCTTCGCGCAAATTGCCATTCATCCGATGATAGTTACAAAATAAAGATTCACCACTTCGCTCGGCCATTACTTAATGGAATGTTCGCATTTGGCCTAAAAAACGCTCCAAGTGAATTTCAAAATATCCTCAATGACATATTAAACCCTTTCACCATTTTATTGTCGCCTATATCGACGATATCCTTATTTTTTCAATGACCATCAAGAACACATTAAACACTTGAAATCATTCTTCAAGACTATTAAAGATAATGGTCTAGTTCTTTCACCTTCCAAATGCAAACTTGCTTCAGTCGTAATAAGGTTTCTTGGTTTTAATATCTTTAGAGGACAAGTCCAAATTTCATCGAACGAGCTATTCAATTCACCGACAAGTTTCCGATAAGATAACCAACAAAACCCAACCGCAGAGATTTCTTGCTCGCTTAATTACATAGGCAAGTTCTACAAGAATCTCAAGAAGATCTCGCAAACCTCTTTTTCAGCGCATTGCAAGACAATCCACCGCCTCCGACCGACATTCATACTTCGTCATTCAACAAGTTAAAAAATACGCCAAGGCATTACCCTCGCCTTGGCATTTCAAATGATTCAAAGATTTAAAATTGTTGAAACCGACGCCTCGATATTGGTTTCGGGGCATTCTCAAACAAAAGTTAACACCGATTCCCCGTAATGTATTGTTCATTTTCATTCCGGGCATGGAATACTACACAATTAAATTACAAGATTATTAAAAAGAAATACTTTCTTTAGTTTTATGTATTACTAAATTTCAAAGTGATTTATTAAACCAAAATTTTTAGTTCAGATTGATTGTAAGTCAAGAAATACATATTAGAAAAAGACGCCCAAAATCTAGCCTCTAAGCATTCTTTTGCTAGATGGCAAGCTTTATTAAGCATTTTTGAGTTTGAAATTGAATATATCAAAGGAAGTAACAATTCAATTCTCGATTTTCTTACTCGGAATTTATTAATACAGTACTATTCAAAATGAGCACTAGAGGAGTATCGCCCTCAAGGGGTCCGGCCGCCTTTCCGCCCATTTAATCACCCAGAGGAGCCATGGTTCCTCATCCAGCTTAACCCAACTATTCGCATCAAGAATAAATTCACCGTTTTGCATTCATGCCTAAGCCATACAGTTTCGGCTTTTGGCCAACAAATTTATTCCAAATGACCTTTCAAGAATCCTCGCTAAAGACTCATCCTCACCTCCTAGTCATTCTCCTCACGAGTACATGCTCGATGGGAAAGTTATTTATTTCATATCGAACCCAAAGATGAAGCCCAAAATGACCCCAAAGAACTTGTCATCAGCTTTTTTTCCCCTAGATGGCATTTCCAACCTCTAGCTCCTTATAAGTCCTCAGTGTACTATAAGGATATTCTTCCGAAAATGTAGTCAAGAAACATCAAGACCATTTATGCACGTAATGATAAATCAAAAGTCCTCTATCATTCTATATATATTAAATGCTTTTTCAGATCTCGATTGGGGAAAAAATCCTCCGATCTCATGGATCTCTCCAAATAAAATCATCGCTTTTGTTACTATGATTATATCAAGCTCGGTATAGGGTTCTCCTTCACCGTAACGAGTCACTTAGTCATTCTTGGTTCATTCAATTTGACCATAAGTTCAAAAGTCCTTTTCCTTATCGGTTCATCCTTTGGTGGTATAGTTAGATCTTGTTATGATCTTCTTCCCGACCCATTAAAGGTTCGGCTTAAATCACTTCAATAATCATTATAAACCTATCCCATTGAATGAAGGAGTTCCACCCACTTTTTATTTGTCAAGAAATACAAGATCCCTCGATTATTAAATGGGAGTATCATCCGCGCAAATTCCCGGTACTCCAATTAATAACATTCCCAATGATCCACTTCCTCGTGTGTCTCGCCTTCTTTTATGTTAAGTGGTGGGATAAATTTGACATTAAAAGAATAGTTACTCAGTTCAAGCAGAATTTCCTCTTGTTCTCGATCCCACCTTTCTCCCCAAGGCTCGCTCCCTACCATTAAAGAAAAAGAGTCGAGTCACCTTCAAAGTCAATATCCAAAGTCACCCTTCTTTCAATATGTTCCCGTAGTATTTCATATTTTAAAGATTGCACCAAAGAAAGAGTTACTAAAGATTGCCTGTGTACTCAATAAAAGAATTGATGAAGCTTTGCATGAAGAGGCTTCTAATCATTCTTCCTGTGGTGATTCAATCACCATTACACGATGATGATGGCAATTATGATCCTTACTAAGACTACCCAACCTTCAGATGCTATCCATTCACCGAGTTCAATAAGATTCCAGCTTCTACCCTCGCTCCGGCCACCATTCGCCTCGGCAAATGACACTTAGTCAAAGGAATCTGCTTTTCCAATCCGAAAGCAAATTGCAATACATATGCGTCGTCCCAAATATTCAAAGTCATTTACCAGCTTTTTCAAAAATCAAATTAAAGTTTTTGCATTTAGTCAAAAGTAGTTACTATTTACTTTTACTTTTACTTTTATTTTTACTTAAGTAACATGTTTCCACTTAAGTAAAATGTTTTTACTTTACACCAGTCATTGTAACAGTTCTTTTTCCTTGCATTATAAAAGGAAACTGAGATCATTTGGTTATGATGATTTCGAAACTTAGAAAGACTCTGAGCTCTCTCTCTCAGAAGAATCTTTAGTTTCTACCTCTGAGTAACCAACTTAACCCCTCTTCTCCACTTCTCCATTTAAATGTTCTAAGTTGTAAGTTAATAATTTTAGATGTCAGTTTGTACATAGTTTCATTAAATCAATAAAATTGTTTTTATTTAGTAATTATTGTGTTATTTATGCACTTCTTATAAATTACAAACCATTAAATATATATATATATATATATATATATATATATATCTAAGCTATTTGATCAGCTAGACACAGATTTAGAAATATCGTTGAATATGATAAAACCTTTTTGTATCCAATCAAATAACCTTGGTTTGGACTCACGACTAAGTATGAACATCCCGAACATGGGAAAACTTTTATGCGCCCAAGGCTGACAGAGTGAACGATAACATCGTTCTTGCATGTAGTATTGATCAATACAGGGTCCATGGGATGTACACCCTCATGTCCGTAAGTTATGACGGTTTACAGATGAAGTTTTGTCTAACTTTTTCAAAAACAGAATACAATGTTCATAGTCTATCGACTACCCTATATATATAGTCAATACGTAGTTTCAAAAAACCTTGATATAGAAATAATATATGATTATGATTGGTTCAGTTTACTTCACAACTATTAATTCGTTGTAGAAGTGATGTACAAAGAAAACATTTAATTCTTTCAGCTAAATATATTTATAATTGTGTTGGGTAAAATCTAATTACGCACAACACACAAGTATACGTGGTCAACAAGTAATAAAGTGATAAGTTGAGTATCGTTCCCACAGAGAATTATTTAATAAAATCACCAAGTACTAACCTCAGTAACTAACTCAATCTTATTTAAACGAATGAATTTCAATTTATAAGTAAACTAATTCTAATTACCACTAGTTAAATTAAGATTACGAAGATTTAAGATCACAACTTCACTTATTGCTTCATTTAAGTTAACACACTTCTCATCAATTATTCTCTATCCCAAATTGTTAATCAAGAACACTAAAGCAGATAAAACCACCTCTCGATGCATAATATCCATACTCACTTAAATCCACAGATGATAGAATTAAGCAAGACACCCTAATTAACTAATCCACTATATCTCTATATGAATTACAATTAAAAAGGATTTAAAGCACAAGTTCTCATAAGACTATATATGGCGTAAAGGCATATCTCTATCCCAAACACGAATCATGAATTCCATCTATGCATATATCTCTATCCCAAACGTATTTTCTCGATACCCCTTCCGCCGGGGTTTAGGTTTATCTGTGGTTTACCTTTACGGGCTATGATTCTCGATTTCACTGGTATGTTTGCCCTTGCGAAGGTTCATTTTCTGTCACAGCATCCTCTGGTAAAACGGCCATAACCTTTGATCCGGGAGGAGTTACGGGGCCTGTCACCTATCAAATCGAAGCTATCGACGAGCTCTACAACTTTTATTATTTGAGTATTGGGAAATTCTGGCCGGATGAAGGTTGAAATTGGGCTTGAAGTGACTGCTATGAAAATGTTTAATCAAAACAGCGAAGTTCGACGTCCGTTGGTATAAATATCATAACTCTTGCATCCGAACTCCGATTAGAATGATTCAAGATGTTCCGAAAAGCTACAAAGACGCTCTACAATGTAATCCAAGTTCTAAGCGAAAAACATGAAATGCACATGAAAGCCCAAACGATGTCCGTTTTGCTTTTCTTTGTGTTTTCCTACCAATAGTCACCTTTTTCTTGCTTTTCCTTACCAATAGTCGCTCACACCGCTCCCAAACATATAACCTACAAAATGAACACAAAATGCATGGAAAGTAACTAAGACACATGAATATAAGCAACTAATTCAAGTAAAAGATACCGGATAAGTGTATATAAAATCCACTTATCAAATGCCCCCAAACTTAAACCGTTGCTTGTCCCCAAGCAACACAACATAATGCAATGGAATACAACGAAATGCAACTAATCTATATGCCTACGAATCCAGCATTATTTGATAGAATCAAATCTATTCACTCAGCCTTAGAGCAATCAAGCAAACATGACAATACTTCATATCAAAACCAATCAACAATTTCCTAGTCAATCATCAAGTCTTAAACTGTTATTACTAGTATAGTGCGTGTGTGCTCAACAACCATGTTAATTGATATAAAATCAAATTTAACACATAACAAGTCTCTTCAAAGGCATCATACAATGTAAAATCAAAAAATCCAAAAACAAGCTAGGTCCAACTAAAATCAAACAATTACAAATATCGAGGGTCAACATGGGAGACTTATGATTTATTTTTCATTTACGGGGGCTTTTGGCTCTTATTTCTCATTTTATTCTCTCTTTTTTTTTCTACACATAGCTATGCAATGTCTTATTCCCTTGGGCTCTTCAATGCTACCTTAACGAGCTTTCGACCAATGACTCCTAGACCATTAAGACCTTAGGGCACTAGGTGTAAAGACAATCCCCTAGGGCTTACTTACTCAAGTAACAAAGGCCACAAAACTAGACAAGCACGCCACGGTGTTTATTCATATTTTTTTTTCTTTTTTTCTTTTTTTATATAGATTATATACCCCAAATATTCCCCCAAACTTAGGTTCTTGTCTAACTTTAGCCATCACTACTTATTCTTGTCATTCTTTCATCCAAACTAGCATTATCCTTTAGAGTCCCATTATGTATTAATTTAAACTCAATCAATCAACAAGTTGTTTTTATCGTATATCCTTATTATACCAGCCAAAATGTAAAAGATTCAATTCATAACAAGAAATCACATCAAAGCTCTAATAGTCAGTACTATACTTGTCTACCCAATTCCAATCTCATCATTGGCCAAAATAAAATTAAACTATCAAACAGCTGGACTCATGCAAGATGAACATAGTAACTAACTATTATTTTTGATTTTTTTTTAATTTTTTGATTTGATTTTTTTTAACAAGAAACTGAATATAATGCTATTCAAACTATACTACTATGCAACTACTTATGCAGTTGTACTACATGAATGCAAACATAATGAACCTAAACTAAATTAACAACATATGCAAAATAACATAACATAAACATGAAACTAAACATGCAATAAAGAACTAACCTAAACTCCCCCAAACTTAGCAATTATAATGCCCTCATTGTAAGAATATAGCGATAAGTAGAAGAGAACTTCTCTGTAATCAGCTAAGCGTGAGGTGATGGTGTTAATGGCGGCGACGAATATTTTCCTATCCATTGAACCTCCAATACCTGCAATGAAAAGAGACAACATGGATTAGAATAGCACTTTGGAATATAACGTGATTCCTATCTACTAAATAAACTAGGAAATCATATAAATAAAAAATAAAATAAAAAATTCCTGGGTTGCCTCCTAGTTAGCGCTTGAATTACAGTCTTTCAGCCTGAATTTGTTTGGTCAACGCTATCCAATTCCTCGTTGATAATTGAGGAACCCTCTATCCATCAGAAACAATGTTGCTTTTGGTAGGTTCCCATTTGTGATAGCCATTGCATTAAAGTCACCTAGCATGCTTTGATTTGGTATGATCTCATTCAAGAACATCCAACATCTAGGTCTTTTCTCCATTGTGTCTGCGAATAGATTCTGGCATTGAGGCTTTTCCAACACAACTGGTTCTTCATCTTTCTCATCCCACCCCTCGCACCATGGCTTCAAAGTTTTACTCGCTCTTACGTCTCCAGGAGCTTTGTCGATGACATGACTACCAACCGGACAAGGTTTTGCAAATCTAATCGGATTCTTGAATTATGGTGGAGAAGGCACTTGAGGCATAAATAACATCGGCTCATCATCGTTGGTTCTCATAATTAGTTCTTCACCAACCTTGTTGTCATTATCCCCACGTGTCTCCTCTTTTTAAACGTCTTGTGGCTCATCCAGTTGCATATTTAGTTCGAGCACTTCATCAATCTTGGAATCCTCGCCATAGCACCAATTTATTTGAGGCGATTGTTCAAGACTTCAACATTTGATCCAAATTTTATTCTCAAGATTCTCAATCGACTTCTCTTGATTAATCTTCCTCTCCTCATTTGATGCTACTTAACTTGGACCACAATTCCTCCAACCTTGAATTATCTCATCTCATTCTCTAAGCCATGTATTGAGGACCATTGGTTGAGGTAGTGACGAGTTGTTCCATCTGATTATTAAAATTTTGGGTTGACAGCTCTTGGCTAATCCTCATCTCCTCTAGGTTTGTTATGCCCTTCAATATTACATCCCTCGGATTTGGCTTTTCTTCTTTTGGCAATGGAGGTGGACATGAAAATTCCGGTGTGTATGTTGGATTTGGAGTGTAGTATTGGTCTTCATAACTATATCTCCATGATGAATCTAGGTGATAACCCCAAACTTAATGATAATTAGCATATGTATAATCGTTGGGATATTCACCACCGTGGTTGTCTCGCCTAAAACTAACAAAGGCATTGATGACTCCTGATGATTACCAACACAATAATCACATCGTGAATCGCCATCCTTCGACTCCTTTGGGCTACAATAACGCCCAACTTCCTCGAAAGTTCTTCAATCAGGCCGATATTATGGAAAATGCATTGAGACCATCAATCCCCGCTTCCCTCGGTTGAGTCATTTTTGCCATCCTTCAATTCGTTGGATCATGATAACTTCCAACTTCTTCGAATTTGCCTCAATTTGTACCGACTCTATAGAAAATGTATTAAGTCCATCAATCCATGTTTCCCTTGGTTGAGTCGTGTTTGTGTATGGCCATTGATACGCAAAAGTCATCCATGGTACCTGAAAAGAGAGAAATATAGGAAGAGAATTAAAAATAAAAATAAAAATTTTAAAATTAAGACTAATTTGATTGAAATTAATATTGATAAAAAAATATTAAACTAACTCCCCGACAACGGCGCCAAAAACTTGTTGGGTAAAATCTAATTACGCACAACACGCAAGTATACGTGGTCAACAAGTAATAAAGTGATAAGTTGAGTATCGTTCTCACAGAGAATTATTTAATAAAATTCACCAAGTACTAACCCGTAACCAACTCAATCTTATTTAAACGAATGAATTTCAATTTATAAGTAAACTAATTCTAATTACCACTAGTTAAATTAAGATTACGAAGATTTAAGATCACAACTTCAATGTATTGCTTCATTTAAGTTAACACACTTCTCATCAATTATTCTCTATCCCGAATTGTTAATCAAGAACACTAAAACATATAAAACCACCTCTCGATGCATAATACCCATACTCATTTAAATCCACAGATGATAGAATTAAGGAAGACACCCTAATTAACTAATCCACCATATCTCTATGTGAATTACAATTAAAAAGAATTTAAAGAACAAGTTCTCATAAGACTACATATGGCGAAAGGCATATCTCTATCCTAAACACGAATCATGAATTCCATCTATGCAGAAATCACAAACACGTGCTATCATGATAAGATCTAAATCAATACTTCACCTCTCGAGTTCATATAGATTATCACGGTAATTGTTAGCTAGGCAATTAAGAAATTAAGTCCAAATCACAATAGACAATCCTCATAATAGAACATAATAATTGATAACGAAGCATATTAAAATAAACTACACAATAAGATCCATTGTAATCTCAAACAAAGAATTAGTTTATTGAATTAAAACTAAGAATCCACACTTAAATACACAAATAAAAGACGAAGAAAGAAGAAGGTGAAAAGATAGAATCTATTGTCCGTAGATTTGAAGCTCCTTCTTGCTCTTACTTTGAATCTTCAATGGTCTCCAAGTTGCTTCAATCTCCAAAACTCTTTAGAACTAGTGTTTTGATCTAATCTACTCTAATCTAATCTAATGGAATCATATTACTCCTCTAATCTCTCCTCTAATCCTTGTTATTCTCCTCTATTTATAAGCCTTTTTACATGTCTTTAAGTCCTCTTGGAATTCCTTGAGTTAATTGGATCGAAACAATCCTTCCCCAACTCAAATTTGGCCAAAAACGCCTTTTTCACGATACCCCGCCTTGGCCTAGGTTTAGGCTTGTACAGGCCCGCCTGACGGGCTATGATTCTCGATTTCACCGATATTCCGCATCCTACGGGTTTTATTAAGGAAAAGCCCGCCCTGGTGGGGGTTCATTTTCTATCACAGCATCCTCTGGTAAAACATCCATAACGTTTGATCCAGGAGGAGTTATGGACCTTTCACTTATCAAATCGGAGCTATCGACGAGCTCTACAACTTTCATTCTTTGAGTATTGAGAAATTCTTGCCGGACGAAGGTTGAAATTGGGCTGGAAGTGACTGCTATGAAAATGACTAATCAAAATAGCGAAGTTCGACGTCCGTTGGTACAAAGATCATAACTCTTGCATCCGAACTTCGATTACAATGATTCAAGATGTTCCAAAAAGCTATGAAGACGCTTCTACAATGTAATCCAAGTTCCAAACCAAAAACATGAAATGCACATGAAAGACCAAACGATGTTCGATTTGCTTTTCTTTTACGCTTTCCTACCAATAGTCGGCTTTTTCTTGCTTTTCCTTACCAATAGTCGCTCACACCACTCCCAAACATATAACCTACAAAATGAACACAAAATGCATGAAAAGTAATTAAGACTCATGAATATAAGCAACTAATTCAAGTAAAGATACCGGATAAGTGTATATAAAATCCACTTATCAAATTGTTATTATCATTGGGCACCCAATCGCTCATTCTTGCTTTAAATTTAAATGTTTTTAGCTAGGCATGTTCAACCTCAAGGTTCACCAAAATCAAGTGAAAGGGAAAGCAAAGATATGATTATTGGTATCTTTTGTAATATTTAGATCAGACTAAGATAATGACATGTATTATATATCATGTAAAGAATGCAAAGAAAGGTTATGATTTGGGATTAGACTCGATAAATGTAAGTTAAGTTTGATATTTATATTTTTGTTATTATTATTAGTATTATTCTGCTCATAGAAATGGTATTGTAAAGCACTGAATTAGGGCTTCAAGTACCTGAATTTGGGGGCATTACAGGGGTAAAAGTCAGGGGCATTTTTGAACCTTCTCCCTATATTTATTTACATTCTTGTCTGGCCTGGAGATCACTTCGTGGAATTTTACTTCTATATATATATATACCAATTTTATAAATATCTCTTTTAATCGCTTTCATAATGTAGATATTTAATCGTTTAGTTTATGGGTTAGATTTGCCTCAATCGACTACTTCTAACTTTAACCTGCTTCAAAGTGACTAAATCGGGAACCGTTAAAGCTAGAATGGTTTAGATTTACTCAAATCTAGTTCTTTTTTCTAGCTTTTGTACATATTCTTTTTTCATGTGAGCCTATGAATCATGTGATCACAGATTCACTCCATAAATCTAGATTTGGTTCTCGTGATGGACATTTTGTAGCTGCAACTAGCTTGTAAATTATCTACGATGTCTGGATATCCTTATATGCCCACATGGAGTTCGGCACTGCTATGTATCTTATTTTCTCGAAGATGCCATGCATCTCAAAAATAAAAGTAATCAAGCCAAACATTTAATAAAATGGAAGTATCAAAGGCCTCAATTACTATTAAGCACAAGGGTTTAAAAAACCTATTTTACAAAACTTCAGAAGAATTAAGCTTCTATTTATAGGAGAATGGACTAAATAGTAACTAATTTATGAACGGTCCAGATTGATTTACTATTAGAATGGACGGTCCAGATTGATTACTATTAAAACCACAACCGACGGTCTAGATTGATTTACTTTTAAAACCACCATCGACGGTCCAGATTGATTTACTTTTAAAACCACCACCGACGATCCAGATTGGTTTACTATTAAAACCACCACCAATGGTCCAGATTGATTTAACTTATTACACTTTAGTACCCCTAAAGTTTTCTAAGTTTGCATTATTCCCCTCTAACTTTTGTAATTCACTTATCTTCAATAAACACATTCTTAATACTTCAACAATTATTCATCATTAATATTATAACTCACAATATTTAACAACCAGATCGTTCCCAGGAAAGAGGGGGTTTTCCAATAAAGATTTCTCCCTATCTTGGCCGCAATTAGGTGACCAAACCCTCCTCGATGTAACTTTCTAGACATGGTCAATATTGCAAATAATAATATGAATAACTTTGTTGTCTCAATTATTGATTTAATAATAAAATATTATGCAGATGATAATGTGACAATAATTGAATCAAATAACGTGAGATACTATGCAACAATTATCAGATCAATAATTGAGTATAACCGAGCGACTTCTCAATGTAAGCATCAATAATCAATACCGTGTGCTACTATTCAACCACGCCAGATTCTCGTACTTTTACCACCACCGTAGTTCAACAGTTTAACGGTAAAACTTTCATCGTTATTTTTATAAAAGATATTTCATCATTTTCTAACTACGATAATACTTCCGCTAGGGGGTCCACCAATAATTGTATCGTTATATGAATATTCTCTGTTAAAATGAATATTCCACGATCGATCGAATATTCATCGACACAACGAATAATTTATATCAACTTGCTTACTTTGCAAAATTTTTCAAATATTACCCACAACTATAACATTATATCATATCCACACCATAATATTCAAAAATATATTTCAAGAAAAAAATTATTCTTTATTCAAAAAAGTTGGGGTCTTACATTGGGCAATACAGAAGGAAATGTATTAAATGTTTTAAATATTCTGTATTTTTAGTGATTTTAATATTGAATAATGATGTAAAGATAGATTAAAGTTTTATTGTTACTGGTCGAGAAGGAGAATATTATTGTATGAATTTTTGGGGTCGTTACAACAAAGGTGGAAGTGAAACAGCTTTGAAGAAGGAACTGAACAGACAAAAGCTTCACTCAACAAGGATGAGAATGCCACTGAAGATGACAGCTAAGCTGAGAGCCGAGAAGGCCAAATAGATAGCATTCAAAAAAGTGGCAGAGCACAAAGAAGATCCAGAGAGCCACTCTACAAATTACCATGAACCGTGTCAAATGTAATGTATGCGTAACCATGTCTCAGAATCATTCAAAAATGGTTTATGGATTACTAAGTGTCAGACGAAGTCTACCAAAAGCTCAAATACTTAGCAATCCTAAATGGTGATGGTGCACAACATCGACATCGATAAAGATGAGCGTAATGAATGAAGATTAGTCGCATTAAAGAAGAAATGTTCCAAAGATTCACGCAGAATGCAAAGAGGACCATGCCTAGCTGCTAAGTACATAAGATGTTCATGCTTCAAGACATCTTAGTAGCAAGGCACCAACAACAACAACATCAACACCAACAAGTAGCCAGGGCCTAAGGTGTCCTTGTCCTGAGGGACTAAATGAAGTTCCAAGTCTCATTGGCTTAAAGAGTTCCTAAGGAACTAGAGGAGTTCCAAGCTCTGCTGGGCTTGAAGAGTTCTTAGTGATCTCAAGTTCCAAGGCTACCGCCTTGAAGGAATCTTAGTAATTGTGGTGTCGCCTTTTCTTAGTTGAATCTCATGAAGTTAATGTAGAAGAGTGGATTAAGAGCTTGAGTCTATAAACCACTTAAAATCCTTGTGTCATTTACTTTATGTCATTTACATTATGTACTTAACTACTATAACTATTATGTATGTATTAATTGTTTACCACTTAACTAACTCTATGAACAATATATATATATATGTTCATGAATATATCAATAAATGGGATCTTTTACTTATTCCCCTGTGCTTGAAAAGATTCTTATGTTTGTCATATGTTGATTCGTTAGCAACACCAACTAAAAAGGAAAAGTATTTGAAAATAAAAAGGATCTATTCAACCCCCCTTTCTAGATCTATTGTGTACCTACTTGGAACTAACAAATGCATGATTCAATAATTCAATTTCTTATTTGACAAGATCATAGCCTTAGCTTAATATTATTCAAGCAAGGTTTATTATTTTATTCAATGCTTATGCTTTTTAGTTATTTCTAAGCATGAGTTTAATGTATAGTTGGTTCACCTATGATTCTTAATCATTTTACATTAAATTGTTATTGATCACTCGTAGTGCTGTTAAGTCTTGTTGATTCAACTAATCCTTTAGTTGATGATCGTGAAACTCTAAATTACCCCCAAAGCTTATCCAAACCAAACTTCTTTGGTGCGGACAGTACTCTAAAACTGAGAAGAACAACCCTATTATAGGAGAGTTATTTTATGCGATGCGTTTAGATGTTTGTGCACAATACATGGTACGAAGGGCTGATCACCCTAAGTACGGGAAGTCCCTACAATATTACGATTTAGGTTAAAGTTGAAGGATTACTTATAACCGTGGACATAGTTCGTGGTCTTGTGACCCTCGCCACATTTTGTATGTTGATTCTAGTTTTTGATTATCATTGATGAGTATTATTCAACTCTAATGAGCTTATTCATTGGCATTTATTATGTAACAATCCTAATTTCAAATTATAATTTTAAATATTTATTGAATTATCTAAATATTTATTTGAGGTGTTTATTGTTGAATAAATATTTTATTGATGTGGTTATTATTAGTAAATATTTATGAATTAAATTTATTAGATAATATTCTAAATTAATGTAATTTATAATTTAGAGAGTTGTAATATAACATGAGATGTTATATTGTTGTTTTGATTTAATAATTTAAGTGGTATGTTAAATTATTAAATAAAATTATAATGAAATTATAATTTTGTTATATTTGTTTGAGTGGGATATTTATTTAAAATATAGTATGTATAATTAATTTATTTGATTAATGTGGGATATAAAAATCCAAATAAATAATATGTGATTATAAATCATAAACTAAATTATTTATTAAAATAGATTAAAGGAGTTTAATTTAGTTTTTGCCAAACAAGGCTTAAAATATTATGTCTTTATTTTAAAGACTTTTTGCCAAATAAAGCCTTATGGCTTTTGTATTTTGAATTTTATTATAATAAATAAAATATATTTATAATCGATAACTTATTATTGTTTTTATCACAACGCTTGCTATAAACGTTTGGTTTTATGCATTAGGCTTAGTGTTTTTTCGTAAAAGAAAATTGGCCTAAGAGGAGAAAAGAAGAGAAAAGTTCGTAGATAATTGAGAGAGAACTGAGAGAAAACCTAAGAGTTTCAAGTGATTTCCAGCAATTTTAGCAAGGATTACAAGCCAAGTGGAGGTATTTTATCTAACCTTAGTATTATGGTGGTCAATTTGTATGTTAATATGTGAATTTAGGCTTTATTATACTAGTTCATTAAGAAAAGAAGATAACGTAGTTTGAACGGAGTAATTTGGACAAGAATTGTGATCACAGTGATGATTTCTATAAGGGATGTCAAAAATTGAGTTTTTATATGAAAATATGGAATTTGAGGATTTAAATTAGTTAAAGTGTTGTTAAATTGTTCTATGTTGATGAATATGTGAGGAAACATATTTGTAATATTTCTATATCAATTGTTTGTGTTAAATCCACTGATTTGTGGGTGAAATTCGTGTTAGTTGGGCTACAATGACTCATCGTTTCACAAATTTCTTTTCTAGTTCTGTTCATGCACGAATCGCTGCGCAAGCATACCAAGATTGCGTTAAGGTTGAAGCAGGCAAGCATTGCTGCAGCCCCAGATTTTGTATGGCGCGCATTGCCACTACATACCGCCCCGAGATAGTGACTTCACTGCTACTACTGCCTGGATAACAACATACCTTGGTCTAATGATGTGTTAATGTAATAAAAATTAATAACAAGGTAAAAAGCAGAATCGTGTTATGTGGTTAGTAATTTCAAAGTTTTAAAAATGAATAGTAAGTTACGAACGCGATATGTTAGAACTTAGTGTATATAATGATTAGTAAATAAGTGTTGTGAAGGTTAACACTTGAAATTTCTGATATTTACCTAGTAGCATAAGACTTGTACTAAATTAACAAGTTTAGCTAGAAATTGGTGATATTTTGGAAGTGGATGTTAACATGTCTAATAGATATTGTGATTGCACTAAAATGTGTAGGATATTGGAGTACGTGAGTGGTAATTGTATAGCTTACGCAAGAGGCAAGTTCCCTAACCTTTGCTACTTTATTATTCAGCAAGGTTACTTTTCACTGTCATGCTATACATATGCAAATTCTCTATCTCTAATCTCTTGTTGAGCAATTTATTGTTATGCAAGTTCTTTAACCTTCATTTATTATTGAGCTAGTTAGTTAATCTTTATTTCTTTATTCCAAGCGAGATTACTTTTGTTATTCAAAGTCTGTAATTTTATTGTAAGAAATGTGTTTATTCAGCTACTAATAACTGTTGTTTGATCTTCGTTCTCCAATGTCATTGTACTATCTTACATTATTGTACCGAACTCTAAGTTACCTAGTGATTCTTTACCAATTTAACCAATCCTTAGTTAATGAATGTTCTAAACTCTAAATTACCCTTGAAGTCAACCCAAACCAAACTTCCTTTGGTTTGCTGATGTACTCACAAAATTTTGAAAGTATGTTGTCGATGATAACATTTGTTCAATTTAGAAGTTGTTAATACTCTAGCACTTATTGATTCATCGATATACCTTGTTCATGAAGATATTATATGAGATGCCCCCAAAATAGGTCCACACGACCCATTCTGAGTCGCCAGATATCACACTATAAAAATCAAATACACACTTCATTTATACAACTGTTGAACTGTCGTGTAGAGTTCGACAACAGATAAGCTATGAGTTTTAATACAATATTGTCTCGTAGAAAGTATCCAACTCAAATTGTTACAATGCCATATAAAATACTGCAGCAAATATTTTAAGACCCCAAAGAAGAACGAGAAGATTACTATCATATTCATTCTAATGAGGTGCACTTTTGACGCTTTCAAAGCCCAAGTTCTCATCACCCTATTGTTGTTCGCCAAAATCAATTATTAAGTGACGATAAAATACGATACACATATCCGAGGTCCTCAATACAATTATCTATTGCATGTCATGCCGCTTTTATAATGTATTGAGAAACTTCGATAGCCCTTTACCATCACACTATTTCCTATTATCACCGCTTTCGACCTAACTACACTATTATTACCCGAAAGGAAATTGTGAAGCAAAAAGGTGAGCACAACTATCCTAGTAAAGAATATCATGACTAAAGATAATTTAAATATCAATAGCTTTTGTTAATAATAAATCGTAGATTTAGAACATATGGAAGATGATAAAACTTTTAACCATAGTTGCAAATGAATCGAACAATCCATTAAAAGAGTCAAATAAACCATCGTGTCTATTATCTTCTACATGTTAAAAGTCCACCAATAATGTTTTATCCTCAGAACATCAATCAACAATTCTTGTCCACAATTATATGAATAACTCATAACCATAATTGTGATTCTCAATTTTCTTTTCGCACCTGTGACGAAGATAATTTTCATCACCTATATTCACCAAACATCAAAAATCATGGTTATACCAAATCACAATTCCTCGCTTTCATAATCATATTTCACAAATTCATCTTTGCACTACTACCAAAGATATACAATCAGATAACTAATAACAAACAGTTCATCTTTGCACTATAGGGCAAAGATATACAACTGTAAAACAAATAACCAACATTCCATCTTTTCACTACAGGCCAAAGATATACAATTGTAAAACCAATAATGCTGACACTCAGCTTAATAAATAAACCACTGTATCGAATCATCCCTGCACTACGACCAAGGATATTCATTAAATCACATCCATGAATTAATATTTCATTGCTGAGACTTAGCTCAATAATTAATCCACATCATCGAATCATCCCTGCACTACAGGCCAAGGATATTCATTAATATCACGACCAAGAATTATATATGCACTACGGGCCAAAGATAATCATGTTTTCATTAACGGTCCTGATCATGCCATAAAACAATTCATCTTTGCACTCTTGGCCGAAGAGAATCCATAGCCATAATCATACAAAAAACTGTCCATCAATGCACTACGGGCCAATGAGGACTTTTTCCACATTATTTATAACATTACGGTCATGATTATACCGAATAATCCCTGGTCATAATCATACCAAGTCCATCTATGCACTATAGGCCACAGATAACTTTCAACATAATATAAACATGAGAATGATGACAATGATATAAGCATTAATCAAACGAAAACAAGGATAAATATTAAAGACTTTAAATTTATCCAAATATTATCAATCACATAATAAAGTCATAATCTAATATTATAACAATATTTTAATTATTTCTTAAACTTATAAACAATTTATTTCAATTGTTTACATTTTACCAAATAATGCATTTAATCATTCAAAAATGCCATACTTATAAGATTTCATCACCAAAGTGATTAAATCCTCATCAAAAATATGCATATACCTTTATATAGGATTTCCAAGCCATAAAATCCTATTTTTCAACTTTGTTACTTCACATAACATATTTAACTCATATGTTCAGAATTAAACCATTTTTATGAAAAATACCAAATCAGTCCCAAAATATTTCTTTTCTGGGATATAGTACAATATAGTCCCATAATGAACATATATTTTTCTCGAAAATTTTAAAATTCATTTACTATTTTTCAAAAATCAATTTTTAATTAATTCCTTAAGAAATTAGCTACCTCAAGTTTAACTCCAGAAATTCCCAAATCTTGGCAGGGTCTTACACATATATTAACATGAGCTTCCAGTTTAAATTTCATGGTCATCTGAGAGTTATAGAACTCCTAAGTATAGCGTTTTTTTAAAAACCTAAATATTGAAATGGTCATAACTTACTCATTTTAAGTTGAAATGAGCTCATTTTTGGACAGGAGGTACCTTATACTATATACCTTCATGTCCCTCAAGGCCAGAATTTTTCTCACAAATTTAGTGGCCGAAATAGCCCTTCTAAAAATCTGGATAGTAGCATTTTGGTAATTTCCAACTTTTGACTCCTTTGCAAAAATCAGTCCACACAAAAATCTACAACACCTTTTCCAGTGATTCAACTTGGAGATGCTACAAAACTCATAGATCTAACTCTAGAACTTGAGCACACTCAAAAATTCAAAATATAATAGGAGATATGGTCAATTGAATTTTATTTTCCATTTTCACCAAAATCTGATTTTCAACCCTTTGTGATTTCTAAGAAACTTTCATGTTTTCACATAATAACCAACATAACTCATCATAACACTTACTAATACTTCATATACCCGTGATTTTCAATAGTCCAATGCTTTTATTATGACTCTCATCATAATCAACGTAACCAGATTATTTTCACAATTTAGTAAGGAATGAATATAAAGGATCATTCACCATGCATGTGGTAATCCACATAGATAGGTTATTCCAACAGAATAATAAAGAATGGAATAATAGAAGGATTCACCATGCATGCGATAGAGACCGCATGCACGTGTTATTCCCAATGTAATAATAAATAATGGAACTAGGTCCGACGTAAATGTACAGACAGGATATTCCGATAGAATAATAAATGCAGAATAATAAATAATAGAACCAGGTCCGGCGTAAATGCACAAACAGGATATTCCAACAGAATAATAAATGCGGAATAATAAATAATGGAACCGTCCCACAGAACGCGCCTGCATGTGATATTCCGGCGGAATAATAAATGCGAATAATAAATAATGGAACCAGATCCTACAGAAACACACGTATACGATATTCCGGCTGAATATAATAGTAAAGAATGAAATAATAGAAGAATTTCACCATGTATGCTATACTTTGCATAAATGCATTATTCCAACATAATAATAACGAATGGAATAATGTAAGAATTTCACCAAGTATAGGGTAGTCCACGATACAAAAGTTATTCCAATGTAATAATAAAGAATGGAATAACAGAAGTTCTCTTTATGAATACAAAAGAAATACCCCTTATGAGTACAACAAATAATATCCCTTACCTTTGAAAGAAGAGTATTTCGACTGGTAGGGCAAGGATACACTCGAAGAAAACTTGTACTACGCTCAAAGCTTTCTTAAACTCTAAAGAAATACGCTCAAGATTATAGAAGAAAAACTCTATCTATAGTTTCTCGCTCTAGAGTTTCAGTGAATTCGTAAGAAATAATGAAGGAATGAGATTCTATTTATAGAAGAATGGACTGCATAGTAACTAATTCATGAATGGTCCAGATTAATTTACTTTTAATCGGACGGTCCATATTTAAAGCAAAATCTTTTAAATAAAATATAATATATTCTATTTATAATCTAATAAAATGAATAACTTTATAAAAGTATTCTGCTTTTATATAAAAAAAATTACTATGGAAAATACTATGCATAATAAAATATAATATATTCTATTTATAGAATAACTTTATAAAAGTATTTTGTTTTATATAAAAAAAATTTACTATGCAAAATACTATGCATAATAGAATATAATGTATTCTATTTATAGAATAACTTTATAAAAGTATTCTGTTTTATATAAAAAACTTTTCTGTTTTATTACATTAATAATACTAATAAAACAAAACTGAGTGACTTATCACGTAAGCATTAATAATCAATACCGTGTGCTACTATGCAACCACGCATATTACTGTACTTTTACTACCGAGTAGTTCAACAGTTTTAACAGTAAGACTTCCGCCGTTATTTTTATAAAAATATTTTTTTCGTTTTCTCAATCCAACAATAATTACGTTATGGGGTCCACCAATGATTGTACCGTCGTACGGATATTCCCCGACAAAAAGAATATTTTATATCAACTTGCTTACTTTGCAAAAAATTTCACATATTACCCTTAACTTTAAACTTTTATCAATTTAACTATTTACCAAAATAAATAAAAAATTGAATACTTTTATTTCATAAAATTTGGGGTCTCACATTATAATCAAACTCTTTAATAGTTATTGGTCTCTATCTCGATTCAACCAAAGATTTGGTTGATGAGCATTCTAAAAATCTAGAATTCCTTTTGAGGTTAATTCCCAACAAAACTTCCTTTGGTTCGGAACCTGATAATCTAAGCTGAGATGAACAACCCTATATTAGGGGATTATTTTAGAGCTACGCAATTGCGTTAAAATATTTGCACAATACATAGTACAAAGGGTTGATCACCTGGAGTACAGGATGATGGTCCATATAGTCGTTTAAACTGTTAAAGGTTACATGAGAAACACCTGTTAAAGATTACAATCCATACTCGCATGTTCATTGTCAATTCCATGCAAGTACTGAAACGAATGGTTATCAAGCATTCATACACGCAAAATAATCATAATAGAAATCCCATATGATATGTAAAACAGCCCCATCAATCAAGCATGCAACTAAACTACATATTAAAATCTGTTAGAATCCCATAATGGAGTTTAGTTCATGACTGAACCAAAAGCCATTACTGCTTATACCTACAAGTGATTGTGAACACATTCGTGCAAACCGAAAGCATTTAAACAGCAACATGAATTTCACGTGTAAATCATTATATCTCAGCTCATGTTGTCCACAATACTCAAGAATCTTTCAAAATTCACTATCATCATTGGCTAGACAAAATTTCTATAAAGCTAAACATTGTGAGACATGCAAACTAAAACATACTAGCATAAGCAATAATAACTAAAATCTAAAAATTTTCTGCAAAATTTTATCTAACACATAAACATGAAAAATTAAAACATGCAAAAACTAAATGAAACTATATGCATCTATACTACGACCCTAATACCCCCAAACTTATAATATTCAATGCCCCATTGAATGAAGGTAAAGGGTACATATAAACTCCCCTAATGATCGGCTATACCACCCTCCTCGGG
Organism: Panax ginseng; assembly: GCA_020205605.1. Taxonomy (NCBI): domain Eukaryota; kingdom Viridiplantae; phylum Streptophyta; class Magnoliopsida; order Apiales; family Araliaceae; genus Panax; species Panax ginseng. The sequence goes on from CM035137.1 coordinate 46,178,253, forward strand.
TGGTGAATCTGGTGGTGGATATGGCACTGCTGTCCCAAACTGAGGCCACTCGAGCATTGTGCCTTGTTGTGCAAAGGCCTCGGACAAGGCCCTCGTGAGACCCATAGAAAACACTCCAAAATTGTCATATATGGCATCAACTCGTCGTTCCAACCTTCGGAGCTAGAGATCACCATGAGGAGCTTGTGGTCGTGTTGACGGACCTGCCTCATAGGTCTGAGGGGGCTGCTAGTGGTTGCTTTGGAAAAGTGGGCTGGAGGATAAATCCTCTTCCTCGTGGGTGTGGCACGCCTCCGGCCCAGTCCTCAAATTTAGCAATGGTGGCATTTGTGATGTCCTGCTTGGATATTGCATTTGTTCATTGCCCTAGTTTCATCCCTGATGAGCATATAGCATGGCTACCACTGATGCGTGTGGAATGCTCCTAGTGGTACTTCCCCTCAGATTCTTCAAAATATTTTGATGAATCAAATGACCCACGTCAATATACTTGCCAGTAATTATACCCCACAGAATTATGGCCCTTTCCGTCGTGATCTCATGCTGATGAGACAAAGGCAATAACTTGGCACAAATGAACAGATTCCACGCCTTGGCATATCGATTCAGTGCAGCTACTGGGAATATGCGAGGTTGGGTCGTGCCGAGTTTGTAAGTCCACTTCGTGCCTGGCACGCACAATTCAGCAATAACAAGCTCCAAGTCTGTTTCCATATGTGCCCCTGTGATCCAATTGGCAGCCCCTCGTGGTGGTGTCTCAGTGAGTCTGAAAATTGTTCTGATGGTAGGGGGTCTGTAGTCTATCTCGAAACCTTGAACCATAGCGATATCGCTCATGGTGACTTTGGCATTGGCGTAAAACTCTCAGAATACGCTCATCGGAACGGGCGTGGAGAGGCAGTCAGTCCACCCCAGCCTCGTTCCTGGATCATGGCACATAGCTGGCCATCCTGTTCGCCTGGTTTGAATCCTCTTTCCTTGATAAAGGTTTTTGCTACTATTCGGTAATACTCCTGATGGGCTTCCAAACACAGGAACTTGGTGTGATCAACCATATCCTCCCCTTGACTGCCAGAGAAAGATGAAGAAGAGGATGAAGCTGAGCGAGCTCTTTTCGGACCCATTTGCAATTGATAACGATAGTGCAGCTGATTTGACTGAGAATGAGTGCTAGGAAAAGCTTTGATTTTTATTTCCACACTGATGTCGCACAACCTCTCTTGAACCCTAGCTTTATACTGAAGTGATGAGGCGTGGGTAGATGTAGAACGTGGGTGGATGATTACGTGTTGGAGAGATTGATGGCTTTGATTTGTAACTGATAGAGAGGAAGTTGAGGAAACGTGCGTTTGTGGGAGAGAGCACTGTGATTTTGGTCTGTTTTAATTTCAAATAAGACTCCAACTGATCTCCATCACGTTTTTAAACTTAAAAACAAAATTCCAAGTCTGACGCAAGCACTTGCACACACGAATGTTCAAGGTGTTGCATGCTTGGCGCCAGGGCTTGTTCAAGCTTGTTAGATTATATAGCTTTTGGCGCTGCGTGGCAGGCATGCATATAGTTATTTCTGCCGCCATGGCCACAGCATTAATACTGCACTGCTAATGTTCAATCTACTCTGCATATCAGTGATGTCTTCAAGTGTATGGACCTACATAGACATGAATGCACACTCTTAAGATATGAATTAATGATCAAATAAAGTCTAACCTCTTTTAAACATTCTCACCGCACTTCCTCTACACACTCATATCATGCAAATCGATATATTATCAAAAATGAAATAAATATAAACTACCACAACAATCTAAGCTGAATAAATAAAGAGATAATAGAGATAGAAGTAATGGGTTTCCTCCCATCAAGCGCTAAGTTATTATCAATTAGCTTGACTGCCTCTCGAATCTCACATCAAAGGAAGAATTGAGGTGACTTTCTTCTTGTCCACCGACCCAAATTTAATGACTTCAACTTTTGTCAATGGCTCTACCTTCAACTCTGATTTTCACCATTATACACCTCAACGGTCCATAATTCCCCGCTTCGCATTCCTCATCATTTAGGTCCCGATACACAAAGTCAACCATGAAGCATTCTTCTTCATCCGTTGGGAACTTTATTGCCTTGAAGACATTAAAGGTGACCTCCTGATCATGTACACACATAGTGAGTTCCCCTTTTTGGACATCTATCGAAGTTCTGCCTGTGGCCAAGAATGGTCTCCCCAGTATTATTGGTATGGTTTTTTCCTCCTCGTAGTCTAAAATGATGAAGTCAGCTTGAAAGATAAACTTGTCTACCTTTACCAACACATCTTTAACAATTCCCCATGGATAAGTGATGGATCTGTCCGCTAGCTGTAATGATATGTTTGTCGGCCTTGGAGCCGGCAATCCCAACTGATTGAACACTGACAAAGGCATCAAATTTATACTTGCCCCCAGATCACATAAACACTTACTAAAGCTCATCTTCCCGATTGTGCACGAAATTGTTAAGCTGCCCGGATCCTTCAGCTTTGGAGGTAATTTCTGCTGATGTACTACACTGCATTCCTCTGTCAAGGATATTGTCTCAAATTCATCTAGTCTTCTCTTCCTTGACAATATACCCTTCATAAACTTTGCATAGCTTGTCATTTGTTCTAATGCCTCGGCGAGCGGTATATTAATCTACAGCTTTTTAAATACCTCCAAGAACTTACTGAATTTTTTATCTTCCCTCTACTTATTTAATCTTTACAGATACGATACTTGAGGGTGAACTGGTGGTTCTGCATTCTTAAGTTTCTCCTCTGAACTTGTTTTATCCTTCTCGACCTGCTGTGACTCAGATTTTTCCAGATTTTCTTTCTTTTCATTCACTGCTCTCTCTCATGGCGGTCATGCCGACATCCCTTTGTAAATCAAAGGTAGCGCTGCGTGACTTGCAAAGGCTCGCCGATCTTTTCCAGATCTTAATGTGATAGCTTAACACTCGCTCTTCCTTCCGCCTCTTCGCGGATTTGTCTCCTCAGATTACTTGGCAAGGAACCTTGGGTACTGCAAGTTAAGCATGCTCGCCATTTGCCCTATTTGAGTCTCCAAATTCTTGATAGCCATTGCTTGGCTTTTGATCATAACTTCCGTGTTTGCCATGTATTTCAACATCATCTCCTCCATTTCTGATTTCTTTTCTGGCTGAGGAGCAGCTGGAGTGTGATGTTGTTGTTGTTGAGAAAAAATCCCAAAGGGAAACGGTGGTTTCGATGAAAACTATGGTTTGAGATGACCGTATTTCAAATCGCTGATTCGGGTGGAACTGATTCTACTGATTCCCTTGGTTGTTAGACCAACTGAACTTTGGATGGTTTCTGTTGTTGGGGTGGTATGTCTTCTGAAACTGACCTTGGTCTTTTCTGTAATTGCTCACATACTGTACCGACTCTGAGCTGATGGCACATTGATCCGTGGAGTGTGACCCCGCACAACTCTCACAAACGAAGGCAACTGTTTTCGTCCTGCTTTCTGCCAAAGTATTTATCTTCTTTGCCATAGCTGCCATCTGTGCCGAGAACTGCGTAATAGCATCTACCTCCAACACACCTGCAACCTTGGGCTGTGGCATCCGAGATGTAGGATTCTAAAAATTATTAGCTGCTATAGTCTCAATAAGGGTGTAGGCCTCGTTATAGCTTTTTGCCCATAATGCCCCTCTAGCAGCAGCATCTACAATAGGTCTCGATTGCCAGCCCAATCCATTATAAAAGGTATTGATAACCATCCAATCCGGCATATCGTGATGCAGACACTTCCTTAGCATCTCTTTGTATCTCTCCCATGCTTCATATAAGGAATCTCCATGTTGCTGCTCAAACTGGCATATAGTTGTCCTCATCTTTGCAGTCTTAGCCATTTAGAAGATCTTGGCTTGGAATTTCTGTGCTATGTCCTCCCATGTAGTGATTGACCCTGACGACAAAGAATGAAGCTAACTCCTCGCCTTATCCCTCAATGAGAATGGGAACAATCTTAGTATAATAGCATCCTCCGTCACACCGTTATATCAGAATGTATCACAAATCTCGATGAAACTCAACAGGTGTTCATTCGGATCATCCATAGCAGCACCCCCAAATTGAACCGAGGTTCGCACCATCTGAATAGTGCCCGATTTAATCTCAAAAGTATTTGCTGCTATCGCCGGTCTAACTATGCTAGACTGTAGTCCATTTATATTCGACATGGAATAATCTCTTAGAGCCCGATGCTCTTCTCTTTGCTCAATTCTCTATTTTCTACCATACTAATCGTAGTACTTTCTAATCAGTAACTTACAAATTTCTCCGCACACACTGCTTTCCAACCCCTTCCATTGATGTTATCCTGCTACCGTGTTAATTTGAGGTTAGATGATCGTAAAAGTGTAAAAAAATCTACAAGTACCTGAAACCAAAAACAAAACAAAAAATAGAAATGAGAAATGATCAGAATTGTCTAAGTCATATAATATAGCTTGAAACTGATGATAATTATTTAAATTAACGCCTTTCCCCGACAACAGCGCCAAAAACTTGTTGCCTCTTTTTCAGTTCTAACAAAAAGAGATCTAACTCATGCAAGCATGCATGTGTCAACAAGCAATACAGAGTAAGTAGAGTATCGATCCCACAGAGAAAGTTGTCAAATTTAAACTACTATGCATCAATTAAATCACTATATCTATATGCTTAAACTAATAACTATATTGGTAAAATTAATCTAATTGCAATTAACAACTAAAACAAGAATAAAATTGGAATAAACCAAGTCTAGAAATAATGGGATCCTAACTTCATTTAATACTTCATCTAATTACCACTATCATGCAAGAATTGTTCACATATCACAGGAAAGTAGCCAAGAGCACTAATAGAGTCATAGCCATTTTTCAATGCACTATGACCTACTTACACAGCCTCCACAAATGATAGACTCCGTGTAATCATCAATATAACCAAAATCACTATATGTCTGTGTGCAATTGCAATCAAACTAAATTTAAGCACATGCCCTTATTTTCACTCATATGGTGAAACAGTATATGTCTATCTGTTTCACAAAATACACAAGCCATATAAAACAACCCCATATACGTATGCTATCATATTTACAATACATACTCGCATGTTCATTGTCAATTCCATGCAAGTACTGAAACGAATGGTGATCAAGCATTCATACATGCAAAACAATCATAATAGAAATCCTATATGATATGTAAAACAGCCCCAACAATCAAGCATGCACTACATATTACAATCCGTCAGAATCCCATAATGGAGTTTAGTTCATGACGGAACCAAAAGCCAGTATGGGATCAAAGATAAACATGATTAACAAACAAACAATTGAAAGATGAAGGATAAAAAGGATCAAACCTAATTGCAAGTTGTAAACCAATATCAACGTTCAACTCCTCATAAAAATCCAAAGAAAACAATAATAATAATCCACAATGACAGAAAATCCCAAGAAGAATTGGAAAAGATGGAGTTTAGGCTTCGTTCTACGTTGGAATCTCTCTCGTTGTGTAAACCCTAGTTACTATATGAAAATACGTCAAAAGTTATCCAAGTTATGTCTGACGCCAGTCAGATATCGTTTTAAAACAACTTACAAACCTTTTAATTAAAAATTAAAATAAAACAAATCAAATGTGACTTGACCATCGTACATGCGATCACAAGCCACTTGTCATAGAATCCTCACGCAGCGCCGAGACTTGCGATGAAGTCATGTTGTCTAGTTGGGATCTCATGCGGACGCGCTTCCCTAAGCTTATCCTGCCGCGCGGTTGCGCGGCTTGCAGTCTGTGGATTCTGGTTCTGCTACTGCACTGATCTGTTCTACTACTCCTTCCTTTGTTCCTCTATGCTTAGTCTTCTGCTCTATTTGATCCTCATGCCACGCATATCCCAGCTTGTGCCTCACCTCATGCATCCATTAGTCTTGTTCCTCTAATACCACCAAATTAGGCCGCTTTCACACTTTTTCACCAAAAGGAGTTCTCAGTACATGCAATGCAAAATAACATGAAATGCAACTAAAACAAACTAAAATGTACTTGAGATGGGCATAATTCACGTAAATTGATATCCAATAAGTAGGTATAAAACCCACTTATCATTAATCATAAACTCTTACGAAGTTTATACCTTACTAGATACCGGTTCTACACATTCATTTATCTCTCCTGCTTGTGCTCAACGTTTAAACTTGATTCCGGAGAAATTAGACTTTGACTTATCCGTGGAAACTCCGTTAGGAGAAACTTTCATTACATCCACTATTTATAAATCTTATTTGATCCAAATTAGCACCATCACATTACTTGTTGATCTTATCTCTTTAAAGATACTTGCATTTGACGTGATTTTGGGGATTAATTGGTTAACGACTCATAATGCCAAAATTGATTACTTTCGTAAGGTTGTTAGTTTTCATATTCCTAACCAACCTACTATGCAAATTCAAGCAACTAAACCACTAAAATCAATCATTGTCATATCAAGCCATAAAGCCATTCGTTTATTGAAAAATGGATGTCAAGCTTTCTTATCCCATGTTATGGATTTGAATAAAGACAGGTCAGATTTGAATAATATTTCTGTTGTTAGTGAATTTCCTGATGTATTTCCTGAAGAACTTCCTGGTCTACCCCCATAACATGAATTTGAATTCTTTATTGACCTTGAACCTGGTACAAAGCCCATTTTTAAAACCCCATATTGAATGGCTCCTATTGAACTTTAGGAGTTAAAGGTCCAACAACAGGAGTTGTTGGACATCGGTTTCATTCGTCCTAGTACATCTCCTTGGGGTGTTCCTGTTTTATTTGTAAAGAAGAAAGACGGGAGTGACCGGGAATTGAACCATGTCACCATCAAGAATAGGTATCTGCTACCTCGCATTGATGACCTCTTTGACCAGTTGCAAGGAGCACAATTCTTTTCAAAGATCAATCTTCGTTCATGATATCATCAATTGAAGATTAGAACTGCGGATATTCCAAAGACTGCCATTAGAACTCGGTAAGGGAATTATGAATTCTTAGTCATGTCTTTTGGATTGACTAATGCTCCTGCGACTTTCATGGATATGATGAACCGAGTATTCAAGGAATATTTGGATCAGTTCGTTGTTGTCTTTATTGATGACATCCTCATATATTCCAAAAGTCGTGAAGATCATAAGCATCATTTGAAGCTGGTACTTCAAATGCTTCGTGAAAACAAGCTATATGCCAAGTTGAAGAAATGTGAGTTTTGGCTTGACGAAGTAGCATTCCTTCAGCACGTGCTGTCAAAACATGGAGTATCTGTTGACCCGACGAAGATTGAAGCAATACAAAGTTGGGAGCAACCTAAGACAATAACCAAAGTCCGTAGCTTTCTGGGCTTAGCTGGTTATAATCGGAGATTCGTGGAAGGATTTTCTCGAATAACTACTTTGTTAACTCAACTGACTCGAAAAGATACAAAATTCATATAAAGCGTGGAATACGAGAAGAGTTTTCAAGAGCTTAAGAGGAGACTTATTTCGGCACCTGTTCTGACAATACCATATGGTTCGGATGGATTTGTTATCTACAGCGATGCTTCAGGCGAAGGGTTTGGATGTGTTCTCATGCAACATGGGAAGGTCATAGCCTATGCTTCGCGATAACTCAAAGATTATGAGAGGAATTACCCTACTCATGATCTAAAGTTGGCAGCTATCGTTTTCGCATTGAAAATTTGGAGACACTATCTATATGGGGAGAAAGTGGAGATATATTCACACCATAAAAGCCTCAAATATTTTTTCACCCAAAAGGAACTCAACATGCGACAACGACGTTGACTCGAGATGTTGAAAGATTATGACCACACCATTCAATACCATCCTAGAAAAGCAGACGTGGTAGTTGATGCATTAAGTAGAAGATCATATATGAGAACGAGTGCGATGTTGTCAACACAAAGGCCCGTTTTGTGTGATTTACAAAAGATGAAGATAGAATTCAAGACTCCGGGGACCCATGCAATGATGTCAAGTATGCGCATAGAACCAACTTTAATCGATAAAGCTAAAGTTGCTCAAGGCACAGACCCGGAGCTGATGCGTATGAAGAAGAAAGTACAAGAAGGTATTATCCCAGAAGCAAGAATCGATGAAGAAGGAATACTTCGAGTCAACTCCAGACTTTGTGTTCCTAACGACTCTGATTTGAAGTACAAGATCATGATGGAGGCACACAATATGCCGTTTGCATTCCATCTTGGAAGTACCAAAATGTATCATGATCTTCGACATACATTTTGGTGGAACAATATGAAGAGAGAGATCGCAAAGTTTATCTCGAGGTGTTTAACTTGTCAACGTGTAAAGGCGGAGCATCAAGTACCAAAGGGTCCATTGCAACCACTTGAGATTCCGAAATGGATGTAGGAACACATTACCATAGATTTCGTTATGGGTCTTCCCACAGTTTCTCAAGGCATAGATGCGATTTGGGTTATTGTTGATAGATTAACTAAGTCTGCTCATTTTTTGCCGATACGGGAGACATATTCCCTTGAACGTCTTGCTCATATGTATGTGAATGAGATTTTGAGGTTTGAATGGCATGCCAGTATCCATAGTTTTGGATCGTAACCCAAGATTCACTTCACGATTTTGGGTTAGCTTGCACAAAAAGCTATGGGCACAGTTTATGATTCGGGCTCGCATACCATCCTCAAACCGAAGGACAATCGAGAGAGACAATTTGAAACTCTTGAAAATCTATTAATACTACGTGTCCTAGACTTCAAAGGGAGTTAGGATACATATTTACCATTGGTGGAATTCTCCTACAACAACAACGCTTATCGAGCAAGATAGTTGCGGCTTCGCTCAAGCATTGTATGGACGAAAAGTGTCGCTCTCCAAAGATGTTGGGATGAGGTGGGTGAAGCAACCTTGTTGGGACCAGAGTTGGTATGTATTACTATAGAAAAGATCCAAATGATTTGACAACGTATACAAATGGCACAAGATTGACAAAAGAGTTATTCGGATCTTCATCGAAAGGACGCTCAATTTAGTATTGGGGATCATGTATTGTTGCGTGTTGCACCATGGAAGGGAGTTACAAGATTTGGGAAAAGAGGAAAGCTCAATCCATGATTTATTGGTCCATTTTAGATTCTTGACCGAGTAGGAAATGTGGCCCATAGACTCGCGCTACCTCCAAGTATGTCTCGTGTTCATAATGTTTTTCACATATATGTGCTTCAGAATATGTGAAAGACCTGAACCATATTATTGAGTTAGAACCGCACAAAATAGCCAAGATTTAACGTACGAGGAGGTACCTATCAAGATCATGGATAAGAAGGAGCATGTCTTACGCGACAAAGGTCATACCACAAGTTAAAGTTTTGTGGAGGAACCATGTTATTGAGAAAATGACCTAGGAGTTGGAAACGAAATGAAAGCGAAGTATCCTCACCTTTTCAAACACCGGTATGTAATGTTAATTTTGAGGACGAAATTTCATAAGGAGGGAAGGTTGTAACGACTGAAAAATTTGAATTTTAATGTAAAATAATTTTATTAAATTAAATAATAATAAAATCATATTATTTGTGATATCAAGATGGTTGTCATTCTATAACCTATTGATGTTCGAATGTTGTAGTATTTGAGCTACGTGAAGAAATTAAAGTGTTTGAATTTCTAAGACGAAAATAAAAGTTTTTCGAGAAATTTTCTGAAAAACACTATTCATCGATATTTGCTCGGGAATTATTTTTGAACTTCCGAGAAATACGTAATGATAGAATATCAAAGTAAGACGGATTATGTAATAATAATCTAGTTATGGAAAATGTAGTATTTCGCTTGCGGACTTAATTCAAGAATATTAAGGAGAGCGAAGTATTAGTAACTAAGTATTAATTGTATGATACTTAGGTATTGTACAAGGGAATGAAAACGAGTATAATACGAAGTATTATACGAGTTTGTATGAAGAATGGAATATCATATATAACGAAGTTGTATACGAAGTATAATACGAGAATAATACATAGACAATATGTATACGTATTAAGCAATGTTAATGGACTTGGAAGATTGGTTAACAATTGGTACAAGCCCAAGTAAATTATATGTTAAGGCCCAATGTTAATTAATAAACAAGTTAATGTTTATTAATGCAAGCCCAAAATGTAGGTTAATCTAAGTCCAAACTAAAGTCCAATGAATTGTTTGAACCATGGGGCAAACCATATTAATATGGTTAATGTGTAATGACCAAGATAAGTGGTGACCAAGTTAGTGTGGTAACCAAGATTAATAAGTAGTAACCAAGTTAAATGTGTGGTGATCAAGTTAATGTAATGACCAAGTAAAAGAATTAATGGCCAAGCAAAGGATAAATTTTGTGTTAGCCAAGTAATGATTAGTAAGGAGGTGGCTTAAGGAGGTGGGTGGATTTAATGACTAAATTGCCCTAACTTGGTATGATCTCATTCAAGAACATCCAACATCTAGGTCTTTTCTCCATTGTGTCTGCGAATAGATTCTGGCATTGAGGCTTTTCCAACACAACTGGTTCTTCATCTTTCTCATCCCACCCCTCGCACCATGGCTTCAAAGTTTTACTCGCTCTTACGTCTCCAGGAGCTTTGCCGATGACATGACTACCAACCGGACAAGGTTTTGCAAATCTAATCGGATTCTTGAATTATGGTGGAGAAGGCACTTGAGGCATAAATAACATCGGCTCATCATCGTTGGTTCTCATAATTAGTTCTTCACCAACCTTGTTGTCATTATCCCCACGTGTCTCCTCTTTTTAAACGTCTTGTGGCTCATCCAGTTGCATATTTAGTTCGAGCACTTCATCAATCTTGGAATCCTCGTCATAGCACCAATTTATTTGAGGGCGATTGTTCAAGACTTCGAACATTTGATCCAGCTTATTCTGAAGATTCTGAATTGACTTCTCTTGATTAATCTTCCTCTCCTCATTTGATGCTACGAACTTGGACCACAATTCCTCCAACCTTGAATTATCTGTCTCATTCTCGGAAGCCATGTATTGAGGACCATTGGTTGAGGTAGTGACGAGTTGTTCCATCTGATTATTAAAATTTTGGGTTGACAGCTCTTGGCTAATCCTCATCTCCTCTAGGTTTGCTATGCCCTTCAATATTACATCCCTCAGATTTGGCTTTTCTTCTTTTGGCAATGGAGGTGGACATGAAAATTCCGGTGTGTATGTTGGATTTGGAGTGTAGTATTGGTCTTCATAAGTATATCTCCATGATGAATCTAGGTGATAACCCCAAACTTAATGATAATTAGCATATGTATAATCGTTGGGATATTCACCACTGTGTTGTCCTGGCCCAAAACTAACAGTGCATTGATGACTCGGATGATTACCAACACAATAATCACACGTAACTGCCATCCTTCGACTCCTTTGGGCTACAATAACGTCCAACTTCCTCGAAAGTTCTTCAATCTGTGCTGATATTGTGGAAAATGCATTGAGACCATCAATCCCCGCTTCCCTTGGTTGAGTCATTTTTGCCATCCTTCGAATTCGTTGGACTGCGATAACTTCCAACTTCTTCGAATTTGCCTCAATTTGTACTGACTCTATAGAAAATGTATTAAGTCCATCAATCCATGTTTCCCTTGGTTGAGTCGTGTTTGTGTATGGCCATTGATACGCAAAGTCATCCATGGTACCTGAAAAGAGAGAAATATAGGAAGAGAATTAAAAATAAAAATAAAAATGTTAAAATTAAGACTAATTTGATTGAAATTAATATTGATAAAAAAATATTAAACTAACTCCCCGACAACGGCGCCAAAAACTTGTTGGGTAAAATCTAATTACGCACAACACGCAAGTATACGTGGTCAACAAGTAATAAAGTGATAAGTTGAGTATCATTCTCACAGAGAATTATTTAATAAAATTCACCAAGTACTAACCCGTAACCAACTCAATCTTATTTAAACGAATGAATTTCAATTTATAAGTAAACTAATTCTAATTACCACTAGTTAAATTAAGATTACGAAGATTTAAGATCACAACTTCACGTATTGCTTCATTTAAGTTAACACACTTCTCATCAATTATTCTCTATCCCGAATTGTTAATCAAGAACACTAAAACATATAAAACCACCTCTCGATGCATAATACCCATACTCATTTAAATCCACAGATGATAGAATTAAGGAAGACACCCTAATTAACTAATCCACCATATCTCTATGTGAATTACAATTAAAAAGAATTTAAAGAACAAGTTCTCATAAGACTACATATGGCGTAAAGGCATATCTCTATCCTAAACACGAATCATGAATTCCATCTATGCAGAAATCACAAACACGTGCTATCATGATAAGATCTAAATCAATACTTCACCTCTCGAGTTCATATAGATTATCACGGTAATTGTTAGCTAGGCAATTAAGAAATTAAGTCCAAATCACAATAGACAATCCTCATAATAGAACATAATAATTGATAACGAAGCATATTAAAATAAACTACACAATAAGATCCATTGTAATCTCAAACAAAGAATTAGTTTATTGAATTAAAACTAAGAATCCACACTTAAATACACAAATAAAAGACGAAGAAAGAAGAAGGTGAAAAGATAGAATCTATTGTCTGTAGATTTGAAGCTCCCTTCTTGCTCTTACTTTGAATCTTCAATGGTCTCCAAGTTGCTTCAATCTCCAAAACTCTTTAGAACTAGTGTTTTGATCTAATCTACTCTAATCTAATCTAATGGAATCATATTACTCCTCTAATCTCTCCTCTAATCCTTGTTATTCTCCTCTATTTATAAGCCTTTTTACATGTCTTTAAGTCCTCTTGGAATTCCTTGAGTTAATTGGATCGAAACAATCCTTCCCTAACTCAAATTTGGCCAAAAAACGTCTTTTCTACGCATACCCCCGCCTTTGCGTAGTGGGTTTAGGCTTGTACTGAGGCCCCTTGATCGGGTTATGATTCGATTTCACTGATATTCCATTTCCGGGTTTTATTAAGGAAAAGCCCGCCCTGGTGGGGGTTCATTTTCTATCACAGCATCCTCTGGTAAAACATCCATAACGTTTGATCCAGGAGGAGTTATGGGACCTTTCACTTATCAAATCGAAGCTATCGACGAGCTCTACAACTTTCATTCTTTGAGTATTGAGAAATTCTGGCCGGATGAAGGTTGAAATTGGGCTGGAAGTGACTGCTATGAAAATGACTAATCAAAATAGCGAAGTTCGACGTCCGTTGGTACAAAGATCATAACTCTTGCATCCGAACTTCGATTACAATGATTCAAGATGTTCCAAAAAGCTATGAAGACGCTCTACGATGTAATCCAAGTTCCAAACCAAAAACATGAAATGCACATGAAAGACCAAACGATGTTCGATTTGCTTTTCTTTGCGTTTTCCTACCAATAGTCGGCTTTTTCTTGCTTTTCCTTACCAATAGTCGCTCACACCACTCCCAAACATATAACCTACAAAATGAACACAAAATGCATGAAAAGTAATTAAGACTCATGAATATAAGCAACTAATTCAAGTAAAAGATACCGGATAAGTGTATATAAAATCCACTTATCAAATTGTTATTACTTGCTGGGCACCCAATTGCTCATTCTTGCTTTAAATTTAAATGTTTTTAGCTAGGCATGTTCAACCTGAAGGTTCAGTCAAAATCAAGTGAAAGGGAAAGCAAACAGTATATGATTATTGGTATCTTTTGTAATATTTAGACTGTACTAAGATAATGACATGTATTATATATCATGTAAAGAATGTAGTAAAGGTTGCGTACTTGGGATTAGACTCTGATAAATGTAAGTTAAGTTTGATATTTATATTTTTGTTATTATTATTAGTATTATTCTGCTCATAGAAATGGTATTGTAAAGCACTGAATTAGGGCTTCAAGTACCTGAATTTGGGGGCATTACAGGGGTAAAAGTCAGGGGCATTTTTGAACCTTCTCCCTATATTTATTTACATTCTTGTCTGGCCTGGAGATCACTTCGTGGACTTTTACTTCTTATATATATATATACCAATTTTATAAATATCTGCTTTAATCGCTTTCATAATGTAGATATTTAATCGTTTAGCTTGCGGGTTAGATTTGCCTCAATCTGACTACTTCTAACTTTAACCGGTTCAAAGTGACTAAACTGGAACCGTTAAAGCTAGAATGGTTTAGATTTACTCAAATCTAGTTCTTTTTTCTAGCTTTTGTACATATTCTTTTTTCATGTGAGCCTATGAATCATGTGATCACAGATTCAGTCCATAAATCTAGATTTGGTTCTCGTGATGGACATTTTGTAGCTGCAACTAGCTTGTAAATTATCTACGATGTCTGGATATCCTTATATGCCCACATGGAGTTCGGCACTGCTATGTATCTTATTTTCTCGAAGATGCCATGCATCTCAAAAATAAAAGTAATCAAGCCAAACATTTAATAAAATGGAAGTATCAAAGGCCTCAATTACTATTAAGCACAAGGGTTTAAAAAACCTATTTTACAAAACTTCAGAAGAATTAAGCTTCTATTTATAGGAGAATGGACTAAATAGTAACTAATTTATGAACGGTCCAGATTGATTTACTATTAGAATGGACGGTCCATTTGATTACTATTAAAACCACAACCGATTTGGTCTAGATTGATTTACTTTTAAAACCACCATCGACGGTCCAGATTGATTTACTTTTAAAACCACCACCGACGATCCAGATTGGTTTACTATTAAAACCACCACCAATGGTCCAGATTGATTTAACTTATTACACTTTAGTACCCCTAAAGTTTTCTAAGTTTGCATTATTCCCCTCTAACTTTTGTAATTCACTTATCTTCAATAAACACATTCTTAATACTTCAACAATTATTCATCATTAATATTATAACTCACAATATTTAACAACCAGATCGTTCCCAGGAAAGAGGGGGTTTTCCAATAAAGATTTCTCCCTATTGGCGCGCAATTAGGTGACCAAACCCCTCCTTGACAGAACTTTCTAGACATGGTCAATATTGCAAATAATAATATGAATAACTTTGTTGTCTCAATTATTGATTTAATAATAAAATATTATGCAGATGATAATGTGACAATAATTGAATCAAATAACGTGAGATACTATATGCAACAATTCATCGTATCAATAATTGAGTATAATCGAGCTTACTTCTCACGTAAGCATCAATAATCAATAATTGTGTGTGCTACTATTCAACCACGCCAGATTCTTGTATTTTTTACCACCGGGTAGTTCAACAGTTTAACGGTAAAACTTTCATCGTTATTTTTATAAAAAGATATTTCTGTCATTTTCTAACTACGACAATACTTCTGTTGTGGGGTCCACCAATAATTGTATCGTCATATGAATATTCTCTGTTAAAATGAATATTCCACGACCGATCGAATATTCATTGACACAACGAATAATTTATATCAACTTGCTTACTTTGCAAAATTTTTCAAATATTACCCACAACTATAACATTATATCATATCCACACCATAATATTCAAAAATATATTTCAAGAAAAAAATTATTCTTTATTCAAAAAAGTTGGGGTCTTACATTGGGCAATACAGAAGGAAATGTATTAAATGTTTTAAATATTCTGTATTTTTAGTGATTTTAATATTGAATAATGATGTAAAGATAGATTAAAGTTTTATTGTTACTGGTCGAGAAGGAGAATATTATTGTATGAATTTTTGGGGTCGTTACAACAAAGGTGGAAGTGAAACAGCTTTGAAGAAGGAACCTAATGCATAAAAGCTTCACTCAACAAGGATGAGAATGCCACTGAAGATGACAGCTAAGCTGAGAGCCGAGAAGGCCAAATAGATAGCATTCAAAAAAGTGGCAGAGCACAAAGAAGATCCAGAGAGCCACTCTACAAATTACCATGAACCGTAAGTTTAAATGTAATGGATGCGAACCATGTCTAGAATCATTCAAAAATGGTTTATGGATTACTAAGTGTCAGACGAAGTCTACCAAAAGCTCAAATACTTAGCAATCCTAAATGGTGATGGTGCACAGCTGACATCAGATAAAGATGAGCAGAACAGAATGAAGATTAGCTGCACCAAAGAAGAAATGTTCCAGTATCTATGCAGAATGCAAAGAGGACCATGCCTAGCTGCTAAGTACATAAGATGTTCATGCTTCAAGACATCTTAGTAGCAAGGCACCAACAACAACAACATCAACACCAACAAGTAGCCAGGGCCTAAGGTGTCCTTGTCCGGAGGGACTAAATGAAGTTCCAAGCCTGCTGGGCTTAAAGAGTTCCTAAGGAACTAGAGGAGTTCCAAGCCTGTTGGGCTTGAAGAGTTCTTAGTGATCTGAAGTTCCAAGGCGGCTGGCCTTGAAGGAATCTTAGTAATTCAGGGTGCTGCCCTTTCTTAGTTGAAATCCTGCGAGTTAATGTAGAAGAGTGGATTAAGAGCTTGAGTCTATAAACCACTTAAAATCCCTTGTGTCATTTACTTTATGTCATTTACATTATGTACTTAACTACTATAACTATTATGTATGTATTAATTGTTTACCACTTAACTAACTCTATGAACAATATATATATATATGTTCATGAATATATCAATAAATGGGATCTTTTACTTATTCCACTGTGCTTGAAAAGATTCTTATGTTTGTCATATGTTGATTCGTTAGCAA
Organism: Panax ginseng; assembly: GCA_020205605.1. Classification (NCBI taxonomy): domain Eukaryota; kingdom Viridiplantae; phylum Streptophyta; class Magnoliopsida; order Apiales; family Araliaceae; genus Panax; species Panax ginseng. Next base: position 46,195,030 of record CM035137.1, read on the forward strand.
CACAAACTAAAAAGGAAAAGTATTTGAAAATAAAAAGGATCTATTCAACCCCCCTTTCTAGATCTATTGTGTACCTACTTGGAACTAACAAATGCATGATTCAATAACTCAATTTCTTATTTGACAAGATCATAGCCTTAGCTTAATATTATTCAAGCAAGGTTTATTATTTTATTCAATGCTTATGCTTTTTAGTTATTTCTAAGCATGAGTTTAATGTATAGTTGGTTCACCTATGATTCTTAATCATTTTACATTAAATTGTTATTGATCACTCGTAGTGCTGTTAAGTCTTGTTGATTCAACTAATCCTTTAGTTGATGATCGTGAAACTCTAAATTACCCCCAAAGCTTATCCAAACCAAACTTCTTTGGTGCAGACTTGTACTCTAAAACTGAGAAGAACAACCCTATTATAGGGGAGTTATTTTATGCGATGCGTTTAGATGTTTGTGCACAATACATGGTACGAAGGGCTGATCACCCTAAGTACGGGAAGTCCCTACAATATTACGATTTAGGTTAAAGTTGAAGGATTACTTATAACCGTGGACATAGTTCGTGGTCTTGTGACCCTCAGTTACATTTTGTATGTTGATTCTAGTTTTTGATTATCATTGACAGAGTATTATTCAACTATAATGAGCTTATTCATTGGCATTTATTATGTAACAATCCGGAATTTCAAATTATAATTTTAAATATTTATTGAATTATCTAAATATTTATTTGAGGTGTTTATTGTTGAATAAATATTTTATTGATGTGGTTATTATTAGTAAATATTTATGAATTAAATTTATTAGATAATATTCTAAATTAATGTAATTTATAATTTAGAGAGTTGTAATATAACATGAGATGTTATATTGTTGTTTTGATTTAATAATTTAAGTGGTATGTTAAATTATTAAATAAAATTATAATGAAATTATAATTTTGTTATATTTGTTTGAGTGGGATATTTATTTAAAATATAGTATGTATAATTAATTTATTTGATTAATGTGGGATATAAAAATCCAAATAAATAATATGTGATTATAAATCATAAACTAAATTATTTATTAAAATAGATTAAAGGAGTTTAATTTAGTTTTTGCCAAACAAGGCTTAAAATATTATGTCTTTATTTTAAAGACTTTTTGCCAAATAAAGCCTTATGGCTTTTGTATTTTGAATTTTATTATAATAAATAAAATATATTTATAACTGATAACTTATTATTGTTTTTATCACAACGTCGGTTATAAACGTTTGGTTTTATGCATTAGGCTTAGTGTTTTTTACGTAAAAGAAAATTGGCCTAAGAGGAGAAAAGAAGAGAAAAAGTTCAGAGATAATTGAGAGAGAACTGAGAGAAAACCTAAGAGTTTCAAGTGATTTCCAGCAATTTTAGCAAGGATTACAAGCCAAGTGGAGGTATTTTATCTAACCTTAGTATTATATATATATATATATATATATAAGTTTACTGCATAACCTATATGTTCTGTGAATTCGATTTTTATAGAATTGTTGCTATATAACTGAATTGTGATGATTATATGTGTTGGTTATGTTTGAGTTTGTGTGTAAACAAGAATTCGTATGCTAATTACAGTTAAAAAGGAAAAAAATAATGACAGTATGTATTTTCTCATATTGCTTATGAAAGTACCGATTATGGTGGTCAATTTGTATGTTAATATGTGAATTTAGGATTTATTATACTAGTTCATTAAGAAAAGAAGATAACGTAGTTTGAATTTTAGTAATTTGGACAAGAATTGTGATCACAGTGATGATTTCTATAAGGGATGTCAAAAATTGAGTTTTTATATGAAAATATGGAATTTGAGGATTTAAATTAGTTAAAGTGTTGTTAAATTGTTCTATGTTGATGAATATGTGAGGAAACATATTTGTAATATTTCTATATCAATTGTTTGTGTTAAATCCACTGATTTGTGGGTGAAATTCGTGTTAGTTGGGCTACAATGACTCATCTGTTCACAAACCTTTCTAGTTCTCGTTCACATATGTACCTGGCAATTTCAAGTGCAGAATGCCAAGGCGCAAGCATTGCTATTCTTGATCCCCCAGATTTGTGTGTATGGTAGCAATTGCGCCATACCCTGTCCTGAGATAGTGACTTCTGCTGCTGCTACAGTTCTGGGATAACAACATACCTTGGTCTAATGATGTGTTAATGTAATAAAAAATTAATAACAAGGTAAAAACAGAATCGTGTTATGTGGTTAGTAATTTCAAAGTTTTAAAAATGAATAGTAAGTTACGAACGCGATATGTTAGAACTTAGTGTATATAATGATTAGTAAATAAGTGTTGTGAAGGTTAACACTTGAAATTTCTGATATTTACCTAGTAGCATAAGACTTGTACTAAATTAACAAGTTTAGCTAGAAATTGGTGATATTTTGGAAGTGGATGTTAACATGTCTAATAGATATTGTGATTGCACTAAAATGTGTAGGATATTGAGCACGTGAGTGGTAATTGTATAGCTTACTTAAGAGGCAAGTTCCCTAACCTTTGCTACTTTATTATTCACAGAAGGTTACTTTTCAACCGCATGCTATACATATGCAAATTCTCTATCTCTAATCTCTTGTTGAGCAATTTATTGTTATGCAAGTTCTTTAACCTTCATTTATTATTGAGCTAGTTAGTTAATCTTTATTTCTTTATTCCAAGCGAGATTACTTTTGTTATTCAAAGTCCAGTAATTTTATTGTAAGAAATGTGTTTATTCACTACTAATAATCGTTGTTTGATCTTCGCTTCTCCAATGTCATTGTACTATCTTACATTATTATACATCAACTCTAAGTTACCTAGTGATTCTTTACCAATTTAACCAATCCTTAGTTAATGAATGTTCTAAACTCTAAATTACCCTTGAAGTCAACCCAAACCAAACTTCCTTTGGTTTGTCATGTACTCACAAAATTTTGAAAGTATGTTGTCGATGATAACATTTGTTCAATTTAGAAGTTGTTAATACTCTAGCACTTATTGATTCATCGATATACCTTGTTCATGAAGATATTATATGAGATGCCCCCAAAATAGGTCCACACGACCCATTCTGAGTCGCCAGATATCACACTATAAAAATCAAATACACACTTCATTTATACAATCGTTGAATCGTGTAGTAGAAATACGATAATAGATAAGCTATGAGTTTTAATACAATATTGTCTCGTGAATGATATCCAACTCAAATTGTTACAATGCCATATAAAATACTGCAGCAAATAGTTTAAGACCCCAAAGAAGAACGAGAAGATTACTATCATATTCATTCTAATGAGGTGCACTTTTGACGCTTTCAAAGTCGGGTTCTCATCACCCTATTGTTGTTCGCCAAAATCAATTATTAAGTGACGTATAAAATACGATACACACATCTGAGGTCCTCAATACAATTATCTATTGCATGTCATGCCGTTTTATAATGTATTGAGAAACTTCGACAGTCTCGGACCATCACACTATTTCCCTATTATCACCGCTCGACCCAACTACACTATTATTACCTGAAAGGAATTGTGAAGCAAAAAGGTGAGCACAACTATCCTAGTAAAGAATATCATGACTAAAGATAATTTAAATATCAATAGCTTTTGTTAATAATAAATCAGAGATTTAGAACATATGGAAGATGATAAAACTTTTTAACCATAGTTGCAGCGGAACGAACAATCCATTAAAAGAGTCAAATAAACCATCAGGTCTATTATCTTCTACATGTTAAAAGTCCACCAATAATGTTTTATCCCTGTAACATCAATCAACAATTCTTGTCCACAATTATATGAATAACTCATAACCATAATTGTGATTCTGAATTTTCTTTTCGCACCCAGGACGAAGATAATTTTCATCACCTATATTCACCTGAAACATCAAAAATCATGGTTATACCAAATCACAATTCCTGCTCATAATCATACTCACAAATTCATCTTTACACTACGGTCAAAGATATACAACTGTATAACCAATAACAAACAGTTCATCTTTGCACTATAGGGCAAAGATATACAACTGTAAAACAAATAACCAACATTCCATCTTTTCACTACAGGCCAAAGATATACAATTGTAAAACCAATAATGCTGACACTCGACAATAAATAAACCATCAGATCGAATCATCCCCGCTTTTCGACCAAGGATATTCATTAAATCACATCCATGAATTAATATTTCATTGCTGAGACTTAGCTCAATAATTAATCCACATCATCGAATCATCCCTGCACTACAGGCCAAGGATATTCATTAATATCACGACCACGAATTATATATGCACTACGGGCCAAAGATAATCATGTTTTCATTAACGGTCCTGATCATGCCATAAAACAATTCATCTTTGCACTCTTGGCCGAAGAGAATCCATAGCCATAATCATACAAAAAACTGTCCATCAATGCACTACGGGCCAATGAGGACTTTTTCCACATTATTTATAACATTACGGTCATGATTATACCGAATAATCCCTGGTCATAATCATACCAAGTCCATCTATGCACTATAGGCCACAGATAACTTTCAACATAATATAAACATGAGAATGATGACAATGATATAAGCATTAATCAAACAAAAATAAGGATAAATATTAAAGACTTTAAATTTATCCAAATATTATCAATCACATAATAAAGTCATAATCTAATATTATAACAATATTTTAATTATTTCTTAAACTTATAAACAATTTATTTCAATTGTTTACATTTTACCAAATAATGCATTTAATCATTCAAAAATGCCATACTTATAAGATTTCATCACCAGTGATTAAATCCCTCATCAAAAATATGCATATACCTTATATAGGATTTCCAAGCCATAAAATCCTATTTTTCAACTTTGTTACTTCACATAACATATTTAACTCATATGTTCGTAACTAAACCATTTTTATGAAAAATACCAAATCAGTCCCAAAAATATTTCTTTTCTGGGAATATAGTACAATATAGTCCCATAATGAACATATATTTTTCTCGAAAATTTTAAAATTCATTTACTATTTTTCAAAAATCAATTTTTAATTAATTCCTTAAGAAATTAGCTACCTCAAGTTTAACTCCAGAAATTCCCAAATCTTGGCAGGGTCTTACACATATTAACATGAGCTTCTAGTTTAAATTTCATGGTCATCGGAGTTATAGAACTCCGGTTATAGCGTTTTTCGTCGGAAAAACCTAAATATTGAAATGGTCATAACTTACTCATTTTAAGTTGAAATGAGCTCATTTTTGGATAGGAGGTACCCTATACTATATACCTTCATGTCCCTCAAGGCCAGAATTTTTCTCACAAATTAAGTGGCCGAAATAGCCCTTCTAAAAATCTGGATAGTAGCATTTTGGTAATTTCCAACTTTTGACTCCTTTGCAAAAATCAGTCCACACAAAAATCTACAATACCTTTTCCAGTTATTCAACTTGGAGATGCTACAAAACTCATAGATCTAACTCTAGAACTTGAGCACACTCAAAAATTCAAAATATAATAGGAGATATGGTCAATTGAATTTTATTTTCCATTTTCACCAAAATCTGATTTTCAACCCTTTGTGATTTCTAAGAAACTTTCATGTTTTCACATAATAACCAACATAACTCATCATAACACTTACTAATACTTCATATACCCGTGATTTTCAATAGTCCAATGCTTTTATTATGACTCTCATCATAATCAACGTAACCAGATTATTTTCACAATTTAGTAAGGAATGAATATAAAGGATCATTCACCATGCATGTGGTAATCCACATAGACAGGTTATTCCAACAGAATAATAAAGAATGGAATAATAGAAGGATTCACCATGCATGCGATAGAGACCGCACAGACAGGTTATTCCCAACAGAATAATAAATAATGGAACTAGGTCCGACGTAAATGCACAGACAGGATATTCCGATAGAATAATAAATGCGGAATAATAAATAATAGAACCAGGTCCGGCGTAAATGCACAAACAGGATATTCCAACAGAATAATAAATGCGGAATAATAAATAATGGAACCAGGTCCCACAGTAACGCGATGCATGTGATATTCAAATGAATAATAAATGCGGAATAATAAATAATGGAACCAGATCCGGCGTAAAACACACAGACATGATATTCCGACAGAATAGTAAAGAATGAAATAATAGAAGAATTTCACCATGTATGCTATACTTTGCATAAACAGATTATTCCAACATAATAATAACGAATGGAATAACAGAAGAATTTCACCAAGTATAGGGTAGTCCACGTATACAGGTTATTCCAACAGAATAATAAAGAATGGAATAACAGAAGTTCTCTTTATGAATACAAAAGAAATACCCCTTATGAGTACAACAAATAATATCCCTTACCTTTGAAAGAAGAGTATTTCGACTGGTAGGGCGAGGATACACTCGAAGAAAACTTGTACTACGCTCAAAGCTTTCTTAAACTCTAAAGAAATACGCTCAAGATTATAGAAGAAAAACTCTATCTATAGTTTCTCGCTCTAGAGTTTCAATTGAATTAAGTAAGAAATAATGAAGGAATGAGATTCTATTTATAGAAGAATGGACCGCATAGTAACTAATTCATGAATGGTCCGATTAATTTACTTTTAATCGGACGGTCCATATTTAAAGCAAAATCTTTTAAATAAAATATAATATATTCTATTTATAATCTAATAAAATGAATAACTTTATAAAAGTATTCATTTTTTATATAAAAAAAATTACTATGGAAAATACTATGCATAATAAAATATAATATATTCTATTTATAGAATAACTTTATAAAAGTATTTTGTTTTATATAAAAAAATTTACTATGCAAAATACTATGCATAATAGAATATAATGTATTCTATTTATAGAATAACTTTATAAAAGTATTACATTTTATATAAAAAACTTTTACATTTTATTACATTAATAATATTAATAAAACAAAACCGAGTGACTTATCACGTAAGCATTAATAATCAATACTGTGTGTACTACTATGCAACCATGCATATTACTTTGTACTTTTACTACTGAGTAGTTCAACAGCTTTTATAATAAGACTTCCTAGTTATTTTTATAAAAATATTTTGTCGTTTTCTCAATCCAACAATAATTACGTTATGGGGTCCACCAATGATTGTACCGTCGTACGGATATTCCCCGACAAAAAGAATATTTTATATCAACTTGCTTACTTTGCAAAAAATTTCACATATTACCCTTAACTTTAAACTTTTATCAATTTAACTATTTACCAAAATAAATAAAAAATTGAATACTTTTATTTCATAAAATTTGGGGTCTCACATTATAATCAAACTCTTTAATAGTTATTGGTCTCTATCTGATTCAACCAGTATTTGGTTGATGAGCATTCTAAAAATCTAGAATTCCTTTGAGGTTAATTCCCAACAAAACTTCCTTTGGTTCGGAACCTGATAATCTAAGCTGAGATGAACAACCCTATATTAGGGGATTATTTTAGAGCTACGCAATTGCGTTAAAATATTTGCACAATACATAGTACAAAGGGTTGATCACCTGGAGTACAGGATGATGATCCATATAGTCGTTTAAACTGTTAAAGGTTACAGTAGAAACACCTGTTAAAGATTACAATCCATACTCGCATGTTCATTGTCAATTCCATGCAAGTACTGAAACGAATGGTTATCAAGCATTCATACATGCAAAATAATCATAATAGAAATCCCATATGATATGTAAAACAGCCCCATCAATCAAGCATGCAACTAAACTACATATTAAAATCTGTTAGAATCCCATAATGGAGTTTAGTTCATGACTGAACCAAAAGCCATTACTGCTTATACCTACAAGTGATTGTGAACACATTCGTGCAAACCGAAAGCATTTAAACAGCAACATGAATTTCACGTGTAAATCATTATATCTCAGCTCATGTTGTCCACAATACTCAAGAATCTTTCAAAATTCACTATCATCATTGGCTAGACAAAATTTCTATAAAGCTAAACATTGTGAGACATGCAAACTAAAACATACTAGCATAAGCAATAATAACTAAAATCTAAAAATTTTCTGCAAAATTTTATCTAACACATAAACATGAAAAATTAAAACATGCAAAAACTAAATGAAACTATATGCATCTATACTACGACCTAATACCCCAAACTTATAATATTCAATGCCCCATTGAATGAAGGTAAAGAATGCAGATAAACTCCCCCAATGATGGCTATACCACCCTCCTGGGTGGTGAATCAGTAGTGGATATGGCACCTTTGTCTCAAACCGAGGCCACTCGAGCATTGTGCCTTGTTGTGCAAAGGCCTCTTGACAAGGCCCTCGTGAGACCCATAGAAAACACTCCAAAATTGTCATATATGGCATCAACTCGTCGTTCCAACCTTCTGAGCTAGAGATCACCAGAGGAGCTTGTGGTCGTGTTGGCGGACTGCCTCATAGGTGCGAGGGGGGTCATATGGTTGCTTTGGAAAAGTGGGGTGGAGGATAAATCCTCTTCCTCGTGGGTGTGTACGCCTCACTCCAGATCCTCAAATTTAGCAATGGTGGCATTTGTGATGTCCTAGCTTGGATATTGCATTTGTTCATTGCCCTAGTTGCATCCCTGATGAGCATATAGCATGGCTACCACTGATGCGTGTGGAATGCTCCTAGTGGTACTTCCCCTCAGATTCTTCAAAATATTTTGATGAATCAAATGACCCACGTCAATATACTTGCCAGTAATTATACCCCACAGAATTATGGCCCTTTCCGTCGTGATCTCATGCTGATGAGACAAAGGCAATAACTTGGCACAAATGAACAGATTCCACGCCTTGGCATATCGATTCAGTGCAGCTACTGGGAATATGCGAGGTTGGGTCGTGCCGAGTTTGTAAGTCCACTTCGTGCCTGGCACGCACAATTCAGCAATAACAAGCTCCAAGTCTGTTTCCATATGTGCCCCTGTGATCCAATTGGCAGCCCCTCGTGGTGGTGTCTCAGTGAGTATGAAAATTGTTACGATGGTAGAAGTGCATGGTCTATCTCGAAACCTTGAACCATAGCGATATATCGCTCATGGTGACTTTAGCATTGGCGTAAAACTCTCGACTACGCTCATCGGGCAGGCGTGGGAGGGCGATCGATCCACCCGACCTCGTTCTGGATCATGGCACATATTTGGCCATCCTGTTACTTTGGTTTGAATCCTCTTTCCTTGATAAATGTTTTTGCTACTATTCGGTAATACTCTGATGGGCTTCCAAACACGAGGAACTTGGTGTGATCAACCATATCCTCCCTTGTTTGCCCGAGAGAAAAAGATGAAGAAGAGGATGAAGTTTGGCGAGCTCTTTTTTGGACCCATTTGCAATTGATAACGATAGTGCGGTGATTTGTTGAGAATGAGTGCTAGGAAAAGCTTTGATTTTTGTTTCCACAATCGATGTCGCACAACCTCTCTTGAACCCTAGCTTTATCTTTGAAGTGATGAGGCGTGGGTAGATGTAGAACGTGGGTGGATGATTACGTGTTGGAGAGATTGATGGCTTTGATTTATGGCGATAGAGAGGAAGTTGAGGAAGCGTGCGTTTGTGGGAGAAAGCTTTGTGATTTTGGTCATGCTTTAATTTCAAATAAGACTCAAACTGATCTCCATCACGTTTTAAACTTAAAAAAAAATTCAAGTCGGTCCGCGCACAGCCTACACGAATGTTCGAGGTGTTGCATCTTGGCAGAACTGCAGGTGGGCTTGTTCGATGTATAGCTTTTGGTAGCGTGGTAGCGTGTGGCATATATAGTTATTTCTGCTTGTGATGTAGGAAAGCATGAATCTTGCCTTTGCTAATGTTCAATCTACTCTGCATATCAGTGATGTCTTCAAGTGTATGGACCTACATAGACATGAATGCACACTCTTAAGATATGAATTAATGATCAAATAAAGTCTAACCTCTTTTAAACATTCTCACTGCACTTCCCTCTACACACTCATATCATGCAAATCTGACATATTATCAAAAATGAACTAAATATAAACTACCACAACAATCTAAGCTGAATAAATAAAGAGATAATAGAGATAGAAGTAATGGGTTTCCTCCCATCAAGCGCTAAGTTATTATCAATTAGCTTGACTGTCTCTGAATCTCACATCAAAGGAAGAATTGAGGTGACTTTCTTCTTGTCCACCTGACCTCGAAATTTAATGACTTCAACTTTTGTCAATGGCTCTACCTTCAACTCTTGATTTTCACCCGTTATACACCTCAACGGTCCATAATTCCCCCGTTTCTGTACCTCATCATTTAGGTCCTGATACACAAAGTCAACCAGGAAGCATTCTTCTTCATCCGTTGGGAACTTTATTGCCTTGAAGACATTAAAGGTGACCTCCTGATCATGTACACACATAGTGAGTTCCCCTTTTTGGACATCTATCGAAGTTCTGCCTGTGGCCAAGAATGGTCTCCCCAGTATTATTGGTATGCTTTTTTCCTCCTCGTAGTCTAAAATGATGAAGTCAGCTTGAAAGATAAACTTGTCTACCTTTACCAACACATCTTTAACAATTCCCCATGGATAAGTGATGGATCTGTCCGCTAGCTGTAATGATATGTTTGTCGGCCTTGGAGCCGGCAATCCCAACTGATTGAACACTGACAAAGGCATCAAATTTATACTTGCCCCCAGATCACATAAACACTTACTAAAGCTCATCTTCCCGATTGTGCACGAAATTGTTAAGCTGCCCGGATCCTTCAGCTTTGGAGGTAATTTCTGCTGATGTACTACACTGCATTCCTCTGTCAAGGATATTGTCTCAAATTCATCTAGTCTTCTCTTCCTTGACAATATACCCTTCATAAACTTTGCATAGCTTGTCATTTGTTCTAATGCCTCGGCGAGCGGTATATTAATCTACAGCTTTTTAAATACCTCCAAGAACTTACTGAATTATTTATCTTCCCTCTACTTATTTAATCTTTACTGATCACGATACTTGAGGGTGAACCGGTGGTTCTGCGCATCTTAAGTTTCTCCTCTAAACTTGTTTTATCCTTCTCGACTTCTTTGTGACTTCAGATTTTCGATTTTCTTTCTTTTCATTCACTGCTCTCTGTCTCTCGCTGCATGCGACATCCCTTTGTAATCGGTAGCGGTAGCGTGACTTGCACAGGCTGCGCCAGATCTTTCCGTATCTTAATGTGATAGCTTGGCACTGTTCCTTCCCGTCTCTTCGCGGATTTGTCTCTATATTACTTGGCAAGGAACCTTGGGTACTGTTGTTAAGCATGCTCGCCATTTGCCCTATTTGAGTCTCCAAATTCTTGATAGCCATTGCTTGGCTTTTGATCATAACTTCCGTGTTTGCCATGTATTTCAACATCATCTCCTCCATTTCTGATTTCTTTTTACGGTGAGGAAGCGGTTTTGGAGTGTGATGTTGTTGTTGTTGAGAAAATCCGGTGGAAACGGTGGTTTTGATGAAAACTATATAGATGAGATATTAACTGCATTTGATTCTGTTGATTCGATTTGGGCCGATTCTCTTGATTCCCTTGGTTGTTAGACCAATGAACTTTGGATGGTTTACATTGTTGGGGTGGTATGTGTTCAAACCCGACCTTGGTCTTTTCTGTAATTGCTCACATCTTGTCATGGGCTTCTGGTGATAACACATTGATCCGTGGAGTGACCCCACAACTCTCTCTGACGAAACGAAGGCAACTTAAATCACCTTTACGCTTGAAGTATTTATCTTCTTTGCCATAGGCGCCATCTGCGTCTTGAGAAGCTGCGTAATAGCATCTACCTCCAACACACCTGCAACCTTGGGCTGTGGCATCCGAGATGTAGGATTCTAAAAATTATTAACTGCCATAGTCTCAATAAGGGTGTAGGCCTCGTTATAGCTTTTTGCCCATAATGCCCCTCTAGCAGCAGCATCTACAATAGGTCTTGATTGCCAGCCTAATCCATTATAAAAGGTATTGATAACCATCCAATCCGGCATATCGTGATGCAGACACTTCCTTAGCATCTCTTTGTATCTCTCCCATGCTTCATATAAGGAATCTCCATGTTGCTGCTCAAACTGGCACATAGTTGTCCTCATCTTTGCAGTCTTAGCCATTTAGAAGAACTTGGCTTGGAATTTCTGTGCTATGTCCTCCCATGTAGTGATTGACCCTGACGACAAAGAATGAAGCTAACTCCTCGCCTTATCCTTCAATGAGAATGGGAACAATCTTAGTATAATAGCATCCTCCGTCACACCGTTATATCAGAATGTATCACAAATCTCGATGAAACTCAACAGGTGTTCATTCGGATCATCCATAGCAGCACCCCCAAATTGAACCGAGTTCTGCACCATCTGAATAGTGCCCGGTTTAATCTCAAAAGTATTTGCTGCTATCGCCGGTCTAACTATGCTAGACTGTAGTCCATTTATATTCGACATGGAATAATCTCTTAGAGCCCGATGCTCTTCTCTTTGCTCAATTCTCTATTTTCTACCATACTAACTGTAGTACTTTCTAACTGTGCTTACAAATTTCTCCGCACACTTGCTTTCCAACCCCTTCCATTGATGTTATCCTGCGCTGGTGTTAATTCTGAGTTAGATGATCGTGTGTGCAGAAAAATCTACAAGTACCTGAAACCAAAAACAAAACAAAAAATAGAAATGAGAAATGATCAGAATTGTCTAAGTCATATAATATAGCTTGAAACTGATGATAATTATTTAAATTAACTCCTTTCCCCGACAACGGCGCCAAAAACTTGTTGCCTCTTTTTCAGTTCTAACAAAAAGAGATCTAACTCATGCAAGCATGCATGTGTCAACAAACAATACAGAGTAAGTAGAGTATCGATCCCACAGAGAAAGTTGTCAAATTTAAACTACTATGCATCAATTAAATCACTATATCTATATGCTTAAACTAATAACTATATTGGTAAAATTAATCTAATTGCAATTAACAACTAAAACAAGAATAAAATTGGAATAAACCAAGTCTAGAAATAATGGGATCCTAACTTCATTTAATACTTCATCTAATTACCACTATCATGCAAGAATTGTTCACATATCACAGGAAAGTAGCCAAGAGCACTAATAGAGTCATAGCCATTTTTCAATGCACTATGACCTACTTACACAGCCTCCACAAATGATAGACTCAAGTGTAATCATCAATATAACCAAAATCACTATATGTATGTGCAATTACAATCAAACTAAATTTAAGCACATGCCCTTATTTTCACTCATATGGTGAAACAAAGATATGTCTATCTCTGTTCACAAAATACACAAGCCATATAAAACAACCCCATATCGTATGCTATCATATTTACAATACATACTCGCATGTTCATTGTCAATTCCATGCAAGTACTGAAACGAATGGTGATCAAGCATTCATACATGCAAAACAATCATAATAGAAATCCTATATGATATGTAAAACAGCCCCAACAATCAAGCATGCACTACATATTACAATCCGTCAGAATCCCATAATGGAGTTTAGTTCATGACTGAACCAAAAGCCAGTATGGGATCAAAGATAAACATGATTAACAAACAAACAATTGAAAGATGAAGGATAAAAAGGATCAAACCTAATTGCAAGTTGTAAACCAATATCAACGTTCAACTCCTCATAAAAATCCAGCAAAACAATAATAATAATCCACAATGACAGAAAATCCCAAGAAGAATTGGAAAAGATGGAGTTTAGGCTTCGTTCTACGTTGGAATCTCTCTCGTTGTGTAAACCCTAGTTACTATATGAAAATACGTCAAAAGTTATCCAAGTTATGTCTGACGCCAGTCAGATATCGTTTTAAAACAACTTACAAACCTTTTAATTAAAAATTAAAATAAAACAAATCAGCAGCTTCAGCCATCGCGCGCGACCGCGCGCCCTTGCTGTAGAATCCTCACGCAGGCGCGAGACTTGCAGTAAGTCATGTTGTCTAGTTGGGATCTCATGCGGACGCGCTTCCCTAAGCTTATCCTGCCGCGCGGTTGCGCGGCTTGCAGTCTGTGGATTACGGTTACGCTCTTGCATCGATCACATTCTACTACTCCTTCCTTTGTTCCTCTATGCTTAGTCTTCTGCTCTATTTGATCCTCATGCCACGCATATCCCAGCTTGTGCCTCACCTCATGCATCCATTAGTCTTGTTCCCTCTAATACCACCAAATTAGGCCGTTTCCTGCACTTTTTCACCAAAAGGAGTTCTCAGTACATGCAATGCAAAATAACATGAAATGCAACTAAAACAAACTAAAATGTACTTGAGATGGGCATAATTCACGTAAATTGATATCCAATAAGTAGGTATAAAACCCACTTATCATTAATCATAAACTCTTATGAAGTTTATACCTTACTAGAATCTGGGTTCTACACATTCATTTATCTCTCCTGCTTGTGCTCAACGTTTAAACTTGATTCCGGAGAAATTAGACTTTGACTTATCCGTGGAAACTCCGTTAGGAGAAACTTTCATTACATCCACTATTTATAAATCTTATTTGATCCAAATTAGCACCATCACATTACTTGTTGATCTTATCTCTTTAAAGATACTTGCATTTGACGTGATTTTGGGGATTAATTGGTTAACGACTCATAATGCCAAAATTGATTACTTTAAGTAAGGTTGTTAGTTTTCATATTCCTAACCAACCTACTATGCAAATTCAAGCAACTAAACCACTAAAATCAATCATTGTCATATCAAGCCATAAAGCCATTCGTTTATTGAAAAATGGATGTCAAGCTTTCTTAGCCCATGTTATGGATTTGAATAAAGACAAGTCAGATTTGAATAATATTTACATTGTTAGTGAATTTCACGATGTATTTCTGAAGAACTTCTGGTCTACCCCATAACATGAATTTGAATTCTTTATTGACCTTGAACTGAGTACAAAGCCCATTTTAAAACCCCATATTGAATGGCTCTGTATTGAACTTTAGGAGTTAAAGGTCCAACAACAGGAGTTGTTAGACATCGGTTTCATTCGTCCTAGTACATCTCCTTGGGGTGTTCCTGTTTTATTTGTAAAGAAGAAAGACGGGAGTGACCGGGAATTGAACCATGTCACCATCAAGAATAGGTATCTGCTACCTCGCATTGATGACCTCTTTGACCAGTTGCAAGGAGCACAATTCTTTTCAAAGATCAATCTTCGTTCATGATATCATCAATTGAAGATTAGAACTGAGGATATTCCAAAGACTGCCATTAGAACTCGGTAAGGGAATTATGAATTCTTAGTCATGTCTTTTGGATTGACTAATGCTCCTGCGACTTTCATGGATATGATGAACCGAGTATTCAAGGAATATTTGGATCAGTTCGTTGTTGTCTTTATTGATGACATCCTCATATATTCCAAAAGTCGTGAAGATCATAAGCATCATTTGAAGGTTGGTACTTCAAATGCTTCGTGAAAACAAGCTATATGCCAAGTTGAAGAAATGTGAGTTTTGGCTTGACGAAGTAGCATTCCTTCAAAGACGCGTCTTTGTCAAAACATGGAGTATTTGTTGACTGACGAAGATTGAAACAATACAAAGTTGGGAGCAACCTAAGACAATAACCAAAGTCCGTAGCTTTACGGGCTTATTTGGTTATAATCGGAGATTCGTGGAAGGATTTTCTCGAATAACTACTTTGTTAACTCAATGACTCGAAAAGATACAAAATTCATATAAAAGCGTGGAATACGAGAAGAGTTTTCAAGAGCTTAAGAGGAGACTTATTTCGCACTGTTATTACGACAATACCATATGGTTCGGATGGATTTGTTATCTCTGATGCTTGATGAAGGGTTTGGATGTGTTCTCATGCAACATGGGAAGGTCATAGCCTATGCTTCAGCGATAACTCAAAGATTATGAGAGGAATTACCCTACTCATGATCTAAAGTTGGCGACTATCGTTTTCGCATTGAAAATTTGGAGACACTATCTATATGGGGAGAAAGTGGAGATATATTCACACCATAAAAGCCTCAAATATTTTTTCACCCAAAAGGAACTCAACATGCGACAACGACGTTGACTCGAGCTGTTGAAAGATTATGACCACACCATTCAATACCATCCTAGAAAAGCAGACGTGGTAGTTGATGCATTAAGTAGAAGATCATATATGAGAACGAGTGCGATGTTGTCAACACAAAGGCCCGTTTTGTGTGATTTACAAAAGATGAAGATAGAATTCAAGACTCCGGGGACCCATGCAATGATGTCAAGTATGCGCATAGAACCAACTTTAATCGATAAAGCTAATGTTGCTCAAGGCACAGACCCGGAGCTGATGCGTATGAAGAAGAAAGTACAAGAAGGTATTATCCCAGAAGCAAGAATCGATGAAGAAGGAATACTTCGAGTCAACTCCAGACTTTGTGTTCCTAACGACTCTGATTTGAAGTACAAGATCATGATGGAGGCACACAATATGCCGTTTGCATTCCATCTTGGAAGTACCAAAATGTATCATGATCTTCGACATACATTTTGGTGGAACAATATGAAAAGAGAGATCGCAAAGTTTATCTCGAGGTGTTTAACTTGTCAACGTGTAAAGGCGGAGCATCAAGTACCAAAGGTTCCATTGCAACCACTTGAGATTCCGAAATGGATGTAGGAACACATTACCATAGATTTCGTTATGGGTCTTCCCACAGTTTCTCAAGGCATAGATGCGATTTGGGTTATTGTTGATAGATTAACTAAGTCTGCTCATTTTTTGCCGATACGGGAGACATATTCCCTTGAACGTCTTGCTCATATGTATGTGAATGAGATTTTGAGGTTTGAATGGCATGCCAGTATCCATAGTTTTGGATCGTAACCCAAGATTCACTTCACGATTTTGGGTTAGCTTGCACAAAGCTATGGGCACAGATTTATGATTCAGTTCGGCATACCATCCTCAAACGGAAGGACAATCAGAGAGGACAATTGAAACTCTTGAAAATCTATTAATACTCTGTGTCCTAGACTTCAAAGGGAGTTAGGATACATATTTACCATTGGTGGAATTCTCCTACAACAACAGTTATCAGGCAAGTATAGTTGCGGCTCGTTCGAAGCATTGTATGGACGAAAGTGTCGCTCTCCAGTATGTTGGGATGAGGTGGGTGAAGCAACCTTGTTGGGACCAGAGTTGGTATGTATTACTATAGAAAAGATCCAAATGATTTGACAACGTATACAAATGGCACAAGATTGACAAAAGAGTTATTCGGATCTTCATCGAAAGGACGTCGAATTTAGTATTGGGGATCATGTATTGTTGCGTGTTGCACCATGGAAGGGAGTTACAAGATTTGGGAAAAGAGGAAAGCTCAATCCATGATTTATTGGTCCATTTTAGATTCTTGACTGAGTAGGAAATGTGGCCCATAGACTCGCGTTACCTCCAAGTATGTCTCGTGTTCATAATGTTTTTCACATATATGTGCTTCGTAAATATGTGAAAGACCTGAACCATATTATTGAGTTAGAACCAGACAAAATAGCCGAAGATTTAACGTACGAGGAGGTACCTATCAAGATCATGGATAAGAAGGAGCATGTCTTACGCACAAAGGTCATACCACAAGTTAAAGTTTTGTGGAGGAACCATGTTATTGAGAAAATGACCTAGGAGTTGGAAACGGAAATGAAAGCGAAGTATCCTCACCTTTTCGAAACACCAGGTATGTACGTTAATTTTGAGGACGAAATTTCATAAGGAGGGAAGGTTGTAACGACTGAAAAATTTGAATTTTAATGTAAAATAATTTTATTAAATTAAATAATAATAAAATCATATTATTTGTGATATCAAGATGGTTGTCATTCTATAACCTATTGATGTTCGAATGTTGTAGTATTTGAGCTACGTGAAGAAATTAAAGTGTTTGAATTTCTAAGACGAAAATAAAAGTTTTTCGAGAAATTTTCTGAAAAAAAACTATTCATCGATATTTGAACTTCCGAGAAATACGTAATGATAGAATATCAAAGTAAGACGGATTATGTAATAATAATCTAGTTATGGAAAATGTAGTATTTCGCTTGCGGACTTAATTCAAGAATATTAAGGAGAGCGAAGTATTAGTAACTAAGTATTAATTGTATGATACTTAGGTATTGTACAAGGGAATGAAAACGAGTATAATACGAAGTATTATACGAGTTTGTATGAAGAATGGAATATCATATATAACGAAGTTGTATACTGAAGTATATCTGAGAATAATACATGTACAATATGTATACGTATTAAGCAATGTTAATGGACTTGGAAGATTGGTTAACAATTGGTACAAGCCCAAGTAAATTATATGTTAAGGCCCAATGTTAATTAATAAACAAGTTAATGTTTATTAATGCAAGCCCAAAATGTAGGTTAATCTAAGTCCAAACTAAAGTCCAATGAATTGTTTGAACCATGGGGCAAACCATATTAATATGGTTAATGTGTAATGACCAAGATAAGTGGTGACCAAGTTAGTGTGGTAACCAAGATTAATAAGTAGTAACCAAGTTAAATGTGTGGTGATCAAGTTAATGTAATGACCAAGTAAAAGAATTAATGGCCAAGCAAAGGATAAATTTTGTGTTAGCCAAGTAATGATTAGTAAGGAGGTGGCTTAAGGAGGTGGGTGGATTTAATGACTAAATTGCCCTAACTTTGTAAGTTCTATAAATAGGGAAGGTTGGAAAGCCATTTAGCACTTGTTTAAACAATCCAACACTTACAAAGTGCTTAATTGGTAGAGAGTTTAAGTTACAAATAAGTCACTTCCATAAGCAAGAAGAAGAAGAAGAAGCTACTTACCAAGACTTCTAAAGTAAGACTTCTTCTCTAAATTATCTTCTATCTCTATTCATGATAAGTTGATAAGCAAAGATGAATTAAGGAACATGAATGTTAAGAAGTACGAAGAATGTGTAAGTAATGAACTTAAGCCACATAAGTTGGTAATAAGTCATTTAAGCTAGCATAAGTTATAAACTTATGTGAAAGTATTATGAACTTGTAATGAGTTTATTAATGGAAGTAAAGAATTTGTATGTATATGAATCATATATACATGAATAAAACTATATGTGAAAACATATATGCATGGTGATTAAAAGACTATAAATTTCATAAGTAATGATCAATGAAGCTATAAGTAGTTTATAATGGAATAAGTTATAAGCTCATGAATGAATAAAGTCAAAATCCAACAATGAAAATAAGTTATTGTATTAGGTTTATGGATGTGTGCATAGCATGAAATGAATGCAAGTGAAGTAATGAACAAATCCTAAGTAATGAAGATTTGCCGGAAATCGCACGATTAGACGATAATCGTCGAATTCGTGAAATTCCCAGATTAGAAGTCAAATTTTGAGTTTGAACTTAGAAGTGTTATTTTCCAATGGAGGCAAGTCATATTCATCATTTTAGAGTTGCGGACTCGAGAATGATCGAAATCCGACTTATAACGAAGAAACGAGCATTGAACGTTCACAAACGTTTATCGTTTACGTTAAAAATGAACCAATAGGTGAATTTTTAGCTAACGAAGTCAAATAGATAAAATTTTTGCATGAACGCATAGATTACATAATTTGTGAACCATAGGCTTTTGAACGAGCCAATTCAGAATTATAACGAAGAAGTTATGCGTCCGGGAAGTTCACAAAATTTAAAGTTTGAAAAAATTTTATGGTGCACAGAGTTGGCGCCACGGCGCCAACCCTAGGCCAAATGATGGAGTCGCGTTGGCCGAATAAAGATATGTTAGCATCTGAAACCCATGCCGCAGTGAAGTATATAGTATTAATGATGAAAGCCAGCAATACCATGAAAGCGCACTATGATATCTTGGAGTGGAAAGTGGCAGTCATGCTGCCCATTAAGTAAGGAGACTCAATGCCAAACACCAAGTCCAGGACTTCTCCACTGTTAACTCGCATGGCAACGAGAGTCAGTAGTAATAAAGCTAAGCGCAAATAGCACTAGTCTCGAAAGCAATGACAGTGAAGGATGTTTATAAGTATAAAGAAGGAATGATAATGGATTTAAAAGTAAACATACTTTAAGTAACATAAAGTAACATTGTTTAAACTTTGTTAAACCTTAAGGATGTTGTATAAAGGTTGAGATAACCTAATCAAATGAATGTAATTATAATGATGAACCGGAGCAAATAGTAAATGAATCTAATACACAATTAGATTGAGATGAAGGGTAAGATGTAGTCATATACATACTTGGGTATATATGACCTAATGTGAGGCATTATAGAGACTTGAAAGACTTGAACGTAAAGTATTTATACCATAGCAGACGCTAAAGGCAAGTATTCTAACTCTTGTCTCAATTCAATCTGAACAAGTTTTTGAAGTTCATGTATCCTTACGCATGAATTGATATTCAAGGAAGTTAAAGCCAATTTCTTTGGCTAGACTTGACATATTGAGTGGATTATTGATAATATATTCATCTGTTATCAAATGTTATTATCTTTTGTCAACTACTTGATATGGTTTTCAAAAGAAGACTGAAATGTTAAACAAATGTTTTTGTCGGTTAAACGACAGGCACGCGAGGTTGCCACTAATTAAACGTACATACGTTTAATGAATGTAGTGTTGATCAACATAGAGTACAATAGGCTGATCACCTAGAAGTGCTCATAAGTAATACTGGGCTTACGAACTTAGTTCTGGGTTGTCCTTTTCAAAGAAGAATGAAATGCTCGAGGTATCTGACCGGAGTGAATGTTTTGCTGAATATTGTTATTATTGTAAAACATTTTGAAAGAAAGATGAAGTGCTATTTTGAATCATCAATAGTACTTCATAACTATTATTCAGTTATTGAAGATATACGATTCGTATGTGTCTAGCATGTTGTTATTGAAATTATCATACTTGCTGAGCTAGTTATGCTCACTCTTGCTGGAACCATATGAATGCAGCTAAGACTGAACGTCCCGAAGGATCGAATAAGGATAAAGGAAAAGCTAAAGAAGATCATTAAGCTGTCTATGTAATAGTATAGGTTATTATTGTAATGTTATTAATATTATGACAATGAACCTTTGAAATGGGTTTAGAACTTGGGATAATGTAAATATTATTTTGATAATATAGAAGAGATGTTCTTTCTTTTGAGGCCTTTCAATTGAATGAATGTATGAATGTTAGTACAGTATAACACCATCTGTCGGGTTGGAAGATACCCGGATTTGGAGGCGCTACAGGTTGGTATCAAAGCCTAGGTTATAAAACTTAAGGGGGGATTAGAACCTTAAGTCATAACCTTAATAAAGAAATAAAAGATGAAAGATAACCTTATAAAAATGCATTATCTTAGGTTATGTGTTTTTATTATTCTACTAACGTGTACTAATCAAACTATATTGTTTTATTATAGATGTCAGGAGAAAATGATATGTATAGAGATATACATGTGGTGAGCGAGGATTCGGTTAATCGAGTAGAGATATTACCCAATCCCATAGCAGTAGAACCAGAGGTGGTGACAATCGAGTATGGAGACTCAGACGATTTAGACTACATGTCTATTTTTGATGGCATGCTAGAGGAAGAGGTGGACGTGATGTCCTTTGATCAGGTTCCACCTACGGAAGAGTTGATTACTAGAGAGTCAACGAAGGCACTATTTATGTCAGTTCTGGATAGAAACGTCCACTACTGTCAAGAAGTTAAGGAGTTGAAAGAGGAACTCCAAGCTGTCAGTGAGGACAAATTAAGTATGGAAGGCATGTGGGAGGAGGAACACAATGATCGTGTTTTAGCCAAGGACAAGGTCCACGAGCTGAAACACAAAGTCTTTGAGCTCAAGCAGGAGCTAAAGACTAAACAACAGAAGTTAGAGAGGATGTCCTATATACATAGGAGTTCTCACGTGGACTTCTAGCAGCAAGTAGCTGGATATCCAGTAGAAGCAGGAAAGACTCGACACACTATAAGTCGAGATGTCATAGTCAGTTTGGCCAAGAAAGATTTCAAGAATGTCATTCGGCAAATGTAATCTAGTTATAGTTAGACTAGTTTAGATATTTAAATATTATGTATCTAGTAGTGACGTAAAACCCTCTTTTGTATATCAAGGGTAGTCTTTTGTAAATCCCAATTTTTGGAAAGCAATTGCGGTATGGTAATGTAATCAGCTAAGGTTGAGTAATGTAAAACAATGTAGTGTTATACTACAAGTTATGAATCAATATAAGTTTTTTTATGGAACATATTGTGTAATGGTTATGAGTTATTGTTTCAGTATAAATAATAACAAAACAAGAAGAAGAAAGTAATAATGAAGTATTGTTTTCTTAACAGCAAAATGCCACCAAGAAGAAGACAAAGAAATCAAGATACTAATGTTGAGCAACCGGAAGAAGGTCCAGTTAATCCAATGCAAGAGTTCGTTAGTCTTTTAACGACTGCGTTTAATTGAACTGGGGCTAATGTACCCATAAATCCTGGAGTAGTACGAGCTACTACTTTTAAGGATTTCAAAAGTGTCGGTCCGCTGGAGTTCAAAGGAACTACGGACCCGATAGAAGCCCAAACTTGGATGAAAGAAATTGAGAAAGCATTTGTTATAACAAATGTTGAGGAAGGTCAAAAGGTTGCTTTCACAACCTATATGATGAAAGGGGAAGCTAATTTCTGGTGGGAGGCAAACCAGGCTAGGGCCAGAATAGAAAATCTAATGTGGGTAAGGTTCAAGGAGATTTTCTTCGAGAACTATTTTCCCACGAGTATGCAGGGGAGGATGGAAATGAGGTTTCTTGACTTGAAACAAGGGGATGTGACAGTCCCCCAGTATGCTGCAAAGTTTAATGAACTGGTAAGATTTACTCCACATCAAGTGGACACTGAAGTGAGAAAGGCTAGACAGTTTGAGCGGGGCTTGAAACCCTAGCTCTATAGCCGAATCTCTGTGTTCCAAAGTACTTCCTTTGGAACCATATTAGAAAAGGCAATAATTGCCGAAGGTGGGAATGAGGCTCTCAGCCAGTATCACAAGGATAAGAAAAATAAGGAAAAAGTTGATGGGGGAATCAAGACCGAGGGAGCCAGTGGTAGTGGCGATGGTCAAAAAAGGAAGGGTTTTAACTCTGGAAATACTGGAGTAAAGTAAGGGGATTGTAAAAGGAGGATGGAGGCCTGTAAAACCTGTGGGAAGACTCATTTAGGAGTCTGTCTCAAGGGTAAGGCAGTATGTTATAATTGTGGATAGGACGGGCACATTTCGCCTAACTGTCCCAATCCAAAGAAAAACCACGGATGCTTTGTATGTGGATCAACTGACCACATAGCAAAGAACTGTCCAAAGAAGGGGGCAGATGGAAATAAGGGCACTAATAGCGGTAAGTTGGCTATTAGTGGTCCAATTCAGCCGTGTAGACCAATGGCCCGCACTTTTAATATGACGGTCCAAGATGCGGTGGCATCAGGGGATGTAGTTGCAGGTATTATCCCGATCAATAACATAAATGCGTACGTGCTATTTATTTGGGTGCTACTTGTTCGTTTATAACATGTGATTTTGCTAGACGATTAGAATTACTTTCAGAAAAGTTGCTTATACCTTTGATTATTAAGGTAGCAAATGAAGAGATAATTCTTGTTGAAGATATTCATAGGAATTGTTGCATAGATATACGGGGTTGTAAATTATCGGTAGATTTAATACCGATAAAGTTGGGAGAATTCTATGTAATTCTCGGAATGGATTGGTAGATTAACCATGGAGCAATTATAGATTGCCAGAAGAAATTTGTGAGCTTTAGGACGTTGAAGCAACCTCCTGTAGTATTTTACAGTAATAAATCGCTGGGACGTTCGTGTTATCTTACGATGACACAAACTAGAAAACTTTTAAGGAAAGGATGTGTAGGTTACTTGTGCCATGTTGTTGACACCCAGCGAGTGAGAGCAACCATGGAACAAATACACATAGTAAACGAATTCATAGATGTGTTTCCAAGTGAATTACCGGGGTTACCACCGGATCGGGAGATCGAATTTGTAATAGACATAGTGCCAGGAGCGGCACCAGTCTCAAGGGCACCATATCGTATGGCGCCTGTGGAAATGAAGGAGCTAATGGTTCAGTTACATGAACTATTGGATAGGAAGTACATTCAACCGAGTGTTTCCCCATGGGGTGCACCGATATTGTTTGTCAAGAAGAAAGACGGATCGTTAAGGCTTTGTATCGACTATTGAGAGTTGAACAAGTTAACGATAAAGAATAAATACCCATTGCCCAGGATCGATGATCTTTTTGATCAGTTGAAAGGGGCAAAGTATTTTTCTAAAATAGATTTGTGGACGGGGTATCACCAATTGAAGGTTAGGAAGGAGGACATACCAAAGACGGCATTCAGAACTCGTTATGGTCATTATGAATTTCTGGTAATGTCATTTGGGTTGACGAATGCACCAGCTACATTTATGTATATGATGAACAGAGTGTTCAAACTATATTTGGACAAGTTCGTCGTTGTGTTTATCGATGATATTCTAGTCTATTCAAATATGCCAGAAGATCATGCTGAACACTTAAGATTAGTGTTAGAGACACTAAGAAAGGAGAAGTTATATGCGAAATTCAATAACTGTGAATTTTGGCTGGAGAAGGTACAGGTTTTAGGTAATGTCATTGACCAAGAAGGGATTTCAGTGGATCCAGCGAAGGTGGAGGCAGTGATGAATTGGGAACAACCAAAAACGTCTACTGAGGTGCGAAGTTTCCTAGGGTTAGCGGGATACTATGGAAGATTTATCCAAGATTTTTAGAAGATAACTACCCCGTTGACTAACTTGACAAGGAAGACGGTGAAATACGTGTGGACGGATAAATGTGAATACAGTTTTCAGGACCTAAAGAAAAGATTAAGTGGAGCGCCTGTTTTGTCATTACCCGATGACACAGGAAATTTCGTAGCTTATAGCGATGCTTCACATAGAGGACTTGGTTGCGTGCTTATGCAACATGGCAAAGTCATTGCGTATGCATCACGGTAGTTGAAGGATTATGAGAAAGTTTATCCTACTCATGATTTGGAACTGGCCACGGTAGTGTTTGCCTTAAAGATATGGAGACATTATCTTTATGGGGAGAAATGTGAGATATATACGGACCATAAGAGTCTTAAGTATATCTTCACTCAGAAGGAGTTGAATATGAGATAGAGAAGATGGCTAGAGTTGATAAAGGATTACGATTGTGAAATCCTGTATCACCCTGGGAAAGCCAATGTAGTGGCCGACGCCTTAAGTAGGAAGGGTCGGGAAAGGTTATCTATGTTAACGACTCAAAATGAGTTAATAACAAAGATGGCTAAGATAGAAATAGAAGTGAAGATGCCAAGTGACTCTAGATGAAGAAAACGACAAGTATAAGTTTTTTTTATAAATAACGACGTAGTTGTTATCGTTAACACTGTTGGAATAACCGGTGGTTAAAACAAAGTAATACGCGGTGTTGCTCGATAGCACACGGTATTGCACCAATTATTGATTCTTACATAAGAAGGCACTACTCAATAATTGTTATAGTAATTACTGTTCAATATTTTATTGATTCAATAATTGCTACGTTGATTTTTTTTTATTATTGTTGTTTAAATAATTGTCACTGCACAGTATTTCCATTATCGGATCAATAATTCATATTATTTGAATAATATTATTAGATAACATTATTCGCAATGTCTAAAGAAGTTCTGTCTAAGGAGAGGTTTGGTCACCTAATTGCGCGCCAGTAAGGAGAAATCCTTTTTGGAAAGCCCCCTCTTTCTTGGGAACAACCTGGTTGTCATTATTGTGATTCTGTAATATTATTTATTAATAATTAATTATTAATTTATATGATAATGAAAATATTTATTTATGTGGATTTAAATTGAGGACTTTTTAGAAAAGTGACAATTGTTGAAAATTGATATTTTATCTTTTCTGATAAAATAATTCATTTAAATATATTATTATATTTTAATAATATAATAATGATGATATTTTATAATGAATGTGTGATATATGAATAAATGAGGAGGAAGAGTATTTTGTTACAATAAATGTTAAAAACATGTTAAACATGTTGGTGGGCCCCATTTTGTGACTGAAATTGGATTATAGCCCATAAAATCGTCCATATGTGGATTTCGGTCAAGTTCTGCTTGGAATTTGAAAAAACTTTAACTTACAAAGTTGTAGAGAATTGAATTTCCTATGGAATGGACATAAGAATTGAATTTTTTTTTGATAAAAGGGCTATTTATTATGAATTATTGAAATTCCGGAATAATTAATTTTTGAATTTTTAAATATTTTTTTAAAGAAAAATGGTTTTCCCATTTTGGTGGGACCCACTTGCATGTGTTAACTGTTGAAATTAGATGGTAAGGAGTGCATAGGAAAATTAAATAAAAATATTAATATTTTATTAATTTTTTTGCTTTGGTGTTCTAAGCAATTTCCTATAAATAGGGTGTTTAGGTTAGAATTAAAAATCACACCAGAAACTGAAGTTTTCTCTCTCTATATTATCGAGCGTATTCTTGTGAGTATTTTGATACTTTAAGTGTTGCTATACAAGTTTTCTTCAGCACGATATCCGATATTCCAGTCAGAAGTAATGTCCTTTTGAGGTAAGAGATGTTATTTCTTTTTTATGATATTATTTCTTTTAATATCATTATGCCGGAATATTGGTAAGATTTTTCTTGTGAAATTCTTATCTTTTTGTGTCAGGATTACTAATCATGTATATGGCAGTATTCACGTATATGGTACTATTCACGAATACGACACTATTCACAGAAAAATTAAATTTTCATTTTTTGTCCCAGGTGTCTATTTTTATTATTATCTTTGATTGTATCCATGTTTTAATCATTATTCTTGAATTTTACTCCACCATAGTATATTATGGGATATTTTTTAACATGGTTAAACCGAAGTACGAATCCCTAATATTTTTCTTTTGTCTCATTGGATTCGTTTTCTTTAAAACACTTTTCATCATCCTCAGTCCTAAATGATTATATAACTGAATATCTTTGGCCTGTAGTACAAAGATGAATGATTTCCTGATGAATATCTTTGGCCCGTAGTGCAAAGATGAACAGGTGATGAGATGAACATGACCAACTGATGAATATCTTTGGCATGTAGTGCAAAGATGAATATTTGATGTATATTGATTGATTTTACACGGATAAATATTGATGATGGACTTTTAAATCATAGAAGATAGTAGATTTCATTCTCTACTTAACTCTTCTAATGAATTGTTATTTTCACTGCGAATATTGATCTGAAACTTGTTGTCTATTATATTCTATCAGATATTTCCTTGTTGAGGACTAACGATAATTTGTTCTATATTATCTTAGTCATAATGTTCTTTACTAGGCTAGTTGAGCTCACCCTTTTCTTTTTTGTTCCACTTTTCTTCTTAGGAGGCAAGAATGTAGCGAGTACTAGTCGGGGTATGGAATGATGATTCTAAAAAGTTATTTAGTAGTCCTCACTATTTTTGTAAAATAATGTATCAATATCTATAATGAGGACTTATTTGAGTGTGGATATTATCTAGAAGACAGTATTTGTATTTAAACTCATAGTTTATGTGTTGTCGTATTTTGCATGACAATTGTATTAATAAAGTTGTAGTTGTTTCTGTACCATGTATTTGGCGACTCAGAATGGGTGATGTATACCTATTTTGGGGCGTCACACTAAGTACGGGGAGTCCCTACAGTCCTATGATGGTTTAGGTTTAAGTTGAAAGATTACTTATAACCTTGGACGTAGTTCGTGGTCTTCTGACCCTCAGATATATTTCATTCTTTGATCTCAGTTCTTAATTATCATTGATAGAGTATTATTCAGTTCTATTGAGCTTATTCATTGGCAATTATTATGCTATTGTTATTCATTGTTGTTTCAAGTGAGAATTTGTTTTGCTCACTCTTGCATATATATATATATATATATATATATATATATAATTATAATTATTGCAGTTAAGGTTGAGAAGGTCGATGAACCTACCACTAGCAAAGGGAAAGGAAAAATGAACAAGTGATTATTGGCTTTCATGATGATCAAATTTATCTTAAATGATGTGATATAATTAATTTAATTTTCCACACTTGATGTATGTTAAAGGTTAGATAACCTGGGAGACTTATTGATTTAATTATGTAACCCATTTTATGGGAAGATTTATTACTTCAAAATTTATTATATTTGGGTAGTTAGATATGTATGAATGGAAAGTGAACACCAAGTCTTGTGGGAATGAATAATTGAACACCAAGTTCAATTATTGCCACAGTAATTGTTGTATATTTCTCTCATATTATTGATTCAATTATTGTCACAGTATCTGCACAATGTTTTATATTATTAAATCAACAATTGAGACAAAAAATTTATTCATATTATTATTTACATTATTGATAATGTCTAGAAAGTTCTGTCGATGAAAGGGATTTGGTCACCTAATTGCGCGCCAATAAGGAGAAGTCCTTATCAGAAAGCCTCCTCTTTACTGGGAATGATCTGGTTGTTAATATTGTGAGTTATAATATTAATAAAGAATAAAGATGATGTTAATTAAAGATAAGAATAATAATCGATGAGTGGAAGATGTTTGTTCAATTATCATTTTAAATTGGTGTTTGTTCATTCTTCCGTAAGTTAGGATATTATTGGCCAACTTTTCAAATAATGCAGTTACTGTTCACTGCCTTATGAATAAGGGCGCCCCCTCATTGGTCTATATCTCCCAAACTCAATTACCTTCAAAAGAGGGCGCCCCCTCATTGCTCTACATCTCCCACTTTGCTAGTTACCTTCATGGGAGGGCACTATCTCATTGGTTGAATCAAATGTGTGCTGATGAATTGCGCCCGTGAATTTTTTTCCATATGCGTCCATGATTTTATTTTCTAAATAGTATCCTTCCATTCTCCTATAAATAAAATGCTTAGTTTAAAAATGAAACTCACACTAGAATCAGAGAATTCTTCTTCTATAATATTGAAGTAATATTATTTCTTTTTAGATTCCAAATTCTACACTCATTTTGTTAAATTATTTCTTTTATACTTCTTGAAATTAATAGAATATTCTTGAAATTTGTGTTTCATCTAGTATCATTTCATAAGAATATTTTCAGAACATTCTTGTTAAATTTTGATCTTTTCATGCTGGGGTACTATTCACGAAGTACTATTCATGAGGTACTATTCACATAGTACTATTCACCCAAAGTACTATTAATGACAAAAATTGATTTCTTTTTCTGTCCAAATTATTTTGTTACATGGATATGATTCTTGAATTTTACTCCATAAAGCAGTTATCGTGTTGACAATTTGGACATTCTTGAACTCTGGATAAATTGATTTATAAATCTTTAAAATTTATTCCTGCTCTTACTTAATTGAATTTTTATATCATTGTCATCATCCTCGTGCTTATATTGTGATGAAGGTCATCTTTGGCCCGTAGTTCATAGATGGACTGTTGATTGGTATGATTATGACTATGTATCAGTATAATCACAACCAGTAATGTTACAAATGATGTGGTAAAAGTTCTCATTGGCCCGTAGTGC
Organism: Panax ginseng; assembly: GCA_020205605.1. Classification (NCBI taxonomy): domain Eukaryota; kingdom Viridiplantae; phylum Streptophyta; class Magnoliopsida; order Apiales; family Araliaceae; genus Panax; species Panax ginseng. Next base: position 46,224,764 of record CM035137.1, read on the forward strand.
ATTGATGGATAGTTGTTGGCATGATCATGACCATTGGTGATAATAATGAATAACCTTGGCCCGTAGTGCATGGATATTTTATGGATGTGATACTAACGAATATCCTTAGCCCGTACTGCATGTATAATTTAATGATGTGGATTATTTATTGAGATGTGTTACAGCGATAAAATATTGATGATGAACTTTTAAATCATAGAAGATAGTAGATATCATGCTCTACTTGACTCTTCTAATGGATTATTTATTCCACTATAGTTAAACTTGTTGTCTATTGTATTCTATCAGTTTAACACTGTTGAAGGCTAACGATAATTTAGTCTGCATTATCTTAGTCATAATATTCTTTAGTTGGCTAGCTCAGCTCACCCTTTGCTTTCATTGTTCTCTTCAGGAAATGAGAATATAGCTAGGACTAGTCGGTGAACAAAGTGATGGTCCGAGACGGTGGCTATATTAGTCCTCACTATTTTACAAAATAGTGTGATAATAATTATAATGAGGACTCTATTTGAGTTTGAATATTGTCTACGAGACAATATTCGTGTTAAAAATCTCAGCTTACGTTTGTCGTATTGTATTAATGAAGTTTGTATTTGAATTTTGTACCATGTATTTGGCGACTTAGAATGGGTTTTGTATACCTATTTTGGGGGCGTCACATTTATTCTAGTTTGGTTCACTGGAGCCACCATGAACCAAAAGGTCAAACCTAGGTGTAAAAATAAATTTGAATATAACTATTACATTCAACCCATACTTGTGACGCCCCCAAAATAGGTCCAATCCACCCTACCTATTCTGAGTCACCAAATACATGGTACAGAAACAACTACAACATCATTATTATAATTGTCGTGCAAAATACGACAACACATACTGTGAGTTTAAATACAAATATTGTCTTCTAGACGATATCAACACTCAAATTAAGTCCTAATTACAATTATTGATACACTATTTTACAGAATAGTGAAGACTACTAAAACAACTATCTTTAACCTCACTCCACACCCCGGCTAGTCCCCGTTATATTCTCGCTTCCTCAGAAGAAAAATAGAACAAAAAGGAAAAGGGTGAGCTCAACTAGCCCAGTAAAGAATAATATGACTAAGATAATGTACAACAAATTATCATTAGTCTTCAACAGGGAAAAATCTGGTAGAATACAATAGACAACAAGTTTTAGATCAACAACTGCAGAGGAGACAACAATTCATTAGAAGAGTTAAGTAGAGAATGAAATCTACTATCATTTATGAATTTAAAAGTCCATCATCGATATTTTGCCCATGTAACATCAATCAATACACATCTTGAATCAAATAGTCATCTTTGCACTACATACCAAAGATATTAATCAGTTGGTCATGTTCATCTCAACACCTGTTCATCTTTGCACTACGGGCCAAAGATATTCATCAAAAAATCATTCATCTTTTCACTACAGGCCAAAGATATTCAGTAATATCATCATTTAGGACTGATGATGATGAAAAATATTTTAAAGAAAACAAATTCAGTGAAACAAAAGAACAAATCTTAAGGATTCATATTTTAGACAATCCAAGTTCAAAAATACTCCATAATAAACTATTGTGGAGCAGAATTAAAAAATAAAGTTTAAAACATAGATCCAATCAAAGATAGGAACCATAATAGACAATCTTGGACACATAAAAGAAAATTTAATTTTTTTGTGAATAGTATCGTAGTTGTGAATAGTGTCGTATACGTGAATAGTGTCGTATACGTGAATAGTAACTCTGACACTAAAAGGTAGAAATTCTACAAGAAAAATTATCATGTTTCATAAATAGTACTCGTGAATAGTAACTCATGAATAGTAACTCATGAATAGTAATTCATGAATAGTAACTCGTGATAGTAACTCCAACATGAAAAGATCAGAATTTCACAAGAAAAATCTTACCAATATTCCGGTATAATGATATTGAAAGAAATAATATCATTTATAAAAAAATAACATCCCTTACCTCAAAAGAATAGTACTTCTGGCTGGAATATCAGATATAATGCTGAAGGGACTTGCACCATATATAAACACTCAAAGTATCAAAATACTCACAAGAATACGCTCGATAATATAGAGAGAGAAAACTTCAGTTTTTGGTGTGATTTTCAATTCTAACCTAAGCACCCTATTTATAGGAAAATGCTTAGAACACCAAATCAAAAAAATTAATAAAATAATATATTTATAATCAAATTTTCCTTAGCCCACCACATAAAAAACACATTTACCACACAAAAAATGAAAAACATGTTTAAAACAATTTTTGTAACAAAATCAATTCAGACTCAATATTCCGGAACTTCAATAATTCATAATAAATAGCCCTTTTATCACAAAAATTCAAATCTTATGTCCATTCCATAGGAAATTTAATTCTCTACAACTTTGCAGAAGAAAGTTTTTCCAAATTCCAAACAGAAATTGACCGAAATCCACATACGGACGATTTTACAGGCTATAATCAAATTTCAGTCAAAAATAGGGTCCACCAACACACAAAACACGTGTTAAACATTTTTTTGTAACAAAAATACTTTTCCTCCTCATTTATTCATATATCACACATTCATTGTAAAAATATCACCATTATTATATTCTTATAATATAATAATATATTTAAATGAATTATTTTATCAGAAAAGATAAAATATCAATTTTAAACAATTGTCATTTTTAAAATTTTCTCAATCTATATCCACATAAAATGAATCTTTTCCTTATCATATAAATAAATAATTAATTATTCACAAATAATATTACAGAATCACAACAATGACAACTAAGTAGTTCCCTGGAGAAGAAGGGCTTTCCAATGAGGATTTTTCTCATTCTTGGCGCGAATTAGGTGACCAAACCTCTCCTTAGACAGAACTTTCTAGACATTGCCAATAATGCTATCTAATAATATTATTCAAATAATATGAATTATTGATCTGATAATGGAAAATACTATGTAGTGACAATTACTGAAACAACAATAATATAAAATATCAACGTAGCAATTATTGAATCAATAAAATAAAATATTGAGCAGTAATTACTGTAACAATTATTGGGTAGTGCATTCTTACGAAAGAATCGATAATTGATGCAATACCATGTGCTACTGTGAAACAACGCGTATTACTGTATTTTAACCACCGGGTATTCCAACAGTATTAACGGTAACAACTACGTCGTTATTTATAAACAACTTATACTTGTCATTTTCTTCATCCAATCGTTTTCCATTATGGGGCCCACACAAGACTGCGCCGTTGTACGAATATTCCCCGACAGCAAGAATATTCCACGACCAACCGAATATTCCCCGACAACAATGAATATTTCATAACCACTTGCTTATTTGAAATATTTACGCATTTTACTCATAACTAACCACATTAATCAAATCAACCCTTACTATTTCAAAATAATAAATAGAGGAAATTCCATTTTATTAAAAAAAAAATTGGGGTCTTACAACCTCCCCTCCTTATGAAATTTCGTCATCGAAATTGACGTACGTACCTGGTGTTTCGAAAAGGTGAGGATACCTCGCTTTCATTTCTGATTCTAACTCCCAAGTCATTTCTTCAATAGCATGGTTCCTCCACAAAACCTTGACTTGTGGTATAACCTTTGTGCATAGGATATGCTCCTTTATATCTGTATTGTTACTTCCTCGTACGTTAAATCTTCGGTTATCTCATCCGGTTCTAACTCAATAATGTGGTTCGGGTCGTCCACATATTTACATAACATCGATACGTGAAAAATGTTATGAACACGCGACATACTTGGCGGTAAAACGAGTCTATAGGCCACAATTCCTATTTGATCGAGGATTTCAAATGGACTAATAAATCGAAGGTTGAGATTTCTTTTCTTCATCAACTCTTACTTTTAGAATAACGCCTTCTTGCACTTTCTTCTTTATATTCATCAGCTCCAGTGTGTAGCTTGAGCGGTTTTAACTTTATCGATTAAAGTCGGTTCTACTCGTATATCATCACGCGGGTCCCTAGAGTCTTTAACTCTATCTCTATCATTTGTAAGTTATACGAAATGGGTTTTGACAATATCGCACTCGTACTCGTATACGATCTTCTACTCAACACGTCAGCTACCACGTTCAGTTTTCCGGGATAGTATGGTCAAAACATGTGCCGAAATGAGTCTCCTCTTGAGTTCTTCGAAGCTCTTCCACATTCCTTGCTCCATTCAACTTTTGTATCTCTACGAGTTAGCTGAGTTAATGGAGTAGCGATTCGAGAAATCCTTCCACGAATCTCCGATAGTAACCAGCTAAGCCTAGAAAGCTACGTATTTCGATTATTGACTTAGGTTGCTCTCAACTATGACTCATATCCAAATCTTGGATAACACGTCACAGTGGCACCTATCAGTTTACTACCGCATGAATATGGCGTCCCTTACAGAGAGTCTGGCTTCAGTGCATTCGACAAAGGAAGTCACCAATTAGAGGCTAGGTTATCAACTTTTATAGTTGGGTTTTTAACTCCTGAAGTTCAATAGGAGTCATTCAATATGAGATTTTAGAAATGGGTTTTATACCGGGTTCAAAGTCGATACAAAATTCAATATCACACTTTCGGAGTAAGCCAAGAAATTCTTCAGGAAATACGTCAGGAAATTTACTAACAACAGAGATATCATTCAAATATGATGTATTTTTGTTCAAGTCCATGACATGGGCTAAGAAAACTTGACATCCATTTTTCAATAATCGAATGACTTTATGGCTTGATATGAAAGTGTTTGACTTCAATAGTTTGGTTACTTGAATTCAAATAACAGGTTTCTTAGGAATATGAAAACTAACAACCTTACGAAAGCAATCAATTTTGGCATGATGAGTAGTTAACCAATCAATCCCTAAAATCACATAAAAAACAAGTATCTTTAAAGAGATAAGATCAACAGGTAATGTGCTGGTGCCAACTTGGACCAAACAAGATTTATAAACAGTGGATGTGATAAAAGTTTCTCCTAACGAAGTCTCCACAGATAAGTCAAAGTCTAATTTCTCCGGAGTCAAGTTTAAACGTTGAGCGCAAGCAAGAGAGATAAAAGAATGGGTAGAACCGGTATCTAATAAGGTATAGAATTAGTAAGAATTTATAATTAACTAACCCCTGATAACTTTGTTTGGGTTACTCACTTTTTGAGAAGTCACAAAAAACGGTCTTCCTGAAACCACCGACTTTTTTTTGTCCGTATCCGCCTTTGGTGTCACCATCCCAGCTGGATTTGATTTCGCTACAGGACAAAATCTAGCTATGTGACCGTCTTTTCCACAACTAAAACATACCTTGGAAGGTTGTGAAGAGTTTGGACTTATATGTCCCTCATCTCCGCATCTGTAGCATCTAACTGGCAGTCGTTCTCCTCCCCAAGAATTTGTTGTTGTTCTTTGGTCTTTGGTCTTTGAATCTCTTCTTAAGCGCCTTCCCGTCATCGTTAAATCTTCTCTTCTTGAAATTTCCACTTGAATTATTTCTTCTATTATCTTGGCCATGATCACCACCGAAGTGGTTACCATTTCTGGCATGATAATTTCCTCCATGATGGTTATCATTGTTCCGATGACCATTGCCATCGGTACGATTATCATCGAGTTGTAGGTCGTTATTCTTTGATTGAGATGACTCATTATCGCGCTCCAATAACTGAGCCCTATTCACAACATCTGAATATAAAGAAAATTTATGAGAAATGAGATATTGATGTATGTTGGGTTTCAAACCTCTCAGAAAAATCTGCGTCATACGTTCCTCATTCTCCACCAAATGAGGTGCAAACCTGGATAACTCAGCGAACTTCGCCTCGTACTGGGACACCGTCATGTTGTTCTGTTCTAGTCTAATGAACTCTACCTCCTTTATATGACAAATACTTTTAGGAAAGTACTTATCATTGAACAGTTTCTGAAATGTCTCCCAAGACATGTTAAGTGCGGCTGGATGGGTATGTTTCACAGATTCCCACCAGTAATCTGCCTCATTACGGAACATAAAGGTGGCGAATGGAACCTTCTGCTCCTCTGTGCATCCCAAGACATCAAATATCTTGGTAATTTGCTTGACCCACGTCTACGCCTTAATCGGATCCGCTTTCCCAGTGCGTGGTCCCAACTCTTTAAATTGCTTGGCTGTGACAAACCGTGCGTTGCTATCATTTCCACCTATATTTTGTACACGAGTCTCTCTCGTCTGATTTTGCATGAACTGCAAAAAGCTCCTAAATATCCCGTCGTTATCGTCTGATCAGTGGTGTTGTTTACAGGAAGAACATTATCTTCCTATTGCACGTTCTCCTGATTGGTGAGTAAAGGTGTCTCCACGGTCTCATTTACTCCACTGTTAACATTCTCAGTTGTCATTCTCAAATATTGTCATAAAACAAGGGTTAATTAAAGAAATTAACAAATCACATAATATCCCTATATTCTGACCAACCAACAAATAAGCTTAGGTAGGACACACTAGCGAAGGATTTACTCGTCTCTCACCTCCTAGTTCTATTCCCCGATCTCCGCCAGAGACCATATCCCTAAGCTCTGATACCAACTGTGACGCCCCCAAAATATGTCCAATCCACCCAACCTATTCTTAGTCACCAAATACATGGTACAAAAACAACTACAACTTCATTATTACAATTGTCGTGCAAAATAAGACAACACATATTGTGAGTTTAAATACAAATATTGTCTTCTAGACAATATCAACACTCAAATGAAGTCCTCATTACAATTATTGATACACTATTTTACAGAATAGTGAGGGCTACTAAAACAACTATCTTTAACCATCACTCCACACCCCGGCTAGTCCCCGCTATATTCTCGCTTCTTGAGAAGAAAAATGGAACAAAAAGGAAAAGGGTGAGCTCAACTAGCCCAGTAAAGAATATTATGACTAAGATAATGTACAACAAATTATCCTTAGTCTTCAATAGGGAAAAATCTGATAGAATACAATAGACAACAAGTTTTAGATCAACAACTATAGCGGAAACAACAATTCATTAGAAAAGTTAAGTAGAGAATAAAATCTACTATCATCTAGGAATTTAAAAGTCCATCATCGATATTTTGTCCCTGTAACATCAATCAATATACATCTTAAATAAAATAGTCATCTTTGCACTACAGGCCAAAGATATTAATCAGTCGGTCATGTTCATCTCAACACTTGTTCATCTTTGCACTACGGGCCAAAGATATTAATCAAAAAATCATTCATCTTTGCACTACAGGCCAAAGATATTCAGTAATATCATCATTTAGGACTGATGATGATGAAAAATATTTTAAAGAAAACGAATCCAGTGAGACAAAAGAACAAATATTAAGGGTTCGTATTTTAGACAATCCAAGTTCAAAAATACTCCATAATAAACTATTGTGGAGCAGAATTAAAAAATAAATTTCAAAACATAGATCCAATCAAAGATAGGAACCATAATAGACAATCTTGGACACAGAAACGAAATTTTAATTTTTCTGTGAATAGTATCGTATTTGTGAATATTGCCGTATACGTGAATAGTAACTCCGACACTAAAAGGTAGAAATTCCACAAGAATATTTATCATGCTTCATGAATAGTACTCGTGAATAGCAACTCATGAATAGTAACTCGTGAATAGTAACTCATGAATAGTAACTCGTGAATAGTAACTCCGACATGAAAAGATCAGAATTTCACAAGAAAAATCTTATCAATATTCCGGTATAATGATATTGAAATAAATAATATCATTTTTAAAAAAATAACATCATTTACCTTAAAAGAATAGTACTTCTGGCTGGAATATCAGATATAACGCTGAAGGGACTTGCACCGTATAGCAACACTCAAAGTATCAAAATACTCACAAGAATACGCTCGATAGTATAGAGAGAGAAAACTTCAGTTTCTGGTGTGATTTTCAATTCTAACCTAAGCACCCTATTTATAAGAAAATGCTTAGAACACCAAAGCAGAAAATTTAATAAAATAATATATTTATAATCAAATTTTCCTAGACCACCACATCAAAAACACATTTACCACACAAAAAATGAAAAATATGTTTAAAATAATTTTTGTAACAAAATCAATTCAGACTCAATATTCTGAAACTTCAATAATTCATAATAAATAGCCATTTTATCAGAAAAATTCAAATCTTTTGTCCATTCCATAGGAAATTTAATTCTCTACAACTTTACAGAAGAAAGTTTTTCAAAATTCCAAATGTAAATTGGCCCAAATCCACATACGCATTTATTTTACTGTGCTATAATCAAATTTCAGTCAAAAATAGGGTCCACCAACACACAAAACATGTGTTAAACATTTTTTGTAACAAAAATACTTTTCCTTCTCATTTATTCATATATCACACATTCATTATAAAAATATCACCATTATTATATTATTATAATATAATAATATATTTAAATGAATTATTTTATAAGAAAAAATAAAATATCAATTTTTAACAATTGTCATTTTAAAAATTTTCTCCATCTATATCCACATAAAATGAATATTTTTCTTATCATATAAATCAATAATTAATTATTCACAAATAATATTACAGAATCACAATAATGACAACCAAGCCGTTCCCAAGAAAGAGGGGGCTTTCCAATAAGGATTTCTCCTTACTGGCGCACAATTAGGTGACCAAACCTTTCCTTAGACAGAACTTTATAGACATTGCCAATAATGCTATCTAATAATATTATTCAAATAATATGAATTATTGATCTGATAATGGAAAATACTGTGTAGTGACAATTATTGAAACAACAATAATATAAAATATCAACGTAGCAATTATTGAATTCATAAAATAAAATATTGAGCAGTAATTACTGTAACAATTATTGGGTAGTGCCTTCTTACGTAAGAATCAATAATTGGTCCAATACCGCGTCTTCTTGTGCTAACAACGCCAGACATCGTATTTTAACCAACGTGTATTCCAACAAGATAATTCAGAATTTGACTACGCCGTTATTTATAAACAACTTATACTTGTCATTTTCTTCATCCAATCGTTTTTACATTATGGGACCCACACAAGGTCACATACCGTTCGCATTTAATATTCCCCGACAGTAAGAATATTCCACAACCAACTGAATATTCCCCGACAACGATGAATATTTTATAACCACTTGCTTATTTGAAATATTTACGCATTTTACCCATAACTAACCACATTAATCAAATCAACCCTTACTATTTCAAAATAATAAATAGAGGAAATTCAATTTTATTAAAAAAAAAATTGGGGTCTTACAATACGTCATTACAAATGGGTCTTCAATGCTCTTACACTTTAGCTCCAATTCCTTGAGTAATTCTATAAAATCCTATCACAAACTAGTTTTCATAAAACAGAAACCTTGATCAGCAGTCAAGAGAAGTACATAAGAGGGTGATAAAATTTACATCAAAAAATTATATAGGTGAAGTACACAGACCCTATTTATCTATCAAAAATTAAATTCAATTGCATTGGTCAATAGTTCATAACCATGCCTTTATTATCATACATATATATCTCATATATATCAATAAAATATATATGAGATATATATCTCATATATATATATATTGATATCAATTACTTGGAAATATTAGTTAGTATGAAATCCAATTTAAATCAAAATAAATATCTTTATTTTAATCCAATTCTAAATAAAATTAAACTCCTTTATTTTAGTTAACATGGAATTAATTCAATTCCAAATCATAATAGATTCTTTTATTTTAGTTAACATGGAATCTAATTCTAAATTAAAATATATGCATTAAAGTTGTTGAAAAAAGTAAAATAAATGAGTCGATTTAATGTAAGGTTAAAGGTCGTTTCATACTTAAGCGAGAGTCGCGACGCTCGAAGCCTAACGTCATGGCCTCCCTCGATTAAATCTAAGTTTGGCTTTTTTTCATATCACGATTATAGTTGTTTTTCTCCAAAAAAAACATGATTATATACTAGCAATTATGCCCAATTAAATTGTTTTAAGTAAATATCAACATATATATCGAATCAAAACAATTAAAATTTTGTATAAGTATGGCTCTTACACCACTATTGGTCTACATAAACAAGATTAAACATACAATCATATTCTAAAACAACGGATGCATACATATATGATGAGTGAGTTTCATACCTATAAATATGATAATTTTTAAGCTTTAATCATTGCTATCTTAAGTATTTTTAGAATGGTTTTAGGTGTTTTTGGTTTTTGTTTATTGCAGGAACATGTTGGAATGTAAAAACAGGAAATAGGAGCTTTAAAGGGCAAAATCATAATTTCTAAATTGCAATGTCGTCGGGGCGGCACTCTCTAGGCTAATTATTGCCGCCGGGGCGGGGGTGTCGAAGTTAAAATTCTAGAATTCTATTACAAATATAAAGTTGCAACTTTATTGGGGGCAATTTTTGAACGTGATCAGAAGCGTATAAAAAGTAATTTAAACGGTAGAAGAGGGATTATTATGAGAATTAACAAATCTAATCAAAACCTAGTTGTGATCACACATTGGAGAATTGAAGTTGAAAGTAGTATGCACACAAGCCAATCATGTTTGATGATAAAACATATACTTTGTAACAATCTTATTTATTTATTAATAAAAGAATTGTTTAATTAAAGACTTTTAATTTATCTACATGGTATTGCTTTATAATATGTGATAAACTCATAGTTTTGAGCAATCTTTTTAAAATCATGATGATTATCATGCTAATGAGATCTAAATTCTTAGATAGCTTAAAAATTAAAATGTTCCCAATCGGTGGATTACTAAAAAGGGGATTAGTGAATCTAGATAGATTGGTACATACTTTTCTTTCTCATTAGATGAGGGTGATTGATCTCATTATCATTTGTGTGGAGACACTAAAGCAAGTATGTATGTGCTTGTTGGAGAATAAGTACAATGAACATGGCTCGCTAAGCAATACCTAATAGAGTTTTACTTGTCTGTCAATAGGAATTCATGTAGTGAAAGTAATACAAGTGATCCTTAGACTTGAAATCATCATAGTATCTTGTGTATCATGAGTTTTTGACATATTCCTTAAGACCCTTAGGGTATATCAAAGGGTATGCTTTGTTGTAATAAGTTGTACATAGAGATAACATATGATCAATAAATAATCTACCTCTTCTAGTAAAAGAAGAGAATGTCCTATGTGAATCGATAAATGACAACTCAGTAGTCCTTGGCCAAGGCAGAATGAAATTAGAAAGGATTTTCTAATTTGCATTATTTGGAGTTGTGCAAGAATCAAAATACATATAATTAAATAAAACAAGACTTGACAGTAATTTCATGTTTTATATTTATTTAGGATATTGTATAGTGGAAGTATTGAATTATACGGTAACTATTTACTCAAAGGTTCTTTTATGACTAATGTTAAAATCTATATTATCTTGAAAGTAGTTGATCGCTAAGTAGGCTTATCCTTATTGTAGAATAAATGTTATTTATTTAAATGAATTAATAGTTTCATTTATTTATTTAAATAAGATTAGAATTGTTCTAATTGATTTATTCACAACCGGTTTAATATGGAGAACCTAAAGGGTCACACCATAAAATGAAGAATATTTATTTAAGAAGTAAATTGCATAATCGTAATTATAAGTTAAGTGTATTGAATTTAATCTATGGTGATAGAATAAATTAAATATCTTAATATTTATTATTTAATATTTTTGAAATATTAAATATAAATTAATAAGAGGAGTCTTATTATTATTATTATTATTATTATTATTATTATTATTATTATTATTATTATTTAATTCATGTATTTAATTCCTAAAGGAGTTTGGGAATTAATTAATAAAAGTACTCTTATATATTCCTAATAAGATTAGGAGGCTAATTAATTAAAAGAGTTTAATTAATTATTCCTAATAAGATTAGAAGACTAATTAATTAAAGGAGTTTAATTAATTAAAAGAAAACACAATTCCTTAATTGTTAAGGAGGGTTGCCTACATCTATAAATAAGCGGAGTCTTATTCTGGGTGAATGTTGATGTTTTTCACAACACGTGAATGATTTTTCCAAGAGTTGGGAGAGTACGCCCTGTCTATAGAGATAGAAAAACAAGGGTTTTCCAAACATTCGTCTTCTTGAATACCGTTCTAACTTGGTAGATCACCTCTAGAGGCCAAACACTTGGGTGGCTAACATTGATCAAAGGAAGGAATCAAACCCGGTGGATTCAAGTTGAACGCGAAAAAGATTTGGATGTGAACTTGTACCTGAGGAACCTCGAATCTTCAAGAGTATAATTCTCGCTCTTTATCTTATTGTTTAATTAATATTTGTGCATAAAGGATGATCCGGGTATATGGTTTGTAAAATTTTAAAACTCCAATTTTCCATGCTTCCGCTTTACTTTGATGCAATTTGATTATGTTCATGAATATTGTGACGCCCCCAAATCCGGGTATCTTCCAACCCGACAGATGGTGCTACATGGTACTCATAACTGTACATTCATTCTATTGAAATGACATCAAAATGTGTGTATCAATGACATTCTTATTATATTAATAATATTACATCTCGTTCCCAGGTTCTAAAACCATTACATTCTTTGTTCATCATTCTATAATATATACAACTTACTAGTTTATTACAAGGTAAACTAATCGTTCAGCTTCGTCTTGCCTCTATCCTTGTCAGATCCTTCGGTTCTTTCAGTCCTAACTGTATTCATATGGTTCAACCAAGAGTAAGCATAACAAGCTCAGTAAGTACAATAATTTCTTTTAAACAACATGCTTGAAGCATAGGAATCGTATATCTTCAATAACTGGATAATAGTTATGAAGTACTATCAATAATTCAAAATAGCATTTCTTTTCCTTCAAAACATTTTACAATAAAAATATTCAGTAAAACATCAATTCTGGCTCAAGACCATGAGCAGTTCATAATTTCTTTGAAAAGGACAACCCAACACTAAGTCCGTAAGTCCGGCATATCTTACGAGCACTTCTAGGTGATCAGCCCATAGCACTCTATGTTGATCAACACTACATCCATTAAACCTATGTACGTTTAAGTTTTGGCAACCTCGCGTGCCCATCGAATAATTGATGAAAAAATAAATTTGTTTATTCATACACAGGCTTACCTTGAATCCGCACCAAACAATTGGCGTAGGATAGCGTTAACAATTCTATATTGAAAGACTTGTAAATAAATCAATCAATCTTCAAGATTAGTCTATCCGAGTTAAAATTGGCATCGACATTTTCATAAAACAATTCATGCATCCATAACATTAATCACAGAAAACTTAGCTAACACGAAGGTTAGACAATCTTTTAAGAAAAACTTGCCTTCAGCGTCTGCTACAGTATAATAACTTTTCCTTTCAGTCTTTACGGTCTCTACAACATATAACCACATAACATACCACATTAGGTCATGAATGAACATACATGGTTCCTAATGAATCTTACCCTTCTTCTCAATCTAATCATATATTAGATTTGTTATTATTGGTTCCGATTTACCATTATATTTTACATTATTCTTACCAACTTCTTTCTCTTCTATATCTTATGTAGATTTACTTCATTAATCTAACTCATTTCGAGTTAATCATCCTTCTTCACGGCTTACTAACATCCTTACATTATTAATCAAAACTCGATCGTCATTTGTTAAGTACACTTTATTGCATACCGTTTACATTCACGTATTACTTAACAACTTTTAGTTGTAACTCTTAATGTTATAGGCCTTATCATTATTGAATACGGTTCACGTTCCTTATACTTTACGTTCGTCGTTTAACTACTCATTAAACAACATTAAATTCCTAAAGTCATCACTAAAACATTGATTTAGGAAAAGTCTTATCATGTTCATTAAGTAATTACATAACCTATATTGGTATTGCAAACCATTGGATTCATAATCAACTTGACCAGCAAATTTCTACAATCGGCTTAGCACATTACGTTGTTCTCATTACATTCATCCTAAATTGATTATTAACCCTTAATCATCATACATTAAGTGTCTAACAATTCTTTAACAATGTTATATTTACACCTTAGTTCATTACTAATGAGTTATCTTTCCTTCTATACTTGTAAATATTCTTGTCTCTCAAAACTCTAGGACTGGTGCCGCGGTGCCACACTTAGCTCTTCATCTCGCGCCGCGATGCGAGTTAGCAGTATGCCTTGACACTGTTACGGCACTGCGGTGCCACCATTTGGCCTTGGGTTGGTACCACGGCGCCAACTCTGTGCCTTAGAAAATTTTGCAGATTTTAAATTTTGTGAACTTCCCGGAAGCATAACTTCTTCGTTATAAGTCCGAATTGGCTCGTTCAAAAGCCTACGGTTCACAAATTACATACTATATGCGTTCATATAAGAATTTTATCTATTTGACTTCGTTTGCTAAAATTTCACCTATTAGTTCATTTTAACGAAAATGATAAACGTTCGTGAACGTTCAACGCTCGTTTCTTCGTTCTAAGTCGGAATCCGATCATTTTCGAGTCCACAACTCTATACTGCCAAATATGACTTGTCTCTATTGAAAACCAACGTTTCCGAGTTCAAACACAAAATACGACTTCCATTCCGAGAATTTCACGAATTCGACTCTTAAAGTCCAATCTTGTGAATTCCGGCATAACTTCGTTACTAACGATTTGATCATTGTTCTAAATGGATTCTAACCATCATATAAACATTTCAAACTACTTACTACATTAACTTATTTTCAAGGGTTAAGTTCAGATGACCACCTGGGGTTTAAGCGGTTTTCCACTTAACCACCTGTAGTCAGTAAAGCTACATTTAAACTCCCGACTTTTTGAGTTAAAGTGAAAAAGTCACCTTTTCTACCCAACTTAAGTGCGCGCGTATGTCAGACGCCAAAAGCGCATGAGAAGGAGGTGTAACAGTAAAAAACAACTGATAAATGTCTAAAATAGCCCTTCTTCTTCCTCTTTATTTAGACATGGTAGAAAATGTTTAGCCATGGAAGAAAATTAAGAGGCTTCATCAAAGTTAAACAAATCTCCGGTTTTGTTACCGATTCCGTTCCCAAATTCGATCTTTAAATGTTTTTAATTTGGAGATTGATTCTAATTTCTAGATTAGGTCTGATATCTTCTTGATTTTCTATCTTTAGAAGCTCAAGTAATTGTTGCTCAATAACAGATCAGAAAACCCTAGATCTGTTATTTTGTTTGTTGAATTTCTAGACAAATTCTATCATCTTCTTAGTTTTTGGGCAAATTCTATATCCAATGTTCCTATTCATTTTAAGGGACCATTAAATTTCTGGAAATACCCAAAAATCATCCAAATCCCCATAAAAATCTTTTGGAAGTGAGACAATCATTTGTGGATGACCCACAAAATGTACTGCAAGATTGGTCCAAAAAGAACTCAAATTTTTGCACATGGAGAGGTGTTTCTTATGGAAGAGACCTTGCAGATGGTTCACTCCATGTACTGAGTCTAAACCTTTTGGATTCCTCACTCGGTGGCTCACTTTCTTGTGGCCTTTCGGTAAATTAAATGACCCGCTCCACCTTGATCTTTCTTCCAATTACCTCTCCTATCCCATTCCACCTAATCTCTCTAACCTTTCCTCTTTAACTTCTCTCGCTTCTCTTCTCTAACCAACTCTCTAGTCCAATTCCAACTCAACTTGGCTCACTTTACAATCTTCAATTCCTCCGAATCGTAGATAATGGCCTCGACCGAGAAATTCTGCGCAACATTTGGTGATCTTGAGAACTTGGTTGTTCTTGCTTTAGCTTCATGTAGCCTAACCGGTCCAATTCCACCGGAAATTGGGAAACTCGGGGCTTGAAAATTTGGTTCTGCAGGAAAATCACTTAATCGGGTCGATTCCAAGTGAACTTGGGAATTGTTCTAGCCTTGTTGTGTTTATCATCGTCATTGTCAATGATCTTACAGGGATCAATCCTGCGCCGAATTGGGTAATCTCAAGAATCTTGAGAAACTTGAAGGGTCAATTCCAAAGTCTTTGGAAAAGTTGGAAAAGTTGAAGGTCAATTCCAAAGTCTTTGGAAAAGTTGGGTAATCTTGAAATCTTGATTTATCTCGCAAATAAATTTGACCGGTGAAATTCCGGATGAATTGGGCAATATGGGTCAGTTGGTTTGCTAGGTTTTGTCAAGCAATAATCTTTCTGGTTTAATGCCAAGAAGTATTTGGTCCAATGCCACCAGTTTGGAGCACTTGATTCTTAGTGGAAACCAACTTTTTGATACCATTGGAACTCTTTGAGCTTGTTGAATTGACTGATCTTACACTCAACAATAATACTTTAGTTGGTTCCATTTCTACATTTGTAGCAAACCTTACAAATCTGCAGACACTTTCATTGTTCCAAAACAACTTGAAGGGTAATCTGCCAAGAGAGATTGGAATGCTTAAGAATCTCGAGATTTCTTTGGCAATCATTTCTCGGGCAAAATGCCTGCTATATTTGAAAGGCTAAAGTAGCTGAGATTCCTTCATCTTAGGCATAATGATCTTTCAGGTGAAATTCCAGCCATTTTGGGCAACTGCCATCAACTGAATGTTCTTGATTTGGCAGACAATCGTTTCTCCAGTAGCATTCCTACAACTTTTGGGCATCTCCGGGCATTGGAAAAGCTCATGCTTTACAACAATTCTCTTGAAGATAATATTCACAAGAAAATTCAAATAAACAAGCTGACTCAATACACAACTACTTGAACATTCTTTTTCTTTAAACATAATTTAAACAGAGAGAAATACAAGAGTACTACGGTTAAATTCTTATCTTCACCTTCTCTATTTTTCTTCCAAATTTCTACCAAAATCCATGGCAACAGAAGAAAGAAGAATGCTATATTGGTTGCAACCTAAGGAGAGATATCCATTAAACCTGACTGCAAAACCCTAAATGAAATTAGTTCAGCAGACTGCAAATTCTAGACTGATCTAATGAACAAGAAGACTGGAAAAACATGGTTTGATTTTCAATATATATATAAAGGGTAATTAAGTCTTTAGCCAAATAAAGTAACGGAGTTAAGACGAAAAGCACTTTTTCACTTTAACTCCAAAAGTCGGCAGTTTAAATGTAGCTTTACTGACTACAGGTGGTTAAGTGAGAAACCGCTTAAACCCTAGGTGGTCATCTGAACTTAACCCTATTTTTAAATTAGGTTTTGACTTATTCTTCATAAGTTCATGGCTTATCAACTTATAACTTTCATGATTTCATTTACTTATGACTTATTATTGATTTACGTCCTTTACTCAATGTTCTCATATCATATCCAACATACTAACATCTTAACATACATACTTCATTAAATTATTGACATGATAAGTTATTACTTATTATTCATTAGTCTATAACTTGTAAAAGTATGAACTACTTATGAATTCACTTTGCATGACTTATCATAGCTTAAATCTTTTAACCATCATCTTCGTTTCTTGTTATCATATAATCTTATTAAACTCAACACATGAGAAGTTCATCTAAGTTCCTCATGAGTTCACAACTTAATTAAGTTTGAATTACTTATTCATGACTTATACGGCTTATTAATACTTAAGCTCTTTGATTACCCATTCCTATCATTGCTTAGCATACATGTTCTAACACTACCCATCTCCCTACCAATGGAAGAGAAAGAGATTTATGGTTTAAGTTCTTACCCTTGAATATCACTTGACTAAGCTTTAATCTCCTTCTTGCTTCTTGAAAATCTCATAATGGAAGTTTGACTTATAAGTGTTTATTCTCTCTAACCAATAAGTTGCTTAACTTGAGAGGAGTTGGGAGAAATTTTAATCAAGCAATCAAATGAATTGAGAGCTCTCTATTTATAGGCAATCCAAAGTGAGGGTATTATGGACATTAGGACATCCCACCTCCTTAACTAACCTCCTCAACTTCACCTCCTTACTATTCATACCCTTGGCTCTAAGTTAACTTGCTAGCCACTTCCCTTTCTTGCTCATCACAACAATTGATCACCACACAAATTTCTTGCCCATCAAGTCTACCCACATTAACATGGTTTGCTCCATGGATCCTCCTAACCCAATGGATTCTTACTTTGGGCTTAAGTTTTAATTAATCCTAACTTATACATTAGGCTTGAATTAACAATTCTTTGGGCTTTATCATTATCTTGTATTGGGCTTACACATCTCTACACTTGGGCCTTATCAATATCTCATTGGACTTTATTGTTATCCTAATTGGACATTACAATTTCCTACACAATTCAACAAATTTAATACCTTTTGCTTAAAGTCTTATAACGTATAATCTACGTATAATTCTCATATTCCAACTCGTATACTTATTTAATATACGACATTCCATCATTCATATACTCGTATAATACCTCGTATTATACTTGTATTCATTACCTCGTATAATACTTACGTACTATACAATCACAGCTTTAATTCATTATACGCATTTAAATTCCTTTTCGGAACTAACTTTCCCTAACCGTTAGGTTTTAAGTTCGCAGGCGAAAAACAGCATTTGCCATAAATGAAATATTATTGGATATTCCATCTTATCTTAGAATTTTATCATTACTTATTTCTCTTCCCGAGCAGAAATGCGTGAATAGTGTTTTTCAAAAAAAATCTCGGAAAGTTTTTATTTTTGTCTTGGAAATTCAAACACTTTAATTCTATCACGTAGCCAAAATACAATGACGTTCCGACATATCTAGGTCATAGAACGACCCTCAATTAGCTTACTCCATAAATAATCAATTAAATTTTCATTTATTCCACATAATAAAAAAAAATTTAATTCTCAAAAATCCAAATTTTCTGGGGCGTTACACTCTTTCCCCCTTATAAGGATTCTGTCCCCAGAATCACGCTAATAATACATACACCATTTGAGGAAACACTTTCCTTTATTTTAATCTCAAGTTCCCACAATGCTTCTTCGACATTGTGATTCTTTCATTTCACCTTCAACGAAGGTGTTATCTTAACTCGTATGACTTGTCACTTCCTATCAATAATCTGAGTTGGAAGTTTAAATACTCATTGACACATTACATTATTACCCTTTCATTAGATTTTAACTTAGAATTATTTGGACCTCAAATTCCTCCTTCAAAACAAGATTATACTTGATCTTCTCTTCATCATGCATCCTCTTCTTCATTCACGTACATTCCCCATTACCTAGTTGTAGTTACTTAACTCGTTCAAGTATCGTGGATTGAGTCTATGCTGTGAATAACATTTCTACCACTTCATTCCACAATTTAACCTCTAACTCGGTTTTCGCCATTTCCGTTATTAACTCATTCTGAGTTGTTAACATCGATAGCTTTTCCCTACCCTTCCTACTTAACGCATTAAAACCTACGTTAACTTTCCCGGATTGATATAACATATCAACGTCAAAATCTCTTATCCATTCTAATTACCTTCTCTACCTCATATTAACTCCTTTTGTGTGAAGATATATTTTAGACTCCTAGAGTCCGGGTATATCTCACACTTCTCACCATATAAATACTATCTTCAAATTTTTAATTCAAAAACTACAGCTGCTAATTATTGATCATAAGTAGGATAGATCTTCTCATAATCCATTAACTGGCGTGATACATACCTAATGACTTTGCCATGCTACATAAGCACGCAATCTCGTCATCTATGCGAAACATCGATATACACTACAAAATTCTCCATATCATCTAATAGAGACAATACAGGTACCTCACTTAACTTCCCTTTTTAGTTCCTGAAAACTATTTTTTTTCTCGCTTCCCATATCGACAATACCAACCTGTGACGATAATGGTACTTTTAATCATAGCACCTCATAAAGGTAACTATCAATTTACCCCCGACTTGCTCAGCGCCTCTTACAAAAAATCTAATTTTCGTACATTAGTCCACCCAATTGACATAACCAGAAACTTGTTATAACTATAATGAGTTCTGAATTTCATCTTAGGTACCTCCTCCTTCTTCCTTACTTCCAACCAACTATACCCCGTACACAAATCTATCTTAGAAAAATTCTTTGCCCCCTTCAATTGATCAAATATATCATCAATCCTGGGCCATGGGTATATTTATTCTTAACCGCTAACTTACTCCTATTACGATAGTCGATACGAAACCGTAACGACTCATCCTCTTTCTTAACATCCTCCTAACTTGCGTCACTGTTAGACAACAAGAGCGTTGCGGTATTTTATTACCATAAAATACTACCTTGGGTTATTTAGAAAATCGAGATCCATACTTTTATTCTAACAATTTATTAAAGTCCTATAGTTAATCAACTCATTCATACCGAGAATTAGTTCAAATTCTCACAACTTTATCGGTACTTATCTACCGATACTTGTTTACATTCCTTATTCATGAAACTTTTTCAACGAATATAATTAACGAAAGTTATTTCCCGATTCTCTACCTTAATGTATAAAGGTACTTATAATCTCATTCAGACAGACTCCTAGATGAGTCTTTCCACATGTCTTACACACTTTGATCATACGCTTAGGATCCCCTTGTCCCACTCTAGTATTCCCGGAGTTAAAATTCTTTTTTTTTGGCTTACTATCACTACCACTGGCACTCTCTGCCATGGTTCTTCCATCTCCCTTGCTCTTATTCTTTCTCTCTTTATGGTATTGAGTCAACGCCTCAATACCACCCTCGGCTATAATTACCTTTTCCAAAATGGTCCCACAGAAAACACTCTGGAACACAGAAATCCTACTATAGAGCCAGGGTTTTAGGCCCTACTCAAACCTACGAGCCTTCCTCTTCTCAGTGTCCACTTGGTATGGAGCAAACCTTGCCAATTCATTGAATCTGGTCGCATATTGAGGAACCGTCATGTCCCTTTGCTTAAGTTCTAAGAAATTAATCTCCTTCCTCCCCTGCATACTTGTAGGGAAATAATTCTCGAAGAAAACTTTCTTGAATTGTTCCCACGTTACCGCATCTGTTCTAGCCCCACCCTGGTGAGCCTCCCGCCAAAAGTTGTCTTCCACTTCCATCATGTAAGTCGCAAAAGAAATCTATTGCGCCTCACCTACGTTTGTAATAACAAACGCCTTCTCTAATTCCTTTACCAATGTCTGGGCTTCTAATGGGTCCGTCGTTCCTTTGAACTCCAGCGGACATATGCTTTTAAATTCTTTAAAGGTAGTCATTCTGGCTAACCTAGGTTCCGCAGGTACTCTACCCTCGGCTTAGTTAAATGTAGCCGTTAATAAATTAACGAACTCTTTTGCATAGGGTTAATTTAACCCCCCCCCCCCTTGATTATTATTACTTGATTTCGCATCTAGATTACGTTGTCTTCTCCTTGATGGCATTTTCTGATTAAATAGAATTTCATTATTATCTATTTACCTATTTCGTTATTATTCACCATATAACAACTCATACCATAACAAAACTTATTAAATGAAAACTTCATTATATTCATATGTTTCCTCATAGTTTGAAACTATTTACACTCTGCTCCAATAGCCAGAAGCTATTACATTTCTATCCCACAATTAAACTTCTCAAAAGTTGGGATTTACAAAAAGACTACCCTTTTATACAAAAGAGGGTTTTACGACACTACACACATATTTATAACTCTAGATTTCTAATAATACATAACAACGTCCTTGTGTTTCTCATTCGCAATCTTCGCTACAGTATCCCGACTAATAATATGTCGAGTCTGCACCGACTCAGTGGAATAACAAGCAACTTTCAGTTTGAAATCCTTATGAGCACTCTCATGGATGTAAGACATCCGTGCTATCTTCCGGTCTCTGTTAATCAGTTTCTTACGAAGCTTATCGACCTCTTTCTTATAGTCCCTAGCCTGCTCTGTCATAAGCACCTGTCTATCGTGTTCTAACTCAAAATCTACTTCTGCAGACACCTTAGCTTCATGGAGATAATTAATCTCTTCACTCTGATTCTGCACAACTGTACTCAGTTGCACATTCCTATCAAGCACTGCCAGATACAATGCTCTCACTGCATCTGGAGGTGATGACTCTAGTGTAGGTACCACCGTACCAACCGACGTTATCTCCATTACTTCCTCCTCATTTCTCATCATATTAAGATATGATGTTATATCCATATCTCCCTCAGAGTAGTTCTCCTCAGAAAAGTACTCCACTATTTTTGACTCCTCTAGAATCACTAATGGTACCTCCACCACCGGTATAGGTACAGGCTATACTCTGTTCACAACTTCTTCGCTCACCACGTGTATATCTCTATACATCAAGCTATCTATTGACATCCTACAATAACACATATGTTGATTAATATATAACACACAATAGTATAAACACAAATCACATTTAATTTATTTAGGGTTACTTTCCATCTTTTAAATCTTTCGGTACTGAGTTTCCTCAATACCTTATTAACTCATTTGACTGAAGTAAAGCTTGAGTTTACTTCCTTCGGACTTTAATTCCATAACGAGGTTATTAGCCTAAGGTTCTTCCCCCCTTGAGTTTTATAACCTAATGCTTTGATACCAACTTGTGACGCCCCCAAATCCGGTTATCTTCTAACCCGACAGATGGTGCTACACGGTACTCATAACTGTACATTCATTCTATTGAAATGACATCAAAATGTGTGTATCAATGACATTCTTATTATATTAATAATATTACATCCCGTTCCCAGGTTCTAAAACCATTACATTCTTTGTTCATCATTCTATAATATATACAACTTACTAGTTTATTACAAGGTAAACTAATCATCCAGCTTCATCTTGCCTCTATCCTTGTCAGATCCTTCGGTTCTTTTGGTCCTAACTATATTCATATGGTTCAACCAAGAGTGAGCATAACAAGCTCAGCAAGTACAACAATTTCTTTTAAACAACATGCTTGAAGCATAGGAATCGTATATCTTCAATAACTGGATAATAGTTATGAAGTACTATCAATAATTCAAAATAGCATTTCTTTTCCTTCAAAATGTTTTACAATAACAATATTCAGTAAAACATCAATTTTGGCTCAAGACCATGAGCAGTTCATAATTTCTTTGAAAAGGACAACCCGACACTAAGTCCGTAAGTCCGGCATATCTTACGAGCACTTCTGGGTGATCAGCCCATAATACTCTATGTTGATCAACACTACATCCATTAAACGTATGTACATTTAAGTTTTGGCAACTTCGCGTGCCCATCAAATAATCGATGAAAAAATACATTTGTTTATTCATACACATGCTTACCTTGAATCCATACCAAACAATTGGCGTATGATAGCGTTAACAATTCTATATTGAAAGACTTGTAAATAAATCAATCAATATTAAAGATTAGTCTAGCCGAGTTAAAACTGGCATCGACATTTTCGTAAAACAATTCATGCATCCCATAACATGAATCACAGAAAACTTGCCTAACACGAAGGTTAGACAAGCATTTAAGAAAAACTTGCCTTCAACGTCTGCTACAGTATAATAACTTTTCCTTTCAGTCTTTACGGTCTCTACAACACATAACCACATAACATACCACATTAGGACATGAATGAACATACATGGTTCCTAATGAATCTTACCCTTCTTCTCAATCTAATCATATATTAGATTTGTTATTATTGGTTCCGGCTTACCATTATATTTTACATTATTCTTACCAACTTCTTTCTCTTCTATATCTTATGTAGATTTACTTCATTAATCCAACTCGTTTCGAGTTAATCATCCTTCCTCACGGCTTACTAACATCCTTACATTATTAATCGAAACTTGATCGTCATTTGTTAAGTACACTTTATTGCATACCGTTTACGTTAACGTATTACTTAATAACTTTTAGTTGTAACTCTTAATGTTATAGGCCTTATCATTATTGAATACTGTTCACATTCGTCATTTAACTTCTCATTAAACAACATTAAATTCCTAAAGTCATCACTATAACAGTGATTTAGTAAAAGTATTATCATGTTCATTAAGTAATTACATAACCCATACTGGTATTGCAAACCATTGGATTCATAATCAACTTGACCAACAAATTTCTACAACCGACTTAGCACATTACGTTGTTCTCATTACATTCATCTTCAATTGATTATTAACCCTTAATCATCATACAGTAAGTGTCTAACAATGCTTTAACAATGTTATATTTATACCTTAGTTCATTACTAATGAGTTATCTTTCCTTCTACACTTGTAAATATTCTTGTCTGTTAAAATTCTGGGACTGGCACCGCGGTGCCACACTAAGCTCTTCATCTCGCGCCGTGGCTCGAGTTAGCAGCATGCCTTCACACTGTTACAGCGCTGTAGAAAAATCTTGCAGATTTTAAATTTGGTGAACTTCCCGGACGCATAACTTCTTCGTTATAAGTCCGAATTGGCTTGTTCAAAAGCCAACGGTTCACAAATTACATACTCTATGCGTTCATTCAAGAATTTTATCTATTTGACTTCGTTTGCTAAAATTTCACCTATTAGTTCATTTTAACGAAAACGATAAATGTTCGTAAACGTTTAACGCTCATTTCTTCGTTCTAAGTCAGAATCCGGTCATTTTCGAGTCTGCAACTCTATAATGCCAAATATGACTTGTCTCCATTGAAAACCAACGTTTCCGAGTTCAAACACAAAATCCAACTTCCATTCCGAGAATTTCACGAATTCGACGCTTAACGTCTAATTGTGTGAATTCCAGCATAACTTCGTTACTAACGATTTGATCATTGTTCTAAATGGATTCTAACCATCATATAAACATTTCAAACTACTTATTACATTAGCTTATTTTCAAATTAGGTTTTGACTTATTCTTCATAATTTCATGGCTTATCAACTTATAACTTTCATGATTTCATTTACTTATGAGTTATTATTGATTTAAGTCCTTTACTCAATGTTCTCATATCATATCCAACATACTAACATCTTGACATACATACTTCATTAACTTATTGACATGATAAGTTATTACTTGTTATTCATTAGTCTATAACTTGTAAAAGTATGAACTACTTATGAATCCACTTTGCATGACTTATCATAGCTTAAATTTTTTAACCATCATCCTTGCTTCTTATTATTATACAATCTTATTAAAGTAAACACATGAGAAGTTCATCTAAGTTCCTTATGAGTTCACAACTTAATTAAGTTTGAATTACTTATTCATGACTTATACGGCTTATTAATACTTAAGCTCTTTGATTACCCATTCCTATCATTCCTTAGCATACATGTTCTACCACTACCCATCTCCCTACCAATGGAAGAGAAAGAGATTCATGGTTTAAGTTCTTACCTTGAATATCACTTGACTAAGCATTAGTCTCCTTCTTGCTTCTTGAAAATCTCATAAGGGAAGTTTGACTTATAAGTGCTTATTCTCTTTAATCAATAAGTTGCTTAACTTGAGATGAGTTGGGAGAAATTTTAATGAAGCAATCAAATAAATTGAGAGCTCTATATTTATAGGCAATCCAAAGTGAGGGTATTATGGACATTAAGACATCCCACCTCCTTAACTAACCTCCTCAACTTCACCTCCTTACTATTCATAACCTTGGCTCTAAGTTAACTTGCTAGCCACTTCCCTTTCTTGCTCATCACAACACTTGATCACCACACAAAGTTCTTGCCCATTAAGTCTACCCACATTAACATGGTTTTCTCCATGGATCCTCCTAACCCAATGGATTCTTACTTTGGGCTTAAGGTTTAATTAATCCTAACTTATACATTGGGCTTGCATGAACAATTCTTTGGGCTTTATCATTATCTTGCATTGGGCTTACACATCTCTATAATTGGGGCTTATCAATATCTCATTGGACTTTATTGTTATCCTAATTGGACATTACAATTTCCTACACAATTCAACAAATTCAATACATTTGGCTTAAAGTCTTATAACGTATAATCTACGTATAATTCTCGTATTCCAACTCGTATACTTATTTAATATACGACATTCCATCATTCATATATACTCGTATAATACCTCGTATTATACTTGTATTCATTACCTCGTACAATACTTACGTATTATACAATCATAGCTTTAATTCATTTTACGCATTTAAATTCCTTCTCGGAACTAACTTTCCCTAACCGTTAGGTTTTAAGTCCGCAGGCGAAAAACTGTGTTTGCCATTACTGAAATATTATTGGATATTCCATCTTGTCTTAGAATTCTATCATACGTTTTTCTCGGAAGTTCAAAAATAATTCCCGAGCTAAAATGCGTGAATAGTGTTTTTCAAAAAATTTCTCGGAAAGTTTTTAATTTTTGTCTTGGAAATTCAAACACTTTAATTCTATCACGTAGCCAAAATACTACGACGTTCCGACATATCTAGGTCATAGAACGACCCTCAATTAGCTTACTCCATAAATAATCAATTAAATTTTCATTTAATCCACATAATAAAAATATAAATTTAATTCTTAAAAATCCAAATTTTCTGGGGCATTACAAATATTACAAACCTAACAGAAGCAAGGAGATTAGCGCAAAGAATTCAAGACGAATATGGAGAAGAGCAGAAGATTATTTACCAGTTTTAATTCTCTTTCTTCATTTTTTCTCTTGTATTCAGAATGTCTAATTACTTGTGGATGTTGAGTTTTATTTTAACTAGCATGAACTAATTTTCTTATTTAAGTCTACAATGGATCTTATTGTGTAACGAGGATTGACATGCTTTCATATTAATTCATTGAGACTATTTTCATGGTTGTCTACTATATTCTGTACTTAATTCATATAATTGCCTGATCAACAATTGCTTTGTAATCTATATGAAATCGAGATATGGAATATAGGTTAGGATCTGATTATAATAGCATGTGATTGTGATTTTTACATGTTGTAAGGATTCATGATTTATGCTTAGGATAGAGATATACCTACGCATTGCATGTAATCGGATGAGAACTTGTGTTTAAACCCTCTTTAGTTATAATTCACATAGAGATATAGTTGATTAGTTAATTATGGTGTTCTCCTTAATTTATCAATTGTGGATTTAAGTTGATATGGATATAATGCATTGAGAGATGGTTATATTTAACATTGTGTTCTTGATTAACAATCTGGAATAGTTAATTTGAATTAAAAGGAAGTGTGTTGATTTGAGTGAAGTATTAAGTGAAGTTGTATGCTTAAATCTCCAATTCTTGATTAAATCTTGTCATAATTAGTTAGTTTTAGTGAATTAATAGTTTTTATAAAATTTATAAAATTAATTATTCATTTAATAAAATTGAGATAATATAAGATTGGTAGTTGTTAGATTAAATTATAGTTATTTTTTCTGTGGGAACGATACTATACTCATCACTTTATTACTTGTTGACCATGTATACTTGCGTGTTGTGCATAACTAGATTTTACTCAACAAGTTTTTGGCGCCACTGCCGAGGACTATAATTGTGTTTATTACTTTCAATATCAGTTTAATTATATCAGTTTTAGTTAAACTCTTTTCTTTTTATTTTTATTTTACTTCCTGTTTCAGGTTCTCTTGGATAGTATATGCAAACTCGATCAAAGAAGCCAGAATTAGTACCTTACGAGGATGATATCAAGAAAAGGTTTTAGCGGTTGAGTAAGTGGATAAAGGAGACTTGAGAAAACTTAGAACAACAAGATAAAGTGGATGCAGATGATCAGAAAGCATTACAGGATTATGTCACACTACGGGTTACTGAAATTCAATCAAGTATTACCAGACCTGCTATTACTGTTAATAATTTTTAGATTAAGCCTAATATAATACATATGATTCAAAACTCGGTGCAATTTGGGGGTTTGGCTAACGGCAATCCAACTGAACATCTAGTGAGTTTTTTTATAAATATGTGATACCTTCAAGTATAATGGGGTATCAGATGATGCAGTGAGGCTTTGGTTATTTCCATTCACACTGAGAGATAAGGCTAAAAGCTAGCTTTATTTACTCCATCGGGCTCTATTACTACTTGGGATGACTTGGATTAGAAGATCTTAACAAAATTCTTCCCATTAATAAAAACATCAAAAATGAGGAATGAGTTTACTACTTTTGAACAGTAGCATGGGGAGTCACTGTATGAAGCTTGGGAGAGGTATAAATAGTTTTTGAGAAGATGTCCACATCATGGATTACCCAAGTGGTTACGGATGAACACATTTTATAATGGGTTAAATATTAATCTTCAGACAAGCATAGATGCTGCGTCAGGAGAAGCATTTATGGCCAAGAAATTTTAGGAGGCATATGACTTGATAGAGACCGCAGCATCTAATAACTACTAGTGGCCAACTGCGAGGATTATTCAACCTAAGGCAGCTAGAGTTTTAGAAGTGGATGGCATAACAACTTTAGCCGCTGAGATATCTGCATTATCAAAGAAAATGGATGACATTACGGAAGTACAAGTTCAACAGGTAGCTTATGTATGTGAGTTATGTGCAGGGGAACATCTGACGGAATAATGTGCAATAAATTCAATAGTTGTACAGTTTCTGGGTAGTTAAACTCGGCCACTAAATACGTATCAGAACACTTACAATCTGGGGATAATAAACCACCCAAAATTTTCTTGGAGCAATAATTAGAATCATCAGCAGGATCCACAACCATCATACCCTCCTGGATTTCAAAATCAGCAACATCAGTCCGTTTTGCAACCCAAAAAGAAAATAGATTTGGAGGAGTTACTTATAAAATACATAACGGGTAATGAGGTAGCAATGAAAACTCAAATGGTTGCAATAAAGAATCTGGTAAATCAAGTGGAATAGCTTGCAAGTGTTTTGAACAATAAACCTCAAGGGGCTATCCCAAGTGATATCGAGAAGAATCCTAGGGGTGGCCATGCGTAGTGCCAAGCTATTACGCTTCGGAGTGGAAAGAATTTGAATGAGAAAAGAGAAAATGATGCGATGAAGAAGATGTATGTTGAGGAAAAAGAAAAGGAAACAGCTGAGGGGAACAAGGTAGGAGAGGAATCAATGGTTGAGGAACATACAGTTGTTGTACCAGTAGCATTTCCACCCCTACCTTTTCAACAACGAATCCATAAACAGAAAGTAGAAAAGCATTTTACCAAGTTTCTGAAGGTATTCAAGAAATTGCAGATCAACATTATGTTCGCGGAAGCTCTAGAGCAGATGCCTAGCTACGCCAAGTTTATGGAGGAAATCTTATCCAAAAAATAAAAGTTCAAGGATTTTGAGACAGTGGCTCTAACTGAAGAGTGTAGCATTATATTACAGAATAATTTTCCTCCAAAGTTGAAAGATTCGGGCAGTTTTACCATTTCATGCACGATAGACATCTTGTCATTCAACAGATGTCTATGTGATCTTGGTGCAAGCATTAATTTGAACCCAACTTTGGAAGGGTGAGGCGAACCGAATAGGGTGAGGCGAACCCAACTTTGGAAGGGTGTTCTGTCACTATCATACAAGATTTCTAATGACCTACGAGTTATCATAAGACTGGGTTATGCACATCCACTTGCTGAGTATATCTACGAGCACTACTTATATGATCTCAGAGTTTGGTTGAAATATAATGTTCAATTGCAGACGGTGGAGATAGTTATATATCAAGAGAAGACTCGCCATTGGAAGGAACATGATAGTAATCTTCTTGTTTTTCTCTGAACATATGATATCTATCATAACTTAGATTCATGGCCTCCTATGCACAAAGGTTTCCTCGAGTACTTCCCAAAGATTTTAATTTCTAAAATAGTTACTGACTGTACCTTTATGTAATGTATCAATGTGAGGTGTTGTCCATAGTTGGGACATAAGTCACAGTTGGTATTAAAACTCACAGTATATGTGTTGTCGTATTTTGCACGAAAATTGTAGTAATAAAGTTGTATTTGTTTTCTGTACCATGTATTTGGCGACTCAAAATAGGTTGGATGGATTGGACCTATTTTGGGGGCATCACAATTCAAATGTGCACTAATATTCAGTTTTGGGGACTACCGAATGATGATCCCAATGATCACTTAATAAATTTTGTGGAGATCTGTGATACATTCAAGTACAACGGAGTGTCTGACGATGCCATCAGACTCCGGTTGTTTCCATTCACCTTGAGGGACAAAGCCAAGAGCTGGCTACATTCATTACCGTTAGACTCCATCACCACATGGGATGACTTGGCATAGAAGTTCGTGGTGAAGTTTTTTTTGCCCGCCAAAACATCCAGGCTCAGGTATGATATCACTTCTTTTGTCCAGTTCCAATCAGAACCCTTATACGACTTGTGGGAGCGATTCAAGGATCTACTTAGAAAATGTCCTCACCATGGATTGCAAGAATGGCTTCCTATCCAGACCTTTTATAATGGGCTATCCGGATCGACTCGTTCGAGTATTGATGCCGCCTTTGGAAGGGCTTTCATGGCTAAACATCATACAACAGGGTATGAACTAGTGGAAATAATGGCGGATAATAATTATCAATGGCCAAATGATAGGCAAGCCCCTAGAAGAGCCCCGGGGATATATGAGTTTGACTCGTTCGCATCATTAGCGGCTCAGGTTGCAGCGCTGACGAAATGGCTAGACACCATGGGAGTACCAGTAGTGTAGAATGTGTAGAGTGTCGCAGTCCAGTGTGAATTGTATCAAGGGAGCCACCCTACTGATCAGCGTGCAATGAACCCTGAGTCAGTTCAATTTATTTCCAACAATGAGCGGCAACAAAACACTAATATCCCCACTCATTACCACCCAGGCTTGAGGAATCATCCCAACTTCTCTTGGGGCAACAGCAACAACAACAACAACAACAACACCAATCAAGCACAACCTTCATCCACCAGGCCAAATTTTTCTAACCCTCCGGGTTTTCAATCTCAGAATTAGTACAATCCATAACCACATAGCTCTCAAAATTAGTTCCACCATCCACCACCTCAATAGGAGAGAAAGCCTAGTTTAGAAGATCTCATGTCGCGGTATATTGCCCAGAATGAAATAAGGAGTAACAATCAAGAAGCTTCCATTCAGAATCTTAAAGTTCAAATGGGACAATTGGCCACTACTTTAAACATTCATCCACAAGGCACATTGCCTAGTGACACTGATGTCAACCTAAAACGGGAAGGCAAAGAAAAATGCAAAGCAGTGACACTCAGAAGTGGGAGAACTACTAATGAACAAGGGGTAGAGAGTTCTCTAGTGGAAGAAGAAGTTACTGAAAAGGAACCTATATTAGAGACGACTAATGAGGAATCTAGGGGTGAGGAAAGTACTTAAGATAGCCCTACAACACCATCCCCTCCAATAAATAAAGTCAATCCTCCTCTCCCTCAGTTGCTTTTCCCCCAGCGTCTGCAGAAACAAAAGCTGGACAAGTAGTTTTATAAATTCCTAGAGGTGTTCAAGAGGCTTCACATAAATATCCCATTTGTGGAGGCATTGGACCAAATGCCAAGTTATGTCAAGTTTATAAAAGACATATTATCTAAGAAACAGAAAATGGGAGATTATAAAACAGTGGCACTGACAGAGGAGCACAATGCCATTCTACAAAACAAGCTTCTGTCGAAGCTAAAAGATCCAGGAAGCTTCATAATTCCTTGCACTATCGGGGACTAATTCATTGACAAGGCTTTGTGTGATCTAGGGGCTAGCATTAACTTGATGCCTCTATCTATATATAAGAAGCTGGGGCTAAATAAAGCTAAACCTACAAGTATCACTTTACAATTAGCTGATAGATCTCTTACGTACCCGAAGGGGATAGTAGAGGATGTGCTTGTCAAGGTTGACAAGTTCATCTTCCCAGCTGACTTTATTGTCATAGATTTTGGGGAAGACAAGGAGGTCCCTATAATATTAGGCAGGCCATTCTTAGCAACGGGGAGGACCCTAATATCAAGAAGTAACTTTCAATGTCTTCAGATTGATGAAATATCTGAATACTCCTAAGGACTGCTTCCAGATTAATGTGATTGATAATTCAGTTAGGGAAGTGTTCTTAGAAATATACATTACAAACCCTTTAGAAGCGACATTGACAGGGGCCAATACTACGGAAGAGCCCACACATTTGGAATTTACCAAGTGGCTAGATGCACCCTAAAGATCCAAACAGTTCTAAAGACAGTTTGAATCTCTAAATGATGATGAGGCATCAACTTCCAAGGCTTAGCTGTCGATCATAAAGCCTCCTGTCCTAGAATTAAAGCCTTTGCCCAATCACCTGAGGTATGCTTACTTAGGGGACTGATCCACTTTACCTGTGATAATTTCTTCTTCTTTAACCGAGTGCCAGGAAGAAAAGTTGCTGCTAGTGCTCAAGCAATATAAAATGGCCCTGGGGTGGTCAATTTCTGATATTAAAGGGATTAGTCCAACACTATGCATGCATAAAATCTTATTGGAAGAAGGGTCTAAGCTGTCCATTGAGCATCAGCAGCAGTTAAACCCCATCATAAAAGAGGTGGTTCAAAAGGAAATTATAAAATTGCTGGATGTGGGCATCATCTACCCCATCTCTGATAGTCCTTGGGTCAGTCTTATCTAGTGCGTGCCAAAGAAGAGCGGAATGACTATAGTGCCCAATGAAAATAACGAGCTGATTCCAACCAGAACGGTGACTGGATGGAGGGTGTGTATGGATTATAGGAAATTGAACAAATCCACCTATAAGGATCACTTTCCTCTTCCATTTATTGATCAGATGCTCGATAGACTTGATGGGCGTGAATTTTATTGTCTGTTGGATGGTTACTCTGGATATTATTAGATTTCAATTGCTCCTCAAGATCAAGAGAAAACTACATTCACATGCCCCTATGGGACATTTTTCTTTCAGAAAATGTCTTTCAGGTTGTGTAATGCTCCTATAATATTTCAGCGTTGCATGATGTCGATTTTCTCTGATATGGTTGAAAAGACCTTGGAGGTCTTTATGGATGACTTTTCGGTATTTGGGAGTTCATTTGATAACTGCCTGAGAAATTTGACTTCCATTTTCCATAGATGTGTTAAAACTAACCTTATTTTGAATTGGGAGAAGTGTTGTAACGCCCCCAAAATAGGTCCATTCCATCCAACCCATTCTGAGTCGTCAAAATACATGATGCGGAAAATAACTACAACTTTATTACAACAATTGTCGTGTAAAATACAACAACACATATGCTGTGAGTTTGGATACAAATATATACCAACTGTAGCACGTCACAATGACACCTTACATAAAGGTATAGTCGAAAACTGTTTTAGAAATTAAAATCTTTGGGAAGTGCTCAAGGAAACCTTCTTACATGGGAGGCCATGCGTCTAGGTTATGGTAGATATCATATGGCCACAGAATTATCCTTGGTTGACCCAATAGACCCCAAAGAAAAACGAAAAGATTACTATCATATTCTTCCCAATGATGAGTCTTCTCTTGACATATCATTATCTCCACTGTCTCTAATTGAGGGTTATATTTCAAATAGACTCCAAGATCATATAGATAGTCTTTGGTAGATATACTCGTGAAGTGGATGAGCACAACCACATCTTATGATGACACGAGGTTGTATGTCATTAGACATCTTGTATGATAGTGGCAAAACACCCTTCCAAGTTAAATTCACCTCACCCTCAACATCTATAGACCACCGCTTCTATTCCTTGTTATTCCCCGCCGACCCAAATACAATTTTATTACCCGAAAGGAATTGTGAAGCAAAAGGGTGAGCAACTAGCTCAAGAAAGAATATCATGACTAAAGATAAATAAATTATCAATAGCCTTCAACAAAGAATAAATCGAGATTTAGAACATATGGTAGATGATAAAAAATTTCAACCATAGTTGCGTTGAACGAGCACTCCATTAGAAGAGTCAAATAGACTATAAAGTCTATTATCTTCTCCATGTTAAAAGTCCCACCAACAATGTTTTATCCTCGTAACATCAATCAACAATTCCTCATCCACAATCACATGCATAACTCATAATCGTAATTGTTGTTCTAAATTCCTTTTCTCATTCGGACGTAAGATAATTTTCATCACTTGTCTTTACCTCAAATATCAAAGATCATGGTTATACCAAATCACGCCTCCTGCTCATAATCATACTAATAAATTCATCTTTGCACTACGGGCCAAAGATATTCATCAACAGCTCATCTTTTGCACTTTTCAAAGCCAAAGATATTCAACTACAGGTCATCTTTGCACTACGACCCAAAGATATTCATCAACAATTCATCTTTGCACTACAGGCCAAAGATATTCATATCTCAAAGAAATACATAATCATTTCATAATTTATATAAACCATAATTATAACCATATATGTTGATCAATTCACCTTTGCACTTAAGCTAAAGATATTCAATTATAAATTCAATGGTCATGATCATACCAAATCAACAATTCAACTTTGCACTTCATCGCCAAAGAGAACCTATAGTCACGATCATACCAATAATCTATCCATCTTTACACTCAAGTCAAAGAGAAATATCATCATTAGGGTTATAAGAATGTTATATAAAACAATATAATCAACATATAGATTTAATCTCAAGAGTAAGATTCATAAATCAATGATTTCATAACAACTTAATCAAAATGTTATCAATCACTTAATAATCTCATAATCTAATATTATTAATACTACCACAATATTTTAATCATTTCTTAAACTTATAAACAATTTATTTTAATTGTTTACACTTTACTAATAAATGCATTTAATCATCTTAAAATGCCAACCTCATAAGATCTCATCACCAATAGCCAAAACCCTCATCAAAAATCTGCATATATCTCATATATAATTCTCAAGCCATAAAATCATATTTTCCAATTTTCTTAATTCACATAACATATTTAATTCAATTACTCATAACTAGAACATTTTCATGAAAAATACCAAATCAGTTTTAAAAATATTTCTTTTCTGGAATTTAGAAGAATATAGTCCCATATTGAATATATATTTTTCTCAAAATTTTTAAAATTCATTTACTATTTTTCACATGGCCAAAACCACCGAATATTCAGACAATTATCATAAATTGTAATTTTATCCAAAAATTCTGAAATTTACACGGTATACTGATATTATATAGATGTACTCACAATAAAAATTTAATCAATTTTGGAGTTAATCACAAGGAGTTATAAGCAGTTACTTTTAAAATAGTCTTTTCTCATAAAATCCATAACTCCTAATCTATATATCCAAAAATCGCCATTTTTGGACACAATCAACAAAACTCATCAAATTATCATTTCAATATTTTCCAGAATTTTTGAAGGTCCAGAAGAATTTCGAAATAATAACCCTTAAAATCCCTTACTATCCCTTACCTCAAAAGCGATTTACATTCGAATAACGCCCGAACAAACTTGCACCGTATAGAAATACTCAAAGTATACTCAAAATACTCACAAGAATACGCTCGATAATATAGAGAGAGAAAACTTCAGTTTAAAGTGAATATCAATTATAACCTAAGCACTCTATTTATAGGAAAATGCTTAGAAGACCAAAGCAGAAAATTTAATTTAATAATAATATATATAAATCAAGATTTCTACGCCTCTAGAAATCTGATTTTAGCTTAATAAACACATGCTAGGGCTGCCCACAAAACAAAAAACGTTTTTCACACTTTAAATATTTTAAACTTCCAAAAATCAATTATTTCGGAGCTTCGGAACTTCAATAATTCATAATAAATAGCCCTTTTATCTGAAAATTCGAATCTCGCGTGTTTTTATAGGAAATTCAATTCTCTACAACTTTGCGAAGAAAGTTTTTCCAAATTCCAAATGTAAATTGACCGAAATCCACAAACAGACGATTTTACGTGCTATAATCAAATTTCAAATGAGAAATGGGGTCCAATTTACATGTTTAACATGTTTTAAACATTTTAGGTAACAAAAATACTCTTCCTTCTCATATATCCCACATTCATCAAAAATATCACCATTATTATATTATTAAAAATATAATAATATATTTAAATGAATTATTTTATCAGAAAAAGATAAAATATTAATTTTCAACAATTGTCACATTAAAAATTTTCTCCATCTATATCCACATAAAATGAATATTTTCCTCATCATAATAATCAATAATTAATTATTCACAAATAATATTACATAATCACAATATTGACAACCAGACAGTTCCTAGGAAAGAGGGGGCTTTCCAATAAGAATTTCTCCTTACTGGCGTGCAATTAGGTGACCAAACCTCTCCTTGATAGAACTTTCTAGACATTGCCAATAATGCTATCTAATAATATTATTCAAATAATATGAATTATTGCTCCGATAATAGAAAATACTGTGTAGTGATAATTATTGAAACAACAGTAATATAAAATATCAATGCAACAATTATTGAATCAATAAAATAAAATATTTGAGCGAGAATTATCGTAACAATTATTGAGTAGTGTCTTCTTACGTAAGAATAAATAATTGGTGCAATCACGTGTACTACTTCGTGTTTTAACCAATTTAGTATTTTAACAAAGATTAATTGTAATAACTACGCCAAGTCATTTATAAACAACTTATATTTGTCGTTTTCTTCATCCAATCGCTTTCCGTTATGGGGCCCACAAAGATCATGCAAGGCGTCGTCATTTAATATTCCCCACCAAACGAATATTCTCCCAACAATGAATATTTTATAACCACTTTGCGTATTTTTGAAAAAAAAATTTCATATATCACCCTTAACTTTAACTTTTTATCAATTTAACCATTTACTGGATTGTAATTATAAGAAAAATTGAATACTTTTATTTCATAAAATTCGGGGTTTTACAATCTCCCCTCCTTATGAAATTTCATCCCCGAAATTTACGTACCTGGTATTTCAAAGAGTTGAGAATACCTTGATTTCATTTCAGATTCCATCTTCCATGTCATCATAATTTCTCCAATGCTCATCTCCTGTATTTCAGATATCATTCTAGAATACAGCTTTAAAACAAGGGTTAATTGAACAAATTAACATATCACATAATATCCCGATATTATGACTGACCAACAAATAAGCTTAGGTAGGACACACTAGCGAAGGATTTACTCATCTCTCCCCTCCTAGTTCTATTCCCCGATCTCCGCCAGAGATCATATACCTAAGCTCTGATACCAAATATAACTTTAGACACCAACTTGTGTCAGCACCTCACATTGATACCTATCAGTTTGCCACCGCTGCACGACGTCCCCTACGGAGAGTCTGGCTTCGGTGCATTCCCCATCAAC
This sequence comes from Panax ginseng, assembly GCA_020205605.1. NCBI lineage: Eukaryota > Viridiplantae > Streptophyta > Magnoliopsida > Apiales > Araliaceae > Panax > Panax ginseng. Next base: position 46,262,154 of record CM035137.1, read on the forward strand.
AGGAAGTCACCAGCGAGAGGCTCGGGGCTCTTTACTTATAGCTCTGATACCAAATGTAACGCCCCCAAAATAGGTCCATTCCATCCAACCCATTCTGAGTCGTCAAAATACATGATGCGGAAAATAACTACAACTTTATTACAACAATTGTCGTGTAAAATACAACAACACATATGCTGTGAGTTTGGATACAAATATATACCAACTGTAGCATGTCACAATGACATCTTACATAAAGGTATAGTCAAAAACTGTTTTAGAAATTAAAATCTTTGGGAAGTGCTCAAGGAAACCTTCTTACATGGGAGGCCATGCGTCTTGGTTATGGTAGATATCATATGGCCACAGAATTATCCTTGGTTGACCCAATAGACCCCAAAGAAAAACGAAAAGATTACTATCATATTCTTCCCAATGATGAGTCTTCTCTTGACATATCATTATCTCCACTGTCTCTAATTGAGGGTTATATTTCAAATAGACTCCAAGATCATATAGATAGTGCTGGTAGATATACTCAAGAAAGTGGATGAGCACAACCTCGCCTTTATGATGACACGAGGTTGTATGTCATTAGACATCTTGTATGATAGTGGCAAAACACCTTCCAAGTTAAATTCACCTCACCTCAACATCTATAGACCACCGCTTCTATTCCTTGTTATTCCCCGCCGACCCAAATTACAATTTTATTACACGAAAGGAATTGTGAAGCTAAAGGGTGAGCACAACTAGCTCAAGAAAGAATATCATGACTAAAGATAAATAAATTATCAATAGCCTTCAACAAAGAATAAATCGTAGATTTAGAACATATGGTAGATGATAAAAAATTTCAACCATAGTTGCAATGAACGAGCATTCCATTAGAAGAGTCAAATAGACTATAAAGTCTATTATCTTCTCCATGTTAAAAGTCCACCAACAATGTTTTATCCTCAGAACATCAATCAACAATTCTGTCCCACAATCACATGCATAACTCATAATCGTAATTGTTGTTCTAAATTCCTTTTCTCATTCGTGACGAAGATAATTTTCATCACTTGTCTTTACCTCGAATATCAAAGATCATGGTTATACCAAATCACAGCCTCTGCTCATAATCATACTAATAAATTCATCTTTGCACTACGGGCCAAAGATATTCATCAACAGCTTCATCTTTGCACTACACAGCCAAAGATATTCAACTACTGTCATCTTTGCACTACGACCCAAAGATATTCATCAACAATTCATCTTTTTGCTACAGCCCAAAGATATTCATATCTCAAAGAAATACATAATCATTTCATAATTTATATAAACCATAATTATAACCATATATGTTGATCAATTCACCTTTGCACTTAAGCTAAAGATATTCAATTATAAATTCAATGGTCAAGCGATCATACCAAATCAACAATTCAACTTTGCACTCATCGCCAAAGAGAACCTATAGTCACGATCATACCAATAATCTATCCATCTTTACACTCAAGTCAAAGAGAAATATCATCATTAGGTTATAAGAATGTTATATAAAAACAATATAATCTACATATAGATTTAATCTCAAGAGTAAGATTCGTAAATCAATGATTTCATAACAACTTAATCAAAATGTTATCAATCACTTAATAATCTCATAATCTAATATTATTAATACTACCACAATATTTTAATCATTTCTTAAACTTATAAACAATTTATTTTAATTGTTTACACTTTACTAATAAATGCATTTAATCATCTTAAAATGCCAACCTCATAAGATCTCATCACCAATAGCCAAAACCCTCATCAAAAATCTGCATATATCTCATATATAATTCTCAAGCCATAAAATCATATTTTCCAATTTTCTTAATTCACATAACATATTTAATTCATTTACTCATAACTAGAACATTTTCATGAAAAATACCAAATCAGCTTTTAAAAATATTTTTTTCTGGGTTTTAGAAGAATATAGTCCCATATTGAATATATATTTTTCTCAAAATTTTTAAAATTCATTTACTATTTTTCACATGGCCAAAACCAATCGAATATTCGATAATTATCATAAAGTGTAATTTTATCCAAAAATTCTGAAATTTACTAAGATATCTTGATATTATATAAATGTACTCACAATAAAAATTTAATCAATTTTGGAGTTAATCACAAGGAGTTATAAGCGAGCTACTTTTAAAATAGTCTTTTCTCATAAAATCCATAACTCCTAATCTATATATCCAAAAATCGCCATTTTTGGACACAATCAACAAAACTCATCAAATTATCATTTCAATATTTTCCAATTTTGAAGGTCCGTAAGAATTTCAAATAATAACCCTTAAAATCCCTTACTATCCCTTACCTCAAAAGAGCAAGATTTCCGATGGAATAACGTTGAACAAACTTGCAATCAGATAGAAATACTCAAAGTATACTCAAAATACTCACAAGAATACGCTTCGATAATATAGAGAGAAAACTTCAGCTTAAATGTGAATATCAATTATAACCTAAGCACTTTATTTATAGGAAAATGCTTAGAACACCAAAGCAGAAAATTTAATTTAATAATAATATATATAAATCAAGATTTCTACGCCTCTAGAAATCTGATTTTAGCTTAATAAACACATGCTAGGGCTGCCCACAAAACAAAAAACGTTTTTCACACTTTAAATATTTTAAACTTCCAAAAATCAATTATTTCGGAGCTTCGAAACTTCAATAATTCATAATAAATAGCCCTTTTATCTGAAAATTCGAATCTCGCTGCTTTTTATAGGAAATTCAATTCTCTACAACTTTGCGAAGAAAGTTTTTCCAAATTCCAAACAAAAATTGGCCCAAATCCACAAACGGACGATTTTACAAAAGCTATAATCAAATTTCAAATCAAGAAATGGGGTCCACCGACATGTTTAACATGTTTTAAACATTTTGGTAACAAAATACTCTTCCTTCTCATATACTCATATATCCCACATTCATTGTAAAAAATATCACCATTATTATATTATTAAAAATATAATAATATATTTAAATGAATTATTTTATCGTAAAAGATAAAATATTAATTTTCAACAATTGTCACATTAAAAATTTTCTCCATCTATATCCACATAAAATGAATATTTTCCTCATCATAATAATCAATAATTAATTATTCACAAATAATATTACATAATCACAATATTGACAACCAAGCAGCCCTTCGAGAAAGAGGGCTTTCCAATAAGAATTTCTCCTTCTTCATGCGCGCAATTAGGTGACCAAACCTCTCCTTGACAGAACTTTCTAGACATTGCCAATAATGCTATCTAATAATATTATTCAAATAATATGAATTATTGCTCCGATAATGGAAAATACTGTGTAGTGACAATTATTGAAACAACAAGAATATAAAATATCAATGCAAAGAATTATTGAATCAATAAAATAAAATATCGAATAAGTAATTACTGTAACAATTATTGAGTAGTGTCTTCTTACGTAAGAATCAATAATTGGTGCAATACCATGTGCTACTGTGTTTTAAGCACCGAGTATTTTAACAGTATTAACGGTAACAACTACGACGTCATTTATAAACAACTTATATTTGTCGTTTTCTTCATCCAATCGCTTTCCGTTATGGGGCCCACTAAAGACTGCGCCGTCGTACGAATATTCTCCGACCAAACGAATATTCTCCGACAACAATGAATATTTTATAACCACTTGCGTCCTTAACTTTAACTTTTTATCAATTTAACCATTTACTGAATTGTAATTATAAGAAAAATTGAATACTTTTATTTCATAAAATTCAGGGTTTTACAAGTGTCACTTCATGGTTGAGTAGGGCATTATTTTAGGCCACCTGGTTTCTTTTGGCGGCATTGAGGTTGACAAGGCAAAAATTAATGTCATTAATAACCTTCCACCGCCGACATCAGTAAAAGGGGTAAGGAGCTTCCTTAGGCATGCTAGGTTTTTACAAGAGGTTTATCCAGGACTTCTCACGGATAACCAAACTGCTGTGTACAGTTTTGGAAAAGGACATGCCTTTTAAATTTGATAAAGCCTGCTTGAGTAATTTTAATCTATTAAAGGAAAAACTTACTTCGGCTCCTATTGTGGTAGCCCCTGACTGGACCTTCCTTTTTGAGCTAATGTGCGATGCAAGTGATTTTGCTATTGGGGCGGTGCTAGGCCAAAGAAGGGATAAGGTATTCCACACAATATACTATGCCATCAAAACTTTAACTGATGCTGAGCTGAATTATACTACCACTGAGAAGGAACTGCTGGTAGTAGTCTATGCATTTGATAAGTTTTGTTCCTACTTCATTGGAACGAAGGTGATCGTCTACACTGATCACTCAGAAATCAAATACTTGATTAAAAATAAAGATGCAAAGCCGAGATTGATAAGGTGGGTCCTGCTTCTCCATGAGTTTGATCTTGAGATCCGACACAAAAAGGGGACCAAAAATCAGGTAGCGGATCACTTATCAAGGTTGGAAAACACCCCGCATTTTGGAGATGCTGAAAAATCCATCAATGATTTCTTCCCGGATGAGCAACTTTTTGTCGTCCAAAGCAAGCCCCGTGATATGCGGACTTTGCTAATTTTATCGATTCCCAAGTGCTTGCTCCAAACCTGAGCTATCAAAAGAGGAAGAAATTCCTAAACGATGCCAAACAATATTTGTAGGATGATGTAGCGCCTCTATATTCGAGTCCTAAATCACCACGGATCTGGTACACTAGTTTTAACTATTGCAGAAGATATAAACATAAATTATTTATACATTAAACATTATATACTAATCCCAAGGTCGAGTAACCATAACTTATACACAATTCATTATCCTATTTGACATACAAAGATTTTATCATACATTATTGGTACCAATCTATCTACACATGTAAACTAAAGCTGGAACTGTCTTTAACCTTTCCTTGTATCCGACGCATTCGCCTTAATCTGCAATGTTTTATCATGATATAGCAAGGGTGAGCATGAAGGTTGCCCAACAAGTTTAAATTTTATTTAAGGATATATCATGATTGAAAGAGTCTAAATAATAAGCTGGCTATAATTCAACAATGTAGTTGTGAATTAGCACGAACAAACTTTTGATTGAACAAGTATTAAACATAAACAAATATATCTGAACTGAACGGTAATGAAGGTGATCAGCCTTTCATACCTGACTTATACATGCAATATGTACATAGTACAATTCTACAATGGCAATCAGCAATGATTAACCATAAGTATATCTGAATAAAATAACTCTTAGTAGAGTTAAGAAAACTTTACTACACCATTGATTCATCATTATTTAAATATAACTTCGCTTTATCCGAAGACCTAATATAGATAATACCGATCTCCAAATATTAGAATAATATTATCACAGTATAAAATAACCTACACACATTACCACATAATCTTATCAGTCTATACAGCGCATAAGACCTGGTATCATTGAAACTATTGTAGTCTGAGTTGAGTTCGGTACTATTCCGACATCCCGATTGCCTAATCGGACAAAAATCGAGTTTAAATTCAATTAAACTCTGCCTAAACACTTACCAATTATCTTAGGTAATTTATTAATCAGTCAAAATAATTTTCATAGGCACATAAAAAATTTCAGATAATTAATTATTACCATTTATTATGATTTTTCAATCAATAATATCATATTTATATGATTTAAATACCACTTAATTCCATTATCATTAATATTATTTAATATTAAATATTAATGAAATCCTTAACATAATATTAATATATTTATAATATCTCAAAATATTTTTAATACTTTATTATTATCATTAAATGATTTTAAAGTAATTAAAACCATTATTAATTATCTCGCCATTAATATTAAAATATTAATATTTTTCATGACAAAATATTAAAAGTTATATTTTATAACTTAAAATATTTTTATAACACTTAAATTATTTTTATATATAATTTTAAAACATTAATTCTATTTTTCCATAATTTAATTAAATAAATTAATTACCATTAAAATTATTTTATTAACGAAAATTCATCACAAAATATTAAAAAGTCAAGAAAAATAACTTAAAATATTTTCTTATACCATAATATAATTTTAAATGATTTTTCAAGAATTAAAATCATTTTTAAGTAATTTATTTAATATTATAATTAAATAAATTAAATACCACTTATATTCCAAAAATATTAAATATTTATGAAATATACTCAAAATAATTAAAAACTAATTTTCAGGCTTTAAAATAATTTTTCAGAATTTATTATGTATTTTTAATAATTAAAAACTATTTAATACTAATTATTTAATAAAAATACTCATTTTATAATTAATCTGTCGCTAAAGGGCCCTATAACGACAGAACCGTTGCTATAGGTGTTCTTGGTGTTCTTGAGCTCAAACCCAGAAACCCATGTCAGTTGCCGAGTTAACAGGTTTTGACCATAATTTGTTCCATGATCCTACGTTTTCTAGGTAGTTTAAAGCATCAAGGTTGTAGTGTAAGTGTAATACTACCATTATCAATCGATTTCATGGCCAAGCTATAACAAATCAGAGAGTTATAAGCCCTCCAATATGATGTCAGAGTTGTTCTTCATTTATGGGTTTTTCCAGAAAATGAAGAACAGTTCATGATGTTACTTTTGGATCCTTATATCTTAGTCTTTAGATTTGGTTTATGTGATTTAAAGCTTTGAACTTGTAGTCGAGATGTCAAGGAATAATAATACATCAACAGATCAACATAACAACAAAACAATCGACAAATTAAGGTTGGTCAAACCACCTGTCAGGAACTTGTTCTTGAAGATTCTGGGTTTTCCAGAATCTTCATCCGGGCAGATCGGTCAACCTAGTTTGACCACGATTATCTACGATTCTGTTAATGAGCTGGGTGAACTAAAGGCTTCAGCATGTAGTCTTCATGTCAACTACACGATCAAACCAACAACATGCCCTAAATCATTACCAAAAGCAAGATCAGAGGCTAACAAAACGCTTATTAGACTTTCTGGATAATCTGGGTTACCCAGATTTTTCCGGTCATGGTCGGTCAACGACCTTTGACCACCAATAACTTGAAATCTAGGCCTGATATGATCATGATTCAAGTTCCAGACTATATACCACACGACATAGAACAGATCTAAAACATAAAATACAACTACAACCTATCACAGAAAGATCCAGGGGCTCTGACATTCGGTTGTCAGGCTTCCCTTTTCCAGTTTTCCAGATTTCCATAAACTTTGATTTCGAGCATCTATTTGATATGGATCTGAGTTATAACAACCCAGATCACTTATATACACTACGTACTACACATTTAAACATAAAATCACTACATTTCATATATCTATCAAGATCAAAATATAGTTAGGGTTTATACCTTATGAATTCTAAATTTTTGAATCTGATCCTTGATGTTTGATCTTGGCAAGCTAGCACATGATTTTGGCTTAGCTTATTACTCACTCTCACTCTAAAATTTCGGCTGAGAGAGAGATGGAAGGTTTGGCTAGGTTGAGAGGTAAAATAAGTGAATTTCCTTATTTGTATGCTTTCAATCCTTGGTGCAATGTATATAATCTAGCAAGTTGAATGATTAAAGTTGCTTACTCTACCATGTGGCTAGCTAGAGTTGGTCGCCAACTCCTTACTAGGGCTAGATCCACACTCCACCTTATTAAAATAATAAAAAGGGTAGTTTGGTCATTTGACATATAAAGTGAATGGCAACTTGGTAACTTCTCACAATCATTAGGTTTTAACCCTTAAGGTTTGACCCTTAGGATTTAACCCTAAGGTTACACAAATTTATATTCTAGTATTTACTAATTAGGTTTTAAAATAGAGGTTATTGTTTCTAATTTATAATTAGGATCTCCTAATTATATTAAGGTTCCCTAATCACATTAGGGCTTTTAAATATGATTAATGTTTTCTAATTAACATTAAAATCATTGAATTACCAATTAGGTCTTCCCTAATTATACATTAGGGTTTCCAACATTAGAAATTAGGACTTTCTAATTAATCAATTAGGGTTATCCCTAATTATACTTACAATTAATAACATAAAAACTTTATACTTATCTTCAAGCTTCCCAATTAGGGTTTTCATATTCTGAATTAGGGTTACAGACTCCCAGAACTGAAATTAGGGTTTCCATAGCCAATAATAGGGTTTCTTATCAATCGTTAGGGTTTTCTAAGTGAACGTCGAGGTTCTAAAATATTATTAGGGTTTATGACTGATATAGTTTATATGGTCAACCCTTGACCCTTAACCACATACTGTACACATAAATGACCATATACACAAATACTCTTAACACTGTAAACCTTCACCAAGAGTTTTTAAATTCACAAAATTTATTCCGAAAAATGTCAAATACACACACTTATTTTCTGTCTAGGTTTATTATTTAACCTCTATTCAATCTTTTAAGATTTTATTAAATTGTCTAAATTCTCGGGTTGTCGCATTCACCCCTTCTTCTAAGAATTTAGTCCCCGAAATTTAACTTACACCTCATACCTTGCATACACAACATCATATTCTACCCAATACACCACTCACAAGAGTAAAAATTTTCAAATTGTGTTGAGGAGTCATATAAACTATTTGTCTGTCATTTTCACAAAGGTTTTATGGAAAATCATCCGCAAACCATTATAACTTACGGACACAAAGCGTGATTAGCCTGATATGCCCTGTACTGGCCAAGTACTGCTGGTTGGAATAAATTTTCCCCGTTCCTTCTATCCCATCCACCTTAGGTGTAATACCCGAGAAAAAATTCCACGCATTAATAAATATTAATGGAAATAAATATTTATTTGAATATGAATGATTTAGTGTTGTGAAATGAGATAACTCAATTATATTAAATAATTGAATAACTGAGAATACGTGGAGTTTGTGGTAAACTCGTTGAAAGCCTTGTGTGTCATGGTGATGGGAAAATACTAATAGTAATGTTAATCGGCAAAGAAAATTATAAGATGAGCAATTAAGTAATATTAATTGTTAATTGTTGTTGTAGTATACTATTAGTTGTTCATTGATGTGTGGTAGATTAATTACTTAATAATGAAGATTAATTAAGGATTACATTAATTGATTGATGATGGTTGTGGTAGAATATGAAATTTTACTAATAATGTGTGATTACTATTATTTGCAATATATTATAAAGATGAATAATGATTATGGAAATCCATGACTACATTAATCAATGGGTGGATTAATTAATATTGATGTTAATTAATTAAGGAAGTCCATTATTATTTATTTAACAAATAAGTAAGTTAGTAATATAATAATATTATATTGACAATTATGTGCACATGAGTAATAATACAACTATATCATATAGTGTAGTGTGACACTGTGTGACTATATTGTTTGGGCATTGTGACTAAAAATATTGGAACTATATGTTATAAATATATTATCTATGTGTGCATGTATGGAAATAATATACCTTGAACTATTAAAGTATACCAGTATGCTAAAATGTACATGGATTATATATATATATATATATATATATATATATATATATATATTACATTTCCATATTCCATCTACTACATTGAAACCTTAATTATTAAGTATGATATTTAATTATAATATATGGTTGAGATGTGTATTAAAAATATAACATAAGAGTAGGGATGTATAGAAGTATACAAGAATGCTAGTTAACTTGTTGGTCCCAAATTGATAGTCCCATTTACCTCTCATTTCTCATTCACGTGTACTAGAAAAAGGCTAAGTCCTATTATCTCTTCCTTATTCTAAGCTCAAGCTAGCAATCTAAGTGATGATTATGGGGGGAGTGGGAATAATGATGCAAACCAACTACCAATTACCAACTCCTTGATAACCTTCATGCAATTCTTCCATCCTTTGGGTTGATTTCTTAGACAATGGCTTGGCATGGTCAAGGAATTCTCTATAAATTGGACACTTTTCTTCATTATCTATGTTGCTTGAATTGTCTAATAATTTATGAAGTGTGAGATTGAGAGCATACAAGTGTGCTACAACTTAGAAGTTCATTTGGAGCAAGTTTTCATCACATTGCAGAGGTATAAACTCTTTTCTTTGTTACCATTTTCATTCTCTGTAAAAATGGAGTTTTAGTCTTGAAATTCAAATTCTCGAATTCATGAAATTATACGTTAATGAAGTTGGGTATTGGTTATATAGATGTTATATGATCATATAAGCATGTTGCAATTGGTTTATGAGTGTCTATAATCCATTTAGTGAATAAATTTTGAGATTTGGATAGATAGTGCCAAGCAGATCGTTCTACGCTTTGAACAGAACCTGCAAGCAGATGCGCCACATTTTATTAAGCCGCAGCTAGCAATTACCCAATCATCGAACTTCAGTTGAGCAATCTATTTTCAAATCTGATCATGAGTACGTAGTTGTTTTGACTCAAGCTAACATGTAAGCATGTGCATGATGTATATATAGATATGTTAACCTAATGTGAGCATGTTTTCATAGACTTGCATGATTAATGGAGACGTATGGTTTAAATGGAGATTTGAACCTTAAGTTTTGAAATCCAACTATGTTAAAGATCATGTTCTATAAATTGAAAACCTAGTAAGCTATACAGGACTGATTTTACACATAGATGAACATGTTGTAGTGTACATAGTCCTTTTGAGCATGAACAAACTTATTAAGCCTAGTGATAGAAATGTTTTCCAGGAAATACTTGGCGTAGTATGCTAACTTGCATGATTTCTACATGTTGTATATTCTGACTTTGCAAAGCATTTTAGTGTGACTTAGACATGCATGAATAAACCTTTAGCTTATGTTTATGTGATTAGCAAAGGAACGTGAACAAGTTGGACTTACTAGTAAGTTTAGAATATAAATAGTGTCATGATATCTTGAAGACTAGAATCTGACATTTGTGATCATATTTAATGACTCTCTTAGACTCATTCATGTAGCATAAAAGTATATATACCACGCTTGTGTATCACATTTCAAGAAAAGCATAAACAAAGCATGAGGAGCATATATTGGAGTTAGGGTGTAGAGTGGAGGAGCTAGAGGCGGAGGCTAGGGAGAGGGAGTCTACGTTCCAGAAGTTGAGGGACGAGGACCATCAGAGACAACTAGTGATTCAGGAGATGGAAGTGGAGATTGCTCACCGTAAGGAGGTAGGGATCCAGATGGGAACTTTGTTTCATCGAGTGCTGGCGAGGAATGTTGAAGTGGCAGGAAAGCTAGAGGAATTAGAATAGAATGTTTTGAGTGAGAAGGCGGAGAAGGAGGCTCTCCGAACTCAGTTAAAGATGGAGGTGATGGATAGGATTCACTTCGAGGAGAAGTGGGAGGAAGCCAATGATAGGGCAGATGACCTAGAGGATGAGGTGCGGTGAAAGAGGAGGAAGATGAACAAGATGGGCTATGCTCTTCGCACGACCATGGAGAGTTTGATCGATGGGGTACATCATTACCCAGCTGAGCAAGGATAGACCTGGCATACCATAAGCCGAGATATGGTGGTGTACCTCACACAGAAGGAATATCAGAGCGCCGTTGAGCGTGGGATGTTAGACTGAGTCTAGAGGGAAGAGCTTATTAGTATAGTACTGTTACTTATGTGTTATTAATATGTTGTTGTAATCTCAATCTTTTGTGTAAGATGTGAGATAGTGGGGAAACCCCCAAATATCTGAAAAGTGTTAGAGGGGTCGTAAGATAGTATGTCCTTGTCTTTTGTGATGTTAGGGGATATGTGTTATCATTTATAGCAGTATGATAGAAAAGAACATGAAATGTAACTCTTTGGCATATGAATATAAATGATCCTATTTCAGAAACGTGTTATAAACTTGTAGTTCTTTTCTATTGAGAAATGTCTAAGTATTATAACTAGATAATAGAATGAAAATTTTGTGATGCAGAAAATGCCGAACAAACGTAGAATAACTGTCCGAGAAGAGTCAGTTAATGATGAGAGAGGTGTAGTAGATCCAATACAACGACTGGTAGATTTATTGGGAGAAGCTCTGAGGGGAAGAAATGAATCCGTACCACCCATTCCCCAAGTTGTCCCTGTAACGACCTTCAAAGATTTTAAGAGTGTAAGACCCCCAGAGTTCGCGGGAACCACTGACCCGATAGTTGCGCAAACCTAGATAAAGGAAATCGAGAAGGCCTTCACTATAGCTCGCGTGGGTGAAGACCAGAAGACAATATTTTCCACATACATGATGAGGGGCGAAGCGAACTATTGGTGGGAAACCAATCATCAGAGAGCGGGGGAAGGTACGATATCGTGGGGGAGGTTTACTACGTTGTTTTTTGAAAACTATTTTTCGAAGAGTATGAAGAGTAGGATGGAAGTAAAATGTCTAGAACTAAAACAAAGTGATATGACGGTGGCGCAGTACGCAGCTAAGTTCAATGAACTAGCACGGTTTGCAGAACACCAAGTTGTGGATGAGGAGAGGAAGGAGAGATGTTTTGAACAAGGGTTAAAATCGTGGTTGTACAATAAGGTATCGGTCTTCCAAATTGATTCCTTTACGACATTGTTGGAGAAGGCAATCATTGCGAAAGGTGGCAGTGAGGCCTTAAGTTTGTATTATAAAGAGAATAAGAATAAGAACGATGGTAGTGAGCATCGTGGAGGAAGCAGCAGCAAAGGGAGTAACTCCGGAAAGAGGAAATGGGAAAACAACAACAACAGAAGCAACAATCAAGGTGGGAATCACCAGGGAAACTTCAAGAAGAGGATCGAAGCCTGTAATAAATGTGGAAGAAGTCCTCAGGGAGAATGCTGGAAGAGGAAAAACACTTGCTATAATTACGCCCAAGAGGGGCACATATCGCCAAGCTGCTCAAAGCCGAAGAAAATCAGAGGATGCTTTTCTTGTGGATCAACGGAGCACCAGATAAAGGATTACCCGAAGAAAGGAAGTGGTGGAGCTAGAGGGACCCAAGGGGGAGGAAGTAAGTTGATGATTGGTTGAATTGCGCAACCCAATCGATCGACCGCTCGAACCTTTAACATGACCGTCCAAGATGCCCTAGTTGTAAAGGACGTGGTGTCAGGTATATAATCCCAATCAATAATATAAATGCTTATTTATTATTTGATTCGGGTGCCACCTATCCGTTTATATCTGAAGAATTTGCTAGTAAACTTAGTACACCCCGAGAACTTTTAGAAGATCCCTTGAATATAGAAGTTGCGAATAAGGAAGTAATCCCTGTAAAATACGTCTATCGAAATTATCGTGCAAACATTAGAGAATATGAACTGAGCGTAAACTTGATTCCTATTAGACTAGGAGAATTTGACGTAATACTGGGGATGGATTGGTTATATGACCATGCAGCAATAATTGATTGTCAAAACAAATGTGTGAACCTTCAGACTCCGAGCAAGTCTAAGGTAGTGTTTTATGGTAGCTCATCGCTTAAGCAATCGTGTTGTGTTACGATGATGCAGGCCAAGAAATTGTTAAAGAAAGGATGTGTAGGTTATTTAGCTTACGTGGGGGATACTCGAAAAAAGGGAGTAGAGATTAAAGATATACCCATAGTGAGTGAATTTCGGGATGTGTGTCCAGACGATCTGCCTGGCCTTCCGCCAGACAGAGAAATCGAATTCGTAATAGATTTAGCACCGAGAACGGCACCAATTTCAAAAGCTCCATATCATATGGCGCCGATAGAAATGATGGAATTAATGATACAACTTCAAGAGTTATTGGATAAAGGTTACATTCGACTGAGTGTGTCTCCTTGGGGAGCACCAGTGTTATTCGTTAAGAAAAAGGATGGATCGATAAGACTTTGTATTGATTATCGTGAATTGAATAGAGTAACGATCAAGAACAGATATCCACTACCGAGGATAGACGACTTATTTGATCAACTAAAGGGAGTGAAGTGCTTCTCAAAGATCGACCTGTGGACGAGATATCACTAACTGAAAGTGCGAGATGAGGATATACCAAAGACTGCATTTAGAACCCGTTATGGACATTACGAGTTTTTGGTAATGTCATTCGATTTAACTAATGCTCTAGAAGAATTCATGGACTTGATGAATCGAGTTTTCAAGCCATACATAGATAAATTCGTAGTAGTTTTCATCGACGATATTTTAATTTACTCGAAGATGGAGGGAGAACACGCCGAACATCTGAAGATTATTTTGAAGGCACTACGAAGAAGAAGATGTATGCGAAGTTTTCTAAGTGCGAATTTTGGATGAAGAAGGTTCAATTCTTAGGCCACGTGGTGGATGAGAATGCAATCTCAGTAGACCCCGAAAAGGTCTAAGCAGTGAGTAATTGCGAACAACCAAGAAATCCGACGGAGGTGAGAAGTTTATTAGGGTTAGCTGGGTACTATCAATGATTTATCCAAGATTTTTCAAAGATAGCCACCCCGTTAACTAATTTGACGAGGAAGACGGTGAAATTTGTATGGACTGACAAATGCGAAGAGAGTTTTCAAGAGTTGAAGAAGAGATTAAGCGAGACACCTGTATTATCATTACCGGATGATGCAGGAGGATTTGTGGTGTATAGTGATGCATCACATAGAGGACTGGGTTGTGTGCTTATGCAACACAGCAACATCGTTGCGTATGCATCACGGCAATTGAAGGATTACAAAAAATGATACCCTACTCATGACTTAGATTAAGCGGCAGTAGTTTTTGCGTTAAAGATATGGAGGCATTATTTGTATGGAGAAAAATGTGAGATATAGACGGACCACAAAAGTCTGAAATATATCTTCACACAGAAAGAGTTGAATATGCGTCAGAGAAGGTGGTTAGAATTGATCAAATATTATGACTATGAAATTTCAGATCACCTGTGGGAAGGCAAACGTAGTTCTTAACGCCTCTGAAAGGTGAAGGGAAGGGAGAAATTGTTTCAACTGATGACTCAGGAAGAGTTAATAAGAGATATGGAGAAATTAAAAATAGAAGTGAAGGGACCCGAGTGGTCTGAAGAGAAGTTATTTGTAATGGAAGCTTGTCCGACATTGTTGGATAGAGTAAAAGAAGCCCAAAGGAAAGAAGGAGAATGTGAGAAAATCAAAAGAAGGATCATGGAAAAAGAGGAAGAAAAATTTCGAATAGATAAAGATGGTATCTTAAGATTTGAAGGGAGAGTATTCCATTCATCTAGGAGGCACAAAGATGTACCGGGACTTGAAGCAACATTTTTAGTGGCCAAATCTGAAACAGAAAATTACGGAGTACGTTAGTAGATGTCTTACGTGTCAACGTGTAAAAGCAGATCATCAACGACCGAGTGGTTTACTACAATCGTTGGAAATACTAGAGTGGAAACGGGAGCATATTACGATGGATTTTGTGGTAGGACGTCCAGTTACATAGAAAGGTTTGGATGCCATTTGGGTCATCGTGGATTGACTTACGAAGACTAAACATTTTCTACCTATCAAGATTCGCTACAGTTTAAATCAATTAGCGAGTCTGTACGTAAAGGAAATCGTTTCACGATATGGAGTGTCGATGTCGATTGTTTCTGACCGAGACCCGAATTTCACGTCAAAATACTGGAAAAGTTTGCAAGAGAGGATGGGAACACAGTTGAGATTGAGTACTGCTTATCATCCTCAGAAGGACAGACAATGTAAGCGAACAATACAAACGCTAGAGGACATACTTAGGACTTGCGTGATGGACTTCAAGTGAAATTGGGATTACCACCTAACCTTAGTTGAATTTGCGTATAATAATAGTTACCATGCGAGTATTGGCATGCCACCTTATTAAGCTCTTTATGGAAGGAAGTGCAGAACGCCATTATGTTGGGACGAAGTCGGAGAACGACGAATACTCAGACTAGAGTTAGTACAACAAATTGTGGATGTGGTGAAAGTGATAAGGGCCAGACTTGCAGCAGCTCAAGATCGCCAGAAGAAGTACGCTAACTTGCATCAGCAGAATCGAGATTTTGAAGTCGGCAGTTTCGTATTCTTAAAAGTATCTCCACAGAAAGGAAAAATACATTTCGGCAAGAAAGGGAAACTGAGTTCAAGATTCATAGGACCGTTCGAGATATTACAACGAGTGGGTGAAGTATCAAACAAAGTTGCACTACCACCTGAGTTGGAGCACATCCATAACGTGTTTCACATATCCGTGTTGCGTCTGTACAAGCCAGACTACAAGCATGTGATTTCTTATGAACCCATTCAAGTGGTGAAAAACTTAGCGTATGAAGAAATAAATGTCCAAATTCTCGATAGGAAATAGCAAACCTTCAGAAATAAAGTTATTTCTTCTGTAAAAGTACTTTGGCGTAACCACAATGCCGAGGAGGCAACGTGGGAGTTAAAAGATAGGATGATGAGGGATTATCCCTATCTGTTTGTGTAACCTTGTAGCAATTCCGGGATGGAATTTTTATAAGGGAGGGGAAGATGTAATACCCAAGAATTTCCACGTATTAATAAATATTAATGGAAATAAATATTTATTTGAATATAAACGATTTCGTGTTGTTAAATGAGATAACTCAATTATATTAAATAATTGATTAATTGAGAATATGTGGAGTTTTTGGTAAACTCATTGAAAGCCTTGTGTGGCATGGTGATGGGAAAATACTAATAGTAATGTTAATTGGTGAAGAAAATTATAAGATGAGCAATTAAGTAATATTAATTATTAATTGTTGTTGTAGTATACTATTAGTTGTTCATTGATGTGTGGTAGATTAATTACTTAATAATGAAGATTAATTAGGGATTTATATTAATTGATTGATGATGGTTGTGGTAGAATATGGAATTTTACTAATAATGTGTGATTACTATTATTTTCAATATATTATAAAGATGAATAATGATTATGGAATAAGATATTTGTTGTTGATGGACAAGTTTAAAACCATTGCGTATAAGTTAGATGCATATTGCTTGGTTAGGAATGGTAGAAATGTTCATTTAGAACGGATTAAAACTTAGCTATGACGAAGTTATGGAGAAAATTTCGTAAAAGACGAACGAGAATTAGAAAGTTGGTAAATGAACCCGAACGTGTAGGGTTTCATAAGAATGTAAGAGAACATAAAAAACGTGAGTCGTGGACTTAAGAACGAACAAATTCCGAGTTCGGATGACCGAATTACGGACGAACAAATGAAGAGCGTTAAAAACGTAAAATGAATGAAGGGTGAAGATCAAGCCAATCTAATGGCATGTTAATAGATTCAGAATGAAGTTTTGTCCAGGGGGAATTGAAGTACATAAGATAAGGAAGGCAATGGCTTTGGAACGACCTTGTTCTGAGTTATAACGAATAAGTTATGGAAGCGAGAAGTAAGCGTCTCAAATTTGATTTAACACTAGAAAACTTTTCTAGGGTTAGGGCTTAGCACCGCGGCGCCAGCCATGCCTTGTAAGGTGGAGTCAGAGAGCCAGACCGAGTCGGCATACTACAAACTTCATGACTGCAAAGGCAAGGGATAAAAGGGAGAGTGGCGTCGCAACGCTAGTGTAGGGAAAAAGCCAAAGAAGAGCTTTTAGCTGCTCAACTCTTGGGGGAAAATGTAAGGGAAGATAAAGAACATAATGTTGAACTAATGTAACCCTTAATCTAGTAAATTAAACCTTTAATGAAGGTTGAATAAAAAGATTAAATGAGAGTAAAAGATAAAAAATGTAAACACGGATTACGGAACTGATATCCGGGGACCGTAGTTACGATAAACGAACGTGGAGGATTGCTATGGTTGTGATTCCTTAGACGTTGAGCAACGAGGGTAATGAATAACATTTTGATGTTATGTCATGATAATGAGAGATAAGTATGAAGCGTATCGATGTTGTGTATGCAACGCTGTTAAGATAAACGAGCGGTTTAGCATATAACGAACGGTATGGCTTAGACATTAAGAATGACTATTGAACATGGGGTTCAAGTAATGGATAACAAAAGTATTAAGTAAGATACGAATGGTATTAAGAAAGCCATAATGAATGGTAATAAGATTAATGAAAGCCGAAGGTGTGTCGTATAAGAATGAATCCAAGGGTATGTTATTTAGTTGCCAGAAAACCGTAAGGAATAAGAAATTAACTTAACAAACATTATAGCTAATGGTTAAGATAAGTTACGATAAGTTTAGGTTGTTGTACAATCGTAACCTTTGATGGTTGACATATGGGAGCTGGGCTAAACAATTCCTTCAGAGAGCGAAGGTATATACGAAACTGGCAACCGATCTAAGTAACTGTGATGGCAGTGTAGACGAGACAGGAACTTGTTTGTTGGTTGTTTGTGGGAAACCACTCAGAGTACCATATGGGCTACTAGCAGAGAAGCGATGTGTGCTGAGTCCTTGAGAAGTTATAAGAAGAAGATAAGATGTAAAACATCAAAGATGATGAACATAAAAGTAAGACATCTCTGTATGTCATGAAGCCATAGAACGGTAATGAAAGTGGTCTCATAAATTTAGGTTACAAGAATGCGAATGCTAAGAAGTAAAGTTAAGCAATCTAATGCATAAGTCAAATATACATGACTAATTAGTGTATGTGTTATTTTTCCTATGTGCTAAATAGGAACTGGAATGGGCAGTTCAGCGTAAGTTGTAGCTGTGCGTAAGGCAAGTTTCCTAACTTCATTCATATTTAAAATGAATGTTAGTTTCTTAAACTTCTCAGATGTTAAACTTGAGAAGTTCCGTCTATGTGCTAATGTGCGATATTTATGCAAGGTGGTAGAACATATGAGGCCTTGTGCCATAATGTGAACACTTTGGTGTTTCTATGAGATGAACTGTTCTATGATTTAACTGTTCAATAAGAGAATGCTCTGTTCATACATGATCCGTTATTGTTGAGTCTGTGCTAATGATTCTAGCCAGACAGAATGTGTATGAAAAAGGTAAAAGAATGAAAGTATTTTAAAATGAAAATGAATATTGTTTTAAAATGATAGGAATCAAGAATATTCCTATTATTCAAGATGCTTCATAACCTTTGTTCAGTTATTGAAGTCTTAAAAGAATGTTTGAATTCTTGAAGATGTTTGTTCAACTGTTATGACTTGCTGGGCAATTGAATGCTCACACTTGCTTTAAATGAAAAACATTTTCAGCGAACGATGTTAGACGAAGTTAAGGATCCCGTAAAGATCAAGCTGACGGTATCCAGATGGAGTGCTATTCAGAATAGGAATGAGAGAGAAGATCAAGTGAAGACTTGTAATATAAAATAAGTTAAATGAACTTTAGATTAATTTAATGAACTGTTATGTATCCTTAGTGGCAGATGAAAGTAACTCATGTAAGATGACAAGGATAATGTAATTATCATTATTTGTAATGAAAGGAGTTATAAGGTTTTAAAACCTGGGAATTTAGAATATATGTTGTTATATTTCAGTATATAATGATGTATGTTTGGAAGAAGATGGGATCGTGACGTACGGAATCCGGGTGTGAAGATAGACCGGATTTTGGGGCCTTAAAGACTGGTATCAGAGCTGATAGGTTATAAATCTTATGTAAGAGTATCTAAGACTATAATCGTAGAGAGAGGGATAAGAAGATCACCACGTGATCATAGTGAATCGTAGTAAAAGATGAGTTGTTAAACGATGAATGATTTATAGTACTACGAAGTAGTACAGGAAGAAGAACTCAGATTGAGTTATGAAGGATAGTGTGTGAATTAAAGAAAATTCGTATTTAGTAAAGAGAGATTTAGAAGTTGTAAAAAAATCAATTGAGGACTCATGGGATAGCTGAGTTGTATGAACCTTTGTTATGGGCAGAGGTTTGTGCTTGGTGTAATAACTGCTTAGCTTATTACAGTGATAATCATTGGAATTGGTCGCGCTGTCAATATATATATGACGAGAAGGTGAATCTTTTCTCATGTATATACTTGATGGGTAGAGAACGATAAGGTAGGTACGAGTTCTTGAAACTCATACTTATGGTATGTTCGTGACTTATAATGATATGGTAGGTTTTTGAACTTCTCAGAGAATGGACGCTTATGGTCTGTCTAGGATAGTTCTTAAACTCATATTATTGTGGAAAGTTCCTGAACTCATAATGTGTGGTTAGTTGATGGACTGTACTAAGGTATAAGGATGTTTACACTGAAAACAAGTTGTTTTCAGTAGTCTTAGTATTGAAGGTGCTAGAGAAGACTAAGTATTGTCGCAGTAAGACAATGAAGGAAGATGGAGAATAGGATATTCCATGTCATCTAGCTATGCTAGACTTCGACCTTTATTAAAATCATGCTTATATGTACATTTTGAAAAAGGAAAGAATTGGTTCAACTTTTGGAACTAACGTATTTTAAAAGAGCTATTCTTGGTATGTCTATGCTAATTGCTTCAACTAGACAGAAATTGATTTGAAATATCAAAATGAATTTTATATCATCATTGCAATTGATGCAAATATAGTAAAAGGATGGAGTTATTAATGCAATTGAACCTAGTGTTGGATGTGATCTTAGGATCAACAACCCGCTATGGTATGATGTATAATGACGAAGTCACAAACTGACGAAGTCCTCAACGTACTGTGAAAAGTACGGTATCATGACATCATAAAACGTTTTGATGTATTGTAAAAAGAATTTACAGAAGTAGTCAATGTCAATTGAGTTGACTAGATGAATGTTTCACGTTGATATCCAATTCATTGGTATAGTCTAAGCTACTTGATTCAGATAGATAAATGGTATGTCATGTTTAAAAGAAAATCGAGCTTTCTTTAAAGATGTTGTGCCAAACCAAATTATTTTGGTGCGGAATCTAATGATTAAGTCTGAGGTGAACATATCCCGAAATGGGGTATATGATGGGTAAGAGGTAGTTTGTTTTCTTTGTGATTGTAAACTGACCGTGGAAGAAAGGTTACGGCGTCATGCTATTAAACCTAGTAAGAGTTCATGGTCGATTTGACCCCTCGGCAAAAGTATGAAATATTTTAAAGGAATTCTTATATTCCTCGTTGTTTATTCTACTTCTTTGAAGAAAAGTTGAGAAGAGGGGTGGGCTAAAATTTTGAGGATGAAATTCTTTGAAGAAGCGGTGAATGTGATGACCCGGGTATGGCTGTGGTTTTAAGAAATTCCAAGGATGGAATTTTTATAAGAAGGGAAGAGTGTAACGACCTGGAAATTCGGATTGTCCAGAATTTAAGTTTAAAGAATTAGTTATTAATAAAATGAATTTTTATTAATAATATTATGTGTTATGTGTTTATTAATCATTCTAGAACCTAGGATGATTATAAGTTGGGAGGATTCTGGCTATGAGCTACACTGAACGAGTAATAATTTTCAAGACAAAAATGAAATTTTTTTGGGAAAAAAATATTTCTGGGGAAAAAGACGAAATAGATACTATTCACCCGACGAAACCTAAGGGTTAGGGTTTGAATAAACTAAGCCTTTCCCAGAGTTCGATATGTCGAAATGACATTCCGTCAAAAGATTTGATGATAAAATATCGTGAAAAGTTAAGTAAACCGATAAAAGTTTTCTCGAAAAATGTGTAGAAATTGGACGAAATAAAAATGACTAAAAGTACTGTTATGTACTTTTCATTCGTTTAGCTATGTTAGGAGAAAACGTGAAGGAAAACGCTTAACACCAAAAAGTGTTTTTCAGTTTTTCAGAAATCCGAAGAATACATAAAAGTTAATCGGTAAAGGAAAGACGAAATATTCAAAAATATTTGGATTCCGAGAATCGCAGTTTTTAAAAGTGTCGGACGAGAACCTGAAAGACGAAACCATGAAACTTAAAGGCTAAGTAGACTTAAGGGCTAAGTTAACTTAACACTTAAGTCATGAATAGTAAGGAGGTATGAATAATAAGGAGGATGGGGGGTGAAATGACTAAAATACCCCTAGCTTGAAAATTCTATAAATAGGAAGCTTAATTCATTTATTTGGGATTTTGAAAATCCTACACCTTATAGACAGAGAGAGAGAGGGTTCGGATGAAGAGGGAGAAGGAATAGCATGAACATGAATGATCGGATTGAAAGTGTTCGTGAAATAGAAAAGCTTGTGAATCGCCGGTTTTGTCTAGCGGAAGAAAAATAAAGAGGAAAGGTATTAAAACCTAACTCCTAAGTTAAATTTTTTTAAGTTTTTATGTTCAAAACATAGATTAATAAGAATAAGAAGTAAATGATCTTAGGAATGATTTCATATGGTTGAAATCATGAGAAATAATGAAAATAAGAATTTGAAGTTTAGTTTATAAATTTCTTAAGGAAGTATAAGATTCGTAATGAATTAGAACGATTCGAGTGGATTATATGAATAATTAGGTGAAATAGGTAAGGACTGTTGTTCTATAACATCAAATTCCAATAAAAAGTGAAATCGTAATCCAAAATATCGATTAAAATAAGGAACGAACGAAGAACACGCGGAGAACACGAAGAACATTGTTAATAGACAAATTTAAAACCATCATAGGATATTTGTTGTTGATGGACAAGTTTAAAACCATCGCGTATAAGATAGATGCATATTGCTTGGTTAGGAACGGTAGAAACGTTCATGAAGAACAAATTAAAACTTAGCTGTGACGAAGTTATGGAGAAATTTTGGTAAAAGACGAACGAGAATTAGAAAGTTAGTAAATGAACCCGAACGTGTAGGGTTTCATAAGAATGTAAGAGAACATAAAAAACATGAGTCTTGGACTCAAGAACAAACAAATTCTGAGTTTGGATGACCGAATTACTGACGAACGAACGAAGAGCGTTAAAAATGTAAAACAAATGAAGGGTGAAGATCAAGATAATTGAATGGCATGTTAATAGATTCAGAATGAAGTTCTGTCTAGGGGGTATTGAAGTATGTAAGATAAGGAAGAGAATGGCTTTGGAACGACCTTGTTTCGAGTTATAACGAATAAGTTATGGAAGCGGGAAGTAAGCGTCTCAAATTTGATTTAACACTTAGAGATATTTTCTAGGGTTAGGGCTTGGCGCCAGCCATGCCTTGTAAGGTGAAAAATACTGGCATGCATCAGAAGCTTGCATCGCAAACTCAAGTCATGATATGAGAGATAAAAGGGTGAGTGGCGCCGCAGTGCTAGTGTAGGAAAAAAGCCAAAGAAGAGCTTTTAGCTGCTCAACTCTTGGGGGGAAATGTAAGGGAAGATAAAGAACATAATGTTCAACTAATGTAACCCTTAATCTAGTAAATTAAACCTTTAATAAAGGTTGAACGAAAAGATTAAAAGAGAGTAAAAGATAAAGAATGTAAACGCGGATTACGGAACTGATATCCGGGGACCGTAGTTACGATAAACGAACGTGGAGGATTGCTATGGTTGTGATTCCTTAGACGTTGAGCGACGAGGGTAATGAATAAAATTTCGATGGTATGTCATGATAATGAGAGATAAGTATGAAGCATATAGATGCTGTGTATGTGATAAGTGGATTTTATATATGCTATTCAATATCTATTTCATGCTTATTTGTTACTAAATTCTTGTGATCATGTTCCTTTTTACTTGTTTTATGTTATTTCTTATGTAGGATGGTTGTTGAGGCATTTTACGGATATGTGGAATAAATTGGGATGATTTGAGGTCAATTAGAGCAAAATTGGAGTACAACATGAAAATCAATTAAGTCATATGGCAGAACACAAGCTCGTCGGGGCGGGCCAATTTATACTATACACCCCCGCCGGGGCGGGGAGGTCATACTCTCCAGTTAGCAGTAAGGTAGCCCACTGGGGCGAGCATCATTTGCCTTTACACCCCTGCCGGTGCGGGGGGTTGAAATTCTGGATATGTCCTGCTTTGATTAAACTTCTTATTGGGCATAGTTTCTAGCGATTGCGTGATAATGGAACTCTAATTGAAGGGAATTTCAGCTGGAGCTTGTGTGCTAGATATCTACGACTCTATCAAACACAACAAAAAGATACAATAAGGCAAATAACAGAAATTAATCGGAGTTTTTTCAGAGCAAGCTTTGGAGGAGTATTTTGAGGAGATTTTTAAGTCGATTGCGATTCTAGGCTACGTGAAGGGTGTTTTTCAATATTCTTCGTCTTATGCTATTATTTGTAATCTAAGAATGTTTTCTATGAATTATTCAGTGTTTATTTCGTTTAGTATTAACTAATTCACTTTTTTGGGCTTATGATGGATCTTTAAGTGAAACGATAATTTTGTAAACTTTAATTTTCGATTTCAATAGTCTATCTCCAATTTATCTATAACAATCTAGAATTTTAAATTGTAATTTTAAATATTTATTGAATTATATAAATATTTAATGGATATGTATATCATTGAATAGATATTTGTTTAAATTGATTTGATTTACTTTGGTGAATTAATTGTTATGAGATAATATACTAATATAATTTAATAATTAAATTAGAGAGTTATAATGATTAAATGAAACATTATATTTTAATTTGAATTTGTAAATAAAATGATGTGTTAGTTGATTAAATAAAGTTATAATTATAAAGAAAATTATAATTATGTTGTATTGATTTATGTGTTAAAGTAATTTAATAAATTGTTATTAGACTTAATTAAATTGATTATTAAAATTTAATTAAATAAACGCGTGTGACAAATAACCTTACTATAAAGGACTTATTAAAATAAATTAAAGGAGTTTAATTCAGTTTTGCCAAACAAGGCTTAATGCATATTAAGTCTTTAATTTAAATATGTTTACCAAACAAGGTGTAAGATTTAATGGGTTATTTTTAATTAGCTAGCCAAACAAGCCTTATGGCTTTTGATTTTCAAATAATATTATAACTGATGTCAGTTAAAATTATAATTATATTATATACTTAATACCTATATTATTATTATACGTTATATTCTAGTATGTAAGTTAGAATAGAGAAGAAAGACTCAGAAGAAAAAGAAGAGAAGAAGAAAATTGAGAGAAAACTTGAGAGAATTCTAGAGAAGCTTTGAGAGAAGAATTGGTGAAAAGAAGATTGTTGATCAAAGGGAAAGTTATCATCTTCTAAAACTAAGGTATCATCTTAATTCTTTTATTTTTAAAGTTTTAGTTTTCGCTTCCCAAAATTCTCTATAAAATCTTTGTAGAGGATGAATTATTTGTTATATATAGTTTTATATGATAAATTAGTTGTTGTGAAACTGTTTTCATGAGTTTGTATATGAGTATAGTCAATGAATTCATGTTATGTATGTAATTTGTGAAGAAAACCATATTACAGTGAGTTTATATGAATATATATATATATATATATATATATATATATATATATATATATATATATATGAATATTGTGATAACCCGAGAATTTGGACAATTTAGTAAAATCTTAAATGATTGATTTAAGGTCAAATAATGACCTGCATGAAAATAAGTGTATGCGTTTGATGTTATTGGGATCGAATTTTGAGAATTTCAAAAATTCGGTGAAGGATATAGGTGAATTATCCAGGATTAAGTGTTTATGTGATTAAGTTCTGTGTATATGGTTAATGATGGGTTCGAGAATGTGGTTAAGGTCAAGGTTGACGGATAAATTATATCATATCAAACCCTAAGAATATATTAAAAACGCCAACGTTAGGTTATAAAACCCTAACGTCGATAAGAAACCCTAGAAATCGGTTACGAAAACCCTAGTTTGATTAGGAATCAAAACCCTAATTGATTGCAATGAAACCTAAATCGGAACTTAATGGCATAAGTGTAAATAATTAAAAGATTAATTAGGGTTAATCTTAACAAATTGATTACAAAAAACCTAATTCCAAATTTGAAACCCTAATGTCAGATCTGAAAACCCTAGTTTCAGATTCTGATAAGTTGAAGCCCTAATCTGGGAAATTAATGGAGAATTATAATGCTCTACTGCTATTATTATAATATTAATTAGGGTAACGCTTAATTAATTAGTAAAACCCTAATTTCCAAATTATCGAACTTAAACTTTTCCGTCAGAAACCCTAATGATGGATTTGAAACCCTAATTTATAATTAGGAAAAATGAAAGTGTTAATTTAATACTTTTAATGTTAATTAGGAATATAAATCCTAATTGTCAAGTTATTAGAAACCCTAATCTAATTGGAAAATCTAATTTCTAAAATTTAAATATTATTTTTATATTTAAAACCCTAATTTTTGGGTTATAAATTATAATGTACAAATTTGACCCTAAGTGCTTAATTAACAATTTTAATTAGGATAAATTAGTCCTAATTAGCAAAGGTTGATTTATGATTAGGAAATTATAATATAATTAGGAAGCCCTAATTATAATTAGAAATCAAAAATTTTCTATTTTAAAATTTAATGAGAAAATTTTTGAAATCCAAGTTGCTAAATTTTTAAGGGTTAAAACCTAAACCCTAAATTTGTCCAAACCCTAAACCCTAGATTGCTCAAAACCTAAACCCTAAGGCAATTTCTAGAAATTAATGGAAATGACATTTATGCCCCTTTTTAGATTTTTTTAGACAACTTGCAAATCTTGCTAAGTCAAGAGTTGTTCACCAAACCCTAGCCTAAACCCTAGCCTAGCCATGTGACAAAATCCAATGAACCAAATTAAAATTGATCGTGATCATAGGCAACATGCATGAATCAAAGCATTATATATAAGGTTTTGGAGAGAGAAAAGCACAAAAACATATCCAATTTCATTTTTTGCTCTCACCAACTCTCTCTCTCACTAAACCCACGAAAATCGATGAGTAGCTCGATCCTAGAAAGCGACTCCAAGATCATCCATAAACAGATTGGAGAGCCAAGATTAAAATCAAAGCATAAAGAGGTATATGAACCCTAAAATTCGAAATCTCATGATTTGTTGTTAAAAGTTGTAATTGATTGTTCAAAGATATGTAATAGGGTCTCAATTGAAGTTCTGGGTTGATAAATCATGAACCCATAACATCAAAGTGCATGAATTTAAAGTTTTTCAAAATAAAATCTAGAAATCATGATTTTCGGTCAAATGTCGATCTTATAAGTCCGTGTGTAGTAAGTGTTTTGATGTTTAAAACTTGTAACATGTAGCTGTTGTTGTGTGATCTTTAAGTTGCAAAAGAAATTAGACCCGGATCTATTATAGATCAAAAGTTATAGACAATTGAAACTTGACCGAAAAATCATCAAGAACACGAACCCGAAAAAATTTGAGCCCAACTTCCGTGTTCAAGTTTGACCAGAATGTATTTAACTCTGCTTTGATGTTTTAGTGTTATTATGCTTTATAGTCAGTAGTATTACATTTTGTCTACAAATTGGAGGCGATAGATCACGTAAATCATGGCGAAACATAGATTAATTTAAGTTTGAAAGTGACCACTTGAATCTGTTTTGGCCCGAGAATCCACTTGTCGAGAAAAGTTTGGAGGCTTTGATCTCCTTGTTGTAATGTTGTTTAAACCAAAGTGTTGGTTGAATGTTGTAGTGTGACATATTGTCTACATGCTCAAAGTTTTAGATAGCCTAGAACATGCCAGTTGATCGAGATAAAGCCATTCAAACCATGACCCTCGCAAATTTCTTAGGAAAATTCTAGGTTTGGCTCAAGAACACTATAGCGACGAGAAAGTGTCGCTATATGCTTTTTAAATGACAGATTAATTAAATTATTTTACGAAAATTACGAAAATTAATAAAAAATAGAAATAAATTCTAAAATTACCAAAATGGTTTTAAAAATTATTTTAAATTATGAAAAATAATATTTGACCAATTGGAATATTTTTCTTTAATATTTATAATTATTTAAATATTAAAGGTATTTAATTTATTTAATTAGTGTATTAAATAAATTAGAGAAAATGAATTAAAATTATGAAAATTATTTTAAAGCTTGAAAAATAGTTTTAATTATTTTGAGTATATTTTGAAAATATTTAATATTTTTGGAATATAAATGGTATTTATTTATTTAATTATTATATTAAATAAATTATTTAAAATAGTTTTAATTCATGAAAAATAATATTATGGTAAAAGAAAATATTTTAAGTTATTTTTGATGACTTTTAATATTTTGTGATAAATTTCATTAATAATTTATTATTAATGGTAATTAGTTTATTTAATAATTATATTAAATAAATTAAGGAAAAATAGAATTAATATTTTAAAAATCATTTAAAAATGATTTAAGTGTTATAAAAATATTTTAAGTTATAAAATATAACTTTTGATATTTTAGCATGGAAATATTAATATTTTAATATTAATATTAATTATCGGATAATGGATTTAAATGTTTAAAAATCAAATAATTATGATTTTAAGGTATTAAAATATTTTGAAATATTATAATTACATTATAATATTATGTAATAATTTTCATTAATATTTTATATTAAATGAATATTAAGGATTAAGAAATTATGCGGTATTTAATTCATTTAAATACGATATTAATGATTGGAAAATCATGATAAATGGTAATAATTATTCGAAAATTATTACGAGCCTAGGAAAAATGTTTTGACTGATAAGAAAATTATCTGTGATAATTGTTAAGTTCGTGGAAGAGTTTAATTGAACTTAAACTCGAGTATTGTCGACTAAACCGTCGGGATGATGAGAATGATGTTAGTTTTAAGTCGATTTGAAATAGTTTGACACGATATTAAGTCTTATATGTTTATATAATCGATAGGGTTATGTGTTATGTGTTTAGGTTATTCTGTGTATATATATATAAACAATATTATCTTTGTGATGATATTATTCTAATATTGGAGATCTATATTATTAATATTAGGTCTTCGGGTAAAGCGATATAAATTGCGTTGCGGTAATCAACGGTTCAGGCAAGTTTGTTCTTACTTAACTCTAATAAGAGTGTTTTATTCAAGCTTATGGTTAAATCATTGCTGATTGCCATGAAAATTGTACTCTGTACATCTTGCATGTATAAGTCATGTATGAAAGGCTGATCACCTTCATTACCAGTTGGTTCAGAAATGTTTGTTCATGTTTAAAACTTGTTCAGTCAAAAGTTTGTTCCTGCTAGTTCTCAATTATATTGATGAATTATAGCCAGCTTATTATTCATACTCTTCAATCATGATATATCCTTATATTGTTGTATTTAAACTTGCTGGGCAACTTTCATGCTCACCCTTGCTATATCATGATAAAACATTGCAGATAAGGCGAATGCGTTCGGATACAGGAAAAGGTTAATGCCAAGTACAGCTTGGGATAAATTGTACGACTATTTTGTAATAGTATAGTTGAATAATATCTTATCTGATAGATAGCTTATGATTTGTGTTTAAGTTAAGGTTACTCGACCTTGGGGAATAATGTGTAATGTAATGTATAAACAATTTATGTTTATATCTTCCGCAATTAGTAATAGAATTAGCGAACCGAATCCGCGGCGATTTGGAGCCCGGGTTCGGGGGACGCTACAGTTGGTATCAAAGCTGTTGGTTATGAAGCTTAGGTAGGAATACCCGAGACCAATAACCACAGTGATTAGGATAAGATCTAACTTCCATAGAGTTAGTTGGTCGGTAAGATTCAAAGATGAATCTCGGTAAGTTGTTAAGATACAAAGTTCCCTAACTCTGGTAATAGTGGTGAACAGAAGTGGTGAATAGATAAAGTCTAAAAGACTAATAGTCCAGTGATAGGAGATCGTAAAACAAAACGATCATAGTCATAGAATTTAATCGTAATATATACGATGAGATCACCCCGTGATCTGTTAAGGTTATAATGACGTAAAGAATCAATCTGATGATTGAAAAGTTTAAAGCAAGATTGCTGTGTGAATGGTACAGATTCAGAAATGGATTATGAATACGGATTAAATGAAATTCGTATTGAGAAGGGGGTTAAGTATTAGGTGGGGATTTCAATGAGGACTCGTGTTAACAACCGAGTTGTATGATTTCTTGTATGGGCGGGGAATCGTACTTGGTGTAAAAACTACTTAGTTGGTGGCATTGGTAATAATTGAAATGTTGTGTCACGCTAGTTGTTATATACAGATAAATAGGTCATAGGTAGAGAATATAGGATTAAGTACGAGTTCATAGAACTCATACTTATGTGACATTCTTGACTCATAGTTATATGAAATGTTATGAGCCCCTCAGCGAACGGACGCCAAAGGTCATACTAGGGTAAGTTCGTAAACTCATATAATTGTAGCCAGGTTATGAACTCATAAGTGTGGTTTTATGAACTGAGTATAGTTGTGTGTGAATGGAGTGTTAAGGATAATAGGAATAGATAGAATGTTTAAGCAAATGATCATTAGTGGAGACTTAGGTTTTCCTAAACTCCTAGCTATGCTAAACTTCGATATTTTGACATCAAGATAAATACGCACTATGTGCCTTTTAAAAAAAAAAAAATTTGTTTTTATTTATCACTTATGTACCATGTGATGCAGTGCGAGATGATAAAAAAAAATGATGGAGTTATCAATGCGAAATTACTTGGTGTTGAATGTGATCTAAGGATCGTCGACCCACTACTGATGATGATGTGTAGTATAACAAAGTCACCAAATAATGAAATCCTCAACGAACATTAAATACAATGCGGCATCATAACGTCATTCTCAAAATGTTTTTATTGAAAGAAATTTTCCAAACCAAAATGTTTTGCTGCGGAATCAAGTAAGACTGAGCAGAATAACCTTTTATATAAAGGGAATATTTTAATTTGAGTATCTTTGATAGATACCCGAGATATTTGAGTATCTTTGCTAGATACCCGAGAAATTTGAGTATCTTTGATAGATACCCGAGAAAATAAGTTCATGATCTTATATGACCCCACAACAAAATTTTAAAACTTTTACTCTTGTGAGTGGTGAATTGGGTAGTATGTGATATGTGTGAATGGTGAAAGCTATTTGGTATACTGATTGTAAGGTGTAAAAGTGAATTTAGGGGACGAAATTCTTAGAAGGAGGGTGAATGTGATAACTTGAGAATTTGGACAATTTAGTAAAATCTTAAATGATTGATTTAAGGTGAAATAATAGAACTGAGCGAAAATAAGTGTATGCGTTTGATGTTATTGGGATCGAATTTTGAGAATTTCAAAAATTCGGTGAAGGATATAGGTGAATTATTCGAGGATTAAGTGTTTATGTGATTAAGTTACGTGTATATGGTTAATGATGGGTTCGAATGTGGTTAAGGGTCGAGGTTGACGGATAAATTATATACGTGTCAAACCCTAGGAATATATTAAAAACGCCAACGTTCGGTTAGAAAACCTAACGTCGATAAGAAACCCTAGAAATGGGTTACGAAAACCTAGTTTGATTCCGGAATCCAAAACCCTAATTGATTGCATGAAACCCTAAATCGGAACTTAATGGCATAAGTGTAAATAATTAAAAGATTAATTAGGGTTAATCTTAACAAATTGATTACAAAAACCCTAATTCCAAATTTGAAACCTAATATGGATCGAAAACCTAGTTTGATTACGATAAGTTTAAACCCTAATCTGGGAAATTAATGGAGAATTATAATGCTCTCTATCTGCTATTATTATAATATTAATTAGGGTAACAGCTTAATTAATTAGCAAAACCCTAATTTCAAAATTATCGAACTTAAACTTTTAAAGTGTAAACCCTAATGATGGATTTGAAACCCTAATTTATAATTAGGAAAAATGAAAATGTTAATTTAATACTTTTAATGTTAATTAGGAATATAAATCCTAATTGTCAAGTTATTAGAAACCCTAATCTAATTGGGAAATCTAATTTCTAAAATTTAAATATTATTTTTATATTTAAAACCCTAATTTTTGGGTTATAAATTATAATGTACAAATTTGACCCTAAGTGCTTAATTAGCAATTTTAATTAGGATAAATTAGTCCTAATTAGCAAAGGTTGATTTATGATTAGAAATTATGATATAATTAGGAAGCCCTAATTATAATTAGAAATCAAAAATTTTCTATTTTAAAATTTAATTAGAAAATTTTTGAAATCCAAGTTGCTAAATTTTTAAGGGTTAAAACCTAAACCCTAAATTTGTCCAAACCCAAACCTAGATTGCTCAAAACCTAAACCTAAGGCAATTTCTAGAAATTAATGGAAATGACATTTATGCCCTTTTTAGATTTTTTAGACAACTTGCAAATCTTGCTAAGTCAAGAGTTGTTCACCAAACCCTAGCCTAAACCTAGCTTAGCCATGTGACAAAATCCAATGACCAAATAAAATTGATCGATCATAAGCAACATGCATGAATCAAAGCATTATATATAAGGTTTTGGAGAGAAAAAGCACAAAACATATCCAATTTCATTTTTTGCTCTCACCAACTCTCTCTCTCTAAAACCCACGAAAATCGATGAGTGGATCGATCCAGAAAGCGACTCCAAGATCATCCATAAGCAGTTGGAGAGCGAATATTAAAATCAAAGCATAAAGAGGTATATGAACCCTAAAATTTGAAATCTCATGATTTGTTGTTAAAAGTTGTAATTGATTGTTAAAAGATATGTAATAGGGTGTCAATTGAAGTTCGGGGTTGATAAATCATGAACCCATAACATCAAAGTGCATGAATTTAAAGTTTTTCAAAATCTGGAAATCTGGAAATCTGTGATTTTCAGTTAAATGTCAGATCTTATAAGTCCGTGTGTAATAAGTGTTTTTGATGTTTAAAACTTGTAACATGTAGCCTGTTGTGTGATCTTTAAGTTGCAAAAAGAATCAGACCCAGATCTATTATAGATCAAAAGTTATAGACAATCAAAACCTTAGTTGGCCAAAATCATCGAGAACACGAACCCGTAAAATTTGAGCCCACTTAGTGTTCAAGTTTGGCCAAATGTATTTAACTCCTGTTTTGATGTTTTAGTGTTATTATGCTTTATAGTTCTAGTATTACATTTTGTCTACAAATTGGAGGTGATAGATCACGTAAATCATGGCCAGAACATAGATTAATTTAAGTTTGAAAGTGACCACTTGAATCTGTTTTGGCCCAGAATCCACTTGTCAGAAAGTTTGGAGGCTTTGATCTCCTTGTAGTAATGTTGTTTAAACCAAAGTGTTGGTTGAATGTTGTAGTGTGACATATTGTCTATATGCTCAAAGTTTTAGATAGCCTAGAAAATGCTCAGATTGAGAGATAAAAGCCGGTTGAAACCATGACCTCTCAATTTAGGAAAAATTGCAGGTTTGGCTCAAGAACACCTATAAGCGCGACGAAAAGTGTCGCTATAGGCTTTAGCTTGACATTAATTAAATTATTTTACGAAAATTACGAAAATTAATAAAAAAATAGAAATAAATTCTAAAATGACCAAAATGGTTTTAAAAATTATTTTAAATTATGAAAAATAATATTTGACCAATTGGAATATTTTTCTTTAATATTTATAATTATTTAAATATTAAAGGTATTTAATTTATTTAATTAGTGTATTAAATAAATTAGAGAAAATGAATTAAAATTATGAAAAATTATTTTAAAGCTTGAAAAATAGTTTTTAATTATTTTGAGTATATTTTGAAAATATTTAATATTTTTGGAATATAAATGGTATTTATTTATTTAATTATTATATTAAATAAATTATTTAAAAATAGTTTTAATTCATGAAAATCATGAAAAATAATATTATGGTAAAAGAAAATATTTTAAGTTATTTTTGATGACTTTTAATATTTTGTGATAAATTTCATTAATAATTTATTATTAATGGTAATTAGTTTATTTAATAATTATATTTTAATAAATTAAGGAAAAATAGAATTAATGTTTTTAAAATCATTTAAAAATGATTTAAGTGTTATAAAAATATTTTAAGTTATAAAATATAACTTTTGATATTTTGGCATGGAAATATTAATATTTTAATATTAATATTAATTATCGGATAATAGATTTAAATGTTTAAAAATTAAATAATTATGATTTTAAGGTATTAAAATATTTTGAAATATTATAATTACATTATAATATTATGTAATAATTTTCATTAATATTTTATATTAAATGAATATTAAGGATTAAGAAATTATCACGGTATTTAATTCATTTAAATACGATATTAATGATTGGAAAATCATGATAAATGGTAATAATTATTCAAAATTATTACGAGCCTAGGAAAAATGTTTTGGTGATAAGAAAATTATACTGTGATAATTGTTAAGTGTTCAAGAAGAGTTTAATTGAACTTAAACTCGAGTATTGTCCACTAAACCGTCGGGGATGATGAAATGATGTTAGTTTTAAGTCGACTAAAATAGTTTGACGATATTAAGTCTTATGTCTTTGTATAGGTGATAGGGTTATGTGTTATGTGTTTAGGTTATTACATGTATATAAATATAACAATATTATCTTTGTGATGATATTATTCTAATATTGGAGATCTATATTATTAATATTAGGTCTTGAATAAAAGCGATATAAATTGTGTTGCATGCGGTAATCAGCCAGTTCGAGCAAGTTTGTTCTTACTTAACTCTAATAAGAGTGTTTTATTCAAGCTTATGGTTAAATCATTCTTTGATTGCCATGAAAATTGTACTCTGTACATCTTGCATGTATAAATCGGTATGAAAGGTTTGATCACCTTCATTACCAGTTGGTTCGAAAATGTTTGTTCATGTTTAAAACTTGTTCGATCAAAAGTTTGTTCTGCTAGTTCTCAATTATATTGATGAATTATAGCCGACTTATTATTCATACTCTTGATCATGATATATCCTTATATTGTTGTATTTAAACTTATGTTTGGGCAACTTTCATGCTCACCTTGCTATATCATGATAAAACATTGCGAGATAAAGCGAATGCGTTCGGATCTGAGGAAAAGGTTAATGCCAAATCGACTTGGGATAAATTATACGACTATTTTGTAATAGTATAGTTGAATAATATCTTATCTGATAGATAGCTTATGATTTGTGTTTAAGTTAAGGTTACTCGACCTTGGGGAATAATGTGTAATGTAATGTATAAACATTTTATGTTTATATCTTCCGCAATTAGTAATAGAATTAGCGAACCGAATCCGCGGCGATTTGGATCCCGGGTTCGGGGGACGCTACAAATATGGCTTAGTTTAAAGTTAAATTAAGGTTTAATTAGTTATTTAATTTATAAATTGACTATTGAAGTTGAAAGAGGATGAATAAACATAAACAAGGTACTTTGAATTAACTATTTTGGTTGAAAAACACAAGCACAGTTATGATTTTCACTGAAAATGTCAAAAGTAAAGTTTTAGCAAAAATAGTGAAAATTAATGATTGTAATTTGGATGTTTGTGTTGTTTAGATGGCTAGAAACGCGTTAGAAAACATTAGATTATGTTTCTGTAAACCTATTACACCTTAGATAGGTTAGTATGGTTGTTAGAAAGGAGCTTGGAGGCCTAATTTGGCTTTTAGTAGAGATTCTGAGCATAAATTGGCAATTCGAAGGGACCCCCTTCTAACGGGCCCCATGATGCAAAAACTCACGCCCGGTGAAGGTAATCTCGAGCCAATTTTGGAAAAAAAAACTGACAGAATATAGTTTACTAAAATGGGCATAACTTCTTCATACGAACTCTGATTGAGGTAATTCAAAATGATTCGGAAAGAGAACGAATAGGCCTATAACTTTTATTCTTTAAGGTTTTCAATTTGAAATTGTTATGAAGGGTCAAAATGGCCATTGTTAGGACTATTGTGTATTTGGAGCCAATCGGAGGGCGTCGGGATCTTGTGAATGCAAGTCACGATCCTTTGTGTATTAGTATAACTTAATGATAACATGTTGGACATGTAATAAGATGTTGTATCAAGTTGTTAATGTGTATGTGGTGCTATGACATGATCACTCAAGTTGTTGTAATAAAGCTAAAAAGTAATGTTCATGAAAAGATGTGATTTAAACATAAACTTAGTTAGTAGCTATACTAAAAGTAAGAAAGCAACTCATAAAGGTAATGTTAGTGTAACTAATGTGTATTGTCAATACATATGGTATGTGTAGGACTTGGGGTGAACGTGAGTAGTGATTGTTTAACCTACACACGAGGCAAGTTCCCTAACCTTTGCTACTTTATTATTCAGCAAGGTTACTTTTCCCTGTTATGTTATGCAAATTCTCTATTTCTAATCTCTTGTTTAACGATTTATTGTCATGCAAGTTCTTTAACCCTCATTTATTGTTGAGCAAGTTAGTTAATCTTTATCTTTTTATTCAAAGTTTGTATTATTATTGTAAGAAGTGTGTTTATTCAGCTACTAATAACTATTGTTTGATCTTTGTTCTTCAATATCATTGTACTATCTTACGTTATTGTACCAAACTCTAAGTTGCTTAGCGATTCTTTATCAATTCAACTAATCCTTAGTTGATGAATGTTCTAAACTCTAAATTACCATTGAAGTCTACCCAAACAAAACTTCCTTTGGTTTGTTTATATACTCACATAACTTTGAAAGCATGTTGTCAATGATAACATTTGTTCTACTTAGAAATTATTAATACTCTAACCCTTATTGATTCATCGATATACCTTGTTCATGAAGATATTATAATCAAACCCTTGAATAGTTATTGGTTCCTATTTAATTCAACCATACTTGGTTGATGAAGCGTTCTAAAAATCTAGACTTCCTTTGAAGTTAATTCCCAACCAAACTTCCTTTGGTTGAACACGATAATCTAAGTTGAGATGAACAACCCTATATCGAGGGATTATTTTAGAGCTACGTGATAAGCGTTAAAATTTTTAAGTAATACATAGTACAAAGGGCGATCACAGAGATGCGGGATGATGGTCCATATAGTCGTTTAGACTATTAAAGATTCTGATAAAAACACATGTGACCTAGGACATAGATGATGATTATAGTCTTTTAGACTATTAAAGGTTAAAGTAGAAATACTTTTAAACCTAGAATAGAGTTAAATGGACTTGTGACCCTCGGTATATTATTTGATGTTGTTATCTATTGTTAACTTAAATGATCATCATTCCTTTGAACTCATATGCATTGTTGAATTAAAGTTTCTTGTTACGGTAAGAATACTTTCTGAGTTGAAAGATAAGTTAATTGTCATTCATGAAACGTTATTGTATATTATCCTTCTTGTGGGCAATTGGTTGCTCACTCTTGCACAAAATAATGCTGATAAAGTTAAGAAGTTTGAAGAGCTTTCTACAAGTAAGGGCAAAGACAAGGACAAAGTGCTTGATTAGATGAAAATGTTTAATTTATATTTATTTATGAAGCTTATGTAATAAATTTATTTATGAAAATGTTTTAATTTTCCGTTGATGATTGTAATAAAGGTTAGATGACCTATGATTTATTTGAGATTATGTAACCCTTTAATGGGAGATTTATTGTTTAAATTTTTGACTTTAATTATATCCTTGGTTTATGGGTAGTTAGTTATGATTTAATTGGACAGTGAACACCAAATCCATAGGGATGAAGTGTCTAGATTTGGTGGTGTCACAAGTTGGTATCAAAGCCTTAGGTTATGAACCTTAGGTGGGAAAACCTTACGCTATAACCTTCTAGGAGATCGAAAATATAGAGGTGATAAACTCTTATCGAGTTCTAAGGAATGAATTGAGGGAAATTCATTGAGGATAAAATGATAAAAGACTTTATGTGCTTATGTGTTAATGACTTATGTGCTCACAAGTACTAAGGAGTAGCAAGTATTATACATACCAAGTTGTGGGGTTGTTAAAACTTTATTGCCTGAATGACTGATGAAGGAAGATAGGGATTAGGATCCCTGAAAAGTTCATACAGTCTGAGTATGGTTTGTATTGGGAAAACCATACCCGTTGTTTTCTGTTGTAGCACTTGGGTATGAGCTTGAGTTTGAATGTGAGGATAAATTTGAGGTGAACAAGGTCAAGGATGAGTACGAGGAGGGGGACTTCTCAAATGAAGTGTATGCTCATAACATTGAGTTATATAAAAAAAGGTTGAGCAATTAGAAGGTCAAGCCGTAAAAGCACCGAAACTACGTTAGAAGCGAAGATGTTGCGACTTAAGACCTTCTTGTACAACATGCGGATGTAGGCGTATATTAGCTCGATCGAAATATTAAAGAGGATAATTATTAGGCTAGGGAATGAGATTTGCGAGGAATGGTAGGGAAAGAAATCGACCAAAGCGTCTGCAAGAGCTAAAGGCGCGTGGGTGAAGGCTTCAAAATCGTAGATCGTGTTGAAGACAAGTTGAAAAAGGCCAAGCGGATGATGGGACTTAGAATTAAGTATTCTATTTTACATCTAGGGTTGAGATTTATCTTTGGTATGTGATGGAGCATCAAGTGATCCTAAAATTTTATTATTATAGGATAAATAATATAAATAGTAGTGAGGCTATTTTGTGGTGTGGTGATGTAATAAATGAATAAATACATCATTATTTATTATGATATATTATGTGTTGTTTTAAAAGTGGTTGAGATAAGTTTGAAAGTTTTAATGTGTGGATGAGCGATGATCTATTAGTTCGAGTTTTAAACTTGATGTTATCTTAGTCATAATATTAAACTTGATGTTTGTTATATTATATTAGTTTAACAACTTCTTTGAATGCTAACGATAATTTATTACGCATTATCTTAGTCATAATATTTCTTCTTGGGCTAGTTGAGCTCACCCTTTTACTTTCATTGTTCTCTTGAGAAATGAGAGCGTGGCGAGGGGACTAGTCGGGGAGCGGGTGTGATCTCTGAGATAATAGCATTAGTAGTCCTCACTATTGAGGACTCGATTGAGTGTGGATATTATCTAGATGACAATATTTCTATTAAAACTCACGACATATATTTTGTCGTTATTTTACACATTTGTTGTATAATTAAGTTGTATTTGAATTTTATACCATGTATTTGGCGACTCAAGATGGGTGATGTATACCTATTTTTTGGCGCGTCACGGTTAATATCGAGCTTAGGGATATGATCCTGGTGAGATGTGAGACAAGAACTAGGAGGGAGAGCGGGTAAGTCCTTTGCTAGTATGACCTACCTAAGTTTATTTGGCATTTAATTGCATGTCAATTGACCTTTGTTTTGTGGCGATGTTTTGAAAATGGCATCAAGAGAATGTTGAGATTAGCAATGGAGCCACGGGACACCGTTGAGTCTCCACGGATCAATAATCGAGGATAATGTGCATCAAGAAGGCAAAAATCCTAAAATGAACAACAACAACTTGACGGATGATGAGCGATAGAATGTTGGAGGCTTTATGAAATTTATGCAACATCGAGGCAAGAAGCTCTCATGTACAAAATGCGGTGGAAACATCATTCACTCTCTCGACGGTCACTTGCTTAAGTAGGTCGAGGCTGAGACCACCGGGAGTTTTTGGAGAGCCAAAACCACTTAAAGGCGGAGGCGTGGATAAAAGCAGACCAACAAGATATTTGATGTCTTGGGAAGCTCAGGGAGCAAAAGGTTCCCTTTGTCACCTTCATGTTGCGGGTAGAAGCGATTCTTGGTGGGGAATCACATAAAAGTGTACTCAACCTACTGCTTGAAGAAGATGACTTGGGAGAAGTTCAAGAAGCTGTTCAGCGACAAGTACTTTTGGAAAGTATTCATCACATGAAAGAGGTATAGATCATTAAAGCTGGAACAAAACAACATGGCCAGGTATCATGATCTGAAGCCATATTTGCCGAGTTGTCCGGTTTAAATCCCATTTGGTTGATAATGAGGAGAGAATGACACGGATATTTCTAAGAGGTTTGAAACCGAGAGATACGTCAATACCTCATTTCTCATAAACTTTGCTTGTATTGAGATGTTGTTAATATGGCTCGATTATTGGAGCGCGATAATGAGTCAACCAAACCAAAAGAAGCGGTAGATAAAATGATAATAATACCGGTGATAGCGATCATGAAGCGGTGACAACAAGCGTGGAGGAATCAACATCCGAAATGGTAACCACTTGTGGTAATCATGGCCAAAACAATAAGAATGGACATTTCAAGAAGAGGAGATTCAACAATGATGGAAAGGCGTCGACATTAGCTTTTGTCATTAAGGAAGGAGAATAACCACCTATCATATGCTTCAAATGTGGAGGGAGGGACACATCGGTCAAAACTACTGCGATGCCATCCAAAGAATATTACAATTGTGGAAGAAGGCCACGGCACGATTTTGTCGTGCACCAAGAAGACAAGTCCAATTTGGATGGAGCATCAAAGGCCATTCGAACAAGACAAAATTGGTAGTTCAAGGAGAGTGTTTGTCGTGACCTCCCGAAATCAAAGAACATGAGCGAGGTTATCACGGGTAAGCTTATCATAAACTCTAGCGAAGTATATACCTTATTTGATCTGGTTCTACCCATTCTTTTATTTTTCCTACTTGCGCTCAGCGTTTAAATTTGACTCGGGAGAAATTAGACTTTGACTTATCTGTGGAAACTCTGTTGGGAGAAACCTTCATTACATCCACTGTTTATAAGTCTTGTTTGGTTCAAATCGGTACCCTCACATTACATGTCGATCTTATTTCATTGAAAATACTTTCATTTGACGCAATTATAGGGATTGATTGGTTAACTACTCATCATGCAAAAATTAATTATTTTAAATAAGGTTGTTAGCTTTCATATTCTAACCAACCTATTATGCGAATTCAAACAACCAAACCATTAAAATCAATCACTTTCATCTCAAGCAATAAAGCTATTCATTTATTGAAAAAGCGGATGTCGAGCTTTCTTAGCTCATATCACGATCTAAACAAAAATACGTCGGTTTTGGTGATATTTCTATTGTTAATGAATTTCTGACGTATTCCACGAAGAACTTCACGGCCTACCCCAAAGCGTGAAATTGAATTTTGTATCGACCTTGAACCCGATACAAAACCCGTTTCAAATCCCCATATCGAATGGCTCTATTGAACTTGAGGAGTAAAGACCCAATGCGAGGAATTGTTAGACATTGGCTTTATTCATCCTAGTACTTCTCCTTGGGGTGCCTATTCTATTAAGTGAAGAAGAAAGATGGGAGTATGTGACTTTATATTGATTATCGAGAATTGAATCATGTCACCATCAAAAATAGGTACCCATTGCCCGCGTATTGATGACTGTTTAACCCGGTTGCAAAGCGCAAAATTCTTTTCAAAGATTTATCTTCATTTGAATATCACCAATTGAAGATTAGAACAGATGACATTCCAAAGGCGGCTTTCGAAACTAGAATGCGGGCATTATGAATTCTAGTCATGTCTTTTGGATTGACTAATTCTCCTGCTACCTTCATGGATATGATGAACCGAATATTCAAGGAATATTTGGATCACTTTAATGGTCGTTTTTATTGATGACATTCTTATTTATTCAAAAGTTTGAAGATCATGAAGCAACACTTGAGGTGATACTCCAAAGTTTAAGTGAAAACAAGCTTTATGCCAAGTTAAAGAAATGCGAGTTACGGCGAGGAAGTAGCATTCCTTGGGCGCGTGGTATCAAGTCATGGAATATCTGTTGACCCGACAAAGATTGAAGCTATTGAAAGCTAGGAACAACCTAAATCGATGACCAAAATATGTAGCTTTCTCGGTTTAGTGGTTATTATCGGAGATTAAGTGAAGGGTTTTCTCGAATCGTTACTCCCTAACTTCGGTGA
This sequence comes from Panax ginseng, assembly GCA_020205605.1. Lineage (NCBI taxonomy): Eukaryota > Viridiplantae > Streptophyta > Magnoliopsida > Apiales > Araliaceae > Panax > Panax ginseng. The sequence continues at coordinate 46,303,871 of CM035137.1, forward strand.
CTCGAAAAGATACAAAATTTGGTTAGAACAAGGAATGTGAGAAGGTTTTCAAGAACTTCGATAGAAGACTCATTTATTTTACCTATTACGACAATACCATCGGCTTGGAGGGATTTGTCATCTCTGATGATGCTTGAGGAAAAGGGTTAGGATGCGTTCTCATGCAACATGGGAAGGTCATAACCTATGCCTCTCGACACCTCAAAGAATATGAGAGGAATTATCCTACTCATGATCTAGAGTTGGCAGTTGTTGTCTTCGCACTTAAAATTTATAGGCATTACTTGTATGGGGAGAAAGTGGAGATCTTTATGGATCATAAAAGCCTCAAATATTTCTTCACTCAAAAGGAACTCGACATGCGACAACGATGTTTGCTTGAGCTGTTGAAGGATTATGATCATACCATCTAATACCATCTGGAAAAAGTAAGCGTGGTAGGTGGCGCATTAAGTAGAAGATTATATCTTGAATGCACGAAGTGCGATATTGTCAACATGAAGGCCCATTTTGTATGACTTGCAAAGGATGGAGATAGAGATAACGACTCTAGGAACCCACTTGATGATGGAGAATATCTGAGTAGAACAGACTTTAATCGATAAAGTTAAAATTTGCTTAAGCTACGGACACAGGAGGTGATGCATATGAGGAAGAAAGTACAAGAAGGTGTTATCTTAGGAAGCAAGAATCGATGAAGAAGGAATACTTGAGTCAAATCCAGGACTTTGTGTTCCTAATGACCCTAATTTAAAGTATAAAATCATGATGGGCGCGCAACACACACGTTTGCAATCCATCTAGGAGTACCAAAATGTATCATGATCTTGACATACATTTTAGTGGAACAATATGAAGAGAGAGATAGCGTTGTTTATCTCAAGGTGTCTAACTTGTCAATGAGTTAAGGCGGAACATCGGTACCAAAAAGTACATTGCAACCACTTGAAATTCTAGAATGGAAGTGAGAGCACATTACCATGGATTTACGTTCTGATTCATCCCAAGGTTTCTCGAAGGCATAAATAAAATTTGGGTCATTGTTGATAGATTGACCAAATCGCTCATTTCTTACCAATCTGAGAAACTTAGACACTTGAGCGTCTTGCTCGTATGTACATAAGCGAGGTTGTCGGTTGCATGGTATGCCGGTATCCATAGTTTACGATTGAGACCCAAGACTACTGTGTCCTTGACTTGAGGAAGTTGGGACAAGTTCTTACCATTGGTGGAGTTTTCCCACAACAATGTTATCAAGAAAGTATTGGCATGACTCCATTTGAGCGTTGTATGGAAGAAAGTGTAGTTCTCCGATATCTTTGGGATGAGGTGGGTGAAACAACGTTGTTGGGGAATTTGAGTTAGTCACGTATGACTACGGAAAAGATACAAATGATCCGACAACGTATAAAAAACCTCATAAGATCGACAAAAGAGTTATCTTGATCTTCATGAAAGAAACGTGGAATTCGATATTGGAGAACATGTGTTGTTACGTGTTGCTCCATGGAAAAGAGTTCGAGATTTGGAAGAGAGAAAGCTCAATCCTCGATTCATTGGCCCGTTTTAATCCTCGATCGAGTAGGAATTATAGCGTATAGACTAAACTTTACTGCCAGTATGTCTCGTGTTCATAACGTTTTCATATATCCATATTACGTAAATATGTGAAAGGCCCAAACCACATTATTGAGTTAGAAATAGGACGAAATAGCGAGAAGATTTAACGTATGAAGAGGTTCATGTTGAAATCTTGGATAAGAAGGAACATATTCTACGCTCGAGGGTTATACCTCAAGTCAAAGTTTTGTGGAGAAACCACGGCGTTGAGGAAATGACACAGGAGTTAGAATCTGAAATGAAATCAAGGTATCCTTACCTATTAGACATACCGGTATGTACCCTAATTTTGAGGCGAAATTTCATAAGAAGGGAGGTTGTAAGACCCCAATTTTTTAATAAAATGATTTTTCTATAAATATCATTTTTAAATATTATGGAATGAATTTGATATAATGTTATAATTGTGGGTAATATTTATAAATTTTGTAAAAATCTGTGACTTGTTATATAATATTAGATTGGTGGGAATATTCATTTTAACGAGGAATATTAGGATGGCGACACAATCATTGATGGATCCTAGCAACGGAATTATCGTCGTCGAGTTGAGAAAATGACAAAAATATTTTATGAAAATAACGGCGAAAGTTTTACTGTTTAGCTGTTGAAACACGGTGTTAAAAAAATGCGAGAATACGTGTGGTTGCATAGTAGCTTTGCGGTATTGATTATTGATGCTTACGTGAAAGTCACTCAATTTTGTTCAATTATTGCTTGATAATTATTGCATAGTATCTCACGTTATTTGATTCAATTATTATCGATATTTTTATATTATTAAATCAATAATTGAGATCACAAAGTTATTAATATTATTATTTGCAATATTAATTGTGTCAGAAGTTACTGCTTGAGAGGTTTGGTCACCTAATTGCCGCCATAGGAGAAATCCTTATTGGAAAGCCCCCTCTTTCCTTGGAATGACCTGGTCGATTAATAGTGTGAATAATAATAATGATGATGAAGTTTTGTTATATTAGTATTATTAATGTAATAAAATAAAAAAGCTTTTTTATATAAAACAGAATACTTTTATAAAGTTATTCGTTTTATTAGACTATAAATAGAATATATTATATTCTATTATGCATAGTGTTTTGCATAGGAAAATCTTTTTATATAAAACATAATAATTTTATAAAGTTATTTCGTTTTATTAGACTATAAATAGAATATATTATATTTTATTATGCATAGTGCATGCATAGTGTTTGCATAGTAAAATCTTTTTATATAAAACATAATACTTTTATAAAGTTATTCGTTTTATTAGATTATAAATAGAATATATTATATTTTATTTAAAAGATTTTGTTTTATTAGAATATTTTATATTAAACCGATCTGGATTGTCCTTTTAAAAGTAAATCAATCTGGACCGTTCAAAAATTAGTTACTATTCAGTCCATTCTCCTATAAATAGAAGCTCATTCCTTCATTATTTCTTACAAATTCACTGAAACTCTAGAGAGAGAAACTATAGAGAGAAAGAAGAAAAGTATTTTGCTACTTCACTACTCCTATATATAGTTTCTTCTAAGGTAAGAAATTATTATTTATTTAAGTATTCATGAAGAGAATTTACATTATTCCATTCTTTATTATTCTATTGGAATAACTTTTGTATCTGTGAGCTACCCTATATTTGGTGAAATTCTTACATTATTCCATTCTTTATTATTATGTTGGAATAATTTATCATCTGAAGTACCACATCATGGTGAAATTCTTACATTATTCCATTCTTCATTATTACATTAGAACATCCTATCATGCGTTCTGGCGTGACTGATTCCGTTATTTATTATTACATTGGAATATCATGTTTGTCGTTCTGCATGACACAGTTCCATTATTTATTATTCTATTGGCATATCTGTCAGGTGCTTTTCTGCGTGACTGGTTCCATTATTTATTATTACATTTGGAATATCATATACGTGCTTTTACGTATGACCTAGTTACATTATTTATTATTACATTGGAATAACTTATACATGCGGTCTATCGTTATGCTGGTGATTTCTTTTGTTATTCTATTCTTTATTATACTCGGTTGGTTAAAGTTTTGACTTCTATACTCATGAAAATTAGTGGAATATCCTTGATATTTAAACTTTATCCGATATCTTTTTATGGAAATATTCTTTTGAGCATTCTTGAATTTTACTCTACAAAAGAAGTATCATGTTGACAATTTGGGCGTTATTAGTTCTGAATAAATTAATTCTTGAACTTGTTTTATTGAATTCTTATATCATTGTCATCATCCTCATGTTTATATTATGTTGAAAGTTATCTCGTGGCACATGTGGTGCATAGATGGACTTAGTATGATTATGACCGAGGATTAATCGGTATAATCATGGCCAGTAATATTACAAATGATATGGTAAAAGTCCTCATTAGCCCGTAGTGCATTGATGGATAGTTGTTGGCATGATCATGACCATTAATGAATACACGAATATCCTTGGCCCGTGGTGCATGGATAATTTATGGTTGTGATACTAATGAATATCCTTGGCCAAGTAGTCTTGAGGATGATGTGGATTATTTATTAAAATTTGTCCTAGCGATAAAAGCGATGAAAAACCTTTTAAATCATAAAAGATAGTATATTTTATTTTATACTTGACTCTTGTAATGGATTGCTTGTTCCACTGCAGTTAAACTTGATGTTTATTATATTGTATCAGTTTAACACTGTTGAAGGCTAATGATAATTTATTCTGCATTATCTTAGACATAATATTTCTTACTGGGCTAGTTGAGCTCACCCTTTTACTTTCATTGTTCTCTTCAGAAAATGAGAACGTAGTAGGGACTAGTCGGGGAATGGAGTGACGGTCCAGATAATAGCATTAGTAGTCCTCATTATTCTGTTAAATAGTGTGATAATAAATGTAATAAGGACTCAATTGAGTGTGGATATTGTCTAGAGGACAATATTTGTATTAAAACTCACAGCATATATTTTGTCATATTTTACATGACTGTTGTATAATTAAGTTGTATTTGAATTTTGTACCATGTATTTGGCAATTCAAGATGGGTGATGTATACCTATTTTGGGGGCGTCCGCATTAGCAATGAGGCAAGATCATATGTTCGATCTTATGAGCGCATCTATCACCTCTTTGAACAAAAGTCTTCAAAGCTTTCAACGGTGGCACAATTTCCGTACCAACAACGGGACCAATGCCAGGTTCCCACTAAGTTATTAGATGAAGAAAACCAACAACCACCTCCTCGACCTTAAGCGGCGAAAGGAAGTTCTCACGTACTTATTTTGACTATTCATCCAATGAGGACATTGTATTACTTAAGTTTGCAGGATTTAAATACATGTTTGCATGCATTTAGCTCATTTAGGTAGCATTTTGAATTTTTGTCATTTAAATTTCTGTATTGCATCTTAATTTTAGTATTGCATGATAGCTTAGGTGCATTCATAGTAGCTTAGGTTAATATTTGTCATTGCATAGTAGATAATCTTGTAATGCATTATTTCATCTATAAAAAATAGCTAGATCACATAGTGTGTTTAAATAAGTCCATCAATGTTGTAGTTTATATTATTTGTGGGCCAATGATATGATTGACAATAAGTTAACGAATCGATGTTGAGTATTAGAAGCTGTGAAACAATTTTTGTTTATGAATCAAATCTTGAGCTTGTTGGAAATCGGTATAAAAGGATATACGATTAAAAACATCTATGTTGATTGGTGGAGTTCAAATTGATACCTAAATGGTCTCTAAGGATAATGCTAGAGTAAATGACAAAATGACAAGGATGGACGATGAAAGGCTAAAGTTAGGCAAGAACCTAAGTTTTGGGGATGATATGTGGGAATATAATCTTTATTTCATCTAAAAAAAGTATGAATAAACACCATGGCGTGTTTGTCTAGTTTTAATGGTCTTTGTTACTTGAGTAAGTAAGCTTGGGGGATTGTCTTTACACCTAAGCGCCCTAAGGTCTTAATAGTGCAGGGAGTCGTTGGTGAAAGCTTCGTTAAGGTAGTATTGAAAAGCCTAAGGGAATAAGACATTGCATAGCTATGTGTATAAAAAGAATAAAATGGGAAATAAGAGCAAAAACCCGTATTTATAAAAAAAAAAAAAAGAAAAAAAGAGAGATGAGGTATATGAATAAAGTATAAGTACCTTGGTTGAACCCACGAGATTAGTGATTGCTTAATTTTAGTTGGAACTATCTATTTTTGATATTTTTAAGTTTCATACATGATGATTCCTTCTAAGAAATTGATTATGTATTGAATTTGAGTGCATGTCGGTTATCATGGATGTTGCACACACTTATACCGATGATAATGGCTTGAGATTCATGGATTAAAAGCGGAATTATAGATTGGTTTTGGTAATTGGTATTGTATAGTTGCTTGTTTTCATTTGAGGTAGTTTAGATAATCTTGATTACTGCGATATTGTTGGATTTGAAAGCATATAAGTTAGGTCTTATTCATTTCATCTCATTACATTGCATATAGTGTTTTGTGCTTGAGGACTATACGATTTAAGTTTAGGGGAATTTTGATAGGTGGATTTTATATCATGATTGATATCTATTTCATGCTTATTTGTTGCTAAATTCTTGTGATCATGTTCCTTTTACTTGTGTTTATGTTATTTCTTGTGTAGGATGGTTGTTGAGGCATTTTACGGATATGTGGAATCAATTGGGATGATTTGAGGTCAATTAGAGCAAATTTGGAGTACAACATGAAAATCAGTTAAGTCATCTAACGAAACACAAGCTTCATTGAAGGCGAACCAACTTATACTATACACCCGTCGTCGAGCGAAGTCATACTCTCCAGTTAGCAGTAAGGTAGCCCAACGGGGAGGGCATCGTTTTCCTTTACACCTCAAAAAGTGAGGGGTCTTCATTCGAGCTGAGACGAGAAAGGGAGCAGCACGGGGTGGGGGTGGAAATGCAGATATGTCTGCTTTGATTAAACTTCTTATTGGGCATAGTTTCTAGCGATTGCATGATAATGGAACTATAATTGAAGGAATTTCAAATTTGGAGCTTTTGTGCTGAATATCTCGACTCTATCAAACACAACAAAAAAAGATCTGATAAAATGGATAATAGAAATTAATCGGAGTTTGAGGAGATTTTCAAGGCGATTGTGATTCTAGGCTACGTGAAGGGTGTTTTCAATATTCTTACGTCTTAGGCTATTATTTGAAATCTAAGAATATTTTCTATGAATTATTAGGTGTTTATTTAGTTTAGTATGAACTAATTCACTTTTTAGGCTTATGATGGATCTTTAAGTGAAACGATGATTTTGTAAACTTTAATTTCTGATTTCAATAGTCTATCTCCAATTTATCTATATTGATTTGAGCTTGAATCTATGAATTGCCTGATCAACAATTCTTTATGGAATTAGATGGAATCGAGAGAGGATATTCAAATCTAGACCTAATTAATATAGCACGTGTTCATGAATTTTGTGAATAGCTTATTCTTGATGAATGTTAAGGTAGAGATATGCTTGACATCACATGTAATCGGATAGAGAACTTATTCTTAAACCTTCTTCAATTATAATTCACATAGAGATATAGTGGGTTAGTTGATTAAGGTGTTTAACAGATTTCTATCTTAATTGTGGATTGACGTTAATACGGTATTAGTGCATCGAGAGGTGGTTAATACTACGTTCTTGTTCTTGATTAATAAATTGGAGTAGTGCATTGAATTGGAATAAAGGTGTTAAAATCAGAGTGAAGCTTAGGGTGAAATCATAAGTCTAATTCTCCATTAATTGTTTGAAATTCTAGATTTTAATATTTGTGATTATTCTGTGTTAGTTTAATTATTCATTAATTTAGAATCTTTAGTTATAATTATTGAGTTGTTTTGTTTAATAAAATTAGGATTTATAGGAAATTGGTACTTGTAAGTTAAGATTATTGCTAGTTAATCTTTGTGGGAACGATACTCTACTCATCACTCTATTACTTGTTGACCACGTATACTTGCGTGTTGTGCGTATATAGATTTTACCCTACAGTATGCAACGCTGTTAAGATAAACGAGCGGTCTTAGCACACAACGAACGGTATGGCTTGGACATTAAGAATGACTAATGAACATGGGGTTCAAGAAATGGATAACAAAAGTATTAAGTAAGATACAAATGGTATTAAGAAATCCGTAATGAACGGTAATAAGATTAGTGAAAGCCGAAGGTGAGTCGTATTAGAATGAATCCAGGGGCATGGCATTTAGTTGCCAGAAAGCTGTGAGGAATAAGAAATTACCGTAACAAACGTTATAGTTAATGGTTAAGATAAGTTACGATAAGTTTAGGTTGTGGTATAATCGTAACCTTTGATGGTTGACATATGGGAGTTGGGCTAAACAATTCCTTCAGAGAACAAAGGTATATACAAAGCGGCAATGAATCTAACTAAGCTGTGATGGCGATTAATGGCGAGATGGGAACTTGTTTGTTGGTTGTTTGTGGGAAACCACTCAGTACCATATGGACTACTAGCGGAGAAGCGATGTGTCTTTGAGTCTAGAAAGTTATAAGAAGAAGATAAGATGTAAAACATCAAAGATGATGAACAAAAAAGTAATACTTCTCAAGTATATCATGAAGCCATTGAGCCGTAATGAAAGTGGTTGCGTAAACTTGGGTTCTGAAACGCGAACCCTAAAAGTAAAAATAAAGCAATCTAATGCACAAGTTAAATATACATGACTAATTAGTGTATGTGTTATTTTTCTTATATTCTACATAGGAGCTGGAATGGGCGATTCAACGTGAAGTTGTGTATGCGTGCGTAAAGCAAAACTTCTAACTTCATTCATATTTGAAATGAATGCTAGTTTCTTAAACTTCTCGGATGTTGAACTTGAGAAGTTCCGTCTATGTGCTAATGTGAGATATTTGTGCAAGGTGGTAGAACATATGAGGCCTTGTGCCTGATGTGAACACTTGGTTGTTTGTATGAGATGAGTATTGTTCTATGATTTAAGCTGTTTAATAAGAGAATGCTCTGTTCATACATGATCCGTTATTATTATATACATGCTAATGATTCTAGCGGACATAATAATGTATGAAAAAAAGGTAAAAGAATGAAAGTATTTTAAAATGAAAGTGAATATTATTTTAAAATGATAGGAATCAAGATTATTCCTATTATTCAAGTTGCTTCATAACCTTTGTTCGGTTATTGAAGTCTTAAAAGAATGTTTGGATTCTTGAAGATGTTTGTTCAAGCTTGTTTGACTTCTTTGGGCAATTGAATGCTCACACTTGCACGAAATGAAAAACATTTTCGATGACGATGTTAGGCGAACTTTAGGATCCGTAAAGATCAAAGTGATGGTATCCAGATGGAGTGCTATTCAAAATGAAAATGAAAGAGAAGATCAGTGAAGACTTGTAATATAAAATAAGTTAAATGAACTTTAGATTAGTTTAATGAACTGTTATGTATCCTTAGTGGCGGATGAAAGTCACTCGTGTAAGATGTAAAGGATAATGTAATTATCATTATTTGTAATGAAAGGAGTTATAAGGTTTTAGAACCTAGGAATTTAGAATATATGATGTTATATTTCAGTATATAATGATGTACGTTTGGAAGAAGATGGGATCATGACATACGAAATTTGGGTGTGAAGATATACTAGATTTTGGGGTGTTACACAATGGCTTGGCATGGTCAAGGAATTCTCTATAAATTGGACACTTTTCTTCATTATCTATGTTACTTGAATTGTCTAATAATTTGTTAAGTGTGAGATTGAGAGCATACTGAGTGTGCTTAGAGCTTAGAAGTTCATTTGGAGCAAGTTTTCATCACATTGCAGAGGTATAAACTCTTTTCCTTGTTACCTTTTTCATTTTCTGTTAAAATGGAGTTTTAGTCTTGAAATTCAAATTCTCGAATTCATGAAATTATATGTTAATGAAGTTTGGTATTGGTTATATAGATGTTATATGATCATATAAGCATGTTGCAATTGGTTTATGAGTGTCTAGAATCGATTTGGTGAATAAATTTAGAGATTTGGCTAGAGCGATTCTTTGAAGTGAACTATTCTGCGCTGAACCGAACACGACACGGTTATGCCACATTTGTATTGGTATGCGTTGTGAGCAATTGCTACTTGATCAATGAACTCAGTTGAGCAATCTGTTTTAAAATCTGATCATGAGTAGCTAGTTGTTTTGACTCAAGCTAACATGTAAGCATGTGCATGATGTATATATAGATATGTTGACCTAATGTGAGCATGTTTTCATAGACTTGCATGATTAATGGAGACATATGGTTTAAATAAAAATTTGAACCTTAAGTTTTGAAATCCAACTATGTTAAAGATCATGTTCTACAAATTACGAACCTAATAAGCTATCATGGTGATTTTACATAGATGAACATGTTGTAGTGTACATAGTCCTTTTGAGCATGAACAAACTTATTAAGCGTAGTGATAGAAATGTTTTCAAGGAAAGACTTAGCCTAGTATGCTAACTTGCATGATTTCTACATGTTGTATATTCTGACTTTGCAAAGCATGTTAGTGTGACTTAGACATGCATGAATAAACCTTTAGCTTATGTTTATGTGATTAGCAAAGGAACGTGAACAAGTTTGACTTACTAGTAAGTTTAGAATATAAATAGTGTCATGATATCTTGAAGACTAGAATCTGACATTTGTGATCATATTTAATGACTCTCTTAGACTCACTCATGTAGCATAAAAGTATATATACCACGCTTGTGTATCACATTTCAAGAAAAGCATAAACAAAGCATATTTTCAACTAAAGCGGTGTTAGTTTCATATATGTGTTATGAATACACACATGCATTGTGACAACCCGAGAATTTGGACAATTTAGTAAAATCTTAAATGATTGATTTAAGGTTAAATAATAGACCTAGACAGAAAATAAGTGTATGCGTTTGATGTTATTGGGATGGAATTTTGAAGAAGGTTTCAAAATTACATGAAGGATATCGTGAATTATTCAGGATTAAGTGTTTATGTGATTAAGTTCTATGAATATGGTTATGTTCTGTGTTCAGAATGTGGTTAAGGGTCAAGGGTTGACCAGATAAATTATATCTGTAACAAACCCTAAGAATATATTAAAACGACAATGTTAGATTAAAAAACCTAACGTCGATAAGAAACCCTAGAAATCGATTACGGAATCCCTAGTTTGATTAGGAATCTAAAACCTAATTGGTGCATGAAACCTAAATCGGAGCTTAATGGCATAAGTGTAAATAACTATAAGATTAATTAGGGTTAATCTTAACAAATTGATTACAAAACCTAATTCCAAATAAAAAAACCTAATACTTGATCTGAAAAACCTAGTTTTGATTACGATAAATTGAAGCCCTAATCGGGAAATTAATGGAAATTATAATCCTCTACTGCTTTATTATTATAATATTAATTAGGAGTAGCAGCAATTAATTAGCAAAACCCTAATTTCCAAATTATCGAACTTAAATTTTCCGTCGAGAACCTAATGATGGATTTGAAAACCCTAATTTGTAAATGGGGAAAATGAAAGTGTTAATTTAGTAATTTAATGTTAATTAGGATATATTAATTCTAATTTAATGTTAAGTAATTAGAAAACCCTAATCTAATTACGAATATTTAATTTCTATTTTAGAAAAAATTTCTATTTAGAAACCCTAAATTGTGGGTTGAAAACCTTAATGACGATTTTGACCCTAATTGTAATTACCAATTGTAATTAGAAATGCTAATCTAATTAGCAAGATTTAATTTGTGATTAAAATTTTTATTATAATTAGAAAATACTAATTATAATTTTGAAATATTTAATTTTCTATTTTTGAAAATCTAATTTGGAAAATATTAGAAACTAAATTGCTAAAGTTAAGGGTTAAAATCTAAACCCTAAATTTGTCCAAACCTAAACCTAGAATGCTCAAACCCTAAACCCTAAGGGTTTGCAACAAATGAAAAATCTAGAAATAAATGGAAAAGTCCAAAATACCCTTATGTCACATTTTTTAGCTAACTTGCAAATCTTGATAAGTCGAAGAGTTGTTCACCAAACCTAGCCTAATCTAGCTCTAGCATGTGACTTATTTGACCATTTCTTGCCACCTTGCCACAATACATTTAATATGTACAAAATCTAAAGATTTAAAGTAAGAAAAATCTTACTTTACTCCTCATTTTTGTCCAAACCTTTCTCTCTCCTTATTTTCGAATTATAGAGTGAGAGAGAGTTAAAAGATGAACCATGATAAAGTATCAGCACGCCAAGAGCAGCAACAAAGGATCAAAACCAAAAATCATAGCATAAAAGGTATATGAACCCTAAACCTAGAAATTCTATAATCTGAAGTTATTTGTTGAAATTAATTGTTCAAAGATATGTAATAAGGTGTCAATTGATGATCTGGGTTGATAAATCCATGATCCATAACATCAAAGTGCACGAATTTAGAGTTTTTCAAAATCTGGAAAATCTGGAAAATTGTGTTTTTCAGTCAAATGTCAGATCTTATAGATCCGTGTGTGTTAAGTGTTTTTAATGTTTAAAGCTTGTAACATGTAGCCTGTTGTGTGATCTTTAAGTTGCAAAAAGAATCAGACCCAGATCTATTATAGATCAAAAGTTATAGGCAATTGAAACCTTGGTTGGCCAAAATCTCTCAAGAACACGAACCTAGAAAATTTGAGCCCAACTTCCATGTTCAAGTTTGACCGAATGTATTTAACTCATGTTTTGATGTTTTAGTGTTATTATGCTTTATAGTTGTAGTATTACATTTTGTCTACAAATTGGAGGTGATAGATCACGTAAATCATGGCCATAACATAGATTAATTTAAGTTTGAAAGTGACCACTTGAATCTGTTTTGGCCCAGAATCCACTTGTCAGAAAGTTTGGAGGCTTTGATTTCCTTGTTGTAATGTTGTTTAAACCAAAGTGTTGGTTGAATGTTATAGTGTGACATATTATACACATGCATGAAGTTTTAGATAGCCTAGAACATGCTCAGTTGAGAGATAAAAGCCCAGGTCGAACCATGACCCTCAAATTCTTAGGAAAATTGCAGGTTTGGCTCAAGAACACTATAAGCGACGAGAAAGTGTCGATTATGAAACTTTAGCGACAGTTAATTAAATTATTTTACGAAAATTACGAAAATTAATAAAAAAAAAAAATAAATTCTAAAAATTACCAAAAATGGTTTTAAAAATTATTTTAAATTATGAAAAATAATATTTGACTAATTGAAATATTTTTCTTTAATATTTATAATTATTTAAATATTAAAAGGTATTTAATTTATTTAATTAGTGTATTAAATAAATTAGAGAAAATGAATTAAAATTATAAAAAATTATTTTAAAGCTTGAAAAATAGTTTTTAATTATTTTGAGTATATTTTGAAAATATTTAATATTTTGGAATATAAATGGTATTTATTTATTTAATTATTATATTAAATAAATTATTTAAAACTAGTTTTAATTCATGAAAAATCATATTATGGTAAAATGGTAAAAATATTTTTTAAGTTATTTTTGATGACTTTTAATATTTTGTGATAAATTTCATTAATAATTTATTATTAATGGTAATTAGTTTATTTAATAATTATATTAAATAAATTAAGGAAAAATAAATTAATGTTTTAAAAATCATTTAAAAATGATTTAAGTGTTATAAAAATATTTTAAGTTATAAAATATAACTTTTGATATTTTGGCATGGAAATATTAATATTTTAATATTAATATTAATTATCGGATAATGGATTTAAATGTTTAAAAATCATATAATTATGATTTTAAGATATTAAAAATACTTTGTGATATTATAATTATATTATAATATTATGATTATGATTTTCATTAATATTTTATATTAAATGAATATTAATGATTAAGGAATTATGGGGTATTTAATTCATTTAAATACGATATTAATGATTGGAAAATCATGATAAATGGTAATAATTATCTGAAAATTATTACGAGCCTAGGAAAATGTTTTTGTTTGCTAAGAAAATTATCTGTGATAATTGTTAAGGGTTAAGCGAGTTTAAGCGAACTTAAACTTCGGGTATTGTCCAAGCTAGATGGTCGGGATGATAGAATTATGTCGATGGGTTTTAAGTCGATTTGAAATAGTTTGACACGATCTTTAAGTCTTATGTCTTTGTAGAGACTTATAGGGTTATGTGTTATGTGTTTAGGTTATTACATGTATTTAGATATAACAATATTATCTTGTGATTCTAATATTGGAGATCTATATTATTAATATTAGGTCTTGGGTAAAGGGTTATAAATTGCGTTCTTGGTGTCATCAGCAGTTCGAGCCAAGTTTGTTCTTACTTAACTCTAATAAGAGTGTTTTATTCAAGCTTATGGTTAAATCATTGTTGATTGCCATGAAAATTGTACTCTGTACATCTTGCATGTATAAATCGGTATGAAAGGCGATCACCTTCATTACCAGGTTGGTTCGAAATGTTTGTTCATGTTTAAAACTTGTTCGATCAAAAAAAATTTTCGTGCTAGTTCTCAATTATATTGATGAATTATAGTAAGCCCATTATTCATACTCTTGATCATGATATATCCTTATATTGTTGTATTTAAACTTCTTTGGGCAACTTTCATGCTCACCTTTGCTATATCATGATAAACATTGCGAGATAAAGGCGAATGCGTTCGGATCTGAGAAAAGGTTAATGGCAAGTGCGACTTGGGATAAATTATTGTGTGGCTAGTTTGTAATAGTATAGTTGTATAATATGTCATCATTAGATAGTTTATGATTTGTGTATAAGTAAAGGTTACTTTCGACCTTGGGAATAGTGTGTAATGTAATGTATAAACAATTTATGTTTATATCTTCCAATGACAGATATAGAATGTTTAGTGTCTGGGATCAAAGGTGATTTGGGGCTGGATTGAGGGACGCTACATGCATGTATAATATGAGTGTTGTAACTATCTTGTATGATTTAGAAAGCAAGCATGCTAGACTTTGTGGTTTCATGACCTTGAATGACCTTAATTGTTGAAATAAGCAACTTCGAGAACCATGTTATATGCAGAAGGGACCTAGATTGATCTAAAAAGCATGTGAAAGCCTTTAACATACCAAAATAAATTAGGTATGATTATGCATTCGAGGCCAGACCCAGAACCCACAAAGGCGATGGTGAGTCTTGGCGAGTCGGGAAGAGCAGTGCAATTCTTGGCAGCCAGGTCCTAAAGCTTAACCATGGCGCAATTGCTGCCGTCTAGAATCCTGATTAGTAAATTCGACATTTGGACAACAACTTACATGTTGCCTATGATGCTAAATGTGATCTAAAACCTCTGAGGTGCATATATATATGTGATGTTAGTTGATAAGTATGTGTTACATTGAATTGGAAAGTCCATGAGTAAGAGGTCTTAAACTTGAGCATTCTTGATTTGCTTGTGAAGTATCTAAGTAGTGGATTCAAGATGATTTATAAAGCGATTTTGTACCATATGTGCATATTTGAATAAATATGAGAGCTTATTTAAAAGGCATGTTAGCTAATTAACGTCTTGAACATATAATGTGTTATAAATAGGATTTGAAATTGTTGGGTTACTAACGTGGATAAACTACGCTTAAGGCAACTTTCCTTGAACCCTACTTTTATTGAGCAAGTATCTGAACCCTACTATTACTGTTGTGCAATATCATTGCATTATTTATTCGACGAATATCATAAGCTTATCCCTTTGAATACAAGTTACATTACTTTATCGTTCAAATAAGCTAGTATGTTAAACCCTTGTGAAAGCTATTATTCATATTAAAATTGGTACTGCCTTGAATATTGTGAAAGAGTCGATGCCTTTTGATTCGGCTAGACTATATGTATGTTTATAAAAGCTGTCCAAACCCTTTTGGTAAGGGGAGTGTATGTTATTGGAAACCCCAACACATGAATAAATATTATTGTGGCGTTATGCATAATGTAAGGTATTGTAGACTGATAATCTATAGTACTTGATATTTTTGGTTATCAGTTGAATATTGGTAACCTTAGTGAATGTTCAATGGTCCTTAGTGACTGCTCAGTATAAATTGCTTATCCAGTTGGATACATTGTTAGCCATTGAATTCATATATATCTGTTGATTTATATTGAATTGTCATATCCCTTATTCATGATGTTATTGCGACACTTTGAACTATCACAGAAATAACCCTTGATATTTCAAACCTTGTGATATTATATCCTACACCCTTGTTGTATATTACTTGCAGGCAATTTGTGCTCATCCTTGCTTATTTAAAACCTTTCGATTAAGGAGGAATAAAGAGGTGTCTGGAGCAGACAAGAAAAGGCAAGGCTCTGGAAACTAGCTTGTCCTTTTTATGTTTAAAAGCTATCATGTTATGTTAAGACTATTTATGGATTATGTTTAAACTTAAGTAGGTTTATGTAATAGGTCTTTATTCGATACTATTATGTAATCTATTAAATCTTGTAGGTTCTGCGAGACTTGGGGAATAATTATAATAAATCATTGTATATTATTCTAAAGTAGATTTTCGATTGTGTATGTCGTTATTTTTAGTTATTATGGTTTTACCATGAGGCGTGATGAACCGAATTCGGTGACCAAGTGGAGGTCCAAATTTGGGGTGTCACATTAGGCGCACAAAATTTCTTACCTCAATCTTATTGGATTCCGCACCAAAAAAATTTTGTTAGGAAGCAACTTATAGTTTTATAAACATTGGTCTAAATGAATCGAATAAACTAGACTCATATCAATAATTCAATTCAATAGAATTATTTAGGTGTAGCCAATCCTATTGGCAAATTAAATTCTTGAAAATATTTTTTTTTGGAGAATGACGTCATAATGTAAATCTTTGTATTACCGGTCGATTTGAGGATGTAAATGTCATTGTATGACCTTGTCATAACACATCATACAATAGTAGAACAGTGATTTTTAGATCGAATTCACACTATGTATTCCTGTACTTATAACTCTATAAACTTTTTATCATCTCTGCACTAGGTTACATGGTACATGAGTGATAAATAAAATATATTTTGATATTTCAAATCATTTATGTCTAGCCAAAATAAGTAGCATAGACTATACTTTAAACCGTTTCAAAAATGATTATCGGTCTACATTTTTTTTAAAAGCACATAGTGCGTGTTCAGCTTGATGCCAAAATTTCAAAATCTAGCATAGCTATGAGTTTTGGAAAACTTATATCTCCACTAATAATCATTTGCATAACAATCTATCTTTTCCTATAATCCTCAATTCTCCATTTACACACAACTATACCCAGTTTGTCAAACCACACTTATGAGTTCATAAACTTGCCACAATCATATGAGTTTAAGAACTTACCCTAGTCAGACCTTTGGCATCCATTCGCTGAGGGTTCATAAACATTTCATATAACTATGAGTCAAGAATGTCATATAAGTATAAGTTTTAAGAACTCGTACTTAACCTCATATTCTCTACCTATAACCTATCTATTTGTTATATACACGAGAAAGGAATCACCCTCTTAACATGCATATAGCAAATAGCGCGACTCAAACATTTCAATGATTATCAGGGCCAAAAACTAAGTGGTTTTTACACCAAGTACAATTCCCCACCCATACAAGGAATCATACAACTCAGCTGCTGACATGAGTCCTCAATTGAAATCCCCACCTAATCTTAACTCCCTTCTCAATACGAATTTCATTCAACTCATATTCATAATATTTTCCTAAATCTATACTAATTCATATTACAACTTATACACAACAATCTTGTTGTAACTTTTTAATCCTTTGCTTGACCCTTCTCCATACTATAACCTTATCAGATCATGGGGTGATCTCATCGTATATATTACGATTCATTTCCATCTTATGATAGGTTTTTTTTTCGATCTCTATCCCGGTACTTTTAGTCTTTTAGACTCTATCTATTCATTACTCTTTGCTCACCTTTATTATCATAGTTAGGGAACTCTGTATCTTTATAACTTTCGGCGAGAGATTAAGTCTTTGAATCTTACCGACACACTAATTCTATATGAGTTAGATCTTATCCTAATCACTACGATTATTAGTCTAAGGTAACCCTACCTTATGTTTATAACCAACAGCTTTGATACCAAATGTAGCACCCCCAAATCAGAGTCCTAAATCACCACGGATCTAGTACACTAGTTCTAACTATTGCGGAAGATATAAATATAATTTGTTTATACATTAAACATTATATACTAATCCCAAGATCGAGTAACCATAACTTATACACAATTTATTATCATATCTGACATACAAAGATTTTATCATACATTATTGTTACCAATCTATCTACACATGTAAACTAAAGCTGGAATTGTCTTTAACCTTTCCTTGTATCTGACGCATTCGCCTTAATCTGCAATGTTTTATCATGATATAGTAAGGGTGAGCATGAAGGTTGCCCAGCAAATTTAAATTTTATTTAAGCATATATCATGATTGAAAGAGTCTGAATAATAAGCTGGCTATAATTCAACAATGTAGTTGCAAATTAGCACGAATAAACTTTTGACTTAACAAGTATTAAACATGAACAAATATATTTGAACCGAACGGTAATGAAGGTGATCAGCCTTTCATACCTGACTTATACATGCAATATGTATAGAGTTCAATACTATAATGGCAATCAACAATGATTAACCATAAGCATATATGAATAAAACAACTCTTAGTAGAGTTAAGAAAAACTTACTGCATGCATTGATTACCATTACTGAAATATAACTTAGCTATATCCGAAGACCTAATATAGATAATACCGATCTCCAAATATTAGAATAATATTATCATAGTATAAAATAACCTAAACACATTATCACATAATCCTATCAGTCTATACAACGCATAAGACCTGGTATCATGTAAAACTATTGTAGTATGAGTTGAGTTCGGTACTATTCCGACATCCCAATTGCCTAATCCGATAAAAATCAAGTTTAAGTTCAATTAAACTCTTGCTAAAACATTAACAATTATCTTAGGTAATTTATTAATAAGTCAAAATAATTTTCATAGGTCCATAAAATTTTAATATAATTATTACCATTTATTATGATTTTTCAATCAATAATATCATATTTATATGATTTAAATACCACTTAATTCCATTATCATTAGTATTAGATATTAATGAAATCCTTAAAATAATATTATAATATATTTCTAATATCTCAAAGTATTTTAATACTTTATTATTACCATTAAATGATTTTAAAGTAATTAAAACTATTATTAATTATCGCCATTAATATTAAAATATTAATATTTTTCATGAAAAAATATAAAAAGTTATATTTTATAATTTAAAATATTCTTATAACACTTAAATTATTTTTATATAATTTTTAAAGCATTAATTCTATTTTCCCATAATTTAATTAAATAAATTAATTTCCATTAATATTAATTTATTAATGAAATTCATCACAAAATATTAAAAGTCATTAAAAATAACTTAAAATATTTTCTTATACCATAATATATTTTTTTAATGATTTTTCAAGTATTAAAATTATTTTTAAGTAATTTATTTAATATTATAATTAAATGAATTAAATACCACTTATATTCCAAAAATATTAAATATTTATGAAATATACTCAAAATAATTAAAAACTAATTTTTAGGCTTTAAAATAATTTTAGAATTTATTATATATTTTTAATAATTAAACACCATTTAATACTAATTATTTAATAAAAATACTAATTTTATATTTAATACGTAGCTAAAGGGCCCTATAGCGGCGAGCACCATATTATAGGTGTTCTTGAGCTCAAACCCAGAAACCCATGTCAGTTGCCGAAGTTACGAGGTTTGACCACAATTTGTTCCATGATCCTACGTTTTTCTTGGTAGTTTAAAGCATCAAGGTTGTAGTGTAAGTGTAATACTACCATTATCAATCGATTTCATGGCCAAGCTACAACAAATCAAAGAGTTATAAGCCCTCCAATATGATGTTAGAGCTGTTCTTCATTCTGGTTTTTCCGAAAATGAAGAAACGATTAAATGATATTACTTTGGATACTTATATCTTGGTCTCTAGATCCGGTTTATGTGATTTAAAGCTTGAACTTGTAGTCGAGATGTCAAAGAATAATAATACATCAGCGGATCAACATAACAACAAAACAATCGACAAATTAAGGTTGGTCGAACCACATATCGAGAACTTGTTCTTGAAGATTACAGGTTTTCGAATCTTCATCCGGCAGATCGGTCGACCTAGTTTGACCCACGATTATCTCGATTACATTAATGAGATGGGTGAACTAAAGGCTTGACATGTAGTCTTCATATGCAGCTCTGCGATCAAACCAACAACATGTCCTAAAGCATTACCGAAGCGAGATCGGAGGCTAATAAAACGCTTGTCATACTTTCTGGGTAATCTGGGTTACCCAGATTTGTCCGATCATGGTCGATCAACGACCTTTGACCACCAATAACTTAAAATCTAGGCCTGATATGAACATGATTCAAGTTCCAGATTAAAGACCACATGACATAGAACAGATCTAAAACATAAAATACAACTACAACCTATCACAGAAAGATCCAGGGGCTTTGACATTCGGTTGTGAAGCCTCCCTTTTCCAGTTTTCCAGATTTTTATAAACATTGATTTCGAGCATCTATATGATATGGATCTGAGTTATAACAACCCAGATCACTTATATACACTACATACTACACATTTAAACATAAAATCACTACATTTCATATATCTATCAAGATCAAAATATAGTTAGGGTTTATACCTTATGAATGCAAAATTTTTGAATCTGATCCTTGATGCTTGATCATGACAAGCTAACACATGATATGGGCTTAGCTTATTACTCACTCTCACTCTAAAATTTCGGATGGGAGAGAGAGGGAATGTTTGGCTAGGTTGAGTAGTAAAGTAATAGAATTTCCTTGTATGCTTTCAATCCTTGGTATAATGTATATAATCTAGCAAGTTGAATGATTAAAGTTGCTTACTAGACCATGTGGCTAGCTAGAGTTGGTCACCAACTCCTTACTAGGGCTAGATCTACACTCCACCTTATTAAAATAATAAAAATGGTAGTTTGGTCATTTGACTTATAAAGTGAATGGTAACTTGGTAACTTTTCACAATCATTAGGTTTTAACCCTTCGGGTTTGACCCTAAGGTTACACAAATTTATATTCTAGTATTTACTAATTAGGTTTTAAAATAGAGATTAAGGTTTCTAATTTATAATTAGGATCTCCCGATTATATTAAGGTTCCCTAATCAGATTAGGGCTTTTAAATAGGATTAATGTTTTCTAATTAACATTAAAATCACTGAATTACCAATTAGGTCTTCCCTAATTATACTTTATGGTTTCCAACATTAGAAATTAGGGCTTTCTAATTAATCAATTAGGGTTATCCCTAATTATACTTACAATTAATTACATAAAAACTTTATACTTATCTTCAAGCTTCCCAAGTAAGGTTTTAATATTCCGAATTAGGGTTCTGAGACTCCGGAATCTGAAATTAGGGGTTTCCATAACCGGTATTAGGGTTTCTTATCAATCGTTAGGGTTTTCTAAGTGAACATCGAGGTTCTAAAATATTATTAGGGTTTATAACTGATATAGTTTATCTGGTAAACCCTTGACCCTTAACCACATACTGTACACATATATGACCATATACACAAATACTCTTAACACTATAAACCTTCACCAAGAGTTTTTAAATTCACAAAATTTATTCCCAAAAATGTCAAATACATACACTTATTTTCTGTCTAGGTTTATTATTTAACCTCTATTCAATCTTTTAAGATTTTATTAAATTGTCTAAATTATCAGGTTGTCACAGATGAGCCCTTCTTATTCAAGCAGTGTTCTGATCAAATTGTGTGGAGATGCTTGCCGGATGAGGAAATTGAAGGTGTGCTCCATCACTTCAATTCCTCAAATTATAGAGGTTATTTTGGGGGTCAAAGAACTGCAGCTAAAGTGTTTTAGGCGGATTTTTTATTATTGAACGCTATTAAAAGATGCTGCAGATATATATATACGCGACTGCGATAGATGCCAAAGGGTGGGAACCTTTTTTGAGAAGGCGTGAATTGCCCTTGTAGAATATCCTTGAAGTTAAATTATTTGATGTCCAGGGTATTGACTTCATGGGTCCATTCCGTCCTCCTACAACAATCTCTATATTCTTGTGGCGGTGGATTATGTCTTCAAGTTTGTTGAAGCGGTTGCCTTGTCAACTAATGATCACGAAGGTAGTGCTCAATTTCTGAAGAAAAACATTTTCACTTTCGTTTTGTACGCCTCGGGCTATTATCGATGATGAAGGTTCGCATTTTGTAACAAATACTTGAAGCCCTTCTAGCTAAGTATGGGTGACCCATAAGATAGCCATTGCTTATCATCCACAGACTAGTGGCCAAGCTAAAATTTTCAATCAAGAGGTAAAACGAATCTTGGAGAAGATTGTTAACCCCAATCGCAAGGACTGGTCAAAGGACGATGCCTTGTGAGCTTACCGCACAACTTACAAAACGCCTATCGGAATGTCTCCGTATAGGCTTGTCTATGGTAAGGCTTGTCATCTTCGAGTGGAGTTGGAGCACAATGCTTATTGGGCTATCTAGAAGCTAAACTTTGATTTAGAAGAAGCCGGGTGAGAAAAGGCTTTTACAACTAAATGAATTAGGCGAGTTTAAATGCGCAAGCATATAAACTAAGCCGTACAAGGAGAACACGAAGTGGTGGCACGATAAGAAGATCGTCCAAAGAAGTTTTGAAGCTATGCGGAAGGTTCTTCTCTTGACTCCCAACTAAAATTAGTCCCCGAGAAATTAAAGTCCCAATGGTCGGGGCCATTCACGTTTGCCAAGGTGTATCCGTATGGGGCAATAGATGTTCAGGACCCTCATTCAGATAAAACCTTTAAGGTTAATGGTCACTCTTGAAGTATCTTTGAAGGCGGCGAGTGGCGGAAAAATACCTCCATCACCTTTGGAGACCCGGTGTAAGGCGGGATAACGGTCCAAGTCGATGACTCTAAATCAATGACGCATGGGGAGGCAACCCCATCAGTATCAAACAAAGTGCTTTTGTTTTTATTCATTTAAGTCTTATTTTGGTTGTCATAAGTAGTCTCTGTGTTTCTTAGTATAACCACTAGTTCTGTATAGTGCATGTATATTAGTATATGTTTAAGGGCATTCAGTAGTTAGAACTTGTGAATAGAGTATTAGCTGTGTTTGTTGTGTTGATTGTTGATATAAGATTTGGCCTGTACAGGAATTGCCACTTTCAAAAATTTAGAAGTTGCGCCGCGTTGCCAAGTTTCACGCTTCTGACCTGGACCCAAGGATGCGTACTTCAAATCCATGTACCATGATATTCCATATTAAGTGGGTACATCTTTGAAACTTCGCCTTGCATGACGTAAGCTTCTACACTACTGGTATATGAAATGGAGATTTCATTTTGGAAACTCACGCCGCAACGCCTAGTTCCATATACAGATTCACGCTGTAGCGCCATGGTTAAGGAGAACTCGCGCCCCAGCGCTAAGGTACATTGGTACCTACTAGAAAATCACGATGCAGTGCCACCCCTTGCTCTAACTTTCGCACTGCAGTGCCACCATTGGCCATTACATTACAGTAAACTTCGCCACACCTGCAGAAGCTCTCGCGTCATAGCGCCAAATCAAACCCATGTCGCGTGGCACTTCTCATACATCGCGCCCTGGCGCCAAGTCTGAACTTTTGTTTTTAAGACACATTTTTCATTTCTTTTGCACCAGTTTTTCTCCTCTCAACAGTTTTTCTCCTCCGTCCCCTCTTCTTCCAAGATCCATTAGGTTTGCCCAACCATCGTGTCCGTTTAGTTTCCTCCGCTTCAAAGGCGATAGTCGTGCAATTATTGTTTTGATCGTTGTTTAGCTCCCCTCTCTCGCGCCAATGTCTATATAAGTAGAAGCGAGGTAAGGATTTTGTATCTGTTCATTCTTTGTGTATGTTGGGTGTGGAAAATTGCATAACGTACCTTTAGATTATTCTTTCAAACTAATCATGGGTTCTAAGCATCCAATAACGATATTGGTCCTCCTCCTCCATCCTCTTCCCAAACTCCTATTTGACTTGGGATGCTATCAAATTTCAATGTAAGAGGCCTATAAGCGCTATACTCAAAATTTCCTAACGCGTAGTTTGGTACGAGAGAGGCTTAGGCACGATGACAAATTAGAAGGTCACATGATGGTTATAATTATCGACATGAAGTGGATTCATTTTACCAAATCGCTTTGAATCGGCCAGATTGTCGCGGTGGTGAAAGAATTATATGCTAATGTCAATGCGGATGGTCCTTGATGTGGTGCCGGGTCTGGGAAAGTTAATCCCATTCAATAGCGGGGCTATCAATGCGGTTTATGGGACTCCAAACTACGATGGTCACGACTACTTGGAGGTGGGGCTTGAGTTACAACATAAACGATATTATTATTTAACTTTATGAGCCTAGGATTGTGTGGAAAACTAATGAATTCTATGGTGAAAAGGCGTCGTTCCCTAACGAATATATAAGTCATTATGGTAAGGCTTGGTACTCGTTTATCGTGCTAATATCATGCCTACATGTCACTTAGCGATGTGACACGGGAGAGGGCAATTCTTCTCTATGCAATTGTTACGGGTTTAAAAATTGGCGTAGGGGTACTTATTAACTAGTCCATTAAGAAGGCCATAAGGAGAAATATTATGTCGGGGCCTCCCACACGTCTCTAATTACCGTCTAAGCAAAAAGGCGGGTGTTCGATGGGAGAAGGAAGATGTCACCCTCACCACCCATGGCTATTATTGATCATCATCTCATAGGTCGCCATGGAGTCTGGGAAGGAGCACCGTCGCATCCCCAAAGAGAGGGCTTTTTACCAGCTCCTCGGCCGCCTCCGTCCGATGATCCGTATTTGTCCTTTGAAGCGGGTCCCTCCACGCACGCGTGCTAAGCCTCCTTCTTCTAAGGCCAGATTCATACTAGGGCTCTCATAAAATTTTTGAATAGCTTTGAACTTTTTTGCTTTGCAAGGTGAACATTTGTCGCCTAATGGAAGAACCAATTCCATCACTACCATGCAGAGTTTTCTAATACACTCTCCAACATTCATGCTGCTCAGGAAGGAGATGACGCTGATTTCAAGCCCTTTCCATTTCCAGCACCTCCAATTTATGTGCCTTATGCACCACAGTTTCCGCCTGCTGGGATGCCCGCGAAGATGAGCTGGTGAGTGTGGATGACGATAGTGATGAAGATGATGATGAGATGGTAGGTGATGAAGGTGGCGTTGCTCCAGATGCTTAATGATGAAGTTCAGAGACCATTGAGGACACTGACCAAATTGCAAGTTTGGGGGGAGAATTCCTTTTATTTTTAATTATATATGAATTGTGTTAGTTTAGTATTATATGAACTACTATGATATGTAAGTTTATTTATGTTTATGGTGTGAGGATTTGAGAGATTCACTTGGGCTGGATAGCCCCAAACTACTTATTTAACTATGTTTTATTTATGTGTGATTATTATTGTGGTTAATGGTTTTATGTTGTGTTTGGTTTATTTTGGATGCATGTTTTGCATAGTAGTATTTTAATTTATATATGAATGCATGTTTTTGGTTATATATTTTATGTTTATATATATCTTATGTTTATAATTACTATCATGTTGAGATTGTGTAATTGTCAGGTGATATTTGGGGATATCTTGACTAAATCAGATATTATTTTGTTTATAGCCATAGTTTTTGGGGTTTACACTGATTATTGGTATACTTAATGCCATGTGTTATGGCTTTACCCTATTTTGACAAGGGTGCTTGTTGATCGATTTCACAATCAATGAATACGTGCAAGTATACACGGTCAATAAGTAATAAAGTGAAAGTAGAGTATCGTTCCCACGAGGAATTATTTAATAAAAATTTCCAAATACTAACTCTTAACCAAATCAATTTTATTTAAACAATTGCAAATTGTGAATTTTCTAATTAAGAAAACTAAATTAAACAATTAAAAGAGATTAGTCTAAAAGAAAGCAAATAAACAAAACTAAGATTTGATTAAATTTAGGTAAATAAGGATTAAGACTCCAATATCCCCAATTATGAACTATAAATCAATTACCCAATTATCCCAATTATTATGTCTACTAAATTGTTAACAGGAATTCTCAAATGCCAAAAGCCCTTTTCCAAGTGATCAATTGCCTACTATTTAATCCAGATTAATTTTTCTATATTCCTATGCAAAACAACTGAACTAAACTCGTTACAATCCCAATTCCTTATGTGTTACATGCGGCGAACAGATATTTCCATTCTATTCACAAACCTAATTATTCACTGTGCAAATAACTAAGTCACATGATATCATGCCCAGTTCTAACCCTATAATTCTCTTCCAATTCCTTCTAGAGTAACAAAGTAATTACTGGATTAGATAATTAATCAATAAGCATAAGGCAAGATAAACAACTCACTTTGACACAAATAATTGGAATAAATTAAATAACTAATTTATAGCCATAAAAGGTTCAATTGAAATCTTAATAAAGAGTTATTTCATAATTAATGAATTAAAACCAAGAATCCACAACCAATAGACATTAAAAGATAAAAGTATGATAAGAGAAGAGAATAGAATCTATTGTCGACCGTCGATGCTCCCTCTTGCTCCTGCTCTTGATCTTCAGTGTTCTTCAATTTGCTTCAATCTCCAATGGCTAATTAAGAACTAGGGTTTTTATTTTAATCTAATGGAGTGTTTAATCTAGTCTAATCTATTTAATCTCCCTCTATTTTATTCCTTACATCATGTATTTATAGGTTACAAGTCCAATTTTTAGCTTAGGAACAAACCTAATCCAATTTGGAGTCAAAAAGGTGTCAAAATTACCTAAAAAGCAGCGTCCGTCATGCCATCATCAAGCCCTTTCCAGGCGCCCAGTATTTGAAATACCACTTTCAAACCACCCCCCCCTTAAATGAAAGAGGAGAAGTAGATCTACAACTTTCCTTCCTTAAGTCTTTCGAAATATGGTCCAGAGAAATACTCAAATTGGCTCTGAAGTGACTGCTGTGTAAATGGCAAGCCGAAAACGCGAATCTAGTCCACCCAAACGTCGATCCAAGTAATTTTGTCCCAATTCCTACAAAACAACATAAAACATGTTTGAATAGACACAAACACTTAAAAACTATTCTAAAAGACTTGAGAACAACAATAAATTAAGCCCGAATGTATCCAATTCATGAGTATAAAACTCACTCATCAAATACCCCCAAACATAAACTGTTGCTTGTCCTCAAACAAAAACACAAAAGAACTAAAAATAAACAAAATAACTCAACTAAATGAATGCATATGCATGATCTACTTCCTAATATACCTACGAATCGGGTAATAAATCAGTATGATATATAGCAACAGGCCTCAAAGATACCAATGATACTCAAACAATATATCCTATCAAGTTAAAATCCATAACTCTAACCAATTAGTCAATCCAAACCTGTCATCACCCATGTTGTGTGTGTGTGCTTGTTAACCATTCTAACCAACCACAATTCAAGATAATCACATACCAAACTTCTTAAAAGGAAAATTTTAGTTCCAATTCAATTACTTTTGTGAACAAGACAACTCCAGTTAAAACTAAGCAATTACCAAGTTTAAGGGTAAATACAAGATTTATTTATACTCTTATTCAACCACGAGGGCATTTTTGCTCTTTCTCGTGTTTTATTCATTTTTTTTCTCATCGCTGTGCAATGTCTTATTCCCTTAGGCTTTTCAATGCTACCTTAACGAGCTTTCTACCAACGACTCCCAAGCCATTAAGACCTTAGGGCGCTAGGTGTAAAGACAATCCCCTCGGGATTACTTACTCAAGTAACAAAGGCCACAAAACTAGACAAGCATGCCACGGTGTTTATTCTTTTTTTTTCTTTCTGGATTTTTTTTCTCTTTTTTTTTTCTTTTCATTATTCCTTTTTTTTCTTTTTGTAATATGTATAACCCATAGATTCCCCAAAACTCAAGATTTTACGTCATTCCAACCTTTACTGCCAGTTCACTACTTTCCTTAAATTTTAACCAAGATTTCCCCTCAGAAACAAATTATGAAACCTTTGAAGCAAGTGGATTAAAACAGTTAAACTTTAAGTGCTAACCGATTACATAAGTTTAAGAAAGGCTCAGATTTTCAACATGATTAAAATTAGAACTCATCATCAATTATCAACATTGTTCAAGTTAACATGCAAAACCAATCTTATCATAGGCCGAGCTAAGACCACACCAACCTATCACACAGATTCATTCAAAAAAATAAATAAATAAATGCAATTATACTACATGAACACATACTAATGCAACACATATATGAATATGCAAATAACTACCATGTATTATATGCAACCTAAAAAAAACAATGCTAACACATAAAAAAAAAATGAACTACTATGTAGATAACTAACTATATGAAATACGACACTAAAATGCCCCCAAACTTAAACAAGACATTGTCCTCAATGGCTGAAATAGAAAAAATTAAAGTAGAGGACTTCCTTGAAAATATAGCAATCTTCCTCCTTGTCCGCTAAGTTTGGAGAATAAGCTAGGCACATAGAACAAATTGGGCACCACACTTGAATTTGACTTGAATAACCTGTAAACCATGATAGAAACAATTTTATTAAATTCTAAGTAAATGCAAATTCAAAACTACTAATATAAAACTTAATAAAAACTAAAAATAAAAATTAAACTTGGGTTGCCTCCCAATAAGCGCTTGTTTTATAGTCTCAACCTGACTTCTTCAATTCTTTATCCAATTCCCCTTCGAAAATTGAGGAACCCTCCATCCATCAGAAGCAATGTCTCTTTTGGGAGGTTCCCATTTGCAAAAACCCTTGAATTGAAGTCACCTAGCATGCTCTTTGTAGATAGGTTCCCTATTAAGAACGTCCAACAACTAGGTATTTTCTCCATTATGTTTATGATTAGATTGGGGCATTGAAGCTTAATAAACATAATGGAGTCTTCCTCTATCTTCTCCTTTTCATCCCACCATGACTCCACAACTGTACTAGCTCTTATGTCACCAAGAGCTTTCTCGACGACATGACTGCCAATTGGGCATGGTTTTGCAAAATTGCCCGGATTCTTGAACATTGGTGGAGAAGGTACATGGGACACTAATGAAATTGGTTCATCTTCGTTGGTACTCAAAGTTAGATCTTCGCGATCTCCTTTTCTTGGTCTCCAAGTCTTTCCTCTTTCAACATCTATATCATTTGGCACATCCAGGTTCTGATTTGGTTCGGGCTCACCATTAGTCTCGAATTCATGTCATAGAGCGAGGGTATTGAGGACAAATGTTTTAGGCATTGGTTAGTTGTTCTATTTGGTTAAGTAAAATTTTGACTCAATATCTCTTGATTAATCCTCCTCTCCTCACATGAAGCTATGTACTTGGACAAAGTTTCCTCCAAATTTGAATGTTCTTCCTGTTGTAGTGGAGGTGGACACGAGAAATCCGGTGGGTACGTTGAACTTGGAGCATAAAATTGATCTTGATGAGTATGGTTCCATAAAAATCCGGGTGATACCCCAATCCACGATAATAGTTGTTAGGATAGACATAATTATTGGGGTAATCACCACCGTAATGTCTTAAACTTCGGCGATGGGCGCATTGATGACTCATATGATTTCCAGCACAATAATCACAAGTAACCGCCACACTTTGACAACGTTGAGCTTCAAAAGCTTCAAACATCCTCTAAAGTGTCTCAATCTATGCTGACAATGCAGAAAGTTTCTCGAGTCTGTCAATCTCCTCTCCCCTAGGCTGAGTCATTCTTGCCATTCTTCGACTCCGTATGGCTGCGCAAACCTCCAACGTCTTCGAAGTTGCCTCTATAGAAGATGTATTAAGTCCATCAATCCTTGTTTCCCTTGGTTGAGCCAAGAACATGTATGGCCATTGATACTCAAACTCATCCATGGTACCTGAAAAGAGAGAAATATAGGAAGAAATTAAAAATAAAATAAAATGTTTAAATTAAGACTAATTTGATTGAAATTAATATTGGTAAATAAGTATTCAATTAATTCCCCGGCAACGGCACCAAAAACTTGTTGATCGATTTCACAATCAATGAATACGTGCAAGTATACACGGTCAACAAGTAATAAAGTGAAAGTAGAGTATCGTTCCCACGAGGAATTATTTAATAAAAATTACCAAATACTAACTCTTAACCAAATCAATTTTATTTAAACAATTGTAAATTGTGAATTTTCTAATTAAGAAAACTAAATTAAACAATCAAAAGAGATTAGTCTAAAAGAAAGCAAATAAACAAAACTAAGATTTGATTGATTTCAGGTAAATAAGAATTAAGATTCCAATATCCCCAATTATGAACTATAAATTAATTATCCAATTATCCCAATTATTATGTCTACTAAATTGTTAATAGAAATTCTCAAATGCCAAAAGTCCTTTTTCAAGTGATCAATTGCCTTCTATTTAATCCAAATTAATTTTGCTATATTCTATGCAAAACAATTGAATTAAACTCAATTCTAATCCCAATTCCTTATGTGTTACATGCATGTAATGACAGATATTTCCATTCTATTCACAAACCTAATTATTCACTGTGCAAATAACTATGTCACATGATATCATGCCCAGTTCTAACCCTAGAATTCCTCTTCCAATTCCTTCTAGAGTAACAAAGTAATTACTGATCAGATAATTAATCAATAAGCATAAGGCAAGATAAACAACTCACTTTGACACAAATAATTGGAATAAATCAAATAACTAATTTATAGCCATAAAAGGTTCAATTGAAATCTTAATAAAAGAGTTAGTTCATAATTAATGAATTAAAACCAAGAATCCAAAACTGAATAGACATTAAAAGATAAAAGTATGAGAAGAGAAGGGAATATAATAGAATCTGTTGTCAGTAAATCTGATGCTCCCCTCTTGTTCCTGCTCTTGATCTTCAGTGTTCTTCAATTTGCTTCAATCTCCAATGGCTAATTAAGAACTAGGGTTTTTATTCTAATCTAATGGAGTGTTTAGTCTAGTCTAATCTATGTAATCTCCCCCTATTTTATGACTTACATCATGTATTTATAGGTTACAAGTCCAATTTTTAGCTTAGGAACAAACCCAATCCAATTTGGAGTAAAAAAGGTATCAAAATTCGCCCAAAAATGCGTCCAGGCCATCACCAAGCCTTTCCCCAGCGCCCCAGCACTGGGCTTGACACTCCTTTGACACAAAGACCTCAAAGATCAAGTATAGGCTAAAAATGGGCGCCCGTGACCGGCACATCTTCTGACATTTTCTGCTCCGACGTCCTTTGGCAAAATGGCCATAACTTCTTTGTCTGAACTCCTATTTTGATGATTCAAGATGATCCGGAAAGAGGAGAAGTAGATCTACAACTTTCCTTCTTTAACTTTTTCGAAATATGGTCTGGAGAAATACAAAATTAGCTCTGAAGTGACTACTGTGTAAATGGCAAGACGAAAACGCGAATCTAGCCACCCCGAACGTCGATCCAAGTAACTTTTGTCCCAATTCCTACAAAACTACATAAAACATGCTTGAATAGACCCAAACACTTAAAAACTATTCTAAAAGACTTGAGAACAACAATAAATTAAGCCCGAATATATCCAATTCATTGGTATAAAACTCATTCATCAATGCTTTATATGTTATAATTTTTGCCTATAACATTTTGATTACCTGTAACCCTTGGTCTATAACTGTTTATATGCTGGGTTAGGGTAATTTAGCTCTGAAGTTTTGACTGTGGCTTATGACATGCACTAGGTAATTATATTGTTGTCTTAAAGTAGTGTCAAATTTATGTGAACTAGTGGCGTGTTAATGAGATAAGTTGAGACTATTTTGGATCCATCCTTTTAGCGAGCGATGACCAATTATCTCTTCTAGTTATGTGTCCAGATTTAGGTTGTCTTTTTATTAAGTTAAAAAATTGTACGCTATTAAAACTCTGTTGATTTCAAGATAATAAATGACTTAGAGGCTTTTTACACTTTTGGGTCTATAGTTCTATGTAAAAAAATAAAAAAATCTATTAGAATAACAGATTTTATGGTGGGTTGAGATAGAGCATGGAAACACACTCCCCATAAACGCATGATGGTAAAATCTATTTTGGACTTATGTTGATTACGTGGCCTTTGTTGCTTGAGTTATTAGATTCATATGGGTGGTCTACACTTAGTGCCCTAAAGTCATCTCGGCTCAAAGTCATTGATCGAAAGCTTCATTAATAATGGTGCTCTGTTAGCCTAAAAAAGTAATCAAATCAATCTTTATCGAGTCGAATTTACTTCATATTACGAGAACCTTTTGATCCTTTCTTGTTTTGGCATCTTGTTCTTAATGCTTATTAATTATGTGGGTTGCATAGTAAGCTTATTGGTTATCACAGTCGACTGTGTGATCTTAATTTGGGTTATGGCTAGTTAAGATGTTTGGTCCTTTTACACACGAATGGATCGATTTCAGACTCATGTTATTTAATAGACATTAAGCCCTCGTTTGTATACGTGTTTGTCCTATTCTCAGAGGATGTTTATGATTGTGCTTAGAGTCCATGGTTTTAGTCTATAAGATTAGTTTTTATTTGTATCTTGCAGTAATGGGGTATAGATGTCTTATAGTTTTCTTGAGGACAATCAAAAACTTAAGTTTGGGGGTATTTGATGAGTGAGATTTACACTTGTGAATCCGATCCTTTGTGGCTTAACATGTTGCCAGTTTTGTGTGATTTAATTAGCTTTTATTTATATTTTGTTGTTATTATGTTTAAGTTATATCATGCAGGGCTTTACAAATCTTTTCAAGCTTCCAGGGGCATGATAGGCATTTTTTGTCAGACTTGGCCAGCATGTCACTAAAGTTATACTTAGAGCCCACGCCACAGCACTGTACCACCTTGGAACATACAAGAAATAGGCACCCCAAATGTAATACTCGGCGTCCGGTACCATGCCCCCGATGTCATCCTCGTACTTTAGCAATGACGAGGCCTCTTCATGGAGTCGTCTTGCAACATGACCTTTGTGTGTTTTTAACCTTACGGAAAGGTCTTGTGGCTTACTTGTTAATTCGATGCTTTCATAAGAATACTCGAGCCTCGTGTCCAGCGATAAAGGGATTTAAATAACCTAAAGAGGGTGGGAATGTGATACACTTAATACTTAGCCGTCTGTGATAGAAATATTTGAGATAGATAGCGTAGACTAGAATATTTATTATAGTATTAACTTCTTAGAAGAGAAAGAAGTTGTGCTTCAAGAAGGAAGATTTATTGCATCCGACAGAAGCTTGGGAGCTACGCAGAGAAGAGAAGATTTGGAGACAAAACACTTCCAAACAGGAGTTTTCTTATTCCAAATCTCCCATTTATTTGTGTATTACTGAGAATGTGGAATGTATTAAAAATGTGTTTTAGTACCATGTATATGAACTAACTCCATTTTTAGGATTGCAATGTAACTTTTGTTTAGCTTAATTAACTTTATCTCCTATTTTATATAACGAATCATTTTGGAATGGGTCGTTGTATTTCGTACTTAATGACTAATTGCTTGATAGAGAAATCGGTATTGATAATAATGGATATTGACAAATGGATGTTATTATCTAACTTTTAAATAAAACAACATCTGTTATGACCATGCCTATGGAATACGTGCATAAACTGCTATAGGATAGACATATGTCTATTTGCCTTGTGTAGCCTTGAGACTTAGCTTAATGACCTTAGCCTAGTTATTTTCACCAATAAACATATTTTGATTTATCTGGCTAGGGATGTGCATTTGACCTTCGACAGAAGCTTATGCGTATTTACTGTTCTCGGTTGACCATTCCTTGATTCATTTGTAAAGTGGAGAGTTAAGAGATTAGGCGACACTTTAGGGGAATTATAATCCTATCTTGACTTCCTACCACAACTACTTCTCTTATTCTTACCATTTTAATCACATAGCTTAGCCAACCATCTTATTTCACTTGTTTAGATAAGGTAGTAAAGACTTTACCTTAGTATTTGTTTATCTCTTAAGACTTTGTCCTAGTGGGTTTGACACTAAACTTATCATAAATTACTTTTGGACCGCGTATGCTTGCGCGTGATTTAGCAATAGCAAAATTGACCAACACCTGTCTAGTTGAAGACTTTGTAATAAGAAATTCTTTATGAATAATCATGTAATCGAATCTTAATATTTATTATATATAACATGTTTTATTTCTGCAACCGTGTTTTCTTACATATATAGATGTAATTTAGAATCTTTAATCTAGTTTGAGATCCTTGGGAACTATTTATCTGAGTGAGGGTATTGATAACATAGACTGTTCATGTTGTTGTTGATACTATGCATTTCGGATAGATATGTACTTTTGATACGATAGTGTAATTCGCATGGCATAGACTATATATCTGAGTGAGGGTATTGGTAATATGGAATGTTCATGTTATTACTGATACTCTGAATTTCGGATAGATATATACTATTCACAGATATAATTCATATATCCAAGTGAGGGTATCAAAACACAGTAATAGTTCTCTTGAGAATTGTCATCTGTTATAGGATACTATGAATCTTGGATCTATGGGAATTATATCTAGTTATAAATTGTATAGTCACTCAATTAGATATAAGCGTATAATCAGATACCATGGGTGTATAGATTTAAATGCGTTATATATATTGACTTGTAGTAAGTACCATATCGGACACCGTGAGAGTATAGATATGGGGACGTTACATCACAAATTTCCAAAAAGCTAACCAAGAGCTCATTCGGATCGTTGTTGGCTAATCCCCCAAACTGAACTGACTTCTAAATCATCTGTATGGTCCTAGGCTTGATCTCAAAAGTATTTGCGATGTCGTTGGATCGGTGATACTCATTCAATTCGATCACCTTGGGAGTGGCACAATCCCTCAACGCTTTTTGATATTCTGCAACCATTATTTCTTCCTTCTTAGAGTTCTCAAAGTTGTCGTTAGTGTCTTTAATCCAATTACTTAGCCTTTCAATCCGTTTCTCGATATCGTCCTCGAAAGGAAGCAAGTTTGGCTTCTTAGACCAAGTTTGCATAAACTAACTTAGAGAACCTGAAATACAAAAAAACAAAAGAAAAGAAAAAAAATGTTTAAGTAAAATTGAACTAATTAAATTGATATTAAAAAAATATTGAAATCAATACTATCCCCGGCAACGGCGCCAAAAACGTGTTGGTCAAAATCTAATTACACTCACACGCAAGTTCACGTGGTCAACAAGTAATATAGTAGCAAGAAAAAGTATCGTTCCCACATAGATTATTATGAAATTAATCCTAACAATTACCAATTTTTTATTAATCCAAATTTTATTAAATTATCCAAATCAATTATTATAAATATCAGAAACTAAAATATTAAAAATACCAATCAATCAACACAACCTAAAAAATCGTAATTTCAAGCAAATAATGGAAAATTAAGCTTACGACTTCACTTTAAGTCTCACTCCGATTGTTACACCTTATTCCAGTTCAATTCACTATCCCAATTTATTAATCAATAACACTTAGGTAGCATTAGCCATCTCTCGATGCACAAATACCATATTAACTTAAATCCACAAATTAGATAAAATTAAGCCAAACACCCTAATTAACTAATTCACTATATCTCTATGTGAATTAAAATCAAATAAGGTTTAAATTCAAGTTCTCTATCCAATTACATGTGATGTTAAGCATATCTCTACCCTAACATTCATCAAGATTCCATTAAAACACAGAATTCAAGAACACATGCTAAAGTGACTAAGTCTAGATTCATACATCATATCTCGAGTCCATACAAATCCACATAGAATTGGTGATCAAGTAATTCATAAATTAAAGCACAAATCATACTAGATAAACTGAATGATAGATTATTAAACTGAAATTAAGGCTACACAATCATTGTTCAACCATAAAGATCCATCATAAGCCTAATAAGTAATTTAGTTCATCACGAATGAAATAAAAACTGAAATAATAAAAGAATCCATCATCCCAATTATAGTAATTGAATTAAAGAAGTAGAATAGATACAAATCCACCCTTCTTCTTCGCTCCAACTTGTAATCTTCGTGATTCTGACCATCAATTCTTTCCTCCAATGTTCATCACTCAAATTAGGGTTCCAAAACTTGTTATTCGATTGATGGTTGTTATCTCTCTATTTGTGTTTTTTTTATCAATGGTTATGTATTTAGTCATAAAACTGACGCTAATTGAAGTCCCAAGCCATGCCAACTTGCTCCCTTTTACGCTGGTGCAGAACTCTAATTGAAACAAAACTCTCTTGCTTCCCACTTCATTACCGGGGTTTTTGTTCTATAAATGTCCGCCTAACGGGGTCTTCTGACTGATCGAGTACCCACTTGGTATGGGTTTTCTTCTAGTCATGCATATCCTCGGGGTAGTTCTTGTAGACACTCAAAATTTTACGCACACCATTATTCTTAACATTGCGGGAGGCGTAATTGTCTTCTGAGATAACCACGAAGACGGCTCACATCCATTCCTGGATACTATCGGAAGTTCAATCTCAACCCCAGAAACTTGCTCAACGTAAATGTAGAGTTGGAAAACTTGCTCAATGTAACAAGATAAGGTTTAGAAACTTGCCTCGTGTGTAGATTACACTTAAACAAACTCGTTCTTTGAATTAAATCCTACATACCAATTCGTTCACAATATCGAATCAATAACGCGTACTAACATCATAACTTTACTCTTTGTTTAACTCGAATTGAAGACTATACTTAGTCAATTATTACACTTAGTGTAAAATTAAGACTTCACGAAAAAAATAAACTATTTATGCATTCAATCATTCAATCCACATGTAATTGTGTTATGGACATGTTAAGAATTTATTTTAACATCTCATTATAGGTCTAACAAGTTTTTATAATCATTAAACTAAGTTGCTATCACATTTCCATATTTGTACACTCTTAAAAACTCATTTCTGACCATACTGCTAAGTGGCACTACGGCGCCACTTTTATACTATGTCTTGGCTGCTTATGGCTATATAGTGCTCTATGACTCAGTACATGGCGCATGTACCTTCTTGGCATGTGAGGCATCGATCTTTGGGTTGGCCTTGTTGTTGCGGTGGCGTTAATGGCGCGGGACATCGCTTACTGAGTTGGCGCCGCGACACTCTCGTAATTCCCATTCTCAAGAAGAAGAACACGAGTTCAAATAATTAAACACTACATGATCATTAATTCACCAAATTAAACATACCCACATGTTAGAATTTATATATAATCAATACCCAACGTTTATAGAGTGATTTTAACCCATTAAAACACATAATCACAGAATTAAAGCATCCAAAATGTACTGTTCTCACAATTGTAGTCCTTAATTAAATCCAACCAGCTTCTTTGACGCATGTTCAAGTCTTTTTGTGTAAAAATATATTTCAGACTCTTATGATTTGTATATATTTCACACTTCTCCCCATAGAGATAGTGCCTCCAAATTTTCAAAGAAAAAAACTCTGCAGCTTAACTCCAAGTCATGGGTCGATACCGTCTCATAATCTTTCGGTTGTCATGACGATATCGTAATGACTCGCCATTCGCATATAAGCACACATCCAAGTCCTTTATGCGACGCATCACTATAAACCACAAAATTTCCCGTGTCATCTGGAAGAGATAACACAGGTGTTGAACTCAACCTCCTCTTTAATTCTTGAAAGCTTTCCTCACACTTCTCCGTCCAAACAAATTTCACCGATTTCCTAGTCAAATTAAATGGTGAGTTGCGATCTTGGAAAAATCCTGAATAAATCTTCTGTAATAACCCGCCAATCCAAGAAAACTTCTTACTTCCAACGGCGTCTTCGGCTGATCCCAGTTAATCACAGCTTCGACTTTGGAGGGATCCACTGAAATTTCGTCTCTATCAATCCCATGCCCAAGAAATTGTACCCTTTCAATTCAGAATTCACATTTCGAAAACTTAGCATACAACTTCTCTCTCCTCAATGTCTCTAATGTCAACCTCAAATGCTCTTCGTGTTCTTCCTTGGTTTTTGAATATACCAAAATGTCATCTATAAATACCACTACGAATTTGTCCAAAAACGGCTTGAACTCCATTCATTAAGCCTATAAATGTTGTAGGAGCATTCTTTAGACCAAATGACATTACCAAAAATTCGTAGTGACCGTATCGTATTCTAAACGTTGTCTTCGGTACATCCTCTAGTCTCACCTTCAGTTGATGATAACCACTTCTCAAATCTATCTTTGAAAAATATCTTGCACCCTTTAATTGATCGAATAAGTCGTCGATTCACGGTAATGGATACCTATTCTTAATCGTGACGTTATTCAATTCTTTGTAGTCTATGCAGAGTCGCATTGTTCCATCCTTTTTCTTCACAAATAAAATTGACGCTCCCCACGGTGATACGCTTGGTTGAATATACTTCTTGTCCAGTAATTCTTGTAGTTGGACCATCAGTTCTTTCATCTCTACCGTTGCCATTCGGTATGGTGCCTTCAATATTGGGGCCGTTCCTGGAGCCAAATCGATAACGAATTCAACTGCTCTATCTGGAGGAAGTCCAGGCAAATCATCCGGAAATATGTTTGCGAAATCTCTCACTACCAGAATCTCATCAATTTTTGGATTCTCTTTATGACTATCGACTATGTAAGCTAGACATCCTACACAGCCTTACCTTAACAATCTTCTGGCCTGCATCATCATCAGACAACTCGCACGTCTAGGCGACTTGCTACCATAAAACACAACCTTTGATGGAGTCATAGGGTTAATACGCTTCTTCCGGCGTTCGATTACACCCCCATAATTGGATAACCAATCCATACCCAAAATAACATCAAATTCTCCAAGTCGAATAGGGATAAGATCTACGTTCATGATATTACCCTTAATATCTACTCTATAGTTCTTGTGCACATACTTAACAGGGATAATTTCTATATTCGCAATTTCTATGTTCATGGGGTATTCTAACTCGTCCTTAAACAATTCTAAGTTCTTAGCGAAGTCATCGGATATAAATGAGCAAGTAGCACCTGAATTAAATAACACATAAGCATTAACTTTATTGATTAGAATGATACCTGACACCACATCGCGAGACTGTACCGCGTCCTGCATTGTCATGTTGAACATTCTGGCTATTGGTCTATTGGTTGCGGTTGGTCCTGCAATGGTTAGAGTGCTTCCACCAGTATTTCCCCTGTTTCCTCCTGAACTCGTCCCTCCCGATCCCTTCTTAGGACAATCTCTTGCAAGATGGTCCTTTGATCCACATGTGAAGCATACACCCTTCTTTGGGTTCGGACAGTTTGGTGCTATGTGGCCTTCTTGACCATAATTATAGCACACTCGCTTCCCCTTCAAGCAAACTCCCAAATGCGTTTTTCCGCAGGTTGGGCACGGTTCAATCTTCTTCTTCTGCCCTCCCTGTTGACTTCTGGCCGACGAATTTTCAGACCACTTCCTCTTCTGATTGTGATTACCCCCAGTGCTACTCCCACCAGTCTTGTTATTACCTTCCTTCTCACTCTTCTTCTTCTTTTGCTCCTGATTATACTTCATTACTGCATCACTTCCACCCTCAGCAAGTATGGCCTTCTCTAATACTCCCGCAAAAGTGTTCAATTGGAACATTGACTCTTTGCTATACAACCAGGGCTTCAGTCCCTACTCAAATCATCTTGCCTTCCTCTCATCAGTGTGCACTTGGTATGTGGCGAACCTAGACAACTCGTTAAACCTTGCTTGGCATAATCGCCTATCGACATATTCCTTGTGTTTTAAATCTAGAAACCGAACCTCCATCTCGATTTTGCAAACTAGTCAGAAAATACATCTCGAAGAACATCTCTTTGAATCTTTCCCAGGATATTACACCTTCACCTCCTCTCATTTTGTTTGCTTGCCACCAATAACTGGCTTCGGAATTCAGCATAAACGTTGCATAACTAGTCTTCTGATCTTCCCTTACCCTAGCAACATCGAACACCTTCTCCATCTCCATTACCCACGTCTGAGCTTCAATTGGGTTTATGGAACCCTTAAACTCTGGTTGTCCCACCGCCAAAGTCCTTAAGCGAAGTATTTTGTGGAGCTTGGGGTTGATTATTAAGTGCTCCAGCTAAAAGGTTTACCAAT
Source organism: Panax ginseng (assembly GCA_020205605.1). Taxonomy (NCBI): domain Eukaryota; kingdom Viridiplantae; phylum Streptophyta; class Magnoliopsida; order Apiales; family Araliaceae; genus Panax; species Panax ginseng. The sequence continues at coordinate 46,344,004 of CM035137.1, forward strand.
TGCTGAACGGAGTTAGCATTTGTGTCGTTGTTATTATTTGTTGACCCTTCCTAGGCTTGATGACGATTTTGTCTTCTAGGCGGCATATTTCTTTTATGAATATATGCTTATTAGATCTTTACTCAATCTCTAAAACATTTATGACTTAACTAAACATTTAATCATAACTCACTTAACACATTACTTGAAATAAACTTTGATATTTCATTTAATTCAAAAGTTTTACATAAAAATATAGCATCATTGCTATTTACATCAACTATCCTGAGATAAGGAATCTACAGGATTTAAAACATCAACATATTCCTTTGTTTATAATCACATCAGAATTTACATCATTAACTATCAAATAGTTTTCACATATTTAAACTAATACTATCACTTTATGCATTAAGGTATTGGATATGGCCTTGCTACGTTCCTCCTCCATGATGCCGCTTTATCGCTTCGCGATCTAGCATATATGATGGTAGATCCTCAAACTGGATTGGATACTTCAGTAACTTCGATCTTGGACCGCATCCATTGCATTTTGTAGTGTGAGAGTACGTCTCTTCAAGTTTAGCCTTCTTCGCTGAACGATCATCTTCGCGCAAAATCGGCCTGACGCGACTCTCGTACTCCACCCCTCCTCTCTGCTATGGCAAGCCTCTCTGAGCTCTCTTTCAGATCCTTCTTTAACTTCTCTATTTCTACGGACTTATCCTTGGTCTGACCCTTCTCGTGAACCAGATCCCACTCAACGTTTCCCAAACGTGTGTGAAGAGTCACAATCTCTCTATCCTTCTGCTCAATAGTAATCATTGACTAACACTTTTTTTCGGTCAGATCCCGAATACAAGATCCTCGCAACTCTACGTTACGATCATAGAGTGCATCATACATCTCTGCATCAATGGAGTTCAGTGGGAACTCCTCTTCTTCCTCTTCTTCTACCTCTTCCTCAGGATCCTCCTCTGGATCAGTCTCCGGCTAATGCTCCTGACCAGCAACAGTGATCAACGGAGATGGCTCTCTCTGTACAAGTTGTTCCCTGACGACATGAAAGTCTCAGGGCTCCTCCTCTATAGGTAATCGGGGTTCCTCCCCCCCAACTCGACTAGCTCCTCCAACATCCGACATCCTGACAACAAAGTTTTAAGTTTTAGTTACTAATCCGTGCTAGCGAACACATAGATTAACACATAAGCACATAAAGTCTTTTATTATCTTTAATGAATTTAAAAATTCATTTCTTAGAACTCGATAAGAGTTTACCACTACTATGTTCATTGTACAAACACCATCTATCTATCTACCCATAAATAAATGCAAACCATGCAATAGATAGAAATAAATAATAAATCTCGCCCCTTATGGGGTTACATCAACTGCATAATAAATAAATCCCAGGTTACTCTAACCTTAAATCTTCTGTGCAGAAACATAAACAAATAAGTTTTAAATAACAACAATTCTAAATATCATTACATAAACACATAAATAATCAGTCTTCATTACTTGCTAATCTTACCTTTTCCCTTACTAGTGGAAGGTTCGTCTGCTCTTTCGTTCTTAACTGCAATGTTATTATTACGCAAAAGTGAACACGATTGCCCACAAGTATAACAATATAACAATGAATAATAACATGCGAGAGAAATAATAACTTCTGATATAAAGCTCAACTTTTGAATCAAGAATGAATAACAAGAATCAAAAGAAATTCTGAGGGTCATAAGACCTTGAACTATGTCCTAGGTTGTCAAGTGTTATTATTCGAAACCTTTAACAGTCATAAGACTATGGACTCTTCTTCTCATACTTAGGGGGATCATCCTTTAGTACCATACTATGCACAATATCTTAACGCTAAAGCGTAAATAATCCCCTATACAGGGTTGTTCATCTCAGTTTTGACATTCGAGTCCGCACCAAAGGAAGTTTGGTTTGGATAATTCATCAAGGGTTACAAATTTAGAACGCTCATCAACTATGGACTAGTCGGATCAATAAGGGTTCGCTAGTCTAACAAGGTTTAACAGTGAATGAATATTTAACTTGAATAACATCTAAAAAGGTATACAATAGAATAAATATTGTATAACAACATCATGCTTGAAGATTAATAAGCTTTAATATATAAGACGAGTTTGATCAATAGTAATAAGAACTTACTCAATATCGAAGATGAATTAATCAACTTATATAACAATAACAAGTAGGATTAGGAAACTTGCTCAATGAAAGTTTAGGGTAAGAAACTTGCTCAACGTAAATGTAGAGTTGGAAAACTTGCTCAATGTAACAAGATAAGGTTTAGAAACTTGCCTCGTGTGTAGATTACACTTCAACAAACTCGTTCTTTGAATTAAATCCTACTTACCAATTACGTTCACAATACCGGTCAATAACAACGTACTAACATCATAACTTTACTCTTTGTTTAACTCGAATTCATGACTATACTTAGTCAATTATTACACTTAGTGTAAAATTAAGACTTCACGAAAAAAATAAACTAATTATGCATTCGATCATTCAATCCACACGTAATTGTGTTATGGACATGTTAAGAATTTATTTTAACATCTCATTATAGGTCTAACAAGTCTTTATAATCATTAGACTAAGTTGCTTATCACATTTCCATACTTGTACACTTTTAAAACTCATTTTTTGACCATTCGCTAAGTGGTCTTTGCGGTGCCACTTTTATACTATCTTCTTGTCTTTGCGGTCTTTGTGGTAGCTATGACTCAGTACAATACATGGCGTTGTGGTATCTATGACGAAGAGCATCGATCTTTGGGGTTAGGCGTTGGGCGTAGATGGCGCTATGCATGCCATGGACATCGATTCTGGAGTTAGCGCTACATGACGACCTCCACATTTGATTCCCATTCGCGAGAACACGAGTTCAAATAATTAAACACTACATGATAATTAATTCTCCAAATTAAACATACCCACATGTTAAAATTCATATATAATCAATACCCAACGTTTATAGAGTGATTTTAACCCATTAAAACACATAATCACAGAATTAAAGCATGCAAATTGTACTGTTCTTGATGTTCTTGAGTTTTGAACATAAATCCTAAAATTCAACGCCATAGATTCATTATAAGACCAAATCCACCCATTCAACTTTCATTTAGTTCATTTTAGCATGCATAATCACATATTAGTGGAAATTTTGTAAAACCATTTATGTTTGACATACTAAAAACACGTATAAGGCCATATGGCCATATAACATACTCTTGAATCTTTTACTTTATAATTTCATGAAACTGAAGATATGGAAACCCATATAATATACAATAATCATGTTATGTTACTCGAATTACTACATATATTCCTACAACAACACCATTTTCCAATTACAGGGACTTACAGAATGAATGAAAGCCATATTCATGAAAACTTTAAAAGACGTAAAATAAAAATTTGGGTTGAAGAGGATTACCCAAGCGTAGATGAACAAGGATGACAATTCTCTCTACTACAATCACAATACTCACAATCATTCTCAAAAATTTCTCAAACTCTCTTTGTATTTCTCTCTGTTAAGCTCTCTAGACTTAGGCAAATAATGAAGAAAAGAGAAGACGTCTGATAAAAAGAGAAGATCTGACGCGCATTGGTGGTCAGTTACCCAGTCATGGGTTAACTGCCTCCAACTTCCCTTAGTGCCATGTTTGGCTAACATAAAGGGTTTTAAAACCATTTAATTTAATAAACTTTATCATATAGTTTAATTAATGTCACATCTATTATAAAATAAATCAATATCTTATATAATTTATTTTAAATAAAATATAATAATTTCTCAATAATGCACATAGTCACATAATTAAATTTCTCATTTAATAATAATATTAAATTATTAAATCTCTAATTAATAATTAAATTAATTAAAATAACATAGGCTTATTAAATATTTCTTTTAATTCAATAAGCTCACATAAATATGTACATCGAATAATAAAATTCTCCACTTCAATTTAATAAATATAACGCATATAATTATATTAATCTATCACAACTTCATCAATTAATTAATTAATCTAATAATTAATTCATCAAAAAATATTTATTTAATCCACTAAATATTTAAATTAAATTACAAAATCTCGGTTGTCACAGAGGTTATCCTGTTGGTGTTTGATTACTGGACTCGTAGGGAGACTAATTCCAACGAGGCTCAGGAAAGGCACAACCCAGATTCGCTCCAGTTGAAAGACCAGAATAACTTCCCGTCAAGTAGATTGCGATGATCTGGGGACCTTCATGCCAAAAATCCGCGAGAGTATCTTCATGCTTTCCATTTTTTAATTACTTATAAAAGCATTTACTTGTAATTTTATTCCATGTTCATATTTATGTAATGGAAAATACGAAGAATATTTGTGCATACATAACACCCATTTTTGCAGGACAATATTCCTAAAATGGGCATATTATAATAGCATTTACATTATCCCTAAGACTAAAAAACATAAGTCTTTTTGTAGGGAAATCATTGGGCCTTTTACCCGCTCAAAATCCAAAAAGGCTACGAGCTTCTGACCCAATCATATCTTCTTCTCACCAATCTAATTCTGTTTCTCGAGAAGAATTTGACGGATTGCGTAAACAAATTACGGATTTGGTTGTTCTGCTAAAAGAATTGCATCAATCTACTCAGGGTACAAAGATACCTACACATACAGAATCCTCTACACAAAGAGGAGCTCAAGGTTTGGAAAAAACAATTTCAGAACCTCAGTTGGATACGACCAACAAAGACCCTGAAAACACCCATCTCAAAGAAGATCCAGACACCGGTGATATCAGGAAGAAGGTTCTCTAAATGGATGAAACTATTCGTGCTCTTAAAGGGATTGGAACACATAGAAGTGTCTCATATGCTGACCTTTGTATATTACCTGGTGTTCATTATCCAGAGGAATTCAAAACCCCTGAATTCGAAAAATATGATGGATTAGGGGATCCTTGTACACATTTGAAGGTATTCATTGGATAACTTGGATCTTATGCAGAAAATGAGAAGCTCAGGATGCAGCTGTTCTAGAAGAGTCTGATTGGAGAAGCCCATTCATGGTATACCAGATTAGACAACTCAAAGATCCATAAGTGGGAAGAGCTAGCTCACGCCTTCCTCACTCAATACAGTTTTCAATCTCAGATGGCTCCTGACCGATATCAGATTACCATGGTCAAGAAACAGTTTAATGAGTCTTTCATAGAGTATGCTCAAAGGTGGAGGCGCCTTGCTGCTCAAGTTATTCCTTCCATGACAGATTCAGAAATGGTTATGACTTTCATAAACATATAGGAAACTCAATTCTATGAGAGAGTTTTAGATGGTATTGGCAAACCATTCTCTGAAATGATCAAGCACGAAGAGATGGCTGAGATGGGATTGAAGTCAAGAAAAGTTCAAGACCTAGGCGCTCTTAAAGCAGTTACTGAGCACATCCAGTCCGGATCTTATGGAAACAACCCTCGGAGGGTCCATAAAAAGAAAGAGGAGGATGTTTCCGTAATACTACAAGGACAGAAAGGCAGTCAAAACATGCCTATACAGAGGAGAAGCTACTCCCCTTTCCAAACACAGTCTTCGAACGTTCACACCCTTAGTGGACTCGCTCGAGAATATTCTTGCTCTTCTGACTACTCAGAAGAAAATCACACGTCTTCTTCCAACAGCCAACCCTAATGGCAGGGGTTTTAATGCTACTTGAAAGTGTGCTTATCATGCCGGAGCACCTGGACATGATACTCGAGATTGTTGGGACTTAAAACACAAGATCCAAAATTTAATAGACAACGGTGAGATCGTGGTCACCAAACCAGATCAACCTCATGTGCAAGACAACCCTCTTCCTCAACACAAAGAAGAAGAGGTCAACGTGATTAGTTGGAGCGCTGGACAGAGTTCCAATTTTAACGGTGAATCATCCCAATCCATCAAAGACGGTGTTAACAGATGGGATTATGAAAAGTTCCAATTTGCTATGGAAAGGAAAGATGAAAGCTCTTTGCAAGCAAATTGAGCAATTGGCAGAACTGGTGACCCACCAGCATCAAGTCACACGTCAATTAATTATCCAGGAGCATGTCTATCTCCTTCTTTTTGTTATGAATGCTCCACCATCACCTTCAGAAAGCGAAGCTATGGAGGATAAGGTTGCAAAGAGAGCAAATGTTAAACCCCGTTGAGATTTTTCCAATTAAAGGGAATTTACCTATCTTGGCCAATCTATGGAGGACATATTTCAATGTTGATCAATGAAAGAAGAATTACATCCCATCTACCTCCAATCAATCCCCGTTCAAGACGGTTTAACTCTGATGGAGTATGTCAATATCACTCACATTCTCGCGGTCACAACACAAAAGAATGATGGGCACTCCGCCATCTCATTCAAAATCTCATTAATAGCGGTGTCCTGCGGTATTTGTCGGGGCGACACTATATAACTCGAGAGTGGGAATACATGTCCTACCAAATGGAAGGGATCAGTAGCAGTTATATCCGCTGAGGATGATGAGATTGTTAAATCATTTCCCATACAAGTAATTCAACTCAAAGGAGTTGACAATCCTTTGAAAGTGGCCGCACCAGAGCCAATTTCTTTACCTTTCAGACCACAATATCTTATTTTCAGCTTACAAAAAGTTCCATGGAATTATGGAGAAGCTGAAGGATCTACGTCTCATACTACTGCTACAGTGTCTAAGGAAAATCCACTATATCTTCCTCAGAGGGTGATGAAACCCGCCATCAAAGCAAAGGGGATGATTCCTATGGAGAAGATTGAAAAATTCCTCCGCACTATGGGCCATAATGATGCCAAGGTGGTTTTAATCTTAAGAAAGCTCCATATCGATATCATCAATCAGACTTGGTTTTCTCTTAGAGGATCACCTAAGATCTTATTGAAGGTTTTGGAAGAAGCCTACTTATCGAAATCGGTGGATGTGGAAAAATTCAACATATGGTTTATAACATTTTCAACAATAATGTGATATCCTTCACTGATGATGACATACTGCTTGAAGGAATAAGGTTATTGAAACCCATTGCACATTGCAGTTTTATCCTCCGGTATATCTTTGGTTTGGTTTTGATAGATGGAGGTTTGTCTCTGAATATCTATCCTTTTGCCACCTTAGTAGGGGTGAACGTCAATCTCAAACGGATCCAAAGCAGCCATACGATTATCAAAGCTTTTGATGGATCCCAACGAAATTTCATTGGAAAGATTGGGTTGCCAATCGAGATTGGTCCAAATACATTCAATATATCCTTTCCTGTCCTCAGAATAGACTCAGGATACAACCTGCTATTGGGGAGACCATAGATCCACATGGTTGGAGCTGTTCCTTCCATACTACATCAACAACTCAAATACATTGTCAACAACGATCTAGTCCTTTGTCAATGTTAAGCTTTGAATGTCTGAACAAGGAGATCGCCAATCATCGACTTCAAATTAAAAGTTGAGCTAGCCATTTTCATACCTTAGAAGTGAGTAATATACAATATAATATACAATACCAACCTATTGGAGCACCACTTCCCAAGCCCAAGATTTTTGCTTGAGGTTATATGTACCACTCAAGAAAATGATGTGATTGGGTCATCAGCCTGGACAAGGGCTTGGTAAAAATTAGCAAGGTATTACGCACCTTATTCAAGTGTCCAGTCAAATCGGGACAGTAGGACTAGGCTATTCTGCCAGTTCCAGTCATATGAATCCTCATAAGGACAAGTAGGTTCCTCAAGCTTCTGCCACACAGCAATTTTTTCCATCTGCACCGCATGAGTTGATACAGTCTCCAATAAAGGTTCCAGCCCATTTTATGACTATGCTGTTCCCCAAACCAGTACCATTAAAAGCAAAAGAGGTGCTAATTCCCGATCCCGAAGTGGAAGAAAGGGAGTGAAAACGTAAACATGACATCGCCTTGATGATGTCAGGCATACACATCATTGTCCATGATGATCATACAAACAGATATACCCCAGATGATGATTACCCAGAAGTCATGGTTATCATTTGGGATAAGGAGGACAATGACAATCCCTCCATCACTGCAGTCCATCAGGACTTTGCCCTCGATAATTGGAGTAGCACTCCATGCATTGGTCGATGAGGGTAAAATGGGCAGAAAATTCCTTTGCCCTGTAGATAACTTTAATTGCTTACTTTTCTATACAGTATTAGCAGTTATTTTATTAGTACATGCTAACACTTGTGTATGATTGAACAATTTCATATATTAAGTGAAAGCATATTTTGTTTCAGGACTATGAATTTAGATGTCCCTGTACTTGCTGATGAGGTGCCTTCTCTCCACAAGGGCTGTAACTTTGATGCAAAGTTGGACTCAGACTTGATAGAAATACAAGAGGACATTGAGACACCTCAGGAGATTAAGGAATGGGTCACAGAAAAATCTAAACCCAACCTTGACCAAACCACTTCTTTCAATCTTGGAACCTTAGAAAGCCCTAATTTAATCCAGATTGGTTTAGACCTCACCCCAAACCAACGGAATGACATGGTTGCGTTATTAACCCAATTCCAGGATGTGTTTACATGGTCTCATGAAGACATGGTGGGTTTGTCCACTGACATTGTTCTTCATCACCTTCCCATTAAAGAAGGATTCAAGCAAATCAGACAGAAACTCAGGCAATTGAAACCTGAGTGGAGTTTAAAGGTTAAAGAAGAAATTGTGAAACAATTTCAAGCTGGCATTATCATGGTGTCTACCTATTCGAATGGATATCCAACATTTTTCCATGCCTAAACCAGGGAGGAAGGTGCTTGTTTACGTGGATTACCGGATTTAAACAAAGCTTGCATTAAAGATAGCTTTCCCGTACCCTTCATCCACATTCTCATTGATAATACTGCTCAATACGACATGTACTCCTTTGCGGATTGCTTTGTGGGGTACCATCAGATTATAGTCATTTGAGTAAGGCCGGTGAAAACTACTTTCATCACGCCTTGGGGAACCTTTTGTTATAAAGGTTGTCATTCGACCTCATCAATGCTTGGGCAACCTATCGGTGACTATGATGGCTCTTTTCCACGATTTAATGCACAAGGAGATAGAGATCTATGTGGATGACATCATTATCAAATCCGAAAGGAGGAAGACAACTTAGATCATCTCAAAAAACTTTTCAACAGGTTGCGTAAATACAACTTGAAGTTAAATCCATCCAAGTGCGCCTTTGGTGTTAAATCAGGTAAGTTGCTAGGTTTCCTCGTCAGCCACAAAGGGATTGATCTGGATCCCACCAAAATCTAGGCCATTAAGGAAATGCCCATTCCTTAGGCAGAGAAGGAAATACGGGGATTTTTGGGAAGAATAAACTTCATTAGTAGGTTTATCTCTCAACTCACAGTAACCTGTGAGCCCATCTTCGAGTTTTTAAGGAAGAACTCCTCCATGAAATGGAATGATGAGTGTCAGAAAGCCTTCCTTACCATTAAAGAGCAGCTGGTTAACACTCCTATTTTGGTACCACCCAGGGATGATGTTCCCCTATTCATGTACCTGTCCATTAATGACAATGCCATGGAACATCTTTGAGGTAAAAAAAACGATAGAGAAGATATGTTGTGCTTTAGCATGGGCTTCCATGAAGTTCTGACATTACCTCCATGATAACACAACCCATCTCATATCCTGCATGGATCCTCTCAAGTATGTGTTGATGAAGCCCATAATGAATTGTCGTTTGTCCGGATGGCGATTGATCCTACAACAATTTGACATTGTTTACGTAACATAAAAAATCTATCAAAGGTCAAGGAATTGTGGATCAACTGGTCGCCGCACCTGCGTGGGATAACAAACCCTTAGAAACATACTTCCCCGATGAAGGGGTAATGGTAGTTCAGCAACATCATCAGTACGATGCATGCCACACATGGAAAATGTATTTTGATGGAGCTAATAACACAGAAGGCTCTGGAGCTAGAGCAGTTCTCGTATCCAGTACGGGGGAGCAATATCCCGTCACCGTCAAATTAAAGTTTGTCAGAACCAATAACACAGCTGAGTATGAAGGATGTATCATGGGGCTAAAACTTGCCCGTTCAATAGGTATTAGACGGTTAAGCATCGCCAGGGGATTACGAATTGGTAATCAAATAATCCACGGAATCTTTCAAACCAAAGAATTACATTTCTTTGCCTTACCATCGACAAGTTTCTGAGATGGCTTTGGAGTTCGAGAAATCTCCTTTCTCGTATTCCTCGTAATAGGAATGATTTTGCGGATGCACTAGCAACGTTGGCCTCCTTGATTCATATACGACAAGGAAAACATGCCAAGCATCATATTTGCCCTGCAAAAAGCCCCAACTTATGGGAACTATGTTGGAGAAGTATCGAATGAGTTACCTCCCATCCACAACCCTTGGTATCAGCATATCAAGGAGTATCTGCGAGATGGATCTACACCCGTTGAGGCGAGCCTAATCGAAAAGAGGCAGATCCATCGACTTGCTATGAAATTCTACTGAAGCGGAGATGCCTTTGTATAAGAGATCACGAGATTAGGTCTCCTTAGATGTGCGGATAAAGATCAAGCTCAGAGGCTCATGGATGAGATCCATGGTGGAGTATATGGCCCCCACATGAGCGGGCCCTTACTTGTCAAGAAGATCCTCAGAACAGGTCATTATTGGCTCACGCTTAAAGCTAAATGTGATGATCACGTCAAAAGATGTTATCAATGCCAAATTCATAGGAATGCTATCCACGCCCTCTAAGGGAACTCCACAATTTGAGTTCGCTATGGCCCTTCTCAATGGGTCCCCGGCTTCTTGAATTCTATCTTCATCTTTTGTAAATCACACAAAATGGGCCTTTCTGTTGCCAACATCGCACTCGTTCCCGCGTATGATCTTCTACTTAATGCATCAGCTACCACATTCGCTTTTCCAGGATGGTATTGAATGGTGTGGTTGTAATCTTTCAACAGTTCAAGCCAACGTCGCTACTGCATGTTGAGTTCCTTTTGGGTGAAGAAATATTTGAGGCTTTTATGGTCTGAATATATCTCCACTTTTTCTCCATATAGATAGTGCCTCTAGATTTTTAGCGCGAAAACGACTGCTGCCAACTCTAGATCATGAGTAGGATAATTCCTCTAATATTCTTTAAGTAATCACGAGGCATAGGCTATGACTTTCCCACTTTGCATGAGAACACATCCTAACCCTTTGCCTGAAGCATCGCTGTAGATAACAAATCCATCAGAACCAGATGGTATTGTCGAGCAGAGTGTGAAAAATAAGTCTCCTCTTAAGCTCTTGAAAACTCTTCTCGCATTCCTCACTCCATACCAAATTTTGTATCTTTTCGAGTCAGATGAGTTAACGGAGTAGCGATTCGAGAAAATCCTTCCACGAATCTCAAATGATAACCAATTAAGCCCAAAAAGCTATGCACTTTGGTCACTGTCTTTGGTTGCTCCCAACTTTGTATTGCTTCAATCTTCGTCGGGTCAACAGATACTCCATGTTTTGACACCACGTGCCCAAGGAATGCTACTTCTCAAGCCAGAACTCCCATTTCTTTAACTTAGCATAAAGCTTATTTTCACGAAGCCTTTGGAGTACCAGCTTCAAATGGTGCTCATGATCTTCATGACTTTTGGAATATATGAGGATGTCATCAATAAAGATAACAACGAACTGATCCAAATATTCCTTGAATACTCGGTTCATCATATCCATGAAAGCCACAGGAGCATTAGTCAATCCAAAAGACATGACTAGGATTTCATAATGCCGTCTGGGGGAGTTACGAAGGCGGTCTTTGGAATATCCTCGGTTCCAATCTTGACTAATGACATCCGTAGCGAAGATCGATCTTTGAAAAGAATTATGTTCCTTGCAACTGGTCAAAAGGTCATCAATGCGAGGTGGCGGATACCTATTCTTGATGGTGACATGGTTCAATTCCGGTAGTAAATACAAAGTCGCATATTCCGTCTTTCTTCTTTACTGAAATAAAACAGGGAGCACCCCAGGGAGATGTACTAGGGCCGAATGAAATCGATGTTCAACAACTCCATAGTTGGACCTTTAACTCCACGAAGTTCAATAGGAGTCATTCAATATGGGGTTTTAGAAATGGACTTTGTACGGTTCAAGGTCCATAAAAATTCAACTTCACGTTACGGGGTAGGCAGGGACGTTCTTGAAAATCGTCGGAAATTTACTAACAACAATAATATTATTCAAATTTGGCGTGTCTTTATTCAAATCCATAACATGGGCTAAGAAAGCTTGACATCCGTTTTCAATAAATGAATAGCTTTATGACTTGATATGAGCGATGATTGATTTTAGTGGTTTAGTTGCTTGAATTAATTACAACAGGTTGGTTAGGAACATGAAAACTAACAACCTTACGAAAATAATTAATTTTGACATGATGAGTAGTTAACCAATCAATTCCTAAAATCACATCAAAAGTAAGTATATTTAAAGAGATAAGGTCAACAGGTAATGTGATGGTGCCAATTTGGATCAAACAAGATTTATAAGCGATGGAAGTAATGAAAGTTTCTCTAATGGAGTCTCCACGAGATAAATCAAAGTCTAATTTCTCGAGTTAAGTTTAAGCGTTGAGCACAAGTAGGAGAGATAAATGAATGGGTATGCCGGTATCTAGTAAGGTATAAACTTCACAAGAATTTATGATTAGCTTACGTGATCACCTCTTTTGGGTTCCTCAAATTTTGACCAGTCACGACAAAGCGCTCTTCCGAGGAACCGTTGACTTTTACTTTTACTGGACAACCTTTTGAGTCACCATCCCCCACGGACTTGGTTTTGCTACCGTACAATCTCGGTGATATGTCCATCTTTTCCACAATTATAGCATACCTTGAGCTGTTGTGAACAATTTGGGCTAGTATGTCCTTCTTTTAGCATTTATAGCATCGGACAGGTGGTCGTTCTCCTCCTGGAACCGATTCTTTGTTGGTCTTTGGCGTCTTCACATGGTCATTGTTGAATCTCCTCTTTTTAAAATCTTCTCCCGACTCACTTCTTCTATTCTCACGGCCATGTTTAAGCAAATGATCATTAGTGGAGACTTAGGTTTTCCTAAACTCCTAGCTATGCTAAACTTCGATATTTTGACATCAAGATAAATACGCACTATGTGCCTTTTAAAATTTTTTTTATTTTTTTTATTTATCACTTATGTACCATGTGATCTGGTGCAGAGATGATAAAAAAAAATGATGCAGTTATCAATGCAGAATTACTTGGTGTTGAATGTGATCTAAGGATCGTCGACCCACTACGGTATGATGTAGTATAACAAAGTCACCAAATGAGCGAAATCCTCAACAATTTATTAAATACGGTCTGCGACATCATAACGTCATTCTCAAAATGTTTTTATTGAAAGAAATTTTCCAAACCAAATTGTTTTCTTTGCGGAATCAAGTAAGGTGAAAGAGAATAACCTTTTATATAAAGGGAATATTTTAATTTGAGTATCTTTGATAGATGCAAGAGATATTTGAGTATCTTTGCTAGATACCCAAAAAATTTGAGTATCTTTGATAGATGCAGAAAAATAAGTTCATGATCTTATATGACCCCACACGACAAAATTTTAAAACTTTTACTCTTGTGGTGGTGAATTGGGTAGTATGTGATATGTGTGAATGGTGCAAGCTATTTGGTATCTGATTGTAAGGTGTAAGGTGAATTTTGGGGCGAAATTCTTAGAAGGGGGTGAATGTGATAACCCGAGAATTTGGACAATTTAGTAAAATCTTAAATGATTGATTTAAGGTCAAATAATAGACCTAGACAGAAAATAAGTGTATGCGTTTGATGTTATTGGGATCGAATTTTGAGAATTTCAAAAATTCGGTGAAGGATATCAGGATTAAGTGTTTATGTGATTAAGTTCTATGTGTATATGGTTAATGATGGGTTCAGAATGTGGTTAAGGGTCAAGGGTTGACCAGATAAATTATATCTGTGTCAAACCCTAAGAATATATTAAGAACGCCAACGTTCAGTTAGAAAACCCTAACGTTTGATAAGAAACCCTAGAAATCGGTTCTGAAAACCCTAGTTTGATTAGGAATCAAAACCCTAATTGATTGCATGAAACCCTAAATCGGGAACTTAATGGCATAAGTGTAAATAATTAAAAGATTAATTAGGGTTAATCTTAACAAATTGATTACAAAAAACACTAATTCCAAATTTGAAACCCTAATGTCAGATCTGAAAACCCTAGTTTCAGATTACGATAAGTTGAAACCCTAATACAGGGAAATTAATGGAGAATTATAATGCTCTACTGCTATTATTATAATATTAATTAGGGTAACACTTAATTAATTAGCAAAACCCTAATTTCCAATTTATCGAACTTAAACTTTTAGTCGAAAACCTAATGATGGATTTGAAACCCTAATTTATAATTAGGAAAAATGAAAGTGTTAATTTAATACTTTTAATGTTAATTAGAATATAAATCCTAATTGTCAAGTTATTAGAAACCCTAATCTAATTGGGAAATCTAATTTCTAAAATTTAAATATTATTTTTATATTTAAAACCCTAATTTTGGGTTATAAATTATAATGTACAAATTTGACCCTAAGTGCTTAATTAGCAATTTTAATTAGGATAAATTAGTCCTAATTAGCAAAGGTTGATTTATGATTAGGAAATTATGATATAATTAGGAAGCCCTAATTATAATTAGAAATCAAAAATTTTCTATTTTAAAATTTAATTAGAAAATTTTTGAAATCCAAGTTGCTAAATTTTTAAGGGTTAAAACCTAAACCTAAATTTGTCCAAACCCTAAACCTAGAGATTGCTCAAAACCTAAACCCTAAGGCAATTTTAGAAATTAATGGAAATGACATTTATGCCCCTTTTAGATTTTTTAGACAACTTGCAAATCTTGCTAAGTCAAGAGTTGTTCACCAAACCCTAGCCTAAACCCTAAGCTTAGCCATGTGACAAAATCCGATGAACCAAATAGAAATTGATCGATCATAAGCAACATGCATGAATCAAAGCATTATATATAAGGTTTTGGAGAGAAAAAGCACAAAAACATATCCAATTTCATTTTTGCTCTCACCAACTCTCTCTCTCCACTAAACCCACGAAAATCGATGAGTGGATCGATCCTGAAAATGACTCCAAGATCATCCATAAATAGATTGGAGAGCCAATATTAAAATCAAAGCATAAAGAGGTATATGAACCCTAAAATTTGAAATCTCATGATTTGTTGTTAAAAGTTGTAATTGATTGTTCAAAGATATGTAATAGGGTGTCAATTGAAGTTACGGGTTGATAAATCATGAACCCATAACATCAAAGTGCATGAATTTAAAGTTTTTCAAAATAAAATCTGGAAATCTGTGATTTTCGGTTAAATGTCGAGATCTTATAAGTCCGTGTAATAGTAAGTGTTTTGATGTTTAAAACTTGTAACATGTAGCTTTTGTTGTGTGATCTTTAAGTTGCAAAAAGAATCGAGACCCGGATCTATTATAGATCAAAAGTTATGAGGCAATTAAAACTTGGTTTGGCCAAAATCACTGTCAAAGAACACGAACCCAGAAAATTTGAGCCCAACTTCCGTGTTCAAGTTTGACCGAATGTATTTAACTCCTGTTTTGATGTTTTAGTGTTATTATGCTTTATAGTTGTAGTATTACATTTTGTCTACAAATTGGAGGTGATAGATCACGTAAATCATGGCCAGAACATAGATTAATTTAAGTTTGAAAGTGACCACTTGAATCTGTTTTGGCCCAGAATCCACTTGTCAGAAAGTTTGGAGGCTTTGATCTCCTTGTAGTAATGTTGTTTAAACCAAAGTGTTGGTTGAATGTTGTAGTGTGACATATTGTCTACATGCTCAAAGTTTTAGATAGCCTAGAACATGCTCAGATTGAGAGATAAAGCCGGTCAAACCATGACCCTCGCAGCTGGCGGAAAATTCTGGGTTTGGCTCAAGAACACCTATAGCGACAGAAAGTGTTGCTATAGGCTTTTAGCGACAGATTAATTAAATTATTTTCTGAAAATTCTGAAAATTAATAAAAAAATAGAAATAAATTCTAAAAATTACCAAAAATGGTTTTAAAAATTATTTTAAATTATGAAAAATAATATTTGACCAATTGGAATATTTTTCTTTAATATTTATAATTATTTAAATATTAAAGGTATTTAATTTATTTAATTAGTGTATTAAATAAATTAGAGAAAAATGAATTAAAATTATGAAAAATTATTTTAAAGCTTGAAAAATAGTTTTTAATTATTTTGAGTATATTTTGAAAATATTTAATATTTTGGAATATAAATGGTATTTATTTATTTAATTATTATATTAAATAAATTATTTAAAAATAGTTTTAATTCATGAAAAATCATGAAAAATAATATTATGGTAAAAGAAAATATTTTAAGTTATTTTTGATGACTTTTAATATTTTGTGATAAATTTCATTAATAATTTATTATTAATGGTGGTAATTAGTTTATTTAATAATTATATTAAATAAATTAAGGAAAACTAAATTAATGTTTTAAAATCATTTAAAAATGATTTAAGTGTTATAAAAATATTTTAAGTTATAAAATATAACTTTTGATATTTTGGCATGGAAATATTAATATTTTAATATTAATATTAATTATCGGATAATAGATTTAAATGTTTAAAATTAAATAATTATGATTTTAAGGTATTAAAATATTTTGAAATATTATAATTACATTATAATATTATGTAATAATTTTCATTAATATTTTATATTAAATGAATATTAAGGATTAAGGAATTATGCGGTATTTAATTCATTTAAATACGATATTAATGATTGGAAAATCATGATAAATGGTAATAATTATTCGAAATTATTACGAGCCTAGGAAAAAATGTTTTGGTGATAAGAAAATTATCTGTGATAATTGTTAAGTGTTCAGGAAGAGTTTAATTGAACTTAAACTCGAGTATTGTCCGACTAAACCGTCGGGATGACAGAATGATGTTAGTTTTAAGTCAGACTAAAATAGTTTGACCTGATATTAAGTCTTATGTCTTTGTATGGTGATAGGGTTATATGTGTTATGTGTTTAGGTTATTCTATGTATATAAATATAACAATATTATCTTGTGATGATATTATTCTAATATTGGAGATCTATATTATTAATATTAGGTCTTCGGGTAAAGCGATATAAATTGTGTTGCGATAATCAACGGTTCAGGCAAGTTTGTTCTTACTTAACTCTAATAAGAGTGTTTTATTCAAGCTTATGGTTAAATCATTGCTGATTGCCATGAAAATTGTACTCTGTACATCTTGCATGTATAAATCGGTATGAAAAGGTGATCACCTTCATTACCAGTTGGTTCGAAATGTTTGTTCATGTTTAAAACTTGTTCATCAAAAGTTTGTTCTGCTTTAGTTCTCAATTATATTGATGAATTATAGCCACTTATTATTCATACTCTTCAATCATGATATATCCTTATATTGTTGTATTTAAACTTATTTGGCAACTTTCATGCTCACCCTTGCTATATCATGATAAAACATTGCAGATAAGGCGAATGCGTTCGAATACAGGAAAAGGTTAATGCCAAGTACAGCTTGGGATAAATTGTACGACTATTTTGTAATAGTATAGTTGAATAATATCTTATCTGATAGATAGCTTATGATTTGTGTTTAAGTTAAGGTTACTCGACCTTGGAGAATAATGTGTAATGTAATGTATAAACAATTTATGTTTATATCTTCCACAATTAGTAATAGAATTAGCGAAATAGAATCATGGCGATTTGGAGCCCGGGTTCGGGGGACGCTACAAATATGGCTTAGTTTAAAGTTAAATTAAGGTTTAATTAGTTATTTAATTTATAAATTGACTATTGAAGTTGAAAGAGGATGAATAAACATAAACAAGGTACTTTGAATTAACTATTTTGGTTGAAAAACACAAGCACAGTGATGATTTTCACTGAAAATGTCAAAAGTAAAGTTTTAGCAAAAATAGTGAAAATTAATGGTTGTAATTTGGATGTTTGTGTTGTTTAGATGGCTAGAAACGCGTTAGAAAACATTAGATTATGTTTCTGTAAACCTATTACACCTTAGATAGGTTAGTATGGTTGTTAGAAAGGAGCTTGGAGGCCTAATTTGGCCTTCCGTAGAGTTACAGAGCATAAATTGGCAATTCGCAGAAGGGACCCCCGCCCTGGCGGGGGGTAATCTCTCAGGCCAATTTTGGAAAAAAAAACTGACAGAATATAGTTTACCAAAATGGGCATAACTTCTTCATACGAACTCTGATTGAGGTAATTCAAAATGATTCGGAAAGAGAACGAATAGGCCTATAACTTTTATTCTTTAAGGGTTTCAATTTGAAATTGTTATGAAGGGTCAAAATGGCCATTGTTAGGACTATTGTGTATTTGGAGCCAATCGGAGGCGGCGCGGGATCTTGTGAATGCAAGTCACGATCCTTTGTGTATTAGTATAACTTAATGATAACATGTTGGACATGTAATAAGATGTTGTATCAAGTTGTTAATGTGTATGTGGTGCTATGACATGATCACTCAAGTTGTTGTAATAAAGCTAAAAAGTAATGTTCATGAAAAGATGTGATTTAAACATAAACTTAGTTAGTAGCTATACTAAAAGTAAGAAAGCAACTCATAAAGGTAATGTTAGTGTAACTAATGTGTATTGTCAATACATATGGTATGTGTAGGACTTGGGGTGAACGTGAGTAGTGATTGTTTAACCTACGCACGAGGTAGAGTTCCCCTAACCTTTCTTTACTTTATTATTCAAATGAGGTTACTTTTCCCTGTTATGTTATGCAAATTCTCTATTTCTAATCTCTTGTTTAACGATTTATTGTCATGCAAGTTCTTTAACCCTCATTTATTGTTGAGCAAGTTAGTTAATCTTTATCTCTTTATTCAAAGTTTGTATTATTATTGTAAGAAGTGTGTTTATTCAGCTACTAATAACTATTGTTTGATCTTTGTTCTTCAATATCATTGTACTATCTTACGTTATTGTACCAAACTCTAAGTTGCTTAGCGATTCTTTATCAATTCAACTAATCCTTAGTTGATGAATGTTCTAAACTCTAAATTACCATTGAAGTCTACCCAAACAAAACTTCCTTTGGTTTGTTTATATACTCACATAACTTTGAAAGCATGTTGTCAATGATAACATTTGTTCTACTTAGAAATTATTAATACTCTAACCCTTATTGATTCATCGATATACCTTGTTCATGAAGATATTATAATCAAACCCTTGAATAGTTATTGGTTCCTATTTGATTCAACCAATACTTGGTTGATGAGCGTTCTAAAAATCTAGACTTCCTTTGAAGTTAATTCCCAACCAAACTTCCTTTGGTTCGGAACCTGATAATCTAAGCTGAGATGAACAACCCTATATCAGGGGATTATTTTAGAGCTACGCAATAGCGTTAAAATGTTTGTGCAATACATAGTACAAAGGGCTGATCACCTGGAGTACGGGATGATGGTCCATATAGTCGTTTAGACTATTAAAGGTTACAGTAAAAACACATGTGACCTAGGACATAGATGATGATTATAGTCTTTTAGACTATTAAAGGTTAAAGTAGAAATACTTTTAAACCTAGAATAGAGTTCGTGGACTTGTGACCCTCAGTATATTATTTGATGTTGTTATCTATTGTTAACTTAAATGATCATCATTCCTTTGAACTCATAGTTGTTGAATTAAAGTTTCTTGTTCTGGTAAGAATACTTTACCGTTGAAAGATAAGTTAATTGTCATTCATAAAACGTTATTGTATATTATCCTTCTTGTGGGCAATTGGTTGCTCACTCTTGCACAAAATAATGCTGATAAAGTTAAGAAGTTTGAAGAGCTTTCTACAAGCAAGGGCAAAGACAAGGACAAAGTGCTTGATTAGATGAAAATGTTTAATTTATATTTTATTTATGAAGCTTATGTAATAAATTTATTTATGAACATGTTTTAATTTTCCGTTGATGATTGTAATAAAGGTTAGATGACCTGTGATTTATTTGAGATTATGTAACCCTTTAATGGGAGATTTATTGTTTAAATTTTTGACTTTAATTATATCCTTGGTTTATGGGTAGTTAGTTATGATTTAATTTGACAGTGAACACCAAATCCATAGGGATGAAGTGTCTAGATTTGGTGGTGTCACAAGTTGGTATCAAAGCCTTAGGTTATGAACCTTAGGTGGGAAAACCTTACGCTATAACCTTCTAGGAGATCGAAAATATAGAGGTGATAAACTCTTATCGAGTTCTAAGGAATGAATTGAGGGAAATTCATTGAGGATAAAATGATAAAAGACTTTATGTGCTTATGTGTTAATGACTTATGTGCTCACAAGTACTAAGGAGTAGCAAGTATTATACATACCAAGTTGTGGGGTTGTTAAAACTTTATTGCCTGAATGACTGATGAAGGAAGATAGGGATTAGGATCCCTGAAAAGTTCATACAGTCTGAGTATGGTTTGTATTGGGAAAACCATACCCGTTGTTTTCTGTTGTAGCACTTGGGTATGAGCTTGAGTTTGAATGTGAGGATAAATTTGAGGTGAACAAGGTCAAGGATGAGTACGAGGAGGGGGACTTCTCAAATGAAGTGTATGCTCATAACATTGAGTTATATAAAAAAAAGGGTCGAGCAATTAGAAGGTCAAGCCGTAAAGCACCGAGCTACGTTAGAGCAAGAAGATGTTGCGACTCAAGACCTTACTATACAACATGCAGATGTAGAGCGTATATTAGCTCAGTCGGAATATTAAAGAGGATAATTATTAGCTGGGAATGAGATTTCGCAGGAATGACTGGGGAAAGAAGTCAGCAAAGCGTGCAAGAGCTAAAGACGCGTGGGTGAAGGCTTCTAAATGCGTAGATCGTGTTGAAGACAAGTTGAAAAAGGCCAAGCGGATGATGGGACTTAGAATTAAGTATTCTATTTTCTGTCTAGGTTGAGATTTATCTTTGGTATGTGATGGAGCATCAAGTGATCCTAAAATTTTATTATTACAGGATAAATAATATAAATAGTAGTGAGGCTATTTTGTGGTGTGGTGATGTAATAAATGAATAAATACATCATTATTTATTATGATATATTATGTGTTGTTTTAAAAGTGGTTGAGATAAGTTTGAAAGTTTTAATGTGTGGATGAACGATGATCTATTAGTTCGAGTTTTAAACTTGATGTTATCTTAGTCATAATATTAAACTTGATGTTTGTTATATTATATTAGTTTAACACTGCTGAATGCTAACGATAATTTATTCTGCATTATCTTAGTCATAATATTTCTTATTGGGCTAGTTGAGCTCACCCTTTTACTTTCATTGTTCTCTTCAGGAAATGAGAACGTAGCAGGGACTAGTCGGGGAACGGAGTGACAATCTAGATAATAGCATTAGTAGTCCTCACTATTGAGGACTCAATTGAGTGTGGATATTGTCTAGATGACAATATTTCTATTAAAACTCACAGCATATATTTTGTCGTATTTTACACGACTGTTGTATAATTAAGTTGTATTTGAATTTTATACCATGTATTTGGCGACTCAAGATGGGTGATGTATACCTATTTTGGGGGCGTCACAGTTGGTATCAGAGCTTAGGGATATGATCCCTGGCTGAGATGTGAGACAAGAACTAGGAGGGGAGAGACGGGGAAGTCCTTTGCTAGTATGACCTACCTAAGTTTATTTGGCATTTAATTGCATGTCAATTGACCTTTGTTTTGTGGCAGTATTTGAAAATGGCATCCGAGAATGTTGAGATTAGCAATGGAGCACAGGACACCGTTGAGTCTCCACAGATCAATAATCAGGATAATGTGCATCAGGAAGGCAAAAATCCTAAGGCAAACAACAACACTGACCAGATGATGAACGATAGAATGTTCAGAGGCTTTATGAAGTTTATGCAACATCAGGCAAGAGCGGCTCCTGTACAAAATGCAGGTGGAAACACTGTCAACTCTCGAACGGTCACCGCTAAGTAGGTCAAGGAACTGAGACCACCGGAGTTTTATGGAGAGCCAAAACCACTTAAGGCGGAGACGTGGATAAAACAGACCAACAAGATATTTGATGTCTTGGGAAGCTCCGAGGAGCAAAAGGTTCCCTTTGCCACCTTCATGTTGCGGGTAGAGGCAGATTACTGGTGGGAATCTGTAAAGTGTACTCAACCTACCGCACTGAAGATGACTTGGGAGAAGTTCCAAGAACTGTTCAACGACAAGTACTTTTTGGAAAGTATTCATCACATGAAAGAGGTATAGATCATTAAACTGGAACAAAACAACATGACCGTGTCGCAGTACGAAGCCATATTTGCCGAGTTGTCCCGGTTTGCGTCCCATTTGGTTGATAATGAGGAGAGAATGACACGAATATTTCTAAGAGGTTTGAAACCCGAGATACGTCAATACCTCATTTCTCATAAACTTTGCTTGTATTCAGAAGTTGTTAATATGGCTCAGTTATTGGAGCGCGATAATGAGTCAACCCAACCAAAAGAGAGCAGCCGATAAAATGATAATACCAGTGATAGCAGTCATCGAAGTGGTGACAACAAGCGTGGAGGGAATCAACATCCCGAAATGGTAACCACTTCGGTGGTAATCATGGCCAAAACAATAAGAATGGACATTTCAAGAAGAAGAGATTCAACAATGATGGAAAGACGTCAGCATCAACACCTGTCATTAAGGAAGGAGAATAACCACCTATCATATGCTTCAAATGTGGAGGGGAGGGACACATCAGTCCAAACTACGCGATGCCATCCCAAGCATGTTACAATTGTGGAAGAGAAGGCCACCTGGCCTGATTTTGTCGTGCACCGAAGACAAGTCCAGCTGGGATGGAGGCATCAAAGGCCATTCCAGACAAGACAAAATTGGTAGTTCAAGGGAGAGTGTTTGTCGTGACCTCCCAGAAATCAAAGAACATGAACGAGGTTATCACGGGTAAGCTTATCATAAACTCTAGCGAAGTATATACCTTATTTGATACCGGTTCTACCCATTCTTTTATTTTTCCTACTTGCGCTCAACGTTTAAATTTGACTCAGGAGAAATTAGACTTTGACTTATCTGTGGAAACTCTGTTGGGAGAAACCTTCATTACATCCACTGTTTATAAGTCTTGTTTGGTTCAAATCGGTACCCTCACATTACATGTCGATCTTATTTCATTGAAAATACTTTCATTTGACGCAATTATAGGGATTGATTGGTTAACTACTCATCATTCAAAAATTAATTATTTTCGTAAGGTTGTTAGCTTTCATATTCCTAACCAACCTATTATGCGAATTCAAGCAACCAAACCATTAAAATCAATCACTGTCATCTCAAGCAATAAAGCTATTCATTTATTGAAAAACGGATGTCAAGCTTTCTTAGCTCATGTCACAGATCTAAACAAAAATACGTCAGTTTTGAGTGATATTTCTATTGTTAATGAATTTCCTGACGTATTCCCTGAAGAACTTCCTGGCCTACCCCCAAAGCGTGAAATTGAATTTTGTATCGACCTTGAACCCGATACAAAACCCGTTTCCAAATCCCCATATCGAATGGCTCCTATTGAACTTCAGGAGTTAAAGACCCAACTGCAGGAATTGTTAGACATTGGCTTTATTCATCCTACTACTTCTCCTTGGGGTGCTCCTATTCTATTCGTGAAGAAGAAAGATGGGAGTATGTGACTTTATATTGATTATCGAGAATTAAATCATGTCACCATCAAAAATAGGTACCCATTGCCACGTATTGATGACCTGTTTAACCAGTTGCAAGGCGCAAAATTCTTTTCAAAGATTGATCTTCATTTCGAATATCACCAATTGAAGATTATAACCGATGACATTCCAAAGACGGCTTTCAGAACTCGGTACGGGCATTATGAATTCCTAGTCATGTCTTTTGGATTGACTAATTCTCCTGCTACCTTCATGGATATGATGAACCGAATATTCAAGGAATATTTGGATCACTTTGTGGTCGTTTTTATTGATGACATTCTTATTTATTCCAAAAGCTGTGAAGATCATGAGCAACACTTGAGGCTGATACTCCAAAAGTTTCGTGAAAACAAGCTTTATGCCAAGTTAAAGAAATGCGAGTTCTGGCTTGAGGAAGTAGCATTCCTTGGGCACGTGGTATCAAGTCATGGAATATCTGTTGACCCGACAAAGATTGAAGCTATTCAAAGCTAGGAACAACCTAAATCAGTGACCAAAATATGTAGCTTTCTCGGTTTAGCTGGTTATTATCGGAGATTCGTAGAAGGGTTTTCTCGAATCGTTACTCCCTTAACTCAGCTGACTCAGAAAGATACAAAATTTGGTTAGAACAAGGAATGTGAGAAGAGTTTTCAAGAACTCGATAGAAGACTCATTTCAGCACCTATTCTGACAATACCATCTGGCTTGGAGGGATTTGTCATCTACAGTGATGCTTCAGCAAAGGGTTAGGATGCGTTCTCATGCAACATGGGAAGGTCATAACCTATGCCTCTCGACACCTCAAAGAATATGAGAGAAATTATCCTACTCATGATCTAGAGTTGGCAGTTGTTGTCTTCGCACTTAAAATTTATAGGCATTACTTGTATGGGGAGAAAGTGGAGATCTTTATGGATCATAAAAGCCTCAAATATTTCTTCACTCAAAAGGAACTCAGCATGCGACAACGATGTTTGCTTGAACTGTTGAAGGATTATGATCATACCATCTAATACCATCCTGGAAAAGCAAACGTGGTAGCTGACGCATTAAGTAGAAGATTATATGCGGGTACGAGTGCGATATTGTCAACGCAAAGGCCCATTTTGTATGACTTGCAAAGGATGGAGATAGAGATAACGACTCTAGGAACCCACTTGATGATGGAGAATATACGAGTAGAACCGACTTTAATCGATAAAGTTAAAGCTGCTTAAGCTACAGACCTGGAGCTGATGCATATGAGGAAGAAAGTACAAGAAGGTGTTATGCCGGAAGTAAGAATCGATGAAGAAGGAATACTTTGAGTCAAATCCAGACTTTGTGTTCCTAATGACCCTAATTTAAAGTATAAAATCATGATGGAGGCGCACAACACACCGTTTGCAATCCATCCTAGGAGTACCAAAATGTATCATGATCTTCGACATACATTTTGGTGGAACAATATGAAGAGAGAGATAGCGTTGTTTATCTCAAGGTGTCTAACTTGTCAATGAGTTAAGGCGGAACATCAGGTACCAAAAAGTACATTGCAACCACTTGAAATTCTAGAATGGAAGTGAGAGCACATTACCATGGATTTCGTTACAATTCATCCCAAGGTTTCTCAAGGCATAAATAAAATTTGGGTCATTGTTGATAGATTGACCAAGTCTGCTCATTTCTTACCAATACGAGAAACTTAGACACTTGAACGTCTTGCTCGTATGTACATAAACGAGGTTGTCAAATTGCATGGTATGCCAGTATCCATAGTTTTTGATTGAGACCCAAGACTCTGTGTCCTTGACTTCAAGGGAAGTTGGGACAAGTTCTTACCATTGGTGGAGTTTTCCCACAACAACAGTTATCAAGAAAGTATTGGCATGACTCCATTTGAAGCGTTGTATGGAAGAAAGTGTCGTTCTCCAGTATGCTGGGATGAGGTGGGTGAAGCAACGTTGTTGGGACTGGAGTTAGTACGTATGACTACGGAAAAGATACAAATGATCCGACAACGTATAAAAACCTCATAAGATCGACAAAAGAGTTATGCTGATCTTCATCGAAAGAACGTGGAATTCGATATTGGAGAACATGTGTTGTTACGTGTTGCTCCATGGAAAAGAGTTACGAGATTTGGAAAGAGAGGAAAGCTCAATCCTCGATTCATTGGCCCGTTTTTAATCCTCGATCGAGTAGGAATTATGACGTATAGACTCGCTTTACCGCCAAGTATGTCTCGTGTTCATAACGTTTTTCATATATCCATGTTACGTAAATATGTGAAAGGCCCAAACCACATTATTGAATTAGAACCGGACGAAATAGCAGAAGATTTAACGTATGAAGAAGTTCATGTTGAAATCTTGGATAAGAAGGAACATATTCTACGCTCCAAGGTTATACCTCAAGTCAAAGTTTTGTGGAGAAACCACGACGTTGAGGAAATGACCTGGGAGTTAGAATCTGAAATGAAATCAAGGTATCCTTACCTATTCGACATACCAGGTATGTACCCTAATTTTGAGGGCGAAATTTCATAAGAAGGGGAGGTTGTAAGACCCCAATTTTTTTTAATAAAAATGATTTTTCTATAAATATCATTTTTAATATTATGGAATGAATTTGATATAATGTTATAATTGTGGGTAATATTTATAAATTTTGTAAAGTACGCAACTTGTTATATAATATTCGATTGGTCGGGGAATATTCATTTTAACAGGGAATATTCGGATGACGACACAATCATTGATGGATCCCACAACGGAATTATCGTCAGATTGAGAAAATGACAAAAATATTTTATGAAAATAACGACGGAAGTTTTACCGGTTAACTGTTGAAACACCCGGTGTTAAAAGTACAGGAATACGTGTGGTTGCATAGTAGCACACGGTATTGATTATTGATGTTTACGTGAGAAGTCACTCAATTTTGTTCAATTATTGCTACAGTAATTATTGCATAGTATCTCACGTTATTTGATTCAATTATTGTCGATATTTTTTATATTATTAAATCAATAATTGAGATCACAAAGTTATTAATATTATTTTTTGCAATATTAACGATTATCTAGAAGTTACTGCGAGAGAAGGGTTTGGTCACCTAATTGCACGCCAATAGGGAGAAATCCTTATTGGAAAGCCCCCTCTTTCCTGGGAATGACCTGGTCGATTAATAGTGTGAATAATAATAATGATGATGAAGTTTTGTTATATTAGTATTATTAATGTAATAAAATAAAAAAGCTTTTTTATATAAAACAGAATACTTTTATAAAGTTATTCGTTTTATTAGACTATAAATAGAATATATTATATTCTATTATGCATAGTGTTTTGCATAGGAAAATCTTTTTATATAAAACATAATAATTTTATAAAGTTATTCGTTTTATTAGACTATAAATAGAATATATTATATTTTATTATGCATAGTGTTTGCATAGTAAAAAAATTTTTTATATAAAACATAATACTTTTATAAAGTTATTCGTTTTATTAGATTATAAATAGAATATATTATATTTTATTTAAAAGATTTTGTTTTATTAGAATATTTTATATTAAACCAATCTGGATTGTCCTTTTAAAAGTAAATCAATCTGGACCGTTCAAGAATTAGTTACTATTCAGTCCATTCTCCTATAAATAGAAGCTCATTCCTTCATTATTTCTTACAAATTCACTGAAACTCTAGAGAGAGAAACTATAGAGAGAAAGAAGAAAAGTATTTTGCTACTTCACTACTCCTATATATAGTTTCTTCTAAGGTAAGGGGTATTATTTATTTCGTATTCATGAAGAGAATTTCTGTTATTCCATTCTTTATTATTCTATTGGAATAACCTGTATACGCGGGCTACCCTATATTTGGTGAAATTCTTCTGTTATTCCATTCTTTATTATTATGTTGGAATAACCTGTCTATGCGAAGTACCACATACATGGTGAAATTCTCCTGTTATTCCATTCTTCATTATTCTGTTAGAACATCCTATCTGTGCGTTACGCATGACCTGATTCCGTTATTTATTATTCTGTTGGAATATCATGTTTGTGCGTTTACGCATGACCTGGTTCCATTATTTATTATTCTATTGGCATATCTTATCCGTGCTTTTACGCATGACCTGGTTCCATTATTTATTATTCTGTTGGAATATCATGTCTGTGCTTTTACGTATGACCTAGTTCTGTTATTTATTATTCTGTTGGAATAACTTATCTGTGCGGTCTATCGTATGCCTGGTGATTTCTTTTGTTATTCTATTCATTATTATACTCAGTTGGTTAAAGTTTTGACTTCTATACTCCGCGAAATTAGTGGAATATCCTTGATATTTGCGCTTTCCAGTATCTTTTTATGGAAATATTCTTTTGAGCATTTTTGAATTTTACTCTACAAAGAAGTATCATGTTGACAATTTGGACGTTATTAGTTCTTGAATAAATTAATTCTTGAACTTGTTTTATTGAATTCTTATATCATTGTCATCATCCTCATGTTTATATTATGTTGAAAGTTATCTGTGGCCTGTAGTGCATAGATGGACTTAGTATGATTATGACCAGAGATTAATCGGTATAATCATGACCGTAATGTTACAAATGATATGGTAAAAGTCCTCATTAGCCCGTAGTGCATTGATGGATAATTGTTGGCATGATCATGACCATTAATGAATACACGAATATCCTTGGCCCGTGGTACATGGATAATTTATGGTTGTGATACTAATGAATATCCTTGGCCGTAGTGCAGGGATGATGTGGATTATTTATTAAGCTGAGTCCTAGCGATAAAACTGATGAAAAACCTTTTAAATCATAAAAGATAGTATATTTTATTTTATACTTGACTCTTGTAATGGATTGCTTGTTCCACTGCAGTTAAACTTGATGTTTATTATATTGTATCAGTTTAACACTGTTGAAGGCTAACGATAATTTATTCTGCATTATCTTAGCATAATATTTCTTACTGGGCTAGTTGAGCTCACCCTTTTACTTTCATTGTTCTCTTCAAAAAATGAGAACGAGGCGGACTAGTGACTAGTGGGAAAGGAGTGACGGTCCAGATAATAGCATTAGTAGTCCTCATTATTCTCAAAAATAGTGTGATAATAAATGTAATAAGGACTCAATTGAGTGTGGATATTGTCTAGAGGACAATATTTGTATTAAAACTCACAGCATATATTTTGTCGTATTTTACATGACTGTTGTATAATTAAGTTGTATTTGAATTTTGTACCATGTATTTGGCAACTCAAGATGGGTGATGTATACCTATTTTGGGGGCGTCACAGATTAAGCAATGAGGCAAGATCATATGTTCGATGCTATGAACGCATCTATCACCTCTTTGAACAAAAGTCTTCAAAGCTTCAACCCGGTGGCACAATTTCCGTACCAACAACCCGGACCAATGCCAAGGTTCCCACTAAGTCATTCCGATGAAGAAAACCAACAACCACCTCCTCAGCCTTAAGCGAAAGCAGGGAAGTTCTCACGTACTTATTTTGACTATTCATCCAATGAGGACATTGTATTACTTAAGTTTGCAGGATTTAAATACATGTTTGCATGCATTTAGCTCATTTAGGTTGCATTTTGAATTTTTGTCATTTAAATTTCTGTATTGGATCTTAATTTTAGTATTGCATGATAGCTTAGGTGCATTCATAGTAGCTTAGGTTAATATTTGTCATTGCATAGTAGATAATCTTGTAATGCATTATTTCATCTATAAAAAAATAGCTAGATACATAGTGTGTTTGCGTAAGTCCATCAATGTTGTAGTTTATATTATTTGTGGGCCAATGATATGATTGACAATAAGTTAACGAATACAGTATTGAGTATTAGAACTGTGAAACAATTTTTGTTTATGAATCAAATCTTGAGCTTGTTGGAAACTGGTATAAAAGGATAGCACGATTAAAAAACATCTATGTTGATTGGTCAGTTCAAATTGATACCTAAATGGTCTCTAAAGGATAATGATAGAGTAAATGACAAAATGACAAGGATGGACAGTAAAGGCTAAAGTTAGGCAAGAACCTAAGTTTTGGGGATGATATGTGGGGAATATAATCTTTATTTCATCTAAAAAAAAGTATGAATAAACACCATGGCGTGTTTGTCTAGTTTTGTGGTCTTTGTTACTTGAGTAAGTAAGCCCGAGGGGATTGTCTTTACACCTAGCGCCCTAAGGTCTTAATGGTCTGGGAGTCGTTGGTCGAAAGCTCGTTAAGGTAGTATTGAAAAGCCTAAGGGAATAAGACATTGCATAGCTATGTGTATAAAAAGAATAAAATGGGAAATAAGAGCAAAAACCCCCGTATTTATAAAAAAAAAAAAAGAGAAAAAAAGAGAGGAGGTATATGAATAAAGTATAAGTACCTTGCTTGAACCCCTTAGATTAGTGATTGCTTAATTTTAGTTGGAACTATCTATTTTTGATATTTTTAAGTTTACGCCGCATGATTCCTTCTAAGAAATTGATTATGTATTGAATTTGAGTTTGTATCGGTTATCATGGATGTTGCACACACACTATACCAGTGATAATGGCTTGAGATTCGTGGATTAAAACGGAATTATAGATTGGTTTTTGGTAATTGGTATTGTATAGTTGCTTATTTTCGCTGAGGCCGTTAAGATAATCTTGATTCTGCGATATTGTTGGATTTGAAAGCATATAAGTTAGGTCTTATTCATTTCATCTCATTACATTGCATATAGTGTTTTGTGCTTGAGGACTAGCACGATTTAAGTTTGGGGAATTTTGATAGGTGGATTTTATATACGCGATTCAATATCTATTTCATGCTTATTTGTTGCTAAATTCTTGTGATCATATTCCTTTTACTTGTGTTTATGTTATTTCTTGTGTAGGATGGTTGTTGAGGCATTTTACGGATATGTGGAATCAATTGGGATGATTTGAGGTCAATTAGAGCAAAATTGGAGTACAACATGAAAATCAGTTAAGTCATCTAACAGAACACAAGCTCACAAGCAGTGCCAACTTATATTATACACCCGCTTCGGGGCTGGGGGTCATACTCTCCAGTTAGCAGTAAGGTAGCCCAACGGGGAGGGCATCGTTTTCCTTTACACCCTCGCCGGGGCGGGGGGTCTTCATTCGAGCTAGACAGAAAGGGAGCCCGCCGGGGTGGGGGGTGGAAATTCTGGATATGTCCTGCTTTGATTAAACTTCTTATTGGGCATAGTTTCTAGCGATTGCATGATAATGGAACTCTAATTGAAGGGAATTTCAGCTGGAGCTTTTGTGCTAGATATCTACGACTCTATCAAACACAACAAAAAGATACAATAAGGCAGATAATAGAAATTAATCGGAGTTTGAGGAGATTTTCAAGACGATTGTGATCTAGGCTACGTGAAGGGTGTTTTTCAATATTCTTCGTCTTAGGCTATTATTTGAAATCTAAGAATATTTTCTATGAATTATTCAGTGTTTATTTCGTTTAGTATGAACTAATTCACTTTTTAGGCTTATGATGGATCTTTAAGTGAAACGATGATTTTGTAAACTTTAATTTCTGATTTCAATAGTATATCTCCAATTTATCTATATTGATTTGAGCTTGAATCTATGAATTGCCTGATCAACAATTCTTTATGGAATTAGATGGAATCGAGAGAGGATATTCAAATCTAGACCTAATTAATATAGCATGTGTTCATGAATTTTGTGAATAGCTTATTCTTGATGAATGTTAAGGTAGAGATATGCTTGACATCGCATGTAATCGGATAGAGAACTTATTCTTAAACCTTCTTCAATTATAATTCACATAGTGATATAGTGGGTTAGTTGATTAAGGTGTTTAACAGATTTCTATCTTAATTGTGGATCGACGTTAATACTCAGATTAGTGCATCGAGAGGTGGTTAATACTACGTTCTTGTTCTTGATTAATAAATTGGAGTAGTGCATTGAATTGGAATAAAGGTGTTAAAATCAGAGTGAAGCTTAGGGTGAAATCATAAGTCTAATTCTCCATTAATTGTTTGAAATTCCAGATTTTAATATTTGTGATTATTCTGTGTTAGTTTAATTATTCATTAATTTAGAATCTTTAGTTATAATTATTGAGTTGTTTTGTTTAATAAAATTAGGATTTATAGGAAATTGGTACTTGTAAGTTAAGATTATTGCTAGTTAATCTTTGTGGGAACGATACTCTACTCATCACTCTATTACTTGTTGACCACGTATACTTGCGTGTTGTGCG
Source organism: Panax ginseng (assembly GCA_020205605.1). NCBI lineage: Eukaryota > Viridiplantae > Streptophyta > Magnoliopsida > Apiales > Araliaceae > Panax > Panax ginseng. Next base: position 46,376,147 of record CM035137.1, read on the forward strand.
TATATAGATTTTACCCAACAGTATGCAACGCTGTTAAGATAAACGAGCGGTCTTAGCACACAACGAACGGTATGGCTTGGACATTAAGAATGACTAATGAACATGGGGTTCAAGAAATGGATAACAAAAGTATTAAGTAAGATACAAATGGTATTAAGAACCAGTAATGAAATCGGAATAAGATTAGTGAAAGCCGAAGGTGAGTCGTATTAGAATGAATCCAGGGGCATGGCATTTAGTTGCCAGAAAGCTGTGAGGAATAAGAAATTACCGTAACAAACGTTATAGTTAATGGTTAAGATAAGTTACGATAAGTTTAGGTTGTGGTACAATCGTAACCTTTGATGGTTGACATATGGGAGTTGGGCTAAACAATTCCTTCAGAGAACAAAGGTATATACAAAACTGGCAACCGATCTAACTAACTGTGATGGCAGTGTAGACGAGATGGGAACTTGTTTGTTGGTTGTTTGTGGGAAACCACTCAGAGTACCATATGGACTACTAGCAGAGAAGCGATGTGTGCTGAGTCCTAGAGAAGTTATAAGAAGAAGATAAGATGTAAAACATCAAAGATGATGAACAAAAAAGTAATACATCTCCGTATATCATGAAGCCATTGAACCGTAATGAAAGTGGTTGCGTAAACTTAGGTTACAAGAACGCGAACCCTAAGAAGTAAAGTAAAGCAATCTAATGCACAAGTTAAATATACATGACTAATTAGTGTATGTGTTATTTTTCTTATGTTCTACATAGGAACTGGAATGGGCAGTTCAACGTAAGTTGTAGCTGTGCGTAAGGCAAGCTTCCTAACTTCATTCATATTTGAAATGAATGCTAGTTTCTTAAACTTCTCAGATGTTGAACTTGAGAAGTTCCGTCTATGTGCTAATGTGAGATATTTGTGCAAGGTGGTAGAACTTATGAGGCCTTGTGCCACAATGTGAACACTTCGGTGTTTGTATGAGATGAACTGTTCTATGATTTAACTGTTTAATAAGAGAATGCTCTGTTCATACATGATCCGTTATTGTTATGTCTGTGCTAATGATTTTAGCCAGACATAATGTGTATGAAAAAGGTAAAAGAATGAAAGTATTTTAAAATGAAAGTGAATATTATTTTAAAATGATAGGAATCAAGATTATTCCTATTATTCAAGTTGCTTCATAACCTTTGTTCGGTTATTGAAGTCTTAAAAGAATGTTTGGATTCTTGAAGATGTTTGTTCAACTGTTTGACTTGCTGGGAAATTGAATGCTCACACTTGCCTGAAATGAAAAACATTTTCAGCAAACGATGTTAGACGAACTTTAGGATCTCGTAAAGATCAAGCTGATGGTATCCAGATGGAGTGCTATTCAAAATGGAAATGAAAGAGAAGATCAAGTGAAGACTTGTAATATAAAATAAGTTAAATGAACTTTAGATTAGTTTAATGAACTGTTATGTATCCTTAGTGGCGGATAAAAGTCACTCGTGTAAGATGTAAAGGATAATGTAATTATCATTATTTGTAATGAAAGGAGTTATAAGGTTTTAGAACCTAGGAATTTAGAATATATGATGTTATATTTCAGTATATAATGATGTACGTTTGGAAGAAGATGGGATCATGACGTACGAAATTTGGGTGTGAAGATAGACTAGATTTTGGGGTGTTACACAATGGCTTGGCATGGTCAAGGAATTCTCTATAAATTGGACACTTTTCTTCATTATCTATGTTACTTGAATTGTCTAATAATTTGTTAAGTGTGAGATTGAGAGCATACAAGTGTGCTAGAGCTTAGAAGTTCATTTGGAGCAAGTTTTCATCACATTGCAGAGGTATAAACTCTTTTCCTTGTTACCATTTTCATTTTCTGTTAAAATGGAGTTTTAGTCTTGAAATTCAAATTCTCGAATTCATGAAATTATATGTTAATGAAGTTTGGTATTGGTTATATAGATGTTATATGATCATATAAGCATGTTGCAATTGGTTTATGAGTGTCTAGAATCGATTTGGTGAATAAATTTAGAGATTTGGCTAGACAAATATCAAGTAGACTATTCTCATACCGAACTGTGCACGGCATACGCAGTTAATGCCACATTTATATTGAGAAGAAATAAGAAATTGCTACCAAATAACGAACTTAGTTGAGCAATCTGTTTTCAAATCTGATCATGAGTAGCTAGTTGTTTTGACTCAAGCTAACATGTAAGCATGTGCATGATGTATATATAGATATGTTGACCTAATGTGAGCATGTTTTCATAGACTTGCATGATTAATGGAGACATATGGTTTAAATAAAGATTTGAACCTTAAGTTTTGAAATCCAACTATGTTAAAGATCATGTTCTACAAATTCTGAACCTAATAAGCTATACATGACTGATTTTACACATAGATGAACATGTTGTAGTGTACATAGTCCTTTGAGCATGAACAAACTTATTAAGCCGTAGTGATAGAAATGTTTTCAAGGAAAGACTTAGCCTAGTATGCTAACTTGCATGATTTCTACATGTTGTATATTCTCGACTTTGCAAAAGCATGTTAGTGTGACTTAGACATGCATGAATAAACCTTTAGCTTATGTTTATGTGATTAGCAAAGGAACGTGAACAAGTTTGACTTACTAGTAAGTTTAGAATATAAATAGTGTCATGATATCTTGAAGACTAGAATCTGACATTTGTGATCATATTTAATGACTCTCTTAGACTCACTCATGTAGCATAAAAGTATATATACCACGCTTGTGTATCACATTTCAAGAAAAACATAAACAAAGCATATTTTCAACTAAAGCGGTGTTAGTTTCATATATGTGTTATGAATACACACATGCATTGTGACAACCCGAGAATTTGGACAATTTAGTAAAATCTTAAATGATTGATTTAAGGTCAAATAATAGACCTGCATGTAAAATAAGTGTATGCGCTTGTTGTTATTATTGGGATGGAATTTTGAAGGTTTCAAAATTCTGTGAAGGATATACGTGAATTATTCAGGATTAAGTGTTTATGTGATTAAGTTCTATGAATATGGTTATGTTCTGTGTTCAGAATGTGGTTAAGGGTCAAGGGTTCACTTGATAAATTATATCTCGTAATAAACCCTAAGAATATATTAAGAACGACAATGTTCGATTAAAAACCCTAACGCCTCGATAAGAAACCCTAGAAATCTATTCTGGAATCCCTAGTTTCAGTTCCGGGAATCTAAAACCCTAATTCGGTGCATGAAACCCTAAATCTGGAGCTTAATGGCATAAGTGTAAATAACTATAAGATTAATTAGGGTTAATCTTAACAAATTGATTACAAAACCCTAATTCCAAATCAAACCCTAATACTTGATCCGAAACCCTAGTTTCGATTCTCGATAAATCAAGCCCTAATCTGGGAAATTAATGGAGAATTATAATCCTCATCGCTATTATTATAATATTAATTAGGTAACGCTTAATTAATTAGAAAACCCTAATTTCCAAATTATCGAACTTAAATTTTCCGTCAAGAACCCTAATGATGGATTTGAAACCCCTAATTTGTAAATGGGGAAATGAAAGTGTTAATTTAGTAATTTAATGTTAATTAGGATATATTAATTTAATTCAATGTTAAGTAATTAGAAAACCCTAATCTAATTACTTAATATTTAATTTCTATTTTAGAAAAAAATTTCTATTTAGAAACCCTAAATTGTGGGTTGAAAACCTTAATGACGATTTTGACCCTAATTGCTTAATTACCAATTGTAATTAGGAAATGCTAATCCTAATTAGCAAGATTTAATTTGTGATTAAGAATTTTTATTATAATTAGAAAATACTAATTATAATTTTGAAATATTTAATTTTCTAATTTTGAAAATCTAATTTGGAAAATATTAGAAACTAAATTGCTAAAGTTAAGGGTTAAAATCTAAACCCTAAATTTGTCCAAACCCTAAACCCTAGAATGCTCAAACCCTAAACCCTAAGGGTTTGCAACAAATGAGAAATCTAGAAATAAATGGAAAAGTTCAAAATACCCTTATGTCACATTTTTTTAGCTAACTTGTAAATCTTGATAAGTCAAAGAGTTGTTCACCAAACCCTAGCCTAATCTAGCTCTAGCATGTGACTTATTTCAGTCATTTCTTGCCACCTTGCCACAATACATTTAATATGTACAAAATCTAAAGATTTAAAGTAAGAAAAATCTTACTTTACTCCTCATTTTTGTCCAAACCTTTCTCTCTCCTTATTTTCGAATTATAGAGTGAGAGAGAGTTAAAAGATTAACCATGATCAAGTATCAGCACGCCAAGAGCAGCAACAAAGGATCAAAACCAAAAATCATAGCATAAAAGGTATATGAACCCTAAACCTAGAAATTCTATAATCTGAAGTTATTTGTTGAAATTGATTGTTCAAAGATATGTAAAAAGGTGTCAATTGATGATCTGAGTTGATAAATCCATGATCCATAACATCAAAGTGCACGAATTTAGAGTTTTTCAAAATCTGGAAAATCTGGAAAATTGTGTTTTTCAACAAATGTCGATCTTATAGATCCGTGTGTGTTAAGTGTTTTTAATGTTTAAAGCTTGTAACATGTAGCCTGTCAGGTGATCTTTAAGTTGCAAAAGAATCGCACCCGCATCTATTATAGATCAAAAGTTATGTACTTGCCAAACCCGCTGACCGAAATCACAAGAACACGAACCCGTAAAATTTGAGCCCAACTTCCGTGTTCAAGTTCGAATCAATGTATTTAACTCCTGCTTTGATGTTTTAGTGTTATTATGCTTTATAGTTGTAGTATTACATTTTGTCTACAAATCGAGGTGATAGATCACGAAATCATGGCCGAAACATAGATTAATTTAAGTTTGAAAGTGACCACTTGAACTGCTTTTGGCCCGTAATCCACTTGTCGTAAAGTTTGAGGCTTTGATTTCCTTGTTGTAATGTTGTTTAAACCAAAGTGTTGGTCAATGTTGTAAGTGACATATTGTCTACATGCGCAAAGTTTTAGATAGCCTTAGAACATGCCAGATTGAGAGATAAAGCCACCAAACCATGACCATCGCAAATGCTTTAGGAAAATTCTCGGTTTAGCTCAAGAACACCTATAGATATGTAAAGTGTCGCTATAGCTTTAATGACAGATTAATTAAATTATTTTCCTAAAATTCAAAATTAATAAAAAAATAGAAATAAATTCTAAAATTACCAAAATGGTTTTAAAAATTATTTTAAATTATGAAAAATAATATTTGACAAATTGAAATATTTTTCTTTAATATTTATAATTATTTAAATATTAAAGGTATTTAATTTATTTAATTAGTGTATTAAATAAATTAGAGAAAATGAATTAAAATTATGAAAAATTATTTTAAAGCTTGAAAAATAGTTTTAATTATTTTGAGTATATTTTGAAAATATTTAATATTTTTGAATATAAATGGTATTTATTTATTTAATTATTATATTAAATAAATTATTTAAAATAGTTTTAATTCATGAAAAATCATGAAAATAATATTATGGTAAAAGAAAATATTTTTAAGTTATTTTTGATGGCTTTTAATATTTTGTGATAAATTTCATTAATAATTTATTATTAATGGTAATTAGTTTATTTAATAATTATATTAAATAAATTAAGGAAAATAGAATTAATGTTTTAAAAATCATTTAAAATGATTTAAGTGTTATAAAAATATTTTAAGTTATAAAATATAACTTTTGATATTTTGGCATGCAAATATTAATATTTTAATATTAATATTAATTATCTGATAATGGATTTAAATGTTTAAAAATCATATAATTATGATTTTAAGATATTAAAATACTTTGTGATATTATAATTATATTATAATATTATGATTATGATTTTCATTAATATTTTATATTAAATGAATATTAATGATTAAGGAATTATGCGTATTTAATTCATTTAAATACGATATTAATGATTGGAAAATCATGATAAATGGTAATAATTATCCTAAAATTATTACGAGCCTAGGAAAAATGTTTTGATCGCTAAGAAAATTATCTCGTGATAATTGTTATATTAAAGTGAGTTTAACCGAACTTAAACTCGAGTATTGTCCGACTAGATCGCTCTGGATGATAGAATTGTGTCAGCTTTTAAGTCGATCAAAATAGTTTGACCTCGATGCTAAGTCTTATGTACAGATAGACTTATAGGTTATGTGTTATGTGTTTAGGTTATTCTGTGTATTTAGATATAACAATATTATAATCGTGATTCTAATATTGAGATCTATATTATTAATATTAGGTCTTCTAGTAAAGGGTTATAAATCATGCTATGAATCAACTCTGCTCGTGCAAGTTTGTTCTTACTTAACTCTAATAAGAGTGTTTTATTCAAGCTTATGGTTAAATCATTGTCGATTGCCATGAAAATTGTACTATGTACATCTTGCATGTATAAGTCGTATAAAGGTCGATCACCTTCATTACCAGCTTGGTTCAAATGTTTGTTCATGTTTAAAACTTGTTCACCAAAAAAATTTCGTATTAGTTCTCAATTATATTGATGAATTATAGTGCTCCCATTATTCATACTCTTCAATCATGATATATCCTTATATTGTTGTATTTAAACTTGTCAAGCAACTTTCATGCTCACCCTTGCTATATCATGATAAACATTGCAGATAAGGCGAATGTGTTCGGATACAGGAAAAGGTTAATGGCAAGTGCAGCTTGGGATAAATTGTGTGGCTAGTTTGTAATAGTATAGTTGTATAATATGTCATCTGTTAGATAGTTTATGATTTGTGTATAAGTAAAGGTTACTTGACCTTGGGGAATAGTGTGTAATGTAATGTATAAACAATTTATGTTTATATCTTTCGCAAACAGATATAGAATGTTTAGTGTACCGGATCCGAGGTGATTTGGGGCCTGGATTCGGGGGACGCTACATGCATGTATAATATGAGTGTTGTAACTATCTTGTATGATTTAGAAAGCAAGCATGCTAGACTTTGTGGTTTCATGACCTTGAATGACCTTAATTGTTGAAATAAGCAACTCAGAACCATGTTATGCAAGAAGGGACCTAGATTGATCTAAAAAGCATGTGAAAGCCTTTAACATACCAAAATAAATTAGGTATGATTGTGCATTCGAGACCGGACAGAACCCACAAGGCAAAGAAATGAGTCTTGGCAGGTCGTGGACTGTGCAAATTGCTACGGCCCTAAGTTTAGCCATGGCGCAATTGGCCACCTAGAATCACAATTAGTAAATTCTGACATTTGGACAACAACTTACATGTTGCCTATGATGCTAAATGTGATCTAAAACCTACCGAGGTGCATATATATATGTGATGCTTAGTTGATAAGTATGTGTTACATTGAATTGGAAAGTCCATGAGTAAGAGGTCTTAAACTTGAGCATTCTTGATTTGCTTGTGAAGTATCTAAGTAGTGGATTCAAGATGATTTATAAACTGATTTTGTACCATATGTGCATATTTGAATCGTGTCGAGCTTATTTAAAGACTGTGTTAGCTAATTAACGTCTTGAACATATAATGTGTTATAAATAGGATTTGAAATTGTTGGGTTACTAACGTGGATAAACTACGCTAAGGCAACTTTCCTTGAACCCTACTTTTATCGAGCAAGTATCCAACCCTACTATTATCAAGCAGTAATATCATTGCATTATTTATTCGACGAATACCATAAGCTTATCCTTTGAATACAAGTTACATTACTTTATCGTTCAAATAAGCTAGTATGTTAAACCCTTGTGAAAGCTATTATTCATATTAAAATTGGTACTGCCTTGAATATTGTGAAAGAGTCGATGCCTTTTGATTCGGCTAGACTATATGTATGTTTATAAAAGCTGTCCAAACCCTTTTGGTAAGGGGAGTGTATGTTATTGGAAACCCCAACACATGAATAAATATTATTGTGGTGTTATGCATAACGTAAGGTATTGTAGACTGATAATCTATAGTACTTGATATTTTTGGTTATCAGTTGAATATTGGTAACCTTAGTGAATGTTCAATGGTCCTTAGTGATCGCCAAAGATAAATTGCTTATCCAGTTGGATACATTGTTAGCCATTGAATTCATATATATCTGTTGATTTATATTGAATTGTCATATCCCTTATTCATGATGTTATTGTGACACTTTGAACTATCCTAGAAATAACCCTTCGATATTTCAAACCTTGTGATATTATATCCTACACCCTTGTTGTATATTACTTGCGGGGCAATTTGTGCTCATCCTTGCTTATTTAAAACCTTTCAGTTAAGGAGGAATAAAGAGGTGTCTCTGGAACAGACAAGGGCAAGGGCAAGGCTACCGACTAGCTTGTCCTTTTTATGTTTAAAGCTATCATGTTATGTTAAGACTATTTATGGATTATGTTTAAACTTAAGTAGGTTTATGTAATAGGTCTTTATTCGATACTATTATGTAATCTATTAAGTACTGTAGGTTGCAAGACTTGGGGGAATAATTATAATAAATCATTGTATATTATTCTAAAGTAGATTTTCAGTTGTGTATGCGTTATTTTTAGTTATTATGGTTTTACCATGAGAGCGTGATGAACCGAATTCGAGTGACCAAGTGGAGGTCCAAATTTGGGGGTGTCACATTAGGCGCACAAAATTTCTTACCTCAATCTTATTGGATTCCGCACCAAAAAAAATTTGTTCGGGAAAACGCTTATAGTTTTATAAACATTGGTCTAGCTGAATCGAATAGCTTAGACTCATATCAATAATTCAATTCAATAGAATTATTTAGGTGTAGCCAATCCCTATTGGCAAATTAAATTCTTGAAAATATTTTTGGAGAATGACGTCATAATGTCGCATCAGACACAAATAATTTGAGGATGTCGTCATTGTATGACCTTGTCATAACACATCATATAATAGTAGAACAGTGATTTTTAGATCGAATTCACACTATGTATTCCTGTACTTATAACTCTATAAACTTTTTATCATCTCTGCACTAGGTTACATGGTACATGCGTGATAAATAAAATAAATTTTGATATTTCAAATCATTTATGTCTAGCCAAAATAAGTAGCATAGACTATACTTTAAACCGTTTCAAAAATGATTATCGGTCTACATTTTTTTTAAAAGCACATAGTGCGTGTTCAGCTTGATGCCAAAATTTCAAAATCTAGCATAGCTATAAGTTTTGGAAAACTTATATCTCCACTAATAATCATTTGCTTAACAATCTATCTTTTCCTATAATCCTCAATTCTCCATTTACACACAACTATACCCAGTTTGTCAAACCACACTTATGAGTTCATAAACTTGCCACAATCATATGAGTTTAAGAACTTACCCTTGTCAGACCTTTGGCATCCATTCGCTGAGGGTTCATAAACATTTCATATAACTACGAGTCAAGAATGTCATATAAGTATAAGTTTTAAGAACTCGTACTTAACCTCATATTCTCTACCTATAACCTATCTATTTGTTATACACACGAAGAAAGGAATCACCCTCTTAACATGCATATAGCAAATAAATACACTCAAACATTTCAATGATTATCGTACCAAAAACTAAGTGGTTTTTACACCAAGTACAATTCCCCACCCATACAAGGAATCATACAACTCAGCTGCTGACATGAGTCCTCAATTGAAATCCCCACCTAATCTTAACTCCCTTCTCAATACGAATTTCATTCAACTCATATTCATAATCTTTTCCTAAATCTGTACTAATTCATATTACAACTTATACACAACAATCTTGTTGTAACTTTTTAATCCTTTGCTTGACCCTTCTCCATACTATAACCTTATCAGATCACGGGGTGATCTCATCGTATATATTACGATTCATTTCCATGCTATGATAGGTTTGTTTTACGATCTCCTATCCCAATACTTTTAGTCTTTTAGACTCTATCTATTCATTACTACTGCTCACCTTTATTATCATAGTTAGGGAACTCTGTATCTTTATAACTCGCTGAGATTCGTCTTTGAATCTTACCGACACACTAACTCTATATGAGTTAGATCTTATCCTAATCACTACGATTATTAGTCTAAGGTAACCCTACCTTATGTTTATAACCAACAGCTTTGATACCAAATGTAGCACCCCCAAATCCGAGTCCTAAATCACCACGGATCTAGTACACTAGTTCTAACTATTGCTAAGATATAAATATAATTTGTTTATACATTAAACATTATATACTAATCCCAAGATCGAGTAACCATAACTTATACACAATTTATTATCATATCTGACATACAAAGATTTTATCATACATTATTGTTACCAATCTATCTACACATGTAAACTAAAGCTGGAATTGTCTTTAACCTTTCCTTGTATCTGACGCATTCGCCTTAATCTGCAATGTTTTATCATGATATAATAAGGGTGAGCATGAAGGTTGCCCAGCAAATTTAAATTTTATTTAAGCATATATCATGATTGAAAGAGTCTGGATAATAAGCTGGCTATAATTCAACAATGTAGTTGCAAATTAGCACGAACAAACTTTTGACTTAACAAGTATTAAACATGAACAAATATATTTGAACTGAACGGTAATGAAGGTGATCAGCCTTTCATACCTGACTTATACATGCAATATGTATAGAGTTCAATACTATAATGGCAATCAACAATGATTAACCATAAGCATATATGAATAAAACAACTCTTAGTAGAGTTAAGAAAAACTTGCCTGCACCGTTGATTACCATTACGAAATATAACTTAGCTATATCCGAAGACCTAATATAGATAATACCGATCTCCAAATATTAGAATGATAATCCTATCAGTCTATACAGCGCATAAGACCTGGTATCATGTGAAACTATTGTAGTATGAGTTGAGTTCGGTACTATTCCGACATCCCAATTGCCTAATCCAATAAAAATCAAGTTTAAGTTCAATTAAACTCTGCCTAAACACTTAACAATTATCTTAGGTAATTTATTAATAAGTCAAAATAATTTTCATAGGTCCATAAAATTTTAATATAATTATTACCATTTATTATGATTTTTCAATCAATAATATCATATTTATATGATTTAAATACCACTTAATTCCATTATCATTAGTATTAGATATTAATGAAATCCTTAAAATAATATTATAATATATTTCTAATATCTCAAAGTATTTTTAATACTTTATTATTACCATTAAATGATTTTAAAGTAATTAAAACTATTATTAATTATCTCGCCATTAATATTAAAATATTAATATTTTTCATGAAAAAATAAAAAGTTATATTTTATAATTTAAAATATTCTTATAACACTTAAATTATTTTTATATAATTTTTAAAGCATTAATTTATTTTCCCATAATTTAATTAAATAAATTAATTTCCATTAATATTAATTTATTAATAAAATTCATCACAAAATATTAAAAGTCATTAAAAATAACTTAAAATATTTTCTTATACCATAATATATTTTTAATGATTTTTCAAGTATTAAAATTATTTTTAAGTAATTTATTTAATATTATAATTAAATGAATTAAATACCACTTATATTCCAAAAATATTAAATATTTATGAAATATACTCAAAATAATTAAAAACTAATTTTTAGGCTTTAAAATAATTTTTAGGAATTTATTATATATTTTAATAATTAAACACCATTTAATACTAATTATTTAATAAAAATACTAATTTTATATTTAATCAGAAGCTAAAAGGGCCTATAGCTGACGTAACCATCGCTATAGGTGTTCTTTTGAGCTCAAACCCGTAAACCCATGTCACTCTTGAAGTTACTGTGTTTAACCACAATTTGTTCCATGATCCTACGCTTTTCTTGGTAGTTTAAAGCATCAAGGTTGTAGTGTAAGTGTAATACTACCATTATCAATCGATTTCATGGCCAAGCTACAACAAATCAAAGAGTTATAAGCCCTCCAATATGATAGTTAGAGTCGTTTCTTCATTCCCGGGTTTTCCGTAAAATGAAGAATAGCCTCGATATTACTTTTGGATACTTATATCTTGGTCTCTAGATCCGGTTTATGTGATTTAAAGCTTCGAACTTGTAGTCGAGATGTCAAAGAATAATAATACATCAACAGATCAACATAACAACAAAACAATCGACAAATTAAGGTTGGTCAAACCACATGTCAGGAACTTGTTCTTGAAGATTCTGGGTTTTCCAGAATCTTCATCAGGGCAGATCGGTCAACCTAGTTTGACCACGATTATCTACGATTCTGTTAATGAGATGGGTGAACTAAAGGCTTCAGCATGTAGTCTTCATGTCTGGCTACGCGATCAAACCAACAACATGTCCTAAAGCATTACCAGAAGCAAGATCAGAGGCTAATAAAACGCTTGTCATACTTTCTGGGTAATCTGGGTTACCCAGATTTGTCCGATCATGGTCGATCAACGACCTTTGACCACCAATAACTTAAAATCTAGGCCTGATATGAACATGATTCAAGTTCCAGATTAAAGACCACATGACATGAATGATCTAAAACATAAAATACAACTACAACCTATCACGTAAAAGATCCAGGGATTTGACATTCTACCAGAAGCCTCCCTTTTCCGCTTTTCCGTATTTTTATAAACATTGATTTCGAGCATCTATATGATATGGATCCGAAAGTTATAACAACCTGCATCACTTATATACACTACATACTACACATTTAAACATAAAATCACTACATTTCATATATCTATCAAGATCGTAATATAGTTAGGGTTTATACCTTATGAATGCAAAATTTTTGAATCGATCCTCGATGCTTGATCACGACAAGCTAACACATGATCCGGGCTTAGCTTATTACTCACTCTCACTCTAAAATTTCGGATGGGAGAGAGAGGGAATGTTTGGCTAGGTTGAGTAGTAAAGTAATAGAATTTCCTTGTATGCTTGCAATCCTTGGTATAATGTATATAATCTAGCAAGTTGAATGATTAAAGTTGCTTACTAGACCATGTATTAGCTAGAGTTGGTCACCAACTCCTTACTAGGCTAGATCTACACTCCACCTTATTAAAATAATAAAAATGGTAGTTTGGTCATTTGACTTATAAAGTGAATGGTAACTTGGTAACTTTTCACAATCATTAGGTTTTAACCCTTCGGGTTTGACCCTAAGGTTACACAAATTTATATTCTAGTATTTACTAATTAGGTTTTAAAATAGATATTAAGGTTTCTAATTTATAATTAGGATCTCCCGATTATATTAAGGTTCCCTAATCAGATTAAGGCTTTTAAATAGGATTAATGTTTTCTAATTAACATTAAAATCACTGAATTACCAATTAGGTCTTCCCTAATTATACTTTATGGTTTCCAACATTAGAAATTAGGGCTTTCTAATTAATCAATTAGGGTTATCCCTAATTATACTTACAATTAATTACATAAAAACTTTATACTTATCTTCAAGCTTCCCAAGTAGGGTTTTAATATTCCTAATTAGGGTTACGTACTTTTAAATCAAAATTAGGGTTTCCATAACCTAGATTAGGGTTTCTTATCAATCGTTAGGGTTTTCTAAGTGAACATCGAGGTTCTAAAATATTATTAGGGTTTATAATCGATATAGTTTATCCGTAAACCCTTGACCCTTAACCACATAATCGTATACATATATATGACCATATACACAAATACTCTTAACACTATAAACCTTCACCAAGAGTTTTTAAATTCACAAAATTTATTCCCAAAAATGTCAAATACATACACTTATTTTCTGTCTAGGTTTATTATTTAACCTCTATTCAATCTTTTAAGATTTTATTAAATTGTCTAAATTATCGTTGTTGTCACAGATGAGCCCTTCTTATTCAAGCAGTGTTCTGATCAAATTGTGTGGAGATGCTTGCCGGATGAGGAAATTGAAGGTGTGCTCCATCACTTCCATTCCTCAAATTATGGAGGTCATTTTGGGGGTCAAAGAACTGCAGCTAAAGTGTTTTAGACTGGATTTTATTGGCCCACGCTATTAAAAGATTCACAGATATATGTATCGCACTGCGATAGATGCCAAAGGGTGGGAACCTTTTTGAGAAGGCGTGAATTGCCCTTGTAGAATATCCTTAAAGTTAAATTATTTGATGTCTAGGGTATTGACTTCATAGGTCCATTCCCGTCCTCCTACAACAATCTCTATATTCTTGTGGCGGTGGATTATGTCTTCAAGTTTGTTAAAGCAGTTGCCTTGTCAACTAATGATGCGAAGGTAGTGCTCAATTTCCTGAAGAAAAACATTTTCACTCGTTTTGGCACGCCTCGGGATATTATCAGTAATGAAGGGTCGCATTTTTGTAACAAATACTTCGAAGCCCTTCTAGCTAAGTATGGGTGACCCATAAGATAGCCATTGCTTATCATCCACAGACTAGTGGCCAAGCTAAAATTTCCAATCAAGAGGTAAAACGAATCTTGGAGAAGATTGTTAACCCCAATCGCAAGGACTGGTCAAAGGACGATGCCTTGTGAGCTTACCGCACAACTTACAAAATGCCTATCGGAATGTCTCCGTATAGGCTTGTCTATGGTAAGGCTTGTCATCTTCCAGTGGAGTTGGAGCACAATGCTTATTGGGCTATCTAGAAGCTAAACTTTGATTTAGAAGAAGCCGGTGAGAAAAGGCTTTTACAACTAAATGAATTAGACGAGTTTCGTCTGCAAGCATATGAAAACGCTAAGCCGTACAAGGAGAACACGAAGTGGTTGCACGATAAGAAGATCGTCCAAAGAAGTTTTGAACTGTGCCAGAAGGTTCTTCTCTTCAACTCCCAACTAAAATTAGTCCCCGGGAAATTAAAGTCCCAATGGTCGGGGCCATTCACGTTTGCCAAGGTGTATCCGTATGGGGCAATAGATGTTCAGGACCCTCATTCAAACAAAACCTTTAAGGTTAATGGTCAGCTCTTGAAGTAATACTGGGGCGGCGAGGTAGCCGGAAAAATACCTCCATCACCTTGGGAGACCCAGTGTAAGACGGGATAACGGTCAAGTCGATGACTCTAAATCAAGCGCTGCATGGGGAGGCAACCCCATCAGTATCAAACAAAGTGCTTTTGTTTTTATTCATTTAAGTCTTATTTTGGTTGTCATAAGTAGTCTCTGTGTTTCTTAGTATAACCACTAGTTCTGTATAGTGCATGTATATTAGTATATGTTTAAGGGCATTCAGTAGTTAGAACTTGTGAATAGAGTATTAGCTGTGTTTGTTGTGTTGATTGTTGATATAAGATTTGGCCTGTACAGGAATTGCCACTTTCAAAAATTTAGAAGTCATACATGCCGTTGCCAAGTTTCACGCTACAAAGACCTAACCCAAGGAGTGCATACTTCAAACTGTACCATGCAATACCATGTTAAGTGGTATATACTCGAAACTCGCACAAGCAATAGCCAAGCTTCTACACTACAAATAACAAGAAATGGAGATTTCATTTTGAAACTCACGCCAAGAACGCCTAGTTCCAGATATCTGATTCACGTCAGAAGCGCCATGGTTAAGAGAAATCATACTTCAAATAGCTAAGGTACATTGGTACCTACTAGAAAATCACGATGCAAAGCCACCCTTGCTTCTAACTTTCGTGACCAAGCAGTGCTACCATTGGCCATTACATTCTCAGAACTCGCTACCACAAAGACCCGACCTCTCGCGGCCGCAACGCCAAATCAAACCCATGTCCGCTACCAAGAAGACTATACATCGCGCCACAACGCCAAGTCTGAAACTTTGTTTTTAAGACGCATTTTTCATTTCTTTTGCACCGCTTTTCTCCTCTCAACAGCTTTTTCCTCCGTCCCCTCTTCTTCCAAGATC
Source organism: Panax ginseng (assembly GCA_020205605.1). Taxonomy (NCBI): domain Eukaryota; kingdom Viridiplantae; phylum Streptophyta; class Magnoliopsida; order Apiales; family Araliaceae; genus Panax; species Panax ginseng. The sequence goes on from CM035137.1 coordinate 46,392,039, forward strand.
CATTAGGTCGCCTAACCATCGTGTCCGTTAGTTTCCTACCGTTCAAAGGCCAATAGTCGTGCAATTATTGTTTCGATCGTTGTTTCCGTTCCCCTCTCTGACGCCAATGTCTATATAAGTAGAGCGAGGTAAGGATTTTGTATCTGCTTCATTCTTTGTGTATGTTGGGTGGAAAATTGCATAACGCATCTTTAGATTATTCTTTCAAACTAATCATGGGTTCTAAGCATCCAATAACCAAAGATTGGTCCTCCTCCTCCATCCTCTTCCCAAACTCCTATTTCGGCTTGGGATGCTATCAAATTTCCAATGTAAGAGGCCTATAAGCGCTATACTCAAAATTTCCTAACGCGTAGTTTGGTACCTGAGAGAGGGCTTAGGCCTGATGACAAATTAGAAGGTCACATGATGGTTATAATTATCGACATGAAGTGGATTCATTTTACCAAATCGCCTAAATCAGCAGTTGTCGCGGTGGTGAAAGAATTCTATGCTAATGTCAATGCGGATGGTCCTTCTGGTGCCAAAGTGCAAGGGAAAGTTAATCCCATTCATTAGCCGGGCTATCAATGCAGTTTATGGGACTCTCGACTACGATGGTCACGACTACTTGGAGGTGGGGCTTCGGAGTTACAACATAGACGATATTATTATTTAACGCTGCAAGCCTAGGATTGTGTGGAAAACTAATGAATTCTATGGTGAAAAGACGTCGTTCCCCTAATAGGCCATAAGTCATTATGGTAAGGCTTGGTACTCGTTTATCTGTGCTAATATCATGCCTACACGTCACTTAAGCGATGTGACCTGGGAGAGGGCAATTCTTCTCTATGAAATTGTTACGGGTTTAAAAATTGACGTAGGGGTACTTATTAACTAGTCCATTAAGAAGGCCATAAGGAGAAATATTATGTCAGGCCTCCCACACCCGTCTCTAATTACCCGTCTAAGCAAAAGGGCGGGTGTTCAGTGGGAGAAGGAAGATGTCACCCTGCCACCCATGGCTATTATTGATCATCATCTCATAGGTCGCCATGGAGTCTGGGAAGGAGCACCGTCGCATCCCCAAAGAGAGGGCTTTTTACCAGCTCCTCCGCCGCCTCCGTCCAGTGATCCGACGCTGTCCACTGAAGCGGGTCCCTCCACGCACGTGCCTAAGCCTCCTTCTTCTAAGACCGTTCATACTAGGGCTCTCGCAAAATTTTTGAATAGCCTGAACTTTTTGCACTGCAAGGTAGACACTGTCGCCTAATGGAAGAACCAATTCCATCACTACCATGCAGAGTTTTCTAATACACTCTCCAACATTCATGCTGCTCAGGAAGGAGATGACGCTGATTTCAAGCCCTTTCCATTTCCAGCACCTCCAATTTATGTGCCTTATCCACCACAGTTTCCGCCTGCTGGGATGCCCGCGAAGATGAGCTGGTGAGTGTGGATGACGATAGTGATGAAGATGATGATGAGATGGTAGGTGATGAAGGTGGCGTTGCTCCAGATGCTTGATGATGAAGTTCAGAGACCATTGAGGACACTGACCAAATTGCAAGTTTGGGGGGAGAATTCCTTTTATTTTTAATTATATATGAATTGTGTTAGTTTAGTATTATATGAACTACTATGATATGTAAGTTTATTTATGTTTATGGTGTGAGGATTTGAGAGATTCACTTGGGGTTGGAGCCCCAAACTACTTATTTAACTATGTTTTATTTATGTGTGATTATTATTGTGGTTAATGGTTTTATGTTGTGTTTGGTTTATTTTGGATGCATGTTTTGCATAGTAGTATTTTAATTTATATATGAATGCATGTTTTTGGTTATATATTTTATGTTTATATATATCTTATGTTTATAATTACTATCATGTTGAGATTGTAAATTGTCGTGTGATATTTGGGGATATCTTGACTAAATCGTATATTATTTTGTTTATAGCCATAGTTTTTGGGGTTTACACCGATTATTGGTATACTTAATGCCATGTGTTATGGCTTTTACCCTATTTTGACAAGGGTGCTTGTTGATCGATTTCACAATCAATGAATACGCATAAGTATACACTACAATAATAAGTAAAAAGTGAAAGTAGAGTATCGTTCCCACGAGGAGTTATTTAATAAAATTTCCAAATACTAACTCTTAACCAAATCAATTTTATTTAAACAATTGCAAATTGTGAATTTTCTAATTAAGAAAACTAAATTAAACAATTAAAAGAGATTAGTCTAAAAGAAAGCAAATAAACAAAACTAAGATTTGATTAAATTTAGGTAAATAAGGATTAAGACTCCAATATCCCCAATTATGAACTATAAATCAATTACCCAATTATCCCAATTATTATGTCTACTAAATTGTTAATGTGAATTCTCAAATGCCAAAAGCCCTTTTCCAAGTGATCAATTGCCTACTATTTAATCCAGATTAATTTTTTCTATATTCCTATGCAAAACAATTGAACTAAACTCACATAATCCCAATTCCTTATGTGTTACACATGCATGTAATGATATTTCCATTCTATTCACAAACCTAATTATTCACTGTGCAAATAACTAAGTCACATGATATCATGCCCAGTTCTAACCCTATAATTCTCTTCCAATTCCTTCTAGAGTAACAAAGTAATTACTGGATTAGATAATTAATCAATAAGCATAAGGCAAGATAAACAACTCACTTTGACACAAATAATTGGAATAAATTAAATAACTAATTTATAGCCATAAAAGGTTCAATTGAAATCTTAATAAAAGAGTTATTTCATAATTAATGAATTAAAACCAAGAATCCACAACTGAATAGACATTAAAAGATAAAAGTATGATAAGAGAAGAGAATAGAATCTATTGTCAGCAAATCTGATGCTCCCCTCTTGCTCCTGTTCTTGATCTTCAGTGTTCTTCAATTTGCTTCAATCTCCAATGGCTAATTAAGAACTAGGGTTTTTATTCTAATCTAATGGAGTGTTTAATCTAGTCTAATCTATTTAATCTCCCTCTATTTTATTCCTTACATCATGTATTTATAGGTTACAAGTCCAATTTTTAGCTTAGGAACAAACCTAATCCAATTTGGAGTCAAAAGGTGTCAAAATTCGCCCAAAAACGCGTCCAGGCCATCATCAAGCCCTTTCCTAGCTTCAAATACTGGCTTGACACTCAAACCCCGCCTCAAATGAAAGAGGAGAAGTAGATCTACAACTTTCCTTCCTTAAGTCTTTCGAAATATGGTTCAGAGAAATACTCAAATTGGCTCTGAAGTGACTGCTGTGTAAATGGCAAGCCGAAAACGCGAATCTAGCCACCCCAAACGTCGATCCAAGTAATTTTGTCCCAATTCCTACAAAACAACATAAAACATGTTTGAATAGACACAAACACTTAAAAACTATTCTAAAAGACTTGAGAACAACAATAAATTAAGCCCGAATGTATCCAATTCATGAGTATAAAACTCACTCATCAAATACCCCCAAACATAAACTGTTGCTTGTCCTCAAACAAAAACACAAAAGAATTAAAAATAAACAAAATAACTCAACTAAATGAATGCATATGCATGATCTACTTCCTAATATACCTACGAATCGGGTAATAAATCAGTATGATATATAGCAACAGGCCTCAAAGATACCAATGATACTCAAACAATATATCCTATCAAGTTAAAATCCATAACTCTAACCAATTAGTCAATCCAAACCTGTCATCACCCATGTTGTGCGTGTGTGCTTGTTAACCATTCTAACCAACCACAATTCAAGATAATCACATACCAAACTTCGTAAAAGGAAAATTTTAGTTCCAATTCAATTACTTTCGTGAACAAGACAACTCCAGTTAAAACTAAGCAATTACCAAGTTTAAGGGTAAATACAAGATTTATTTATACTCTTATTCAACCACGAGGGCATTTTTGTTCTTTCTCGTGTTTTATTCATTTTTTTTCTCATCGCTGTGCAATGTCTTATTCCCTTAGGCTTTTCAATGCTACCTTAACGAGCTTTCGACCAACGACTCCCAAGCCATTAAGACCTTAGGGCGCTAGGTGTAAAGACAATCCCCTCGGGCTTACTTACTCAAGTAACAAAGGCCACAAAACTAGACAAGCATGCCACGGTGTTTATTCTTTTTTTTTCTTTCTGGATTTTTTTTCTCTTTTTTTTTCTTTTCATTATTCATTTTTTTTCTTTTTGTAATATGTATAACCCATAGATTCCCCAAAACTCAAGATTTTACGTCATTCCAACCTTTACCGCTACCACTACTTTCCTTAAATTTTAACCAAGATTTCCCCTCAGAAACAAATTATGAAACCTTTGAAGCAAGTGGATTAAAACAGTTAAACTTTAAGTGCTAACCGATTACATAAGTTTAAGAAAGGCTCAGTTTTTCAACATGATTAAAATTAGAACTCATCATCAATTATCAACACTGTTCAAGTTAACATGCAAAACCAATCTTATCATAGGCCGAGCTAAGACCACACCAACCTATCACACAGATTCATTCAAAAAAATAAATAAATAAATGCAATTATACTACATGAACACATACTAATGCAACACATATATGAATATGCAAATAACTACCATGTATTATATGCAACCTAAAAAAAACAATGCTAACACATAAAAAAAATGAAATACTATGTAGATAACTAACTATATGCAATACGACACTAAAATGCCCCCAAACTTAAACAAGACATTGTCCTCAATGGCTGAAATAGAAAAAATTAAAGTAGAGGACTTCCCTGAAAATATAGCAATCTTCCTCCTTGTCCGCTAAGTTTGGAGAATAAGCTAGGCACATGGAACAAATTGGGCACCACACTTGAATTTGACTTGAATAACCTGTAAACCATGATAGAAACAATTTTATTAAATTCTAAGTAAACGCAAATTCCAAACTACTAATATAAAACTTAATAAAAACTAAAAATAAAAATTAAACTTGGGTTGCCTCCCAATAAGCGCTTATTTTATAGTCTCAACCTGACTTCTTCAATTCTTTATCCAATTCCCCTTCGAAAATTGAGGAACCCTCCATCCATCAGAAGCAATGTCTCTTTTGGGAGGTTCCCATTTGCAAAAACCCTTGAATTGAAGTCACCTAAAGATACTCTTTGTAGAGATAGGTTCCCTATTAAGAACGCCCAACAACTAGGTATTTTCTCCATTATGTTTATGATTAGATTGGGGCATTGAAGCTTAATAAACATAATGGAGTCTTCCTCTATCTTCTCCTTTTCATCCCACCATGACTCCACAACCGTATTTCAGCTCTTATGTCACCAAGAGCTTTGTCGATTTATACGACCGCCAATTGGGCATGGTTTTGCAAAATTGCCTTGATTCTTGAACATCGGTGGAGAAGGTACATGGGACACTAATGAAATCGGTTCATCTTCGCTGGTACTCAAAGTTAGATCTTCGCCGATCTCCTTTTCTTTGTCTCCAAGTCTTTTTCTCTTTCAACATCTATATCATTTGGCACATCCGGTTCTGCATTTGGTTCTGCTCACCATTAGTCTCTTAATTCATGTCATAGAGCCAAGGGTATTGAGGACAAATGTTTGAGGCATTGGTTAGTTGTTCTATTTGGTTCAGTAAAATTTTGACTCAATATCTCTTGATTAATCCTCCTCTCCTCACATGAAGCTATGTACTTGGACAAAGTTTCCTCCAAATTTGAATGTTCTTCCCGCTAGTGGAGGTGGACACGAGAAATCCGGTGGGTACATTGAACTTGGAGCATAAAATTGATCTTGATGAGTATGGTTCCATAAAAATCCGGGTGATACCCCAAATCCGATAATAGTTGTTAGGATAGACATAATTATTGGGGTAATCACCAACAGAATGTAAAATTTACCGAACCGATGGCGCATTGATGACTCATATGATTTCCAAAGACAATAATCACAAAGTAACCGCCACACTTTGACAACGTTGAGCTTCAAAAGCTTCAAACATCCTCTAAAGTGTCTCAATCTATGCCGACAATGCGTAAAGTTTCTCGAGTCCGTCAATCTCCTCTCCCCAGTCGAAGTCATTCTTGCCATTCTTCGACCAGATGGTCACAAGAAACCTCCAACGTCTTGAAGTTGCCTCTATAGAAGATGTATTAAGTCCATCAATCCTTGTTTCCTTGGTTGAGCCAAGAACATGTATGGCCATTGATACTCAAACTCATCCATGGTACCGAAAAAGAGAGAAATATAGGAAGAGAATTAAAAATTAAAATAAAAATGTTTAAATTAAGACTAATTTGATTGAAATTAATATTGGTAAATAAGTATTCAATTAATTCCCTAAGAATCTACATGCGCTAAAAACTTGTTGATCGATTTCACAATCAATGAATACGTGCAAGTATACACACATTCACAAGTAATAAAGTGAAAGTAGAGTATCGTTCCCACGAGGAATTATTTAATAAAAATTACCAAATACTAACTCTTAACCAAATCAATTTTATTTAAACAATTGTAAATTGTGAATTTTCTAATTAAGAAAACTAAATTAAACAATCAAAAGAGATTAGTCTAAAAGAAAGCAAATAAACAAAACTAGGATTTGATTGATTTCAGGTAAATAAGGATTAAGATTCCAATATCCCCAATTATGAACTATAAATTAATTATCCAATTATCCCAATTATTATGTCTACTAAATTGTTAACAGAAATTCTCAAATGCCAAAAGTCCTTTTTCCAAATGATCAATTGCCTTCTATTTAATCCAAATTAATTTTTCTATATTCCTATGCAAAACAATTGAATTAAACTCACATAATCCCAATTCCTTATGTGTTACATGCATGTAATGATATTTCCATTCTATTCACAAACCTAATTATTCATCGGCAAATAACTATGTCACATGATATCATCATGCCCGCTTCTAACCCTAGAATTCCTATTCCAATTCCTTCTAGAGTAACAAAGTAATTACTGATCAGATAATTAATCAATAAGCATAAGGCAAGATAAACAACTCACTTTGACACAAATAATTGGAATAAATCAAATAACTAATTTATAGCCATAAAAGGTTCAATTGAAATCTTAATAAAAGAGTTAGTTCATAATTAATGAATTAAAACCAAGAATCCAAAACTGAATAGACATTAAAAGATAAAAGTATGAGAAGAGAAGAGAATAGAATAGAATATGTTGTCAGTAAATCTGATGCTCCCTCTTGTTCCTCGCTTCGATCTTCAAAGTTTCTTCAATTTGCTTCAATCTCCAATGGCTAATTAAGAACTAGGGTTTTTATTCTAATCTAATGGAGTGTTTAGTCTAGTCTAATCTATGTAATCTCCTCTATTTTATGACTTACATCATGTATTTATAGGTTACAAGTCCAATTTTTAGCTTAGGAACAAACCCAATCCAATTTGGAGTAAAAAAGGTATCAAAATTCACCCAAAAATGCGCCCAAAGCATCACTAAGCCTTTCCCCAGTCACCAAAGACTGGCTTGACACTCCTTCCCCAAAGACCCGACCTTTGGGCATAGGCCAAAAATGGGCGCCCCGGCACTGGCACATCTTCTGACATTTTCTATTCCGACGTCCTTTGGCAAAATGGCCATAACTTCTTTGTCTGAACTCCTATTTTGATGATTCAAGATGATCCGGAAAGAGGAGAAGTAGATCTACAACTTTCCTTCTTTAACTTTTTAGAAATATGGTCTGGAGAAATACAAAATTAGCTCTGAAGTGACTACTGTGTAAATGGCAAGACGAAAACGCGAATCTAGCCACCCCGAACGTCGATCCAAGTAACTTTTATCCCAATTCCTACAAAACAACATAAAACATGCTTGAATAGACACAAACACTTAAAAACTATTCTAAAAGACTTGAGAACAACAATAAATTAAGCCCGAATATATCCAATTCATTGGTATAAAACTCATTCATCAATGCTTTATATGTTATAATTTTTGCCTATAACATTTTGATTACCTGTAACCCTTGGTCTATAACTGTTTATATGCTGGGTTAGGGTAATTTAGCTCTGAAGTTTTGACTGTGGCTTATGACATGCACTAGGTAATTATATTGTTGTCTTAAAGTAGTGTCAAATTTATGTGAACTAGTGGCGTGTTAATGAGATAAGTTGAGACTATTTTGGATCCATCCTTTTAGCGAGCGATGACCAATTATCTTTTCTAGTTATGTGTCCAGATTTAGGTTGTCTTTTTATTAAGTTAAAAAATTGTACGCTATTAAAACTCTGTTGATTTCAAGATAATAAATGACTTAGAGGCTTTTACACTTTTGGGTCTATAGTTCTATGTAAAAAAAATAAAAAAAAATCTATTAGAATAACAGTTTTGCGGTGGGTTGAGATAGAGCATGGAAACACACTCCCCCATAAACGTAGACTGGTAAAATCTATTTTGGACTTATGTTGATTACGTGGCCTTTGTTGCTTGAGTTATTAGATTCATAGGGGTGGTCTACACTTAGTGCCCTAAAGTCATCTGGCTCGGGAGTCATTGATTGAAAGCTCGCTAATGAGTGCTCTGTTAGCCTAAAAGTAATCAAGTACTGTCTGAGTCGGAATTTACTTCATATTGCGAGAACCTTTTGATCCTTTCTTGTTTTGGCATCTTGTTCTTAATGCTTATTAATTATGTGGGTTGCATAGTAAGCTTATTGGTTATCACAGTCGACTGTGTGATCTTAATTTGGGTTATGGCTAGTTAAGATGTTTGGTCTGCACACACACAGAATGGATCGATTTCAGACTCATGTTATTTAATAGACATTAAGCCCTCGTTTGTATACGTGTTTGTCCTATTCTCAGAGGATGTTTATGATTGTGCTTAGAGTCCATGGTTTTAGTCTATAAGATTAGTTTTTATTTGTATCTTGCAGTAATGGGGTATAGATGTCTTATAGTTTTCTTGAGGACAATCAAAAACTTAAGTTTGGGGGTATTTGATGAGTGAGATTTACACTTGTGAATCCGATCCTTTGTGGCTTAACATGTTGCCAGTTTTGTGTGATTTAATTAGCTTTTATTTATATTTTGTTGTTATTATGTTTAAGTTATATCATGCAGGGCTTTACAAATCTTTTCCAGCTTCCAGGGGCATGATAGGCATTTTTGCTGTACTGGCGCCGCAGCGCCAAAGTTATACTTAGAGCCCACGCCACAGCACTGTACCACCTTGGAACATACAAGAAATAGGCACCCAAAATAATACTTCTCTCGTCCAGTACCATGCCCTCGATGTCATCCTCGTACTGCAGTATGAGGCCTCTTCATGGAGTCGTCGTGTAAATTATGAACCTTTGGTGTTTTTAACCTTACGTGAAAGCCGGTATCACCACTTGTTAATTCAAAGGTCACAAGAATACGGCTCGAAAGCTCCGTGTCCAGCAAAGAAGGGATTTAAATAACCTAAAGAGGGTGGGAATGTGATACACTTAATACTTAGCCGCCTGTGATAGAAATATTTGAGATAGATAGCGTAGACTAGAATATTTATTATAGTATTAACTTCTTAGAAGAGAAAGAAGTTGTGCTTCAAGAAGGAAGATTTATTGCATCCGACAGAAGCCTGGGAGCTACGCAGAGAAGAGAAGATTTGGAGACAAAACACTTCCAAACAGGAGTTTTCTTATTCCAAATCTCCCATTTATTTGTGTATTACTGAGAATGTGGAATGTATTAAAAATGTGTTTTTGTACCATGTATATGAACTAACTCCATTTTTAGGATTGCAATGTAACTTTTGTTTAGCTTAATTAACTTTCTCTCCTATTTTATATAACGAATCATTTTGGAATGGGACATTGTATTTCGTACTTAATGACTAATTGCTTGATAGAGAAATCGGTATTGATAATAATGGATATTGACAAATGGATGTTATTATCAAACTTTTAAATACAACAACATCTGTTATGACCATGCCTATGGAATGCGTGCATAAACTGCTAATAGGATAGACATATGTCTATTTGCCTTGTGTAGCCTTGAGACTTAGCTTAATGACCTTAGCCTAGTTATTTTCACCAATAAACATATTTTGATTTATCTGGCTAGGGATGTGCATTTGACCTTCGACAGAAGCTTATGCGTATTTACTGTTCTCGGTTGACCATTCCTTGATTCGTTTGTAAAGTGGAGAGTTAAGAGATTAGGCGACACTTTAAGGGAATTATAATCCTATCTTGACTTCCTACCACAACTACTTCTCTTATTCTTACCGTTTTAATCACATAGCTTAGCCAACCATCTTATTTCACTTGTTTAGATAAGGTAGTAAAGACTTTACCTTAGTATTTGTTTATCTCTTAAGACTTTGTCCTAGTGGGTTTGACACTCAACTTATCATAAATTACTTTTGGATGGCAGATGTATATGCGGCGTGATTTAGCAATAGCGAAATTGGCCAACACCTGTCTAGTTGAAGACTTTGTAATAAGAAATTCTTTATGAATAATCATGTAATCGAATCTTAATATTTATTATATATAACATGTTTTATTTCTGCAACCGTGTTTTCTTACATATATAGATGTAATTTAGAATCTTTAATCTAGTTTGAGATCCTTGGGAACTATTTATCTGAGTGAGGGTATTGATAACATAGACTGTTCATGTTGTTGTTGATACTATGCATTTCGGATAGATATGTACTTTCGATACGATAGTGTAATTCGCATGGCATAGACTATATATCTGAGTGAGGGTATTGGTAATATGGAATGTTCATGTTATTACTGATACTCTGAATTTCGGATAGATATATACTATTCACAGATACAATTCATATATCCAAGTGAGGGTATCAAAACACAGTAATAGTTCTCTTGAGAATTGTCATCTGTTATGGGATACTATGAATCTTGGATCTATGGGAATTATATCTAGTTATAAATTGTATAGTCACTCAATTAGATATAAGCGTATAATCAGATACCATGGGTGTATAGATTTAAATGCGTTATATATATTGACTTGTAGTAAGTACCATATCGGACACCGTGAGAGTATAGATATGGGGGCGTTACATCACAAATTTCCAAAAAGCTAACCAAGAGATCATTCGGATCGTTGTTGGCTAATCCCCCAAACTGAACTGACTTCTAAATCATCTGTATGGTCCTAGGCTTGATCTCAAAAGTAATTGCAGTAATCGTTGGACTGGTGATACTCGACTGAAGTTCACTCACCTTGGGAGTGGCACAATCCCTCAACGCTTTTTGATATTCTGCAACCATTATTTCTTCCTTCTTAGAGTTCTCAAAGTTGTCGTTAGTGTCTTTAATCCAATTACTTAGCCTTTCAATCCGCTTTCTCGATATCGTCCCTCGAAAGGAAGCAAGTTTGGCTTCTTAGACCAAGTTTGCATAAACTAACTTAGAGAACCTGAAATACAAAAAAACAAAACAAAAGAAAAAAAAATGTTTAAGTAAACCGAACTAATTAAATTGATATTAAAAAATATTGAAATCAATACTATCCTTTTAAGAACGCGCCAAAAACGTGTTGGTCAAAATCTAATTACACTCACACGCAAGTTCACGTGGTCAACAAGTAATATAGTAGCAAGAAAAAGTATCGTTCCCACATAGATTATTACGAAATTAATCCTAACAATTACCAATTTTTTATTAATCCAAATTTTATTAAATTATCCAAATCAATTATTATAAATATCAGAAACTAAAATATTAAAAATACCAATCAATCAACACAACCTAAAAAATCGTAATTTCAAGCAAATAATGGAAAATTAAGCTTACGACTTCACTTTAAGTCTCACTCCGATTGTTACACCTTATTCCAGTTCAATTCACTATCCCAATTTATTAATCAATAACACTTAGGTAGCATTAGCCATCTCTCGATGCACAAATACCATATTAACTTAAATCCACAAATTAGATAAAATTAAGCCAAACACCCTAATTAACTAATTCACTATATCTCTATGTGAATTAAAATCAAATAAGGTTTAAATTCAAGTTCTCTATCCAATTACATGTGATGTTAAGCATATCTCTACCCTAACATTCATCAAGATTCCATTAAAACACAGAATTCAAGAACACATGCTAAAGTGACTAAGTCTAGATTCATACATCATCTCTCGAGTCCATACAAATCCACATAGAATTGGTGATCAAGTAATTCATAAATTAAAGCACAAATCATACTAGATAAACTGAATGATAGATTATTAAACTGAAATTAAGGCTACACAATCATTGTTCAACCATAAAGATCCATCATAAGGCTAATAAGTAATTTAGTTCATCATGAATGAAATAAAAACTGAAATAATAAAAGAATCCATCATCCCAATTACAGTAATTGAATTAAAGAAGTAGAATAGATACAAAACCACCCTTCTTCTTCGCTCCAACTTGTAATCTTCGTGATTCTGACCATCAATTCTTTCCTCCAATGTTCTTCACTCAAATTAGGGTTCCAAAACTTGTTATTCGATTGATGGTTGTTATCTCTCTATTTGTGTTTTTTTTTATCAATGGTCATGTATTTAGTCATAAAACTGACGCTAATTGAAGTCCCAAGCCATGCCAACTTGCTCCCTTTTACGCTGGTGCAGAACTCTAATTGAAACAAAACTCTCTCTCCTGCACTTCCCCCTTACCGGGGTTTTGTTCTATAAATGTCCGCCCCAACAGGGGTCTTACTGACTGATGTACCCATACCCAAATGGTTTTTTATATTCATGCCGCCTCGGTGAGGTAGTTCTTGTAGACACTCAAGATTTTCTCACACACCTCGTTAATAACATTGCGGGAGGCGTAATTGTCTTCTGAGATAACCACGGAAGACGGCTCACATCCATTCCGGATACTATCGGAAGTTCAATCTCAACCCCAGAACACACACCGGGAGTATCATTTACAACCCTGGAACACACACCGGGACGTTCATTTCCAACCTCAGAGATAACCCCGAGTTTTGTCTCTAGTGATAACCCCAAGGAATGTTATTACAGTTCCGGAGATAACTCCGGAAATGCTTGTTTCAAGTGCATGCGATCAGCTTCAATCTCAAACCTCCTACCGAGGCACTCATACCTCAAACCCGGAGCTAACACCGGGCAGACATGCATTCTTACAGATGACCTTGCTGCATTTAACCACTTGCAGCAGTCAAATCTCAGATGTAACCCTGAGCAACGTCTGCTTTCAACTCAAACCGGAGATAACCTCGGTGAGGAGTCAAACGTCATATAGCCACCTCAACACCTGCGCTTCTTCTCAACACTTCATTCATACATACATACAACAATGTCCTACAAGAACCAATGAGTTACAATCCCGAGTGACTATTACGCATGGCAGCACCCCAGATAGAATTTGAAGCTTGAAGACCATGGGCATGGTCCCCTCTTCCTGACTTCGTACAACCTCTAATCCCATGTCATTGCATAACTCACAACACAAGCGGTCCGAAGAAGGTCTTATATACCTCGTTTGGATGCTCGGATTCAAGTTCTACAAGTTTGAGCGGACATTACAATGCACGAGTCCACGTACTTTAAGATGACGAGACCCGTGGAGCCCGGGGCACCCCGGGCAGCCGCAGGTGCATCTGCGGCTACCGCAAGCACACCTATGGCTCCCCCTCTATAAATAGAGGGCTTGGGGTGGCCATTTAAAAAACAAGAGAGGCGAGGAAGCCCTATCCAATTTGCTCTGTACACACCCCATATTAAGTGTTTCCTCATTTTAAACACCTGTTAGCCCACATATAGTTATACATTTACCAGCGGGAGCTGAGTGTTTATCCATATAGATTCATAGAAGCCTGCATTGGCAGCCCACTGTAAGCCTTCTCACACTCTATAAAGCCTTTCTCTTCATCTTTGCACACACTATTCTACAAATTGAGAGTCGTGTTGTGTGCGTATGCCCAGACTTAAGTCTGTGGTTTTCATTTCTGTCTATATATATTTACTTATATATGTATATATTTATATATGGACTAACAATATCGAGTTATGCCTCGATTGAGCCTAGACTTATGTCTGGAGCGTTTACTTGCTTATATATATATATATATATAAATTGTTGTCAGACTCTGTCTGATGAGCATGGATTTTACATCCGATGCGTTTATTGTTTATATATATATATAGGCAGTAAACGCACCGAATATAAAATCCAGGCTCATCGGATATGTTCGACAATAATTATATATATATATATATATTTACATTTCTATCAGGCCTGGAGTTTACTTCGAGGCCTTTTACTGCTTTATTTACATTTAGTCCCACCCGGAGTTTACTTCATGGCGGTTGATCGCATTAACTGCTTTATTTACTTTTTTGATCCCCCACGGAGTTGTTTCGTGGTGGTTGATCATGTCCATATATATATTTACCGCCTTTATATATTTACATTTCTGATCTCCCATGGAGTTGCTTCGTGGTGGTTGATCATGTCTTTATATATATATATATATATATATATATATATATATATATATATATTTACAACTTATATATATATAACGCCATCGCTTTTCATATAAACTGCGGTATCATGTGAGCCTATGAATCATGTGATCACAGATTCAGTCTATTGAATCTCGATTCGGTTCCCGTGATGGACATTTTAAGCTGTAAGCAGCTTGTACATTATTTACGGTGTCTGAATTTCCTTAGATGGTTGTCATGCCCATGAGGAGTTCGGCACTGTTGTATATTATTTTCTCGAAGATGCCTCGCATTTCAAAAATAAAAGAAAACAAGCCGAACATTTAATAATAAAATGGAAGTATGAAAAGGTCTCAATTCCTATTGAGCACAAGGTTTGAAAAACCTTTTTTTATAAAACATCATTGTTATATCTTGCTTAAAACTGAATTTTTGTATAAATTCAAACCCTTTGTATATAGGTGCGAACGAGGCCTCACACTACTTTCAAAGAATTGCACATTGATCCATACACACACACACACATTCATATAACAGTTTCTTGAAAAGTGGCGGTCACCGTGGCAACACAGATGTCGGGGGGTGCCTAACACCTTCCTTCCGCATAATCAAGCCCCCAAACCCAAATGAATCTCTATTTCACAGACACGTTTAGCAGTGTTACATCACTGGGTCAATGTGCAAACCTTTTTCGGTTGCGTTGGTGCAACTAGTTAAAAACACCAACTGGCGACTATTAAAGTCAAATCGTCGACATTACACATGTCGGACCTTTTTCACTTGTTTTTTCAAACAAATTTCACCTAACGATGAGAACACCAAAGAACAAGTAACGAAAAGGGACAACTAAAAATCCAGACGTCGACAGGTGGCGACTCTGCTAGGGACTCCAGTAAGAGGGTTTAAGCCGCTACTACAAGCTTTTCAAAACTGTTATATGTTTGTGTGTGAATGTTGCATTTACATTTGTAATGAATGTGTACGAATGCATTTTACTTACTGCACTGCAATTTATCTATTTGTGATATTAGTGGTTCTCACATGTCATCATTTTTATAAACGGTGAGACACATTGTATGTGAATGTATGTTGTGTGGTTCCTCCACTAGGAGGTTGTGACACCACCAAATTCGATACTTCCATTTCCACAGGATTTGGTGTTCACTGTACAAACATCATCTATCTATCTACCCATAAATAAATGCAAACCATGCAATAGATAGAAATAAATAATAAATCTATCCCCTTATAGGGTTACATCAACTGAATAATAAATAAATCCCAGGTTTCTCTAACCTTAAATCATCTGTGCGGAAACATAAACAAATAAGTTTTAAATAACATCAATTCTAAATATCATTACATAACCACATAAATAATCAGTCTTCATTACTTGCTAATCTTGCCTTTGCCCTTACTAGTGGAAGGTTAAATACGCTTTTCGTTTTAATCGCAATGTTATTATTATGCAAGAGTGAGCACGATTGCCCACAAGTATAACAATATAACAATGAATAATAACATGCGAGAGAAATAATAACTTCTGATATAAAGCTCAACTTTTGAATCAAGAATGAATAACAAGAATCAAAAGAAATTCTGATGGTCATAAGACCTTGAACTATGTCCTAGGTTGTTAAGTGTTATTACTCGAAACCTTTAACATGATCATAAGACTATGGACTCTTCTTCTCGCATTTTGGGGATCAACCCTTAGTACCATCACTCAGGCACAATATCTTAACGCTAAAAGCGTAAATAATCCCCTATCTGAGGTTGTTCATCTCGGCTTTTGACATTCGAATCCGCACCAAAAGGAATTTTGGTTTGGATAATTCATCAAGGGTTCTAAAATTTAGAACGCTCATCAACTATGGACTAGTCAGATCAATAAGGGTTCGCTAGTCTAACAAGGTTTAACAGTGAATGAATATTTAACTTGAATAACATCTAAAAAGGTATACAATAGAATAAATATTGTATAACAACATCATGCTTGAAGTTTAATAAGCTTTAATATATAAGACAGGCTTGATAAATAGTAATGAGAACTTGCTCAATATCGAAAGATGAATTAATCAACTTATATAACAATAACAAGTAGGATTAGGAAACTTGCTCAACGAAAAGTTTAGGGTAAGAAACTTGCTCAACGTAAATGTAGAGTTGGAAAACTTGCTCAATGTAACAAGATAAGGTTTAGAAACTTGCCTCAAATGCCTCAGATTACACTTAAACAAACTCGTTCTTTGAATTAAATCCTACATACCAATTACGTTCACAATATCAGTCAATAACAACGTACTAACATCATAACTTTACTCTTTGTTTAACTCGAATTGAAGACTATACTTAGTCAATTATTACACTTAG
Organism: Panax ginseng; assembly: GCA_020205605.1. Classification (NCBI taxonomy): domain Eukaryota; kingdom Viridiplantae; phylum Streptophyta; class Magnoliopsida; order Apiales; family Araliaceae; genus Panax; species Panax ginseng. The sequence continues at coordinate 46,408,870 of CM035137.1, forward strand.
TGTAAAATTAAGACTTCACGAAAAAAATAAACTAATTATGCATTCAATCATTCAATCCACATGTAATTGTGTTATGGACATGTTAAGAATTTATTTTAACATCTCATTATAGGTCTAACAAGTTTTTATAATCATTAAACTAAGTTGCTATCACATTTCCATACTTGTACACTCTTAAAAACTCATTTCTGACCATTCTGCTAAGTGGCAATCATGCACGCCACTTTTATATTATATCTTGGCAAGGCCAAGGCCGTGGCTCTGCTGGCTCAGTCATACATGGCGCTATGGCATCATCTGGCATGGGCATCGATGCTAGGGTTGGCCTGGCAATGCCGCGGTGGCGTTAGGCGGCGGCCATGGACATCGATTCTGGAGTTGGCCACGCACACACTCCGCAATTTGATTCCCATTAAATGAAGAACACAGAGTTCAGCGAATTAAACACTACATGATCATTAATTCACCAAATTAAACATACCCACATGTTAGAATTTATATATAATCAATACCCAACGTTTATAGAGTGATTTTAACCCATTAAAACACATAATCACAGAATTAAAGCATCCAAAATGTACTGTTCTCACAATTGTAGTCCTTAATTAAATCCAACCAGCTTCTTTGACGCATGTTCAAGTCTTTTTGTGTAAAAATATATTTCAGACTCTTATGATTTGTATATATTTCACACTTCTCCCCGTAGAGATAGTGCCTCCAAATTTTCAAAGAAAAAACTACTGCAGCTAACTCCAAGTCATGGGTCAGATACCCCGTCTCATAATCTTTCAGTTGTCGCGACGCATACGCAATGACTCTGCCATTCTGCATAAGCACACATCCAAGTCCTTTATGCGACGCATCACTATAAACCACAAAATTTCCCGTGTCATCTGGAAGAGATAACACAGGTGTTGAACTCAACCTCCTCTTTAATTCTTGAAAGCTTTCCTCACACTTCTCCGTCCAAAAAAATTTCACCGATTTCCTAGTCAAATTCGTCAGCGGAGTTGCGATCTTGGAAAAATCCTGAATAAATCTTCTGTAATAACCCGCCAATCCAAGAAAACTTCTTACTTCCAACGGCGTCTTCGGCTGATCCCAGTTAATCACAGCTTCGACTTTGGAGGGATCCACTGAAATTTCGTCTCTATCAATCCCATGCCCAAGAAATTGTACCTTTCAATTCGAAATTCACATTTCAAAAACTTAGCATACAACTTCTCTCTCTCAATGTCTCTAATGTCAACCTCAAATGCTCTTCGTGTTCTTCCTTGGTTTTTGAATATACCAAAATGTCATCTATAAATACCACTACGAATTTGTCCAAAACGGCTTGAACTCCATTCATTAAGCTTCATAAATGTTGTAGGAGTATTCTTTAGACCAAATGACATTACCAAAAATTAAATAGTGACCGTATCAGTATTCTAAACGCGTTCTTCTTGGTACATCCTCTAGTCTCACCTTCATTGATGATAACCACTTCTCAAATCTATCTTTGAAAATATCTTGCTCCTTTAATCGATCGAACAAGTCGTTCGATTCACGGTAATGGATACCTATTCTTAATCGTGACCTTATTCAATTCTCTGTAGTCTATGCAGAGTCGCATTGTTCCATCCTTTTTCTTCACAAATAAAATTGACGCTCCCCACGGTGATACGCTTGGTTGAATATACTTCTTGTCCAGTAATTCTTGTAGTTGGACCATCAGTTCTTTCATCTCTACCGTTGCCATTCGGTATGGTGCCTTCGATATTGGGGCCGTTCCTGGAGCCAAATCGATAACGAATTCAACTGCTCTATATGCTTATTAGATCTTTACTCAATCTCTAAAACATTTATGACTTAACTAAACATTTAATCATAACTCACTTAACACATTACTTGAAATAAACTTTGATATTTCATTTAATTCAAAAGTTTTACATAAAAATATAGCATCATTGCTATTTACATCAACTATCCTGAGATAAGGAATCTACAGGATTTAAAACATCAACATATTCCTTTGTTTATAATCACATCGAATTTACATCATTAACTATCAAATAGTTTTCACATATTTAAACTAATACTATCACTGTCTGTTAAGGCGCTGGATGGCCTTGCTACGTTCCTCCTCCATGATGCCGCACATCGTTCTGCGATCTAGCATATATGATGGTAGATCCTCAAACTGGATTGGATACTTCCTAACTCGATCTTGGACCGCATCCATTGCATTTTGTAGTGTAGAGTACGTCTCTTCAAGTTTAGCCTTCTTCGCACAACGATCATCTTCTGCAAAATCAGCACGACGTGACTCTCGTACCCAGCCCTCCTCTGCTATGGCAAGCCTCTCTGAGCTCTCCTTCAGATCCTTCTTTAACTTCTCTATTTCTACGGACTTATCCTCATTCCGACCCTTCTCGTGAACCAGATCCCACTCAACGCTTTCCCAAACGTGTGAAGAGTCACAATCTCTCATCCTTCCGCTTTCAATAGTAATCATTGACTAACCGCCGCTTTCGGGCCAGATCCCGAACAGTATCCTGCAACTCTACGTTACGATCATAGAGTGCATCATACATCTCTGCATCAATGGAGTTCAGTGGGAACTCCTCTTCTTCCTCTTCTTCTACCTCTTCCTCAGGATCCTCCTCTGGATCAGTCTCCGGCTAATGCTCCTGACCAGCAACAGTGATCAACGGAGATGGCTCTCTCTGTACAAGTTGTTCCCTGACGACATGAAAGTCTCAGGGCTCCTCCTCTATAGGTAATCGGGGTTCCTCCTCCCCAACTCGACTAGCTCCTCCAACATCCGACATCCTGACAACAAAGTTTTAAGTTTTAGTTACTAATCCGTGCTAGCGAACACATAGATTAACACATAAGCACATAAAGTCTTTTATTATCTTTAATGAATTTAAAAATTCATTTCTTAGAACTCGATAAGAGTTTACCACTACTATGTTCTCAATCTCCTACAAGGCTACTACCTAAGGTTGTTCCCCCCACCTAAGGTTCATAACCTTACAGCTTTGATACCAACCTATGACACCTCCAAATCCGATACTTCCATTTCCATGATTTGGTGTTCATCAGACAAACACCATCTATCTATCTACCCATAAATAAATGCAAAGCATGCAATAGATAGAAATAAATAATAAATCTAAGCCCTTTATGGGGTTACATCAATCGCATATTAAATAAATCCCAAAGTTACTCTAACCTTAAATCATCTCGTAAGTAAACATAAACAAATAAGTCTTAAATAACAACAATTCTAAATATCATTACATAAACACATAAATAATCAGTCTTCATTACTTGCTAATCTTACCTTTTCCCTTACTAGTGGAAGGTTCGTCTGCTCTTTCGTTCTTAACTGCAATGTTATTATTACGCAAAAGTGAGCACGATTGCCCACAAGTATAACAATATAACAATGAATAATAACATGCGAGAGAAATAATAACTTCTGATATAAAGCTCAACTTTTGAATCAAGAATGAATAACAAGAATCAAAAGAAATTCTGAGGGTTATAAGACCTTGAACTATGTCCTAGGTTGTCAAGTGTTATTATTCGAAACCTTTAACAGTCATAAGACTATGGACTCTTCTTCTCATACTTAGGGGGATCATCCTTTAGTACCATACTATGCACAATATCTTAACGCTAAAGCGTAAATAATCCCCTATACAGGGTTGTTCATCTCAGTTTTGACATTCGAGTCCGCACCAAAGGAAGTTTGGTTTGGATAATTCATCAAGGGGTTTTGAAATTTAGAACGCTCATCAACTATGGACTAGTCGGATCAATAAGGGTTCGCTAGTCTAACATGGTTTAACAGTGAATGAATATTTAACTTGAATAACATCTAGAAAGGTATACAATAGAATAAATATTGTATAACAACATCATGCTTGAAGATTAATAAGCTTTAATATATAAGACAGGTTTGATCAATAGTAATAAGAACTTACTCAATATCGAAAGATGAATTAATCAACTTATATAACAATAACAAGTAGGATTAGGAAACTTGCTCAATGAAAGTTTAGGGTAAGAAACTTGCTCAACGTAAATGTAGAGTTGGAAAACTTGCTCAATGTAACAAGATAAGGTTTAGAAACTTGCCTCGTGTGTAGATTACACTTCAACAAACTCGTTCTTTGAATTAAATCCTACATACCAATTACGTTCACAATACCGGCCAATAACAACGACGTAAACATCATAACTTTACTCTTTGTTTAACTCCGAATTCATGACTATACTTAGTCAATTATTACACTTAGTGTAAAATTAAGACTTCACGAAAAAAAATAAACTAATTATGCATTCGATCATTCAATCCACACGTAATTGTGTTATGGACATGTTAAGAATTTATTTTAACATCTCATTATAGGTCTAACAAGTCTTTATAATCATTAGACTAAGTTGCTATCACATTTCCATACTTGTACACTTTTAAAAACACATTTTTGACCATTCTGCTAAGTGGCGCTGCGGTGCCACTTTTATACTATGTCTTGTCATTTGCGGTCTTTGTCATACTGCGGCTACAGTACAATATGGCGTTGTGGCGTCTATGACGCGGGGCATCGATCTTTGGGGTTGGCGTTATATAGCGATGGCGACTGGCGCATGACATCATCTTCGAGTTAGCGCATGCCATGACACTCCACAATTTGATTCCCAGTTCGCGAAGAACACAGAGTTCAGCGAATTAAACACTACATGATAATTAATTCTCCAAATTAAACATACCCACATGTTAAAATTCATATATAATCAATACCCAACGTTTATAGAGTGATTTTAATCCATTAAAACACATAATCACAGAATTAAAGCATGCAAATTGTACTTTTCTTGATGTTCTTTAGTTTTGAACATAAATCCTAAAATTCAACGCCATACATTCATTATAAGACCAAATCCACCCATTCAACTTTCATTTAGTTCATTTTAGCATGCATAATCACATATTAGTGGAAATTTTGTAAAACCATTTATGTTTGACATACTAAAAACACGTATAAGGCCATATGGCCATATAACATACTCTTGAATCTTTTACTGTATAATTTCATGAAACTGAAGATATGGAAACCCATATAATATACAATAATCATGTTATGCTACTTGAATTACTACATATATTCCTACAACAACACCATTTTCCAATTACAGAGACTTACGTAATGAATGAAAGCCATATTCATGAAAACTTTAAAAGACGTAAAATAAAAATTTGGGTCAAGAGGATTACCCAAGCGTAGATGAACAAGGATGACAATTCTCTCTACTACAATCACAATACTCACAATCATTCTCAAAAATTTCTCAAACTCTCTCTCAGATTTCTCTCTCATAAGCTCTCTGACTTAGGCAAATAATGAAGAAAAGAGAAGACGTCCTGATAAAAAGAGAAGAATCGACGCAAGATTGGTGGTCGGCTACCCGATCCATGGGGTTAACTGCCTCCAACTTCCCTTAGTGCCATGTTTGGCTAACATAAAGGGTTTTAAAACCATTTAATTTAATAAACTTTATCATATAGTTTAATTAATGTCACATCTATTATAAAATAAATCAATATCTTATATAATTTATTTTAAATAAAATATAATAATTTCTCAATAATGCACATAGTCACATAATTAAATTTCTCATTTAATAATAATATTAAATTATTAAATCTCTAATTAATAATTAAATTAATTAAAATAACATAGGCTTATTAAATATTTCTTTTAATTCAATAAGCTCACATAAATATGTACATCGAATAATAAAATTCTCCACTTCAATTTAATAAATATAACACATATAATTATATTAATCTATCACAACTTCATCAATTAATTAATTAATCTAATAATTAATTCATCAAAAATATTTATTTAATCCACTAAATATTTAAATTAAATTACAAAATCTCTTTGCTTGTCACAGTAGGTTATCCTGTTGGTGTTTGATTATCGGACTCGTAGGGAGACTAATTCCAACGAGGCTCAGAAAGGCACAACCTGTTTCGCCCAAATGAAAGACCGTAATAACTTCCCGTCAAGTAGATTGCGATGATCTGGGACCTTCATGCCAAAAATCCATGAGAGTAACCCTAACATATGTCAACCTCTGATAAACCAAACGCGGAGGAAAGTATCTTCATGCTTTCCATTTTTTAATTACTTATAAAAGCATTTACTTGTAATTTTATTCCATGTTCATATTTATGTAATGGAAAATATGAAGAATATTTGTGCATACATAACACCCATTTTTGCAGGACAATATTCCTAAAATGGGCATATTATAATAGCATTTACATTATCCCTAAGACTAAAAAACATAAGTCTTTTTGTAGGGAAATCATTGGGCCTTTTACCCGCTCAAAATCCAAAAAGGCTACGAGCCTACAGCCAATCATATCTTCTTCTCACCAATCTAATTCTGTTTCTCGAGAAGAATTTGACGGATTGCGTAAACAAATTACGGATTTGGTTGTTCTGCTAAAAGAATTGCATCAATCTACTCAGGGTACAAAGATACCTACACATACAGAATCCTCTACACAAAGAGGAGCTCAAGGTTTGGAAAAAACAATTTCAGAACCTCAGTTGGATACGACCAACAAAGACCCTGAAAACACCCATCTCAAAGAAGATCCAGACACCGGTGATATCAGGAAGAAGGTTCTCTAAATGGATGAAACTATTCGTGCTCTTAAAGGGATTGGAACGCATAGAAGTGTCTCATATGTTGACCTTTGTATATTACCTGGTGTTCATTATCCAGAGGAATTCAAAACCCCTGAATTCGAAAAATATGATGGATTAGGGGATCCTTGTACACATTTGAAGGTATTCATTGGAGAACTTGGATCTTATGCAGAAAATGAGAAGCTCAGGATGCAGCTGTTCTAGAAGAGTCTGATTGGAGAAGCCCATTCATGGTATACCAGATTAGACAACTCAAAGATCCATAAGTGGGAAGAGCTAGCTCACGCCTTCCTCACTCAATACAGTTTTCAATCTCAGATGGCTCCTGACCGGTATCAGATTACCATGGTCAAGAAACAGTTTAATGAGTCTTTCATAGAGTATGCTCAAAGGTGGAGGCGCCTTGCTGCTCAAGTTATTCCTTCCATGACAGATTCAGAAATGGTTATGACTTTCATAAACATATAGGAAACTCAATTCTATGAGAGAGTTTTAGATGGTATTGGCAAACCATTCTCTGAAATGATCAAGCATGAAGAGATGGCTGAGATGGGATTGAAGTCAAGAAAAGTTCAAGACCTAGACGCTCTTAAAGCGATTCTTGTCGAGCACATCCAAATCGATCTTATGGAAACAACCCTCGGAGGGTCCATAAAAAGAAAGAGGAGGATGTTTCCGTAATACTACAAGGATAGAAAGGCAGTCAAAACATGCCTATACAGAGGAGAAGCTACTCCCCTTTCCAAGCACAGTCTTCAAACGTTCACACCCTTAGTGGACTCGCTCGAGAATATTCTTGCTCTTCTGACTACTCAGAAGAAAATCACACGTCTTCTTCCAACAGCCAACCCTAATGGCAGGGGTTTTAATGCTACTTGAAAGTGTGCTTATCATGTCGGAGCACCTGGACATGATACTCGAGATTGTTGGGACTTAAAACACAAGATCCAAAATTTAATAGACAACGGTGAGATCGTGGTCACCAAACCAGATCAACCTCATGTGCAAGACAACCCTCTTCCTCAACACAAAGAAGAAGAGGTCAACGTGATTAGTTGGAGCGCTGGATAGAGTTCCAATTTTAATCTATGAATCATCCCAATCCATCAAAGACTTGCAGCACAGATGGGATTATGAAAAGTTCCAATTTGCTATGGAAAGGAAAGATGAAAGCTCTTTGCAAGCAAATTGAGCAATTATGTAATCGGTGACCCACCAAAGATCAAGTCACACGTCAATTAATCAGCCAAGAGCATGTCTATCTCCTTCTTTTTGTTATGAATGCTCCACCATCACCTTCAGAAAGAGAAGCTATGGAGGATAAGGTTGCAAAGAGAGCAAATGTTAAACCCCGTTGAGATTTTTCCAATTAAAGGGAATTTACCTATCTTGGCCAATCTATGGAGGACATATTTCAATGTTGATCAATGAAAGAAGAATTACATCCCATCTACCTCCAATCAATCCCCGTTCAAGTCTGTTTAACTCTGATGGAGTATGTCAATATCACTCACATTCTCGCGGTCACAACACAAAAGAATGATGGGCACTCCGCCATCTCATTCAAAATCTCATTGATAGCGGTGTCCTGCAGCTGTCAGACGACACTATGCAACTCGAGAGTGGGAATACATGTCCTACCAAATGGAAGGGATCAGTAGCAGTTATATCCGCTGAGGATGATGAGACTGTTAAATCATTTCCCATACAAGTAATTCAACTCAAAGGAGTTGACAATCCTTTGAAAGTGGCCGCACCAGAGCCAATTTCTTTACCTTTCAGACCACAATATCTTATTTTCACTTACAAAAGTTCCATGGAATTATGGAGAAGTCAAGGATCTACGCCTCATACTATCGCTACAAAGGTTCAAGGAAAATCCACTATATCTTCCTCGAGGGTGATGAAACCCGCCATCAAAGCAAAGGGATGATTCCTATGGAGAAGATTGAAAAATTCCTCCGCACTATGGGCCATAATGATGCCAAGGTGGTTTTAATCTTAAGAGAAGCTCCATATCGATATCAATATCAAGACTTGGTTTTCTTTCCGAGGATCACCTAAGATCTTATTGAAGGTTTTGGAAGAAGCCTACTTATCGAAATCAGTGGATGTGGAAAAATTTCAACATATGGTTTATAACATTTTCAACAATAATGTGATATCCTTCATCGATGATGACATACCGCCTCAAGGGGGACCTAAGTTATCGCAACCCATCAGACATTGCGCTTTTATCGTCCGTATATCTTTCATTGAGTTTTGATAGATGGAGGTTTGTCTCTGAATATCTATCCTTTTGCCACCTTAGTAGGGGTGAACGTCAATCTCAAACGGATCCAAAGCAGCCATACGATTATCAAAGCTTTTGATGGATCCCAACGAAATTTCATTGGAAAGATTGGGTTGCCAATCGAGATTGGTCCAAATACATTCAATATATCCTTTCCTGTCCTCAGAATAGACTCAGGATACAACCTGCTATTGGGGAGACCATAGATCCACATGGTTGGAGCTGTTCCTTCCATACTACATCAACAACTCAAATACATTGTCAACAACAGTCTAGTCACTGTCAATGTTAAGCCTGAATGTCCTGAACAAGGAGATCTGCCAATCATCAGCTTCAAATTAAAAGTTGAGCTAGCCATTTTTCATACCTTAGAAGTGAGTAATATACAATATAATATACAATACCAACCTATTGGAGCACCACTTCCCAAGCCCAAGATTTTTGCCGAGGTTATGTCGGCCACTCAAGAAATGATGTGATTGGGTCATCAACCTGGACAAGGGCTTGGTAAAAATTAGTAAGGTATTAAGCACCTTATTCAAGTGTCCAAATAAACGGACAAGAGGGACTAGGCTATTCTCGCCGGCCCACCATATGAATCCTCATAAGCACAAGTAGGTTCCTCAAGCTTCGCCACACGTTAATTTTTTCCATCTCGCACTGCATGAGTCGACATAGCTTCCAATAAAGGTTCCAAATTTCATTTTATGACTATGTTTGTTCCCCAAACCAAAGACCATTAAAAGCAAAAGAGGTGCTAATTCCCGATCCCGAAGTGGAAGAAAGGGAGCAAAACGTAAACATGACATCGCCTTGATGATGTCAGTATACGATCATTGTCCATGATGATCATACAAACAGATATACCCCTGATGATGATTACCCGTAAGTCATGGTTATCATTTGGGATAAGGAGGACAATGACAATCCTCCATCACGCGCAATTCATCAGACTTTGCCTCGACAATTGGAGTAGCACTCCATGCATTGGTCGATGAGGGTAAAATGGGCGTAAAATTCCTTTGCCCTGTAGATAACTTTAATTGCTTACTTTTCTATACAGTATTAGCAGTTATTTTATTAGTACATGCTAACACTTGTGTATGATTGAACAATTTCATATATTAAGTGAAAGCATATTTTGTTTCAGGACTATGAATATAGATGTCCCTGTACTTGCTGATGAGGTGCCTTCTCTCCACAAGGGCTGTAACTTTGATGCAAAGTTGGACTCAGACTTGATAGAAATACAAGAGGACATTGAGACACCTCAAGAGATTAAGGAATGGTTCACAGAAAAATCTAAACCCAACCTTGACCAAACCACTTCTTTCAATCTTGGAACCTTAGAAAGCCCTAATTTAATCCAGATTGGTTTAGACCTCACCCCAAACCAATCGGAATGAATGACATGGTCATAGCTTATTAACCCAATTCCGTGGATGTGTTTACATGGTCTCATGAAGACATGGTGGGTTTGTCCACTGACATTGTTCTTCATCACCTTCCCATTAAAGAAGGATTCAAGCAAATCAGACAGAAACTCAGGCAATTGAAACTTGAGTGGAGTTTAAAGGTTAAAGAAGAAATTGTGAAACAATTTCAAGCTGGCATTATCATGGTGTCTACCTATTCGGAGTGGATATCCAACATTTTTCCCATGCCTAAACCAGGAGGAAAGGTGCTTGTTTACGTGGATTACCGGGATTTAAACAAAGCTTGCATTAAAGATAGCTTTCTCGTACCCTTCATCCACATTCTCATTGATAATACTGCTCAATACGACATGTACTCCTTTGCGGATTGCTTTACGGGGTACCATCAGATTATGGTCACTGAGTAAGACCGTGAGAAAACTACTTTCATCACGCCTTGGGGAACCTTTTGTTATAAAAGGTTGTCATTCGGCCTCATCAATGCCGGGGCAACCTATCAGCGAGCTATGATGGCTCTTTTCCACGATTTAATGCACAAGGAGATAGAGATCTATGTGGATGGCATCATTATCAAATCCCGAAAGGAGGAAGACAACTTAGATCATCTCAAAAAACTTTTCAACAGGTTGCGTAAATACAACTTGAAGTTAAATCCATCCAAGTGCGCCTTTGGTGTTAAATCAGGTAAGTTGCTAGGTTTCCTCGTCAGCCACAAAGGGATTGATCTGGATCCCACCAAAATCTAGGCCATTAAGGAAATGCCCATTCCTTAGGCAGAGAAGGAAATACGGGGATTTTTGGGAAGAATAAACTTCATTAGTAGGTTTATCTCTCAACTCACAAAGAACTCGTGTGAGCCCATCTTCGAAGTTTTAAGGAAGAACTCCTCCATGAAATGGAATGATGAGTGTCGAAAGCCTTCCTTACCATTAAAGAGCAAATGGTTAACACTCCTATTTTGGTACCACCTGTGGATGATGTTCCCCTATTCATGTACCTGTCCATTAATGACAATGCCATGGGCTGTATGCTGGGGTAAAAAGACGATAGAGAAGATATGTTGTGCTTTAGCATGGGCTTCCATGAAGTTACAGCATTACCTCCATGATAACACAACCCATCTCATATCCTGCATGGATCCTCTCAAGTATGTGTTCAGTAAGCCCATAATGAATTGTCGACTGTCCAGATGGCAGTTGATCCTACAACAATTTGACATTGTTTACGAACGCAAAAAGTCTATCAAAGGTCAAGGAATTGTGGATCAACTCGCCGCCGCACCGCAAGCGTGATATAACAAACCCCTTAGAAACATACTTCCCCGGCGAAGGGGTAATGGTAGTTCAAAGAACATCATCAAGACGATGCATGCCACACATGGAAAATGTATTTTGATGGAGCTAATAACACGTAAGGCTCTGAGCTAGAGCGCTTCTCGATTCAAAGACGGGGAGCAAAGATCCCGTCACCGTCAAATTAAAGTTTGTCAGAACCAATAACACAGCTGAGTATGAAGTATGTATCATGGGGCTAAAACTTGCCCGTTCAATAGGTATTAGACGGTTAACTGTCCTTGGGGATTCTGAATTGGTAATCAAATAATCCACGGGAATCTTTCAAACCAAAGAATTACATTTGCTGCCTTACCATCGACAAGTTTTACAGATAGCTTTGGAGTTCGAAGAAATCTCCTTTCTACGTATTCCTCGTAATAGGAATGATTTTGCGGATGCACTAGCAACGTTGGCCTCCTTGATTCATATACCTGACAAGGAAAACATGCCAAGCATCATATTTGCCCTGCAAAAAGCCCCAACTTATGGGAACTATGTTGGAGAAGTATCGAATGAGTTACCTCCCATCCACAACCCTTGGTATCAGCATATCAAGGAGTATCTGCGAGATGGATCTACACCCGTTGAGGCGAGCCTAATCGAAAAGAGGCAGATCCATCGACTTGCTATGAAATTCTACCTGAACGGAGATGTACTGTATAAGAGAGATGCAGGATTAGGTCTCCTTAGATGTCTGGATAAAGATCAAGCTCAGAGGCTCATGGATGAGATCCATGGTGGAGTATATGGCCCCCACATGAGCGGACCCTTACTTGTCAAGAAGATCCTCAGAACAGGTCATTATTGGCTCACGCTTAAAGCTAAATGTGATGATCACGTCAAAAGATGTTATCAATGCCAAATTCATAGGAATGCTATCCACGCCCTCCAAGGGAACTCCACAATTTGAGTTCGCTATGGCCCTTCTCAATGGGTCCCCGGCTTCTTGAATTCTATCTTCATCTTTGTAAATCACACAAAATGGGCCTTTCATACAACATCGCACTCGCTCCTCGCCAGATGATCTTCTACTTAATGCATCGCCTACCACATTCGCTTCCAGGATGGTATTGAATGGTGTGGTTGTAATCTTTCAACAGTTCAAGCCAACGTCGCTGCCACATGTTGAGTTCCTTTTGGGTGAAGAAATATTTGAGGCTTTTATGGTCTGAATATATCTCCACTTTTTCTCCATATAGATAGTGCCTCTAGATTTTTAGCGCGAAAACGACTGCTGCCAACTCTAGATCATGAGTAGGATAATTCCTCTAATATTCTTTAAGTAATCACGAGGCATAGGCTATGACTTTCCCACTTTGCATGAGAACACATCCTAACCCTTTGCCTCAAGCATCATCAGAGATAACAAATCCATCGTAACCGTATGGTATTGTCGTAACAAAATCAAATAAGTCTCCTCTAAGCTCTTGAAAACTCTTCTCGCATTCCTCACTCCATACGAATTTTGTATCTTTTTCGAGTCGATGAGTTAATCTGAGTAGCGATTCGAGAAAATCCTTCCACGAATCTCCGATAATAACCAAATTTAAGCCCAAAAGCTACGCACTTTGGTCACCGCCTTTTGGTTGCTCCCAACTTTGTATTGCTTCAATCTTCGTCTTCGTCAACAGATACTCCATGTTTTGACACCACGCGCCCAAGGAATGCTACTTCAAGCCGTAACTCCCATTTCTTTAACTTAGCATAAAGCTTATTTTCACGGCCTTTGGAGTACCAAATTTTCAAATGGTGCTCATGATCTTCATGACTTTTGAATATATGAGGATGTCATCAATAAAGATAACAACGAATCCCGATCCAAATATTCCTTGAATACTTGGTTCATCATATCCATGAAAGCCACAGGAGCATTAGTCAATCCAAAAGACATGACTAGGATTTCATAATGCCCGCATCGAGTTCAAGGCGCCTTTGAATATCCTCGGCCCAATCTTCACTTAATGACATCAAGAACGAAGATCGATCTTTGAAAAGAATTATGTTCCTTGCAACTAGTCAAAAGGTCATCAATGCGAGGTAGCGGATACCTATTCTTGATGGTGACATGGTTCAATTCCCTAGTAGTAAATACAAAAGTCGCATACTCCCGCTCTTTCTTCTTTACAAATAAAACAGAGCACCCCAAGGAGATGTACTAGACGAATGAAATCGATGTTCAACAACTCCCTCAGAAGTTGGACCTTTAACTCCCGGTTCAATAGAGTCATTCAATATGGGGTTTTAGAAATGGACTTTGTACCAGGTTCAAGGTCCATAAAGAATTCAATTTCACGTTCTGGGGGTAGACCGGGAAGTTCTTCAGGAAATACGTCAGGAAATTTACTAACAACAATAATATTATTCAAATTTGACGTGTCTTTATTCAAATCCATAACATGGGCTAAGAAAGCTTGACATCCATTTTTCAATAAATGAATAGCTTTATGACTTGATATGACAGTGATTGATTTTAGTGGTTTAGTTGCTTGAATTCGTACAACAGGTTGGTTAGGAACATGAAAACTAACAACCTTACGAAAATAATTAATTTTGACATGATGAGTAGTTAACCAATCAATTCCTAAAATCACATCAAAAGTAAGTATATTTAAAGAGATAAGGTCAACAGGTAATGTGATGGTGCCAATTTGGATCAAACAAGATTTATAAACAGTGGAAGTAATGAAAGTTTCTCCTAATGGAGTCTCCACAGATAAATCAAAGTCTAATTTCTCCAGAGTTAAGTTTAAACGTTGAGCACAAGTAGGAGAGATAAATGAATGGGTAGCACCCCAGATTCAGTAAGGTATAAACTTCACAAGAATTTATGATTAGCTTACCCGTGATCACCTCTTTTGGGTTCCTCAAATTTTGACCGGCACGACAAACGCCTTCCGTGAACCGCTTGACTTTTACTTTTCTCGGGACAACCTTTTGAGTCACCATCCCCCGGACTTGGTTTTGATACCGCATAATCTCGAAAGTGATATGTCCATCTTTTCCACAATTATAGCATACCTTGAACTGCTAGAACAATTTGGGCTAGTATGTCCTTCTTTTATGATTTATAAGATACGACCGGTGGTCGCTTCCCTCCTTGGAACCATTCTTGTCATTGGTGTCCGACGCCTTCACATGGTCATTGTTGAATCTCCTCTTTTTAAAATCTTCTCCCGACTCACTTCTTCTATTCTCACGGCCATGTTTAAGCAAATGATCATTAGTGGAGACTTAGGTTTTCCTAAACTCCTAGCTATGCTAAACTTCGATATTTTGACATCAAGATAAATACGCACTATGTGCCTTTTAAAATTTTTATTTTTTTTATTTATTTATCACTTATGTACCATGTGATCTGGTGCAGAGATGATTAAAAAAAATGATGGAGTTATCAATGCAGAATTACTTGGTGTTGAATGTGATCTAAGGATCGTCACCACCACACTGAGATGATGTAGTATAACAAAGTCACCAAATGATTTAAATCCTCAACTGATCGTTAAATACAAAGGCGACATCATAACGCCATTCTCAAAAATGTTTTTATTGAAAGAAATTTTCCAAACCAAATTGTTTTGTCATGCTAATCAAGTAAGACTGAGCAGAATAACCTTTTATATAAAGGGAATATTTTAATTTGAGTATCTTTGATAGATACCCGAGATATTTGAGTATCTTTGCTAGATACCCAAAAAATTTGAGTATCTTTGATAGATACCCGAGAAAATAAGTTCATGATCTTATATGACCCCACAAAGAAAATTTTAAAACTTTTACTCTTGTGAGTGGTGAATTGGGTAGATGTGATATGTGTGAATGGTGCAAGCTATTTGGTGGTATACTTGTAAGGTGTAAGGTGAATTTCTGGGACTAAATTCTTAGAAGGAGGGTGAATGTGATAACCCGAGAATTTGGACAATTTAGTAAAATCTTAAATGATTGATTTAAGGTCAAATAATGTACCTGCATGTAAAAATAAGTGTATGCGCTTGATGTTATTGGGATCGAATTTTGAGAATTTCAAAAATTCTATGAAGGATATCGTAATTAAGTGTTTATGTGATTAAGTTCTCGTGTATATATGGTTAATGATGGGTTCGTAATGTGGTTATGGTTAAGGTCGACGGATAAATTATATCCGTGTCAAACCCTAAGAATATATTAAGAACGCCAACGCTCGCTTAGAAAACCCTAACGTCTCGATAAGAAACCCTGTAAATTCGGCTTCGAAAACCCTAGTTTCAGCCCGAATCCAAACCCTAATTCGGTGCATGAAACCCTAAATCCAGAACTTAATGGCATAAGTGTAAATAATTAAAAGATTAATTAGGTTAATCTTAACAAATTGATTACAAAAACCCTAATTCCAAATTTGAAACCCTAATGTCGATCCGAAAACCCTAGTTTCGATTCTCGATAAGTCAAGCCCTAATCTGGGAAATTAATGGAGAATTATAATGCTCTCTATCGCTATTATTATAATATTAATTAGGTAACGCTTAATTAATTAGCAAAAACTCTAATTTCCAAATTATCGAACTTAAACTTTTCCGTCAGAAACCCTAATGATGGATTTGAAACCCTAATTTATAATTAGGAAAAATGAAAGTGTTAATTTAATACTTTTAATGTTAATTAGGAATATAAATCCTAATTGTCAAGTTATTAGAAACCCTAATCTAATTGGGAAATCTAATTTCTAAAATTTAAATATTATTTTTATATTTAAAACCCTAATTTTTGGGTTATAAATTATAATGTACAAATTTGACCCTAAGTGCTTAATTAGCAATTTTAATTAGGATAAATTAGTCCTAATTAGCAAAGGTTGATTTATGATTAGAAATTATGATATAATTAGAAGCCCTAATTATAATTAGAAATCAAAATTTTCTATTTTAAAATTTAATTAGAAAATTTTTGAAATCCAAGTTGCTAAATTTTTAAGGGTTAAAACCTAAACCCTAAATTTGTCCAAACCCTAAACCCTAGATTGCTCAAAACCTAAACCCTAAGGCAATTTCTAGAAATTAATGGAAATGACATTTATGCCCCTTTTTAGATTTTTTTAGACAACTTGCAAATCTTGCTAAGTCAAGAGTTGTTCACCAAACCCTAGCCTAAACCCTAGCTTAGCCATGTGACAAAATCCAGCCAACCAGCCGAAATTGATCTGATCATAAGCAACATGCATGAATCAAAGCATTATATATAAGGTTTTGGAGAGAGAAAAGCACAAAAACATATCAAATTTCATTTTTTGCTCTCACCAACTCTCTCTCTCACTAAACCCACGAAAATCAGTAGTGGATCAGTCCTAGAAACAGCTCCAAGATCATCCATAAACAGATTGGAGAGCCAATATTAAAATCAAAGCATAAAGAGGTATATGAACCCTAAAATTTGAAATCTCATGATTTGTTGTTAAAAGTTGTAATTGATTGTTCAAAGATATGTAATAGGGTGTCAATTGAAGTTCTGGGTTGATAAATCATGAACCCATAACATCAAAGTGCATGAATTTAAAGTTTTTCAAAATCTGGAAATCTGGAAATCTGTGATTTTCAGTTAAATGTCAGATCTTATAAGTCCGTGTGTAGTAAGTGTTTTTGATGTTTAAAACTTGTAACATGTAGCCTGTTGTGTGATCTTTAAGTTGCAAAAGAATCGCACCCATCTATTATAGATCAAAAGTTATGTATGGCCAAAACCTCACGACCGAATCACAAGAACACGAACCCAAAAAATTTGAGCCCAACTTCCGTGTTCAAGTTCGATCAATGTATTTAACTCCCTGCTTTGATGTTTTAGTGTTATTATGCTTTATAGTTGTAGTATTACATTTTGTCTACAAATTGGAGGTGATAGATCACGTAAATCATGGCCGTAACATAGATTAATTTAAGTTTGAAAGTGACCACTTGAATCTGCTTTCGGCCCGTAATCCACTTGTCGTAAAGTTTGGAGGCTTTGATCTCCTCAGAGTAATGTTGTTTAAACCAAAGTGTTGGTTGAATGTCAGTAGTGTGACATATTGTCTACATGCTTAAAGTTTTAGATAGCCTAGAACATGCCAGATTGAGAGATAAAGCCAATAAAAACCACGACCCTCTCAAATTACGAAAAATTTCGGTTTGGCTCAAGAACACCTATAGCGATAGTAAAGTGTCGCTATAGGCTTTAGCTACACAGATTAATTAAATTATTTTCCAAAAATTCAAAAATTAATAAAAAATAGAAATAAATTCTAAAAATGACCAAAATGGTTTTAAAAATTATTTTAAATTATGAAAATAATATTCAATTAATTGAATATTTTTCTTTAATATTTATAATTATTTAAATATTAAATGTATTTAATTTATTTAATTAGTGTATTAAATAAATTAGAGAAAATGAATTAAAATTATGAAAATTATTTTAAAGCTTGAAAAATAGTTTTTAATTATTTTTAGTATATTTTGAAAATATTTAATATTTTTGAATATAAATGGTATTTATTTATTTAATTATTATATTAAATAAATTATTTAAAAATAGTTTTAATTCATGAAAAATCATGAAAAATAATATTATGGTAAAAGAAAATATTTTAAGTTATTTTTGATGACTTTTAATATTTTGATAAATTTCATTAATAATTTATTATTAATGGTAATTAGTTTATTTAATAATTATATTTTAATAAATTAAGGAAAATAGAATTATGTTTTAAAATCATTTAAAAATGATTTAAGTGTTATAAAATATTTTAAGTTATAAAATATAACTTTTGATATTTTGGCATGGAAATATTAATATTTTAATATTAATATTAATTATCTGATAATAGATTTAAATGTTTAAAATTTAAATAATTATGATTTTAAGGTATTAAAATATTTTGAAATATTATAATTACATTATAATATTATGTAATAATTTTCATTAATATTTTATATTAAATGAATATTAAGGATTAAGGAATTATGCGGTATTTAATTCATTTAAATACGATATTAATGATTGGAAAATCATGATAAATGGTAATAATTATTCAAAAATTATTACGAGCCTAGGAAAAATGTTTTGATCGATAAGAAAATTATCTCGTGATAATTGTTAAGTGTTCAGAAGAGTTTAATTGAACTTAACTCGAGTATTGTCCACTAAACCGCTTGGGATGATGTAATGATGTTAGTTTTAAGTCGACTAAAATAGTTTGACCTCGATATTAAGTCTTATGTGTCAGATAGACCGATAGGGTTATGTGTTATGTGTTTAGGTTATTCTATGTATATAAATATAACAATATTATAATCGTGATGATATTATTCTAATATCGAGATCTATATTATTAATATTAGGTCTTCTGCAAAGCGATATAAATTGTGTTATGGTTGTAATCAACTGCTCGTGCAAGTTTGTTCTTACTTAACTCTAATAAGAGTGTTTTATTCAAGCTTATGGTTAAATCATTGTTTGATTGCCATGAAAATTGTACTCAGACATCTTGCATGTATAAGTCGTATATGAAAGGTCGATCACCTTCATTACCAGCTTGGTTCGTAAATGTTTGTTCATGTTTAAAACTTGTTCACCAAAAGTTTGTTCCTCGCTAGTTCTCAATTATATTGATGAATTATAGCCACTTTATTATTCATACTCTTCAATCATGATATATCCTTATATTGTTGTATTTAAACTCATCAAGCAACTTTCATGCTCACCCTTGCTATATCATGATAAAACATTGCGTATAAGGCTAATGCGTCAATACAGAAAAGGTTAATGCCAAGTACAAATTTTGGGATAAATTGTACGACTATTTTGT
Source organism: Panax ginseng (assembly GCA_020205605.1). Lineage (NCBI taxonomy): Eukaryota > Viridiplantae > Streptophyta > Magnoliopsida > Apiales > Araliaceae > Panax > Panax ginseng. Next base: position 46,428,471 of record CM035137.1, read on the forward strand.
AATAAGATAGTTGAATAATATCTTATCCGATAGATAGCTTATGATTTGTGTTTAAGTTAAGGTTACTCGACCTTGGAGAATAATGTGTAATGTAATGTATAAACAATTTATGTTTATATCTTCCACAATTAGTAATAGAATTAGCGAACCGAATCCGCGGCGATTTGGAGCCCGGGTTCGGGGGACGCTACAAATATGGCTTAGTTTAAAGTTAAATTAAGGTTTAATTAGTTATTTAATTTATAAATTGACTATTGAAGTTGAAAGAGGATGAATAAACATAAACAAGGTACTTTCAATTAACTATTTTGGTTGAAAAACACAAGCATGTTGATGATTTTCACCGAAAATGTCAAAAGTAAAGTTTTAGCAAAAATAGTGAAAATTAATGGTTGTAATTTGATGTTTGTGTTGTTTAGATGGCTAGAAACGCTGCTAGAAAACATTAGATTATGTTTCAGAAACCTATTACACCTTAGATAGGTTAGTATGGTTGTTAGAAAGGAGCTTGAGGCCTAATTTGGCTTTCCGTAGAGAGTTACAGAGCATAAATTGGCAATTGCAAGAAGGACCTCCCTCAACTGCCCCCAAGTGGGTAATCTCTCGTGCCAATTTTGGAAAACAAAAAAACCGATGTAATATAGTTTACTAAAATGGGCATAACTTCTTCATACGAACTCGATTGAGGTAATTCAAAATGATTCTAAAGAGAATGAATAGGCCTATAACTTTTATTCTTTATGGTTTTCAATTTGAAATTGTTATGAAGGGTCAAAATGGCCATTGTTAGGACTATCAGGTATTTGGAGCCAATCGAGGGCGCTTGGATGCGCGAATGCAAGTGCAGTCCTTTGTGTATTAGTATAACTTAATGATAACATGTTGGACATGTAATAAGATGTTGTATCAAGTTGTTAATGTGTATGTGGTGCTATGACATGATCACTCAAGTTGTTGTAATAAAGCTAAAAAGTAATGTTCATGAAAAGATGTGATTTAAACATAAACTTAGTTAGTAGCTATACTAAAAGTAAGAAAGCAACTCATAAAGGTAATGTTAGTGTAACTAATTTGTATTGTCAATACATATGGTATTTGTAGGACTTGGGGTGAACGTGAGTAGTGATTGTTTAACCTACGCACGAGGCAAGTTCCCTAACCTTTGCTACTTTATTATTCAGCAAGGTTACTTTTCCCTGTTATGTTATGCAAATTCTCTATTTTTAATCTCTTGTTTAACGATTTATTGTCATGCAAGTTCTTTAAACCTCATTTATTGTTGAGCAAGTTAGTTAATCTTTATCTCTTTATTCAAAGTTTGTATTATTATTGTAAGAAGTGTGTTTATTCAGCTACTAATAACTATTGTTTGATCTTTGTTCTTCAATATCATTGTACTATCTTACGTTATTGTACCAAACTCTAAGTTTCTTAGCTTATTCTTTATCAATTCAACTAATCCTTAGTCGATGAATGTTCTAAACTCTAAATTACCATTGAAGTCTACCCAAACAAAACTTCCTTTGGTTTGTTTATATACTCACATAACTTTGAAAGCATGTCATCAATGATAACATTTGTTCAACTTAGAAATTGTTAATACTCTAGCCCTTATTGATTCATCGATATACCTTGTTCATGAAGATATTATAATCAAACCCTTGAATAGTTATTGGTTCCTATTTGATTCAACAAGTACTTGGTTGATGAGCGTTCTAAAAATCTAGACTTCTTTTGAAGTTAATTCCCAACCAAACTTCCTTTGTTCCGGAACCTGATAATCTAAGCTGAGATGAAAAACCCTATATCAGAGGATTATTTTAGAGCTACGCAATAGCGTTAAAATGTTTGCGTAATACATAGTACAAAAAGGGTCGATCACCGAGTACGGATGATGGTCCATATAGTCGCTTAGACTATTAAAGGTTACAAAAAAACACATGTGACCTAGGACATAGATGATGATTATAGTCTTTAGACTATTAAAGGTTAAAGTAGAAATACTTTTAAACCTAGAATAGAGTTCGTGGACTTGTGACCCTCAAAGATATTATTTGATGTTGTTATTTATTGTTAACTTAAATGATCATCATTCCTTTGAACTCATAGTCGCTGAATTAAAGTTTCTTGTTCTCGTAAGAATACTTTTACCGCTGAAAGATAAGTTAATTGTCATTCATAAAACGTTATTGTATATTATCCTTCTTGTGGGCAATTGGTTGCTCACTCTTGCACAAAATAATGCCGATAAAGTTAAGAAGTTTGAAGAGCTTTCACAAGCAAGGGCAAAGACAAGGACAAAGTGCTTGATTAGATGAAAATGTTTAATTTATATTTTATTTATGAAGCTTATGTAATAAATTTATTTATGAACATGTTTTAATTTTCCGTTGATGATTGTAATAAAGGTTAGATGACCTGTGATTTATTTGAGATTATGTAACCCTTTAATGGGAGATTTATTGTTTAAATTTTTGACTTTAATTATATCCTTGGTTTATGGGTAGTTAGTTATGATTTAATTGATGAAGGAACACCAAATCCATAGGGATGAAGTGTCTAGATTTGGTGGTGTCACAAGTTGGTATCAAAGCCTTAGGTTATGAACCTTAGGTGGGAAAACCTTACGCTATAACCTTCTAGAGATCGAAAATATAGAGGTGATAAACTCTTATCGAGTTCTAAGGAATGAATTGAGGGAAATTCATTGAGGATAAAATGATAAAAGACTTTATGTGCTTATGTGTTAATGACTTATGTGCTCACAAGTACTAAGGAGTAGCAAGTATTATACATACCAAGTTGTGAGGTTGTTAAAACTTTATTGCCTAAATGACTGATGAAGGAAGATAGGGATTAGGATCCCTGAAAAGTTTATACAAATCGAGTATGGTTTGATTGGGAAAACCATACCCGTTGTTTTCTCACAGCACTTGGGTATGAGCTTGAGTTTGAATGTGAGGATAAATTTGAGGTGAACAAGGTCAAGGATGAGTACGAGGAGGGGGACTTCTCAAATGAAGTGTATGCTCATAACATCGAAAGTTATATAAAAAAAAGGGTCGAGCAATTAGAAGGTCAAGTCAGAAGCACCGAAAGCCACGCTAGAGCAAGAAGATGTTATGACTCAAGACCTTACAGACAACATGCGATATATAGAGCGATATTAGCTCAAATTTTAATATTAAAGAGGATAATTATTAGTCGGGAATGAGATTTCGCAGAATGACTGGGAAAGAAGTCAAGAAAGCGCAAAAGAGCTAAAGACGCGTGAAGAAGGCTTCTAAATGCGTAGATCGTGTTGAAGACAAGTTGAAAAGGCCAAGCGGATGATGGGACTTAGAATTAAGTATTCTATTTTCTGTCTAGGTTGAGATTTATCTTTGGTATGTGATGGAGCATCAAGTGATCCTAAAATTTTATTATTACAGGATAAATAATATAAATAGTAGTGAGGCTATTTTGTGGTGTGGTGATGTAATAAATGAATAAATACATCATTATTTATTATGATATATTATGTGTTGTTTTAAAAGTGGTTGAGATAAGTTTGAAAGTTTTAATGTGTGGATGAACGATGATCTATTAGTTCGAGTTTTAAACTTGATGTTATCTTAGTCATAATATTAAACTTGATGTTTGTTATATTATATTAGTTTAACACTGCTGAATTCTAACGATAATTTATTCTGCATTATCTTAGTCATAATATTTCTTACTGGGCTAGTTGAGCTCACCCTTTTACTTTCATTGTTCTCTTCAGGAAATGAGAACGAAAGGTGGACTAGTCTGGGAACCAGAGTGACAATCTAGATATAGCATTAGTAGTCCTCACTATTGAGGACTCAATTGAGTGTGGATATTGTCTAGATGACAATATTTCTATTAAAACTCACAGCATATATTTTGTCGTATTTTACACGACTGTTGTATAATTAAGTTGTATTTGAATTTTATACCATGTATTTGGTGACTCAAGATGGGTGATGTATACCTATTTGGGGGCGCCACAACTTGGTATCGTAGCTTAGGATATGATCCTCGGCCGAGATGTGAGACAAGAACTAGAGGGGAGAGACGGGGAAGTCCTTTGCTAGTATGACCTACCTAAGTTTATTTGGCATTTAATTGCATGTCAATCGACCTTTGTTTTGTGGCAAGATTTGAAAATGGCATCCGAGAATGTTGAGATTAGCAATGGAGCACAGGACACCGTTGAGTCTCCACAGATCAATAATCAGGATAATGTGCATCAAGAAGGCAAAAATCCTAAGGCAAACAATAACACTGACCAGATGATGAACGATAGAATGTTCAGAGGCTTTATGAAATTTATGCAACATCAGGCAAGAGCGGCTCCTCAGACAAAATGCGTGTGGAAACATCACAACTCTCGAATCGGCCACCGCTAAGTAGGTCAAGGAACCGAGACCACCGGAGTTTTTTGAGAGAGCCAAAACCACTTAAGGCGAGACGTGATAAAATGTACTAACAAGATATTTGATGTCTTGGGAAGCTCCGAGAGCAAAAGTTCCTTTGCCACCTTCATGTTGCGTGTAGAGGCAGATTACCGTGGGAATCAGAAGTGTACTCAACCTACCGCACCAAGATGACTTGGGAGAAGTTCCAAGAACTGCTCAACGACAAGTACTTTTCTGGAAAGTATTCATCATATGAAAGAGGTATAAATCATTAAACCGAACAAAACAACATGACCGTGTCACAAAGACGGGGCCATATTTGCCGAGTTGTCCCTTGCCATATCCCCATTTGGTTGATAATGAGGAGAGAATGACACGGATATTTCTAAGAGGTTTGAAACCCGAGATACGCTAATACCTCATTTCTCATAAACTTTGCTTGTATTCGAGATGTTGTTAATATGGCTCGCTTATTGAGCGCCGATAATGAGTTAACCCAACCAAAAGAGAGCAAATTATAAAATGATAATACCAAAGGATAGCAACATCAAGCGGTGACAACAAGCGTGAGGGAATCAACATCCCGAAATGGTAACCACTTCGGGGTAATCATGGCCAAAACAATAAGAATGGACATTTCAAGAAGAGGAGATTCAACAAATGATGAAAGGCCCCAAAGATCAACACCGGCCATTAAGGAAGGAGAATAACCACCTATCATATGCTTCAAATGTGGAGGGGAGGGACACATCAGTCCAAACTAAGCGATGCCATCCAAAGCATGTTACAATTGTGGAAGAGAAGGCCACCTGGCCTGATTTTGTCGCAAATCAAGACAAATCCAAATTGGGATGGAGGCATCAAAGGCCATTCCAGACAAGACAAAATTGGTAGTTCAAGGGAGAGTGTTTGTCGTGACCTCCCAGAAATCAAAGAACATGAATGAGGTTATCACGGTAAGCTTATCATAAACTCTAGCGAAGTATATACCTTATTTGATACCGCTTTCTACCCATTCTTTTATTTTTCCTACTTGCGCCAACGCTTAAATTTGACTCAGAGAGAATTAGACTTTGACTTATCTCGTGGAAACTCGCTGGGAGAAACCTTCATTACATCCACTGCTTATAAGTCTTGTTTGGTTCAAATCGCACCTCACATTACCGTCGATCTTATTTCATTGAAAATACTTTCATTCGACGCAATTATAGGATTGATTGGTTAACTACTCATCATGAAAAATTAATTATTTTCGTAAGGTTGTTAGCTTTCATATTCCTAACCAACCTATTATGCTAATTCAAGCAACCAAACCATTAAAATCAATCACTCGCTATCTCAAGCAATAAAGCTATTCATTTATTGAAAAACGGATGTCAAGCTTTCTTAGCTCATGTCACGATCTAAACAAAAATACGCCGCTTTTGAGTGATATTTCAATTGTTAATGAATTTCCGACGATTCCCCTCAAGAACTTCCCCGCCTACCCCAAAGCGTGAAATTGAATTTTGTATCGACTTTTGAACCCGATACAAAAGCCGCTTCCAAATCCCCATATCGAATGGCTCCTATTGAACTTCGTGAGTTAAAGACCCAACTGCAGGAATTGTTAGACATCGGCTTTATTCATCCTAGTACTTCTCCTCGGGGTGCTCCTATTCTATTCGTGAAGAAGAAAGATGGGAGTATGTGACTTTATATTGATTATCGAGAATCAAATCATGTCACCATCAAAAATAGGTACCCATTGCCACGTATTGATGACCTGCTTAACCAACAGTAAGGCGCAAAATTCTTTTCAAAGATTTATCTTCATTTCAATATCACCAATTGAAGATTAGAACCGATGACATTCCAAAGACGGCTTTCAGAACTCCTAAGACGGCATTATGAATTCCTAGTCATGTCTTTTGGATCGACTAATTCTCCCGCTACCTTCATGGATATGATGAACCGAATATTTAAGGAATATTTGGATCACTTTGTGGTCGCTTTTATTGATGACATTCTTATTTATTCCAAAAGTCAGAAGATCATGAGCAACACTTGAGGTCGATACTCTAAAAGTTTCGTGAAAACAAGCTTTATGTCAAGTTAAAGAAATGCGAGTTCGCTTGAGGAAGTAGCATTCCTTGGGCACGTGGTATCAAGTCATGGAATATCTGCTGATCCGACAAAGATTGAAGCTATTCAAAGCTAGGAACAACTCTAAATCAAGGATCAAAATATGTAGCTTTTCGCTTAGTCGGTTATTATCGAAGATTCGTAGAAGGGTTTTCTCGAATCGCTACTCCCTTTAACTCAAATTGACTTAGAAAGATACAAAATTTGGTTAGAACAAGGAATATGAGAAGAGTTTTCAAGAACTCGATAGAAGACTCATTTCAAAGACCTATTCCGACAATACCATCCGCTTGGAGGGATTTGTCATCTACAAAGATGCTTCAGCAAAGGGTTAGGATGCGCTCTCATGCAACATGGGAAGGTCATAACCTATGCCTCTCGACACCTCAAAGAATATGAGAGGAATTATCCTACTCATGATCTAGAGTCAAGCGCTGTTGTCTTCGCACTTAAAATTTATAGCATTACTTGTATGGGGAGAAAGTGGAGATCTTTATGGATCATAAAATCCTCAAATATTTCTTCACTCAAAAGGAACTCAAAGATGCGACAACGATGTTTGCTTGAATCTGCTGAAGGATTATGATCATACCATCTAATACCATCTTGAAAAGTAAACGTGGTAGCTGACGCATTAAGTAGAAGATTATATGCGGGTACGAGTGCGATATTGTCAACGCAAAGGCCCATTTTGTATGACTTGCAAAGGATGGAGATAGAGATAACGACTCTAGGAACCCACTTGATGATGGAGAATATACGAGTAGAACCGACTTTAATCGATAAAGTTAAAGCTGCTTAAGCTACAGACCTGGAGCTGATGCATATGAGGAAGAAAGTACAAGAAGGTGTTATGCCGGAAGCAAGAATCGATGAAGAAGGAATACTTTGAGTCAAATCCAGACTTTGTGTTCCTAATGACCCTAATTTAAAGTATAAAATCATGATGGAGGCGCACAACACAATCGCTTTACAATCCATCTCTAGGAGTACCAAAATGTATCATGATCTTCGACATACATTTTGGTGGAACAATACGAAGAGAGAGATAGCGTTGTTTATCTCAAGGTGTCTAACTTGTCAATGAGTTAAGGCGAACATCAAACCAAAAAGTACATCAGAACCACTTGAAATTCTAGAATGGAAGTGAGAGCACATTACCATGGATTTCATATAATTCATCCCAAGGTTTCTCAAGGCATAAATAAAATTTGGGTCATTGTTGATAGATTGACTCAAGTCCGCTTCATTTCTTACCAATACGAGAAACTTAGACACTTGAACGCCTTTCTCATATGTACATAAACGAGGTTGTCAAATCGCATGGTATGCCAAGATCCATAGTTTCGATTGAGACCCAAGACTCGTGGTCCTCGACTTCAAGGGAAGTTGGGACAAGTTCTTACCATCGGTGGAGTTTTCCCACAACAATAGTTATCAAGAAAGTATCGGCATGACTCCATTCAAGCGCCAGATGGAAGAAAGTGTCGCTTCAAAGATGCTAGGATGAGGTGGGTGAAGCAACGTTGTTGGGACTGGAGTTAGTACGTATGACTACTAAAAAGTACAAATGATCCGGCAACGATAAAAAACCTCATAAGATCGACAAAAGAGTTATGCTGATCTTCATCGAAAGAACGTGGAATTCGATATTGGAGAACATGTGTTGTTACGTGTTGCTCCATGGAAAAGAGTTACGAGATTTGGAAAGAGAGGAAAGCTCAATCCTCGATTCATTGGCCCGTTTTTAATCCTCGATCGAGTAGGAATTATGACGTATAGACTCGCTTTACCGCCAAGTATGTCTCGTGTTCATAACGTTTTTCATATATCCATGTTACGTAAATATGTGAAAGGCCCAAACCACATTATCGAAGTTAGAACCGATGAAATAGCGTAAGATTTAACGTATGAAGAGGTTCATGTTGAAATCTTGATAAGAAGGAACATATTCTACGCCCAAGGTTATACCTCAAGTCAAAGTTTTGTGGAGAAACCACGACGTTGAGGAAATGACCTGGGAGTTAGAATCTGAAATGAAATCAAGGTATCCTTACCTATTCGACATACCAGGTATGTACCCTAATTTTGAGGGCTTAAATTTCATAAGAAGGGAGGTTGTAGACCCTCAATTTTTTTAATAAAAATGATTTTTCTATAAATATCATTTTTAAATATTATGGAATGAATTTGATATAATGTTATAATTGTGGGTAATATTTATAAATTTTGTAAAGTACGCAACTTGTTATATAATATTCGATTGGCTCTGGGAATATTCATTTTAACAGGAATATTCTTGATGACTTTACAATCATCAATGGATCCCACAACTAATTATCGCCGATCGAGAAAATGACAAAAATATTTTATGAAAATAACGACTAAGTTTTACCGTTAATCGCTGAAACACACTTGTTAAAAGTACAGAATACGTGTGGTTGTATAGTAGCACACCAGATTGATTATCGATGCTTACGTGAGAAGTCACCAATTTTGTTCAATTATCGCTTCAAAGAATTATCAGATAAGATCTCACGTTATTTGATTCAATTATTGTCGATATTTTTTTATATTATTAAATCAATAATTGAGATCACAAAGTTATTAATATTATTATTTGCAATATTAATCTGTGTTCAGAAGTTCTCGCCGAGAAGAGGTTTGGTCACCTAATCGCACGCCAATAGGAGAAATCCTTATCGAAAGCCCCTCTTCCCGGAAATGACCGGGTCGATTAATAGTGTGAATAATAATAATGATGATGAAGTTTTGTTATATTAGTATTATTAATGTAATAAAATAAAAGTTTTTTTATATAAAATGTAATACTTTTATAAAGTTATTCGCTTTATTAGACTATAAATAGAATATATTATATTCTATTATGCATAGTGTTTTGCATAGAAAATCTTTTATATAAAACATAATAATTTTATAAAGTTATTCGCTTTATTAGACTATAAATAGAATATATTATATTTTATTATGCATAAGTGTATGCATAGTGTTTGCATAGTAAAATCTTTTTATATAAAACATAATACTTTTATAAAGTTATTCGCTTTATTAGATTATAAATAGAATATATTATATTTTATTTAAAAGATTTTGTTTTATTAGAATATTTTATATTAAACCGATCTGGATTGTCCTTTTAAAAGTAAATCAATCTGACCGCTCAAAAATTAGTTACTATTCACCATTCTCCTATAAATAAGCTCATTCCTTCATTATTTCTTACAAATTCAATCGAAACTCTGTAGAGAGAAACTATAGAGAGAAAGAAGAAAAGTATTTTGCTACTTCACTACTCCTATATATAGTTTCTTCTAAGGTAAGGGGTATTATTTATTTCGTATTCATGAAGAGAATTTCAGTTATTCCATTCTTTATTATTCTATTGAATAACCTGTATACGCGGGCTACCCTATATTTGGTGAAATTCTTCAGTTATTCCATTCTTTATTATTATGTTGGAATAACCTGTCTATGCGGAGTACCACATACATGGTGAAATTCTTCTGTTATTCCATTCTTCATTATTCGTTAGAACATCCTATCTCGTGCGTTATGCGCATGACCTGATTCCGTTATTTATTATTCTGTTGGAATATCATGTTTGTGCGTTTACGCATGACCTGGTTCCATTATTTATTATTCTATTGGCATATCCTATCCGTGCTTTTACGCATGACCTGGTTCCATTATTTATTATTCTCGCTGAATATCATGTTCAGCTTTTTTACGTATTTACCTAGTTCTCATTATTTATTATTCGCTGGAATAACTTATCCGTAAGGCCTATCGTATGCCCGGTGATTTCTTTTGTTATTCTATTCTTTATTATACTCAAATGGTTAAAGTTTTGACTTCTATACTCATGAAATTAGTGGAATATCCTCGATATTTGCGCTTTATCCAAAGATCTTTTATGGAAATATTCTTTTGAGCATTCTTGAATTTTACTCTACAAAGAAGTATCATGTCGACAATTTGACGTTATTAGTTCCCTAATAAATTAATTCTTGAACTTGTTTTATTGAATTCTTATATCATTGTCATCATCCTCATGTTTATATTATGTTGAAAGTTATCTGTGGCCTGAGTGCATAGATGGACTTAGTATGATTATGACTGTGGATTAATTCCAGATAATCATGACCGTAATGTTACAAATGATATGGTAAAAGTCCTCATTAGCCCGTAGTGCATCGATGGATAGTTGTTGGCATGATCACGACCATTAATGAATACACGAATATCCTCGCCCGTGGTGCATGGATAATTTATGGTTGTGATACTAATGAATATCCTCGGCCGTAGAAGGGTGTGGATGATGTGGATTATTTATTGTCGAGTCCTAGCGATAAAACCGATGAAAACCTTTTAAATCATAAAAGATAGTATATTTTATTTTATACTTGACTCTTGTAATGGATCGCTTGTTCCAATCGCAGCTTAAACTTGATGTTTATTATATTGTATCGCTTAACATCGTTGAAGGCTAATGATAATTTATTCTCGCATTATCTTAGACATAATATTTCATCGGGCTAGTTGAGCTCACCCTTTTACTTTCATTGTTCTCTTCAGAAAATGAGAACGTAGTAGGGACTAGTCGGGGAATGGAGTGACGGTCCAGATAATAGCATTAGTAGTCCTCATTATTCTGTTAAATAGTGTGATAATAAATGTAATAAGGACTCAATTGAGTGTGGATATTGTCTAGAGGACAATATTTGTATTAAAACTCACAGCATATATTTTGTCGTATTTTACATGACTGTTGTATAATTAAGTTGTATTTGAATTTTGTACCATGTATTTGGCAACTCAAGATGGGTGATGTATACCTATTTTGGGGGCGTCACAGATTGGCAATGAGGCAAGATCATATGTTCGATGCTATGAACGCATCTATCACCTCTTTGAACAAAAGTCTTCAAAGCTTCAACCCGGTGGCACAATTTCCGTACCAACAACCCGGACCAATGCCAAGGTTCCCACTAAGTCATTCCGATGAAGAAAACCAACAACCACCTCCTCAGCCTTAAGCGAAAGCAGGGAAGTTCTCACGTACTTATTTTGACTATTCATCCAATGAGGACATTGTATTACTTAAGTTTGCAGGATTTAAATACATGTTTGCATGCATTTAGCTCATTTAGGTTGCATTTTGAATTTTTGTCATTTAAATTTCTGTATTGCATCTTAATTTTAGTATTGCATGATAGCTTAGGTGCATTCATAGTAGCTTAGGTTAATATTTTTCATTGCATAGTAGATAATCTTGTAATGCATTATTTCATCTATAAAAAAATAGCTAGATACATAGTGTGTTTGCGTAAGTCCATCAATGTTGTAGTTTATATTATTTGTGGGCCAATGATATGATTGAAAATAAGTTAACGAATACAGTATTGAGTATTAGAACTGTGAAACAATTTTTGTTTATGAATCAAATCTTGAGCTTGTTGGAAACTGGTATAAAAGGATAGCACGATTAAAAAACATATATGTTGATTGGTCAGTTCAAATTGATACCTAAATGGTCTCTAAAGGATAATGCTAGAGTAAATGACAAAATGACAAGGATGGACAGTAAAGGCTAAAGTTAGGCAAGAACCTAAGTTTTGGGGATGATATGTGGGGAATATAATCTTTATTTCATCTAAAAAAAAGTATGAATAAACACCATGGCGTGTTTGTCTAGTTTTGTGGTCTTTGTTACTTGAGTAAGTAAGTTCTCGAGGGGATTGTTTTACACCTAGCGCCTCTAAGGTCTTAATGGTCTGGGAGTCGCTGGTCGAAAGCTCATAAGGTAGTATTGAAAAGCCTAAGGAATAAGACATCGTATAGCTATGTGTATAAAAAGAATAAAATGGGAAATAAGAGCAAAAACCCCGATTTATAAAAAAGAAAAAAGAGAAAAAAAAGAGAGGAGGTATATGAATAAAGTATAAGTACCTTTCTTGAACCCCTGAGATTAGTGATTGCTTAATTTTAGTTGGAACTATCTATTTTTGATATTTTTAAGTTTACGCCGCATGATTCCTTCTAAGAAATTGATTATGTATTGAATTTGAGTCCAGATTTGCTATCATGGATGTTGCACACACACTATACCAGTGATAATGGCTTAAGATTCGTGGATTAAAATGGAATTATAGATTGGTTTTTGGTAATTGGTATTGTATAGTTTCTTGTTTTCGCTGAGGCCGTTAAGATAATCTTGATTCTGCGATATTGTTGGATTTGAAAGCATATAAGTTAGGTCTTATTCATTTCATTTCATTACATCAAGCATATAGTGTTTTGTGCTTGAGGACTAGCACGATTTAAGTTTGGGGAATTTTGATAGTGGATTTTATATACGCCGATTCAATATCTATTTCATGCTTATTTGTTGCTAAATTCTTGTGATCATGTTCCTTTTACTTGTGTTTATGTTATTTCTTGTGTAGGATGGTTGTTGAGGCATTTTACGGATATGTGGAATCAATTGGGATGATTTGAGGTCAATTAGAGAAAAATTGGAGTACAACATGAAAATCAGCTAAGTCATCTAATGTAACACAAGCTCACGGCCAAGCAAACCAACTTATATTATACACACTTCGCTTGCTGGCTGGGGTCATACTTCTCCATTAGCGTAAGGTAGCCCAACCAGAGGGCATCGCTTTTCCTTTACACCTCACCGGGCTGGGGTCTTCATTCGAGCTAGACAGAAAGGGAGCTCTACCGGGGTGGGGGGTGGAAATTCTGGATATGTCCTGCTTTGATTAAACTTCTTATCAGCATAGTTTCTAGCGATTGCATGATAATGGAACTCTAATTGAAGGGAATTTCAGCTGGAGCTTTTGTGCTAGATAACTACGACTCTATCAAACACAACAAAAAGATACAATAAGGCAGATAATAGAAATTAATCGGAGTTTGAGGAGATTTTCAAGACGATTGTGATTCTAGGCTACGTGAAGGGTGTTTTTCAATATTCTTCGTCTTAGGCTATTATTTGAAATCTAAGAATATTTTCTATGAATTATTCAGTGTTTATTTCGTTTAGTATGAACTAATTCACTTTTTAGGCTTATGATGGATCTTTAAGTGAAACGATGATTTTGTAAACTTTAATTTCTGATTTCAATAGTCTATCTCCAATTTATCTATATTGATTTGAGCTTGAATCTATGAATTGCCTGATCAACAATTCTTTATGGAATTAGATGGAATCGAGAGAGGATATTCAAATCTAGACCTAATTAATATAGCAGACGCTGTTCATGAATTTTGTGAATAGCTTATTCTCGATGAATGTTAAGGTAGAGATATGCTTGACATCGCATGTAATCCTGATAAAGAACTTATTCTTAAACCTTCTTCAATTATAATTCACATAGAGATATAGTGGGTTAGTTGATTAAGGTGTTTAACGATTTCTATCTTAATTGTGGATCGACGCTAATACCAGATTAGTGCATCGAGAGGTGGTTAATACTACGCTCTTGTTCTTGATTAATAAATTGAGTAAAGGCATTAAATTGGAATAAAGGTGTTAAAATCAGAGTGAAGCTTAGGTGAAATCATAAGTCTAATTCTCCATTAATTGTTTGAAATTCTAGATTTTAATATTTGTGATTATTCTCGTGTTAGTTTAATTATTCATTAATTTAGAATCTTTAGTTATAATTATTGAGTTGTTTTGTTTAATAAAATTAGGATTTATAGGAAATTGGTACTTGTAAGTTAAGATTATTGCTAGTTAATCTTTGTGGGAACGATACTCTACTCATCACTCTATTACTTGTTGACCACGTATACTTGCAAGTTGTCATATGATATAGATTTTACCCAACAAAGATGCAACGTTAAGATAAGATAAACGAGCTGGCCTTAAAGACACAAATCTAATCTGATGGCTTGGACATTAAGAATGACTAATGAACATGGGGTTCAAGAAATGGAAAACAAAAGTATTAAGTAAGATACAAATGGTATTAAGAAATCAGAATGAACTGTAATAAGATTAGTGAAAGTCAAGGTGAGTCGATTAGAATGAATCCAGGGCATGGCATTTAGTTGCCGTAAAGTCAGAGGAATAAGAAATTACCGTAATAAACGTTATAGTTAATGGTTAAGATAAGTTACGATAAGTTTAGGTTCGCACAATCGTAACCTTTGATGGTCGACATATGGGAGTTGGGCTAAACAATTCCTTCAGAGAACAAAGGTATATACAAAATCGGCAACCGATCTAACTAACTGTGATGGCAAAGTAGTAGACGAGATGGGAACTTGTTTGTTGGTTGTTTGTGGGAAACCACCAGAAAATACCATATGGACTACTAGCAGAAGAAGCGATGTGTGCCGGGTCCTAGAGAAGTTATAAGAAGAAGATAAGATGTAAAACATCAAAGATGATGAACAAAAAGTAATACATCTCCGTGATATCATGAAGCCATTGAACCAGAATGAAAGTGGTCACAGAAACTTAGGTTACAAGAACGCGAACCCTAAGAAGTAAAGTAAAGCAATCTAATGCACAAGTTAAATATACATGACTAATTAGTGTATGTGTTATTTTTCTTATGTTCTACATAGAACCGGAATGGGCGCTCAACGTGAGTCGAGAATGCAAGTAAAGGCAAGCTTCCTAACTTCATTCATATTTGAAATGAATGCTAGTTTCTTAAACTTCTCAGATGTTGAACTTGAGAAGTTCCGTCTATGTGCTAATGTGAGATATTTGTGCAAGGTGGTAGAACATATGAGGCCTTGTGCCACAATGTGAACACTTCGGTGTTTGTATGAGATGAACTGTTCTATGATTTAACTGTTTAATAAGAGAATGCTCTGTTCATACATGATCCGTTATTGTTATGTGTGTGCTAATGATTCTAGCCAGACATAATCTGTATGAAAAAGGTAAAAGAATGAAAGTATTTTAAAATGAAAGTGAATATTATTTTAAAATGATAGGAATCAAGATTATTCCTATTATTCAAGTTGCTTCATAACCTTTGTTCGGTTATTGAAGTCTTAAAAGAATGTTTGGATTCTTGAAGATGTTTGTTCAACTGTTTGACTTGCTGGGAAATTGAATGCTCACACTTGCCTGAAATGAAAAACATTTTCAGCAAACGATGTTAGACGAACTTTAGGATCCCGTAAAGATCAAGCTGATGGTATCCAGATGGAGTGCTATTCAAAATGGAAATGAAAGAGAAGATCAAGTGAAGACTTGTAATATAAAATAAGTTAAATGAACTTTAAATTAGTTTAATGAACTGTTATGTATCCTTAGTGGCGGATGAAAGTCACTCGTGTAAGATGTAAAGGATAATGTAATTATCATTATTTGTAATGAAAGGAGTTATAAGGTTTTAGAACCTAGGAATTTAGAATATATGATGTTATATTTCAGTATATAATGATGTACGTTTGGAAGAAGATGGGATCATGACGTACGAAATTTGGGTGTGAAGATAGACTAGATTTTGGGGTGTTACACAATGGCTTGGCATGGTCAAGGAATTCTCTATAAATTGACACTTTTCTTCATTATCTATGTTACTTGAATTGTCTAATAATTTGTTAAGTGTGAGATTGAGAGCATACAAGTGTGCTACAAACTTAGAAGTTCATTTGGAGCAAGTTTTCATCACATTGCAGAGGTATAAACTCTTTTCCTTGTTACCATTTTCATTTTCTCGTTAAAATGGAGTTTTAGTCTTGAAATTCAAATTCTCAATTCATGAAATTATATGTTAATGAAGTTTGGTATTGGTTATATAGATGTTATATGATCATATAAGCATGTTGCAATTGGTTTATGAGTGTCTAATCGATTTGGTGAATAAATTTAGAGATTTGGCTGATAGCTGTCAAGTAGACTATTCTGCTACCGAACCAAAAATACGACACACAACACAGCCACATTTATTTGAGGCGTAGCAACAAATTTCTACCCAACCAACGAACTCAGTTGAGCAACTGCTTTCAAATCGATCACGAGTAGCTAGTAGTTGTTTTGACTCAAGCTAACATGTAAGCATGTGCATGATGTATATATAGATATGTTGACCTAATGTGAGCATGTTTTCATAGACTTGCATGATTAATGGAGACATATGGTTTAAATAAAGATTTGAACCTTAAGTTTTGAAATCCAACTATGTTAAAGATCATGTTCTACAAATTCTGAACCTAATAAGCTATACATGACTGATTTTACACATAGATGAACATGTTGTAGTGTACATAGTCCTTTTGAGCATGAACAAACTTATTAAGCGTAGTGATAGAAATGTTTTCAAGGAAAGACTTAGCCTAGTATGCTAACTTGCATGATTTCTACATGTTGTATATTCTGACTTTGCAAAGCATGTTAGTGTGACTTAGACATGCATGAATAAACCTTTAGCTTATGTTTATGTGATTAGCAAAGGAACGTGAACAAGTTTGACTTACTAGTAAGTTTAGAATATAAATAGTGTCATGATATCTTGAAGACTAGAATCTAACATTTGTGATCATATTTAATGACTCTCTTAGACTCACTCATGTAGCATAAAAGTATATATACCACGCTTGTGTATCACATTTTAAGAAAAGCATAAACAAAGCATGTTTTCAACTAAAGCGGTGTTAGTTTCATATATGTGTTATGAATACACACATGCATTGTGACAACCCGAAAATTTGGACAATTTAGTAAAATCTTAAATGATTGATTTAAGGTCAAATAATAGACCTAGACAGAAAATAAGTGTATGCGTTTGATGTTATTGGGATGGAATTTTGAAGGTTTCAAAATTCTGTGAAGGATATAGGTGAATTATTCAGGATTAAGTGTTTATGTGATTAAGTTCTGTGAATATGGTTATGTTCTGTGTTCAGAATGTGGTTAAGGGTCAAGGGTTGACCAGATAAATTATATCTATAACAAACCCTAAGAATATATTAAGAACGACAATGTTCGATTAAAAAACCCTAACGTCTGATAAGAAACCCTAGAAATCGATTTTGGAATCCCTAGTTTTAGTTCCGGGAATCTAAAACCCTAATTCGGTGCATGAAACCCTAAATCGGGAGCTTAATGGCATAAGTGTAAATAACTATAAGATTAATTAGGGTTAATCTTAAGAAATTGATTACAAAACCCTAATTCCAAATCTGAAACCCTAATACTTGATCTGAAAACCCTAGTTTCAGATTCTGATAAATTGAAGCCCTAATCTAGGAAATTAATGGAGAATTATAATCCTCTACTGCTATTATTATAATATTAATTAGGGTAACGCTTAATTAATTAGCAAAACCCTAATTTCCAAATTATCGAACTTAAATTTTCCGTCAAGAACCCTAATGATGGATTTGAAAACCCTAATTTGTAAATGGGGAAAATGAAAGTGTTAATTTAGTAATTTAATGTTAATTAGGATATATTAATTCTAATTTAATGTTAAGTAATTAGAAAACCCTAATCTAATTACGAATATTTAATTTCTATTTTAGAAAAAAATTTCTATTTAGAAACCCTAAATTGTGGGTTGAAAACCTTAATGACGATTTTGACCCTAATTGCTTAATTACCAATTGTAATTAGGAAATGCTAATCCTAATTAGCAAGATTTAATTTGTGATTAAGAATTTTTATTATAATTAGAAAATACTAATTATAATTTTGAAATATTTAATTTTCTATTTTTGAAAATCTAATTTGGAAAATATTAGAAACTAAATTGCTAAAGTTAAGGGTTAAAATCTAAACCCTAAATTTGTCCAAACCCTAAACCCTAGAATGCTCAAACCCTAAACCCTAAGGGTTTGCAACAAATGAGAAATCTAGAAATAAATGGAAAAGTCCAAAATACCCTTATGTCACATTTTTTTAGCTAACTTGCAAATCTTGATAACTCAAAGAGTTGTTCACCAAACCCTAGCCTAATCTAGCTCTAAAGATGTGACTTATTTCACCATTTCTTGCCACCTTGCCATTAATACATTTAATATGTACAAAATCTAAAGATTTAAAGTAAGAAAAATCTTACTTTACTCCTCATTTTTGTCCAAACCTTTCTCTCTCCTTATTTTCGAATTATAGAGTGAGAGAGAGTTAAAAGATGAACCATGATCAAGTACCAGCACGCCAAGAGCAGCAACAAAGGATCAAAACCAAAAATCATAAAGATAAAAGGTATATGAACCCTAAACCTAGAAATTCTATAATCTGAAGTTATTTGTTGAAATTGATTGTTCAAAGATATGTAATAAGGTGTCAATTGATGATCTGGGTTGATAAATCCATGATCCATAACATCAAAGTGCACGAATTTAGAGTTTTTCAAAATCTGGAAAATCTGGAAAATTGTGTTTTTCAGTCAAATGTCAGATCTTATAGATCCGTGTGTGTTAAGTGTTTTTAATGTTTAAATTAAAGCTTGTAACATGTAGCCTGTTGTGTGATCTTTAAGTTGCAAAAGAATCGCACCTGCATCTATTATAGATCAAAAGTTATGTATTTCGGCCAAAACCCGCTGACCAAAATCACCAAGAACACGAACCCGTAAAATTTGAGCCCAACTTCCGTGTTCAAGTTCGACCGAATGTATTTAACTCCTGCTTTGATGTTTTAGTGTTATTATGCTTTATAGTTGTAGTATTACATTTTGTCTACAAATTGAGGTGATAGATCACGTAAATCATGGCGCGTAACATAGATTAATTTAAGTTTGAAAGTGACCACTTGAATCTGCTTTGGCCTGTAATCCACTTGTTAGAAAGTTTGGAGGCTTTGATTTCCTTGTTGTAATGTTGTTTAAACCAAAGTGTTGGTTGAATGTTGTAGTGTGACATATTGTCTACACGCGCAAAGTTTTAGATAGCTTTAGAACATGCTTCAGATTGAGAGATAAAGCCACCAAACCACCATGACCTCGCAAATTACTGGAAAATTACGGTTTGGCTCAAGAACACCTATAATGACAGAGTAAAGTGTCGATGTAGGCTTTTAATGACAGATTAATTAAATTATTTTCCTAAAATTCAAAATTAATAAAAAATAGAAATAAATTCTAAAATTACCAAAATGGTTTTAAAAATTATTTTAAATTATGAAAATAATATTTGACCAATTGAAATATTTTTCTTTAATATTTATAATTATTTAAATATTAAAGGTATTTAATTTATTTAATTAGTGTATTAAATAAATTAGAGAAAAATGAATTAAAATTATGAAAAATTATTTTAAAGCTTGAAAAATAGTTTTTAATTATTTTGAGTATATTTTGAAAATATTTAATATTTTTGAATATAAATGGTATTTATTTATTTAATTATTATATTAAATAAATTATTTAAAAATAGTTTTAATTCATGAAAAATCATGAAAAATAATATTATGGTAAAAGAAAATATTTTTAAGTTATTTTGATGACTTTTAATATTTTGTGATAAATTTCATTAATAATTTATTATTAATGGTAATTAGTTTATTTAATAATTATATTAAATAAATTAAGGAAAATAGAATTAATGTTTTAAAAATCATTTAAAAATGATTTAAGTGTTATAAAAATATTTTAAGTTATAAAATATAACTTTTGATATTTTGGCATGGAAATATTAATATTTTAATATTAATATTAATTATCTGGATAATGGATTTAAATGTTTAAAAATCATATAATTATGATTTTAAGATATTAAAATACTTTGTGATATTATAATTATATTATAATATTATGATTATGATTTTCATTAATATTTTATATTAAATGAATATTAATGATTAAGGAATTATGCGGTATTTAATTCATTTAAATACGATATTAATGATTGGAAAATCATGATAAATGGTAATAATTATCTCAAAATTATTACGAGCTCAGAAAAATGTTTTGATCACTAAGAAAATTATCTGTGATAATTGTTATATTAAAGCGTAGTTTAACCGAACTTAAACTCGAGTATTGTCCGACTTAGATCGCTCGGGATGATAAAATTGTGTCGCTTTTAAGTCGATCAAATAGTTTGACTTCGATGCTAAGTCTTATGTGTTTGTATAGACTTATAGGGTTATGTGTTATGTGTTTAGGTTATTCGTATTTAGATATAACAATATTATACCGTGATTCTAATATTGAGATCTATATTATTAATATTAGGTCTTCTGTAAAGGGTTATAAATTGCATCACAGTAATCAAATCTGCTCGAGCAAGTTTGTTCTTACTTAACTCTAATAAGAGTGTTTTATTCAAGCTTATGGTTAAATCATTGTTGATTGCCATGAAAATTGTACTCTGTACATCTTGCATGTATAAGTCAGGTATGAAAGGCTGATCACCTTCATTACCAGTTGGTTCAGAAATGTTTGTTCATGTTTAAAACTTGTTCAGTCAAAAACATTTTCCTGCTAGTTCTCCATTATATTGATGAATTATAGCAAGCCCATTATTCATACTCTTCAATCATGATATATCCTTATATTGTTGTATTTAAACTTGCTGGGCAACTTTCATGCTCACCCTTGCTATATCATGATAAACATTGCAGATAAGGCGAATGCGTTCGGATACAGGAAAAGGTTAATGGCAAGTGCAGCTTGGGATAAATTGTGTGGCTAGTTTGTAATACTATAGTTGTATAATATGTCATCTGTTAGATAGTTTATGATTTGTGTATAAGTAAAGGTTACTCGACCTTGGGGAATAGTGTGTATTGTAATGTATAAATAATTTGTGTTTATATCTTCCGCAAACAGATATAGAATGTTTAGTGTACCGGATCCGAGGTGATTTGGGGCCTGGATTCGGGGGACGCTACATGCATGTATAATATGAGTGTTGTAACTATCTTGTATGATTTAGAAAGCAAGCATGCTAGACTTTGTGGTTTCATGACCTTGAATGACCTTAATTGTTGAAATAAGCAACTCAGAACCATGTTATGCAAGAAGGGACCTAAATTGATCTAAAAAGCATGTGAAAGCCTTTAACATACCAAAATAAATTAGGTATGATTGTGCATTCGAGACCGGACAGAACCCACAAGGCAAAGAAATTGAGTCTTGGCGGTGGTCGAGAACTATGACAATTTACCGTGGTCCTAAAGCTTAGCCACGTATGTTGAAAATGCTTGATCTAGAATCACAATTAGTAAATTCTGACATTTGGACAACAACTTACATGTTGCCTATGATGCTAAATGTGATCTAAAACCTACCGAGGTGCATATATATATGTGATGCTTAGTTGATAAGTATGTGTTACATTGAATTGGAAAGTCCATGAGTAAGAGGTCTTAAACTTGAGCATTCTTGATTTGCTTGTGAAGTATCTAAGTAGTGGATTCAAGATGATTTATAAACTGATTTTGTACCATATGTGCATATTTGAATCGTGTCGAGCTTATTTAAAGACTGTGTTAGCTAATTAACGTCTTGAACATATAATGTGTTATAAATAGGATTTGAAATTGTTGGGTTACTAACGTGGATAAACTACGCTTAAGGCAACTTTCCTTGAACCCTACTTTTATTGAGCAAGTATCCGAACCCTACTATTACTGTTGTGCAATATCATTGCATTATTTATTCGACGAATACCATAAGCTTATCCCTTTGAATACAAGTTACATTACTTTATCGTTCAAATAAGCTAGTATGTTAAACCCTTGTGAAAGCTATTATTCATATTAAAATTGGTACTGCCTTGAATATTGTGAAAGAGTCGATGCCTTTTGATTCGGCTAGACTATATGTATGTTTATAAAAGCTGTCCAAACCCTTTTGGTAAGGGGAGTGTATGTTATTGGAAACCCCAACACATGAATAAATATTATTGTGGTGTTATGCATAACGTAAGGTATTGTAGACTGATAATCTATAGTACTTGATATTTTTGGTTATCAGTTGAATATTGGTAACCTTAGTGAATGTTCAATGGTCCTTAGTGACTGCTCAGTATAAATTTCTTATCCAGTTGGATACATTGTTAGCCATTGAATTCATATATATCTGTTGATTTATATTGAATTGTCATATCCCTTATTCATGATGTTATTCTGATACTTTGAACTATCCTAGAAATAACCCTTCGATATTTCAAACCTTGTGATATTATATCCTACACCCTTGTTGTATATTACTTGCGGGGCAATTTGTGCTCATCCTTGCTTATTTAAAACCTTTCAGTTAAGGAGGAATAAAGAGGTGTCTCTGGAACAGACAAGGGCAAGGGCAAGGCTACCGACTAGCTTGTCCTTTTTATGTTTAAAGCTATCATGTTATGTTAAGACTATTTATGGATTATGTTTAAACTTAAGTAGGTTTATGTAATAGGTCTTTATTCGATACTATTATGTAATCTATTAAGTAATCGTGAGGTTCGTAGACTTGGGGAATAATTATAATAAATCATTGTATATTATTCTAAAGTAGATTTTCAGTTGTGTATGCGTTATTTTTAGTTATTATGGTTTGACCATGAGAGCGTGATGAACCGAATTCGAGTGACCAAGTGGAGGTCCAAATTTGGGGGTGTCACATTAGGCGCACAAAATTTCTTACCTCAATCTTATTGGATTCCGCACCAAAAAAATTTTGTTCGGGAAAACGCTTATAGTTTTATAAACATTGGTCTAGCTGAATCGAATACCTTAGACTCATATCAATAATTCAATTCAATAGAATTATTTAGGTGTAGCCAATCCCTATTGGCAAATTAAATTCTTGAAAATATTTTTGGAGAATGACGTCATAATGTCGTACTGTATTACCAGTCAATTTGAGGATGTCGTCATTGTATGACCTTGTCATAACACATCATACAATAGTAGAACAGTGATTTTTAGATCGAATTCACACCATGTATTCCTGTACTTATAACTCTATAAACTTTTTATCATCTCTGCACTAGGTTACATGGTACATGAGTGATAAATAAAATATATTTTGATATTTCAAATCATTTATGTCTAGCCAAAATAAGTAGCATAGACTATACTTTAAACCGTTTCAAAAATGATTATCGGTCTACATTTTTTTTAAAAGCACATAGTGCGTGTTCAGCTTGATGCCAAAATTTCAAAATCTAGCATAGCTATGAGTTTTGGAAAACTTATATCTCCACTAATAATCATTTGCTTAACAATCTATCTTTTCCTATAATCCTCAATTTTCCATTTACACACAACTATACCCAGTTTGTCAAACCACACTTATGAGTTCATAAACTTGCCACAATCATATGAGTTTAAGAACTTACCCTAGTCAGACCTTTGGCATCCATTCGCTGAGGGTTCATAAACATTTCATATAACTATGAGTCAAGAATGTCATATAAGTATAAGTTTTAAGAACTCGTACTTAACCTCATATTCTCTACCTATAACCTATCTATTTGTTATACACACGAGAAAGGAATCACCCTCTTAACATGCATATAGCAAATAGCGCGACTCAAACATTTCAATGATTATCAGGGCCAAAAACTAAGTGGTTTTTACACCAAGTACAATTCCCCACCCATACAAGGAATCATACAACTCAGCTGCTGACATGAGTCCTCAATTGAAATCCCCACCTAATCTTAACTCCCTTCTCAATACGAATTTCATTCAACTCATATTCATAATCTTTTCCTAAATCTGTACTAATTCATATTACAACTTATACACAACAATCTTGTTGTAACTTTTTAATCCTTTGCTTGACCCTTCTCCATACTATAACCTTATCAGATCATGGGGTGATCTCATCGTATATATTACGATTAATTTCCATGCTATGATAGGTTTGTTTTACGATCTCCTATCCCAGTACTTTTAGTCTTTTAGACTCTATCTATTCATTACTACTGCTCACCTTTATTATCATAGTTAGGGAACTCTGTATCTTTATAACTCGCTGAGATTCGTCTTTGAATCTTACCGACACACTAACTCTATATGAGTTAGATCTTATCCTAATCACTACGATTATTAGTCTAAGGTAACCCTACCTTATGTTTATAACCAACAGCTTTGATACCAAATGTAGCACCCCCAAATCCGAGTCCTAAATCACCACGGATCTGGTACACTAGTTCTAACTATTGCGGAAGATATAAATATAATTTGTTTATACATTAAACATTATATACTAATCCCAAGATCGAGTAACCATAACTTATACACAATTTATTATCATATCTGACATACAAAGATTTTATCATACATTATTGTTACCAATCTATCTACACATGTAAACTAAAGCTGGAATTGTCTTTAACCTTTCCTTGTATCTGACGCATTCGCCTTAATCTGCAATGTTTTATCATGATATAGTAAGGGTGAGCATGAAGGTTGCCCAGCAAATTTAAATTTTATTTAAGCATATATCATAATTGAAAGAGTCTAAATAATAAGCTGGCTATAATTCAACAATGTAGTTGCAAATTAGCACGAACAAACTTTTGACTTAACAAGTATTAAACATGAACAAATATATTTGAACCGAACGGTAATGAAGGTAATCAGCCTTTCATACCTGACTTATACATGCAATATGAATAGAGTTCAATACTATAATGGCAATCAACAATGATTAACCATAAGCATATATGAATAAAACAACTCTTAGTAGAGTTAAGAAAAACTTGCCTGCACCGTTGATTCCCATTACGAAATATAACTTAGCTATATCCGAAGACCTAATATAGATAATACCGATCTCCAAATATTAGAATAATATTATCATAGTATAAAATAACCTAAACACATTATCACATAATCCTATCGACCATACAAATAGACAAGACACTGTATCATGTGAAACTATTGTAGTATGAGTTGAGTTCGGTACTATTCCGACATCCCAATTGCCTAATCCGATAAAAATCAAGTTTAAGTTCAATTAAACTATGCCTAAACACTTAACAATTATCTTAGGTAATTTATTAATAAGTCAAAATAATTTTCATAGGTCCATAAATTTTTAATATAATTATTACCATTTATTATGATTTTTCAATCAATAATATCATATTTATATGATTTAAATACCACTTAATTCTATTATCATTAGTATTAGATATTAATGAAATCCTTAAAATAATATTATAATATATTTCTAATATCTCAAAGTATTTTTAATACTTTATTATTACCATTAAATGATTTTAAAGTAATTAAAACTATTATTAATTATCTCGCCATTAATATTAAAATATTAATATTTTTCATGAAAAAATATAAAAGTTATATTTTATAATTTAAAATATTCTTATAACACTTAAATTATTTTATATAATTTTTAAAGCATTAATTCTATTTTCCCATAATTTAATTAAATAAATTAATTTCCATTAATATTAATTTATTAATGAAATTCATCACAAAATATTAAAAGTCATTAAAAATAACTTAAAATATTTTCTTATACCATGATATATTTTTTAATGATTTTTCAAGTATTCAAATTATTTTTAAGTAATTTATTTAATATTATAATTAAATGAATTAAATACCACTTATATTCCAAAAATATTAAATATTTATGAAATATACTCAAAATAATTAAAAACTAATTTTTAGGCTTTAAAATAATTTTTAGGAATTTATTATATATTTTTAATAATTAAACACCATTTAATACTAATTATTTAATAAAAATACTAATTTTATATTTAATCTGTAGCTAAAGGGCCCTATAGCGACAGAACCGTCGCTATAGGTGTTCTTGAGCTCAAACCCAGAAACCCATGTCAGTTGCCAAGTTACCAGGTTTGACCACAATTTGTTCCATGATCCTACGTTTTCTTGGTAGTTTAAAGCATCAAGGTTGTAGTGTAAGTGTAATACTACCATTATCAATCGATTTCATGTCCAAGCTACAACAAATCAAAGAGTTATAAGCCCTCCAATATGATGTTAGAGCTGTTCTTCATTCCTGGGTTTTCCAGAAAATGAAGAACAGTTCGTGATATTACTTTTGGATACTTATATCTTGGTCTCTAGATCCGGTTTATGTGATTTAAAGCTTCGAACTTGTAGTCGAGATGTCAAAGAATAATAATACATCAACAGATCAACATAACAACAAAACAATCGACAAATTAAGGTTGGTCAAACCACATGTCAGGAACTTGTTCTTGAAGATTCTGGGTTTTCCAGAATCTTCATCCGGGCAGATCGGTCAACCTAGTTTGACCACGATTATCTACGATTCTGTTAATGAGATGGGTGAACTAAAGGCTTCAGCATGTAGTCTTCATGTCTGGCTACGCGATCAAACCAACAACATGTCCTAAAGCATTACCAGAAGCAAGATCAGAGGCTAATAAAACGCTTGTCAGACTTTCTGGGTAATCTAGGTTACCCAGATTTGTCCGATCATGGTCGGTCAACGACCTTTGACCACCAATAACTTGAAATCTAGGCCTGATATGAACATGATTCAAGTTCCAGATTAAAGACCACATGACATAGAACAGATCTAAAACATAAAATACAACTACAACCTATCACAGAAAGATCCAGGGCTTTGACATTCGGTTGTGAAGCCTCCCTTTTCCAGTTTTCCAGATTTTTATAAACATTGATTTCGAGCATCTATATGATATGGATCTGAGTTATAACAACCCAGATCACTTATATACACTACATACTACACATTTAAACATAAAATCACTACATTTCATATATCTATCAAGATCAGAATATAGTTAGGGTTTATACCTTATGAATGGAAAATTTTTGAATCTGATCCTTGATGCTTGATCCTGACAAGCTAACACATGATCTGGGCTTAGCTTATTACTCACTCTCACTCTAAAATTTCGGATGGGAGAGAGAGGGAATGTTTGGCTAGGTTGAGTAGTAAAGTAATAGAATTTCCTTGTATGCTTTCAATCCTTGGTATAATGTATATAATCTAGCAAGTTGAATGATTAAAGTTGCTTACTAGACCATGTGGCTAGCTAGAGTTGGTCACCAACTCCTTACTAGGGCTAGATCTACACTCCACCTTATTAAAATAATAAAAATGGTAGTTTGGTCATTTGACTTATAAAGTGAATGGTAACTTGGTAACTTTTCACAATCATTAGGTTTTAACCCTTCGGGTTTGACCCTAAGGTTACACAAATTTATATTCTAGTATTTACTAATTAGGTTTTAAAATAGAGATTAAGGTTTCTAATTTATAATTAGGATCTCCCGATTATATTAAGGTTCCCTAATCAGATTAGGGCTTTTAAATAGGATTAATGTTTTCTAATTAACATTAAAATCACTGAATTACCAATTAGGTCTTCCCTAATTATACTTTATGGTTTCCAACATTAGAAATTAGGGCTTTCTAATTAATCAATTAGGGTTATCCCTAATTATACTTACAATTAATTACATAAAAACTTTATACTTATCTTCAAGCTTCCCAAGTAGGGTTTTAATATTCCGAATTAGGGTTACAGACTCCCGGAACTGAAATTAGGGTTTCCATAACCGGTATTAGGGTTTCTTATCAATCGTTAGGGTTTTCTAAGTGAACATCGAGGTTCTAAAATATTATTAGGGTTTATAACTGATATAGTTTATCTGGTAAACCCTTGACCCTTAACCACATACTGTACACATATATGACCATATACACAAATACTCTTAACACTATAAACCTTCACCAAGAGTTTTTAAATTCACAAAATTTATTCCCAAAAATGTCAAATACATACACTTATTTTCTGTCTAGGTTTATTATTTAACCTCTATTCAATCTTTTAAGATTTTATTAAATTGTCTAAATTATCAGGTTGTCACAGATGAGCCCTTCTTATTCAAGCAGTGTTCTGATCAAATTGTGTGGAGATGCTTGCCGGATGAGGAAATTGAAGGTGTGCTCCATCACTTCCATTCCTCAAATTATGGAGGTCATTTTGGGGGTCAAAGAACTGCAGCTAAAGTGTTTTAGACTGGATTTTATTGGTCCACGCTATTAAAAGATGCACAGATATATGTATCGCACTGCGATAGATGCCAAAGGGTGGGAACCTTTTTGAGAAGGCGTGAATTGCCCTTGTAGAATATCCTTGAAGTTAAATTATTTGATGTTTGGGGTATTGACTTCATGGGTCCATTCCCCTCCTCCTACAACAATCTCTATATTCTTGTGGCGGTGGATTATGTCTTCAAGTTTGTTGAAGCAGTTGCCTTGTCAACTAATGATGCGAAGGTAGTGCTCAATTTCCTGAAGAAAAACATTTTCACTCGTTTTGGCATGCCTCGGGCTATTATCAGTGATGAAGGGTCGCATTTTTGTAACAAATACTTCGAAGCCCTTCTAGCTAAGTATGGGTGACCCATAAGATAGCCATTGCTTATCATCCACAGACTAGTGGCCAAGCTAAAATTTCCAATCAAGAGGTAAAACGAATCTTGGAGAAGATTGTTAACCCCAATCGCAAGGACTGGTCAAAGGACGATGCCTTGTGAGCTTACCGCACAACTTACAAAACGCCTATCGGAATGTCTCCGTATAGGCTTGTCTATGGTAAGGCTTGTCATCTTCCAGTGGAGTTGGAGCACAATGCTTATTAGGCTATCTAGAAGCTAAACTTTGATTTAGAAGAAGCCGGTGAGAAAAGGCTTTTACAACTAAATGAATTAGACGAGTTTCGTCTGCAAGCATATGAAAACGCTAAGCCGTACAAGGAGAACACGAAGTGGTGGCACGATAAGAAGATCGTCCAAAGAAGTTTTGAACTGTGCCAGAAGGTTCTTCTCTTCAACTCCCAACTAAAATTAGTCCCCGGGAAATTAAAGTCCCAATGGTCGGGGCCATTCACGTTTGCCAAGGTGTATCCGTATGGGGCAATAGATGTTCAGGACCCTCATTCAGACAAAACCTTTAAGGTTAATGGTCAGCTGTTGAAGTAATACTGGGGAGGCGAGGTAGCCGGAAAAATACCTCCATCACCTTGGGAGACCCAGTGTAAGACGGGATAACGGTCAAGTCGATGACTCTAAATCAAGCGCTGCATGGGGAGGCAACCCCATCAGTATCAAACAAAGTGCTTTTGTTTTTATTCATTTAAGTCTTATTTTGGTTGTCATAAGTAGTCTCTGTGTTTCTTAGTATAACCACTAGTTCTGTATAGTGCATGTATATTAGTATATGTTTAAGGGCATTCAGTAGTTAGAACTTGTGAATAGAGTATTAGCTGTGTTTGTTGTGTTGATTGTTGATATAAGATTTGGCTTTGTCTGAGAATTGCCACTTTCAAAATTTAGAAGTTCGCAGAGTGTTGCCAAGTTTCACGCTTCTGTTGTACGACCCAAGGAGTGCATACTTCAAATCCGCGCCATAGTTTCCATGTTAAGTGGGTATATCTTGAAACTCGCATCATATGACGTAAGCTTCTACACTACAAATACGCAAATGGAGATTTCATTTTGGAAACTCACGCCGCAGCGCCTAGTTCCATATACAGATTCACGCTGTAGCGCCATGGTTAAGGAGAACTCGCGCCCCAGCGCTAAGGTACATTGGTACCTACTAGAAAATCACGATGCAGTGCCACTCCTTGCTCTAACTTTCGCACTGCAGTGCCACCATTGGCCATTACATTCTGTAAACTCGCGCCACAGCACCGAGCTCTCGCGTCGCAACGCCAAATCAAACCCATGTCCGCGCCGCAGCACCATACATCGCGCCACAACGCCAAGTCTGAACTTTTGTTTTTAAGACGCATTTTTCATTTCTTTTGCACCAGTTTTTCTCCTCTCAACAGTTTTTCTCCTCCGTCCCCTCTTCTTCCAAGATCCATTAGGCTGCCCAACCATCGTGTCCGTTAGTTTCCTACCGTTCAAAGGCCAATAGTCGTGCAA
Organism: Panax ginseng; assembly: GCA_020205605.1. Classification (NCBI taxonomy): domain Eukaryota; kingdom Viridiplantae; phylum Streptophyta; class Magnoliopsida; order Apiales; family Araliaceae; genus Panax; species Panax ginseng. The sequence goes on from CM035137.1 coordinate 46,458,888, forward strand.
TTATTGTTTCGATCGTTGTTTCCGCTCCCCTCTCTGACGCCAATGTCTATATAAGTAGAGCGAGGTAAGGATTTTGTATCTGTTCATTCTTTGTGTATGTTGGGTGTGGAAAATTGCATAACGTACCTTTAGATTATTCTTTCAAACTAATCATGGGTTCTAAGCATCCAATAACCAGTATTGGTCCTCCTCCTCCATCCTCTTCCCAAACTCCTATTTCGGCTTGGGATGCTATCAAATTTCCAATGTAAGAGGCCTATAAGCGCTATACTCAAAATTTCTTAACGCGTAGTTTGGTACCTGAGAGAGGGCTTAGGCCTGATGACAAATTAGAAGGTCACATGATGGTTATAATTATCGACATGAAGTGGATTCATTTTACCAAATCGCCTGAATCAGCAGTTGTCGCGGTGGTGAAAGAATTCTATGCTAATGTCAATGCGGATGGTCCTTCGGTGGTGCCAGTGCGGGGAAAGTTAATCCCATTCAATAGTCGGGCTATCAATGCAGTTTATGGGACTCCCGACTACGATGGTCACGACTACTTGGAGGTGGGGCTTCGGAGTTACAACATAGACGATATTATTATTTAACGCTGCAAGCCTAGGATTGTGTGGAAAACTAATGAATTCTATGGTGAAAAGACGTCGTTCCCCTAACAGGCCATAAGTCATTATGGTAAGGCTTGGTACTCGTTTATCTGTGCTAATATCATGCCTACACGTCACTTAAGCGATGTGACCTGGGAGAGGGCAATTCTTCTCTATGCAATTGTTACGGGTTTAAAAATTGACGTAGTGGTACTTATTAACTAGTCCATTAAGAAGGCCATAAGGAGCAATATTATGTCAGGCCTCCCACACCCGTCTCTAATTACCCGTCTAAGCAAAAGGGCGGGTGTTCAGTGGGAGAAGGAAGATGTCACCCTGCCACCAATGGCTATTATTGATCATCATCTCATAGGTCGCCATGGAGTCTGGGAAGGAGCACCGTCGCATCCCCAAAGAGAGGGCTTTCGACCAACGACTCCCAAGCCATTAAGACCTTAGGGCGCTAGGTGTAAAGACAATCCCCTCGGGCTTACTTACTCAAGTAACAAAGGCCACAAAACTAGACAAGCATGCCACGGTGTTTATTCTTTTTTTTTCTTTCTGGATTTTTTTTCTCTTTTTTTTCTTTTCATTATTCCTTTTTTTTCTTTTTGTAATATGTATAACCCATAGATTCCCCAAAACTCAAGATTTTACGTCATTCCAACCTTTACTGCCAGTTCACTACTTTCCTTAAATTTTAACCAAGATTTCCCCTCAGAAACAAATTATGAAACCTTTGAAGCAAGTGGATTAAAACAGTTAAACTTTAAGTGCTAACCGATTACATAAGTTTAAGAAAGGCTCAGATTTTCAACATGATTAAAATTAGAACTCATCATCAATTATCAACACTGTTCAAGTTAACATGCAAAACCAATCTTATCATAGGCCGAGCTAAGACCACACCAACCTATCACACAGATTCATTCAAAAAAAAATAAAAATAAATGCAATTATACTACATGAACACATACTAATGAAACACATATATGAATATGCAAATAACTACCATGTATTATATGCAACCTAAAAAAAACAATGCTAACACATAAAAAAAAATGAACTACTATGTAGATAACTAACTATATGCAATACGACACTAAAATGCCCCCAAACTTAAACAAGACATTGTCTTCAATGGCTGAAATAGAAAAAATTAAAGTAGAGGACTTCCCTGAAAATATAGCAATCTTCCTCCTTGTCCGCTAAGTTTGGAGAATAAGCTAGGCACATGGAACAAATTGGGCACCACACTTGAATTTGACTTGAATAACCTGTAAACCATGATAGAAACAATTTTATTAAATTCTAAGTAAATGCAAATTCAAAACTACTAATATAAAACTTAATAAAAACTAAAAATAAAAATTAAACTTGGGTTGCCTCCCAATAAGCGCTTGTTTTATAGTCTCAACCTGACTTCTTCAATTCTTTATCCAATTCCCCTTCGAAAATTGAGGAACCCTCCATCCATCAGAAGCAATGTCTCTTTTGGGAGGTTCCCATTTGCAAAAACCCTTGAATTGAAGTCACCTAGCATGCTCTTTGTAGATAGGTTCCCTATTAAGAACGTCCAACAACTAGGTATTTTCTCCATTATGTTTATGATTAGATTGGGGCATTGAAGCTTAATAAACATAATGGAGTCTTCCTCTATCTTCTCCTTTTCATCCCACCATGACTCCACAACTGTACTAGCTCTTATGTCACCAAGAGCTTTGTCGACAACATGACTGCCAATTGGGCATGGTTTTGCAAAATTGCCCGGATTCTTGAACATTGGTGGAGAAGGTACATGGGACACTAATGAAATCGGTTCATCTTCGTTGGTACTCAAAGTTAGATCTTCGCCGATCTCCTTTTCTTGGTCTCCAAGTCTTTCCTCTTTCAACATCTATATCATTTGGCACATCCGGTTGCAGATTTGGTTCGGGCTCACCATTAGTCTCGGAATTCATGTCATAGAGCCAAGGGTATTGAGGACAAATGTTTGAGGCATTGGTTAGTTGTTCTATTTGGTTCGTAAAATTTTGACTCAATATCTCTTGATTAATCCTCCTCTCCTCACATGAAGCTATGTACTTGGACAAAGTTTCCTCCAAATTTGAATGTTCTTCCTGTTGTAGTGGAGGTGGACACGAGAAATCCGGTGGGTACGTTGAACTTGGAGCATAAAATTGATCTTGATGAGTATGGTTCCATAAAAAATCCGGGTGATACCCCCAATCCTGATAATAGTTGTTAGGATAGACATAATTATTGGGGTAATCACCACCGTAATGTACCGGCTCGAAACTGATGGCGCATTGATGACTCATATGATTTCCAGCACAATAATCACAAGTTACCGCCACACTTTGACAACGTTGAGCTTCAAAAGCTTCAAACATCCTCTAAAGTGTCTCAATCTATGCTGACAATGCAGAAAGTTTCTCGAGTCTGTCAATCTCCTCTCCCCTAGGCTGAGTCATTCTTGCCATTTTTCGACTCCGTATGGCTGCGCAAACCTCCAACGTCTTCGAAGTTGCCTCTATAGAAGATGTATTAAGTCCATCAATCCTTGTTTCCCTTGGTTGAGCCAAGAACATGTATGGCCATTGATACTCAAACTCATCCATGGTACCTGAAAAGAGAGAAATATAGGAAGAGAATTAAAAATTAAAATAAAAATGTTTAAATTAAGACTAATTTGATTGAAATTAATATTGGTAAATAAGTATTCAATTAATTCCCCGGCAACGGCGCCAAAAACTTGTTGATCGATTTCACAATCAATGAATACGTGCAAGTATACACGGTCAACAAGTAATAAAGTGAAAGTAGAGTATCGTTCCCACGAGGAATTATTTAATAAAAATTACCAAATACTAACTCTTAACCAAATCAATTTTATTTAAACAATTGTAAATTGTGAATTTTCTAATTAAGAAAACTAAATTAAACAATCAAAAGAGATTAGTCTAAAAGAAAGCAAATAAACAAAACTAGGATTTGATTGATTTCAGGTAAATAAGGATTAAGATTCCAATATCCCCAATTATGAACTATAAATTAATTATCCAATTATCCCAATTATTATGTCTACTAAATTGTTAACAGAAATTCTCAAATGCCAAAAGTCCTTTTTCCAAGTGATCAATTGCCTTCTATTTAATCCAAATTAATTTTGCTATATTCCTATGCAAAACAATTGAATTAAACTCGTTACAATCCCAATTCCTTATGTGTTACATGCGGCGAACAGATATTTCCATTCTATTCACAAACCTAATTATTCACTGTGTAAATAACTATGTCACATGATATCATGCCCAGTTCTAACCCTAGAATTCCTCTTCCAATTCCTTCTAGAGTAACAAAGTAATTACTGATCAGATAATTAATCAATAAGCATAAGGCAAGATAAACAACTCACTTTGACACAAATAATTGAATAAATCAAATAACTAATTTATAGCCATAAAAGGTTCAATTGAAATCTTAATAAAAAGAGTTAGTTCATAATTAATGAATTAAAACCAAGAATCCAAAACTGAATAGACATTAAAAGATAAAAGTATGAGAAGAGAAGAGAATAGAATAGAATCTGTTGTCAGCAAATCTGATGCTCCCCTCTTGTTCCTGCTCTTGATCTTCAGTGTTCTTCAATTTGCTTCAATCTCCAATGACTAATTAAGAACTAGGGTTTTTATTCTAATCTAATGAAGTGTTTAGTCTAGTCTAATCTATGTAATCTCCCTCTATTTTATGACTTACATCATGTTACAAGTCCAATTTTTAGCTTAGGAACAAACCCAATCCAATTTGGAGTAAAAAAGGTATCAAAATTCGCACAAAAATGCGTCCAGGCCATCACCAAGCCTTTCCCCAAATACCAAAGACTGGGCTTGACACTCCTTCCCCAGACCCAAGATCGGGCATAGGCCAAAATGGGCGCCCGACTGACCGCACATCTTCTGACATTTTCTGCTCCGACGTCCTTTGGCAAAATGGCCATAACTTCTTTGTCTGAACTCCTATTTTGATGATTCAAGATGATCCGGAAAGAGGAGAAGTAGATCTACAACTTTCCTTCTTTAAGTTTTTCGAAATATGGTCTGGAGAAATACAAAATTAGCTCTGAAGTGACTACTGTGTAAATGGCAAGACGAAAACGCGAATCTAGCCACCCCGAACGTCGATCCAAGTAACTTTTGTCCCAATTCCTACAAAACAACATAAAACATGCTTGAATAGACACAAACACTTAAAAACTATTCTAAAAGACTTGAGAACAACAATAAATTAAGCCCGAATATATCCAATTCATTGGTATAAAACTCATTCATCAATGCTTTATATGTTATAATTTTTGCCTATAACATTTTGATTACCTGTAACCCTTGGTCTATAACTGTTTATATGCTGGGTTAGGGTAATTTAGCTCTGAAGTTTGACTGTGGCTTATGACATGCACTAGGTAATTATATCGTTGTCTTAAAGTAGTGTCAAATTTATGTGAACTAGTGGCGTGTTAATGAGATAAGTTGAGACTATTTTGGATCCATCCTTTTAGCGAGCGATGACCAATTATCTTTTCTAGTTATGTGTCCAGATTTAGGTTGTCTTTTTATTAAGTTAAAAAATTGTACGCTATTAAAACTCTGTTGATTTCAAGATAATAAATGACTTAGAGGCTTTTACACTTTTGGGTCTATAGTTCTATGTAAAAAAAATAAAAAAAAATCTATTAGAATAACAGTTTTGCGGTGGGTTGAGATAGAGCATGGAAACACACTCCCCCATAAACGCAGACTGGTAAAATCTATTTTGGACTTATGTTGATTACGTGGCCTTTGTTGTTTGAGTTATTAGATTCATAGGGGTGGTCTACACTTAGTGCCCTAAAGTCATCTGGCTCGGGAGTCATTGATCGAAAGCTCGCTAATGAGTGCTCTGTTAGCCTAAAAGTAATCAAGTACTGTCTGAGTCGGAATTTACTTCATATTGCGAGAACCTTTTGATCCTTTCTTGTTTTGGCATCTTGTTCTTAATGCTTATTAATTATGTGGGTTGCATAGTAAGCTTATTGGTTATCACAGTCGACTGTGTGATCTTAATTTGGGTTATGGCTAGTTAAGATGTTTGGTCTGCACACACACAAAATGGATCGATTTCAGTCTCATGTTATTTAATAGACATTAAGCCCTCGTTTGTATACGTGTTTGTCCTATTCTCAGAGGATGTTTATGATTGTGCTTAGAGTCCATGGTTTTAGTCTATAAGATTAGTTTTCATTTGTATCTTGCAGTAATGGGGTATAGATGTCTTATAGTTTTCTTGAGGACAATCAAAAACTTAAGTTTGGGGGTATTTGATGAGTGGGATTTACACTTGTGAATCCGATCCTTTAATAACTTAACATGTTGCCGCTTTTGTGTGATTTAATTAGCTTTTATTTATATTTTGTTGTTATTATGTTTAAGTTATATCATGTAGGGCTTTACAAATCTTTTCCGACTTCGAGGGCATGATAGGCATTTTAGTTGCATCTTTGGCATAATACCAAAGTTATACTTTTAGAGCCCACGCCTTTGTACCACCTTGGAACATACAAGAAATAGGCACCCCAAATACCATACTCGGTGTCAGTAGCCGTGCCCTCGATGTCATCCTCGTGACTGTGTACAAGAGGCCTCTTCATGGAGTCGTCTTGCAAACGCAACCTTTGGTGTTTTTAACTTACGTGGTGCCGCAACATACCACTTGTTAATTCGATTCATCATGCGAATGATTCGAGCTCTGGTGTCCAGGCAGTAAAGGGCTTTAAATAACCTAAAGAGGGTGGGAATGTGATACACTTAATACTTAGCCGCCTGTGATAGAAATATTTGAGATAGATAGCGTAGACTAGAATATTTATTATAGTATTAACTTCTTAGAAGAGAAAGAAGTTGTGCTTCAAGAAGGAAGATTTATTGCATCCGACAGAAGCTTGGGAGCTACACAGAGAAAAGAAGATTTGGAGACAAAACACTTCCAAACAGGAGTTTTCTTATTCCAAATCTCCCATTTATTTGTGTATTACTGAGAATGTGGAATGTATTAAAAATGTGTTTTAGTACCATGTATATGAACTAACTCCATTTTTAGGATTGCAATGTAACTTTTGTTTAGCTTAATTAACTTTCTCTCCTATTTTATATAACGAATCATTTTGGAATGGGTCGTTGTATTTCGTACTTAATGACTAATTGCTTGATAGAGAAATCGGTATTGATAATAATGGATATTGACAAATGGATTTTATTATCTAACTTTTAAATACAACAACATCTGTTATGACCATGCCTATGGAATGCGTGCATAAACTGCTAATAGGATAGACATATGTCTATTTGCCTTGTGTAGCCTTGAGACTTAGCTTAATGACCTTAGCCTAGTTATTTTCACCAATAAACATATTGTGATTTATCTGGCTAGGGATGTGCATTTGACCTTCGACAGAAGCTTATGCGTATTTACTGTTCTCGGTTGACCATTCCTTGATTCGTTTGTAAAGTGGAGAGTTAAGAGATTAGGCGACACTTTAGGGGAATTATAATCCTATCTTGACTTCCTACCACAACTACTTCTCTTATTCTTACCGTTTTAATCACATAGCTTAGCCAACCATCTTATTTCACTTGTTTAGATAAGGTAGTAAAGACTTTACCTTAGTATTTGTTTATCTCTTAAGACTTTGTCCTAGTGGGTTTGACACTCAACTTATCATAAATTACTTTTGGACCGCGTATGCTTGCGCGTGATTTAGCAATAGCAAAATTGACCAACACCTGTCTAGTTGAAGACTTTGTAATAAGAAATTCTTTATGAATAATCATGTAATCGAATCTTAATATTTATTATATATAACATGTTTTATTTACTGCAACTTTTTTTCTTACATATATAGATGTAATTTAGAATCTTTAATCTAGTTTGAGATCCTTGGGAACTATTTATCTGAGTGAGGGTATTGATAACATAGACTGTTCATGTTGTTGTTGATACTATGCATTTCGGATAGATATGTACTTTCGATACGATAGTGTAATTCGCATGGCATAGACTATATATCTGAGTGAGGGTATTGGTAATATGGAATGTTCATGTTATTACTGATACTCTGAATTTCGGATAGATATATACTATTCACAGATATAATTCATATATCCAAGTGAGGGTATCAAAACACAGTAATAGTTCTCTTGAGAATTGTCATCTGTTATGGGATACTATGAATCTTGGATCTATGGGAATTATATCTAGTTATAAAATGTATAGTCACTCAATTAGATATAAACGTATAATCAGATACCATGGGTGTATAGATTTAAATGCGTTATATATATTGACTTGTAGTAAGTACCATATCGGACACCGTGAGAGTATAGATATGGGGGCGTTACATCACAAATTTCCAAAAAGCTAACCAAGAGCTCATTCGGATCGTTGTTGGCTAATCCCCCAAACTGAACTGACTTCTAAATCATCTGTATGGTCCTAGGCTTGATCTCAAAAGTATTTGCAGTAATCGTTGGACTGGTGATACTCGACTGAAGTTCAGTCACCTTGGGAGTGGCACAACCTCAACACTTTTTGATATTCTGCAACCATTATTTCTTCCTTCTTAGAGTTCTCAAAGTTGTCGTTAGTGTCTTTAATCCAATTACTTAGCCTTTCAATCCGCTTTCTCGATATCGTCCCTCGAAGGAAGCAAGTTTGGCTTCTTAGACCAAGTTTGCATAAACTAACTTAGAGAACACGAAATACAAAAAAACAAAAGAAAAGAAAAAAAATGTTTAAATAAAACTGAACTAATTAAATTGATATTAAAAAAATATTGAAATCAATACTATCCCCGGCAATGGCGCCAAAAACGTGTTGGTCAAAATCTAATTACACTCACACGCAAGTTCACGTGGTCAACAAGTAATATAGTAGCAAGAAAAAGTATCGTTCCCACATAGATTATTATGAAATTAATCCTAACAATTACCAATTTTTTATTAATCCAAATTTTATTAAATTATCCAAATCAATTATTATAAATATCGAAAAACTAAAATATTAAAAATACCAATCAATCAACACAACCTAAAAATCGTAATTTCAAGCAAATAATGGAAAATTAAACTTACGACTTCACTTTAAGTCTCAATTCAGATTGTTACACCTTATTCCAGTTCAATTCACTATCCTAATTTATTAATCAATAACACTTAGGTAGCATTAGCCATCTCTCGATGCACAAATACCATATTAACTTAAATCCACAAATTAGATAAAATTAAGCCAAACACCCTAATTAACTAATTCACTATATCTCTATGTGAATTAAAATCAAATAAGGTTTAAATTCAAGTTCTCTATCCAATTACATGTGATGTTAAGCATATCTCTACCCTAACATTCATCAAGATTCCATTAAAACACAGAATTCAAGAACACATGCTAAAGTGACTAAGTCTAGATTCATACATCATCTCTCGAGTCCATACAAATCCACATAGAATTGGTGATCAAGTAATTCATAAATTAAAGCACAAATCATACTAGATAAACCTGAATGATAGATTATTAAACCTGAAATTAAGGCTACACAATCATTGTTCAACCATAAAGATCCATCATAAGGCTAATAAGTAATTTAGTTCATCATGAATGAAATAAAAAGCGAAATAATAAAAGAATCCATCATCCCAATACGATGGTTGAATTAAAGAAGTAGAATAGATACAAAACCACCCTTCTTCTTCGCTCCAACTTGTAATCTTATTGATTCCGACCATCAATTCTTTCCTCCAATGTTCTTCACTCAAATTAGGGTTCCAAAACTTGTTATTCGATTGATGGTTGTTATCTCTCTATTTGTGTTTTTTTTTATCAATGGTCATGTATTTAGTCATAAAACTGACGCTAATTGAAGTCCCAAGCCATGCCAACTTGCTCCCTTTTACGCTGGTGCAGAACTCTAATTGAAACAAAACTCTCTTCTTTTGCACTTTCGCCTTCCTACCGGGTTTTTGTTCTATAAATGTCCGCCCCAACGGGGGTCTTCTTGACTGAAATCGAGTACCCCGCCCAATGAAGTTTTCTTTATATTCATGCCCGCCTCAGCGGGGGGTAGTTCTTGTAGACACTCAAGATTTTCTGCACACCTGTTACTAACATTGCAGGAGGGCAGAATTGTCTTTCTGAGATAACCCTGGAAGACGGCTCACATCCATTCCGGATACTATCGGAAGTTCAATCTCAACCCCAGAACACACACCGGGAGTATCATTTACAACCCTGGAACACACACCGGGACGTTCATTTCCAACCTCGGAGATAACCCCGAGTTTTATCTCTAGTGATAACCCCAAGGAATGTTATTACAGTTCCGGAGATAACTCCGGAAATGCTTGTTTCAAGTGCATGTTATTACAGCTTCAATCTCAAACCTCCTACCGAGGCACTCATACCTCAAACCCGGAGCTAACACCGGGCAGACATGCATTCTTACAAATGACCTTGCTGCATTTAACCACTTGCAGCAGTCCAATCTCAGATGTAACCCTGAGCAACGTCTGCTTTCAACTCAAACCGGAGATAACCTCGGTGAGGAGTCAAACGTCATATAGCCACCTCAACACCTGCGCTTCTTCTCAACACTTCATTCATACATACATACAACAATGTCCTACAAGAACCAAGGAGTTACAATCCCGAGTGACTATTACGCATGGCAGCACCCCAGATAGAATTTGAAGCTTGAAGACCATGGGCATGGTCCCCTCTTCCTGACTTCGTACAACCTCTAATCCCATGTCATTGCATAACTCACAACACAAGCGGTCCGAAGAAGGTCTTATATACCTCGTTTGGATGCTCGGATTCAAGTTCTACAAGTTTGAGCGGACATTACAATGCACGAGTCCACGTACTTTAAGATGACGAGAGACCTGGAGCCTGGCACCCCCGGCACCAAGTAGTGCATCTGCTGCTATCAGCAGTACACCTATGGCTCCCCCTCTATAAATAGAGGGCTTGGGGTGGCCATTTAAAAAACAAGAGAGGCGAGGAAGCCCTATCCAATTTGCTCTGTACACACCCCATATTAAGTGTTTCCTCATTTTAAACACCTGTTAACCCACATATAGTTATACATTTACCAGCGGGAGCTGAGTGTTTATCCATATAGATTCATAGAAGCTCAGCATTGGCGTACCAACGTAGTTTCCTTCTCACACTCTATAAAGCCTTTCTCTTCATCTTTGCACACACTATTCTACAAATTGAGAGTCGTGTTGTGTGCGTATGCCCAGACTTAATTCTGTGGTTTTCATTTCTATCTATATATATTTACTTATATATGTATATATTTATATATGGACTAACATTATCGAGTTATGCCTCGATTGAGCCTAGACTTATGTCTGGAGCATTTAGTTGCTTATATATATATATATATATATATATATATATATATATATATATATATATATATAAATAAATTGTTGTCGACTACATCGATGAGCACAGATTTTACATCCGATCGCTTATTGTTTATATATATATATATATATATATAGGCGATAACATATCAATATAAAATCCAGGCTCATCGGATATGTTTGACAATAATTATATATATATATATATATATATATATATATTACATTTCTATAAGGCCTGGAGTTTACTTCGAGGCCTTTTACTGCTTTATTTACATTTAGTCCCACCCGGAGTTTACTTCATGGCGGTTGATCGCATTAACTGCTTTATTTACTTTTTTGATCCCCCACGGAGTTGTTTCGTGGTGGTTGATCATGTCCATATATATATTTACCGCTTTTATATATTTATATTTCTGATCTCCCATGGAGTTGCTTCGTGGTGGTTGATCATGTCTTTATATATATATATATATATATTTACAACTTATATATATATAACTGCTTACTGCTTTTCATATAAACTGCGGTATCATGTGAGCCTATGAATCATGTGATCACAGATTCAGTCTATTGAATCTCGATTCGGTTCTCGTGATGGACATTTTCAGCTGTAAGCAGCTTGTACATTATTTACGGTGTCTGAATTTCCTTAGATGGTTGTCATGCCCATGAGGAGTTCGGCACTGTTGTATATTATTTTCTCGAAGATGCCTCGCATTTCAAAAATAAAAGAAAACAAACCGAACATTTAATAATAAAATGGAAGTATGAAAAGGTCTCAATTCCTATTGAGCACAAGGTTTGAAAAACCTTTTTTTATAAAACATCATTGTTATATCTTGCTTAAAACTGAATTTTTGTATAAATTCAAACCCTTTGTATATAGGTGCGAACGAGGCCTCACACTACTTTCAAAGAATTGCACATTGATCCATACACACACACACACACATTCATATAACAGTTTCTTGAAAAGTGGCGGTCATCGTGGCAACACAGATGTCGGGGGCTGCCTAACACCTTCCTTCCGCATAATCAAGCCCCCAAACCCAAATGAATCTCTATTTCACAGACCCGTTTAGCAGTGTTACATCACTGGGTCAATGTGCAAACCTTTTTCGGTTGCGTTGGTGCAACTAGTTAAAAACACCAACTGGCGACTATTAAAGTCAAATCGTCGACATTACACATGTCGGACCTTTTTCACTTGTTTTTTCAAACAAATCTCACCTAACAATGAGAACACCAAAGAACAAGTAACGAAAAGGGACAACTAAAAATCCAGACGTCGACAGGTGGCGACTCTGCTAGGGACTCCAGTAAGAGGGTTTAAGCCGCTACTACAAGCTTTTCAAAACTGTTATATGTTTGTGTGTGAATGTTGCATTTACATTTGTAATGAATGTGTACGAATGCATTTTACTTATTGCACTGCAATTTATCTATTTGTGATATTAGTGGTTCTCACATGTCATCATTTTTATAAACGGTGAGACACATTGTATGTGAATGTATGTTGTGTGGTTCCTCCACTAGGAGGTTGTGACACCACCAAATTCGATACTTCCATTTCCACAGGATTTGGTGTTCACTGTACAAACATCATCTATCTATCTACCCATAAATAAATGCAAACCATGCAATAGATAGAAATAAATAATAAATCTATCCCCTTATAGGGTTACATCAACTGAATAATAAATAAATCCCAGGTTTCTCTAACCTTAAATCATCTGTGCGAAAACATAAACAAATAAGTTTTAAATAACATCAATTCTAAATATCATTACATAACCACATAAATAATCAGTCTTCATTACTTGCTAATCTTGCCTTTGCCCTTACTAGTGGAAGGTTCGTCTGCTCTTTCGTTCTTAACTGCAATGTTATTATTATGCAAGGGTGAGCACGATTGCCCACAAGTATAACAATATAACAATGAATAATAACATGCGAGAGAAATAATAACTTCTGATATAAAGCTCAACTTTTGAATCAAGAATGAATAACAAGAATCAAAAGAAATTCTGATGGTCATAAGACCTTGAACTATGTCCTAGGTTGTTAAGTGTTATTACTCGAAACCTTTAACAGTCATAAGACTATGGACTCTTCTTCTCGTACTTAGGGGGATCAACCCTTAGTACCATACTGTGCACAATATCTTAACGCTAAAGCGTAAATAATCCCCTATACAGGGTTGTTCATCTCAGTTTTGACATTCGAATCCGCACCAAAGGAATTTTGGTTTGGATAATTCATCAAGGGGTTCTAAAATTTAGAACGCTCATCAACTATGGACTAGTCAGATCAATAAGGGTTCGCTAGTCTAACAAGGTTTAACAGTGAATGAATATTTAACTTGAATAACATCTAAAAAGGTATACAATAGAATAAAAATTGTATAACAACATCATGCTTGAAGTTTAATAAGCTTTAATATATAAGACTGACTTGATCAATAGTAATGAGAACTTGCTCAATATCGAAAGATGAATTAATCAACTTATATAACAATAACAAGTAGGATTAGGAAACTTGCTCAACGAAAGTTTAGGGTAAGAAACTTGCTCAACGTAAATGTGGAGTTGGAAAACTTGCTCAATGTAACAAGATAAGGTTTAGAAACTTGCCTCGTGTGTAGATTACACTTAAACAAACTCGTTCTTTGAATTAAATCCTACATACCAATTACGTTCACAATATCAGTCAATAACAACGTACTAACATCATAACTTTACTCTTTGTTTAACTCGAATTGAAGACTATACTTAGTCAATTATTACACTTAGTGTAAAATTAAGACTTCACGAAAAAAATAAACTAATTATGCATTCAATCATTCAATCAACATGTAATTGTTTTATGGACATGTTAAGAATTTATTTTAACATCTCATTATAGGTCTAACAAGTTTTTATAATCATTAGACTAAGTTGCTATCACATTTCCATACTTGTACACTCTTAAAAACTCATTTCTGACCATTCTGCTAAGTGGCACTGCGGCGCCACTTTTATACTTTATGTCTTAATGCCATATCGCGTCATGGCTCTCTGCTTGGTACATGTACATGCACTGCGGCCATGGGCATCGATCTTTGGGGTTATGGCCTTATGCACATGGACATCGATTACGGAGTTAGCGCTGCATGCGCGACACTCAAATTTGATTCCCAGTTCGTGAAGAACACAAAGTTCAGCGAATTAAACACTACATGATCATTAATTCACCAAATTAAACATACCCACATGTTAGAATTTATATATAATCAATACCCAACGTTTATAGAGTGATTTTAACCCATTAAAACACATAATCACAGAATTAAAGCATCCAAAATGTACTGTTCTCACAAATGTAGTCCTTAATTAAATCCAACCAGCTTCTTTGACGCATGTTCAAGTCTTTTTGTGTAAAAATATATTTCAGACTCTTATGATTTGTATATATTTCACACTTCTCCCCATAGAGATAGTGCCTCCAAATTTTCAAATAAAAAACTACTGCAGCTAACTCCAAGTCATGGGTCAGATACCCCGTCTCATAATCTTTCAGTTGTCGCGACGCATACGCAATGACTCTTCCATTCTGCATAAGCACACATCCAAGTCCTTTATGCGACGAATCACTATAAACCACAAAATTTCCTGTGTCATCTGGAAGAGATAACACAGGTGTTGAACTCAACCTCCTCTTTAATTCTTGAAAGCTTTCCTCACACTTCTCCGTCCAAACAAATTTCACCGATTTCCTAGTCAAATTCGTCAACGGAGTTGCGATCTTGGAAAAATCCTGAATGAATCTTCTGTAATAACCCGCCAATCCAAGAAAACTTCTTACTTCCAACGGCGTCTTGGTGATCCCGCTAATCACAAATCGACTTTGGAGGATCCTTCAAATTTCGTCTCTATCAATCCCATACCCAAGAAATTGTACCCTTTCAATTCGAAATTCACATTTCAAAACTTAGCATACAACTTCTCTCTCTCAATGTCTCTAATGTCAACCTCAAATGCTCTTCGTGTTCTTCCTTGGTTTTTGAATATACCAAAATGTCATCTATAAATACCACTACGAATTTGTCCAAAAACGGCTTGAACTCCATTCATTTAGCCTATAAATGTTGTAGGAGCATTCTTTAGACCAACTGACATTACCAAAAATTCGTAGTGACCGTATCGTGTTCTAAACGTTGTCTTCGGTACATCCTCTAGTCTCACCTTCAGTTGATGATAACCACTTCTCAAATCTATCTTTGAAAAATATCTTGCTCCCTTTAACTGATCGAACAAGTCGTCGATTCACGGTAATGGATACCTATTCTTAATCGTGACCTTATTCAATTCTCTGTAGTCTATGCAGAGTCTCATTGTTCCATCCTTTTTCTTCACAAATAAAATTGACGCTCCCCACGGTGATACGCTTTGTTGAATATACTTCTTGTCCAGTAATTCTTGTAGTTGGACCATCAGTTCTTTCATCTCTACCGTTGCCATTCGGTATGGTGCCTTCGATATTGGGGCCGTTCCTGGAGCCAAATCGATAACGAATTCAACTGCTCTATCTGGAGGAAGTCCGGGCAAATCATCCGGAAATATGTTTGCGAAATCTCTCACTACCGGAATCTCATCAATTTTTGGATTCTCTTTATGACTATCGACTATGTAAGCTAGACATCCTACACAGCCTTACCTTAACAATCTTCTGGCCTGCATCATCATCAGACAACTCGCACGTCTAGGCGACTTGCTACCATAAAACACAACCTTTGACGGAGTCATAGGGTTAATACGCTTCTTCTGGCAGTCAATTACCACCCCATAATTGGATAACCAATCCATACCCAAAATAACATCAAATTCTCCAAGTCGAATAGGGATAAGATCTACGTTCATGATATTACCCTTAATATCTACTCTATAGTTCTTGTGCACATACTTAACAGGGATAATTTCTCTATTCGCAATTTCTATGTTCATGGGGTATTCTAACTCGTCCTTAAACAATTCTAAGTTCTTAGCGAAGTCATCGGATATAAATGACCAAGTAGCACCTGAATTAAATAACACATAAGCATTAACTTTATTGATTAGAATGATACCTGACACCACATCGCGAGACTGTACCGCGTCCTGCATTGTCATGTTGAACGTTCTGGCTATTGGTCTATTGGTTGTGGTCGGTCCTGCAATGGTTAGAGTGCTTCCACCAGTATTTCCCCTGTTTCCTCCTGAACTCGTCCCTCCCGATCCCTTCTTAGGACAATCTCTTGCAAGATGGTCCTTTGATCCACATGTGAAGCATACACCCTTCTTTGGGTTCGGACAGTTTGGTGCTATGTGGCCTTCCTGACCATAATTATAGCACACTCGCTTCCCCTTCAAGCAAACTCCCAAATGCATTTTTCCGCAGGTTGGGCACGGTTCAATCTTCTTCTTACGCCCTCCCCCATTGACTTACGGTAAGCAATTTTCAGACCACTTCCTCTTCTGATTGTGATTACCCCCCGATGCTACTCCCACGAGTCTTGTTATTACCTTCCTTCTCACTCTTCTTCTTCTTTTGCTCCTGATTATACTTCATTACTGCATCACTTCCACCCTCAGCAAGTATGGCCTTCTCTAACACTCCCGCAAAAGTGTTCAATTGGAACATTGACTCTTTGCTATACAACCAGGGCTTCAGTCCCTACTCAAATCATCTTGCCTTCCTCTCATCAGTGTGCACTTGGTATGTGGCGAACCTAGACAACTCGTTAAACCTTGCCGTATAATCAGCTACTGACATATTCCCTTGTTTTAAATCTAGAAACTGAACCTCCATCTGATTTTGCAAACTAGTCAGAAAATACATCTCGAAGAACATCTCTTTGAATCTTTCCCAGGATATTACACCTTCACCTCCTCTCACTTTGTTTGCTTGCCACCAATAACTGGCTTCGGACTTCAGCATAAACGTTGCATAACTAGTCTTCTAATCTTCCCTTACCCTAGCAACATCGAACACCTTCTCCATCTCCATTACCCACGTCTGAGCTTCAATTGGGTTTATGGAACCCTTAAACTCTGGCTGTCCCACCGCCTTGAAGTCCTTAAACGAAGTATTTGGTGGAGCTTGGGGTTGATTATTAAGTGCTCCAGCTAAAAGGTTTACCAATTGCTGAACAGAGTTAGCATTTGTGTCGTTGTTATTATTTGTTGACCCTTCCTAGGCTTGCTGACGATTTTGTCTTCTAGGCGGCATATTTCTGTTATGAATATATGCTTATTAGATCTTTACTCAATCTCTAAAACATTTATGACTTAACTAAACATTTAATCATAACTCACTTAACACATTACTTGAAATAAACTTTGATATTTCATTTAATTCAAAAGTTTTACATAAAAATATAGCATCATTGCTATTTACATCAACTATCTTGAGATAAGGAATCTACAGGATTTAAAACATCAACATATTCCTTTGTTTATAATCACATCGGAATTTACATCATTAACTATCAAATAGTTTTCACATATTTAAACTAATACTATCATTTATCATTAAAAGCTATTGGATGGCCTTGCTACATTCCTCCTCCATGATGCCGCACATCGTTCTGCGATCTAGCATATATGATGGTAGATCCTCAAACTGGATTGGATACTTCCTAACTCGATCTTGGACCGCATCCATTGCATTTTGTAGTGTAGAGTACGTCTCTTCAAGTTTAGCCTTCTTCGCACAACGATCATCTTCTGCAAAATCAGCACGACGTGACTCTCGTACCCAGCCCTCCTCTGCTATGGCAAGCCTCTCTGAGCTCTCCTTCAGATCCTTCTTTAACTTCTCTATTTCTACGGACTTATCCTCGGTCTGACCCTTCTCGTGAACCAGATCCCACTCAACGTTTCCCAAACGTGTGTGAAGAGTCACAATCTCTATCCTCTTACGCTTTCAATAGTAATCTGTTGACTAACCGCACCGCTTTCGGTCGAGATCCCGAACAGTATCCTGCAACTCTACGTTACGATCATAGAGTGCATCATACATCTCTGCATCAATGGAGTTCAGTGGGAACTCCTTTTCTTCCTCTTCTTCTACCTCTTCCTCAGGATCCTCCTCTGGATCAGTCTCCGGCTAATGCTCTGACCAAAGAATAAAGGATCAATCTGGAGATGGCTCTCTCAGACAAGTTGTTCCCCACGACATGAAAGTCTCGGGGCTCCTCCTCTATAGGTAATCGTGGTCCTCCTCCCCAACTCGACTAGCTCCTCCAACATCCGACATCCTGACAACAAAGTTTTAAGTTTTAGTTACTAATCCGTGCTAGCGAACACATAGATTAACACATAAGCACATAAAGTCTTTTATTATCTTTAATGAATTTAAAAATTCATTTCTTAGAACTCGATAAGAGTTTACCACTACTATGTTCTCAATCTCCTACAAGGCTACTACCAAAGGTTGTTCCCCCCACCTAAGGTTCATAACCTTACAGCTTTGATACCAACCTATGACACCTCCAAATCCGATACTTCCATTTCCACAGGATTTGGTGTTCATTGTACAAACACCATCTATCTATCTACCCATAAATAAATGCAAACCATGCAATAGATAGAAATAAATAATAAATTTCGCCCCTTATGGGGTTACATCAACTGCATAATAAATAAATCCCAGGTTACTCTAACCTTAAATCATCTGTGCAGAAACATAAACAAATAAGTCTTAAATAACAACAATTCTAAATATCATTACATAAACACATAAATAATCAGTCTTCATTACTTGCTAATCTTGCCTTTTCCCTTACTAGTGGAAGGTTCGTCTGCTCTTTCGTTCTTAACTGCAATGTTATTATTACGCAAAAGTGAGCACGATTGCCCACAAGTATAACAATATAACAATGAATAATAACATGCGAGAGAAATAATAACTTCTGATATAAAGCTCAACTTTTGAATCAAGAATGAATAACAAGAATCAAAAGAAATTCTGAGGGTCATAAGACCTTGAACTATGTCCTAGGTTGTCAAGTGTTATTATTCGAAACCTTTAACAGTCATAAGACTATGGACTCTTCTTCTCATACTTAGGGGGATCATCCTTTAGTACCATACTATGCACAATATCTTAACGCTAAAGCGTAAATAATCCCCTATACAGGGTTGTTCATCTCAGTTTTGACATTCGAGTCCGCACCAAAGGAAGTTTGGTTTGGATAATTCATCAAGGGGTTCTGAAATTTAGAACGCTCATCAATTATGGACTAGTCGGATCAATAAGGGTTCGCTAGTCTAACAAGGTTTAACAGTGAATGAATATTTAACTTGAATAACATCTAAAAAGGTATACAATAGAATAAATATTGTATAACAACATCATGCTTGAAGATTAATAAGCTTTAATATATAAGACAGGTTTGATCAATAGTAATGAGAACTTACTCAATATCGAAAGATGAATTAATCAACTTATATAACAATAACAAGTAGGATTAGGAAACTTGCTCAATGAAAGTTTAGGGTAAGAAACTTGCTCAACGTAAATGTAGAGTTGGAAAACTTGCTCAATGTAACAAGATAAGGTTTAAAAACTTGCCTCGTGTGTAGATTACACTTCAACAAACTCGTTCTTTGAATTAAATCCTACATACCAATTACGTTCACAATACCGGTCAATAACAACGTACTAACATCATAACTTTACTCTTTGTTTAACTCGAATTCATGACTATACTTAGTCAATTATTACACTTAGTGTAAAATTAAGACTTCACGAAAAAAATAAACTAATTATGCATTCGATCATTCAATCCACACGTAATTGTGTTATGGACATGTTAAGAATTTATTTTAACATCTCATTATAGGTCTAACAAGTCTTTATAATCATTAGACTAAGTTGCTATCACATTTCCATACTTGTACACTTTTAAAAACTCATTTTTGACCATTCTGCTAAGTGGCGCTGCGGTGCCACTTTTATACTATGTCTTGTCATTTGCGATGTTGTGGTATTGTGCTTCACTCGTACATGGCATTGTGGCCCATACGCTGAGGGCATCATCGATCTTTGGGGTTGGGTTATGGTGGCGATGATGGTCTTGCTGCATGGACATCGATTACGAGTTAGCGCAGCCGACACTCCACAATTTGATTCCCAGATTCGCGAAGAACACGAGTTCAAATAATTAAACACTACATGATAATTAATTCTCCAAATTAAACATACCCACATGTTAAAATTCATATATAATCAATACCCAACGTTTATAGAGTGATTTTAACCCATTAAAACACATAATCACAGAATTAAAGCATGCAAATTGTACTGTTCTTGATGTTCTTGAGTTTTGAACATAAATCCTAAAATTCAACGCCATAGATTCATTATAAGACCAAATCCACCCATTCAACTTTCATTTAGTTCATTTTAGCATGCATAATCACATATTAGTGGAAATTTTGTAAAACCATTTATGTTTGACATACTAAAAACACGTATAAGGCCATATGGCCATATAACATACTCTTGAATCTTTTACTGTATAATTTCATGAAACTGAAGATATGGAAACCCATATAATATACAATAATCATGTTATGCTACTCGAATTACTACATATATTCCTACAACAACACCATTTTCCAATTACAGGGACTTACAGAATGAATGAAAGCCATATTCATGAAAACTTTAAAAGACGTAAAATAAAAATTTGGGTTGAAGAGGATTACCCAAGCGTAGATGAACAAGGATGACAATTCTCTCTACTACAATCACAATACTCACAATATTCTCAAAATTTCTCAAACTCTCTCTGTATTTCTCTCTCATTAAGCTCTCTCTGAGACTTAGGCAAATAATGAAGAAAAGAAAGGCGTCGATAAAAGAGAAGAATCGACGCAAGATTGGTGGTCGATTACCCGGTCCATGGGTTAACTCGCCTCCAACTTCCCTTAGTGCCATGTTTGGCTAACATAAAGGGTTTTAAAACCATTTAATTTAATAAACTTTATCATATAGTTTAATTAATGTCACATCTATTATAAAATAAATCAATATCTTATATAATTTATTTTAAATAAAATATAATAATTTCTCAATAATGCATATAGTCACATAATTAAATTTCTCATTTAATAATAATATTAAATTATTAAATCTCTAATTAATAATTAAATTAATTAAAATAACATAGGCTTATTAAATATTTCTTTTAATTCAATAAGCTCACATAAATATGTACATCGAATAATAAAATTATCCACTTCAATTTAATAAATATAACGCATATAATTATATTAATCTATCACAACTTCATCAATTAATTAATTAATCTAATAATTAATTCATCAAAAATATTTATTTAATCCACTAAATATTTAAATTAAATTACAAAATCTCGGTTGTCACAGAGGGTTATCCTGTTGGTGTTTGATTCTTCGGACTCGTAGGGAGACTAATTCCAACGAGGCTCGGGAAAGGCACAACCAGTTCGCTCCAACTGAAAGACCGAATAACTTCCCGTCAAGTAGATTGCGATGATCTGGGGACCTTCATGCCAAAAATCCGCGAGAGTAACCCTAAGATATGTCAACCTCTGATAAACCAAACGCGGAGGAAAGTATCTTCATGCTTTCCATTTTTTAATTACTTATAAAAGCATTTACTTGTAATTTTATTCCATGTTCATATTTATGTAATGGAAAATATGAAGAATATTTGTGCATACATAACACCCATTTTTGCAGGACAATATTCCTAAAATGGGCATATTATAATAGCATTTACATTATCCCTAAGACTAAAAAACATAAGTCTTTTTGTAGGGAAATCATTGGGCCTTTTACCCGCTTCAAAATCCAAAAAGGCTACGAGCCTACTGACCAATCATATCTTCTTCTCACCAATCTAATTACTTTCTCGAAGAAATTTGACGGATTCAAGCAAACAAATTACTTGATTTGGTTGTTACGCTAAAAAGAATTGCATCAATCTACTCGTAGGTACAAAGATACCTACACATACGTAATCCTCTACACAAAGAGGAGCTCAAGGTTTGGAAAAAACAATTTCAGAACCTCAGTTGGATACGACCAACAAAGACCCTGAAAACACCCATCTCAAAGAAGATCCAGACACTGGTGATATCAGGAAGAAGGTTCTCCAAATGGATGAAACTATTCGTGCTCTTAAAGGGATTGGAACACATAGAAGTGTCTCATATGCTGACCTTTGTATATTACCTGGTGTTCATTATCCAGAGGAATTCAAAACCCCTAAATTCAAAAAATATGATGGATTAGGGGATCCTTGTACACATTTGAAGGTATTCATTGGAGAACTTGGATCTTATGCAGAAAATGAGAAGCTCAGGATGCAGCTGTTCTAGAAGAGTCTGATTGGAGAAGCCCATTCATGGTATACCAGATTAGACAACTCAAAGATCCATAAGTGGGAAGAGCTAGCTCACGCCTTCCTCACTCAATACAGTTTTCAATCTCAGATGGCTCCTGGCCGATTCCAGTCAGTTACCATGGTCAAGAAACAGTTTAATGAGTCTTTCATAGAGTATGCTCAAAGGTGGAGGCGCCTTGCTGCTCAAGTTATTCCTTCCATGACAGATTCAGAAATGGTTATGACTTTCATAAACATATAGGAAACTCAATTCTATGAGAGAGTTTTAGATGGTATTGGCAAACCATTCTCTAAAATGATCAAGCACGAAGAGATGGCTGAGATGGGATTGAAGTCAAGAATAGTTTAAGACCTAGACGCTCTTAAAGCAAATTCTTTGAGCACATCCAATCGGATCAGATGGAAACAACCCTCGAGGGTCCATAAAAGAAAGAGGATGATGTTTCCGTAATACTACAAGACGTAAAGGCGGTCAAAACATGCCTATACTGGAGGAGAAGCTACTCCCCTTTCCAAGCACAGCCTTCAAACGTTCACACCCTTAGTGGACTCGCTCGAGAATATTCTTGCTCTTCTGACTACTCAGAAGAAAATCACACGTCTTCTTCCAATAGCCAACCCTAATGGCAGGGGTTTTAATGCTACTTGAAAGTGTTCTTATCATGCCGGAGCACCTGGACATGATACTCGAGATTGTTGGGACTTAAAACACAAGATCCAAAATTTAATAGACAACGGTGAGATCGTGGTCACCAAACCAGATCAACCTCATGTGCAAGACAACCCTCTTCCTCAACACAAAGAAGAAGAGGTCAACGTGATTAGTTGGAGCGCTGGACAGAGTTCCAATTTTAACGGTGAATCATCCCAATCCATCAAAGACGGTGTTAACAGATGGGATTATGAAAAGTTCCAATTTGCTATGGAAAGGGAAGATGAAAGCTCTTTGCAAGCAAATTGAGCAATTGGCAGAACTGGTGACCCACCAGCATCAAGTCACACGTCAATTAATCAGCCAGGAGCATGTCTATCTCCTTCTTTTTGTTATGAATGCTCCACCATCACCTTCAGAAAGCGAAGCTATGGAGGATAAGGTTGCAAAGAGAGAAAATGTTAAACCCCGTTGAGATTTTGCCAATTAAAGGGAATTTACCTATCTTGGCCAATCTATGGAGGACATATTTCAATGTTGATCAATGAAAGAAGAATTACATCCCATCTACCTCCAATCAATCCCCGTTCAAGACGGTTTAACTCTGATGGAGTATGTCAATATCACTCACATTCTCGCGGTCACAACACAAAAGAATGATGGGCACTCCGCCATCTCATTCAAAATCTCATTGATAGCGGTGTCCTACAGCTGTCAGACGACACTATGCAACTCGAGAGTGGGAATACATGTCCTACCAAATGGAAGGATCGATGAGTGCTTATATCCACGAGGATGATGAGATTGTTAAATCATTTCCCATACAAGTAATTCAACTCAAAGGAGTTGACAATCCTTTGAAAGTGGCCGCACCAGAGCCAATTTCTTTACCTTTCAGACCACAATATCTTATTTTCAGCTTACAAAAAGTTCCATGGAATTATGGAGAAGCTAAAGGATCTACGTCTCATACTACTGCTACAGTGTCTAAGGAAAATCCACTATATCTTCCTCAGAGGGTGATGAAACCCGCCATCAAAGCAAAGGGGATGATTCCTATGGAGAAGATTGAAAAATTCCTCCGCACTATGGGCCATAATGATGCCAAGGTGGTTTTAATCTTAAGAGAAGCTCCATATCAGATATCAATACTGCACTTGGTTTTCTCTTCCAAGGATCACCGGAAGATCTTATTGAAGGTTTTGGAAGAAGCCTACTTATCGAAATCAGTGGATGTGGAAAAATTTCAACATATGGTTTATCACATTTTCAACAATAATGTGATATCCTTCACTGATGATGACATACCGCCCGAAGGGACCGGTTATTGCAACCCATTGCACATTGCAGTTTTATCCTCCAGGTATATGCTGGCTGGAGTTTTGATAGATGGAGGTTTGTCTCTGAATATCTATCCTTTTGCCACCTTAGTAGGGGTGAACGTCAATCTCAAACGGATCCAAAGCAGCCATACGATTATCAAAGCTTTTGATGGATCCCAACGAAATTTCATTGGAAAGATTGGGTTGCCAATCGAGATTGGTCCAAATACATTCAATATATCCTTTCCTGTCCTCAGAATAGACTCAGGATACAACCTGCTATTGGGGAGACCATAGATCCACATGGTGGAGCTGTTCCTTCCATACTACATCAACAACTCAAATACATTGTCAACAACAGTCTAGTCACTGTCAATGTTAAGCCTGAATGTCCTGAACAAGGAGATCTGCCAATCATCAGCTTCAAATTAAAAGTTGAGCTAGCCATTTTTCATACCTTAGAAGTGAGTAATATACAATATAATATACAATACCAACCTATTGGAGCACCACTTCCCAAGCCAAAGATTTTTGCCGAGGTTATGTCGGCCACTCAAGAAATGATGTGATTGGGTCATCAGCCTGGACAAGGGCTTGGTAAAAATTAGCAAGGTATTAAGCACCTTATTCAAGTGTCCAGTCAAATCGGGACAGTAGGACTAGGCTATTTTGCCAGTTCCAGTCATAGGAATCCTCATAAGCACAAGTAGGTTCCTCAAGCTTCTGCCACACAACAATTTTTTCCATCTGCACCGCATGAGTTTATACAGTCTCCAATAAAGGTTCCAACCCATTTTATGACTATGCTGTTCCCCAAACCAGTACCATTAAAAGAAAAAGAGGTGCTAATTCCCGATCCCGAAGTGGAAGAAAGGGAGCGAAAACGTAAACATGACATCGCCTTGATGATGTCAGGCATACGCATCATTGTCCATGATGATCATACAAACAGATATACCCCAGATGATGATTACCCAGAAGTTATGGTTATCATTTGGGATAAGGAGGACAATGACAATCCCTCCATCACTGCAGTCCATCAGGACTTTGCCCTCGACAATTGGAGTAGCACTCCATGCATTGGTCGATGAGGGTAAAATGGGCAGAAAATTCCTTTGCCCTGTAGATAACTTTAATTGCTTACTTTTCTATACAGTATTAGCAGTTATTTTATTAGTACATGCTAACACTTGTGTATGATTGAACAGTTTCATATATTAAGTGAAAGCATATTTTGTTTCAGGACTATGAATTTAGATGTCCCTGTACTTGCTGATGAGGTGCATTCTCTCCACAAGGGCTGTAACTTTGATGCAAAGTTGGACTCAGACTTGATAGAAATACAAGAGGACATTGAGACACCTCAGGAGATTAAGGAATGGGTCACAGAAAAATCTAAACCCAACCTTGACCAAACCACTTCTTTCAATCTTGGAACCTTAGAAAGCCCTAATTTAATCCAGATTGGTTTAGACCTCACCCCAAACCAACGGAATGACATGGTTGCGCTATTAACCCAATTCCAGGATGTGTTTACATGGTCTCATGAAGACATGGTGGGTTTGTCCACTGACATTATTCTTCATCACCTTCCCATTAAAGAAGGATTCAAGCAAATCAGACAGAAACTCAGGCAATTGAAACCTGAGTGGAGTTTAAAGGTTAAAGAAGAAATTGTGAAACAATTTCAAGCTGGCATTATCATGGTGTCTACCTATTCAGAGTGGATATCCAACATTGTTCCCATGCCTAAACCAGGAGGAAAGGTGCTTGTTTACGTGGATTACCGGGATTTAAACAAAGCTTGCATTAAAGATAGCTTTCCCGTACCCTTCATCCACATTCTCATTGATAATATTTCTCAATACGACATGTACTCCTTTTGCGGATTGCTTACAGGTACCATCGATTATGGTCACCGAGTAAGACCGTGAGAAACTACTTTCATCACGCCTTGGGAACCTTTTGTTATAAAAGGTTGTCATTCGCCTCATCAATGCCGGGGGCAACTATCGTGAGCTATGATGGCTCTTTTCCACGATTTAATGCACAAGGAGATAGAGATCTATGTGGATGACATCATTATCAAATCCCGAAAGGAGGAAGACAACTTAGATCATCTCAAAAAACTTTTCAACAGGTTGTGTAAATACAACTTGCAGTTAAATCCATCCAAGTGCGCCTTTGGTGTTAAATCAGGTAAGTTGCTAGGTTTCCTCGTCAGCCACAAAGGGATTGATCTGGATCCCACCAAAATCTAGGCCATTAAGGAAATGCCCATTCCTTAGGCAGAGAAGGAAATACGGGGATTTTTGGGAAGAATAAACTTCATTAGTAGGTTTATCTCTCAACTCACAGTAACCTGTGAGCCCATCTTCGAGTTTTTAAGGAAGAACTCCTCCATGAAATGGAATGATGAGTGTCAGAAAGCCTTCCTTACCATTAAAGAGCAGCTGGTTAACACTCCTATTTTGGTACCACCCAGGGATGATGTTCCCCTATTCATGTACCTGTCCATTAATGACAATGCCATGGGCTGTATGCTGGGGTAAAAAGACGATAGAGAAGATATGTTGTGCTTTAGCATGGGCTTCCATGAAGTTACAGCATTACCTCCATGATAACACAACCCATCTCATATCCTGCATGGATCCTCTCAAGTATGTGTTCAGTAAGCCCATAATGAATTGTCGACTGTCCAGATGGCAGTTGATCCTACAACAATTTGACATTGTTTACGTAACGCAAAAGTCTATCAAAGGTCAAGGAATTGTGGATCAACTGGCCGCCGCACCTGCGTGGGATAACAAACCCTTAGAAACATACTTCCCCGATGAAGGGGTAATGGCAGTTCAGCAACATCATTAGTACGATGCATGCCACACATGGAAAATGTATTTTGATGGAGCTAATAACATAGAAGGCTCTGGAGCTAGAGCAGTTCTCGTATCCAGTACGGGGGAGCAGTATCCCGTCACCGTCAAATTAAAGTTTGTCAGCACCAATAACACAACTGAGTATGAAGGATGTATCATGGGGCTAAAACTTGCCCGTTCAATAGGTATTAGACGGTTAACTGTCCTTGGGGATTCTGAATTGGTAATCAAATAATCCACGGGAATCTTTCAAACCAAAGAATTACATTTGCTGCCTTACCATCGACAAGTTTTACAGATGGTTTTGGAGTTCGAAGAAATCTCCTTTCTACGTATTCCTCGTAATAGGAATGATTTTGCGGATGCACTAGCAACGTTGGCCTCCTTGATTCATATACCTGACAAGGAAAACATGCCAAGCATCATATTTGCCCTGCAAAAAGCCCCAACTTATGGGAACTATGTTGGAGAAGTATCGAATGAGTTACCTCCCATCCACAACCCTTGGTATCAGCATATCAAGGAGTATCTGCGAGATGGATCTACACCCGTTGAGGCGAGCCTAATCGAAAAGAGGCAGATCCATCGACTTGCTATGAAATTCTACCTGAACGGAG
This sequence comes from Panax ginseng, assembly GCA_020205605.1. NCBI lineage: Eukaryota > Viridiplantae > Streptophyta > Magnoliopsida > Apiales > Araliaceae > Panax > Panax ginseng. Next base: position 46,486,826 of record CM035137.1, read on the forward strand.
ATGTACTGTACAAGAGAGATGTAGGATTAGGTCTCCTTAGATGTCTGGATAAAGATCAAGCTCAGAGGCTCATGGATGAGATCCATGGTGGAGTATATGGCCCCCACATGAGCGGACCCTTACTTGTCAAGAAGATCCTCAGAACAGGTCATTATTGGCTCACGCTCAAAGCTAACTGTGATTATCACGTCAAAAGATGTTATCAATGCCAAATTCATAGGAATGCTATCCACGCCCTCCAAGGGAACTCCACAATTTGAGTTCGCTATGGCCCTTCTCAATGGGTCCCCGGCTTCTTGAATTCTATCTTCATCTTTTGTAAATCACACAAAATGGGCCTTTCTGTTGCCAACATCGCACTCGTTCCCGCGTATGATCTTCTACTTAATGCATCAGCTACCACATTCGCTTTTCCAGGATGGTATTGAATGGTGTGGTTGTAATCTTTCAACAGTTCAAGCCAACGTCGCTGCCGCATGTTGAGTTCCTATTGGGTGAAGAAATATTTGAGGCTTTTATGGTCTGAATATATCTCCACTTTTTCTCCATATAGATAGTGCCTCTAGATTTTTAGCGCAAAAACGACTGCTGCCAACTCTAGATCATGAGTAGGATAATTCCTCTCATATTCTTTAAGTAATCACGAGGCATAGGCTATGACTTTCCCACTTTGCATGAGAACACATCCTAACCCTTTGCCTGAAGCATCGCTGTAGATAACAAATCCATCAGAACCAGATGGTATTGTGAGAACAGGTGTCGAAATAAGTCTCCTCTTAAGCTCTTGAAAACTCTTCTCGCATTCCTCACTCCATACGAATTTTGTATCTTTTCGAGTCAGATGAGTTAACGGAGTAGCGATTCGAGAAAATCCTTCCACGAATCTCCGACAATAACCAGCTAAGCCCAAAAAGCTACGCACTTTGGTCACTGTCTTTGGTTGCTCCCAACTTTGTATTGCTTCAATCTTCGTCGGGTCAACAGATACTCCATGTTTTGACACCACGTGCCCAAGGAATGCTACTTCTCAAGCCAGAACTCCCATTTCTTTAACTTAGCATAAAGCTTATTTTCACGAAGCCTTTGGAGTACCAGCTTCAAATGGTGCTCATGATCTTCATGACTTTTCGAATATATGAGGATGTCATCAATAAAGATAACAACGAACTGATCCAAATATTCCTTGAATACTCGGTTCATCATATCCATGAAAGCCACAGGAGCATTAGTCAATCCAAAAGACATGACTAGGATTTCATAATGCCCGTACCGAGTTCTGAAGGCAGTCTTTGGAATATCCTCAATTCCAATCTTCAGCTAATGACATCCAGAACGAAGATCGATCTTTGAAAAGAATTATGTTCCTTGCAACTGGTCAAAAAGGTCATCAATGCGAGGTAGCGGATACCTATTCTTGATGGTGACATGGTTCAATTCCCGGTAGTAAATACAAAGTCGCATACTCCCGTCTTTCTTCTTTACAAATAAAACAGGAGCACCCCAAGGAGATGTACTAGGACGAATGAAATCGATGTTCAACAACTCCTGTAGTTGGACCTTTAACTCCTGAAGTTCAATAGGAGTCATTCAATATGGGGTTTTAGAAATGGACTTTGTACCAGGTTCAAGGTCCATAAAGAATTCAACTTCACGTTCTGGGGGTAGACCGGGAAGTTCTTCACGAAATACGTCAGGAAATTTACTAACAACAATAATATTATTCAAATTTGACGTGTCTTTATTCAAATCCATAACATGGGCTAAGAAAGCTTGACATCCGTTTTTCAATAAATGAATAGCTTTATGACTTGATATGACAGTGATTGATTTTAGTGGTTTAGTTGCTTGAATTCGTACAACAGGTTGGTTAGGAACATGAAAACTAACAACCTTACGAAAATAATTAATTTTGACATGATGAGTAGTTAACCAATCAATTCCTAAAATCACATCAAAAGTAAGTATATTTAAAGAGATAAGGTCAACAGGTAATGTGATGGTGCCAATTTGGATCAAACAAGATTTATAAACAGTGGAAGTAATGAAAGTTTCTCCTAATGGAGTCTCCACAGATAAATCAAAGTCTAATTTCTCCAGAGTTAAGTTTAAACGTTGAGCACAAGTAGGAGAGATAAATGAATGGGTAGCACCGGTATCTAGTAAGGTATAAACTTCACAAGAATTTATGATTAGCTTACCCGTGATCACCTCTTTTGGGTTCCTCAAATTTTGACCGGTCACGACAAACGCTCTTCCAGGAACCGTTGACTTTTACTTTTCTGGGACAACCTTTTGAGTCACCATCCCCCCTGGACTTGGTTTTGCTACCGTACAATCTCGAGTGATATGTCCATCTTTTCCACAATTATAGCATACCTTGAACTGTTGTGAACAATTTGGGCTAGTATGTCCTTCTTTTGCGCATTTATAGCATACGACCGGTGGTCGTTCTCCTCCCTTGGAACCAGTTGCTGCTGGTGCTGACGTCTTCACATGGTCATTGTTGAATCTCCTCTTTTTAAAATCTTCTCCCGACTCACTTCTTCTATTCTCACGGCCATGATTACCACCAGAGTGGTTGCCGCTTTTGTCCGTATTTTTCTTTCTCTGCTGGTTATCGTTGTTCTGATGACTGCTGTCACCTGTATGACTCTGGTTGTGGTCCCTCGGTTGAACGTACTCGTTATCTCGCTGTAATAATTGAGCCTTGTTGACAACATCTGAATATTGACGTATGTCGGGTTTCAAACCTCTCAGAAACATCGGCGTCATACGATCCTCATTCTCCACCAAATGAGGTGCAAACCTGGATAACTCCGCGAACTTCACCTCGTATTGGGACACCGTCATGTTATTCTGCTCCAGTCTAATAAACTCTACCTCCTTCACATGACGAATACTTTCAAGAAAGTACTTGTTATTGAATAGTTTCTGAAACATTTCCCAAGACATGATGAGCCCGGTTGGATGGGTATGCTTCACAGATTCCCACCAGTAATCTCCCTCATTACAGAATATAAAGGTGACAAATGGAACCTTCTGTTCCTCCGTGCATCCCAAGACATCGAATATCTTGGTAATTTGCTTGACCCACGTCTCCACCTTAATCGGATCTGGCTTTCCCCAGAATTCCGGTGGTCCTAACTCTTTGAACTGTTTGGCTGTGATAAACCGTGCATTGTTATCATTTCCATCTATATTTTGTACACGAGTCTCCTTCGTCTGATTTTGCATGAACTGCAAAATGCTTCTAAACATCCCATCGTTCATCTTTTGATCAATGGTGTTATTTACTGGAGGAACATTACCGGCCTATTGCACGTTTTCCTCATTGGTGAGTAAAGGTGTCTACACAGTCTCATTTACTCCACTGTTAACATTCTCAGTTGCCATTCTCAAATACTGCCATAAAACAAGGGTTAATTAATGAAATTAACATATCACATAATATCCCTATATTCTGACCAACCAACAAATAAGCTTAGGTAGGAGACACACTAGCGAAGGATTTACTCGTCTCTCCTCTCCTAGTTCTATTCCCCGATCTCCGCCAGAGATCATATCCCTAAGCTCTGATACAAAATGTGACGCCCCCAAAATAGGTATACAACACCCATTCTGAGTCGCCAAATACATGGTACAGAAACAACTACAACTTTATTAATACAATTGTCGTGCAAAATACGACAACACATAAACTGTGAGTTTAAATACAAATATTGTCATCTAGAAAATATTCACACCCAAATAAGTTCTCATTACAATTATTGATACATTATTTTACAAAAATGATGAGGACTACTAAAATAACTTCCTAGGACCTTCATTCCATACCCCGACTAGTACTCGCTATATTCTCGCCTCCTGAGAAGAAAAATGGAACAAAAAGGAAAAGGGTGAGCTCAACTAGCCCAGTAAAGAATATTATGACTAAGATAATATAGAACAAATTATCGTTAGTCCTCAACAGGAAAAATCTGATAGAATATAATAGACAACAAGTTTCAGATCAATATTTGTAGCGGAAATAATAATTCATAGATGAGTTACGTAGATAATGAAATCTACTATAATCTATGAATTTAAAAGTTCATCATCAATATTGTATCCCTGTAACATCAATCAATATTCATCTTGAATCAAATATTCATCTTTGCACTACAGGCCAAAGATATTCATCAGTTGGTCATGTTCATCTCAACACCTATACATCTCAACACCTATAGTGTCATATTCGTGAATAGTACCGTATACGTGAATAGTGCTTTATACATGAATAGTAACTCCGACACTAAAAGACAAGAATTTCACAAGAAAAATATTACCAATATTCCGGCATAATGATATTTAAAGAAATAATATCATTTTTAAAAAAAATAATATCCCTTACCTCGAAAAGACAGTACTTCTGACTAGAATACTTGATATAGTGCTGAAGGGAACTTGCATTGTATAGCAACACTCAAAGTATCAAAATACTCACAAGAATACGCTCGATAATATAGAGAGAAAATATTTCAGTTTCTGGTGTGATTTTCAATTCTAACCTAAGCACCCTATTTATAGTAAAATGATTAGAACACCAAAGCAGAAAATTTAATAAAATATTAATATATATATTAAATTTTCTATGCCCACCTTGAATCATCCAATTTCAGCATGTTTAACAACAAGTGGGGCCCACCAACCATAACAAAAACGTTTTTGTTAAAAAAAATAATTAAAACTTCGAAAATCAATTATTCTTGAACTTCAATACCTCATAATAAATAGCCCTTTTATCGAAAAAATTCGAATCTTATGTCCATTCCATAGGAAATTAAATTCTCTATAAGTTTGTAAGTTTAAGTTTTTCCAAATTCCAAACGGGTGATTTTACAGGCTATAATCAAATTTCAGTCAAAAAATGGGCCCACAAACATGTTTTAAAGAATTTTTGTAACAAAAATACTCTTCCTCCTCATTTATTCATATATCACACATTCATTGTAAAATATCACCATTATTATATTATTATAATATAATAATATATTTATATGAATTATTTTATCGAAAAAGATAAAATATCAATTTTCAACAATTGTCACATTAAAAATTTTCTCCATCTATATCCACATAAAATGAATATTTTCCTTATCATAATAATCAATAATTAATTATTCATAAATAATATTACAGAATCACAATACTGACAACCAGGCCGTTCCCAGGAAAGAGGGGGCTTTCCAATAAGGATTTCTCCTTACTGGCGCGCAATTAGGTGACCAAACCTCTCCTTAGACAAAACTTTCTGGACATTGCCAATAGTGCTATCTAATAATATTATTCAAATAATATAAATTATTGATTTGATAAAGGAAAACACTGTGCAATGATAATTATTGAAACAACAATAATATAAAATATTAACGTAGCAATTATTGAATTAATAAAATAAAATATTGAACAATAATTAATGTAACAATTATTGAGTAGTACCTTCTTACGTAAGAATCAATAATTGGTGCAATACTGGTAATCTTCTTAAGTAATAACGCCAGACATTCTTGTTTTAACCACCCAGTATTCCAACAGTATTAACGGTAAAAACTACACCATTATTTATAAACAACTTATGCTTGTCGTTTTCTTCATCCAATCGCTTTCCGTTATGGGGCCCACACAAGGTTTGGAGTCGTCATCGAATATTCCCCGACAAGAAGAAGAATATTCCATGACCAAACGAATATTCTCCGACAACAATGAATATTTTATAACCACTTGCTTATTTGAAATATTTGCACATTTTACCCATAATTAACGACATTAATCAAATTAACCCTTACTATTTCAAAATAATAAATAGAGGAAATTCAATTTCGTTTAATAATAACTTGGGGTCTTACATTAGGGTTATGTCAAGTGTTGAAAAATCTGATATTTTCATCCATATGTGAAATTTGAGTAACATAAATTCAAGTTTAGAATAATCAAATTTATGAAAATAAGTTGAATGATGAAGAATTTGAGTTTGGTTATTTTTTGGGTTTGTTTTGAGACTAAAATTGGTTAGGAGATTATGTTATAATTGTAAAATTGGTGATGGATTATGTTAATATGATAACAAAGGAAAACAATGAAAGTTGAATGAATCGAAATGGTTGAGAAACGAATTCGTAGTGAACGAATTCGCTAAATTGTCAAAACATGAAACTTAGTATGAACATGAGTTTTAAATTCATATTTGTGTTAGTTAATGTTTATGTTAATTATTAGGTATTTGGTACGTTGTAGTTTTATGAGTTACAAACCCATAGAATCGAAAATGAACTAATTTGGATGAGTATAACTTATGTTATGATGATTGGAAGGAGTTTTGGTCTGTGAAATCACGAGGAGCAGAGCCTGAGGGCCTGTTCTGCGACCTGGGGCGCAGTTGTGTCGGATATTAGTGACTGATGCACTACTGTGACCTGCTGTAGTAAATTGGGCATAACGTGTTCAGAAAAACTCTGATTCAGGTGATTCAAGATGATCTGGAAAGAGTAAGAATAGACCTACAACTTTTGTTCTTTACGATTTCCAATTTTAGGTTGTTAGGAAGTGTCAAAATAGTCATCTTTATGACTATTACGTATTCGGAGGCAATCGGAGGGTGTCGAGCGAGCACATACGCAAGTATAGTGCTCCCAACAATGGAATATGTTATTCTCAGTGATGTAACACGAAATTACATGATATTATACATGACATATAAGATTTCTTTGCTCATAATAGAAAGCATTAGCATGACTTAGTATGTGTTTTGAAAAGAAACTTAGACGTTTTGAAAACATTATTCATGAGCATTGTGTTGTCTAAACTTCTGAACTTGTAAGATGACATACTAGTATCTTTTGGGTCTTTAAACATGGCCTATATGTGTAAACATGATAGGACTTTTATGCCTCTAGACATGATGGGTACGTGAAAACTATTAGATAGATATACCATGAACTATACATGTGTTAAAGTTAGATTTCAAGCCATAAACCATGCTAGTCATATGATTACATGTAAGCATGTATATTGAAAGTTGTTTAACCTCGTTCGTGGTCATATAGTTAGGCCCTTGTTGTATGAACTTAGTTAGCCGTGAAATAAATGGCAATAAAGCTAAAAAGTGTAAAACAACTTAAAGTAAATACAAGAAGCACCAAACTTGGGATAAGACCTCATAACATGTGGGTAAGATATGTGTTAACAGTTATGCATGCTAAGAACCAAGATGAAACCATAAAATACTCAACTTTGGTCTGGCTAGGGGACGACGCAGTTGCGCCCATCTCAGGCCTAATTCTAGCGCAGATGTGCCACAGGGCAGTGATGCCTGATTCTTTTAACTTTGATCTGAACCTTAAAGCATATGTGTAATGAATGTCTAAAGCTATAATACTTGACATAGATGATGTTTAAGCATGCGATCATGTAATGGTTATATAAAACACAAAGTTGTTAAATTTTATTAAAGTTTGTAAAATGTAAGAACGATGTAGATCACGTATCTATGAACTTTAAATATGTGTCGAACACATAACGAGTCAAGTGTGTGAATGATATATATGAATGTTGATGTCAAGTATGAGTGGTTAAAGTATACCTATGCATACCTAGCTATTCTAAAAGTATGATGAGAAATTGAAAGGTAGGTTTTATAAACCTAGTTAAGAAATAATGTAACGTTACTATTATATTAAGAATGTATGAAATATATGCTAATGGATGTGAATCCATGATTATATAACTGTGTAGGAATACACGAAGTGCAGATAAGCATTAAGCAGTTAAGTCGTAGTTCATAAACTACGAATCAAGCAAGTCTTTCAGTTCCTATTTACTATGTGAACTTGATGATGAACTGTTTTAAATCTTTATTGTAAAGAACATGATGTGTTATATATATGTTGAAAGTATGAAATGTTAAAGTCAATTTATGACTACGTTGCTTGAGTAAAGCGTGTTAATTGAGTAAGGAACTCAATCTTTATACTTGTTATATGAACTGTAGCATGTATGTTATGTTAGTCCAATGTTTATAAGATATATGTTGAGCATGTTATTATGTGCTACGTGATGCATGAAAACTGTTAGATTTGTTGGGATGTCGAGCTCAACCTTGCAAATAACCACTTTTGCAGGTTAAGGATTGAAGGTAACACTATATGCAACTTGAATGACGTGGATCAGAAATAATACACGAAGATTAATATTTTAGCTAAAGTTGTTATTTCTTTAAACCATGATTAAGATTCAAGATATGTACTAAATGTTTTATGATGTATAGTTTTATGTGGAGTTGTAAAATTAAAGTTAGAGTTGTCTGATATGTAAAGGTTATCGAATTGAAATGTAAAATGTTATATAATAACAGTGATGAAGTGAATCATAAAAGATTGATTCAAAGACATGTAGTTGATAAAGGTTTTGATTCAAGGAATTAAAGTAAGTAGATAGACAAGTTTAAATTATTCCGTATTTTATTAAGTTTAGCACCAAATAATGATGTAAACTCAGAAGTTAGACGTGTTATTAACGACCGAAGTCGATAATTAAATTGTATTATTTTTGGGGTCGTTAAAGTTAGATTGGATGGGCTGTCGAGCTCAACCTTGCAAATAAACATTTTTACAGGTTAAGGTTTCAAGGTAACACTATGTGCTACTTGAATGACATGGATCAGATGCAATGCATGAAGATTAAATACTTTAGCTATAGCTATTATTCTTTTAATCCTTGTTTAATGTTTTGAGATATGTACTTGATGGTTTATGATGTTTAATAATTATTAAGTTGTAAAGTTAAAGTTTGAGCTACCCAATGTATAAGGAATATCAAGCTAAAATGTAAGATTTTATATAATAACTCTTATGATGCGAATCATAAAATAAATTTGATTCAGAGATGTGTAGATGATAAATGTTTTGATTCAAGGAATTAAAGTAATAAGATAGAAAAGTTTAAATTATTCCACATTTTATTAAGTTTAACATCGAATAATGATATAAAATCAGAAGTTAGACGTATTGATAATGACCGAAGTTCAGAGATAAATTGTATGAATTTTGGGGTCGTTACACACACAAGGCTGTATATTTATGGCAATAGGATCCTTTCTCACTAAGCATATTTTTACACAAACATTGAATTAAGATCTGTTGAACTATATAAATTAAGGGTTATATAATTTGATAAATATAGTGCGAGACATCATTTTGATAAAGACCTAATTAATTTGATGATTAATAAAATGAATGCATGCTAAAGTTGTTTAAAATTCATTTGCATAATTTTACATTATCTAATTCACTATCACTGCGAAGTATATTGGATACTAACAAGTTAACCGGACCAAATTACACGGATTTGTTGAGGAATTTGAGAATAGTTCTCATGACTGAAAAGTTATCATATGTCCTTAATTTGTCTGTTCCTACAACGGTTGTAGAAAATGCCTCTTAGAAAGAGCTTGCTACTTTTAGAAAGTGGCAAGATGATGCACATGTGGCTCATTGCATCATGTTGGCATCCATAAGTAACGAGTTACAATGTCAATGTGAGAAAATGGATGCACCTATTATTTTGCTTCATCTTCAAGATTTGTATGGTGAGCAGAGTAGGGCTGCTAGATATGAAATATCTAAAGAGCTCTTCTGATGTAGAATGATCGATGACACTATGGTAAAAACACATGTCCTCAAAGTGATCAATCTAATTGAACAATTGGGACAACTGGGTTTTATCATGGATGGTCAGTTAAGCCAAAATTTGATCTTGCAGTTACTCCTAAACTCCTTCTAACAATTTGTTGTGAATGTCCACATGAATAAGCTAGTTGTCAGCTTGCCTGAATTGTTTACATGTTAAAAATTGTAGAGAGTCATTTTCCTTTGAAGAAAGACCAACTCTTGCTTGTAGATGATTCTTCTAAGAAGAGGAAGAGGGCTAAAGAATCTTCTAAAAAGAAGAAAAGTTTCAAGAAGGCAAAAGAAAAAGCAAACACCGAGGGAAAAAAGAAAACTGATGTTGATAGCAAAGGATTATGCTTTCATTGCAATAAGACTGGACATTATAAGATAAATTGCAAGGAATATCTTGTGGAAGTTAAGCAAAAGAAGCTTGGTGAAGCTTCAGCTACATATACAAGTTTGATCATGATTGAAATAATTTATTTTATAAGTCAAAGTTCTACTAGGGTATAGGTACTGGTTGTGGTTCTCACATATGCAAATCTTTGTAGGGCCTAAGCAGAAGTAGAAAGTTGAACAAAGGAGAAGTAGTCCTATGCATATGAAATGGAGCCAAGATTATTGCATTAGCCATAAGAACTTATAGTTTAGTATTGTCTTCGGGAAAATAAATTAATTTACTAAATTGTTACTATGTTCCAGTTCTTATTAGAAATATTATTTGAATTCCATTGTTAGACAAAGATAGTTTTGATATTATATTTAAGAACAATAGTTATTCTATTTAAAATGATAATGTTTTGATTGGAACTAGTAAATTAATTGATGGACATTACATACGTGACCTACATGAAAATATTTTACAAATTGAACAAACTAATAAAAGAAAAAGAGATGATGTGAATCATACCTTCAAATGGCACTGTAGACTTGGTCACATTAACAAAAAAAAATATTAAATAAGTTGTATAAAGATGGGCTTTTAAAGCTATTTTAATTTCAAATCATATCCAACTTATGAATCTCATCTCACGGGTAAGAAGACTAAATCTCCATTTAATGGATATGGAGATAGAGTCACTAGGTTATTAGAGTTGGTACAAACAGATTTATGTGAGCATATAACAAAAGATGCTCGAGGAAGGTATTCATATTTCATTATATTCACCGATGACCATTTAAGATTTGGATATGTGTCTTTGATGAAATACAAGTCTGAATCATTTGAAAGGTTCAAGGAATTCAGAAGTGAAGTATACAAATAAAATGGAAAGAGTATTAAGATTCTTCAATCAGATCGAGGAGGAGAATACTTGAGCAATGCATTTCTTGATCATCTCAAAGATAATGGTATTCTCTCACAATGGATGCCTCCTGATAAGCCACAATTTAATGGTGTATCTAGAAGGAGAAATCATACCTTGTTAGACATAGTGCGGTCCATGATGAATTTTACAGATCTTCCAATATCTTTTTGGGTTATGCCCTAGAATTGACAACTTATCTACTAAATAGGATCCCCTCAAAATATGTCCCCAAAACTCTATATGAGTTATGGATAGGGAGGAAACATGGTCTTAAGCATGTTCAGATTTGGGTTGTCCAGCTTATTTGAAAAGGTATCAAAATGATAAGCTTGGGATAAGATCTGATAAGTGCATATTTATGTGATATCCTAAAGAAAGTTTAGGGTACTATTTATATAATCCTACCAAGAAAAAGGTGTTTGTAAAACACACTACCTTCTTGAAAAACTAGTTTATCATTGAAGGAACTAGTGGGAGGAAAATAGATCTTGAAGAAGTTCAAAAACTACAAACCACTACAGGTCAAGTGGATGGACCTATCCAAGTAGAGAAACCTTCTATACCATAACCAAGTTATAAATCTGGAAGAGTACCGAAGATGAATGATACGTATGGATTCATCATAGATGATGAGGAGGTACACATCATAGATGATGATGATCCAGTTTCATACGATGAGGCTATGAGTAGTAAAGACTCAGATAAATGGAAAATGACCATGAAATCTAAAATAGACTCCATGTATGAGAACAAAGTATGAACATTTTTTAATTCACTAGAAGGCATAGTGCCTATAGGGTGTAAATGGGTCTTTAAGAGAAAGATTAGAGCAGATGGCAAGGTAGAGACTTATAAAGCCAGAATTATAGCAAAATGTTTCAAAGAAAGGCAAAGAGTTTACTATGATGAAACCTTTTTGCCAGTAGCATTGCTTTAAGTCCATTTGGATTTTGCTTGCGATTGCAGCTTACTGTGACTACAAAATCTGGCAAATGGACGTGAAAACGGTATTCCTCAAGGAGAAACTAGAAGAGGATGTATACATGATACAACCAAAAGGATTTGTTTCAAAAGATGGAATAAATCTAGTATAAGCTACAACGATCCATTTATGGATTAATGCAAGCTTCTCGAAAATGGAACATCTATTTTGATGAGACAATCAAAGAGTTTGATTTTATCAAAAATGAGGAGGGTTAAATACATTTTCCCCCAATCTACTGGACCTCAGTTTACAAATACATCACTGAACTAAATTTTTTTACAGTCAACTCATTAAACTACACGTTTTTTATAAAAAGTGATAAAATCGTCTGTCTCCGTTATCTAATTAACAAAAAAATGATGAGGTAATAAGTGACATAATATTACATAATATGTGTCAATATAATTGACGTGGAAATATATAGCAGAGATGATATGTATTAAATTTTTTTGAAATCTTTCATTTTTTAGTTTGTTTCAAAAAAATCAATTACACAAATAAAACAATTTAAACAAACTGAATAAATTAAACAAATAGGGTCATTTGATCGGTGGCCTTCCAGTAGCCAGAAATAGCCAAAAGCCAAATGTAATTCTTCATCTTTGTCACCCCAAATTCAAATCAAAAATAATTTTAAATCAAAATCTGAAAATCATCAAAATCAGAGCAACTAAGTTCTAAATCTCGTTCTCTCTCTAAATTTGTAATTCAAACATAAACATAGTGATGGGTAAAAAGTAAACCAAATTGTTTTGATTTGCTTCGATCTAGTTCAGATCTAATTGTAGGCAACAAGACGTTGATGATTTTGCAGGCACGATGGCGATGATTTGCAAGTATGACAACAATAACCATCAACCATACCCAATTAGTTCAAAGAAATAAAGGAGAAGAACCAGATGCAAAGACGGTGAAGGGTTGTTAAAAGTGAAATGGATCTATGAAAAGTATGATTTAAGGGAAGATGATGAGAGAGAAAGAGAGAGGAATAGGGTCTCATTTAAAATTTTCATGTCTATGCTTCTCTCCCTTATTGATCTATGCTCCCATCACTAATGGTGAAGATAATGATGTACAGTGACAATAGATTAAGAATTTAAGATAATGATGATGAGTGGGTTTTATACCTATGAATTGGGTATTTTTCTAACCTAAATAGTTGTTATTTCATGTTGTTTTAGTATTATCTTACGTGTTGTTATGTGTTCGTATTGCAAGATTGGAAGTGGATGCAAAGCAAGAGGAAAATCAAAAAAGTGCCAAAGTGCCACTAGAATACCCAATGAGGCGTGTGTACAAGCGAAATCACCACTCACGAAATGGGGTCACAATTCAACTTTCTTAGTTTTAAACACTACCGAGGCGCTTCCTTAATATAAAACACCATTTGAAGTGAAACTCTGTGATCGTCAACATGGAGTTTCCTTGTTATGTTATGATGTGACGAACGAGACTTTTGTAATTAAATTTTAAATATTTGTTGAATTAAATAAATATTTCGTTAATTTATTTATTGAGTTAAATAAATATTTGATGGAATTGTTGTAGATTAATTTAATTAAGTGTGTCACATTAATTAAATTAGTGAGAAATAATGTTATAGTTCAAAGTGTGAATTTAATTGATAATTAAATTAAAAGATTTATTAAATAATTTTAATGTTATTCTAATTAATTTAATAATTAATTAGAGATTTAATGATTAGTTATAATTAATAAATAAAAAAATTTATTATGTGATGATGTGATTTAATGGGTAATATTGCCTTTTATTTAATTGAGTTTAAATAATATTATTTGAGTAATTAAAGTGTGACAAATAAACTAAATAATAAATAAGTTAATTAAAATAAAATAGAAAGGGAATTAAATATGTAACTAAACATGGCCTTGAGAATGTGGGAGCAGTTAAAGCCATACTGCGCTTAGCTGTTACCCATGTTTGCATCAGTTATATTATATACGTTATATCAGTATTATGTCTTCATTCTTTCAAGTCTAGAGAGCAAAAACACAAAGAGAAATTTTGAGAGTTAGTGAGATTGAAGAAGAAGAAGTTCGAGAATTAAGAAGTTTTCTTTCACATTCTAGCAATCTAAATAAACAATCAATGGTAATTTCTTAATCCCAAGTTTCAATTCATGTTTTTCATTTTTCTCAATGAACGTTTATTTAAGTTCTTTGTTAATTGAAATTCGTGATTTATTTATTAAAAACATGATGTTAGATGTTTATTAGCATGTATAGTTCAATTATATATGATTTATATGTGTTTTAGAGTAACCAAATCTATATTGTGACGTCCCCAAAATAAGTATATATAACCCATCTTGGGTCGCCAGATACATGGTACATAATACAAATACAAACGTAATTATAGAACATGAGCTGAGAGTTTTAACACGAATATTGTGACTCCCCCAAATCCAGGTACTCTATTCCCACAGGATTTTGTGTTCACTATCCAAAACCATTACATCTAACTACCCATAACAAATGATAAAGACGTAATTTAAATAACTTAACAATAATCTTCCCATTAAAGGGTTACATCATTATCAAACAATCCTAGGTAATCTAACCTTAAATTTATTACATAAGTCTGTGGAATACATCATAAAACAAAACAAGTCTTATAAAATAAAACATTTAAATAAACTCTCATAAATCTTCAACACTTGGACATCTTGCCATTTCATTTTCTAGTAGATGGTTCATCGACTTTCTCAACTTTAGCTGCAGTGTTAAATGCAAGAGTGAGCAAACAATTGTTCACTGATATAGAGAGTAGTAGTGATAACAACATAAGAATGAACAACGAATACTGAACAATAATGAACTTGTTCATCAAAAATAGAAAACAAGTTCAAACTTTAATATATGAGGGTCTTAAGACCACGAACTATGTCCCCGGTATTTATGTATTATTACCTAACCTTACAGTCATTTAGACTATACAGACTCTTCTTAACGTACTTAGGGGGGATCAACCCTTTGTACCATGTATTGTGCACAAACATCTAAACGTTACATGTACAAAATCCCCTATGTTAGGGTTGTTCGTCTTAGTTTGGATTTAGAATTTTCGCACTAAAGAAAGTTTAGTTTGGAACTAGCTTATCAGTGATTCTAGAATTTTAGAACACTATTCCATTATAGCTAAATTCAATCAATAAAAGTTTGCTTGCTATTTTAAGGTTTAACACAACAATATAGAATTGAACAACAACATTATATATTTGAATAGACATGGTATACATGCAAGGTACCATATTCAAAAGAATTAGAACAACCTCATTAGAATCAATGTATTAGAACAACATATGCTTTGAATAACAATAACAAGACATAGGAATATGAAATTCGTTCGATGTAATGAATTAGGTTACAAGAGCTTCCTCAATCATACATAAGGATAGAATCAATAGGTTTGCTCAACAAAAGTTTAGGAAACCTGCATTCAATACAAAGAGAAAGAAGTTAGAAAACTTGCTCAATAAAAGTTTAGGAAAACATGCATTCATTAATAAAAGAATGAAGTTAGGAAACTTGCCTTGTATATAAGCTACACAAGTGTAATAATGTTCGCCAATTACCCTACACATATCATTTGAATCACAATAACAATTAGTTGTATTAATATTAGCTTTATAGGTCTAACCCATCATTTAGGTCATAACCTTAACTTAACATCTAACCATATTGGTTAACATCCTTAATGAATCTAAAATCTCATTATAAACTAACATAAACTTTATCGTTCATTTTTAACTTTTGAAAATATCACATTTGGTTCATTACATAACATAATCAAGTGAAAACTATAATCTCCATATTTTGGTATTATATTATACTACAACTTGTTATGATGCCTTAGGTTAGGATTCAACATCATTATCATGCATGCCAAGCCAAATTAGGTCCTTGTATAACAACCTACAAACAAACAGACTTTTCACCGCTTAGGCTCGAGTGCGACAGCAGCCTGCTACCGCCCCAAACCTTAGTACCCGGTCTTGTTCTTATTTGGTGCTCAATCACGAAAAACCATATATGCGTGGGCTAGCAGATTTTCAGAACGGGTACCGTATGCAATTGTGCCACCCCTGATAAAACTACAATGACTCTGCTTTCTATAATTCAGTCACCAAATCAAATCCAATCCAATATTACAGAAATCACCACACTCAACTTCTAAAACTTTGTAATAACATAGTTAAGCATGCTATACTCCATTCCAATTACATATACACAAATTTGAAGGATCAAAACCTTAATTTTCCAAATTTCTTCAATTGTAACACTTTTAGCCAATCCGATCGCCACGACTTCGTTTCTTAACCAATTAACATGATTCAAACTACGCTGCTTTTGTTTCTTAACATACTAACACAATTCAACATCAAATAGGAGATTATAACACATATTGAGCATGAAATTTTGTACTTTCTAAAGCCATTTTTCATTAATACTTATTGATATTTCTAACTTCTTCCTGCTAACCAATTCTCAAGAATTTGATCATCAAATAGTACTCACACATGATCATTAACAGATTTAGCAAGAGTATACATACATAAAAACAACATCTTCTACAACAATTCAACAAAACCCAATTCTAGAGAATAGAAAATTACAAAAGCTAAATATTAAAATTAGGGGTAGATTATACCTAAATCCTTTGATTGTATGATAGAAAAGTTGATAGCAATCTTTTCCCAATACCCTTCTTCTCCAACTCTCAATATCACTGTGTTTTTTTCCCTCTTCTTACCAAGCTCTCTCTAACCCTTTGCTATTTTGGCCTTAGAAAAGATGCGTAACAAATAAACTGACTCGCCTCTCTTTCACGTATACATCAGTTAAAAAAAATAATAGGCGTCAGTTAGAAATAAACCAAAAGCCATAAGGTTGTGTTTGCTTTACACAAAATTTCCCCCACAAATTTATTTTAATAATATTATATTATATAGTTTTTATTTATCACACCTACCCCCAATTATAATAATTATAATTTTTATTATAATTATTCTAATGATTAATAAATAATTATATATATAATTTAATTAATAAATTAGACTTAAATATTACCTTATTTAATTTACTTATTTTCTTTAATATTAAACAATTCATTTAATTGAATTATTTGATTAAATAAAAACCTTCAAATAATAATTACCATTATTTAATTTAATTAACATTAATCAACTTAGTTACTAAATTAATGCACCACAATTAATCAATTATTTAATTTCCTAAATAAATAAATTATTTAAAATATTTATTTAATTCAATAAATATTTAAATTAAATTACAAATTTTCTCGATCGTTACATCCTTCCCTCCTTAAAAGGATTCTGTCCCCAGAATCACAACTCGAAAAATTTATTCGTTACATCCTTTCCTCCTTAACAAAATTATGTCCCCAGAATCGCTACACAAGATAAGGCAAACAACTGAGGATAATTCTTCATCATAATGCTTTCAAGTTCCCACATAGCTTCTTTAGCATTGTGGTTTCTCCAGACTATCTTTATAGAAGGTATCACTTTATTCCTCAATACTTGCTCTTTCTTGTCTATAATTTGAACATGGACTTCTTCATATGACAAATCTTTCTCAAACTGTAAGGGCTCATATTCTATAACATGTTTATAGTCAGGCTTATATGGCCTTAATACTGATACATGGAAAATGTTATCAATATGCTCTAACTCTGGAGGTAAAGCTACCTCGTACGCCACTTCACCAACTCGTCAAAGCACCTAAAAAGGTCCTATAAACCTAGGATTTAATTTCCTCTTCTTGCCAAACCGAATTTTCCCCTTCTAGGAAGACACTTTCAAGAAAAAAAAACTACCGACATCGAATTCCCGATTTTGTCGATGCTGATCGGCATATTTGTTTTGTCTATCCTGTGCATCTATCAATCTTGCTCAAATAACCTTGATGATCTCGATAGTCTGTTGTACCAATTCTGGACCCAATAGCTGACGTTCACCTACCTCATTCCAGCATAACGAAGTTATGCATTTCCTGTCGTATAACGCTTCATATGGTGGCATGCCAATACTCACGTTATAACTGTTATTATAAGCAAATTCCACTAATGGTAGATGTTTATCCCAATTTCCCTTGAAATCCATGATATATGCTCTGAGCATGTCTTCTAGTGTTTGAATGGTTCTCTCACTCTATCTGTCGATTTGAGGATGGTACGTTGTGCTCATTCTCAACTGTGTTCCCAAGCATTCTTTAAACATTTCCATAAATTAGATGTGAAACGTGGATCTCTGTCTGATACAATGGACACAGGTACACAGTGTCTTGACATAATTTCCTTCACGTACAGTCTTGCTAACCGATATAGGTTAAATCTAATCTTGATTGGCAAAAAGTGTTCTGACTTCGTCAGTCGAACGACAGTCACCCAAATGGCGTCGTAACCTTGCTGAGTTGTTAGAAGACCTACCATAAAATCAATTGTAATATGCTCCCATTTCCATTCTGGTATCTCCAACGATTGTAACAATCCTCTTAGCCTTTGATGCTTAACTTTAACTTTCTAACACGTTAAGCACTTCGCCACGCACTCAGCTACATCCTTTTTCATATTCGGCCACCAAAAATGTTGTCTAAGATCCTGGTATATTTTTGTACTCCCAGAGTGAATCGAATATCTTGAGTTATGAGCTTCACTCAGAATTTCCTCTTTAACTTCTGGTACTGGCGGAACCCAAATTCTCCCTTCGAATCGAAGTAACCCTTCCGAATTGATTTTGAATTTGTTTTCCTCACCTTCAAATACTTTATGTTTTATCTTTTCGCAGTCTTCATCCTAAAGTTGTGCATTCTTCACCTTATCTATCAACGTTGATCTGTTTCCCATATGGAATAATTTTTCATCGGATTCTGTCAGATATTTAATTTCTAACTCCATCTTAGCCATTTCCAACACTAGCTTTCCCTGACCAGTCAACAACATTAACTTCTCCCGTCCCTTCCTACTTAAAGCATCAACAACAACATTCGTCTTTCCGAGATGATAGAAAATCTCGCAGTCATAGTCTTTGATTAGATCCAACCATCTTCTTTGTCTCATATTCAAATCTTTTTGTGTAAAGATATACTTCAGACTTTTATGGTCAGTATATATCTCACACCTCTCTCCATAAAGATAATGTCTCCAAATTTTCAGGGCAAACACCACCGCCGCCAACTCCAAGTCATGAGTCGGATACCCTTTCTCATAATCTTTCAATTCTCGTGATGTATATGCAATAACTCTGTCGTTCTGAAAAAGCACTCAGCCTAGTCCTTTATGCGATGCCTCACTATACACCATATAATTTCCTATATCATCAGACAATAACAACACAGGTGTTGAATTCAACCTCTTCTTTAATTCTCAAAAACATTCCTCAAACTTCTCCGTCCAAAAAAACTTAACCACCTTCCAGTTAAATTCGTCAATGGAGTCGCGATCTTGGAAAAGTCTTGAATAAAACGCCTATAGTAACCTGTCAATCCTAAGAAACTCCTTACTTCTGACGGTGTCTTCGGTTGATACGATTTTATTACATCTTCAACCTTTGATGGATCTACCGAAACTCTGTCCTTATCAATAACGTGTCCGAGAAACTGTATACGTTCCAACCAAAATTCACATTTTGAAAATTTTGCGTATAACTTTTTTTTTCTCAACGTCAATCTCAAGTGTTCAACATGTTCCTTTTTGGAATTAGAATATATCAATATATCATCAAATCTTGTTCATCAAATCCATGAATGCTACAGGTGCATTAGTTAATGTGACACCCCCAAATCTGGGCACCTCAATCCAACAAATTTGGTGTTCACTGTCCAATTAAATCATAACAAACTACCCATAAACAAAGGATATAATTAAACTCAAAAGTTTAAATAATCAATCTCCCATTAAAGGGTTACATAATCAAAAATAAATCTTAGGTCATCTAACCTTTATTACAATCATCAACGGAAAATTAAAACATGATCATAACTAAATCTATTACATAAGCTTCATATATAAAAGATAAATTAAACATTGTCGTCTAATCAAGCACTTTGTCATTTCCCTTGCTTGTAGAAAGCTCTCTTCAAACTACTTAACTCCGTCTGCATTAATTTGTGCAAGAGTGAGCAAACAATTGCTCACAAGAAGAATATACAATAACGTTTTATGAATAACAATTTGCTGAGCTTTTACTGGTAAAGTATTCTTATGAGAACAATAAACTTTAATTCAAACCTTCACGAACTATATTCAAGGTTTTCAAGTATTTCTACTTTAACCTTTAACAGTTTAAAAGACTATAATCATCATCTATGTCCTAGGTTAACAGGTGTTTCTAATGTAACCTTTAACAGTCTAAACGACTATATGGACCATTATCACGTACTCTAGGTGATCAACCCTTTGTACTATGTATTGCGCAAACATTTTAACGCTATTGGGTAGCTCTAAAATAATCCCCTAATATAGGGTTTTTCATCTCAGCTTAGATTATCAGGTTCCGAACCAAAGGAAGTTTGGTTGGGAATTAACTTCCAAGGAATTCTAGATCTTTAGAATGCTCATCAACCAAGTACTAGTTGAATCAGATAGAGACCAATAACTATTCAAGAGTTTGATTATAATATCTTCACGAACAAGGTATATCGATGAATCAATAAGAGCTAGAGTATTAATAATATCTAAATTAAATAAATATTATCACCGACAACATGCTTTCAAAATTGTGTGAGTATATAAGCAAACCAAAGGAAGTTTGGTTTGGGTTGACTTCAAGGGTAATTTAGAGTTTAGAACATTCATCAACTAAGGATTAGTTGAATTTGTAAAATATCGCTAGTCAACTTAGAGTTCGGTACAATAATGTAAGATAGTACAATGATATTGGAGAACGAAGATCAAATAATAGTTATTAGTAAACACATTTCTTACAATAAAATTACAGACTTTTAATAACCAAAGTAATCTCTCTTGGAATAAAGAAACAAAGATTAACTAACTTGTTTAATAATAAATGAGTGTTAAAGAACTTGCATAACAATAAATTGCTCAACAAGAGATAAGAGATAGCGACCTTGCATAAGTATAACATGACAGTGAAAAGTAACCTTGTTAAATAATAAAGTAGCAAAGGTTAGGGAACTTGCATCTTGCGTAAGCTATACAATTACAACTCACGTACTCCAATATCCTACACATTTTAGTGCAATCGCAATATCTATTAGACATGTTAACATCCACTTCCAAAATAACACCCATTTCTAGATAAACTTGTTAATTTAGTACAAGTCTTATTCTACTAGGTAAATATCAGAAATTTTTAAGTGTTAACCTTCACAACACTTGTTTACTAATCATTATATACACTACGTTATAACATATCGCGTTCGTAACTTACTATTCATTTTCGAAATTTTGAAATTACTAACCACATAACACGATTCTGTTTTAACCTTGTTGTTACATATTTATTACATTAACACATCATTAGACCAAGGTATGTTGCTATCCCGTAATTGCGATGGCGATGAGAAGTCACCGTCTATGATTGTAGGTATGGCGCAGCTGCGCCATACACAAGCTTCAGGACAATGGCAAGCAATTGGCCGCCGTTTTTTCAACCTTTACTGCCACTCAATTTAGCTTAGTGCACGTACGAAACCGTAAAGGTTGTGAACGATGGCAAACTTTTAGCCCAACTAACACGAATTTTACCAACAAACCAGTGAATTTAACGCAAACAATTGATATAGAATTATTACCAACATGTTTCCTCACATATTCATCAACATAGAACAATTTAACAACTTTAACTGATTTAAATCCTTAAATTCCATATTTTGATATAAAAACTCAATTTTTGACATCCTTTATAGAAATCATCACTGTGATCACAATTCTTGTCCAAATTACTCTGTTCAAACTACGTTATCTTTGTTTCTTAATGAACTAGCATAATCTAGCCTCAATTCACAGATTAACATACAAATTGACCACCATAATTGGTGCTTTTACAAGACATATGTAAAATATTCATTGTAATTACTTTTCTACCTTTTTAACTATAATTAGCACATGAATTCTTGTTTACATACAAACTCAAACATAACCAACACATATAATCATCACAATTCAGTTACATAACAACAATTCAACAAAATCGAATTCACATAACATATAAATTATGCCGTAAACTCGTATATGCATATATATATATATATATATATATATATATATATAATACTAAAGTTATGTAAAAATACATTTTGTTGCTTGAGAAATCTTTGCTAAAATCACTGGAATTATTGTGAAATTCTTAGGTTTTCTCTCAATTCTTTCTAAGCTTCTCTCTCAATTCTGTATGAAACTCTCAGGCTTAACCAATAACCAACTGATATGCGTAATAATACAAAAACCGATATAACCTTAATACGTATACTTATTATAACATCAGTTACAAACTAAACATATATGTTATAATTATAATTATATTTATTTTTTAAATTTATTTTATTTATAATTCAAAAATCTAAAATCCCAAAAGCCATAAGGCTTTGTTTGGCCAAAACTCTTTAAAATTTAAACACTTTAATATTTTAAACCTTGTTTGACAAAAACTAAATTAAACTCCCTTAATTTATTTTAATAAACAATTTAGTTTATGATTTATAATCAAATATTATTTGTTTGGATTTTCATATCCCACATTAATCAAATAAATGAATTATACATACTATATTTTAAATAGATATCCCACTAAACAAATATAACAAAATTATAATTTCATTATAATTTTATTTAATAATTTAACATACCACTTAAATTATTAAATCAAAACAACAATATAACATCTCATGTTATATTACAACTCTCTAAATTATAAATTACATTAATTTAGAATATTATCTATAAATTTAAATCATAAATATTTATTAATAATAACCACATCAATAAAAATATTTATTCAATAATAAGCACCTCAAATAAATATTTAGATAATTCAATAAATATTTAAAATTACAATTTGAAATTCTGGATTGTTACATCCTTCCCTCCTTACAAGGATTCTGTCCCCAGAATCACAACTCAAATAATCAACTCAAACAATCAAATCATCACATTCTTCCCTTCTTACAAAGATTTTGTCCCCAGAATCGAAGACACGGATTAAACAAATAACTCAGGGTAGTTCTTCATCATTTTAGTTTCGAGTTCCTACGTGTCTCTTTGACATTGTGGTTCCTCCATATCACCTTCACAGAAGGTATCACCTCATTCCTGAGCACTTGTTCTTTTCTGTTTACTATCTGGATAGTAGTTTTCTAATAGGACAACTATATCAGTTCGTACTTGATCACATGATTGCAGTCGAGATTATTCAAATATATCAACGACACATGAAAAATATTGTGAATGCGCTCTAACTGTAGAGGTAAAGCTACCTCAAAACCACCTTTTCAACTTCATCAATGCTTCCTATACTATAACCAATTTATACCCAATATAGTTCATCAAACTTACCACACTTTGGAAATTCAGGAACTTGCCATAATCATATAAGTTTAAGAACTTCTCCTAGTCGGACCATAGGCGTCCATTCGCTGAGGGGTTCAAAACATACCATATGATTTTGAGTCACGAACTTACCATATTCTTAAGTTTTAAGAACCGAACCTAATCTTAATATCATCTAACTTAATCTTAAAAACCTTTATCTATCAAATATACACATGAGAAAAGAATCACCTTTCCACCACATATACATTGATAGCGCGATACCAATATTCCAATGATTATCAATGTGATAAACCAAGTATATGCACAAAACCTCTGCACATACAAAGGTTTGTATGACTTAGTTACCATATGAGTACTCAATTGAAATCCCACCTAGCATATCTTACTTTTAATTTATTCTTAACTTGCCCATAACTTGCTCAATGCGGATTCCTTGTATCACATTATCAATAACTCTTCATGCTCTTAGCACGCCTTCTGATGTCTTGATTTCCTTTTAGTTTGGCAATAAATTTGCAAACAATATGACATACTCATTTCTAATTGTGTTCCACACGTTCTTGCAAACCTTTCTGAAAATTCGATGTGAATCGTGAATCTCGATTCAACACAATTTACACTGAAACACCGTGCCTTGAAACAATTTTGTTAACATATAACTTCGCACACTGATCGATAGATAATATGCTAACTTTGACATACCATAAAATCTATCACCATATGTTGCAACCAATAGCATTATCGAAGGCAATATTTATTTTCGTGTTCCCTAGTTGACTCAACATATAAATTTTATGCAAAACATCATTTTCAATTCCTGATATTAGCGAAACTTAGTTTCTTCCTTCTACTTTCAACTATCACTTCAAACACATGCTTAAATATCTCTGTACGAGGATATACTTTAGACACTTATAGTCTGTTTATATCTCACACTATTTCCCAAAAATAACACATCTAAATCCTCAGAGCAACCACTAATACCTCTACTCTGAATCGTGAGTCGGACACCCTTTCTCATAAAAATCTTAACTAACGCGATGCGTATAAAATGACCTTGTCGTTCTGCCTAAACACACAGTCTCATATATTGTATAATTCATCGCTATACAACAAAATATTTCCTGTATTATCTAATAGAGACATCACAGGTGTCATACTAAATTCTTCTTCAATTCGTGAAAATTCATTCTATAATTTCCTGACCATATAAATTCCACCGATTTCCTCGTTAAGTTAGACAACAAAATGACTATCCTGATCTTAACATATTCCACAGATTATTTTCTTAATAACTTCTTGTTTTACAACATCGATAGATAACTCTACCGTACAGACGTCTTGCAACTAAAAGAATAAAATACAACCTTTGACTTCCTCAGAGTTTTAAGGTTTATACACTTTATTTGACAATGACTTATGACCACATGGTTTAACAACCTCAGAGTTTCATAAATCAAATCGGAAATTAATCCATTAACACCACGTGGCTTTTAATACCAATACAAAAATTTTACCCATCCACTTAAAAGGAATCATTATTCACACTTTATATATTTAAGGAATAGTCTAACTCTTCCCGAAGCGAATCTAGTTTCTAAACAAATTCATTAGATATACATTAATAAGTGGCACTTGAATTAAATAACACGCAATTATGTAAATAACGGATCGGAACCATACCTTGCATTGCGCCCTGCATCTTCATGTTAGATGATTGTTCTGTTGCTAGACTCGGCGGAGCTGATTCTACAATAACTAGTTTGCCACTTCCCCCTTTGCTTTCACTTACTTTTTCCTACCACTTTCTTTGGGCACCCTCGAGCCAAGTGCTCTTTCGATCCAATGTGAAGCAGGCTCCCTTCCTCGGTCTTGAACATTTTAGTGTAATGTGTCCCTTTAAACCACAATTAAAGCACACCCTTTTTCCCTTCAAACAAACACCTATATGTTTTTTTTTGCTGTTGCTACACGCCTCCACCTTCTTCTTTTCCTTCCCTTGCTGATTTTCAGCGTTAATATTATTGTCCCACTTTCTTTTCCAAGCATTACCGGTATGGCTTTCACCCACCTTATCATCTTCATTCTTCTTTCCCTTCTACTCTTGATTGTATGTCAGCGTACTACCTTCCCCGTCTACGTCAATTGTTCTTTCCAGCCTTTTTGTAAACTAATTTGGTTGGAAAATCGAGATTTGATTATATAGCCAGAAATTTAGTTGATTTTCTAGTGTTCCCACCAGAAAATTCACCAATTGTGGCACTGGTTTTGCGTTAGCTTCCCTATTGTATGCATATTACTTGGGGCTCTATTAACGCTTCTGTCTTCTTCTAGGTGGCATCTTACTGTTTCAAACATGAACTATTAGATCATCGTTCATTCTCGCATTAAAATTTTCAAACTTATCTCAACCACTTATAGACAACACATAATATATCTTAATAAATAATGATGCCTTCATTCATTTATTACATCACAAAATAGCCTCACTGTTATTTATATTATTTATCCTGTAATAATAAAATTCTAGGATTACTTCATCATATCCCACTATTTATTTCCAAAGTCAGGATTTACATCTTATTAATTTACATCGCGACTTATATATAATATTAATGTTTTTTCTTGAAATCTACAAGAACATTCCACATTGTACAACTGCATTGCGCTCTTGCTCCATGATACGAATCATTGATGATCCATCACATACCAAAGATAAATATAAAACCTATACAGAAAATAGAATACTAAATTCTAAGTTCCATCATCCACTTTGCCTTCTTCAACTTGTCTTCAACACGATCTATGCGTTTAGAAGCCTTCACCTATGCGTCTTCAGCTCTCGCCCGCTTTGCTGACTTCTTTTCCCAGTCATTCCTGTGTAATCTCATTCCTAACTAATAACTATCCTCTTTAATATTCTAACTGATCTAATATCCGCTCTACATTTGCAAGTTGTGTAGTAAGGTCTTGAGTCGCGACATCTTCTTGCGCTAACGTGGCTTGGTGCTTTACGGCTTGACCTTCTAATTTCTCGAACTTCTTTTATAACTCAATGTTATGACCACACACTTCATTTGAGAAATCCCCCTCCTCGCACTCATCCTTCACCTTTATCGCCCCAAACTTATCCTCTCGTTCAAACTCAGGCCAATACCCAAGATCTACAACATAAATCAACGGGTATGACTTTCCCATTACAATCCATACTCAGACTATACGAACTTCTAAGGCGCTTAATCCTTATCATCCTTTGTTAGTCATTCTTACAACAAAGTTTTAACAACCCCACAACTTGATATGTATAATACTCGTTACTCCTAAGTACTCGCGAGCACATAAGTTATTAACACATAAACACATAAAACGTCATTAACACATAAACACATAAAGTCCTTTATCATTTTATCTTCAATGAATTTCATTGAATTCATTCCTTAGAACTAGATGAGAGTTTATCACCTCTATGTTTTCGGTCTCCCAGAAGGTTATAGCCTAAGGTTTCCCAACCTAAGGTTCATAACCTAAAGCTTTGATACCAACTTGTGACACCCCCAAATCAGGGCACCTCAATCCCACAGATTTGGTGTTCACTGTCCAATTAAATCATAACTACCTACCCATAAACAAAGGATATAACTAAACTCAAAAGTTTAAAAAATCAATCTCCCATTAAAGGGTTACATAATCTAAAATAAATCTCAGCTCATCTAACCTTTATTACAATCATCAGCAGAAAATTAAAACATGATCATAACTAAATCTATTACATAAGCTTCATATATTAAAGATAAATTAAACATTGTCATCTAATCAAGCACTTTGTCCTTGCCCTTGCTTGTAGAAAGCTCTTCAAACTTCTTAACTTCATCTGCATTGATTTGTGCAACAGTGAGCGAACAATTGCTCATAAGAAGAATATATAATAACGTTTTATGAATAACAATTAACTGAGCTTTTAATGGTAAAGTATTCTTATCGGAATAATAAACTTTAATTCAACAGCTAGGAGTTCAAAAGATTTGGTGTTCAAAAGAATAATGAACGTTAAGTTAACAATAGATATCAACATCAAAGAATACACTGAGGGTCACAAGACCACGAATTATACTCTAGGTTTTCAAGTATTTCTACTTTAACCTTTAACCGTCTAAAAGACTATAATCATCATCTATGTCCTAGGTTAACAGGTGTTTCTACTGTAACCTTTAACAGTCTAAACGACTATATAGACCATTATCACGTACTCCAGGTGATCAACCCTTTGTACTATGTATTGCACAAACATTTTAACGCTATTGGGTAGCTCTAAAATAATCCCCTAATATAGGGTTGTTCATCTCAGCTTAGATTATCAGGTTCCGAACCAAAGGAAGTTTGGTTGAGAATTTTAACGTCCACAAATTTTAAACTCCTTATTAATTAAATATGTGATTTAATTTTAATGAGTTAGTTTTGTGAGCCTATTTAAACCTTATGTGGTTATGTGAATGTATGAAATGATTAAAGGGAGTCACTAATAGTTTATTTAAATTAGTGGACTAACCCTAAGAGTTTGATACCAAGGAATTGATAGGATTATTAATGATTAAATATTCAATCTATTTGAATATAGTAGCAAGAGTTGAACATATTGATTAATTGCAGTTTTGAGTAATTAATTGATAATGTGTTAATTAATAATTATTACTGGATAAATATTAATTAATGTGTAATAGATTAATAATTTGTAAAATGATTATATGATACTTGATTAATTGGTGCAATATAGTAAACCTTTATTATGTTGTAGTTAATTATATATTTTATATAGTACAGGGTGACACATTAATATGTCTATATACCATATATATAAACTATATAATAAGAATTATTACATTCATGTGGGTACATAGATAAATCCCCAAATTTCTTTATGTAGTATCATTTATATATTTATATTATATTATGGGATTTATAGTGTCCAAACCAAGCCTTAGTTGATCAAGTATGTTGAGTTTTCTTCCTTGTCCCAAAATGAGTGTCTCATTAGTACATGAACAGTGTCTTGAGCTAGTTTACGTAACTTGCAAATGGCTAGCACTTAGGCAATGATTTCAAGGCCAATGGCATATGGGGAGTTGTTGAACCACTTCTTAGCAACCAATGTGTTCTTCCTTTGCACCATGAGCTTCAACCTTAGTGCAATGTGATTATCTAGTCCAAGTTCCCTCTATAAATACTAGCTCCAAATTCAGTTTATTGTTTGTTTATGTTTGATATTGAGAGTTCTAAGTTGCTGAGAAAGTTTGGGAGCATACTTAGTGTATAAGGAAGTCAATTCAAGCCAAGAGGTATAAAATCTTAACTTGTGTTCTTGAAATGGGTATTGTCAATTTCTTGAAATTATTTGAAATTCTTTGTTAATCAAAGTGAATTAACAAGCCATGATATGTTTCTGAAGTATGTTTACATGTTTAAACTCTTAAATGATGGATTGGAACATGTTTGGAGCAAGTGAAACCAAGGTGGTTAAGACTCTGTAAAATAGAGTCTGCTTTACATTCAGTGTGATGCATATGGCAATTGCTACTTCTATTTGTACTAGGGTGTAGTAGCGCAGCACTCTGTAGTAAACAAAATTAATTCTATCTTTGGCATGGCGCAGCAATTGCTACTTCTATTTATACTAGGGTGCTGTAATTTGGCCGCACTCTCGTGTTCAGGTTTTGGTTTCTGTTTAGGTTATGTGTTATTAACTTAATGTTGTGACCTAGATACATACCTATAGAGGGGTATTACATGATATGTAAAGCTTTCGTATGAGGTATGAAGTAATCAACTTGGATTAGTAAGAAAGTTGTAGTAAAATATAGAGTTTTCAAAACTAACTTTGTGGAAAACTTGTGTTCACGAGTCCTGAACCTACATGACTGATGTGGAACCTAAATGAGCATGATATGTGATTCATAGACGTTGTATCCATGACCAACTTGATAAGATTTGTGCTAGAACTTAGTTTGAAAAGAAAGGCTTAGTATAATAAGCTAATGGACATGAATTCTACATGTTATAGTTCTGATTTTGGAAAGAGATTATCGTAACTTATTTACTTATGATAAATGTTTTGGATTTGTCTTATGTGTGTTGGATTGCACCATTCATGCTAATATGATTTCAAAGACAACCTTGAACATGTTTTCAAAACATAAGTTGCATATTATATGAGTACTTGGTCACTAAAGTAGTAAGATGTCATGTTATAGCTATAATACTCCTAAACATGATTCATATGTATTAAGCATGATGATAACTAAACTGAACATGAGTTTAGAGCATGATTTGAAGTGTTAAACAATGTTAGTTGTAGTAAACAAGATGAACATCATGAGCATGATAACTACATAATCTTGTTATGAACCATGATAACATCATGAGCAAGATGAACATCATGAGCATGATAACTACATATGGATATATAGTCAAGTTATGAACCATGATAACTACATAATCTTGTTATGCTAGTTGTTAGTTAAAACTTGTAGAAGTAAACTCAAGTGTGACCATGTGTTATATATATGAAACTCTAGCATGTATGTATGTTAAAGTATAAGTTATTGGTATGATTAAGAGTTAGACTGAAAGGAGGATGCAAAGCTCAAAATTGGTTTGGCTAGGGGATAGCGCAGCTCGCCGTCCCTAAGCTTAGACCAGGCTCAGCTACGCCACATTGCAGTCACAAACAGATACTATTTTTGATTCTGAAATTTAAGGCATGTTTACATGATCTCTTTATTTTGTAATATGTGACCAATGTGCCATTTCTGTGTTGAGAAGCATGCTACGTGAAGACTTGATTATTGTAAGTTTAGACTCGTATTAGTTTATACATACTAATTGAAATGATCGACTGGATAATGTTAGGTCGTTTCAACGCGAGTTAATTAAAGCTAGTATTATCTTGTAGCTGAAAAACAAGCAAGTTTCCTAAAACTTACACAAACTTTGGATTTTGTGCAAGTTCCTGAATTTCATACGATTCGTATATTGAATGCAAGTCTTCTTTGAACCCTACTTTTGTTAAGCAAGTTTCCCTAAACTTACCCTAAATTATATTGAGCAAGTATCCGAATTTATTGTGTTGCAAGTTTCCTAAAACTTACACAAACTTTGGATTTTGTGCAAGTTCCTAAATTTTATACGATTCGTATGTTGAATGCAAGTCTTCTTTGAACCCTACTTTTGTTAAGAAAGTTTCCCTAAACTTACCCTAAATTATATTAAGCAAGTATCTGAATTTATTGTGTTGCAAGTTTCCTAACTTACACAACTTTTAGTTTGTGAAAGTTTTCCTATTGTCCTCATATTGCATTGAGCAGGATATTGTTGAATTGAAAGTTATTCATTTAAGCTTGAATCTTATTTACAAGCATGCTATTTAGTGGTTTAATTACTTTACAACTATTCCACATCGATGATATTGATATTCGCACTTTGTGCACTTGAGTTCGTGCAGTCTTGCACTTGTACATCATTTAAAGTTCAATAATTGTTGAACTAGGTGAGATAGGGACTGTACCTTTGTTCGGTCAGACAAACGTATAAAGTTTTATAAAAGCTATCCAAACCTATTGAGGGTAAGGATTCTTAGACTAAAAGAACACCCCTTTCTATGATAGGGGAATGCATGTATCTAAGAACACCCTTTTCAATGTTATGCATATACATAGTGTACGTGAGGCTGATCCCCTCAAGTACTTATTCTTTAGCCAGTAACCAAAAGGTCAATTAGCTATTGATTCCATTGGAGTGTTATAGTTCAAAGTCTATTCGACTAGCAGTTATTCCAAAAGTAATTATTATCTTTGCTTATGATATTAACATTTTTGAATCCCTCATATATTCATATTGTCGAATCCATTGTCAGTTATTTTTCCATTCATCATGATATATCCTTATTGTTGTATTTAAACTTGTTGGGCAAACTTGTTGCTCATCCTTGCTATATCATGAATTATATTGCAGCTAAGCCCGAGACCTCAGGGAAGGACAAGGGTAAAGGGAAGATGTAGAATAGTGGTAAGAGGCAGACTTTTCCTTATGCCTAGTTTAAATTACTATTATGTAATATGAACCCTAATATTTATTTTAGGGTATGATTGTAAGATGATATTAATGTTATCGTATCTTGGGACTAGTAACACCTTTTGAATGAACGACGTATATTTATTATATTTCGCACTTTAGTTATCGTATGTTGTTTAGAGGTGGATGTTTGTAGTTTATCGTGATGACTGAACCGGGGTCAGAGGACCCGAATTTGGGGGCTGTCACAAGAATTAACATCAAAGGAATTCTAGATCTTTAGAATGCTCATCAACCAAGTACTAGTTGAATCATATAGAGACCAATAACTATTCAAGAGTTTGATTATAATATCTTCACGAACAAGGTATATCGATGAATCAATAAGAGCTAGAGTATTAACAATTTCTAAATTGAATAAATGTTATCACCGACAACATGCTTTCAAAATTGTGTGAGTACATAAGCAAACCAAATGAAGTTTGGTTTGGGTTGACTTCAAGGGTAATTTAGAGTTTAGAACATTCATCAACTAAGGATTAGTTGAATTGGTAAAGAATTGCTAGGCAACTTAGAGTTCGGTACAATAATGTAAGATAGTATCATAACATTGGAGAACGAAGATCAAATAATAATTATTAGTAGCTGAATAAACACATTTCTTACAATAAAATTACAGACTTTAAATAAGCAAAGTATTCTCGATTGGAATAAAGAAACAAAGATTAACTAACTTGCTCAATAATAAATGAGGGTTAAAGAACTTGCATAACAATAAATTACTCAACGAGATATAAGAGATAGCGACCTTGCATAAGTATAACATGACAGTGAAAAGTAACCTTGCTGAATAATTAAGTAGCAAAGGTTAGGGAACTTGCCTCTTCCATAAGCTATATAATTACAACTCACGTACTCCAATATCCTACACATTTTAGTGCAATCACAATATCTATTAGACATGTTAACATCCACTTCCAAAATAACACCCATTTCTAGCTAAACTTGTTAATTTAGTACAAGTTTTATGCTACTAGTTAAATATCAGAAATTTCAAGTGTTAACCTTCACAACACTTGTTTACTAATCATTATATACATTAAGTTCTAACATATCGCGTTCTTAACATACTATTCATTTTTAAAACTTTGAAATTACTAACCACATAACACGATTCTGTTTTAACCTTGTTTTTACATGTTTATTACATTAACACATCATTAGACCAAGGTATGTTACTATCCCAGAACTGCTGCAACAGCAGAAGTCACTGTCTCGGGAAAGGGTATGGTTCACCATTGCGCCACACACAAGCACAGGGATGACGCCTTGATTCTTGTAGCTTCGCCTTTGCCACATGCAAGCAAGCAATGCTTGAGAACATGACGTATATAACCGAGAGGCTTTGAATAGTAGCAGACTTTAGCCCAACTAACATAAATTTTACCCATAAAACAGTGAATTTAACACAAACAATTGATATAGAACTATTACCAACATGTTTCCTCACGTATTCATCAACATAGAACAATTTAACAACAACTTTAACTAATTTAAATCCTCAAATTCCATATTTTCATATAAAAACTCAATTTTTGACATCCTTTATAGAAATCGTCACTTTGATCATAATTCTTGTCCAAATTACTCCGTTCAAACTACGTTACCTTCATTTCTTAATGAACTAGCATAATCAAGCCTCAATTCATAGATTAACATACAAATTGACCACCATAATTGGTACTTTTACAAGCCATATGTAAAATATTCATTGTAATTACTTTTCTTCCTTTTTAACTGTAATTAGCATACGAATTTTTGTTTACATACAAACTCAAACATAACAAACATATATAATCATCACAATTCAGTTACATAACAACAATTCAATAAAATCGAATTCACATAACATATAAATTATGTTGTAAACTCATATATGCATATATATATATATATATATATATATATATATATATATAATACTAAAGTTATGTAAAAATACCTTTTGTTGCTTGAACAATCCTTGCTAAAATCACTGGAATTGTTGTGAAATCCTTAGGTTTTCCCTCAATTCTCTCTCAGCTTTTCTCTCAATTCTCTCTGAAACTCTCAGGCTTAGCCAATAACCAACTAATATGCGTAATAATACAAAAACTGATATAACCTTAATACGTATACTTATTATAACATCAGTTACAAACTAAACGTATATGTTATAATTATATTTAATTTATTTTATTTATATTTCAAAAATCAAAAATCCCAAAAGCCATAAGGCTTTGTTTGGCCAAAACTCTTTAAAATTTAAAGAATTTAATATTTTAAACCTTGTTTGGCAAAAACTAAATTAAACTCCCTTAATTTATTTTAATAAACAATTTAGTTTATGATTTATAATCACATATTATTTATTTGGATTTTCATATCTCATGTTAATCAAATAAATTAATTATACATACTATATTTTAAAGAAATATTCCACTCAAACAAATATAATAAAATTATTATTTCATTATAATATTATTTAATAATTTAATATACCACTTAAATTATTAAATCAAAATAACAATATAACATCTCGTGTTATAATACAACTCTCTAAATTATAAATTACATTAATTTAGAATATTATCTAATAAATTTAATTCATAAATATTTACTAATAATAACCACATCAATAAAATATTTATTCAACAATAAACACCTCAAATAAATATTTAGATAATTCAATAAATATTTAAAATTATAATTTAAAATTCTGGATTGTTACAGTTAAACCAAAAGACATAACTAGAAACTCGTAATGACCATACCGAGTTCTGAACGTTGTTTTCGGTACATCCTCTGGCCTCACCTTTAGCTGATGATAACCACTTTCAAGTCAATCTTTGAGAAATACCTCGCTCCCTTCAATTGATCGAATAGGTCATCGATTCTTGGTAACGGATACTTATTTTTGATTATGACCTTATTCAATTCTCGATAGTCAATGGAGAGTCGCATTAATCCATCTTTCTTCTTAACAAACAACACCAGTGCTCCCCATGGCGACACACTCGGCTGAATATACTTCTTGTCAAGCAATTCTTGTAACTGTACCATTCTATATGGTGCCTTAGATATCGGGGTCGTTCCTGGTAGCAAGTCAATCACGAACTCGATTTGTCGATCTGGCGAAAGACCCGACAAATTGTCTGGAAATACGTCTGCAAAATCTCTTATAATCGGTATCTCTTCTAACTTCACACTCTTTCCCTATCTATCGACTATGTAGGCTAAGTATCCTACACATCCTTATCTCAACAACTTCTTGGCTTGCATCAGCGTCAGATAATTTGTTTGTCGAGGTGACTTGCTGCCATAGAACACAACCTTTGATGGAGTCATAAGGTTAACACATTTCCTTTGGCAATCAATTACTGCTCCGTAATTGAATAACCAATCCATTCCCAGTATAACAACAAACTCACGAAGTCTAATTGGTATCAAATCTACCATCATCTCGTGATCCTTTATATTCACTCTACAGTTCCTATATATGAATCTAACAAGAATTATTTCCCTATTCACAATCTCTATGCTTAAGGGAAAATCTAATTCTTCTTGAGGAAAATCTAAGTTTTGAGCAAATTCATCGGATATAAATGAGAAAGTAGAACCCGAATCAAATAGCACATAAACATTAATACCATTAATCGAAATGATACCTGACACCACATCCTTAGACTGTACAGCATCCTGCACGGTCATACTAAAAGTCCTCACAGTAGGTCGGCCTGATTGTGCTGGTCCAGTGATAGTCAATGCACCACCACCATTGTTGTTTCCTTTTCCACCACTTGCACTTCCCACTGGCTTCTTAGGGCAATCACGAGCCATGTGATCCTTTGAACCACAGGTAAAACATGCTCCTTTCTTTGGACTAAAACAGTTCGGTGCAATGTGTCCCTCCTGACCACAGTTGAAACACACTCGCTTTCTCTTCAAACATATCCCACTATGGTTCTTCCCACACGTCGCACAAGCTTCAAACTTTTTCCTCTGCTGACTTCCTTGTTGTCCTCCCGCAGTCGAATTCTCGCTCTACTTCCTCTTCTGATTGTTACTTCTAACGTTACTTCCACCAGCCACATTTTCATTCGCATTCCTCCTCTTCTTCTATTCTTGATTATACTTGGTCAAAGCATCGCTTCCACCTTCCGTGATAATTGTCTTCTCTAGTACAACCGCAAATATATTTAACTAAAACATTTAAACCTTGCTATACAACCAGGGTTTCAATCCTTGTTAGAACCTTTTTGCCTTATGCTCATCAGTATTAACTTGATAAGTGGCAAACCTTGCCAACTAGTTAAACTTCGTAGCATATTCTGGCACCGTCATAGTTCCTTGTTTTAGTTCCAAAAATTGCACCTCCAACTGATTGCGAGAACTCACTGGAAAGTACATTTCGAAAAACATCTCCTTAAATCTATCCCACGCTATCACTCATTGTCCCCAACAAACCTTATTTACCTGCCACCAGTAGTTATCTTCAGACTTTAACTTGAATGTTGCGAACGCAGTCTTCTGATCCTTGTTAACTCTGGCAACGTCAAACACCTTCTCCATTTCCATGATCCAAGTTTGGGCTTCAACTGGATTCATAGACACTTGAAACTCTGGCGGTCCAATAGCTTTGAATTCCTTAAAGGTCATGACTTGAGCTTGCGGTTGATTCGCAAGTGCTCCCGTTAACAAAGTTACCAACTACAGAACCAGATTAGCATTAGCCTCGTTATTATTATTAGTAGACCCCTCTGGAGGTGGTTGTTGATGTGGTTGTCTTCTTCAAGGAGGCATTTTTTGTTAAAATATACGCTTATTAGTTCATTATTCAACTTCTTGATTATTTGAAGTTTAACTTAAACATTCTAATATAAAAGCTATAAAACATAACATTTAAAATAAACTTTGATATTTTATTCATTCATAACGTTTTAAAACATATTAAAGATAACATATCCGCTATTAACATTCATTTTCCTGAACTAGACAAGTTTCAGGATTACATACTCATACTATACCTTTATTCATCTCAAAATAAGGGATTCACAGTTTATTTACTCACTTACTTAACCACACATTATTATTATTATTATTATCTCTATCTATACATATTAAGACGTCATAAGGCTTTTCGACGCTCTTCCTCTATGATATGATAAGCCATTCTACGATCCATCATGAACCACGATGAAATCTCAAAATGAGGTGGGTAATAAAAGACTCGATCATGGGCCCTATCAATCACAGAATTAAAAGCGTAATCCATCTCGTTCATCTTGGCTTTCTTCACTTGGATCTTAGCCTCAGCACGGTCTGCATGTTTAGTCACCTTCATCCAAGCATCCTCTGCTCTTGTAGGCTTAGCTGATTCCTCTTTGAAGTCATCTTTTAATTTCTCCATTTCAGTCTTCATCTTCTGGTTTACTGCCAACAGATCTTCATGCTAACCCTTTGTATGAACCAGGTCCCACTCCGTGTTTCCAAGGCATGAGTCGAGATCTTGAATCTCCACATCCTTCTGCTTCATCGTAGCGTGATGCATCTCAACCAACTCCTTCAGCTCCTCAACCTTGTCCTTTAATTATATGTTACGGTCGTACAAAGCGTCATACATCTTAGCTGATATGGAGTTTGGTAGAAACTCTATAGGATCCTCTTCCTCACCATCCTCCTCTATCCCTTCAAAGTTATCCTCCTCGGGATCGGTTACAGGCTCATCCTCCTGAATCAACAGTTCCTGCACTACATGAATATCACGGGGTTCTTCATCTCTAGGTACTTGAGGTATCACTTCCCTAGCTGGACTGGATCCTCCATCGTTAGACATCCTGACAACAAAATATTTTTAAGTTTTACTTAACATTCTTTGATACTCGCGAGCACATAAGTTATTAACACATAGCACATAATGTCTTTTATTGTTTAGCTTCAATGGATACCTTAATCCATTCCTTAAAACTCGATAAGAATTGGACACCTCTATGTTTTCTGTCTCCTTAAAGGTTATTTCCTAAGGTTTCCCCACCTAAGGTTCAAAACCTATGGCTTTGATACCAACCTGTGACATCCCCAAATCCAGGTACTCCATTCCCATAGGATTTGGTGTTCACTATCCAAAACCATTACATCTAACTAACCATAACAATGGATAAAGACATAATTTGAATAACTTAACAATAATCTTCACATTAAAGGGTTACATCATTATAAAACAATCTTAGGTAATTTAACCTTAAATTTATTACATAAGTCTGCAGAATACATCATAAAATAAAATAAGTCTTATAATATAAAACATTTAAATAAACTCTCATAAATCTTCAACACTTGGACATCTTGCCATTTCCTTTGGTAGTAGATGGCTCATCGACTTTCTCAAATTTAGCTGCAGTGTTAACTGCAAGAGTGAGCAAACAATTGCTCACTGATATAGAGAGTAGTAAAGATAACAAAATGAGAATGAACAACGAATGTTGAATAATAATGAACTTGTTCTACGAATCAAAAATAGAAAACAAGTTCGAACTTTAATATATGAGGGTCTTAAGACCATGAACTATGTCTCCGGTATTTAGGTATTATTACCCAACCTTAACAGTTATTTAGACTATACAGACTCTTCTTAACATACTTAAGGGGATCAGCTGTAAGAACCCGAATTTTACGAAATGATAGCATTCAATTTTTATAATTATTATTCTATTTAGTAAATGGTTAAATTGATAAAGGTTAAAGTTAAGGGTGATATGTTAAAAAATTTCAAAGTAAGCAAGTTGTCATAAAATACCCGGTAGTAAAAGTACAGTAATACGCATGGTTGCATAGTAGCACACGGTATTGATTATTGATGCTTACGTAAGAAGTCACTCAGTTATACTCAATTATTACTCTGAATTGTTGTTGCATATCTCTCATATTATTGATTCAATTATTGTCATAGTATCATCTGAATAATATGTTATATTATTAAATTAATAATTGAGACGACAAAGTTAATCATATTATTATTTGCAATATTGACAATGTCTATAAGTTCTGTCAAGGAGAGGTTTGGTCACCTAATTGCGCCGCCAATAAGGAGAAATCCTTATAGAAAGCCCTTCTTTCCGGGAACGACACGTTGTTAAATATTGTGAATTATAATATTAATGATGAATAACTTCATGTTGATTAAAGATGAAATTGATAGTTCCATTGTGTTGGAATTATTAGTGTTAGTAAAAATCGACATTTATTTGGATAATAATTAATGTATGGAGGTTATATTGACCAATCGAGTAATTCACCGGATAAATGAGTAATTAATTGCTATTAATTCAAATGTTTATAACTATGTGTTCACATGTGTGTATTATTGATTCACATGATTTACTATTAGAGGAGTTGGTGCAAGATTGATAATACTTGCATGACTAAATTAAAAATGGAGGTTTAGATGAAGGTATTATACTATAATTAATTTTTTCACATGTTTAGAACTATTGAGTCACATGATTTACTATTAATTCACATGATTTACTATTAGGGGAGGTGGTGCAAGTTTGATAATACTTGTAGGACTAAAATAAAAAGAAAAGAAAAGTTGAAGGTATTATACTATAATATTTTGAGCCCCAAAACATGCAATTATCGAAACTATATTTTCCTATAAATAGAAGCTCATTCTTCCTTCATTTCTCACCAATTCAGTAAGTCTCACAAGAGCAATTATTATAGAGAGAAATTATAGATAGAAAGAATAAGAGAAATCTGCTACCTCACTATTCCAGTATCTAGTTTTCTTCTAAGGTAAGGGGTATTATTCTTTCGTATTCATGAAGAGAGTTATTTTATTTCAATACTCGTAAGGGTTGTTATTCCATTCTTTATTATTATGTTGGAATAACCTGTCTATGCGAAGTACCGCATACATAGTGAAATTCTTCTGTTATTCCATTCTTTATTATTCTGTTGGAATAACTTTTATGCATCTTGCCTATCGCATGCCCGGTGAATTCTGTTGTTATTCCATTCTTTATTATTCTGTTGGAATATCCTGTCTATGCGGATTACGCATAACCTGGTTCCATTCTTTATTATTCTG
Organism: Panax ginseng; assembly: GCA_020205605.1. Classification (NCBI taxonomy): domain Eukaryota; kingdom Viridiplantae; phylum Streptophyta; class Magnoliopsida; order Apiales; family Araliaceae; genus Panax; species Panax ginseng. The sequence continues at coordinate 46,526,570 of CM035137.1, forward strand.
TTGGAATATCCTGTATGTACGGATTACGCATGACCTAGTTCCATTCTTTATTATTCGGTTGGGAATAACCTGTCTGTGCGGTCTATCGCATGCCTGGTGAATTCTTCTATTATTCCATTCTTTATTATTCTGTTGGAATAACCTGCCTATGTAGATTACCACATGCATGGTGAATGATCCTTCGTATTCATTCCTTATTAAATTGTGGAAATGATCTGTTTACTTGGATTACCGCATGGTGGGTGAAAATCCATTTGCAGTTTCGTAATTTTTCCGACCCTCAAAAATACTGGAAAAATTTGAAATGATAATTTGATGAGTTTTCCAGATTGTGTCAAAAAATGGCAATTTTTGGATGTATAGATTAGGAATTATGAATTTTATGGGAAAATACTATTTTAAAAATAAACCCTTATAACTCCTTGTGGTTAACTCCAAAATTGGTGAAATTTTTATTGGGAGTAACCTATATAACAGTAGTATACTCTACAAATTTCGGAATTTTTGGACCAAAGTACAATTTTTGATAAATGTCTAAATATTTGGCAGTTTTAGTCATATGAAAAATAGTAAAAGGAATTTAAAAAATTATGAGAAAAATATATGTTCAATATGGGACTATATTCTGCTAAATCCTAGAAAAAAAAATTTGTTTGTACTGATTTGGTATTTTTCATGAAAATGGACTAGTTATGAGTAAATGAATTAAATATGTTATGTGAAGTAAGAAAATTGAAAAATAGGATTTTATGGCTTGAGAATCCTATATAAGGTATATGCAGATTTTTTTATGAGAGTTTTGGTTATTGGTGATGAAATCTTATGAGTTTAACATTTTAGGATGATTAAATGCATTAATTAGTAAAGTGTAAACAATTAAAATAAATTGTTTATAAGTTTAAAAAATGATTAAAATATTATGGTAATATTAATAATATTAGATTATGAGATTATTAAGTGATTTATAACATTTGGATTAAGGTGATATAAATATTGATACGTATTTTATTGTAAAACTTTATCTTTTGTGTCGGGGTTACTATTCATATATACGACATTATTCACGATATATATTACACTTCATGTATATGGCACTATTTATGATATGACATTATTTATGTATACGGTACTATGTACGAATACGGAGTACTATTTATGAGTTACTATTCATGAGTTACTATTCACGAGTTATTATTCACGGGGTACTATTTATCCAAAAAATATATTTCTTTTCTGTCCAAATTATTTTTGGTACATGAATATTATTCTTGAATTTTACTCCACAAAGTAGTATCATGTTGACAATTTGGATATTTTTAAACTCTGGATAAATTTAAAGTCTTTAATATTTATCCTTGATTTCGTTTGATTAATGCTTATATCATTGTCATCATCCTCATGCTTATATTGTGATGAAAGTCATCTTTGGCTTACGTGCATAGATGGACTGTTGATTATTGGTTTTATAGTTGTATATCTTTGGCTTACGTGCAAAGATGGACTGTTTATTATTGGTTTTACAGTTGTATATCTTTGGCTTACGTGCAAAGATGGATTGTTGATTATTAGTTTTATAGTTGTATATCTTTGGCTTACGTGCATAGATGGACTGTTGATTATTGGTTTTACAGTTGTATATCTTTGGCTTACGTGCAAAGACGAATTGTTTATTATTGGTTTTACAGTTGTATATCCTTGGCTTAAGTGCAAAGATGGACGATTGATTGATATCTTTGGTCGTAGTGCATAGATGAACTGTTAATTAATAGCTTTGGCCCGTAATGCAAAGATGGACAAGTGTATGACATGATCATGACCACTTGTGATACTAATGAATATCCTTGGTTATAGTGCAGGGAAAATTCGATGATGTGATTGGAAGGATCATGACCATTAGTTAACAGTTGAATGTCTTTGGTCGTAGTGCACTGACAGGCAATTAATTGGTATGATCATGACCATTGGTTTTATAGTTGAATATCTTTGGCCAGTAGTGAAAAGATAGACAACTGATTGGTATGATCATTGTTATTACATTTTAATATCTTTAGCCTTTGGGGTAAGGATATTGAGTAAATGTTCTATTTAGCCTTTGTGGCAAGGAGAAACTTTTGATTCACATTATTATAAACATGAATTGCGAATTTAACTAACATCTTTGGTGGTTCAGGTGAAGACAGGTGATGAACGTTCTATTTGTCTTGGGTATAATAAAGAACTGTTAATGAGTATTACAGGGATAAAATTGATGATAAACTTTTAAATCAGAGGAGATAGTAGATATCACGCTCTACTTGACTCTTCTAATGGATTGGTTATTCCGCTACAGTTGTTGATCTAAAACTTGTTGTCTATTGTATTCTATCAGTTGTTATACTATTGAAGGTTAAGGATAATTTATTCTGCATTATCTTAGTCATAATATTTTTTACTGTGCTAGTTGAGCTCACCCTTTTGCTTTCATTATTCTCTTCAGGAAATGAGAACGTAGCCGGGACTAGTCGGGGAACGGAGTGATGGTTCGAGATGCTGTATTAGTAGTCCTCATTATTCTATAAAATAGTGTGACAATAAATGTACTGAGGACTCAATTTGAGAGTGAATATTGTCTAGAAGGCAATATTCTTATTTAAACTCTCAGCTATGTTTTGTCGTATATTACACGATGGTTATATAATTAAGTTTGTATTTGTATTCTGTACCATGTATTTGGTGACTCAAGATGGGTGATGTGTACCTATTTTTGGGGCATCACGTCAGCCCTTTTGTACCATGTATTTTGCAAAAACATCTAAACGTTACACATACAAAATCCCCTATATTAGGGTTGTTCGTCTCAGTTTGGATTTAGAATTTCCGCACTAAAGAAAGTTTAGTTTTGAACTAGCTTATCAGTGGTTCTAGAATTTTAGAACACTATTCCATTATAGCTAAATTCAATCAATAAAAGTTTGCTTGCTATTTGAAGGTTTAACACAACAATATAGAATTGAACAACAACATTATATATTTGAATAGACATGGTATACATGCAAGGTACCATATTCAAAAGAATTAGAACTACCTCATTTGAATCAATATATTAGAACAACATATGCTTTGAATAACAATAACAAGACACAGGAATATGAAATTCGTTCGATGTAACGAATTAGGTTACAAGAGCTTATTCAATCATACATAAGGATAGAATCAATTGGCTTGCTCAACAAAAGTTTAGGAAACTTACTTTCAATACGAAGAGAATGAAGTTAGAAAACTTACTCAATAAAAGTTTAGGAAAACTTGCATTCATTAATAAAAGAATGAAGTTAGGAAACTTTCCTTGTATGTAAGCTACACAAGTGTAATAATTTTTGCCAATTACCCTACACATATCATTGGAATCGCAATAACAATTAGTTGTATTAATATTAGCTTTATTGGTCTAACCCATCATTTAGGTCATAACCTTAACTTAACGTCTAACCATGTTGGTTAACATCCTTAACGAATCTGAAATCTCATTATAAACTAACATAAACTTTATCATTCATCTTTAACTTTTGAAAACATCACATTTGGTTCATTACATAACATAGTCAAGTGACAACTATAATATCCATATTATGGTATTATATTATACTACAACTTGTTATGATGCCTTAGGTTAGGATTCAACATCATTATCATGCATGTTAAGCCAAATTAGGTCCTTGTATAACAACTTACAAACAAACAGACTTCACTGCCTAGGCTCAGGGAACGGCGCAGTTGTGCTTCCCAAGGCCTTGACACCGGTGCAGCTGCACTGGTGCTCGACTGCAGAAAACCATACGGCCCGTAGTGCATTGATGGACAGCTGTTGGCATGATCATGACCATTGATGAATACACGAATATCCTTGGCCCGTAGTGTATGTATAATTTGTGGTCGTGATACTAATGAATATCCTTGGCCGTAGTGCAGGGATGATGTGGATTATTTATTAAGCTGAGTCTTAGAGATAAAAGTGATGAAAAACCTTTTTAAATCATAAAAGATAGTAGATTTTATTTTCTACTTGACTCTTTTAATGGATTGCTTGTTCCGCTGTAGTTAAACTTGATGTTTGTTATATTGTATAAGTTTAAAACTGTTGAAGGCTAACGATAATTTATTATGTATTATCTTAGTCATAATATTTCTTACTGGGCTAGTTGAGCTCACCCTTTTACTTTCATTGTTCTCTTCAGGAAATGAGAACGTAGCAGGAACTAGTCGGGGAACGGAGTGATGGTCCAGATAATAGCATTAGTAGTCCTCACTATTCTGTTAAATAGTGTGATAATAAATGTTATAAGGACTCAATTGAGTTAGGATATTGTCTAGATGAAAATATTTGTATTAAAACTCACAACATATGTTTTTTCGTATTTTACACGACTGTTGTATAATTAAGTTGTATTTGAATTTTGTACCATGTATTTGGCAACTCAAGATGGGTGATGTATACCTATTTTGGGGGCGTCACAGTTGGTATCAAAGCTTAGGGATATGATCCCTGGCTGAGATGTGAGACAAGAACTAGGAGGGGAGAGACGGGGAATTCGTTTGCTAGTATGACCTACCTAAGTTTATTTGGCATTTAATTGGTTGGTTAGAGTATACGGATAATATATTGCATGTCAATTAACCTTTGTTTTGTGGTAGTATTTGAAAATGGCATCCGAGAATGTTGAGATTAGCAATGGAGCACAGGAGACTGTTGAGTCTCCACAGATCAATAATCAGGATAATGTGCATCAGGAAAGCGACAATCCTCAGGCAAACAACAACACTGACCAGATGATGAACGATGGAATGTTCAGAGGCTTTATGCAATTCATGCAACATCAGGCAAGAGCGGCTCCTGTACAAAATGTAGGTGGAAACACTAGAAACTCTCGGACGATCACCGCTAAGCAGTTCAAGGAACTGGGACCGCCGAAGTTTTTTGGAGAGCCAAAACCACTTAAGGCGGAGACGTGGATAAAATAGATCTGCAAGATATTTGATGTCTTGGGATTACTGGTGGGAATCTGTAAAACGTACTCAACCTACCGCACTAAAGATGACTTGGGAGAAGTTCCAAGAATTGTTCAATGACAAGTACTTTCTCGAAAGTATTCGTCACATGAAAGAGTTAGAGTTCATCAAGCTGGAGCAAAACAACATGACCGTGTCGCAGTACAAAGCCATGTTTGCCGAGTTGTCCCAGTTTGAGTCCCATTTAGTTGATAATGAGGAGAGAATGACATGGATGTTTCTAAGAGGTTTGAAACCCGAGATACGTCAATACCTCATTTCTCATAAACTTTTCTTGTATTCAGATGTTGTTAATAGGGCTCAGTTATTGGAGCGCGATAATGAGTCAACCCAACCAAAAGAGAGCAGCTGGCAAAATGATAATACCAGTGATAGCAGTCATCGAAGCGGTGACAACAAGCGTGGAGGGAATCAACATGCAAGAAATTGTAACCACTTCGGTGGTAATCATGGTCAAAACAATAAGAGTGGAAATTTCAAGAAGAGAAGATTCAACAATAATGGATGATGATATCCGATCAAGACACCATCGTTAAGGAAGGAGAACGACCACCTATCATATGCTTCAAATGTGGAGGAGGGGACACATCACCCAAATCATGATGCCATCCAAAGCATGTTATAATTGTGGAAGAGAAGGCCACCGCTGATTTTGTCATCATGCAATCAAGATAAGTCCAAATTGGGATGGAAGCATCAAAGGTCATTCCCGCATACAGACAAACCGGTAGTAGTTCAAGGGAGAGTGTTTGTCGTGACCTCCCAGAAAGCAAGGAACCCGAACGAGGTCATCACGGGTAAGCTTATCATAAACTCTAGCGAAGTATATACCTTATTTGATACCGGTTCTACCCATTCTTTTATTTCTCCTACTTTCGCTCAACGTTTAAATTAAACTCCAGAGAAATTAGACTTTGACTTATCTGTGGAAACTCCGTTGGGAGAAACCTTCATTACATCCTCTATTTATAAGTCTTGTTTGGTTCAAATCGGAAACCTCAAATTAGCTATCGATCTTATTTCATTGAAAATACTTGCATTTGACGTAATTCTAGGGATTGATTGGTTAACTACTCTTCATGCAAAAATTGATTATTTTCGTAAGGTTGTTAGCTTTCATATTCCTAACCAACCTATTATGCGAATTCAAGCAACCAAACCATTAAAATCAATCACTGTCATCTCAAGCCATAAAGCTATTTGTTTATTGAAAAACGGATGTCAAGCTTTCTTAGCTCATGTCACAGATCTAAACAAAAATACGTTAGTTTTGAGTGATATTTCTATTGTTAATAAATTTCCTGACGTATTCCCTGAAGAACTTCCTGGCCTACCCCCAGAGCGTGAAATTGAATTTTGTATCGACCTTGAACCTGGTATAAAACCCATTTCCAAAGCCCCATATCTAATGGCTCCTATTGAACTTTAGGAGTTAAAGACCCAACTGCAGGAATTGTTAGACATTAGCTTTATTCGTCCTAGTACTTCTCCTTGGGGTGCTTCTGTTCTATTCGTGGAGAAAAAATATGGGAGTATGCGACTTTGTATTGAATTATCGGGAATTGAATCATGTCACTATCAAAAATAGATATCCATTGCCTCGCATTGATGACCTGTTTGACCAGTTGCAAGGAGCCAATTTTTTTTCAAAGATTGATCTTCGTTCCGGATATCACCAATTGAAGATTAGAATCGATGACATTCCAAAGACGGCTTTCAGAACTCAGTACGGGCATTATGAATTCCTAGTCATGTCTTTTGGATTGACTAATGCTCCTGCTACCTTCACGGATATGATGAACCGAGTATTAAAGGAATATTTGGATCACTTTGTGGTCGTCTTTATTGATGATATCCTTAGTTATTCCAAAAGGCGTGAAGATCATGAGCAACACTTGAGACTGATACTCCAAAAGCTTCGTGAATATAAGCTTTATGCCAAGTTGAAGAAATGCGAGTTCTGGCTTGAGGAAGTAGCATTCCTTGGGCACGTGGTATCAAGTCATGGAATATCTGTTGACCCAACAAATATTGAAGCTATTCAAAGCTGGGAGCAACCTAAATCAGTGACCGAAGTACATAGCTTTCTCGGCTTAGCTAGTTATTATCGGAGATTCGTAGAAGAGTTTTCTCGATTCGCTACTCCCTTAACTCAGCTGATTCGTAGAAGGGTTTTCTCGATAAGGTTTTCCCTTATCGGAGATTCGTAGAAGGGTTGGAACGAGGAATGTGAGAAGAATTTTCAAGAACTCAAGAGAAGACTCATTTCAGCACTTGTTCTGACAATACCATCTGGATCGGAGGGATTTGTCATCTATAGTGATGCTTCAGGCAAAGGATTAGGATGTGTTCTCATGCAACATGGGAAGGTCATAGCCTATGCCTCTCGTCAACTCAAAGAATATGAGAGGAATTATCTTACTCATGATCTAGAGTTGGCAGCTGTTGTCTTCGCACTTAAAATTTGGAGGCATAACTTGTATGGGGAGAAAGTGGAGATCTTTACAGATCATAAAAGCCTCAAATATTTCATCACTCAAAAGGAACTCAACATGCGACAGCGACGTTGGCTTGAACTGTTCACAGATTATGATCATACCATCCAATACCATCCCGAAAAGCAAATGCAAATGTAGTGGTACGCGCGTGAGTAGAAGATCATATCGTACATGAAAAGTGCGATATTTTCAATGCATAGTCCCATTTTCTATGACTTGCAAATGATGGAGATACAGATAAAGACTCCAGGGACCCACGTGATGATTGCGAATATACGAGTAGAATCGATTTTAATCGATAAAGTTAAAGCTGCTCAAGCTACAGACCTGGAGCTGATGCATATGAGGAAGAAAGTACAAGAAGGTGCTATGCCGGAAGCAAGAATCAATGAAGAAGGAATACTTCGAGTCAACTCCAGACTTTGTGTTCCTAACTACCCTGATTTTAAGTATAAAATCATGATGGAGGTGCACAACACACCGTTTGCAATCCATCTTGGGAGTACCAAAATGTATCATGATCTTTGACATACATTTTGGTGGAACAAAATGAAGAGAGATAGAGCTGTTTATCTTAAGGTGTCTAACTTGTCAACGAGTCAAGGCGGAACATCAAGTACCAAAAGGTCCATTGCAACCACTTGAAATTCCAGAATGGAAGTGGGAGCACATTATCATGGATTTCATTACTGGTTTTCCTAAGGTTTCTCAAGGCATAGATGCAATTTGGGTCATTGTTGATAGATTGACCAAGTCTGCTCATTTCTTACCAATCTAAGAAACTTATACACTTGAACTTCTTGCACGTATATACATAAACGAGATAGTAAGATTGCATGGAATACAAGTATCCATAGTTTCTGATCGAGACCCAAGATTCACTTCACGATTTTGGGTTAGTTTACAAAAAGCTATGGGCACAAATTTACGATTTAGTTCAGCATATCATCTTCAGACGGACGGACAATCAGAGAGGACTATTCAAGCTCTTGAAGATTTATTAAGACTCTATGTCCTTGACTTCAAGGGAAGTTGGGAGAAGTTCTTACCATTGGTGGAGTTTTCTTACAACAACAGTTATCAGACAAGTATTGGCATGGCTCCATTCGAGGCGTTGTATGGAAGAAAGTGTAGTTCTCTAGTATATTGGGATGAGTTTGGTGAAGCAACATTGTTGGGACCGGAGTTGGTACGCATGACTATGGAAAAGATTCAAACGATCCGACAATAAAAACCTTACAAGACTGACAAAAGAGTTATGCTGATCTTCATCGAAAGGACGTGGAATTCGATATTGGAGATCATGTGTTGTTACGTGTTGCTCCATGGAAAGGAGTTACGAGATTTGGAAAGAGAGGAAAGCTCAATCCTCGATTCATTATCCCATTTTTAATCCTCGATCGAGTAGGAATTGTGGCGTATAGACTTGCTTTACAACCAAGTATGTCTCGTGTTCATAACGTTTTTTATATATCCATGTTACGTAAATATGTGAAACACCCGAACCACATTATTGAGTTAGAACCATACGAAATAGCGGAAGATTTAACGTATGAATAGGTTCCTATTCAAATCTTGGATAAGAAGGAACATATTCTACGCTCCAAGGTTATACCTCAAGTCAAAGTTTTGTGGAGAAACCACGATGTTGAGAAAATGACCTAGGTGTTAGAATCTGAAATGAAATTAAGGTATCCTTACCTGTTTGACATACCAGGTATTTAACCTAATTTTGAGGGAGAAATTTCGTAAGAAGGGGAGATTGTAAGACCCCAACTTTTTTTAATAAAGATGATTTTTCTATAAATATCATTTTTAAATATTATGGAATGAATTTGATATAATGTTATAGTTGTGAGTAATATTTATAAATTTTGTAAAGTATGAAAGTTGTTATATAATATTCGATTGGTCAGGGAATATTCGTTTTAACAGGGAATATTCATACGACGACATAATCATTGGTTGACCCCACAACATAATTATTGTCGGATTGAGAAAATGACAAAAATATTTTATGAAAATAACTGCGGAAGTTTTACAGTTAATCGTTGAAACACCACATGTTAAAAAGTACGAGAATACGCGTGGTTTCATAGTAGCACACAAGATTGATTATTGATGCTTACGTGAGAAGTCGATCAGGTTTTGTTCAATTATTGCTTGATGGTTGTTGCATAATATCTCACGTTATTTGATTCAATTAATGTCGATATTTTTTATATTATTAAATCAATAATTGAGATGACAAAGTTATTAATATTATTATTTGCAATATTAACGATGTCTAGAAGTTCTGTCAAGGAGAGGTTTGGTCACCTAATTGCGCACCAATAGGGAGAAATCCTTATTGGAAAGCCTCCTCTTTCCTGGGAACGACCTGGTCGATTAATAGTGTGAATTATAATAATGATGATGAAGTTTTGTTTTATTAGTATTATTAATGTAATAAAATAGAAAATCTTTTTATATAAAACATGATACTTTTATAAAGTTATTCATTTTATTAGACTATAAATAGAATATATTATATTCTATTATGCATAGTATTTTGCATAGTAAAATCTTTTTATATAAAACAAAATACTTTTATAAAGTTATTCATTTTATTAGACTATAAATAGAATATATTATATTTTATTATGCATAGTGTTTGCATAGTATTTGCATAGTAAAATCTTTTTATATAAAACAGAATACTTTTATAAAGTTATTCGTTTTATTACATTATAAATAGACTATATTATATTTTATATAAAAAATTTTGTTTTATTAGAATATTTTATAGTAAACCAATCTGGACCGTCCGTTTAAAAGTAAATCAATCTGGATCGTTCAGGAATTAGTTACTATTCAGTCCATTCTCCTATAAATAGAAGCTCATTCCTTCATTATTTCTTACGAATTCACTGAAACTCTAGAGAGAGAAACTATAGAGATAATGAAGAAAAGTATTCTACTACTTCACTACTCCTATATCCAGTTTGTTCTAAGGTAAGGGGTATTATTTCTTTCATATTCATGAAGAGAACTTCTGTTATTCCATTCTTTATTATTCTATTGGGATAACCTGTATACGCGGACTACCCTATACTTGGTGAAATTCTTCTGTTATTCCATTCTTTATCATTATGTTTGAATAACCTGTCTATGCGAAGTACCGCATAAGATATTGTCCGTGTGTTTACGCATGACCTGGTTTCGTTATTTATTATTCTATTGGAACATCCTGTCGGTGCGAATTTTGCCTGACCTGGTTCCATTATTTATTATTCTATTGGAATATCCATCGTGCGCTTACTGAATGACTGGTTCCACTATTTATTATTCTCATTGGAATAACTTTGTATGCTGTATGGGTCTATCGCATGCACGGTGATTTATTTTGTTATTCCATTCTTTATTATACTCAGTTGGTTAAAATTTTGACTTCTATACTCCATGAAATTAGTAGAATATCCTTGATATTTGCGCTTCATCCAGTATCTTTTCATGGAAATATTCTTCTGAGCATTCTTAAATTTTACTCTACGAAGAAGTATCATGTTGACAAATTGGACATTATTGGTTCCTGGATAAATTAATTCTTGAACTTGTTTTATTGAATTCTTATATCATTGTCATCATCCTCATGTTTATATTATGTTGAAAGTCATCTGTGGCTTCTAGTGCATAGATGGACTTGGTATGATTATGACCAGGGATTATTCGGTGTAATCATGACCGTAATGTTACAAATGATGTGGTAAAAGTCCTCATTGGCCCGTAGTGCATTGATGGACAGTTGTTGGCATGATCATGACCATTGATGAATACACGAATATCTTTGGCCGTAGTGCATGGATAATTTGTGGTCGTGATACTAATGATTATCCTTGGCCGTAGTGCAGGGATGATGTGGATTATTTATTAAGCTGAGTCTCAGTGATAAAAGTGATGAAAAACCTTTTTAAATCATAAAAGATAGTAAATTTTATTTTCTACTTGACTCTTTTAATGGATTGCTTGTTCCGCTGTAGTTAAACTTGATGTTTGTTATATTGTATCAGTTTAACAATGTTTAAGGCTAACGATAATTTATTATGTACTATCTTAGTCATAATATTTCTTACTGGGCTAGTTGAGCTCACCCTTTAACTTTCATTGTTCTCTTCAGGAAATGAGAACGTAGCAGGGACTAGTCGGGGAACGGAGTGACGGTCCAGATAATACCATTAGTAGTCCTCACTATTCTGTTAAATAGTGTGATAATAAATATAATGAGGACTCAAATGAGAACGTAGCAGGGACTAGTCTAGATGACAATATTTGTATTAAAACTCACAGCATATGTTTTGTCGTATTTTACACGACTATTGTATAATTAAGTTGTATTTGAATTTCGTACCATGTATTTGGCGACTCAAGATGGGTGATGTATACCTATTTTGGGGGCATCACAATTACCTTATTTAATTTTCTTATTTTCTTTAATATTAAACAATTCATTTAATTTAATTATTTCATTAAATTAAATCTTTCAAATAAAAATTACCATTATTTAATTTAATTAACATTAATCAACTTAGTTACTAAATTAATGCACCACAATTCATCAATTATTTATTTTTCTCGATAAATAAATTATTTAAAATATTTATTTAATTCAATAAAAATTTAAATTAAATTATAAAATTTCTCGATCATTACAAATATTGTCTCCTAGACAGTATCCAAACTCAAATAGAGTCCTCATTACAATTATTATTACACTATTTCACAGAATAATGAAGACTACTAAAGCAACCGTCTGGACCGTCACTCCATTCTTCGACTAGTCCCAACTATATTCTCATTTTCTGAAGAGAACAATGAAAGAAAAGGGTGAGTTCAACTAGCCCAATAAAGAATAGTATGACTAAGATAATTCATTTATCAATAGCCTTCATCAGAATAAATCACAGATTTAGAACATATGGTAGATAATAAAAGTTTTCAACCATAATTGCAGCGGAATCAACAATCCATTAGAAGAATCAAGTAGAAAATAATGTCTACTATCTCCTCCAAATTAAAAGTCTATCGTTAATATTTCATTCATGTAATACTCATTAATAGTTCTTTGTTGTACCCAAGCAAAGAAAATTTTCATAACCTGTCTTCACCTGAACCACTAAAGATTATAGTTAAATTCACAATTCATATTTATAATCATATAAATCAACAGTTTCTCCTTACCATAAAGGCTTAATAGAACGTTTACTCAATATCCTTACCCCAAAGGCTAAAGATATTCAAATGTAATAATAATGATCATACCAATCAGTTGTCTATCTTTGCACTACGGGCCAAAGATATTTAACTATAAAATCAATGGTCATGATCATATCAATCAATTGTCTGTTAGTGCACTTCTGCCAAAAGACATACAACTGTTAACTAATGGTCATGATCCTGCCAATCACATCATCGAATTATCCATGCACTACGGGCCAAGGATATTCGTTAGTATCACTAGTGGTCATGATCATGTAATATACCTGTCCATCTTTTCACTACGGGCCAAAGCTATCAATCAACAGTTCATTTTTGCACGTAAGCCAAAGATATACAACTTTAAAAACAATAATCAACAGTCCATATATGCACTACGGGTCAGAGATGACTTTTAACGCAATATAAGCATGAGGATCATGACAATGATATAAAGAATCATTCAAGTGAGATAAAGGATAAATATTTATAATTCAATTTATCTAGAGTGTAAGAATATCTAAATTGTCAACATGATCACCAATTGTGGAGTAAAATTCAAGAATGATATTCATGTATCAAAAATTAATTTGGACAGAAAAGAGTCAATTTTTCGTTGTGAATAGTATCCTGTGAATAGTACTTCATGAATAGTACCCCGTGAATATCACATCGTGAACATTATTTTGTGAATAGTACTCCCGAGTGAATAATATAGAGTGAATAGTAGCCCATAAATAATACCCCGAGTGAATAGTAAGAAATAATAACCCTTACGAATAAGAAATAAATAACATCCCTTACGACTGTTGAACGAAAATAATATTCCTTATGAGTATTGAACGAAAATAATATTCTTTACGAATATTTAACGAAAATAAAATTCCTTACGAATACTAAAAATAATATCATAAGCGAATATAAAATAAATAATACCCCTTACCTTAGTAGACTTGATACTGTAATAGTGAAGTAGCAGAATACTCTTCTTCTTCCTCTCTATAGTTGCTCTTGTGAGTCTTAGTGAATTGGTGAGAATGAAAGAAGAAATGAGATTCTATTTATAGGAAAACATAATTTCGATAATTACATATTTAGGGGCTCGACTTATTACAGTTTGGCACCTTCATCTTTGCCTCCAGTTTTAATGTAGTCCTTTAAGAATTATCAATCTTGCATAACCTCCCCTAATAATACATTCATGTGAACCAATAGTGTAACAATCCAGATTTTCAAATTGTAATTTTAAATATTTATTGGATTATATAAATATTTATTTGATGTGTTTATTGTTGAAATTGATGAAATAAATATTTTATTGTTGCGATGGTTGTTAGTAAATATTTATGAATCTAAATTTATTAGATAATATTCTAAAGAAAATTAATTTATAATTTAGAGAGTTGTAATATAACGTGAGATGTTATATTGTTTTGTTGATTTAATAATTTAAATGGTATATTAAATTATTAAATAAAATTATAATGAAATTATAATTTGGTGATATTTGTTTAAGTGGAATATTTATTTAAATATAGTGTGTATAATTAATTTATTTGATTAATGTTGGATATGAAAATCCAAATAAATAATATGTGAGTATAAATTATAAACTAAATGGTTTATTAAAATAAATGAAAGGAGTTTAATTTAGTTTTGCCAAACAAGGCTTAAATATATTAAGTCTTTAAATTTTAAAGGGTTTTGCCAAATAAAGCCTTATGGCTTTTGGAATTTTTTTTTTGAATTTGTAAATAAAATAAATAAAATAATAAATATAATATATTTATAACGTATATGTTAGATGTAGTAACTGATATTACAATTAGTGTGCGTATTAAGGTTTATCAATTTTTATTTTTACGCATTTGGTTATCAGTTGGTCTTACGCCTTATTGTTAAGCCTAGAGAAAACAGAGAATTGAGAGAGAAATTGAGAGAGAGCTTGACAGAATTGAGAGGAAGTCTGAGTTTTCAAAGCAAACTCAGTGGTGTTAGCAAGGATTTTAAAGCAACAAAAGGTATTTTCCATAATCTCCATAATATATATATATATATATATATATATATATATATATATCTATGAGTTTACGGCAAAATTTTATATATTTTCTGAATTTCAAATTTGTTGAATTGTTGCTATATAATGGGTTACTTTTGATTATACGTATTGTGATGGTTGAGTTTGTATGTAAACAAGAATTTGCTATGCTAATTACAGTTAAAAAGGGAGAAAAGTAATGACAGTATATGTTTTCTTATATGTCTTGTAAAAGTACCAATTATGATGGTCAATTAGTATGATAAACTGTAAATTAAGGCTGGTTTATGCTAATTTATTAAGAAACGAAGAAAACGTAGTTTGAACGAAGTGATTGTGACACCCCGAAATCCAGGTACTCTTGTAAGACCCCGACTTATTATAAATGAAATTGAATTCATCTATTTATTATTTTGAAATAGTAAGGGTTGATTTGATTAATGTGGTTAGTTATGTGTAAAATGCGCAAATATTTTAAATAGGCAAGTGGTTATAAAATATTCATTGTTGTCGGGGAATATTCGTTTGGTCGGGAATATTCTTCTTTGTCGGAGAATATTAAATGCGATGGCGCGACCTTTGTGTGGGCCCCATAACGGAAAGCGATTGGATGAAGAAAACGACAAGTATAAGTTGTTTATAAATAACGACGTAGTTGTTACCGTTAATACTGTTGAAATACTCGGTGGTTAAAATACAGTAGCACACGGTATTGCACCAATTATTGATTCTTATGTAAGAAGGCACTACTCAATAATTGTTACAGTAATTACTATTCAATATTTTATTCTATTGATTCAATAATTGCTACATTGATATTTTATATTATTGTTGTTTCAATAATTGTCACTACACAGTATTTTTCATTATCAGATCAATAATTCATATTATTTGAATAATATTATTAGATAGCATTATTGGTAATGTCTAGAAAGTTCTGTCTAAGGAGAGGTTTGGTCACCTAATTGTGCGCCAGTAAGGAGAAGTCCTTATTGGAAAGCCCCCTCTTTCTTGGGAACGGCCTAGTTGTCAGTTTTGTGATTCTGTAAAATTATTTATGAATAATTATTTATTTATTATTATGATAAGGAAAATATTCATTTTATGTGGATATGGATGGAGAAAATTTTTAATGTGACAATTGTTGAAAATTGATATTTTATCTTTTTCGATAAAATAATTCATTTAAATATATTATTATATTTTAATAATATAATAATGGTGATATTTTTTACAATAAATATGCGATATATGAATAAATGAGGTGGAAGAGTATTTTTGTAACTAAAAATATATAAAACATGTTTTTCATGTTTGTGGACCCCATTTCTTGACTGAAATTTGATTATAGCATGTAAAATCGTCCGTATGTGGATTTCGGTCAATTTTTGCATGGAATTTGGAAAAACTTAAACTTACAAAGTTGTAGAGAATGGAATTTCCTATGGAAATGACATATGATTCGATTTTTTCTGATAAAGGGCTATTTATTATGAATTATTGAAGTTCCAAAGTTCCAGAATAATTTATTTTTGAAGTTTTAATTATTCTTTTTAAGAAAAACGTTTTTGGTGAGTTGAGTGGGTCCCACATGTGATATAAATGTGTTGAATTCAGATTCAAGAGGTGGGTGTGACAAAAATTTATATATAATAATATTTTATTAAATTTTCCTATAAATAAGGTGCTTAGGTTAGAATTGAAAATCACACCAGAAATAAGTTTTCTCTCTCTATATTATCGAGCGTATTCTTGTGAGTATTTTGAGACTTTGAGTGTTGCTATACGGTACAAATTCCCTTCAGCACTATATCCAGTATTCTAGTCAGAGGTACTGTCTTTTCGAGGTAAGGGATGTTATTTTTTTTTAAATGATATTATTTCTTCTAATATCATTATGCCGGAATATTTGTAAGATTTTTCTTGTGAAATTCTTGTCTTTTAGTGTCAGGGTTACTATTCACATATACGACACTATTTATGTATACGACACTATTCACGAATATGACACTATTCACAGAAAAATTAAATTTTTATTTTTGTCCAAGATATCTATTATAGATACTAGCTTTGATTGTATCCATGTTTTGACCATTCTTGAATTTTACTCCACTATGGTTATTTACGAAATATTTTTGAACTTGGACTGTTTAAAGTATGAATCCTTAATATTTGTTCTTTTGTTTCACCGGATTCGTTTTCTTTAAAATATTTTTTTCATCATCCTCAGTCCTAAATGATGATATTACTGAATATCTTTGCCCTGTAGTGCAAAGATGGTTGATTTTCTTATGAATATCTTTGGCCCGTAGTGCAAAGATGTACATGTGTTGAGATTAACATGACCAACTGATTAATATCTTTGGCCCGTAGTGCAAAGATGAATATTTGATGCAAGATGTATATTGATTGATGTTACAGGGATAAAATGTTGATTATGGTCTTCTAAATTCATAGATGATAGTATATTTCATTCTCTACTTAACTCTTCTAATGAATTGTTGTTTCCGCTGCAGTTGTTGATCTAAAACTTGTTGTCAATTATATTCTATCAGATTTTTCCTGTTGAAGACTAAGGATAATTTGTTGTATATTATCTTAGTCATAATATTCTTTACTGGGCTAGTTGAGCTCACCCTTTTCCTTTTTGTTCCATTTTTCTTCTTAGGAGGCGAGAATGTAGCGAGTGCTAGTCGGGGTATGGAATGATGGTTATAGAAGTTGTCTTAGTAGTCCTCACTATTTTGTAAAATAGTGTATCAATAATTATTATGAGGACTTATTTGAGTGTGGATATTGTCTAGATGACAATATTTGTATTTAAACTCACAGTGTATGTGATGTCGTATTTTGCATGACAATTGTATTAATAAAGTTGTAGTTGTTTCTGTACCATGTATTTGGCGACTCAGAATGAGTGTTGTATACCTATTTTGGGGGCATCACAGTTGGTATCAGAGCTTAGGGATATGATCTTTGGCGGGGATCGGGGAATAGAACTAGGAGAGGAGAGACGAGTAAATCCTTCACTAGTGTGTCCTACCTAAGCTTATTTGTTGGTTGGTCAAAATATAGGGATATTATGTGATATGTTAATTTCTTTAATTAACCCTTGTTTTATGGTAGTATTTGAGAATGGCAACTGAGAATGTTAACAGTGGAACAAATGAGACCGTGGAGACACCTTTACTCACCAACGAGGAGAATGTGCAACAGGCTAGCAATGTTCCTCATGTAAACAACACCACTGATCAGATGATGAACGATGGGATGTTTAGAAGCTTTTTACAGTTCATGCAAAATCAGACGAGGGAGACTTGTGTTCAAAATACAGGTGGAAATGATAGCAACGGACGGTTTGTCAAAGCCAAGCAGTTCAAAGAGTTAGGACCACCAGAATTCTGGGGAATGCCGGATACGATTAAGGCGGAGACGTGGCTCAAGCAAATTACCAAGATATTCGACGTCTTGGGATGCACGGAAGAACAGAAGGTTCCATTCGCCACATTTATGTTCTGTAATGAGGCATATTACTGGTGGGAATTTGTGAAGTGTACCCATCCAGCCGCACTCAGCATGTCTTGGGAAATATTTCAGAAACTGTTCAATGACAAGTACTTTCCTGAAAGTATTCGTCATATGAAGGAGGTAGAGTTTATTGGACTGGAGCAGAACAACATAATGGTGTCCCAAAGACGATGCGGCGAAGTTCATGAGTTATCGAGTTTGCACCTCATTTGGTTGAGAATGAGGAACGTATAATGCGGATGTTTTTGAGAGGTTTTAAACCTGACATACGTCAGTATCTCATTTCTCATAAATTTTCTCTATATTCAGATGTTATCAACAGGGCTCAATTAATAGAGCGAGATAACGAGTACATTCAACTGAGGGACCACAACTAGGGTCATACCGGTGACAACAGTCATCGGAGCAGCGATAATCAAAGGGAAAAAAAACGGACAAGAGCGGCAGCCACTCTGGTGGTAATCATGGCCATGAAAATTGAAGAAGCGAGTCGGGAGGAGATTTTAAAAAGAGAAGGTACAACAATGACAATGCGAAGACGTCAGAACCAGTAGCAACCGGTTCTAAGGGAGGAGAACGACCACCGGTCGTATGCTATAAATGCGAAAAAGAGGGACATATCAGTCCAAACTGTCCACAATAGTTCATTGTATACTATAATTGTGGAAAGGAAAGACATATCGCTCGAGATTGTACGGTAGTGAAACCAATTCCAGTGGGGATGGTGACTCAAAAGGCTGTCCTAGAAAAGTCAAAGTCAATGGTTCCTGGAAGAGAGTTTGTCGTGACTGGTCAAAAGGTGAGGAACCTGAATGAAGTGATCACGGCTAAGCTAATCATAAATTCTTGCGAAGTTTATACCATACTAGATATCGGTGCTACCCATTCATTTATTTCTCCTACTTGTGCTCAACGTTTAAACTTAACTCTAGAGAAATTAGACTTTAACCTATCTGTGGAGACTCCATTAGGAGACACTTTTATTACGTCCACTGTTTATAAATCTTATTTGATCTAAGTTGGCACCATCACATTACCTGTTGACCTTATCTCTTTAAAGATACTTGCTTTTGATGTGATTTTAGGGATTGATTGATTAACTACTCATCATGCCAAAATTGATTGTTTTTGTAAGGTTGTTAGTTTTCATATTCCTAACCAACCTGTTGTACGAATTCAAGAAACTAAACCACTAAAATCAATCACTGTCATATCAAGTCATAAAGCTATTCGTTTATTGAAAAATGGATGTCAAGCTTTCTTAGCCCATGTTATGGATTGGAATAAAGACACGTCAGATTTGAATAATATTCCTGTTGTTAGTAAATTTCCTGACGTATTTCCAGAAGAACTTCCCGGTCTACC
The DNA here is from genome assembly GCA_020205605.1 of Panax ginseng. Taxonomy (NCBI): domain Eukaryota; kingdom Viridiplantae; phylum Streptophyta; class Magnoliopsida; order Apiales; family Araliaceae; genus Panax; species Panax ginseng. The sequence continues at coordinate 46,546,280 of CM035137.1, forward strand.
CCCAGAACGTGAAGTTGAATTCTTTATTGACCTTGAACCTGGTATAAAGCCCTTTTCTAAAACCCCATATTGAATTGCTCCTATTGAACTTCAGGAGTTAAAAGGTCCAACTACAGGAGTTGTTGGACATCAGTTTTATTCATCCTAGTACATCTCCTTGGGGTGCTCCTATTTTATTTGTAAAGAAGAAAGACGGGAGTATGCGACTTTGTATTGACTATCGAGAATTGAACCATGTTACCATCAAGAATAGGTATCTGCTACCTCGCATTGATGACCTGTTTGACCAGTTGCAAGGAGCACAATTCTTTTTAAAGATCGATCTTCATTCTGGATATCATCAGCTGAAGATTATAACTAAAGATATTCCAAAGACTACCTTCAGAACTCGGTACGGGCATTATGAATTCTTAGTCATGTCTTTTGGATTGACTAATGCTCCTGCGGCTTTCATGGATATGATGAACCGAGTATTTAAGGAATATTTAGATCAGTTCATTGTTGTTTTCATTGATGACATCCTCATATATTCCAAAAGCCGTGAAGATCATGAGCACCATTTGAAGCTGGTACTCCAAAGGCTTCGTGAAAAAAAGCTTTATGCTAAGTTGAAGAAATACTAGTGCGGCTGGATGGGTACACTTCGCATATTCCCACTAGTAATCTGCCTCATTACAGAACATAAAGGTGGCGAATGGAACCTTCTGTTCCTCCGTGCATCCCAATACATCAAATATCTTGGTAATTTTCTTGACCCACGTTTCTGCCTTAATCAAATTTGGTTTTCCCCAGAATTCTGGTGGTCCCATCTATTTGAACTGCTTGGTTGTGATAAACTGTGCGTTGCTATCATTTCCACCTATATCATTGTACTCTAGTCGGGGTATAGAGTGATGGTCTTAGACAGTTGTTTTATCAGTCCACACTATTTTTGTAAAATAGTGCATCGATAATTTTAATGAGGACGTTATTTAAGTGTGGATATTGTCTAGAAGATAATATTTGTATTTAAACTCACAGTATGTGTTGTCATATTTTGCACGACAATTATATTAATAAAGTTGTAGTTGTTTCTGTACCATTATTTGGCGACTTAGAATAGGTTGGGTGGATTAGACCTATTTTGGGGGCGTCACATAAATCAATAATTAATTATTCACAAATAATATTACAGAATCACAATAATGATAACCAGGTCATTCCTAGGAAAGAAGGGGGCTTTTCGATAAGGATTTCTCCTTACTAATGCGCAATTAGGTGACCAAACCCCTTTTCTAGACAGAACTTCCTTAGACATTGCCAATAATACTATCTAATAATATTATTCAAATAATATGAATTATTGATCTGATAATGGGAAATATTATGCAGTGACAATTATTGAATTAACAATAATATAAAATATTAACGTAGCAATTATTGTATCAATAAAATAAAATATTGAACAGTAATTACTGTAACAATTATTGAGTAGTGCCTTATTTTGTAAGAATCAATAATCCAAAAATACTGTGCAATAACATGTGCTACTGTGCAACAACGCGTATTCCTTTACTTTACCCATCGGGTATTCCAACAGTTTTAACGGTAATAACTACGTCGTTATTATTAAAAACTTATACTTATCGTTTTCATCATCCGATAGTTATTCTGTTATGGGGCCCATAAATGACTGTGCCGCCAAATGAATAATCACTGGCAACAAGAATATTCCATGACCAAACGAATATTCCCAAACAACAATGAATATTTTACAACCACTTGCTCATTTTAAAAAATTTACATATATCACCCTGAACTTTAACTTTTTATCAATTTAACCATTTATTGGATAATAAATATAAGAAAAATTGAATACTTTTATTTCATAAAATTCCGGGTCTTACAATCTCCCCTCTTTATGAAATTTCATCTCCAAAATTTATGTACCTGGTATTTCAAGGAGTTGAGAATACCTTGCTTTTATTTCAGTTTCTATCTCCCCGGTCATTTCTTATGTATTATGATTACTCCATTGCTTATTTCCTATATTTTAGATATCATTCTAGAATACAGCTTCAAAACAAAGGTTAATTGACATATCATAATTTGTCAACTAATTAAGTAACAAAAATTAGCTCAGGTAGGACACACACTAGTGAAGGATTTTACTCGTCTCTCTCCTCCTAGTTCTAATCCCTGATCCCCACCAGAGATCATATTCCTAAGCTCTGGTACCAACTTTGAAGCCCCCAAAATAGGTATATATCACCCAACCCATTCTGAGTCGCCAAATACATGATATAGAAAAATAACTACAACTTCATTATTATAATTGTCGTGCAAAATACGACAACACATATAGTGTGAGTTTAAATACCAATTGTAACTCCCATCCCTTTACTTGGATAACACCTCACATTGATACATTACATAAAGGTATAGTCAATAACTGTTTTAGAAATAAAAATCTTTAGAAAATGCTCAAGGAAACCTTCGTACATGGGAGGGCATGTGTGACGCCCCCAAAACAGGTATACATCACTTATCTTGAGTCGCCAAATACATGGTACATAATACAAATAAAAACTTATTTATACAACTGTCGTTTAAAATACGACAAAACATAAGCTGAGAGTTTTAACACGAATATTGTCTTCTAGACAATATCCACACTCAATGGAGTACTCATTACATTTATTATCACATTATTCCATAGAATAGTGAGGACTACTAAAACCATTTATCCTGGACCATCACTCCATTCCCCAACTCGTCCCATCTATATTCTCATTTTCTGAAGAGAACAATGAAAGAAAGGGTGAGCTCAAATAGCCCAGTAAGAAATATTATTACTAAGATAATGCAGAATAAATTATCCTTAGCCTTCAACGGTATAACAACTGATAGAATACAATAGACAACAAGTTTTAGATCAACAACTGCAACGAAAATAAGCAATCCATTAGAAGAGTCAAGTAGAGCATAAAATCTACTATCTTCTATGATTTAAAAAGTTTTTGATCAATTTTATCATTTGAGACTCAAACAATAAATAAAATCAAATCATCCTCGCACCACTACGAAGGATATTCATGTAATCATCAATGGTCATGATTATACTGATTAATCCCTGGTCATAATCATATCAACAACTGTCCATCAATGAACTACAGGCCAATGAGGACTTTTACCACATCATTCAACACATTACGGTCATGATTATACCGAATAATCCCTGGTCATAATTATACCAAGTCCATCTATGCACGTAAGCCAAATATGACTTTCATCACAATATAAGCATGAGGATGATAATAATTCAATAAAACAAGTTGAAGGATAAATTTTAAAGATTTATAATTTAATTTATCTAGGAATCAATAACATCAAAATTGTCAACATTATACTGCTTTGTAGAGTAAAATTTAAGAATAATATTCTTGTACCAAAAATAATTTGGACAGAAAAGAAATATATTTTTTGGGTGAATAGTACCCTGTGAATAGTACTTTAGGAATAGTACCCTGTGAATAGTATCCTGACACAAAAAGTGTCCCGAATACCCGAGTGAATGATACTAGAGTGAGTAGTAATCGGGTGGATAGTAACCCATGAATAGTAACTCGTGAATAGTACTCCGGCACAAAAAGTGCCCCGAATACCCGAGTGAATAATACTAGAGTGAATAGTAACTGGGTGAATAGTAACCCATGAATAGAACCCATAGTCACGATCATACCAATAATCTACCCATCTTTACACTAGTAAAAGAAAATTTTCATCACCTGGTTTATAAAAATGTTATATATGATAATAAAAACAATATGATCAAAACATAGATTTAATTTCAAGAGTAAGATTCATAAATCACCGATAATTTGATAAAAAAAAAACCAATTTTGTCATGAATAGTACTCCGTATTCGTATATAGTGTCGTATACATAAATAGTACCATATACATAAATAGTATCGTATACATAAATAATGCCATATACATGAATAGTATCGTATATGTGAATAGTGTCATATATGTGATTAATAACCCCGACACGAAAAGGTAGAAATTTCACAAGAAAAATCATACTCCACGAATCGTGCTCGTGAATAGTACCGTATTTATGAATAGTGTTGTATACGTGAATAGTGTCGTATATGTGAATATTAACCTCAACATGAAAAGGTAAAAATTTCACAATAAAATTCATACAAATATTTCGGTATAATGATATTGAAAGAAATAATATCATTTATGAATAAAATAACAACCCTTACCATCCCTTAACTCAAAAGAACAGTACTTCTGATTGGAATATCGTATATAATGCTGAAGGAAACTTGCCTTGAATAGCAACTCTTAAAGTATCTAAATACTCACAAAAATACCCTCGATAATATAGAGAGCGAAAACTTCAGATTCTGGTGTGATTTTCAATTCTAACCTAAGCACTTATTTATAGGAAAATGCCAAAACACCAAAGCAGACAAAATTAATAAAATAATATTTTTTTCAAAATTTTCTATGCACACATCTTGGAACAAATTCAGATTTTCCACACTAACCAAAAGTGGGGCCCACCCATGTTTTTAATAAAAAACATATATTTCCAAAACTTTAATAATTCATAATAAATAGCCCTTTTATCAGAAAAAATACAAATTTTATGTCCATTCCATAGAAAATTAAATTCTCTACAAATTTATAGAAGAAAGTTTTTCCGAATTCCAAACAAAAAATATTCAAAATCCACATACGGATTGTTTTTAATACCTCCATTCTGACAAAATACTGATAAAATACTCAGCATTAATTCCTTCCTTTATAACCACATAAATTAAATATTTTCTTATCGTATAAATCAATAATTAATTATTCACAAATAATATTACAGAATTATAATAATGACAACCAGGTCGTTCCTTGGAAAGAAGGGGGCTTTCCGATAAGGATTTCTCCTTACTAGCGCGCAATTAGGTGACCAAACCTCTTTCCTATATAGAACTTCCCTAGACATTGCCAATAATGATATCTAATAATATTATTCAAATAATATGAATTATTGATCTGTTAATGGGAAATACTGTGCAGTGACGATTACTGGATTAATAATAATATAAAATATTAACGTAGCAATTATTGAATCAATAAAATAAAATATTGAACATTAATTACTGTAATAATTATTAAGTAGTGCATTCTTACGTAAGAATCAATAATCCAAAAATAATGTGCAATACTGTGTGCTACTGTGCAACAACGCATATTCCTTTACTTTACCCACCGGGAATTCCAATAGTTTTAACGGTAACAACTACGTCGTTATTTATAAAAACTTATACTTGTCGTTTGCTTCATCCGACAGTTATTCTGTTATGTGGCCCGCAAATGACTGTGCGATCGTACGAATATTCCCCGACAACAAGAATATTCCACGACAAAACAAATATTCCTCGACAACAATGAATATTTTATAACCACTTGCTTATTTTGAAAAATTTACATATATCACCCTTAACTTTAACTTTTTATTAATTTATCCATTTACTGAATAATAATTATAAGAAAATTGAATACTTTTATTTTATAAAATTTGGGGTCTTACAATAACCCTTACTAATAAGAAATAAATAACATCCCTTATGACTGTTGAACGAAAATAATATTCCTTACGAATATTGAACGAAGATAATATTCCCTACGAATATTAAACAAAAATAACATTCTTTACGAATATTTAACAAAAATAAAATTCCTTACTAATACTAAAAATTATATCGTAAGCGAATATGAAGTAAATAATACCACTTACCTTAGTAGACTGGATACTACAATAGTGAAGTAGCAGAATACTCTTCTTCTTCCTCTCTATAGTTTCTCTACGTATAGTTGCTCTTATGAGTCTTAGTTGTTTGGTGAGAGTGAAAGAAGAAATGAGCTTCTATTTATAAGAAAACATAGTTTTAATAATTGCACGTTTAGGGGCTCGACTTATTACAGTTTAGTACCTTCATCTTTGCCTCTATTTTTAATTTAGTTCTTCAAGTATTATCAATTGTGCACAACCTCCCCTAGTAGTACGTGCATGTGAACCAATAGTTCCATGCATGTGAACAAATATTTATTTGCATGTGAACTGATAGCAATTAACTGCTCATTTATCCGATTAATTACCCGTTTAGTCAATTTAACATCCCGAAATCAACTATTATCGAAATAAATGTCGATTTCCACTAACACTAATAATCACAACACAATAGAAATATTTTTACCAACAATTTCATCTTTGAAATTTTTATAGTTTGATTTTTTTCCAAAAAAGTCAACTGTTGATTTTTGACCAACAAGACAATTGTTGACTTTTTGACCAAAAAGTCAACCTCGACAAATTTTTTGTTTAGAGTCTATTTTTACTATTTTATCGTCCCGGACTCAAATATCCGTCTCCAAATTTAACTCCAAACTCAAATTTGATTTTTAATAACATTAATCATTAATATTATAACTCACAATATTAACAACCAGATCATTCCCAAAAAATAGGGGGCTTTTCGATAAAGATTTCTCCTTATTGGCGAACAATTGACAAAACTTTCTAGACATTATCAATAATGCAATTAATAATATGAATAACTTTGTCGTCTCAATTATTGATTTAAAAATATAAAATATTGTGACAATAATTGAATCAATAACGTGAGATACTATGCAGCAATTACTGTTATAATAATTGAATAAACCTTAGTGACTTCTCACATAAGCATCAATAATCAATATCGTGTGCTACTATGAAACCACATGTATTACTGTATTTTTATCACCGATTATTTTATGACAACTTTCTTACTTTGAAAAATTTTCACATATCACCCTTAACTTTAACCTTTTATCAATTTAACCATTTACTAAATAGAATAATAATTATAAGAAAATTGAATACTTTAATTTCATAAAATTCGGGGTCTTACAATGTAATTGTGTTTTATTGGAATTTTGTAGTTTATAGAGTAAGAACATATGAATATGGCTTATATGTACAAAAATTCATACTTCAATTGCATATTAATCGGTGGATTGATAATTGATTAAGTTTATACATGTAAAAATGAAAAGAACGAAACTTATATGTACTGATTTGGTTGAAAAATAAGTTCATAGTAGTTGATTTCGTTAAGAATGTCAAAATGGAGTTTTTCAAAAAAATATCAAAATTATGGCTTTAAATCTTGTTGTTTATGTGACTTGAGTTGTTAAAATCATGCTAAGAATGTTATAAATGTTTCTTTTAAGTTATAGTTTATGGGTAATATTGAATTCGTTGTTTGAATGAAGTTTTGGCCTAATTTGGCCCTGTTCTGTGTTCTTCGCTAACTGCAAAAACAAAAACTGCATCGCAGCGCTGCAACGCCGCTTAGTAGGCTTGTCTGCGTGATGTTGCGCCATAACGCCGTAGCGCCAGTCTCTAGTATAAACGTTGTCTTTGCATACTGAGACAGAGTCATGAAAGACTGCCAAAGGCTTAATAACAGAAAGTCTGTAAAGACTAGTGTGGCGTCACAGAGCCGGTTCCTGAACAAAGGAGCGCGCTGCAAGGCTATTTAGCAGAACTACTTAGAAAGTTTTATTTATGTGGTCAAGTCCATAAAATGTTATTTAAACCCAACCTAATTAACATAAAAATGTATTATGTAATGCCCCAAAATTCGGTCTATCTTCACACCCAGATTCCGTACGTCACAAGTACATCATTCATCCAACATACATTATTATATACTGAAATATAACAACATATACTCTCAAATCCCAAGTTCTAGAAACCTTATAACCTTTTTCATTACAAATAATTATAAATACATTATTCATTTCATCTTACAAGAGTGACTTTTATCCGCTACCAAGGATACAAAACAGTTCCTTAAACTACTCTATAGTTCAATTTCATCTTTCTATATTACAATTCTTCACTTGATCTTCTCGTTCATTCCCATTCTGAATGGCACTGCATCTGGATATCGATCAGCTTGATCTTTACTGGATCCTTAAGTTCTTTTAACATCGTTCGCTAAAAATGTTTTTCATTTAAAGCAAGTGTGAGCATTTAATTGCCCAACAAGTCATAGCAGTTGAACAAACAACTTCAAGAATTCAAACATTCTTTTAAGACTTCAATAACCGAACAAGGTTATGAAACAGCTTGAATAATAGGAATAATCTCAATTCCTATCATTTTAAAACAATATTCACTTTCATTTTTAAATACTTTCATTCTTCTACCTTTTTCGTATAAATTTTGTCTGGCTAGAATCATTAGCACAGACTTAACAATAACAGATCATGTATAAACAGAGCATTCTCTTATTGAACAATTAAATCACCGAATAGTTCATCTCATAGAAACACTGAAGTGTTCACATCGTGGCTCAAGGCCTCATACGTTCTACCACCTTGTACAAATATAGCACATTCGCACATAGACATAACTTCTCAAGTTCAACATCTGAGAAGTTTAAGAAACTAGCATTCATTTAAAATATGAATGAAGTTAGGAAACTTGCCTTACGCCCAGCTATAGCTTACGCTGAACTGCTCATTCCAATTCCTATGTGACACATAAAGAGAAAACATAAACACTAATTAGTCATGTATATTTGAGTTATGCATTAATTTTCTTAACTTTACTTCTTAGGGTTCGCGTTCTTGCAACCTAAGTTTATGCGACCACTTTCAATACTGTTCTACGGCTTCATGACATACAGAGATGTCTTACTTATACGCTCATCATCTTTGATGTTTTACATTCTTATCTTCTTCTTATAACTTCTCTAGGAATCAGCACACATCGCTTCTCTACTAGTAGTCCATATGGTACTCTGAGTGGTTTCCCACAAACAACCAACAAACAAGTTCCTGTCTCATCTACACTGCCATCACAGTGAGTTAGATCGGTTGCCAGTTTTGTATATAGCTTCGCTCTCTGAAGGAATTATTTAGCCCAGCTCCCATATGTCAACCATCAAAGGTTACGATTGTACTACAAGCTAACTTATCTTAACTTATCCAAAATATTAAACTATAATCTTCGTTAAGTTAATTTCTCATTCCTTATGTCTTCCTGGCAATCAAATGCCACACCTCAGGATTCACTCTTTATCGTCTAAGTCATACAGTCTTTTGTATACTTAAAGCGATCATTCCATTTAATCCTTAACTCGGCTTCGTTACGTTAAACGTTATTGTCTTTAATTTAACTTCTTTACCGTTCACAGTTTAATCATTAGTCTTCATTATCATATGGTCAAACCACGGGTTGTAGGTTCTATCCGTTTAATATTTGCATACACTCAACTTTCATATTGGTTAAAATGTTCCATACTTATAATTCATTCTATCATTTTCTATCCGAATCACGATCGGCTTTCATTACTCTTATTACCGTTAGTTACGGCTTTCTTGATAATTCATATCTTATTAATACTTTCATTATCCATTACCTGAACCCCATGTTCATTACTCTTTCTTAATGTCGAAGCCATATTGTTCGTTGTATGCTAAGACTGCTTGCAACTGTGTTACGTTTATGTTTACGTTTATTCTCTTCTTGATCTTTTAATCTCTTTCAACTATTTTTTTCAACCTGTACTAAAGTTTTAACTCACTTTTTTAAGTGTTATTTTAGGTGAACTACATGTTCATATTTCTTTCTTGCACATCCCCCAGTAATTGAGCACTTAAAAGCTCATCACTGACTTTTTCCATGCACTGGCGCCGCGGCCCCGGTTCCCTCTTTATCATTCGTGTTATAGCACCACTCTGCAGTGTCTAACTGCCGAGTCTGGCACTGTGGCGCTGCCTCCCAAGGCACGGCTCACGCTGCGGCGCTAAGTCTTCATCCCTGAAAAATTTTCTAAGTCTTAAATCCAATTTGAGACTCTTACTTCACGCTTCCATAACTTATTCGTTAAAACTTGGAATGAGGTCGTTCCAAAGCCATTCTCTTCCCTACCTTATGTAATTCAATACCCCTTGGACAGAACTTCATTCTAAATCTGTTAACGTGCCATTCGATTGGCTTGATTTTCACCCTTCGTTCATTTTATGTTTTTAATGCTCTTCGTTCGCTCGTCCGTAATTCGGTCATCCGAACTCGAAACTCATTCGTTCTTGAGTCCATGACTCACATTTCCAACATTTTCTTACATTCTTATGAAACTCTACACGTTCGGGTTCATTTAATAACTTTCTAATTCTCATTCGTCTGTTACGAAATTTTCTCCATAACTTCGTTATAGCTAAGTTTTAATCCATTCTACATGAACGTTTCTACCGTTCCTAACCAAGCAATAAACAATTAACTTATATGTGATGGTTTTAAACTTGTCCATCAACAACAATTATACTACGATAGTTTTAAATTTGTCCATCAACAATGTTCTTCGCGTTCTTCGTTCGTTCTTCATTTTAATCGATATTTTGGATTACGATTTCACTTTTTATTGGAATTTGATGTTATAGAACATTATTCCTTACTTATTTCACCTACTTATTTATATAATCCACTCGGATCATTCTAATTCATTACGAATCTTATACTTCCTTAAGAAATTTATTTATTAAACTTCAAATTCTTATTTTCATTATTTCTTATGATATCAACCATATGAAATCATTCATAACCTCGTCTACTTCTTATTCTCATTAATTTATGTTATAAACATATAGGACTTAAAGAGAATATAAATTCGACTAGGTTTTAGGTTACCTCTCTTCTTTATTTTTCTTCCGCTAAACAAAGCCGGCGATTCGTAAGCTCTTCTATTTCACGATCACCTTCGATCCGATCATTCATACTCATTCTCTTCCTTCTCCATCTTCTCCAAGCTCTCTCTCTCTCTCTCTCTCTCTCTCTCTCTCTCTCTCTCATGTTATAGGATTTTCAAAAATCCCAATTAAATGAAAGTTAACTTCCTATTTATAGAAAATCCAAAGCTAGGGCAAAATAGTCATTTCAGCCCCTAAACCTCCTTACTATTAATTACTTAAGCACTAAGTTTACTTTGCCCTTAAGTGTGCTTAACCCTTAAGTTTAATTAACCTTTAAGTTTTCTTTACCCTTAAGTTTACTTATCCTTTACTTAGCTCTTAAGCATAAGCACTTTACAGTCCGAAAACTGCGATTCTCAGAAACCAACTATTTTTTGGATATTTCGTCTTTTGTTTACCGATTAACTTTTACGTAATCTTCGGATCTCCGAAAAATTGAAAAACACTTTTTGGTGTTAAGCATTTGCCTTCATGTTTTCCCCTAATGTAGCTAAATGAATGAAAAGTACATAACTATACTTTTCGTCGTTTTTGATTTCGTCCGATTTCTGCATGTTTTTCAAGAAAAACTTTTATCGGCTTACTTAACTTTTCACGATATATTATCGTCAAATTTTTCGACGAAATGTCATTTCAACATACCAAACTCTCGAAAAGGCTTAGGTTATTCAAACCCTAACCCTTAGAATTTCGTCGGGTGAATAGTGCCTATTTTGTCTTTTTCCCCAAAAATATTTTTGTTCCCAGAAAATTTTTTATTTTCATCTTGAAAATTCTTACTCGTTTAGTCTAGCTCGTAGCTAGAATCCTCCCGATTAATAATCATCCTAGGTTCTAGAATGATTAATAAACACATAGCACATAATATTATTAATAAAAATTCATTTTATTAATAACTAATTCTTTAAATCTTAAATTCTGGACGATCCGAATTTCGGGTCGTTACATATTAAACATGTAATGTGTTGTTAAAGAAGATTCGTAACACATCAATGATGTTCTTACGTGTTTAATTGATAAGTCGAGTGCGTATTTAACTCGTCGTTCGTGAAGTCTAATAATGTGTGAGAATTAATATTGTGAGAAGAGTTTAGACAAAATAGGATGTACTTATGATGCTAATATTGTGAATGTAAATGATATGTAGGATTAAATTGAGGAACGTGAATAATAAACGTGTAATATATGCACGAGGCAAGTTTTTGAACCCTAAACTTTCTTTGAGCATGTTTTTTACCCTATCTCACATTGTGTAATCTATGTATGATTATGATTACGCAAGTTTCCAAACCCTAATCTTATATTGAGTAAATTATTATTTTGTATCATGTTATGATTGAGCAAGTTTTCTAATTCTAAACCTTCATTGAGTAAGTTCTTAAACTCTATAATTATTGAGCAAGTTCTTAAACTTTATTATGGTTGGGTAATCTTCGTATTCTTATTTCAAACTATTCAAGCTTAATTATTCAAGTTCACAATTCCAAATGAAACGTTCTAATTCTTTTGAAGTATTACTCTTTGTTATACAATGTTCATTCAATTGTATAGAATTAAGATTCAATCTTTGTTTTGAGTATTGATTTCATTATTGCATTGAAATCCTGAATAGATAGTGATTTCTTATTGATTCAACTAATCCTTATTTGATGATTATTGAACTCTAAATTACCTTTGAGATCAATCCAAACCAAACTTCCTTTGGTGAGGACTCTAATGTCAAAGCTGAGATAAACAACCCTTCTATAGGGGATTATATTACGCGATAGTGTTAAGATGTTATGCACATACATGGTAATAAGGGTTGATCCCCCTAGGTACAAGAAGTAAGGTCCATATAGTCTTATGATTGTTAAAGGTTTAAAGTAGAAATACTTGAAAGCCTGGGACATAGTTCATGGTCTTGTGACCCTCAGATGTACTTTTCATTCCAATTCTAATCTTGATTCAAAAGTTGAGCTATCTTTTGTTTAATAACCATTGTTTGTTCTCATGTTATTATTACTACTGTTGTTAAACTTGTGGGAAATTGTTGCATAATAACATTGCAGCTAAGGTTGAAAGAGTTGACGAGCCATCTACTAATAAGTGCAAAGGCAAAACAAACAAGTGAAGAATATTTGTTTATTGTTATTTGAGAATGATAATGTTAAGACTTATGATGTTATGTTTATGACTTAATTGTTTATGAAGTTTCTATATTGATGTATTAAGGTTAGATTGTGACGCCCCCAAAATAGGTATACATCACCCATTTTGAGTCGCTAAATACATGGTACAAAATTCAAATACAACTTAATAATACAACTGTCGTGTAAAATACAACAAAACATAAACTGAGAGTTTTAATACGAATATTGTCTTCTCAACAGTATTCAAACTCAAACAGAGTCCTAATTACATTTATTATCACACTATTTAACAGAATAGTGAGGACTACTAATGCTATCATCTGGACCATCACTCCGTTCCCCGACTAGTCCCATCTATATTCTCATTTCATGAAGAGAATAATAAAAGAAAGGGGTGAGCTCAACTAGCCCAGTAAGAAATATTATGACTAAGATAATGCAGAATAAGTTATCGTTAGCCTTCAACAATGTTAAACTGATAGAATATAATAGACAACAAGTTTAACTACAACGGAACAAGCAATCCATTAGAAGAGTCAAGTAGAGCATGATATCTACGATCTTCTATGATTTAAAAAGATTTTCATCAACTTTATCATTGAGACTCAACTTAATAAATAAACCACATCATCGAATCATCCCTGCACCACGGCCAAGGATATTCATGTAATCATCAATGGTCATGACTATACCGAATAATCCCTGATCATAATCATACCAACAACTATCCATCAATGAACTACATGCCAATGATGACTTTTACCACATCATTTGTAACATTATGGGTCATGATTATACCGAATAATACCTGGTCATAATCATACCAATCAACAGTTCTTCTATGCACGTAAGCCAAAGATGACTTTCATCACAATATAAACATGAGGATGATGACAATGATATAAGAATTTAATTAAAAGAAACAAATGACAAATTTTTAAAGATTTATAATTTAATTTATCCAGAATTCAATAATGTTCAAATTGCCAACATGATACTGCTTTGTGGAGTAAAATTCAAGAATGATATTGTATCAAAAATAATTTGGACCAAAAAGAAATCAATTTTTATAATGAATAGTACTTTAGGTGAATAGTACCCCATGAATAGTATCCTATGAATAGTACTTTGTGAATAGTACTCATGAATAGTACCCCGTGAATAGTACTTTGTGAATAGTACCTGTGATTAATACTTTGTGAATAGTACCATATAAATGAATAGTACTCATGGACAGTACTCCGGCATGAAAAGCTTAAAATTTAATAAGAATGTGCAAAAAATATCCCTGTGAAACGATACTAGATGAAGCGTAAATTTTAAGTATATTCTACTAATTTCACGGAGTATAGAAGCAATACTTTAACAAGGTGAGGGTATAATCAGGAATACGAGATGAAATAATATTACTCACATACTACATAGTATGGAAGAAAATATTATTCTTATGAATACCGAACAAAATAATATCCCTTACCTCAGAAGAAGATTAGATACTAGAATAGTAATTTAGCAGACTTCTCTTCTTCTTTCTCTCAATAGATTCCTTCTCTATAGCTTCTCTCTCTATAATTGCTCTTGTGAGTCTCAGTGAATTGGTGAGAATGAAGGAAGAATGAGCTTCTATTTATAGGAAAATATAGTTTCAATAATTGCACGTTTTGGGACTCAAAATATTACAGTATAATACCTTCATCTTTTCCTTCATTTTTAATTTAATCCTGCAAGTATTATCAAACTTGCACCACCTCCCCTAATAGTATATCATGTGAATTAATAGTACATTCATGTGAATCAATAGTTCAATCATGTGAAAAAAATAATTACAGTATAGTATCTTCATCTATACCTCCATTTTTAATTTAGTTATGCATGTATTATCAATCTTGCATCCCCTCCCCTAATAGTATATGCATGTGAATCAATAGTACACACATGTGACCAAATAGTTATAAGCATGTGAATTAATAACAATTAATTGCTCATTTATCCGATTAATTACCTGATTGGTCAATATAACCTCTAGACATCCATTATTATCGAAATAGATGTCGATTTCAACTAACACTAATAATCCCAACACAATGGAGCTATCAATTTCATCTTTAATCAACACGAACTTATTCATCATTAATATTATAACTCACAATATTTAACAACCATGTCATTCCCGGGAAGAGGGGCTTTCGATATAGGATTTATCCTTATTGGCGCATGATTAGGTGACCAAACCTCTCCTCGATGTAACTTCCAGACATTGTCAATATTGTAAATAATAATATGAATAACTTTGTTGTCTCAATTATTGATTTAATAATATAAAATATTATGCAGATGATACTATGACAATAATTGAATCAATAATATGAGAGATATGATGCAACAATTACTGTAGCAATAATTGAGTATAATTGAGTGACTTCCCACGTAAGCATCAATAATCAATACCGTATGCTACTATGCAATCACGCGTATTACTTTACTTTTACTACCGGATAGTTCAACCGTTTAACGGTAAAACTTTTGCCGTTATTTTTATAAAAAGATAATTCCGACATTTTCTAAATACGACAATACTTCTGTTGTGGGGTCCACCAATGATTGTGTCATCGTACGAATATTCCCTGTTATAACAACTTGCTTACTTTGTAAAATTTTTAAATATTATCCACAACTATAACATTATATCATATCCACACCATAATATTCAAAAAATATATTTCGAAAAAATTTAATCTTTATTCATAAAAGTTGGGGTCTTACATAGATGACTTGGGATTGATTTGTTTAAGTTGTTGTAACCCTTTA
The DNA here is from genome assembly GCA_020205605.1 of Panax ginseng. Classification (NCBI taxonomy): domain Eukaryota; kingdom Viridiplantae; phylum Streptophyta; class Magnoliopsida; order Apiales; family Araliaceae; genus Panax; species Panax ginseng. The sequence goes on from CM035137.1 coordinate 46,562,019, forward strand.
TTGGGAAGATTTCTATTTCATTTATGAATTTATTTTTTTATGGGTAGTTAGATGTTATTTATTTTCATGAGTGGGCACCAAATCTGTGGGAAATTTGAGTACTTAGATTTGAGGGTGTCACATGTTGGTATCAAAGCTATATGTTATGAACCTTAGGTGGGGAAAAACCGTATGTAGTAGCCTTATAGGAGATCAAGAACATAGTGGTGATAAACTCTTATCGAGTTCTAAGAAATAAATTCCTTAATTTATTGAAGATAATAAAAGACTTTATGTGCTTATGTGATAAACTTATGTGCTCACAAGTATCGTTTAGTAGCTAAAATTTAAAACCTATATTGTTTGGATGTCGGATGTTGGAGGATCGAGTTTGGCTGGGGAGGAGGAACCCCAAGTGTCTACAGAGGAGGAGCTCTGAGACATCCATGTCATCCGGGAGCAGTTGGGATAGAGAGAGCCATCTCCATCGGTCACTATCGTGGGTCAAGAGCATGAGCTAGAGACTGATCTGGAGGAGAACCCCGTGGAAGAAAAGGAGGAAGATGAGTTCCCACCGAACTCTATTGCAGCTCAGACGAGGTGCATGACCATAACATTGAGCTTCAGGATAGAGTCAGAGAATTGGAGGAGCTAGTAGATGAACGCCAGACCACTATAGGTCAGAAAAATGAGGAAATCTGGGGTCTTGATGTACATCTTGGAAATGTGGAGTGGAAGTTAATTCACATAGAGGGGGAGAAAGAGCAGCTGATGGTAGAGGTTTTGAAGCTGAAGGATGATCTGAAAGAAGAATCTGCCAAGAGAGCAAGGGCTGAGGATGCTTATGAGGAGGCTTCCCAGCGTGCAGATGTATCCGAGGAAGAGGTGCAGGAAAAGAAGGCCAAGATGGGGGAGATGGATTGTGCATTCCACACTGCACAAAATTGCTTCATTCTCATTCTTCTTCTCTTTTATTGGTAAGTATTTGTTGGAAAACCTTGGGAATTTGGTGCCCAAGGATTGTGTTACCTTAGTTCATACTTTGGCTAGAGAGATAGTTCCAAGAAACCAAGTTTGGCAGAATTAACCCTTACGCCCACTATCTGTTCGACAAAATTCTTGAACCAAAATTTTAGCCTAAACCTCACCATAAACACCATGTCTTCACAAAAGAGACAACATCCATCCACCTCCACTGATTGGGCTAAATATGATCATATGAAATTTGTTGGTGAAGGGGCCGAGGCGAGGTTCAAATCATCCGTAGACAAGAAGACTTTGGTGCTAGAGCGAGGATTGAAGCCAGATGCTAACTTGGATGGTGATATGGCTCTAATGATTGTGGAGAGAAATTTGTTTCAGTTAGTGGGGTAACCACTTCCAACAGTGATCAATATAGTGAAAGAGTTTTATGCCAATGCAATGGAGCATGTTGATCATGTAGTCATGGTTCGGGGTAAACCGGTGTCCTTTCATACCGATGCTAGTAACGAGTACCTTGGGCTGAAAACACTGAATGTCGGACGATATGAAGATGGTTTGCCCAACTTGGATGAGATAATTGTAAGATTGTGCAAACCAGGAATGTAATGGGTTACCCGAGCCAGACCAGATGAAAAGATAAGTTTTCCTCACTCAATGCTAAGTAGGTATGGTAAAACATGGTATGCATTCCTTTGTGCCCGATTGATGCCCACACGCCACCAAAATGATGTAACTAAGGAAAGGGAATGGCTACTTTATGGGATTGTGCACCACCATTACCGTGTGAATAATTCTATTATGTTCTACAATGTGGATGTGGGTGCATTTATTCAAGAGTCCATTGATCGGCTGCTACGAAGAAGTACTACAGGGGGCATTTTGCACAGATTTCTAATATCTAATTTGTGCCGCAAAGCCAGTGTGCAATGGCATCCCTCTGAACCTGTCCAATAACCAATGGCTATAATAGATCATGCTACAATTGACAAGTACAAGGCATGGGAGGGGGCGAGGTCACATCCAAGAGGAGAAGGCTATATTATTATTTGCCAACCCTCACCCCAAGTTGTAGTGACACCAATGGACGAGCAACCACCACGTAGTTCAAGGAATTAATTTTTGTGGTTGGCTCAACGCCAAGACTTAATGCATCAGTACAATGCAAATTCTTTCAATACACTTGTTGATGCGTTTTCTCGCTGCAATCCTAATGCAAATCCGGTGGTCATACACTTGTTCCTCCTTCAAACGACTAGCAGTAACTCGTCTTTTAGGGAAGTCCTCATGTTTTTATTGATTTATTTTGAAGTAATGAGGACATTACTTTCTTTAAGTTGGGGGGGGGGGGGGGTTATGTTTACTTTGGTTAATTTGTGGATTTTTTTTAAAAATCATGTTCGTTAGTTTCGTTAGTTTTATTTTTATTTTTATTTGTTTGTTTTCATGTCAATTAGTTTAAAAAGATATTCTATGCATGTAGTTTAAATTGCACGATTCTAGTAATTAGATAGTAAAGGTTTATTCTTGGCCAATGATGAAATTGGGATTATGTAGACAATTACAGTACCAAATATGAGAACTTTGATGTAATTTTTAGTTATGAATTGGATCTTCGGCTATTTGAAACTGGTATAAAAAGGTTAGCACACTAATAACACCTATGAGGACTGATTAGTTCAAATTGATACATAAGGAATTCTAGAGGATAATGCTAGTTTAAATGAAAGAATGACGAGGATAGGCATTGAAGACGAAAAATTAGGCAAGAACCTAAGTTTGGGGGAAAAATCTAAATAAGATTTATAAAAAAGAGAATATATATATATTATGGCTAGTCTTGTTTCAGGGCCTTTGTTACTTGATCAAATACGCTCGAGGGAGTGTCTCTACACCTAGTGCCCTAAGGTCTTTTATGATCTGGGAGTCGTTAGTCGAAAGCTCGCTAAGGGGTAGCACTGTTAGCCTAATGGAATGAGATAGTGCACAGTCATGGTTATAAAAAAGAAGAAGAAGAATAAAACGGGAAATAAGAGCAAAAAGCCCCCGTAATATTTTTTTCAAAAAAGTATATAAAGCATAAGTACCCTATGTGATCCTTTAATATTGGTAATTGCTTGGTTTTAGTTGGATCTCGTCTATTTTTGAAATTCTGAAGTTTAAGTTGTATGATGCCTTATAAGAGACTTGTTATGTATTAAATTTTAAGTTGTATCAGTTAGCGTGGATGTTAAGCACACACACACTATACTAGTAATAACGGTTTAAGATTTGAGGATTAATAATGAATTATTAATTTGTGTTTAGTATGAAGTATTGTGGTTTTTGTTTAATTTTTCTGAGGCCATATGAGTACTCTATATCTGTCTTAATACTCGATTCTAGTTTTAGCATAGTTAGTTGCATTGCATTGCATTTTGTTTGAGGACAAGCAATGTTTCATATGTGCGGGGGGGGGGGGGGAATTTGATGAGTAGGTTTTTAACCTACAATTTATCTTCAGTTCGCTTGTTATATTGTTAGTTTTTAGATAATTTGTGTTGCTTTTGATGGGTTTTTGTTTTTATTTTAGGATATTAAGTGAGCACATCAAAATGCTAGCATTGGAAGAAAAATCGAGCAAGATTTACATATTACAGAGGATTCCATGGGCGCACTTTCATGATCTTTGAAGTAAAAAATAAGCGTGTAGCTACCATGTGGCGCGTCAGATTAATGATCAACCTTGACGCAGAGGCACTGCCAGTATGGGTCAGGAGTTGGTTCACTTTTATTTGCTAGAAGCTAAGTGGTGTTGGGAGATATAACTTCTTTATGTAATATTCTTATATTAGGAGTTTGTCAAGGAGTTTATTTCATGATTAATTGAGATTCTATGTCGATAAACTTGTTTGGTTTGACTTGGAGTTTGATTTCCATTAGAATTCTTATGTGGTGAGTTTGAGATAGAGTAGAATTGAAGTGATGGAGTGGGAGTGAGTTTGTTTATTTTTAATTGCTGGAGATTTCACAAGGGACATACACTTAGAGACATACAATTGAAGAGCAAGATTTTGGAGGAACAAGAAAAAGAGGTGATTTCACGAAGATTGCATTGTTCAGGGGAGAGAAGGGTGGTGTACTACTATTCTTATTTAATCTTAATTTGTGTAATCAGGATGATGATTTCTTTTATTTATTCAGTATTTAATTCATTAGTTATGAACTAAATTATAATTTTTAGGCTTGCAATGGATCTTTAATTTTGAATGACAATTATTATGCCAGTATTTAAGTTTAATAAATTATCAATTCAGTTTATCTATTGTGATTTGTGTAATTTATGAATTACTTGATCACCAATTTTATGTGGAATTATATGGATTCGAGAGATGAGATATGATTCTAGACCTAGTCACAATAGCATGAGTTCATGAATTTTATGATTGAATAGATTCTTGATTTATGTTATGGTAGAGATATGCCTAGCATCGTATGTAATCTGGAAAGAACTTGGAATTAAAATTCACATAGAGATTTAGTGAATTAGTTATTTAGGGTGTTTGGCTTAATTCTATCTAAATTATGGGTTTAAGTTAATATGGTTTTAGTGCATTGAAAAATGGCTAATTCTACATGAGTGTTCTTGATTAATAAACCGAGATAATAAATTAAATTAGAATAAGTTGTGATAATTGGAATGATACTTAAAGTGAAGTTGTAAAGCCTAATTCTCTATTAATTGTTTGAAATTAAGGTTTTTAAGTTGTGTGGATTGATTAATATTTTTAGTTTATGAGTTTTATTAATTATCACTTTTAATTTGGTTTAGTTTAATAAAATTGGGTTAATATAAAATTGATAATTGTGAAGGTTAATTTCTTGTTATTCTCTGTGGGAACGATACTCTACTTACTATTATATTACTTTTTGACCACGTATACTTGCGTGTTGAGCGTATATAGAATTTATACCAACAAGTTTTTGGCGCCGTTGTCGGGGAATTAGTATAGATTTTAATAATTTTTCAATATCAGTTTAATTAGTTCAGTTTTACTTCAATATTTTTTTTCTTTTTGTATTGTTCATTCTTATTTCAGGTTTTTGAAGTTGGTTTATGCAAACACGATCCAAAAATCCAGACTTGCTTCCTTTTGCGGACGACATTGAGAAACGGTTTCAAAGACTAAGTAAGTGGATCAAGGAGACAAGGGAAAACTTTGAAAATTCTGAAAAAGAAGAAGCAATGGTTGCCGAAGACCAGAAAGCATTGAGGGACTTTGCTACACCCAAAGTGACTGAGCTGAAGTCGAGTATCACCAGGGCTGCTATAGCTGTAAATACATTTGAGATTAAGCCTGGGACTATTCAGATGATCCAAATTTTGGTTCAGTTTTGGGGGACTAGCAAATAATGATCCGAATGATCATTTGTTCAGCTTCTTGTAGATTTGTGACACCTTCTGGTATAATGGGGTGTCGGATGACGCAGTTAGACTTCACTTGTTCCCATTCACTTTTTGGGACAAGGAGAAGAGTTGGCTACACTCTCTACCGTTGGGTTCAATAACTACATGGGAAGACCTCGCTCAAAAATTCTTAGCAAAATTTTTCCCACCAGTGAAGACTGCAAAAATGAGGAATGAGATAACTATGTTTGAACAACAACATGGGGAATCACTGTATGAGGCATGGGAAAGATACAAAGAGTTTCTCAAAAAGTGCCCACATCACGGATTACCGAAATGGCTGCAGATGAACACATTCTACAACGTGTTGAACGAAAATCTCAGGACCAGTATAGATGCGGCTTCGGGTGGAGCTTTTATGGCAAAGAGTTATGAGGAGGCGTATCAATTAATAGAAATAATGGCAGCTAACAACTACCAATGGCCCACTGCAAGAATGACACGACCTAAAGTGGCTAGGCTATTAGAGGTAGATGGAGTGACAACATTAGCAGCGTAAATTTCAGAGCGATCGAAGAAAGTGGATGCTTTGTCAGGGGTACATACTCAACATGTTGTAGTTATTTGTGAATTGTGTGCGGGTGAACATCCTATAGATCAATGTGCAATTAACCCAGCATTTTTGCAATTTATGGGTAGTTACAACAGAATTCCACAAAACATGTACCAGAATGCATATAATCCAGGGAATAGGAATCACCCAAATTTTTTGTGGAGTAATAACTAGCATCAACAAGCTCCACGACCATCTTATCCCCTAGGATTTCAGAATCAGAATCAACAAACAACTCAACATCAAGAGAGAAAATCAGATTTAGAAGAGTTGTTGTCGAAGTATATAACCAATAATGAGGCAGCTATAAAATCTCAAGCAGTAGCCATCAAGAGTTTGGAAAATCAGATGGGACAGATAGCTTTTACCTTGAATAATAGACCTCAAGGAACTTTACCCAGTGATACAGAGAAAAATCCGAAAGGTAATCATGAGCAATGTCAGGCAATTATGTTAAGGAGTGGAAAACAGCTTGAGGGACAAAAAATTGAAAATTCGGCTATAAAAGATGATAACAAAGAAGGAGAAAACAAAGTGGTTGAGGACAATCATGCAAAAGAAAAGCAAGAGAATAAGGGTAAAACAGATAATGAACCAGTTGTGTATCCTCCACATCCATTTTAGCAGAGAATTCAAAAACAAAAGCTAGACAAGTAATTTAGCAAGTTTTTAAGAAACTCCAAATAAATATTCCGTTCACAGAAGCTTTAGAGCAAATGCCAAGTTATGCTAAATTCATGAAGGGAATTTTATCAAGGAAAAAGAAGTGGGAAGATTTTGAAACGGTAGCTTTAATCTGAGGAGAGTACAAAGGCGCTTTTTTCGAAGGAAGTTCTTGCTTAAAGTTGAAGATCCGGGGTGTTTCACTATACCATGTACAATCGGGAATATGGCCTTCTAAAAGTGTTTATGTGATTTGGGGGCAAGTGTAAATCTCATGTCATTATCAGTACACACCGAATTGGGTTTACCGGCTCCAAAACCGACCAATATTTCTCTATAGTTGGCAGATAGGTCAGTTACGTACCCTATAGGAATTATGGAGGACATTTTGGTTAAAGTGGACAAATTTATATTCCCTGCTAAGTTCATAATTTTGGATTACCAGGAAGATAAAAATATCTCAATCATCCTAGGAAGACCATTCTTGGCTATGAGTAGAACCCTTATTGATGTGTAAAAAGGTGAACTCACTGTTAGGGTCCAAGATCAGGAAGTCAAGTTCAATGTATTAAAGGCCATGAAGTTTCATACGGATGAAGAAGAGTGTTATCGGGTGGATATCATTGATCAGATAGTTAAGGAAGACATGGAAAAGAGTTTGGTCAATGATCCATTGGAAATTGCATTATTGGGAGATGAGGATGTGGATGACCCATAATTTGTGGATTATTTGCATATGCTAGATTCTTTGCCATGAGCTAGCAGATTCAAAGCACTAGTTGAACCATTGCACACAGAGGAAAGATCCACGACAAAGATGAAACCTTCATTAGAGGAGCCACCTACACTTGAGCTTAAGCCTCTACCTAAACACCTAAGGTATGCATATTTAGGTAATTCTAATACTTTACCTGTTATTATTTTTATTGTGTTTATCGAATTGTAGGAAAATAAGTTGTTGAGAGTGCTTAGAGAACACAAATCGGCTATAGGATGGACAATTGCAGATATCAAGGGAATTAGTCCATCCTTTTTCATGCACAAAATTCTAATGGAAGAGGATGCAAAGCCAATAGTGGAATAACAAAGACGGATCAACCCAATCATGAAAGAGGTAGTGAAGAAAGAAATCTTAAAGTGGTTGGATGCGGGAATCATCTACCCAATTTCAGATAGTACGTGGGTCAGTCCGGTTCAATGTATGCCAAATAAGGGAGGAATGACTGTAGTGAAGAATGAGGATAATGAATTGATTCCAACAAGAACAGTGACTGGTTGGAAGGTTTGCATGGATTACATGAAGTTGAATAAAGCGACCCACAAAGACCATTTTCCTCTACCTTTCATCGATCAGATGTTGGATAGGTTAGCGGGATAAGAGTTTTATTGTTTATTGGATGGATATTCAGAGTATAATCAAATAGTTATTGCTCCCGAAGATCATGAAAAGACTACTTTTCACGTACCCATACGACACCTTTGCTTTCAGGAGAATGTCTTTTGGCTTGTGTAATGCACCCGCAACTTTCCAACGGTGTATGATGGCCATTTTCTCGGACATGGTGGAAAAGAATGTGGAAGTCTTCATGGACGATTTCTCTGTCTATGGAGATGATTTTGATGCTTGCTTGGAGAACCTGGTGATGGTTTTAAAGAGATGCGTAGAGAAAAACTTGGTGCTTAACTAGGAAAAGTGCCATTTCATGGTCGAAGAAGGAATAATCTTGGTGCACAAGGTTTCAGCGAAGGGATTAGAGGTCGATAGAGTGAAGTTGGAAACAATAGAAAATCTTCCACCTCTAACTATAATTAAGGGAATCTGCATTTTTTTGGGACATGTTGGATTTTACCGAAGGTTTATTAAAGATTTCTCTAAGATTGCGAAACCATTATGCAGTCTATTAGAGAAAGATGCAATTTTTAAATTCAATGAGAATTGTAAGACAACATTTGAGTTATTAAAGAAAACGTTAACAACAACACCAGTTATTGTCACACCAGATTGGAACATGCCTTTTGGGTTAATGTGCGATGCTAGCGACTATGCGGTAGGAGCTGTTTTGGGTCAACACTGAGAGAAGATATTCCACGCCATATACTATACAAGTAAGACACTTACGGAGACCCAAATAAATTACACAACTACAGAAAAAGAGTTACTTGTAGTAGTATATGCATTTGAAAAATTCTGGGGGTATTTGATTGGGACAAAGGTAGTGGTGTATACGAATCACTCAACAATTCAGTATCTAATCTCGAAGAAGGATGCTAAGCCATGACTTATAAGATTGATACTCCTCCTACAATAATTTTATTTGGAAATAAAAGATAGAAAGGGGACGGAGAATCAAGTAGTAGACCATCTTTCAAGGTTAGAAAATATGGAAAAAGACGAGACAGATAAGTGTTTAATCAACGAGTCATTTTCGAATGAGTAGTTGTTTGGGGTAAACACAGAATTTCCATGGTACGTTGACTTTGCAAATTACTTGGTGAGTAACATCTTTCCCCTAAACTGACATGTCAACAAAAGAAGAAGTTCCTACATGACGTCAAATGGTACATGTGGGACAAGCCTTATTTATTCAAACAGTGCACAGATAAAATGATTCGTTGATGCTTGCCATATAGCGAAATAAATAGTATCCTGAACGAGTGTCATTCATCTACATATGGGGGACATTACGGGATTGAAAGGATAGCCGCCAAAATACTTCAAGCAGGATTCTATTGGCCTACTATATTCATGGATGCCCACCAGTTCATGAAGAGTTGTGACAAATGTCAATGGAAAGGCAACATCTCAAAGAGGAATGAAATGCCACTCAATACAATCATGGAGGTAAAAGTCTTTGATGTATGGGGAATGGATTTTATGGGGCCTTTTCCTCCATCATAACGAGTCTTGAATGTTGTCTTTGGTACATCCTCCTTCCTAACCTTTAACTGGTGATACCCCGTTCTTAAATCTATTTTAGAAAAATACTTAGCCCCTTTCAACTGATCAAAGAGATCATCGATCCAGGGAAATGGGTATTTATTCTTTATCGGTAACTTGTTCAACTCTCTATAGTCGATACAAAGTCTTAACGATCTGTCTTTCTTTTTGACAAACAGTACCGGTGCTCCCTACGGCGAAACACTCGGTTGAATGTACTTCTTGTCCAACAGTTCTTGTAACTGCACCATCAACTCCTTCATCTCCACTGGAGTCATACGATACGGTGCCCTGGAAACTGGTGCCGCTCCTGACATGATGTCTATTATAAACTCTGTCTCCCTATCTGGCGGAAGACCCAACAATTCACTCAGAAATACATCGGATAATTCTCTAACTATAGGTATTTATTTCATGGTTGCTACCACTCTCTGGGTATCAACAACATGACACAGATAACCTACACATCCCTTCCTCAATAAGCTTCTAGTTTGTGTCATGGTTAGACAACACGAACGTCCTGACGATCTATTGCCGTAAAATACTACCTGATGTTATTTTAACATTCTAAGGTTCACACATTTCTTCTGACAATCTATAATTGCCACATGGTTAACTAACCAATCCATTTCGAGAATCAAGTCGAATTCTCCTAACTTTATCCGTATCAAATCTATCGATAATTTACAACCCCGTATATCTACGCAATGACTCCTATGAACATCTTAAACAGGAATTATTTCTTCGTTTACTACCTTAATATTTAAAAGTATAGACAACTTTTCAGCAAGTAATCCTAATCGTCTAGCAAAATCGCATGTTATACATGAACAAGTAGCACCCGAATCAAACAACACGTAAGAATTTATGTCATTGATCGGAATAATACCTACGACAACGTCCCCTGATGCAACTACATCTTGGACTGTCATGTTAAAGGGACGACTCATCGGCCTACCCAGCTGCGCTGGACCACTAATAGCTAACTTACCACCATTAGTTCCCTGGTTCCCGTTCGCCCCCTTCTTCGGGCAGTTCTTTGCTATGTGGTCAGTTGACCCAAACATAAAGCATCCAAGATTCTTTTTCGGACTCGGACAGTTAGGCGAGATGTGCCCTTCCTGTCCACAGTTGAAATATACGGCCTTCCCCTTGAGACAGACTCCTAAATGAGTCTTCCCACAGGTCTTACAGGCCTCCATCCTCCTCTTCAGATCTCCCAGTTTCACTCCGGTATTCCCAGAGATGAACGCCTTCCTCTTCTATCCCTCGCCACTACCACTGGCTCCTTCGATCTTTATTCTCCCATCCACTTTCCCCTTGCTCTTCCTAACCTTGTGGTATTGGCTTAATGCCTTGCTACCACCTTCGGCGATTATCGCCTTTTCTAAAATGGTTCCAAATGAAGTACTTTGGAACACTGAAATACGGTTATAGAGCCAGGGTTTCAAGCCATGCTTGAACTGTCGCGCCTTCCTAACCTCGGTATCTACTTAGTGTGGAGCGAACCTTGCCAGTTCATTAAACTTGGTGGCGTATTGGGGAACCGTCATGTCCCCTTGTTTCAACTCAAGAAACCGCATGTCCCCTTGTTTCAAGAAACCGCATGGCGTATTGGCGTATTGGGGAAGCGTCATGTCCCCTTTTCGCATGTCTTGTATGCTTCCGTCCTCCGCTTAGGATCTCCCTACTTTACCGCAGTATTCTCAGGGTCGAAGAACACCTTCTTAAACTATTCCCATGTAACTGCCTCTGTCCTAGCCCCACCCTAGTGAGCCTCCCACCAGTAGTTGGCTTCCTCCTTCATCATGCAAGTCGCAAAAGAAATCTTTTGCACTTCACCTACGTTTGTTATCACAAATGCCTTTTCAATCTCCTTTACCCATGTATGGGCCTCTGGTGGGTCCGTCGTTCCTCGGAACTCCAGAGGACCCACACTCTTAAATTCCTTGAAGGTAGTTGTTCTTACTACCCAGGAGCTACAAGAATCCCTCCCCCAACTTGGTTAAATGCAGCCGCTAATAAATTAACGAACTCTTGCATAGGGTTATTAGGACCCCCCTGATTCTCATTATGAGACTCGGCCTCTTGGTTACATTGTCTCCTTCTTGGCGGCATAATTTTGATTAAATAAATAAAGTTTTGTTATTATCTATTTAACTGCTTGGTTATCATTCTCAAATAACAACTCATACCACAACAAGCACATTAAATAAAAACTTCATTATATTAATATTCTTTCATAGTCAAAACTATTTACATCATGTTCCCTTAGCCAAAAAGCTATTACATACTATCCCGTGATTGACTTTTACAAAAATTGGGATTTACAAAAAGACTACCCTTTAATTATACAAAAGAGGGTTTTACATCACTACTTATATACAAAAAGATCTAACGATTTACTAACACTGTCGTACGACATTCTCATATTTCTGATTTGCCAGTATCGACATAATATCTCGAATTATGGTATGTCGAGTCTGTCCAGACTCAATGGAATAACAAGAAATTTCCAGCTTGAAATCCTCATAAGAGCATTCGTGGATCTAAGACATCCTAGCTATTTTCTGGTCTTTCTTGACCAGTTTTTTTCGAAGCTCTACGGCCTCTTCCTTATAGTCTCGTGCCTTATCCGTCATAAGAACTTTCTCATCGTGCTTTGACTCAAAATGTGCCTCTGCAGATTCCTTCGCCTGATATAGGGCGGTTATCTCCTCATTCTGTGTCTGCACTACAGTGCGCAGTTGCACATTCCTATCCAACACAGACAGATACAATGATCTCATTGCATCCGGAGGTGTTGGTTCCTGAGTAGGTACCACCGTATTAATCGATGTCACCTCCATCTCCTCCTCCACATTAATCTTCATGTTAAGATATGACGCTATTCCCATTGTCTCTTCAGAGTATTCCTCCTCAGAGATGTATTCCTCAATATCTTAGTCTTCTAGAACCACTAACGGTACCTCCGCCACGGGCATTGGTAATATCTCCAATTGGTTCACCGACTCCTCACTTGTCACTTCAGTGTCTCTAAACATCAAGCTATCGTTTGACATCTACAAAACACATAACACGTTGATTAGTGTATAATACATAATAATATAAGCACTAATCACATTTAATTTATTTAAGATTAATTTCCATCTTTTAAATCTTTCGGTACTGAGTTATCTCAATACCTTATTAATTCAATTGACTTGAATTTTATTCTTCAGACTTTACATTCCTTACGAGGTTATTAGCCTAAGGTTTTCCCCCCTTAAGTTTTATAACCTAATGCTTTGATACCAACCTGTGACGCCCCCAAATTCGGGTATCTTCCAACCCACATATGGTGCTACATCAGACTTCATAACTATACAATCATTCCATTGAAATACAATATAATGAATGTAATTACTATCTTCTTATTACAATCAAAGTATAATCCTTCCCAGGTTCATAAACCGATTACATTGTTTATTGTTCGTAATGTATAATACATACAACGTACTAATCTATTACACGATGGCTAACTATCCATCTTAGCTTTGCCCTTATCTCTCTTAGCATTCTCAGTACATTCATCCTTAACTGCAATCATATAATTCACTCAAGAAGTGAGCATAACAAGCTCAGCAAGTTTGACAAAGGATAGCAGTAATAACACATTCGTGAATTATATAACAACTCATACATAACTGAACAAATAGTTATGAAATATTATGAAACAATAATACTTTAACATTTCATATCATCAATTCCCAAAGTATAGAGTAGATTAGGAATTCTGAACCGGTCGATAGACCATGAACAATAGCTTTCTGTTTTCATACTTGAAAAGGATATCACAACACTAAGGTTGTACATCCGCATTACTTACGAGCACTTCTAGGTGATCAGCCTATAGTAATCTATGTTGATCAACACTCATTCGTTAAACGTATTTACATTTAAGTTTTGGAAAACTCGATCGCGTGCCCATCGAATAATCGATGAAAAATACTTTTGTTTGTTCATAGACAAACCTTACCTTCAAATCCGTACCAATTACTTGGCATAGGATAGCGTTAACATTTCTATATAGAATGATATGAATACCAATCAATCTATATCTTACGAATAGTCCAGTCGAGTTAAATCTGGCCTAGACCCTTTCTTTAAAACTAGTCGTGCAATTCAGTACAATGAATCACATAAAACTTGGCTAACTTGAAAGTTAGACAAGCGTTAAGAAAACTTGCCTTTCAGAATCTACATGATATATTCACATAGCACACTATAATTAGCTATCAAACAAATACTCACATTGTTCCTACCAACTTCTTTCTCTTATGTGTCTTTGTTAACTTTATTTCATTTAATAAAGTCAATCCGACTTATTACCATTCGTCCCGACTTATTAACTGACTTACGTTATTAATCGGACTCTATCATCGTTGGTGAAGTACCAACGTTGTTTCCCGACTAGGGTTCATTGATAACACTTAGTGTTCTTCATTCATAACTTACTAACATGCATTCAATTCCTAAGTTTTAATACCATATACCTTAGTATAGGTAGTATAGGAATAGCTTTAGTACACTTATTAAGTGTATAAACTTTACTCTTATAGGTCTTTGAACAATTGCAGTTCAAAACCTAAGTCATCTAATAAATACCCTCTTTCTCAAGTATGACAATAAGAACTTTCTATTCAAGATCGGCCTACGGCACCCAGCTTAGCAGCGCATACCGTGTCCCGCTCTCATTGTGGCACGATACTTCCTTCTATCAGTGGCGCTGCGGTGCCACTTTTTAGTACTCAACAACACTATGCCAGTGCTGCGACGCGGCACTTAAAGCACTGTTTGGCACCGCGGCGCCAGACCTCAGTACCAAAAATTTTTTCAACAGATAAAAATTTGGTGAGTTTCTCGGAGCCATAACTTCTTCGTTATAAGTCCGATTTGGTCCGTTCAAAAGCCTACAAGTCGTAAATAACATACTCTACGCGTTCATATAAGTATTCAACACTTTTGAAATCCGTTAACTCAAAATTCACTATTGGGTTCATTTTCTAAGCGTTCGTAAACGTTAATAAGCATTCAATGCTCATTTTCTTCGTTTTAAGTTAGAATCCGACGATTCTTGAGTCCACGACTCTTAAATACCATATCTCATGTGTTGACATTGAAAAATAATATTTTTAAGTCTCACAGCAACTTTTGACTACCAATCCAAAATTTCAACTTTTTTAACATAACTTCGTTACTAAGGTTTTTTAAGCCAAATCACATGGAACACTCCATGGACTTCATATCTACATCCTAACCAAGAAAGATGCACAAATTAACATATTGATGGAGTTCAATTGTTCATCAACAATCAATATTTTCATGGTTTAAAACTATATCAACCCTTATGATTTCTATAATTCCATGACTTATAAAGATTGAATCTATACTAAGTTATCCTTATTCCTCCTATACTAGACATACACCACCCCTTTATGATTCTCCATACTAAAAGAAAATCAAATGAAATGGAACTAGCAATAAGGAATATTACCTTAAGAACTATTCAGAAATCTTGAAAAACTCTAAGGTAAAGCTTCAAGATAGATGATTTGGTTAAGTCTAGCTCTCTTTTTCTCTCAAAATATAGGTTAGCAATTTGAAAAACTCTCAAAAGACCAATCCTAGGTTTCTATTTATAGGCAAATGAAATGGAGGGCAATTTGGTCATTACACCATCACCTCCTTACTATTCTACACTTTGTCACCAAGTAAAATACTTGGTGACCAAGTGATATGCTTGCCTTGCACACCAAGTGGCTGGCCCACCTTGCCCATGGATCATCCCCATGGGTTTTACCCATTCAGTGACCCACTGATTCTATCCATGGTTCGATTTTCTCGTATTGGGCTTAATCCATCTAATATTAGGCTTTAACTTGGGCTTAACCAATTAACTCCTTGGGCTTACCTATATAATTGATTGGACTTGGCATAATCCAACACAATTGAATTCAAATTAAGTCTTATTTAATTCCATAATACTAATAGTATACTATAAGTATAATTCAAGTATTCTTTCCGTATAATACTCATACGATAATCGTATTGTACTTCATATTAACTCGTCGTATTATACATAGATACTAGATAGTATCATACTTGTATAACACATGCTTTAACTATAACACAATTCCTTCTACGCGTTTCATTTACTTCTCGGAAATCATTTCACTCAACCTTTAGGTTTTAAGTCCGCAGGCAAAAACTTCATTTGCCATAAATGAAATATTATTAGATATTTTATCTTATCTCGATATTCTATCATTATGTGTTTCTCAAAATTTCAAAATAATTCCCCGAGCAGAAACGGATGAATAGTGTTTTTACAGAAATTTCTCAGAAAACATTTCTAAACAATTAATTCTAGCACGTAGCCAGATTACTAACCATGTAAGCACATCATAGGCCATAGAACGACCTTCACATAGCTTACTCACAAAATAAATCAATTAAATTTATTTAATTCACATAATCAAATAAAAATTTAATTATCATAAAAATCCAATTTTCTCCAGCGGTACAGTTCCGGCTTTCCATTATGTTGTTCTTACATCGTCATTACGTTTGTATTCAATTAATCATCATACATTAAACATCTAACAATGCCTTAACAATGGTATAATTAAGCCTTAGTTCCTTACTAATGAGTTATCATTCATGCTATACTTGCAAACTACCTTCTCTGTCGAAACCCTAGGGTTGGCGGCTTGCGCCACCCTTTTCTTCTTTAAGTCAAGATCACATGCGCCACTCTCTGATGGTGAGTATCGAGTCTAGTGCTAAGGCGCCATATCTAACACATAATTTGAGCCGCATGCCATGTGACTTTCTTGATGAGGTTGAGACACCGTGTCCAAGCGCCGCAATGCCACCATTTAGCCTTGGGTTGGCGCCGTGGCACCAACTCTGTGCCTCAGAAAAATTGACAGACTTTAAATTTTTGCGAAACTCCCGGACGCATAACTTCTTCGTTATAAGTCCGAATTGGCTCGTTCAAGAGCTTACGGTTCACAAATTACATACTTTACGTTCATGCAAGAATTTTATCTATTCGACTTTGTTTACTAAAACTTCACTTGTCAGTAATGTCACCAGCTGCTGAATGGGGTTAGCTTCAGCATTATTGTTGTTGGTTCCTTCAGTGGTTCTCTGTCGGGGTGGTTGACGTCTTGGAGGCATTTTCTGTTAAAAATACACTCATTAGATTATTACTCAACTCTTTTAAGTAATTTCAACTTAACTTGCCCCCATAAAAGTAATAATAACATAACACATAACACTTTGGCATCTTCCTCGTACGCATCTTCGGCTCTTGGCCTCTTAGTAGATTCCTCTTTCAACTTTTTCTTCAATTCTGCAATCTCTGCTCTCATTCGTTCGTTCTCTCCTTCCGTGTGAACCAGCTTTTCTTCAACATTGTTCAGATGTTCCTCTTGATCCTGGATTTCATCATCCTTCTGTGACATCGAGGTCTGTTACTCAACTACTATCTCTTACAATTCCTCGACAGTATCTTAAAGTTCCACATTGCGGTTGTAGACTTCATCGTACATGCGAGCAGCCATTGAGGTTAGTGGAATCTCTCCCTCTTCGTCCTCATCATCCTCATTTGCCTGTGGCAACTCAATAGGGTCTTCCTCATATGTTTCTACATCATCATCCTCATCCTCAATCACCATAAGCAACGGGGCTGACTCCCGTGGAAGTAGTTGTTCCCAAACCACTTGAATGTCACAAGATTCCTCCTCTCTAGGAATCTGAGGTCCTTCCTCCCTAGCGGAACTGGATTCTCCGACATTAGCCATCCTGACAACAAGGTTTTTAAGTTTTAGTTATTACTTGACACTCACGAGCACATAAATTGTAATCACGTAAGCACATAAGTGTTTTATTATTTTTTCCTTAAAACTCGATAAGAGTTCATCATCACTATCTTTTCAAAGGTTACTTCCTAAGGCTATTCCCCCACCTAAGGTTCATAACCTAAAGCTTTGATACCAACTTATGACACCCCCAAACCCAGGTACTTCATTCCCACAGGATTTGGTGTTCACTTAATCAAACATTCATATCTAACTACCCAATCATAATAAAATTGAATAAATAAAACCTTCCCCATTAAAGGGTTACATAATAAAAATCTCCCAGGTTGTCTAAGCTTTAAATACAATCATTCAAATGCGGAAAATAAATAAACTTCATTACAACCATTCAATTAAAAACTGATAATAAAATATCATCATATTACAAGTCTTCAATACTTGTTCATCTTTCCTTTTCCCTTACTGGTGCTAGGTACATCAACCTTCTCTTCTTTAACTATAATAGTTATATAAGCAAGAGTGAGCAAACAAAGCTCACTTGAAACAACAATGAATGAAAATCTTTACAACAACTGTCAAATAAGAGGCTCGAAAGAATTAAACAATATGATTTATCAACATTCTGAAGTATATAACTGAGGGTCCTAAGACCACGAACTATGTCCACAGTTATAAGTAATTTTGCAACTTAAATTTTAACAGTCATAAGACTATAGGGACTCCTCTTACTTAGGGGGATCAGCCCTTCATACAATATATTGTGCACAAACATTTCAACGTAAAGCGTAAATTTCCCCTAATAATAGGGTTGTTCATCTCAGTATTTAGATTACAAGTCCGCACCAAAGTGAGTTTGGTTTGGATACATTTCAGGGTAATTTGGAATTCAACGAACATCAACTAAGGATTAGTTGAATAAAATTAATAACATTACATTATGGAATAATCATAACTGAATCGACATGGTAAATTAAAAGCATGCTTTAGGAATAATCTAATAGCATACATATTGAATAACTATAACACACCTTGCTTGAACAATATTAAGCCAAGGTTAGAATTGAGAACTAAGCATGCATAGCAATTTGAACGATAAAATTGTTCAACGTTAGAATATATAAATTTGCATGCTAAACAACAAGTTAAATACAAGAAGAACTTGTTCAATATCAAAATAAAGTTTAGAAATCTTGCATCATTATATTGTAATCGAATTGGAAACAATAATTGGCTCAACAAGATAATAGATTTAGAGAACTTGCCTTGCTCGTAGGCTAAACCAAACAATTTGAATCATAATACCCTATATATATATATATATATATATATATATATATATATATATGTCATCATGACATAGTTAGTCACTACCACCTTACAAATATAACTATGTACATTCATCATGTAAGATTAAATTTTTAATCACATAATCAAGTTACAAAACTAGTTAATTGTTAATAATATGCTCATTCATGGTATACAAAATACTGAAATCATAATTTAACAGTCCTACTATTAACACATAACAACTTCTTCAGACTTTGTGTAAAAAAATTGCACTGTATGACCATTCTACTTCTACTAACATGTTTTATTGCGCCTACGCAGCTTTATACGCATGGTTGTGCACAATGAAGATATAGATGCTACTGCGGTGTGAGAATTATACTATGAGGCCGCTGATGCAAGACAAGAACTAAAGCTCATGGGCCATGACATGACGCCAAATTGAAGATTTCTAAAAATACCTACTGAAATCATATGAACAAAGCCAATTTTGGCCTACAAGCTACTTTCTAACAGCCTAAATAGCATGTAATTCATATAGAGACTTTATATAAACATATTTCAAAGACTCTTAACATGATTATACTCATAAAAAAACACAAACATTGAATTTAAAACATCCAATTTCACTATTTTTGATAAAACCTCACATTTTGATGTTTTCAATGAAAATCAACACTGTGAATTTGTTTTTCAACCAAAACAATTAATTCAAAGTACCTTATTTATGTTTATACAACCTCTTTCAAATACAATAGTCAATTTGCCAACTAAACAACTAATTAAACCTTATTTTTGCCTTAAACTAAACCATATTCATATATATTCATATAAACTCATTGTAATATAGTTTTCTTTACAAATAACATCAATTCATTGACTATACTCATATATAACTTATGAAAATAGTTTCACAACAACCAATTTATCATATAAAACTATCTATAACAAATAATTCAATTTCTACAAAGATTTTATAGAAAAAAATTGGGAGAGAATACAACTATAACTTTTGAAAAGAAAAACAAATAACAGAGTTTAGATGATACCTTAGAGTTAGAAGATAATGGCTATCCTTTGATATCAAACTTCTTTTCCCCAATTCCTTTCTCCAATTCTCTAGCCTTCTCCCAATTCTCTCTTCTTTTCTCTCTGTAAACTTTCTTCTTCTCTTCCACTGAGTCTTACCTCTCTATTCTAATCTTACGTATTAGAATTATAACGTATAAGATATAATATATATATATATATATATATATATATTAATTATATAATATAAATATAAGTATAACTGATATCAGTTATCATATTTTTGAAAATCAAAAGCCATAAGGCTTGTTTGGTTACCCACTTAAAATATAATCATTTAATCCTTATGCCTTGTTTGGTAAAACACAATTAGATTAAAGACTTAATAGGCATTAGGCCTTGTTTGGTAAAACTAAATTAAACTCCTTTAATTAATTAAATATCTCATTTATAAAAGGTTATTTGTCACACTTTTATTTAATCAACTAACACATCCTTTTTATTACAAATTCAAATTAAAATATAATAACTCATTTAATCATCACAAACTCTCTAACTTAATAATTAAATTAAATTTGAATATAATAATTAATTTCCTTAATTATTTATTTAACAAATAATTAACCAAATCGAATCAAATTTGAACAATTTTTTATTCAACAATAAACACATCCTTTAAATACTTAAATAATTCAATAAATATTTAATATAGCAATTAAAAAAAATTCTGGAATGTTACAGTAATTCAGATATATATTATGTTCGTTAATTTTTAAATATGATTATTCAAGTGTCCCCACTTGGATAATCATTGTATCTAATCACATGTTAAGATCATTCTATCGATTATTAACCTCTAAGCTATTTGATCAGCTAGACACAAATTTAGAAATATCGTTGAATATGATAAAACCTTTTTGTATCCAATCAAATTGTTTTGGTTCGAATTCCTGACTAAGTATGAACATCCCGAACATGGGAAAATTTTTATGTGCCCAAGGCAGACAGAGTACGATAATATCGTTCTTGCATGTAGTATTGATCAATACAAGGTCCATGGGATGTACACCCTCGTGCCCGTAAGTTATGACGATTTACAGATGATGTTCTGTTTAACCTTTTTGAAAATTGAAAACAATGTTCATAGTATGTCAACTAAACCCCAATTATAGCCAATACGTATTTTTAAAAAAATTGATATAGAATTGTTATGATATTATTATCGGCTCAGTTTACTTCACAACTATTAATTCGTTGTAGAAGTGATGTACAAAGAAAATATTTAATTCTTTCAGCTATTTATATTTATAATTGTTATTACTTGATGGGCACCCAAATGCTCATTCTTGCTTTAAATTTAAATGTTTTCAACTAAGCGTGATCAACCTGAAGGTTTAGACAAAAGCAAGTGAAAAGGAAAGCAAACAGAATATGATTATTGATATCTTTTGTAATAGTTATACTGTATTAAGATAATGATATGTATTATATATCATGTAAGGAATTATAGTAAAGGTTGCATACTTGAGATTATACTCTGATAAATGTAAGTTAAGTTTGATATTTATATTATTGTTATTATTATTTGTATTATTCTGCTCATAGAAATGGTATCGTAAAGCACCGAGTTCGGGTTTCAAGTACACGAATTTGGGGCGTTACCAACGTGATGATGGCGAGGGATGAAAGAGAAAACACATTGACTCTGGGAATACCGGAGTGAAGCAAGGCGACCCAAAGAGGAGGATGGAGGCCAGTAAAACCTATGGGAAGACTCACTTAGGAGTCTGTCTCAAGGGGAAGGTCGTATGCTATAATTGTGGAAAGGAAGGGCACATCTCGCCTAACTCTCCAAGTTCGAAAAAGAACCACGGATGCTTTGTGTGTGGGTCAACTGAACACATGGCAAAGAACTGCCCGAAGAAGGGGACGGACGGGAACTAGGGCACTAATAGCGGTAAGTTAGCTATTAGTGGTCCAGCACAGCCGGGTAGGCCGATGGGTCGTACCTTTAACATGACAGTCCAAGATGCAATTGCATCAGGGGATGTTGTCGCAAGTATTATTCCGATCAACGACATAAATGCTTACTTGCTGTTTGATTCGGGTGCTACTTGTTCGTTTATAGAATGTGATTTTGCTAGACGATTAGGATTACTTCCTGAAAGGTTGCCTATACCTTTAAATATTAAGGTAGTAAACGAAGAAATAATTCCTATTGAAGATGTTTATAGGAGTTGTTGCGTAGACATACGAGGTTGTAAATTATCGGTAGATTTGATACCGATAAAGTTAGGAGAATTCAATGTAATTCTCAGAATGGATTGGTTAGTTAACCATGGGGAAATTATAGATTGTCAGAAGAATTGTGTGAACCTTAGAACGTTAAAACAACCACAGGTAGTATTTTACGGGAATAGATCGTCGGGACATTTGCGTTGTCTAACCATGACACAAACTAAGAAATTATTGAGGAAGGGATGTATAGGTTATCTGTGTCATGTTGTTGATACCCAGAGAGTGGTAGCAACCATGGAACAAATACCTATAGTTAGAGAATTCGCCGATGTATTTCCGAGTGAATTGCCTGGTCTTCCACCGGATAGGGAGACAGATTTTGTAATAGACATTGTGCCAGAAGCAGAACCAGTTTCCAGGGCACCGTATCATATGGCGCCAGTGGAGATGAAGGAGTTGATGGTGCAGTTACAAGAATTGTTGGACAGAAAGTGCATTCAACTGAGTGTTTCACCGTGGGGAGCGCCGGTACTGTTTGTCAAGAAGAAAGACGGATCGTTAAGACTTTGTATCGACTACCGAGAGTTGAACAAGTTGACGATAAAGAATAAATACTCATTGCCTAGGATTGATGATCTCTTTGATCAGTTGAAAGGGGCTAAGTATTTTTCTAAAATAGATTTAAGAACGAGGTATCATCAGTTGAAGGTTCGGAAGGAGGATGTACCAAAGACAACATTCATGACTCGTTAAGGTCATTACTAGTTTTTGGTGATGTCATTTGGGTTGACTAATGCACCAGCTGCATTTATAGATATGATGAAAAGAGTGTTAAAGCAATATTTGGACAAGTTCGTCGTGGTGTCTATCGATGATATTCTAGTCTATTCTAAGACGCCAGAAGATCTTGCTGAACACCTAAGATTAGTGTTAGAGACACTAAGGAAGGAGAAATTGTATGCGAAGTTCACTAAGTGTGAATTTTAGTTGGAGAAGGTATAATTTTTAGGTCATGTCATTGACCATGAGGGGATTTCGGTAGATCCAGCGAAGGTGGAAGCCGTGATGAATAGGGAACAACCGAAAATGCCGACTGAAATGCAGAGTTTCCTAGGGTTAGCGGGTTACTACCGGAGATTCATCCAGGATATTTCGAAGATAGCTACTCCGTTGACTAACTTGACAAGGAAGACGGTGAAATACGTGTGGACGGATAAATGCAAGGACAGTTTTCAAGAATTGAAGAAGAGATTGAGTGAAGCGCCTGTTTTGTCATTGCGTATACATCTAGGAAGTTGAAGGATTATGAGAAAGTTTACCTATAACGTCCAAATATTTTAAACTCCTTATTAATTAAATATATGATTTAATTTTAATGAGTTAGTTTTGTGAGCCTATTTAAACCTTATGTGGTTATGTGAATGTATGAAATGATTAAAGAGAGTCACTAATAGTTTATTTAAATTAGTGGACTAACCCTAAGAGTTTGATATCAAGGAATTGATAAATTATTAATGATTAAATATTCAATCTATTTGAATATAGTAGCAAGAGTTAAACATATTGATTAATTATAATTTTGAGTAATTAATTAATAATTTGTTAATTAATAATTATTATTGGATAAATAATAATTAATGTGTAATAGATTAATAATTTGTAAAATGATTATATGTTACTTGATTAATTGGTGAAATATAGTAAACCTTTATTATGTGGTAGTTAATTGTATATTTTATATAGTACAAGGTGACACATTAATATGTCTATAAACCATATATATAGACTATATAATAAGAATTATTATATTCATGTGGGTACATAGATAAATCCCCAAATTTCTTTATGTAGTAGCATTTATATATTTATATCATATTATGGGATTTATAGTGTTCAAACCAAGCCTTAGTTGATCAAGTATGCTGAGTTTTCTTTCTTGTCCCAAAATGAGTGTCTCATTAGTACATGAACAGTGTCTTGAGCTAGTTTACGTAACTTGCAAATGGCTAGCACTTAGGCAATGATTTCAAGGCCAATGGCCTATGGGGAGTTGTTGAACCACTTCTTAGCAACCAATGTGTTCTTCATTTGCACCGTGAGCTTCAACCTTAGTGCAATGTGATTATCTAGTCCAAGTTCCCTCTATAAATACTAGCTCCAAATTCAGTTTGTTATTTGTTTAAGTTTGATATTGAGAGTTCTAAGTTGCTGAGAAAGTTTGGGAGCATACTTAGTGTATAAGGAAGTCAATTCAAGCCAAGAGATATAAAATCTTAACTTGTGTTCTTGAAATGGGTTTTGTCAATTTCTTGAAATTATTTAAAAGTATTTATTAATCAAAGTGAATTAACATGCCATGATATGTTTCTAAAGTATGTTTACATGTTTAAACTCTCAAATGATGGATTGGAACATGTTTGGAGCAAGTAAAATCAAGGTGGTTAAGACTTTGCAAAAACAGTAGTCTGCATTTTGGCTTCAAAAAGCATGGCATAGTTATACCCTATTTGTACTAGGTCATTGCAGTCAAATTGCCCATAAACCAAAATCAATTCTATCTACGGCATGGCATACTACGCCTATTTTATACTAGGGTGTAGCCAATGCTTCTTGCACTCTCTCGAAGTTCGATTTTTTGTTTCATTTGTGTTATGTGTTATTAACTTAATGTTATGACCTAGATACATACCTATAGAGGGGTATAACATGATATGTAAAGCTTTCGTATGAGGTACGAAGTAATAAACTTGGATTAGTCAGAAAGTTATAGTAAAACTTAAAGTTTTCAAAACTAACTTTGTGGAAAACTTGTGTTCACGAGTCCTGAACTTATGAGACCACCTACATGACTGATGTGGAACCTAAATGAGCATGATATGTGATTCATAGATGTTGTATTCATGACCAACTTGATAAGCTTTGTGCTAGAACTTAGTTTGAAAAGAAAGGCTTAGTATAATAAGCTAATGGACATGAATGCTACATGTTATAGTTCTGATTTTGAAAAGAGATTATCGTAACTTATTTACTTATGATAAAGGTTTTGGATTTGTCTTATGTGTGTTAAATTGCACCATTCATGCTAATATGATTTCAAAGACAACCTTGAACATGTTTTCAAAACATAAGTTGCATATTATATGAGTACTTAGACACTAAAGTAGTAAGATGTCATGTTATAGCTATAATACTCCTAAACATGATTCATATGTATTAAGCATGATGATAACTAAACCGAACATGAGTTTAGAGCATGATTTGAAGTGTTCAACAATGTTAGTTGTAATAAACAAGATGAACATCATGAGCATGTGTAATAACAGATTTTAAAATCTCTATATGGATATATAGTTAAGTTATGAACCATGATAACTACATAATCTTGTTATGTTAGTTGTTAATTAAAACTTGTAGAAGTAAACTCAAGTATGGCCATGTGTTATATATGTGAAACTCTAGCATGTATGTATGTTAAAGTATAAGTTATTGGTATGAGTAAGAGTTAGACTAAAAGCAGGATGCAAAGCTCAAAACTGGTTTGGCCAGGGGATAAATGCAATTGCTTGCAGCCCCTAAGCTTAGACCGAGAGAGCAACAGCACCACCTACTAATCGCAATCACAAATGAGATCTTGTTTTGATTCTGAAATTTAAGGCATGCTTACATGATCTCTTTATTTTGTAATATGTGACCAATATGCCATTTAATGTGTTGAGAGGCATGCTACGTGATGACTTGATTATTGTAAGTTTAGACTCGTATTAGTTTACACATAGTAATTGAAATGATCGACTGGATAATGTTAGGTCGTTTCAACGCGAGTTAGTTAAATCTAGTATTATCTTGTAGCTGAGCAAACAGACAAGTTTTCTAAAACTTACACAAACTTTGGATTTTGTGTAATTTCCTGAATTTCATATGATTCGTATGTTGAATGCAAGTCTTCTTTGAACCCTACTTTTGTTAAGCAAGTTTCCCTAAACTTACCCTAAATTATATTGAGCAAGTATCCGAATTTATTGTGTTGCAAGTTTCCTAACTTACACAACTTTGAGTTTGTGAAAGTTTTCCTATCCTCCTCATATTGCATTGAGCAGGATATTGTTGAATTGAAAGTTATTCATTTAAGCTTGAATCTTATTTCCAAGCATGTTATTAAGTGGTTTAATTACTTTATAATTATTCCACATCGATGATATTGATATTCGCACTTTGTGCACTTGAGTTCGTACAGTCTTGCACTTGTACATCATTTAAAGTTCAATAATTCTTGAACTAGGTGAGATAGGGTCTGAACCTTTTTTCGGTCAGACAAATGTATAAAGTTTATTAAAAGCTATCCAAACCTATTGAGGGTAAGGATTCTTGGACTGAAAGAACACCCCTTTCTATGATAGGGGAATGCAGATATCTAATAAAGATACAATAAACAGATTTAAATGTTATGCATATACATAGTGTATGTGAGGCTGATCCCCTCAAGTACTTATTCTGTAGTCAGTAACCAAAGGGTCAATTAGCTATTGATTCCATTGGAGTGTTATAGTTCAAAGTCTATTCGACTAGCAGTTATTCTAAAAGAAATTATTATCTTTGCTTATGATGTTCATATTTTTGAATCCCTCAAATATTCATATTGTTGAATCCATTGTCAGTTATTTTTTCATTCATCATGATATATCCTTATTGTTGTATTTTAAACTTGTTGGGCAAACTTGTTGCTTATCCTTTCTATATCATGAATTATATTGCAGCTAAGCCCGAGACCTCAGGGAAGGACAAGGGTAAAGGGAAGATGTAGAATAGTGGCAAGAGGCAGACTTTTCCTTATGCCTAGTTTAAATTAATATTATGTAATATGAACCCTAATATTTATTTTGGGATATGATTGTAAGATGATATTAAGGTTATCGTATCTTTGGACTAGTAACACCTTTTGAATGAACAACGTACGTTTATTATATTCCGCACTTTAGTTATCGTATGTTGTTTAGAGGTAGATGTTTGTAGTTTATCGTGATGACCGAACTGGGGTCAGAGGACCCAGATTTGGGGGCTGTCACTGGTTGGTATCAAAGTCGTAGGTTATAAACGTTAGGAATGCAAAACCTAGGTTATAACCTTAGTTGAAAACTCAAGTAGAGTATGTAAGTGATGGGTTGAGGAAATCCATCGAGTTTTATTGTGATACTGAAGTTGTTTATTTTAATAAAGAATGATTGATAGACGTCTTAAACTTCTTAATGCTAACATGAATAACATATCACATAAAGCCTAATAATTTTCTTCTTTTCCTCAGATCATGTCACCTAGGAAAATTCAGCGGAATCAAAGGGAGGAAGGATCCGTTAACAATGGTGGAGGGGCAAATGTTGATCCAGTGCAAAACTTTGTTAACCTGTTAATGGAGGCAATGCAAAACAGACCCCCACCAGTAGCAGGGCAGCCAGGACAACACTTGGCTAGCTTTAAGGACTTTAAATCAGTAGGACAACCAGAGTTCCGAGGAACCCTGGACCCAATTGAAGCCCGGACATGGATAGAAGAGATGGAGAAGGTGTTTGAGGTCGTACGAGTGGCCGAAGCACAGAAGACGAGTTTTGCCACTTTCATGATGAAGGGCGAAGCTAACTATTGGTGGAAAGCCAATAGGGGCCGAGCAGACGAAGTAGTTATTCCTTGGGTTGGATTTAAGGAGCTATTCCTCTAGAACTACTTCTCGGAGAATACGTAACAGGATATGGATGTTAAGTTTCTGGAACTAAAACAAGGTGGTATGTCTGTCATAGAGTACGCGGTGAGATTTAATGAGTTAGTCTGATTCGCTACACATCAGGTTGACACGGAGGCTAGGAAGGAAAGGAGGTTCGAACTAGGACTGAAACCATGGGTGCAGAAAGCAGTGGTTGTGCTGAAGATCAAGACTTATTCTGATCTTTTGGAAAGGGCTATCATTGCCGAAGGAGACAATTAAGCCATCACTCGATTCAAACAAGAAAAGAAGATCGGTCAGGAAGGGCAGAAAGGGGGAAACAACGAAGGCAGCAACCCCAACAAGTGTAAATGGAAGGAGAGCCAATCCTTTCGAGGCAATAAGTCTAGAGGGGAGGCTTAGAAAAGTATGAAGTGTAACAACTGTTGAAGAAATCACTCGGGGGAGTGCATGAAAGGAAAAAGTGTTTGTTATCGTTGTGGAAAACCTGGGCACATGGCTCCTCAGTGTCCGAATAAGCAAAAAGGAGGATGTTTCTCGTGTGGAGCCACGGACCATCAAATTAAGGACTGTCCGAATAAAAAGGGCAATGCAGCTAGCGGCAACCGTAACAACAACAATAATGGACTGAACATTGGAGGGTCAGTCAGTCAAGCCAACAGACCAATGGCATGAATGTTCAATATGACCGTACAAGATGCGGTGGACTCTAAGGACGTGGTGTCAGGTATCATTCCGATCAATGATATAGATGCATACGTGTTATTTGATTCGGGTGCTACCTGTTCTTTTGTTTCCAAAGAATTTTCTAAACAGTTAGACTTACCCCGTAAGAGATTAGAACACCCTATGAACGTAGAAGTAGCAAACAAGGAAATTATCCCCGTAGAATACATTCATAGGAATTGTTATACCGAATTGCGAGGATTTAAGCTCAAGGTGGATTTGATACCGATTCGTTTGGGGGAGTTCGATATTTATCCTTGGAATAGATTGGTTATCGGTTCACGGAGCAGTTATAGACTGTAAGAAGAAGTGTGTACACCTTAAGACTCCGAATAAGTCGAAGGTGGTATTTTATGGTAGTAAATCACTGAGACAATCTCATTGTTTAACAATGGTGCAAACGCAGAGATTGCTTAGGAAGGGTTGTATAGGTTATTTGGCTCACGTGGTTGATACTCGACGAGTTGAGGGCGAACTGAGTCAGATACCTATTGTAAGGGATTTCGTTGATGTCTTCCTAGACGAGAATCCGGGATTGCCAACGGATAGAAAGATTGAGTTTGTCATTGATTTGGCACCAGGAACAGCACCGTTATACAAAGCGTCGTATCGTATGGCACCGGTGGAGATGAAAGAACTGATGGCTCAATTACAAGATTTGTTAGATAAGGGATACATTCGACCGAGCATATCACCGTGGGGAGCACCAGTCTTATTCGTAAAGAAGAAAAATGGGTCACTAAGACTTTGTATCGACTACCGAGAGTTGAACAAGGTAACCATTAAGAACAAGTACCCTTTGCCAAGGATAGACGATTTGTTTGATCAGTTGAAGGGGGCAAAGTACTTTTTGAAGATTGACTTGAGGACCGATTATCACCAACTGAAAGTGAGGCCGGAGGATATTCCAAAGACGACATTCAAAACTCAGTATGGACACTTTGAATTTCTGGTAATGTCATTTGGATTGACGAACGTGCCAGCAACCTTTATGGATTTAATGAATAGAGTGTTTAAGCAGTATTTGGATAAGTTTGTTGTCATATTCATTGATGACATTCTAGTATATTTAGAGACAGAGGAAGAACACACCGAGCATCTTCGGATAGTGTTGGAGACATTAAGGAGGGAGAAGTTGTGTGCAAAATTCTCCAAGTGTGAGTTTGGTTGTAGAGATTGCAGTTTTTAGGACACGTTATCGACAAGAATGGTGTTTCGGTGGATCCAGCGATGGTAGAAGCGGTTATCAATTGGGAGCAGCCAAAGACGCCGATGGAAATCAGGAGTTTCTTAGGATTGGCGGGATACTATCAAAGATTCATTAGAGATTTTTTGAAATTAGCATCACCGTTGACCAATCTTACTAGAATGTCCTAGGTTAACAGGTGTTTTTACTGTAAATTTTAACAGTCTAAACGACTATGTGGACCATCATCTCGTACTCCGGTGATCGACCCTTTTCAGACTATGTATTACAAGAAACATTTTAACGCTATTGCGTAATTCTAAAATAATCCCCTGATATAGGGTTGTTCATCTCAGCTTAGATTATTAGATTCCGTACCAAAGGAAGTTTGGTTAGGAATTAACTTCAAAGGAATTCTAAATCTTTAGAATGCTCATCAACCAAGTACTGGTTGAATTAAGTAGGGATCAATAACTATTCAAGAGTTTGATTGCAAATGAATTATGTCAATGTATTAATAAGAGATAGGTTATGAATGGTTTATCATCTGAACAAATATTAGTCATCGATTATACATTCTTAAAACTATACAGATTCATAAACAAACCAAATGAAGTTTGGTTTGAACTGACTTTAAGGGTAATTTAGAGTTTAGAACATTCATCAACTTAGGATTAGTTGAATCAATAAAGAATCACTAGTCAAATAAGAATTTGGTACAACAATGTAAGATAGTGCAATGACATTGGTGATCAGATATTAAACAACAGTTAATTTTAGCTGAAAAAATGTTTTTCTTAACAAGATCAAGCTTTCCAATAATAGTACAAACATTGAATAAACAAAACAACCTCGCTTGAAATAAAGGATTAAAGATTAACTAACTAGCTCAAGGAAAAGCGTAGTTTAGAAATTTACTCAACAATAATTCAGAGTTAAAGAATACGCATAACAATAACAAGTTAGGAACAAGAACTTGCATAATGAAATATTAAAGTTAGAGAACTTGCTCAATTTAATAATAACTTCAAAAACTTGCATAACATAAAAGTAAGGTTAGGAAACTTGCATAAGTATAACATTATAGTGAAAAGTAAACCTTGTTGAATAATAAAGTAACAAAGGTTAGGGAACTTGCCTCTTGCGTAAGCTATATAATTATAACTCACGTACTCCAATATCCTACACACACCATTAGGATTATGACATCAATTAGCTACACACACATTATCTTTATAGATTCAATTCTCATCTTAGTTAAGTTATAACCTTTAGCTTAAGGTTTAACCATATTAATCAACCACATAACACAAATCTAAAAACTCACTAACATATAACATAAGACTTTTAGCATCCAAATCACATTCGCACCTCTTACAACGTTGAGTTTCAATTTATTATAACTTATTAATCAATATTATATTTCTTCTTAGTCAAACTCGAAGTTCATTCAAATGTTTAAGTCTTCCTAGGACTCCTTATTGGTTTTATATTAATCACATTCCATATCTTATAATGTTCATTTCATTTTAATTGAAACACTTTTTAAGTACATTAACACTTGTCACGGCTTTTCATCGCACACCCAATTTGTCTCGCTTGCGTACGCTTATATACTTATACAACTTATCTAATACAACATGTATTAATGTTAAGAATCATTATATTTACTAATATACATGTTTTATAACTTAGAATAACATCTTTTATCTTCAGAAGCACTACACTTGCATATGTGCATGCCCGACGCCCTCTGATTGCCTCTGAATACACATAAGTCTTAAAGATGGTCATTTTGACTCCTAATAACGACATCAAACTGAATAACTTAAAGAATAAAAGTTATAAGCCTATTCATCCTCGTTTCAGATCATCTTGACTCGCATCAATCGGAGTTCGTATGAAAACGTTATGCTCATTTTAGTAAAACATGTTTGGTCAGAATTTGTTTTTAAAATTTTTGTAAGACAGAATACCTCCCAGCCGGGGCTGGGGTTTTTGTACTACAATAGCCAGCCAGAGCGGGGGTACATTCTGCCATTTTCGCAAATGAACATCACGAACACTACAGAAAGTCAAATTAGGCCTAAAAACTCCTTTCTAACAACCATACCAACCTACCCCAGGTGTAATATGTTTACAGAAATATACCCTAATGTTTCTAACACATTTCTAACCACATAAACAACATAAACATCCAAATTAAAACATTTAATTTCACTATTTCTATTCTTTCTTCTTCCTTTGACATTCATAGCGAAATTCTTCAATGTGAATTCGTTTTACAACCAAAACAGTTTGTTTCAATTATGTTGTTTTCGTTTCTTCATATATTTTCACAATCAATAAATAATTTACACTTATACTATGAATTGAGTACCAATTTTAATTTTAATTTAAGCCATATTCAACATATGTCAATGTAAATATATATTACATGAATAAATTTACTCTAAATCATCTATAAACCACATGAAAAAAATTTATATCAACAATTATCATATAAAATTACATAATAACCAATTAATCCTTCACACCAATTTTACAAAGAACTTTTCATACAATAAAAAACTAGAACTTTAAAAGAAAACTAGAAATAAGAAAATTAGGGTTATACCTTTGCTAGAAGATGATTACAACTACTACTTCTTCTAAATTCTCAACTCACAGCGAATTTCCTCTTCTCCCTTCTCCCTTCTCTCTTTTCTTTATTTCTTTCTTCTCTTTTTTCTTCTTTCTCTTCTTCTTTGTTCTCTATCTTTTCCAACTTACGTAACTTAGAAAATATAACGTATAATATAATACGTATTAATATATAATATAAATATATGTGTAACTGATGTCAGTTATATTTTTTTTTGAAAATCAAAAGCCCTTAGGCTTGTTTGGCTAAACCACTTTAAAAATTAATAACTTAGAATTCTTATGCCTTGTTTGGTAAAACCTATTTAAATAAAAGACTTAATCATTCCTTAAGCCTTGTTTGGCAAAATTAAATTAAACTCCTTATTTTAATAACTCATTTATAGTATAGTTCATGGTCACACTTTATTTAATCAAATTCTAATATTCAATTTAATTAAATTTAATAACAATTATTAAATCAATTTACCACATAAACCACTACAATAAAATTATAATTTTTCTTATAATTTATAATTTTATTTATTAAATTAACACATCACTTTAATTACAAAATCAAATTAGAATAACATTAGAATAATTCATTTAATCATTATAAACTCTCTAATTAATTATTACTTTAAATTAGAATATTATCTCATAATAATTAATTTCCTTAACTCATAGATTATTTATTTAACAAATAAATAATCAAATCACATTAAGCAAATATTTATTCAACAATAAACACGTTAATTAAAATATTTATATAATTCATAAATATTTAGAATTAAATTTAAAATTTTGGATTGTTACATCATTCCCTCCTTACAAGGATTCTGTCCCCAGAATAATAACTCAAATAAATCATTCGTTATGGTTACCAAGTATTCTATCCAAGCCATAGTAAGAATTGATTGTCGTGAAACTAACGTCCACTAATTTTTTGCGAACCCAAACCATGTTACCGAAAACATCTTTTGCATTGGCGTAGAATTCTTTAATAATTTTTATGATCGACGTATCCGGTTGAGCTGTAAAATTCACCCATCTTCTGCTTCCAATCATTTGTAGTAACTCCCCATCTTCTACCTCTGGCAATAATCCACGCTCAGGAATTAGCGTTTTACCATAAAGCCAATTGTGATACCTTTTGGACGCACTAGCACTTGTGAATCTCTTTTTGTCAAACTTTGTTGAAGTTCCAAAAGTCTATTCTTTATGCCTTTTAGGAGCCATAATTCTTGTGTGTTAATTCCTTGCCCAAAAAATGATGTTTAGTGACTTAGTATGGGCAAATCCTCTTTGTGACAAATTATCAAACACTTGGTGTGTAAGAATTTCAAACACTTTTGTTAAGCACTCATCCAAACTTGAATAACTCCCAATTTGAGAACTATGCCAAACAAAACACTTCCAATCCAATGCAATCAAGAATTAAAAACACCCAAACCAACTTGAGCCAACACAATTAAAGAAACTAAACTTCAAATTACTTACTTAGCCACTATCCAAGCAAATCCAAATAATTCTAAATAAAATCTTGCACACTTACTTGGTTATGGCCATATATGATGTTCCAATCGAAGTTGCAGGAGCAATTTTTGAGGTTTGAAAACTTACTTCAGATAGTTGTGTTTTGAATGTAGGTTGATACCCAAATTGGTAAGGAATTATGACAAGATGGAGATTGATTGGCTTTGAGTTTGGGTATGAGATTGAGTGTTTGGTTTTGATTTGGAAAAGGGGGTAGGAGATCATAAGTTTGGGAAGGAGTAACCGAGAGTTTGAATTGGGTTGGAAAAGATTATTTTTTAGAATTAGGGCATTTTTTTAAGTTTTCTGCAGGAGCACCTAGGCACTTGAGTTTGTATGGTTGGACTGCTTAGGATAGGAAACAAGATTTCATATTTGGTGAGTTCGACTAATGATGAGTGGGATTTATACCTGCGAATCAGATCCTTTGTGGCTTAAGTTGTTGCATGTTTTCTTTTATTTAGTTAGCTTTTAATTATATTTTGTTGTTATTACGTTTAAGTTCTATAATGCAGGGCTTTACATGGGCATTTTTGTTGTCTGAGCCATAGTGGCCAAAGGTGTTATACTCGAACTGCGCCATGTGCAATATTGCACTACTTTGATAGCTCTTGGAAAGTGGTGCCCTAACGTCATACTCCTAAGCCACAAATGTGGTTGGGTTATTGCTCGAGCCTACTGGAAAGTTGTGACACCCCCAAATCCGGGTATCTTCTAACCCGACAGATGGTGCTACACGGTACTACCATTCACATATACATTCAATTGAAAAGTCTCAAAAGACCAAATATATCTTCTATATATTCAAAATAATATTACATTTGCTCAGGTTCTTTATAACCCATTCATTCATTCTTGTCATAATATTCAATATATTACAAACATTCACATATACTATTACATAAGTAATCTAAGGGTTCGTCTTTGCCTTGCCCTTATCTTTGCCGGAGCCTTCGGTTCGCTCGATCTTAGTTGTGTTCATATGGTTCAAGTAAGATTGAGCATGACTAGCTCAGCAAGTACTACAATTCTAATAACAGCATGCTTGAAACATAAAACTCATATATCTTCAATAACTGAACAATAGTTACGAAGTACTATCGATAATTCAAAATAGCATTTCTTATCATTCAAAACATTTTACAACATTAATATTCAGTAAAACATTTTGAAAAGGATGTCTCGACACTAAGTCCGTAAGTCCGATATTACTTACAAGCACGTCTAGGTGATCAGCCTATAGTACTCTATGTTGATCAACACTACATTCCTTAAACGTGTATACTATGACATTTCTCGGAAAGC
The DNA here is from genome assembly GCA_020205605.1 of Panax ginseng. NCBI lineage: Eukaryota > Viridiplantae > Streptophyta > Magnoliopsida > Apiales > Araliaceae > Panax > Panax ginseng. The sequence goes on from CM035137.1 coordinate 46,597,090, forward strand.
TTTTATTTTCGTCTTAGAAATTCAAACACTTTAATTCATTCACGTAGTTAAAATACTATGACATTCCAACGTTTCTAGGTTATAGAATGGCATTTATCTTTTCAAAATGTAATAATAATAAATAATATTATTTTATTCATTATTAAAAGTATTTACAAAGGTTCGATTTTCTAGTATGTTACAAAGTGGCGCCTTTACGCCAGAGTGCGCTACCAAAGAACATCATCATTAGCCAAATAATACGCCGAGCCCGATGTCGGGCCTCTCACAGAAAGACCGAGGCCCCTTTAAGAGTCGTGCCAAGAATATGACCTCTGGTCTTTTAAAGCCTATGTGTACATAACGCCACTTGCTAAGCAAAGGCTTGCATGCCATGTTTGAGAGCTCGGTGTCCGAGACAAGAAAGGGCTTTAAATGACCTAAAGAAAGAGGGAAGCAAACTTAATTCCCAGCAGCCACCTGCGAAAGAAAATTATTATAGATAGCATATAGATAGTTATTTTTATAATATTAATTTTCAAGAAGAGAAAGAAGCTGTGCTTTAAGGGAAAAAGAGTTATTGCATCCGATAGAGCTCAGGAGCTACACAGTGAAGAGAAGATTTGGAGGAAGAACACTTCAAAATAGGGGTTTTCTTATTTCAATTCTCCCATTTATTTGTGTAATTCTGATAATGTGGAATGTATTAAAAATGTGTGTTAGCACCATAGATATGAACTAACTCCATTTTTAGGATTGCAATGTAACCTTTTGTTTAGCGTAATTAACTTTCTCTCCTATTTTATATAATGAATCATTTTGGAATAGGTTGTTGTATTTCTTACTTAAGGACTAATTGCTTGATAGAGAAATTGGTATTGATAATAATGGAAATTGACAAATGGATGTTATTATCTATCTTTAAATACAACAACACCTGTTATGACCATGCCAATGGAATGTGTGCATAAACTACTAATAGGATAGACACATCTCAATTTGCCTTGTGTGACCTTGAGTCTTAGCTTAATGACCTTGGCCTAGCTATTTTCACCAATAGACATATTATTATTTATCTAGCTAGGGATGTGCATTTGACCTTCGATGGAAGCTTATGCGTATTTACTATTCTTGGTTGATCATTCCTTGATTCGTTTATAATTTGGAGAGTTAGGAGATCAGGTGACGCATTAGGGGAATTGTAATCTTATCTTGACTTCCTAGCACAACTACTTCGCTTATTCTTATAGTTTTAAACACATAGCTTAACCAACCATCTTGTTTTACTTGTTTAGATAAGATAGGTAACGACTTTACCTTAGTAATTGTTTTCTCTTATGACTTTGTCCTCGTGGGTTCGACACTCATTTTATCATTATATTACTTGTGGACCGCGTATGCTTGCGCGCGATTTGGCAATAGCTAAATCGACCAACAACTAATGGCCACTACGACTACCTAGTCGGGGGTCTCGGTCCCCGGTGAGCTCCGTGAGGATAAACTTTTGTAATGATAAATGGTCCGGACCAACGGGATTTCAACTTTCCTAGAAAAAGTTTAAGCGTGGAATTATATAATAGCACTGTTCGCCCTGATTCAAACTTTCTTTCTAGGATTTTCTTGTCATGCCACCTCTTAACCTTTTGTTTATATAACTTCGTATTTTCATACGATTAGAGTATGAATTCATCCATTTGGTTCAATTGTAAGAGACGCTTTTCTCCCGCAACAAACATATCAAAGTTTAACTTCTGGATTGCCCAATAAGAACTGTGTTCTAATTCAACTGGAAGATAACATACCTTCCCATATATTAACCTGTACGTAGACATCCCTATAGGAGTTTGTAAGCTGTATGATATGCCCATAAAGCATCATCCAACTTGCTAGCCCAATCATTCTGACTAGGGTTCACTATTTTCTCGAGGATACTTTTCACTTCTTGGTTGGATACCTCGGCTTGCCCACTTGTCTGTGGATGGTAAGCAATAGTTATCTTATGAGTGACTCCGTACTTATCAAGAATAGCTGAGAACTACTTATTATAGAAGTGTATGGCTTCATCACTAATGATTGCATGAGGAGTGCCGAATCTAGAGAAAATAATCATCCAGATGAACTTAACCACAACCTTAGCATCATTGGTGGGCGATTCTATAACTTCAACCCACTTCGAAACGTAGTCCACCGCTAGAAGTATATAGGAGTTGTGACACCCCCAAATCCGGGTACTTTATTTCCACCAGATATGGTGTTCACTTGATAAAAACATGCATATCTAACTACCAAAACATAATAAAGTTTAATAATAAACCTTCCCATTAAAGGGTTACATCAATAAATCCAACAAAATCTCCCAGGTTATCTAACCTTTAATTACAAACTTCATATGCAGAAAATTAAATAAATACATCATCAAATTAAAATAAAGTTCAACAAAATAATAGTTAACAGTTTTACAAGTCTTCAAAACTTGCTTATCTTCCCTTTCCCTCTACTGGTTGTAGGTTCATCAACCTTCTCGACTTTAGCTGAAATGTTTATAAGCAAGAGTGAGCAAACAATGCTCACTTTAAATGATAATGAATAAAATTTTATAACAACTGCCAAATAATAGGCTCAATAGAACTGAACAATATGCTCTATCAATGATAATCAAAATTTAAAATATATATCTGAGGGTCATAAGACCACGAACTATGTCCATAGTTGTAAGTAATCTTTCAACTTAAACTTTAACATTTATAAGTCTATAAGGACTCCTCGTACTTAGGGGGATCAGCCCTTCGTACAATGTATTATGCACAAACATTTCAACGCTATGCGTAAATTACCCCCTATAATAGGGTTGTTCATCTCAACAATTAGAATACGAGTCCGCACCAAAGTAGGTTTGGTTTGGATAGGCTTCAAGGTAATTTAGAGTTTACAAACATCAACTAAGGATTAGTTGAATAAAAATGTAATAACATTATGCTATAGAATAAATCATAAGTGAATCAACATTGTATACTAAGTTCATGCTTTAGGAATAATTTAAGAGCATAAGTATTGAATAACGTAACATATCTTGCTTGAACAATGTTAATCTAAGGTTAAAACCTTATTTAGAGTTGAGTCTTAAGCATGCATAACAAATAGTAAGTTGAACGATGAAACATGCTCAACATTAGTGTATAAGAATGTAGAAATTTGCATGCTAAATAACAAGTTAAAGATTGGCTCAATATCAAGAGAAAAGGTTTAGGAGCTTGCACGATATAATTAGGGTTAAGAAACTTTCACAAAGAAAGCTTAGAGTTAGAAAACTTGCTCAATGCATCAATAAAGGTTTAAGCACTTGCACAATTATAAAAGTAGAGTAAGAGAACTTGCCTCATGCGTAGGTTAAATAATCACTACCCATGTTCAGCACAAGTCCTACACATACCATATGTATTGACAATACACATTAGTTACACTAATATTAGCTTGAAGAGTTTCTTTCCCACTTTTAGTATAGCTCACTAACTAAGTTTAAGTTTAAATAACATCACATCTTTTTATGAACATCATATTTTAGCTCTATTACAATCAATTAAATTGTCATGTCATTGCACCATATACACATAACAATGTAATATAACATCCTATTACATGTTCAACATGTTATCATTACGTTATACTAATACACAAAGGATTGCACTTGCGTTCGCGCATCCCGACGCCCTCCGATTACCTCCAAATGCACAAAAGTCCTAACGATGGCCATTTTGACCCTTCATAACGACATCAAATTAAAAAAATTAAAAAATAAAAGTTATAGGCCTATTCGTCCCCGTTCTAAATCATCTTGAATAGCATCAATCGGAGCTCGTATGAAAAGGTTATGCTCATTTTAGTAAAACATGTCCGGTCAATTTTTTCCCAAAATTTAGCTAGGTAGATTGTAACCCCTGCTGGAGCGGGGTTTTTTTGTACTAGGGGGCCTCACTGTAGCGAGTGTCCTTTTTATGCTTTTTTGTGATTTATGCTCTAGAACACTACGAAAAGCCAAATTAGGCCTATAAACTCCTTTTTAACAACCATACCAACCTACCCAAGGTGTAATATGTTTACAAAAACATAAACTAATGTTTTCTAACATGTTTCTAACTACCTAAACAGCATAAACATCAAGATTACCACATTTAATTTTCACTATTTTTGCTAAAACTTCACTTTTTGAAAGTTTCAGTGAAAATCATCACTGTGATTTTGATTTTCAACCAAAACAGTTAATTCAACATACTATGTTTTAGTTTCTTCATCTTCTTTCAAAATCAACAGTCAATTGATACGTTATACAAAGAATTAAACCTCAATTTTACTTTAAACTAAGTCATCTTCATATATTTTCATACCAATTCACTATAACATGATTTCTTTCACAAATAATTACATAACATTAATTAATTTACTATAACTCATCTATAATCTTATGAAAACAATTTTATAATACCCAATTATCATATAGAAACTATATATATAACAAATAATTAACCTTCACACAAATTTTTGCAGAGAATTCTTTTGAATAGAATAAAACTAAAACTTTTTGAAAATTAAGAGTAAGATGATACCTTAGTTTTTGAAGATGATATTTACCCTTTGATTATCAAGCTTCCTTCCCCAAAATTCCTCTCTCAAAATCTCTTTGAAATTCTCCCAATTTTCTCTCAACTTTTCTTCTTTTCTTCTTTTCTTCTATTTCTTCTTCTAAGTTCTTTCTATCTTATGTACATAGATTATAACGTATATGATATAATATATAATAATTATATAATATAAATATATCTATTAACTGACATCAGTTTTTTTTATTTTTGAAACTCAGAAGCCATAAGTCTTGTTTGGCTAACTACCTTAAAATTAACCAATTAATCCTTATACCTTGTTTGGTAAACCATATTTAAATTAAAGACTTAACATTCATTAAGCCTTAGTTGGAAAAACAGAATTAACCTCCCTTAACTTATTTTAATAACTCCTTTATAATATAGTTTATGGTTACACTTAATTTAATTAATTCTATAACACTTTATTAAATAAATTTACCACATAGATCAATACAACAAAATTATAATTTTCTTTAAAATTATAATTTTATTAAATAAATTAACACTTCATTTTAATTATAAATTCAAACTAAAATATCATTATAATAATTCATCTAATCATTATAAGCTCTCTAACTTAATTATTAATTTAAATTAGAATATTATCTCATGATAATTAATTTTCTTAACTCATAAAATATTTATTTAACAAATAAATAATCAAATCAAATCAAATTAAAAAAATTATTCAACAAAAAATACATCCATTAAATATTTATATAATTCAATAAATATTTAAGAATTACAATTTAAAATTCTGGATTGTTACATCCTTCCCTCCTTATAAGGATTATGTCCCCAGAATCACAACTCAAATAAATTATTCGTCACTTTCTTCCCTTCTTACAAAGATTTTGTCCCTATAATCGAAGACACATATTAAACAAATAATTCAGGGTAATCTTTCATCATTTTATCTTTGAGTTCCCACGTAGCTTCTTCAGCATTATGGTTCCTCCATATCACCTTCATAGAAGGTATTACTTTATTCTTGAGCACTTGTTCTTTCTTGTCAACTATCTGGATAGGAACTTCTTCATAAGATAAGTCTTTGTCAAATTGCAATGGTTCGTACTCTATCACATGCTTGTAATCGGGTTTATACGGTCGTAATACCGAAACATGAAAAACTTTATAAACGTGTTCCAACTCTGGAGGTAGAGCTACCTCATAAGCCACTTCTCCTACTTTTCGCAGCACCTCGAAAGGTCCAATAAATCTTGGGCTTAGCTTTCCCTTTTTACCAAAATGTATTTTCCCCTTCCAAGGAGAAATTTTAAGAACGCGAAATTTCCTACGTCGAACTCACGATCTTGTCTGTGTTGGTTAGCATACTTCTTATGTCTATCTTGAGCAGCTACCAATCTTGTCCTAATGAGTTTAACAACCTCGGTAGCTCTTTGTATCAGCCTCGGTCCTAATAGTTATGCGTTCATCGACTTCGTCCCAAAGATAGTGGAGTTCTGCACTTCCTGCCGTATAATTCTTCGTAAGGCGGAATGCCGATGCTTGCATGGTAACTGTTATTGTAGGCAAATTCCACCAATGGTAAATGTTCATCCCAGCTCCTTTTGAAATCCATGATATATACTCTAAGCATATCTTCCAACATCTGGATTGTTCATTCGCTTTTGCCATCTGTTTGCGGATGATAAGTCGTACTCATTCTTAAATGTGTTCCCATGCATTCTTGTAGTCTCTTCCAAAAGTTTGACGTGAACCGCGGATCTCTATCTGATACAATTGACACTGGAACTCCATGGCTCGAAATGATTTCTTTAACGTACAACTTTGCCAACTGATCAAGATTGAATCTAATCTTTATTGGCAAAAAGTATACTGATTTTGTCAGTCTATCCACTATCACTCAAATCACATCGTATCCTCTCTGAGTAGTTGGAAGACCCGCCACAAATCCATTGTGATATGCTCCCACTTCCATTCAAGTATTTCCAACGGTTGAAGTAATCCTCTTGGTCTTTGATGCTCGACCTTGACTCTTTGACATGTCAAGAATTTTGTAACACATTCTACGACATCTCTTTTCATGTTTGGCCACCAAAAGTGTCATCGTAAATCTTAATACATCTTTGTACTTCCCGGGTGTATCGAATATCTTGAGTTATAAGCATCGGTCAAGATTTCTTCTTTAATATTTGGTACCGCTAGAACCCAGATTCTTCCCTCGAATCTTAGTAACCCTTCGGTATCGATCTTGTATTTCACTTCACCACTCTCAACCACTTTCTCTTTGATCTTTCCACATTCTTCATCTTGTAGTTGAGCATTCTTCACCTTGTCAACCAAAGTTGAACTAGCTTCATTCTGGAACAATCTTTAATCGGTTTCTTTTGGAAATTTTATTTCCAACTCTAGTCTTGCCATTGCTAAAACGAGCTCCTCCTGGTTGGTTAACAACATCAACTTCTCACGACCCTTCCTACTCAAGGCATCTGCAACCACGTTTTCTTTGCCTGGATGATAAAAGATCTCGTAATCATAATCTTTTATTAATTCCATCCATCTCCTTTGACACATGTTTAGGTCCTTCTATATGAAAATATACTTCATACTCTTATGGTCTGTGTATATCTCACACTTCTCTCCATAGAGATAGTGTCTCCATATCTTCAGAGCAAACACCACCGCAGCCAACTCTAAATCATGAGTCGGATATCCTTTCTCATAGTCCTTCAATAGTCTTGATGCATAAGCAATAACTTTGTTGTTCTACATTAGAACACAACCCAACCCTTTATGTGAGACATCACTATACACCACAAAATTTCCTGTATTATCTGGTAATGACAACACAGGTGCCACACTTAACTTCTTTTTCAATTCTTGAAAACTTTCCTCACACTTCTTCGTTCAAAACAAATTTTATAGCTTTCCTTGTCAAATTTGTTAACGGAGTGGCAATCTTGGAAAAGTCCTGAATAAACCGTCTATAATAGCCGGCTAGTCCCAAGAAACTTCTCACCTCCGAAGGTGTTCTTGGCTGTTCACAATTAATTACGGCTTCAACTTTTGATGGATCCACTGAAATCCCATCTTTATCAATCATATGCCCAAGAAATTGTACTCGTTCTAGCCAGAATTCACACTTAGAGAATTTCGCGTACAACTTTTCTTTTCTTAGTGTCTCCAACGTCAAACATAAATGTTCCACGTGTTCTTCTTGAGATTTTGAGTACACTAGAATGTCATCAATGAATACCACCACAAACTTGTCTAAGAATGGTTTAAATACCCTGTTTATCAAATCCATGAATGCAGCAGGGCCATTTGTCAATCCGAAAGACATCACCAAAAATTTGTAATGTTCATACCGAGTTCGGAATGCCATCTTCGGTACATCCTTCTTGCTTACTTTCAGTTGATGATACCCACTTCTCAAATCTATTTTCGAGAAATATCTAGCACCCTTCAATTGATCAAACAAGTCATCTATTCTTGGCAATGGATATTTATTCTTAATAGTGACTTTGTTTAATTCCCTATAATCAATGCAAAGGCGCATTGACCCATACTTTTTCTTCACGAATAACACTGGTGCTCCCCACGGTGACACACTCGGCTGAATGTACTTCTTTTCTAACAACTCCTATAATTGTACCATCAGTTCCTTCATTTCTACCGGAGCCATCCTGTACGGGGCCTTCAATATCGGAGCGGTTTCTGGCGCTAAGTCGATCACGAACTCAATCTCTCGGTCAGGTGGAAGTCCTAGCAAATCCTCCGGAAACACATCTATAAATTCCCTAACCACTGGTATCTCTTCTAGTTTCACCCCCTTCCTCTGAGTATCGACTATGTAAACTAAATAACCCACATAGCCTTGACTCAAAAACTTCTTGGCCTACATAATCATAAGACATCTCGTATGTCTAGGTGATTTGCTACCAAAGAAAACTACCTTTGATGGAGTCAAAAGGTTTACACATTTCTTTTGGCAATCAATTATCGCTCCATAATTGAACAGCCAATCTATTCCCAAAATAACATCAAACTCTCCTAGTTTTATTGGAATTAAATCTACCATCATGACATTTCCCTTAATGTTCACCCTATAATTCTTGTATACGAACCTAACAGGAATTACCTCCATATTCGCAATTTCTATGTTTAAAGGGAATTTCAATTCTTCGCTAGGCAATCCTAACCTCTTAGCAAATTCATTAGATATAAATGAGCAAGTAGCACCCGAATCAAATAATACATAAGCATCAATATCATTGATTGGGATAATACCTGACACAACATCTTTTAATTGCACTGCATCCTGCACCGTCATATTGAAGGTTCTGGCTGTGGGTCTGTTGGATGACGTTGGTCCCGCAATGGTCAATGTGCCTCCACTGCTACCTCCCTTGTTTCCCGTCGTCTCTTCAGTTTTCTTCTTAGGGCACTCACGAGAAAAATGATCTTTTGACCTGCACGTGTAGCAAACATTCTTCTTGGGTTGACTGCAATTTGGGGCAATGTGACCCTCTTGGCCACAGTTAAAGCATACACGCTTCCCCCTTAAGCACACACCCGCATGAAACTTCCCGTACGTAGCACATGCTTCAAACTTCTTCTTATGCTGATTACCCTGTTGGTTTCCCGAACCCACATTTCCATTCCATTTTCTCTTCAGGTTATTGTTACCATTTCCACTACACCACCACCATTCTTACCTTCACCCTCATTCTTCTTCTTTCTCTATTCTTGATTAAACTTTATCACAGCCTCGCCTCCACCCTCAGTGAGGATTGCCTTCTCAAGCACCGCTGTGAATGTCTTCAGCTGGAACAGGGAGACCCTACTGTACAACCAGGGCTTCAGTCCCTACTCAAACCTCCTAGCCTTGTGCTCATCTGTGTTGACTTAATATGGCGCAAACCTCACCAATTCGTTAAAGTTTGCGGCATACTCTGATACTGTCATTGTTCTATGCTTCAGTTCCAGAAACTGCACCTCCATCTGATTATTCGAACTCTCTGGGAAATAGGTCTCGAAGATTATCTCCTTAAACCTATCCCATGTCATCACCCCTTGTTCTCCTCGAGTTTTATTGGCTTTCTACCAATAACTAGCCTCTGCTTTCAACATAAATGTTGCAAAAGCAGTCTTCTGATTCTCACCAACCCTAGCTACCGTGAACACTTTCTCTATCTCCATGATCCAGGTCTGTACCTCAACTAGATTCATGGACCCACGGAATTCTGGTGGTCCAACCGCCTTGAAGTCCTTAAATGTCACAGCTTGATTTTGCGGTTGATTCTATAATGCCCTCATCAGTACTGTCATTAGCTGCTGAACTGGATTAGCCTCAGCATTGTTGTTATTGGTAGATCCTTCAGGGGTTCTTTGTCGGGGTTGATGTCTTGGAGGAATTTTCTGTTAAAATATACTCATTAGATTATTACTCAATTCCTTTAAGTATTTTTCTACTTAACTTGCACCCCATAACAGATCATTACATAACACATAACACTTTGAATAAAAAAAACTTTTATTCATTCATAATCTTTTTGAAAACATAAGAGCAATATCTTCACTGCTATTTACATTACTTTCCTGAACAACTAAAGTTCCAGGATAACATCATCATCATATCCCATAGGTTACATAACACCTGGGATTTATATTTTATTTATCATATCATTAATTGCATATCAGGTACATTCCCTACAATGTCCTACTAAGATACTGCGTAGCCTTACGATGCTCTTCCTCCATAATTCAGAACATTGTTCGGCGATCTAATATGTATGATGGTAGCGTCTCGAACTAAATCGGATAACCCATGACCCGATCTTGAGCTCGATTAATCACGGTGTTGAATACGTTATTCATCTCTTCCATCTTGATCCTCTTTGCTTATGCCTCTCTCTCTCTACTATTTTGACTCGTTGATAAGCTTCCTCAGACGCGTCTTTGGCTCTTGCCCTCTTAGTAGATTCTTCTTTCAACTTGTTCTTCAGCTCTACAATCTCCTCTGTCATTTGTTCATTCTCTCCTTCAGTGTGGACCAGCTTCCCTTCGACATTATTCAGACGTTCATCTCAATCTTGGATCTCGTTGTCCTTCTGTGCCATTGAGGTCTGTTGTTCAGCTACTATCTCTCTCAACTCCTCGACGATATCCTGAAGTTCTACATTACGGTCGTATACTTCATCGTACATACGGGTGACGATCGAGTAAAGTGGAAGCCCTTCTTCCTGGTCATCCTTATCCTCATCCGACTGTGGCAGCTCAACGGGGTCCTCCTCATCCGTCTCTATCTCATCATGTAAAGCCCCCAAATTCAGGTACTTGAAACCCAAACTCGGTGCTTCACGATACCATTTCTATGAGCGGAATAATACTAATAATAATAACAATAATATAAAGATCAACTTAATTTACATATCATTAGAGTCTAATCCCCAGGTACGAGACCTTTAAGTACATTCCTTACAACACATGATAATAAATAGATATCATACTTGTCTTAATAAAGTTAACTATTACATAAAATAGCATTGCACTCATTCAGCAACTTTTCCTTTCCCTTTATTCTTAGCCGAGCCTTTTGCTTGTTCACACTTAGCTGAAAACATTTAAATTAAGCAATGACGAGCATTTGAGTGCCCAGCAAGTAATATCAATTATATATATATATATATAAGCTGAAAGAATTTAAATGTTTCTTTATACTATCCTTCTACAACAAATCAATAGTTGTGAAGTAATCTGAACCGATAATAATAACATAACAACCCTCTTTCAAATTTTTGAAACTATGTACTGACTATAAATAGGGTTATGGTGACATACTATGAACATTGTTTTCATTTTCGAAAAGGTTTAGCAAAACTTCATCCGCAAACCGTCATAACTTACGGGCATGGAAGGTGATCAGCTCGTTGTACCCTGTATTGATCAATACTACATTGCAAGAACGATGTTATCGTTCACTCTGTCTACCTTGGGTGCATAAAAGGTTTTCCCATGTACGGGATGTTCATACTTGTCGGGGTTCCAGACCAAAGGTTTTATCTTGTTCAATAATAATCTATAATTCAACATATATATACGGGTAATTAACAAAGGTGTATCAACATGTGATTAAATACAATGATTATCCAAGTGGGAACACTTGTATAACCATTTATAGAAATTAATGAACAGAATATATATCTGAATTACCATATACTAACATGTTGATAATCAATGGGCGTATATAATGTAGGGTTAATAATTTGTACAGTAATAATATAATTCTGAAACATTCTTACTCATGTCCATTGCATAAAGAAAATGCAAAGGTAGGATATTTGTCTGATCTGCTGCTTACAAAATGCAACTTAGTTTTATCTTTTATATCTCAACCTATAATTAATCAGATCATTCGTTTGATTAGAACAATATACCATAACACATAGTACTGCATTTCGCAGTCAGCACATAACCTAATCACATTATGACTCATATTTAACAGTCATTGGATCACAAACAAACATTAACACAATCAAAATATCTAAGTCCAGATCAATTTTTGAAACACGTCGGTGTACAGACAGCTTTATCGTGTAATAATCGAGTCTAAGACTCTATCCTGTATCTCAATATCCATAAGTATCAGTCATATTATTTTAAATGACTCAATAAATATTTATTATAATTTATCATGAATTTTCAAACACCGAAATCATTATTAAATGATTTAAATACCCAACAATTTTATTATCATTAATATTATAATATTAATGAAACTATTGTCAAAATATTAAAGTTATTTATAATAACTTAGAATATTTTAAAGTATTAATATTACCCTTAAATGATTTTTAAAACATTTAAAATCATTTACAAATAATTACCATTAATATTAAAATATTAATGTACTATTCCTTAAAATATTAAAAGTTATTAAGTATAACTTAAAATATTTTTAATTCATTTATATCCTTTTAAATGATCTTTAAATTAATAAAACCATTTTTAAACCATTTATTTAATATAATTATTAAATAAAATTAATATCATTAATACTAAATTAATATCATTAATATTAAATTATTAATGAAATTATCCTTTAAATATTAAAAGTTATATTTTATAACTTAAAAAATTATAACACTTTATTTTCATTTAAAATAATTTTTATAATAATAAAATCATTTTTAAACTAAATTATTTAATATAATTATTAAATAACTCTAATATCATTATTAATAATTAATTAATGAAATTCACCTTTAAATATTGAAAGTTATATTTTATAACTTAAAATATTTTAAATACCTTATTATTATTTAAAATGATTTTTGATATAATAAAATCATTTTAAATTATTTATTTAGTTCATTTATTAAATATCTAAATTATCATTAATATTAATTTATTAATGACTTTCACCACAAAAAATATTAAAAGTCATTAAAAATAACTTAAAATATTTTCTTATACCATAATATAATTTTAAATGATTTTTCAAATATTAAATCATTTTAAATAATTTATTTAATATAATAATTAAATAAATTAAATACCTTTAATATTTCAAAAATATTAAATATTTATGAAATATATTAAAAATAATTAAAACTATTTTTCGACTTTAAAATAATTTTTAATAATTTATTATGTATTTTTAATAATTAAAAACTAATTTTCTATAATTATTTAATAAAATATAATTTTTATAAATAAATCATCACTAAAGACCACCTATAGCGGCAGGATCCGTCATATTATAGGTGTTCTTCATGTTCATCATGAAAACCCAGATCTTCATACACAGTTTCGAGTAAGCAACTTTGACCATGAATAATTCATCACACAAAGTGTTTCTGGACATGTTGATCAGATCGTGTAGTACTAATACAAGAATACAAGATCCAACAACAAACATAATCATAATATATACCAATTGAAAGATCTAAGAGCCTAAAGTAGCTGTCAGAGATGTTCTTCATTTCTGGGTTTGCCCAGAAATGAAGAAACGACTGTCTTGCCTACTTTGGGCTTCCTGTTTCTTGCAATCCTGATGTTTGTTTATGTGATTTAAGACTTCCAGATTGTAGACAACATGTAAGGATACAACTCTATTACATAACATCGATCTAAGAACAGCACAGTGAGCAGATAAGGTCCGGTCAAACCATGTCAGGCAACACATTCATTTATTTTCTTGTTTACCCAAAAAATAGAAAATGTGTTCATCTTGGCTTGTTTCACCGGCTGCTATGTCCAATCTGTCTATCATTTAACTAATATTATGGTATGAACATGTACTACACATACCCAGCTACCATTTAGCCACAACAACAACAACAATACAACAAACAGAAGCAAGATCTAGTCGATTTAAAACGCTGTCAGGCTGTTTCTGGGCAGTTTCTGGGTTACCCAGAAACGCCCAATCATGGCCGGTCAACGACTTTTGACCTCGATTATCTTGCAACCTGTTTAAGATATGAACTTGATTCAAGTTCCAGCTTAAAGATCTAATAGCATACTACAAGATTAAAGCATTAAACAACAAAATTACATGACAGACTGACATCTAAAAGGTCTGACATTCATTGTCAGACAACAAAAATTTATTTTTCCAGATTTTGAAGAAAAACAAATCTAAGCCTCTAGATCTTATGGATCTAACATCTAGCAACCCAGATCATCATTATACACTACTAACAACATATTAAAACACATAATCATAATATTTAACAACAGATTTATGGTCAGATTTCATGGCTAGGGTTTATACCTTTGCTTTGTTCAATCTTGATCTAAAGGTTCTGATTTGATATAGATGTTAGTGGGGCTGGTATTGGGGACTGATAAGCCTTATAATTTCATAGGTTAAAGAGAAAGAGGGACTTGGTTGAGTACAAGTGAGCAAATAAGCAAAATGAGGCTTTCTCTTTCTCTTCCAATCTATTAATAGAAGTCTAAGGTGCATATATTAGTGATATAGGTGGCTGATTGCTGCTATGTTAGTCACATGGGGTTGTTGGGTTTGGTTACCAACTTCCTCTAATGTCAAAACCTATACATAGCTTCTTTAATGCACAAAAGGGTATAATAGTCATTTGTATTGTAATTTTAATGGCATAAATATAAACTTAGTAAACCTTTAGGGTTTGACCCATAGGGTTTGACCCTTAGGGTTTAACCCTAAGTTTTAGCACATAGCATTTGTCATATCTAGCTATTAGGGTTTACACAAAATAAAAAAAATTAGTTTCTAAAATTTGTAATTAGGGTTTTCTTAATTAGATTAGGGTTCTAATTATACATGACCATTAGGGTATTATATACTAATTATAATTATCCTTGCTAATTTAGTAATTAGGGTTTATAATTTTGGTAATTAGGGTTGCCAAATCACCATTAGGGTTTATAATTCAAACATTAGGGTTTCTAGAAATTAATATATCTAAATGTTAATTAGGGTTGACCTAATTAACCATAAAATCATATAACACAGATATATAATAGTCTTAAACTCACAATTAAGTTTCAATTTAGGGTTTCCCACAATAAAACTAGGGTTTTCAAGTACTGCACCACAATTGACCAACCATTGACAATTCACATTCATACAGTACATATTTATAGTACTGAAAAATCAAAATATAATTAATATTATATTATTATTCTCATGCCTTTATTAAAATCCAAAATTAGGATTTGGATTCCACATCTGATTCATCTGCCATACTTAACATTATTCATTAAGTTAAAATAATTAACTTAATAATACATACTAAAATTCATATAATAAAATAATTATTATATTTATTCTAAAAATCATTTCATATATTATTTAAATAATATAATAATCTTATTTTCATGGAAAATAATTAATAAAAACATTTCTATTATAAAATTAATTATTATAAGAATATAATTTATAATGATCAATAAATCTAAAATAAAATCATTTGAAATTATTCATGTAATAAATATATTTTATATTCATCACATAAATACATACACATTATCTTGGTACATATTCCCCATATTTATTTTAATAAATAAAAAAAATTATACGCAAAATTTCTAATTTATTTGTATAGAAAATATCTGGTTGTTACATTCACCCTTCCTTATAAAGATTCCGTCACCGGAATCACCGATTAAAAACCAATACATACAAGGGTACATAGCCTACACAATCATTTTAAGTAGATCTCGATCATAAATCATCGTACTGATCTTTAACTTATTCACGTAAAGCTTGTCTATCTTATTCAACGGAAATTTGATTTCTAAAAGAACTCAAATTCCTCCTTCAAATTTTTTTTATAAAATAATTTACTATATATAGGAAAATCATGTATATAAAACAAATAAAAGTTATAGGAATAATACCTGGAGTTGCACCACCAGCTGCTATGGTATCCTGGACCGTCATGTTGAAAACCCTTGCAGTAGATTTGGTTGGCTTGCTCGATGACATTGTTCCCGTGATTGCTAAAGTCCCGCAGCCCTTGCCCGTGTTCACACTCCCTGTCTTCATTCTCCTTTTTGGGCAATCCTTCACCCTATGTTCCATCGACCAGCAGATAAAACAGCCAGTATTCATTCTTGGATTGGGGCAGTTGGTAGAGATATGGCCCTCCTGCCCGCACTTATAGCATACGAACTTCCCTTTCAGACCTACCCCAGAGTGGTTCTTTCTACAGTTTCCACACTGCACAACATGCTTCTTAACTCCTTCATGTTTCACCTGCACACTTCTAAAATTGCTCCCCTTCCTTTTGCTACTACCACTTTTACTTCCATTAATAACTTCCATCTTCCCAGCTCCTTCAACCTTACCTTTGTTCTTCCTCTCCTTGTTGTAGAGGCTCATGGCCTCACTTCCATCCTCAGCTATAATCGCTTTCTCTAAAAGTGCTGCAAATGTAGGAATCTGCAACACTGCCACCTTGTTATAGAGCCAGGGTTTTAATCCCAGCTTAAACCTCCTTGCTTTCCTAGCCTTCGTATCAACTTGATGCGGAGCAAACCTAGCCAACTCATTGAACTTTGCGGCATATTTCGCAACTGATATATCCCCTTGCTTCAATTCCAGAAACTTCACCTCCATCCTAGCCTGCATACTAGCTGAAATATAATTTTCAAAAAATAGCGTCTTAAACCTATCCCATTTAACTACACCTTCTCATGCCCTCGCCTGATTCGCTTACCACCAAAAATTTGCCTCACCCTTCATCATGTAGGTGGAAAAAGCGACCTTTTGCCTCTCAGCTACCCTAGCTATCACAAATGCCTTCTCAATCTCCTTAACCCAGGTTTGGGCTTCTACAGGGTCAGTTGTACCTTTAAATTTTGACGGTCCTACAGCCTTAAATTCTTTAAAATTCTCCAAGCGATTGTCTGGCTGGTTCCTTGCGGCGGGCATTCCTTGCTGCATAGCTTGTGCTACCATGTTTACAAAATGCTGCACTGGGTCTGCTTGTTGTTGTCCCTCAACGTTATTGACAGATTCTTCTGCCCTTTGATGTCGAGTTTGACGTCTTGGCGACATTATCTGGTTAACTAAACATAATTTAACTTACATTCTAAATCTTATCACATAAGTTTAATATATTAAACTTGTTTCATTTCTCAAACTTAGATTCAATAATTTCAAAATACTTTACATATCACACCATATAGTGCTTTAAACATCAGTAATCCCTTTGTGACTACAAAAGTCGGGATTTACAACCTTGACCAACATAAAAGCTGAGAATATTTCATTACACAGACATACTAAGCACACATATTATATTAAACAGACCTATACAACAGAACCTATACTACTTATTTACTAAGCATTTTCCTTGGACAACCCTTTGCCTGATGATCTTCCATTCCACAAACAAAACATGCACCTGGTTTATAGTCGGGACAATACAGAGTGGTATGTCCCTCATAGCCGCAAAGATAACAGATTCTTTTCCCTTTCTTCTTATCGGGTTTTCCTAAGTCATGGTCTTCTATCTTTCTTTTTCCCTTATTACTCGGAGCTGCACACGATGTGTTGCTTGAGGCTCCCATCTGATCAATTTGGATTTTAAGCTTATCCCGCTCTTCCATTGTTTCGATTAACTACTGACGCAGTTGACTATTAAGTAGCTTTTCTATCTCCCACAACCTTTCCAGAGAAGAAACCTTGTTCCTCAAATTCTGCACCTCCGTTGTTGTTGGATCAGCTTCAACTTTAGTGTCTGAATCACTATCTGTCAGTTCCACCATTTTTGGATCTGGTACTATGTTTTCCATGATAACCACCTCATCCAAATTAGTTTCATTGTAAGCCTCTATTTCAGATATTGGCTTCGATATTGGCTCGGGTGAATGGATCTGATCCTTCTTCAAGTTATAAGCATACAACAAACCTTTTCCATCAGACATCTTCACACATAAATTATCCTGATTAGCATATAGTATATACACATAACAAATAGTAGTTTCATATAAGTTATCTTTTATTTTGTTTAACGATGAATTTATTCAATTCATCTCTTTTTTAAACTCTATATGAGTTATTTATATTTTCAACGTTTCCCTCTGTCCCAAGGTTATAGCCTAAGGTCTAACCCACCTAAGGTTTCTAACCCTATAGCTCTGATACCAACCGGTAACTTTCATGGTGCTTCCAACCATAGCACCTTACAGGGGTACCTATCAGCTTCCCACCGACTTACTCGGCGTCCCCTACGGAGAGTCTGGCTTCGGTGCATTCCACACAAAGAAGTCACCAACGAAAGGCTCGGGGCTCTTCGCAAATTCATGCTTATAGCTCTGATACCAACCTGTAAAGCTCCCAAATTCAGGTACTTGAAACCCGAACTCGGTGCTTCACGATACCATTTCTATGAGCGGAATAATACTAATAATAATTATAATAATATAAAGATCAACTTAATTTATATATCATCAAAGTCTAATCCCTAGGTACAAGACCTTTAAGTACATTCCTTACAACACATGATAATAAATAGATATCATACTTGTCTTAATAAAGTTAACTATTACATAAAATAGCATTGCACTCATTCAGCAACCTTTCATTTCCCTTTATTCTTAGTCGAGCCTTCTGCTTGTTCACACTTAGCTGAAAACATTTAAATTAAGCAATGATGAACATTTGAGTGCCCAGCAAGTAATAGCAATTATATATATATATAAGCTGAAAGAATTTAAATGTTTTCTTTATACTATCCTTCTACAAAAAATCAATAGTTGTGAAGTAATCTGAATCGATAATAATAACATAACAACCCTCTTTCAAATTTTTGAAACTATATACTGACTATAAATAGGGTTATGGTGACATACTATGAACATTGTTTTCATTTTCAAAAAGGTTTAGCAGAACTTCATCGGCAAACCGTCATAACTTACGGGCACGGAGGGTGATCATCTGGTTGTACCCTGTATTGATCAATACTATATTGCAAGAACGATGTTATCGTTCACTCTGTCCACCTTGGGTGCTTAAAAAGTTTTCCCATGTACGGGATGTTCATAATTATCGGGGTTCCACACCAAAGGTTTTATCTTGTTTAATAATAATCTATAATTCAACATATATATATATATATATATATATATATATATATATATATATACGGGTAATTAACAAAGGTGTATCAACATGTGATTAAATACAATGATTATCCAAGTGGGGACACTTGTATAACCATTTATAAAAATTAATGAACAGAATATATATCTGAATTACCATATACTAACATGTTGATAATCAATGGGCGTATATAATATAGGGTTAATAATTTGTACAGTATTAATATAATTCTGAAACATTCTTACTCATATTCATTGCATAAAGAAAATGCAAAGGTAGGATACTTGCCTGGTCTGCTGCTTACAAAATGCAACTTAGTTTTATCTTTTATATCTTGACCTATCATTAATCAGATCATTCCTTCGATTAGAATAATATACCATAACACATAGTACTGCATTTCGCAGTCAGTACATAACTTAATCACATTATTATACATATTCAACAGTCATTGGATCACAAACAAACATTAACACAATAAAAATATCTCAGTCCAGATCAATTTCTGAAACACATCGGTGTACCGACAGCTTTATCGGGTAATAATCGAGTCTAAGACTCTATTCTGTATCTCAATATCCATAACTATCAGTCATATTATTTTAAATGACTCAATAAACATTTATTATAATTTATCATGAATTTTCAAACACCAGAATCATTATTAAATGATTTAAATACCCAATAATTCTATTATCATTAATATTTAATTAATATTAAAATATTAATGAAGCCATTACCAAAATATTAAAGTTATTTATAATAACTTAGAATATTTTAAAAGTATTAATAATACCCTTAAATGATTTTTAAAACATTTAAAATTATTTTCAAATAATTACCATTAATATTAAAATATTAATGCTCTATTCCTCAAAATATTAAAAGTTATTAAGTATAACTTAAAATATTTTAATTCATTTATATCCTTTTTTAAATGATTTTTAAATTAATAAAACTATTTTTAAACCATTTATTTAATATAATTATTAAATAAATTTAATATCATTAATACTAAATTAATATCATTAATATTAAATTATTAATAAAATTATCCTTTAAATATTAAAAGTTATATTTTATAACTTAAAATATTTTTAAACAATTTATTTTCATTTAAAATGATTTTTATAATAATAAAATCATTTTTAAACTAAATTATTTAATATAATTTTAAATAACTCTAATATCATTATTAATAATTATTTAATTAAATTCACCTTTAAATATTGAAAGTTATATTTTATAACTTCAAATATTTTTAAATACCTTATTATTATTTAAAATGATTTTTTATATAATAAAATCATTTTTAAATTAATTATTTAATTCATTTATTAAATATCTAAATTATCATTAATATTAATTTATTAATGAATTTCATCACAAAATATTAAAAGTCATTAAAAAGAACTTAAATATTTTCTTATACCATAATATAATTTTAAATGATTTTTAAATATTAAAATTATTTTTAAATAATTTATTCAATATAATAATTAAATAAATTAAATACATTTAATATTTCAAAAATAATAAATATTTATGAAATATATTAAAAATAATTAAAAACTATTTTTTAGACTTTAAAATAATTTTTAATAATTTATTATGTATTTTTAATAGTTAAAAACTAATTTTCTATAATTATTTAATAAAAATATAATTTTTATAAATAAACTATCATTAAAGACCACCTATAGCGACAGAACCGTCGCTATAGGTGTTCTTCATGTTCATCATGAAAACCCAGATCTTCATTACGCTTTAAAAGCAACTTTTAACCATGAATAATTCATCACACAAAGTGTTTCTAGACATGTTGTTGATCAGATCGTGTAGTACTAATACAAGAATACAAGATCCAACAACAAACATAATCATAACATATACCAATTGAAAGATCTAAGAGCCTAAAGTAGCTGTCAGAGATGTTCTTCATTTCTAGGTTTGCCCAGAAATGAAGAACAGTACGACATGCCTACTTTGGGCTTCCACAACTTGCAATCCTATTGTTGTTTATGTGATTTAAGACTTCCAGATTGTAGACAACATGTAAGGATACAACTCTATTACATAACATCGATCTAAGAACAACATAATGAACAGATAAGGTCCGGTCAAACCATGTCAGGCAACACATTCATATGTTTTTTGGGTTACCCAGAAAACAAAAAATGTGTTCGTCTTGGCTTGTTTGACCGACTGCTATGTCCAATCTGTCTATCATTTAACTTATATTATGGTATGAACATGTACTACACATACCCAGCTACCATTTAGATACAACAACAACAACAATACAACAAACAGAAGCAAGATCTAGTCGATTTAAAACGCTGTCAGGCCGTTTTTGGGTTACCCAAAAACGCCCAGTCATGGTCGGTCAACGACTTTTGACCTAGATTATCTTACAACCTGTTTAAGATATGAACTTGATTCAAGTTCCAGCTTAAAGATCTAATAGCATACTACAAGATTAAATCTTTAAACAACAAAATTACATGACAGTCTGACATCTACAAGGTCTGACATTCATTGTCAAACAACAAAAATTTATTTTTCCAGATTTTTAAGAACAACAAATTTGAGCCTCTAGATGTTATGGATCTAACATCTAGCAACCCAGATCATCATTATACACTACTAACAATATATTAAAACACAGAATCATAACATCTAACAACAGATTTATGGTCAGATTTCATGGCTAGGGTTTATACCTTTGCTTTGATCAATCTTGATCTAAGAGTTTTGATTTGATATAGATATTATTGAGGCTAGTATTGGGGACTGATAAGCCTTATAATTTCATAGGCTAGAGAGAAATAGGGACTTGGTTGAGTATAAGTGAGCAAATGAGCAAAATGAGGCTTTTTCTCTCTCTCACAATCTATTAATAGAAGTCTAAAGTGCATGTATTAGTGATATAGCTGGTGGCTAATTGCTGATATGTTAGTCACGTGGGGTTGTTGGGTTTGGTCACCAACTTCCTTTAATGTCAAAACCTATACATAGCTTCTTTAATGTTCAAAAGGGTATAATAGTCATTTGTATTGTAATTTTAATGTCACAAATGTAAACTTACCAAACCCTTAGGGTTTGACCCTTAGGATTTAACCCTTAGGGTTTAACCCTAAGGTTTAGCACACAACATTTGTAATATCTAGCAATTAGGGTTTGCACAAAATAGAAAAAAAATTAGTTTCTAAAATTTGTATTTAGGGTTTTCTTAATTAGATCAGGGTTCTAATTATACATGAACATTAAGGTATTATATATTAATTATAATTATCCTTGCTAATTTAGTAATTAGGGTTTATAATTTTGGTAATTAGGGTTACCAAATCACCATTAGGGTTTATAATTCAAACATTAGGGTTTCTAGAAGTTAATATATCTAAATGTTAATTAGGGTTGACCTAATTAACCATAAAACCATATAACACAGATATATAATAGTCTTAAACTCAGAATTGAGTTTCAATTTAGGGTTTTCCACAGTAAAAACTAGGGTTTTCAAGTACTGCACCATAATTGACCAACCATTGATAGTTCACATTAATACAGTACATATTTATAGCACTGAAAAATCAAAATATAATTAATATTATATTATTATTCTCATGTCTTGATCAAAATCCAAAATTAGGATTTGGATTCCATATCTTATTCATCTGCCATACTTAACATTATTCATTAAGTTAAAATAATTAACTTAATAATCTGTACTAAAATTCATATAATAAAATAATTATTATATTTATTTTAAAATAATTTCATATATTATTTAAATAATATAATAATCTTATTTTCATGGAAAATAATTAATAAAAATATTTCTATTATAAAATTAATTATTATAAGAATATAATTTATAATGATCAATAATTCTAAAATAAAATCATTTGTAATTATTCATGTAATAAATATATTTTATATTCATCACATAAATACATACACATTATCTTGGTTCATATTTCCTATATATATTTTAATAAAAAAAAAAAATTATACGCAAAATTTTTGATTTATTTGTATAGAAAATATCGGGTTGTTACACATCATCCTCATCAGGTAAACCCTCATGCTCAACCACTATGACCAACAAAGATGTTTCCCGTGGCAGTAGTTGTTCCCAAACCACCTGAATATCTCGAGGCTCTTCCTCTCTAGGTATCTGGGATCATTCCTCCCTAGCCTGACTAGATTCTCCTACATTAGCCATCCTGACAACCAAAATTTTAAGTTTTAATTACTAATCATTACTACTCAACACTCACGAGCACATAAGTTACAACCACATAAGAACATAAGTGTTTTATTACTTCTTTCTTAAAAACTCGATAAGAGTTTATTACCACTATCTTTTCAAAGGTTACTTCTTAAGGCTTTTCCCCACCTAAGGTTCATAACCTAAGACTTTGATACCAACTTGTGACACCCCTAAATCTGGGTATTCATTTCCACCAGATTTAGTGTTCACTTGATAAAAACATGCATATCTAACTACCTAAATATAATAAAGTTTAATAATAAACCTTCCCATTAAAGGGTTACATCAATAAATCCAACAAAATCTCTCAGGTTATCTAACCTTTAATTACAAACATCATATGCGGAAAATTAAATAAATACATCATCAAATTAAAATAAAGTTCAACAAAATAATAGTCAACAGTTTTACAAGTCTTCAAAACTTGCTTATCTTCCCTTTCCCTCTACCGGTTGTAGGTTCATCAACCTTCTCGACTTTAGCTGAAATTTTTATAAGCAAGAGTGAGCAAACAATGCTCACTTGAAATGACAATGAATAAAACTTTATAACAACTGCCAAATAATAGGCTCAATAGAACTGAACACTATGCTCTATCAATGATAATCAAAATCTGAAATATATATATCTGAGGGTCATAAGAACACGAACTATGTCCATAGTTGTAAGTAATCTTTCAAATTAAACTTTAATAGTCATCAGACTATAACGACTCCTCGTACTTAGGGAGATCAGCCCTTTATACAATGTATTGTGCACAAACATTTCAACGCTATGCGTAAATTACTCCCTATAATAGGGTTGTTCATCTCAGCATTTAGAATACGAGTCCGCACCAAAGTAAATTTGGTTTGGATAGGCTTCAAGGTAATTTAGAGTTTACGAACATCAACTAAGGATTAGTTGAATAAAAATGTAATAACATTATGCTATAGAATAAATCATAAGTGAATCAACATTGTATACTAAGATCATGCTTTAGGAATAATCTAAGAGCATAAGTATTGAATAACATAACATACCTTTCTTTGACAATGTTAAGATAAGGTTAAAACCTTATTTAGAGTTGAGTCTTAAGAATGCAAAACAAATAGTAAGTTGAACGATAAAACTTGCTCAACATTAGTGTATCAGAATGTAGAAATTTGCATGATAAATAACAAGTCAAAGATTGGCTCAATATCAAGAGATAATGTTTAGGAGCTTGCACGATATAATTAGGGTTAAGAAACTTGTACAAAGAAAGCTTAGAGTTAGAAAACTTGCTCAATGCATCAATAAAGGTCTAAGCACTTGCACGATTATAAAAGTAGAGTTAGAGAATTTGCCTCGTGCGTAGGTTAAACAATCACTACTCATGTTCACCACAAGTCCAACACATACCATATGTATTGATGATACACATTAGTTACACTAATATTAGCTTCAAGATTTTCTTTCCCACTTTTAGTATAGTTCACTAACTAAGTTTAAGTTTAAACAACATCACATCTTTTCATGAACATCACATTTTAGCTCTATTATAATCAATTAAAATGCCATGTCATTGCACCATGTACACATAAAAACTTAATATAACATCCTATTACATGTTCAACATGTTATCATTATGTTATACTAAAACACAAAGGATTGCACTTGCATTCGTGCATCCCGACGCCCTCCGATTGCCTCTAAATGCACAATTATCCTAAAGATGGCCATTTTGAGCCTTCATAACGACATCAAATTAAAAATCTTAAAGACTTAAAGTTTTAGGCATATTCGTCTTCGTTCCGAATCATCTTGAATCGCATCAATCGGAGCTCGTATGAAAAGGTTATGCTCATTTTAGTAAAACATGTCCGGTTAGTTTTTTTTTCCAAAATTCGACTAGGCAGACTACCCTTCCCCCCCACCCCCCCATCGGGGCGGGGGTTTTTGTACTAGGGGGGCTCGCCGAGGCGGGGGTCCCTTCTGCGTTTTTGCGATTTATGCTCTAGAACACTACGGAAAGCCAAATTAAGACGACAAACTCCTTTCTAACAACCATACCAACATACCCAAGGTGTAATATGTTTATAGAAACATAAACTAATATTTTTAACACGTTTCTAAGCACCTAAACAACATAAACATCAAGATTACAACCTTTAATTTTCATTATTTTTGCTAAAACTTCACTTTTTGAAAGTTTTAGTGAAAATCATCACTGTGATTTTGTTTTTCAACCAAAACAGTTAATTCAACATACTATGTTTTAGTTTCTTCATCTTATTTCAAAATCAATAGTCAATTGATATGTTATACAAAGAATTAAACCTCAATTTTAATTTAAACTAAGTTATCTTCATATATTTTCATACCAATTCACTATAACATGATTTCTTTCGCAAATAATTACGTAACATGAATTAATTTACTATAACTCATCTATAATCTTATGAAAACAATTTTATAACACCCAATTATCATATAGAAACTATATATATAACAAATAATTAACCTTCACATAAACTTTTGCAGAGAATTCTCTTGAATAGAATAAAACTAAAACTTTTTAAAAAGTAAGAGTAAGATGATACCTTAGTTTTTGAAGATGATATTTACCATTTGATTATCAAGCTTCCTTCCCCAAAATTGCTATCTCAAAATCTCTCTGGAATTCTCCCAATTCTCTCTCAACTTTTGTTCTTCTCTTCTTTTTCTTCTTCTGAGTTCTTTCTATCTTACGTACATAGATTATAACGTATATGATATAATATAAAATAATTGTATAATATAAATATATCTATTAACTGACATCATTTTTTTTTGGAAACTCAAAAGCCATAAGGCTTGTTTGGCTAACTACCTTAAAATTAAGCAATTAATTCTTATGCCTTGTTTTCTAAAATATATTTAAATTAAGGACTTAACATTCATTAAGCCTTGTTTGGTAAAACTGAATTAACCTCCCTTAACTTATTTTAATAACTCCTTTATAATATAGTTTATGGTCACACTTAATTTAATTAGTTCTAATAACACTTTATTAAATAAATTTACCACATAGATCAATACAACAAAATTATAATTTTCTTTAAAATTATAATTTTATTTAATAAATTAACACATCATTTTAATTATAAATTCAAACTAAAATATCGTTATAATAATTCATTTAATTATTTTAAGCTCTCTAACTTAATTATTAATTTAAATTAGAATATTATCTCATGATAATTAATTTTCTCGAACTCATAAAGTATTTATTTAACAAATAAATAATCAAATCAAAATAAACAAATTTTTATTCAATAATAAACGCATCCATTAAATATTTATATAATTCAATAAATATTTAAAATTTATAATTTAAAATTCTGGATTGTTATAGGAGTTGCTAAAAGATGATGGAAATGGTCCCATGAAGTCGATGGCCCAAACATCAAACAATTCGACTTCTAGGATCATATTTAGTGGCATCTCTTGTCGCTTTAATATAATACCAACTCTCTGGCATCTGTCATATTTCAATGAAAACACACATGCATCCTTAAAGAGCGTTGGCCACAAGAATCCACATTAAAGCACCTTGGCTACCATTCTTTCTCTCCCCACAATGTCCACCATAGTCAAATGCATGACATTGGTATAAAATATGCTTCATTTCAACTTCTGGAACGCACCTTCTTATTACTTGATCTCCACACTGTTTAAATAAAAACAACTCATCCCATAAATATTGTTTCACATCATGGAAAAAAAATTCTTCTGCTAACTCGTCAAATGATAAATGATAAACCGTGATAAATGATCAATAACCTGATTTTCTGTTCCTTTTAGGTCCCGGATCTCCAAGTTAAACTCTTATAACAATAATACCCATCGAATCAATCTCGGCTTTCAATCTTTCTTTGCTATCAAGTATTTAATTGCCGAATAGTCTATAAACACGATCACCTTTGTCCCAATCAAATATGAGCGAAATTTATCAAATGCATAAACAACTACTAATAGCTCCTTCTTGGTAGTGGTATAATTTAGTTCGGCATCCGTTAACGCCTTACTAGCGTAGTATATAGCATAAAAAATTTTATCCTTTTATTGGCCAAGAACTGTGCCAATCACAAAGTCGCTAGGATCGTACATTAATTCGAATAGGATACTCAAATCTGGCACTATGATTTCAAGTGCGATAACTAGTTTCTTCTTCAAACATCAAAAGCTTCTAAGCATGCTTGATCAAAGTTGAATGGGACATCCTTCTCCAAAAGATTGTAAAGTGGTTTCATGATTTTGGAGAAGTCTTTTATAAATCTTCTATAGAAACTGAGTATCCATCCAAGAGGCAATAATACTCATGCCCTGCAAGCCTGTCCAACATATGATCTATGAATGGTAAAGGAAAATGGTCCTTACGAGTGGCCTTGTTAAACTTTCTGTAATCCATACACACCCGCCAACCCATAACTGTCTGAGTGGAGATCATTTCATTATGCTCATTCGCAACTACTGTCATTCTCCCTTTCTTTGGCACACATTGAACCGGACTTACCTATGATCTATATGAGATAGGGTAGACAATTCCTGCATGTAACGCCCCAAAATCTGGTCTATCTTCACACCCGGATTTCGTATGTCATGATCCCATCTTCTTCCAAACATACATCATTATATACTAAAATATAACAACATATACTCTCAAATCCCAGGTTCTATAAACCTTATAACCTTTTTTATTACAAATAATTATAAATACATTATTCATTTCATCTTACAAGAGTGACTTTTATCCGCCACCAAGGATACATAACAAGTCTTCAAACTAATCTAAAGTTCATTTAACTTATTATATATTACAAGTCTTCGCTCAATCTTCTCGCTCATCCACATTCTGAATGGCACTTCATTTGTATACCGTCAGCTTGCCCTTTACGGGATCCTTAAGTTCTTCTAACGTCGTTCACTGAAAATGTTTTTTTATTTAAAGCAAGTGTGAGCATTCAATTGCCCAGCAAGTCATAACAGTTGAAAAAACATCTTCAAGAATTCAAACAATCTTTTAAGACTTTAATAACCGAACAAAGGTTATAAAGCAGCTTGAATAATAGGAATAATCTCGATTTCTATCATTTTAAAACAATATTCACTTTAATTTAAAATACTTTCATTCTTCTACCTTTTTCATACACATTATGTCTGGCTAGAATCATTAGCACAGACTTAACAATAACGGATCATATATGAATAGAGCATTCTCTTATTGAACAGTTAAATCACATAACAGTTCATCTCATAGAAACACCGAAGTGTTCACATTGTGGCACAAGACCTCATATGTTTTACCACTTTACACAAATATCGCACATTAGCACATAGATAGAACTTCTCAAATTTAACATCTGAGAAGTTTAAGAAATAAGCATTCATTTAGAATATGAATGAAGTTAGGAAACTTGCCTTACGCCTAGCTACAGCTTACGCTGAACTGCTCATTCCAGTTCCTATGTAGCACATAAGAAAAACAACACATACACTAATTAGTCATGTATATTTGACTTATGCATTAGTTTGCTTAACTTTACTTCCTACGGTTCGCGTTCTTGCAACCTAGGTTTACGCGACCACTTTCATTACCGTTCTACGGCTTCGTGACATACGGAGATGTCTTACTTTTACGTTCATCATCTTTGATGTTTTACATTTTATCTTCTTCTTATTACTTCTCTAAGACTCAACACACATCGCTTCTCTGCTAGTAGTTCATATGGTACTCTGAGTGGTTTTCCACAAACAACAAACAAACAAGTTCCCGTCTCGTCTATACTACCCATAACAGTGAGTTAGATCGGTTGCCAGTTTTGTATATACCTTCCCTCTCTAAAGGAATTGTTTAGCCCAGCTCCCATATGTCAACCATCAAAGGTTACGATTGTACTACAACTTAAACTTATCTTAACTTATTTGAACTATTTAAACTATAATCTTCATTAAGTTAATTTCTCATTCCTTATGGCTTCCTGGCAACTAAATGCCACCCCTCAGGATTCATTCTTATACGACTAATCTTCGGCTTTCATTACTCTTATTATCGTTCATTATAGCTTTCTCGATAATTCATGTCTTACTTAATACTTTCGTTATCCACTACTTGAACCCCATATTCATTAGTCATTCTTATTGTCCAAGCCATACCGTTTGTTGTATGCTAAGATCGCTTGTTTATCGCAACAGCATTGCGTTTGTAGCGTCTATACGCTTTACACATATCTCTCACTATCATGACATAACATCAAAATGTTATTCATTACCCTCGTCGCTCAACGTTTAAGGAATCACAACCATAGCAATCCTCCACGTTCGTTTATCATAACTACGGTCCCCAGATATCGGTTCTGTAATCCGCGTTTACATTCTTTCTTTTTTTTACTCTCATATAACCTTTTCGTTCGACCTTTATTAAAGGTTTAATTCACTAAATTAAGTGTTACATTTGATGAATCTTATGTTCTTTATCTTTCCATACGTTTCCCCCAAGAGTTGAGCAGTTAAAAGTTCTTCTCTGGCTTTTTCCCTACACTGGCGCTGCGGCGCCACTATCCTTTCTATCTCTCGCGCCATGGCATGAGTTTACAGTACCCAGCTCCCTGGTCTGGCGCTGCAGTGCCACCTTACAAGGCATGGTTGGCGCCGCGGTGCCAAGCCCTAACCCTAGAAAATTTCTCTAAGTGTTTGATCCAATTTGAGACGCTTACTTCCCGCTTTCATAACTTATGTGTTATAACTTGGAATGAGGTCATTCCAAAGCCATTCTTTTCCTTATCTTACGTACTTCAATACCCCCTAGACAGAACTTCATTCTGAATCCGTTAATATGCCATTCGATTGGCTTGATCTTCACCCTTTATTCATTTTATGTTTTTAACGCTCTTTGCTTGTTCGTCCATAATTCGGTCATCCAAACTCGGAATTCGTTCGTTCTTAAGTCCACGACTCACATTTTCTATGTTCTCTTATATTCTTATGAAACCCTACACGTTCGGGTTTATTTACTAACTTTTTAATTCTCGTTTGTCTTTTACAAAATTTTCGCCATAACTTCGTTATAGCTAAGTTTTATTTCGTTTTTCATGAACGTTTCTACCGTTCCTAACCAAGCAATATGCATCAAACTTATACGCAATGGTTTTAAACTTGTCCATCAATAACAAATATCCTATGATGGTTTTAAATTTGTCCATCAACAACGTTCTTCGTGTTCTACGCGTGTTCTTCGTTCGTTCTTCATTTTAATCAATATTTTGGATTATGATTTCACTTTTTATTGGAATTTAATGTTATAAATCATCATTCCTTACTTATTACACCTACTTATTGATATAATCCACTCGGATCATTCTAATTCATTACGAATCTTATACTTCCTTAAGAAATTTATTTACTAAACTTCAAATTCTTATTTTCATTATTTTTCATGATTTCAACCATATGAAATCATTCCTAACATCATCTACTTCTTATCTTCATTAAGTTATGTTTTAAACATACAAAACTTTAAAGAAAAATCTAACATAGAAGTTAGGTTTAATACCTTTCCTCTTTATTTTCTTCCGCTAGACAAAACCGGCGATTTGCTAGCTTTTCCATTTCACGAACATTTTCGATCCCAACATTCATGCTCATGCTCTTCCTTCTCCCTCTCCATCTGAATTCTCTCTCTCTTTAGTGTAGGATTTTTCAAAATCTCATTTAAATGAAATCTAGCTTCCTATTTATAGATTTTCCAAAGCTAGGGCAAAATAGTCATTTCATCCCTAACCTCCTTACTAGTCACACCTCCATACTATTCATTACTTACGTGTTAAGTTAACTTAGCCCTTAAGTCTACTTAGCCTTTAAGTTACGTGGTTCCGTCTTTCGGGTTTCGTCCGATAGTTTTAAAAATTACGATTCTCGGAATCCAAATATTTTTGGATATTTTGTCTTTCCTTTACCGATTAACTTTTACGTATTCTTCGAATTTCTGAAAAATTGAAAAACACTTTTTAGCGTTAAGCGTTTTTCTTCACGTTTTATCCTAACGTAGCTAAATGAATAAAAAGTACATAGCAGTACTTTTCGTCATTTTTATTGGCTTACTTAACTTTTCATGATATATTATCGTCAAATCTTTCGACGGAATGTCATTTCGACATACCAAACTATCCGAAAGGCTTAGGTTATTCAAACTCTTACCCTTAGGGTTTCATCGGGTGAATAGTGCTTATTTCGTCTTTTTTCCCGGAAATATTTTATTTCCAGAAAATTTTCATTTTTGTCTTGAACATTATTACTCGTTCAGTCTAGCTCGTAGCCAGAATCCTCCCGACTTATAATCATCTTAGGTTCTAGAACGATTAATAAACACATAACACATAATATTATTAATAAAAATTCATTTTTATTAATAACTAATTCTTTAAACTTAAATTCTGGAAAATCCAAATTTTCGGGTCGTTACACTAAAAACTGTTTTCCTTCACGTTTTACCCTAACGTAGCTAAATGAATGAAAAGTACATAGCAGTACTTTTTATCATTTTTATTTCGTCCGATTTCTGCACGTTTTTCAAGAAAAACTTTTATCGGCTTACTTAACTTTTCATGATATATTATCGTCAAATCTTTCAACGGAATGTCATTTCGACATACCGAACTCTCGGAAAGGCTTAGGGTTTCGTCGGGTGAATAGTGCTTATTTCGTCTTTTTCCCCGGAAATATTTTTTTTCCAAAAAATTTTCATTTTTTGTCTTGAACATTATTACTCGTTCAGTTTAGCTCGTAGCCAGAATCCTCCCGACTTATAATCATCCTAGGTTCTAGAACGATTAATAAACACATAACACATAATATTATTAATAAAAATTTATTTTTATTAATAAATAATTCTTTAAACTTAAATTCTAGAAAATCCAAATTTCCGGGTCGTTATACTAAAAAGTGTTTTCCTTCACGTTTTACCCTAACGTAGCTAAATGAATGAAAAGTACATAACAGTACTTTTCATCATTTTTATTTCGTCCGATTTCTGCACATTTTTCAAGAAAAACTTTTATCGGCTTACTTAACTTTTCATGATATATTATCATCAAATCTTTCGACGGAATGTCATTTCGACATACCGAACTCTCGGAAAGGCTTAGGTTATTCAAACCCTAACCCTTAGGGTTTCGTCGGGTGAATAATGCTTATTTCGTCTTTTTCCCCGGAAATATTTTGTTTTCGAAAAATTTTCATTTTTGTCTTGAACATTATTACTCGTTAAGTCTAGCTCGTAGCCAGAATCCTCCTGACTTATAATCATCCTAGGTTGTAGAACAATTAATAAACACATAGCACATAATATTATTAATAAAAATTCATTTTTATTAATAACTAATTCTTTAAACTTAAATTCTGGAAAATCCAAATTTTCGGGTCGTTACACTAAAAAGTGTTTTCCTTCACGTTTTACCCTAACATAGCTAAATGAATGAAAAATACATAGCAATACTTTTCGTCATTTTTATTTCGTCCGATTTCTGCACGTTTTTTGAGAAAAACTTTTATCGGCTTAATTAACTTTTCATGATATATTATCGTCAAATCTTTCAACGAAATGTCATTTCGACATACCGAACTGTCGAAAAGGCTTAGGTTATTCAAACGCTAACCCTTAGGGTTTCGTCGGGTAAATAGTGCTTATTCGTCTTTTTCCCCAAAAATATTTTGTTTCCAAAAAAATTTCATTTTTGTCTTGAACGTTATTACTCGTTCAGTTTAGCTCGTAGCCAGAATCCTCCTGACTTATAATCATCCTAGGTTGTAGAACGATTAATAAACACATAGCACATAATATTATTAATAAAAATTCTTTTTATTAATAACTAATTCTTTAAACTTAAATTCTAGAAAATCCAAATTTCTGGGTCGTTATACTAAAAAGTGTTTTCCTTCACGTTTTACCCTAATGTAGCTAAATGAATGAAAAGTACATAGCAGTACTTTTCATCATTTTTATTTCGTCTAATTTCTGCACGTTTTTCAAGAAAAACTTTTATCGGCTTACTTAACTTTTCATGATATATTATGTCAAATCTTTCGACGGAATGTCATTTCGACATACCGTCGGAAAGGCTTAGGTTATTCAAACCCTAACCCTTAGGGTTTCGTCAGGTGAATAGTGCTTATTTCGTCCTTTTCCCCAAAAATATTTTGTTTTCAGAAAATTTTCATTTTTGTCTTGAACATTATTACTTGTTCAGTCTAGCTCCTAGCCAGAATCCTCCTGACTTATAATCATCCTAGGTTCTAGAACAATTAATAAACACATAGCGCATAATATTATTAATAAAAATTCATTTTTATTAATAACTAATTCTTTAAACTTAAATTCTGGGTCGTTACACTGCATCTAACCATTTAATGATTTCTGTAAGTCCCCAACTTATTATAAATAAAATTGAATTTCCTCTATTTATTATTTTGAAATAGTAAGGGTTGATTTGATTAATGTGGTTTGTTGTAAGACCCAAACTTTTATGAATAAAGATGATTTTTCTATAATTATCATTTTTGAATATTATGGAATGAATTTGTTATAATGTTATAGTTGTGGGTAGTATTTATAAATTCTGCAAAGTATGAAAGTTGTTATATTCTATTTGATTGGTCGGGGAATATTCGTTTTAGTAGGGAATATTCGTACAACGGCGCAATCATTGGTGGACCTCACAACAGAATTATTGTCGGATTGAGAAAACGACAAAAATATTTTTATGAAAATAACGACGGAAGTTTTACCGTTAATACTATTGAACTACTCGGTAGTAAAAGTACAGTAATACGCATGGTTGCATAGTAGCACACGGTATTGATTATTGATGCTTACCTGAGAAGTCACTCAGTTATACTCAATTATTACTACAGTAATTATTACATCATATCTCTCATATTATTGATTCGATTATTGTCATAGTATCATCTGCATTATTTGATATATTATTAAATCAATAATGTAGACAAAAAAGTTATTCATATTATTAAATTGCAATATTTACAATGTCTAGAAGTTCTGCCAATGAGAGGTTTTGTCACCTAATTGCGCGCCAATAGGGAGAAATCCTTATTGGAATGCCCCCTCTTTCTTGAAAACGACCTGGTTGTTAAATATTGTGAGTTCTGATATTAATAATGAATAAGTTCATGTTGATTATAGATGAATTTGATAGTTCCATTATGTTGGGATTATTGGTGTTAGTTAAAATCGACATCTATTCCGATGATAATTGATGTCTGGGGGTTATATTAATAAATCGGGTAATTTATCGGATAAATGAGCAATTAATTGCTACTAATTCACATGCTTATATAACTATTTATTCACATATGTGTACTATTAAGTCACATTATTTACTATTAGGGGAGGTGGTGCAAGTTTAACAATACTTGCAGGACTAAATTAAAAATGAAAGAAAAGTTGGAGGTATTGTACTGTAATTTTTTGAGCCCCAAAACGTGCAATTATCAAAACTATATTTTTTTATAAATAGAAGCTCATTCTTCCTTCATTTCTCACCAATTCACCAAAGCTATAGAGCATTTATTATAGAGAGAAATTATAGAGAGAAAGAAGAAGAGAAGTCTGCTATATTTCTATTCCAGTATCCAGCTTTATTCTAAGGTAAGGGGTATTATTTATTTTGTATTCATGAAGAGAACTTCTGTTATTCCATTCTTTATTATTCTGTTGGAATAACCTTTATATGCGGGCTACCCTATAATTGGTGAAATTCTTCTGTTATTCCATTCTTTATTATTCTGTTGGAATATCCTGTTTTAAGGCGTTTTCTGTGGGACCGGTTCCGCCTTTTATTATTTTGTTGGAATATCCTATCTCGTTTCGCTTTTACGCCGCACTGGGTTCTCGTCTTTATTATTCATTTGGAACATCCCGCTTGGTGCGTAATTTCGCTTTGACTTCGTTCCGTTATTTATTATTCTCGTTGGAATAACTCATCTATCTGAAGTACCGCATGCATGGTGATTTCGTTGTTATTCCATTCTTTATTATTCTCGTTGGAACATCTTATCGGTCATGCAATTTCACTTTGACCTAGTTCCATTATTTATTATTCTGTTGGAATAACCTGTCTATGCGAAGTACCGCATGCATGGTGATTTCTTTTGTTATTCCATTCTTTATTATACTCAGTTGGTTAAAGTTTTGACTTCTATACTCCATGAAATTAGGTGAATATCCTTGATATTTGCGCTTCATCCAGTATCTTTTCATGGAAATATTATTCTGAGCATTCTTGAATTTTACTCTACAAAGAAGTATCATGTTGACAATTTGGATTTATTAGTTCATAAATAAACTAATTCTTGAACTTGTTTTATTGAATTCTTATATCATTGTCATCATCCTCATGTTTATATATTTTTGAAAGTCATCTATGGCCTATAGTGCATGGATTGACTTGGTATGATTATGACCAGGGATTATTCGGTGTAATCATGACCGTAATGTTATAAATGATGTGGTAAAAGTCCTCATTGGCCCGTAGTGCATTGATGGACAGTTGTTGACATGATCATGACCATTGATGAATACACAAATATCCTTGGCCCGTAGTGCATGGATAATTTATGGTCGTGACCCTAATGAATATCCTTGGTCGTAGTGCAGGGATGATGTGGATTATTTTTTAAGCTGAGTCTAAGCGATAAAAAGTGATGAAAAACCTTTTTAAATCATAAAAGATAGTAGATTTTATTCTCTACTTGACTCTTTTAATGGATTATTCGTTCCGCTGCAGTTAAACTTGATGTCTATTGTATTTTATTAGTTTAACATTGTTGAAGGCTAATGATAATTTATTCTGCATTATCTTAGTTATAATATTTCTTACTGGGCTAGTTGAGCTCACCCTTTCTTTCACTGTTCTCTTCAGGAAATGAGAACGTAGCCAGAATGGAGTGACGGTCCGAGATGGTGTCTTAGTAGCCCTCACTATTCTATAAAATAGTGTGATAATAAATGTAATGACGACTTATTCTGAGAGTGGATATTGTCTAGAAGACAATATTTGTATTAAAACTCACAGCTTTTGTTGTATATTTAAGATTGTATTTGTATTCTGTACCATGTATTTGGCGACTCAGAATAGGTGATGTATACCTATTTTGGGGGCATCACATTAGTTATGGGTAAAATGCGCAAATATCTTAAATAAGCAAGTGGTAAAAATATTCATTGTTGTCGGGGAATATTCGTTTGGTCGTGGAATATTCTTACTGTAATGGAATATTCATACGATGGCGCAGCCTTGTGTGGACCCCATAACGGAAAGCGATTGGATGAAGAAAATGACAAGTATAAGTTTTTTTTAAATAACGGCGTAGTTATTACACGAATAACATCGTTGGAATAACCCTAGGTTAAAACACGATAATATGCGATGTTGCCCTTGCGCATAAGAAGACGCGGTATTGCACCAATTAATGATTCTTACATAAGAAGGCACTACTCAATAATTGTTACAGTAATTAATGTTCAATATTTTATTGATTCAATAATTTCTACGTTAATATTTTATATTATTGTTGTATCAATAATTGTCACTGCACATTATTTCCTTTATCAAATCAATAATTCATATTATTTGAATAATATTATTAGATAGCATTATTGGCAATGTCTAAGGAAGTTCTGTCTAAGGAGAGGTTTGGTCACCTAATTGCGCGCCCAGTAAGGAGAAATCCTTATCGGAAAGCCCCTCTTTCTTGGGAACGACCTGGTTGTCATTATTGTGATTCTGTAATATTATTTGTGAATAATTAATTATTAATTATTGATTTATATGATAAGAAAAATATTTATTTATGTGGATATAAATAGAGGAATTTTTAGAAAAGTGACAATTGTTGAAAATGGATATTTTATATTTTCTAATAAAATAATTCATTTAAATATATTATTATATTTTAATAATATAATAATGGTGATATTTTACAATGAATGTGGGATATATGAATAAATGAGGAGGAAGTATTTTGTTACAATAAATGTTAAAAACATGTTAAACATATTGGTGGGCCCCATTTTGTGACTGAAATTGGATTATAGCCCGTAAAATCGTCCGTATGTGGATTTCGGTCAAGTTCTGCTTGGTATTTTGAAAAACTTAAACTTACAAAGTTGTAGAGAATTGAATTTCCTATGAGATGGACATAAGATTCGTATTTTTCTGATAAAAGGGCTATTTATTATAAATTATTGAAGTTCCAGAATAAATGATTTTTGAAATTTTAAATATTTTTTTAAAGAAAAATGTTTTTTCCATTTTGGTGGGCCCCACTTGCATGTGTTAATTGCTTAAATCAGATGGTAAGGTGTGCGTAGGAAAATTAAATAAAAATATTAACATTTTATTAAATTTTCAACTTTGGTGTTCTAAGTAATTTCCTATAAATAGGATGCTTAGGTTAGAATTGAAAATCACACCAAAAACTGAAGTTTTCACTCTCTATATTATCGAGTGTATTCTTGTGAGTATTTTGATACTTTGAGTGTTGCTATACAAGTTTCTTTCAACACGATATCCGGTATTCTAGTCAGAAGTACTGGCCTTTTGAGGTAAAGGATGTTATTTTTTTTATGATATTATTTCTTTCAATATCATTATGCCGGAATATTGGTAAGATTTTTCTAGTGAAATTCTTGTCTTTTTGTGTCGGGATTACTATTCATGTATACGGCACTATTCACGTATACGACACTATTCAAAAATACGGCATTATTCACAGAAAAATTAAATTTTTGTTCTTTATCCCAGATGTCTATTTTTGATACTATCTTTGATTGTATCCATGTTTTGATCATTATTCTTGAATTGTACTCCACCATAGTATATTATGGGTTATTTTTGAACGTGGATAAACTGAAGTACGAATCCCTAATATTTTTTCTTTTGTCTCACTAGATTCGTTTTCTTTAAAATAATTTTCATCATCCTCAGTCCTAAATGATGATATAACTGAATATCTTTGGCATGTAGTGCAAAGATGAATGATTTTCTGATGAATATCTTTGGCTCGTAGTGCAAAGATGAACATGTGTTGAGATGAAAATGACCAACTGTTTAATATCTTTGGCCTGTAGTGCAAAGAAGAATATTTTATGTATATTGATTGATTTTACCGTGATAAAATATTGATGATGGACTTTTAAATCATAGAAGATAGTAGATTTCATTCTCTACTTAACTCTTCTAATGAATTTTTATTTCAGCTGCGAATATTGATCTAAAACTTGTTGTCTATTATATTCTATCAGATTTTTCCCTGTTGAGGAGTAACGATAATTTGTTCTATATTATCTTAGTCATAATGTTCTTTACTGGGCTAGCTGAGCTCACCCTTTTCCTTTTTGTTCAATTTTTCTTCTCAGGAGGTGAGAATATAGCGAGTACTAGTCGGGGTATGGAATGATGGTTCTAGAAAGTTGTTTAGTAGTCCTCACTATTTTTGTAAAATAATGTATCAATAATTGTAATGATGACTTATTTGAGTGTGGATATTGTCTAGAAGACAATATTTGTATTTAAACCCACTGTTTATGTGTTGTCGTATTTTGCACGACAATTGTATTAATAAAGTTGTAGTTGTTTCTGTACCATGTGTTTGGCAACTCAGAATGGGTGATGTATACCTATTTTGGGGGCGTCATAGTTGGTATCAGAGCTTAGGGATATGGTCTCTGGAGGAGATCGGGGAATAGAACTAGGAGGGGAGAGACGAGTAAATCCTTCACTAGTATGTCCTACCTAAGATTATTTGTTGGTTGGTCAGAGTATAGGGTTATTGTGTTGCATGTCAATTTCTTTAATTAACCCTTGTTTTGTGGTAGTATTTAAGAATGGCAGCTGAAAATATTAATGATGGAGTGAATGAGACCGTGGAAACACCTTTAATCACCAACCAGGAAGGCATGCAACAGGATGGAAATGTTCCTCTTGTAAACAACACCACTGAGCAGACGATGAATGATGAGATGTTTAGAAGCTTTTTGTGGTTCATGTAAAACCAGACGAGGGAGACTCCTGTTCAAAATGCAGGTAGAAACAATAGCAACGCATAGCTGGTTACTGCTAAGCAATTCAAGGAGTTGGGACCGCTGCAATTCAGGGAAAGTCGGATCGACCAAAAGAAAAATGTGGGTTAAGAAAATTACAAAGATATTTGATGTCTTTGGATGCACGGAGGAACATAAGGTTCCATTCGCCAGCTTTTATGTTCCAGAATGAGAGGCGATTCATCGGTGGAATCATGAAGCGTACCCATCCAGTCGCACTCAACATGTTTTGGGAAACATTTCAGAAGCTGTTCAATGACAAGTACTTTCCTGAAAGTATTCGTCATATGAAGGAGATGGAGTTTATTAGACTGGAACAGGACAACATGATGGTGTCCCTGTACGAGTCAAAGTTCACGGAGTTATCCAGGTTTGCACCTCATTTGGTGGAGAATGAGGAACGTATGACGTGGATGTTTCTGAGAGGTTTGAAACCCAACATACGTCAATATCTCATTTCTCACAAATTTTCTCTATATTCAAATGTTGTCAACAGGGCTCAATTATTAGAGTGAGATAATGAGTACGTTCAACCGAGGACACAAACAGGGTCATACCGGTGACAGCAGTCATCGGAGCAATGATAACCAGTGGGGAGGGAAAAATTCAGACAAAATCGATAACCACTCTGGTGGTAATCGTGGCCATGATAATAGAAGAGGCGAGTCAAGTGGAAATTTCAAAAAGAGGAGATTCAACAATGACAATGTGAAGACGTCAGCACCAGTATCAACTATTTCTAAGGGAGGAGAACGACCACCGGTCGTATGCTATAAATGTGAAAAAGATGCACATCAGCCCAAACTGTCCACAACATTTCAAGGTATGTTATTATTGTGGAAAGGAAGGATATATCGCTCGAGATTGTACTGTAGCGAAACCATGTCTAGCGGGGATGGTGACTTAAAAGGTTGTCCCAAAAAAGTCAAAGTCAGCGGTTTCTATAAGAGCGTTTGTCTTGACTGGCCAAAATACGAAGAACCCGAACGAGATGATCACGATAAACTCTTGCGAAGTTTATACTGTAAGAACCCAACTTATTATGAATAAAATTAAATTTTCTCTATTTATTATCTTGAAATAATTAGGAGTTAATTTGATATAATGCTTTGGTTATGGGTGAAATGTGCAAATTTTGCAAAATAAGCAAATGGTTATAAAATATTCATTTTTGTCAGGGAATATTCATTTGGTCGTGGAATATTCTTGTTGTCAGGGAATATTCGTACGATGGCGCAGCCATTCGTGGGCCTCATAACAGAATAACAGTCGGATGAAGAAAACGACAAGTTTGAGTTTTTATAAATAACAACGTAGTTATTACCGTTAACACTGTTAGATTACCTGGTGGTTAAAATACAGTAATACGCGTGGTTGCACAGTAGCACACGGTATTGCACAATATTTTTGAATTATTGATTCTTACGTAAGAAATGCACTACTCAATAATTTTTTCAATAATTACTGTTCAATATTTTATTTTATTGATTCAATAATTGTTGCGTTGATATTTTATATTATTGTTGTTTCAATAATTGTCACTGCACAGTATTTACCATTATCAGATCAATAATTCATATTATTTGAATCATATTATAAGATAGCATTATTGGCAATGTCTAGAAAGTTCTGTCTAAGGAGAGGTTTGGTCACCTAATTGCGCGCCACTAAGGAGAAATCCTTATCGGAAAGCACCCTCTTTCCTGGGAACGGCCTGATTGTCATATTTGTGATTTTGTAATATTATTTGTGAATAATTAATTATTGATTTATATGATAAGGAAATATTTATTTGATATAAATGATGGATTTATTTATGTGGTTATAAATGAAGGAATTAATGTTGAGGTGTTTTATTAGTATTTTTGTCGGAGTGGAGGTATTAAAAATCAAATCACTGTTCTTGAGATATATTGCGTGAGTTATAATTTTTAATCCGACCGTTGGATCATTATGATTTTTTGATATGTTATACATATATAAGTTGAGTATATGTCCACAAATTTTGAACCGTTAAAAATGAATGTATGATTTGTTATGAATTTTAAGAGGTGACTGATACAGAAATTATGTTTATAAATGATTTTGGTGGAAAATTCTAGAATTGAGTGGGCTCCACTTGTGGTTGGTGAAGAAATGTGCGGAATTTTATTTCAAATGTGGTGGGTGGCAATAGTAGCAGGTAAATCCATCAGGTAGCAGGTCAAGTCTGCTTCGGTGAGCTAATATTTTTCTATAAATAGAGGGCTAAGTTATAATTGAAAATCAAACCAGAAACATAAGCTTTTTCTCTTTCTCTCTCTATATTATCGAGCATATTTTGTGAGTATTTAGATACTTTGAGAGTTGTTATTCAGTACAAGTTTTATACAGCCTCATATCCGACGTTTCATTCCGAAGTACTATTTCATTGAGGTAAGGGATGTTATTTTCTTCTTAGATGATATTATTTTTTTCTTCAATATCATTACGCTGAGATATTGTGATGAATTTTATTGTGGAATTTTGACCTTTTTGCGTCGGGATTACTATTCACGTATACGGCACTATTCATAAATACGACACTATTCACCGAAAAATAAAATTTTCTCTTTTTCGTTCCAGATGTCTTTTATGGTTACTATCTTTGATTGTATCCATGTTTTGATCTTTATTTTTGAATTCTACTTCACACTAGGTTATATGAATCCCTAATATTTTTCCTTCTGTCTCACTGGATTCGTTCTCTAAAATGTTTTTCATCATCCTCAGTCCTTAATGGTGATACTTGATGAATATCTTTGGCCTGTACTGCAAAGATGTATGATTACCTGAAGAATATCTTTGGACCGTAGTGCAAAGATGAACATGTGTTGAGATGAACATGACCAACTGGTGATACAAATGAATATCTTTGGCCCGTAGTGCAAAGATGAATATTTGATGCAAGATGTATATTGATTGATGTTATAGGGATAAAATATTGATGATGGACTTCTAAATTCATAGATGATAGAAGATTTCATTCTCTACTTAACTCTTCTAATGAATTGTTGTTTCCGCAGCAGTTGTTGATCTAAAACTTGTTGTCGATTATATTCTATCAGATTTTTCCCTGTTGTAGACTAAAGATAATTTGTTGTATATTATCTTAGTCATAATATTCTTTACTGGGCTAGTTGAGCTCACCCTTTTCCTTTTTGTTCCATTTTCTTCTCTCAAGAAGAGAACATAGCGAGGAACCAAACGGGGTATAGAGAGATGGTCCTAGACAGTTGTTTTAGCAGTCCTCACTATTTTTGTAAAATAGTGCATTAATAATTGTAATGAGGACTTTATTTGGGTGTGGATATTGTCTAGAAGACAATATTTGTATTTAAACTCCCAGTTTGTGTTGTCGTATTTTGCACGACAATTGTAAGAAAGTTGTAGTTGTTTCTTACCATGTATTTGGCGACTCAGAATGGGTGATGTATACCTATTTTGGGGGCGTCACAGTTGGTATCAGAGCTTAGGGATATGGTCTCTGGCGGAGGTCGGGGAATAGAACTAGGAGGGGAGAGACGAGTAAATCCTTCACTACTTTGTCCTACCTAAGCTTATTTGGTGGTCGGTCAAAATATAGGGATATTATGTGATATGTTAATTTGTTTAATTAACCCCTGTTTTATGGAAGTTTTTAAGAATGGCAGATGAGATCGTTAACAATGGAGTCTATAAGACTGTGGAACAACCTTTGATTACCAACCAAGAGAAAGTGCAACAGGAAGGCAATATTCCTCCTATAAACAACACTACCGAGCAAACGATGAATGATGCGATGTTTAGAAGCTTTTGGCAGTTCATGCAAAATCAGACGAGGGGGATATGTGTACAAAATACGGGTGAAAATGATAGCAATGCGCGGTTTGTCACAGCCAAGTAGTTCAAGGAGTTGGGACCACCAGATTTTTGGGGAAAGCTCGATCCGATTAAGGCGAAAATGTGGGTAAAGAAAATTACCAAGATATTCAATGTCTTGAGCTGCACGGAGGAACAGAAGGTTCCATTCGCCACCTTTATGTTCCGTGGTGAGGCGACATCGTGGGATCAAGGGAATCGATTAAACCACCCGCACTCAACATGTCTTGGGAAATTTTTTAGAAAATGTTCAATAACAATTACTTTCATGAAAGTATTCGTCATATGAAGGAGGTAGAGTTTATTAGACCGAACAGAATGTAAACGATGACGGTGTCCCAAAGACGAGGCGAAGTTCATGAGTTATCCAGTTTGCACCTCATTTGGTAGAAAATGAGGAACGTATGACGCAGATGTTTCTGAGAGGTCTAAAACCCGAGATTCGATAATATCTTATCTCTCATAAATTTTCTTTATATTCAGACGTTGTAAACAGGGCTCAATTATTAGAGCGTGATAATGAGTATGTTCAACCGAGGGACCACAAATAGGGTCATACCGGTGATAGCAGTCATCAGAGTGATGATAACCAGCGAGGAGGGAAGAGTACTGACAAAAGCAGTAACCACTCGGGTGGTAATCGTGGACATGATAATAGGAGAGGTGAGTCAAGTAGAAATTTCTAAAAGAGGAGATTCAACAATGACGGGAAGACATCAACAGCAGAACTGGCACCAATAACAAATTCTAGGGGAGGAGAACGACCACCAATTAGATGCTACAGATGCGGAGAGGAGGGACACATAAGTCCAAACTGTTCACAGCCTTCTAAGGTGTGTTTCAATTATGGAAAAGACGGTCACATAGCCCGATTTTGTCCGGTAGCGAAGTCAAGTCCAACTGGGAA
Organism: Panax ginseng; assembly: GCA_020205605.1. NCBI lineage: Eukaryota > Viridiplantae > Streptophyta > Magnoliopsida > Apiales > Araliaceae > Panax > Panax ginseng. The sequence goes on from CM035137.1 coordinate 46,641,454, forward strand.
GGCGGCACCAAAGGCGACTACGGACAAAACAAAGTCAGTGGTTCAAGGAAGGGCATTTGTCGTGACAGGCCAAAACGTGAGAAACCCAAACGAGGTGATCACGGGTAAGCTAATCTTGAACTCTTGCGAAGTTTATACCTTACTAGATACCGGTTCTACCCATTCTTTTATCTCTCTTGCTTGTGCTCAACGTTTAAACTTGACTCCGGAGAAATTGGACTTTAACTTATCTGTTGAAACTCCGTTGGGTGAAACCTTTATTACATCTACAGTTTATAAATCTTGCTTGATCCAAGCAGTCACCATCACATTACCTGTTGATCTTATCTCTTTAAAGATACTTGCATTTGATGTGATTTTAGGGATTGATTGTTTAACTACTCATCATGCCAAAATTGATTATTTTCGTAAGGTTCTTAGTTTTCATATTCCTAACCAACCTGTTACGCAAATTCAAGCAACCAAACCATTGAAGTCAAACACTTTCATATCAAGCCATAAAGCCATTCGTTTATTGAAAAACGGATGTCAAGCTTTCTTAGCCCATTTCATGGATTTAACAAAAATACGTCAGATTTGAATGATATTTCTGTTGTTAGTGAATTTCCAGACGTATTTCCTAAGTGTGATATTGAATTTTGTATCGATTTTGAACCCGGTATAAAACCCATTTCTAAAATCTCATATCGAATGGCTCCTATTGAACTTCAGGAGTTTAAAACCCAAGTACAAGAGTTGGTACCCGAGCCTCTTTCTGGTGACTTCCTTTGTGGAATGCACTAAAGTCAGACCCTCCATAACAGGACGCTATATTTGTGTGGTGGTAAAACGATAGGTGTTATTGTGATGTGATATCCAAGATTGGGATATGAATCATAGTTGAGAGCAACCAAATTCGGTGACCAAAGTACGTAGCTTTTTGGGCTTAGCTGGTTATTATCAGAGATTCGTGGAAGGATTTTCTCGAATCGGTACTCTGTTAACTTAGCTGAGTCGGAAAGATACAAAATTCGTATAGAGCGAGGAATGCGAGAAGATTTTCCAAGAGCTCAAGAGGCGACTCATTTCGGCACCTGTTCTGGCCATACCATCCTAGAAAAGTGAATGTGGTAGCTGACGCGTTGAGTAGAAGATCGTATGCGGGTACGAGTGCGATGTTGTTAACACAAAAACTCATTTTGTACGACTTACAAATGATGGAGATAGAGTTAAAGGCTCCAAGTAACCACATGATGATATCAAACATACCAAATTTAATCGATAAAGTTAAAGCTGCTCAAGCTACGGACACCGGAGCACATGAATATAAAGAAGAAGGTGCATGAAGGCGTTATTCTAGAAGTAAGAGTCGAAGAAGAGAAGAAAGCTCAAACCTTTAAATTATTTGAAATCCTCGATCGAGAAGGAAATGTGGCCTATAGACTCGCATTACCTCCAAGCATGTCTCGTGTTCATAATATTTTTCATATATCTATGCTTCATAAATATGTGGACGACCCAAACCACATTATTGCGTTAGAACCAGATGAGATAGCCAAAGATTTAACGTACAAGGAGGTACCTATCAAGATATTGGATAGGAAAGAGCATATCCTACGAACAAAGGTTATACCACAAGTCAAGGTTTTGTGGAGGAACCATGCTATTGAGGAAATGCCTTGGGAGTTGGAATCGAAAATGAAAGCGAGGTACCCTCACCTTTTCGAAACACCAGGTACGTAAGTCAATTTTGAGGACTAAATTTCATAAGGAGGGGAGGTTGTAAGACCCCAACTTATTATGAATAAAATTAAATTTTCTCTATTTAGTATCTTGAAATAATTAGGAGTTAATTTGATATAATGCTTTGGTTATGGGTGAAATGTGCAAATTTTTCAAAATAAGTAAATGGTTATAAAATTTTCATTTTTGTCGGGGAATATTCGTTTGGTCGTGGAATATTCCTGTTGTCGGGGAATATTCGTACGACGGCGCAGCCATTCGTGGGCCTCATAACAGAATAACTGTCGAATGAAGAAAATGACAAGTTTGAGTTTTTATAAATAACTGCCGTAGTTATTACTAAGTAACATTGTTAGATTACTCGGTGGTTAAAATACGATGTCTACGCGTGGTTGCACAGTAGCACACGATATTGCACAGTATTTTTGAATTATTGATTCTTACATAAGAAAGGCACTACCCAATAATTATTAAAGTAATTATTGTTCAATATTTTATTTTATTGATTCAATAATTGCTGCGTTGATATTTTATATTATTGTTGTTTTAATAATTGTCACTGCACAGTATTTCCCATTATAAGATCAATAATTCATATTATTTGAATAATATTATTAGATAGCATTATTGGCAATGTCTAGAAAGTTCTGTCTAAGGAGAGGTTTGGCCACCTAATTGCGCGCCAGTAAGGAGAAATCCTTATCGGAAAGCACCCTCTTTCCTGGGAACGGCCTGATTGTCATAATTGTGATTTTGTAATATTATTTGTGAATAATTAATTATTGATTTATATGATAAGGAAATATTTATTTGATATAAATGATGGATTTATTTATGTGGTTATAAATGAATGAATTAATGTTGAGGTGTTTTATCAGTATTTTTGTCGGAGTGGAGGTATTAAAAATCAAATCACTGTTCTTGAGATATATTGCGTGAGTTATAATTTTTAATCCGACCGTTGGATCGTTGTGATTTTCGAATATGTTATACATATATAAGTTGAGTATATGTCCACAAATTTTGAGCCGTTTAAAAAGAACGTATGATTTGTTATGAATTTTAAGAGGTGACTGATTCAGAAATTAGGTTTATAAATGATTTTGGTGGAAAATTCTAGAATTGAGTGAGCCTCACTTGTGGTTGGTGAAGAAATGTGCTGAATTTTATTTCAAATGTTGTGGGTAGCAATAGTAGCAGGTAAAGCCATCAGGTAGCAGGTCTTTTTTGCTTCGGCGGGCTAACATTTTCCTATAAATAGAGAGCTAAGTTAGAATTGAAAATCACACCAGAAACATAAGCTTTTTCTCTTTCTCTCTCTATATTATCGAGCGTAATTTGTGAGTATTTATATACTTTGTGAGTTGTTATTCAGTACAAGTTTCATTTAGCATGATATCCGACGTTTCATTCCGAAGTACTATTTCTTTGAGGTAAGGGATGTTATTTTATTCTTAGATGATATTATTTTCTTCAATATCATTATGCTGAGATATTGTTATGAATTTTATTGTGGAATTTCTACTTTTTTGTGTTGGGGTTACTATTCACGTATACGACACAATTCACGTATATAGAACTATTCACAAATACGACACTATTCACCGAGAAATGAAATTTTCTCTTTTTCGTCCCAGATGTCTTTTATGGTTACTATCTTTGATTGTATCCATGTTTTGATCTTTATTTTTGAATTCTACTTCACACATGGTTATTATGGAGTATTATTGAATTTGAATAAACTGAAATACGAATCCCTAATATTTATCCTTTTGTCTCACTGGATTCGTTCTCTAAAATGTTTTTCATCATCCTCAGTCCTTAATGGTGATACTTGATGAATATCTTTGGCCTGTAGTGCAAATATGTATGATTTCCTGAAGAATATCTTTGGCCCGTAGTGCAAAGATGAATATTTGATGCAAGATGTATATTGATTGATGTTACAGGGATAAAATATTGATGATGGACTTTTAAATTCATAGATGATAGTATATTTCATTCTCTACTTAACTCTTCTAATGAATTGTTGTTTCCGCTGCAGTTGTTGATCTAAAACTTGTTGTCGATTATATTCTATCATATTTTTTCCTGTTGAAGACTAAGGATAATTTGTTGTATATTATCTTAGTCATAATATTCTTTATTGGGCTAGTTGAGCTCACCCTTTTCCTTTTTGTTCCATTTTTCTTCTTAGAAAGCAAGAACATAGTAGTAACCAGTCGGGGTATAGAGTGATGGTCCTAGATAGTTATTTTAGCAGTCCTCACTATTTTTGAAAAATAGTGCATCAATAATTGTAATGAGGCCTTTATTTGGGTGTGGATATTGTCTAGAAGATAATATTTGTATTTAAACTCACAGTATGCGTTGTCGTATTTTGCACGACAATTGTAATAAAGTTGTAGTTGTTTTTGTACCATGTATTTGGCGACTCAGAATAGGTTGGGTGGATTGGACCTATTTTGGGGGCGTCACATATACCTTACTAGATATCGGTTCTACCCATTCATTTATCTCTCATGCTTGTGCTCAACGTTTAAACTTGATTCCGGATAAATTAGACTTTGACTTATCTGTGGAGACTACGTTAGGATAAATTTTAATTACATCCACTATTTATAAATATTGTTTAATCCATGTTGGCACCATCACATTACCTGTTGATCTTATCTCTTTAAAGATACTTGCATCTGACGTGATTTTAGGGATTGATTGGTTAACTACTCATCATGCCAAAATTGATTGTTTTTGTAAGGTTGTTAGTTTTCATATTCCTAACCAACCTGTTATGCGAATTCAAGCAACTAAACCACTAAAATCAATCACTGTCATATCAAGCCATACAACCATTCGTTTATTGAAAAACGGATGTCAAGCTTTCTTAGCCCATGTTATGGATTTGAATAAAGACACATCAGATTTGAATAATATTTCCGTTGTTAGTGAATTTTTGTATGTATTTCCTGAAGAACATCCTGGTCTACCCCCAGAACGTGAAGTTGAATTCTTTATTGACCTTAAACCTGGTACAAAGCCCATTTCTAAAACCCCATATCAAATTGCTCCTATTGAACTTCAGGAGTTAAAGGTCCAACTACAGGAGTTGTTCGACATCGGTTTCATTCGTCCTAGTACATCTCCTTAGGGTGCTCCTATTTTATTTGTAAAGAAGAAAGACGGGAGTATGCGACTTTGTATTGACTACTGGGAATTAAACCATGTCACCATCAAGAATAGGTATCCGCTACCTCGCATTGATGACCTGTTTGACCAGTTGCGAGGAGCAAAATTCTTTTCAAAGATCGATATTCATTTTGGATATCATTAATTAAAGATTAGAACTGAGGATATTCCAAAGACTGCCTTTAGAACTCGGTATGGGCATTATGAATTCTTAGTTATGTCTTTTAGATTGACTAATGCTCCAGCGGCTTTCATGGATATGATGAACCGAGTATTCAAGTAATATTTAGATCAATTCGTTGTTGTCTTTATTGATGACATCATCATATATTCCAAAAGTCGTGAAGATCATGAGCACCATTTGAAGCTGGTACTTCAAAGGCTTCGTGAAAATAAGCTATATGCCAAGTTGAATAAATGTGAGTTCTAGCTTGAGGAAGTAGCATTCCTTGGGCACGTGGTGTCAAAATATAGAATATCTTTTGACCCGGCGAAGATTGAAGCAATACAAAGCTAGGAGCAACCTAAGACAGTAACCGAAGTCCGTAGCTTTCTGGGCTTAGCTAGTTATTATCGGAGATTCGTGGAAGGATTTTCTTGAAACGCTACTCCGTTAACTCAATTGACTCGGAAAGATACAAAATTCGTATGGAGCGAGGAATACAATAAGAGTTTTCAAGAGCTTAAGAGGAGAATTATTTCGGCACCTGTTCTGACAATACCATTTGGTTCTGATGGATTTGTTATCTACAGCGATGCTTCAGGCAAAGGGTTAGGATGTGTTCTCATGTAACATGGGAAGGTCATAGCCTATGCCTCACGACAACTCAAAGAATATGAGAGGAATTACCCTACTCATGATCTAGAGTTGGCAGCAGTCATTTTTGCATTGAAAATTTGGAGACACTATCTATATGGGGAGAAAGTGGAGATATATTCAGACCATAAAAACCTCAAATATTTCTTCACCCAAAAGGAACTCAACATGCGGCAACGACGTTGGCTCGAGCTGTTGAAAGATTACGACCACACCATTCAATACCATCCTGGAAAAGCAAACATGGTAGCTGACGCATTAAGTAGAAGATCATATGCATGAATAAGTGCGATGTTGTCAACACAAAGGCCCATTTTATGTGATTTACAAAAGATGAAGATAGAATTCAAGACTCCGGGGACCCATGCAATGATGTCAAGTATACGCATAAAACCAACTTTAATCGATAAAGTTAAAGTTGCTAACGCCACAGACCCAGAGCTGATGCATATGAAGAAGAAAGTACAAGAAAGTGTTATCCCTGAAGCAAGAATCGATGAAGAAGGAATACTTCGAGTCAACTCCAGACTTTGTGTTCCTAACAACTCTGATTTGAAGTACTAGATCATGATGGAGGCACACAATACGCCATTTGCAATTCATCCTGGAAGTACAAAAATGTATCATTTCGACACACATTTTGGTGGAACAATATGAAGAGAGAGATCACAAAGTTTATCTCGAGGTGTTTAACTTGTCAACGTGTAAAGGTGGAACATCAAGTACCAAAGGGTCCATTGCAACCACTTGAGATTCTGAAATGGAAGTGGGAACACATTACCATGGATTTCATTACGGGTCTTCCCACGGTTTCTCAAGGCATAGATACGATTTGGGTTATTGTTGATAGATTAACTAAGTTGGCTCATTTCTTGACGATACGGGAGACTTATTCCCTTGAATGTCTTGCTCGTATGTACGTGAATGAGATTGTGAGGTTGCATGGCATGCTAGTATCCATAGTTTTGAATCGTGACCCAAGATTCACTTCACAATTTTGGGTTAGCTTTCATAAAGCTATGGGCACAAATTTACGCTTCAGTTCGACATACCATCCTCAAACGGACGGATAATCAGAGAGGACTATTCAAACTCTTGAAGATCTATTAAGACTCTGTGTCCTAGACTTCAAAGGGAGTTGGGATAAGTATTTACCATTGGTGGAATTCTCCTACAACAACAGTTATCAGACAAGTATAGGTGTGGCTCCATTCGAAGCATTGTATGGACGAAAGTGTGACTCTCCAGTATGTTGGGATGAGGTGGGTGAAGCAACATTGTTGGGACCAGAGTTGGTAGGTATTTCTACAAAAAAGATCCAAATGATTTGACAACGTATACAAATGACACAAGATCGACAAAAGATTTATGCGGATCTTCATTGAAAGGACGTGGAATTTAGTATTGGGGATCATGTATTGTTGCATGTTGCTCCATGGAAGGGAGTTACAAGATTTGGGAAAAGAGGAAAGCTCAATCCACGATTTATTGGTCCATTTCGGATTCTTGACCGAGTAGGAAATGTGGCCTATAGACTCGCGTTACCTCCAAGTATGTCTCATGTTCATAATGTTTTTCACATATCTGTGCTTCGTAAATATGTGAAAGACCTGAACCATATTATTGAGTTAGAACCAGAAGAAATAGCCGAAGATTTATCGTACGAGGAGGTACCTGTCAAGATCTTGGATAGGAAGGAGCAAGTCCTACGCACAAAGGTCATACCACAAGTCAAAGTTTTGTGGAGGAACCATGCTATTGAGGAAATGACCTGGGAGTTGGAAACGGAAATGAAAGCGAGGTATCCTCACCTTTTCGAAACACTAGGTATGTACATCAATTTTGAGGATGAAATTTCATAAGGAGGGGAGGTTGTAAGACCCCAACTTAATATAAATGAAATTGAATTTCCTCTATTTATTATTTTGAAATAGTAAGGGTTGATTTGATTAATGTGGTTAGTTATGGGTAAAATGCACAAATATCTTAAATAAGCAAATGGTTATAAAATATTCATTGTTGTCGGGGAATATATTCGTTTGGTCGTGAAATATTCTTACTGTTAGGCAATATTCGTACGACGGCGTAGCCTTGTGTGGGCCCCATAACGGAAAGCGATTGGATGATGATAATGACAAGTATAAGTTTTTTTTTATAAATAATGGCGTAGTTGTTACCGTTAACACTGTTGGAATAACCGGTGGTTAAAACACGAATGTCGCTGGTCGTGTTACAAGAAGACACCAGTATTGCACCAATTATTGATTCTTACGTAAGAAGGCACTACTCAATAATTGTTACAGTAATTACTGTTCAATATTTTATTGATTCAATAATTGTTACGCTGATATTTTATATTATTCTTGTTTCAATAATTGTCACTGCACAATATTTCCTTTATCAGATCAATAATTCATAATATTTGAATAATATTATTAGATAGCATTATTGGAAATTTCTAAGGAAGTTCTATCTAAGGAGAGGTTTGGTCACCTAATTGCGCGCCAGTAAGGAGAAATCCTTATCGGAAAGCCCCCTCTTTCTTGGGAACGACCTGGTTGTCATTATTGTGATTCTGTAATATTATTTGTGAATAATTAATTATTAATTATTGATTTATATGACAAGAAAAATATTTATTTATGTGGATATAAATAGAGGAATTTTTAGAAAAGTGACAATTGTTAAAAATTAATATTTTATCTTTTCTGATAAAATAATTCATTTAAATATATTATTATATTTTAATAATATAATAATGGTGATATTTTACAATGAATGTGGGATATATGAATAAATGAGGAGGAAGAGTATTTTGTTACAATAAATGTTAAAAACAAGTTAAACATGTTGGTGGGCCCCATTTTGTGACTGAAATTGGATTATAGCCCGTAAAATCGTCCGTATGTGGATTTCGGTCAAGTTCTGCTTGGAATTTGGAAAAACTTAAACTTATAAAGTTGTAAAAAATTGAATTTCTTATGGAATGGACATAATATTTGAATTTTTCTGATAAAAGGACAATTTATTATGAATTATTAAAGTTCCGGAATAATTGATATTTGAAGTTTTAAATATTTTTTTAAAGAAAAAGGTTTTTTCCATTTTAGTGGGCCCCACTTGCATGTGTTAATTGCTAAAATTAGATGGTAAGGTGTTCGTAGGAAAATTAAATAAAAATATTAATATTTTATTAAATTTTCTGGTTTGGTGGTCTAAGCAATTTCCTATAAATAGGGTGCTTAGATTAGAATTGAAAATCACACTAGAAACTGAAGTTTTCTCTCTCTATATTATCGAGCGTATTCTTGTGAGTATTTTAATACTTTTGAGTGTTCCTGTACAAGTTTTCTTCAGCACGATATTCGATATTCCAGTAAGAAGTACTGTTCTTTTGAGGTAAGGGATGTTATTTTTTTTATGATATTATTTCTTTCAATATCATTATGCCAGAATATTGGTAAGATTTTTCTGGTGAAATTCTTGTCTTTTTGTGTTAGGGCTACTATTCACGTATACAACACTATTCACGTATACGACACTAGTTACGAATATGACATTATTCAGAGAAAAAATTAAATTTTCGTTCTTTGTCCCAGATGTCTATTTTTGTTACTACCTTTGATAGTATCCATGTTTTGATCATTATTCTTGAATTTTACTCCACCATAGTATATTATGGGGTATTTTTGAACATGGATAAACCGAAGTACAAATCCCTAATATTTGTTCTTTTATCTCACTGGATTCGTTTTCTTTAAAATATTTTTCATCATCCTTTGTCCTAAATGATGATATAACTGAATATCTTTGGCCTGTAGTGCAAAGATGAATGATTTCCTGATGAATATCTTTGGCCCGTAGTGCAAAGATGAACAGGTGTTAAGATGAATATAACCAACTGATGAATATCTTTGGCCTGTAGTGCAAAGATAAATATTTGATGTATATTGATTGATTTTAAAGAGATAAAATATTGATGATGGACTTTTAAATCATAGAAGATAGTAGATTTTATTCTCTACTTAACTCTTCTAATGAATTGTTATTTCCGCTGCGAATATTAATCTGAAACTTGTTTTCTATTATATTCTATCAGATTTTTCCAATGTTGAGGACTAACGATAATTTTTTCTATATTATTTTAGTCATAATGTTCTTTACTGGGCTAATTGAGCTCACCCTTTTCCTTTTTGTTCCATTTTTCTTCTCAAGAGGCGAGAATGTAGCGAGTACTAGTCGGGGTATGGAATGATTTTTCTAGAAAGTTGTTTAGTAGTCCTCACTATTTTTGTAAAATAATGTATTAATAATTGTAATGAGGACTTTTTTGAGTGTGGATATTGTCTAGAAGACAATATTTGTATTTAAACTCACTGTTTATGTGTTGTCGTATTTTACACGATAATTGTATTAATAAAGTTGTAGTTATTTTTGTACCATATATTTGGCGACTCAGAATGGGTGATGTATACTTATTTTGGGGGCGTCACAATTTCCTTTTTGACAACTTCCTTCATGATGGGATTGAGTCTTCGTTGTTGTTAAATAGTCAATTTTGTTTCATCTTCCAACATAATCATATGCATGCAAATTGATGGGCTTTTCCCCTTGATATCCGCAAGAGTCCACCCAAGAGCGGTCTTGTATTGCTGAAGTACCCTTAGTAGCTTTTCTTCTTGAACCTCATCAAGTGATGTAGAAATAATAACTAGCAAGGTATAAGAAGAACCAAGGTAGGCATACCGTAGATGATTAGGCAATGGCTTAAGTTCTAAGGTGGGTGGTTCTTCTAAGGATGATTTCACCTTTTCAACTAGCTTTCCCCAATAATCCAAAGGTTCAAATTTTTGCATACATCATGTGAACTTCGGAGCTGAATCTAACATCTGAACCCATTCTACCAAAGTTGAATTATCAGATATATTTTTACTTACCAATGCAGTTTTCAGAGGGTCTTCATTCAGTAATTCAATAAATACCTACCTAGTTGCTCCTTCAATCAGATCAACTCTAAAGCTATGGGCACAAATTTACGATTTAGTTCGGCATAACATCCTCAAACGGACGGACAATCAAAGAGGACTATTCAAACTCTTGAAGATTTATTAAGACTTTGTGTCCTTGACTTCAAGGAAAGTTGGGACAAGTTCTTACCATTGGTGGAGTTTTCCTACAACAACAGTTATCAAGCAAGTATTGGCACAGCTCCATTTAAAGCATTGTATGGAAGAAAGTGTCGTTCTCCAGTATGCTGGGATGAGGTGGGTGAAACAACATTGTTGGGACCAGAGTTGGTACGTATGACTACGAAAAAGATTCAAACGATCCGACAATGTATAAAAACATCACAAGATCGACAAAAGAGTTATGCTGATCTTCATCGAAAAGACGTGGAATTTGATGTTTGAGATCATGTGTTGTTACGTGTTGCTCCATGGAAAGGAGTTACGAGATTTGGAAAGAGAGGAAAGCTCAATCCTCGATTCATTGTACCATTTTTAATCCTCGATCGAGTAGGGACTGTAGCCTATAGACTCGCTTTACCGCCAAGTATGTCTCGTGTTCATAACGTTTTTCATATATCCATGTTACTAAAATATGTGAAAGACCCGAACCACATTATTGAGTTAGAACCGGATGAAATTGCGGAAGATTTAACGTATGAAGAGGTTTCTGTTCAAATCTTGAATAAGAAGGAACATATTCTACACTCCAAGGTGATACCTCAAGTCAAAGTTTTATGGAGGAACCACGATGTTGAGGAAATGACCTGGGAGTTAGAATCTGAAATGAAATCAAGGTATCCTTACCTCTTCGACATACCAGGTACGTACCCTAATTTTGAGGGCAAAATTTCATAAGAAGTGGAGGTTGTAAGACCCAAACTTTTATGAATAAAGATAATTTTTCTATAATTATCATTTTTGAATATTATGGAATGAATTTGTTATAATGTTATAATTGTGGATAGTAGTTATAAATTCTGCAAAGTATGCAAGTTATTATATTATATTCAATTGGTCGGGGAATATTCGTTTTAGCAGGGAATATTCGTACAACGACACAATCATTGGTGGACCCCATAACAGAATTATTGTCGGATTGAGAAAATGACAAAAATATTTTTATGAAAATAACGGTGGAAGTTTTACCGTTAATACTGTTGAACTACTCGGTAGTAAAAGTACGATGAATACGCTGGTTGCATAGTAGCACACCTGTGGTATTGATTATTGATGCTTACGTGAGAAGTCACCCTGTTATACTCAATTATTGCTACAAAGAATTGTTGCATCATATCTCTCATATTATTGATTCGATTATTGTCACAAAGATAATCTGCATTATATGATATATTATTAAATCAATAATTGAGATGACAAAGTTATTCATATTATTAAATTGCAATATTTACAATGTCTAAGTTCTCGCCAAGGAGAGGTTTGGTCACCTAATCAATTGCGCCAATAGGAGAGAAATCCTTATTGGAATGCCCCATCTTTCCTGGGAATGACCTGGTTGTTAAATATTGTGAGTTATGATATTAATAATGAATAAGTTCGTGTTAATTATAGATGAATTTGATAGTTCCATTATGTTGGGATTATTGGTGTTAGTTAAAATCGACATCTATTCCGATGATAATTGATGTCTGGGGGTTATATTAATAAATTGGGTAATTTATCGGATGAATGAGCAATTAATTGCTACTAATTCACATGCTTATATAACTATTTATTCACATGTGTGTACTATTGAGTCACGTTATTTACTATTAGGGGAAGTGGTGCAAGTTTAACAATACTTGCAGGACTAAATTAAAAATGAAAGAAAAGTTGGAGGTATTGTACTGTAATTTTTTGAGCCCCAAAACGTGCAATTATCAAAACTATATTTTTCTATAAATAGAAGCTCATTCTTCTTTCATTTCTCACCAATTCACCAAAACTATAGAGCGTTTATTATAGAGAGAAATTATAGAGAGAAAGAAGAAGAGAAGTTTGCTACATATCTATTCCAGTATCCAGCTTTATTCTAAGGTAAGGGGTATTATTTATTTTGTATTCATGAAGAGAACTTCTGTTATTCCATTCTTTATTATTCTGTTGAAATAACCTGTATATGCGGGCTACCCTATACTTAGTGAAATTCTTTCGTTATTCCATTCTTTATTATTCTGTTGGAATATCATGTTCGTCGTCTTTTAAGCCGAACTCGGTTCCGCCTTTTTTATTATTCGCTGGAATATCCTGTCTGCGCGCGTTTTACGCCAAAACCGGGTTCCGCTCTTTATTATTCTCATTGGAACATCCTCGCTTGCAAGTAATTTCACCGACCGGTTCCGTTATTTATTATTCTGCTGAAAAAACCGCATACATGCGCAAGTACCGCATGCATGGTGATTTCTGTTGTTATTCCATTCTTTATTATTCTCATTGGAACATCCTATCGGCAAGCGAATTTCACTTTGAATCGGTTCCGTTATTTATTATTCTATTGAATAACTCATTTATGCGGCACCGCATGCATGGTGATTTCCTTTGTTATTCCATTCTTTATTATACTCAGGTGGTTAAAGTTTTGACTTCTATACTCCATGAAATTAGTGGAATATCCTTGATATTTGCGCTTCATCCAAAGATCTTTTCATGAAAATATTCTTCCGAGCATTCTTGAATTTTACTCTACAAAGAAGTATCATGTTGACAATTTGGATTTATTAGTTCCTGAATAAACTAATTCTTGAACTTGTTTCATTGAATTCTTATATCATTGTCATCATCCTCATGTTTATATTTTTTTGAAAGTCATCTGTGGCCTGTAGTGCATGGATGGACTTGGTATGATTATGACCAGGGATTATTCAGTGTAATCATGACCGTAATGTTACAAATGATGTGGTAAAAGTCCTCATTGGCTCGTAGTGCATTGATGGATAGTTGTTGGCATGATCATGACCATTGATGAATACATGAATATCCTGGGCCCGTAGTGCATGGATAATTTGTGGTCGTGACCCTAACGAATATCCTTGGTCGTAGTGCAGGGATGATGTGAATTATTTTTTTAGCTGAGTCTTAGCGATAAAAAGTGATGAAAAACCTTTTTAAATCACAAAAGATAGTAGATTTTATTCTCTACTTGACTTTTTTAATGGATTGTTTGTTCCGCTGCAGTTAAACTTGATGTCTATTGTATTTTATCAGTTTAGCATTGTTAAAGGCTAATGATAATTTATTCTACATTATCTTAGTCATAATATTTCTTACTAGGCTAGTTGAGCTCACCCTTTCTTTCACTGTTCTCTTCAGGAAATGAGAACGTAGCCGGGACTAGTCGGGGAACGGAGTGACTGTTCGAGATGGTGTCTTAGTAGTCCTCACTATTCTGTTAAATAGTGTGACAATAAATGTAATGAGGACTTATTCTGAGAGTTGATATTGTCTAGAAGATAATATTTGTATTAAAACTCACAGCTCTCTTGTTGTATATTTAAGATTGTATTTGTATTCTGTACCATGTATTTGGCGACTCAGAATAGGTGATGTATACCTATTTTGGGGGTGTCACATTAGGTATGAGTAAAATGCGCAAATATCTTAAATAAGCAAGTGGTTATAAAATATTCATTGTTGTCTGGGAATATTTGTTTGGTCGTGGAATATTCTTACTGTAATGGAATATTCGTACGACGGCGCAGCCTTGTATGGGCCCCATAACGAAAAGCGATTGGATGAAGAAAACGACAAGTATAAGTTTTTTTTATAAATAATTGCCAGAAGTTGTTACTGTTAACATCATTGGAATAACCTGGTTAAAACATCAGAAGACGCTAGATTGCACCAATTATTGATTCTTAAATAAGAAGGCACTACTCAATAATTGTTACAGTAATTAATGTTCAATATTTTATTGATTCAATAATTGCTACGTTAATATTTTATATTATTGTTGTTTTAATAATTGTCACTGCACATTATTTCTTTTATCAAATCAATAATTCATATTATTTGAATAATATTATTAGATAGCATTATTGGCAATGTCTAAGGAAGTTCTGTCTAAGGAGAGGTTTGGTCATCTAATTGTGCGCCAGTAAGGAGATATCCTTATCGGAAAGCCCCCTCTTTCCTAGGAAATACCTGATTGTCATTATTGTGATTCTGTAATATTATTTGTGAATAATTAATTATTAATTATTGATTTATATGATAAGGAAAATATTTATTTATGTGGTTATAAATAGAGAAATTTTTAGAAAAGTGACAATTGTTGAAAATGGATATTTTATATTTTCTAATAAAATAATTTATTTAAATATATTATTATATTTTAATAATATTGTAATTGTGATATTTTACAATGAATGTGGGATATATAAATAAATGAGGAAGAAGAGTAATTTGTTACAATAAATATTAAAAACATGTTAAACATGTTGGTGGGCCCCATTTTGTGACTGAAATTGGATTATAGCCCGTAAAATCATCCGTATGTGGATTTCGGTCAAGTTTTGCTTGGTATTTTGAAAAACTTAAACTTACAAAGTTGTAGCGAATTGAATTTCCTATGAGATGGACATAAGATTCGAATTTTTCTGATAAAAGGGCTATTTATTATAAATTATTGAAGTTCCAGAATAAATGATTTTTGAAATTTTATATATTTTTTTAAAGAAAAATGTTTTTTCCATTTTGGTGGCCCCACTTGCATGTGTTAATTGCTGAAATCAGATGGTAAGGTGTGCGTAGGAAAATTAAATAAAAATATTAACATTTTATTAAATTTTTTGCTTTGGTGTTTTAAGTAATTTCCTATAAATAGGGTGCTTAGGTTAGAATTAAAAATCACACTAGAAACTGAAGTTTTCTCTCTCTATATTATCGAGTGTATTCTTGTGAGTATTTTGATACTTTGAGTGTTGCTATACAAGTTTTCTTCAACACGATATCCGGTATTCTAGTCAGAAGTACTGTCCTTTTGAGGTAAAGGATGTTAATTTTTTTTATGATATTATTTCTTTCAATATCATTATGCCGGAATATTAGTAAGATTTTTCTGGTGAAATTCTTGTCTTTTTGTGTTAGGGTTACTATTCACGTATACGATATTATTCACGTATAAGGCACTATTCACGAATACGACATTATTCACAGAAAAATTAAATTTTCGTTCTTTATCCCAGATGTGTATTTTCGTTACTATCTTTGATTGTATCCATGTTTTGATCATTATTCTTGAATTGTAGTCCACCATAGTATATTATGGGGTATTTTTGAACATGGATAAACCGAAGTACGAATCCCTAATATTTGTTCTTTTGTCTCACTGGATTCGTTTTCTTTAAAATATTTTTCATCATCCTTTGTCGTAAATGATGATATAACTGAATATCTTTGGCATGTAGTGCAACGATGAATGATTTTCTGATGAATATCTTTGGCTCGTAGTGCAAAGATGAACATGTGTTGAGATGAACATGACCAACTGTTTAATATCTTTGGCCTGTAGTGCAAAGATGAATATTTGATGTATATTAATTGATTTTAGCATGATAAAATATTGATGATGGACTTTTAAATCATAGAAGATAGTAGATTTCATTCTCTACTTAACTCTTCTAATGAATTGTTATTTCAGCTGCGAATATTGATCTAAAACTTGTTGTCTATTATATTCTAAAAGATTTTTCCCTGTTGAGGAGTAACGATAATTTGTTCTATATTATCTTAGTCATAATGTTCTTTACTGGGATAGCTGAGCTCACCCTTTTCCTTTTTGTTCAATTTTTCTTCTTAGGAGGCGAGAATATAACGAGTACTAGTCGGGGTATGGAATGATGGTTCTAGAAAGTTGTTTAGTAGTCCTCACTATTTTTGTAAAATAATGTATCAATAATTATAATGATGACTTATTTGAGTGTGGATATTGTCTAGAAGACAATATTTGTATTTAAACCCACAGTTTATGTGTTGTCGTATTTTGCACGACAATTGTATTAATAAAGTTGTAGTTATTTCTGTACCATGTGTTTGGCGACTCAGAATGGGTGATGTATACCTATTTTGGGGGCGTCATAGTTGGTATCAGAGCTTAGGGATATGGTCTCTGGCGGAGACGGGGAATAGAACTAGGAGGGGAGAGACGAGTAAATCTTTCGCTAGTATGTCCTACCTAAGCTTATTTGTTGGTTGGTCAGAGTATAGGTTATTATGTTGCATGTCAATTTCTTTAATTAACCCTTATTTTGTGGTAGTATTTAAGAATGGCAGCTGGAAATATTAATGATGGAGTGAATGAGACCGTGGAAACACCTTTAATCACCAACCAGGAAGGTGTGCAACAGGATGGAAATGTTCCTCCTGTAAACAACACCACTGAGCAGACGATGACTGATGAGATGTTTAGAAGCTTTTTGTGGTTCATGTAAAACCAGACAAGGGAGACTCCTGTTCAAAATGCAGGTAGAAACAATGGCAACTCACAGCTGGTTACTGCTAAGCAATTCAAGGAGTTGGGATCGCCAGAATTCTAGGGAAAGCTGGATCCGATCAAAGCAAAAATGTGGGTTAAGAAAATTACAAAGATATTTGATGTCTTGGGATGCACGGAGGAACATAAGGTTCCATTCGCCACTTTTATGTTCCGTAGTGAGGCAGATTACTGGTGGGAATCTGTGAAGCGTACCCATCCAGTCGCACTCAACATGTCTTGGGAAACATTTTAGAAGTTGTTCAATGACAAGTACTTTCCTGAAAGTATTCGTCATATAAAGGAGGTGGAGTTTATTAGACTGGAACAGAACAACATGACGGTGTCCCAGTACGAGTCGAAGTTCGAGGAGTTATCCAGGTTTGCACCTCATTTGGTGGAGAATGAGGAACGTATGACGTGGATGTTTTTGAGAGGTTTGAAACCCGACATACGTCAATATCTCATTTCTCACAAATTTTTTCTATATTCAAATGTTGTCAATAGGGCTCAATTATTAGAGCGAGATAATGAGTACGTTCAATCGAGGATCACAACCAGGGTCATACCGGTGACAGCAGTCATCAGAGCAGTGATAACCAGCGGGGAGGGAAAAATTCAGACAAAAGCAATAACCACTCTGGTGGTAATCGTGGCCATGATAATAAGAGAGGCAAGTCAAGTGGAAATTTCAAAAAGAGGAGATTTAACAATGACAATGTGAAGACATCAGCACCAGCATCAACTATTTCTAAGGGAGGAGAACGAACACCGGTTGTATGCTATAAATGTGGAAAAGAGGGACACATCAGCCCAAACTGTCCACAACAGTTCAAGGTATGTTATTATTGTGGAAAGGAAGGACATATCGCTCGAGATTGTACTGTAGCGAAACCAAGTCCAGCGGGGATGGTGGCTTAAAAGGCTGTCCGAGAAAAGTCAAAGTCAGCGATTCCTCTAAGAGCGTTTGTCGTGACTGGCCAAAATACGATGAACCCGAACGAGGTGATCACGGGTAATCTAATCATAAACTCTTGCAAAGTTTATACTGTAAGACCCCAACTTATTATGAATAAAATTAAATTTTCTATATTTATTATCTTGAAATAATTAGGAGTTGATTTGATATAATGCCTTGGTTATGGGTGAAATGTGCAAATTTTGCAAAATAAGAAAGTGGTTATAAAATATTCATTTTTGTTGGGGAATATACGTTTGGTCGTGGAATATTCTTGATGTCAGGGAATATTCGTACGACGGCGCATCCATTCGCGGGCCTCATAATAGAATAACTGTCAGATAAAGAAAATGATAAGTTTGAGTTTTTATAAATAACGGCGTAGTTGTTACCGTTAACACTGTTGGATTACATGGTGGTTAAAATACAGTAATACGCGTGGTTGCACAGTAGCACACGGTATTGCACGGTATTTTTGAATTATTGATTCTTACATAAAAAAGGCACTACTCAATAATTGTTACAATAATTACTGTTCAATATTTTATTCTATTGATTCAATAATTGTTGCGTTGATATTTTATATTATTGTTGTTTCAATAATTGTCACTGCACAGTATTTCCCATTATCAGATCAATAATTCATATTATTTGAATAATATTATTAGATAGGATTATTGGCAATGTCTAGAAAGTTCTATCTAAGGAGAGATTTGGTCACCTAATTACGCGCCAGTAAGGAGAAATCCTTATCGGAAAGCACCCTCTTTCCTTGGAACGGCCTGGTTGTCATAATTGTGATTCTGTAATATTATTTGTGAATAATTAATTATTGATTTATATGATAAGGAAATATTTATTTGATATAAATGATGGATTTATTTATGTGGTTATAAATGAACGAATTAATGTTGAGGTGTTTTATCAGTATTTTTGTCAAAGTGGAGGTATTAAAAATCAAATCACTGTTCTTGAGATATATTGCGTGAGATATAATTTTTAATCCGACCGTTGGATCGTTGTGATTTTTAGATATGTTATACATATATAAGTTGAGTATATGTCCACAAATTTTGAACCGTTAAAAATGAACGTATGATTTGTTATGAATTTTAAGAGGTGACTGATTCAGAAATTAGTTTTATAAATGATTTTGGTGGAAAATTCTAGAATTGAGTGGGCCCTACTTGTGGTTGGTGAAAAAATGTGCTGAATTTTATTTCAAATGTAGTGGGTGGAAATAGTAGCAAGTAAAGCCATCAGGTAGCAGGTCAAGTCTGCTTCGGCGGGCTAACATTTTCCTATAAATAGAGGGCTAAGTTAGAATTGAAAATCACACCAGAAACATAAGCTTTTTCTCTTTCTCTCTCTATATTATCGAGCGTATTTTGTGACTATTTAGATACTTTGATAGTTTCTATTCAGTACAAGTTTCATTCAGCCTCATATCCGACGTTTCATTCTGAAGTACTATTTCTTTGAGGTAAGGGATGTTATTTTCTTCTTATATTTTCTTCAATATCAATATGTTGAGATATTGTTATGAATTTTATTATGAAATTTCTACCTTTTTGTGTCAGGTTTACTATTAACGTATACGACACTATTCACGTATACGGCACTATTCACAAATACGATACTATTCACCGAAAAATGAAATTTTATTTTTTTCGTCCCAGATGTCTTTTATGGTTACTATCTTTGATTGTATCCATGTTTTGATCTTTATTTTTGAATTCTATTTCACATTTGGTTATTATGGAGTATTATTGAATTTGGATAAATCGAAATACGAATCCCTAATATTTGTCCTTCTGTCTCACTGGATTCGTTCTCTAAAATGTTTTTTATCATCCTCAGTCCTTAATGGTGATACTTGATGAATATCTTTGGCCTGTAGTGCAAAGATGTATGATTACCTGAAGAATATCTTTGGCCCGTAGTGTAAAGATGAACATGACCAACTGGTGATATAAATGAATATCTTTGGCCCGTAGTGCAAAGATGAATATTTGATGCAAGATGTATATTGATTGATGTTATAGGGATCAAATATTGATGATGGACTTCTAAATTCATAGAGAATAGTAGATTTCATTCTCTACTTAACTCTTCTAATGAATTGTTATTTCCGCTGCAGTTATTGATCTAAAACTTGTTGTCAATTATATTCTATCAGATTTTTTCCTGTTGAAGACTAAAGATAATTTGTTGTATATTATCTTAGTCATAATATTCTTTACTGGGCTAGTTGAGCTCACCCTTTTCCTTTTTGTTCCATTTTTCTTCTCAAGAAGCGAGAACATAAAGAGAACCAAATGGGTATAGAGTGATGGTCCTAGATAGATTTGTTTTAGCGGTCCTCACTATTTTTGTAAAATAGTGCATCAATAATTATAATGAGGACTTTATTTGGGTGTGGATATTGTCTAGAAGACAATATTTGTATTTAAACTCACAATATGTGTTGTCGTATTTTGCACAACAATTGTAATAAAGTTGTAGTTGTTTCTGTACCATGTATTTGGCGACTCAGAATGGGTGATGTATACCTAATTTGGGGGCGTCACAGTTGGTATCAGAGCTTAGGGATATGGTCTCTGGCGGAGATCGGTGAATAGAATTAGGAGGGGAGAGACGAGTAAATCCTTCGCTAGTGTGTCCTACCTAAGCTTATTTGTTGGTCGGTCATAATATAGGGATATTATGTTATATGTTAATTTATTTAATTAACCCCTGTTTTATGGTAGTTTTCAAGAATGGCAGATGAGAATGTTAACAATGGAGTCTATGAGACTGTGGAACAACCTTTGATTCCCAACCAAGAGAAATGCAACAGGAAGGCAATATTCCTCCTATAAACAACACTACCGAGCAAACGATGAATGATGCGATTTTTAGAAGCTTTTGGCAGTTCATGCAAAATCAGACGAGGGGGACTCGTGTACAAAATACGGGTGAAAATGATAGCAATGCGCGGTTTGTCACAGCCAAGCAGTTCAAGGAGTTGGGACCACCAGATTTTTGGGGAAAGCTCGATCCGATTAAGGCGAAAACGTGGGTTAAGCAAATTACCAAGATATTCGATGTCTTGTGCTGCACGGAGGAACAGAAGGTTCCATTCGCCACCTTTATGTTACATGGTGAGGCAGATTACTGGTGGAAATCTGTGAAGCGTACCCAGCTAGCCGCACTCAACATGTCTTGGGAAAATGTGACGCCCCCAAATTCGGGTACTTGAAACCCGAACTCGGTGCTTCACAATACCATTTTTATAAGCTGAATAATACAAATAATAATACATTTCAAACTTAATTTACATACATCAAAGTTTATTTCCCAGGTACGTGACCTTCAAATACATTCCTTACAATACTTTAATAGATACCAATATTGACTATAACCATTAACTCATAATATAAACTCATTTGAACAGCTTTTCTGTCCCCTTGTTCGTGCCTAAGCCTTCAGGTTGCTCATACATAACTGAAAACATTTAATTTAAGCAAGGGTGAGCATTTGAGTGCCCAGCAAGTAATAGCAATTATATATATAAGCTGAAAGAATATAAGTATTCTCTTTACATAACACATCTACAACGAATTGAAAGTTGTGAAGTAATCTGTACTGATAAAAAAATCACATAACAACTCTCTTTCAAATTCTTGAAATTTGGCTCTACCCATGAATAGGGTTTAAGAAACATACTATGAACATTCTTTTCATTTTCAAAAGGTTTAGCGTAAATCCATCCATGAATCGTCATAACTTACTTAGCACGGAGAGGGTGATCACCTCGTTGTACCTCAGATTGATCAACATCACATAACCTCGAACGAAATTCATCGCTCACTCTATCCGCCTTTGGTATAAAAAATTTTCCATATAGGGATGTTCATACATGTCCGGTTTCCAAACCCAAGGTTTTAATCTTGCTCAACAATAATATGTAATTCAACGTATATATATATATATATATATATATATATATATATATATATATATATATATATATATATATGGGTAATTGATAAAAAGGTATCAACATGTGAATAGATGTCATGATTATCTAAATGGGGACACTTGTATAACCATTTAGAAATTTATGAACATATATCCGAGCTAACATGTTGATAATCAAAGAGTACATAATCATGCAGAAATAGAATAATTACGAAACTTCTTACTCATGTCCATTGCATAAAGGAAATGCAAAGGTAAGATACTTTACTGATTCACGATTACAAATCTCAACTTAGGTTCTATCTCTTTATATCATAACCTATCATTAATCGGATCATTCGCTCGATTAGAACAATATATAATAATATATAAGATCGCCCATTACAATTGACATAGTATAATCACATCATCACATATATCTAATACTATTATTCGTCCTAAAACAATCATTAACACACCAAATATCTAAGTTCGGGTCAATTTACGACAATTTGTTTGCAATTGAAACGACTTTATCGAGTAAATACCGAGTCTAAGACTCTTATTCGTACCTCAACATCTCAGAAATATCACTCATTTTATTTTTAAATGACTTAAAATAATTTTAAAACATTTATTAAAATTTATCATGCATTTTCAAACATCGAAATCATAATTAAATGATTTAAACATCAAACAATACTATTATTAATAATATTGTATTATTTATCCAAATATTAAAAGTCATTAATTATAACTTAAAATATTTTTAAATCCTTAATATCCTTTTTAAATGATTTTTAAATAAATAAAACTATTTTTAAACTATTTATTAAATAAACTTAATATCACAAATCATTAACTAAATATCATTAATATATAATTATTAATGAAATTATCTTCTAAATATTAAAAGTTATATTTTATAACTCAAAATATCTTTAAACACTTTATTTTCATTTTAAATGATTTTTAAAATATTAAAATCATTTTTAAACTAATTATTTAATATAATCAATAAATAACTTTAATATCATTAATAATACTTAATTAATGAAATTCATCCTAAAATATTAAAAGTCATCACAAATAACTCATTTACATAATTAATTCCAAGCCAAAATAAACATAGTAAACTAACTAGTTTATTAACAAAACTAATTAAACTTCAAAAATTCAAACTTTAACTAACAACTAAATACAATATTTCAAATAATAACATTACAAAAAATTAAATAAGAAACATACCCGACAATACGAATTCCACAAATTGAATACGTACTCGACCAAGATTTAACTAAGGAGATCTTTATAAAAAGTCCTCCCACAACAAAGCATTTCTCAAAATTGGATGCTTTATTGTTGGTGAATGAAACAAAGGCCAAGCCCTTCTATTTATAGGTTTAGAAAATGGTGAAGTTCTCAATTTAGTCGATGTGAGACTTGGTTTATACTAATTTTTCAATAGCTCATTTTGCGATTTTCTCACGCCTTGCTCATTTATCAGAAAATTCCCAACTTTGAATATGTTATACATGGTATACCAAAATATTTTTAAAAAATATAACCCAGTAATTTTGGATCTCTTAGGAAGCCTAAAACAGACCCCAAAAATGTCTACTCGCAACCGTTTTTATCTATTTCCCAGATTTACCCTATTTCGCTAAAACAGTCATAACTCTTTCGTTTTAAAACATTTTGAGACGATTCTTGAGCCCACGCGAAGCTATCTTCCGAGACTACAACTCTTCCCTACTGACCTGTTTCCAAATTCCGAACACATCAGCCCAGAAATTCCGTTCAAGTGGACTGCACCGCACTTGTTGGACAGTTTTGACACTACTACTTTGAAATGTCATAACTCTCTCCTTCGATATCGTATTTAGTCCGTTTCGGAGTCTATGGAAAGATTATTCAGTGTACTACAACATATCAAAAGTCCAGACCTTTTAAAGCATAAAAAGTGGACGAGAATACCCCCATTACAGACTGCCCAAAAATAGTTTCTCATGATCGGTCAACCATGTTTGACCATCTATAACTTCTAATCTATACATGATATGGACTTGATTCTTTTTGAAGATTAAAGACCACATAACAAGATACTCATAACAACTTAAAAACAACAAAAAAGCATGATCGATCAAAGATCTATAAGCTCTGACATTTGACGAAAAATCACATAAATGAAATTTTCCAGATTTCTTAAATCTTCAAATTCGTGTACTTTTATGTTATGGGTCTTTGATTTATCAACCCATATCATCAATTAACATCCTATTACACAACTTTAAATAATTAATTGCATCAAATAACATCGAATCAAAGGATTTCTAGGCTTAGGGTTTTATACCTTTTATGCACAAAATTTCTTGATTCTTTGTTTCTGATTTGTTGTTTGTGATGGGTGGGCTTTGATTATGAGTGTATGGGCAAGATGAATTCGTAGGTTTGAGCTTGAGAGAGTCTAGGATGAGAGTTAAGAAAATTCAAGTGTACAAAATATACTAACTCTCTCCATTCTTTATATAAGCTAAGCCAAATGCATTGGATGCTCAAATTGGTTGGTACAATTGATTGCTTAGCTGATAAATTTAGTGGGGTAGGGATGTTGGCCATGATTTTTGCAAGATTCCATCAACAATGTAACTAATAATACACTAATAAACCAAAAAGGGTATTTTGGTAATTTCCAATATAAATTCAAGGGCAATCTTGTACAAGGCAATTAAATATAATATTTAATCACTAGATGGTAATTCTTATCATTTACCAATTAATTTCTATCCTTTGGTAAATTAAAACACTTATATAACAACATCAATTAGGGTTTTCTATAGAAAAAATAGGGTTCTATAATT
Source organism: Panax ginseng (assembly GCA_020205605.1). Classification (NCBI taxonomy): domain Eukaryota; kingdom Viridiplantae; phylum Streptophyta; class Magnoliopsida; order Apiales; family Araliaceae; genus Panax; species Panax ginseng. The sequence goes on from CM035137.1 coordinate 46,666,415, forward strand.
AGGGTTTCTTAACGTCATCAATTAGGGTTCTCTAATTATCTGTGTGTGTTACTAACACAGTCGTTCTGGTTTCTAACTTCAACCGATTAGGGTTGTAATAATTAGGGTTTGTCCTAATTATCGGCATAAAAATAGTAATTAGGGTTTGTCCTAATTACCGACATTCTTATACACAGTAACTTCATATACATAGTCACTACTCAGTCATATCTCATAACTGAGTTTAATAATTAGGGTTTCACAGCACAGTAATATGCTATGACCTAATGGACCGTCATTGCTCAACTTTATCTATTCGCACATACACAGTATATATTTATGATACTGTAAAATCATAATATAGATAATATAATATTATTATTCTCATCTCTTGATCACAATCCCAATTCAGGGTTTGGATTCCATATCTGACTTATTCTTCGTACAAAGCATCAATAATCAAGTTAAAATAATTAACTTAAATATTCTGACAATTCATATAATAAAATATTTATTATATAAATCTAATTATCATTTCATATATTATTTCCAATCATGTTTTCATGGAAAATATTTAATAAAAACATTTCGGCTTACAGAAATTAATTACAATACAATATAATTTGTAGTAATTAATAATTCCAAAATTATTTCTAATTTTTCAAGTAATAAATATATTTGCGTTTATCGTTCACATTACTTGACACTTATTCTCGTCATTAAATAAATAAATAAAAATTTATATGCAAAATTTCTTATTTGTTTTATATAGAAAATTTTGGGTTATTACAAAAAATTTCAGAAACTGTTCAATAACAAGTACTTTCATGAAAGTATTCGTCATGTGAAGGAGGTTGAGTTTATTAGAATGGAACAGAACAACATGACGGTGTCCCAGTACGAGGCGAAGTTCGCGGAGTTATCCAGGTTTGCACCTCATTTGGTAGAAAATGAGGAACGTATGACGCGGATGTTTCTGAGAGGTCTAAAACCCGAGATTCAACAATATCTTATCTCTCATAAATTTTCTTTATATTCAGATGTTGTAAACAGAGCTCAATTATTAGAGCGTGATAATGAGTATGTTCAACCAAGGACCACAACCGAGTGGTCATACTGGTGATGTGGCCATCGTCGAGAGCAATGATAACCAAATGAGGAGGAAGAGTACGGACAAAAGCGGTAACCAGTCGGGTGGTAATCGTGGAAAATGATAATAGGAGAGGTGAGTCAAGTAGAAATTTCTAAAAGAGGAGATTCAACAATGATGGGAAGACATCAGCAGCAGCACCAGCACCAACAACAAAATCTAGGGGAGGAGAACGACCGCCAGTTAAATGCTACAGATGCGGAGAGGAGCGACACATAAGTCCAAACTGTTCACAGCCTTCCAAGGTGTGTTTCAATTATGGAAAAGACGGTCACATAGCCCGATTTTGTCCAGTAGCGAAGTCAAGTCCAACTAGGATGGCGGAACCAAAGGCGACTACGGACAAAACAAAGTCGGTGGTTAAAGGAAGGGCATTTGTCGTGACTGGCCAAAATGCGAGAAACCCAAACGAGGTGATCACGGGTAAGCTAATCTTGAACTCTTACGAAGTTTATACCTTACTAGATACCGGTTCTACCCATTCTTTTATCTCTCCTGCTTGTGCTCAATGTTTAAACTTGACTCCGGAGAAATTGGACTTTAACTTATCTGTTGAAACTCCGTTTGGTGAAACCTTTGTTACATCTACAGTTTATAAATCTTGTTTGATCCAAGTTGTCACCATCACATTACATGTTGATCTTATCTCTTTAAAGATACTTGAATTTGATGTGATTTTAGGGATTGATTGTTTAACTACTCATCATGCCAGAATTGATTATTTTCGTAAGGTTGTTAGTTTTCATATTCCTAACCAACCTGTTATGAAAATTCAAGCAACCAAACCATTGAAGTCAAACACTTTCATATCAAGCCATAAAGCCATTCGTTTATTGATAAACGGATGTCAAGCTTTCTTAGCCCATTTCATGGATTTAACAAAAATACGTCAGATTTGAATGATATTTTTGTTGTTAGTTCCTAACATATTTCATGAAGAATTTCCTGAGTGTGATATTGAATTTTGTATCGATTTTGAACCCGGTACAAAACCCATTTCTAAAATCTCATATTGAATGGCTCCTATTGAACTTCAGGAGTTAAAAACCCAAGTAAAAGAGTTGGTACCCGAGCCTCTTTCTGCTGACTTCCTTTGTGGAATGCACTAAAGCCAGACCCTCCGTAACGGGACGCTATATTTGTGTGGTGGTAAAACGATAGGCGTTATTGATATTCAATGAAGTATATTATGTGTTTGGGCATATGATAGAGAAATAATAAAGTCTTATGGTGCGAAATTTGACTATAAGTAATATTTTATGCCGAGAAACTTTTTTTTCAGGCATAAATAAAGCAATAAAAATATGTAATAAATATAAATTACATATTTAAGCGAAAAATATATATATATTTATATAGTTGCCTATAAAAATTATTTTGTGGTGGAACAAAGAATGTAAAACCTTTGAAATATTGTATTAATCATAAAAATGATATTTTGAGGTTTTCGGTGCTCAAAATGAAGTTTTTGAGCTGAGATTTAAGTAGCGAAGCAAAAATGCGAATAATCGTAAAATGAAAAATAAAACGAATGTGCTAGTGAGATAAAATGTTTATATATGAGGCAATAGTCAGTGTTGACTCATGAACGGACAAACTAAAGTAAAAGTTATTTAAAGTGAAGAAATAATGTAGTAAATTGATTTTTACTATAAAAGCTATACATTAGCTGTTTAAACTCCGAATTTGCGAGTAGAGGTAAAAGATATTTCTAAAATGAAATTTAAATGGTTTAAGTTTCAAGATGTAAAAGTATTTGCATCTTAAAATGTATGAGAGACCTTTATTATTTATAAAATAAGTAAAATATTATTACATGATTAATAATATTAGAAGGTGATTACAATATTATTAAATGATTAATAATATTAGTAAAGGATTTAAATATTATTAAATGATTAATAATATTTGTAAATGATAAATATTCTATAAAAAGAATATTAGACAAAAGTTTAAGATAATGGATAAGTGATAGTAATATTATTAAGGGATAATAATATTACTAATGAGTTAAAGAATTATTTAATGTTTAATTATGTGGCTAAATGTTAGCTAATTTATTATTTGAGTAATAGTGTTGTGGGATAAAATGTATTATGCTAATTGGAGGATCGATCTTATTAATGATAGGTCTTTTATAAGAGATTAAATTGATTGCTTAGCGGTAATCAACGGGTACAGCAAGTTCCTAAACTTGAACTTCTAATTATTGTGCAAGTTTCCTAACTCAACTTGAGTTGTTAATTCAAAGCATGTTAGTGGTTAATTATTGTTGATTATACCACGTCAATAAATTATTGATTCGCATATCATTGTGCATGTTGTATATGTTCATAAGGTATGAAAGGTCGATCACCTTCATTACCATATGTTTCAGATTAAACTTGTTCATGTTAATTGTTGACATCCATTATTATTGGTTCACCATTCAATCGTTGAAAAAAATTGATTCATGTTATTTCACAATTATTATATTGTTGAAAACTTGAAAGCTTATCCATTCTTTTCAATCATGATATATCTCCTTTGTATGTAAAACTTGCTGGGCAAATTTGTTGCTCACCCTTGCTATATCATGATAAAATTTTGATTAAGATGAAGGCTTGAATAAGGGCAGAGGCAAAGACAAAGTGCAAAGTTTCATTATGTTGTAGTTAAATTTATTAAATTTTCTGATGAAAATAGTATTGTAAATCTTCTAAGATATTGAAGGTATGTATTAAGTTAAGGTTGTAGACCTTGGGAATGATGTGTAAAAGTTTAATGTATAAATAATTTATGTTTATATCTTCCGCAATAGTGATAGAAATAGTATACCGGATCCGTGGCGATTTGGGACCCGGATTCGGGGATGCTACAGTTGTTTTAGCAGTCCTCACTATTTTTGTAAAATATTGCATCAATAATTGTAATGAGGAATTTATTTGGGTGTGGATATTGTCTAGAAGACAATATTTGTATTTAAACTCACAGTATGTGTTGTCGTATTTTGCACGATAATTGTAATAAAGTTGTAGTTGTTTCTGTACCATTTATTTGGCGACTCAGAATAGGTTGGGTTGATTGGACCTATTTTGGGGGCATCACATATGCCTTACTAGATACCGGGTCTACCCATTCATTTATCTCTCATGCTTGTGCTCAACGTTTAAACTTGATTCCAGATAAATTAGACTTTGACTTATCTGTGGAGACTCCGTTAGGAGAAACTTTAATTACATCCACTGTTTATAAATATTGTTTGATCCAAGTTGGCACCATCACATTACTTGTTGATCTTATCTCTTTAAAGATACTTGCATCTGACGTGATTTTAGGGATTGATTGGTTAACTACTCATCATGCCAAAATTGATTGTTTTTGTAAGGTTGTTAGTTTTCATATTCCTAACCAACATGTTATGCGAATTCAAGCAACTAAACCACTAAAATAAATCACTCTCATATCAAGCCATAAAGTCATTCATTTATTAAAAAATGGATGTCAAGCTTTCTTAGCCCATGTTATGGATTTGAATAAAGACACATCAGATTTGAATAATATTTCTGTTGTTAGTGAATTTCCTGATGTATTTCCTGAAGAACATCCCGGTTTAACCCCAGAACATGAAGTTGAATTCTTTATTGACCTTAAACCTGGTACAAAGCCCATTTCTAAAACCCCATATCAAATGGCTCCTATTGAACTTCAGGAGTTAAAGGTCCAACTACAAGAGTTGTTGGACATCGGTTTCATTCATCCTAGTACATCTCCTTGGGGTGCTCCTGTTTTATTTGTAAAGAAGAAAAACGGGAGTATGCGACTTTGTATTGACTACCGGGAATTGAACCATGTCACCATCAAGAGTAGGTATCCGCTACCTCACATTGATGACCTGTTTGACCAGTTGCAAGGAGCACAATTCTTTTCAAAGATCGATATTCATTTTGGATATCATCAATTAAAGATTAGAACTGAGGATATTCCAAAGACTGCCTTTAGAACTCGGTATGGGCATTATGAATTCTTAGTTATGTCTTTTGGATTGGCTAATTCTCTTACGGCTTTCATGGATATGATGAACCGAGTATTCAAGTAATATTTGGATCAATTCGTTGTTGTCTTTATTGATGACATCCTCATATATTCCAAAAGTTGTGAAGATCATGAGCACCATTTGAAGCTGGTACTTCAAAGGCTTCGTGAAAATAAGCTATATGCCAAGTTGAATAAATGTGAGTTCTAGCTTGAGGAAGTAGCATTCCTTGGGCACGTGGTGTCAAAACATGGAATATCTTTTGACCCGGCAAAGATTGAAGCAATACAAAGCTAGGAACAACCTAAGACAGTAACCGAAGTCCGTAGCTTTCTGGGCTTAGCTAGTTATTATCGGAGATTCATTGAAGGATTTTCTTGAATCGCTACTCCGTTAACTCAATTGACTCAGAAAGATACAAAATTCGTATGGAGCGAGGAATACGAGAAAAGTTTTCAAGAGCTTAAGAGGAGACTTATTTCGCACCTGTTCTGACAATACCATCTGGTTCTGATGGATTTGTTATCTACAGCGATGCTTCAGGCAAAGGGTTAGGATGTGTTCTCATGCAGCATGGAAAGGTCATAGCCTATGCCTCATGACAACTCAAAGAATATGAGAGGAATATTTTTTCACCCAAAAGGAACTCAACATGCGGCAACGACGTTGGCTCGAGCTGTTGAAAGATTACGACCACACCATTCAATACCATCCTAGAAAAGCGAACGTGGTAGCTGACACATTAAGTAGAAGATCATATGCGAGAATGAGTGCGATGTTGTCAACACAAAGGCCCATTTTGTGTGATTTACAAAAGATGAAGATAGAATTCAAGACTTTGGGGACCCATGCAATGATGTCAAGTATACACATAGAACCAACTTTAATCGATAAAGTTAAAGTTGCTCAAGCCACAGACCCAGAGCTGATGCGTATGAAGAAGAAAGTACAAGAAGGTGTTATCCCTGAAACAAGAATCGATGAAGAAGGAATACTTTGAGTCAACTCCAGACTTTGTGTTCCTAACGACTCTGATTTGAAGTACTAGATCATGATGGAGGCACACAATAGGTCGTTTGCAATTCATCCTGGAAGTACCAAAATGTATCGTGATCTTCGACATACATTTTGGTGGAATAATATGAAGAGAGAGATCATAAAGTTTATCTCGAGGTGTTTAACTTTTCAACGTGTAAAGGTGGAGCATCAAGTACCAAAGGATCCATTGCAACCACTTGAGATTCTGAAATGGAAGTGGGAACACATTACCATGGATTTCGTTATGGATCTTCCCACGGTTTCTAAAGGAATAGATGCGATTTGGGTTATTGTTGATAGATCAACTAAGTCTGCTCATTTCTTACCGATACGGGAGACTTATTCCCTTGAATGTCTTTCTCGTATGTACGTGAATGAGATTGTGAGGTTGCATGGCATGCCAGTATCCATAGTTTTGGATCGTGACCCAAGATTCACTTCACAATTTTGGGTTAGCTTTCATAAAGCTATGGGCACAGATTTACGCTTCAGTTTGGCATACCGTCCTCAAACTGACGGACAATCAGAGAGGACTATTCAAACTCTTGAAGATCTATTAAGACTCTGTGTCCTAGACTTCAAAGGGAGTTGGGATAAGTATTTACCATTGGTGGAATTCTCCTACAACAACAGTTATCAGGCAAGTATAGGTGTGGCTCCATTCGAAGCATTGTATGGACGAAAGTGTCACTCTCTAGTATGTTGGGATGAGTTGGGTGAAGCAACATTGTGACGCCCTCAAAATAGTTATACATCACCTATCCTGAGTCGCCAAATACATGGTACAGAATACAAATACAATCTTAAATATACAACAAGAGAGTTGTGAGTTTTAATACAAATATTATCTTCTAGACAATATCCACTCTCAGAATAAGTCCTCATTACATTTATTGTCACACTATTTAACAGAAAAGTGAGGACTACTAATACTATCATTTGGACCGTCACTCCGTTCCCCGACTAGTCCTGGCTACGTTCTCATTTCCTGAAGAGAACAGTGAAAGAAAGGGTGAGCTCAACTAGCCTAGTAAGAAATATTATGACTAAGTTTAAAATACAATAGACATCAAGTTTAACTACAGCGGAACATGCAATCCATAAAAAGAGTCAAGTAGAGAATAAAATCTACTATCTTTTATGATTTAAATGGTTTTTCATCACTTTTATCGCTAGGACTCATCTTAATAAATAATCCACATCATCCCAGAACTACGGCCAAAGATATTCATAAGTATCACAACCACAAATTATCTATGTACTACGGGCCAAGGATATTCGTGTATTCATCAATGGTCATGATCATGCCAACAACTGTCCATCAATACACTACGGGCCAATGCGGACTTTTACCACATCATTTGTAACATTATGGTCATGATTACACCGAATAATCCCTGGTCATAATCATACCAAGTCCATCTATGCACTACATGCCACATATGACTTTCAATAAAATATAAATATGAGGATGATGACAATGATATAAGAATTCAATAAAACAAATTCAAGAATTAATTTATTCAGCAACTAATAACGTCCAAATTGTCAACATGATACTTCTTTGTAGAGTAAAATTTAAGAATGCTCAGAAGAAGATTTCCATGAAAAGATACTGGATGAAGCCCAAATATCAAGGATATTCTACTAATTTCATGGAGTATAGAAGTCAAAACTTTAACCAACTGAGTATAATAAAGAATGGAATAATAAAAGAAATCACCATGCATGCAGTACTTCGCATAGACAAGTTATTCCAATAGAATAATAAATAACGGAAACAGGTCAAGCGTAATACGTCTCGGCGGGATATTCCAATGAATAATAAAGAATGGAATAACAATGAAATCACCATGCATGCGGTACTTTGCATAGACAAAGTTATTCCAATAGAATAATAAATAATCTAATCGATTCGTAAAACGCATGTACAAGATATTCCAACAGTAATAATAAAGACGGAACTAGGTCTCATGTAAAACATACTGGATAGGATATTCCAACAAAATAATAAAGATTTAAAACCAGTCCCACAGAAACGCATACGACGGTGATGTTCCAACGGAATAATAAAGAATGGAATAACAATGAAATCACCAAGTTTAGGGTAGACCGTGTATACAGGTTATTCCAACAGAATAATAAAGAATGAAATAACAACAGAAATCACCAAGTATAGGTTAGACCGCGTATACAGGTTATTCCAATAGAATAATAAAGAATGGAATAACAGAAGTTCTTTTCATGAATATGAAAATAAATAATACCCCTTACCTTATAAAAAAGAGTACTCCGATGGTAGGGCGGGGATATACTTGAAGAAACATGCACTACGCTCAAAGCTTTCTTAAACACTAAAGAAATACACTCAAGATTATAGAAGAATAATTCTCTCTACAGTTTCTCTCTCTAGAGTTTCAAAGAATTGTAAGAAATAATGAAGGAATGAGCTTCTATATATAGAAGAATGGATCAAATAATAATTGAATCCATGAACTAGTCGAGATCAATTTACTTTAAGCAGACGGTCCAGATTGGTTTTCAATAAAATATAATATATTCTATTTATAATCTAATAAAATGAATAACTTTTAAAAAGATTTTACTATGCAAACACTATGCAGTAACTATGCAAATACTATGCATAATAAAATATAATATAATCTAATTATTGTCTAATAAAATGTATAACTTTATAAAAGTATTCTGCTTTTATATAAAAGATTTTACTATTAGCCTAATAAAACGAATAACTTTATAAAAGTATTCTGCTTTTATATAAAAGAGATTTTACTATTAGCCTAATAAAATGAATAACTTTATAAAAGTATTCATTTTTTATATAAAAAGCTTTCCTGTTTTATTACATTAATAATACTAATAAAATAAAACTTCATCATCATTATTATTATTCACACTATTAATCGACTAGGTCGTTCCTGTGAAAGAGGACGCTTTCAATAAGGATTTCTCCCTATCATGCCTTGAATTAGGTGACCAAACCTCTCCTTGGCAGAACTTCTAGACATCGTTAATATTGTAAATACTAATATTAATAACTTCGTCATCTCAATTATAAAATATCAACAATAATTGAATCAATTAACGTGAGATACTATACAACAATTACTAAAGCAACAATTGAACAAAACTGAGTGACTTCTCACGTAAGCATTAATAATCAATACCGTGTGCTACTATGCAACCACGCGTATTGCTGTACTTTTAACACCGGGTGTTTCAACAGTTAATGATAAAACTTTCACCGTTATTTTTATAAAAAATATTTTTGTTGTTTTTCCAATCCGACAATAATTCCGTTGTGGGGTCCACCAATGATTGTGTCGTCGTACGAATATTCCCTGACCAATCAAATATTATACAACAACTTGCGTACTTTGCAAAATTTATAAATATTATCCACAACTATAACATTATATCAAATTCATTCAAAAATGATAATTATAGAAAATTCATCTTTATTCATAAAAGTTGGGGTCTTACAAACATTGTTGGGACCAGAGTTGGTACGTATTTCTACAGAAAAGATCCAAATGATTCGATAACGTATACAAACGGCACAGGATCGACAAAAGAGTTATGCGGATCTTCATTGAAAGGACGTGGAATTTAGTATTGGGGATCATGTATTGTTGCGTGTTGCTCCATGGAAGGGAGTTACAAGATTTGGGAAAAGAGGAAAGCTCAATCCACGATTTATTGGTCCATTTCAGATTCTTGACCGAGTAGGAAATGTGGCCTATAGACTCGCGTTACCTCAAAGTATGTCTCGTGTTCATAATGTTTTTCACATATCTGTGCTTCGTAAATATGTGAAAGACCTGAACCATATTATTGAGTTAGAACCAGACGAAATAGCCGAATATTTATCGTACGAGGAGGTACCTGTCAAGATCTTGGATAGGAAGGAGCATGTCCCACGCACAAAGGTCATACCACAAGTCAATATTTTGTGGAGGAACCATGCTATTGAGGAAATGACCTGGGAGTTGGAAACGGAAATGAAAGCGAGGTATCCTCATGTTTTCGAAACACCAGGTACATACATCAATTTGGAGGATAAAATTTTATAAGGAGGGGAGGTTGTAAGACCCCAACTTAATATAAATGAAATTGAATTTCCTCTATTTATTATTTTAAAATAGTAAGAGTTAATTTGATTAATGTGGTTAGTTATGGTTAAAATGCGCAAATATCTTAAATAAGCAAATGGTTATAAAATATTCATTATTGTCGGGGGATATTTATTTGGTCGTGGAATATTCTTCTTGTGAGGAATATTAAATGCGATAGTTTGCGACCAAATTGTGTGGCCCATAACTTGAAAAGCGATGGGATGAAGAAAATGACAAGTATAAGTTTTTATTTTTATAAATAATTCAGCGTAGTTATTCACCGTTAACAATTGTTGGAATAACCTATGATTAAAACACATTAATACGCTGATGTCATGTTGCGATGGCATACGATTGTACCAATTATTGATTCTTACATAAGAAGGCACTACTCAATAATTGTTACAGTAATTACTGTTGAATATTTTATTGATTCAATAATTGCTACGTTAATATTTTATATTATTGTTGTTTCAATAATTGTCAATCGCATGCGATTTTCCTTTATCGGATCAATAATTCATAATATTTGAATAATATTATTAGATAGCATTATTGGAAATTTCTAAGGAAGTTCTGTCTAAGGAGAGGTTTGGTCACCTAATTGCGCGCCAGTAAGGAGAAATCCTTATCGGAAAGTCCCCTCTTTCTTGGGAACGACCTGGTTGTTATTATTGTGATACTGTAATTTTATTTGTGAATAATTAATTATTAATTATTGATTTATATGATAAGGAAAATATTTATTTATGTGGATATAAATAGAGGAATTTTTAGAAAAGTGACAATTGTTAAAAATTAATATTTTATCTTTTCTGATAAAATAATTTATTTAAATATATTATTATATTTTAATAATATAATAATGGTGATATTTTACAATGAATGTGGGATATATGAATAAATGAGGAGGAAGTATTTTGTTACAATAAATGTTAAAAACATGTTGGTGGGCCCCATTTTATGACTGAAATTGGATTATAGCCCTTAAAATCGTCCGTCCGTAGTGCAAAGATGAACAAGTGTTGAGATGAATATGACCAACTGATGAATATCTTTGGCCTGTAGTGCAAAGATGAATATTTGATGTATATTGATTGATTTTACAAAGATAAAATATTGATGATGGACTTTTAAATCATAGAAGATTTTAGATTTTATTCTCTACTTAACTCTTCTAATGAATTGTTATTTTCGCTGCGAATATTAATCTGAAACTTGTTGTCTATTATATTATATCAGATTTTTCCCATGTTTAGGACTAAAAATAATTTTTTCTATATTATCTTAGTCATAATGTTCTTTACTGGGCTAGTTGAGCTCACCCTTTTCCTTTTTGTTCCATTTTTCTTCTCAAGAGGCGTGAATGTAGCGAGTACTAGTCAGGGTATGGAATGATTTTTCTAGAAATTTGTTTAGTAGTCCTCATTATTTATGTAAAATAATGTATCAATAATTGTAATGAGGACTTTTTTGAGTGTGGATATTGTCTAGAAGACAATATTTGTATTTAAACTCACAGTTTATGTGTTGTCATATTTTGCATGACAATTGTATTAATAAAGTTGTAGTTGTTTTTGTACCATGTATTTGGCGACTCAGAATGGGTGACGTATACCTATTTTGGGGGCGTCACAATTTCCTTTTTGACAACTTCCTTAATGATGGGATTGAGTCTTCGTTGTTGTTAAATAGTCAATTTTGTTTCATCTTCCAATAGAATCTTATGCATGCAAATTGATGGGCTTATACCCTTGAAATCCGCAAGAGTCTACCCAAGAGCGGTCTTGTATTACCGAAGTACCCTTAGTAGCTTTTCTTCTTGAACCTCATCAAGTGATGCAGAAATAATAACTAGCAAGGTATAAGAAGAACCAAGGTAGGCATACTATAGATGATTAGGCAATGGCTTAAGTTCTAAGGTGGGTGGTTCTTCTAAGGATGATTTCACCTTTTCAACTGGCTTTCCCCAATAATCCAAAGGTTCAAATTTTTGCATACATCATGTGAACTTCGGAGCTGAATCTAACATCTGAACCCATTCTACCACAGTTGAATCATCATATATATTTTTACTTACCAATGCAGTTTTAAGAGGGTCTTCATTCAGTAATTCAATAAATACCTACCTAGTTGCTCCTTCAATCAGATCAACTCTAAAGTACAATTCCTCTCCCTTCGAAAATTTCATAGCCTTGAAAACATTAAAAGTTATGGACTCTCATCGTTAACTCTCCCTTTTGTACATCAATTATTGTCCAACCCGTGGCTAAAAATGGATAATGGGTATGTCTTTATCATCTTCATAGTCTAACACAATGAAGTTGGCTGGAAATATGAATTTGTCCACCTTCACTAATATGTCTTCCACAATGGCCCTAGGGTATGTCACTGATCTATCCGTGAGCTGTAAAGAGATATTTGTTGGCTTTGGTGTTGGTAATCCCAACTGAGTGTAGATCAAAAGTGGCATCAAGTTAATACTCGCACCCAAATCACACAAACATCTGTTAAAGAACTGGGGTCCAATCGTGCACGGCATGGTGAAGCTACCCGGATCCTTCAACTTCGGTGGTAACTTCCTATGTAACTTTTGTTAATGCCACAGTTTCGAACTCCCCTAGCTTTCTCTTCCTTTCTAAATATCTTTCATGAATTTTGCATAGCTAGGCATTTGTTCTAAAGCATCTGTGAATGGAATGTTGATTTGTAACTTTTTGAACACTTCTAAAAATTTTAAAAACTATCTATCTAATTTCTGCTTTTTCAATCTTTGAGGAAACGACACAGTTGGTATGACTACTGTTTTCTTATCTTCTTGCTATTTTTTCACAAATTTTTCCTCAGATTTACTTTTTGAATTTCCATTCTCTTTTTCACCATCCTCAGTATAAATTATTTTCTTTTGTCCTTTTTAATCAGTAGTCAACTCCCTTCCACTTCTAAGTGTAACTACCTTACATTGTTCATTTCCATCATTCCTCGGGTTTTTCTCCATATCTCTAGGTAAAGAACCTGGAGTTCTAGTATTCAAAGCACTAGCTATCTGCCCAATTTGGTTCTCAAGGTTCTTTATTGTAGCTGATTGGTTTTTCGTTGTGGCTTCAAACTGAGTTGCCAATCTTGCTAACAATTCTTCCATCTATGATAGCTTATCAGGTTGTTGATGTTGTGGGTGTTTTTGGGATTTTTGATATGGCTGAAATCCACGTGGATATGATTACCTTGGAGCTTGTGCTTGAGCATGTGACTAATTATTACTATAAGAAAATTTTGGGTGGTTTCTTACTCCTGGATTGTAACTATTTGGATAACTGCCCTGCTGCTTGTTATAACTAGAAACAAACTGGACTGACTAAGGATTTATTTAACATTGATCACTTGAGTGGCAACCCGCACATATTTCACAAATTATTTCCATTTTCTGAACTAATTGTACCTCAAGTGCATCTATCTTCTTTGTAAGAGCAGAAATCTGAGCTGTCACTTGAGCTAACAATGCTGTTATCGCATCCACTTCATAAACCACGACTGTCCTTAGCTGAGCCATTCTTGCTATTGTCCACTAATAATTATTAGCTGACATGGTTTCAAGCAACTAATACCCCTCATCATAATTCTTCACTATAATTGCTCCACCCGCTGAAACATTTATACTCGATCTCACTGTGCTGAATAAACCGTTATAAAAAGTCTGCACCTAAAGCTATTTAGGAATCCCATGCTTTGTACATTTTGGTAATGAGTCTTTAAATATCTCCCATGCTTCATATAGTGATTTTTAATCATGCTGAATGAAAGAGAAGATATCGTTCTTCAACTTTGTTGTTTTTGCAGGCGGGAAAAATATTGCATGTAATAATCGATCCTAGTGGTATTGAATGGAGCCAACTCTTAGCCTTATCCGTGAAAGTAAATGGAAACAACCTTAGCCTTATTGCATCCTCTAACACATTATTGTACTTGAAAGTATCACAGATTTCTATGAAGCTGACTATGTGATTGTTTGGATCATCATTCAGTAACCCCCCAAACTGACATGAATTCTGAATCATCTGTATTGTCCCCGATTTTTTCTTAAAACTTGTAGCTGTAATGGCAGGCCTCGTAATACTCGATTGAATTTCAGTAACCCGTGGTGTAGCATAATCCCGCAGTGCTTTTTGTTCTTCTTCAGCCATTTTATCTTTCTTATCAAGTGTCGCTTTGCTTTCTTAACCCACTTACACAACCGCTAAAACTATTTTTTGATATCATCCTCGTAAGGCAATAAATCTGGCTTCTTCGATCTCGTTTGCATACACTAGTCAAGAACACCTAAAAAGAACATAAAAGAAAAAGTTTAAATTAAGATTAACTCTATCAAAATTAATAATGAAAAACATATTAAACTAATTTTTCCAACAACGGCGCCAAAAACTTATTGCCTAATTTATTACTAGAACTTTAAACGCAAGTATACATGTTCATTTGCAATATTCATCAAGCAAAGATATTGTTCCCACGAGGAAATAGGTTAAACTTTATCAATTATCAATTCCAATGCAATTAACCCTATTTTAAACTACAAAATATTGTTTGTGATTTGAAAAATAAAAATTAACAAAACAAATGACTAAGATCAAAGTTCACAAGATTAATATAGATTTAACAGGTTAAGATTACAACTTCCCTTGGTATTCCATTTAAATTAATTTACTTCTCATTTAAATCAATTAGTTAATATGAATCATTATCCAAGAATGTTTTATGGTACTCACGCACTTGTTCCAAAGACACGTGAACAAATTCTCACAAATCCAATCTTTAAGACACATAATTACAAGGAACACCCTAGTCAATCAACTTACTATATTCCTATGTGAATCAAGTTAATTAGGGTTTTACGCACAAATTCTTTTAATGGATATAAATGACACATGTATATTCCTGTGACGCCCCCAAAATAGGTATACATCACCCATTCTGAGTCGCTAAAAACATGGTACAGAAACAACTACAACTTTATTAATACAATTGTCGTGCAAAATACGACAACACATAAACTGTGAGTTTAAATACAAATATTGTCTTCTAGACAATATCGACACTCAAATGAGTCCTCATTATAATTATTGATATACTATTTTACAAAAATGGTGAGGACTACTAAAACAACTTTCTAGAACCATCATTCCATACCCCGACGAGAACTTGCTACATTCTCGCCTTCTGAGAAGAAAAATGGAACAAAAAGGAAAAGGGTGAGCTCAACTAGCCCAGTAAAGAATATTATGACTAAGATAATGTATAACAAATTATCATTAGTCTTCAACAGGGAAAAATCTGATAGAATATAATAGACAACAAGTTTCAGATTAATATTCGCAGCGGAAATAACAATTCATAGAAGAGTTGCGTAGAGAATGAAATCTACTATAATCTATGAATTTAAAAGTCCATCATCAATATTATATTCCTGTAACATCAATCAATATTCATCTTAAATCAAATATTCATCTTTGCACTACAGGCCAAAGATATTCATCAGTTAGTCATGTTCATCTCAACACCTGCTCATCTTTGCACTACGGGCCAAAGATATTAATCAGAAAATCATTAATCTTTGCACTACAAGCCAAAGATATTCAGTAATATCATCATTTAGGACTGAGGATGATGAAAAATATTTTTAAAGAAACATATCCAGTGAAACAAAAGAACAAATTTTAAAGATTCGTACTTTAAATAATCCAAGTTCAAAAATACTTCATAAATAATCATAGTGGAGTAAAATTCAAGAATGAAGACCAAAACATGGATACAATCAAAGCTAGTATCCATAATAGATATTTTGGACAAAAAATAAAAATTTAATTTTTCTGTGAATAGTTTTGTATTCGTGAATAGTACCGTATACGTGAATAGTAACCCCGACACTAAAAGACAAGAATTTCACAAGAAAAATATTACCAATATTCCGGCATAATGATATTAGAAGAAATAATATAATTTAAAAAAAATAACATCCCTTATCTCGAAAAGACAGTACTTCTGACTGGAATACCGGATATAGAGCTGAAGGAAACTTGCACCGTATAATAACACTCAAAGTGTCAAAATAGTCAAAAGAATACGCTTGATAATATAGAGAGAAAAGATTTCAGTTTCTGGTGTGATTTTTAATTCTAACCTAAGCACCCTATTTATAGGAAAATGCTTAGAACACCAAAATAGAAAATTTAATATAATATTAATATTTATAAAAATATCATACGCAAACTTGGAAAATCTAATTTCAGCATATTTGCCACATAAGTGAGGCCCACCAACTCACCAAAAACGTTTTTCTTAAAAAAAACATTTTAAACTCCAAAAATCAATTATTCCGAAACTTCAGAATTTCAATAATTCATAATAAATAGTCCTTTTATCAGAAAAATTCGAATCTTATGTCCATTCCATAGGAAATTTAATTCTCTACAACTTTGCAGAAAAATAGTTTTTCCAAATTCCAAACAGAAGTTGACCGAAATCCACAAACGGGCGATTTTACAAGCTATAATCAAATTTCAGTTAAGAAATGAGCCCACAAACATGTTTAACATGTTTTAAACAATTTTTGTAACAAAAATATTTTTCCTCCTCATTTCTTCATATATCACACATTCAGTGTAAAATATCACAATTATTATATTATTGTAATATAATAATATATTTAAATGAATTATTTTATCAGAAAAGATAATATATCAATTTTTAACAATTGTCACATTAAAAAATTTCTCCATCTATATCCACATAAAATGAATTTTTTTCTTATCATATAAATCAATAATTAATTATTCACAAATAATATTACGAGAATCACAAATCTCGACAACTAAGTGCTTTCTCAGAAAGATGGGGCTTTCAATAAGGATTTCTCCTTCTTGGCGCGCAATTAGGTGACCAAACCTCTCCTTGAGATGTAACTTTCTAGATATTGCCAATAATGCTATCTAATAATATTATTCAAATAATATGAATTATTGATCTGATAATAGAAAATATTGTGTAGTAACAATGATTGAAACAACAATAATATAAAATATCAACGTAGCAATTATTGAATCAATAAAATAAAATATTGAATAGTAATTACTGTAACAATTATTGAGTAGTGTCTTCTTACGTAAGAATCAATAATTGGTGCAATATCGGTGCTCTTCTTGTGTTTTAACCAATTTAGTATTCCAACAGTATTAACGATAAAAACTACGTCGTTATTTGTAAACAACTTATACTTGTCGTTTTCTTCATCCAATCATTTTTTCGTTATGGGGCCCACACAAGGCTGCGTCGTCGTACGAATATTCCCCAACAGCAAGAATATTCCACGACCAAACTAATATTCCCCGACAACAATGAATATTTTATAACCACTTGCTTATTTGAAATATTTACGCATTTTACCCATAACTAACCACATTAATCAAATCAACCCTTACTATTTCAAAATAATAAATAGAGGAAATTTAATTTCATTTATAATAAGTTGGGGTCTTACAACCACCCCTACTTATAAAATTTCGTCCTCGAAATTGACGTACGTACCTGGTGTTTCGAAAAGGTGAGGATACCTCGCTTTCATTTCCGTTTCCAACTTCCAGGTCATTTCTTCAATAGCATGGTTTCTCCACAAAACTTTGACTTGGGGTATGACCTTTGTGCGTAGAACATGTTCCTTCCTATCCAAGATCTTGACAGGTACCTCCTCGTATGTTAAGTCTTCGGCTATCTCATCCGGTTCTAACTCAATAACATGGTTCGGGTCTTTCACATATTTACGAAGCACAGATATATGAAAAATATTATGAACACGAGACATACTTTGAGGTAACGCGAATCTATAGGCCACATTTCCTACTCGGTCAAGAATCTAAAATGGACCAATAAATCGTGGATTGAGCCTTCCTCTCTTCCCAAATCTTGTAACTCCTTTCCATGGAACAACTCGCAATAATACATGATCCCCAATACTAAATTCCACGTCCTTTCGATGAAGATCCGCATAACTCTTTTGTCGATCTTGAGCCATTTGTATAGGTTGTCGAATCATTTGGATCTTTTCTGTAGTCATACATACCAACTCTGGTCCCAACAATGTTGCTTCACCCACCTCGTCCCAACATACTGGAGAGCGACACTTTCGTCCATACAATGCTTCAAATGGGGCCACACTTATACCTGCTTGATAACTGTTATTGTAGGAGAATTCCACCAATGGTAAATACTTATCTCAACTCCCTTTGAAGTCTAGGACACAGAGTCTTAATAGATCTTCTAGAGTTTGAATAGTCCTCTCTAATTATCCGTCCATTTGAGGATGGTATGCCGAACTGAATTGTAAATCTGTGCCCATAGCTTTTTGCAAGCTAACCCAAAATTGTGAAGTGAATCTTGGGTCATGATCCGAAACTATGGATACTGGCATGCCATGCACTCTCACAATCTCATTTATATACATACGAGCAAGACGTTCAAGGGAATAAGTCTCCCGTATAGGCAAGAAATGAGCAGACTTAGTTAATCAATCAACAATAACCCAAATAACATCTATGCCTTGGGAAACCATGGGAAGACCCGTAACGAAATCTATGGTAATGTGTTCCCACTTCCATTTCAGAATCTCAAGTGGTTGTAACGGGCCCTTAGGTACTTGATGCTCCGCCTTTACACGTTGACAAGTTAAACACCTCGAGATAAACTTCGCGATCTCTCTCTTCATATTGTTCCACCAAAATGTATGTCGAAGATCATGATACATTTTGGTACTTCCCAGATGGATTGAAAACGGTGTATTATGTGCCTCCATCATGATCTTGTACTTCAAATCAGAGTCGTTAGGAACACAAAGTCTGGAGTGGACTCGAAGTATTCCTTCTTCATCGATTCTTGCTTCAAGAATAGCACCTTCTTGTACTTTCTTCTTCATAAGCATCAGCTCCGGGTCGGTGGCTTGAGCAACTTTAACTTTATCGATTAAAGTCGATTCTATGCTTATACTTGATATCATCGCATGGGTCCCCGGAGTCTTGAATTCTATCTTCATCTTTTGTAAATCACACAAAAAGGGCCTTTGTGTTAACAACATCGCACTCTTTCCCGCATATGATCTTCTACTTAATGCGTCAGCTACCACGTTTACTTTTCCAGGATGGTATTGAATGGTATGGTCGTAGTCTTTCAACAGCTTGAGCCAACGTCGTTGCCGCATATTGAGTTCCTTTTGGGTGAAGAAATATTTGGGGCTTTTATGGTCTGAATATATCTCCACTTTCTCCCCATATAGATAGTGCCTCCAGGATCTTTAAGCGCAGAACGATCGCTTACTGCCAACTCTAGATCATGAGTAGGTTAATTCCTCTCATATTCTTTAAGTTGTCACGAGGCATAGGCTATGACTTTCCCATGTTGCATGAGAACACATCCTAACCCTTTGCCTTAAGCATCACTGTAGATAACAAATCCATCCGAACCAGATGGTATTGTCAGAACAGGTGCCGAAATGAGTCTCCTCTTGAGCTCTTGAAAACTCTTCCCGCACTCCTCGCTCCATATAAATTTTGTATCCTTCCGAGTCAGCTGAGTTAACGAAGTAGCAATTCGAGAAAATCCTTCCACAAATATCCGATAATAACCAGCTAAACCCAGAAAGCTATGTACTTCGGTCATTGACTTCGGTTGTTCCCAACTTTGTATTGCTTCAATCTTCGCCGGGTCAACCGATACTCCATGTTTTGATACCATGTGCCCAAGGAATGCTACTTCCTCAAGCCAGAACTCGTATTTCTTCAACTTAGCATAAAGCTTGTTTTCACGAAGCCTTTGGAGTACCAGCTTCAAATGGTGCTCATGATCTTCATGGCTTTTGGAATATATGAGGATGTCATCAATAAAGACAACAATGAAATAATCAAAATATTCCTTGAATATTCGGTTTATCATATCCATGAAAGCCACAGGAGCATTAGTCAATCCAAAAGATATGACTAAGAATTCATAATGCCCGTACCGAGTTCTGAAGGCAGTCTTTGGAATATCCTCAATTCTAATCTTCAGCTGATGATATCCAAAACGAAGATCGATCTTTGAAAAGAATGGTGCTCCTTGCAACTGGTCAAATAGGTCATCAATGCGAGGTAGAGGGTACCTATTTTTGATGGTGACATGGTTCAATTCCCAGTAGTCAATACAAAGTCGTATACTCCCGTCTTTCTTCTTTACAAATAAAACAGGAGCACCCCAAGGAGATGTACTAGGACAAATAAAACTGATGTCCAACAACTCCTATAGTTGAACCTTTAACTCCTAAATTTCAATAGGATCCATTCTATATGAGGTTTTAGAAATGGGCTTTGTACCAGGTTCACGGTCAATAAAGAATTTAACTTCACGTTCTCGGGGTAGACCAGGAAGTTCTTCAGGAAATACGTCAGGAAATTTACTAACAACAAGAATATTATTCAAATTTGACGTGTCTTTATTCAAATCCATAACATGGGCTAAGAAAGCTTGACATATGTTTTTCAATAAACGAATAGCTTTATGACTTGATATGACAGTGATTGATTTTAGTGGTTTCGTTGCTTGAATTCGTACAATAGGTTGGTTAGGAATATGAAAACTAATAACCTTATGAAAACAATCAATTTTGGCATGATGAGTAGTTAACCAATCAATCCCTAAAATCACATCAAAAGCAAGTATCTTTAAAGAGATAAGGTCAACAGGTAATGTGATGGTGCCAACTTGGATCAAACAAGATTTATAAACAGTAGATGTAATGAAAGTTTCTCCTAACGTAGTCTCCACAGATAAGTCAAAGTCTAATTTATCCGGAATCAAGTTTAAACGTTGAGCACAAGCAGGAGAGATAAATGAATGGGTAGCACCGATATCTAGTAAGGTATAAACTTCGCAAGAATTTATGATTAGCTTACCCGTGATCAGCTCATTTGGGTTCCTCGCATTTTGACCAGTCACGACAAACGCTCTTCCAGGAACGTTGACTTTGACTTTTCTGGGATAGCCTTTTGAGTCACCATCCCCCCTGGACTTGGTTTCGCTACTGTATAATCTCGAGCGATATGTCCTTCTTTTCCACAATTATAGCATACCTTGAACTGTTGTGGAAAGTTTGGGCTAATATGTCCCTCTTTTACGCATTTATAGCATAAGACCGGTGGTCGTTCTCCTCCCTTAGAACCAGTTGTTGCTGGTGCTGACGTCTTCACATGATCATTATTAAATCTCCTCTTTTTAAAATCTCCTCCCGACTCGCTTCTTTTATTCTCATGGCCATGATTACCACCAGAGTGGTTATCACTTTTATCCGTATTTTTCTTTCCCCGCTGGTTATCGTTGCTCCGATGACTGTTGTCACAGGTATGACCCTGGTTGTAGTCCCTCGGTTGAACATACTCGTTATCTCGCTCTAATAATTGAGCCCTGTTGACAACATCTGAATATATAGAAAATTTATGAGAAATGAGATATTGACGTATGTCGGGTTTCAAGCCTCTTAAAAACATCCGCGTCATACGTTCCTCATTCTCCGCCAAATGAGGTGCAAACCTAGATAACTCCGCGAACTTCGCCTCGTACTGGGACACCGTCATGTTATTTTGCTCCAGTCTAATAAACTCTACCTCCTTCATATGATGAATACTTTTAGGAAAGTACTTGTCATTGAACAATTTCTGAAATGTTTCCCAAGACATGCAGAGTCCGGCTGGATGGGTACGCTTCACAGATTCCCACCAGTAATCTGCCTCATTACAGAACATAAAAGTGGCAAATGGAACCTTCTGTTCCTCCGTGCATCCCAAGACATCGAATATCTTGGTAATTTTCTTAACCCACGTCTCCGCCTTAATCGGATCCGGCTTTCCCCAGAATTCTGGTGGTTCCAACTCTTTGAAGTGCTTGGATGTGACAAACCGTGCGTTGCTATCATTTCCACCTGTATTTTGAACACGAGTCTCCCTCGTCTGATTTTGCATGAACTGCAGAAAGCTTCTAAACATCCCATCGTTCATCGTCTGATCAGTGGTGTTGTTTATAGGAGGAACATTGCCAGCCTGTTGCACGTTCTCCTCGTTGGTGAGTAAAGGTGTCTCCACGGTCTCAGTTGCTCCATTGTTAACATTCTCAGTTGCCATTCTCAAATACTGCCATAAAACAAGGGTTAATTAAACAAATTAACATATCGCATAATATCCCTATATTCTGACCAACCAACAAATAAGCTTAGGTATGACACACTAGCAAAGGATTTTCTCGTCTCTCCCCTCCTAGTTCTATTCCCCGATCTCCGCTGTTGACGTCGGGATTTTTGAGTGTCCCTTTTCGTTACTTGTTCTTTGGTGTTCTCATGTTAATGTGAGATTTGTTTAAAAAAACAAGTGAAAACGTTCCGACATGTATAATGTCGACGATTTGACTTTAAGAGTCGCCATTGGTGTATTTAATCGGTTGCACTAATATGAATCAAAAAGGTTTGCACATTGACCCAGTGTTTTGACACTACTAGACGGGTCTGTGAAACCGAGATTTATTTT
This sequence comes from Panax ginseng, assembly GCA_020205605.1. Classification (NCBI taxonomy): domain Eukaryota; kingdom Viridiplantae; phylum Streptophyta; class Magnoliopsida; order Apiales; family Araliaceae; genus Panax; species Panax ginseng. Next base: position 46,689,317 of record CM035137.1, read on the forward strand.
GGGTCTGAGGCTTGATTATGTGGAGGGAAGGTGTTAGGCACTCCCCGACATCCGTGTTACAACGGTGACCGCCACTTTTCAAAGAAATTGTTATATGAATGTGTGAGTGTGTGTGTGTGGATCAATGTGCAATTATTTGAAAGTAGTGCGAGGCCTCGTTCGCACCTATATAAACAAGGTTTGAATTTTATAGAAAAATTAAGTTCTAACCAAGATATATCAATGAAGTTTTGTAAAAGAGGTTTTTCAAACCCTGTGCTCAATAGGAATTGAGACCTTTTCATACTTCCATTTTATTATTAAATGTTCGGCTTGTTTGCTTTTATTTTTAGAGATGCGAAGCATTCTCGAGAAAATAATATATAGCGATCTTAGAACTCCTCATGGGCATGACAACCATCCAAGGAAATTTAGACATCAGTAAAATAATGTACAAGCCGCCATAATTTGAAAAATATGTCCATCATAGGAATCAAATCTAGATTGATGAGATCAATCGTGATCACGTGATTACGAGGCTCACATGATCTTCGCAATTTGTATGGAAAGCGATGGCGATTATATATAAAAAAGTGTAAATATATATATACTGAGACATGATCAACCATCACGAAGCAACTCCATGGGAGATCGAAATGTAAATATATAAAAGTGATAAATATATATATATATATATATATATATATATATATATATATATATATATATATATAAATCACGAAAGTAAACTGTAGGCCTTACAGAAATGTAAATAAATATATATATATATGTACAAATATATATATAAAAGCAGTAAACGTACCGGATGTGAATCCAGGCTCATCGGATATGTCCGACAACAATTATATATATATATATATATATATATATATAAGCGAGTAAATGCTCCAGATGTAAAATCCAGGCTCATCAGATCTGTCTGACAACAATTATATATATAAGTATATATATATAAAAAGCAATAAATGCTCCAGACCGAAGTCTAGGCTCATCAGACAGAGTCTGACAAAAAATTATATATAAATATATATATAAAAGCCAGTAAAACGCTCCAGACCGAAGTCTAGGCTCAATCGAGGCATAACTCGATAATGTTAGTCCGTATAAATATATATATATATATATATATATATATATATATAATATATATATATATCTGATGAAATGAAAACCACGGACCGAAGTCCGGGCAAACACACTCACACGACTCTCAACGTGTACAATAGTGTATGCTAATATGAGAAGAAGACTTTATATAATGTGAGAAGGCTTACAGTGGGCTGTCAAAGTAGACTTCTATGACTTTAAATGGATAAACACTCAGCTCCCACCGGATAAAAGATAGCTATATGTGAGCTAACAAGTGTTTAAAAGTGAGAAAACACTCAAAAGATGTGTATGCAGAGTAAAATGGACAGGGCTTTCCCGCCTTTTCTCTCTCATCTCTTTTTCAAATGGCTGACCCCAAGGCTTGTATAAATAGATTTGATGGCCATAGGTACACATGCTGACCAGCGGTTGTACTACTTGGTGGTCATGGTGCATCCGAACCTCATGAATCTAGTTATCTCGTGTAGACGTGTACTGCAATGCTTTGTAATATCTGCTAAAACTTGCAGAACTTCAATCCGAACATCCGAAAAAGGTATATTTGACCTTCTTCAAACCGCTTGTGTCGAGAGTAACGCAATGACATGGATTAGAGGTTATACAAAGTTAGGAAGAGGGGTTTATGCCCATGGTCTTCAAGCTTCAAATTCTATCCAAAGTACTGCCACGCGTAATAGTCACTCGGGATTGTTATTCCTCGGTTCTTGTGGGACATTGTTGTATGTATGTATGTTTGTATGAAGTGTTAAGACGACGCGCAGGTGTTGAAGAGACAAGATGATGTTTGACTCCTCACCGGGGTTATCGCCGATTTGAGTGAAAAGTAGACGTTGCTCAGGGTTACATCTGAGATTGGACTACTTGTTGGTATGTCGCGATATCATCTTGTTGAGGCGGTAAGATGACGCTTTTGACTCCTTACCGGGGTTATCGCCGGTTTGAGCGGAAAGCAGACGTTTCTTAGGGTTACATCTGAGATTGGACTGCTGCAAGTGTTTGAATACCGCAAGGTCATCTGTGAAAGAACCTATCTGCCCGTTGTTAGCTCCGGGTCTGAGGTATGATTGCCTCGGTAGGAGGTCTGAGCTTGAAGTTGATCGCATGTGTTTGAAACAAACAATTCCAGAGTTATCGCCGGAACTGAAAAAGCATCCCTTGGGGCTATCACCAAGGATGGAGTTCTTACTCGATGATTGTTTCTTGGATCGGGCTGAACGTCGCGGTATTATCACCGAGACAGAACTGTCCTCTCCGGTGTTGTTGTCGGTCTTTTGATCTTGCAAACCTCGGGGTTATCTCCGAGATTGGAAATGACATTCCCGGGGTGTGTTCCGGGTTTGAGATGAACTTCTCGGTTTGTGTTCTGGGTTAGAACTGATGTTCCCGGTGTGTGTTCTGGGTTGGAACTTTACTTCCGGTAGTATCCGGAATGGATGTAAGCTGTCTTCCAGGGTTATCTCCAAAAGACGAATCTGCCCTCCTGTAATGTTAGTAACAGGCATGAGTAAATTTCGAGTGTCTATAGATGACCCTCTTTATCATATTCATGCAATGCAAGGCATGGATGGGATAAAGAATCCTAGACACTTGAAATGCAACCAAGATAAACATGATGCTATATGCAGCAACATGATGCAAATGTATGGTGCATGATTGTCAGGTAATTCCTGTTGGGATGACAATCAGTGATGGCTTGAACATACGATCCAAGTCTCCAAAGACGTTGACATTGGGGCTATCACCAAAGTCTTGAATCCTAGACACTGGCCTATATTCCATAGAGGTACCTCTTGTGTGTAAGAGATCAGTGGGGATAAAGCTTTGTCTGTTTGAGGATGTGTATAACATATTCCCTCATTCTATCGGAGTTACTGCTAACAGTTTGTCGTCGTCAGGGTTGCCCGACCTTCATTAATGTGTGTATCACCGGATAAATCCCTGCTGGGTGTATTGTCAAGGTTGTTTGACCTTCATTGATGTATGTGTCAATGGTAGCATTGTGTTATAGCCCTTGCTGGGGATGGTTTCTTTGATAGGTTTACTTGCCATCGGCTGACATGATGTCAAGGGTGCTTGACCTTCATTGATGTGTGTATCAATGGTTGCATTGCGTTGTAACGCCCGCCATAGATACGTAGATGCTTGAAAGATGTGCGTTGTGACCCCCGCCGGGGATACGTAGATGTTTGATAGATGTGCGTTGTGACCCCCACCAAGGATACGTAGATGCTTGATAACTTTGGCGTTGTAACCCCCGTCGGGGAGGTTTGATATTTCGTTGTTTTTGCATTGTAACCCCCGCCGGGGAAGTTTAGGGTTGTGACCCTGCAAATAACGGCATCGGACCTTTGTGGGGTATTGTCGAGCATGATCTATGAAAGCTGAGCTCATTGGTATAGTATACCCTGCATTCAGGCGAATACCATTGAGACGATGGGAGTTTAACTCTGCCCGACGAGAAACTAGGATTTCAGGCTATTCCGCTCAATCTTGTAGCATTTTTATTCCTGATTTGGCCTTTTCAGCTTGTGAGACCTCCTTTGCAACTCTAACTGGAGTGAGCCGGAGGTGTGGGACCCATGTAGGAGTGTCGCAGGTACACCTGTAGGAGCCGCAGATGAGCCTGAGGCCAACCGTGCATATGTATAGGCGAATGGTTGCTTTCATAAGTCATTTTCAAGTTGCGCAGCGAAGGAAATCTGAGAGCTCTTCTTCAGATCTGCTAAGTTCGGGCATCTTTCTACATATTCTGCCACCGTACAAGCGTTCTTCACTGTCCTGGTAACACATGCATGTATTTTTTTTCCAGTTTCTATTCGTTGGAAAATGACTTATCCATGAAATGCATTTAGACACGTAGTAGTGAATATGCATGCTGATATGACTTGATAAAAAATATTCAACATAGCAAATGTTAGTATTAAACCATGCTGAACATAATGATGTGAAAAAATTTGACTTTTGAAGCAGTCAAATTCGCTCCTTTTATTGTCATTTCTTATCCTATATGAGGACAAATGAGTAAAGGCATAAAAGTAAAATAATCCTGGTAATTAGACTACACTTATGGATTTTACTGTGATGTGATTAATGCATGTACGATGTATATGACTATGTACAGGTGTGATACTGAATGGCCACCTAGTCATACGAATGTGCATGTGGATAGTCCCATTTACAAAGGGGGCTATGGCAAAATTTTCCCAAAATATAGGTATTGGGTAGTCATGCATTTTTAACTCTACTGTAGATGTATGTTAAAGCAATGCATTTTGAAAAGCTCCAGGTAAAAAATTACCACACCCTTTCTGAGGTGATTTGGAGACTTGTTGTCCAGATATTATAGATCCGGATCAGCCGAGTAGTTCCCGCAGGACCACTTCTGGTGTACGGAGGAGAGCTTCTGAAGAGCCTCAACGTCGTTTTGTTAGACAGCCTCATCGTTTGGTGGAGGCGGTGATACGTCCTATTCGGGTTGAAGTGTCGAATGTCGAGGACGAGGAGGAGGATGTACCGATCGAGGTTCCTGATCCTGCTGTACGTGTTCCCCGTAGGGAATTGCCATGAATTCAAGTTACAAACCCAGATCTTCTGGGTGACTTGAGTAGGCATCCTTCAGTATACCTGCACACAAACGAGGTATTAAGTTAGATCTTTAATTTTCCTTATTTCCTATTGATGAGGAGTCAAGGATTCTGATGTTGATCTGCATTTGATGTAGGTTCCCGACTTCACACAAACTCGAGGGAACTGGTTTAGCATCCACTCTATGTATCAGGCATTGCATGATGACTACAAAGCGATCGTCCATGGCTAGGGATTTGGGATATTCTTCTCCATTCTACCTCGTTGCTATCCCTGGGGTTACCTCAGGGCATTGTCTGAGCGGTGGTTTCACCAGACTCAGTCACTCCATTTGCTGGACTGTGAGGTGATGATGACGCCGATGGATTGGCAGTTTATCACAGGTATGGAATTTGGAGGAGAGCCAGTGCCTTGCACAGCGGATATCACCCCTACTGCCGTCAGATCCTTGTTGGGAGTTCCGACGGAGACGCTCAAAGGCAGGACTGTTTGTACCGGTCCTTTGAGCGTAGATGCTATGAACGGGCCATTGAGTGAGCCTATACTCGATGATGTGAGAGTCAGGGATCTCATTCTTCTGCGATTGTTCTTGATGATCATTAGGGTCTGCTTCATAGCAGATAATTCCTCTACGGTGTCCTTCTCTTTGATCAGCGCCACTCGACACGTGAACTGTATATGAGAGTATGATTGGGGTTCCTACACCTTTGCCTACTTCCTCAGGGGAATGCGCATGTGATCGCAGGGCTTGACCGGGGCGTGGTTAGGATTCTAGCCATTTCTGCTGGTGAGTGTTTCTCTTGTCTTTTCCGATGTATAGGTTAAGAGTGTTGACTGACAGCAGATGTTTGCCTTTGTGTTGGCAGTTTTGGGCCTATGGGAGGCTTCCTTGTTTGCATCCTATGAGCGTGTTAGATTTAGACACCTATCCACGACGACAGAGATGGCATCATTCCATACTAGCGGAGGTCCACATGTTCTTTGAGGTTTCACTCATTGTACTTCTGATTGGAGTTGTTGACAAACGATGTCATTACATGGATTCCCTACTCTGGAGAGCATTTGGGAGTTAGTTTTGAGGATGGCTACCCGACTGGAGTAGAGTACGTCATTTCCACCCGCAGGATTCCTCTCTTCACAGATGGAGGATGAGAGCTCTATTTAGGAGAGGGTGCTATTAGGAGCACTACAGAAGAAATCCATATGCCGATCTTGCCTCCTGCCAGGCGTTATTGACTTGTTTCGCAGTGACCCGTCATTGACATCCCATTGATGGGGATTGACGGTTTTACATTGTCCGAGGGCCCCTGGTCTCAGGAGATGTTCCAGCATTGGTGGATCCCTCGTACAATTAGAGCTCAGACCCGTGCCACACAGTTTATGGGGGATATGGTTCCAGGATCCGTGATGATGACGGATTGGCTAGCCTATGTTAGAGATTCGACTCATGTGACACAGATTGATAGATTGACCCAGCAGCTGGACCGAACACATCTTTTCATTTGGCATTTGGGCAGAGATCCTTCAGAGGTAGATAATTTTGATCCTTCCAGCTCTGGCGCTGGCCCCTCAGATGACCCATATGGCTTTGCCGGTGCAGATCCTCCCTTGTACTGGCGTGACATCCCTGTAGATAGAGATCCAGTGACTCAAGAGGAGTTATCTTAGGTGGACCATATCGATTATGTAGACATCGACACTCTTGACTCTTTCTGATGTATTTCTCGCTATTTCTTTTGATAGGCCTCGGTTATCATCTGGGTAGCTTCGCCCCATTCTCACTATATCTTTTGATAGGCCTCTGTTGTATGTTGGGTAGCTTACATTTTCATTTCCTCAGTATTTTAGTCAGACGAGAGATGTATTAGATGATGATATATTTAGGAATGTATGCACAATTTTCCATTCCCTATATCATATTGCCATCTATTGTATCATGCATGTTATTATGTTATGTATATGTATGTATGTCCAGAGATATTCAACATTGACCCCTGGATGGTCTTATGACACGGCCCATACAAATGTCTTCTTCGACAGTTAGCCGTATTGATCACACCCCACCATTTTTTGTGGTATCTGGTATGCGCTCATGGTATGATAATATATCACCATCAGACATGGTGATCGTAGATGATTTGCTGTAGCATACTATGACCCTGTTGATGTTTCAGGTTCCCACAGGATTTATAGAGGGCATGCTAGAGCACTGGGTATCGGAGAGGCAGGTTTTCCAATTTTGGACCCAGGAGTTGACTCCTACTTTGGAGGAATATGCACGGTTGATGATGCTGCCGCTGGACAGACCTTGCGTGCATATGGCTATTGGAGACATGAGCAGACATTTCATGACCCTCACTGGATTGAGACGTAGAGTGGTCCAGGATGAGATTACATCCGACCACGTGATATCCCAGCGTTTCTTGTTTGATAGGCTTGGCTCTGAGGACAGCTATGCACGGCATTCCGGGGATTTCACCACACCCGAGGACCATTGGCGTTCAGCCATAGTAGATGTACTACTTCTATGCATATTGTCATACGTCTTCATGCCGTGGTACATGGATGAGATGGATATCGGCGTCATTATGGCAATGAGAGCTCTTAGGGAGGGTCATACCATTGTACCAATGATCATCGTAGAGACTCTGAGGTCAGCTACATATTGTTGCACTTACCAGCATGAGTTTTTACAGGTAGCTCGGTCATGCTGTATGTGTGGTTTATGTCACACTTGAGATCGATTGCCATATTTAGATGGTAGGGGTTTTGTTTCACCCAGGAGATAGCCATGTTATACTCTTTTCAGCCTGCAGAGTGCACAAATGTTGCATCGTGGTCAGCTTTCCTGGTAGGGATTAGGGATCTGTTTGCCATATTGCTGTGTTCAGGGCTTAGTTCACTCTACATCTTCATTACTCATGCTCCGGGCATGGATTATCTCCCTCTGGCTGGATTGAGGGGCATGATTACTTACCACCCACTGGTCGTGATGTGTCAGTTTAACCAGTTTCAAGATTTTCATCCTTATGAGGGGGCAGTGAGTCAGCGCTTCACTTCACACCATTTGTCAGCGGAGGACAGATCCAGGTTGTATGCCTGTTGGGATCAGTGAGAGCTGGCTGAGTTTTCTGTCAGTCATCCAGGTTGTTCTGCAGAGTATTCCGCATGGATGGAAACAGAGAATACATCGGCTGCGGTAGTGTCTATAGTGCTGGAGACTGATTTAGACGATGAGGAACCTATAGAGGAGGCTGTTATTCCCACCGATGACTTGACTACTGGGCTGCAAGCATTTGTGATGGATTCTCCCACCCCGAGTGCCACTGTTACTCAGTATTGGGCACAACATTTGGAGCAGAGTTTACATCTGATGACCTATGATAGAGATCAGGTTAGGGCCGCGATGTTGACAGCTCTTGATGAGAGAGATACCGCTCTGTTAGAGAGGGATTAGGCTAGATCAGCCAGGGATGTATTAATTGGGGAGTGGGATGCCGCCTTATCTGCTAGGGATGTGGCCATTGCAGATAGTACTTCTGTTAGATCCCAGATGATCATCGTCGATCTTGCCGACATGAGTGCTTACATTGATGAGCACTATGCCACCATCAAATTAGCCTCTAATCTGCTAGCTAGCTCGTATGTAGATACCCTTGGGCGGGGCTTGCGATTGCTTCCTCCGTCGTCAGAGAGGGATGCTATGTTAGATCTAATAGTCCGCATACACACAGATCTCAGTAGATAGCTTTGTATTTTCCTGCGCATGAGACTAGGTTAGCCATTTTGTCATATCTTTGCATGGATGTATATATCAAACAGTATTATGTATGGTAGGGAAATATATTTTGATTCACTTCCCTTTTAGTTATGCCTTGATACTTGCTTGATGTTTGCCTGATTCTTAAGGGCCTTATGATCTTGATGCATTCTGAACTTATCCTTGATAGATGGACATTGAGACGTCACAAGATCTCTCAGAACGGATCATTGATTTCTGTAAATCTCTACCATCTTTGGTGTCTTGGGGAATTTGGTATCTGTATGGAAAAGTGGAGAGAGGGTGGTTTCTTCCTCCACGAGATTGACCGCACTTCCTGAGATGGTCACCAAGATTTCTATTTGTGAGAAGCCTAGTTAATTCCATCTCTTATGGGTTGGTATTGCTCTTTGAGGCACGATCGCAGCTTAGATGGTCACCGAATCTTCTATTTATGATAATAGGTTGGGTAATTCCATCCCTTTGATCTGAAACCGATGAAATGTGGTGAATTGAAGGTTGATCCCAGTACTGTATGACAAGAATTTTTGTTCTGGTAGGGGTTAGACTGAACCATAAATGGCTGCCTACGTACTCCTATTGAAGAGGAGATCAAGTCTACGTAGTTCGAACCTAGTGTAGGAGGTTTAACACTGATTGTGAAAGGCAGATAGGTGTAGAGATGTTTTTGTTGTTTTTTTGTGAAGAAAGGACAGAAATGTTTTTGTTGTTTTTGTTGTTGCGACTGGGCCATATAGCATATGGTTGCCTACGTACTCCTATTGAAGAGGAGATCAGGTCGATGTAGTTCGCCCCTCAGGACGAATCGCAGCTGAAGAGAAACGTGAATCCCATGTGCAGGCTATACTGCGGGGAGAGGAAAGTTTAATCCCATAATGGGGATAAACTGCAGGTGTGTACAAAGTTTGATCCCGTCCTCAGGACAAACTACAAGTGTAGAAAAGTTTAATCCCGTCTTCAGGATAAACTGCAAGTGTGAAAGGTTCAATCCCGTCTTCAGGATAACCGAAATTGTGAAAAGTTAAATCCCGTCTTCAGGATAACCGAGATTGTATGGAAGGTTTGAATTGAGGTAAAACCAGGCTGCTGGCTTTAAGTGTATGTTTCCCTGAGGGGCAGAAGAGTATGTAGAAAGGAAAGGGTTCAAAACCGAAATGACAGGTGATTTGATGATCAAAACCAGGATGTTTGTTTGATGGTACTTCAGACATAGTACCGTTTCATGGTGTCCGAGTTGATACCTCCTTGACAACAAATGGGCCTTCCCAGTTAGGAGCGAATATTACCTTAGATTGATCTTGGTTGTCAATGATCTTCTTCAAAACTAAGTCATGTTGTTTGAATTGCCATAGTTGGACTTTTCTATTATAGGATCGTGTGATCCTTTGCTGATATAACTGACCATGGAAGATGGTCGTGGACCGCCTTTCGTCGATTAGAGATAATTGGTGATACCTGTCTTGTACCCATTGGTCTTCACCCAACTGAGCATCCATCAATACTCTATGGGGATCACTGCTTCCATCCCATAGACTAATGAGTAGGGGGTTGCCCCAGTGGAAGTTTGCATGGAAGTTATGTAGGCTAACAAAGTCAGAGGCAAGAGGTCAGGCCATCCTTTGTGATTGGCGGACATTTTCTGCATGATCTTTTTGATGTTTTTATTAGCCACTTAAACAGCACCATTCATCTTTCGACGGTAGATGACGGAGTTGAGGTGTTTGATGTGGAATTTTCTGCATAACTCATCCATCATTTTGTTGTTGAGGTTCTTAGCATTGTCTGACACAATGACCTCTGGTTGTCCATATCGACATACGATATTGTTTCTGATGAAAGCAATGATAACTTCTTTAGTAACCTTGGGGAAGGATGCTGCTTCTACCCATTTGGTGAAGTAGTCGATCATGGTGAATATGAATCGAAGTCCATTACTAGCTTTGGGCTCGATGGGCCCGATCAAGTCCATTCCCCACATTGAGAAGGGTCATGGCGAACTCATATTATGGAGTTCCCTTGGAGGGGCGTGGATATCATTCCCATGAATCTGGCATTGATAGCTCCTCTTGATGTGATCATCACAGTCAGCTTTGAGTGTAAGCCAATAATGCCCCGTTATGAGGATCTTCTTGACAAGTAGGGGTCCACTCATGTGAGGGCCACATACTCCACCATGGATCTCATCCATGAGTCTCTGAGCTTGGTCTTTATCCAAACATCTGAGGAGACCTAATCCAGCATCTCTTTTGTAGAGTGCATCTCCGCTTAGGTAGAATTTCATAGCAAGTCGATGAATCTGCCTCTTCTCAATTAGGCTAGCCTCAGCGGGTGTAGATCCATCTCGTAGATACTCCTTGATGCTTTGATACCAAGGACTGTGGATGGGAGGTAGCTCATCCGATACTTCTCCAACGTAATTCCCATAGACTGGGCTCTTTGCAGAGTAAACGTGATGCTTGGCATGTTTTCCTTATCTGGTATGTAAACCAAGGAGGCTAGCATTGCTAATGCATATGCAAAATCATTCCTATTACGAGGAATGTGTAGAAAGGAGATTTCTTCGAACTCCAAAGCCATCTGTAAAACTTGCCGATGGTAAGGCAGCAAATGTAATTCTTTGGTTTGATAGATTCCCGTGGATTGCTTGATTACCAATTCAGAATCCCCAAAGATAGTTAACCGCATGATGCCCATTGAATGGGCAAGTTTTAGCCCCATGATATAACCTTCATACTCAGCTGTGTTGTTGGTGCTGACAAACTGCAATTTGACGACGACGGATATCGCTCCCGCACGGATATTAGGACGCTCCAAACTCGAGCCTTCTATGTTAACAGCTCCATCAAAATACATTCTCCACGTATGACATATATTGTACTGATGTTGTTGTTGAATTGTCATTACCCCTTCATCGGGGAAGTACGTTTCCAAGGGTTTGTAGTCCCCTGCAGGTGCGACGGCCAGTTGATCCGCAATTCCCTGACCTTTGATAGACCTTTGCATCAAATAGACGATGTCAAATTGTTGTAGGATCAACTGCCATCTGGACAGTTGACAATTCAGTATGGGCTTACTGAACACATACTTGAGAGGATCCATTCGGGATATGAGATGGGTTTTGTGACCATGGAGGTAATGCTGTAACCTCATGGAAGCCCATGCTAAAGCACAACAAGTCTTCTCAATCAGAGTGTACTTGTGTTCACTGATGTTGAATCTTTTGCTGAGGTAATAGATAGTTCATTCTTGGCCTCTATTGTCTTTTTGTCCCAGCATACAACCCATGGCATTGTCATTTATGGACAGGTACATGAATAGGGGACCATCATCCCCGGGAGGTACCAAAACAGGAGCATTAATCAGTTGCTCTTTGATTGTGAGGAAAGCTTTCTGACACTCATCGTTCCATTTCATGGAGGAGTTCTTCCTTAACAACTTGATTTATTGGCTCACGAGTTCTTTGTGAGTTAAGAAATGAATCGCTAATGAAGTTGATTCTTCCCAAAATCCCCAGATTTCCTTCTCTATCTAAGGAATGGGCATTTCCTTGATGGCCTGGATTTTGGTAGGATCCATTCCAATCCTTTGTGGTGACTAGAAACCTAGCAACTTGCTCGACTTAACACCAAAGGCGCATTGGCGGATTCAACTTCAAGTTGTACTTTACGCAACTTGTTGAAAAGTTTTTGAGATGGTCTAAGTGGTCCTCCTCCTTCCGGATTTGACAATGATGTCATCCACATAGATCTCTATCTCTTTGTGCATTAAATCATGGAAAAGAGCCATCATAGCTCGCTGATAGGTTGCCCCGGCATTGATGAGGCCGAATGACAACCGTCTATAGAAAAAAGTTCCCCAAGGCGTGATGAAAGCCGTTTTCTCATGATCTTCCTTAACGACCATAATTTGATGGTACCCCGCAAAGCAATCAGCAAAGGAGTACATGTCGTATTGAACAGTATTGTCAATAAAAATGTGGATAAAGGGCACGAGAAAGATATCTTTAAGGCAAGCTTTGTTCAAATCCCTGTAATCCACGCAGACTCCCACCTTTCCCACTGGTTTAGGTACGAGAACAATGTTGGATATACACTCCGGATATGTAGACACCATGATGATGCTAGCTTGAAATTATTTCACAATTTCTTCTTTGACCTTTAAACTCCACTCATGTTTCAATCGCCTGAGTTTTTACCTGACTGGCTTGAATCCTTCTTTGATGGGAAGGCGATGAAGAATAATGTCAGTGGACAAACCCATCATGTCTTCATGAGACCATGCAACCACATCCTGGAATTGGGTTAATAGTGCAACCATGTCATTTCGTTGATTTGTGGTAAGGTCTGAACTAATTTGGATTAGCTTAGGGTTGTGTAAGGTTCCAAGATTGAAAGAAGTGGTTTGATCAAGATTGAGTTTGGGTTTGTATACGACCCATTCCTTAATCTCCTAAGGTGTCTCAATGTCCTCTTGGATGTCCATCAAGTCTAAGTTCAACTTTACATCAAAGTTACAGTCCTCGTGGAGAGAAGGCACTTCATCAGCAAGTAAAAGCACTTCTAAATTCAGAGTCCTGAAACAAAAGATGCTTTCACTTAATATATGCAACTGTTCGATCATACAAAAGTGTTAGCATGTACTTGATAAAATAACCGCTAAGATCAAGTAAGAAAGCAAGCAATTAAAGTTATCTACAGGGCAGAGGGATTTTTCTGCCCATTTTACCCTCGTCGACCAATACATGGAGTGCTGCTCCAATTGTCAAGGGAAAAGTCCTGATAGAAGGATCGTTATTGTCCTTCTTTTCCCGAATGATAACCATGACATCTGGGCAATCATCGTCTGGGGTGTATCTGTTCATATGTTCATCATGAACAATAACGCGTATGCCTGCCATCATCAAGGCAATGTCATGTTTACGCTTCCGTTCCTTTTCTTCCACTTCAGGGTCAGGAATTAGCACCTCTTTAGCTTTGAATTGCACTGGTTTAGGAAACAGCATGGCCACAACATGTGCTGACACCTTTACTGGAGACTGCATTAGCTCATGGGTAAAGGTATAGAAAATTGCCGTGCGGCGGAAGCTTGAGGAACATACTTGTGCTTATTAGGATTCCTGTGAGTGGAATTGGCAGAATAGCCTAGTCCGGCTGTTCCAATTTTACTGGACATTTGAATAGGGTTCTTAATACCCTGCTTATCTTTACCAAGTCCTTGCCCAGGTTGATGACCCAATGACATCATTTCTTGAGTGGCCGACATAACCTCGACTGAAATCTTTGGTATGGGAAGTGGCACTCCTATAGAATGGTATTGCGTGTTACTCACTTCTAGAGTATAAAAACTGGCCGGCTCAACTTCAGAGTTGAAATTGATGATTGGCAGAGTTTCTTGTTCAGGACAATTCGGCTCAGCGTTGACAGTGACTAGACTGTTGTTGATAATGTATTTGAGCTGTTGATGTAGAGTGGAGGGAACGACTCCAGCCATGTGTATCCGTGGTCTCCCCAATAGAAGGTTGTATCCTGAGTCTATCTTAAGGACGGGGAAGGATACATTGAATGTATTTGGACAAATCTCAATTGGGAATTCAATCTTTCCGACGACATTTTGTCAGGATCCATCAAAAGCTCTAATAACCGCATGGCTGCTTTGGATCCGCCTGAGATTGACATTCATCTTCACCAAGATGGCATAAGGATAGATATTTAGAGATGAGCCTCCATCTATCAAAACTCTAGCTAGCATGTACCCGGAAGATAAAACTATAATATGCAATGGCTTGCAATGATCGGTCCCTTCGGGAGGTATGTCGTCATCAGTGAAGGATATCACATTGTTGTTGAAAATGTGATCAACCAAATGTTGAAATTTTTCACGTCCACTAATTTTGGCAAATAGGTTTCTTCTAAAACCTTCAGTAAGATCTTCTGATGATCCTCAGAAGAGAAAACCAAGTCCAGTATTAAAATCTGGTGTGGAGCTTCTCACAAGCTTAAAACCACTTTGGCTTCATTGTTTCCCATAGTGCGGAGGAATTTTTCAATCTTCTCCATGGGAAACTTCACCTTTGCTTCGCAAGTAGGTTTAATAACCCGTTGAGGAAGATACAGTTGATTTTCCTTCGACACTGTAGCAGTAGTATGAGACGTGGATCCTGCAACTTCTCCATAATTCCATGGAACGTTGTGTAAGCTGACAACTGGATATTATGGTCTGCAAGATAAAGAAATTGCCTCTGGTGCGGCCACTTTCAAAGGATTGTCAGCTCCTTTGAGTTGAATTGGTTGTATGGGAAATACTTTGACAGTATCATCATCCACTTCGAATATAACTGCTACTGATCCCTTCCATTTGGTAGGACATGCATTCCCACCCTTGAGTTGTACATTGTAATCATCTGCTATTTGTAGGACACCGCTATCAATAAGATTCTGAATAAGATGGCGGAGTGCCCAGCATTCTTCTGTACTGTGACCGCGAGAATGTGAATGATATTGACACATTTCATCAGGATTGAACCGTCCTGAACGGGGATTGATTGGAGGGAGAAGGAAGGTAATTCTTCCTTCGTTGATTAACATCTGTAGTATCTCCTCCATAGATTGGCCCAAATAGATGAATTCCCTCTGATTGGCAAAATCTCGATGGGCTTTAGCATTTTCTATCTTCACAACCTTATCCTCCATAGCTTCGCTTTCTGAAGGTGGTGAGGAGGCATTCATAACAAAAGGAAGGAGATAGGCATGCTCCTGCCTGATTAATTGGCGTGTGATTTGATGTCAGGGTCACCGATTACGCCAATTTCTCAATTTGTTTGCAAAGAGCTTTCATCTTTCGTTCCATGGTAAACTGGAACTTTGCATAATCCCATTTGTCAACACTGTCTTTGATGGTTTGGGATGATTTGCCGTTAGAATTGGAACCTTGTCCAATGCTCCAATAGATCATGTTGACCTCTTCTTCTTTGTGTTGAGGAAGAGGGTTATCTTGCACATGAGGTTGATCTGGTTTGGTGACCACAATCTCACCATTGTCTATTAGATCTTGAATCTTATGCTTCAAGGCCCAACAATCTTGAGTATCATGTCTAGGTGCTTCAGCATGATAGGCACATTTTTGAGTAGCATTAAAACCCCTCCCATTAGGGTAGGCTGGTGGAAGAAGATGTGTAATTTTCTTTTGAGCAGTCAGAAGAACAAGAACATTCTCGAGCAAGTCCCCTAAGGGTGTGAACGTTCGAGGCCACTTTACTTCTCCACTTTTAGACAATGGAGGGTTTGAAGATTGTGTTAGAAAAGGGGAATAGTTTCTCCTCTGTATAGGCATGCTTTGATTTCCTTTTTGTCCTTGTAGTATCAAGGAAACATCCTCCTCTTTCTTTTTATGGACCCTTCGGGGGTTGCTTCCATAAAATCCAGACTGGATGTGCTCAGCAACAGCTTTAAGAGCGGCTAGGTCTTGAATTTTACCAGACTTCAATCCCATCTCAGCCATTTCTCCGTGCTTAATCATTTCAGAGAATGGTTTGCCAATACCAGCTAGAACTCTTTCATAGAAAGGAGCTTCAGACATCTATGAAAGTCATGACCATTTCTAATTCCGTATGTAAGGAATAACTTGAGCAAAGAAGCGCTCCACCTTTAGCGTATTTCTAAATGACTCATTAGACTGTTTCTTGACTTTGGTAATTTGGTACCGGTCAGTAGCCATCTGAGATTGAAAACTGTATTGAGTAAGGAAGGCATGATCCAGCTCTTCTCAGCTATGAATCTTTGAGTTGTCTAATATGGTATACCATGAACAGGCTTCTCCAGTCAGACTTTTCTGAAATAGCTGCATTCTGAGCTTTTCATTTTCTGCATAAGACCCAAGTTCTCTAATGAATACTTTTAAATGTGTATAAGGATCCCCTAATCCGTCATATTTCTCAAAATTAGTGGTTTTAAATTTCTCTGGATAATGAACACCAGGAAATATGCAAAGGTCTGCATATGAAACATTTCCATGTGTTCCAATCCCTTTGAGAACATGAATAGTTTCCTCCATTTGAAGGACCTTCTTCGTGATATCACCGGTGTCTGGATCTCCTTTGAGATGGGTGTTTTCAGGGTCTTTGTTGGTTGTATCCAACTGAAGTTCTGGAATTGTTTTTTCCATACCTTGAACTCCTCCTTGTGTAGAGGATTATGTATGTGTAGGTATATTCATACCCTGGATGGACTGGTGCAATTCTTTCAGTAGAACAACCAAGTCTATAATTTGTTTACTCAATCCGTCAAATTCTTCTTGGGAAACAGCATTAGACTGGTCAGAAGAAGACATGATTGGCTGTAGGCTCGTGGCCTTTTTGGATTTTGAGCGGGTAAAAGGCCCAATTGCTTCCGTACAAAAGACTTGTGTAGTTTAGTCTTAGGGTAATGTAAATGTTATCATAACATGTCCGTTTAGGAATTTTATCCTGCAAAACCGGTTGTTAATTGATAACATGTCATGAATGCTTTTACAAGTAATTGAAAATGGAAAGTATGAAGAGACTTTCCTCCACGTATGGTTATCAGAGGCTGACCTATCTTAGGGTGACTCTCGCGACTTTTTGGCATGAAGGTTCCCAGATCATCGCAATCTACTTGACGGGAAGTTAATCCGATCGTTCAACTGGAGTGAATCTGAGTGGTGCCTTTCCTGAGCCCCGGGGAATTATTCTTCCCACGAGTCCAGTAATCAAACACCGACAGGATAGCCTCCTGGTGGAGGGACCACACAACATACATTTAAATACAATGTGTCTCACCGTTTATGCAAAATGATGACATGTGCGAAGCACTAATATCACAGATAGATATTTAGCAGTGCAGTAATTAAGATGTATTCGTATACATTCATCATAAATATAAATGCAACATTCACACACAAGCATATAACAATTTTGAAAAGCTTGTAACAGCGGCTTAAGCCCTCTTACTGGAGTCCCCAGCAGAGTCGTCACCTGTCGACGTTAGAATTTTTGAGTGTCCCTTTTAGTTACTTGTTCTTTGGTGTTCTCATGTTAATGTGAGATTTGTTTAAAAAAACAAGTGAAAAAGGTCCGACATGTATAATGTCGACGATTTGACTTTAAGAGTCGCCAGTTGGTGTATTTAACTGGTTGTACCAATGTAACCGAAAAGGTTTTCACATTGACCCAGTGTTTTGACACTGCTAGACGGGTCTATGAAACCGAGATTCATTTTGGGTCCGGGGCCTTGATTATGCGGAGGGAAGGTGTTAGGCACCCCCCGACATCCATGTTACCACGGTGACCGCCACTTTTCAAAGAAATTGTTATATGAATGTGTGAGTGTGTGTGTGTGGATCAATGTGCAATTATTTGAAAGTAGTGCGAGACCTCGTTCGCACCTATATACACAAGGTTTGAATTTTATAGAAAAAAATAGTTTTAACCAAGATATATCAATAAAGTTTTGTAAAAGAGGTTTTTCAAACCCTGTGCTCAATAGGAATTGAGACCTTTTCATACTTCCATTTTATTATTAAATGTTCGGCTTGTTTGCTTTTATTTTCGAGATGCGAAGCATTCTCGAGAAAATAATATATAGTAGTGTCGATCTCCTCATGGGCATGACAGCCATCCAAGGAAATTTAGACACTGTAAAATAATGTACAAGTCGCCATAAATTGAAAAATATGTCCATCATGGGAACCTAATCTAGATTCAAGAGATCAATCTGTGATCACATGATTCCTATGCTCACATGATACCTAATTTTTATGGAAAGCGATAGCGCTTATATATATAAAAGTTGTAAATATATATATATACAGACATGATCAACCACCACGAAGCAACTCCATGGGGATCGGAAATGTAAATATATAAAAGCGGTAAATATATATATATATATATATGGACATGATCAACCACCACGAAGTAAACTCCAGGTGGGACGAAATATAAATAAAGGTGTAAAGCGATCAACTGCCACGAAGTAAACTCCAGACAGGACGAAATGTAAATAAAGTTGTAAAATGCCACGAAGTAAACTCTAAAGCGTGAAAGAAATGTAAATATATATATATATATATATATATATATATATATATATATATATATATATACAAATATATATATAAAAGCTAGAAACGCACTGATGTGAATCCAGCTCATCTGATATGTCCAAACAACAATTATATATATATATATATATATATATATATATATATATATATATATATATATATAAAAGCGAGTAAATGCTCTTTGATGTAAAATCCAGTGCTCATCAAATATGTCTCGACAACAATTATATATATAAGTATATATATATATAAAAATGCAATAAACGCTCTGCATCAAGTTCAGGCTCATCGATGTAGTTCGACAACAATTTATATATAAATATATATATAAAAGCCAAGAAACGCCTCCGCATCAAGTTCAGGCTCAATCGAGGCGTAACTCGATAATGTTAGTCCATATAAAAATATATACATATATATATATAAGTATATATATACAGACAAAAATGAAAAGCACTTGGAATCAAGTCCTGCAAACACACTCACACTACGACTCTCAATGTATACAACAAAGTGTGCTAATATGAGAAAGAAGACTTTATATAATGTGAGAAGGCTTACAGTGGGCTGCCAAAGTAGACTTCTATGACTTTAAATGGATAAACACTCAGCTCCCACCAGATAAAATATAGCTATATGTGAGCTAACAAGTGTTTAAAAGTGAGAAAACACTCAAAAGATGTGTATGTAGAGTAAAATAGACAGGGTTTCCCCGCCTTTTCTCTCTCTCCTCTTTTTCAAATGGCTGACCCCAAGGCTTGTATAAATAGATGGATGCGCAGGTTCACCTGTGGTAGCCGCGGTTGTACCTACGGCTGGTCGTGTTGCATCCGAGCCTCGCGGGTCCCGTCGTCTCGTAGTATGTGCACTTGTGCACTGTAATATCCGCTCGAACTTGCAGAACTTCAATCCGAGCATCCAAACAAAGTATATTTGACCTTCTTCTGGACCGGCCAGGTCGAGAGTTACACAATGACATGGATTAGAGGTTGTACGGAGTTAGGAAGAGGGGTCTATGTCCATGGTCTTCAAGCTTCAAATTCTATCCAAAGTACTGCCACGCGTAATAGTCACTCGGGATTGTTACTCCTCAGTTCTTGTGGGACATTGTTGTATGTATGTATGTATGTATGAAGTGTCAAGACGACGCGTAGGTGTTGAAGAGACAAGATGATGTTTGACTCCTCACCGGGGTTATCGCCGATTTGAGCAGAAAGTAAATGTTGATCAGGGTTACAACTGAGATTGGAATACTTGTTAGTATGCCGCGATATCATCTTGTTGAGGCGGTAAGATGACGCTTTTGACTCCTTAACAGGGTTATCGCCAGTTTGAGCGGAAAGCAGACGTTGCTTAGGGTTACATCTGAGATTGGACTGCTGCAAGTGTTTGAATACCGCAAGGTCATCTGTGAAAGAACCTATCTGCCCGTTGTTAGATCCGGGTCAGAGGTATGATTGCCTCGGTAGGAGGTCTGAGCTTGAAGTTGATCGCATGTGTTTGAAACAAACAATTTCGGTGTTATCGCCGGAACTGAAAAAGCATCCCTTGGGGCTATCACTAAGGATGGAGTTGCTACTCCCAGTGTTGTTTCTGGGACTGGAACTGAACGTCGTGGTGTTATCGCCGAGATAGAACTGTCCTCTGTGGTGTTGTTGCCGGTCTTTTGATCTTGCAAACCTCGGGGTTATCTCCGAGATTGTAAATGACATTCCTGGGGTGTGTTCCGGGTTTGAGATGAAGTTCCTGGTTTATGTTCCGGGTTGGAACTGATGTTCCTGGTTTGTGTTCTGGGTTGGAACTTCACTTCCGGTAGTATCCGAAATGGATGTAAGCTGTCTTCCAGGGTTATCTCCGAAAGACGAATCTGCCCTCCTGTAATGGTAGTAACAGGCATGTAGAAAATTTCGAGTGTCTACATCCGCCAGAGATCATATCCCTAAGCTCTGATACCAACTGTGACACCCCCAAAATAGGTATACATCACCCATTCTGAGTCGCCAAAAATATGGTACAAAGACAACTACAACTTTATTAATATAATTGTCGTGCAAAATACGACAACACATAAACTGTGAGTTTAAATAAAAATATTGTATTTTAGACAATATCCACACTCAAATGAGTCCTCATTATAATTATTGATATACTATTTTACAAAAATGGTGAGGACTACTAAAACAACTTTCTAGAACCATCATTCCATACCCCAACTAGAACTTGCTACATTCTCGCCTCTTGAGAAGAAAAATGGAACAAAAAGGAAAAGGGTGAGCTCAACTAGCCCAGTAAATAATATTATAACTAAGATAATATAGAACAAATTATCGTTAGTCTTCAACAGGGAAAAATCTGATAGAATATAATAGGCAACAAGTTTCAGATCAATATTCGCAGCGAAAATAACAATTCATAGAAGAGTTACGTAGAGAAAGAAATCTATTATAATCTATGAATTTAAAAGTCCATCATCAATATTTTATCCCTGTAACATCAATAAATATTCATCTTTGCACTACAGGCCAAAGATATTCATCAGTTGGTCATGTTCATCTCAATACCTGCTCATCTTTGCACTACGGGCCAAAGATATTCGTCAGAAAATCATTAATCTTTGCGCTACAGGCCAAAGATATTCAATAATATCATCATTTAGGACTGAGGATGATGAAAAATATTTTTAAAGAAACATATCCAGTGAAACAAAAGAACAACTTTAAAGGATTCGTACTTCAAACTATCCAAGTTCAAAAATACTTCATAAATAATCATAGTAGAGTAAAATTCAAGAATGAAGACCAAAACATGGATATAATCAAAGCTAGTATCTATAATAGATATTTTGGATAAAAAATGAAAATTTAATTTTCTATATGAATAGTCTTATATTCGTGAATAAATAATCAGATATGAGAATAGTGTCGATACGTGAATAGTAACCCCGACATTAAAAGACAAGAATTTCACAAGAAAAATATTACCAATATTCCGGCATAATGATATTAGAAGAAATAATATCATTTTAAAAAAAATAACATTCCTTACCTCGAAAAGATAGTACTTCTGACTGAAATACCGAATATAGAGCTAAAGGGAACTTGCACCGTATAGTAACACTCAAAGTATCAAAATACTCACAAGAATACGCTCGATAATATAGAGATAAAAGATTTCAGTTTTTGGTGTGATTTTCAATTCTAACCTAAGCATCCTATTTATAGAAAAATGCTTAGAACACCAAAGTAGAAAATTTAATATAATATTAATATTTATAAAAATATCATATGCAAACTTGGAAAATCTAATTTCAGCACATTTTCCACATAAGTGAGGCCCACTAACTCACCAAAAACATTTTTCTTAAAAAAATCATTTTAAACTCCAAAAAATCAATTATTCTGGAACTTCGGAACTTCAATATTTCATAATAAATCGCCCTTTTATCAGAAAAATTCGAATCGTATGTCCATTCCATAGGGAATTTAATTCTCTACAATTTTGCAGAAGAAAGTTTTTCCAAATTCCAAACAAAAGTTGACCGAAATCCACAAACGAGCGATTTTACAAGCTATAATCAATTTTCAGTCAAGAAATGGGCCCACAAACATGTTTAACATGTTTTAAACAATTTTTTTAACAAAAATGCTTTTCCTCCTCATTTATTCATATATCACACATTCATTGTAAAATATCACCATTATTATATTATTATAATATAATAATATATTTAAATAAATTATTTTATTAGAAAATATAAAATATCAATTTTCAATAATTGTCACATTAAAATTTTCTCCATTTATATCCACATAAAATGAATATTTTCCTTATCATATAAATCAATAATTAATTATTCATAAATAATATTACAAAATCACAATCATCGATAAACCGCATTGCTCCTGGAAAGAGTGGGCTTTCCAATAAGGATTTCTCCTTCTTGCCGCAATTAGGTGACCAAACCTCTCCTTAGATGTAAACTTTCTAGACATTGCCAATAATACTATCTAATAATATTATTCAAATAATATGAATTATTGATCCGATAATAGAAAATATCAGTATAATAACAATTATTGAAACAACAATAATATAAAATATCAACGTAGTAGCAATTATTGAATCAATAAAATAAAATATTGAACAATAATTACTCGTAATAATTATTAGTGTAGTGCCTTTCACGTAAGAATCAATAATTGGTGTAATACCGCAAAGCTATCGTGTTTTAACTACCGAGTATTCCAACAAGATTAATCTGTGAATAACTACGCCGTTATTTATAAACAACTTATACTTGTCGCTTTCTTCATCGCTTTCGCATGGGGCTTTAATAACAAGGTCAAGTCGTGCATTTAATATTCCCCGACAAAGAAGAATATTCCACGACCAAATGAATATTCCCAACAACAATGAATATTTTATAACCACTTGCTTATTTGAAATATTTAATGATTTTACCCATAACTAACCACATTAATCAAATCAACTCTTACTATTTCAAAATAATAAATAGAGGAAATTCAATTTCATTTATAATAAGTTGGGGTCTTACAATTTCTATCCTACATGCTAATCATATTAACCTATTCAGATTATATGAATGTATGTTAATATATCCAGATTTAAATATATACTACATCTTTCAAATTTACATAGATTATCATGGTAATTGTTGGCCCAACAATTAATCAATAAGCAAAAGATATAATAAATAATTCAATAAAAACCAACTTTAATTCAATGGGAAGGTTTAATTTAAACTACGTACCAAGTTTCGTTGCAATCTTAATTAAAATTTAGTTCATAACAATAATTAAGAAAAACATCATCCAGATTAATAATCCAAACATCCTAGGTAATTAGAAAAGGAAAGAAAAAACTCTAAATTTTCTCCAAGATCCTCTCTTTGATTTTCATCCCTTGCAATCCTCCTTCGTGTTTTCCTTCGTTGTTTTCTCTGAAATTCTCTTGAAAGATTGACTGATACATCTTTCCTAAAGTATGTTCCTATTTGTATTGGTCTCAACCCTCATTAAGATTCCTAATTGGCTTCAAAAATAACTCAGAAGTAGAAAAATCCAACTTTGATCGTGTATGCGCGCCTAGGCGCTCAACTTAGTACAAATCCAAGCGCCTAGGAGCTTGACCAGGACCACATATTTACAAAAATGCCACTCAACTCTAATTTTAATGATTTTTTATCTTTTTCTTCTCCTAAATGACCAATATTTCCCTCTAGCTCCAACCTACAAGAAATAAACACAAAAACACATAAAAAGATACTAAAAATAATTAAAGATAACAATAATTAAGTTTAATAATATCAGAATCATAGGTATAAAACCTAATCATCAGGCGCCACTAGGCAGAGTCTGTTTTTCAGGTTCGCGAATTTTGGAATTTTTTTCCAAAAACATGATTCTATACCAATAATTATGCCCAATTTGTTTTTTCTAAACATATATCAAATATGAACAATTACTAATTCGCCTAAATGTTTGGCTCTGATACCACTATTAGGTAATTACTATTCATGTACACAATCATATTGCATCAAAGTAAAGTAGAAGCGTAAAAAACAGATTTTAAAATTTTACAAACTAATTACCCGAATAATCCTTTATGCACAATTATTAATTAGATGAAAAGAGATGAAGATTAAATCCATACACTTGTAGAACTAGCTTCCTCAGGTACAAGTTCACCTCCAATCCTTTTCGTTTTCAACTTGAATCTACCGGGTTTGATTCCTTCCTTAGATCAACATTAGCTACCCAAGTGTTGGGCCTCTAGAGGTGATCCACCAAGGAGGAAGAAGTATTCAAAAAAATTGGTGTTTGGCAAAACCCTAGTTCACATCCAATCCTTTTCGTGTTCAACTTGAATCTTATTAGGAATATTTGAGAGTACTTTTATTAATTAATTCTGAAACTCCTTTGAGAATTAAATAATAAAAATGGTAATAATAATAATAAAACTTCTTATTAATTTATATTTAATATTTTAAACTATTAAATAATAAATATTAAGCTATTTAATTTATTCTATCACCATAGATTAATTAAATACAATTAACATATTATTAAGATTATCCTATTAACTTCTTAAATAATTATTCTTTCTTTTATGGTGTGACCCTTGAGGTTCTTTATATTAAACTGGTTGTGAATAAATCAATTAGAATAATTCTAATCTTATTTAAATAAATAAATTAATCTAATAATTTATTTATATAAATAATATTTATTCTATAATAAGGATAAGCATCCTTAGCGATCAACGACTTTCCAGATAATATAGATTTCAACATTAATCATAAAAGAACCTTTGAGTAAATAGTTACTGTACAATTCAATCCTTCCACCATATAATGTCCCAATTAAATATAAGACATGGAATTACTGTCAAGTCTTATTTTATTTAATTATATGTATTTCGATTCTTAAATGCATAACTCCAAATAATGCAAACTAGAAATTCCTTTCTAATTTCATTCTGCCTTGGCCAAGTACTACTGGGTTATCATTTATTGAATCACAAAGGACATTTCTCTTCTTTTACTAGAAGCGGTAGATTCTTTGTTGATCATTCATTATCGCCACGCACAACTTATTATACCCAAGCATACCCTTTGATATACCCTAAGTGTCTTAAGAAATATGTCAAAGTATAACTCATCATACACAAGATACTATGATGATCTCACGTTTAAGGATCACTTGTATTACTATCACTTCACGAATTCCTATTGGCAGACAAGTAAAACTCGACTTGGCATTCCGTAGCGAGTCACGTTTAGTAAACTTATTCTCCAATAAGCACCTACATACTTGCTTTAGTGTCT
Organism: Panax ginseng; assembly: GCA_020205605.1. Classification (NCBI taxonomy): domain Eukaryota; kingdom Viridiplantae; phylum Streptophyta; class Magnoliopsida; order Apiales; family Araliaceae; genus Panax; species Panax ginseng. Next base: position 46,714,720 of record CM035137.1, read on the forward strand.
CCACATAAATGATCATGAGATCAATCAATCTCATCCAATGAGCAAGCAACGTATGTACCAATCTATTTGGATTCACTAATCCCCTTTTTAGTAATCCAACGATTGGGAACAATTTTAGTTTTAAGCTATCTAAGAATTTAGATCTCATTAGCATGATCTCATCATGATTCTAAAAGTAATATTGCTTAAAACTATGAGTTTATCACATATTATAAAAACAACACCATATAGATAAATTAAAGCCTTTATTAAATGAATACTTTTATTAATAAGAGAATAAGATTGTTACAAAGTATATGTTTTATCATCAACATGATTGGCTCGTGTGCATACTATTTTCATTATCTATATAAGGAGAGACCTTGTTATAAATTAGGGTTGACACTAATTTTATTATTCTCTTAAGCCTAAATAGTTTAGGAGAGATAGAAAAAGGGCAAACAGTTTTTTATAAAACTAAATTTCTTCTTCATCTATAATCTATTGGTGAGTGTTCTTTAGAGTGCTACACATATTGAGTAGCTTGCGTTTGATTCATAGAATTGAAGGAGCGCGAAGGAACAAAGAATTGAAACTTGAAGATCAAATCAAGAATTAATTTGTCTTCATATGGTATGATTTTAAAGCTTCCTTAATTAATAATAACACATAAAAATGATTCATAGGATTGCAGGTTTTTTTAAAAATATGATTAATGTCAAGCTTCCGCGTTTTACATCAATATGATTGTGTGTAATTATATTTTCTACACTAATAATGGCATCAAAGTCATCATTGTGTGTATTATTAATTGTTTCTTTTCCTTACATATATTAATATAGATTTGATATGATTTAATTGGGCATAACTGTTTGTGCGAAATACAATTTTTTTTAGGTTGAAAAATATTATTTTGAAACATTAGATTTAAAAAAAATCGTTGGTCAAAGTCAACATTAAAATGTTGACTGGTCAACTTTTGACGTGTTGATATGGCGTTGACTGGTCAACAGTTGACTTAATGCTGACTAGTTAACTGGTGACTTGCTGATTTGGCTCTGACATCAACCTCCTCCTTTAAAAAGAAATATAAATTTATTACTGGTGGGTTTCAAACCCTTAACCTTTTGGCCATTTTGACAAGCCTTAAAATTAAACCATAATCAACTTTGATTAAGGATCAACATGTTTAATATGTAAACTATACAATTCTGGTTTTGAAGTTTGGCTTGAAGGCTTGTTTGATTATTTTTTTTTAAAGTCTTGGATCAAGAGTTGACCTCATTTTTTTTTTGTAATATTAATTTTTGAAATTAAAATTGTATTAAGATTTAAATTATGCTTCAAGGTTTTAAATAGTTTAAAATTTTAATTTTCACTTTGAATTTAATTAAAATTGCACATTTTTATTTCAAAATTTAATTTCACTTTTAAATTGTTTAAAATTAAAATGAAGAGTTTATTTAAACTTAGAATGAATTTTATGCAAGCTAAAATTGTCGATTAATTGATATTAATATATATATATATATATATATATATATATATATAGAATATTTAATTAATGAGGTGTATATTATTGATACATGTATGATTATAATGTGGTGACTGTGGATTATAGACTAATGTGATTGGACTAATTTTTTTTGGCTGCTTAAATGAATAGTTTTTATAAATGGTGTATGTGACGCCCCCCAAAATAGGTATATATCACCCATCTTGGGTCGCCAAATACATGGTACTAAATACAAATACAAACTTAATTATAGAACATGAGCTCAGAGTTTTTCACCAATATTGTCTTCTAGACAATATCCAAACTCAAATGGAGTCCTCATTACATTTATTGTCACACTATTTTATAGAATAGTGAGGAATACTATAACACCATCTTGGACCATCACTCCGTTCCCCGACTAGTCTCGGCTACGTTCTCATTTCCTGAAGAAAACGATGAAAGCAAAATGGTGAGCTCAACTAGCCCAGTAAGAAATATTATGACCAAGATAATGTAGAATAAATTATCATTAGCCTTCAACAGTGTTAAACTGATAAAATACAACAAACATCAAGTTTAACTGCAGCGGAACAAGCAATCCATTAGAAGAGTTAAGTAGAGCATGATATCTACTATCTTCTATGATTTAAAAAAAAAATTCATCAACTTTATCATTGAGACTCAACTTAATAAATAAACCACATCATCGAATAATCCCTGCACTACGGGCCAAGGATATTCATATAATCATCAATGGTCATGATTATACAGAATAATCCCTGGTCATAATCATACCAACAACTGTCCATCAATGCACTATGGGCCAATGAGGACTTTTACCACATCATTTGTAACATTACGGGTCATGATTATACCGAATGATCCCTGGTCATAATCATACCAATCAATAGTCCATCTATGCACGTAAGCCACAGATGACTTTCATCACAATATAAGCATGAGGATGATGACAATGATATAAGAATTCAATTAAAAGAAAGCAAACGATAAATTTTAAAGATTTATAATTTAATTTATCCATAATTCAATAATGTTCAAATTGCCAACATGATACTGCTTTGTGGAGTAAAATTCATGAATGATATTGTATCAAAAATGATTTGGACCGAAAAGAAATCAATTTTTGTCATGAATAGTATTCTGGGTGAATAGTATTCCGTGAATAGTACTTCAGGAATAGTACCCCACGAATAATAATTTTTGAATAGTACTCATGAATAGTACTTCGTGAATAGTACTTTATGAATAATACTTTGTGAATAGTACCTGTGAATAGTACATGTGAATAGTACTTTGTGAATAGTACTGTATAAATGAATAGTACTCATGGACAGTACTTCGGCATAAAAAGCTTAAAATTTAACAAAAATGTGCAAAAATATCCTTGTGAAATGATATTATATGAAGCACAAATTTCAAGGATATTCTACTAATTTCACGGAGTATAGAAGTAATATTTTAACAAAATGAGGGTATAATTAGGAATACGAGACGATATAATATTACTCACATAATATAGAGTATGGAAGAAAATATTATTCCTTACGAATACTGAACAAAAATAATATCCCTTAACCTAGAAGAAGACTGGATACTGGAATAGTGAGGTAGCAGACTTCTCTTCTTCTTTCTCTCCACAGCTTCTCTCTCCATAATTGCTCTTGTGAGTCTTAGTGAATTGGTGAGAATGAAAGAAGAATGAGATTCTATTTATAGGAAAATATAGTTTCAATAATTGCACGTTTTGGGGCTCAAACTATTACAGTATAATACCTTCATCTTTTATTTTATTTTTAATTTAGTCATGCAAGTATTATCAAACTTGCACCACCTCCCCTAATATTACATCATGTGAATTAATAGTACATTCATGTGAATCAATAGTTCTAGACATGTGAAAAAATAGTTACAGTATTGTACCTTCATCTATACCTCTATTTTTAATTTAGTCATGCAAGTATTAACAATCTTGCACCACCTCCCTTAATAGTATATGCATGTGAATCAATAATACACACATGTGAACAAATTGTTATAAGCATGTGAATTATTAGCAATTAATTGCTCATTTATCCGATTAATTTCCTGATTAGTCAATATATCCTCTAGACATCAATTATTATTAAAATAGATGTCGATTTCCATTAACACTAATAATCCCAACACAATGGAACTATCAATTTCATCTTTATTCAACACGAACTTATTCATCATTAATATTATAACTCACAATATTTAATAACAGATCATTCCCAGGAAAGAGGGGTTTTCTAATAAGGATTTCTCCCTATTGGCGCGCAATTAGGTGACCAAACCTCTCCTCAACAGAACTTTCTAGACATCGTCAATATTGCAAATAATAATATGAATAACTTTGTCGTCTCAATTATTGATTTAATAACATAAAATATTGATACTGTGACAATAATTGAATCAATAATATGAGAAATATTATGCAGCAATTACTGTAGTAATAATATGATACCGTGTGCTATTATGCAACCACGCGTATTACTGTACTTTTACCATTGGGTAGTTCAACAGTTTAATGGTAAAACCTTCGCCGTTATTTTTATAAAAAGATAATTCTATCGTTTTCTAACTACGACAATACTTCCATTGTGGGGTCCACCAATGATTGTGCCATCGTACGAATATTTCCTGTTAAAACGAATATTCCCCGACCAATCGAATATTTTATAACAACTTACTTACTTTGCAAAATTTGTAAATATTATCCACAACTATAACATTATATCATATCAACACCATAATATTCAAAAAAATATTTCGAGAAAAATTATTCTTTATTCATAAAAGTTGGGGTCTTACAACCTCCCATTCTTATGAAATTTTGCCCTCAAAATTAGGGTACGTACCTGGTATGTCGAAGAGGTGAGGATACCTTAACTTCATTTTAGATTCTAACTCTCATGTCATTTCCTCCACAACGTGGTTTCTCCACAAAATTTTGACTTAATGTATAACCTTGGAGTGTAGAATTTGATCCTTCTTATCCAAGATTTTAACAGGTACCTCTTCATACATTAAATCTTCCTCTATCTTGTCCGGTTCTAATTCAATAATGTGGTTTGGGTCTTTTACATATTTACGTAACATAGATATGTGAAAAATGTTATGAACACGAGACATACTTGGCGGTAAGGCCAGTCTATAGGCCATAATTCCTACTCGGTCGAGGATTACAAATGGGCCAATTAATTGAAGATTGAGCTTTCCTCTCTTTCCAAATCTCTTAACTCCTTTCCATGGAGCAACACGTAAAAACACATGATCTCCAATATTGAATTCCACGTCCTTTCGATGAAGATCAGCATAACTCTTTTGTCAATCTTGTGAGGTTTTTATACGTTGTCGGATTGTTTGAATCTTTTTTGTACTCATACGTACCAACTCCGGTCCCAACAACGTTGCTTCACCGATATCATCCCAGCATACTAGAGAACGACACTTTCTTCTACACAACGCCTCAAATAGAGTCATGCCAATACTTGCTTGATAACTATTGTTGTAGGAAAACTCCACCAATGGTAAGAACTTGTCCCAACTTCCTTTGAAGTCAAGGACACATAGTCTTAATAAATCTTCAAGAGTTTGAATAGTCCTCTCTGATTGTCCGTCCGTTTGAGGATGATATGTCAAACTAAATCGTAAATCCGTGCCCATAGCTTTTTGCAAACTAACCCAAAATCTTGAAGTCAATCTTGGGTCTCGATTAGAAACTATGGATACTGGCATACCATACAATCTTACAATCTCGTTTATGTATATACGAGCAAGACGTTCAAGTGTATAAGTTTCTCGTATCGGTAAGAAATGAGCAGACTTGGTCAATCTATCAACAATGACTCAAATCGCATCTATGGCTTGAGAAACCTTGGGAAGACCAGTAACCAAATCCATCGTAATGTGCTCCCACTTCCATTCTGGAATTTCAAGTGGTTGCACTTGATGCTCCACCTTGACTCGTTGAGAAGTTAGACACCTTGGGATAAACCCCGATATCTCTCTCTTCATATTGCTCCACCAAAATGTATGTCAAAGATCACGATACATTTTGGTACTCCCAGGATGGATTGCAAACAGTGTGTTATGCGCTTCCATCATGATTTTATACTTCAAGTTAGAATTGTTAGGAACACAAACTCTGGATTTGACTCGAAGTATTCCTTCTTCATCGATTCTTGCTTCCGGAATAGCACATTCTTTCACTTTCTTCCTCATAAGCATCAGCTCCATGTCTATAGCTTGAGCAGCTTTAACTTTATCGATTAAAGTCGGTTCTACTCGTATATTCGCCATCATCACATGGGTCCCTGAAGTCTTTAACTCTATCCCCATCCTTTATAAGTCATATAAAATGGGCCTTTGCGTTGACAATATCAAACTTATACTCGCATATGATCTTTTACTCAATATGTCAGGTACTACGTTCGTTTTTCCATGATGGTATTGAATGGTGTGATCGTAATTTTTCAACAGCTCAAGCCATCATCATTGACGCGTGTTGAGTTTGTGACAACCCGAATTTTCATAAGTTATTAAAATAAGAATTTAATAATTAAAATTCTTATTATGAGGTGTATATATTTTGAATTATGTGATTTGGTGTGAAGAAAATTATATATTCATATGTTGGAGAATGTGAGATTTAATAGTTTATTAATCTATTAAAAAAATTAAATAATATTAGTTAATTGAATTAAGTTGAACTTATTTTATGAGATAATATAATTTTAATTGTTATGCCTTGTGGGCAATGGAAATTATTATGAGTTAAGTTTTATAAATAGTGTGAATAATTCACTTAATTAAAATAGTGAATTAATACAAGTATAATTGATTTAATAAAGTGAGAAGGTAATATATTGCATAAAAAATATAAATGTTAGTATAATGCGAGTAAAATATGTATTAAGTACATTAAATATTTTAGTTGGAAACTTTATGGAATAAAATGAATATTTATGGTATTAAATAAATATTTGATGAAAATTGTTATGGGATAGTTTATTTAAGTGTGATAAAATAGATGAGATTTATACGTATTTTATTACGCTAGTATAATAGGATATTCTAATTTAATTAAATAATTAAATTAGAGGAGTGAGAATTTGTTAAATAATATTATGATTATAATGGTTGAATAGAAATTATAATTTTACTGATAAGGTTAATTTTATTTCTTAAGGAATTAAAGGTACATAATCTAGTTTATATTTCTAGTTTATGTGTTCTTGAGTTTCTTTTAAAATTGGGATTTTGGTTAATGAATTTGTGTGTTATGATGTTATATATGTTATTAGATTTTATAATTTCATAATGGTAATCTAGAAACGATTTTTCAGAAATCAAATTCATGTATTTATGCTAAATAAGAGGAATTTGGGTTTTGATGGTAATGTGTATTTTGGTGTACTTTGAGACTAAAATTGATGATGAATTCGTAATTGAAACTTTAAATTGATGGATGATTGTTGTTCTCCTTTATAAAACGAAAATAACGCAACTTGAACGGATCGAATTGGTTAAGAACGAATTTGTGATGAATGAATACACTTAGCATGTTAAAAATATGAAAAATTAGTATAAACCAATTAGAATTAGTATAAACCAAGTCCCACATTGACTAAATTGAGAACTTCACCCCTTTTTTAAACCTATAAATAGAAGGGCTTGGCCCTTTGTTTCATTCACCAACAATAAGGCCTCTAATTTTGAGAAAGGCTTTGTCGTGGGAGGACTTTTTATAAAGATCTCCTTAGTTAAATCTTGGTCGAGTACGTATTAAGTTTATAGAATTTGTATTTTAGGGTATGTTTCTTATTTAGTTTTTGGTAATGATATTATGTTAAATATATTGTATTTAGTTTTTTAGTTAGAGTTTGAATTTTGAAAGTTTAGTTAGTTTTGTTAGTAAACTAGTTAGTTTATGATATTTATTTTGGCTTGGAATTGATTATGTAAATGAATTCTAATGATTGTAATTAGAGATATAGAGCCGAGACCTTAGACAAGTTTGATTATGTTAAATAAGACTTATTTGTAAAGAAAGTTGGGTTTGAATGAGTCGATGCGAGTTTTGGATGCCAAAACAAGAAGTCCGAAAAACTAGTGGACTACTGATCCAAAAATGAATATTCTGGGCTAGCTAGATTATTTAGAAAATTCTGGGCTTTTGGTATGTTATAGTACACTCAATAAGCTTTGCATAGACTCCAGAACGGACTAATTCCGACTTCGGAGCAAAGAGTTATGACCATGTAAAGTAGTCGCGTCAAAAGTGTCTAACCAACTCAAGGCAGTCACCTTGAACTAATTTTCTGGACTTCTGTGTTTAGAATTTGGAAACGGTCAAAGAATAAAAGTTGTAATCTCGGAAATTAGCTTCACGTAGGCTCAAGAATCACTTAAAAATGTTTTGAAACGGAAAAGTTATGACTATTTTAGCGAGAGAGGATAAAGCTGGGAAAAAATGAAAAATAATTTTGAACGCCCCTTTTTGAACACTGTTTTGGACTGTCTGTCTTATCCGAAATGGGTGTCCAATAACTTTTAAAAATAGGTTAATATGATGTTTACAACATATCCAAAGTTGGATGTCATCTGACTTATAAGATATAGAGTAAAGTTTACATTACAACTACTATGCGTTACTATGTGACTAATAGTTGATGTGTATGATTATGTAATTGTGTAGGGCACGTGAAGTGCAGATAACTATAAGCTGTTAAACTGTTATTGGTAAACAACGATCAAGGAAAGTCTTTTGGTTCCTATTTTCTACGTGGACTTGATGAACTGTTTTAAATTTCATGATATGATATATATGTTGTAAGAGAGCATGATATGTTATACATGTTGTAATCATGAAATGTTAAAGTCAATTTATGACTACATTTTTTTGGTTAAATAATGATGATTGAGTAAGGAACTCAATCTTTATATTTGCTATGTGAATTAAAGCATATATGTCATGTTACTTTAATTATTAGGATATGTATGTTAAGCATATTATTATGTGTTATGTGATGCATGAAAACTGTTACATTTTGATGGGTTGCCGAGCTCAACCTTGCAAATAACCATTTTTATAGGTTAAACATTTAAGGTAAAGTTATGTGATACTTGAAAGATATGAATCAGATGTGATACTTGAAGATTTATATACTTTGGCTGAGTTATTATTATTTGAACCATGTTTAAGGTTCCGAGTAATGTATTGATGTTGAATTGTAATATCGTTTTGTGATGTAAACTCTTGTAGTATTAAAATGATTCTGAGATATTTAGATGTAAAGGTTGAAAGTTTTGGGAACGAGAATAGTTTGTAATAGAAAATTTGAATTGTAATAGAAAATTTTAATTATTCTGCAAATTTCAAAGGTTGTATTATCGTTTAATGATGTAAAATTAGAGGTTGAATGCATTGTTAACGACCGAAGTCGAGAGCTGATAGGTTAGAAACCTTAGGTAAGAGTACCTTAGGCTATAACCTTAAAGAAGAGAGGTGCAGATAATGAAAGAAGAAGCTAAAATAGAGTTTGAACAATAAGAAGTAATTTAAGAAATTTATAAAGAAGGGATTAAAACATGCGTGAGAGGATTCAAAGAAGAATGTAACAGAGTTATAAGAAATATGAAAGTGGGGTTACCCAACTCCAATAATAAGGATGTAAGGTGATAATGAATAGACAATGTCTATAAGAAGAGAATGATAAAGAAGTTAAGAATAAAAAGTTATATTTAATTATGGTACAATCGTACTCTTTGATAGTTGATGTATGATATCTGGGTTAACCGATTCCTTCATAGAGCGAAGGTATATACGAACTAGCAAGTCGGAACTTAGTTTGTTTGTTGTTTGTGGGAAACCACTCAACGTACTATATTGAAACTATTAGAGACTCGATGTGTACCAAGTATAGAAAGTGTATACATATGATGAATTGTGGAACTCGAATGAAATGTTGAGCAATGTAAACGAAGTTAGAAATTCTTAAAGGAAGAATTGTTATATAAACAAGAGAATTCAAGGAAGAATCTTGAAGAGATATAAAGATAAGAAATGGGAGTTACCTAACTCTAATAGCCAAAATAACAAATAATGATGAATAGACAAAGCATGTATGATTAAAAGCATAAATGAAATCGTAAATGATAAAAAAAGGAAAGAAAGAGGATCGTAAAACAAAATGATCACGAGTTAAGAAAAGAATTTTAAGGAAGATGATTATAGAATAAGATCAAGGCGTGATCAGTTTAAGTTATAAAAGAAAGATGGTCTATAATGTTTGAATAATTATAGTTTGATGCTATGAAGATAATGTACTATGAAATAGTACGTAATAAACTCACGAGGAGTTATAAATGATGAGGTACAAAAAATTCGTATCGAGCAAAGAGCAAGTTATACGCAAGATAGAGTTAGGTGGGATTTCAATTGAGGACTCATGTGATGGCTGAGTTGTACAAACTTTTGTATGGGCGAGGGTTTTATGCTTGCACTTAGTTTATCACATTGATAATCATTAGAATGTTGGTGTCGCACTATCAATGTATATATGGCGAAAAGGTGATTCTTTTCTCATGTGTATATTTGATAGTTAGAAACTATTAATATTAGTCAGATATTATTAGGATTAGGTGCGGTTCTTAAAACTAATACATATGGTAAGTTCGTAACTCATAATAATATGGTATGTTTTGAACCCCTCAGCGAATGGACGTATATGGTCTGACTAGGATAATTTCATAAACTTATATTATTGTGGCAAGTTCCTGAACTTCCAATGTGCGGTAAGTTTGATTAACTATACTGGGGGTATAGGAAGATTGTAAGTTGAAATACAAGAATATTTACTATAAGAGTATTGGTGGTGCTAGAAATAAAAAGAAGTAGTTAGTAATGAAGTAATGAAGTAAAGATTGAAGTTGATGGATACCTGGATATTCTAAATCTACTAGCTATGCTAGACTTTCGAGATTTATTGACTTCGTGCCGATGGTTATAGTTTTGATTCTTTGAAAAATGTTGAATCACACTAGTGAACCAAAGAATTTTTAAAACAGTGCTATTATTCGCGTATCTATGCTGTTGTTTCGGCTAGATAAAAAAATGATTTTTTTTAAAATTCTCAAAATATATTTTAACTATATGTATCGGGTGATATGATAAACAATGGAGTCATCAATTCAACGGAACCTGGTGTTGGATGTGATTATATGATCGTCAGCCCACTATGGTGAGATGTAGTATGACAACGTCATAATCATGACTCCATAAAAGGATTTTTGAGATTTCTTTGAGATATGGGAATATATATATATATATATATATATATATATATATATGTGTGTGTGTGTGTGTGTGTGTGTGTGTGTGTATTTCAATTGATGTCCAAATTATTGTAGAAGTTTATGCTATTTGATTCAACTAGACGATTATTGAAAGATGTTCATGAAATTCAAGCGTTTCTTGAGAAGTTATGCCAAACTAAATTGCTTTGGTGCGGATTCAGATGTTGAAAAGCTGATATGAACCACCCTTTTATAGGGGAGTACGCAGAAGCGTTTAGATATTTGTGCACAATACATGGTACAAAAGGCTGATCACCCTAAGTACGGGAGTCCCTACAGTCTAATGACTGTTAAGGTTTAAGTTGAAAGAGTACATATAACTGTAGACAGAGTGCACATTACATCATACAGAGGGCTTAACACCCTAAGTACGGGAGTCCCTATAGTCTAATGACTGTTAAGGTTTAAGCTGAAAGAGTACTTATAACCGTGGACGTAGTTCAAGGTCTTGTGACTCCTCAGTATGATTTGGAATCTTTTAAATTATTGAGTTATTCATACTGCTTTCCAATTATTGAGCAATTTTGGAAGATTCTTGCTATTCTAAAAGGCAAATGTGGTAAGAATGATATTCCTTAGAAAGAAGTAAGTTGTAGAATGCAACACTGAATGATGAATATATTGAATAAGTGAGAAAAGAAATTTTGAAATGAGAAGGAGATGAGTTATCAAAGAATAATGTAAAACTTTTAATAGAAAAATTTAATAATTGTAGAAAGATATTTGTGGAAAGAAGTGGTTATAGAACCCAATGAATGAATAAAGTATTAACGTAAAATCTATTTTAATAGATTGAATTAATAAAGATTAATAGATAAAATTTCGAGGACAAAATTCTTAGAAGAAAGAGTAAATGTAATATCCCGATTGTTAATGATAACAATCCTTAGAAAAGGAAATGAATGAGTTAAAGAATATATAATACTCAAAATATAATTGAGATCAAGTGAAGGTTATGAAATAGAACCTAGAATTTGTTGAAGTAATGAATGTAGTAAGAAATATAAAACCTATATTAAGGTAATGTGTTAAAGATATTCAACGATAAATTTTAAAAAGAGATTTGGTAAAAACCGAGTAAGGAAGGTTTCTTTGATTCCGAGGACGAAATCCTTATAAGGAGGGAAGGATGTGACAACCCGAATTTTCATAAGTTATTAAAATAAGAATTTAATAATTAAAATTCTTATTATGAGGTGTATATATTTTGAATTATGTGATTTGGTGTGAAGAGAATTATATATTCATATTTTGGAGAATGTGAGATTTAATAGTTAATTAAACTATTAAAAAAATTAAATAATATTAGTTAATTGAATTAAGTTGAAATTATGTTATGAGCTAATATAATTTTAATTGTTATGCCTTGTGGGCAATGAAAATTATTATGAGTTAAGTTTCATAAATAGTGTGAATAATTCACTTAATTAAAATAGTGAATTAATACAAGTATAATTGATTTAATAAAGTTAGAAGGTAATGTGACAACCGAGATTTTGTAATTTAATTTTAATATTTATTGGATTGAATAAATATTTTTTTGATGAATTAATTATTAGATTAAATAATTAATTGATGAAATTGTGGTAGATTAATTTAATTATATGTGTTATATTTATTAAATTAATGTGAGATTTTTTATTATTCAAGTATGTAAGTATGTGAGCTTATTGTAGTAAAAATATATTTAATAAGCCTAATAGTATTTTAATTAATTTAATAATTAATTAGAGATTTAATAATTTGACATAGTTAATAAATGAAAATTTTAATTATGTGACTATGTGAAGTAATGAGAAATTATTTTATTTTATTTAAATTAAATTAAACTAGATGTTTGAGTTATTATCTAATTGGACGTGACATTATTAAACTATATTATAAGAGTTTTATTAAATTAAATGAGTATAAGCCTTTTAGGGCTAGCCAAACATGGCATTAGTGGAGGTTGGGAGCAGTTAATCCATGATGGGTAACTGACCTCCACAACACGTCAATTTACTTCATTTATTATACATCTTCTTCTTTTTCTTATTATCTGCTAAGTCTGGAAAAGCCGAGATAGAGAGAGAGAGAGAGAGAGTTTGAGAATTGATAGAGATAATTAATAATTTTTTAGGAGATTGTGAGTGTGTGATTGAAGAAGAGTTGAGAAGGAATTCATCTCCTACTAAACTACGCTTTGGGTAATCTCTTCAACCCAGTTTAATTATGTTGTTTAAGTTTTTGTATAATAATTGGCTTTTAAGTTTATGTAAGTCTTTGTAACTTGGAAATGGTATTGTTATGAGAATATATGTGATGATATGTTAGCATAGCATGTATTACTATATATTATAGATTTCCATATCATCAATTTCATAATATTATAATTATAACGTATGTTATGGCTTCAAAATTTACAGATTATAGAAATATGACCATATGGCCCTTATACGTATATTTAATATGTCAAACATAAATTTTTTTGTAAAATTCAAACTTGTATATGATTATGCATGCTAAAACGAAGAAAACAAAACTTGAATGAGTGGATTTGGTGTTATAATGAATCCGTAGTGTTAATTTTCATATTTTATGTTCAAAACCTTCAAAAACATCAAAAATAGTGAAATTTGCATGTTTTAATTCTGTAATTATGTGTTTTAACTTGTTAAAATCATGCTTGAAGGGTTGAGTATTAGTTATTTGTGTATTACAATGTTTGAGTATGTCTAAATTCTTGTAAAAATAAGTTAATTGGAGTTTTTTTGGCCATATTCTACAATTTTTGCGAATTGCAGAACTGAAACAGGAGTCTCACGCCACATCGCCAACTCCATGCCTTAAGACTCATGGCCATAGCTCGCCATCGCCGCCGCAACGCCAAGAATAAGTTTAACAAGGTGGTAGCCGCAGCAACTTAGCGTAATGGTCCGTAAATAAGTTTTTAAACGCTCAAGTCTAGCAATGTGTTAGTAACTTAATCTAATGATCATAAAAACATGTTAGACATATAATGAGATGTTAAAATAAATTCTTAACATGTCAATAACACATTTATGTATGAATTGAATGATTAAATGCATAGTTAGCTTATTGTTCATGATGTGTTAATTGTGACAATGAGTGTAGTAATTTGACTAAGCATAGTCATGAACTCGAGTTAGACAAAAAGAACGAACTTGTGATGATTAGTACGTTATAATTGACTGGTATTGTGAACATAAATGATATATAGGATTTTAATCAAGGAACGAGTATAATTAACGTGTAATCTACGCACGAGGCAAGTTTCCTAACCATACTCGTTATCTTTATATGAGCTTATAAGTTGTCTCTTTACTTCAAGCAAATTCTCATTATTATTGATCAAGTCCATTTTATTATATTAAAGTATATTAATCTTTCAAAGTATGATTCTGTTATACAATAATTATTCTATTGTATACCTTTTGAGATTGCTATTCAATTTTAAATTATCAGTTATTGTTGAATCTTATTAGACTAGTGAACCCTTAATGATTCGACTAGTCTATAGTTGATGAACATTCTAAATTTCAGAACCCTTGATGAATTATCCAAACCAAACTTCCTTTGGTGCGGCCTCTAATGTCAAACTGAGATGAACAACCCTGTATAGGGGATTACTTATGCGTTAGTGTTAAGATATTGTGTACAGTATGGTACTAAGGGCTGATCCCCCTAAGTACGAGAAGAAGAGTCCATAGTCTTATGACTGTTAAAGGTTTCAAGTATAAACACTTGAAAACCTAGGACATAGTTCAAGGTCTTATGACCCTCAGAAGTTCTTTTGTTTCTTGTTATTCATTCTTGATTCAAAAGCTGAGTTTTTATACTTCAGAAGCCTTTGATTTATTCGCATGTTATTATTTCTTTGTTATATTGTTATACTTGTGGGTAATCGTGCTCACTCTTACGTAATAATAACATTGCAGTTAAGAACAAAAGATCAGACGAGCCTTCCACTAGTAAGGGCAAGGTTAACAAATGAGGAAGACTTGTTGTTATTTAAGACTTGATGTGTATTTATTTACAGACTTGATGTTATTTAAGACTTGTTATTGTTTATGATTCCGCACAGATGTTTAAGGTTAGAATGACCAGGGATTGTATTTATTATGTAGATGGTGTAACCCCATAAGGAGAGATTTATTTATTTAATTTTATCTATTGCATGGTTTGCTTTTATTTATGGGTAGATAGATAGATGATATTTGTACAGTGAACACCAAATCCTGCGAAAATGGGAGTACCCGGATTTGGGGGTGTCACAGGTTGGTATCAAAGCTGTAGGTTATGAACCCTAGGTGGGGGAACAACCTTAGGTAGTAGCCTTGTAGGAGATCGAGAACATAGTGGTGGTAAACTCTTATCGAGTTATAAGAAATTAATTTCTTAATTCATTGAAGACAATAAAAGACTTTATGTGCTTATATGCTAAATTATGTGTTCGCTAGCACAGATTAGTAACTAAAACTTAAAATTTTATTGTCAGGATGTCGGATGTTAGAGGAGCTAGTCGAGCTGGGGAGGAGGAACCCCGAGTACCTACAGAGGAGGAGTCCTGAGACATTCATGTCATCAGGGAACAGTTGATACAGAGAGAGCCAACTCCTTTGATCACTGTTGTTGGTCAGGAGCATGAGCCTGAGACTAATCCAGAGGAGGATTCTGATGAAGAAGAGGAGGAAGAGGAGTTCCCACCGAACTCCATCTATGCTGAGATGTATGATGCACTTTATGATCGTAACATAGAGTTGCAAGACACTATTCAGGAGCTGAAGGAGTGGACTGTTATCCAGCAGAAGGATTCGGAAATTGTGACTCTTCACACACGTTTAGGAAACATGGATTGGGATTTGGTTCACAAGAAGGATCAAACCGAGGAGAAGTCCGAAGAAATAGAAGAATTGAAGAGAGATCTGAAAGAGAGCTCAGAAAGGCTGGCCATAGTAGAGGAGGGCTGGGTAAGAGAGTCACGTCATGCTGATCTTGCAGAAGAGGATTGTCGTGTAAAGATGGCTAAGCTTGGGGAGACGTACTCTACACTTCAAAATGTAATGGATGAGGCCCAGGATCGAGTTATGAGATACACAATCCAGTTTGAAGGACTACCATCGTATATGCTAGATTGCAGGACGATGTCCCGCATCATGGAAGAGAAACGTGGCAAGGCTATTCATCGCCTTAATAGGCAGTGATAAGATTAGTTTAATTATGTGAAAATTATCTGGTAGTTAAAGATGTAAATTCCGATGTGTTTATAAACAAATGAATGTTTTAATGTTTTAAATCCTGTAGATTCTTTATCTCGGGATAGTGGATGTAAATAGCAGTGATGCTATCTTATGATGTTAACACTTTTGAATTGAATGAAAATGTCAGAGTTTATTTGAAATAATGTGTTAAGTGAATTATGATTAAATGTTTTAGTTAAGCCTTAAATGTTTAAGAAATTGAATAAAGACTTATAAGCGTATATTCTTAACTGAAATATGCCACCTAGAAGAAGACAAAACCATCAGCAAGCTCAAGAAGAACCAATGAATAACAACACTGACACCAATGCTAACCCTGTTCAGCAGTTGGTGAACCTATTGGCCGAAGAAATTAACAATCAACCACAAGTTCCACCAAACACATCGTTTAAGGATTTCAAGGCGGTAGGGCCGCCAGAGTTTAAGGGTTCCATAAACCCAATCGAAGCTCAGACCTGTGTTATGGAGATGGAGAAGGTGTTCGATGTCGCTAGAGTAAGGGAAGACCAGAAGACCACGTATGCAACATTCATGCTGAAGTCTGAATCCAGTTATTGGTGGCAGGCAAACAAAGTATGGGGAGGAGAAGGTGTAATAACCTGGGAGAGATTTAAGGAAATATTTTTTCAAGATGTATTTTTCGACTAGCTCGCAGAACCAGATGGAGGTTCAGTTTCTGAAGTTGAAACATGGGAGTATGTCCGTAGCAGATTATGAGGCAAGGTTCAACGAGTTGGCTAGGTTCGCCACATACCAAGTGCATACTGATGAGAGAATGGCAAGACATTTTGAGCAGGGACTGAAGCCCTGGTTGTATAGTAAGGTGTCAATGTTCCAATTGAACACTTTTGCTGGAGTGTTAGAGAAGGCCATACTCACTGAGGGTTGAAGCGATGCGGTAACTAAATATAATCAGGATCAGAAGAAGAAAAAGAGTGAGAATGAAGGAATTAGCAAGACTGGTGGGAGTAGCACGGGGAGTAGCCGTAATCAGAAGAGAAAGTGGTCTGATAACTCGTCAGCTGGAAGTCAACAAGGAGGGCAGAAGAAGAAGATCGAAGCGTGCCCAACCTGCAGGAAAACTCATCTGGGAGTTTGCATGAAGGGGAAATGAGTGTGCTATAATTGTGGTCAAGAAGGCCATATAGCACCTAACTGTCCTAACCCAAAGAAGGGTGCCTGTTTCACTTGTGGCTCAAAGGATCATCTTGCAAGGGATTGTCCTAAGAAGGGATCTGGAGGGACGGGATCAAGAGGGAATAAAGGAAACAACAGTGGAAACACTCTGACTATCGCGGGACCAACCGCAACTAACCGACCGACCGCCAGAACATTCAATATGACAGTACATGATGCAGTGCAGTCTCGCGATGTGGTGTCAGGTATCATTCCAATCAATAAAATTAATGCTTATGTATTATTTGATTCAGGTGCTACTTGCTCATTTATATCCGATGACTTTGCTAAGAACTTAGAATTGCTTAAGGACGAGTTAGAATACCCCATGAACATAGAAATTGCAAATAGAGAAATAATCCCTGTTAAGTACATTCATAAGAACTGTAGAGTGGATATTAAGGGTAATATCATGAACGTAGATCTTATCCCTATTCGACTTGGAGAATTCGACGTTATTTTGGGTATGGACTGGTTATCCAATTATGGGGCTGTAATTGACTGCCAGAAGAAGCGTATTAACCTTATGACTCCATCAAATGTTGTGTTTTATGGTAGCACGTCGCCTAGACAAGCGAGTTATCTGACGATGATGTAGGCCAGGAGGTTGTTAAGGCAAGGCTGTGTAGGATATCTAGCTTACATAGTCGATAGTCGTAAAGAGAATCCAAAAATAGATTAGATACCAGTAGTGAGAGAGTTCACAGACGTATTTCCGGACGATTTTCCAGGACTTCCTCCAAATAGATAAGTTGAGTTTGTGATCGATTTAGCTCCAAGAACGGCTCCAATATCGAAGGCCTCGTACCGAATGGCACCAGTAGAGATGAAAGAACTGATGGTCCAACTACAAGAATTACTGGACCATAAGTATATCCAACCATGCGTATCACCGTGGGGACCACCGGTTTTATTTGTGAAGAAAAAGGATGGTACAATGCGGCTCTGCATCGACTATAGAGAACTGAATAAGGTCACGATAAAGAATAGGTATCCATTACCGCGAATCGACGACCTGTTCGTTCTGTTAAAGGGAGCAAGATACTTTTCAAAGATAGACTTGAGGAGTGGTTATCATCAACTAAAGGTGAGGCCAAAGGATGGACCAAAGACAGCATTCAGAACACGATATGGTCACTAAAATTTTTTGGTAATGTCATTTGGTCTAACAAATGCTCCTGCAGCATTTATGGGCTTAATGAATGGAGTGTTCAAGCAGTTTTTGGACAAATTTGTAGTGGTATTTATAGATGATATTTTGGTATATTCGAAAACCAAGGAAGAACACGAAGAGCATTTGAGGGCGACATTAGAGACATTAAGAAGGGAGAAGTTGTATGCCAAGTTTTTGAAATGTGAATTTTGGATTGAAAGAGTATAATTTCTAGGACATGTGATCAATGGGGATGGAATTTTGGTGGATCCCTCCAAAGTCGAAGCTATGATTAACTGGGATCAGCCGAAGACGCCGTCGGAAGTAAGAAGTTTTCTTGGATTGACAGGTTATTATAGAAGATTCATTCAGGATTTTTCCAAGATCGTAACTTCGTTGATGAATTTGACTAGAAAATCGGTGAAATTTATTTGGACGGAGAAGTGTGAGGAAAGCTTTCAAGAATTAAAGAAGAGGTTGAGTATAACACCTATGTTATCTCTTCCAGATGATGCAAGAAATTTTATGGTATATAATGATGTGTCGCACAAAGGACTTGGCTGTGTGCTTATGCAAAATGATAGAGTCATTGCGTACACGTCACGACAACTGAAAGATTATGAGAAGGGGTATCCGACCTATGACTTGGAGTTAGCTGCTGTGGTTTTTGCTTTGAAAATCTGGAGGCACTATCTCTATGGGGAAAAGTGTGAAATATATACAGACCACAAGAGTCTGAAATATATTTTTACACAGAAAGACTTGAATATGCGCCAAAGAAGGTGGTTGGAGTTAATTAAAGACTAAGATTGTGAGATTCTATACCATCCGAGTAAGGCAAATGTGGTTGCCGACGCCTTAAGTAGAAAGGGTCGGGAGAAACTGATGATGTTGACCAAACAGGAGGAGTTAATTTCAGCAATAGAAAAGCGGGAATTGGAAGTGAAGTGTCCTATGGAGATTGATGAGAAGCTGTTTCAGATGTAATCTGGTACAACTCTATTAGACAAGGTTAAGGAGGCTCAACTTCACGATGACGAATGTAAAATGGTGAAAAAGAAGATATCTAAATGAACTGAATCAAGATTCAAGATGGATAAGGAAGGAATACTGAGATTTGAGAGTAGAATTTGGGTACCGCCAGTACCAGAGATTAAGGAAGAAATTTTGAATGAGGGTCATAACTCAAGATATTCGATTCACCCTGGTAGTACCAAGATGTACCAAGATCTTCGACAACATTTCTGGTGGCCAAATTTGAAACGAGAGGTTGCAGAATGTGTTGCCAAGTGTCTGATATGTCAGAAAGTAAAAGCAGAACATCAGAGGCCGAGTGGGTTACTACAACCTTTAGAGATTCTAGAATGGAAATGGGAACATATTATGATGGATTTTTTGGTTGGCCTACCGACAACTCAGAAAGGCTACGACGCATTATGGGTTATTATTGACCGATTGACGAAATCCGCACACTTCCTTTCGATCTAAATTAGATTCAACTTAGATCAGTTGGCAAGGTTATATATGAAAGAGATTGTTTCAAGGCATGGAGTTCCGGTGTCAATTATTTCTGATAGAGATCCGCGCTTTATGTCAAACTTCTAGAAACGTCTATAAGAATGCTTGGGTACACAGTTGCAAATGAGCACGGCATATCACCCTCACACAGATGGACAAAGTGAAAGAATAATTCAGACATTAGAAGACATGTTAAGAGCTTGTATAATAGACTTTTAAAGGAAATTGGGATGATCATCTACCGCTCGTAGAGTTCGGCTACAACAACAGTTACCACGCTAGTATTGGCATGCCACCCTACGAAGCGTTATACGGCAGAAAGTGCAGAACTCTGCTATACTTTGGGATGAAGTTGGTGAGAGACAATTACTAGGTCCGGAATTGGTATAACAAACAGCAGAAATAGTTAAAGTGATCCGAACAAGATTTATAACAACTCAAGATAGACAAAAGAAATACGCCAATCCACACCGTAAAAATGTTGAATTCGACTCAGGTAGTTATGTGTTTTTAAAGGTCTCTCCCTTGAAGGGAAAGATCAGGTTCGGAAAGAAAGGGAAATTAAGCCCAAGATTCATTAGACCCTTTGAAGTTCTGCGAAGGGTCGGAGAAGTTGCTTATGAGGTTGCCTTACCTCCAGCTCTAGAGAATGTCCACAACGTTTTCCATGTCTCTGTCCTACGACCCTACAAACCCGATTACAAGCACGTGATTGAATATGAACCCCTACATTTCGACAAAGACTTATCTTACGAAGAAATTCATGTTCAAATTGTCGACCGAAAAGAACAAGTTCTGAGAAATAAAGTCATACCTTCTGTTAAGGTAATTTGGAGGAACTACAATGCTAAAGAAGCTACGTGGGAACTCGAAGAGAATATAATGAAAAATTATCCTCATTTATTTACTTAGATTGTTATAAGTGATTATGGGGACAGAATCTTTGTAAGGGGGGGGGGGGGGAATGTAATGGGATGAATTGTTTGAGTTATGATTCTGAGGACAAAATGTTTGAGTTGTGATTCTGAGGATAGAATCCTTTTAAGGGGGGAAAGATGTGACAACCGAGATTTTGTAATTTAATTTTAATATTTATTGGATTGAATAAATATTTTTTGATGAATTAATTATTAGATTAAATAATTAATTGATGAAATTATGGTAGATTAATTTAATTATATGTGTTATATTTATTAAATTAATGTGGAGAATTTTTATTATTCGAAGTATGTAATTATGTGAACTTATTGTAGTAAAAGAAATATTTAATAAGCTTAATAGTATTTTAATTAATTTAATAATTAATTAGAGATTTAATAATTTGACATAGTTAATAAATGAGAAATTTAATTATGTGACTATGTGAAGTAATGAGAAATTATTTTATTTTATTTAAATTAAATTAAACTAGATGTTTGAGTTATTATCTAATTGGACGTGACATTATTAAACTATATTATAAGGGTTTTATTAAATTAAATGGGTATAAGCCTTTTAGGGCTAGCCAAACATTTAGTGGAGGTTGGGAGCAGTTAACCCATGATGGGTAACTGACCTCCACAACGCGTCATTTTACTTCATTTATTATACGTCTTCTTCTTTTTCTTATTATCTGCCAAGTCTGGAAAAGCAAAGAGAGAGAGTTTGAGAATTCAGAGAGATAATTGATAATTTTTGAGGAGATTGTGAGTGTGTGATTGAAGAAGAGTTGAGAAGGAATTCATCTCCTACTAATCTACGCTTGGGTAATCTCTTCAACCCAGTTTAATTACGTTGTTTAAGTTTTTGTATAATAATTGGCTTTCAAGTTTCTATAAAGTCTCTGTAACTTGGAAATGGTATTGTTATGAGAATATATGTGATGATATGTTAGCATAGCATGTATTACTATATATTATAGATTTCTGTTTCATCAGTTTCATAATATTATAATTATAAAGTATGTTATGGCTTCAAAATTTACGGATTATAGAAATATGGCCATATGGCCCTTATACGTATATTTAATATGTCAAACATAAATTGTTTTGTAAAATTCACACTTGTACATGATTATGCATGCTAAAATGAAGAAAACAAAACTTGAATGGGTGGATTTGGTGTTATAATGAATTCGTAGTGTTAATTTTCATGTTTTATGTTCAAAAGCTTCAAGAACAGTGAAATTTGCATGTTTTAATTCTATAATTATGTATTTTAACTTGTTAAAATCATGCTTGAAGGGTTGAGTATTAGTTATTTGTGTATTACAATGTTTGGGTATGTCTAAATTCGTGTAAAAATAAGTTAATTGGAGTTTTTTTGGCCATGTTCTACAATTTTTGCGAATTGCAGAACTGAAACTAGTCTCACACCGCAGCGCCAACTCCAGGCCTTAAGACTCTCATGCCAAGAAGACTAAGGACCACGCCACGGCGCTAAGGATAAGCTAACAATTGGCATACCAGTAAGCGCCCACTTAGCAGAATGGTCCAGGAATAAGTTTTTAAATGCTCAAGTCTAGCAATGTATTAGTAACTTAATCTAATGATCATAAAAACATGTTAGACATATAATGAGGTGTTAAAATAAATTCTTAACATGTCAATAACACATTTATGAATGAAGTGAATGATTAAATGCATAGTTAGCTTATTGTTCATGATGTGTTAATTGTGACAATGAGTGTAGTAATTTGACTAAGCATAGTCATGAACTCGAGTTAGACAAAAAGAATGAACTTGTGATGATTAGTACGTTATAATTGACTGGTATTGTGAACGTAAATGATATGTAGGATTTAAATCAAGGAACGAGTATAATTAATGTGTAATCTACGCACGAGGTAAGTTTCCTAACCATACTCGTTATCTTTATATGAGCTTATAAGTTGTCTCTTTACTTCGAGTAAATTCTCATTATTATTGATCAAGTCCATTTTATTATATTAAAGTGTATTAATCTTTCAAAGTATGATCCTGTTATACAATAATTATTCTATTGTATACCTTTTGAGATTGCTATTCCATTTTAAATTATCAGTTATTGTTGATTCTTGTTAAACTAGTGAACCCTTAATGATTCGACTAGTTCATAGTTGATCAGCATTCTAAATTTCAGAACCGTTGATGAATTATCCAAACCAAACTTCCTTTGGTG
Organism: Panax ginseng; assembly: GCA_020205605.1. Classification (NCBI taxonomy): domain Eukaryota; kingdom Viridiplantae; phylum Streptophyta; class Magnoliopsida; order Apiales; family Araliaceae; genus Panax; species Panax ginseng. Next base: position 46,737,845 of record CM035137.1, read on the forward strand.
CGGACTCTAATGTCAAACTAAGATGAACAACCCTGTATAGGGGATTACTTATGTGTTAGCGTTAAGATATTGTGCACAGTATGATACTAAGGGTTGATCCCCCTAAGTACGAGAAGAAGAATCCATAGTCTTATGACTGTTAAAGGTTTCAAGTATAAACACTTGACAACCTAGGACATAGTTCAAGGTCTTATGACCCTCAGAAGTTCTTTTGTTTCTTGTTATACATTCTTGATTCAAAAGCTGAGTTTTTATGTTTCAGAAGCCTTTGATTTATTTGCATGTTATTATTTCTTTGTTATATTGTTATACTTTTGGGCAATCATGCTCACTCTTGCGTAATAATAACATTGCAGTTAAGAACGAAAGATCAGACGAGCCTTCCACTAGTAAAGGCAAGGGCAAGGTTAACAAATGAGGAAGACTTGTTGTTATTTAGGACTTGATGTGTATTTATTTACAGACTTGATGTTTTTTAGGACTTGTTATTGTTTATGATTCCGCACAGATGTTTAAGGTTAGAATGACCTAGGATTGTATTTATTGTGTAGATGGTGTAACCCCATAAGGGGAGATTTATTTATTTAATTCTATCTATTTCATGGTTTTATTTTATTTATGGGTAGATAGATAGATGATATTTGTACAGTGAACACCAAATCCTGGGAAAATGGGAGTACTCGGATTTGGGGGTGTCACAGGTACTATATTGCATGAAAATGTAAATGTTTGTATAATGCGAGTAAAATATTTATTAAGTACATTAAATATTTTAGTTGGAAACTTTATGGAATAAAATGAATATTTATGGTATTAAATAAATATTTGATGAAAATTGTTATGGGATAGTTTATTTAAGTGTGATAAAATAGATGAGATTTATACGTATTTTATTACGCGAGTATAATGGTGATATTCTAACTTAATTAAATAATTAAATTAGAGGAGTGATAATTTGTTAAATAATGTTATGATTATAATGGTTGAATAGAAATTATAATTTTCTTGATAAGGTTAATTTTTTTCTTAAGGAATTAAAGGTACATAATCTAGTTTATATTTCTAGTTTATGTGTTCTTGAGTTTCTTTTAAAATTGGGGTTTGGTTAATGAATTTGTGTGTTATGATGTTATATATGTTATTAGATTTTATAATTTCAAAATAGTCATATAGAAATGATTTTTCAGAAATCAAATTCATGTATTTATGTTAAAGAAGAGGAATTTGGTTTTTGATGGTAATGTGTGTTTTGGTGTACTTTGAGACTAAAATTGATGATGAATTCGTGATTAAAACTTTAAATTGATGGATGATTGTTGTTCTCCTCTATAAAACGAAAATAACGCAACTTGAACGGATCGAATTGTTTAAGAAACGAATTCGTGATGAATGAATACACATATCATGTTAAAAATATGAAAAATTAGTTTAAACCAATTAGAATTAGTATAAACCAAGTCTCACATCGACTAAATTGAGAACTTTACCCCTTTTCTAAAAACTAGAAGGGCTTGGCCCTTTGTTTCATTCACCAACAATAAGGCTTCCAATTTTGAGAAAGACTTTGTTGTGCGAGGACTTTTTATAAAGATCTCCTTAGTTAAATCTTGGTCGAGTACGTATTCAGTTTGTAGAATTCGTATTTTCGGGTATGTTTCTTATTTAATTTTTGGTAATATTATTATTTTAAATATTGTATTTATTTTTTTAGTTAAAGTTTTAATTTTAGAAGTTTAGTTTGTTTTGTTAGTAAACAAGAACTAGTTAGTTTACTATGTTTATTTTGGCTTGGAATTGATTATGTAAATGAGTTCTAATGATTGTAATTAGAGATATGGAGCTAAGACCTTAGACGAGTTTGATTATGTTAAATAAGACTTATTTGCAAAGAAAGTTGGGTTGGAACGAGTCAAGGCGAGTTTTGGATGTCAAAATGAGAAGTCCGAAAAACTAATGGACTGCTGATCCAAAAATGACAATTCGGGGTTAGCTAGATTATTTAGAAAATTTTGGACTTTTGGTATGTTATAGTACACTCAATAAGATTTCCATAGACTCTGAAACGGACTAATTTCGACTTCGGAGCAAAGAGTTATGACCATTCAAAGTTGTCGCGTCAAAATCTGCCTTAACCAACTCCAAGGCGATCACCTTGAACTAATTTTTTGGAATTCTGTGTTTAGAATTTGGAAAAGGTCAAAGAATAAAAGTTGTAGTCCCGGAAGTTAGCTTCGCGTGGGCTCAAGAATCGCTTAAATTTTTTTTGAAATGAAAACATTATGACTGTTTTAGCGAGAGAGGGTAAAGCTGGGAAAGAATGAAAAACAATTTTGAACGCCCCTTTTTGAACAATGATTTGGACTGTCTATCTTATCCGAAATGAGTGTCCAATAACTTTTAAAAATTGGTTAATATGATGTTTATAGCATATCCATAGATGGATTTCATCGGACTTATGAGATATAGAGTAAAGTTTACATTACAACTACTATGCGTTGTTATGTGACTAATAGTTGATGTGTATGATTATATAATTGTATAGGGCACGTGAAGTGCAGATAACTGTAAGATGTTAAACTGTTATTGGTAAACAACGATCAAGGTAAGTCTTTAGGTTCCTATTTTCTACGTGGACTTGATGAACTGATTTAAATTGCATTATATGATATATGTGTTGTAAGCGAGCATGATATGTTATACATGTTGCAATCATGAAATGTTAAAGTTAATTTATGAGTACAATGTTTTGGTTCAATAATGATGATTGAGTAAGGAACTAAATCTTTATATATGCTATGTGAATTAAAGCATGTATGTCATGTTACTTTAATTATTAGGATATGTATGTTGAGCATATTATTATGTGATATGTGATGCATGAAAACTGTTAGATTTTGCTGGGCTGTGAAAACAACCACTTTTACAGGTTAAAGATTTAAGGTAAAGTTATGTGCTACTTGAAAGATATGAATCAGAAGTGATACTTGAAAATTTATATACTTTGGTTGAGTTATTATTATTTGAACCATGTTTAAGGTTCCGAGTAATGTATTGATGTTGAATTGTAATATCGTTCTGCGATGTAAAATGTGACGCCCCCAAATCCAGATCCCTTTGACCCTTGGATTCGTTCCGCCACGATACTACTATCATCAAACTATAATATCTTTTATTCACAACTTAATGAATAAAACTTCACTTATTACAATTTAGAATATAAATTCCTTCGATTTCCAGGATCTATGTATAATGACCCCAACTATTATAAGTTTCAAATATTGGTCATTTACCATTCCTGTTTTACATCATATTCGATGTTATATAAATATGCGGAATAATTTAAACTTTTTCAATCTCCTTGGAAAAATAATCTTTTATTGATTTCTTAACTTGAATCAATTACAAATCCTTGAATCAAATTATGCTATGATTCATTCTATTCAATTATTGTATAAATATTTACATCTCAATTCAATTTCTACGTATCACATAATACAACTTTACTGTTATAACATATGTATTGCACCTCGTAATCTACTATCTTGTCCTACTCCTAGAACATAAACGTGGTTCAAGAGTATATATTTAAACATATAAACCGATCTCCTTCAATTACTATTGAACTCTATCAATCAAGTAGCATGTAATCTTTACTGTGAATCCTTAACCTGTAAAAGTGGTTATTTGCAAGGGTGAGCTCGACAGCACAGCAATTCTAACAGTTTTCATGCCGCACGTAGCATATAATAATATATACAGTTCATGCATTCAATATCGATCAATATTTACTATGCATGTTACTTCTCACATAACAGGCATAGAGGATTATATCACAAGCATATCATCAAAGATCAACTTTCACATTTCATACATATCTCATATGCATTTAATATATATACATCGACATTCTCATGGCATAATATAACTAACAGTTATCAAATTCATATAACAAATAGGAATTGAAAGACTTGCCTGATTCGTAGTTTATCAACTACGACTTAACTGCTTAAAGCTTATCTGAATTGCGTGTATTCCTACACAGTTATATAATCATGGATTCATACCTATCAGTCATACATTTTATACGCTCTTAATATAAGAACAAATATTGTTTCCTAACTTGGTTTCATTTCTTACTTGGACTTATAACCACGAGACTAGCTCATTCTACTATCATATTTATTTCAATAATCTTGTTTCATAACTTGTAGTCCTTAAGGACAGCATATAACTATAACTTAAGACCATGCAGTTAACAAACTGCTCTTGGTTATTCTACTGAGCAGCGCGGCAGCCATGTGATGATTTTAAGCTTGGGAGTGGCGCTGTAGCCATCTCCCAACCAGAACCAAACTTAGGCTTTTCATTGCTAAGTTTAGTCCTAACCTACTATGCATTCTGATACATACTATAAACATAGATCAAGTAGGTTGTGATCTATTTTCAAGTTCATATTCAAAGTACTTAGCTCCACAATGATTTATTTCAATCAATAAGTCTTAACAACTTTCTTTGATAAGATTCGATATTATAAGCATTTAAACCATATATTGGTACTAATAAGCCTCTAATAGCATGCTTCACACACACACACACACACACACACACACATATATATATATATATATATATATATTATTTACATAGACATAACATAGTTTATTATTTGAAAATATATTTTAAACTACACTTAAAAGGTCCAATTCATGCTTAGCTAGACGATGAACATATTCGTCATGTCTAGAGGCATAAGGCGTTCAAGTTCGCTTTCAAAAGTCATTCTAGACCAAGTTAAAGCAACTAGGTGCAACTCTTAATCTCATTTCATAGCTAACTAAGCCATGTGTGTATGTTATTACGTTTAGAACTTTAAGTCCACAAGTTACTTTGAGTTCATTCTCAAAGTTTCATGTTTCCTTTAGAAATTATTTTCAACTAAGCTATTGTAAGTTGATAATAAGTAATGCAACTTTAAATCACTTCTCATTCTTAGGTATACTCATAACTCAACAATATGTATGTGTTAAAATATCATAACTTCAAACACTCAAGGTTCGTCAATATTCATTTTTCAAAATTTCAAGTTTCTTTTCAAAACACATACTAAGTCATGCTAAAGAATTCCATTATTAGTAAACAAATCTTAGCTATATGACATGTCTATTATCATGCATATTTATGTTTTATCACTTACAATAACATATTTCATCGTCGGAAGCACTATACTTGCGTATGTGCTCGTTTGACGCCCTCCGATCACCTCCAAATGCGTAACAGTCACAAAGATAACTATTTTGAACCTTCCTTACGACCACAAATTCAAATACTTAAAGAACAAAAGTTGTAGATCTATTCGTCTTGGTTCCGGATAATCTTGAATCACCTCAATCGAAGTTCGTATGAAAACGTTATGGCCGTTTTCCCAAATTAGGTCATAGCAGCCACAATCAGCATTGGCGCGGCCGCGCCCCTTTTCCTCCCCATTACCACGCACATGGCCTTGATACCTAGCTCTAGCTACTGCCACTTTGCAAGATTGGCGTGCGCCATACAAGCTTCGCAGATAGAAAACAATGTTTAACATAACTTTCTCATTTTAAGTCTGAATTAGTTGGTTTTCGATTCATTGGACTCGTTAAAATCTTAGCTACCCATCTACAAAGTAATTATAACACTTCAAAAACATTAACTAATCCAAAGATTAATCTAAAACTCATATTCATACTAAATTTTCATGTTTTGATAAATTTAGTGAATTCATTCACCACGAATTCGTTTCTCAACTAAATTGGTTCGTTTAACTTCCGTTGATTTCGTTTCTAACTATATTAATAGTATCTAGCAAAAATTCGTGGATTATAACAACCCTTAGCCATCAATTTTGTGACTCAAAAGCTATTTTTTCATGATATTACTAAGAAAGTGTAAACTTAGGAAATCAAGAGCATGTAACTTAGAATTATTACCTCTTGATGCTTAACTTTGCTGAACATAGCTCTTTAATCCTCTAATTGCTCCTATTTCTTCCAACCTCTCATAACAAAAATCTCAGACAATTCAACCAACGTAAATGAGAAGGAAGGATTATCCAAATCATGGCTTTGCACATTGAATTAATTCAAGGGGAGGAAGAAGAAGCCAGTGGATTTAGAAGAGTTCGTTACCAACTCAACCCTCCTCCATCATCAGCACTACTACTTAGCCTTTAATCACAACTTGAAAGTTACGTAAAGAAGAAATAGGCTACTGTTCATGTACTAGAAGGGTCACTCATTTTGGGACAAGGCTAATTCTCAGCAACTAAAGCTTAGTTTGATTCCTTTAATTCCCAAAAATATAATTTTAATGTACAATTGTTACCATAATAGGAATTTAAAGATAAACTTTATACTCACATCATATACTCCATGTACATTAAATATATGTAATAAAATATCGCAGTAAGGTATTGTTATCCGAATAGTTCCATAATTATTTCTACTACTCACATAATCACATTATACCTTATTTAATATTAATGTTTATTTAAACATTTAATTCCTTTCTCAGTTTCTAGAATACATAGATATTTAATCATTTCTGTATTAAAATCACTTATGATTTTATTGTACCACATGATACCTCATATCATTAGTCCCAATTAAATGTCACACTTCATGTATTCTTAAGTCATAGGTATTATATATCACTATTGCCCACATTTTCCATATTACACATAAATATTATAATGATCATTATTAATCATTAATTTTTTTTAATAATTTTAGTTAAACCTTCAGTCTAGCTTAACTTTAATACTCATGCCACACAAGGCTCATTTATCTCATTTACTGGAGTTATATAACTCAAGCTCATTATTTATATAATAAAACATTAGGGGTCTAGACCACATTTGGCTTTTCCCCAATTCCACATTATTTTGTTATTTATTTAATATAAAGTTTATGTCACACTTTATCATAATGCTAAATTATTTAGCTTACTTAAATAATTACATACTTATAATATGTACAACCTTTACACTTAGAATTATTTAAATTATACACTATACATATAATTAATTGATTATCCCAAGACAACTTCTTCCATCTTTATAATCAGCCACGCCTTAAGTGTTAATCTAATCCCTCCATCTCTAACCAATATTCATTTATAATTATATTGGTATTTTCTTTCATTAATCACTTATCTTTCAAATATTATAATACTATGTAATATATTTAAAATATCAAAATAATAATTAACACATTTCTTTCCTCCTCTTATGCTAAACACATATATTAATTCAACGTCTTTTGTAAGTGAATTAATCCTTTCTATTAAAAAAATACCATGACAAGTAATATTTATAAAGGCCCCTACTATAATCACATATTCCACACGTGTATTAACTCACTATTTACTTAAGTGATTCTTCAAACCCTTACTATATCACCATAGTCAATTAAGGCTTTAATATTCAAATTATATTATTCCATAATATAACTTCCAATTTAATATAAATTAACCAATATTTAAATGTGTTAGTTAATTCTCGTAATTAACTAATTTATTCTTTACTATCTCAATCTATCCATGGATAGCTTAAGCACTAACTAAAACTCATATTACATCATACCAGTTACTAGTATATATATACAAGTCTAAACCTAGCACACATCGAGTCTTTAGTAGTATTCGATATAGTACACTGAGTGGTTTCCCACAAACAACCAACAAATTAGTTTCCATCTCGTCTACACTGTTTTCACAGTGAGTTAGATCGGTTAGGAATTTGTATATACCTCCGCTCTCTGAAGGAATTGTTTAGCCTAGCTTCTATACATCCACCATTAAAGAGTACGGTTGTACTATCTTAGAATTGATACTTACCCCTACATATACTCAAGAAATTGGTGATTATCAAAAATATATAATGTCACCAACTTACTATAAAAATTTCACATAAATTATTTAACATCAATAGATAAATTTTTATCCGTCTTCTTACTAATTCATATCTACAATTTATAACAAATATATAATAATGATATATATATATATGTATATGTATATATATTAAGCACACCATTACTTATTACATAATTCATATTACCCTATGTAACACAATACCTCATACCTCGTAACACATATATCTTCTTGTTCGAACCCATCTCATGCTTTAAGAATTTTATCTACTAAATTCTTATTTTAATATTTTCGAAAAATTCGGGTTCTTACATCCTCTACCATTTATAAGGATTCCATCCTCGAAATCACCGAAACCTCCTCTACTCGGTGCTATTCTGAATATTACATATTCTTTTGAATAATTTATCCATTCTCTTTTTGGAAGTTTTATTATAACTTGCTCACTTGCGTTCTACCACATTCTCCTTTCTAAGGAACATTCTACTCACTACATTCATCCTTCAGAAGAATAAGAATCTTTCACAATTTTTCAATAATCGGGAAGTAGTATGAATAACTCAGATTCCAAATTATGCTAAGGGGTCACACAAGAACGTAAACTAGTGCTTCAACAAAATACTTCACACTGCAAACCAGAGTGTTTATCTATCACAAAGACTGAAACCACCCTCCACACGTACACTAGGTGGCCAACCTATTGTACCACTACGTTGGGCCGCAACGTAGTGTTTTTTAACGACTACATGCGTTATGCTCAGAACCATTGTCTCCGAAAACATGTCCCCTTATATGGTTATTCACCTCAGTTTTTTTTCCACATCTGAATCCTCACCAGAGCAATCTGTTTTGGCATAAATATTTAAGAACGCTTGAATTTCACCAATATTTTTCAACAGCCATCTAGCCGAATCAAATAGCTTAGACTTGTATCAATAACTCAAACATCAATCAAAATAATTTGGCCAACTTAATTGACCTTCTTTATAATTTAAAAGAAAACCAAAAATTCTTTTATGACGTCATGATATCGTACTAGATTAGTAGTACGTTGAGGATTCCGCCATTACATGACTTTATCATATTACATCATACCATAGTGGGCTGACGATCTTTCGATCACAACCAACACTAGGTTCGACTGCATTAATGACTCCATCGTTTACCATTTTTACACCATATCAAATGATGCACATGGTTAGAAATACATTTTGAAAATTTTCAAATCATTTTTGTCTTAGCCAAAACAATTTAGCATTGACATAAGAAAAACGGTATTATTTTTAAACATCATTGCTTCAATCACCTGATCCAATGTTTTTCAAGAAAACAGAAGTGCAAACATCAGCACAAAGTTAATAAATTTTGAAAATCTAGCAGAGCTAGAAGATTTAGAAAATCCATGATTCTCCATCAACTTTACTCCATTGCTTCATTCTATCAATCTCTAACCCCATCAATGCTTACTATACAAAAATTTCTAACTTCATAACATATATATACCCGATATAGTTCATCAAACTTACCACACTTTGGAAATCCAGGAACTTGACATAATCGTATGAGTTTTAAGAACTTACCATATTCAGACCATAGGCGTCCATTTGCTGAGGGGTTCAAACCATAAGATCATGAGTCACGAACGTACCATAAGTATGAGTTTTAAGAACTCACAACTTCACCTTATATGCTCTAACTTTAACCTATCTATTTGTTATACACATGAGAAAAGAATCACCTTCTCAACAGGTATATAACAAATAGCGCGACACAAACATTTCAATGATTATCAGTGCCAGAACTAAGTGATTTTTACACCAAGTACAATTCCCCGCCCATAACAAGGAATCATACAACTCAGCTGCTGACATGGGTCCTCAATTGAAATCCCTCTCAACTTTATCTTACACTTTACTTGATACGAATTCTTCGTATCTCATCACATATAACTCCTCATGAGTTCATATCGTACCATTTCATAGTACATTCTCTTATAGCATTAAGCTATACACACTTAGTCGTTACAGACTATTTATCACTTTATAACTCATTCTGATCACGTCGTGATCATCAGTTTACCTTAGGGTTCTTTCCCTATTATCAACAAAACTCCACTCAAGTTCATTCTCATTATCTTTGTCATATTCATCATATAGACATCATCTTAACACTTTTATTATCAGAGTTAGGAAACTCCTAAATTCTCATTCTCGAGATACTTCAAGATTCTTCTTTAAATCTTCACTTATATATTTTTAATCTTTATCTTTCTCTCTCTCTTAGTTTATAGCCTAAGGTACACTTACCTAAGTTTATAACCTACAGCTTTGATACCAACCTGTGACGCCCCCAAATCCAGGTCCCTTTGAACCACGAATTCGGTCCGCCACGATACTACTATCGTCAAACTATAATATCTTTTATTCACAACTTAATGAATAAAACTTCACTTATTACAATTTATAATATAAATTCCTTCCATTTCTAGGATCTATGTATAATGACCCCAACTATTATAAGTTTCAAATATTGGTCATTTACCATTCCTCTGCTTTTACATCATATTCGATGTTATATAAATATGCTAATAATTTAAACTTTTTCAATCTCCTTGGAAAAATAATCTTTTATTGATTTCTTAACTTGAATCAATTACAAATCCTCGAATCAAATTATGCTATGATTCATTCTATTCAATTCTTGATAAATATTTACATCTTAATTTGAATTTCTACGTATCATATAATACAACTTTACAAATATGAACTCAGATTGCACCTCGTAAACTACTATCTTGTATTACTCCTAGAACATAAACGTGGTTCAAGAGTATATATTTAAACATATAAACCGATCTCCTTCAATTACTATTGAACTCTATCAATCAAGTAGCACGTAATCTTTACCGTGAATCCTTAACCTGCAAAATTGGTTATTTGCAAGGGTGAGCTTGACAGCCCAGCAATTCTAACAGTTTTCATGCAGCACGTAGCATAAAATAACATATACAGTTCATGCATTCATAATCGATCAATATTTACTACGCATGTTACTTCTCACATAACAGGCATAGAGGATTATATCACAAGCATATCATCAAAGATCAACTTCCACATTTCATACATATCTCATATGCATTTCATATATATACATCAACATTCTCATGGCATAATATAACTAACAGTTATCGAATTCATATAACAAATAGGAACTGAAAGACTTGCCTGATTCGTAGTTTATCAACTACGACTTAACTGCTTAAAGCTTATATGCACTACGTGTATTCCTACACAGTTATATAATCATGGATTCATACTTATCAGTTATACATTTCATACGCTCTTAATATAAGAACAAATATTGCTTCCTAACTTGGTTTCATTTTTACTTGGACTTAGGATAACCAAGAGACTAGCTCATTTTACTATCATATTTATTTCAACAATCTTGTTTCATAACTTTTAGTCCTTAAGGAAAACATATAACTATAACTTAAGACCATGCAGTTAACAAACTGCTCTTGGTCACTCAATGAGAATATGCGTGGTCAAGATCAAGATTTAAGCTTTGGAGTATGCGCCAAGCCTTCTCCCAGCCATAACCAAACATAGGCTTTTCATTGCTAAGTTTAGTCCTAACCTACTATGCATTCTGATACATACTATAAACATAGATCAAGTATGTTGTGATCTATTTTCAAGTTCATATTCAAAGTATTTAGCTCCACAATGATTTATTTCAATCAATAAGTCTTAACAACTTTCTTTGATAAGATTCGATATTATAAGCGTTTAAACCATATATTGGTACTAATAAGCCTCTAATAGCATGCTTCACACACACACACACACACACACACACACACACACATATATATATATATATATACCTTATTTACATAGACATAACATAGTTTATTATTTAAAAACTACACTTGAAAGGTCCAATTCATGCTTAGCTAGACGATGAACATATTCGTCATGTCTTGAGGCATAAGGTGTTCAAGTTCACTTTCAAAAGTCATTCTAGGCCAGGTTAAAGCAACTAGGTGCAACTCTAAATCTCATTTCATAGCTAACTAAGCAATTTGTGTATGTTATTACATTTACAACTTTAAGTCCACAAGTTACTTTGAGTTCGTTCTCAAAGTTTCAAGTTTCCTTTAGAAATCATTTTCAACTAAGATATTGTAAGTTGATAATAAGTAATGCAACTTTAAATCATTTCTCATGCTTAGGTATACTCATAACTCAACAATATGTATGTATTAAAATATCGTAACTTCAAAGACTCAATGTTCGTCGATATTTGTTTTTCAAAACTCCAAGTTTATTTTCAAAATACATACTAAGTCATGCTAAAGAATTCCATTATTAGTAAACAAATCATAGCTATATGACATGTCTATTATCATGCATATTTATTTTTTATCACTTAGAATAACATATTTCATCGTCGGGAGCACTATACTTGCGTATGTGCTCGTTCGACGCCCTCCGATCGCCTCTGAATACGTAATAGTCACAAATATGACTATTTTGAACCTTCCTAGCGACCTCAAATTCAAATACTTAAAGAACAAAAGTTATAGATCTATCTGTCCTCGTTTCGAATCATCTTGAATCACCTCAATCGGAGTTCGTATGAAAATGTTATGTCCGATTTACCAAAACAGGTTATAGCAGTCACAGTCAGCACACATGGGGCGCGGACGCACCCCTTTTCCTTCCCATTACCACGCACTTGCCAATGCTCACCCAATTGCAGCACATAGACATACGACGCAAGGCGTTGCGCCCATGTCTTTTCAACCATGTAAAATGCGATTTTGACATAACTTTCTCATTTTAAGTCCGAATTATTTGGTTTTCGATCCTTTGGACTCGTTAAAATCTTAGCTACCCATCTACAGAGTAATTATAACACTTCAAAAACATTAACTAACGCAAAGATTAATCCAAAACTCATATTCATACTAAATTTTTATGTTTTGATAAATTTAGCGAATTCATTTACCACGAATTCGTTTCTCAACCAAATTGGTTCGTTTAACTTCTGTTGTTTTCATTTCTAACTAAATTAACAGTATCTAGCAACAATTCATGGATTATAACAACCCTTAGCCATCAATTTTGTGACTCAAAATCTACTTTTTCATGATATTACTAAGAAAGTGTAAACTTAGGAAATCAAGAGTATGTAACTTAGAATTATTACCTCTTAATGCTTAACTTTGCTGAACATAGCTCTTTAATCCTCTAATTGCTCCTACTTTTTCCAACCCCTCATAACCAAAATCTCAGACAACTCAACCAACGTAAATGAGAAGGAAGGGCTCTATTTATAGAGGAAGGATTATCCAAATCATGGCTTTGCACATTGAATTAATTCAAGGGGAGGAAGAAGAAGCCAGTGGATTTAGAAGAGTTGGTTACCAACTCAACCCTCCTCCATCATCAGTTCTACTACTTAGCCTTTAACCACAACTTGAAAGTTACGTAAAGAAGAAATAGGCTAATGTTCATGTACTAGAAGGGTCACTAATTTTGGGACAAGGCTAATTCTCAGCAACTAAAGCTTAGTTTGATTCCTTTAATTCCCAAAAATATAATTTTAGTGTACAATTGTTACCATAATAGGAATTTAAAGATAAACTTTATACTCACATCATATAATCCATGTACATTAAATACATGTAATAAAATATCGCAGTAAGGTATTATTATCCGAGTAGTTCCATAATTATTTCTACTACTCACATAATCACATTATACTTTATTTAATATTAATGTTTATTTAAATATTTAATTCCTTTCTCAGTTTCTAGAATACACAGATATTTAATCATTTCTGTATTAAAATCACTTATGATTTCATTGTACCACATGATACCTCATATCATTAGTCCCAATTAAATGTGACACTTCATGTATTCTTAAGCCATAGGTATTATATATCACTATTGCCCACATTTTCCATATTACACATAAATATTATAATGATCATTATTAATCATTACTTCTCTTTTAATAATTTTAGTTAAACCTTCAGTCTGGCTTAAATTTAATACTCATGCCGCACAAGGCTCATTTATCTCATTTACTGGAGTTATGCAACTCAAGCTCATTATTTCTATAATAAAATATTAGGGGTCTAGACCACGTTTGATTTTTCCCCAATTCCACATTATTTTGTTATTTATTTAATATAAAGTTTATGTCACACTTTATCATAATGCTAAATTATTTAGTTTACTTAAATAATTACATACTTATAATATGTACAACCTTTAGACTTAGAATTATTTAAATTATACACTATACATATAATTATTTAATTGTCCTAAGACAACTTCTTCCATCTTTATAATCAGCCACACCTTAAAATATTCATTTATAATTATATTGGTATTTTCTTTCATTAATCACTTATCTTTCAAATATTATAATACTATGTAATATATTTAAAATATCAAATTAATAATTAACATATTTCTTTCCTCTTCTTATGCTAAACACATATATTAATTCACCGTCTTTTGTAAGTAAATTAATTCTTTCTATTCAAAATAATACCATGATAAGTAATATTTATAAAGGTCCCTAATATAATCACATATTCCACACGTGTATTAACTCACTATTTACTTAAGATATTCTTCAAACCCTTACTATATCACCATAGTCAATTAAGGCTTTAATATTCAAATTATATTATTCCATAATATAACTTCTAATTTAATATAAATTAACCAGTATTTAAATGTGTTAGTTAATTCTCGAAATTAACTAATATATGCTTACTATCTCAATCTATCCATGGATAGCTTAAGCACTAACTAAAACTCATATTACATCATACCAGTTAATAGTATATATATACAAGTCTAAACCTAGCACACATCAAGTCTTTAATAGTATTTAATAGTATTCGCGTAAATTGATATCCAATAAGTAGGTATAAAACCCACTTACCAAATATCCCCAAACTTGAACTATTGCTTTCCCTCAAGCAATGTATGCTAAATAACTAAGAAAAATACAAAAGCACTACTTCGCAGCTACACTACTATGCAAACTAGTCTCACATCATTCCAACTTAAACAAAATTTAAGCCCAAAATGCCTCAGCAAATTATCCAGATTCAGGAATACAAGTTTAAACTAAACGATGGTTATAACATCATACACTCAGATAATTCATACATGCTATAGAGATGCTGTGTGTGTGTAATGTTCACCAAAACTTGATTCAAGCAAAGAATATATATGCTAACATGCTCGAAACAGAAAATTATAGCCTAAATTGAGAATCATGTATACTTATACAACGCAAACTGTTTCAACCTATCCAAACAAACTAAACAATGGGCTTAATAGCTTTATTGCTACTCACGAGGACGATTTTCGCTCTTTCCCGCGATGTTTATTGCTATTTTTCTTTTTATTTTTTATTTTTTTATATACATGATGTCATGCAATGCCTTATTCCAATAAACAACATCACTACTGCTACCCCTTAGCGAGCTTTCAACCAACGACTCCCGGCACCATGAAAAGACCTTAGAGCGCTAGGTGTAGAGACAATCCCCTCGCATACTTACTCAAGTAGCTGGGGCCTAAAATAAGACTAGCCACGTTATTGCTATTCATTTTTTTTTATACATAGCTTACCCATCTTTTCCTAAAGTTTGAATGTCAATATTTGTCAAGTCTACATGCATATTCCACATTTTTCTCTTTTTAAAACTACATTTTCTAACAAGCAATGCAACACATAATTCTTATACCTGCAAGTGATTATGAACACATCCGTGCAAACCGAAAGCATTTAAACAGCAACATGAATTCTATCGTGTAAAACATTATAACTACGTTTATGTTATCCAATATACTCTAAAATCCTTCACAATTCACTATCATCATTGGCTAGGCAGAATTTCTATAAAGCAAGAATTTTATGAGACATGCAAATTACTAAAACAAAAAGATGTCTATCAATAGAACAATAACACCAAAAATAACTAAATTATTAAACTAAACATGCAACATTTGAACTAAACATGCAAAAGCTAACTACATGCTACTATATTACTCCCCAATACCCCCAAACTTAAAGTATTCAATGCCCCATTGAATGAAGGTAAAGGGTACAAAAAATTCCCCTAATGATCGGCTTGACCACCCTCCTCGGGTGGTGAATCTGGTGGCGGATAAGGCACTGCAGTCCCAAACTGGGGCCACTCGAGTGTTGTTCCCTGTTGTGTGAAGGCTTCGGCCAAGTCCCTTGTGAGTCCCGTAGCAAACTTTCCAAAGTTGTCATACATGGCGTCGACTTTTCGCTCCAACCTTCGGAGCTGTCAATCGCTAGGAACAGTGTGTGCTTGGGTGGATGGGCCTGCCTCATCTGTCTGAGGGGGCTGCTGCGAGGGCTCGGAGAATGTTGGCTCGATGATAAAACCCAATCCTCGCGGGTGTGGTTCACCACCCGTCCAATCCTTGAACTTAACAATTGTGGCATGAGTGATGTCGTGGCTCGATTTCTGCAGTTGCTCATTATTCCACGAGACTCCTTATTGTGTACAAAGCATGGCTGCCATAGATCATGCATAATACTCCCAGTCATGCTCCCCTGCCAATAATGCACCATGTTCTGATGAATTAGGTGGCCGACGTCAATATACTTGCCTCTGATAATGCCCTATAAAATGATAGCCCGCTCAGTGGTGACTTCATGCTTATGAGCGGACGGATTTAATTTGGCACATATAAACAAATTCCATGCTTGGGCATAGCCATTCAAGGCGGACACTAGAAAAGATTTTGGCTCGGTCGTCCCTGCCTTATAATTCCATTTGGTTCTCGAGATGCACAATTCCGAAATCACTAAGTCCAAGTCCATCATCAAATGTGCACCTGTGACCCAATTTGCAGACCTAGTTGGTGGTGTATTAGTTATCCCAAACACTGCTCTGATGGCTGGGGGGCGAAAATCCACTTGTACTCCTCGAACCAGCGTTATCCCTCCTCTCATCTCCTCCTTCGCATTCGCGAAGAACTCCCAAACAACTCCCATGGGAATAGGCATAGGAGTTGCAGCTAGGGAAACCCAAACTTTTTCTCGTAGCATTTTCCATAGTTGGCCATCTTTCTTGTCAGGTTTAAATCCTCATTCCTTCACAAACGATTTAGTCACGATGTGATAATATTCTTGTTGGGCTTCCAAATTGATAAACTTTCTGCGTTCAATGATATCCTCGTCTTGATCACTAGATGATGATTCTGATGATGAAGAGATGGAGATTGAACGTATTCTTTTTGGACCCATGAGCAAATGATAGGTAGATAGTATAGATGCTCGGCTGCAGATGAGAGTAATCCCAAACTCTCTTGTGCACAACCCCCGTAAAAACCCTAGATTTATGCCAATGGAGAGAGTTGTGTGTATGAGCATTGATGAGAGCTGAGGAGTCTTATGATTATGGGAGAACAGAAGACTACGCTTTATATTATGGCATGTGAGAGATCAAGTAGACCACGAATCGAATTTTTAAACTAAATTTTTTTTCAATGCTTGGCATCGTTCGCGGGCGCGCGGCTTTATAGAGGTATTTAGATGCGGCGCCATGAGTGAGCTAAAACTCTTGGTGTCGGTCTTGGCATACGATTATTTAAGCTATAACATGCGCGGCCGCGTGCCTGACAATGTAGAACCTACGCGGGCACGCGAGTAGAAGATTTTGGTATGGTTTGGATAGAGAAGCTACTGAATTTTTGGCGCTGGAATGCGCGGCCGCGCGAAGTCATTACCAATACTAGAAATTGTTTACTCTCAAACCGCATATTGGTGATGAGTGCACTTGAAAATTCTTACCAAGACATGAATACACACTGTTAAGGCATGAATTAATGAGCAACAGGTAGGACTAAATCAACTCTATCCTACGTCAAACACCTCTTACTACAAGTGCACCTACGCACTCAATTATGCATGACAGATACTCTATCAAACATGAAATAGAGATGATCTAACTAACTACTATGCTGAATAAATAAAAAGAAAATAGAGATAGAAAGAATGGGTTGCCTCCTATCAAGCGCTAAGGTATAGTTAATTAGCTTGACTATCTCTGAGTCTCATGTCGACGAGAGAAGTGAGGTGAATTTTTGTTTGTCCACCTCGCCACTAAAGTAATGCTTCAATCGATGTCCATTTACCTTAAAAGGCTTGTCCGAAAACTGATCATATATTTTAATTGCCCCATGCGGGAAGACAGTCTTCACTATGAATGGACCGGATCATCTCGATTTCAGCTTTCCAGGAAAAAGTTTAAGTCTGGAATTATAAAGAAAAACCCTTTGTCCCGGTTCAAATGTCATCTCCATGATCTTTCAGCTATGCCATTTCTTCACCTTCTCTTTGTACAACTTCGAATTCTCATACGCCTGTAATCTAAATTCATCCAACTCATTGAGCTGTAGTAGACGTTTCTCCCCTATAGCTTTTAAATCAAAATTTAGCTTATGTATTGCCCAATATGCCTTATGCTCTAGCTCCATAGGGAGGTGACAGGCCTTTCTATACACAAGTTGAAAAGGTTACATGCCCAACGGAGTTTTGTATGCTGTTCGATAAGCCCATACTGCGTCATCTAACTTTAACGACCAGTCTTTCCGTGTGGGATTCACCACTTTTTCCAGGATTCTCTTTACTTCTCGATTCGAAACTTCAGCTTGGCCATTCGTTTGCGGGTGATAAGTCAGAGCAATCGATGGTTCACCCCATACTTAGCCAATGAAGGCTTTAAACCGCTGTTCACGAAATAGATCGCTTTAAATCACTAATGATAGCCCTTGGAGTCCCAAACCTCGTGAAGATTCTTTTGTGTAAAAATCTGAGGACGACTTTGGCATCATTAGTCGGAAGAGCTGTAGCTTTAACCCATTTTGAGACATAATCCACTGCAAGCAAGATGTAGAGATTTTCGCATGAAGAAATAAAGGGTCCCATGAAATCAATCCCCCATACATCAAAAATTTCTACTTCGAGGATCGTATTCAAAGGCATTTCATTTCTTTTAGAGATGTTCCCCGTTCGCTGACATCTATCACACCGTTGGAAAAAACTGTATGCATCCTTGAAAATTGTTGGCCAGTAGAATCCTGCTTGTAATACTCTAGCCGCTGTTCTTTCACCACCATAGTGACCTCCATATACCGTAGAATTACACTCTTTCAAAATCCCCTCGATCTCGCTATATGGAATACACCTTCTTATCACTTGATCAGAGCATTGTTTAAACAAGTAAGGCTCATCCCATATATACCATTTGACATCATGTAGAAATTTGTTCTTTTGATAGCCTACCAAGTCAGAAGGTAGCATCTTACTTACCAGATAATTTGCGTAGTCTGCGAACCATGGCACTTCCCTTTCACCATAAACAACTGTTCATCCAGAAAGGATTCGTTGATCATAACTTTGTCATTTACTTCCCTTTCCGGATTCTCGAGTCGAGATAAGTGGTCCGTCACTTGGTTTTCAGTCCCCTTTCTGTCCTTGATTTCCAAATCAAATTCCTTCAATAATAAAATCCATCTAATCAAACGGGGTTTTGCATCCTTCTTTGCCACTAAATGTCAAATTGTCGTGTGATCCGTATACACTATCACCTTTGTGCCAATCAGATATGCTCAAAACTTATCAAAGGCGTATACCACTGCCAATAACTCTTTCTCTATAGTGGTGTAGTTCAATTGTGCATCCGTAAGGGTCTTGCTAGCATAATAGATCACATGAAATATCTTGTCCTTCCGCTGTCCCAAAACAGCCCCTACAACGTAATCACTGGCATCACACATCAACTCAAACGGCAGAGCCCAATCAGTGCGATAATCACTTGGTCTTTGAAGTTAGTTTTTCTTTAAATGCTTAAATCTTTGACATGCGAGTTCTTCATCGGTTTAACCGTACATTCTTTTCCAATAGACTGCATAGTGGTTTAGTTAGTTTGGAGAAATCCTTGATAAATCTACGGTAGAAACCTGCATGTCCCAGAAAACTACGAACACCTTTTACTGAAGTAGGGGGAGGCAGGTTCTCAATAGTCTCCAACTTCGCCCTATCCACCTCAAGTCCCTTCTTTGAAACCTTGTGTCCCCATATGATTCCTTCTTGTACCATGAAGTGACATTTTTCCCAGTTCGGCACTAAATTCGTTTTAACACATCTCTTTAAAACCAAAACTAGATTCTCAAGGCATAAGTCAAACGAGTCCCCGAAGACTGAGAAGTCATCCATAAATACCTCTATATTCTGCTCTACCATGTTTGAAAATATAGCCATCATGCATCTCTGAAACGTGGCTAGAGCATTGCATAACCCAAAAGACTTCCTTCTGAAAGAAAAAGTTCCGTATGGGCATGTGAAGGTCGTCTTTTCCTGGTCTTCTAGAGCTATTATAATTTGATTGTAGCCCGAATATCCATCCAGAAGGCAATAGTACTCATGACCTGCTAATCTATCCAACATCTGATCAATGAATGGAAGTGGGAAATGATCTTTCCTCGTAGCTTTGTTGAGCTTACGGTAATCCATGCTAATCTCCACCCCGTCACTGTTCGTGTTGAATTAACTCATTATTCTCATTAGTCACGACTGTCATGCCACCCTTTTTTGGAACACACTGTACCGGGCTCACCCATGAGCTGTCTGAGATCGAATAAATTATTCTTGCATCTAACCATTTCATTACCTCTTTCTTAACCACTTCTTTCATTATCGAATTAAGCCTCCTTTGTTGCTCAATTGACGGCTTGCTACCATCTTCCATCAGGATCTTGTGCATGCAATATGAAGTGATGATCCCTTTGATATCTGTTATGGTCCATCCAATAGCTGATTTGAACTCTTGAAGCACTCGTAGCTGTTTTTCTTCCTAACAAGATGTTAGTGCAGAAGCAATAATCACAGGTAATTTTGAATCTGAACTTAAAAATGTATACCTGAGATGTTCTGTAAGTGGTTTTAACTCCAACTCTGGAGGTGTCTTAAGAGATGGCTTTAACTTTATTGAGGCTTCCCCGGCTTTTGTCAATGGCTCTGCAGGTTGTCTAAATCTCCTGAATTGTGGAGTTGTATCCAGATAGTGCAAAAATTTGTCGAATTCCTAATCCTCCACATCTGAGTTCTCATCAGTGATATTCCTCAAAGGATCATAATCCACTAGGCTCTGTACTTCATCATTTAGAACCCTATTCGCCCAATTAACTAAGAAGCAGTCCTCTTCATCTGTTAGGAACTTTATGGCCTTGAAGACATTGAAGGTGACCTCTTGATTATGAACGCACATCGTGAGTTCCCCTTTTTGCACATCTATCAAAGCTCTGCCTGTGGCTAAGAATGGTCTCCCTAGTATTATTGGTATGCTTTTGTCCTCCTCGTAGTCTAAAATGATGAAGTCAGCCGAAAAAATAAACTTGTCCACCTTAACCAACACATCTTCAACAATTCCCCATGGATACGTGATGGATCTATCAGCTAGCTGTAATGATATGTTTGTCGGCTTTGGAGCGGGCAATCCCAACTGGTTAAACACTGACAAGGGCATCAAATTTATGTTTGCCCTAAGATCATATAAACACTTACTGAAGTTCATCTTTCCAATTGTGCACGAAATTGTGAAGCTTCCCGGATCCTTCAGCTTTAGAGGCAGCTTACGCTGAAGCACTGCACTGCATTCCTATATCAAGGCTACCGTTTCAAAATCATGTAGTCTTCTCTTCCTTGATAATATACCCTTCATAAACTTTGCATAGCTTGGCATTTGTTGCAATGCCTCGGCGAACGGTATATTGATCTGCAGCTTTTTGAAAACCTCCAAGAACTTGCTAAACTGTTTATCCCCCCTCTGTTTAGTTAATCTTTGCAGATACGGTACTTGAGGGTGAATTGGTGGCACTGAACTCTTAGGATTTTCCTCTGAACCCGTTGTATCCTTCTCGACCTGCTGCGACTCAGATTTTTCCAGATTTTCTTCATCAACAATCACCTGCTATGCCTCGCGTGGCCACGCGGCTTCCCTTTGTAACTCATGCGCGGGCGCGCGACTTGCAGTACCTGTCAAATCTTTCCCAGATCTCAATGTGATCGCTTGACACTGCTCCTTCTCGTCTCTTCTAAGATTTGCCTCTGTGTTACTTGGCAAGGAACCTTGAGGCCTGTTGTTAAGCATACTCGCTATCTGCCCCATCTGAGTCTCCAAATTCTTGATCACCACTGTTTAGCTTTTGATCATAACCTCCGTGTTTGCCATGTATTTCAACATTATTTCCTCCATTTCTGATTTCTTTTCTGTTTGAGGTGCAATTTGGAGTGTTATGTTGTTCTTTGAGAATCCGGTGGAAACGGTGGTTTCGATTATATCTTGTGGCTAAAATTTGGTTTGTGGATTGGAATTGATGATTAATTTGAAACTGTCTTTGTTGATTTCCTTGGTTATTCGACCAGCTAAAGTTTGGATGATTTCGGTTGTTGGGGTGGTATGTGTTCTGAAATTGACCTTGGTCTTTCCTGTAGTTTCTCACATACTGCACCGACTCCGAGCTGATAGCACATTGATCCTGGAGTGTGACCCCGCACAAATTTCACAAACGAAGGTAACTGTTTTCATTTTTCTCTCTACTATCATGTCTATCTTCTTTGACATCGCTGCCATCTATGCTGACAACTGAGTGATAGAATCCACCTCCAAAACACCTACAACCTTGGGTTGTGGCATCTGGGATATAGGATTCTAAAAATCATTAGCTGTCATAGTCTCAATAAAGGTATATGCCTCGTCATAGCTTTTTGCCCATAATGCCCCTCCTGCAGCTGCATCTATAATCGGTCTCGACTGCCATCCTAATCCAATATAGAAAGTATTGATTACCATCCAATCCGGCATACCATGATGCGGACACTTCCCTTAGCATCTCTTGATATCTCTCCCATGCTTCATATAAGGACTCTCCCTGTTGTTGCTCAAACTGACATATAGTTGTCCTCATCTTTGTAGTCTTAGTCATTGGGAAGAACTTGGCTAAGAATTTCTACGCTAAGTCCTCCCATGTAGTGATTGACCCTGACGGCAAAGAATGAAGCCAACTCCTCGCCTTATCCTTCAATGAGAATGGGAACAACCGCAGTCTGATAGCATCCTCCGTCACTCCGTTATATCGGAATGTATCACAAATCTTTATGAAGCTCAACAAGTGTTCATTCGGATCATCCGTAGCAGCACCCCCAAACTGAATCGAGTTCTGCACCATTTGAATAGTGCCCTGTTTAATCTCAAAAGTATTGGCTGCTATCGCCGGTCTGACTATTCTAGACTGTAGTCTGTTTATATTTGGCATGGAATAATCTCGTAGAGCCCGATGCTCTTCTCTTTGTTCAATTCTCTGTTCTTCAGCCTTGTCCAGTATAGTACCTTCTAATTGTGCTTGCAAATTTCTCCGCTTTTATTTGCTTTCCAACCTCTCCCGTTAATGTTATCCTGCTATTTGGTGTTAATTCGTAATTGGAAGATCTTGTGTGCATAAAAATCTACAAGTACCTGAAATCAAAAACGAAACAAAAATAGAAATGAGAAATGATCAGAATTGTCTAAGTCATACAATATAGCTTTAAATTGATGATAATTATTTAAACTAACGCCTTTCCCCAACAACGGCGCCAAAAACTTGTTGCCTCTTTTTCAGTTCTGATAAAAGAGCTCTAACTCATGCAAGCATACATGTGTCAACAAGTAATATATAGTAAGTAGAGTATCGATCCCACAGAAAAGGTTGTCAAATTTAAACTGTTATGCATCAATTAAATCACTATATTCATATGCTTAGACTAACGACTATAATTGGTGAATTAAACTAATTGTGAATAACAACTAAAAATCAGAATACTAATGGAATAAATCAAATCTGGAAATACTGGGATCTTAACTTCATTTAATATTTCATCTAATCGCCACTATCATGCAAGAAATGTTCACATATCACAGGAAAGTAGCCAAGAGCACTAACAGAGTTATAGCCATTTTTTCAATGCACTATAACCTACTTACACAACATCCACAGATGATAGACTCCATGTAATCATCAATACAACCAAAATCACTATATGTCTATGTGAAATTGCAATTATACTGAATTTAAGCACAAGCCCTTACTCTAAATCATACGGTGAAATAGTATATGTCTATCTGGTTCACAAAATACGCAAGCCATATAAAACAACCCCATATTCGTATGCTATCATGATTACAGTCCATACTCGCATGTTCATTGTCAATTCCATACAAGTACTGAAACGAATGGTGATCAAGCATTCATACATGTAAAACAACCATAATAGAATTCGCATATGATATGTAAAACAAACCTAGCAATCAAGCATGCAACCAAACTACATATTAAAATCCGTTAGAATCCCATAATGGAGTTTAGTTCATGACTGAACCAAAGGCCATTATGGGATCAACGCTAAACAAGATTATCAAACAAACAATTGAAAGATGAAAGATAGAATGATTAAACCCAATTGTAGATTGCAAACTATTCTCTATATTCAAATCCTTATATAAATCCAGAAAAAAACAATAGTAATAATCCACAATGATGGAGAATCCCAAGAAGAATTAGAAAAGATGGAGTTTTGGCTTTGTTCTTCGTTGGAATCTCTCTCACGTATAAACCCTAGTTACTACGATGATAATATGTCAAAAATTATCCAAGTGTACCAAAGTTATGTCTGACACCAGTCAGATACCGTTTAAAACCAATTACAACTCATTTAATTAAAAATTAAAATAAAACAAATAAACAACTTCAGCATCGCGCGTGGCCGCGCGCCCCTCCAGTATGTTCCTCGCTCGGGCGCGAGACTTGCAGTAAGTTAGGATGGCCAGTCGGCCTCTCGCGCAGGCGCACGCCCTCAGGCCTAGTATGTCGCACAGCCGTGCGGCTCATAGTCTGTGGATTATAGTCCTGGTTCTGCAATGTTGTTGCTGCTGCCGCTTTGTCCTACTGCTCATTCCGTCCATGCTTAGTGTCCTTAACCCATTATACCTTCATGCCATGAATATCCCCGCTTGCGCCTCGCCTTCACACATCCATCATCCTCGTGCCCTCTAATACCACCAAATTAGGCCATTTTCTGCACTTTTTTGCCAAAAGGAGTTTTAAGTACATGCAATGCAAAATGGCATGAAATGCAACTAAAATAGACTGAAATGTACTTGAGATGGGCATAATTCGCGTAAATTGATATCCAATAAGTAGGTATAAAACCCACTTATCAGTTATACTCAGAACAGATCACTCATACACTCTACGATTAAGAAGACTCCCTATGAACTGTGGAAAGGAAGAAAACCTAGTGTCAGCTACTTTCATGTCTTTGGTTGTGCATGGTACATTCTCAACAATGGAAAGCAATACTTGACAATGTTTCAACCGAAATCAGACGAAGGGAATGAAACAAGAAGACAGACCTAGACAAAACAATGCCTCAAGACACTATGACTAACAGTTCAGACACTAAGAACGAGGTCGTCGAGCCCAATACTGCGATCATAGTGCCAAACAATGAAATCGTTGAGCAAGGGAATGAGATCGTAGAGATGCCTATGCCAGATAATGAACGTCCACATCAAGAAGAAGAAATAGATCTTGAAGATCTGAGATAAGAAGGCATAAGAACTGATGTCCCAACAGAAAGCAAATGGGCAAGAGATCACACTCAAGATCTAATCATTGGAGATCCGAATTTAAGAGTCAAAACAAGAGCTGCTACTCAAAATGAATGCTTCTATCTAAGCTTCCTATCTCAAATAGAACTAAAGAAGATAGAGTATGCTATGGAAGACTCCAGCTGGATAGAGGCCATGCAAGAAGAACTTAATCAGTTCGAAAGAAGCAAAGTATGGAGAATGGTTCCAAGACCAAAAAATCATCCTGTTATTGGAGCCAAGTGGGTTTTCAGAAACAAGATGGATGAAGATGGAGTCATCACCAGGAATAAGGCAAGACTAGTGGCCAAGGGATACTCTCAGGAAGAAGGCATTGACTACGATGAGACATTTGCACCTGTTTCCAGAATGAAAGCCATCAGAATATTTCTTGCATTTGCTGCTCACATGAAATTCAAGGTCTTTCAAATGGATGTCAAGAGTGCATTTTTAAATGGAAAACTTCAAGAAGAAGTCTATGTAGAACAACCTCCAGGTTTCATCAATCCATCTCTTTCTAATTATGTCTTTAGATTAGACAAAGCCTTATATGGTCTTAAACAAGCACCCAGAGCATGGTATGAAAGTTTAACTAACTTTCTTATTGAAAATGGATTCACTAGAGGTAGAGTAGATACCACACTGTTTCTTAGAAAGCATAAAGATAAAGTCCTATTAGTTCAAATTTATGTTGATGATATTATCTTTGTGTTTACTAATGAAAAGCTATGCAAGAGATTCTCCAAGCTTATGCAGAGCAAGTTTGAAATGAGAATGATGGGTGAGCTGAACTTCTTCCTTGGACTACAAGTAAAGCAGACTGATGAAGGAATATTCATCAACCAAGCCAAGTACATTAAAGACCTACTTAAGAAGTATGGCATGGAGTCAGCCTCTCCCATGAAAACCCCAATTGCTCCTGCAACCAAGCTTGACAAAGATGAAAAAGGTAAAAGTATTGATATAACTCAATACAAGGGTATGATAGGTTCTCTTTTATATCTAACTGCCAGTAGACCAGATATAATGTTTGCAACATGCATTTGTGCTAGATTTTAGGCTAGTCCTAAAGAATCCCATTTAACTGCTGTAAAGAGGATTTTCAGGTATCTCAAAGGTACACCCCACTTGGGGCTTTGGTATCCCAAGGAGTCCTCATTTGAGCTAACAGGATACACATATGCTGATTTTACAGGCTGCAAAATTGATAGAAAAAGTTCCAGTGGCACCTGTCAATTGCTAGGAAACAGACTCGTGTCCTAGTTTAGCAAGAAACAAAATTCAAAGATCTACTTCAACCGCAGGTTTGAATACATTCTTTCTTTGCAATCGCTATGCTCAGATCTTATGGATGAAAAATCAACTAGCAGATTATGGGTTTGGATTCAAATCCATACCTATTCACTGTGATAACACAAGTGCAATTGCTATAACTCATAATTCTATCATGCATTCTAGGACTAAGCATATAGAAATAAGGTATCACTTCATTAGGGATCATGTGCAAAATGGAACTATATCTTTACAATATGTCCCTACTGAGAATCAACTTGCTGATGTCTTTACAAAGCCTCTAGGTGAATCCAGATTTAACAAGTTAATAAGTGAGCTAGGCATGCTTAACTTACAACCATGAAAAATATGCTCTAGTATGTGCTAACCATACAGGTTTAAAGGCTATATTTGAAATCATAAGCATGATTAAAGGAAGTCCACAATCGTAGAACCAAAGTGTCACAAAATGACAACGATCGCAGTAAAGACTCAACGATCGTGGTGCAGACTCAATGATAGCAGAGCTACATCAACAAACCAAAGGAGCACTCTATGATAATAACACATAAATCAAAGCAATCTCTCTGATAAGTACCTCAGGGACAAACCTAACCCTTGATTCAATCAATGAGGTTGGCCCTTCCTAAGCTACCTTAAACTAAGAAGAATGCTAAGTAAAAAAGTTCATCACGAGGACTAGTTCAGACTCAACGACCGCAGTTCAGACTCTACATTTATAGCTCAGACACGACGACTGCTACACAGACTCAATAATGGTAGAACAGACTCGATGATTCCAAGGACCATCTCAACGATCGTAGTCCTACACTAAGAAGATATCAGCTTAGAAAAGGTTAAGGGTAATTTAGTACAATCCCTCTTTGTCAAATTCATATAGCCAAGCAGAATTCGACATATGTCCCACTAAGAAAATTGGAGAGAAGGAAGTTACTTGTAGCATTTGAAGGCGCGCTTTTGAAATTAGAAATTCAAAAGCTTATCCCTCTCTTTATCTCTAGAAGAAGAAATCCTAAGCTGTCTAGAAAGCTCAGTAAACCACACTTCCTGCAAGAAAATCAATGGCGACTTCCAGTGTTATCTCCGGCTACAGACTCTATTTTGACGAGTTTAAATCAGCTGAACCCCAATTTCACAAGACGTTGTCGCTACTGAAGAAGGCAGGTCTTGAAGAAGCCTTGGGCATAGACACATTGATCTACCCAAAGCTGGTAAATGAATTCTACAATAACGGGGTATTTGAAAACAACACCATCACTGCGAAAGTCAGGAACGTCCAAATCAGACTAAAAGATGAGGACATCAATCTAGCCCTAGGTCTCAAATCTGAAGGGTATCCGTCCTTAGATGGCATAGACTTCTATAAGGGTCTCAAGAAGAAGCATCACAAGAAATCACCCTCTGTCAAAGGATACAAGAAGAAGGATTTTCCACAGATGTATTAGTTTCTAGCTGATATTGTTGGAAAATGTATATGTTATAAGAGCTCAAGTCATGACTCTGTGAATGAGGTACAACTCAAACTCATGACTTCCATATGTTATAAAATACAACTTAACTATGGGGGTCTATTAATTGAATGGATTGGGAAGTGGTTAATCAGCTCAAAGAAAATAAAGAGCTCACAGAAGATGCTCTACGGACGATTTATAAGCATTATCCTACAGGCTACTCTTGGTGACCTAATTGAGGATGATGAAGGAGAAGCCATCAATCCAAATCGATGAATGACCCAGCAATTATTTGAAAACTGGAAAAGGAATCCAGCTGAAAATGTGAAGATGATGTCTGAATCCAGTGGTAGAACTGGTGAGATAAAGGGGTCAGGAGTACCAGGAAATATGTTTGTTGTCAGAGAAACTGACGAAGAAGAAGCTAACAAGGAAGAACCCATTCCTTTGGTCAGAAAAAGCAAGGGCAAAAGAAAACTAAAAGCCAGAAGTACAGAAGAACCTCAGGGATCCACTACCAACAAGCCTGTAGAGTCATCAGACATTGAGACTCTAAGGATCCTAAGAAGAAAGTAACAACAGGCTAAGGCAGAAAAAGATAGAGCAACCATATCTCAGCTACTGAAGAAGAATAAAATCAGCCACAAGACCAGAAAGCCATCAATCTCTTCAATCGTAGAGTCCTAGTCGACCGTAGAGACCAGAACAAACAAGGAAGTAGCTACAACAAACATTTTGGCTGATCAGAAGGATAAAATTGAATAAAGTCCTGAGGTTGGGGCTCAGCCTAGAAAGCCAGGAAGAAAATTGGTCAAGAAATACATTCTTGTCAATGAAGAAGTGCTAAAAAGGGAAGCCAAAGAATTGGGTGCTAAAAAGGAACTAGAAAACGAAAGCCAAGAAGTCATGGCACCTGCTGAGGGGGAGCTGCCTGAAGATCTCATGCTAGAAGATGCTCCGGTGAGGGGAGCATTTAGAAGATGCTCCAAATGAGGGGAGTCATAGAAGATGCTCCAGCTGAGGGGGAGCTATTGATCATACAAAAAGATGATCAAGCTAAGGGGGAGGATCATAACACCTCCATGGAAGAAAAAGAGACTCCTGCAGGAAATGATGAAGAACCAGTGAAAGAACATCATGAGGCCATTGACATAATGGAATCCTCCAGTGAAAACAGAGAAGAAGATGATGAGGTCGAGATCATAGCTGTAGGCATTGACGGGCACAGACGAGCCAACTATGAGCAACTGTTTGCATATCTTCCTATGATGCCTTTCCACCAAGCTCAAATTTTGAACTCTTGGGATCACATGTTCTGGAGCTTCAAAGAGTATCCGGCCATCTCAGTGCTAGCTAATGGATTTCCAAGAAGATTCAACTTTGCTAAAAAGTTAGTTACAAACAAATCTTCCTTACAGAATGAATCTGAGGTACTGTCTATTCCAACTCTATTTAGAGTCAATCACTTGCCATCATCTTATTTAATCAATTTTATGAATTCCCACGATGGTTGTAAGTAATTCTTCATCCACAAAACCAATTTCCAGTTGCTGAATCCCAAAATTCTGTAACTGAGGAACCAAATAAGATCAACTCCCTAATGCTCTCACATCCCATATCTACGATCACTGACTCTAGCCCCATGGTAGAGTCTCCGCCTCAAATCGTAGAGTCACCAACCTTCAACCTCCAAACCCAGGCCCCTATGTCAGATATTACCTCCTCATCCAACAATGAATATTTCAATCTTGAACTTGCCCTCTACTCATTGCAAGATCAATTCAAGAGCACATCACCTCCCTCACAAACTCCCCATCTAAATGAACTCCTATCAGAACTATCCACAAAGGCTGATTTGTTAGCAATGTCTAAGAAAGTGATCAAGGAACTCGACGAGAGTCTTGAAGATCATACTACACTTATACAGCTAAGATTGACATCAATGATCAATGCTGCAAACAATCTCCGAAGCTCCCTAAGCTCTAAGATTTCTAAAATGCTCAAAGAGATCACCAAAGAAATGATTCAAAGCATAAAAGACAGGGGTGATATTCACTTTCTTGCAGCTAAAAAGCATCAGGATGCTATCTTGATCTTACAGAAAACTGAAGAATCTCAGAACAATCTAATGATATAGAGCATCAAAAGTCTTCAAACTGCAGTCAAAGAATTTCAAGACTTCTCCATGGATCAAATGAAACAGACTAAAACTGTCCTCAACATTCTTCAACGACGTGAAACTCATTCTGATGCTTTGATCCAAGAGAATTGTGAGGACATTGCTCAAACTCAGAGTCAACTCAACGAGCTTGTCCAAGGAGTCACTCGCCTCTCAGAAGACATTCGAACCCTTGATGCTGACATGAAGGGGGAGAATAAA
This sequence comes from Panax ginseng, assembly GCA_020205605.1. NCBI lineage: Eukaryota > Viridiplantae > Streptophyta > Magnoliopsida > Apiales > Araliaceae > Panax > Panax ginseng. Next base: position 46,768,646 of record CM035137.1, read on the forward strand.
GGGAAAGGAGATCAGGGAGGCAGGGGAAAACGCAGAGGTCAACTCTAACCTCACTCCTCAAGGAATCCTCCTGCAAGGGAAATCCACCAACAGACTCCACGATCCAGCCATCAGACTCAACGATCTGATCAGCAGGAAGTTTTAATGGCTCAACCTTTAAGGAGTCTAGGGCCAACGACCAGCTCTCATCAGGTAACAACAACAGGCCTAAGAATGCCAGTTAGAGATCCTACATTCCTGAATAGGCATGATCACAATCCCAGACTAAGCCCAAGTGGACTGGAAGACTTAGCCAGAAGGGCTGAAGCCAACAGAAAAATGAGAGCTGAGGAATATGAAAACCCTCCGAGAAGCAAAAGGCCGAAGAAATAGAGATAAGTTGAATTTTAATTCTTATTGATGTAGTCAAATTTAAATGTAACATCTATCTTCATACATCAATAAATTCATTCTTATTCTCTAGAAATTTCAGCTGCTCACTTAAATACTAAGTCATATTTACTTTACTGCAACTGCATATAGAATTTAATAATCATGACAACAAATTTCCTTGGTTATGTCAACATCAAATAGGGGGAGATTGTTAGAAGAATGCATATCTTGATTTGATGTTTAAAGCAAATACTCATGATTATATGTAAAGCCCTTCAAGGAATATATGTACAAGGGCTTAATGATAGATCAAATTTGTTTGGTTGATCTTAGCTTTTAATGTTCATCATTCTGTAATCGAATGTATAGATTAAGATATCAAAGATGTTAGGTTGATCTATGACTTGTAACAAATAGATAGGCTTTCAATAAGAATCGTAGTCTATCAAGCTATCCAACAGATTGCAGAAGCAAAGGCAGGATTGTAAAGCTTAGCAGATCATAGTGTATCTACCTTGGAGGACCTCTTTAGGAATCATAGAGTAATCCAGACATTTGTCGAAGCTAACTCAGAGATCGTAGTGTGCTTTCGGAAACGTAGAGTCTGCAAGACGAGCAAGTAAAGATCGTAGTGTGCAATTTCATGAAAGGAATCGTAGTGTTCAGACCAAGCACAAATATGACAAGACACCACGATATGGATTGTAGAGTATCATCTCTCTTGTGTCAGAAGCATCGAGCTCTATCTTCTGTTTGGAGATAAATTCCAACAAATAAGGAATGGGTTTCAAACGTTGAAGCACTCACCAGTCCCAACGGTACAAAAGATATCCTTAGTATTCATCAAAAGGAACGTGTTCAAGAAGATAAGAAAAGGACCATTGGGCAGAGGAAAACACCTTTTCATGTGTTAGTTGAGAAAATAGTCTGCCATGTCAGTGGGCCAGAATGAAATTCAGAAGATGTGCAGAAATGTCTCCATCAAAGCTCAGAAATGTCAAACGCAATTAATGCTTCATCAGATGACTTCAACGGATAGATTAAAAAGATCACATATATACAGAATACAGACATATGAGAGAAAGTAGCAAGTATTAAACAAAACACACAAGAACACTCAACGCTCAACTCTACGATCTGAGAAAAAGAGGAAGATTGCTCAGCTACTCAGTTCTTTCGAACAAGTGCTTAACTGTAACTGAGTAGCCTCAATCACAACTCAACAACTATCAATCAGCTAGAGTAAAAGTTCCAAGTCATAAGGACTTGAAGAGTTCTAAGTGAACTGTGAAGAGCCAAGTCTGCTGGACTTGAAGAGTTCAAGAGTGAACTTAGAAGTGCCTGGGATGACTTGGCCTAGAAGGAATCATGAGATTCGAAAGTGTAAAAGACATCCTTAGTGGATTTCCTACTCGAGGAGTAGAAGAGTGGACTAGGAGCTTTAAGTGCTCTGAACCACTTAAAAACAACCGTGTCTATTTATAACTGCTATAACTGCCTTACTTCCATTAAACTCAAGATATCTAAAAGAAGATGTATTGATAAGTTGGTTTTATACCTACTTATTCGGCATCTATTACTTGAATTATTTGCTCAATCTCGTGTTTCTTAGTTACTTTTCATACATTTTGTTTTCATTTAGTATATTATATGCTTGGAAGAGGAGTGAGCAACTATTGGTATAAAATTTGCAAGGAAAAGCAATTTCGGGTATCGTTCGGGCCTTCATGTTCATTTTATGTGCATTTCATATTCATGGCGTGGAACTTGGATTATGTTGAGGAACTCTTTCTTGGCATTCCAGAACATCTTACATCATTCTAATCGGAAGTTCGGATGTTAGAGTATGGCCTTCTAGAAACAAAGACAAAGTTAAGAGTTGTTTTGGTTGTCATTACACAGTAGTAGCTCCTTCCGATGCAATTTATACATTCATTCGTTTGTTATTTCTGAAAACTCAAAGAATTAAAGTTGTAGAGCTCGTCGATAGATTCGATTTGATAGGTCGCAGGCCCCATAAATCCTCCTAGTTTAAAAGTTATGGTAGTTTTACTAGAGGACGCTGCAGCAGAAAAATAATTGGCAGTTTACTACCAAGCCGGGGCTTGCCCTTTTGTGCTTTGATAGCAAGCTGGTGCTTGGGGTCTAGGTGGATTAGAAGCTTACTAGCAAGCTGGGGCTTGCTATTACAAAGGGAAATAGCAAGCTGGGGCTTGGGTACTCGAATTGGAAGTCTTCTAGTTGGTTTCTAGTGCTACAAATGTGGAGTTTTAGTGATGGTGATGACTTGGGACTTGTTTTGAAGTGGAATTGTAATCAGAATACATGTTGAAGTATATAATTAACAACAAACAATGAGATTAAAGACACACAAGGCAAATTACGAAGATTAATCTCAGTTTTTCTAAGCAAGCGTTGGAGGATTATTTCAAGGATATTTTCGAGACGATTGCGATTCTAGGCTACGTGAAGGGTGTTTTTCAATATTCTTTGTTTTAGACTATTATTTGTAATTGAAAGGATGATTTCCATGATTTATTCAGTGTTTATTTCGTTTATTATGAACTAATTCACTTTTTAAGGCTTGTGATAGATCTTTAAGTGAATCGATGGTTTTGTAAACATTGATTTCCAATTTAATAAGCTATTTCCAGTTTATCTATATTGATTTGAGCTTAAATCTATGAATTGCCTAATCAACAATTCTTTGTGGAGTTGGATGGAATCGAGAAAGGATATTCAAATCTAGACCTAGTTGATATAACATGTGTTCAGGATTTTGTTAATAGCTTAAACTTGATGAGTTTTAAGGTAGATATATGTTTGACACCGCATGTAATCGGATAGAGAACTTATTCTTTAACCTTCTTCAATTGTAATTCACATAGAGATATAGTGGGTTAGTTGATTAAGGTGTTTAACGGATTTCTATCTTAATTGTGGATTGACGTTAATACGGTATTAGTGCATCGAGAGGTGGTTAATACTACGTTCGTGTTCTTGATTAATAAACTAGGATAGTGCATTGAATTGGAATAAAGGTGTTAAAATCAGAGTGAAGCTTAGGGTGAAGTCCTAAGTCTAATTTTCCATTAATTGTTTGAAATTCCAGATTTTGATATTTATGATTGGTTTGTGATAGTTTAATTACTTTTTAATTTAGAATAATTATTTTTAATCATTGAATTGGATAGTTTAATAAAATTAGGATTAATAGGAAATTGATAATTGTGAAGTTAAGTTCTTATTAAATTGTCTTTGTCGGAACAATACTCTACTTATCACTTTATTACTTGTTGACCATCTATACTTGCATGTTGTGCGTATATAGATTTTATCCAACAAGTTTTTGGCGCCGTTGTCGGGGACTATTTAGTATAATTCTTAATAGTTTTACAATATCAGTTTAATTAATCCAGTTTTACTAAGACATTTTTTATTTTTTTTTGTATTGTTGCTTCTATTTCAGTTGTGGAAGCGGTTTATGAAAACTCGGTCCAAAAATTCAGACTTGCTGCCTTTTGAGGACGACATTGAGAAAAGGTTTCAGAGGTTGAGTAAGTGGATCAAGGAAACGAGGCAAGAATTCAAAACATCTGAAAATGAAGAGGTAACAGTAATGGCAGCCGAAGATCGAAAAGCATTAAGGGATTTTGCAACACCCAAGGTGACTGAACTGTAGTCAAGCATCACTAGGCCAACAATAGCAGGAAATACGTTCGAAATTAAGCCTAGGATGATACAAATGATTCAGAATTCAGTTTAGTTTGGGGGATTTACAAATGACGATTCGAACGAGCATCTGGTCAGCTTTCTGGAAATGTGCGACACTTTTAGGTTCAATGGGGTTTCGGATGAGGCGGTGAGACTTCGATTGTTCCCATTCTCTTTACGGGACAAGGCGAAGAGATGGTTGCATTCTCTATCGTCCGGTTCGATAACTACATGGGGGGATTTAGCTCAGAAATTCCTCGCAAAATTCTTTCCACCGGCGAAAACTGCGAAGATGAGGAACGAGATTACGATGTTTGAACAACAACATGGGGAGTCATTATATGAGGCATGGGAAAGATACAAAGAACTGCTTAGAAAATGCCCACATCATGGATTGCCCCAGTGGCTACAAATGAACACCTTTTACAATGGACTACATGGGAATCTCGGGACAAGTATTGATCAAATCGGTAGAGCATTCATGGCTAAGAGTTACGAGGAAGCATACGAGTTGATTGAAACCATGGCGATTAATAACTACCAGTGGCCCTCATCAAGAATGATACAAGCGAAGGCAGCTGGGGTGTTAGAAGTAGATAGTATGACAGCAATGCAAGCACAAATATCTACAATTTCAAAGAAGTTGGAGTCGGTAACAGCAACACAAGCACAACAAACACAGCAAGTACAACAAGTGGCAATAATATGCGAGTTGTGCGCTGGAGAGCACCCAATGGATCAATGCGTGATAAATCCAGTAGCTGTGCAATTCATCGGTAATTACAATAGAATTTCGCAAAATACATATCAGAACACATACAATCAAGGAAATAGGAATCATCCGAATTTCTCATAGAGCAACAACCAGCAAAATCAAGCTTCACGACAATCATATCCACCAGGATTTCAGAACCAGCAACAACTAGCTCAATATCAAGAAAGGAAACCTGATCTGGAGGAAGTGTTGGAAAAATTCATGACTAGCACCGAGTTGGCTATAAAAAATCACGTCATGGCTATGAAATCACAAGAGATGGCGATTAAGAATCTAGAGAATCAGATAAGTCAAATGGCGTTGGCATTGAATAAAAGCCCACAAGGGACATTACCAAGTTACACCGAGAGAAATCCTTAGGGTAATCACGAGCAGTGTCTAGCCAATATGTTGAGAAGTGGAAAGCAGCTTGAGGGTCAAGAGCCAGAAATTTTGGTTACAAAAGAGGTTTAACCAGAGAAAGAAAATGCAATGGGTGAGGTAAAGCAAGGGAACAAAAAAAAATGGAAAAGAACAAACCAGTTAACGAGCTAGCTGTTTATCCTCCCCCACCATTCCCGCAAAGAGTTCAAAAACAAAAATTAGACAAGCAATTTTTGAAATTTTTGGAAGTTTTCAAGAAACTTCAAATCAATATACCGTTTGCAGAGGCCCTAGAGTAAATGCCAAGCTATGCGAAATTTATGAAAGGGATTCTGTCAAGGAAGAAGAAATGGGAAGATTTCGAGACAGTTGCACTAACCGAGGAGTGTAGTGCGGTATTATAACAGAAATTACCACCAAAACTCAAGGACCCGGGGAGCTTCACTATTCCATGCACGATCGGGAATATACATTTCAACAAGTGTTTATGTGATTTGGGGGTGAGTGTAAACCTTATGCCATTGTCGATTATACTTAGAATTGGGTTTGCACACACTAGCTCTCTGAACATTACATTACAGTTGGCGGATAGGTCAGTCACATATCCGAGAGATTTAGTAGAGGACATTCTAGTGAAAGTGGATAAGTTTATATTCCCCGCGGACTTTATAATTCTGGATTTTGGGGAGGACAAGAACGTCCCAATTATCATAAGGAGACAATTTTTGGCCACGGGCAAGACAATCATAGACGTACAAAAGGGAGAACTCACTATGAGGGTCCAAGATTAAGAAGTAAAATTCAATGTGTTTAAGGCCATGAAATTTCCCACAGATGAGGAAGAATGTTTTTGAATGGATTTAATTGAGCAAATCATCGGTGAAGATATGAGCAAGGGTTTGGTTCACGATCCATTAGAAACAATGTTATTGGGGGATGAAGAGGTCGATGATCTAGAATTGGTGGAGTACTTACAAATACTAGACTCATTACCACGAGTTTCCAGATTTAGAACACCGTTTGAACCATTGCACGCGGAGGAAGTAGCCGCAGAAAAACTGAAACCATCATTGGAAGAGCCACCAAAGCTGGAACTTAAGCCACTCCCTAAACACCTCAAGTATGCATATTTAGGAAATTCAAATTCTTTACCTATTATTATTTCTGCTGCACTTATCGAATTGCAGGAAGAAAAGCTGTTGAGGGTGCTTAGGGAACACAAATCAGCGATCGGGTGGACAATTGCAGATATAAAGGGAATCAGCCCTTCATTTTGCATGAACAAGATCTTAATGGAAGATGAGGCAAAACCTATGGTGGAGCAACAGCGGCGACTTAACCCGATTATGAAGGAAGTTATGAAGAAAGAAATCTTGAAGTGGTTAGATGCCGACATCATCTACCCAATTTTCGACAGCAAATGGGTGACTCCAGTACAATGCGTGCCGAAAAAAGGAGGAATGACAGTGGTACAAAACGATAAAAATGAGCTGATTCCAACAAGGACAGTGACTGGCTGGAGGGTTTGTATGGACTACAGAAAATTGAATAAAGCAACCTGCAAAGATCACTTCCCTCTACCTTTTATCGGTCAAATGTTGGATAGATTGGCGGGACATGCATATTATTGCTTATTAGATGGATACTCGGGCTATAATCAAATCGTTATCGCTCCTAAGGATCAAGAGAAGACTACATTTACATGCCCATATGGTACGTTCGCATTCAGGAGAATGTCATTCGGATTGTGTAATGCGCCTGCTACTTTCCGGCGGTGCATGATGGCCATCTTCTCAGATATGGTGGAAAAGAATGTGGAAGTCTTCATGGACGATTTCTCTATCTATGGAGATAATTTTGATGTGTGTTTGGAAAATTTGGTAATGTTCTTACAAAGATGCACCAACACAAATTTGGTCCTTAATTGGGAAAAATGCCACTTTATGGTGGAAGAAGGTATAATCTTGGGACACAAAGTCTCGGCGCAAGGATTGGAGGTCGATAAAGCAAAGCTGGAAACAATTGAGAAGTTGCCTCCGCCAAGTTCGGTCAAAGGAATTAGAAGCTTTCTAGGACATGCTGGGTTCTATAGGAGATTCATAAAGGAATTTTCTAAAATGGCAAAACCCTTGTGCAGTCTTCTAGAGAATGATTCGGTATTCAACTTTGATGAGGAGTGTAAGTTGGCCTTCGAGTTATTGAAGAAAAAGCTGACTACAGCTCCCGTGATCGTCACTCTGGATTGGAATATGCCATTTGAACTAATGTGTGATGCAAGTGATTATGCAGTTGGGGTTGTTTTGGGTCAACGCCGAGACAAGATATTTCATGCTATCTATTATGCAAGTAAAACACTCACAGAGACTCAATTGAACTACATAGCAACAGAAAAAGAATTACTTGCAATAGTGTACGCATTTGATAAATTCTGGGCCTATTTGATCGGAACAAAGTCTACACGGATCATGCGGTTATTCGGTATTTGATAGCGAAAAAAGATGCTAAGCCACGCCTTATCCGATGGATTCTCCTACTACAAGAGTTTGATCTAGAAATAAAAGATAGAAAGGGGACAGAGAATCAGGTAGCCGATCACTTGTCTAGGCTGGAAAACCAAGGGAAATTGAAAGAGGACAAATGTGAAATCAATGAATCATTCCCAGATGAACAACTGTTTGGAATAAATGCAGAATTTCCTTGGTATGCGGACTATGCGAATTATCTTGTGAGCAACATACTTCCACCTGATCTCACAAGACAACAGAAAAAGAAGTTTCTTTATGACGTGAAATGGTACATGTGGGATGAACCTTACTTGTTCAAACAGTACGCCGACAAAATGATTAGAAGGTTTGTGCCTTACAGTGAAGTGAAGAACATTCCGCATGAGTGTCAATCATCCACATATGGCGAACATTATGGGAGTGAGAGGACAACAGCGAAGGTGTTGCAATCTGGGTTTTATTGGCCTACACTATTCAAGGACGCCCACAATTTTGTTAAAACATGTGATAAATGTCAAAGGATGGGCAATATTTCAAAACGGAATGAGATGCCTCTACAAATGATTCTTGAAGTTGAAATTTTTGATGTATGGGGCATTGATTTCATGGGGCCATTCTCGTCGTCTCTGAAGAATTAGTATATTTTACTTGCAGTGGACTACGTATCAAAATGGGTTGAAGCTGCAGCATTACCAACAAACGATGCCAAGGTGGTCCTCAAATTCCTACAAAAGAACATTTTCACAAGGTTTGGCATGCCAAGGGCAATTATCAGTGACGAAGGTAGTCACTTTTGCAATAAGTCATTCGCAACTCTATTGGCAAAGTATGGGGTCAACCATAAGGTCACTACAGCTTATCATCCCCAAACCAGTGGACAAGCTGAGGTCTCGAATAGGGAAGTCAAGAGAATCTTGGAAAAAGTGGTGAATCCGAATCGAAAGGATTGGTCGCTCAAGTTGGATGACGTATTATGGGCCTACCAGACTGCGTATAAAACACCGACCGGGATGTCACCATATCAACTACTGTATGGAAAGTCTTGTCACTTACCGGTCGAATTACAACATAAGGCTTATTGGGCAATTCAAAAACTCAATTTCGATCAAGCAGTTGTAGGGGAAAAGCGATTACTGCAATTAAATGAGCTCGACGAATTTCGTCTTCAAGCCTATGAGAACTCCAAGTTATACAAGGAAAAGGTGAAAAGATGGCACGACCAAAAAATTATGCAAAGAACGTTCGAGCCAGGGCAATCAGTCCTTTTGTTTAACTCACAGTTGAGATTGTTCCCAGGCAAGCTTAAGTCAAGATGGTCAGGACCATTTACAATAAAAAGGGTGTTCTCTCATGGTGCAATTGAAATCTACAGTCGAAATCCTTTAGAAACTTTTAAGGTCAATGGTCACAGATTAAAGAACTATTGGGGTGGAGAGTCCAACACGGACGTCATAGCTATCACACTTGCAAACGCACCATAAACAGGGAGTAGTCAGGCTGAAAGACATAAAATCAAGCGCTCATTGGGAGGCAACCAAATTTTTATTTTATTTTTATTTTATTTTTATGCTTTTTCTTCATCTTTTCTTTTCTTAAGTAATTTTATCCATGCTAGTGAAATGATAGTTTAGAATAACATTTGGTCTAGAATAGAGTCATGTAGTACTTAAAGTATACTTGATAGCTAAATAATCTTACCTTACATACTTAATTTTGCTCAATATCTACTTATGAGTATGTTTTAATGTTGAACTAGAACTTAAGAAGCTATGGGATGCACTAAGGAGGCAAGGAATGGGAAAATATAGTGCACTTGCAGACCATTAGCAAGCTGGGGCTTGCCATTTTTAGCCTAGGAAGCAAGTTGGGGCTTGGGGTCAAGAGGAACTAACAGAACATAGGCAAGCTGGGGCTTGCCCCTTCAAGCACAATTAGCAAGCCGGGGCTTGCCCCTCATGATGCCTTAATAGAATACCCCCAAGCCGGGGACTGCCCTTTACAACACACAAAGCAAGTCAGGGCTTTCCCTCATACTCCAGCAGTAGAAGACCCCCAAGCCGGGGCTTGCCTCTTCTTCATTAAAAAGCAAGCCAGGGCTTGCCCTCATAGTGCATTAGCAGGCCATAGGAAAGCCGGGGCTTGCCTTTTAATGAAGAAGAAGCAAGCCAGGGCTTGGGTGTCCATATTTTGAAGATCAGTTACGGCAGTTACATGTTTGCAGCCATAACATCCTAATCCCATTACACTTCATCTTCCTACCATCCCACTCCTTCATAACATACACCCAGGACTGCAATTTACTTCCCATCTCCTCACAACACTCAAACATTTACCCAGTCCAACAACCTAGTCACCCACTATTCCCTACATAAACTCCACTCTATAAAACCACCCATTCACCACACAATCCAATAACCTCAATTCACACCAATCTAGAAGTTCAAGGTTAGGGTTTGATTGAATCTCTACAACCAACTTGGAAATATACTGAAAGTAAGAAGTTGGTTTTCTAATTCCTCAACTTCTATCACCATAGTTCAAGCCAAATTAACAAGTTTGTGGGAATTTCAAGTCTCGCACACCAAGTGCTCGACAAATTGTTGAAGTGAAGTTTAGGGGAAATTTTTGTTAAAGCTCATCAATTCCAAATCAATGGCCCCAAAACCGACATCAAAAAGGCAACGAGGAGAGAGTTCGGGGACCACACCACTAACATGAACCTTCGATAAGCGAAAATTCATAAGTGCCGTCGCCGCCAACCATTACGACTATATGGTGACAAAATCACTCACACCTGAGAGGGGGTTGGCACCTGAGCCTGTGGATGGCGAAATGATGCAACAAATATATCAAAAAGGTTGGAATAAATTCACAGCAGAGCCCGAGGCCGCAGTTGTAAGTGTGGTCAAAGAATTCTATGCTAACGCCGAGGATAAGGCCCCCTTCAATGCTTTTGTATGGGGTAGGTTAGTGCCTTCAAAGCATCTGAAACACCATCAACATGTACTATCGCCATTCTGAGTCTTAGATATTGCCAAAGACCAATACTTACGTGATAATGATCTAGATTATGAGGCTATTATGCAGGAGATGACAAAGTCGAGTACCTCATGGAAAAAAATCAAATCATGGAGGCACTGTCTTTCACAGTAAGGATCTCAGTCAGTATGGGAAGATATGGTACGCCTTTCTGTGTGCTAAGTTGCTTCCATCTACACACACGTCAGATGTGCCTAAGGATAAGGCAGTGCTATTGTATGCTATGGTACAAGATTTCATCATCGACATATGGGCTATAATTAACTTTTCAATCCGAAGATGCCTTCGAGGACCATACTCTAGCGGATTGCCACACCCATCACTCATCTGTGGGTTATGTATATAGGCGAGAGTACGTTGATCAGATGATGAGATAACCCAGATGTCGCTGCAGACACTCGACTCGAGAATGATTGCAAGATATGTTGCGTGGCCCGTAGGCGAGTCGCACCCGAGAGGAGTAGGATTTGTATTTCCCTCAGCCTCGGAGGATGAGGCTGACACTAAGGACACCTCGGATGATGATGAGTTTCAGGAGAATGCGACAATGAGAGACCAAGAAACAGAGACGTCACCACAACTCGGAATCATATCTAGTCCTCAGTTCCTCAACCTTCAACGTCAAGTGGATGAGCACAACAAGGAAGTACGAAGAGAAATGCGGAGACTAGCGGCGAGGCAGGACCACATGTTTAACGCCATGAATTTATCTTTCGCCTCATTGAACGCAACGCTCCAGAGCTTCAATCCTACTGCCCAATTCCCATACCAGCAACCAGCCCCGATGCCAAGGTTCCCACCCAGCGATTCCGATGAAGAACAACAGCCACCACCAACCCAGACTTAGGTTATTACAGTGAAGTCCTCTCTTATTGAGTGCTTTATCTATACAATGAGGACATTGTAATTTTCAAGTTTGGGGGATTTAGTTGCATGTTGCATATTTAATTTCATTAGCTAGGTTTGCATATGCTATTTAATTGTTTATGTTTAGGATTATTAAATGTTGCATTCAGGTAATCATGTAGTTTCATAGTAGCTTAGGAATGTAAATAGTTTTTATTTATCATGGAAATCATGTTATGTTTAGCACATATATCTAAAAAAAATCAAAAATTCAAAAATAATAGTTAGTTACTATGTTCATCTTGTATGAGTCCAGTTGTTTGATAGTTACAGTCTATTGTGGCCAATGATGAGAATGGGATTGACTAGACAAGTATAGTACTGATTATTAGAACTTTAATATGATTTCTTGTTATGAATTGAATCTTTTCCTATTTGAAACTGGTATAATCAGGTTAGCACGTTAGAGATAACTTTGTTGACTGATTAAGTTTAAATTGATACATAATTGACCTCTAAAGGATAATGCTAGTTTGAATGAAAGAATGACAAGAATAAGTAGTGATGGCTAAAGTTAGACAAGAACCTAAGTTTGGGGGAATATTTGGGGTACATATATCTAAAAAAAAGAGAAAAAGAAAAAAAAAAGTATGAATAAACACCGTGGCGTGCTTCTCTAGTTTTGTGGCCTTTGTTACTTAAGTAAGTAAGCCCGAGGAGATTGTCTTTACACCTAGTGCCCTAAGGTCTTAATGGTTTGGGAGTCATTGGTCGAAAGCTCATTAAGGTAGCATTGAAAAGCCTAAGGGAATAAGATATTGCATAGCTATGTGCAGTAAAAAAAATGATGAATAAAATGGGAAATAAGAGAAAAAACCCCCCGTAGATGAAAATAAAGCATAAGTATCCCATGTTGACCCTCGACAGTGGTAATTGTTTGATTTTAGTTTGTTCTAGCTTGTTTTTGAATTTCTTAAGTTTACACTGTATGATGCTTTCAAAGAGACTTGTTATGTGTTAAATTTGATTTTATATCAGCTAGCATTGTTGTTGAGCACAGACGCACTATATCAGTAATAACAGTCTAAGATTTGATGATTGATCGGTAAATTACTGATGAGTTTTGATATGATGTATTATCATGTTTACTTGATTTCTCTGAGGCGGGGCGAAAAGACTTGTTTTTCTCATTATTGTTGGATTCGTAGGCATATAGATTAGTTGCATTCCATTCCATTGCATTGCATTTTTGTTTTGTTTTTGTTTAAGGACAAGCAAAGGTTTAAGTTTGGGGGTATTTTATAAGTTGGTTTTATACCTACTTATCCGACATCTATTACTTGAATTATTTGCTCAATCTCGTGTTTCTTAGTTACTTTTCATACATTTTGTTTTCATTTTGTAGATTATATGCTTGGAAGCAGAGTGAGCAACTATTGGTATAAAATTTTCAAGGAAAAGCAATTTCGGGTATCGTTTGGGCCTTCATGTTCATTTTATGTGCATTCCATGTTCGTGGCGTGGAACTTGGATTATGTTGAGAAACTCTTTCTTGGCGTTCCGTAACGTCTTGCATCATTCTAATCGGAAGTTCAGATGTGAGAGTATGGCCTTCTAGCAACACAGACAAAGTTAAGAGTTGTTTCTGTTGTAATTACACAGCAGCAGCTTATTCTAATACAATTTCGCAAAGAATGAGAGTTGTATAACTCGTCGATAGCTTCGATTTGATAGGTTGCGGGCCCCGTAACTCCTCCTGGTTTAAAAGTTATGGCAGTTTTACCAGAGGACGCTGCAGTAGAAAAATAATTGGCAGTTTACTAGCAAGCCGGGGCTTGCCCTTTAGTGCTTTGATAGCAAGCCGGGGCTTGGGGTCTGGGCGGATTAGTAGCTTACTAGCAAACTGGGGCTTTCTATTACAAAGGGAAATAGCAAGCTAGGGCTTGGGTACTCGAATTGGAAGTCTTCTAGTTGGTTTCTAATGCTACAAATGTGGAGTTTTAGTGATGGTGATGACTTGGGACTTGTTTTGAAGTGGAATTGTAATCAGAATACATGTTGAAGTATATAATTAACCATAAACAATGAGATTAAAGACACACAAGGCAAATTACGAAGATTAATCTCAGTTTTTCTAAGCAAGCGTTGGAGGATTATTTCAAGGATATTTTTGAGACGATTGCGATTCTAGGCTACGTGAAGGGTGTTTTTCAATATTCTTCGTTTTAGACTATTATTTATAATTGAAAGGATGATTTCCATGATTTATTCAGTGTTTATTATGTTTATTATGAACTAATTCACTTTTTAGGCTTGTGATGGATCTTTAAGTGAATCGATGGTTTTGTAAACTTTGATTTCCAATTTAATAAGCTATTTCCAGTTTATCGATATTGATTTGAGCTTGAATCTATGAATTTCCTGATCAACAATTCTTTGTGGAGTTGGATGGAATCGAGAGAGGATATTCAAATCTAGACCTAGTTGATATAGCATGTGTTAAGGATTTTGTTAATAGCTTAAACTTGATGAGTGTTGAGATAGAGATATACATGACACCGCATGTAATCGGCTAGAGAACTTATTCTTCACCCTCCTTCAATTGTAATTCACATAGAGATATAGTGGGTTAGTTGATTAAGGTGTTTAATAGATTTCTATCTTAATTGTGGATGGACGTTAATACGTTATTAGTGCATCGAGAGGTGGTTAATACTACGTTTGTGTTCTTGATTAATAAATTGGGATAGTGCATTGAATTGGAATAAATGTGTTAAAATCAGAGTGAAGCTTAGGGTGAAGTCATAAGTCTAATTTTCAATTAATTGTTTAAAATTCCAGATTTTGATATTTGTGATTGGTTTGTGATAGTTTAATTACTTTTTAATTTAGAATAATTATTTTTAATCATTGAATTGGATAGTTTAATAAAATTAGGATTAATAGGAAATTGATAATTGTGAAGTTAAGTTCTTATTAAATTGTCTCTGTGCGAACGATACTCTACTTATCACTTTATTACTTGTTGACCACGTATACTTTCGTGTTGTGCGTATATAGATTTTACCCAACATGTATCATATACTCACTCCGCTGTGCATTAATCAATCATTCTATCTGGTTCAAAATAAAAGTTTTTAAATATCTATTCAACCCCCCCCCCCTTCTAGATAACTATTGTGCCTCTAGGAACTAACACTTACCTTAGAAGAAACTGGATATAGGAAAAGAGAGGTAGCAGACTTCTCTTCTTCTTTTTCTCTATGATTTTCTCTCTAGAGTTTCAGTGAATTCGTAAGAAATAATGAAGGAATGAGCTTCTATTTATAGAAGAATGGACTGAATAGTAACTAAATCATGAACGGTCCATATTGATTTATTTTTAATCGGACAGTCCATACTGATTTACTATGCAGTATTAATAAAATATTTAATAAAACAAAATTTTTTAAATAAAATATAATATATTCTATTTATATTATATATTATATATTTATAAACTCACGGGTCATTACCCCCGTGATACTACCTGCCAATTCCCGTGAATTCCTTTCAAATTAACACATGTATATATAATAATAATAATAATAATAATAATAATAATAATAATAATAATAATAATAATAATAATAATAATAATAATTGTACCCCTCCCTGCCAAATTTCAAACATTGCATATACATAAATATAAATAATACCTATAGTACACCATCCTGTGACTACTCCCTCCACCAAAATCCACTATCAAATATATATATATATATATATATATATATATATATATATATATATAATGAGATAACTTTCTCCTTACTATTTTAATAATGGGTAAGTGGGGATCCAAATAATACACAAAATTACAACAACGACTCCTTAAAAATTCTTTCAATATTTTTAACAACATTTATCATCATTATTATAATTTACAATATTAATCGACTGTGTCGCTTCCTGAAAGAGGGGCTTTCCAATAAGGATTTCTCCTTATTGGCGCACAATTAGGTGACCAAACCTCTCATTAATGTAACTTCTATACATCGTTAATATTGCAAATAATAATATTAATAACTTTGTCGTCTCAATTATTGATTTAATAATATATAAAATATCGACAATAATTGAATCAAATAATGTGAGATACTATGCAACAATTACTGAAGAAATAATTAAACAAAACTGAATGACTTCTCACGTAAGCATCAATAATCAATACCATGTGCTACTATGCAACCACACGTATTCACATATTTTTAACAACAATGTGTTTTCAACAGCTTAACGGTAAAACTTCCGCCATTATTTTCATAAAATATTTTTGTCGTTTTCTCAATCCGACAATAATTATGTTGTGGGGTCCACCAATGATTGTGTCGTTGAACGAATATTCCCTGTTAAAACGAATATTCCCCGACCAATCGAATATTATATAACAACTTGCGTACTTTGCAAAATTTATAAATATTACCCACAACTATAACATTATATCAAATTCATTGCTTAATATTCAAAAATGATAATTATAGAAAATTCATCTTTATTCATAAAAGTTGGGGTCTTACAATCTCCCCTTCTTATGAAATTTCACCCTCGAAATTAGGGTAATTACGCATGCACGGTATGTCGAAGAGGTAAGGATACTTTGATTTTATTTCAGATTCTAACTCCCAGGTCATTTCCTCAACATCGTGGTTTCTCCACAAAACTTTGACTTGAGGTATAACCTTGGAGCGTAGAATATGTTCCTTCTTATCCAAGATTTGAACAGGAACCTCTTCAACGTTAAATCTTCCGCTATTTCATCTGGTTCTAACTCAATAATGTGGTTCGAGTCTTCCACATATTTACGTAACATGGATATATGAAAAATATTATGAACACGAGACATACTTGGCGGTAAAGCGAGTCTATAGGCTACAGTCCCTATTCGATCGAGGATTGAAAATGGGCCAATGAATCGAGGATTGAGCTTTCCTTTCTTTCCAAATCTCGTAACTCCTTTCCATGGAGCAACACGTAATAACACATGATCTCCAATATCGAATTCCACGTCCTTTCGATGAAGATAAGCATAACTCTTTTGTCGATCTTGTGAGGTTTTTATACGTTGTCGGATCGTTTGAATCTTTTCCGTAGTCATACGTACCAACTCCGGTCCCAACAATATTACTTCACCCACCTCATCCCAGTATACTGGAGAACGACACTTTCTTCCATACAACGCTTCGAATGGAGCCATGCCAATACTTGCTTGATAACTGTTGTTGTAGGAAAACTCCACCAATGGTAAGAACTTGTCCTAACTTCCCTTGAAGTCAGGGACACAGAGTCTTAATAAATCTTCAAGAGTTTAATAAATCTTTAGTGCAAAAATGACTACTGCCAACTCTAGATCATGAGTAGGATAATTCCTCTAAAATTCTTTGAGTTGTCGAGAGGCATAGGCTATGACTTTCCCATGTTGCATGAGAACACATCCTAACCCTTTGCCCGGCAGCATCATCAGATGACAAATCCCTCCGAGCCGGATGGTATTGTCGAGCAGTCTTTGAAATAAGTCTCCTCTTGAGTTCTTGAAAACTCTTCTCGCATTCCTCATTCCAACCAAATTTTGTATCTTTCCGAGTCAGCTGAGTTAATGGAGTAGCGATTCGAGAAAACCCTTCTATAAATCTCCGATAATAACCAGCTAAGCCGAGAAATCTACATACTTCGGTCACTGATTTAGGTTGTTCCCAGCTTTGAATAGCTTCAATCTTTGCTGGGTCAAAATATATTCCATGACATGATACCACGTGCCCAAGAAATGCTACTTCCTCAAGCCAGAACTCGCACTAGCTTCAACAAATACAAAACTCCTAACTACATAGGGTCCGAAAAAAGCATATGTGAGTTAACACTCTGGAAGGGAAGTTACTCCAGGGTTGGAGTAACGACCGATCTCACAGGAAAGGTTTCATATAAGAATACAAGCCAGCCCACATAAGTCTACATATGCCTAACAGAGCTTAATTGCTTGTGAAGGGACCAGAGAGCGACATGCAGGTATGTTTGAAATTGCAGCGGTAGCTTCGAGCCACGAGACAGAGCTAGTAGCTACTTCCAACTTTAAAACTGAAAGCATCGAGCTCTCGAGCTCTTGAGCTATGAGCTAAGGAGCTTTTCTTCAACTTGGCATAAAGCTTGTTTTCACGAAGCTTTTGGAGTATCAGTCTCAAGTGTTGCTCATGATCTTCACGGCTTTTGGAATATATGAGGATGCCATCAATAAAGACGACCACAAAGTGATCCAAATATTCCTTGAATACTCGGTTCATCATATCCATGAAGGCAGCAGGAGCATTAGTCAATCCAAAAGACATGACTAGGAATTCATAATGCCCGTACCGAGTTCTGAAAGCCGTCTTTGGAATGTCATCGGTTCTAATCTTCAATTGGTGATATCTGGAATGAAGATCAATCTTTAAAAAGAATTTGGCGCCTTACAACTGGTCAAACAGGTCATCAATACGTGGCAATGGGCCTATTTTTCATGGTGACATGATTCAACTCCCGATAATCAATACAAAGTCGCATACTCCCATCTTTCTCCTTTAAGAATAGAACAGGAGCACCCCAAGGAGAAGTACTAGGATGAATAAAACCGATGTCTAACAATTCCTACAGTTGGATCTTTAACTCTTGAAGTTCAATAGGAGCCATTCGATACGGGGCTTTGGAAATAGGTTTTGTACCAGGTTCAAGGTCGATATAAAATTCAATTTCACTCTCTGGGGGTAGGCCAGGAAGTTCTTTAGGGAATACGTCAGGAAATTCATTAACAATAGAAATATCATTCAAAACTGACGTATTTTTGTTTAGATCCGTGACATGAGCTAAGAAAGCCTGACATCCATTTTTGAATAAACGAATAGCCTTATGGCTTAAGATGACAGTGATTGATTTTAATGGTTTGGTTGCTTGAATTCTCATAATAGGTTGGTTAGGAATATGAAAACTAACAACCTTACGAAAACAATCAATTTTTGCATGATGAGTAGTTAACCAATCAATCCCTAGAATTACGTCAAATGCAAGTATTTTCAATGAAATAAGATCGACATGTAATGTGAGGGTACTGATTTGAACCAAACAAGACTTATAAACAGTGGATGTAATGAAGGTTTCTCCCAACGAAGTTTCAATAGATAAGTCAAAGTCTAATTTCTCCGGAGTCAAATTTAAACGTTGTGCGCAAGTAGGAGAAATAAAAGAATGGGTAGAACCGGTATCAAATAAGGTATATACTTCGCTAGAGTTTATGATAAGCTTACCCGTGATGACCTCGTTCGGGTTCCTTACTTTCTGGGAGGTCATGACAAACGCTCTCCCTTGAACTACCGGTTTTGTCTTGTTTGGGATGGCCTTTGATGCCTCCATCCCAGCTGGACTTATCTTCGGTGCACGACAAAATCGGGCCAGGTGACCTTCTCTTCCATAATTGTAACATGCTTTGGATGGCATCGCGCATTTTGGACTGATGTATCCCTCCCGTCCACATTTGAAGCATATGATAGGTGGTCGTTCTCCTTCCCTAACGACGGGTGCTGGTGCTAAAGTCTTTCCATCATTGTTGAATCTCCTCTTCTTGAAATGTCCATTCTTATTATTTTGGCCATGATTACCACCGAAGTGGTTACCATTTCTGGCATGTTGATTCCCTCCACGCTTATTGTCACCGCTTCGATGACTGTTATCACTAGTATTATCATTTTGCCGGCTGCTCTCTTATGGTTGGGTTGACTCATTATCGCGCTCCAATAACTGAGCCCTATTAACAACATCTGAATATAAGCAAAGTTTATGAGAAATGAGGTATTGACGTATCTCGGGTTTCAAACCTCTTAGAAACATCCGTGTCATTCTCTTCTCATTATTAACAAAATGGGACGCCAACTGGGACAGCTCGGCAAACTTGGCTTCATACTGCGACACGGTCATGTTATTTTGTTCCAGTTTAATGAACTCTACCTCTTTCATGTAACGAATACTTTTGGGAAAGTACTTGTTGTTGAACAGTTCTTGGAACTTCTCCCAAGACATCTTCAATGCGGCAGGTTGAGTACGCTTTACAGATTCCCACCAGTAATCTGCCTCTGCCCGCAACATGAAGGTGGCAAAGGGAACCTTTTGTTCCTTGGAGCATTCCAAGACATCAAATATCTTGTTGATCTGCTTTATCCACGTCTCCGCCTTAAGTGGTTTTGACTCTCCAAAAAACTCCAGTGGTCCCAGCTCCTTGAACTGCTTAGCAGTGACCGTTCGAGAGTTGCCAGTGTTTCCACCTGCATTTCGGACATAAGTCTCTCTTGCCTGATACTGTATGAATTGTAGAAAGCCTCTGAACATTTAATCTTTCATCATTTGGTCAGTGTTGTTGTTTGCATGAGGATTGTAGCCTTCCTGATGCACATTGTCCTGATTATTGATCTATGGAGACTCAACGGTCTCCTGTGCTCCATTGCTATTCTCAACATTCACGGATGCCATTTTAAAATACTGCCACAAAACAAAGGTTAATTGACATACAATATATTATCCCTATACTCTGACCGACCCATTAAATGCCAAATAAACTTAGGTAGGTCATACTAGCGAAGGAATTCCCCGTCTCTCCCCTCCTAGTTCTTGTCACACATCTCAACCAGGGATCATATCCCTAAGCTTTGATACCAACTGTGACACCCCCAAAATAGGTATACATCACCTATTCTGAGTCGCCAAATATATGGTACATAATACAAATACAAACTTAATTATACAACCATCGTGTAATATACGACAATACATAAACTGAGAGTTTTAATAGGAATATGGTCATCTAGACAATATCCACACTCAAAGGATTCCTCATTACATTTATTGTCACTCTATTTAACAGAATAGTGAGGACTACTAATACTATCATCTGGACCGTCACTCCGTTCTCTGACTAGTCCCGGCTACGTTCTCATTTCCTAAAGAAAAACAAAGAAAGAAAGGGTGAGCTCAACTAGCCCGAAAGAAAAATATTATGACTAAGATAATGCGAGATATATTATCGTTAGCCTTCAAATGTTAAACCGATAAAATATAACAAACATCAAGTTTAATCTGCAGTGGAATAAGCAATCCATTAAAAGAGTCAATTAGAGAATAAAATCTACTATCTTTTATGATTTAAAAGGTTTTCATCACTTTTATCATTGGGACTCGACTTTAATAAATAATCCACATCATCCCCACTTTACTGACCAAGGATATTCATTAGTATCACAACCACAAATTATCCATGCACTACGGGCCAAGGATATTCATGTATTCATCAATGGTCATGATCATGCCAACAACTGTCCATCAATGCACTACGGGCCAATGAGGACTTTTACCACATCATTTGTAACATTACGGTCATAATTATACCGAATAATCCCTGGTCATAATCATACCAAGTCCATCTATGCACTACAGGCCACATATGACTTTCAACATAATATAAACATGAGGATGAGGACAATGATATAAGAATTCAATAAAACAAGTTCAAGAATTAATTTATCCAGGAACTAATAACGTCCAAATTGTCAACATGATACTTCTTTGTAGAATAAAATTCAAGAATGCTCAGAAGAATATTCCATGAAAAAATAACTGGATGAAGCGCAAATATCAAGGATATTCCACTAATTTCATGGAGTATAGAAGTCAAAACTTTAACCAACTGAGTATATTAAAGAATGGAATAACAAAAGAAATCATCAGGCATGCGATAGACCGCACAGACAGGTTATTCCAACAACATAATAAATAACGGAACCAGGTCATGCGTAAACGCACAGACAGGATATTCCAACAGAATAATAAATAATGAAAACCAGGTCAGGCGAAATTCGCACCAATAGGATGTTCCAACAGAATAATAAATAACGGAACCAGGTCATGCGTAAACGTACAGACAGGAAGTTCCAACAAAATAATAAAGAATGGAATAACAGAAAAATTTCACCATGTATGTGGTACTTCACATGGACAGGTTATTCCAACATAATAATAAAGAATGGAATAACAGAAGAATTTCACCAAGTATAGGGTAGTCCGCGTATACAGGTTATTCCAAAAGAATAATAAAGAATGGAATAACAGAAGTTCTTTTCATGAATACGAAAGAAATAATACCTCTTACTTTATAAGAAACTGGATATAGGAAAAGAGAGGTAGTAGACTTCTCTTCTTCTTTCTCTCTATAATTTTCTCTCTCTAGAGTTTCAGTGAATTCGTAAGAAATAATGAAGGAATGAGCTTCTATTTATAGAAGAATGGACTGAATAGTAACTAAATCATGAATAGTCCAGATTGATTACTTTTAATCAGACGGTCCATACTGATTTACTATGCAGTATTTAATAAAACAAAATCTTTTAATAAAACAAAATCTTTTAAATAAAATATAATATATATTCTATTTATATTATATATTATATATTTATAAATTCACGGGTCATTACCCCCGTGATACTACCTGCCAATTCCCGTGAATTCCTTTCAAATTAACACACACACACACACACACATATATAATAATAATAATAATAATAATAATAATAATAATAATAATAATAATAATAATAATAATAATTGTACCCCTCCCTGCCAATTTTCAAACATTGCATATACATATATATAAATAATACCTATAGTACACCATCTTGTGACTACTCCTCCGCCAAAATCCACTATCAAATATATATATATATATATATATATATATATATATATATATATATATATATATATATATATGTCACTTCCCCCCCCCACAATCGTAATTATCTTATCTGATAAAATATTCATTAAGTTATTATTATCATATATTATAAGAGTATAATTTTATAAATTATAATTGTTTAAATAGTAAAACATGTGAAATAAATGAGGGAGTCCACATTTTGAATTTGAATTCTCTTTTTCAAAAGGTGTGTGCTGCATGATTTTCAAAACATAATGTGCATATAAATTTTGTCAGAAGTGGTGTGCTACCACTTTCCTATAAATAGGCTGCTTTAGTTAAACAATGAAACTCACACCAGAATTAGAAAATTCTCTCTCTATAATATTGAGTGTATTTCTTGTGAGCATAAGGATATTTGAAGTGTTCATATTAGTGCAAGATTTTCTCAACATAATCTTTGTTATTCTAGTCAGAACTACTTTCCTACTAAGGTAAAGGATATTATTTTTCTCGTAAAGAATGTTATTTTCTTTCAATACTCGTAAATGATATTATTTCCTTCCATACTCGTAAGGGATATCATTTTCTTTCATACTCCATATTTTGTAAGTGATATTATTTCGTCTCATATTCCTAAATTTAGATTTACTATAGTAAGTATTGCTTCTAAAATTCTTGAAATGATCAAAAATTTCTTAAGGATTGTGCTTCATCTAATACCATTTCACTGGAATATTGGTCTGAAATTTCGTATTAAATTTTAAATTTTTTCATGTCTGGGTACTATTCATAGGGTACTATTCATGGGCACTATTCATACGATATGATTTATACGGTACTATTCATGGGTACTGTTCACAACCGAATTTAATTTCTTTTCTTTGTCTAAGTCATCTTTTATGAATCTTATTCTTGAAATTGAATCCATGATATGGTCTTACTTGATTCATTCTTATTGTCATTATCATAATTCTCAAACTTAAATTATGTTGAAAGTTATCTTTGGCCCGTAGTGCAAAGATGAACTGTTGATTGATGAATATCTTTGGCCTGTAGTACAAATATGAATTGGTTATTGATATCTTTGGCCCGTAGTGCAAAGATGGACAGGTGTTTGGCATGATAATGACCATTGGTGATACAAACGATTATCTTTGGTCCGTAGTGCATAGATAATTCGTTGATTGGAAATAATTAATTGATGTTACGGGGATAAAATATTGATGATGGACTTTTAAATCATGGAGATAGTAGACATCATGCTCTACATGACTCTTCTAATGGATTATTGTTTTCACTGCAGTTGTTGATCTAAAACTTGTTATCTATTATATTCTATCAGGTTTGTCCCTGTTGAGGACTAAGGATAATTTTTTCTACACTATCTTAGTTATAATATTCTTTATTGGGCTAGTTGAGCTCACTCTTTTCCTTTTTGTTCCATTATTTTCTCAGGAGGCAAGAATATAACTGGGACTAGTCGTGGTGTGGAGTGATGGTTCAAGACGGTTAGTATAGCAATCCTCACTATTTTGTAAAATAGTGTATCAATAATTTTAATGAAGACTTTATTTGAGTTTGGATATTGTCTACAAGATAATATTTGTATTAAAACTCACAGTCTATGTGTTACTGTATTTTGCACGATAAATGTATAATTAAAGTTATATTTGAATTCTGTACCATGTATTTGGCGACTCAGAATGGGTTGTATGGACCTATTTTGGGGGCATCACATGTTTATTATCGTATTCATCGATGACATTATGGTGTATTCAGAGATGGAGAAAGAGCACACTGAACATCTAAAAATAGTGTTGGAGACATTGAGGAGGGAGAAGTTGTATGCAAAATTCTCCAAGTGTGAATTTTGGTTGTAGAGAGTGCAGTTTTTGGGTCACGTTATCGATAAGGATGGAGTTTCGGTGGATCCAAAAAAAGTAGAAGTGGTTATCAACTGGGAGCAGCCGAAGACGCTGACAGAGATCAAGAGTTTCTTTGGATTAAAAGGATAGTATCAGAAATTCATCCAGGATTTTTCAAAGATAGCATCGCCATTAACCAACCTAACTAGAAAGACGATGAAATTCGTTTGGACAAAGAAATGTGAGGAGAGTTTCATGGCGTTAAAGAAGAGGATCAGTCAAGCACCTGTGTTAGATTTACCAAATGACACAAGAGGATTTGTAATGTATAGTGATGCGTCACAAAAGGCTCTTGGTTGTGTACTGATGCAGCATGACAAGGTCATTACGTATGTTTCACGTCAGCTAAAGGACTATAAGAAGGGTTATCCGACTCATGAATTGAAGTTAGCAGCGGTAGTTTTTGCCTTGAAGATTTGGAGTCATTATTTCTATGGCAAGAAGTGTGAGATATATACGGATCACAAAAGTCTGAAGTATATCTCACATAGAAGGAGCTAAACACAAGGCAATGTCGATGGCTAGAATTGGTCAAAGATTATGATTGTGAGATTATGTACCATCTAGGTAAAGCAAATGTAGTGGCAGATGCCCTGGGTAGAAAAGACAGGAAGAAGTTACTGAAATTGACCATTCGAGAGGAGTTAGTGAAAGATTTTGAATGATCTGAATTGGAAATCAAGTATCCGATGGAAACCGACGATAAATTATTTACAATAGCAGCAATCTCGACCTTATTAGATAAGGTTAAAGAGGCACAAGAGAAGGACGAAGATTGCAAAAACAGCAAGAAGTGGTTAACTAAAGGCGATGAATTTAAATATAAGATTGATGGCACCGAATTGCTAATATTTAAAGGAAGAATTTGGGAATCGTCAGTACCAGAACTAAGAGAGGAGATTTTGCAAGAAGCGCACAGTACGAGGTACTCGATACACCCAGGAAGCACAAAGATATATTAAGATTTGCGTCAACACTTTTGGTGGCCAAACATGAAGAGAGAGGTTACGGAATGCGTTAGCAGATGTCAAACTTGTCAGAGAGTCAAGACAGAGCATCAACGACCGAGTGGATTACTACAGCCATTAGAAATTCTAGATTGGAAATAGGAGCACATTACGATGGATTTTGTGGTGGGACTTCCAGCAAATCTAAAAGGGCATAACGCCATATGGGTGATTATAGATCGTCTTACGAAGTTAGCTCCCTTTTTGCCGATTAAGATCATGTATAGTTTCGATCAGCTAGCCAAATTATATATCAAAGAAATTATCTCGAGACATGGAGTACCGGTACCTATTGTATCGGATAGAGATCCGTGATTCACATTAAACTTCTTGAAGAGTCTTCAAGAAAGAATGGGGATGCGGCTACGGATGAGCACCGCGTATCATCCACAGACCGATGGGAAAAATAAGAGAACGATTCAAAAAATTGAAGACATGATCAGAGCTTGTGTGATGTACTTCAAGGGTAGCTGGGAGAATCATCTTCCATTAGTAGAGTTCGCATACAATAATAGTTATCATGCCAGCATTAGAATGCCATCGTACGAAGCACTATATATTGGGAGAACACCCTTATATTGGGAGGAAGTTGGTGAACACAGGTTGTTGGGACCAGAATTAGTGTAGCAGACAGTAGAGATCATCAAGGTGATAAGAGCCCGGCTGGTAGGAGCTCAAGATCACCAGAAGAAGTATGTAGACTTACATCGTAAGAAGAGAGATTTTGAAGTGGGAAGCTATGCATTTTTGAAATTATCTCCTTGGAAAGGGAAGATAAGATTTGGAAAGAAAGGTAAGTTGAGTCCAAGATTTATTGGACCATTTGAGATCTTGAGGAAGATAGGCGAAGTAGCGTAAGAGGTGGCTCTACCTCCTGAACTGGAGCATATTCATAATGTGTTTCATGTGTCAGTCTTACTACCATATAAGCCTGACTACAAGCACATGGTATCATATGAACCAATTCAGGTCGAAAAAAAGACTTGTCGTACGAGGAAATTTCGGTAGAAATTTTAGATAGAAAAGAGCAGAAGTTACGAAATAAGGTTATACATTATGTAAAAGTTCTTTGCAGGAACCACAATGCTGAAGAAGCTACATGGGAACTCAAGGAAAAGATGACGGAAAATTATCCATATCTTTTTTAGTAATCTTATGTGTAATTCTGGGGACGAAATTCTGATAAGGGGGGAGGATGTAATAACCAGAAATTTCAAGTCACTTTATATGTATATACATTATTGATATTTAAAACTTTGTGCTATATATTGATTTAATATTTAATAACGTATGTGAAGTGGTGTATGGGTAAATATATATATATATATATATATATATATATATATATATATATATATATATATGTTGATATATTGATTTATAGATTTCATTAAAAAATAATAAAAGCTTCATAACATAATTATACATTAGGTGAGATAATTAAATAACCTAAGGGTTATGGTAATAATGAATAGTTAGTATTTAATATTTATACTAACTTAAGTGGATAATTTTATTATTGCAAGTGATTAATAATTTTAAACCTAATTATAGTAAACCTACTTAGGTTACAAGTTAAAGAGATATTTGTAAGTAATTAAGTTCCATAAGATTGGAAATAGAAACCCTAAATAAACAATTAGGGTAATATATATTAAAAATTTTAAACTATGTTTATTACATAGCCCAGAACAATTAAATTAGAAGCCCAAAAGAAATAAAATGTGAACCAATACTTAGCCCACTTGATTAAGGGTATTTTAGACTTTTGATTAATCAAATTTGTGCATTAAAATGAAAGCAAAATGGAGGGGATAATAGGACAAAGGTGACCGCCCCTTTTAGTCCTTTTAAGACAACAAAATTATGATAACCAAGTTCCTTAATTAGTAACTCTTAGATCAAATGTTTAGAGGAAGAAAATGAGCATATGTTCTCCTAGGGGTGAAACCCTAGTTTTCCTTCCACTAAATCTTGTGTAACTCAAGTTTTATAACTTAGATTTGTGATCCATCGAAGGGGGGAGCTAGATACATGAGTTAGCTAGTAAACCCAAGTCGTAGAACACAAATCCAATAGTTTTTAAAGCCTTGGGGGCTGTTTTCTCCAAAATAGTCCATGTATAGAACTTAAAGCCTTAAAACCCTAAAAAGCTACAGATAACGTTTTTCCTAATGTTTTTTTGGCCAGTTTTGAACCTTTTAAAAATCAAGGAAAAATCACATAGGTACCTTAAGAAGTTATCTACATGTAGGAAAAAGACTGGACACGTTTCGATGTGTGGTTTGTGTGTAATGGCTTTTACCGTAAAGGACTCCTAAATATTCTTACCCGGATTCCTCACTATGTATACCTTGGAAAAATCTAAAATTTTTACAGTATGTGTATATATCTTATGAGAGTGTACCTGAAAAGTTTCAAAATTTTCTGAGCACAAATCGATTTATGAAAAATGTAACAAGATTCAGAGGTTTTGAGTACTTTAAATATAGTGAATCACTTTCTAAAATTCCAAGAAAATTTGTGAATCATGGTTGGACCATATAATGTCCAGATCATGAAGATAATAATTTTCAGAACCTCTTTGCTATTTTTCATAATAATGTTATAGTTATGGTTAAAAGGAAATAAATGGTTATATGATGTCATAAATGAAAAAAAAATAAGATGTTAAAGCTTAGGTACTCCTATTATAGTGTAATCTGACCTATGTGAGGTATTTTGGTAATCTATTATGATAAATAATATTTATGACCTTTTATGGGTATTAAATAAGTTATTTAATAAAGGGTAAAACAATTAAAATAAATTGTTTATTTTTCTAATAACTTATTAAAATGTTAATATGATATTTGTAATATAAGTGTAGACACTTGAAATTTTGCATTCTTGTTACTAACCCTGCAGGAGAGCAAAGTCGTCTTCTAGAGATAACCCTACCCGGAGATAACCCCGGGATACTTAGTTTTCAATCTCGGAGATAACCCCGAGTGATTGGTTTCAATCCGGAGACAACCCCGGAGATTCTGGTTCCAACCTTGAGACAACCCCCGAGGAATGCGATCAAAAGTTCTAGAGATAACCCCAAAAAAGTTAATTCCAACCCCTTGAGACAACCCCGGACATTTAGTTCCAACCCCGGAGAAAACCCTGAGAGGTCAAGCACACCTCAGAGATAACCCTGAGGACATTTAGCATTTATAAGCATTCAATGTCGAGATAACCTGACGAGCAACAACTGCTACATCTGCGCAAAAGCCGGAGATAACCCCGGTTGGGGCAAAATCATCATTTTGAAACCTCAATGCCACATTCACGTCGTCTCAACACAAATCAATCCACACTGCATACAAAAGTGTCCCACAAGAACTATAGCTCAAATTCTGAGTGACAACTACACAAGACAGTACAACAGATAGACTTTGAAGACTTGAAGATCTGGTCATGGACCCATGTTATTGTGTAGATCTTGACAACAGCTTCCCAGAAAGGTACAACTCTCTTTTATTAGAAGCCCAGATTGAAAGAAATTAAGGTTCGAGCGGACAGCGCATAGCCAAAGTGCATGTACTTCTAGACGACGGGACCCACATGGCCCGGGCTGCCGCAGGTAGACCTGCGGCCATCTGGTCTTTAAATTTGGAATCTTGGCATCTCATTTGAAAAAAAAAAGAGAAAATGAGAGAAAATTATGTCCATTTCAGCCTGTTAACACTGCTAGAGTGCTCTAAACTGAGTGATTCTTCTTTCTAAACACTTGTAAGCTTGTGTTTTACAACATACTGAAGTTTAACCGGTGGAAACCGAGTTTTTAGACGTCAAAAGCTATCTGGAGTCTTCTTGGCAGCACACTATAAGATTGTTTAGGTTTTTAAGCTTTTTATTACTTCTATACATATATATCAACTAACGTTGAGAATCAATTAAATTATCATCGATCGTGGCTTTTATTGATTTTATATATATATATATATTATCAACTTTTATTTGATCCTAGATATAATATCTAGTGCATTTACAGCTTTATATACATATATATATATATATATATATATTTACATTCTTATGCGGCACAAATTCACTTAGATATATATATATATATATATATATATATATATTTCTTATCAACAACTAGAACAAACAACAACTTGGCTCGATACCATTAGTAGCGCAAAAGATGAAGTAGGAGATGCATACAAACACAATTAAATTAATAAATAAAAAGCAGATTTGATTAATGAAACTATGTACAAAACCTAAATTAATTAACTTACAACTTAGAACATTTCTTCGAGAAGTAGAGAAAGGGGTTTAGTAGGCTAATCGGTTTAGAAACTAAAGATTTATCTCGAGAGAGAGCTCGAGTCTTTCTAAGTTTCAAGTCTCGATGAACCAACCGAGCTTTTCCTTTTCTTTAATGCAAGAGGAAGAAACTATTACAATGGTAGGGTAAAGTAAAACATTTTACATAAGTGAAAACATGTTACTTAAGTAAAAGAGAAAGTAAAAGTAAAAGTAAACATAACTACTTTTGACTAAAAGCAAACACTTTAATTTGCTTTAGGAAAAGCGGGTAAATGACTTTGAATGATTGGGGCCTTACATAAGTATTGCAATTTGCTTTGATTGGAAGCGATTCCTTTGGTGAGTGGTACCCGAAGGAGAAATGGTGGCCGAGAACAGAACGGCCGAAATGACCGAAAAGGAACTAATGAACTTCGGTGAATGGATCCACGAGCATCCTGAAGGTTGATATGCCATAAGGATCATATTCCCCATCAACATCGGTGAATGGGGGTGACAGAATCACCACAGGAAGAAAGATTAGAAGCCTCTTCATGCAAAGCTTCATCAATTCTTTTATTGAGTACACGGGCAATTTTAGTAACTCTTTCTTGGTGCAATCTTTAAAATCTGAAATACTTGGAAACATGATGAACCCAAGGACTAACTGGATATTGACTTTGTGGCGGATTCGACTCCTTTTCTTTAATGGTAGGAGAACCAGGCCTTGTTGGGAGAGAGTGGGATCGAACAACGGAAATTCTGCTTGAACTGAGTGACTATTCTATCAATGTTGAATTTATCCCACCACTTAATGTAAAAGAGGTGAGACACTCGGGGAAGTGGATCATTAGGAATGCTGGTTACTGGAGAACCCGGAGGTGAGAGACAGTACTCCCATTTAAGAATCCAAGGAATTTTGTATTTACTGACGAATAAAAGAGTGGAAGGAACCCCTTCATTCAAAGGGATATGTTTATAATGGTTATTGAAATGATTTAATTGGACCTTTAAAGGGTCAGGAAGAAGATCATAACAAGATCCTAACCTATACCACCAAAGGACGAACCAATAGGAAATGGACTTTTGAATTTATGGTCAAATTGTATGAACCATGAATGGTGAGGGACTCATTACGATGAAGGAGGACCTTATACCGAACTTCAATGTAATCATAATAGCAAAATTGATGATCTTGACTAGAAAGGTTCATGAGATCGGAGGATTCTTCCCCAATCGAGATTTGAATAAAGCTGTTTAATATCATAGAATGATAAAAAGAACTTTTGATTTATCATTACGTGCATAAATGGGTTTGATGTTTCTTGACTTCGGTTTCTAGCAAAATATCCTTATAGTACACAAGGGACTTATAAGGGGCTAGAGAAATGGAAATGCCATCCGAGGGGAAAAAAGCTGGTGACGGCAAGTTCTTTGGGATCGATCTTTGGTTTCATCTTTGGGTTCAATATGGAATAAGTAACTTTCCCATCGAGCATATACTCGGCGGAGGAGAATGACTAGAAGGCCGAGGAATGAAGCCTTAGCGGGATTCTTGAATGGGTCAATCGAACGGGTTGGTAGCCAAAGCCGAATCAAGGCTTAGGCATGGTGCCAAGAATAGTGAATTTATTCTTGGTTTGAGCTGTAGGGTTAATCGGGTGAGGAACCATAGCTCCTGCAGGTTGATTAATTGGGCTGAAGGGGCGACTTCGAGACCCGCGTGAGGACGATGCTCCTCTAGTGCTCATTTATGAATGGTACTGTATTAATAAATTCTCTCGGTAAGAAAATCGAGGCCCGAATTGTTACTTCCTTTGATGTATTCAATTTCAAAATCAAAAATGCTTAATAGAGCTTGCCATCTAGCGAAAAAAGAATGCTTAGAGGCTAGATTTTCAACATCCTTTTCTAATATATATTTTCTTTGACTTACAATCTATCTGAACTAAGAATTTTGGTTTAATAAATCATTTTGAAATTTAGAAATACATAATACTAATGAAAGTATTTCTTTTTTAATAGTCTTTGTAATTTAATTGCGTAGTATTCCATGCACTTAATGAAAAGCGAACAATTTGTTACGAAGAATTAGGTGTTAATTTTTGTTTGAGAATGCCTCAAAAGCCAATATCGGCGTCGGTTTCAACAATTTTAAACGTTTGAATCATTGGAAATGCCAAGACGAGGCAATGCCTTGACGTATTTTTTAACTTGTTGGGCGACGGAAGTATGAATGTCGATCAAGGCGGAGGATTATCCTATGAAAAGCGGCGAAAAAGAGGTTTGCAGATCTTCCCGAGATTCTTGTAAAACTTGCCAATGTAATTGAATGAGCCAAGAAACCTCTGCGGTTGGGTTTTATTGGTTATCTTATCGGAAACTTGTCGTGTGAATTGAATAGCTCGTTCGATATGGGCTGGACTTGTCCTCTAAAGATATTAAGACCAAGAAACCTTATTCGGACTGAAACAGTTTGCATTTGGAAGGTGAAAGAACTAGACCATTATCTTTAAGCATCTTGAAGAAAGATTTCAAGTGTTTAATGTGTTCTTCAATGGTCAATGAAAAAAAAAAGGATATCGTCAATATAGACTACAATAAAATGACTAAAAGGGTTTAATATATCATTGAGAATATTTTGAAATTCACTTGGGGCATTTTTGGGCCAAATGCTGGACATTCCATTAAATAATGTCCGAATGGAGTGGTGAATGCGATTTTATAACTATCGTTAGGATGAATGGCAATTTGCGAAAAGCGGATTTAAGGTCGAATTCTTTGAAAATAGTGGCATTACTTAATCTATTGACTAGGTCGTCTTTATTGGGAAGGGGGTTTCTAATCCATTCCAAACTTTGGTTCATGGTTTATAATTGATGACTAGGCGAGGAACTCCTCTTTCTTTCTCTGCTTCATTGTTTACGTAAAAAGCAAGGCAAGACCAGGGAGATTTACTGGGTTTAATAAGACCTTTACTAAGGAGATCATTGATTTCCTTCTTGCATAATTCCATTTGTTCGCGATTCATCTGAATAGGCCTAGCCTTAGTAGGAATTAAATGTTCTTTAAATTCCTTTGCATAAGGGAGCCTAACCATATGCTTCTTCCTATACCAAAAGGCATTGGGAGAATCAGAACAAAGGTTATTTTTTAAATATGTTTTTAATTCTTCAATTTTTTCTTGAACTCTTTTATTAAGAAGCTGCTCTTCAATTCTTTTATATTTAACTTCTTCTTTTAAGAAATTTAAATGTGTGATTTTACAATTGAGTAGATTTATTGATTTTGAGATGGATTCTTCTTGAATAAATTTTAAATCTCTTTCTTTTGGTTTAATAAGAAATTTAAATGTTATTTTCTTACCTAAGTGTCTACAGCTTAGGCCTTCGTTATTAGTAGTAAATGGGTAAAGTAGATATATAAATGGTAATCCTAAAATGACTTTATCGGTGAGGTTGCGGATCAAAACAAATGATGTTTTGAAACACATATTATCTTGACAGATATGTACTTTTGGTAATTTATATTTAATTTCCATTTGACTGCCATTAGCTGAATTTAATCTTTCACTGGTTTTCTTAAAATATTTGGTTGGGATTAAGCCTTCTTGTATGCAGTTCAAATCTGCACCTGTGTCAACTAGAGCAGAAAGCCGTATAGAGAAGCTTTTATCAACAACCAGGTTAACTGAGATGTACCATTTTTGAATGGTGATGTCTTTAATTCTTTTAAGTGTGAGACCTTGAACAAAAAGATCAGGATCATTTTTAACGCCAGAAGATTCAGGTTCATCATCATTACTGGATGAGGAATCGTTAACCTGAAGACCAGATCTTTTATCTTCAAAATCCTTTTTTAAATGAGAAACTTCTAATTTGAGATTAGTAATTTCTTTTTTAAGTTTATTAACTTCTAGATTCAATTCTGGGAGGGTGACTTCTTTAATCGGAGTTTTAAATCTTTCCAATGTTTTATTAAGGCTAAAAATTGGTTTTTCTTTGGCTTTAATGAATTTTTCATTATTATCCTTAGTTAACAGATCTTTTAATTGTTTGGTGTACTGAGCTTTTAGTTTAGGATCAGTAATTTTACTGATTAGATCAATTAATAAAGAACTTTCTTCATCATCTTTGTTAATGACATTAATTCTTTTAGTGCAACACTGTTCATTACAATTGTCGGTATGAAATAGTGACTTCTTCACCGTATCAACTTGCTAGATGTGTTATTGCTTTTATTACTAGAGGAACTAGAAGAATATTCATTATTACTGTCATTATTTTCTATTCGCATAAGTTCTAAGATTTGCTCAGTGTCTTCACTAGAAATGTTTAACCGATTTAATTTTTGTTTTATTTTACATTCATTTTATAATGACCCTTTTGCCCACAATTGTGGCAAATAACTTTACTCTTATCATATTTTTTAGACTTAGATTTTTAACATTCTTTTTACTAGTAGTTTTGGGCTTATTATAATAAATGTCTTGATTCTTATTTTCATAGTAACGACGCTTTCTTTTATGATGGTTAGTAATTTTGTGAGATTCATATGTTTATGCCTTGGCTTCCTTACGGAGGGAGCAACCGGGGTAAACCATATTGTTCACAAAAAGTGCCTAATTCATATTTAGCTTTCTTCTTATCTTTACTAGCTTGTTTGGCTAATTTGAAATCAATACACATTTTAATCCAATTTTTGAATGTGACTTATTATATCACCGTAGGTTAAGTTATCATAATCAATGTAGCCCAGATTTTTACCCAATTCTTCACGAACCTTATGGGCAAATAAAGAGGGTAAACCGTTGATGAATTTTTCTTTCCAGAAAGGTTTATTCTTGTCATTCTTGTGACATAACTCTAGGCGTAAAAACATCTTTGTACCACCTAAAGTCACTTAGAGTGGGACAAGTGAGATTATAACGATCGTGAATTCTTTACATTTATATTCTTTGGGAGTGCCAATGAAGTGTTTTATTATTGTAAATATAAGTGTATTAACTCCATCAGGTGGACCGATGCCAATATCCTCATTGAAGATAGGGTTGCCATCATCATCCAGCTGGACGGCATGGATTATTGATATTCTAGTATCTTCAGTGAGATGTTTTTCCCACCAAGATCTGAGAATACCAGTGAATCCACTAACAATTAATTCAACAATATCTGGTTGAGATAGGTTGTTGAATTTGGTAATGTAACTGTTTGCCACCATGGACATATGGTTCAATTTATTTAAAATTTCCTGTTCACTAAATCCATCAATGTTCCATTCGTAAATTTTATTAGATGAAACTGAGAATTGTTTATCTAGGTTTCTCTCTTCGAACTGTAAGTCCGGAGGAGTAGGTCTAGAGTACCAATTCCTAGTTATACTGGTGTTTTTAACTGTTAATTTGTTAAGCTGATCATTTAAATCTGGTATTGAATCAGAATCAGAAATATCTGATTGATAACTGCTTTCAACATCAGTTTTAACTTGATCAATCGCGGCAATAGTACCACTTGTACCAGGTTCATTTTTAAGTTTTTTGAATAACTTATCAATGGATTTAACTAAATTATTGTCATCAGATGGTAATCCTAACTTGTGTCTATTTTCTGGTAACTTTATTAAAGGATGTTCAATTTTTAAATCTGGTTTTTTATGATAGATTCTTCAAACTTTTCCTCAATCCTATCTAGCTGTTTTCCAACGGTTGCTAGATATTGATTACTAAAGTTTAATTGTTCAATAATTTTTTTATCATTGTTATTAGCATCAGAAATTTTAAATGGGCTGGCAACAACAGACGTATTTTTAACTGAGATTAGAACTGTTTCCAACGGAGGATGACTAGAGGAAACTTTTGACTTATCTTCTTTAATCCACTGTGTTTTGGTAATCACATTACATTTACTTTGAAATTGTTCATACCAATCATAAAATGAAATATTCATTCTTTCATTTTTAATAAATCTTTTCCATCTGTTTATTATTTTTTCACGCTCCTTTTCTGTGGGGTGATTGGATCTAAATAGATGTCTTTTTTCTTTATTAGATTTAGCATTAAAATCTTTTACTAGATTATCCCAATCTAAAACGAACTCCTTTTTGATGACTCTTAATTGATTATTAATGGGGATATCAAAATCTGATTGAGTTGGCATCACAGAAGAAGCGGGAGAAGAAGAACTTTCCTCTTCAACAAAATCTCTATGATCATAACAAGGATGACTAGCTTGACCTTGATTAAGAACGCCTTTTAACTTAACATTTTTGATTGAAGGATTACTGAGTACTTCAGTGTCTCTTCTAGTATGGATAAGCAAGGGGTTTGAAGAACCTGAAATGTCTTCAATAATTATTGGTGTCTTAAATGCGTTCAAAACTAATTTTAACAGTTCCATCGAAAAATTGTTGAATATTTTCAATATTTAATAAATTATTGACTATGGGTTTTGTTGGGGTAATTCATTAGGTAGAGTCCACTTGGTAGGGAAGTGTAATATCCTTCCAAGAGAATTGTTCTTGAAACTTGAATATTAGCATCGATGGTAGTAGAGCTTTGAATTAAAAGCTGTTAAATCTTTAGGGCTTTTATTTAAGGCATGAACATTTAAGTTTGTTTTCATTGTTTTATAATAAATCCTATAAATTAAAGCAATAAGTGAGAACCCTCAATCATATGAGTGATTTCACACAAGTTTTAATATTTAATGTTAAAGCTTTTAATAAATCTTTGATCACTAAGACTTAGGGTGAAATCGGAAAGCAATTAAAATGGACAGTCCATTGTGCAAACTTGATTCCATAGCACCTATTATCTTTGGGGTGATAATTCAAAATCGAGCATCTCTTAGGCGAGAGATAGATGCATGAGTTAATTCCTTTAATGTTTAATGGTTTTCTTGCAACTTGAATTAATCCAACATGAATAAAATTGTAACCCTTTTTCCTATGTTTTTAATAACATCGAGGTCGAAAGACTACAATTTTCATATTCTTTATTAATGGCGTAAACTTTCTCAACTGTTTTGACATTATAATCAGTTTTAAAATTATCTAGAAATGTTGGCTGATAAATTTCTTTTGGGGACACTCTTGGTATATTCCAATTGTGTAAGGCTTGACTAATATTTTCATAACTGTGAGATTCTTGGTTAACTATGTCTGGAACAGAGGGTAAAGTTGACCTTTGACTAGTTGAAGAGTTAGATCTAAATAACCTATTCATAATACTAGTTTCAAAACAAAATTTCACTCTTTATCTTCCATACAGACCCTCTTACCTTGAGTAGACTCATACCCTAACCTAATACCCGAAACTGCTCACACAAGAGACTTACCTGGGTAGACACGGAGAAGGGTGGACTACAGTAAGTTAGGTGACTTCTGACAAAGGAAAGAAGATGTTCTGAAAATAGTATAAACGAAAGATTATAAATTTCTTATCAACAACTAGAACAAACAACAACTTGGCTCTGATACCATTTGGGGGCGGAAGCAGATATACAAAAGATATATATATACAAAAGATATATATATATATATATATATATATATGGTCCGGATCCTGTAAGGGCTCCCTCACGCTACTAAAATGCACATCTTTTTTTTTTGCTTTTTTTAAAAAAAACAACTAAAAAAAAGTTTAATATTTTATGGAACAAGAATTTTTTGCATAATACAGTGTTTTGGGTGTGATTTTAAGAAAGTAATGGAGCCCTTACCTGATCCTCTCTATATATATATATATATATATATATATATATATATATATATATATATATATATATATATAAAGG
This sequence comes from Panax ginseng, assembly GCA_020205605.1. NCBI lineage: Eukaryota > Viridiplantae > Streptophyta > Magnoliopsida > Apiales > Araliaceae > Panax > Panax ginseng. The sequence continues at coordinate 46,806,012 of CM035137.1, forward strand.
CAAAGCTACAAAAAAGCCCCGATGTTTACGGATGTCCCACTTCCACCTTAAACTAAATTTTTTTTCAAAAGTACTCTTAACGTTTCAAAAGCGTCACCCGTGCCCTTGCAGCTAATGAGAAGACAAACGGGTTAAAATGTTATGACGTGGCAGGCTTAAAGGTTCAAAAATGTCCCTGATGTTTATACGGATGTCCCACTTCCACCCTAAACTAATTAGAATATTATCATATAAAACATATTCTAAATAAAATAATATATATCATTTAATCAAAACAAAAAATACTAAAATTCAAAATAAAAAAACATAATTACATATTTACATCATTTAATCAAAATAATAAAATTCAAATTATTTTGTTAACTAATCAAAACAACTAATTAAATAAAGTAAGTTGTATAACATAGTTACATCATTTAATTAAAATACTAAAATTTAAAACATAACATATTTACATCAAATACTAATTAAAAAATATTAAAATAATAATTAAAAAAATATTAAATACTAAAAAATCAAATTAAAAAAGTAGTAAAATTCAAATTATTTTGTTAATTAATCAAAACAACAAAAATTCAAATGACATCATTAAAATACTAAAATCATAATACTAAATACTAATTGATATAAAAATTTTAAATTACTAAAATCATAATACTAAATAATGTTTTTAAATTACTAAAATATTAAAATACTCCAGTTTTAAAATTGATAATACTAAAATATTTTAAATTGATATAATTTTAAAATTAATATTAAAAATTAATAAATTATTCTTAATACTCTACTTTTGAATTTTAAAAATATTATTTAGTATTGAATTTTAAAATAATCATAATACTCCAGCTTTTAAAAATACTAATTGATATAAAATACTAATTGATATAAAATAACATTAAAATACTAATTGATATAAAATAAGCGTTAAAATACTAATTGATATAAAATACTAATTGATATACAATAACGTTAAAATACTAATTGATATAAAATACTAGTTAGTATTAAATAACGTTAATATTTTTATATCTTTTAGTTTTAAATAACGTCATCAATTTATATTTTTTTGTTTTGATTAAATGATATATATTATTTTATTTAGAATATGTTTTATATGATAATATTTTAATTAGTTTAGGGTGAAAGTGGGACATCCGTATAAACATCAGGAACATTTTTGAACCTTTAAGTTTGCCACATCATCACATTTTAACCCCGTTTGTCTTCTGTTAACGGCAGGAGCACGGGTGACCTGCTTTTTGAAACGTTAAGGTTACTTTTGGAAAAAAAATTAGTTTAGGGTCGAAGTGGTACATCCGTGTAAACATCAGGGGCTTTTTTGCACCTTTGCCCTATATATACATATATATATACCGCCTTTATGTAAATATCTACTTTATTCGCTTTCATAATGTAAATATTTAGTTTTCAGCCTGCGGGCTAGATTTGCCACAATCTGGCTATTTCTAACTTTAACCGGTTCATAGTGACTAAACTAGAATTGTTGAAGCTGGAATGGTTTAGATTTACTCAAATCTAGTTCTTTTTCTAGATTTTGCACATGTTTCTTTTTCATGTGAGCATATGAATCATGTGATCACAGATTCAGCTTCTGAATCTAGATTCGGTTCCCGTGATGGACATTTTGCAGCTGCAGCCAGCTTGTAAATTATTTACGGTGTCTGAATATCCTAAGATGGCTCTCATGCCCACAAAGAGTTCGGCACTACTATGTATCTTATTTTCTCGAAGATGTCTCGTATCTCGAAAATAAAACCAACCAAGCAGAACACATAATAAAATGGAAGTATCAAAGGCCTCAATTACTATTGAGCACAAGGGTTTGAAATATAAGTGTAGACAATTGAAATTTTGCATTCCTGTTACTAACCATGCAGGAGAGCAAAGTCGTCTTCTAGAGATAACCCTACCCGGAGATAACCCCGGGATACTTAGTTTTCAATCTCGAAGATAACCCCGAGTGATTCAGTTTCAATCCCGGAGACAACCCCGAGAGATTCAGTTCCAACCTTGGAGACAACCCCGAGGAATGCAGTCAAAGTTCTAGAGATAACCCCGAAAAAGTTAATTCCAACCCCGGAGACAACCCCGGGACATTTAGTTCCAACCCCGGAGAAAACCCTGAGTGGTCAAGCACACCTCAGAGATAACCCTGAGGACATTTAGCATTTATAGCAGCCCAATGTCAGAGATAACCCTGAGCAACGACTGCTACATCTGCGCAAAAGCCGGAGATAACCCCGGTTGGGGAAAAATCATCATTTTGAAACCTCAATGCCACATTCACGTCGTCTCAACACAAATCAATCCACACTGCATACAAAAGTGTCCCACAAGAACTATAGCTCAAATCCTGAGTGACAACTACACAAGACAGTACAACAGATAGACTTTGAAGACTTGAAGATCTGGTCATGGACACATGTTATTGTGTAGCTCTCGATAACAGCTTCCCAGAAAGGTACAACTCTCCTTTATTAGAAGCCCAGATTGAAAGAAATTAAGGTTCGAGCGGACAGCGCATAGCCAAAGTGCATGTACTTCTAGACGACGGGACCCATATGGCCCAGGCTGTCGCAGGTAGACCTGCGGTTTCCGCCGGTAGACCTGCGGCCATCTGGTCTTTAAATTTGGAATCTTGGCATCTCATTTGAAAAAAAAAGTGAAAATGAGAGAAAACTATGTCCATTTCAGCCTGTTAACACTGCTAGAGTGCTCTAAACTAAGTGATTCTTCTTTCTAAACACTTGTAAGCTTGTGTTTTACAACATACTGAAGTTTAACCGGTGGAAACCGAGTTTTTAGACCTCGAAAGCTATCTGAAGTCTTCTTGGCAGCCCACTATAAGATTTTTTAGGTTTTTTAGCTTTTTATTACTTCTATACAGATATATCAACTAACGTTGAGAATCGCGTTGTGTGGGTATGCCCGGATCATCGATCCGTGGCTTTTTATTGATTTTATATATATATATATATATTATCGAACTCTGTTTCGATTGAGCCTAGATATAATATCTAGTGCATTTACAGTTTTATATACATATATATATTTACATTATTGTCTGGCCTGGAGTTCACTTCGTGGCCTTTTACTGCTTATATATATATGGTCCGGATCCTGTAAGGGCTCACTCACGCTACTAAAATGCACATCTTTTTTTTTTTTTGCTTTTTTTAAAAAAAACAACTAAAAAAAGTTTAATATTTTATGGAACATGAATTTTTGCATAATACTGATGTTTTGGGTGTGATTTTAAAAAAGTAATGGAGCCCTTACACGATCCTCTCTGTATATATATATATATATATATATATATATATATATATATATATATATATATATATATATATATATATATATAAAGCTACAAAAAAAAGCCCTGATGTTTACGGATGTCCCACTTCCACCCTAAACTAATTTTTTTTTTTTTTCAAAAGTACCCTTAACGTTTCAAAAGCGAATCACCCATGCCCTTGCCGTTAACAGAAGATAAACGGGGTTAAAATGTTATGACGTGGCGTGCTTAAAGGTTCATAAATATCCACGATGTTTATACGGATGTCGCACTTCCACCTAAACTAATTAGAATATTATCATATAAAACATATTCTAAATAAAATAATATATATCATTTAATCAAAACAAAAAATACTAAAATTCAAAATAAAAAAACATAATTACATATTTACATCATTTAATCAAAATAATAAAATTCAAATTATTTTGTTAACTAATCAAAACAAATTTAATTAAATAAAGTAAGTTGTATAACATAGTTACATCATTTAATCAAAATACTAAAATTCAAAACATAACATATTTACATCAAATACTAATTAAAAAATATTAAAACACTAATTAAAAAAAATATTAAATACTATAAAATCAAATTAAAAAATACTAAAATTTAAATTATTTTGTTAATTAATCAAAACAACAAAAATTCAAATTACATCATTAAAATACTAAAATCATAATACTAAATACTAATTGATATAAAATTTTTAAATTACTAAAATCATAATACTAAATAATGTTTTTAAATTACTAAAATATTAAAATACTCCAGTTTAAAATTGATAATACTAAAATATTTTTAAATTGATATAATTTTAAAAATTAATATTAAAATTAATAAATTAATCATAATACTCCAGTTTTGAATTTTAAAAATATTATTTAGTTTTGAATTTTAAAATAATCATAATACTCCAGTTTTAAAATACTAATTGATATAAAATAACGTTAAAATACTAATTGATATAATATAACGTTAAAATACTAATTGATATAAAATACTAATTGATATAAAATAACGTTAAAATACTAATTGATAAAAAAATACTAATTAGTATTAAATAACGTTAATATTTTTATATCTTTTAGTTTTAAATAACGTCATCAATTTATATTTTTTTGTTTTGATTAAATGATATATATTATTTTATTTAGAATATGTTTTATATGATAATATTTTAATTAGTTTAGGGTGGAAGTGGGACATCCGTATAAACATCAGGGACATTTTTGAACCTTTAAGTTTTCCACATCATCACATTTTAACCCCGTTTGTCTTCTGTTAACGGCAGGGGCACGGGTGACCTGCTTTTTGAAACGTTAAGGGTACTTTTGGAAAAAAAATTAGTTTAGGGTCGAAGTGGGACATCCGTGTAAACATCGAGGGCTTTTTGCACCTTGAACTATATATATATATATATATATATATATATATATATATATATATATATATATATATATATATATACCACCTTTATGTAAATATCTACTTTATTCGCTTTCATAATGTAAATATTTAGTTTTTATCCTGCAGGCTAGATTTGCCACAATCTGGCTATTTCTAACTTTAACCGGTTCATAGTGACTAAACTAGAATTGTTGAAGCTGGAATGGTTTAGATTTACTCAAATCTAGTTCTTTTTCTAGCTTTTGCACATGTTTCTTTTTCATATGAGCATAGGAATCATGTGATCACATATTCAGCTTCTGAATCTAGATTCGGTTCCCGTGATGGACATTTTGCAGCTGCAGCCAGCTTGTAAATTATTTACGGTGTCTGAATATCCTTAGATGGCTTTCATGCCCACAAAGAGTTCGGCACTACTATGTATCTTATTTTCTCGAAGATGCCTCGTATCTCAAAAATAAAACTAACCAAGCAGAACACATAATAAAATGGAAGTATCAAAGGCCTCAGTTACTATTGAACACAAGGTTTTGAAATATAAGTGTAGACACTTGAAATTTTGCATTCCTGTTACTAACCCTGTAGGAGAGCAAAGTCGTCTTCTAGAGATAACCCTACCCAGAGATAACCCCGGGATACTTAGTTTTCAATCTCGGAGATAACCCCGAGTGATTCAGTTTCAATCCCGGAGACAACCCCGGGAGATTCAGTTCCAACCTTGGAGACAACCCCGAGGAATGCAGTCAAAGTTCTAGAGATAACCCCGGAAAAGTTAATTCCAACCCCGGAGACAACCCCGGGACATTTAGTTCCAACCCCGGAGAAAACCCTGAGTGGTCAAGCACACCTCAGAGATAACCCTGAGGACATTTAGCATTTATAGCAGCCCAATGTCAGAGATAACCCTGAGCAACAACTGCTACATCTGCGCAAAAGTCGGAGATAACCCCGGTTGGGGCAAAATCATAATTTTGAAATCTCAATGCCACATTCACGTCATCTCAACACAAATCAATCCACACTGCATACAAAAGTGTCCCACAAGAACTATAGCTCAAATCCTGAGTGACAACTACACAAGACAGTACAACAGATAGACTTTGAAGACTTGAAGATCTGGTTATGGACCCATGTTATTGTGTAGCTCTCGACAACAACTTCCCAGAAAGGTACAACTCTCCTTTATTAGAAGCCCAGATTGAAAGAAATTAAGGTTCGAGCGGACAGCGCATAGCCAAAGTGCATGTATTTGTAGACGATGGGACCCACATGGCAAGACTCATGAATGAACTGCTGACCATCTGGTCTTTAAATTTGGAATCTTGGCATCTCATTTGAAAAAAAAAGAAAGGAGAAAACTATGTCCATTTCATTTCTTAACAACTTCTAGAGTGCTCTAAACTGAGTGATTCTTCTTTCTAAATACTTGTAAGCTTGTGTTTTACAACATACTGAAGTTTAACCGGTGGAAACCGAGTTTTTAGACGTCAAAAGCTATATGAAGTCTTCTTGGCAGCCCACTATAAGATTTTTTAGGTTTTTAAGCTTTTTATTACTTCTATACATATATATCAACTAACGTTGAGAATCGCGTTGTGTGGGTATGCCCTGGATCATCGATCCGTGGCTTTTTTATTATTATATATATATATATATATATATATATATATATATATATATATATATATATATATATATCGAACTCTGTTTTGATTGAGCCTAGATATAATATCTAGTACATTTACGATTTATATACATATATATATATTTACATTCTTGTATCTGCTTGGAGTTCACTTATTGGCCTTTTACATATTATATATATATATATATATATATATATATATATATATATATATATATATATATAGTCCGGATCCTGTAAGGGCTCCCACACGCTACTAAAATGCACATCTTTTTTTTTGCTTTTTTTTAAAAAAACAACTAAAAAAAAGTTTAATATTTTATGGAACAGGAATTTTTTGCATAATACAGTGTTTTGGGTGTGATTTTAAGAAAGTAATGGAGCCACTTACACCGATCCTCTCTCTATATATATATATATATAGGCAAAGCTACAAAAAAAGCCCGATGTTTACGGATGTCCCACTTCCACCTAAACTAATTTTTTTTCAAAAGTACCCTTAACGTTTCAAAAAGCAGGTCATCCGTGCCCTTGCCGTTAACAGAAGACAAACGGGGTTAAAATGTTATGACGTGGCAGGCTTAAAGGTTCAAAAATATCCCTGATGTTTATACGGATGTCCCACTTTCACCCTAAACTAATTAGAATATTATCATATAAAACATATTCTAAATAAAATAATATATATCATTTAATCAAAACAAAAAATACTAAAATTCAAAAAAAAACATAATTACATATTTACATCATTTAATCAAAATAATAAAATTCAAATTATTTTGTTAACTAATCAAAACAACTAATTAAATAAAGTAAGTTGTATATCATAGTTGTATAACATATTTACATCATTTAATCAAAATACTAAAATTCAAAACATAACATATTTACATCAAATACTAATTAAAAAAATATTAAAACACTAATTAAAAATATATTAAATACTAAAAAAATCAAATTAAAAAATACTAAAATTCAAATTATTTTGTTAATTAATCAAAATAACAAAAATTCAAATTACATCATTAAAATACTAAAATCATAATACTAAATACTAATTGATATAAAAAAATTTTAAATTACTAAAATCATAATACTAAATAATGTTTTTAAATTACTAAAATATTAAAATACTCCAGGTTTAAAAATTGATAATACTAAAATATTTTTAAATTGATATAATTTTAAAAATTAATATTAAAATTAATAAATTAATCATAATACTCCAGTTTTGAATTTTAAAAATATTATTTAGTTTTGAATTTTAAAATAATCATAATACTCAGCTTTAAAAATACTAATTGATATAAAATACTAATTGATATAAAATAACGTTAAAATACTAATTGATATAAAATAACGTTAAAATACTAATTGATATAAAATACTAATTGATATAAAATAACGTTAAAATACTAATTGATATAAAATACTAATTGATATAAAATAACGTTAATATTTTTATATCTTTTAGTTTTAAATAACGTCATCAATTTATATTTTTTTGTTTTGATTAAATGATATATATTATTTTATTTAGAATATGTTTTATATGATAATATTTTAATTAGTTTAGGGTGGAAGTGGGACATCCGTATAAACATCAGGGACATTTTTGAACCTTTAAGTTTGCCACATCATCACATTTTAACCTCGTTTGTCTTCTGTTAACGGCAAGGGCACGGGTGACCTGCTTTTTGAAACGTTAAGGGTACTTTTGGAAAAAAAATTAGTTTAAGGTCGAAGTGGGACATCCGTGTAAACATCAGGGGCTTTTTTGCACTTTTGAACTATATATATATATATATATATATACCGCCTTTATGTAAATATCTACTTTATTCGCTTTCATAATGTAAATATTTAGTTTTCAGCCTACGGGCTAGATTTGCCACAATCTGGCTATTTCTAACTTTAACCGGTTCATAGTGACTAAACTAGAATTGTTGAAGCTGGAATGGTTTAGATTTACTCAAATCTAGTTCTTTTTCTAGCTTTTGCACATGTTTCTTTTTCATGTGAGCATAGGAATCATGTGATCACATATTCAGCTTCTGATTCTAGATTCGGTTCCCGTGATGGACATTTTGCAGCTGCAGCTAGCTTGTAAATTATTTACAGTGTCTGAATATCTCTAGATGGCTCTCATGCCCACAAAGAGTTCGGCACTGCTATGTATCTTATTTTCTCGAAGATGCCTCGTATCTCGAAAATAAAACCAACCAAGCAGAACACATAATAAAATGGAAGTATCAAAGGCCTCAATTACTATTGAGCACAAGGGTTTGAAAAACCTGTTTTACAAAACTTAACTATTATATCTTGTGAGACCCCGAATTTTATGAAATAAAAGTATTCAATTTTTCTATTTTGGTGAATAGTTAAATTGATAAAAGTTTAAAGTTAAGGGTGACATTTGAAAATTTTTTCAAGTAAGCAAGTTGTCATAAAATAATCGGTTGGTAAAATACGGCGTGGTTGCATAGTAGCAGCACGGTATTGATTATTAATGCTTACGTGAGAAGTCACTCAGTTTGATTCAATTATTGTCGATATTTTATATATTATTAAATCAATAATTGAGATAACAAAGTTATTAATATTATTATTTGCAATATTAACGATGTCTAGAAGTTCTACCAATGAAAGGTTTGGTCACCTAATTGCGCGCCAATAGGGAGAAATCCTTATTGGAAAGCCCCTTCTTTCTTGGGAACGTCCTAGTCGATTAATAGTGTGAATTATAATAATGATGATGAAGTTTTGTTTTATTAGTATTATTAATGTAATAAAACAAAAAAGCTTTTTATATAAAACAGAATACTTTTATAAAGTTATTCGTTTTATTAGACTATAAATAGAATATATTATATTCTATTATGCATAGTGTTTTGCATAGTAAAATCTTTTTATATAAAATGAATACTTTTATAAAGTTATTTTTTTATTAGACATTAATTAGATTATATTATATTTTATTATGCATAGGTTTTGTATAGTGCACATATAGTGTTTTGCATAGTAAAATCTTTTAATATAAAATAGAATACTTTTATAAAGTTATTAGTTTTATTAGATTATAAATAGAATATATTATATTTTATTTAAAAGATTTTGTTTTATTAGAATATTTTATAGTAAACCAATGCGGATAGTCTGTTTAAAAAGTAAATCAATCTGGACCATTCGGGAATTAGTTACTATTCAGGTCCATTCTCCTATAAATAGAAGCTCATTCCTTCATTATTTCTTACGAATTCATTGAAACTCTAGAGAGAGAAACTATAGAGAGAAAGAAGAAAAGTATTCTGCTACTTCACTACTTCTATATCTAGTTTGTTCTAAGGTAAGGGATATTGTTTGTTGTACTTGTAAGGGGTATTATTTCTTTCGTATTAATGAAGAGAACTTCTGTTATTCCATTCTTTATTATTCTGTTGGAATAACCTGCATACGCGGACTACCCTATACATGGTGAAATTCTTCTATTATTTCAGTCCTTATTATTATGTTGGAATAACTTGTGTATGCGAAGTACTGCATACATGGTGAAATTCTTCTATTATTTCATTCTTTATTATTACATCGAATATTTTTGTACGTGTGTTTACGCATGACTGGTTCCATTATTTATTATTACATTTGGAATATCACAGCTGGTCTGCAAGAATTACACGACTGGTTCCGTTCTTTATTATTACATTGAGAATAACTTTTGTCTATCTTGATCTATCGCATGCATGGTGAATTCTTGATTATTCCATTTTTATTATTACATTGGAATAACATGTCTATGTGGATTACCACATGCATGGTGAATGATCCTTTGTATTCATTCCTTATTAAATTGTGGAAATGATCTGTTTACGTGGATTATGATGAAAGTCATAATAAAAGTATTGGACTGATGAAAATCATGGGTATATGTAGTATTAGTAACTGTTATAATAAGTTATGTTGATTATTATGTGAAAACATGAAAGTTTCTTAGAAATCACAAAGGGTTGAAAATCAGATTTTGGTGAAAATGGAATATGAAATTCAATTGACCATATCTCCTATTATATTTAGAATTTTTGAGTGTGGTCAAATTCCAGAGTTAGATCTATGAGTTTTCTAACTTATCCAAGTGGAATCACTGGAAAAGGTGTTGTAGATTTTTATGTGGACTGATTTTAGCAAAGGAGTTAAAAACTGCAAAACACCAAAAAGGCTACTGCCCAGAAGTTTAAAAGGCCTGTTTCAGCCACTTAATTTGTGAGAAAATTTTGACCTTTTGGGATATAAAAATATATGGTATAAAGTACCTCTTGTCCAAAAATGAGCCCATTCCGACTTAAAATGAGCAAGTTATGACCATTTTAATATTTAGGTTTTTCCGACGAAAAAAGAAATAACCGGAGTACTATAACCTCGATGACCATGAAATTTAAACTGGAAGATCACGTTAACATGTGTATGATCCTGCCAAGATTTGGGAATTTCTGGAGTTAAACTTGAGGTAGTTAACTTTTTAAGGAATTAATTAGAAATTGATTTATGAAAAATAGTAAATGAATTTTAAAAATTCCGAGAAAAATATATATGTTCAATATGGGACTATATTCTGCTAAATCCCAGAAAAGAAATATTTTTGGGACTGATTTCGTATTTTTTATGAAAATGCACTAGTTATGAGTATATGAGTTAAATATGTTATGTGAAGTTGAAAGGTGGAAAATAGGATTTTATGGCTTGGGAATCCTATATAGGGTATATGCAGATTTTTGATAAGGGATTTGATCATTGGTGATGAAATCTTATGAGTATGGCATTTTTGAATGATTAAATGCATTATTTGGTAAAGTGTAAATAATTAAAATAAATTGTTTATAAGTTTAAGAAATAATTAAAATATTGTTATAATATTAATGATATTAGATTATGAGATTATTAAGTGATTGATAACATTGGGATATTCTTGAACCCTAGATAATTTATATTATAAATGTTGAATATTTATCCTTTATCTTATTTGATTGATTCTTTATATCGTTGTCATGATCCTCATGTTTATATTGTGTTGAAAGTCATCTGTGACTTACGTGCATAGATGGACTTGGTATGATTATGACCAGAGATTATTCGGTATAATCATGACCGTAATTGAAAACACGAATATCCTTGGCCCGTAGTGCATGGATAATTCGTGGTTGTGATACTATTAAGCTGAGTCTCAACATTATTGGTTTTAGAGTTTTATATCTTTGGCCTGTAGTGCAAAGATGAACTGTTGGTTATTGGTTATACAGTTGTAAATCTTTGCCCGTAGTGCAAAGATGAGTTTATTAGTATGATTATGAGCAGGAATTGTGATTTGGTATAACCATGATTTTTGATGTTTCAGGTGAAGATAGGTGATGAAAATTATCTTCGTCCTGGGTGCAAAAAGGAATTCAGAATCACAATTATGATTATGAGTTATTCATATGATTGTGGACGGGAATTGTTGATTGATGTTACAGGATAAAACATTATTGGTGGACTTTTAACATGGAGAAGATAATAGACACGATGGTCTATTTGACTCTTTTTAATGGATTGCTTCGTTTTGCAACTATGTTTTGAAAAGTTTTATCATCTACCATATGTTCTAAATCTACGATTTATTATTGACCAAAGCAATTGATAATTTAATTATCTTTAGTTATGGTATTCTTTACTAGGCTAGTTGTACTCACCCTTTTGCTTCACAATTCCTTTCGAATGTAATAAGAGTGTAAAGGTAGGGTTGAAGCGGGGAGAAACAGGGGAAAAGAAGCGGTGGTCTATAGCTATTGAGGTTCTCCTAAATAGTATGGAAATAATTTTATTGAGAACTTTAGATAAGTGTGTCGTATTGTATACGTCATTTGATATTTAATTTTGGTGAACCGAATAGGGTGAGGTGAACCCAACTTTGGAAGGATGTTTTGCCACTATCATACAAGATGTCTAATGACATACAAACTCGTGTTATCATAAGACAGGGTTGTACACATTCACTTGCTGAGTATATCTATGAGCACTACCTATATGATCTTGGAGTTTGGTTGAAACATAATGTTCAATTGCAGACGGTGGAGATAGTTATATGTCAAGAGAAGACTCACCATGGGAAGGAACATGATAGTAATCTTCTAGTTTTTCTTTGGGGTCTATTGGATCAACCAAGGATAATTCTCTGGATATATGATATCTATCATAACCTAGACGCATAGCCTCCCATGCACGAAGGTTTCCTTAAGCATTTCCCAAAGATTTTAATTTCTAAAACAGTTATTGACTGTACCTTTATGTAAGGTGCCATTGTGACATGCTATCCAAGTTGGTATCAAGAGTCACAGTTGGTATATATATTTGTATCAAAACTCACAACATATGTGTTGTTGTATTTTGCACGACAATTATAGTAATAAAGTTGTAGTTGTTTTCTGTACCATGTATTTGGCGACTCAGAATAGGTTGAATGGATTGGACCTATTTTGGGGGCGTCACATAGACATGGATAAAAGTGCCCAACCTGATCCTACTCCTATCTCTCGCGAGGAGTTCGAAAGATTAAGCTATCAAATGACAGAGTTGACTGTTATGCTCAAAAAACTACACCAATCTACTCAGGGTCCACAAATACCCATCCATACAGAATCCTCTACACATGGAGGAATCCAGAGCCAAACAATGCCTACTCAACCAGAGTTATCCACCCCAGGGGGTAGTCAGGGTATTGGAAAAAAGAGGGAAACCCACATACCTAAACCTCATTCCAATAAAGAGATCACAAATCTCAGGGATGATCGAGAAACTGGGGATCTAAGAAAGAAAGTCCAACAAATGGAGGAGACCATCCGGTTGATCAAAGGGACCGGAAATTATGGGAGTGTCACCTATTCAAATCTCAGATATTCGAGGGCTCGATATCTTACCAAATTCAAAGTCCCAGAGTTTGAAAAGTACAATGGGGCAGGCGTTCCCTATACGCATCTGAAAGTGTACATTGGCGAACTTGGGTCTTATGCTGAAGATGAAAGCCTCAGAATGCATCTTTTTCAAAAGAGTCTCACCGGAGAGGCTAAAGCCTGGTATGCCCGACTTGACAATGCCAAAATCCACAACTGGAAAGAATTTGCCCACGTCATTCTAAATTAGTACAGTTTTCAGTCACAAATGGCGCCGGATCGATACTAAGTGACTAAAGTCAAAAAGCAAAGTACTGAATCTTTCTGAGAATATGCCCAAAGGTGGAGACATCTCGCAGCGCAAGTCATTCTATCAATGACAGAAACTGAGATGGTAATGACGTTTATTGATATCCAAGAGGCTCCATACTACGAGAGGATCCTAGAAAGCATAGGAAAGCCATTATCGAAAATGATCAAACACGGCGAAATGGCAGAGATGGGCCTGAAGGCCGGCAAGATTAAAGACTTCACTGCCTTGGAAGCAGTTACCAAGCATATACTGGTAGCAAGTATCGAAGCGATCCCAAGGGGCACCCGATAAAGACACTAAAGATGTATCCCTTGTTGTATAGGGGAAATCTAGTAGACCAACCTACAGTCCCCCCATTTGGAAAAAGCGAGACAATCTGCCATTTCAACAACAGGCAGTATTTAACCAATTCCAGGACAGGAAAAGAAAATTTGAGAGAACAAAAAATTGGGTGTTCACTCCACTAGGCGATTCTCTTGAAAATGTGTTGGCGATATTGATGGATCTTAAGCAAATTACCGAACTGGCTCCACCTCTGGAACCAGGGAGCAAAAGATACAATCCAAGCCAGAGATGTGCTTACCACTCAGGATCTCCAGGACACGATACACAAGATTGTTGGTCCTTAAAGCATAATATTCAAAATCTGATCGAAAGTGGCAGTATTGTTGTCCAACAACCTGACCAACAAAATGTCAACACCAACCTTCCGTTGCAGCATGATACAAAAGAAGTAAACATGATAGGGTCAGGAAGCACTAAAATATATCAAATTCGTAAGTGCATACGAAGGATAGAAGACTACCCCTAAAGGCACAAAGCAGATGTCCTAAAATGGGAAAACTCGGAGGAGGGTATGATAGTAATGCAAAAGTTAGAGACAATCCAGACCCAAGTAAATCTACTGGCTAAGATGATAGTGCGCCAACATCAGGATACGAGGCATTTCTTCACTCAACTATCAGAAGGCCAAGAAAAGGGGATGATAAAATTGCTAGCAAACCTCGCCAACGAAAAAATCACTTGGGGAATCACGAACTCTCAAAGAAGAAAGATCAAACAACCTCCACAAGAGTCCAAAAATTCACCCCCCTCTAAGCAAATCCAATGAAGAAATGCTACACTTTCTCGATAAGTGAAGGAAGGATTCTTGAAGTTCTTGCCTCTGTAAATCCCAAGATAAAGAGCTATGATTCCACCAAGATATGTCTCTACCATTCTACCTCACTTGGACATACAACTGAGGAATGCTGGGCTTTGCGGCATAAAATCCAGGATCTCATTGAAAATGGAAAGCTGGAGATAGAAATTCCCATGACCAAAAAAGGTAAAAAGCCAATAAAAAGCTTAAGATGTCCACTCGAGACAGGTAGTTCAAATAAGGTGGAGGCTATGAGCGATAATCCTGGCAGAACACAAGATGGAGCGATCCTAATGCAGGAAATGATAAAAGAGACAAGGGAATTCCCGAAGGATATTCTTCCGCCAACATCAAATATCTTCTGGTCCAAAGATATCAAATACATTCCTGATTTTATCACCTTGGATGATGCGGAGGAAATACTGATCCTTTCCAAGGAAGAAAAAGCAAAAAAAGGAAAATTCCTTGCAAGAAATGCGATGACAGTTCGAGGCAGATTTCATGGTCGAATCCTCTGAAGCCCAGGAGAAGCATGAAGGAATAGATGAGGGAAAAACTGGTGAGGTTATCGGGGAAACCAACCCATCAAAGAATCAAGAGTTCATACCTTTTTGCGATGGGTCCAGCTCAAGCATCCCTGAGGAATGTACTGAAACAGGAAGCGATCAAGTTATGGCCATAAGTGAAGACATTCAAAACAAAGAAGTAACCTCTGTTGCGAGCCTTAAAGGCAACACAGCCATTGACGACTGGACTATTAGGCCTCAACTAGCAAAAAAGATGTAGATTCAGGGGATAAAGTTGCGAGTTTTAAAAGATATTGGGACAGTATCACTTCCTTCGCAGTATGCTTTTTATTTTCCATGCATGTTTAAAAAAAAACAAAAACAAAAAAAACAAAAAAAAATCAAAAATTAAGTCATTCAGGTTTCAGCTCATCAAGCCTGAACTACGAAAGACCTGATCTCTCCTCTTCACTGGGAGTACATAGGCAGCCATTTATGGTGCGGTCAAATCAAACAAAAACCCAAAAAACCCAAACCAAACACTTCTCAAACCAAACACTTCCCAAACAAATGCTTCTCAAACAAACACTTGTCAAACCATTTATCTTATCAAGTAAGAACTATACATACATGATCTCCCACACTCACGGGAGTATATAGACAACCACCAGTGGTGCGGTCTGACCCTCAACAGAAATGTCCAAATCCAAACGTCGATCCCAAGAACGACCCTCCAAGTTAGCAACCTATGTGGAGAAGTCCCAACAACACTGCAATGTCATTCCATCAAATCTGGCATAAATCCAAAAAAGGAAGAAACAATGATATGCCAAGACATCCAGCAGCGAGGACCTTCAACGATTTGACACCCTTACTCATGAGTCTTCATCAAATTAGAAGAAAATCAAGAACGATTGCAATAACAAGTCAGGAATAATGATTGAAGGCATCAAAACCCAAGTCCTATACTTGTACACCATCTGGTACAAAAGAAAAGTCTCTTGAGATCTCAGCATCTTATCAGTCCATTTGTCAAAATGACTATCCCAGACAACAAGCAAGGCTGGGGTAATTTCAAAATCGACGACAACCCGATATTGCGACCACTACAACAAGACTTGGGCAATCTCAGAAACAGTGAAAACTCAACACTGGGGCATTTATCAAACATCCTAAAGAGGAAAATGCCCTAGTCAACACCAGCATCATCAAAGCTTCCCTCACATCAGCTCATTAGCGATTTGGATATTACTCACTTGCAACTTCATCAACAAAGAGAGTTTCTCGTATAAATCCCCGACATCAGTATGCGAAAGGACTGGGGCATTTTATGATTCCAGGAAAGCGAAGGATTTTAAGGCGGGATTAGGCCTCTCATCAAAAGAAGGAAAACTCCTAAAAGAAATCATGGCGACATTAACGTGCCCCTACGAAAGAAGGGGAAAATTCTCAAAATGTTCTTAACTCAAGGCCAACGACAAAAGGTCTTGCGAATGAAATCTACACTGACAAATGTGTTAATTTGCGTCAGATCCTAATAAATTGAGGCCTCTACACTGAAGTTCAAAAGTTTGACAGAAAAAGAGCGAGCTGCACCCTCCAAGGATATCAACGGCATTCAGGTCATCAGTTCAGCCGGGTTATGAATCAAATATTCAAGGAAATGGGGCACCATCACCCAACAGCGAAAGGAAACTCCAAATCACCTCAAAAAGGGTGAAGCGCTACATCAACGTACATTTCTATCAAGCGTAACATCAGGCAGAGTCTGGCAAAGCAAACCTTTGAATATTACTTCAACGAAGGTATCGGAAGATTCGGTATTAAAAATCATTATCTTCAAATTCAACGCGACATCAAGATAGTTCAGTGATGAAAGTTTTGAATACCACCGTTCGAGTGAGAACCGAAACAATTAGGCGATAACAGCGTGTTCAACTACCAACAGGGTAGGCACCGTTGTAAACTACCAACGTATACATCGGGAAGGTCTGGTGATTTTAGAACGTCATCCCCATCAGAGATGTGGAAAACATCTCAACTTATCTTCATCAATTAAGCGTCAACGATTAAATGCCAAACCATTGGATTCAACACTAGCATAGGCATCAACAATGATTGGTAAAGGTAAAGTGATTTACAAAAAACATTTTAATCATGCATCATAACATTCATTTCATTGTGATTTGCGATTTGCGATCTGCGATATGCGAAATGTGATGCGCGATTTGCGAAGTACGATTGGTCAAATGCGAAAAGTGAAATGTGAAGTGCAAAATGCGATGTGCGATTTGCGAACTGCGATTTTCAAAAACATTTGAACATTCATCATAACATTCATTACATTGCGATTTGCATCATTAAGAATACCTTGTCATATTCTAAGTGTCTACTAATCTTTATCATGTCCATTCCATTGCATTGCATGAACATGATAAAGAGGGGCATCTATAGACACTCAAAATTTTCTTTTCCTGTTACTAACTATGCAGGAGGGCAAAAACGTCTTTTTCACACTCCAGAGATAACCCTGGAGGACTACAACATCATTTCCTGACCCCGGAGTTAACCCCGGGAGGTCAAGCCAACCTCAGAGATAACCCTAAGTACATTCAGAGTCAACAACATGACCATCTCAGAGATAACCCTGGGAAAAACCCGCTCCAACTGTGCGAAAATCGGAGATAACCCCAGGAGGGGCAAAATGGTCATTTTGCCAACTCAACTTCACTTTAAATCAAATACACTCATGTCAACTCAAATTGATTCAAAATTGGTCCCACAAGACTCATATCTTAACTTTGGAGCAAAAACTACGCGAAACAGTTCACCGGATTGCCTGACGGGAACCCGAGAATGCTATTTCGGTCATGGACCCATCTTCTTGGAATCAAAAAGGGCAAATCCCATGTCATTGCGTAACTCTCAACAAAAGCATTCCAAAGATGGTCTTGTACACCTCGTTCAGATGCTCGAATTGAAGTTCTACAAGTTCAAACGGACATTACAATGCACGAGTGCACGTATTTCGAGATGACGGGATTCGCGAGGCCCAAATGCACCACGACCAGCCACAGGTGTATTAGAGGCTACCACAGGTACACCTGCGGTCATCAGTTCTATATATATGAGGCTTGGGCTGGCCATATTTGTAAGAAAAAAGGCGAGGAAGCCCTGTCCAATTTGCTTTATACACACCCCATATTAAGTGCTTGCTCTTTTTAAACACATGTTAGCCCACATACAGTTATAAATTTACCAGCGAAAGCTGATTTTTTGCCCATATAGAGTCATAGAAGTCTATTTTGGCAGCCCACTGTAAGCCTTCTTACATTCTATAAAGCTTTCTTCTCATATTATCACACACTATTATACACGTTGAGAGTCATGTGAGTGTGTTTGCCCGGACTTCAGTCCGTGGTTTTCATTTCTATCTGTATATATATACTTATATATATATATGTATATATTTTTATATGGACTAACATTATCGAGTTATGCCTCGATTGAGCCTAGACTTCGGTTTGGAGCATTTAATTGCTTATATATATATAAACGTGGTGGAGACTCTGTCGATGAGCTGGATTTTACATCCTAGGTGCGTTTAATTGGTTTTATATATATATATATATATATATATATATATATATATATATATATATATATATATATATATATATATATATATATATATAAGTGTTATCAGACATATCGATGAGCACAGGATTTTACATCCAAGTTGCATTTACTCGCTTATATATATATATATATATATATATTTACATTTTATCTGCTGAGTTTTACTTAATGGCGATTCGATCGCTTCTGACTTTATTTACATTTACGTCCCACTTGGAGTTTACTTACGTGGTGGTTGATCATGCCCATATATATATATATATATATATATATATATATATATATATATATATATATATTTATATATTTACCGCTTTTATATATTTATATTTCCGATCCCCATGGAGTTGCTTCGTGGTGGTTGATCATGTCTGTATATATATATATTCTGACTTTTATATATATAACTTCTTCTTGCTTTCCATACAAATTGCGGTATCATGTGAGCTTAGGAATCATGTGATCACATTTCATCTCTTGAATCTAGATTGGTTCCATGATGAACATTTTTCATTATATGTGACTTGTACATTATTACGATTATGCAATTTCTTTGGATGGTATCATGCCCATAAGTAGTTTAGCATCTTCAGATATTATTTTCTCGAGAATGCTTTGCATCTCGAAAATAAAAGCAAACAAGCCGAACATTTATTAATAAAATGGAAGCATCAAAGGCCTCAATTACAAAATGACATTGCTATATCTTGTTTAAAACTGAATTTTTCAATAAATTCAAACCCTATGTATATAGGTACGAACGAGGTACTGCACTACTTCCAAATAATTGCACATTGATCCACACACACACACACACATTCATATAACAGTTTCTTTGAAAAGTGATTGTCTCTGTGGTAAGACCCGTTTAGCAGTGTCAAATCACTGGGTCAATGTGCAAACCTTTTTCGGTTGCATTGATGCAACTAGTTAAAAACACCAACTGGCTACTCCTAAAGTCAAATCGTCCACATTATACATGTCGGACCTTTTTCACTTGTTTTTTCAAATAAATCTCACAATAACATGAGAACACCAAAGAACAAGTAACGAAAAGGGACACTCAAAAATCCCGACGTCGACAATTATGATAAATTTTTTAGATTAAAATGAAACTTCGGATACAGACAAAGGAAAAGACAAATTCTAGAATTAGATTATGATGTAGTTAAAATTGTAATTGTATTGGATGCAAATCACAGTGTATGTCATATAGAATATTGAATGCAGGTATTAAGTTAAGGTTATAGACCTTGGGAATTATGTGTAAAAGTTTATTGTATAAACAATTTATGTTTATATCTTCCGCAACAATTATTGAAATGATGTATCGTAAGGTACCAGGTCTGGGGTAAAAGTACCTAGATGTGGGGATGTCACATTTGGTATCAAAGTTGATAGGTTATAAACCTTAGGTAGGAATACCTTAGGCTATAACCGCATGGATGAGTATAAGGAATAAATTCAAATAGAGTTTAAGATTTAAGCGATTAATTTGGGAAAGGTATTAGTAAGTAAATAAGATTCAAAGAAGAATCTTTAAAAGTTATAAAGATACGGAGTTACCTAACTCTGATGGTAAGGATGAACAACAATAATGAATAGATAGAGTTTATAAGACTAAAAGTGTAAAGGGAAAGGAAATTGTAAAATAAAACGATCATAAGATAGAAAAGAATCGTAATATAATACAATTGTAATAAGAGATCACAACGTGATCTGATAAGGTCATAGCAGGAAAGAGGATCAATCTAATGATTGAAAACATTATAGCAAAATTGTTGTATGTAATTTGTGTTATGAAATGGTACTATGCAAACTCAAAAAAGAGTTGTAGATGATGAGATACAGATTAAATAAAATTGTATTGAGTAAAGAGGGAGCTAGAATTATGTGGGATTTCAATTGAGGACTCATGTGATAGCTGAGTTGTACAAGCCTTTGTATGGGAAGAGATTTTGTGCTTGGTTTAACGACCACTTAGTCTATCAACTTGATAATTATTGAAATGTTTGTGTCGCGCTAATTGCTATATACATGTTGAGAAGGTGATTTTTTTCTCATGTGTATAATGGATAGGTAGAGGATATAAGGTTAGGTGCGGGTTCTTAAAACTCATACCTATGGTAAGTTTGTGACTCATAATCGTATGATATGTTTTTGAACCCATAAGCGTATGGACAGTTCTTGATTGGTTCTTGAACTACTTATTGCTACGATAAGTTCTTAAACTAATATTATTGTGGAAAGTTCCTAAACTCATAACGTGTGATAAGTTGATGAACTATACCGAGGAATAAGAAAGTTGTGAATGGAGAATTGAGGATGATAGAAATAGATAGAGTTATTAAGCAGTGAAATTAGTTTCTTAAAAGTTAGAACCCTAATTCTAGTATTGTAAAAACTAAACCCTAATTAGGAATTTTAAACCCTAATTTGTAAATCCTAATGCTAAGTATCAAACTTGAAGGGGTAAGATTTAAGGGAAGAGTGTGAAATGACTAAATTACCCTTAAAATTATATGGAAAATTATCAAAATACCTTTAATAGGTGCAAAATTACAAAAATACCCTTTCATCTTATCTTTTACTAAGAGATAAGACTAAATCTTTAACTTCTCAAAGGAAAGATTTTGACACATGGAAAATTTCATTTTCAATGATTTGGAAGATTTATTAAAGATAGGAAAGAGAAACAAGATATATTGGATAGATTTTTGCAAGATCTAAGAAGATATATGGAGAGAGAAGATAACATATGAAAAGATATTGGAGAGAAAAAGAAAATATTTTGTTTAGATATACAAGCAAGCTAAAGATAAGAGAGGGAGAATTGTGCGAGTTACGAAAACCTTAGGGTTAAAAACCTAATATTTGAAACTTAAAAAAAATATCTTAAGGAATGTGCTAAGGAATAAAGAATATTCTGAGAATATGCTAAGAATATTCTAGGGGGGTGGTTTGCAAGCTTTTAAAGACAAGGGGGAAGACTAGAGAAGACCTAAGTTGGGTGACCAACTTATAAGAAATTGAAAGTAGTTTTTATATAAGCTAATTTCTTTTCTCTTTCATTCATTTCTCCAAACTAGAAAAAAGAAACTGCAGAGAGGGAGAGTTCGGTTGGAGGAGGAAGAGAAGAGGAAGAGGTTTTGATCATCATACACCCTAGGTCTCTCATCTACTCTGGAAGAATAAGGAAGAGTAGCCAAAAATTACAGGTATAAACACCTTTTTTTTATGTACTTTTGATTATTCTAAATCAACACCTGAATTTATGTTCTTAAACTTCAAAACTCTAGATTTACATGATCTAGAGTGTGTTATGTGTGGATTTATCCATTTTGTGTGTTAAAAGTTGGATCAAAAGAAAGAAAAGTGAAACAAGTTTCTTAAAACTTAGAAAACCCTAATTCCAGCTTTGGAAACCCTAATTCCAGTTTTGGAAAACCTAAACCCTCACTACAAAAAATGGGCCTTTAGCAACAATTTTTTGGACAACGACTTTATAAGTTGTTGCTAAAAGTATATGTTTAGCAACGAAATTTGTCCTTCGTTGCAGATTGTGTCAGGCTTTCACTTTTTGCAACAAAATTCATAAGTCATTGCAAAATTTCGTTGCTAATTCATTGGCGGAAAAAAATTTCGTTAGAAATTCGTTGCAAAATTTTCGGCCACTTGATTTTGCGTCATCATGGGCAACAAAAGTTTTTTTGTTGCTAAAAATGGGGCTTTAGCAACGATTTTTCAGGCAACGACTTTATAAGTCATTGCTAAAAATGTATGTTTAGCAACGAAACTTGTCCTTCGTTGTAGATTGTGTCAGGCTTTCACTTTTTGCAACGAAATTCATAAGTCGTTGCAAAATTTGGAAACAAAATTCGTTAGAAATTCATTGCAAAATTTCTAACCACTTTATTTCTCTTCATCGTGGGTAACTAAAGATTTTTTGTTGTTATATTTCGTTGCCTAATATGGACCACATTCATTGGCAACAATTTTTATTTTTGTTGTATATTTTATACAACTTTTTGCAACGACTATTAAAATATTGCCTTAAATTAAGATAATCCCAATAAGCATGTTTTTGTAAGACCATATTTGGTATTCAGAGAATTGTCAAAAAATATTCGTATTTAGTATTTAAAAATTATGTCCAAATGCGGAACATATTCGTTTCCTTTTTTTATTCGAAGAAACAAATTATTCAAATATCTGAATTCGAATGTTAATCACCTAATAAACAATTTATTCAATTTATTTATAAAAAGTAAAAATAAAAAATATTGACCAATTACTAAGAAATCACAACCATTTAAAGTTGTTAAAATACATATCATAAATAGGAGACATATCAAATACATCATCATTCATAATTGATCATAAAAATCAATTAAAATTTACTAATATAAATTGTACATATAAAATTTGTATAAATTGTAATTATAAGTTGTTCCATATTATTTAATTTATTTTTTGCTAAATTTAAATGTATATAAAGAAAAAGAGATACATATACTTGGGGCATTCCCGGATCGATACAAAATGTCGAAAAGGGAACTCGACATGACAAACGGTGAAAATCAGTTATACGACAATCTGAAGAGCATAAGGCCAAAACAGATTAAATGAACACTTCATTGGACTTCAAGAACACTGCAGAGCATCCGACCAACAAAACAATAAACAGAAAGAATGATGACTATGCATATTGGCCCGTTATTTTTGCTGACGTGACCCGTTATTGCTGACATGGAAGATAGAAATGCCTGGCTTAAAAATTTCCTTAAAGAAAATGTTGATCACAAGTATCAAACTCCAGACCTCTCCAAACTAGAAACCTTATATTCCAACAAAAGCCACTAGACCAACTACCTATTATGCTAAAATTTATGTAACACTAATATTTAAACCACCTAACATCGTTTCTATGCATGTGGAGAATTAAGTCATCATCGAGTGGTAGTAGCTAGGTCGTAAAATATTGAATTATTATTAATGATAATTAGAATTTAAGTATTATCTTCTCCTAAAATGCTTCTCTTTCTTTTTGGATCCTTCTAGATTATCTTTGTTTATGTGGATTTGGACAATGAAGATGTTGGGAAATCAGTTTCAGATTTTCTTCAACATTTTAAGATTGGTGGAATTACATATATACAAGCCAATTGATACTGACAAAAAGAATTCCCCCATATTTTATTCCACCACTTTTCCTGTACTTATTTGTTTCCCTTTCTTTTCAGTACAACTGAGAATGAAATGGTATCAAAATATCAAGAAGCTTCAACTAACTTGATCAATTTGTGTGAAGTTACATTTACTCCAACTAGCTTCCCTTTTTGCAACTAGTTTGTTCTTGACTAAGGTATCGACAGATTTGACTTATCAAGCCTGATACAGAATGACTTAAATTTTTAGCGTCCTAATCATTTTTGATGCCCAGATGATGCCATTAGAACTCCAACAGCCACAATAAACATAAACAACATGCTTGTGAGCAATATATATGTTCTTCTTGATGATATTCGGTACTCTCTAAACAGAAGTATTCCCCAAAATGTGCTCAAAAGTGGAAGTGCTTGTAGTCAGTTAGCACCTATATATTATTTGGAGCATACATGTCAATAGTATATGTCAGAAAATCTACTATGAAGATTATATATATTCAAATCACCAACGTAGGAATGAAGTACTATGTAGATATTAGACCGAGTATATGTGCATGAGTGTGAATGCTTTGTTATGCTCGTGTGCTTTTTTGACTATTTACAAGTATACCTGGATGGCATCTGCTGCTGCATATCCTGCAGCTTGACCTCCCATGAAATCGAGACCATTTCTAAAGCCACATAAGAATTCTGCCAATAAGGCCCAACCTCTGCCATTCCAGTCTATCAAATAACTCTTAAATGATGATTTGGGTAAGTTCAGAATAGGGTAGTACAGGAAGCTGATGTTCAGAATGATGGCGACCACAAAACAAGAGATGAAAACCCGGAAAAATGTGGTGTAGACATTTAAGTGAGGGACACCATCTTTCACAGTTTCCCATTGATCATTTGTTGCCAGGTTGAATGTTGGGAGAAAAAGAGAAAAAAAAACTCCAACAAAGAAGGTTATGCCCAAACCAATAAAGGTGTTCTTCCCAAACACACGAAAAGAGTGATACCAACTTAGATCACTACATACTACTGCATCGAGATTGCCCCTAAAGTTGAACTACCAAGTTAAGAGAATGCAAGTATACATACTACACGGATGTAAAAGATCATACAATCCTATCCAAAAGTGATATATGATATATTCTCTTGAGAATATAAATATCAAAACATTAATTAACGGACAATGCTCTAATAAAAGCAAGAAGGGTGTGTTGGTTTTCTTAAAATTTGAAACAAAATAAAAGGTAATGACCGGGTTGGTTTTCTTCAATGTACAGGTTATTGCATTCACGGAAATGAAGATGACAAAAAATTTATCTTTGGAAGGAGAATTGACCTTGAGTAGTATTCAGGTTTGTATTCTATTTATCGGTGTTTTTTTTTCTGTATGCTTTATCTTTGCAAGCACATAGGGAGTGGTAAAATGTCATCAATTTTCTTCACTTTCTTGAGCTTTAAGCCTTTGAGAGTCGAGTATGCTCAAAAGTTTCTCTGGTTAATATACTAGCTTCTTTTTTTGGTAGTCATTTGGGGAGAATTTCCTTGAATACAATCTTAAGCCTTTCTATAAGTCGGATCCTCTTCGAGATACGATAAGTATTTGCTCTTCATTAGACTGGGATTGTGAAAAAATCAAGCTTCTTTTCTAACCTCTTTTTAACTTGCTAATTGGTGCAGAATGACGGGGATATAAAAATAGTTGTCGGAAATAACTTTGACGAGATTGTTTTGGACGAGTCAAAGATGTTTTTCTTGAGGTACAATCTTGCTCATTAGTGAAAAAAATCATCGCTAAGCTTACCATTGTAATGAAGTTGATAATAATGCTAGTTCTGACTTCAATTTGATTTTAAATCAGATATACGATCCTTGGTGTGGCTATTGCCAAGCACTAGAGCCAATATATAACAAGCTTGGCAAGTATTTGAGAGGCATTAACTCACTTGTCATAGCGAAGATGGATGGGAGTAAACTATTAGATGCTCAGGCAAAAAGTCGTGCTCTAAAAAATTTGGTAGAACATAGTGAGACTCCATGTGATTCAGACAATTTGACAACAGGCGAAAGTACTTTTCACCGTCAATGTGAACTTGAACCTACAACAAGACCTGCAAATTTAGAACCAAGCTCATATGATGTGGTTAACTCCAATTCAAAAGAGGACATAACCAGCTCCCCCATGTTCTCGCATAACAGAAGGTACTTTTACCCCTTGTTTCTTCACTTCATTGTTGTCTTCTATTTATCTCGTATGCCAATCCATATAGATCATATTACATGGTTCACATTGTGGTATTCTATGGGGATAAAATGTAAATCTTTTTGTTAAACAAAATAGCATAGCTTTATTGAATATCAAATTAAAAAAATGTTTATCTGAGATTTTGCTATATTCAACATTTATGTCCCCTATGAACAATTGGAAGGCACAACTAAAGACTCATTCTAGCCCAAGAAATTCTAAAACCTTATAACTTCTATTTTAATGCTTTCACTCCCCTACCCCTTTTCTCCGTAAGTTGGAGTTGAGTCAAAGTAATAGATTTTAAAGTTTAGCACTCAAATATCTAGAGTAAAATATTATTATAGTTAAAAAACTTTTTGAAGCATAATTGCAGGTTTGATACTTACATGTTGATGATGATCATGAAATAGCTACCTCCTTCAATACTGCATTGCATCTTTTAAATGATGAATTTCCGTGCTACGTTTATGGAAGACAAGGGACGAAATTATGAAGTGTACTCTCTCTATATATGTAGATATATACTTTGAATGAAGAACTGTGGTAGCTTTAGATGGTTAATTGTAAAGATAATGAATGATTATGTAGTGAATGATTTTATTAAGTTAATAATAGTTTAGTTTTTTGTATTTTTTCCATTATTTGGTATGGGGACATCGAGTCAGCTAGGTACACAAAAAGAATGTCAAATTTTGATTTGGCAACAATATAATTCGTTAACAAAGCATTAAACAAGTTTTAATATATTAACAATTTTTTATACATTTAGCAACAAATTTTCTTTGCTAATGGCATTAAAAATATAATATTTGGCAATGAAAAATTAAACTAATAACAACGGAGAGGATATTGTTGCTAATACTAAAATAAAAGACAACATTTTTTATCGTTGTAAGTCATATCAACTTTCGTTACACATAAAGAAACGACAACATATAATGTCGTTGCTAATCGACGACTTTCGTACTATTGAAAAATAACCAGCAACAAACATTTTCGTTGCTGATTCAGCATAATGTCGTTGTCAAATAATATAATCAGCAACAAAAATCGTTGCTAAAAAGATTACATTCTGCAACGAAAGCAAGCTTAGGCAACAATTTTCATAATTTACTGCAACGAAAAATGTCGTTGCAAAATGGTGTCAATTGCAACAAAAATGCATGGTCGTTGCAAAAAAGAGAGTTCATTTCGTTGCCAATTAGTAGGCTTTTGCAACGAAATGGGGTTTTTAGCAATGAAATTTTAATTATTCTGCAACAATACATTTTGTTGCTAAAGGATCGATATCTCTGTACGAAAGCTAAATTTCATTGCAAAATGTATTACTTTTTGTAACGCAAAAAATACGTTCGTTGCGGATTATTAACAATGCTCATTGCGCAACGAAGGACGGAACGACAGTAAAGTCGTTGCCAAAATCCTTTTGCAATGAAATTTGGCATCTTTAGCAACGAAAATCGGTTGTTGCTGAAGACCCATTTTTTTATAGTGCCTAATTAAGAATCTTAAACCCTAATGCTAAGTATCCCAACTTTAAGGGATAAGATTTAAGGGAAGAGTGTGAAATGACTAAATTATACTTAAACGTATGTGGAAAATTACCAAAATACCCTTAGTAGGTGTGAAATTACAAAAATACCCTTTCATCTTATCTGTTATTAATAGATAAGACTAAATCTTGTGACCCATCAAAGGAATGATTTTGGCACATGGAAAATTTCATTTTCAATGATTTGGAAGATTTATTAAAGATATGAAAGAGAAATAAGATATATTGGATAGATTTTTTCAAGATCTAAGAAGATATATGGAGAGAGAAGATGAGATATGAAAAGATATTGGAGAGAAAAAGAAAATATTTTGTTTAGATATACAAGAAAGCTAAAGATAAGAGAGGGAGAATTGTGCAAGTTATGAAAACCTTAGGGTTAAAAACCTAATATTTGAAACTTAATAAAATATCTTAAAGAACGTGCTAAGGAATAAAGAATATTCCAAGAATATGCTAAGAATATGTCAGGAGGTGATTTGCAAGCTTTTAAAGACAAGGGGGGAGACTAAAGAAGACCTAAGTTGGGTGACCAACTTATAAGAAATTGAAAGAAGTTTTTATATAAGCTAATTTCTTTTCTCTTTCATTCATTTCTCCAAACTAGAAAAATGAAACTAGAGAGAGGGAGAGATGGAGAGTTCGGTTTGAGGAGGAAGAGAAGAGGAAGAGGTTTCATCATCATACACCCTAGATCTCTCATCTACTTTGGAAGAATAAGGAAGAGTAGCCACAAATTAAAGGTATAAACACCTTTTGTTTATGTATTTTTGATTATTCTAAATCAAAACATGGATTTATGTTTTTGAACTTCAAAACTATATATTTACATGATCTAGAGTCTGTTATGTGTGGATTTATCCATTTTGTGTGTTAAAAGTTGGATCAAAAGAAAGAAAAGTGAAACTAGTTTCTTAAAAGTTAGAGAACCCTAACTTTTATATACTTTGAATGTCTACCATTTTAGATCTATTACTTCTTTTTGCAATCCGTCAAAGACTGGTGCTATATAAGTAAGTTAACTAGAAAAACCAAGTGGTAGCACTCAAAAATATGGAGTTTAGAAGTCGTAGTGACTATTTTGGTAAGAACAGTCCAAATTTTTCAAAAGGGGAAAAAGAGAGAATAAAACTATTTTGGGCTAGTCATTGCCAGGGGCAGTTTTGAAATTTTTCTAACCTACAAAAATTCTGAAAAAATTTGAGATGATAATATGATAAGTTAACTGTTTTCTGTAAAAAGATGGTAATTTTTGGATGTGTACAATGAAAGTTATGGAGTTTATGAGAAAGTGTGATTTTAAAAGTAAACCCGAATAACTCTTAGTGTGTAACTCCAAAAATTGTGAAATTTTTACAAGAAGTACATATACATAACCAAAGCATCTCCTGAATGTTTCGAATTTTTTGGACAAAAACTCAGTTCAAGAAAATTGTTGCGAGATCCGGCTGTCTTGGCCATTTAAAAAATAGTAAATAAATTTTACAAATTCTAGAAAAAATATGTGTTCAATATGGAACTGTAGTTTGTCAAATCCCAGAAAAGAAATATTTGTGGAACTAATTTGGTATTTTTCTTAGAAATAGTTTAGTTATGAATAAATGAATTAAATTAATTATGTGATACTAATGTAGTGGAAAATAGGATTTTATGGCTTGAGAACCATAGATATGTGTTGATCGATTTCGCAATCAATGAATACGTGCAAGTATACACGGTCAACAAGTAATAAAGTGAAAGTAGAGTATCGTTCCCACGAGGAATTATTTAATAAAAATCACCAAGTACTAATTCTTAACCAAACTAATTTTATTTAAACAATCTCAAATCGTGTTTTTTCTAATTAAGAAAACTAAATTAAACAATTAAAAGAGATTAGTCTAAAAGAAAGCAAATAAACAAAACTACGATTTGATTGAATTCAGGTAAATAAGGATTAAGACTCCAATATCCCCAATTATGAATTATAAATCAATTATCCAATTATCCCAATTTTTATGCCTACTGAATTGTTAACAGGAATTCTCAAATGCCAAAAGCCCTTTTCCAAGTGATCAATTGCCTTCTATTTAATCCAGATTAATCTTGCTATATTCCTATGCAAAACAATTGAATTAAACTCGTTACAATCCCAATTCCTTATGTGTTACATGCGGCGAACAGATATTTCCATTCTATTCACAAACCTAATTATTCACTGTGCAAATAACTATGTCACACTAACCCTAGAATTCCTCTTCTAATTCCTTCTAGAGTAACAAAGTAATACTGATCAAATAATTAAGCAATAAGCACAAGACAAGATAAACAACTCACTTTAACATAAATAATTAGAATATAATGAATAACTAATTCATAGCCATAAAAAGTTCAATTGAAATCTCAAAAATAGTTAGTTCATAATTAATGAATTAAAACCAAGAATCCACAACTGAATAGACATCAAAAGATAAAAGTAAGATGAGAGAAGAGAATAGAATGCATTTGTCGACCAAATCGATGCTCCCCTCTTGCTCTTGCTCTTGATCTTCAATGGTCTCCAAGTTGCTTCAATCTCCAAAACTAATAAGAACTAGGGTTATTTTCTAATCTAAAGGAGTGTTTTATCTAGGCTAAGCTATGTAATCTCCCTTTATTTTATGTCTTACATCATATATTTATAGGTTACAAGTACAATTTTTAGTTTAGGAACAAACCCAATCCATTTGGAGTCTAAAAGGTGTCAAAATTAGCCCAAAAGCAACGTCGGCCGCACCAAACCCTTCCCCAGTAGCCCAGTATTGTTATTGAACAGCAATGACTGAGTCGCCTTCTAAGCGCCCGACTTTGAGCATAGGCCAAAAATGGGCGCCCGACGTATTAAATCGACATTTTCTGCTCAGACGTCCTTTGGGAAAATGGCCATAACGTCTTCGTCCGAACTCCGATTTTGATGATTCAAGATGTTCGGAAGAGGAGAAGTAGATCTACAACTTTAATTCTTGAAGTTTGTCGAAATAATGTTAGGAGATATAGTCAAATTGGCTCCGAAGTGGCTGTTGTGTAAATGGCAAGTAAAAAAGCGAATCTAGCCACCCCAAACATCGATCCATGTAACTTTTGTCCCAATTCCTATAAAATAACATAAAAAATGCATGAATAGACACAAACACATAAAAACATCCTAAAAGACTTATGAACAACAATAAATTAAGCTCAATGTATATCCAATTCATGGGTATAAAACTCACTCATCAAATACCCCCAAACTTAAATCTTTGCTTGTCCTCAAGCAAAAACACAAAAATGTTATGCAATGCAATGTAATGTAATGAAACTAATCTATATGCCTCTGAATCCAACAATAATGATGAAAACAAGTCTATTCAACCTAGGCCTTAGAGAAATCAAGTAAACATGATAATACATCATATTAAAACAAATCGATAATTTCCCAATCAATCATCAAATCTTAGGCATTATCAACGATATAGTGCGTGTGTGCTCCACAACAATGTTAAGCGATATAAAATCAAATTTAAGACATAATAGATATCTTTGAAGGCATCATACGGTTGCAAATTCACAAAATTCATGAACAAGCTATATCCAACTAAAGTCAAACATCCACCAAGTTCAAGAGTCCAATCTGGGATACTTATGCTTTACTTTTTTCATTACGGGGGCTTTTTGCTCTTTTCCGTTTTATTGTTTTTTTTTTTTACTTTTTTTTAACCATAAGCGTGCGATGTCTCATTCCATTAGGCTAACAATGTGTCACCCCTTAGCGAAGCTTTCGACCAACGACTCCCGGACCATATAAGACCTTAGGGCACTAGGTTTTAAGATACCCCTTGAGCGTGCTTACTCAAGTAACAAAGGCCCCAAACAAAACTAGCTACTTTAATTTTTATTTTTTTTCTTTCTTTTTCTCTTTCTTTTTTTCTTTTTTTTTTGTTTTTTTTAGCGAAGCTTATATATCCCAAATTTTCCCCCCAAACTTAAGTTTTTATCTAAATTTAGCCATCTCCGCCTATTCATGTCTTTCATTAATTCAATGCTTGAAATTCCCATAATTGCCCCTCCAGCTTCCAAATCTGCCAAACAAGATATAAACACAATAAAAATGCTACTAAATAACTTAAGAATGCAATAATTTAAGTCTAAATATATCCGAATTATGGGTATACTACCCATTCATCAATATGCTATATGCGAATTTTTGATGGGGATTTTGGTCGTTAGTGATCTCTATGAAATTTTAAAATGATTAAATGAATTAATTAGTAAAGTATAAATAATTAAAATAAATTGTTTATAAGTTTAATAAATGATTAAAATATTATAAAAAGATTAATAATATTAGATTAAGATATTATTAAGCGATTGATAACATTTGGATTAAAGTGTTATTAAATCATTGATTTAAAATATTAATATTAATATTAGTACGTGATTTTAACGTTATTAAATAATTAATAATATTAAATGGAATTTAAAAGATGAGTTAAGTTATTGATTTGACATTTAATATGTCGTATTGAATGTTTAGTATGATGAATTGGAAATTTAATATGTTGAAAAGGAAAACAGGTTGCTGGATTGGAAGTCAGTTGAATCCAGTTTGCTAGATTGGAAAACAGTTTATTGAATTCTGTGACACTTCCAAATCCGGGTATCTTCCAACCCGACAGATGGTGCTACACGGTACTACCATTCACACATACATTCAATTGAAAAGTCTTAAAGGAACGAATATGTCTTCTATATAACCATTACATTATTCTTGTCATAATATCAAATATATTACACTCATTCACCCTATATTATTGCATAAGTATACTACGGGTTCGTCTTTACCTTGTCGAAGCCTTCGGTCCGTTCGATCTTAGCTGTGTTCATATGGTTCAAGCAAGAGTGAGCATGACAAGCTCAACAAATACAATAATTCTAATAAACAACATGCTTGAAATATAGGAATTTTATATATCTTCAATAACTGAACAATAGTTACGAAATACTATCGATAATTTGAAATAACACTTCTTTTCATGCAAAATGTTTTACAACAACAATATTCAGTAAAACATCAATTTCGGTCCAAGACCTTGAGCATTTCATAGGTTCTTTTAAAAAGGACATCTCGACACTAAGTCTGTAAGTCCGACATTATTTACGAGCACGTCTAGGTGATCAACCTGTAGTACTCTATGTTGATCAACACTACATTTATTAAACGTGTATACATTTAAGTTGTGGCAACCTCACATGCCTGTCGTTTGACGATAAAACATTTTTAGCATACTCAGTCTTCGTTTGAAAACCACACCAATATAACTTGGTAAATATTAACCATGCTTGATAGAACATAATATAAGTCTAGCCGAAAGAATTGGCTTTGACTTCATCATACAAGACTTCATGCATAAGGATACATGAATTACAAAGCTTGTCCAGACTGAACTAGAAGAAGGGTTAGAATACTTGCCTTTAGCGTCTGCTACAGTTACAACACGTTCTTGTTTAAGTCTTTAAGTCTCTACTATTATTAATATCATCACATAACATATTAGGTTATGAATGAACATACAAAGTTCCTAATGTATCTTACCCTTCTTCTCAATCTAATTATGACTTAGATTTGTTACTATTTGTTCCGGCTTTCCATTATGTTGTTCTTACATTGTCATTATGTTCGTATTCAATTGATTATCAACCTTTAATCATCATACATTAAGCATCTAACAATGCCTTATAAACAATGGTATAATTAAGCCTTAGTTCATTACTAATGAGTTACCATTCATGCTATACTTGCAAACTACCTTCTCTGTCGAAACCCTAGGGTTGGCGCTGCGGCACCACCCTTTCTTCTATAAGTCGTATTTGCTTATTTCTCTGCATTAGGTGAGTCTGAAGTCCAGCGTTGACGCCATCTAACTAACACTAAGTCGCGCATGCGGTGTGACTCTGCGATGAGTTTAGAACATCGTGCCCGTGACTATTTCCACCATTTAACCTTTAGGTTGGCCATACGCCAACTCAGTGCTATAGAGAAAATTGACAGACTTTTAATTTTTGCGAAACTCCCAGATGCATAACTTCTTCGTTATAAGTCTGAATTGGCTCGTTCAAGAGCCTGCGGTTCACAAATTAAATACTTTATGCGTTCGTGCAAGAATTTCACCTATTAGTCATTTTAACAAAAATAATAAACGTTCGTGAACGTTCAACGCTCGTTTCTTCGTTCTAAGTCGGAATCCAGTCATTTTCGAGTCTACAACTCTATAATGCCAAATATGACTTTTCTCCATCGAAAACAAACGTTTTTGAGTTCAAACACAAAATATGACTTTCATTCCGAGAATTTCACGAATTCGACGATTATTGTCCAATCGTGTGAATTCCGACGAAACTTTTTTATTAACGATTTGATCATCATTTTAAATGGATTCTAACCATCATATGGACATTTTAAACTATTTATTACATAAACTTATTATCAAGTTAGGTTTTGACTTATTCTTCATAAGTTCAAAACTTAACAACTTATAAACTACAATTTCTATTTCTTATGATTTATTATTGACTTAAGTCCTTTAGTCAATGTTCTCACATCATATCAAACATACTAACTTCATATGACAATCATATGACAAGTTCATCATAAGTTATCAACTTATTTAGATTTAAGTTACTTATTCACGACTTATTCGGCTTAAGTCCATTCATTAATCAATTCTTACATGTTCTTAGCATAGAAGTTCATTAAATTACACTTCTCTAATTATCCTACAATGATAGAGATGGAAGATATTAGACAAGAGTCTTACCCTTGAAGAACTAGTACTTCTCTTCTTTGAAAATCTAATAAAGGTGGCCTTGACTTATATGTGCTTATTCTCTCTAACCAATAAGTTGCTTTATATTATAAGTTGTTATTGTTTTGAATAATGAACAAATGTCTAGCAAACTTCTTCTATTTATAGGAAACACAAAGTTAGGGCATTATGGACATTTAGAACATCCCACCTCCTTACTAACCTCCTTACTATTCATTTGCTTAACACTTAAGTCTACTTGCTAATCACTCATCTTTCTTGCTCATCACATAACATATCCTATGCTTGGCTATCACACAAAGTACTTGGTCACCAAGTCAAACCCATATTAACCTTGGTTTGCTCCATAGATTATGGCTAACCCATTGGATCAGTACATTGGGCTTGCTTCAATTAACTTAGCTTATTACTTGTTGGGCTTGTATTAATAATCACTTGGGCTTGCACCTTCATTCTTATTTGGTTCTACCAATATGCTATTAATCCTACAAGTCCCACTTAATTGGCTAAAAGCCTTATTACATATACCATACGTATAATTCTCGTATTTTAGCTCGTATATTAATTCATAATATACGTTATTCCATCATTCCCATATACTTGTATAATACTTCATATCATACTTGTATATACTACCTCGCACAATACTTACGTATCATACAATCCTTATATTAGATTCTTAATACTTGATTTTCCTAACATTCACGAACTAAGTCCGCATGCGAAATATTGCGTTTTCCATCCTTAGATTATTATTACATAATCCATCTCACCTTGATATTATAACGTTATGTATTTCTCAGAAATTCAAAAATAATTCCAGAGCAAAAATCGATGAATAGTGTTTTTCGGAAAAATTCTCAGAAAGCTTTTATTTTCGTCTTGAAAATTCAAACACTTTAATTCATTCACGAAGTTAAAATACTACGATGTTCCGACGTTTCTAGGTTATAGAACAACATTCACACAATAATAATAAATAATATTATTTTATTCATTATTAAAAGTATTTACAAAAGGTTCAATTTTCTGGGGCGTTACACTCTCTCCCCTTATAAGGATTATGTCCCTAGAATCTCGCTATATATATAAAAAAATTACACAAACAAATGAGGGTAATTCTTTTTCATCTTTTCTTCCAATTCCCACGTTGCTTCTTCTGCATCGTGGTTCTTCCATATTAGCTTCACGGAAGGTATTACTTTGTTCCGCAGAACTTGCTCTTTCCTATCAACAATTTGAATCGGCGTTTCTTTGTATGTTAAGTCCTTCTTGATATGAATAGGCTCATATTCTATCACGTGCTTATAATTCAGCTTATAAGGACGTAACACAGATACATGAAACGCATTATGTATGCGTTCTAGGTCTGGAGGTAATGCTATCATATAAGCTACCTCACCTACCAGTTTTAATACCTCAAAAGGTCCTATGAACCTCGGACTTAACTTCCCCTTCTTTCCAAAGCGTATCTTTCCTTTCCAGGGAGATACCTTTAGAAATACGTAAGAGCCTACTTCAAATTATCTATTTTCTCGATGCGAATCTGTAAATTTCTTCTGTCTGTCTTGAGCTGCTAAGAGACGCATTTGTATCATCTTGACAATGTCCACTGTTTGCTGCACCAATTCTGGTCCCAGCATTCGGCGTTCTCCTACTTCATCCCAATACAATGGTGTTCTGCATTTCATCCCATACAAAGCTTCGTAAGGTGGCATACCTATGCTTGCATGATAACTATTGAAATCCATGACGCAAGATCTTAATATATCTTCCAACGTCTGAATTGTTCTCTCGCTCTGTCCATCAGTTTGTGGATGATACATCGTACGTAGCTTCAACTGCGTTCCCATCTGCTCTTGTAGACTCCTCCAAAAGTTCGATGTGAATCGTGGATCACGATCTGACACAATCGATACCGGTGCTCCATGTCTTGAAATTATTTCCTTAACATAAAGTCTAGCTAACTTGTCTAAGTTATATTTAACCCTAAATGGCAAAAAGTGAGCCGACTTCGTCAACCGATCCACTATTACCCAAATTGCATCATATCCTTTCGTTGTAGTCAGAAGTCCCACCACAAAGTTTGTAATGCCCGAGAAATTCAGATTTTTATGATAATTAAATTTTTATTTGATTATGTGAATTAAATGAATTTAATTGATTTATTATGTGAGTAAGCTATGTGAAGGTCGATTCTATGACCTAGAATGTGCTATCTGGTTAGTAATCCAGCTCGTGCTAGAATTAATTGTTTGGAATTTCCAAGACGAAAATATTTGTTTTTAGAAATTTACGTAAAACACTATTCATCCATTTACATTAGGGAATTATTTTGAAATTCTGAGAAACACGTAATGATAGAATATCGAGATAAGATGAAATATCTGATAATATTGCATTTATGGCAAACGGGGTTTTTGCCTGCGGTCTTAAAACCTAAGGGTTGAGTATATTAATTTCCGAGAAGGAAATGAAATGCGTAGAAGAATTGCGTTATAGTTAAAGCGAGTGTTATACAATTATGGTATTATTTAGTATCTATATATAATTAGGTGACCAAACATCTCCTTGATAGAACTTCTAGACATCGGTAATATTGCAAATAATAATATTAATAACTTTGTCGTCTCAATTATTGATTTAATAATATATAAAATATCGACAATAATTGAATCAAATAATTAAACAAAACTGAGTGACTTCTCACGTAAGCATCAATAATCAATACCGTGTGCTACTATGCTACCACACGTATTCCTGTATTTTTAACACCGGATGTTTCAACAGTTAACGGTAAAACTTCCGTCGTTATTTTCATAAAATATTTTTATCGTTTTCTCAATCCGATAATAATTCTGTTGTGGGGTCCACCAAAGATTGTGCCGTCGTACGAATATTTTCTGTTAAAACGAATATTCCCTGACCAATCGAATATTATATAACAACTTGCGTACTTTGCGAAATTTATTAATATTACCCACAACTATAACATTATATTATATTCATTCCATCATATTTAAAAATGATAATTATAGAAAATTCATCTTTATTCATAAAAGTTGGGGTCTTACAAAAAATATTTTAAGTTATAAAATATAACTTTTGATATTTAAAGGTAAATTTTATTAATAATTTTATATTAATGATATTTGATTTATTTAATAATTATATTGAATAAATAAATTAAAATGTTTTTATTGATTTAAAAATCGTTTAAAAAAGATATAAATGAATTAAAAATATTTTAAGTCATAATAAATGACTTTTAATATTTTGATGAATAATATATTAATATTTAAATATTAATGGTAATTATTTAAAAATAATTTTAATGTTTTAAAAAAAATCATTTAAAAGGTAGTATTAATACTTTAAAAATATTTTGAGTTATTATAACTTTAATATTTTGGCAATGGTTTCTTTAATAGTTTAATATTAATTAAATATTAATAAAATTATTTAATATTTAAATCATTTAATAATGATTACTGGTGTTTGAAAAATCATGATAAATTATAATAATTAACAAAAAAAATTATTATAAGTCATTTAAAAATAATATGACTGATAATTACAGTAATTGAACTACAGAATAAAGTTTTAGACTCGATAATTACCCGATAAAACCGTCGGTACGCCTAAATATTTAAAAAATTGATCTAGACTTGTATAATTGAACTCGATAAGTATTTGTTTGTGAACCAGTGATTGTTAAAATATGTGACAATGTGATTAAGTTATGTGCTGACTGCAAATAGCGGTAATATGTGATATAATATATTATTCTAATCGAACGAATGATCTTATTAATGATGGATTTCGATATAAAAGATTAATCTAAGTTACATTATTGTAAGCAAAAGCTCAGGCAAGTATTCTAACTTTGCATTTCCTTTATGCAATGGACATGAGTAAGAAAGTTTCAGAATCATATTATTGTGCCAGATTATTAACTCTATTGTTATTGCTTATGTATCCAATTATTCATATTCATACAAGTTCTTAAATTATCCGATCATTGTTTATCAACACAATATTAGTGCATAAACCAAATATTTATTTTGTTCGTTAGTTTCTAAATATGGTTATACAAGTGTCTCCACTTGGATAATCATTGTATTTAATAACATATTGATACATACTTATTGATTTCCAGTATGTATACGTCGACCTAAAAGTCGTCTAAGCTATTTGATTTGGCTAGACATAAACTTAAAAATATTGTTGGACAAGATAAAACTTTATTGTATCCAATCAAATTGTTTTGGTTCGGATTTTCGATAAAGTATGAACATCCCGAACATGGGAAAAACTTTTGTGCACATAAGGTGGATAAGATGAACGATAATATCGTTCTTGCATGTAATATTGATCAATACAGGGCATAACGGGCTAATCACCCCCGTGCCTGTAAGTCATGACGGTTTACAGATGAAGTTCTGTTTAACCTTTTTGAAAATAGAAAACAATGTTCATAGTCTGTCAACAGATCTCCATTTATAGTCAGTACGTAGTTTCAAAAATTTTATATAGAATTGATATGTTGTTATTATTGGTTCAGCTTACTTCATAACTGTTAATTCGTTGTAGAAGTGTCATTCAAAGAAAACATTTAATTCTTTTAGCTAATATCTATTTGTTTTTATTACTTGCTGGGCAATCAAATGCTCATTCTTGCTTTAAATTTAAATGTTTTCAGCTAAGTATGATCAACCAGAAGGATCAAGTAAAAAAAAGGGGAAAGGAAAGCTGTTCGAATGAATTTAATAATATTTTGTGTAAAAGTTAAAGTTTATTAAGACAATGATACTTATTATTTATGAAATGAATGTTTAAAGGTAACGTACCTGGGAGTAGACTTTGATGCATATATAAATTAAATTTGGTATCTATATTATTATTATTATTATTGTATTATTCCGCTCATAGAAATGGTATCGTGAAGCATTGAGTTCGGGTTTCAAGTACCTAAATTTGGGGGCATCACACAAGACCTAGCCGCTCTTAAAGTAGTTACTGAGCAAATCTAGTACAGATCTTATGAAAACAACCCTCGAAGGGTTCATAAAAAGAAAGAGGAGGATGTTTCCTTGATACTACAAGGTCAAAAAGGCAATCAGAACATGCCTATACAGAGGAGAAACTACTCCCCTTTCCAAGCATAGTCTTCAAACCCTCCATTGCCTAAAGGTGGATATGCAAAGAGCCCTCGAACGTTCACACCCTTAGGGGACTCGCTCGAGAATATTCTTGCTCTTCTGACCACTCAGAAGAAAATCACACATCTTCATCCACCAGTCAACCCTTATGGGAGGGGTTTCAATGATACTCGGAAGTGTGCTTATCATGCCGGAGCACCTGGACATGATACTCAAGATTGTTTGGCCTTGAAACACAAGATCCATGATTTAATAGACAATGGTGAGATCGTGGTCACCAAACTAGATCAACCTCATGTGCAAGACAACCCTCTTCCTCAACACAAAGAAGAAGAGGTCAACATAATTAGTTGGAGCGCTGGACAGAGTTCCAATTTTAATAGTGAATCATCCCAGACCATCAAAGACGGTGTTGATAAATGGGATTACGCAAAGTTTCAATTTGCTATGGAACAAAAGATGAAAGCTCTTTGCAAGAAAATTGAACAATTGGCAGAACTGGTGACCCATCAGCATCAAGTCACACATCAGTTAATCAGCCAAGAGCATGCCTATCTCCTTCCTTTTGTTATGAATGCTCCACCATCACCCTCAGAAAGCGAAGTTATGGAGGATAAGGTTGCAAAGAGAGCAAATGTTAAAGCCCGTCGGGATTTTGCCAATCAAAGGGAATTTACATACCTAGGCTAACCTATGGAGGAGATATTTCAGATGCTAATCAGCGAAGGATGAATTACCTCCCTTCTACCTCCAATCAATCCCCGTTTAAGACGGTTCAATTTTGATGGAGTTTGTCAATATCAGTCACATTCTAGCAGTCACAGCACAGAAGAATGCTGGGCACTCCGCCACCTTATTCAGAATCTAATTGAAAGCGGTGTCCTGCAATTTGCAGACGATGACACTGTGCTACTTGAGAGTGGGAATACACATCCTACCAAAGGGAAAGGATTAGTAGCAGTTATATCCATTGAGGCTGATGACACTGTTAAAGCATTTCCCATACAAGCAATTCAACTCAAAGGAGCTGATAATCCTTTGAAAGTGGCTGCACCAAAGCCAATTTCTTTACCCTTTAGACCTCAGTATCCTATTGTCAGCTTACAC
This sequence comes from Panax ginseng, assembly GCA_020205605.1. NCBI lineage: Eukaryota > Viridiplantae > Streptophyta > Magnoliopsida > Apiales > Araliaceae > Panax > Panax ginseng. The sequence goes on from CM035137.1 coordinate 46,846,951, forward strand.
AAAGTCCCATGGAAATATGGAGAAGCTAAAGGATCCACGTCTCATACTGCTGCTACAGTGTCGAAGGAAAATCCATTGTATCTTCCTCAGAGGGTGATGAAGCCCGCTATAAAAGCAAAGGGGAAGATTCCCATGGAGAAGATTGAAAAATTCCTCCGCACTATGGGCCATAATGAAGCCAAGTTGGTTTTATGCTTAAGAGAAGTTCCACATCAGATCTCAATATTGGACTTGGTTTTCTCTTCTGAAGATCATAGGAAGATTTTATTGAAGGTTTTGGAAGAAGCCTACTTGCCAAAAGCAGTGGATGCCGAAAAATTTCAACATATAGTTGATCACATTTTCAATAACAATGTGATATCCTTCACTGATGACGACATACCTCCCGAAGGGACCGGTCATTGTAAGCCATTACACATTGCAGTTTTGTCCTCCGGGTATATGTTAGCTGGAGTTTTGATAGATGGAGGTTCATCTCTGAATATCTGTCCTTATGCCAACTTGGTGAAGATGAACGTCAATCTCAAAAGGATATGAAGCAGTCATATGGTTATCAAAGATTTTGATGGATCCCGACGAAATTCTGTCAAAGAGAATGAGCTGACAATTGAGATTGGTCCAAATACATTCAATGTATCCTTCCACGTCCTCAAGATTGATTCAGGATACAACCTGTTATTGGGGAGACCATTGATCCACATGGCTGGAGCCGTTCCTTCTACACTACATCAACAACTAAAATATATTGTCAATAATAACCTAGTCATTGTCAACGTTGAGCTGGAATGTCCTGAATAAGGAGATCTACCAATCATCAGCTTTAATTCAGAAGTTGAGCCGACCAGTTTTCATACTTTGGAAGTGAGTAACACACAATACCATCCTATGGGCGCCACTTCCCCTACTCAAGATTTATGCCGAGGTTATGTCGGCCACTCAAGAAATGATGTCATTGGGTCATCAGCCTGGACAAGGGCTTGGTAAAGATAGGTAGGGTATTAAGCACCCTATTCAAGTGTCCAGTCAAAACGGGATAGCTGGACTAGGCTATTCTGCCAGTTCTAGTCACAGGAATCCTCATAAGCATAAGCAGGTTCCTCAAGCTTCAGCCACACGGCGATTTTCTCCATCTGCACCTCATGAGCTGATACAGTGTCCGGAAAATGTTCCAGCCCATGATATGGCTATGCTATTTCCCAAACCAATACCATTCAAAGAAAAAGAGGTGCTGATTCCTGATCCCGAAGTTGAAAAAAGGGAGAGAAAACGTAAACATGACATCGCCTTGATGATGTTAGGCATATGCATCATTGTCCATGATGAACATACAAATAGATATACCCTAGACGATGATTGCCTAGATGTTATGGTCATCATTCGGGAGAAGGAGGATGATGACAGCCCATCCATCACTGCAGTCCATCAAGACTTTACCCTTGAGAATTGGAGCAACACTCCAGGCATTGGTCGACGAGGGTAAACCGGGCAGAAAATACCTCTGCCCTTTTCTCCACGAGGACTATAACTTTGATGAAAAATTGGACTCAGACTTGATGGAAATACAAGAGGACATTGAGACACCTCAGGAGATTAAAGAATGGGTCACAGACAAACCTAAACCCAACCTTGACTAAACCACTTCTTTTAATCTTGGAACCTTAGAAAGCCCTAAGTTAATGCAGATTGGTTCAGACCTCACCCCAAACCAACGGAATGACATGTTTGCGCTACTAACCCAATTCCAGGATGTGTTTGCATGGTCTCACGAAGACATGGTTGGTGTGTCCACTGACATTGTTTTTCATCGCCTTCCCATTAAAGAGGGATTTAAGCCAGTCAGGCAAAAACTTAGGCGATTAAAACCTGAGTGGAGTTTAAAGGTTAAAGAGGAAATTGTGAAACAATTTTAAGCTGGCATTATAATGTTGTCTACATATCCAGAGTGGATATCCAACATTGTTCCCGTACCTAAACCAGGAGCAAAGGTGCGAGTTTGTGTGGATTATAGGGATCTGAACAAAGCTTGCCTTAAAGATAGCTTTCCCGTGCCTTTTATCCACATTCTCATCGACAATATTGCTCAATATGACATATACTCCTTTGCTGATTACATTGCGGGGTACCATCAAATTATGGTCGCTGAGGAGGACCGTGAGAAAACTGCTTTCATCACACCTTGGGAAACATTCTACTACAGACGGTTGTCATTCAGCCTCATAAATGTTGGGGCAACCTACCAGCGAGCTATGATGGCTCTTTTCCACATTTTAATGCATAAAGAGATAGAGATCTATGTGGATGACATCATTGTCAAGTCCCAAAGGGAGGAAGACCACTTAGACCATCTCAGAAAGCTATTCAACAGGTTGCGTAAGTATAACTTGAACTTAAATCCAGCCAAGTGCACCTTTGGTGTCAAATCAGGCAAGTTGCTAGGTTTTCTAGTCAACCACAAATGGATTAAGCTGGATCCCACCAAAATCCAGGCCATTAAGGAAATGCCCATTCCTCAGACAGAGAAGGAAATACGGGGATTTTTGGGAAGAATCAACTTCATTAGCAGGTTTATTTCTCAACTCACAGCAACCTGTGAGCCCATCTTCAAATTGTTAAGGAAGAACTCCTCCATGAAATTGAACGATGAGTGTCAAAAAGCCTTCCTTACAATCAAAGAGCAGCTGGTTAACGCTCCTATTTTGGTACCACCCAAGTATGATGTTCCCCTGTTCATGTACATGTCCATTAATGAGAATGCCATGGGATGCATGCTGGGAAAAAAAGATGATAGAGGCCAAGAACGAGTTATCTATTACCTCAAAAAAAGATTCAGCAGTAGTGAGCACGAGTACACTCTGATTGAGAAGACTTGTTGTGCTTTAGCATGGGCTTCCATGAGGTTACAACATTACCTCCATGGTCACACAACTCATCTCATATCCTGTGTGAATCCTCTCAAATATGCGTTCAGTAAGCCCATATTGAATTATCGGCTGTCTAGATGGCAGTTGATCCTACAACAATTTGATATCGTCTACGTGACACAAAAGCTTATCAACGGTCAAGGAATTGCAGATCAACTGGCCACCGCATCTGCAGGGGATTACAAACCCTTGGAAACATATTTTCCCGATGAAGGGGTAATGGAAGTTCAGCAACACCATCAATACGATGCATGCCACACATGGAAAATGTATTTTGATGGAGCTATTAACCTGAAGGTTACGGAGTTGGGCGATTCTATTATCCCATGCAGGGGAGCGAGATCCCTTCATTGTCAAATTACAGTTTGTCAGCACCAACAACACAGCTGAGTATGAAGGCTGTATCATGGGGCTAAAACTTTCCCATTCAATAAGCATCAGGCGGTTAACTGTCTTTGGGGATTCCAAATTGGTAATCAAACAATCCACAAGAATCTATTAAACCAAAGAATTACATTTGTTACCTTACCATCGACAAGTTTTACAGATGGCTTTGGAGTTTGAAGAAATCTCATTTCTACACATTCCTCATAATAGGAATGATTTTGCGGATGCACTAGCAACGTTGGCCTCCTGATTCATATACCTGACAAGGAAAATATGCCAAACATCATATTTCCCCTGCAAAGGCCCTAGTTTATGGGAACTATGTTGGAGAAGTATCAGATGAGCTAACTCCCATCCACAACCCTTGGTATCAACATATCAAGGAGTATCTGCGAGATGGATCTACACCCGCTGAGGCGAGCCTGACTTAAAAGAGGCGGATCCATTGACTTGCTATGAAATTCTACCTGAGCAGAGATGCACTTTACAAAAGAGATGCAGGATTAGGTCTCCTCAAATGTTTGGACAAAGACGAAGCTCAGATTCTCATGGATGAGATCCATGGTGGAGTATGTGGCCCACACATGAGCGGACCCCTACTTATTAAGAAAATCCTCAGAACGGGGCATTATTGGCTTACGCTCAAAGCTGAATGTGATGATCACGTCAAGAGGTGCTATCAATGCCAGATTCATGGGAATGCTATCCACGCCCCTCCAAGGGAACTCCACAATATGAGTTCACCATGGCCCTTCTCAATGTGGGGAATAGACATGATCGGGCCCATCGAGCCCAAAGCTAGTAATGGACATCGATTTATATTCACCATGATCGACTACTTCACCAAATAGGTAGAAGCAACCTCCTTCCCTAGGGTTACCAAAGAAGTCATCATTGCATTCATCAGAAACAATGTCATTTGTTGATATGCACAACTAGAGGTCATTGTGTCAGACAATGCTAAGAACCTCAACAACAAAATGATGGAGGAGTTATGCAGTAAATTCCACATCAAACACCTTAACTCAAATCCATCTACTGTCCCAAAGATGAATGGTCTTTGTTGAAGAGACTAAAAAAAACATCAAGAAGATCATGCAGAAAATGTCCGCCAATCACAAAGGATGGCCTGACCTCTTTCCTCTGACTTTATTTGCCTACAGAACTTCGATGCCTACTTCCACTGGGGCAACACCCTACTCACTAGTCTATGGGATGGAAGCAGTGCTCCCCATAGAGGTGGAAATGGAATCCCTCAGTATGATGCCCCCAAAATAGGTATACATCACTCATCTTGAGTCGCCAGATACATCGTACAGAACTCAACTACAAACTTAATCATACAATTGTCGTGCCAAATACAACAAAACATAGCTGAGGAGTTTACATGAATATTGCCTCATAGACAGTATACAAACTCAAATTCAGTCCTCATTACACTTATTATCACACTAAATAGTGAGGACTTCTATAGCCACCATATCGGACCATCACTCCGTTTCCCGAGTCATCCCAGCTATATTCTCATTTCCTGAAGAGAACAGTAAAAGAAAGAGTGAGGTCAACTAGCCCAGTAAGAAATATTATTACTAAGATAATGTAGAATAAAATATCCTTAGCCTTCAATAGTATAACAACTGATAGAATACAATAGACAACAAGTTTTAGATCAACAACTGCAGCGGAATAAGCAATCCATTAGAAGAGTCAAGTAGAGCATAAAATCTACTATCTTCTATGATTTAAAAAGTTTTTCATCAACTTTATCGTTGTAATACTCATCAACAGCTCTTTATTATACCTAAGATAAATAGAACTTTCATCACCTGTCTTCACCTGAACCACCAAAGATGTTAGTTAAATTTATAATTCATGTTTAGAATAATGTGAATCAACAATTTCTCCTTGCCACAAAGGCTTAATAAAACATTTACTCAATATCCTTACCCCAAAGGCTAAAGATATTCAAATGTAATAACAATGATCATACCAATTAGTTGTCTATCTTTGAACTACTGGCCAAAGATATTCAACTATAAAACCAATGGTCATGATCATACCAATCAATTACCTGTCAGTGCACTATGACCAAAGACATTCAACTGTTAACTAGTGGTCATGATCCTGCCAATCACATCATCGAATTATCACTTCACTACGACCAAGGATATTCATTAGTATCATAAGTGGTCATAATCATGTCATACACCTGTCCATCTTTGCACTACGGGCCAAAGCTATCAATTAACAGTTCATCTTTGCACTACGACCAAAGATATCAATCAATAGTTCATCTTAGCATGTAAGCCAAAGATATACTAACAGAAAACCAATAATCAACGATCCATCTTTGCACGTAAGCCAAAGATATACAAGCAAAACAAATAATCAATGATCCATCTTTGCACGTAAGCCAAAGATATACAACTGTAAAACCAATAATCAACAGTCCACCTTTGCACGTAAGCCAAAGATACACCACTGTAAAACCAATAATCAACAGTCCATCTTTTCACGTGAGCCAAAGATATACAAATGTAAAACCAATAATCAACAATCCATCTTTGCACGTGAGCCAAAGATGACTTTCATCATAATATAAGCATTAGGATGATGACAATGATATAAGCATTAATCAAATGAAGTCAAGGATAAATATTAAAGACTTTAAATTTATCCAGAGTTTAAAAATATCCAAATTGTCAACATGATACTACTTTGTGGAGTAAAATTCAAGAATAATATTCAGGAATAATTTGGACAGAAAAGAAATATATTTTTCGGGTAAATAGTACCCCGCAATAGTACCCTATGAATAGTACTTCAGGAATAGTATCTCGTGAATAGTACCCCGATATGAAAAGTATCCCAAATACCTGAGTGAATAATATTCGGGTGAATAGTAACCTATGAATAGTACTCCGGCACAAAAAGTGCCCTGAATACCCGAGTGAATAATACTAGAATGAATAGTAACCAGGTGAATAGTAACCCATGAATAGTAACTCGTTGTAGACACTCAAAATGTTTCTGCATAACTGTTACTAACATTATAGGAGGGCAGAATCGTCTTTCGGAGATAACCCTGGAAGACAGTTCACATCCATCTCGGATACTACCGGAAGATCAGTGCACATCCCGGATACTACCGGAACATCATTTCCAACCCGGAACACACACCAGAAGGATCATTTCCAACTTCGGAGATAACCCCGAGTTTCGTCCTTGGCGATAACCCCAAGGAATTCTGTTGCAGTTCCGGCGATAACTCCGGAAATGCTTATTTCAAATACATGCTATCAGATTCAATCTCAGACCTCCTGCTGAGGCACTCATCTCTCAAACCCGAAGCTAACACTAAGCATACAGGCACTTATAAGATAACCTTGTGGCATTCAAACACTTGCAGCAGTTCAATCTCAGATGTAACCCTGAGCAACGTCTGCTTTCAACTCAAACCGGCGATAACCCCGGCGAAGAGTCAAACATCATCTTTCCACATCAACACCTGCTCGTCATCTCAACACTTCATATATATATACATACATACAACAATGTCCCACAAGAACCGAGGAGTTACAATCCCGAGTGACTATTACGCGTGGCAGTATACTGGATAAAATTTGAAGCTTGAAGACCATGGGCATGGTCCCCTCTTCCTGACTTCGTACAACCTCTAATTCATGTCATTGCGTAACTCTCGACACAAGCAGTCTGAAGAAGGTCACACATACCTCGTTCGGAAGATCGGATTGAAGTTCTGCAAGTTGGAGGGGACATTACAGTGCATGAGTGCACGTACTTTGAGACAACGGGACCCGCGAAGCCCGAGCCCACCACGACCGGTAGCGCAGGTGTAGCTGCGGCCGCTTGGCGATACACTACATGCATGCCAGCAGATACACCTGCGCCATCGATCTATAAATATAGACCTTGGGTCAGCCATTTTGAGGGAGAGAAGAGAGAGAAAAGGCGAGAAAAAGCCCTGTCCACTTTACTCTGTACACACCCATATTGAGTGTTTTCCTCATTTTAAACATCTATTAGATCATATATAGCTATACTTTCATCCGGCGGGAGCTGAGTATTATATAGAGTCATAAGAGTCTACATTGGCAGCCCACTGTAAGCCTTCTTACATTCTATAAAGCCTTTCTTCTCATAATAGCACACACTGTTATGCACATTGAGAGTCGTGTGGGTGTGTTTGATCGGACTTCGGTCCGTGGTTTTCATTTCTGTCTGTATCTATATACTTATCTATATATGTATATATTTTAATACGGACTAACATTATCGAGTTATGTCTCAATTGAGCCTAGACTTGATTCGGAGCATTTATTTGTTGATATATATATATATATATATATATATATATATATATATATATATATATACACACACACTTATATATATAAAACTATTGTGGGACTCAATACATGAGCACAGATTTTACACACATAGATATATATATATATATATATATATATATATATATATATATATATATATATATATATATATATATATATTATATTTAGATTCTTCTCAAGTTTACTTCAAGGCGGGTTGATCGCTTTTGACTTTATTTACATTCAAGTCCCGCTGAGTTTACTCTGTGGCGGTTGATAGCATTTATTGCTTTATCTACATTTCGATCCCCATGGAGTTGCTTAAGTGGTGGTGATCATGCATATATATATATATATATATATATATATATATATATATATATATATATATATATATATATATTTACCACTTTATATATATATATATAAATATATATAACACTATCGCTTTCCATACAAATTGCAGTATCATGTGAGCCTAGGAATCATGTTATCACAAATTCAGTCTACCGAATCTAGATTCGGTTCCCGTGATGGACTTTTTCCAACTGTAAGCAGTTGGTACATTATTTACAGTGTCTGAATTCCCTTGGATGGCTGTCATGCCCATAAGGAGTTCGGCACTGCTATATATTATTTTATCGCAGATGCCTCATATCTCGAAAATAAAAGAAAACAAGCTGAACATTTAATAATAAAATGGAAGTATCAAAGGCCTCTCAATTACTATTGAGCACAGGGTTTGAAAAACATTTTTTATAAAACTTCATTGCTATATCTTGCTTAAAATTGAATTTTCTGCAAAATTAAAACCCTATGTATATAGGTGCGAACGTGGCATAGCACTACTTCCAAATAATTGCACATTGATCCACACACACACACACACATTGATATAATAGTTTCTTTGAAAAGTGCCGGTCACCGTGGCAACACGGATGTCGGGGGGTGCCTAACACCTTCTCTCCGCATAACCAAGCCCCCGAACCCTAAATGAATCTCAGTTTCATAGACCCGTTTAGCAGTGTCACATCACTTGGTCAATGTGCAAACCTTTTCGCTTGCGTTGGTGCAACCAATTAAATACACCAACTGGCGACTCTTAAAGTCAAATCGTCGACATTAAACTTGTCGGACCTTTTCACTAGTTTTTTGAAACAAATCTCATATTAACATGAGAACACCAAAGAACAAGTAACAAAAAGGGACACTAAAAAATCCCAACGTGGACAGGTGGCGACCCTGCTGGGGACTCCAGTAAGAGGGCTTAAGACGCTATTACAAGCTTTTTAAAACTGTTATATACTTGTGTATGAATGTTGCATTTACATTTATGATGAATGTGTACGAATGCATCTTACTTACTACACTGCTAAATATCTATCTGTGATATTAGTGCTTCACACATGTCATCATTTTGCATAAATGGTGAGATACGTTGTATGTGAATGTATGTTGTGTGGTTCCTCCATCAGGAGGCTATCCTATCGGTGTTTGATTACTGGACTCGTAGGAAGAATAATTTCAACGGGGCTCAGGAAAGGCACCACCCAGATTCACTCCAGTTGAAAGACCAGATTAACTTCCCGTCAAGTAAATTGCGATGATCTAGGAACCTTCATGCCAAAAAGCCGCGAGAGTAACCCTAAGATAGGTCAACCTCTGATAAACCAAATGTGGAGGAACGTCTCTTCATACTTTCCATTTTTAATTACTTGTAAAAGCATTTACTTGTAATTTTATTCCATGATTCAACCATATATAATGGAAAATATGAAGAATATCTGTGCATGCATAACATGTTATCAATTAACAACTGGTTTTGCAGGACAAAATTCCTAAAACGGACATGTTATAATAACATTTACATTACCCTAAGACTAAACTACATAAGTCTTTTGTAGGGAAGTAATTGGGCCTATTACCCGCTCAAAATCCAAAAAGGCCACGAGCCTACAACCAATTATGTCTTCTTCTGACCAGTCTAATCCTGTTTCCCGAGAAGAATTTGATGGATTGAGTAAACAAATCACACACTTAGTTGTTCTCTGAAAGAATTACACCAGTCCACTCAGGGTACGAAGATACCTATACATACAGAATCCTCTACACAAGGAGGAGTTCAAGGTCTGGAAAAAACAATTCCAGAACCTCAGTTGGATACGACCAACAAAGACCCTGAAAACACCCATCTCAAAAGAGAGGAAGAAGGTCCTTCAAATGGAGGAAACTATCCGTGTTCTCAAAGGGATTGGAACACATGGCAGTGTTTCATATGCAGACCTTTGCATATTTCCTAGTGTTCATTATCCAAAGAAATTCAAAACCCCTGATTTTGAAAAGTATGATGGATTAGGGGATCCTTATACCCATTTAAAGGTATTCATTGGAGAACTTGGATCTTACGTGGAAAATGAAAAGCTCAGAATGCAGCCGTTTCAGAAAAGTCGGACTGGAGAAGTCCGTTCATGGTATACCAGATTAAACAACTCAAAGATCCATAGTTGGAAAGAGCTGGCTCATGCCTTCCTCATTCAATCTGATTTTCAATCTCGGATGGCTCTGGCCCAGTATTAAATTACCAAGGTCAAAAACAGATCTAATGAGTCATTTAGAGTATGCTGCTCAAAGGGTGGAGGCGCCTTGCTGCTCAAGTTATTCCTTCCATGACGAAATCAGAAATGGTCATGACTTTCATAGATGTACAGGAAGCTCCTTTCTATGAAAGAGTTCTAGCTGTTATTGGCAAAACATTCTCTGAAATGATCAAGCACGGAGAGATGGCTGAGATGGGATTGAAGTCTGGAAAAATTCAAGACCTAGCCACTCTTAAAGCTATTGTTGAACACATCCAGTCTGGATCTTATGGAAACAACCCCCGGAGGGTCCATAAAAAGAAAGAGGAGGATGTTTCCTTGATACTACAAGGACAGAAAGGCAATCAAAGCATGCCTATACAAAGGAGAAACTATTCCCCTTTTCAAGCACAATCTTCAAACCCTCCATTACCTCAAGGTGGAGATGCAAAGTGACCTCGAACGTTCACACCCCTAGGGGACTCGCTCGAGAATATTCTTGCTTTTCTGACTACTCAGAAGAAAATTACACATCTTCTTCCACCAGCCAACCCTAATGGGAGGGGTTTTAATGTTACTCGAAAGTGTGCTTATCATGCCGGAGCACCTAGACATGATACTCAAGATTGTTGGGCCTTGAAACACAAGATCCAAGACTTAATAGACAACGTTGAGATCGTAGTCACTAAACCAGATCAACCTCATGTGCAAGAAAACCCTCTTCCTCAACACAAAGAAGAAGAGGTCAACATGATCAGTTGGAGCACTGGGCAAAGTTCCAGTTTTAATGGCGAGCCATCTCAGACCATCAAAGACGGTGTTGACAGATAGGATTATGCAAAGTTCCAATTTACTATGGAATGAAAGATAAAAGCTCTTTGCAAATAAATTAAGCAATTGGCTGAACTGGTGACCCATCAACATCAAGTCATACGCCAATTAATTAGACATGAGCATGCCTATCTCCTTCCATTTGTTATGAATTCTCCACCATTACCTTCAGAAAGCGAAGCTATGGAGGATAAGGTTGCAAAGAGAGCAAATGCTAAAGCCCGTCAGGATTTTGCCAATCAAAGGGAATGTACCTATCTCGGCCAATCTATGGAGGAGATATTGAAAATGTTGATCAACGAAAGAAGAATTACCTTCCTTCTACCTCCAATCAATCCCCGCTCCGGACGGTTCAATTCCGATGAAGTGTGTCAATATCATTCATATTCTCGCGTTCATAACACAGAAGAATACTGGGCACTCCGCTATCTCATTCAGAATCTTATTAATAGCGGTGTCCTGTAAATCGCAGATGATTAAACTTTGCAACTCAAGAGTGGGAATGCATGTCTTACCAAATGGAAGGAATCAATAGCAGTTATATCCGAAGTGGATGATGAGACTGTCAAAGTTTTTCCCATAAAACCAATTTAACTCAAAGGAGCTGACAATCCTTTGAAAGTGATCACACCTGATCCAATTCCTTTACCCTTCAGACCACAACATCCTATTCTCAGCTTGCACAAAGTTCCATAGAATTATGGAGAAGCTGAAGGATCTACATCTCATACTACTGCTACAATGTCGAAGGATAATCCATTGTATCTTCCTAAACGGGTTATGATGCCTACTTGCAAAGCAAAGGGGAAGATTCCCATAGAGAAGATTGAAAAATTCCTCCGCACTATGGGCCATAATGAAGCCAATGTGGTTTTAAGCTTACGACAAGCTCCACACCAGATATCTATACTGGATTTGGTTTTCTCTTCCGAAGATCATCAGAAGATTTTATTGTAGGTTTTGGAAGAAGCATATCTGCCAAAATCAGTGGATGTGGAAAAATTTCTAGATCTGGTTGATAACATTTTTAACAACAATGTGATATCCTTCACTAATGACGACATACCGCCCGAAGGGACCGGTCATTGCAAGCCATTGCACATTGCAGTTTTGTCTTCCGGGTACATGCTAGCTGGAGTTTTGATTGATGGAGGCTCATCTCTGAATATTTGTCTTTATGCCACCTTGGTGAAGATGAATGTCAATCTCAAGCGGATCCAAAGCAGCCACACGGTTATCAGAGCTTTTGATGGATCCCAATGAAATACCGTCAGAAAGATTGAATTGCCAATTGAGATTGGCCCAAATACATTCAATGTATCCTTCCACGTCCTAAAGATAGATTCAGGATACAACCTACTATTGGGGAGACCATGGATACATATGGCTGGAGTCGTTCCCTCCACATTACATCAACAACTCAAATACATTATCAACAACAGTCCAGTCACTGTTAATGCTGAGCCGGAGTATCCGGAACAAGGAGATCTGCCAATCATCAGTTTCAACTCTAAAGTTGAGCCGACTAGTTTTCATACTTTGGAAGTGAGTAACACTCAATATCAACCTATCGAAGCACCAGTTTCCGTACCCAAGATTTCTGCCGAGGTTATGTCGGCTACTCAAGAAATGAAGTCATTGCGTTATCAGCCTGGACAAGGGCTTTGTAAAGATAAGTAGGGTATTAAGCACCCTATTCAAATGTCCAGTCAAATTGGGACAGCCGAGCTAGGCTATTCTGCCAGTTCCAGTCATAGGAATCCACATAAACACATGTCGGTTCCTCAAGCTTCCACCACACGGCAATGTTTTCAATCTGCACCTCATGAGCTGATACAGTCTCTAGTTAAGGTGCCAGCAGATGTTATGACCCTACTATTTCCCAAGCCAGTACCCTTCAAAGAAAAAGAGGTGTTGATTCCTGATCCTGAAGTGGAAGAAAAGGAACGAAAATGTAAACATGACATTGCCTTGATGATGGCAGGCATATGCGTCATTGTTCATGATGAACATACAAACCGATACACCCCAGACGATGATTGCCCAGATGTCATGGTTATCATTCGGGAGAAGGAGGAAAATGATGATCCTTCCATTACTGCAGTCCATCAGGACTTTGCCCTTGACAATTGGAACAGTATTCCATGCATTGGTCGACGAGGGTAAAATGAGCAGAAAATCCCTCTGCCCTGTAGATAACTTTAATTGCTTACTTTTCTTTACAGTACTAGCAGTTATTTTATCAAGTACATGGTAACACTTTTGTATGATCAAACAGTTGCATATATTAAGTGAAAGCATACTTTGTTTCAGGACTCTGAATTTAGATGTGCCTGTACTTACGGATGATGTGCCTTCTCTCCACAAGGGCTGTAACTTTGATGCAAAGTTGGACTCAGACTTGATGGACATTCAAGAGGACATTGAGACACCTCAGGAGATTAAGGAATGGGTCGAAGACAAGCCTAAACCCAACCTTGACCAAACCACTCCTTTCAATCTTGGAACCTTAGAAAACTCTAAGCGAATCCAAATTGGTTCAGACCTTACCACAAATCAGTGGAATGACATGGTTGCACTATTAACCTAATTCCAGGATGTGTTTGCATGGTCTCATGAAGACATGGTGGGTTTGTCAACTGACACTGTTCTTCATCGCCTTCCCATTAAAGAGGGATTCAAGCCAGTTAGGCAAAAACTCAGGCGATTGAAACCTGAGTGGAGTATAAAGGTCAAAGAAGAAATTGTGAAATAATTTCAAGCTGGCATTATCATGGTGTCTACATATCCAGAGTGGATATCCAACATTGTTCCCGTGCCTAAACCAGGAGGAAAGGTGCGAGTCTGTGTGGATTACCGGGATTTGAACAAAGCTTGCCTTAAAGATAGCTTTCCCGTACCTTTTATCCACGTTCTCATTGACAACACTGCTCAATACGGCATGTACTCCTTTGCTGATTACTTTGCGGGGTACCATCAAATTATTGTCGCTGAGGAAGACCGTGAGAAAACTGCTTTCATCACGCCTTGGAGAACCTTTTGCTATAGACGATTATCATTCGGCCTCATCAATGTCGGGGCAACCTATCAATGAGCTATGATGGCTCTTTTCCATGATTTAATGCATAAGGAGATATAGATCTACGTGGATGACATCATTGTCAAATCCTGAAGGGAGGAGGACCACCTAGACCATCTCAAGAAGTTATTCAACAGGTTGTGTAAGTACAACTTGAAGTTGAATCCAGCCAAATGCGCCTTTGGTGTCAAATCAGATAAGTTGCTAGGATTCCTAGTCAGCCACAAAGGGATTGAACTGGATCCTACCAAAATCCAGGCCATCAAGGAAATGCCAATTCCTCAGACCGAGAAGGAAATACGAGGATTTTTGGGAAGAATCAACTTCATTAGCAGGTTCATTTCTTAACTCACAGCAACCTGTGAGCCCATCTTCAAGCTGTTAAGGAAGAACTCCTCCATGAAATGGAATGATGAGTGGTAGAAAGCCTTCCTCACAATCAAAGAGCAGTTGGTTAACGCTCCTATTTTGGTACCACGCAGAGATGATGTTCCCCTATTCATGTACCTGTCCATTAATGATAATGCCATGGGCTGCACGCTGGGGCAAAAAGACGATAGAGGCCAAGAATGAGCTATCTATTACCTCAGCAAAAGATTCAACACCAATGAACACAAGTACACTCTGATTGACAAGACTTATTGTGCTTTAGCATGGGCTTCCATGAGATTACAACATTATCTCCATGGTCACACAACCCATCTCATATCCCACGTGGATCCTCTCAAGTATGTGTTCAGTAAACCCATAATAAATTTTTGGCTATCAAGATGGCAGTTGATCCTACAACAATTTAACATCATCTACGTGACGCAGAAGTCTGTCAAAAGGTCAAGGAACTGAGGATCAACTGGCCACCGCACCTGCAGGGGACTACAAACCCTTGGAAACATACTTCCCTGATGAAGTGGTAATGATAGTACAACAACAACATCAGTACGATACATGCCGTACGTGGAAAATTTATTTTGATGGACCTGTTAACACAGAAGGCTCTGTAGCTGGAGTAGTTCTAATATGCGATACGGGGGAGCAGTATCCCGTCGCCGTCAAATTGTAGTTTGTCAGCACCAACAACACAGCTGAGTATGAAGGCTGTATCATGGGGCTAAAACTTGCCCGTTCAATGGGCGTCAGGCGGTTAACTATCTTTGGGGATTCTGAATTGGTAATCAAATAATCCACGGGAATCTATCAAACCAAAGAATTACATTTGCTGCCTTAGCATCGGTAAGTTCTACAGATGGCTTTGGAGTTCTAAGAAATGTCCTTTCTACACATTCCTCATAATAGGAATGATTTTGTAGATGCATTAGCAATGTTGGCCTCCTTGGTTTACATACCTGACAAGGAAAACATACCAAGCATCACATTTGCTATGCACAAGGCCCCAGCTTATGCGAACTACGTTGGAGAAGTATCAGATGAACTACCTCCCATCCAAAACCCTTGGTATCAGCATAATAAGGAGTATCTGCGAGATGGATCTACACCCGCTGAGGCGAGCCTAACTGAGAAGAGGCGGATCCATCGACTTGCTATGAAATCCTACCTGAGCGGAGATGCACTCTACAAGAGAGATGCAGGACTAGGTCTCCTCAGATATTTAGACAAAGACCAAGCTCAAAGGCTCATGGATGAGATCCATGGTAGAGTATGTGGCCCACACATGGGCGGCCCCTTACTTGTCAAGAAAATTCTTAGAATAAGACATTATGGGCTTACACTCAAAGATGACTGTGATGATTATGTCAAGAGGTGCTATTAATGCCAGATCCATGGGAATGTTATCCACGCCCCTCAAAGGGAGATCCACAATATGAGTTCGCCCTGGCCCTTCTCAATGTGGGGA
Source organism: Panax ginseng (assembly GCA_020205605.1). Classification (NCBI taxonomy): domain Eukaryota; kingdom Viridiplantae; phylum Streptophyta; class Magnoliopsida; order Apiales; family Araliaceae; genus Panax; species Panax ginseng. The sequence continues at coordinate 46,862,949 of CM035137.1, forward strand.
ATGGACGTGATCAGGCCCATCGAGCCCAAAGCCAGTAATGGTCATCGATTCATATTCACCATGATCGACTACTTCACCAAATAGGTAGAGGCAGCTTCCTTCCCCAGGGTTACCAAAGAAGTTATCATTGTTTTCATCAAAAACAATGTAGTCTGTCAACATGGACAACCAGAGGTCATTGTGTCAGACAAAATGATGGAGGAGTTATGCAGTAAATTCCACATCAAACACCTTAACTCCGTCATCTACTGTCCAAAGATGAATGGTGCTATCGAAGCGGCTAATAAAAATATCAAGAAGATCATGCAGAAAATGTCAATTAATCACAAAAGGATGGCCAAATCTCTTGCCTCTGACTTTATTAGCCTTCAGAACTTCTAGGCGTACTTCCACTGGGGCAACCCCCTACTCATTAGCCTATGGGATGGAAGCAGTGCTCCCCATAGAGGTGGAAATGGAATCCCTCAGAGTATTGATGGATGCTCAGTTGGATGAGGACCAACGGGTACAAGACAGGTAAAGGACTTCCTAACGCTTCCCTTTCTTTTTTCACCAGTTGTCTCTAATAGACGAAAGGAGAACCACGGCAATCTTCCATGGTCAATTATATCAACAAAGTATCTCACGATCCTACAACAGAAAAGTCTGACTATGGCAGTTCAAACAACATGACTTGGTTTTGAAAAAGATCATTGACAACCAAGATCAATCTAAGGGAAAATTCACTCCTAACTAGGAAGGCCCATTTGTTGTCAAGGAGGTATTGACAGGAGGTGCTCTCTATTGCAGGAAATAGATGGCGATGAATTTCCACAGCTTATCAACTCGGACACCGTGAAACGGTACTATGTCTAAAGTTACCATCAAATAAACATCCTAGTTTTGATCATCAAATCACCAGTCATTATGGTTTTGAACCCTTCCTTTCTACATACTCTTCTGCCCCTCAGAGAAATATACACTTCAAACAAGCAGCCTGGTTTCACCTCATTTCAAATCTTGCATACAATTTTGGTTATCTTGAAGACGGGATTAAACTTTTCACACCTGCAGTTTATCCTGAAGACGGGATTAAACTTTTCTACGCTTGCAGTTTGTCCTGAAGACGGGATTAAACTTTTTCCACACCTGCAGTTTATCCCCATTATGGGATCAAACTTTCTTCTCCCCGCAGTATAGCCTGAACATGGGATTCACACTTCTCTTTGGTTGCGATTCATCTTGAGGGGCGAACTACATCGACCAGATCTCCCTGACACCCGGGAGTACGTAGGCAACCATATTCTATATGGCCATGTCTCAATAAACAAAAAAACAACAAAAACATTTCTGCCCTTTCTCCACAAAAACAAAAACAACAAAAACATTTCTACACCTTTCTGCCTTTCACATTCAGCATTGAACCTCTTACACCAAGTTCGAACTACGCAGACTTGATCTCCTCTTTAATAGGAGTACATAGGCAGCCATTCATGGTTTAGTCTAACCCCTACCAGAACAAAAATATTTGTCACGCGGTACTGGGATCAACCTTCAATTCACCATATTTCATCGGTTTCAGATCAAAGGGATGGAATCACCCAACCTCTTCTCACAAAATAGAAGATTCGGTGACCATCTAAGCTACGATCGTGCCTCGAAGATCAATACCAACCCGTAAGAGATGGAATTAACTAGGCTTCTCACAAAAAGAAGTACTGGCGACCATCTGTGGTGCGGTCAATCTCAGAGAGGAAGAAACCACCCTCCTCTCCACATTCCATACAGATACCAGTCCCAAGACACCAAAGATGGTAGGGATATACAGAAATCAATAATCCGTTCTTAGAGATCATGCGATGTCTCAATGTCCACCTATCAAGGATAAGTTTAGAATGCATTAAGATCATAAGGCCCTGAAGAAACAGACAAATATCAAGCAAGTATCAAGGCATAACTAAAAGGGAAGTGAATCAAAATATATTTCCCTGCCATATATAATATTATTTGATATATACATATGTATTGTACATGATAAAATGGCTAAGCTAGTCTGTGCAGGAAAATACAAAGCTATCTACAGATCTGTATACATGAGAACCATCAGATCTAACATGGCATCCCTCTCTGAAGACGGAGGTAACGCTGCAAGCTCCTGCCCACGGGTATCTACACGAGCTAGTAGATTAGAGGCTAACTACATGGTGGCACAATGCTCATCAATGTAAGCACTCATGTTGGCAAGACTGACAGTCATCTAGGATGTCACTGAAGTACTGTCTGCGATGCCACATCCCTAGCAGATAAGGCGGCATCCCGCTCCACTATCAATGCATCCCTGGCTGATCTAGCCTCATCCCTCTCTAACAGAGCGGCGTCTCTCCCATCAAGAGTCACAAACATCATGGCCCTAGCTTTGATCTCTATCATAGGTCATCGGATGTAAGCTCTGCTCCAAATCTTGTCTTATCTTGAAAAACAAATGGCACTTCGGGGTGGGAGAATCCATCACAAATGCTGGCTACCCAGCAGTCAAGTCGTCAGTTGGAATATCAGCCTCCTCTATAGGCTCCTCATCGTCAGAATCAACATCCTACACTGTGGATACTACCACAATCGATGCAGTCTCTGTCTCCATCCATGTGGAATACTCTGCAGAACAACCCGGATGATTGACAGAAAACATAGCCAGCTCTCGGTGATCCCAACAGGCATACAACATGGATCGTCGTTCTTCGACGATAAGCGGTGTGAAGAAGAAGTTACCGACTCACCACCCTCATAAGGATGAAAATCAAACCCGGTCAAATGTAGACATCATCACGACCCGATTGGGTGGTAAGTAATTATGCCCCTCAATCCAGCCAGAGTGAGGTAATCCTTGCCTGGAGCATGAGTAATGAAGCTATAGGGTGAGCTAAGCCCTGAACACATTAGTATAGCAAACGGGTCCATAAACCCTGCCAGGAAAGCTAACCACAATGCAGCATCAGTACACTCTACAAGCTGAAAGGAGTATGACATGGCTATATCATGGGTGAAACAAAACCCCTACCGTATAAAGGTACCAATCGGTCTCAAGTATGACATAAACCACACATACAGCATGACCGAGCTACCTGTGAACACTCATGCCGGATAAGTGCAGTAGTATGTAGCTGACCTCAAAGTCTCTACAATAATCATCGGTATAATGGTACGACCCTCCCTGAGAGCTCTCACTGCCATAATGACGCCGATATCCAGCTCATCCATATATCATGGCATGAAGACGTATGACAATATGCACAATAACTGTACATCTACTCTGGCCAAACGCCAATGCTCCTCCAGTGTGGTGAAATCCCCGGAATGTCGTGCATAACTATCCTCAGAGCCAAATCTATCAAACAGAAAATGCTGGGATATCACGTGGCTGGATGAAATCTCGTCCTGTACCACTCTACGTCTCAATCCGGTGAGGGTCATGAACTATCTACTCATGTCTCCGATAGCCATATACATGCAAGGTCTGTCCAGTGATAGCATCGTCAACCGTGCATACTCCTCCAAAGTAGGAGTCAACTCCTGGGTCCCAAATCATAAAACATGCCTCTCCGATACCCAGTGCTCTAGCATACCCTCTACAAATCCTGTGGGAACCTGAAACATCAACAGAGTCATAGTATGTTACAGCAAATCATCTACGATCACCATGTCTAGTGGTGATATACTATCATACCATGAGCGCATACCAGATACCACCAAAAATGGTGGGGTATGATCAATACGGCTAACTGTTGAAGAAGACATCTGTACGGGTCGTGTCATAAGACCATCCAGGGGTCAATACTGAATATCTCTGGACATACATACATATGCATAACATAATAACATGTATGACACAATAGATGTCAATATGATATAGGGAATGAAAACGTACATACATTCCTAAGTATATCATCATCTAATACATCTCTGTACAGCTAAAATACAGGGAAATGGGGCTAAGCTACCCAATAACTCAACAGAGGCCTATCAAAAGATATAGCGGAAATGGGGCAAAGCTATCAAGCAGCTAACAGAGGCCTATCAAAAGAGATAATGAGAAATACATCAGAAAAAGTCAATGGTGTTAATGTCTACATCATCGATACTATCCACCTGATGTAACTCCTCCTGAGTCACCGAATCTCTATCTACAGGGTTGTCAGGCCTATACAAGGGAGGATCTGCACCGGCAAAGCCATATGGGTCACCTGAGGGGCCAGTTCTAAAGCTGGAAGGATCAAAAGTATCTACCTCTAAAGGATCTCTGCCCAAATGCCGGATAAAAAAATGTGCCCGGTCCAACTGCTGGGTCAATCTATCAATCTGTGTCACATGAGTCAGATCTCTGACACAGGCTAGCCAATCCGTCATCATCACGGATCCTGGAACCATATTTCCCATAAACTATGTGGTGCGGGTCTGAGCTTCAATGGTACGAGGGATCCACTAATGCTGGAATATCTCTTGAGCGCAAGGGCCCTCTGACAAAGTAAAACTATCAATCCCCAACAATGGGATGTCAGTGACGGGTGATGATGCAAACAGCCGATGCTTGCTGATAGGAGGCAAGATGGGCATACGGATCTCTCCTGTAGTGCTCCTGATAGCACGCTCTCCTAAGTAGAGCTCCCATCCTCTATCTCTGAAGAGAGGAATCCTGCCGGTGGAAATGACGTACTCAACTCCAGTCGGGTACCCATCCTCAAATCCAACTCCTAAATGCTCCCACAGTAGGGAACCCATGTGATGATACCCGCCGTTAACAACTCCAGCTGTAGGCGACAATGAGTGAAACCCTCAATAATACGGACCTCCACCAGTATGAAATGATGCCATCTTCGTCCTCATGGATAGGTGAATAAACCTAACATGCTCACAGGACGCAAACATGGAAGCCTCTCATAGGCCCAAAACTGCCAACACAAAGGCAAACATCTGCTGTCAGTCAACACTCTTAACCTGTACATAGGAAAAGATAAGATAAACACTCACCAGCAGAAATGGGTAGAATCCTAACCACGCCTCGGTCAAGACCTACGATTGCATGCACATTCTCTTGAGGAAGTAGGCAAAGGTATAGGAACCCCAATCATAGTTTCCTATACGGTCCACATGTCGAGTGGCACTGATCAAAGCGAAGGACACCGTAGAGGAATTATCTGCTATGAAGCAGCCCCTCATGATCATCAGGAATAATCGCCGAAAAATGCGGTCCCTGACTCTCACATCATCAGGTATGGGCTCACTCAATAGCCCACTCATAGCATCTACGCTCAACGGACCCGTACGAATAGTCCTGCCCTTGAGCTCCTCCGCCAGAACTCTCAACAAGGATCTGACGGCAGTAGGCGTAATATCCACTATTCAAGGCACTGGATCCCCTCCAAACTCCATACCTGTGATAAACCGCTAATCCATCAGCGTCATCATCACCTCACAATCCAGCAAACGGAGTGACTGAGTTTGGTGAAACCACCGCTCAGACAATTCCCTGAGGTAACCCCAGGGACAACGATGGGGAAGAATGGAAAAGAACGCTCCAAATCCCCAGCCATGTACAATCGCTCTGTAGTCATCATGCAAGGCCTGATACATAGAGTAGATGATAAACCAGTTCCCTCGAGGCTGTGTGAAGCCGGGAACCTACATCAAATGTAGATCAACATCAGAATCCTTTACTGCTCATCAATAGGAAATAAGGAAGATTAAGATCTAACTTCATACTTCGTTTGCGTGCAGGTATACTTAAGGATGCCGACTCAAGTCACCCAGAAGATCTGGGTTCGCCACTTGAATACCTGGAAACTCCCTACGCTGAACACGTACAGCAGGAGCAGTAACCTCGACTGGTACATCGTCCTCCTCGTCCTCGACATTCGGCACTTCAACCTGGATAGGACGAATCACTGCCTCCACCAAATAATAAGGTTGTCTGACAGATCGGCGTTGAGGCTCTTCAGAAGACCTCCTTTGTACACCTGAAGTGGTCATACGGGAACTACTCGGATGATCCGGATCCATAATATCTGGACAACAAGTCTCCAAATCACCTCAAAAAGGGTGTGGTAAATTCTTACCTGGAGCTTTTCAAAATGCATATTATGCATTACATGCATGCATACGTTGTTTTAACATACATCTACAGTAGAGTTAAAAATGCATGACTACTCATTCCTACATTTTGGAAAACTTTTGCCATAACCCCTTTGTAAGTGGGACTATCCACATGCATATAGGCATGACTAGGTGGCCATTCAGTATCACACCTGTACACAGTCATATACATCCTATATGCATTTAATACATTACAGTAAAAAATCCGTAAGTGTAGTCTAATTACCAGGATTATTTTGTTTGTCTACCTTTACTCATTTGTCCTCATATAGGATAAGAAATGATCAGTAAAGGTGCTAATTTGATTTATTTCAAAAGTCAAATTTTTCACATCATTATGTTCAAAGATGGTTTAATACTAACATTTTCTATGTTGAATAATTTTTATCAAGTCATATCGGCATGCATATTCACTACTATGTGTCTAAATGCATTTCATGTGATAAGTCATTTTCCAAATGGATAAAATCGGAAAAGAATACATGCATACATTACCGGATGAAGAAGAACGCTTATACGGTAGCGAGAATATCATGCGAAAGTTGCCCGAACTCAACAAGTCTGAATAGAAGATCTCAGATTTCCTTCATCATACAGCTTGAAAATGACTTATGGGCTTTACATAGCCATGGTTGGCCATAGGTCCACCTGCGGCTACTGCAGGTGTACCTGCGGCATTCCTACATAGGTCCCACACCTCCGGCTCACTCCAGTTAGAGTTGCAAAGGAGGTATCACAAACTGAAAAGGCTAAATCAGGAATAAAAATGCTACGCGATTGAGCAAAATAGCCTGGAATCCTGGTTTTGCACGGGTCAGAATTGAACTCTTGTCATCTCATTAGCATTCACCTGAATGCAGGGTATACTATGCTAATGAGCTCAGCTTTCACAAATCATGCTCAGCAATACCCTATAAAGGTCCGATGTCGTCATTACATGGTTACAAAACATCTACGTATCCCCGGCGGGGGTTACAATGCCGAGGTTTCAAACATCTACGCATCCCCGACGGGGGTCACAACGCACATCTTACAAATATCCCCAGCGGGGGTCACAACGCACATCTTTCAAATATCCCCGGTGGGGGTCACAACGCATATCTTTTAAATATCCCCAGCGGGGGTCACAACGCACATCTTTCAAGAATCCATGTATCCCCGGCGGAGGTTACATCGCATTCAACCATTGATATACACATCAATGAAGGTCAAGCAGCCTTGACGTCATTTCAGCCGATGGCAAGTAAACCCATCGAAGCAACTTATCCACGTATCCCCGGCGGGGGTTACAGCGCATTCAACCATTGATACACACATCAATGAAGGTCAAGCAGCCTTGACGTCATGATAGCCGATGACAGGTAAACCCATCGAAGAAACTCATCAACCTTTCCCCGACGGGGGGTTACATCGCAATGCGACCATTGACACATACATCAATGAAGGTTAAGCAACCTTGACAATGCACCCAGCAGGGATCTATCCGGTGATACACACATCAACGAAGGTCAGGCAACCCTGACAACAACAGGCTGTTGGCAGTAACTCTAACAGGATGAGGGAATATTTTATACACATCCTCAAGCAGACAGAGCTTTATCCCCACAGATCTCTTACACACAAGAGGCACCTCTATGGAGTATAAGCTAGTGTCTAGGATTCGAGACTTTGGTGATAGCCCCAAACGTCAGCATCCTTGAAGACTTGGATCGCATGTCCAAGCCATCACTGATTGTCATCCCAGCAGGATTACTTGATAATCATGCATCATACATTTGCATCATGTTGCTGCACATAACATCATTTTTATCTCACTTGCATTTCAAGTGTCTAGGATTCTTTATCCTATCCATGCCTTGCATTGCATGAATACGATAAAGAGGGGCATTTGTAGACACTCAAAATTTTTTTGCACAACTGTTACTAACATTACAGGAGGGCAAAATCGTCTTTCAGAGATAACCCTGGAAGATAATTCATATCCATCTCGGATACTACTGGAAGATCAGTGCACATCCCGGATACTACTGGAACATCGTTTCCAACCCCGGACCACACACCGGGAATCTCATTTCCAACCCGGAACACACACTGAAAGGATTATTTCCAACCTTGGAGATAACCCCAGGTTTCGTCCTTGGCGATAAACCCAAGGAATGTTGTTGCAGTTCCGGCGATAACTCCTGAAATGCTTATTTCAAATACATGCTATCAGCTTAAATCTCAGACCTCCTGCCGAGGTACTCATCTCTCAAACCCAGAGCTAACACCGGGCATACAGGCACTTACAAGACGACCTTACGGCATTCAAACACTTACAGCAGTCCAATCTCAGATGTAACCCTGACCAACGTCTACTTTCAACTCAAACCGGCGATAACCCCGGCGAAGAGTCAAATGTCATCTTTCCACATCAACACCTGCGCATCGTCTCAACACTAAATACATACATACATATAACAATGTCCCAAGAGAACCGATGAGTTACAATCCCGAGTGACTATTATGCGTGGCAGTATACCGGATAGAATTTGAAGCTTGAAGACTATGGGCATTGTCCCCTCTTCCAGACTTCGTACAACCTCTAATTCATGTCATTGGTTAACTCTCGACACAAGTGGTCCGAAGAAGGTCACATATACCTTGTTCGGAAGCTCAGATTGATGTTCTGCAAGTTTGAGCGGACATTATAGTGCATGAGTGCACGTACATCGAGACGATAGGACCCGCAGCTTGGGACCGACCACGACCAAATCGCAGTGTGTATCATACGGCCGCAGCAGTACACTCATGACCATCGATCTATAAATATAGACCTTGGGTTAGCCATTTTGAGGGAGAGAAGAGAGAGAAAAGGCGAGGAAGCCCTGTCCACTTTACTATATACACACACCCATATTAAGTGTTTTCCTCATTTTAAACATCTGTTAGCTCATATATAGCTATACTTTCATCCAGCGGGAACTGAGTATTTATCCATATGAAGTCATAGAAGTCTACATTGGAAGCCCACTGTAAGCCTTCTTACATTCTATAAAGCCTTACTTCTCATAATAGCACACACTGTTATACACATTGAGAGTTGTGTGGGTGTGTTTGCCCGGACTTCAGTCTGTGGTTTTCATTTCTGTCTGTTTATATATACTTATCTATATATGTATATATTTTTATACAGACTAACATTATCGAGTTATACCTCGATTGAGCCTAGTCTTGATGCAGAGCATTAATTTTCTTATATATATATATATATATATATATATATATATATATATATATATATATAAATTGTTGTCGACTCATCTCGATGAGCCTTGGATTTTACATCCGTGCGTTTAATTGCTTATATATATATATATTCGTCTGAGAAGGAACTCAGAGTCTTTCTAAGTTTTGAGGTCTGTTTAGCTAACTGAGTTCGGTTTCCTTTTATAGAATAAAGAAAGGAACTATTACAAAGTTACTATTACAAAAGTAAATGATTACCGACAACTTTTACTATTGATGAACAAGTCTTCTGATGTTGACTTTTTACTATTCATGGACGCTTTTCGGCAACTTTTGACGAAGAGGTCGATAACTTTACTTTCTCAAAGAGATGCTTTGGGTGGAAAAGAAAGAGCATCTTTTGACTTTGAAGGTCATTGGGCGGTGTGCGCGTGAATGGAGCTTCTTTCGGTGGAAAAGCAGATTCCTTTAACTGATTAGCTGCAGGGGCGGGTGACTGAATTTTGAATGGTTGCCGGAGCAGGTGCAAGCGACTGTACTGAAACTGCTGAGGTGTCAGACAAATGGGTCCTGAGCATCCTCTAGATCGATGGTGCCATATGGATCATACTGACCATCATCATCTGCAAACTTGCTGACTGAAGCATTCTGAGAAGAGGAAGAAGAATGAACAGAAGCTTCCTCATGTAACTCATCAATTCTTTTGTTAAGTGCCTGGGCAATTAGCTTCAATTCTTTACTGGAATAGTCTTTGAAATCAGAAATGCTATGGGAACAAGTTGAACCAGTAGGACTGACATTAGACTCTTTTGAAGGCTCTTTGGGTTTTGAATGACTGGAAGGTTCTTTGGACGAGACTGGTAGAACCTTGAGGGGAACAGTGGGAAATTCTAATTGGACCTGACTTACAATCCTATTAACATCAAACTTATCCAACCATTTGATGAAAAATCGACGGGAGAGAAGAGGATAAGGATCGAAAGTGGGAGTGACTATAAACTGAGGATCTGTAACTTTAGCTGGGGTGTTAATGTCATATTGCCATTTAAGAATCCAAGGGACCTTATATTTACTGACAAATTGAAGAACAATGGGAACACCATCATACTTTGGATTGGGTTTACTGTGGTTACAAAAATGGTTAAGTTGAACTTTTAGAGGTTTAGGAAGGAGATCATAAGTGGAACCAAATCTGTGCCACCAATGAATGAACTAATATGGGAACTGACTTTTGAATTTATAGTCGAACTGAATAAACCATGAATGACTATTTGACTCATTTTGATGAAGGAAAACCTTATGCTATGCTTCAACGTAATCATAATAACAATAAGAGTTATCCTGATTAGAAAGTTGCATAAGATCAAAGGGATGTTTTCCCCAATCGGATAATGAAATGAAATGTTTAATATACAGAGAATGATAAAGTGCTGTAGATTTATCATTATTGATGTAAATTGGTTTAATGAAGATTGACTCGGTTTCAATAAGGATATCCTTATAATACACAAGGGATTTATAAGGAGCAAGGGGTTGGAAATGCCATCCCGGGGGAATGAACTGGGAGGCCAAATTAACTAGATCATTTATGTTTTTCATACTGGGTTCAATGTGAAATAAGTGATTGGTCCATTTGAGCATATACTCAGCAGGAGGATGACTGGGGTTTGAACTGGAGGCCTTTGACTGGCTAGAAAAAGGGTCAATCGGGATTGGGTTACTAACTAAGGTTGAACTGTATGGCTTGGGCATTGTCCCAAGAACAGTGAATTTGTTACTGGTTTGATAAACTAGGTTAATTGGTTGAGGATCCAAAGTTCCTTCTGGTTGATTACTCGGGCCTGTAGGGCGACCCGTGCCCCGAGAGGAAGATGCTCCTCTAGAACTCATGATGGATGAACGGTACCTGTGTTAATGAATTCCTGAGTGAGAAAATCAGGAATGGAATTGTTACTTCCTTTGATATATTCAATTTCAAAATCGAAAATGCTTAACAAGGCTTGCCATCTAGCAAAGGAATGTTTAGAAGCTATGTTTTCAACATCTTTTTCTAGAACATATTTTGCAGATTTGCAATCTATACGAACTAAAAACTTTTGGTTTAATAAGTCACTTTGGAATTTGTTAATACATAATACTAATGAAAGTATTTCTTTTTTAATAGTATTGTAATTTAATTGTGTACTATTCCATGCACCGGAATGAAAGCGAACAATTTGTTCTGGAGAATTGAGAGTTAACTTTTGCTTCAGAATACCTCTGAAACCAATGTCAGAGGCATCAGTCTCAACGATCTTGAAAGAAAAATCGTTGGAGATGCCAAGGCAAGGCAAAACCTTGACATATCTTTTAACTTTTTGGACGACAGAAGTATGAATGTTAGTCCATGGAGGGGGATTGTCTTGCAAATGCTGAAAGAGAGGTTTGCAGATCTTCCTTAGATTTTTGTAGAACATGCCAATATAATTGAGCGAGCCCAAAAATTATTGCAGTTGGGTTTTATTGGTGATTTTATCTGGGAATATGTCAGCAAATTGAATAGCTCGCTCAATAGGCTATATGAGTCCGCGATAAATAATTAAACCAAGAAACCGAACTTTAGCTTGGAACAAGATGCATTTGGAAGGCGAAAGAACTAATCCATTATCTTTGACTATTTTGAAAAAACATTTCAAGTGTTTAAGGTGTTCTTCAATGGAATTCAAAAAAATGAGAATATCATCGATGTAGACAACAATAAAATGACTAAAAGGGTTCAAAATATCATTGAGAATATTCTGAAATTCACTGGGGGCATTTTTTAGGCCGAATGCCTGGACATTCCATTCGTAGTGACCAAATGGGGTAGTGAATAAGGTTTTATACCTATCATCTGGGTGGATTGCAACCTGCCAGAAACCAGATTTAAGGTCAAACTTACTGAAAATGGTGGCGTTACTCAAACGGTTGATGAGGTTGTTTTTATTATGTAAAGGGTACCTAATCCATTCTAAGACTTTGTTTAATGGCTTGTAATTGATTACTAAACTGGGAACGCCTCTTTCCTTTTCTGCTTTGTTATTAACATAAAAGGCAGGACATGACCAAGGGGATTTACTGGGTTTAATTAAACCTTTACTAAACATATCATTAATCTCCTTTTTACATAACTCCATTTGTTCATGATTCATTTGTATTGGCCTGGCCTTAGTAGGAATCAGGTGCTCTTTGAATTCCTTAGCATAAGGGAGCCTCACAACATGCTTCTTCCGATGCCAAAAGGCATTAGGAGAATCAGAACAAAGGTTGTCCTTTAAATAGATTTTTAATTCTTCAATTTTTACTTGAATTTCTTTATTCTGTAGTTGTTCTTCAACTCGTTTGTACTTAATTTCTTCCTTTAAGAAATTCAAATGGGTGGATTTACAATTTAATAGATTTAATGATTTGGAAATAGACTCTTCTTGAATAAATTTTAAATCTCTTTCTTTTGGTTTAATAAGAAATTTAAATGTTATTTTCTTTCCCAAATGTTTACAACCTAATCCTTCATTACTAGTAGTAAAAGGGTAAAGTAAATATATAAACGGTAACCCTAAGATGATCTTATCAGTAAGATTGTGAATTAAAACAAATGACGTTTTAAAACAGATATTATCTTGATAGATATAAACATTAGGCAGTTTATATTTTATTTTCATTTGACTACCATTGGCTGAGTTTAATTTTTCATTAGTTTTCTTATAATATTTAGTTGGGATTAGACCTTCTTGAATACAATTAAGATCTGCGCCAGTATCTACTAGAGCAGGAAGTTGTATCGAAAAGGTTTTATTAACAACTAAGTTAATGGAGATGTACCATTTCTGAATGGTAATATCCTTAATTCTTTTAAGTGTAAGACCTTGAACAAAAAGATCTGGTTCTTCTTTTGTTCCTGATGATTCAGGCTCATCGTGATCTTCATCACTAGAGGAGGAATCATGTACTTGAAGATTAGATTTCTTGTCTTCAACTTCTTTCCTTAGGTTAGAAACATCTAATTTTAAATTAGAAATTTCTCGTTTTAGTTTGTTAACTTCTTAATTCAATTCTGGTAGAATGATTTCTTTAACTGGAGTTTTGAATCTTTCTAAAGTTTTATTAAGACTAAATACTGGTTTTTCTTTAGCTTTAATAAACTTATTTTTAATTTTATTATCTTTGGTTAACAAATCTTTTAACTGCTTAGTGTACTGTGACTTTAACTCAGGATCAGAAATTTTACTAATCAAAGCAATTAACAAAGAACTTTCTTCATCTTCTTTGGTAATTACATTCAATCTTTTAATGCAACATTTTTCACTGCAATTATCAGCACAAATAGTAACTTCTTCATTGTCACTATTTGTTTTAATGCTACTGGAACTACTATTAGATGAATCGGAAATATCAGAACCTTCATCATTACTGACGTCGTTCTCTATTCTCATTAATTCTAATAACTATTCAGTGTCTTCGTTAGAAATGTTTAACTGAGATAATTTCTTTTTTATCCTGCATTCATTTTTATAATGCCCTTTCTGCCCACAATTGTGGCAAACAATTTTACTTTTATCAAATTTTTCAAACGATCATTTATTATAATTTTTCTTTGTGGGTTTAGGTTTATTATAATATTCATTTTGATTTTTATCTTTTTTATGATTGCGTTTGTGACGTCTACGACTTCTATGATGCTCAATATGTTTATGCATATGCTTCCTTCTAGAGGGAACAATAGGAGGTAAACCATATTGTTTACAGAATGTGCCTAACTCACATTTGGCCTTTTTCTTATCTTTACTAGCTTGTTTGGCTAACTTAAAATCAATACACATTTTTAATCCTATCTTTTGAATATAACTTATTATGTCACCGTAAGTTAGGTTATCATAATCGATATATCCTAAATTTTTTCTTAACTCTTCACGAACTTTATGTGCAAATAATGAAGGTAAACCATTGACGAATTTTTCTTTCCAGAATGGTTTATTTCTATCATTTCGCATCATAACTCTGGAAGTAAACACATCTTTATACCACCTAAAATCACTTAGAGTGGGATAAGTGAGATTACTTACCTGATCATGAATTCTTTCAGTGACATTACTAGGAGTGCCAACAAAATGTTTAATTATTATAAAAATTAAAGTGTTAACTCCATCAGGCAGACCAATGCCAACATCTTCATGAAAGATGGGATTGCCGTCATTGTCTAATTGGACAACATGAATTATTGATAATCTAGAATCTTCAGTGAGATGCCTTTCCCACCAAGATCTGAGAATACCAGTGAATCCACTAACTAATAACTCAACAATATCTGGCTGAGATAAATTGTTGAATTTAGTGATATAGCTATTTGCTACCATAGACATGTGATTTAGTTTATTTAATATCTCTTTTTCACTAAAACCATCAATATTCCATTCATAAATTTTATTGGATGACACAGAAAACTGTTTATCTAGATTTCTCTCTTCGAACTATATATCCGAAGGAGTAGGTCTAGAATACCAATTTCTGGTTATACTAGTGTTTTTGACTGTTAATTTATTTAACTGATCATTTAAATCTGATGTCGAAATAGTATCAGAATGATCTAATTGGCTACTGCTTTCAATATTAGTTTCAACGTGATCAATAGTAGCAATAGTGCCACTCGAACTGGGTTCAGTTTTTAATTTTTTAAATAACTTATCAATCGAACGAATAAGTTCACTGTCGTTATTAGGTAGACCTAATTTAACTCTATTTTTTGGTAATTTTATTAGAGGATGTTCAATTTTTGAATCAGGTTTTTTAATAGTGGTTCCTTCGAATTTTTCTTCAATCCTGTCTAGCTATCTTCCTACGGTCGCTAGATATTGATTACTAAAATTTAATTGTTCAATAATTTTTTTATCATCTTTATTACCATCCGAAATCTTAAATGGACTGGCAATAACAGATGTATTTTTGACTAGAAATAGGACTGTTTCTAGTGGGGGATGACTAGAAGAGACCTTGGATTTATCTTCTCTAATTCATTGAGTTTTAGTTATAACATTACATTTACCTTGATATTGATTATACCAATCATAAAAAGTATTGTTTATCTTTTTACTATTAATAAAACGCTTCCATCTATTAACAACTTTATCTCGTTCCTTCTCAGAAGGGTGATTGGAGCGAAATAAATGTCTTTTTTCCTTATTAGACTTGGAATTAAAATCCTTTACAAGATTGTCCCAATCTAATATGAACTCTTTTTTAATAACTCTTAATTGATTATGAATCAGAATTTCAAAATTCGACTGAGTTGGGTACTCAGAAGGGGTAGGAGAAGAAGAGTCTTCTTCTTCTATGAGGTCCTTTTGAGTATAACAAGGGTGACTAGCCTGACCTTGCTTAAGGATACCCTTTAACTTAATATCCCTAACGGAAGGGTTACTAAGTACTTTAGTGTCTCTTCGAGTATGAACTGAAGGTGCTGAAGAACTAGTAAAATCTTCTATAATAACTGGCCTTCTGGTACGTTCAAAACTTATTTTGACCGTTCCATCAGAAAATTGTTTAACATTTTCAATATTTAACAGATTGTTAACAACAGGCTGTTGTGGTATTTCATTGGGTAAAGTCCATTGACTAGGTAATGTAATATCTTTCCAGAGGATGGTTCTCGGGATCTGAATATTAGCATCACTAGTTGAACTTTGAATTAAAACGGTTTGATCCTTAGGACTTTTATTGAGAGCATGAACGTTTAGATTCGTTTTCATGGTCTTATAATAAATCCTGTAAATCAAAGCTATGGGTTGAGAACCCTCAATCATATGAGTGATTTCACCATACGTTTTAATGTTTAATGTTAAAGCTTTTAATAAATGTTGATCACTTAAGCTTAATGTGAAATCAGGAAAGCAATTGAAATGGATCGGTCCATTGTGCAGACTTGATTCCATAGCACCAATCATACTAGGATAATAATTCAAAAATCTAGCATCTCTGAGATAGAGGTAGATACTTGAATTGATTCCTTTAATGTTTAACGGTTTTACTGCAACTTGAACCAAACCTATGTGAATAAAGTTGTAACCCTTTTTCCTATGTTTTTTGATAACATCAGGAGACAAAAGACTACAAATTTCATATTCTTTATTAATGGCATAAACCTTTTCAACTGTTTTGACATTATAATCTGTTTTGAAGTTATCAAAAAATGTTGACTGGTAAATTTCTTTAGAGGAAACCCTAGGTATGTTCCAATTGTGTAAAGCTTTACTGATATTTTCATAACTGTGTGTTTCATGGTTAACTATGTCCGGAACAGGAGGCAAAGTCGACCGGTTACTAGTTGAGGAGTTAGACCTGAATAATCTACTCATCTTTTACTAATTTCAAAATAAATTTTTATTCATTATTCTTCCATTCATACCCTCTTACCTTATACAGACTCATACCTATGTTCTATATCCGTCACTGCTCACCCAAGAGACTTACAAAAGGTAAACACGAACAAGGTGGACTGAAGTAAGTTAGGTGACTTCGGAACAAGAATAAAAAGGAAATTTTGAAAATAGTAAATGGATGAACAAATTACTAGATCTTACTGGCAACTAGAACAGATTAACAACATGGCTCTGATACCATTTGGGGGCGGAAACAAGTAATGATCAGAGTAGTGCATATAAACAACACAATTTAATATCCGATGAGCCTAGATTTTATATCCTAAGTGCATTTCTTTGCTATATATATATATATATATATATATATATATATATATATATATATATATATATATATATATATATATATATATATATATATTTATATTTCATCTCTCGCCTTTACTTACGTGGCGATTGATCGCTTCTGAAATTTACATTCAAGTCCCTTGAGTTTACTCAAAGTGGTGGTTGATAGCATTTATTACTTTATCTACATTTTGATCCCCATGGAGTTGCTTTGCCCGTGGTGGTGATCATCATACACACACACACACACACACACACACACACATATATATATATATATATATATTTACTAGCTTTATATATATATATATATATATATATATATATATATATATATATTACCGCTTTTATATATATATATATATATATAACGCTTTACACTTTCCATACAAATTGCAGATCATGTGAGCCTTTATGAATTATGTGATCACGGATTCATCAATGAATCTAGATTCTATGATGGACTTTTTCCAAATATAAACAACTTGTACATTATTTACATTATTACGAATTCCTTGGATGGTCATCATGCCCATAAGGAGTTCTACACAGTATATTATTTTCTCGCGGATGCCTCGCATCTCAAAAATAAAAGCAAACAAGCCGAACATTTAATAATAAAATGGAAGTATCAAAGGCCTCAATTACTAATGAGCACAAGGTTTGACAAACCTTTTTTATAAAATTGCATTGCTATATCTTGCTTAAAGTTGAATTTTCTACAAAATTCAAACCCTATGTATATAGGTGCGAACGAGGCATAACACTACTTTCAAATAATTGCACATTGATCCACACACACACACACACACATTTCATATAATTTTTTTTTGAAAAGTGGCGGTCGTGGCAACACTTGGACGGATGTCGACACCTTCCCTTCGCATAACCAAGCCCCGAACCCTAAATGAATCTCGGTTTCTGAGACCGTTTAGCGACTTCACATCATCGGGTCAATGTGCAAACCTTTTTTCGATTGCGTTGGTGCAACCAGTTAAATACACCAACTGGCGACTCTTAAAGTCAAATCGTCGACATTATACATGTCGGACCTTTTTCACTTGTTTTTCGAAACAAATCTCACATTAACATGAGAACACTAAAGAACAAGTAACGAAAAGGGACACTAAAAAATCTCGACGTCGACACTCGGAAAAGAAAAATACCAAATAAAATGATATTTGTGACGCCCCCAAAATAGGTATACATCACCCATTCTGAGTTTTCAATACATGGTACAGAAACAACTACAACTTTATTATTACAACAAGAAATCGTGAGTTTGAATATAAATATTATCTTCTGAGACAATATCTATACTCAAATAAATCCTCATCACATTTATTGATACATTATTTTACAAAAATGGTGAGGACTACTAAATAACTCTCTCTAGAACCTTCATTCCATACCCCGACTCGTACTCGCTATATTCTCCTCCCGAGAAGAAAAATGGAACAAAAAGAAAAAGGGTGAGCTCAACTAGCCCGAAAAAGAATATTATGACTAAGATAATATACAACAAATTATCGTTAGTCTTCAACAGGGAAAAATCTAATAGAATACAATAGACAACAAGTTTTAAATCAATATTCGCAGCGGAAATAATAATTCATTAGAAGAGTTAAGTAGAGAATGCAAACTACTATATTCTATGTATGAATTTAAAAGTTCATCATCTATCTTCTATCCCTGTAACATCAATCAATATATATCTGAAATCAAATATTCATTTTTGCACTACAGGCCAAAGATATTCATCCGTTGGTCATGTTTATCTAAACACCTGTTCATCTTTGCACTACGGGCCAAAGATATTCATCGAAAATCATTCATCTTTGCACTACAGGCCAAAGATATTCAATTATATCATCATTTAGGACGAAGGATGATGAAAAATATTTTAAATGAAACGAATTCAGTGAAACAAAAGAATAAATATTAAGGATTCGTATTTCAGCTATTTCATGTCCAAAAATACCTTATAAATAATCATAGTGGAGTAAAATTCAAGAATGATCAAAACATGGATACAATCAAAGCTAGTATCCATAATAGATATTTTGGACGAAAAATAAAAAAATTAATTTTTACGTGAATAGTGTCGATATCGTGAATAGTCTGAGTATCGTGAATAAGAACTTCAACACACAAAAGATTGAATTTCATAAAAAAAAACATCATCATGCTTCGTGAATAGTACTCGTGAATAGTAACTCATGAATAGTAACTCATAAATAGTAACCCCGACATGAAAAAGTTCTAAATTTGATAAAAAGTCCCAACCAATATTTTAGCATAATGATATTGAAGAAATAATATCATTTGAGAAGAAAATAATATCCCTTACCTCGAAAGATCAGTACTTCTAGCTGAAACACCGGATATATGCTATGACTTGAACTTGAACCGTATAGCAATACTCAAAATACTCGCAAGAATACGCTCGATAATATAGAGAGAGAAAACTTCAGTTTCTGGTGTGATTTTCAATTCTAACCTAAGCACCCTATTTATAGGAAAATGCTTAGAACACCAAAGTAGAAAATTTATTAAATATTATTATATTTTTTCCAAAACTTCATACGCATGCTTTTACCATCTGAACTCAGCCCCTATCACATGTTAAATGAGGGAATAAAATGAAAAACACGGTTTTGTAAATAAAAATAATTAAAACTTTCAAAAATCAATTATTTCGGAACTTCGTAACTTAAATAATTCACAATAAATAGCCCTTTATCAGACAATTCGAATCTCGCGAGTTTTTATAGAAAATTCAATTCTCTACAACTTTGCAGAAGAAAGTTTTTCCAAATTCCAAACAGAAATTGACCGAAATTCATAAACGGCCAATTTTACAGGCTATAATCAAATTTCAGTCAAGAAATGGGGTCCACCGACACATAAAACATGCTTTAAATATTTTTGGTAACAAAAATACTCCTCCTCCACATATACTCATATATCCCACATTCATCGTAAAAATATCATCATTATTATATTATTAAAATATAATAATATATTTAAATAAATTATTTTATCGAGAAAAGATAAAATTTCAATTTTTAACAATTGTCACATTAAAAATTTTCTCCATCTATATCCACATAAAATCAATATTTTCCTCATCATATGAATCAATAATTAATTATTCACAAATAATATTACGAATCATAATATTGACA
This sequence comes from Panax ginseng, assembly GCA_020205605.1. Taxonomy (NCBI): domain Eukaryota; kingdom Viridiplantae; phylum Streptophyta; class Magnoliopsida; order Apiales; family Araliaceae; genus Panax; species Panax ginseng. Next base: position 46,883,227 of record CM035137.1, read on the forward strand.
ACCAGCGGTTCCTGGAAAGACGGGGCTTTTCAATAAGAATTTCTCCTTTCTTGGTAGCCTTGATTAGGTGACCAAACCTCTCCTTAGACGAACTTTCTAGACATTGCCAATAATGTTATCTAATAATATTATTCGATAATATGAATTATTAGCTTCGATAATAAAAATACCGTGTAATGACAATTATTGAAACAATGAAATATATAAAATATCAACGCAATAATTATTAAATTAATAAAATCTTTGAGCGATAATTCTTGTAACCATTATTGAGTAGTGCCTTCTTACGTAAGAATCAATAATTGGTGCAATCTGAGTGTCTTCTTGTGTGTTAACCATGAGTATTTTAACGATGATAATTGAGAATAACTACTGTAGTTATTTTTAAGCGACTTATATTTATCGTTTTCTTCATCCAATCGCTTTCAAGTTATGGGGCCCACAAAAGATGCTAGTAGGTATTTAATATTCCCCGAAGCTGAAGAATATTCCACGACCAAACGAATATTCCCAAACAACAATGAATATTTTATAACCACTTGCTTATTTTGAAATATTTGCGTATTTTACCCATAACTATCCACATTAATCAAATCAACCCTTACTATTTCAAAATAATAAATAGAGAAAATTAAATTTCATTAATAATAAGTTGGGGTCTTACAATATTCCATGACGAGTACAAAAGAAATGATATCTCATATGAGTATAATAGAATATACGAAATTGCAAATGGATTTTCACCCGCCATGCGGTAATCCACGCAGACAGATCATTTCCACAATTTAATAAAGAATGAATATGAAAGATCATTCACCATGCATGCAGTAATCCACATAGACAGGTTATTCCAACAGAATAATAAATAATGGAACCAAGTCATACGTAATCAACACAGACAGGATATTCCAACCGAATAATAAAGAACGGATCCAGGTCATGCGTAATCCATACAGACAGGATATTCCAATAGAATAATAAAGAATGGAACCAGGTTATGCGTAATCCGCACAGATACGATAATCCAACAGAATAATAAAGAATGGAATAACAACAGAATTCACGAGGCATGCGATAGATCAAGATGACGTGTTATTCCAATGAATAATAAAGAATGGAATAACAAAAGAATTTCACCACGTATGCGATTGCTTGATGTATGGCGAGTTATTCCAACATAATAATAAGAATGGAATAACAACCCTTACGAGTATTGAAAGAAAATAACTCTCTTCATGAATACGAAAGAATAATACCCCTTACCTTAGAAGAAACTGGATACTGGAATAGTGACTTAGCAGACTTCTCTTACTCTTTCTCTCTATAATTTCTCTCTATAATAATTGCTCTTGTGAGACTTAGTGAATTGGTGAAAAATAATGAAGGAATGAGCTTCTATTTATAGGAAAATATAGTTTCCATAATTGCACATTTTGGGACTTGAAATATTACAGTATAATACCTTCATCTTTTCCTTCATTTTTAATTTAGTCATGCAAGTATTATCAAACTTGCACCACCTCCCCTAATAGCAAATTATGTGAATCAATAGTAAATCATGTGACTCAATAGTTCTAAACATTTGAAAAAATTAATTATAGTATAGTACATTCATCTATACCTCCATTTTTAACTTAGTCATGCAAGTATTATCAAACTTTCACCAACTCCCCTAATAGTAAATGAATGCGATTCAATAGTATACACATGTGAACAAATAGTTATAACCATGTGAATTAATAGAATTAATTGCTCATTTATCCAATTAATTACCCGAGAATTTCCAGACATCAATTATTATCGAAATAAATGTCGATTTTCACTGACACTAATAATTCCCACACAATGGAACTATCAATTTCATCTTTAATCAACACGAATTTATTTATCTTTAATATTATAACTCACAATATTTAACAACCAGGTTGTTCCCAGGAAAGAGGAGGCTTTCTGATAAGGATTTTTCAGTATTGGCGCGCAATTAGATAATCTAACCTCTCCTTGACAGAACTTCTAAACACACTACTACAAAACAGTAAATAGACAACGCTTAAACCACAACGTTTTTTATAAAAACGTTGTGGTATTTTTTTTACAACATTTTTAAAAAAAACGTTATAGATATATATGCAAAAACGTTATCTATTTAAAAGGTCATTTTTTTGGTTCTAACTAATAACATTTTTAAAAAAAAACGTTGTGTATCAAGAAAAACACGGAGCTTCAAATAAACACGGAGTTTAAAACACGGAGCGTAAGTGAAAACTATGAAATTAAAAAACCTCCCCTTGCCGCAGCTCTCCATCTCCTTTTCGAACCACTTTTTCTTGCTTGAGTTCTGTTTTCAGTCTTACGGCGGCTGATTTCGTGGGCTAACCTGAAAATCTATTTTTCAATCTTTGTATACCAAGTTCAAGGGTGGCTAGATCGTGGGGTTTTTTTTGCTAAGATTAGTAAGGGAGTATAGTTCTTTGTGTGTGCTGGATTTTGAAGTTTTAATCTGATGTGGTGGTTTGCTTAGGGCTTTCTGGGATTGGGTTAATGGATCTTGATGTTTTGTGCTGGTGTGCTTCGGATGTTGGAAGATGTCCATATTTGGATGGTTCAGATCTGGGTTTATATGTGCTTCCTGCTTATTGTGTCCATAAATCAAATTTGTGTTGTTCATGTTCTCACATCCTCTTATTCGTTAGTTCTATTTTAGTCCTCTTCTCTCATTCCTCGCATGCGGCCCATCCACTCTCTACTTGCTTAAGGGTTTGGATCTGATCTGGTTATCTTTGGGGATTTTTGGCTGATTTGTGCTCTTGTTTTTGAGTTGTGGTTTGCTTTTGCTCTTTTGTTTGTTCTCAATTGGTTGGGTCTTATCAATTGATGATTTATCCATGTTGATTCTGTTTTGCTGATTAATTATTTCATATTACAAAATCAATTTGGTGTTAATGGTCTGCAATCAATTTTTCTTATGCTTTTATGTAATCTTTGTTTGATTGTTTGGTGTTCTCATTGTGCTTCCGGTATTCTGTTTGCTTGTTAGAGGAGCAAACCATCATCTATTTTCTGAGTTCTTGCCACCTCTGCAAGAAGAAGCTTCATGGCCTGGACATTTTCATGTACAGGTATAAATTGTGCAATTTAGCTGAATTATTCTTTTTTATAATAATTATTATTATTACAACTTATTTTGATTGATTGGTGTATTTTTTGGTCATTTACAGGAGCTAATATTGGTGGGTCAGCTTTTGTTAGTACTCATTTGAGGTAATATAATTAATTAATTGGTTCATCTACTCGTGGTTAATATGTTCTCTTTGTGTCGTTAGGTATTACCACCTTGAAGTAGTTAATTCTCTGGTGATGTAGCTTGGATTCTAATCACTCATGAATGGGATTTATTACTTTCCATTGTTACAGAACCTAGTTAGGCACTTTATTGAAGTGTCAGTTAGATGTTCTACAGTGAAAAAAAAATTCCTAGGGGGGATGGTTGATTGATTTTGAGGTATTCTTTCGAGTATGGGCTATTTAAATAGCTAGTTTTGTCTAATTTTGCTGGTTAAGCAGGTAAGATTTTTCTATTGCTTAGTCTACAAGTATGGCAGTTAGCCAGATAATGGCATCTGTCAGATTACTTAGTCTCTGCCTATATTTTGATTCTAAGTTCTTGTGGTATTCTGTTCATAATTCACTTGTTGGCCTTTCTTACTTGTAGGCACACTATTTACAGTTTCGGAAGTGGCCTGTTAAGTGGGGTTACTGCTTATTGCTCTTCAATCAGGCTGAACTTTTTGCATCTTTGGATAGTAACTTATGAATATATTTGATTTACTACTCAGCTTATATCTATTAAATGTTTAGGCGGTCATTATACACTTTGTCAAAAGGCTTAGAGCTTGCAGTTTCTTTTGTTTCTTTTTCCCTGAGGTAGTGTAGTGCTCAAATTTTTGTTTCTTCATTCTTTGTTTAAATATAAGTTGATATGGTTTTCTGTTTGTCCTTATATCATTGTCCTTTATTTCTTTTTTTTCCTCAACAATTAATTGTACTGTATTATCTTTCAATTAATGGCCTAGACTTGAATACAAGCCTATGTCTTGTTGAATGACTATGCTGATTAACTTGTTTTTATTGTTAAGCTTCTTTTCAAACCTAGTAAAAAGTACCTAAGTTTGAGTTTAATAATTGTTGCTCGACTTGATATTCAGTAAAATTTAACGGGGCCCTCTTACATAAGCAAAAGTTTAGTGGAGTCTGAAATCTGAATGTACAACTGGAACTGCTAGTTACTTGAACAAGCCACTTTTATTTTAGAATCTACTCTTTAGTCACTTGATTGGATTAAGTTTATAATGCAGGCCAAGTTCCTCAAAGCTTGTGGTGCATTACCCATGACTCCTGTAGAAATTCGGAAAGCTTTAAAGATATTGGAGGATTCACCGTCTAATGGAGATTCAGAATCCTTGAAATTCCATTCTTAGCTTCCAAACACTTCTATTCAGAAGCTCAATTTGGAGATGCAAGCTGAACAACCTCCTACTCCTATTAAATTTTTTTTCTCTATAATCTGTTTATGTGTTGTATCTTTATGTTTCTATTTTTTTGCATAATATACCTTTGAGATGCATATATGGATAGTTTTATATATATTTTGTGGATGTAATAATTTGAAACTATAAATGAATGGTATTATTGGGATGTATTTTGAATGATTGATTATATTTTGAATGGTTGATACATTTTAACTTTAAATTTAAATGAGAATTTAGACCTTTTAACTATATATCATGGCATTAGCATATTGCAGGTGCATTGGTAATGTAGGTGAATCACAAATTTTTTTTTTAATGTACAACATTTTTAAAATGTTGTGTAAATGTGCCTAAACGTTGTCTGATATACTAAACAACAACATTTTTATCCAAAAAACGTTGTGGAATCATACCTTTTACAACTTTTTTAAGCATCTGCTAATTTTTGAAAAACAAATCTACAACGTTTCTTTTCTTCTAAAAAACGTTGTGTATTGTTCTTAACTACAACGTTTTAAAAACGTTGTGTAAGGGTGTCAAATAGATAACACCCTTAACCACGATGTTTTTTTGACAGAAACCACAACGTTTTTTTCTCGTTGTCTATTTACTGGTTTGTAGTAGTGACATTGTCAATACTGCAAATAATAATATGAATAACTTTATCGTCTCAATTATTGATTTAATAATATAACATATTATTCAGATGATACTGTGACAATAATCGAATCAATAATATGAGAGATATGATGCAACAATTACTATAACAATAATTGAGTATAACTGAGTGATTTCTCACGTAAGCATCAATAATCAATATTGTGTGCTACTATGCAACCACGTATATTACTGTACTTTTACCATCGGGTATTTTATGACAACTTGCTTACTTTGAAAATTTTTCACATATCACCCTTAACTTTAACCTTTATCAATTTAACGATTTACTAAATAGAATAATAATTATAAAAATTGAATACTTTCATTTCGTAAAATTTGGGGTCTTACACTCAGAGTGTTGATGGATGCTTAGTTGGATGAAGACCAATTGGTACAAGACATGTATCACCAATTGTCTCTGATAGACGAAAGGCGAACCGCGACTATCTTCCATGGTAAGTTATATAAGCAAAGGATCGCACGATCCTACAATAGAAAAGTCCGATTACGACAGTTCCAACAACATGACTTGGTTTTAAATAAGATCATTAACAACCAAGATCAATCCAAGGGAAAATTTGCTCTTAACTGGGAAGGCCCATTTATTATCAAGGAAGTATTCACAGGAGGCGCTCTCAGACTACAGGAAATGGACGGCGATGAATTTTCACAGCTTATCAACTCGAACACCGTGAAACGGTATTATGTCTGAACTTACCATCAAGCAAACATCCTGGGTTTTAGATCTTCAAATCACCAGTCATTCCGGTTTCTAACCCTTTTTACATACTCTTCTGCCCCTCAGGGAAACATACACTTCAAACCAGCAGCTTGGTTTCACCTCATTTCAAACTTTTCACATAATTTTGGTTATCCTGAAGACGAGATTGAACCTTTCACACATACAGTTTATCCTGAAGACAGGATTAAACTTTTCTACGCCTGTAGTTTGTCCTGAAGACGGGATCAAACTTTTTCTACACCTGCAGTTTGTCCCCATCATGGTATCAAACTTTCTTCTCCCCGCAGTATAGCCTGCACATGAGATTCATACTTCTTTTCGTTTGCAATTCACCCTGAGGGGCGAACTTCGTCGACTTGATCTCCCTGATACACCGGAGTACGTAGGCAACCATATTCTATATGGCCCGGTTGCAATAAACAAAAAATAACAAAAATATTTCTACCCTTTCTCTACAAAAACAAAAACAAAAACACTTCTACACCCTTCTTCATCAATAAAGTTTCTACACCCATCTGCCTTCCACATTCAACGTTAAACCTCTTACACCAGGTTCGAACTACGCAGACTTGATCTCCTCTTCAATAGGAGTATGCAGGCAACCATTTATGGTTCAGTCTAACCCCCTACCAGAACAAAATACTTGTCAAATGGTATTGGGATCAAATTTCAATCCAGCAAATTTCATCGGCTTCAGACCAAAGGGATGGAATTACCCAACCTCTCCTCACCAATAGGAGATTCAATGACCATCTAAGTTGTTGTTGTGCCTCAAAGAGAAACACCAATCCATAAGAGATGGAATTAATTAGGCTTCACACAAATAGAAGTACTGGCGACCATCTGTGGTGCGATTAATCTTAAAGAGGAAAAAGCCACACTCCTCTCCATATTTTCATATAGAAACCAGTCCCAAGACACCAAAGATGGTAGGGATACACACAGATCAATGATCTGTTTTGAGAGATCCTGCGATGGCTCAATGTCCACATATCAAGGACGACTTCAGAATGTATCAAGATCAAAAGCCCTGGAGAAGCAGGCAAATATAAAGCAAGTATCAAGGCACAACTGAAAGGGAAGTAAATCAAAATATATTTCTTTGCCATATATAATACTGTTTGATATATATAATATATGTTGTACATGACAAAATGGCTAAGCTAGTCAATGCAGGAAAATACAAGTCTATCTACGGATCTGTGTATGCGTACTATCAGATCTAACATAGCATCCCTCTCCGAAGAAGGAGGTAAAGCTGCAAGCTCCTGCCAAATGGTATCTACACGAGCTAGCAGATCCAAGGCTAACTGCATGGTGGCATGATGCTCATCGATATATGCACTAATATCGGCAAGGATGCCAGTCATATGGGATCTCACTAAAGTATTGTCTGCGACGACCACATCCCTAGAAGATAGCCTCATCTCTGGCTATCTAGCCTCATCTGTCTCTAACAGAGCGGCGTCTCTCCCATCAAGAGCTGTCAACATTGAGGCCTTAGCCTGATCTCTCTCATAGGTCATCAGATGTAGACTCTGCTCCAGATACTGTGCTGAATGCTGAATGATAGTAGCACTCATAGTGGGAGAATCCATCACAAATGCTGGCAACCCAGCAGTCAAATCCTCTTCGATGGGAATATCAACCTCCTCCATAGGCTCCTCATCATCGGAATCAGTCCTCTGCACTATGGATACTATCGCAGTTGATGCAGTCTCTATCTCCATCTATGCGGAATACTCTGCAGAACCGAAACGCTGACTCAGTGCCCCCTTAAAAGGATAAAAATCCTGAAACTGGTCAAACTGACACATCACGGCCAGTGTGTGGTAAGTGATCATGCCTCTCAAGCCAGCCAGAGGAAGATAATTCATGCCCGGAGTATGAGTAATGAAGCTGTAGGGTGAGCTAAGCCCTGTACACGACAATATAGCGAATGGATCTCCGATCCCTGCTAGGAAAGCTAACCAAGATGCAACATCTGTATACTCCGCAAGTTGAAAGGAGTATGACATGGCTATATCATGGGTGAAACAATACCCATGTCGTCTAAAAGTGCCAATCGGTCTCAAGTGTGACATAAACCAACACGTATAGCATGACCGCGCTGCCTATAAACACTCATGCGGGATAAGTGTAATAGTATGTAACTGACCTCAGAGTCTCTGCTATGATCATCGATATAATGGTGTGACCCTCCCTAAGAGCTCTCACTGCCATAATGACGCCAATGTCCAACTCATCCATGTATCGTGGCATGTAGACATACGACAGTACGCACAATAGCAGTACATCTACTCTGTCCAAACGCCAATGATCCTCCGGTGTGGTGAAATCCCCGGAATGTCGTGCATAAATATCCTCAGAGCCAAATCTGTCAAACAGAAAACACAGGGATATAACCTGGCCAGATGTGATCTCATCCGACACCACTTTACGCCTCAAGCCAATTGATAAGTGGATTTTATATACGCGAATCAATGTCCATTTCATGCATAATTATTGCTAAATTCTTGTGATTATGTTAGTTTTTACTTGTTTTATGTTATTATGCATGTAGGATGGTTGTTGTGGCACTTAACGTGTATTTGGAGTTATTTGGGATGATTTGAAGTCGTTTGGTGCGAGTGTGGACAAAATCTTTAAGTGCAAAGATGTCAAGAAGCGTAATAGAGGCCGGGCATGCATATTTATACTATGTACCCCCGCCGGGGCGGGGGATCTTCAGTTGGGCTAGATATAAAAGGTACCACGGGGCTGTGTTTATAAGACATACCCTCACGGGGCGGGGGTTTCGATCAAAGTGTCTGTTATGTTTGTAATTCTTTTTGGGCACGAATTTTAGCTATTTGTATGGCAATATAACTCTAATTGACAGGAATTTTTGCTGGGACTTATGTGTTGGATATCATATACTCAATCAACAACAACTTCAATAAGACATAAGTGATATTACGAAGATCTAAGCTCTATTTTTCATAGCAAGCGTGGAGGAGTATTTCAGAGAGATTTTCGAGACGATTGTGATTCTAGGCTACGTGAAGGGTGTTTTTCAATATTCTTCGTCTTAGACTATTATTTGTAATTGGAAGAATGATTTCTATGATTTATTCAGTGTTTAATTCGTTTATCATGAACTAATTCATTTTTTACGCTTGTGGTGGATCATTGAGTGAATCAATGATTTTGTAAACTTTAAATTCCAATTTAATAAGCTATTTCCAGTTTATCTATATTGATTTGAGCTTGAATCTATGAATTGTCTGATCAACAATTCTTTGTACAATTGGATGGAATCGAGAGAGGATATTCAAATCTAGACCTGGTTGATATAGCATGTGTTCATGAATTTTGTGAATAGCTTAATCTTTATGAATGCTAAGGTAGAGATATGCTTGACATCGAATGTAATCGAGTAGAGAACTTATTCTTAAACCTTCTTTAATTGTAATTCACACAGAGATATAGTGAGTTAGTTGATTAAGGTGTTTAACGTGTTTCTATCTTAATTCTGGATTTACGTGAATACGGTATTAGTGCATCGAGAGGTGGTTAATAGTACATTCATGTTCTTGATTAATAAACTGGGATAGTGCATTGAATTGGAATTAAGGTGTTAAAGTCAGAGCGAAGCTTAGGGTGGAATCATAAGTCTAATTCTCCATTTACTGTTTGAAATTTCAGATTTTGATATTGGTGATTGGTTTTTGGTAGTTTATTTATTTTTAATTTAGTTTCTATAATTTTTAATCATTGAATTGGATTGTTTAATAAAATTAGGATTAATAGGAAATCGATAATTGTGAAGTTAAGTTTTTACTAAATTGTCTCTGTGGGAACGATACTCTACTCATCACTTTATTACTTGTTGACCACGTATACTTGCGTGTTGTGCGTATATAGATTTTACCCAACACCAGTGAGGGTCATGAACTGCCTACTCATGTCTCCAGTAGCCATATGCACGCAAGGTCTGTCCAGTGGCAGCATCATCAAACGTGCATACTCCTCCAAAGTTTTTGGCGCCCTTGCCGGGGACTATTTAGTATAGTTCTTAATATTTTTACAATATCAATTAATTAATCCAATTTTACTTAGACATTTTTATTTTTTTGTTTTGTTTATTCTATTTCAGGTGTTCAATGCAGTTTATGCAAACTAGGTCCAAAAATCCAGGCTTGTTGCCTTTAGAGGATGACATAGAGAAAAGGTTCCAATGGTTGACTAAGTGGATCAACAAAACGAGACAAGAATTTTAAACACCTAAGAAAGAAGAGGAAATGGCAGCCGAAGATCGGAAAGCGTTAAGGGACTTCACCACACCCAAAGTGACTGAACTGCAGTCAAGCATCACCAGATCCGCAATAGCAACAAATATATTTGAAATTAAGCCTGGGATGATACAAATGATTCAGAATTCATTTCAGTTTGGGGGATTGGCAAATGACAATCTGAACGAGCATCTAGTCAGCTTTCTGGAAATTTACAACACCTTTAGGTACAATGGGGTGTCAGATGAGGCGGTGAGACTTCCCTTATTCCAATTCACTTTACGGGATAAGGCGAAGAGTTGGTTGCATTCTCTACCGTCCGGTTCGATAACTACATGGGAGGATTTAGCTCAGAAATTCCTTGTCAAATTCTTTCCACCAGGGAAAACTGCAAAGAAGAGGAACGAGATAACGATGTTTGAACAACAACATGGGGAGTCATTATATGAGGCATGGGAGAGATACAAAGAATTGCTCAGAAAATGCCCACATCACGGGTTGCCCAAGTGGCTATAAATGAACACCTTTTACAATGGACTACATGGGAATCTCAAAATGAGTATTGATGCAGCGTCGGGCGGAGCATTTATGGCCAAGAGTTAGGAGGAAGCCTACGATTTGATTGAAACCATAGCAAATTAATAAATACCAAAGGCCCACAAAAAAGAATGACACAAAGGCGCAAAATGGGTGCTAGAAGTAGATGGTGTGACAACTATACAAGCATGATTTACACTTTCAAAGAAGTTGGATTCGATGACAGGGGCACAAGCACAGCAAGCACAGCAAGCACAACAAGTGGCAATAATATGCGAGTTATGCATTGGAGAGCACCCAACGGATCAATGTGCGATAAATCCAGCATCAGTTCAGTTTGTGGGCAATTATAACAGAATTCTGTAGAACACATACAATCAAGGAAATAGGAATCATCCAAATTTCTCATGGAGCAACAACCAGCAAAATCAAGCTCCACGACAGTCATACCCTCCAGTTTTTCGTAATCACCAAAGAACCGCCTCAACATCGTGAAAGGAAATCAGATTTCGAGGAAGTGGTGTCGAAGTACATGAATAATAACGATGCAGCAATGAAAAATCAAGGAATAACCTTAAGAACTTGGAGAATCAGATAGGAAAAATTGCTTTAGCATTAAACAACAGGCCACAAGGGACCCTACCAAGCGATACAGAGAGAAATCCAAAGGGCAACCATGAACAGTGTCAGGCAATTACATTGCGAAGTGGAAAACATCTCGAAGGTACTAATGCAGAAAATTCACCAACTCCGGAGGAAAAAGTTGACGATAGGAACGTGATTATAGAATGCAAAGGTGAGGATAAGCAAGGTGAGGAACAAAGCTAAACAATAAGCCAATTGCTTATCCACCACCACCATTTCAGCAGAGGGTCCAAAAACAAAAATTACACAAGCAATTCGCAAAGTTTTTGGAAGTGTTCAAGAAACTTAAGATTAATATTCCATTTGCAGAAGCCGTGGATCAGATGCCAAGCTACGCAAAATTTATGAAAGGGATTATGTCAAGGAAGAAGAAATGGGAAGATTTTGAGATAGTTGCACTAACAGAGGAGTGCAGTGCGGTATTACAACAGAAATTACCACCAAAACTCAAGGACCTGTGGAGCTTCACTATCCCATGCACAATCGGGAATATGCATTTCAGCAAGTGTTTATGTGATTTGGTGGCAAGTGTAAACCTCATGCCATTGTCAGTATACAACGAATTGGGTTTGCCCACGCCAAGACCTATAAATATTTCATTACAGTTGGCAGATAGGTCAGTCACATATCCGAGAGGCATAGGTGAGGACATTTTAGTGAAAGTGGATAAGTTTATATTCCCCGCGAACTTTATCATTCTGTATTTTGAGGAGGACAAAAACATCCCAATTATCCTAGGGAGACCATTTTTTTCCACGGGTAGGACGCTTATAGACGTACAAAAAGGAGAACTCACTATGAGGGTCCAAGATCAAGAAGTAAAATTTAATGTGTTTAAGGCCATGAAATTCCCTACGAATGAGGAAGAATGTTTTCGAATGGATTTAATTGAGCAAATAATCAGTGATGATATGAGCAAGAGTTTGGTCAACGATCCATTAGAAACAACTTTATTGGGGGATGATGAAGTCGACAATCCAGAATTGGTGGATTGCTTACAAATGCTATACTCATTGCCATGAGTTTCCAGATTTAGAACACCGTTTGAACAACTGCACATGGAGGAGGTAACCGCAGAAAAACTGAAATCGTCATTGGAGGAGCCACCAAAGTTGGAACTTAGGCCACTCCCTAAACACCTCAGGTATACATACTTAGGCAATTCAAATTCTTTACCTGTTATTATTTATGCTGCATTTAATGAATTGCAGGAAGAGAAGTTGTTGAGAGTGCTTAGAGAACACAAATAAGCGATCGGGTGGACAATTGCAGATATAAAGGGCATCAACCCTTCATTTTGCATGCACAAGATCTTAATGGAAGATGAGGCAAAACCGACAGTGGAACAACAACGACGACTTACCCCAATTATGAAGGAAGTTAAGAAAAAGGAAATTTTGAAATGGTTGGATGCCGGTATCATCTACCTGATTTCCGACAGTAAATGGGTTAGTCCAGTTCAGTGCATGCCCAAAAAGGGAGGAATGACGGTGGTGCAGAATGAGGACAACGAATTAATACCAACTAGAATAGTGAAGGGTTGGAGGGTATGCATGGATTACAGAAAATTGAACAAGGTAACCCGAAAAGACCATTTCTTGCTGCCCTTTATTGACCAAATGTTGAATAGATTGGTGGGACATCAATATTACTGTTTGTTGGATGGGTACTGGGGCTATAACCAGATAGTCATCGCTCCAGAAGATCAAGAAAAGACGACATTCATGTGCCCTTACGGCACGTTTGCATTCCGGAGGATGTCATTCAGTTTATGCAATGCACCGGCAACCTTCCAACGGTGTATGATGGCGATTTTCTCATATATGGTAGAGAAAAATGTTGAAGTCTTTATGGACGACTTTTAGGTCCATGGGGACAGTTTTGATACTTGCCTAGTGAATCTTGTTATGGTGTTGCAGAGATGTAAGGATACGAACCTAGTACTCAATTGGGAAAAATGTCACTTCATGGTGGAAGAGGGCATAATTTTGGGCTATAAGGTATCAGCTCAAGGATTGGAGGTTGATAAAGCAAAGCTAGAAACTATCAAAAAATTGCCTCCACCAAGCTCAGTGAAGGGTATTAGGAGTTTTGTAGGACACATTGGGTGCTACTGGAGGTTCATAAAAGACTTCTCTAAAATTGCAAAACCTCTATGCAGTTTGTTAGAGAAGGATGTGACTTTCAGCTTTGATGAAGAATGCAAGACAGATTTTAACTTATTAAAGAGAAAATTAACTACAGCCCCCGTTATAGTTGTACCGGATTGGAGTATGCCATTTGAGCTTATGTGTGATGCAAGTGACTACGCGATTGGGGCTGTATTGGGCCAACGTCTAGACAAGGTGTTTCACGCCATATACTATGCAAGCAAAACACTTACAGAGACTCAAATGAATTACACAACCATAGAAAAGGAATTGCTTGCAGTGGTGTATGCGTTTGACAAATTTCGGGCTTACTTGATCGGACTAAGGTGATAATCTATACAGACCATGCGGCAATTCGGTACTTGATAGCGAAAAAAGATGCTAAGCCACGCCTTATTCGGTGGATTCTCCTACTTCAAGAGTTTGACTTAGAAATAAAGGATAGAAAGGGGACGGAGAACCAAGTAGCCGATCACTTTTCTAGGTTAGAAAACCAAGGGAAAGCGACAGATGACAGATGTGAGATTAATGAGTCATTCCCAGATGAGAAACTATTTGGGATTTCAGCAGAGATTCCGTGGTATGGGGATTATGCAAATTATCTTGTGAGAAACATTATACCACCTGACCTCACAAGACAACAGAAAAGGAAATTTCTTCATGACGTGAAATGGTACATATGGGATGAACCATATTTGTTCAAGCAATGCGCCGACAAAATGATTCGACGGTGCCTCCCCTATAGTGAAGTGAAGAACATTTTGCATGAATGTCACTCATCTGCATATGGTGGACATTATGGGAGTGAGAGGAAATCAATAAAGGTATTGCAATCTAGTTTTTATTGGCCTTCATTATTCAAAGATGCCCACCATTTTGTCAAGCAATGCGATAGGTGTCAAAGGGTGGGCAACATTTCAAAACGGAATGAAATGCCTCTGCAAACGATTATTGAAGTGGAAATCTTTGACGTATGGGGTATCGATTTCATGGGGCCATTCCCTTCATCCTAGAACAATCAGTATATTCTACTCGCAATGGATTACGTATCGAAGTGGGTTAAAGCTGCAGCATTACCATCCAATGATGCCAAGGTGGTCCTCAAATTCCTGCAAAAGAACATCTTCACGAGGTTTGGCACACCAAGAGCAATAATCAATGACGAAGGTAGTCACTTCTGTAATAAGTCCTTTACTGTTCTTTTGGCCAAGTATGGGGTCAACCACAAGGTAGCTACACCGTATCACCCTCAAACAAGTGGACAGGCTGAGGTATCAAACAGAGAAGTCAAGAAGATATTGGAGAAAGTGGTGAATCCGAGTCGGAAAGATTGGTCGCTTAGATTGGATGATGCATTATGGGCATACCGGACTGCATACAAGACACCAATCGGGATGTTGCCATATCAACTACTGTACGGGAAAGCATGTCACTTACTGGTCGAGCTACAACATAAGGCATATTGGGTGATACAAAAACTCAATTTTGATCAAGCAGATGTAGGGGAGAAGAGGCTACTTCAATTGAATGAACTCAATGAATTTTGCCTTCACGCCTATGAGAACGCCAAATTATACAAAGAAAAGGTAAAAAGATGGCACGACCAGAAAATGTTGCATCAAACATTCGAGCCGGGTCAATCAGTACTCTTGTTCAACTCACGACTACGATTGTTCCCTGGAAAGCTTAAATCGAGATGGTCGGGGCCATTCACTATCAAGAGGGAATTCTCTAATGGAGCAGTCAAACTATACAGTCGCAATCCCCTACATACGTTCAAAGTAAACGGACACCGTTTGAAGCATTATTGGGGTGGAGAAGCCAACACCGACGTGATCGCCATCACATTAATCGACACAACATGAGCAGGAAGTAGTTAGGCTGAACGACTTAAAATCAAGCGCTAATTGGGAGGCAACCCAATCTTTAGTTTTTTTTTTTTATCATATTTTCAATTCATAGTGCTTATTCATAGTTTTCATTAAGTTATTAGGTAGAAGAATAAAAGAAAAATCTTGTTAATCTCTCCACAATACATCACGATATACACAACTCACTAATCTTCATGCTTTATGTTATGCAGGATTGAAAATGGATCATTAAGTGAGTAAAACTAAAGCAAAAGTGTACTATAGTGCAGAAAAAGCATGAGCTCGACAAGAGGGTATGCACGTATTTGAAGTGGCATCATCAACAACACAACAACCCCAAGAATGGGTCCCCAAACCCTGTTGACAGAACACAAGCCGGCCGGGGCGGGGGTGCTGGAATCCAAACAATCTTTGGCAGTTACATGCAGACTTCTCCCCTTCCCAATAATATCCCACTCACCCACTACATCAATTAAACCCCATAACTACCACCCACTACCATTACTTCTACCCCACTATTCCCAATACTCCATTACTCCTCTCAACCTCTTCACTCCACCAATGGTAGCCATCCTTCCACCTCTATATATATCACTACATCTAATATCATATCTCTTACAATAATTGATATAGAGCATTCAGAGAATATACTTGAGAGCTAGAGAGAAATCATGGCTTCACAATCAGCTTCTAAACGCCAAAGGGGAAAAAGCTCATGGTCATCTCAACCGAACCGCACCTTTGATCACCAGAAATTTGCAAGTGCCGCCGCTGTCGACCGGTATGACTACATGCTCACCAAAGCCCTTATATCGGAGTGGGGGTTGGCACCGGATCCTAATGATGGGGAGCTGATGCCTCAAATTTACCAAAAGGGATGGACCAAATTTACCGAGGAACTGAAACCAGCCGTTGTTAACATTGTCAAAGAATTCTATGCAAACGCTGAAGACAAAGAGCCATTCCACGTATTTGCTCGAGGATGGTTAGTTCTATTCAGTGCCGATGCGATCAATACCTACTATCAACTGCGAGCACCTCATCACTGCCAGTATGCTCACCTACGAAACTCTGATCTTGACTATGATGCTATAATCATGGAGATGACAAAGCCGGGAACGTCATGAATTAAAGGTCGTAAGGGAGGCACCGTGTTCCATAGCAAGGACCTTAACCGATATGGTAAAATTTGGTACGCATTCCTATGCGTAAAATTACTTCTGTCCCAACATACCTCCGACGTCACCAAAGAGAAGGCATTACTGTTATACGTCGTTATGCAAGATTTCATTATCGACGTCGGGGCCTTTATTTGCTCCTCCATCCGCCGGTGCTTACGTGGAAATTTTTCTGGAGGCTTACCACACCCAGCACTCAAATGTTGGTTGTGCCGTCAAGCAGGGGTGAGATGGTCCAGCGACGAGCCCACACAAATGCCGCTCGCGTTACTTGATTCGAGAATAATAGCGCGATATTCTGTATGGGCAGGAGGCTAGTCACATCCACGTGGTGTGGGTTTCATTTTTCCATTGAATTCAGAAGACAATGTGGATGCTTCAGAGACATCGGGGGATGACGATTAAGCAATGGGTGATCAAGGGGCCGGGAAGGTACCGCAGGTCGAGGCCATATCCAGTCCTCAGTTCCTTGATTTCCAGAATCAACTGAATGCACACAAGGCAACACGTCAGGAAATGAAACGCTTAGCAATGAGGCAAGATCACATGTTTGATGTTATGAACACAACTTTCACCTCTTTGAACATAACTCTATAAAGCTTCAACCCATTTGATCAATTTTTATATCAACAGCCGGGGCCAATGCCGAGGTGTCCACCAAGTGACTCTAAAGAAGAAGAGCAACAACCACCTCCTCAGACTTAAGCGATAGCAGGGAAGTCCTCACGTACTTATTTCAATTATTCATCCAATGAGGACATTATATTACTTAAGTTTGGGGGATTTTTATTACATGTTTGCATGCATAGGTAGTATTTAGATTGGCATTTTGTTATTTTCATTTCAGTATTGTATCTTTATTTAAGTATTGCATGATAGCTTAGGTGCATATATAGTAGCTTAGGTTAATGTTCAGCATTGCATATTTTGTAAATAGTGCATTTTGTTATCTATAAAAAAAATTATATATATATAAGTTAGTTAAATATTGTGTTTGCATAAATCTATCAATGTTGTAGTTCATATTATTTGTGGGCCAATGATGAGATTGATAATAAGTTAACCAATACATTGTTGATTACGAGAATTGTGATACAATTTCTACTATGAATCGAATCTTGAGCATGTTTGAAACTGGTATAAAAAGGATTGCGCGAATACTAACATCGTTGTCGACTGAGAAGTTCAAATTGATACATAAATAGTCTCTAAAGGATAATGCTAAGTAAATGAGGAAACAACAAAGATAGACAGTAAAGGCTAAAAATTAGGCAAGAACTTAAGTTGGGGGGATTGTATGTGGGATATATAAGTTTTATATATATATAAAAAACATTATGGCGTGCTTGTCTAGTTTTGTGGCCTTTGCTACTTGAGTAAGTAAGCCCGAGGGGATTGTCTTTACACCTAGCGCCCTAAGGTCTTAATGGTCTGGGAGTCGTTGGTCGAAAGCTCGTTAAGGTAGCATTGAAAAGCCTAAGGGAATAAAACATTACATAGCTATGTGTATATAAACCAAAAGAAAAAGAAAAAGTATTAATAAAACGGGGAAAGAGCAAAAAGCCCCCGTAAAAAAAATGGAAATAAAGTTTAAGTACCCTACTTGAACTCCCGAGTTTAGGGATTGTTTAGTTTTAGTTGAAGTTGTCTATCTTTAAAATTTTCAAGTGAACATTGTATGATTCCTTCGAAGATATTAGTTATGTATTGAATTTGAGTCTATAGCAGTTGTCATGGATGTTGATCACATGCACACACTATACCAGTGATAATGGCTTGAGATTTGAGGAATAAAATGGAATTGTAGATTGGTTTTTGGTAGTTGATATTGTATAGTTGATTGTTTTCACTGAGGCCATTAAAATAATTGTGATACTATGGTCTTGCTGGATTATAAAGCATATAGATAGATCATATTCATGTCATTTCATTGCATTGCAATGTATGTAGTTATTTTGTGCTCGAGGACTAGCACAGTTTAAGTTTGGGGGATTTTGATAAGTGGATTTTATATACGCGAATCAATGTCCATTTCATGCATAATTGTTTCTAAATTCTTATGATTATGTTAGTTTTTACTTGTTTTATGTTATTGTGTGTGTAGGATGGTTGTTGTTGCATTTAACGTGTATTTGGAGTTATTCAAGATGATTTGAAGTCGTTTTGTGCGAGTGTGGACAAAATCTTGAAGTACAACATGCCAGTAAGAAGAATAGAGGGGTTCGCCTTGTATGCATATATTATATTATGTACCTTCACCCAAGGGGGGTCTTCAGTTGGGCTAGACATAAAGGGTGCCCACAGGGGCGGGCGTTTATAGCACATACACCCTCGCCGGGGCAGAGGGTGTCGATTCTTAAGTGTCCTGTTATGTTTGTAATTCTTTTTGGGCACGAATTTCAGCTATTTGTATGGGAATGTAACTCTAATTGACGGGAATTTCAGTTGGGACTTGTGTGTTGGATATCATATACTCAATCAACAACAACTTCAATAAGACATAAGTGATATTACGAAGATCTAAGCTCTATTTTTCATAGCAAGCATGGAAGAGTATTTCAGAGAGATTTTCGTGACGATTGTGATTCTAGGTTACGTGAAGGGTGTTTTTCAATATTCTTCATCTTAGACTATTATTTGTTATTGGAAGAATGATTTCTATGATTTATTCAGTGTTTAATTCGTTTATCATGAACTAATTCATTTTTTACGCTTGTGGTGGATCATTGAGTGAATCAATGATTTTGTAAACTTTAAATTCCAATTTAATAAGCTATTTCCAGTTTATCTATATTGATTTGAGCTTGAATCTATGAATTGTCTGATCAACAATTCTTTGTACAATTGGATGGAATCGAGAGAGGATATTCAAATCTAGACCTGGTTGATATAGCATGTGTTCATGAATTTTGTGAATAGCTTAATCTTTATGAATGCTAAGGTAGAGATATGCTTGACATCGCATGTAATCGAGTAGAGAACTTATTCTTAAACCTTCTTTAATTGTAATTCACATAGAGATATAGTGAGTTAGTTGATTAAGGTGTTTAACGTGTTTCTATCTTAATTATGGATTTACGTTAATACGGTATTAGTGCATCAAGAGGTGGTTAATAGTACATTCGTGTTCTTGATTAATAAACTGGGATAGTGCATTGAATTGGAATTAAGGTGTTAAAATCAGAGCGTAGCTTAGGGTGAAATCATAAGTCTAATTCTCCACTTACTGTTTGAAATTTCAGATTTTGATATTGGTGATTGGTTTGTGGTAGTTTATTTGTTTTGAATTTAGTTTCTATAATTTTTAATCATTGAATTGGATAGTTTAATAAAATTAGGATTAATAGGAAATTGATAATTGTGAAGTTAAGTTTTTACTAAATTGTCTCTGTGGGAACGATACTCTACTCATCACTTTATTACTTGTTGACCATGTATACTTGCCTGTTGTGCCTATATAGATTTTACCCAACACCAGTGAGGGTCATGAACTGCCTACTCATGTCTCTAGTAGCCATATGCACGCAAGGTCTGTCTAGTGGAAGCATCATCAAACGTGCATACTCCTCCAAAGTATGAGTCAACTCCTGGGTCCCAAATCGGAAAACATGCCTCTCTGATACCCAGTGCTCCAGCATGCCTTCCACGAATCCTATGGAAACCTGAAACATCAACAGGGTCATAGTATGCTACAACAAATGATCTACAGTCACCCAGTCTGATGGTGACATGTTATCATACCACGATCGCATACCCGATGCCACCAAAGATGGTGGGGTATGATCAATACGGCTAACTGTCGAAGAAGACATCTGTACGGGCTGTGTCATAAGACCATCCAGGGGTGAATGCTGAATATCTCTGGACATACATACATATGCATAACATAATAACATGCATGATACAATAGATGGCAATATGATATATGGAATGGAAAACTGTACATACATTCCTAAGTATATCATCATCTAATACATCTCTGTACAGCTAAAATATACCGGGGAATGGGGGCAAAACTACCCTACATGTAACAGAGGCCTATCAAAAGATATAGCGAGAATGGAGGAAAGCTACCCAATGTCTAAATAGAGGCCTATCAAAAGAGATAATGAGAATATACATCAGAAGAAGTCAAGGGTATCGATGTCTACATCGTCAATCCTGTCCACCTAATGTAACTCCTCCTGAGTCACTAGATCTCTATCTATAGGGATGTCAGGCCTATACAAGGGAGGATCTGCACCGACAAAGCCATATGGGTCACCTGAGGGGCCAGCGCCAGAGCTGGAAGGATAAAAAGTATCTGCCTCTGAAAGATCTCTACCCAAGTGTCGGATAAAGAAATGTGCCCGGTCCAACTGCCGAGTCAAACTGTCAATCTGTGTCACATGAGTCGGATCTCTGACACAGGCTAGCCAATCCATCATAATCACGGATCCTGGAACCATATCCCCCATGAATTGAGTGGCGCGGGTCTGGGCTCCAACGATACGAGGGAAGCACCAGTGCTGGAACATCTCCTGAGTGTAGGGATCCTCTAATAATGTGAAATCGTCAATCCCCAACAATGGAATATCAATGATGGGTGATTGTGAAACAGGTTAATAACGCCTGGCAGGAGGCAAGATTGGCCTGTGAATCTCTCCTATAGTGCTCTTGATAGCACGCTCTCCTAAGTAGAACTCCCATCCTCCATCTGTGAAGAGAGGAATCCTAT
This sequence comes from Panax ginseng, assembly GCA_020205605.1. Classification (NCBI taxonomy): domain Eukaryota; kingdom Viridiplantae; phylum Streptophyta; class Magnoliopsida; order Apiales; family Araliaceae; genus Panax; species Panax ginseng. Next base: position 46,904,530 of record CM035137.1, read on the forward strand.
GGGTGGAAATCACATGCTCAACACCAGTCGAGTATCCATCCTCAAATCCAATGCTCAAATGATCCCCAGAGTAGGGAACCCATGTGATGACATCCGCTGTCAACAACTCCAGCTGTAGGCAGCAATGAGTGAAACCCTCAGCAACAGGGACCTCCGCTAGTATGGAATGATGCCATCTCCATCCTCATGGATAGGTGTCTAAACCTAACACACTCACAGGACGCAAACATGGAAGCCTCTCATAGACCCAAAACTACCAACATAAATGCAAACATCTACTGTCAGTCAATGCTCTCACCAGCAGAAATGGGTAGAATCCTAACCAAGCATCGGTCAAGCCTTGCGGTCACATGCGCATTCCACTGAGGAAGTAAGCGAAGGTGTAGGAACCCCAATTATAGTCTCCTATACGGTCCACGTGTCGAGTGGCGCTAATCAAAGAGAAGGACACCATAGAAGAGTTATCTGCTATGAAGCAGCCCCTAATGATCATCAGGAACAATCGTCGAAGAATACAATCCCTGACTCTCACATCATTAGGTATGGGCTCACTCAACAGCTCGCTTATAGCATCTACGCTTAGAGGACCTGTACGTACAGTCCTGCCCTTGAGCGCCTCCGCCGGAACTCCTAACAAGGATCTAACGGCAGTAGGGGTAATATCCGCCGTACAAGGCACTGGATCCCCTCCAAACACCATACCTGTGATAAACTGCCAATCCATCAGCGTCATTATCACCTCACAGTCCAGCAAATGGAGTGACTGAGTCTAGTGAAACCAGCGCTCAGACAATGCCCTGAGGTAACCCCAGGCACAACGACGGGGAAGAATGGAAAAGAACATCCCGAATCCCCAGCCATGTACAATCGCTCTATAGTCATCGTGCAAAGCCTGATACATAGAGTTGATGCTGAACCAATTCCCTCGAGGCTGTGTAAAGCCGGGAACCTACTTCAAATGTAGTTCAACATCAGAATCCTTTACTCTTCATCAATAGGAAATAAGGAAGATTAAGATCTAACTCCATACCTCGTTTGCGTCCAGGTATACTGAAGGATGCCAACTTAAGTCACCTAGAAGATCTGGGTTCGCCACTTGAATACCTTGTAACTCCCTACGGGGAACACGTACAGCAGGAGCAGGAACCTCGACTGGTACATCCTCCTCCTCATCCTCGACATTCGGCACTTCAACTCGGATAGGACGAATCACTGCCTCCACCAAACGACGAGGCTGTCTAACAGACCAGCGTTGAGGCTCTTCAGAAGCCCTCCTCCGTACACCTGAAGTGGTCCTACGGGAACTACTCAGCTGATCTGGATCTATAATATCTGGACAACAAGTCTCGAAATCACCTCAGAAAAGGGTGTGGTAAATTCTTACCTGGAGCTTTTCAAAATGCATCTTATGCAATACATGCATGCATGCATTATTTTAACATACATGTACAATAGAGTTAAAAATGCATGACTACTCATTCTTACATTTTGGAAAAAAATTTCCATAGCTCCTTTGTAAATGGGACTATCCACATGCACATAGGCATGACTAGGTGGCCATTTAGTAGCACACCTACCCACAGTCATATACATCCTACATGCATTAATACATCATAGTAAAAAATCTGTAAGTGTAGTCTAATTACAAGGATTATTTTGCTTTTCTACCTTTACTCATTTGTCCTCAAATAGGATAAGAAATGACAGTAAAAGGTGCTAATTTGACTGTTTCAAAAGTTAATTTTTTTCACATCATTATGTTCAACATGGTTTTTAACTAACATTTACTGTGTAGAATATTTTTTATCAAGTCTTATATCAGCATGCTTATTCACTACTATGTGTCTAAGTGCATTTCATGTGATAAGTCATTTTCCAACGGATAGAAACTGGAAAAAAATACATGCATATGTTACCAGGACAGTGAAGAACACTTGTACGGTGGCAGAATGTGCAGAAAGTTACCCAAACTCAGTAGGTCTGAAGAAAAGCTCTCAGATTTCCTTTGTAGTGCAGCTTGAAAATGACTTATGAAAGCAACCCGTAGGCAATACATACCCATGGTTGGTCGCAGGTGTACCTGTGGCACCCCTACATGAGTCCCACACCTCCGGCTCAGTCCAGTTCGAGTTGCAAAGGAGGTCTCACAAGCTAAAAAGGCCAAATTAGGAATAAAAATGTTACGCGATTGAGCGGAGCAGCCTGAAATCCTGGTTTTCACGGGCTAAACTCTGGCTCTGCATATCACTCATTGGTATTCACCTGAATATAAGGTACACTATACTGATGAGCTCAACTTTTACAAATCATGCTCGGCAATACCTCACACAGGTCTGATGCTGCCAAATGTAGGGTCGTAACCCTAAAACAAGTATCCCCGGCGGGGGTTACAACGCAGGCTTTTAAACATCGCAGGCGGGGGTCACAACGCAAAATCTTTAGACATCTAAGTATCCCCGGTGGGGGTTACAACACATTTGAAACCATTGATACATACATCAATGAAGGTCAAGCAACCTTGACGTTACCTCAGCCGGTGGCAAGTAAACCCCTCGAAACCATTGATACACACATCAATGAAGGTCAAGTAACCTTGATGTTATCTCATTCGGTGGCAAGTAAACCCATTGAAGAAACTTATCCATGTCTATGTAACCCCTGCGGGGGTTACAATGCCGAAGTCAAACATTGATAAAGTATCCCCGGCGGGGGTTACAACGCAGACTTAACCACTGATATACGCATCAATCAAGGTCAAGCAGCCTTGACATACTCCTCAGTAAGGGTCAAATCAATGAACGTCAAGCAGCCTTGACAGTTTTCCCAACAGGGATCTATTCGGTGATACACACATCAGCAAAGGTCAGGTAGCCCTGACAACACACACTGTTGGCAGTAACTCCAACAGGATCATGGTATATACTGGTGACACAAACCAGAGAAGACCATCCTCATCAGAGAGGACCGATGATGGAATATGTTATACATATCCTCAAAATAGACAAAGCTTTATCCCCACAGATCTCTTGCACACGAGAGGCACCTCTAGGGAGTAAAAGTCTGTATCAAAGATCCAAGACTTTGGTGATAGCCCTAACGTCAACATCCTTGAAAACTTGGATCGCATGTCCAAGATATTATTGATTGTCATCCTCAACAAGATTAACAGGGAACCGACAATCATTCGTACATGCTTCATGCATTTACATCATGTTGCTGCACATAGAATCATGTTTATCTTGTTGCATTTCAAGTGTCTAGGATTCTTTATCCTACCCATGCCTTGCATTGCATGAATATGATAAAGAGGGGCATATGTAGGCACTCGAAATTTTCTGCAAACCTGTTACTGACATTTCAGGAGGGCAGATTCATCTTTCGGAGATAACCTTGGAAGAAAGCTCACATCTATTTCGATACTATCGAAAGTTCAGTCTTAACCCCGAAACACACCAGGAGTATTAATTCCAACCTCGGAGATAACCCCGAGTTTCGTCCTTGGAGATAACCCCAAGGAATGCTATTACAGTTCTGACAATAACTCCGGAAATGCTTATTTCAAATGCATGCGATTAGCTTCAATCTTAGACATCTTGCCGAGGCACTCATACCAAAGACCCGAAGCTAACACCGGGAAGACAGACACACTCACAGATGACCTTGCGAAATTCAAACACTTGCAGCAGTCCAATCTCGGATGTAACCCTGAGCAACATCTACTATCAGCCCAAACCGGAGATAACCCCGGTGAGGAGTCAAACTATTATCTTGCCACCTTAACCCCTGCGCGCCATCTCAACACTTCATATATACATACATATAATAAAGTCCCACAAGAGCCAAGAAGTTCCAATCCCGAGTGACTATTACGTTCGGCAGCACACCGGATAGAATTTGAAGCTTGAAGACCATGGGCATGGTCCCCTCTTCCTGACTTCGTACAACCTCTAATCACATCTCATTGTGTAACTCTCGACAAAAGCAGTCCGAAGAAGGTCTTGTACACCTCGTTCGGATGCTTGGATTAAATTTCTGCAAGTTCGAGCAGACATCATAGTGCACGACTGTACGTACTTCGAGACAATGAGACCCGCAGAGCCTGTGGCACCCCCGGCGTGAAGAGTGCATCTTCATACGCATAGTACACTCTACGGCTCCCCCTCTATAAATAGAGTGTGAAACCCCAAATTTTACGAATAAAGATTTAAGTTTCTCGAAATATTTTTTTTATATTATGAAGTGAATTTGATATAATGTTATAGTTGTGGGTAATATTTATAAATTTTGCAAAGTATGCAAGTTGTTGTATAATATTCGATTAGTCGGGGAATATTCTTTTTTGTCGGGGAATATCCGTACGACGGTACAATCATTGGTGGACCCACGATGGAATTATTGTCAGATGGAAAAAACGATAAAAATATTTTTATGAAAATAGCAGCGAAAGTTTTATCATTAATACTGTTGAACTACTCGATAGTAAAAATACAGTAATACGCGTGGTTACATAGTAGCAGACGGTATTGATTATTGATGCTTACGTGAGAAGTCACTCAGTTTTGTTCAATTATTGTTAAAGTAATTGCTGCATAGTATCTCACGTTATTTGATTTAATTATTGTCAATATTTTATATATTATTAAATCAATAATTGAGACGACGAAGTTATTAACATTATTATTTACAATATTAACGATGTCTAGAAGTTCTGCCAAGGAGAGGTTTGGTCACCTAATTGCGCGCCAATAGGGAGAAATCCTTATTGGAAGCCCCCTCTTTCCTGGGAACGACGTGGTCGATTAATAGTGTGAATTATAATAATGATGATGAAGTTTGTTTTATTAGTATTATTAATGTAATAAAATAGAAAAGTTTTTATATAAAACAGAATACTTTTATAAAGTTATTTGTTTTATTAGACAATTATTAGAATATATTATATTTTATTATGCATAGTGTTTTGCAGTAAAATCTTTTTATATAAAACAGAATACTTTTATAAAGTTATTTGTTTTATTAGAAAATAATTAGAATATATTATATTTTATTATGCATAGTGTTTGCATAGTGCCTGCATAGTGTTTGCATAGTAAAATATTTTTATATAAAATATAATACTTTTATAAAGTTATTCGTTTTATTAGATTATAAATAGAATATATTCTATTTTATTTAAAAAGATTTTGTTTATTAGAATATTTTATTAAATCAATCAGGACCATCCGTTTAAAAGTGAATCAATCTGGACCGTTCATGAATTAGTTACTATTCAATCTATTCTTCTATAAATAGAAGCTCACTCCTTCATTATTTCTTACGAACTCACTGAAACTCTAGAGAGAGAAACTGTAGAGAGAATTCTTCTTCTATAATCTTGAGCGTATTTCTTTAGAGTTTAAGAAAGTTTTGAGCGTAGTGCAAGTTTTCTTCAAATATATCCCCGCCCTACCCGTCGGAGTACTCTTCTTTATAAGGTAAGGGATATTATTTGTTGTACCGTAAGGGGTATTATTTCTTTCGTATTCATGAAGAGAACTTCTGTTATTCCATTCTTTATTATTTTGTTGGAATAACCTATATACGCGGACTAACCTATACTTGGTGAAATTCTTCTGTTATTCTATTCTTTATTATTATGTTGGAATAACCTTTATATGCAAAGTACTGCATACATGGTGAAATTTTTCTGTTATTCCATTCCTTATTATTCTGTTGGAATAACCTGTATATGCAAAGTACCACATACATTGTAAAATTCTTCATTATTCCATTCTTTATTATTACGCTTTAATATCCTCATGCATGCATGCGTTCACGCATGACCGTTCCATTATTATTATTACATTGGAATAACTTTTATGCATGCATGCGCCTATCGCATGCATGGTGAATTCTGTTGTTATTCCATTCTTTATTATTCTATCGAAATATCCTGTTTGTGCATTTACGCAAGTCCTGGTTCCGTTATTTATTATTCTATTGGAATAACCTGTCTGTGCGGTCTATCACATGCTTAGTGATTTCTTTTGTTATTCCATTCTTTATTATACTCAGTTGGTTAAAGTTTTGACTTCTATACTCTATGAAATTAGTTGAATATCCTTGATATTTGCGCTTCATCCAGTATCTTTTCATGGGAGTATTCTTACGAGCATTCTTGAGTTTTACCTGACAAAGCAAAGATTGGCGTGTTGACAATTTGGGCGTTATTGGTTCTGGATAAACTAATTCTTGAACTTGTTTTATTGAATTCTTATATCATTGTCATCATCCTCATGCTTATATTGTGATGAAAGTCATCTTTGGCTTACGTGCATAGATGGACTTAGTATGATTATGTCCAAGGATCATTCTGTATAATCATGACTGTAATGTTATAAATGATGTGGTAAAAATCCTCGATGGCACAGAATGCATTGATGGACAGTTTTTGGTATGATAATGACCATGGATTATACGGTATAGTCATGACCATTGATGATTTAATAAATATCCTTGGCCATGGTACAAGGATGATTAGATGATGTGGTTTATTTATTAAGCTGAGTCTCAGCGATAAAAATTGATGAAAACATTTTAAATCATAGAAGATAGTAGATTTTATTCTCTACTTGACTCTAATGGATTGCTTGTTCCGCTGCAGTTAAACTTGATGTCTATTGTATTTTATCAATTTAACATTGTTGAAGACTAATGATAATTTATTCTGCATTATCTTAGTCATAATATTTCTTATTGGGCTAGTTGAGCTCACCCTTTCTTTCACTGTTCTTTTCAGGAAATGAGAACGTAGCCGGGACTAGTCGGGGAACAGAGTGATAGTCCGAGATGGTGTATTAGTAGTCCTCACTATTCTGTAAAATAGTGTGATAATAAATGTAATGATGACTCTATTTGAGAGTGGATATTGTCTAGAAGGCAATATTCCTGTTTAAACTCTCAGTTATGTTTTGTAGTATTTTACACGACAGTTGTATAATTAAATTTTTATTTGTATTTTGTACCATGTATTTGGCGACTCAAGATGGGTGATGTATACCTATTTTGGGACATCACAGTTGGTATCAAAGCTTAGGGATATGATCCCTGACTGAGATGTGAGATAAGAACTAGGAGGGGAGAGACGGGGAATTCCTTCTCTAGTATGACCTACCTAAGTTTATGTGGTATTTAATTGGTCGGTCAAAGTATAGGGATAATATGTGATATGTTAATTAACCCTTGTTTTGTGGCATGTTAATTAACCTTTGTTTTGAAGATGTATTCTAGAATGATATCTGAAGTACATGAGATGAGAAATAGGAAAATCATGATAGAGAGAAAATAATCGGGAAGGTATAACCGGAAAAGATAGCAAGGTATGTTTTAGTTATGGAAAAGATGGTCACATAGTCCAATTTTATCGTACACTAAAGTCAAGTTCAGTTGGGACGGTGGCACCAAAGGCGGATACGAACAAAACAAAGTCGGTGGTTTCAGGAAGAGTGTTTTTCTTGACTTCTCAAAAAGCGAGTAACCCAAACGAAGTTAGCATGGGTTAGTTAATTATAAATTCATGCGAAGTCTATACCTTATTAGATACTGGTTCTACCGATTCTTTTATCTCTATTGCTTGTGCTCAACGTTTAAATTTGACTCTGGAGAGATTAGACTTTGACTTATCGGTTGAAACTCGGTTAGGAGAAACCTTCGTTACCTCCACTATTTATAAATCTTGTTGATTCAAATCAACACTTTCAAGTTACTTGTCGATCTTATCTCTTTGAAAATTCTTGCATTTGATGTGATTTTTGGAATCGATGGGTTAACTACTTATCATACTTTTCGTAAGGTTGTTAGCTTTCATATTCATAACCAACCTATTATGCGAATTCAAGCAACCAAACCCTAAAGTCAATCACTATCATATCAAGCCATAAGTAAAGAGCCCCGAGCCTTTCGCTGGTGACTTCCTTATGTGGAATGCACCGAAGCCAGACTTTCTATAGGCGACGTCGTGAATGACTATGGCAAGTTGATAGGTATCAATGTGACGTACTATCCAAGTCATGGATGAGAGTCACAGTTTTGAATGATATTTCTATTGTTAATAAATCTCCTGGCGTATTCTTGAAGACTTCTTAGCCTACCCCTAGAGCGTGAAATCAAATTTTGTATTGACCCCAGTACAAAACCCATTTCTAAAACCCTTAAATATTTCTTCAACTAAAATGAACGTAACATGCGCCAATGACATTGGCTCGAGCGGTTGAAGATTACGATCGTATCATTCAATACCATCATGAAAAAATGAACGTGGTAGTTGACGTGTTGAGTAGAAGATCGTATGCGTTTACGAGTGCGAATATACGACCATTGTGATGCCCCCAAAATAGGTATACATCACCCATCTTGAGTCGCCAAATACATGGTACAAAATTCAAATACAACTTAATAATACAGCTGTCGTGTAAACAATACGACAAAATATAAATTGAGAGTTTTGATAAGAATATTGTCATCTAGACAATATCCACACTCAAAGGAGTCCTCATTATATTTATTGTCACACTATTTAACAGAATAGTGAAGACTACTAATGCTATCATCTGAATTTGTCAATACATTCCCAGACTCGTCCCAAATTATATTCTCATTTCAAAGAGAACAAAGAAGGAAAGGGTGAGCTCAACTAACCTAGTAAGAAATATTATGACTAAGATAATGCGAATAAATTATCATTAGTCCTCAACAATGTTAAACCGATAAAATACAATAGACATCAAGTTTAATCATAGCTGAACAAGCAATCCATTAAAAGAGTCAAGTAGAGAATAAAATCTACTATCTTTTATGATTTAAAAAGTTTTTCATCACTTTTATCGCTGAGACTCAGCTTAATAAATAATCCACATCATCAAATCATCCCTGCACTACAAGCCAAGGATATTATTTAGTATCACGACCATGAATTATCCATGCACTACGGGCCAAAGATAATCGTGTTTTCATCAACGGTCCTGATCATGCCCTAAAATAATTTATCTTTTCTCCCTTAGGCGAAGAGAATCCGTAGCCATAATCATACAAAAAACTGTCCATCAATGCACTACGGGCCAATGAGGACTTTTTTCACATCATTTGTAACATTACGGTCATGATTATACCGAATAATCCTTAGTCATAATCATACCAAGTCCATCTATGCACTACAGAATACGAGATGACTTTCAACAAAATATAAACATGAGGATGATGACAATGATATAAGAATTCAATAAAACAAGTTCAAGAATTAAATTATTCAGGAACTAATAACGTCCAAATTGTCAACATGATACTTCTTTATAGAGTAAAATTCAAGAATGCTCAGAAGAATATTTCCATGAAAAGATACTGGATGAAGCGCAAATATCAAGGATATTCCACTAATTTCATGGAGTATAGAAGTCAAAACTTTAATCATCTGAGTATAATAAAGAATGGAATAACAAAAGAAATCACCATGCATGCGGGACTTCAGATGACGTTATTCCAATGTAATAATAAATAACGGAACCAAAGTTAGGCGTGTCACGCACCGGCTGCGATATTCCAAATGTAATAATAAAGAATGGAATAACAACAAAATCACCATGCATGCGATCTTTGCACATAGACGAAGTTATTCTAACGTAATAATAAATAACGAAACCGTGTCAAAGCAAATTGCACCGGCGAGGATGTTCCAACAGAATAATAAAGAATGGAATAACAACAAAAATCACCATGCATGTGGTACTTTGCATGGACAGGTTATTCCAACAGGATAATAAATAACGGAACCAGGTCTGGTGTAAAACGCACAGACAGGATATTCCAACAGAATAATAAAGACGGAACCAGGTCCGGTGTAAACGCACTGACAGGATATTTCAACAGAATAATAAAGAATTAAATAACAGAAGAATTTCACCAAGTATAGGGTAGACCGCGTATACAGGTTATTCCAACAGAGTAATAAATAATGGAATAATAGAAGTTCTCTTCATGAATACGAAAGAAATAATACCCTTACCTTATAAAAGAAACTGGATATAGAAGTAGTGAAGTAGCAAAATACTTTTCTTCTTTCTCTCTGTAGTTTCTCTCTCTAGAGTTTCAGTGAATTCGTAAGAAATAATGAAGGAATGAGCTTCTATTTATAGAAAAATGGATCATATAACTAATTCAATTCATGAACGTCCAGTTAATTTACTTTTAATCGGACGGTCCAGTTTTAAAACAAAATCTTTTAAATAAAATATAATATATTCTATTTATAATCTAATAAAACGAATAACTTTATAAAAGTATTCATTTTTATATAAAAAGATTTTACTATGCAAAACACTATATGCATAATAGAATATAATATATTCTATTTATAGAATAACTTTATAAAAGTATTACATTTTTTATAAAAAGCTTTTACATTTTATTACATTAATAATACTAATAAAACAAAACTTATATATATATATATATATATATATATATATATATATAACAATCAACAATAATTGAATCAAATAACGTGAGATACTATGCAAAGAACTCATCAGTAGCAATAATTGAACAAAACTGAGTGACTTCTCACGTAAACATCAATAATCAATACCGTGTGCTACTATGCAACCACAAGTATTACTGTACTTTTACTACCGAGTAGTTCAACAGTATTAACGATAAAACTTTTGCCGTTTATTTTCATACAAATATTTTTGTCGTTTTCTCAATTCGACAATAATTCTGTTGTGGGGTCCACCAATGATTTTGTCGTCGTACGAATATTCCCTAACACAAAGAATATTCCCCGACCAATCGAATATAATATAACAACTTGCATACTTTGCAAAATTTATAAATATTACCCATAACTATAACATTATATTAAATCCACACCATAATATTAAAAAAAAATCGAGAAATTTAAATCTTTATCCGTAAAATTTGGGATTTTACAATCTCCCCTCCTTATGAAATTTCGCCCTCGAAATTTACATACGTACCTGGTATGCCGAATAGATGAGGACACTTCGTCTGATTCTAACTCTTGAGGTATAATCTTTGAGTGTTGAATACATTCCAGGATTTTAATATGTACATCTTCATACGTTAAATTATCCGTTATCTCGTTCGGTTCTAAATCAATAATGTGGTTCGGGTCGTTCACATATTTACGTAACATCGATATTTGAAAAACGTTATGAACACGCGACATATTTGGTGGTAAAACGAGTCTATAGGCCACAGTTCCTACTCGATCAAGGATTTCAAATGAGTCAATAAAATCGAGGGTTGAGATTTCCTCTCTTCATCGATTCTCGCTTCTAGAATAACGCCCTCTTGAACCTTCTTTTTTATATTCATCAGCTCTAAGTATTTAGCTTGAGCGACTTTAACTTTATCGATTAAAGTCCATTCTACTCGTATATTCGTTATTTTCACGTAGGTTCGTATATTCATACTCATAAACATATACGATCTTCTACTCAATGCGTCAGCTACCACGTTCGCTTTTCCCACGATGGTATTGAATGGTACGATCGTAATCTTCAACAGCTCGAGTCAACGTCTTTGGCACATGTTACGTTCATTTTAGTTGAAGAAATATATAAGGGTTTTAGAAATGGGGTTTTGTACTGGGGTCAGTACAAAATTCGATTTCACGCTCTGGGGTAGGCCAAGAAGTCTTCAGAAATACGTCAAGAAATTTATTAACAATAGAAATAACATTCACAACTGTGATTCTCATCCAAGACTTGGATAACACGTCACATTGATACCTATCAACTTGGCATCGTTATTCACAACGTCCCCTACAGAAAGTCTGGCTTCGGTGCATTCCACACAAGGAAGTCAACAACGAAAGGACTGGGGCTCTTTACTTATGGCTTGATATGACAATGATTGACTTTAGTGGTTTAGTTGCTTAAATTCGCATAACAGGTTGGTTAGGAATATGAAAGCTAACAACCTTATTAAAAGCATGATGAGTAGTTAACCAATCGATTCCTAAATTCACATCAAAGGCAAGTATTTTCAAAGAGATAAGATCGACAGGTAACGTGAAAATGTTGATTTGAATCAAACAAGATTTATAAATAATGGAGGTAACGAAGGTTTCTCCCAACTGAGTTTCAACAGATAAATCAAAGTATAACTTCTCCAAAGTTAAATTCAAACATTGAACACAACTAAGTGGAATAAAAGAGTGAGTAGAACCGGTATCTAACACGGTATAGACTTTGCAAGAGTTTATGATTAACTTACCTCTGATAATTTTATTCAGGTTCCTCGTCACGAAAAAAAAATGCTCTCTCTTAAACTACCGGCTTTGGCTTGTCTGGGACATCCTTTGGCATCACCATCCCAGCTGGACTTGACTTCACCATACGAAAAAATTGAGCTAGGTGACCTTCTGTTCCACAATTAAAACACGCTTTGGATTGTTGCGTACAGTTTAGACGGATGTGTCCCTCCTGTCCGCAGTTGAAACATACGACCAGTGGTCATTCTTCTTCTTCCTTTGAAGCGGGTCTTTTGGTCTTTCTTTGTCTTTCAATTATTAGTGAACCTTCTCTTCTTGAAATTTAAACTTCTATTATCTTGGCCATGATTACCACCGAAGTGGTTACCATTCATGGCATGATAATTTCCCCCACGATGGTTATCATTGTTCCAATGACCGTTGCCATCGGTACAATTATTATCGTGTTGTTGGTCGTTGCCTTTTGGTTGTGCTGAGTCATTATCGCGCTCCAATAACTGAGCCCTATTCACAACATCTGAATATAAACAATGTTTGTGAGAAATGAAGTATTAACGTATATTGGGTTTCAAACCTCTTAGAAACATTCGCGTCATTCGCTCTTCATTATCGACCAAATGGGATGCAAACCGAGACAACTCGGCAAACTTAGCCTTGTACTACGACACGGTCATATTGTTTTGCTCCAGCTTGATGAACTCCACCTCCTTCATGTGACGAATACTTTCGGGAAAGTACTTGTCATTGAACAGCTCTTGGAACTTCTCCCAAGACATCTTGAGTGCGTCAGTCTGGGTACATTTTATAGATTCTCACCTGTAATCTGCCTCTTCACGTAACATAAAGGTGGTAAATGGAACCTTTTGCTCCTTTGAGCATCCCAAGACATCAAATATCTTGGTGATCTGCTTTAACCATGTCTCCGCCTTAAGTGGTTCTGGCTTTCCCAAAAACTCCGGTGGTCCCAGCTCCTTGAACAGTTTAGCGATGACCGACCGTGGGTTGCCATTATTTCCACCTATATTTTGAACATGAGTCTCTCTTACCTGTTGTTGCATGAATTGTATAAAGCCTCTGAACATTCCATCATTCATCATTTGGTCAGTGTTGTTGTTTACAGGAGGATTATCACCTTCCCGATGCACATTATCCTGATTATTGATATGTGTAGACTCAACGGTCTCCTGTGCTCTATTACTATTCTCAACATTCTCGGATGTCATTTTCAAATACAGCCACAAAACAAGGGTTAATTAATATATCACATATTATCCCTATACTCTGACCAACCAATTAAATACCAAATAAACATAGGTAGGTCATACTACTAGCGAAGGAATTCCCCGTCTCTCCCCTCTTAGTTCTTATCTCACATCTCGACCAGGATCATATCCTAAGCTTTGATATTAACTGTGGCGCCCCAAAATAGGTATACATCACCCATCTTGAGTCGCCAAATACATGGTACAAAATTCAAATACAACTTAATAATACAGCTGTCGTGTAAACAATACGACAAAACATAAATTGAGAGTTTTAATAAGAATATTGTCATCTAGACAATATCCACACTCAAAGGAGTCCTCATTACATTTATTGTCACACTATTTAACAGAATAGTGAAGACTACTAATGCTATCATCTGGACTATCAATCCGTTCCCCGACTCGTCCCAAATTTATATTCTCATTTCACAAGAGAACAGTGAAGGAAAGGGTGAGCTCAACTAGCCCAGTAAGAAATATTATGACTAAGATAATGCAGAATAAATTATCATTATTCCTCAACAATGTTAAACTGATAAAATACAATAGACATCAAGTTTAACTGCAGCGGAACAAGTAATCCATTAAAAGAGTCAAGTAGAGAATAAAACCTACTATCTTTTATGATTTAAAAAGTTTTTCATCACTTTTATCATTTGAGACTCCTACTTAATAAATAATCCACATCATCAAATCATCCCCGCTTTTACGTGCCAAATATATTATTTAGTATCACGACCACGAATTATCCATGCACTACGGGCCAAATCACCATGCATGCGGTATTTGGATAGACAAAAGTTATTCCAATGTAATAATAAATAATGGAACTGTGTCGAAGCGTGTCACATTGCACCGCGGAGATATTCCAATGTAATAATAAAGAATGGAATAACAACGTAAATCACCATGCATGCGGTACTTCACATGAGACGAGTTATTCTAATAGAATAATAAATAACGGAACTAGGTCAAAGTAAATTACACCAAGCGATGTTCCGGCGAATAATAAAGAATGGAATAACAGCGAAATCACCATGCATGCGGTACTTGGATGACAAAGTTATTCCAACAGGGATAATAAATAATGGAACCAGTCCCATATAAAACGCATGCATGGGATATTCCAACAGAATAATAAAGACGAAACCAGGGTCCGGTGTAAACGCACAGACATGATATTTCAACAGAATAATAAAGAATGGAATAACAGAAGAATTTCACCAAGTATAGGGTAGACCGCGTATACAGGTTATTCCAACAGAGTAATAAACAATGGAATAACAGAAGTTCTCTTCATGAATACGAAAGAAATAATACCCCTTACCTTATAGAAGAAACTGAATATAGAAGTAGTGAAGTAGTAAAATACTTTTCTTCTTTCTCTCTATAGTTTCTCTCTCTAGAGTTTCAGTGAATTCGTAAGAAATAATTAAAGAATGAGCTTCTATTTATAGAAAAATGGACTGCATAGTAACTAATTTATGAACGGTCCAGATTGATTTACTTTTAATCGGACGGTCCAGATTTAAAGCAAAAGCTTTTAAATAAAATATAATATATTCTATTTATAATCTAATAAAATGAATAACTTTATAAAAATATTCTATTTTATATAAAAAATTTTTACTATGCAAAACACTATCACAGCACTTATGCAACACTATGCATAATAAAATATAATATATTCTATTTATAGAATAACTTTATAAAAGTATTCATTTTATATAAAAAGATTTTACTATGCATAATAGAATATAATATATTCTATTTATAGAATAACTTTATAAAAGTATTTTGTTTTTATATATAAAAGCTTTTCTGCTTTTATTACATTAATAATATTAATAAAACAAAACTTATATATATATATATATATATATATATATATATATATATATATAACAATCAACAATAATTGAATCAAATAACATGAGATACTATCGTGACTCTCATGGCAATAATTGAACAAAGCGGTGACTTCTCACGTAAGCATCGATAATCAATCTGGTGTGCTCTTACTTTATGCAACCACCACGTATTACTATACTTTTACTCTGGAGAGTAGTTCAACAAGATAATCGGTAAAACTTCCATGCGTTATTTTCATAAAAATATTTTTGTCATTTTTTCAATCCGACAATAATTTCGTTGTGGGGTCCACCAATGATTGTGCCGTCGTACGAATATTCCCCGACACAAAGAATATTCCCCGACCAATCGAATATAATATAACAACTTGCATACTTTGCGAAATTTATAAATATTACCCACAACTATAACATTATATTAAATCCACACCATAATATTCAAAAAAATATTGAGAAATTTAAATCTTTATTCATAAAATTTGGGATTTTACAAACATACGTGAAGATAACGAATATACGATTAGAATCGACTTTAATCGATAAAGTTAAAGCCGCTCAAACTACAGACCCGGAGCTGATAAATACGAAGAAGAAGGTTTAAGAGGGCGTTATTTTAAAAAAAGCAAGAGTTGCTGAAGAGAGGAAATCTCAACCCTTGATTTAATTGGCCCATTTGAAATCCTCGATCGGGTAGGAACTGTGGCTTATAGACTTGTTTTATAGCCAAGTATGTCGCGTGTTCATAAAAATTTTCACGTATCGATGTTACGTAAATGTGTGGACGACCGGAACCACATTATTGATTTAGAACCGGACGAGATAGCGGATAAACGAATGAAGATGTACCTGTTAAAATCCTGGAATGTATTTAACACTCAAAGGTTATACCTCAAGAGTTAGAATCGAATGAAGTGTCCTCACATCTTCGGCATACCAAGTACGTACATAAATTTCGAGGGCGAAATTTCATAAGGAGGGGAGATTGTGAAACCCCAAATTTTGCGAATAAAGATTTAAGTTGCTCGAAATATTTTTTTATATTATGGAGTGAATTTGATATAATGTTATAGTTGTGGGTAATATTTATAAATTTTACAAAGTATACAAGTTGTTGTATAATATTCGATTGGCTAGAATATTCTTTTTTTTGTTTGGGAATATCCGTCTGACGGAATTATCATTCGGATGGAGAAAACGATAAAAAATATTTTTTTGAAAATAATATGGAAGTTTTACCGCTAATATCGCTTGAACTACTCGCAGAGTAAAAGTACAAGAATACGCTGTGGTTGCATAGTAGCACAATATTGATTATTGTTGCTTACGTTAGAAGTCACTCGCTTTGTTTCAATTATTGCTACAAAGAATTGCGATAAGATTCATTTATTTGATTCAATTATTGACAATTTTTATATATTATTAGATCAATAATTGAGACGCAATTAACATTATTATTTGCAAGATGTCTAAAAGTTTTGCCAATTAATCACCTAATTAACGGCTACCATAGGGAGAAATCCTTATTGAAAGCCCCTCTTCCTAGGAACGACTTCGATCGATTAATAGTGTGAATTATAATAATGATGATGAAGTTTGTTTTATTAGTATTATTAATGTAATAAAATGCAGAGCGACTTTTATATAAAAATGCAGAATACTTTTATATAGTTATTTGTTTTATTAGACAATAATTAGAATATATTATATTTTATTATGCATAGTGTTTTGCATAGAGCACTGTGATAGTGTTTACATAGTAAAATCTTTTTATATAAAATGTAATACTTTTATAAAGTTATTCGTTTTATTAGATTATAAATAGAATATATTCTATTTTATTTAAAAAGATTTTGTTTTATTAGAATATTTTATTAAATCAATTTGGACCGTCCGTTTAAAATTGAATCAATCTGGACCGTTCATGAATTAGTTACTATTCAATCTATTCTCCTATAAATAGAAGCTCATTCCTTCATTATTTCTTACGAATTCACTGAAACTCTAGAGAGAGAAACTGTAGAGAGAATTCTTCTTCTATAATCTTGAGCGTATTTCTTTAGAGTTTAAGAAAGCTTTGAGCGTAGTGCAAGTTTTCTTCAAGTATATCCCCGCTCTACCCGTCGGAGTACTCTTCTTTATAAGGTAAGGGATATTATTTGTTGTACCGTAAGGGGTATTATTTCTTTCGTATTCATGAAGAGAACTTCTGTTATTCCATTCTTTATTATTTTGTTGGAATAACCTGTATACGCGGACTACCCTATACTTGGTGAAATTCTTCTGTTATTCCATTCTTTATTAATATGTTGGAATAACCTGTATATGTAAAGTACCGCATAGATGGTGAAATTCTTCTGTTATTTCATTCCTTATTATTTTATTGGAATATCCTGTATATGCAAAGTACCGCATACATGGTAAAATTCTTCTGTTATTCCATTCTTTATTATTCTGTCAGAATATCCTGTCTATGCGTTTACGCATGACCTGGTTCCATTATTTATTATTTTATTGGAATAACCTGTCCAACAGAATAATAAATAACGGAACCAGGTCTTGTTTTAACGCACAGACAGAATATTCCAACAGAATAATAAAGAATGGAATAACAACATAATTCACCAGGCATGCGATAGACCGCACAAACAGATTATTCCAGTAGAATAATAAAGAATGGAATAATAGAAAAATTTCACCATGTATGCGGTACTTCGCATAGACAGGTTATTCAAACATAATAATAAAGAATGGAATAACAACCCTCACGAGTATTGAAAGAAAATAACTCTCTTCATGAATACGAAAGAATAATACCCCTTGCCTTAGAAGAAACTGGATATTGGAATAGTGAGGTAGCAGACTTCTCTTCTTCTTTCTCTTTATAATTTCTCTCTATAATAATTGCTCTAAAGCTTTAGTGAATTGGTGAGAAATGAAGGAAGAATGAGCTTCTATTTATAGGAAAATATAGTTTTGATAATTGCACGTTTTGGGGCTCAAAATATTACAGTATAATACCTCCCTATTTTTCATCATTTTTAATTTAGTCCTGCAAGTATTATGAAACTCGCACCATCTCCCCTAATAGTAAATCATGTGAATCAATAGTTCTAGACATGTGAAAATATGAATTACGGTATAGTACCTCCATCTATACCTCTTTTTTTAACTTAGTCATGCAAGTATTATCAATCTTGCACCAACTCCCCTAATAGTAAATGAATGTGAATCAATAGTACACACATGTGAACTAATAGTTATAATCATGTGAATCAATAGCAATTAATTGCTCATTTATCCGGTTAATTACCCGATTGATCAATATAACCTCCAGACATCAATTATTATCGAAAATAAATGTCAATTTTCACTAACACTAATAATTCCAACACAATGGAACTATCAATTTCATCTTTAATCAACACGAACTTATTCATCATTAATATTATAATTCACAATATTTAACAACCAGGTCGTTCCCAAGAAAAAGGGGGCTTTCCAATAAGGATTTCTCCCTATTGGCGCGCAATTAGGTGACCAAACCTCTTCTTGACAGAACTTCTAGACATTGTCAATATTGCAAATAATAATATGAATACTTTTGTCGTCTCAATTATTAATTTAATACTATATCATATTATGTAGATGATACTGTGACAATAACTGAATCAATAATATGAGAGATATGATGCAGCAATTACTGTAGCAATAATTGAGTATAACTGAGTGACTTTTCATGTAAGCATCAATAATCAATACTGGTGTTACTACTTATGCAACCACGCATATTCTTTGTACTTTTACTACCGTAGTTCAACGGTTTTAACGGTAACATTTTCATTGATTATTTTTATAAAAGATAATTACATCATTTTTTACTACGACAATACTTTCATTATGGGGTCCACCAATGATTGTGTCGTCGTACGGATATTCCCCGACAAAAAGAATATTCCCCGACCAAACGAATATTTTATAATAACTTGCATACTTTGCAAAAAATTTCACATATCACCCTTAACTTTAACCTTTTATCAATTTAGCCATTTACAAAATAAAATAATAATTATAAAAAAAAATTAAAAACATTCATTTTATAAAATTCGGGGTCTTACAATCTCCACTCCTTATAAAATTTCGCCCTCGAAATTTACGTACGTACCTGGTATGCTGAAGAGGTGAGGATACCTTGACTTCATTTTAAATTCCAACTCTTGAGGTATAACTTGTGAGTATTGAATATGATCCTTCTTATCCAAGATTTCAACACGTATCTCCTCATACGTTAAATCTTCTGCTATCTCGTCTAGTTCTAATTTAATAACGTGGTTCGGGTCATCCACATATTTATGTAACATCGATACGTGAAAAACGTTATGAACACGCGACATACTTGGCGGTCTATAGGCCACAGTTCCTACTCGATTAAGGATTTCAAATGGGCCAATAAAATTGAGGGTTGAGATTTCCTCTCTTCATCGATTCTTGCTTCTAGAATAACGCCCGCTTGAACCTTCTTCTTAACATTCATCAGCTCTGAGTATGCAGTTTGCACGGCTTTAACTTTATCGATTAAAGTCGATTCTACTCGTATATTTGTTATCTTCACGTGGGTCCTTAGAGTCTTTAACTCTATCTTCATCATTTATAAGCTATACGAGGTAGGTTTTTGTGTTAATAACATCGCACTCGTAAACGCATACGATCTTCTACTCAACGCGTCAGTTACCATGTTAGCTCTTCCACGATGATATTGAATGGTACGATCATAATCTTCAACAGCTCGAGCCAACGTCCTTGGCGCATGATACGTTTGTTTTGGTTGAAGAAATATTGAAGGGTTTTAGAAATGGGTTTTGTACTGGGGTCAATACAAAATTCAATTTCACATTCTAGGGGTAGGATAGGAAGTCTTCAAGAATACGTCAGGAAATTTATTAACAATAGAAATATCACTCAAAAATATGACTCTCATCCCAAGACTTGGATAACACGTCACATTGATACCTATCAACTTGCCATCATCATGCACGGTGTCCCCTACGGATAGTCTGGCTTTGTTGTATTCCAAGACTTGGAAGTCACCATCGAAAGGCTCGAGACTCTTTACTTATGGCTTGATATGACAATGATTGACTTTAATGATTTGGTTGCTTGAATTTGCATAACAGGTTGGTTAGGAATATGAAAGCTAACAACATTACGAAAATAATCAATTTTGGCATGATGAGTAGTTAACCAATCGATTCCTAAAATCACATTAAGGGCAAGTATTTTCAAAGAAATAAGATCGACAGGTAACGTGAAAGTGTCGATTTATATCCACAAGATTTATAAATAGTGGAGGTAACGAAGGTTTCTACTAATAAAGTTTCAACCGATAATTCATAGTTTAATCTCTCCGGAGTCAAATTTAAACGTTGAGTGCAAGCAAGAGAGATAAAAGAATGGGTAGAACTGGTATCTAATAAGGTATACACTTCGCAAGAATTTATAATTAACTAACCCGTGCTAACTTCGTTTGGGTTACTCGCTTTTTGAGAAGTCACGAAAAACGCTCTCCCTGAAACCACCGACTTTGTTTTATCCTTATCCGCCTTTGGTGCCACCGTCCCATTTGGACTTGACTTTGGTGCACGACAAAATCGGGCTAGGTGACCTTCGTTTCCACAATTGTAACATTCTTTGGACTGCATCATGCAGTTTGGACTGATATGTCCCTCCCCTCCGCATTTGAAGCATACAATTGGTGGTCGTTCTCCTTCCTTGAAAACGGGTATTGGTGCTGCTGTCTTTCCATCGTTGTTGAACCTTCTCTTCTTGAAATTTCCACTCCTATTATCTTGGCCATGATTACCACCGAAGTGGTTACCATTCTTGGCATGATAATTTCCCCCACGATGGTTATCATTGTTCTGATGGCTGTTGCCATCAGTATGATTATTATCGTGTTGTTGGTCATTGCCTTTTTGTTGGGCTGGCTCATTATCGCATTCCAATAACTGAGCCCTATTCACAACATCTGGATATAAACAAAATTTATGAGAAATGAGGTATTGACATATATTAGGTTTCAAACCTCTTAGAAACATTCGCGTCATTCGCTCCTCATTAATAGTCAGAACAAGATAAGATGTCCTTGTTTGAAGTGTAAGAATGTAAATTATATGGACAAAGATATAGTAAACTATCATTTACTTGTTTCTGGGTTCATGAACAATTACGAAGAATGTTGGTGGGCACATGGGCAGAGAAGAGATAGTGGCAACGCACAAGTACACAATCCAAGCAGCAATACCCATCGTATGAATGGCATGGTTCATGATATTGCAGGGCCGGATTTTGATTGGGAACAAGGCAGAGAGCAACTTATGAATTCTGATGCCGAAGCATTCTTTAAGTTGTTAGACAAGGGTAGCGAACTGTTGTGGCATGGTTGCACGAAGCACACTACATTGTTTGTAGTAGCGACATTACTTAACATCAAGGTTGATCACAACATGAGCCATGAGTGTTTTGAGTCACTCTTGAGGGCCATTAAGAGTATGTTTCCTGTCGGTGAAAAATTTCCTGATAACTACTACTATTATAAAAAAATGGTGAAGAAGTTGGGTCTTGGATATCAAAAAATTGATGCATGTCCGAACGATTGCATGTTGTTTTATAAGGAAAATGAACAGAAGACAAAGTTCACGTTTTGCAGTCATAATCGATTTAAGCCTAGTAAAGAGGGTGTGACTACAAAAAAGACGAATATACCTTTTAAGATTTTAAGGTATTTTCCAATTACATCTCGGCTCAAAAGATTGTACATATCTTCAAGAACAGCTGAACATATGACTTGGCATGCGAAATCTCCAACCAAAGATGGAGAACTGAACCATCCCGCAGATGGGCAGGCTTGGAAGGATTTCAACTTAGCACATCCGGGGTTGCATTGTAACCGAGAAATGTGAGGCTTGGATTGTCCACTGATGGTTTCAACCCGTTCGGCCACTCAGCTGTTCCGTACCTCTGCTGGCCTATGATTGTTACTCTGTATAACTTGCCTCCTTGGATGTGTATGAAATAGCCGTACTTATTTCTTTCACTCGTGATTCCTGGTCCCAAGAGTCCTGGAAAGAACCTAGATATTTACTTGAGATCTCTTATAGATGAGTTGAAGGTATTGTGGGAGGATGGAGTACAGACTAGGGATGTTTCCACGAAAACAAATTTCAACCTTAGGGCAGCGGTTATGTGGACCATAAGTGACTTTCCTGCTTATGGTATGTTATCTAGATGGAGTACACACGGGAAGTTGGCTTGTCCATATTGTACGGGTCATACAAAGTCTTTCAATCTATCAAATGGTCGAAAGCCATGCTGGTTTGATTGTCATCGTCGTTTCTTGCCAGTAGATCACCTATTTCGAAGAAACAGAGAACACTTCAGGAAAGGGAAAGTAGATCATGATATGCCCCTACCTTGCTTATTTGTCGGGATGCAGATGCGTGACCGCAGATGATGAGATTGTCGGTCTTCCCATTCGGTAAGATTGCCTATGACATCATCGATGGGTTTGGCGTGTCTCATAATTGGGTTCAGAGAAGCATCTTTTGGGAACTTCCTTATTGGTCTACAAATTTGATTCGTCATAATCTAGACGTGATGCATATTGAGAAGAATGTGTTTGACAATGTGTTTAACACCGTGATGCGTGTTACGGGCAAGACGAAAGATAATGATAAGGAACGGTTGGACATAAAAGATATTTGTAAGCGTCCTGGATTAGAACTTTATGAAAGTACTAATGGTAAGATGGTCAAACTGCATGCATGGTACACATTGTCCAAAAAGCAGGTTGAAGATGTGTGCACATGGATAAAGTCTCTGAAACTACCAGATGGATATCGTCCAAACATTGCAAGGTGTGTTACTGTGGGAAATTGCAAGGGATGAAAAGTCATGACTGTCATGTGTTCATGGAGAGACTCATGCCTATAGCATTTCGGGACTTGCTTGATAAACCAATATGGGATGCTTTAACTGATCTTAGTCATTTCTTCAAAGACATATGTTCAAAAATGTTAAATGAAAAGGACATGTCTATACTTGAGAAGAACATCATTAAGATCATGTGTAAGCTTGAAAAAATATTCCCTCCTAATTTTTTCGACTCTATGGAGCATTTGCAAATCCATCTACCCTATGAAGCTCATGTTGGTGGCCCAGTTCAATATAGATGGATGTACCCTTTCGAGAGGGTCATGGGAAACCTTAAGAGGAAGGTGAAGAATAGAGATTATGTCGAGGGGTCGATATGTGAGGCATACAGTTTTGATGAGATATCTACGTTGTCTCAGACTATTTTCCCAACGAAGTCTTGACAAAGGCCAATCGAGTCCCGAGACATGATGATGGGGGAAATGTTAAACTAAATGGTCGGCTTTCTGTATTTGCTTTACTGGGTCACGCGTATGGAAAAGGAAAGTGCATATTCCTTTCTGAGCAAGATTTACATGCTGCGCATACTTACATTCTTCTCAATTGCGAGGAGATTGATGAATTTGTGAGGTATACATGTAAAATTCATATGTATTAGACCTATATCTTAACCTGCAGTCTCATATTAATATATGTTAATGTTTATAAAATTGTATAGAACATATGATGACGAGTTAAAAGAAAATCAGCCCGGCATCACTGAAAAAGATATTCAAGTTAGTCGTGATAAAAAATTTGCTCTTTGGCTAAAGGACAAAGTAAGTTCAGTTAATTAAGAATGACATGTATCGTATTAATTTATGAATATATTTAATTCAATTGAATTTTTGTAGGCTCTTAATGAGGGAACGATTCCTCGAAATATACAAGTCCTAGCTATGGGTCTAGACAAGGACCAAGTCATTCGCAATGGTTACAAAATAAATGGATGTGAATTTTATACAAAGACATATGCTCGCTGTAAAAGAAAAACTAATACTGGAGTGTGTGTTCAAGGAGATTGTTACAATGCCTTTTATGGGGAGTTGGAGGAAATTGTAGAGTTGTCGTACAAGGGCACGTACGGGGGTCATATTAACTTATTCAAGTGTCGTTGGTTTGATTCAGAAAAAGGGATACGTGTTGACAAACATGGAATCATCGATATTGACCTCCACAGGTCGGCGTACTCCAACGAACCGTTTATTTTACCAACACAAACAGTACAAGTATACTACACTCCTAGTCCTGTTAGGAAAAGGGATAGACCACCTACAGATTGACAAGTTGTAATTCATACTCTCGCGCGCAGTCGTGTCCAAGTAATAGAAGAGGATTTCTACCAAGAGGAGATGCTTCATAAACCTCCTGTAATAAATATAGAGGACAACAATGATGTAATCCAGTTAGAGGTGGAGATGAACACGATGAATTGGATCCAGAGACAGAGTTATTATGCCGGATGAGCGGTAATCTTGAGGAAGAGTTATTGGTACGACACGACATAGAATCAAGAAGAAGATGATTTATGAATCTCTCGATACTTGTACAAAATGATTTTGACTCAGACAACGATTTTCATTAAAATGTATGTTTAGTTTTAATTGTATTACAATGAATTACATATAGGAATGTTCTCTATAGTACCTTTCATTTATAGTTGTCGTAGTTAATTATTTTCTATATGATTTTCATGTACCTTTCTCTATAGTACCTTTCGTTTCTCTATAGTACCTTTCTCTATATGATTTTCATGTACCTTTCATTTATAGTTATCGTAGTTAATTAATTTCCAGTCATGTTCATGTACATTTCATTAATTGTCATTATTGTCCTTTTCTATAAAATGTATGTTTAGTTTAAATTGTATTACATACAATTACATATCCTGATGTTCTCTATATCATTGACATGTTTATGTACCTTTCATTTATAACTCATACTAACATCCTAAATTTTTTATTTATAGATGTCTTCTGAACCTGCAGCACGAAAGCGCGGGTTGGGTCGGGGACCTAATCATGTGCCGAAGGCCCCGACTAATCTGGATGATCGCATTTTTATATAGATCCGTCCTCCTCTAGAAAGCACGTAAGTTAAACATCGTGTATATATAAGGGTTTAATATTTCCATTGTTATAAATATAGTAGTGATTTAAATGTAAGGGTTTTAATGTAAATTATTGTATATTGTAGTGATTTTCAAGATAGTAAAATTTTGAAGTGCATTTCACAATTATGCTTACAGAACTGACCTACGCCAGTGATTACATGGGCGAGCACACCTCTCGCCCATAAGGATGCAGTTTGGGCTGAATTTCAGGTATATTTTTTATCACTCTGATAGATAATACATAGTTAATCAAATAATATTGTTTAGTAATATAACAGTTTTAATATTATTATTGTTGTTTTATTTACAGAAACGGTATAGATGGGACGACACACATGCATCAGTTATTCAGACACTATTCTGGCAAAAGTGCGCCATCCGAACTAAAGATAATTTGAACGAGGAACGACAAAAAGCCTTGCACAATGCTGAGATTGACCATACAGGACAGGGTGAGCAGTATATGCATGAGCATAGCCTCTGGTGGTGCACACAGCCCATATAGGTGCAGATGTGTGACCAGTGGAGAGCTGAGAGCTGGGTCAAGAGGCGCAAGACTACTGCCTTGAATAGATCCTCAGGTATATCAGACGGCGAGAAGGCAAAAGGCCGTGACGAAGCGACAAGATATCACAAGTTGCAACACATTCTTTGCCAGTGGTGCACGTATGTTATCTTTACAGTCATCTTTTGTAGCTAAAATATCATATGTTTACATAATAATATGAGAAAATGAACTGTAGGAGTCTCAGTCTCAAGGTCAACCTATCAATTGGTTGGATGTATATGTGGCTACCCGCGATGGTCTGCCTGAGGCTGAGGCTGTTCAGATAGCGGTAATAAGTTCACTTTATCTTAATATGTTGTTTGTAAATTGTGACGACCTTTTGTAGTATTTTTTTCATTTATTTTTAACTATTTAATTATTCATCTTCTGACAGGACACTTATAAGGGTTTAATAAATGAGCGTTATCCTGAAGGCACTCCGCGTCCGTCGATTGATCAAGAATTATGGGAGTGGGCGTCCATCGTGAAGAAAAATTATGTCAAAGGCCAAGGACAAAGATGGCGCCCGACCATCAGTGGCACAGGCAACTCTGCCACCCAGTCTACACAGTCATCAGGTTATCTAGCCTATCATACTCCTGCTAACTGTGTGAGAGCGATCTGTCAGGATCGTGATCTTCTTCGTATACTGGGCGGTCATCTGCAGTCTCTGAGTCCTGATGAGTTAGTGGAGGCGATGGCAAGCAGCAGCGATAGGAGGCGAGGAGTAGCAGCAGCAAAGACAGACAACAAGAGGGAGCGGTATATATATATATTATTTATTATTTAGCTATATTGTCTTATATGTTTATAGTCTCTGAGTCACTGTCTTACTTATATGTAACATATATGTTTTATTACTTTGTTAATTACAGGATCCTAATTTGGATGATCCGTGAAGAGCGCCTAGACTTGTTTTTTTTAGATTTTTAAAGCCTTGTGCTCTTTTAGATTCATTATTTGGACAATTGTATTGGTTTATACAGATGTTTACGATATCAATTTTATTATGTTGGATGAATGTTTACAATTGTATTGTATTGGATGAATGTTTATTCATGGATGATCAATGTTTATTATATAGTAGTTATATCATGGATGGATTTTAATATGGATGCTTGTATATATATATATATATATATATATATATATATATATATATATATATATATATATATATATATATATATATTGTGTTGGGATTGAAAGCAAGTACAAACCAAAGTTATTTTGGGAAATCAATAAAACAGGCAAATTTTTTTTTAAAAAAACCATCAGCGACCATATGCGGTGGCTAACACTGTATCAGCGACCGTGTCACCTTCTTGGAATCTAGCGACCGTTGTGGTCGCTATTACCGATCGCTGCCACATGTGCCACGTCACGCCTGACAAATGACTCAGCATAAGTCAGAATAGCGATGGTATCGGTCGCTGATTGTTGTCGCTAATAATTCGGTCGCTATTGTTGGTCGATGATGTCCTTAAAGCGACCAGATTATCTCGACTATTATCGATCGCCGACCGCATGACATCGTCGCTAATACCCATCTCAGAATCAGATATCTTTGTCATTTGATAAGCCTTTTTGTTATAGTGGATGCAAATCGGGATAACTTCATAAATTTAGCCTCGTATTGCGACACGGTAATATTGTTTTGCTCCAACTTGATAAACTCCACCTCCTTCATGTGACGAATACTTTCGGGAAAGTACTTGTCATTGAATATCTCTTGGAACCTCTCCCAAGACATCTTGAGTGCGTCAGGCTGGGTATGTTTTACAGATTCCCACCAGGAATCTGCCTCTTCACGCAACATAAAGGTGGCGAAGGGAACCTTTTGCTCCTCGGAGCATCCCAAGACATCAAATATCTTGGTGATCTACTTTAACCACGTCTCCGCCTTAAGTGGTTCTGGATTTCCCAAAAACTTCGGCGGTCCCAGCTCCCTGAACTGCTTAGCGGTGACCATCCAAGAGTTGCCAGTGTTTCCACCTGTATTTTGAACAGGAGTCTCTCTCGCCTGATGTTGCATGAATTGTATAAAGCCTCTGAACATCCCATCATTCATCATATGATTGGTGTTGTTATTTACCTAAGGATTATTGTCTTCTTGTTTCACATTATCCAGGGTATTGATCGTTGGTGACTCAACGGTCTCATGTGCTTCATTGGTGATCTCAACATTTTTAGATGCCATTTTCAAACACTGTCACAAAACAAGGGTTAATTGACATATCACATATTATCCCTATACTCTAACCGACCAATTAAATACCAAATAAACTTAGGTAGGTCATACTAGCGAAGGAATTTCCCGTCTCTCCCCTCCTAGTTCTTATCTCACATCTCAGCCAGGGATCATATCCTTAAGCTTTGATACCAACTGTGACGCCCCCAAAATAGGTATACATCACCCATCTTGAGTCGCCAAATACATGGTACAGAATACAAATGCAAACTTAATTATACAAACGTCGTGTAATATACAACAAAACATAGCTGAGAGTTTAAACATGAATATTGCCTTCTAGACAATATCCACTCTCAAATAGAGTCCTCGTTATATTTATTGTCACACTATTTTATAGAATAGTGAGGACTACAATAACACCATCTTGGACCATCACTCCATTCCTCGACTAGTCCCATCTACGTTCTCATTTCCTGAAGAGAATAATGAAAGCAAAAGGGTGAGCTCAACTAGCCCAGTAAGAAATATTATGACTAAGATCATGCAGAATAAATTATCATTAGCCTTCAACAATGTTAAACTAATAAAATACAATAGACATCAAGTTTAACTACAACAGAATAAGCAATTCATTAGATGAGTCAAGTAGAGCATGATATCTACTATATTCTATGATTTAAAATGTTTTCATCAATTTTTATCGCTAAGACTCAGCTAAATAAATAAACCACATCATCGAATCATCCCTGCACTACGGGCCAAGGATATTAATTAAATCATCAATGGTCATGACTATACCGAATAATCCCTAGTCATAATCATACCAAAAACTATCCATTAATGCACTACAGGCCACTGAGGACTTTTACCACATCATTTATAACATTACAGGTCATGATTATACCGCATGATCCCTGGTCATAATTATACCAAGTCCATCTATACACGTAAGCCAAAGATGACTTTCATCACAATATAAGCATGAGGATGATGACAATGACATAATAATTCAATAAAACAAGTTCAAGAATAAATTTTAAAGATTTATAAGTTAATTTATCCTGAAATCAATTACGTCCAAATTGTCAACATTATACTGCTTTATGGAGTAAAATTCAAGAATGCTCAGAAGAATATTTCCATGAAAAGATACTGGATGAAGCGCAAATATCCATGATATTCTACTAATTTCATGGAGTATAGAAGCCAAAACTTTAACCAACTGAGTATAATAGAATATATGAAACTGTAAATGGATTTTCACCCGCCATGCAGTAAACCACGTAGACAGATCATTTCAATAATTTAATAAGGAATGAATATGAAGGATCATTCACCATGAATGCGGTAACCCACATAGACAGGCTATTCCAGCAGAATAATAAAGAATGGAATAACAAAAGAATTCACCAGGCATGCGATAGACCGCACAGACAGGTTATTTCTGACAGAATAATAAAGAATGGAACCAGGTCATGCGTAATCCGCATGGACAGGATATTCCAACAAAAATAATAAAGAATGGAATAACAACAGAATTCACCAAGCATGTGATAGACCGCACAGACAGGTTATTCCAGCAGAATAATAAAGAATAAAACCAGGTCATGTGTAATCCGCACAGACAGGATATTCCAACAGAATAATAAAGAATGGAATAACAACAAAATTCACCAGGCATGCGATAGACCGCACAGATAGGTTATTCCAGCAAAATAATAAAGAATGTAATAACAGAAGAATTTCACCATGTATGAAGTACTTCACATAGATAGGTTATTCCAAAATAATAATAAAGAATGGAATAACAACCCTTAGGAGTATTGAAAGAAAATAACTCTCTTCATGAATACGAAAGAATAATACCCCTTACCTTAGAAGAAATTGGATATTGGAATAGTGAGGTAGCAGACTTCTCTTCTTCTTTCTCTCTATAATAATTACTCTAAATCTTTAGTGAATTACTGAGAAATGAAGGAAGAATGAGCTTATATTTATAGGAAAATATAGTTTTGGTAATTGCACGTTTTGGGGCTCAAAATATTACAGTATAATACCTCCCTCTTTTTCTTCATTTTTAATTTAGTCATGCAAGTATTATCAAACTTGCACCATCTCCCCTAATAGTAAATCATGTGAATCAATGGTAAATCATGTAAATCAATAGTTTTAGACATGTGAAAATACGAATTACAGTATAGTACCTCCATATATACCTCCATTTTTAACTTAGTCATGCAAGTATTATCAATCTTGCACCAACTCCCCTAATAGTAAATGAATGTGAATCAATAGTACACACATGTGAACAAATAGTTACAATCATATGAATCAATAGCAATTAATTGCTCATTTATCCGGTTAATTACCCGATTGGTCAATATAACCTCCAGACATCAATTATTATCGAAATAAATGTCGATACTTTTTATAACAACTTGCATACTTTGCAAAAAATTTCATATATCACCCTTAACTTTAAACTTTTATCAATTTAACCATTTATGAAATAAAATTATAAATATAAAAAAAATTGAAAACTTTCATTTCATAAAATTCGGGGTCTTACACTGGGTTTTATATCCGGTGCGTTTATATATATATTTACATTTCTATTAGGCCTGGAGTTTACTTCGAGGCCTTTTACTGCTTTATTTACAACTTTTATATATATAACTGCTTATAACTTTTCATATAAACTGCGGTATCATGTGAGCCTAGGAATCATGTGATCACAAATTCAGTCTACTGAATCTAAATTTAGTTCCCGTGATGGACATTTTTAGCTGTAAGCAGCTTGTACATTATTTACTGTGTCTGAATTTCCTTGGATGATTGTCATTCCCATGAGGAGTTCGGCACTGCTGTATATTATTTTCTCGAAGATGCTTCGCATCTCGAAAATAAAATCAAACAAGCCGAACATTTAATAATAAAATGGAAGTATGAAAAGGTCTCAATTCCTATTGAGCACAGGGTTTGAAAAACCTCTTTTTATAAAACATCATTGTTATATCTTGCTTAAAACTGAATTTTTGTATAAATTCAAACCCTTTGTATATAGGTGCGAACGAGGCCTCGCACTACTTCCAAATAATTGCACATTGATCCACACACACACACACACATTCATATAACAGTTTCTTGAAAAGTGGCGGTCACCGTGGCAACACGGATGTCGGGGGGTGCCTAATACCTTCCCTCCGCATAATCAAGCCCCCAAACCCAAATGAATCTTGGTTTCACAGACCCGTTTAGCAGTGTCACATCACTGGGTCAATGTGCAAACCTTTTCTCGATTACGTTGGTGCAACCAGTTAAAAACACCAACTAACGACTCTTAACAGTCCATCATCGACATTACAAATATCGGACCTTTTTCACTTGTTTTTTCAAATAAATCTCACCTAACATGAGAACACCAAAGAACAAGTAACGAAAAGGGACAAATAAAAATCCCGACGTCGATAATATGTATTTCGATCCTTAAATGCACAACTCCAAAAATGCAAATTAGAAACTCCTTTCTAATTTACTTTTGCCTTGGCCAATGACTACTGGGTTGTTATTTATCGAATCGCATACGACATTTCTCTTTTTTTACTAGAAGCGGTAGATTCTTTATTGATCATATATTATCTCCATGTACAACTTATTATACCAAAGCATACCTTTTGATATACCCTAAGGGTATTAAGGAATAAGTCAAAGTATAACTCATTATACACAAGATACTATGATGATCTCAAGTCCAAAGATCAGTTGTACTACTATCACTACAAGAATTCCTATTGACAGACAAGTAAAACTCCATTAGGTATTCCTTAGCGAGCCACGTTCAGTGAACTTATTCTCTAATAAGCACCTACATACTTTCTTTAGTGTCTCCACACAAATGATCATGAGATCAATCATCCTCATCCAATGAGCAAGCAACATATGTACCAATCTATCTAGATTCACTAATCCCCAATTTAGTAATCCAACAATTGGGAACTATTTTAGTTTTAAGCTTTCTAAAAATTTAGATCTCATTAGAATGATTATCAGCATTATTCTAAAAGCATTGCTTCAAACTATGGGTTTATCACATATTATAAAACAACATCATGTAGATAATTAAAACCCTTTAATAAATTAATACTTTTTATTAATAAATGAATAAGATTGTTACAAAGTATATGCTTTATCATCAAACATGATTGGCTTGTGTGCATACTACTTTCAATCTCCCACTTGCACTAAAGCCAATCGTCATGGTATCTCATACCTTTCTTCTATAAGTGATGATTATCCTGTTGTTGGATAAGCTTTAGTTAATGGATATATAATGTTGTTCTTGAGAGTCCACAATCTATATAGTGATTTCCCATCTTTCAATGATTCTTATAATCAAATAAAAGTGCCACAACATATGTTTAGATCCAAGATGAGACTTAGGAACTATTCCTAGTTCTATAATGAACTTTTCATCCAAACAATCAACTTGCAACTTCATTTATAGCTATATACTTTGTCTTTATCATTAAACTAACAACTCTTTGTTGTTTGAAACCTTTCCAATTCACTGCACCATTGTTCAAGGTAACGTTTTACCTTAAAGTGGATTTTCTATCATCTTGGTCTGTCTAAAAAACTTGAGTCTGTTAAGGCCTCTTGTTTTAATTTAGACCGACCAGAAATATGATCACATCCTTAGTGCCGGTTAAGTACTTTAAGATGTTTTTCACCGACTCATATTGAACTTCTCCAGAATATGACTGATCAACATCAACTCTCGTACATTTCATTGCATACATTATAGTTACTCACGAGATCTCTCTTTTTAGAAGTTTATGGGGAATAATAAGAGAGATATACTCCATGGCTCATCAACATGAGACATCTCTTGGAGTTTGCAATGATAAACAACTTTAGCATCAAATGAATATACGTTCCTTGGGTTAAGTCAAGCATCCTCTTAAATCTATCTATATAGATTTGTATCCCCAATTAAGATACTCTTCCCAAATCATTCATGGAGAAATGTTTAGACAACTCTATCTTTACTAATTGTAGCATTAGTATGTCATTCCTTATCCATAGTATATCAACATATAATATTAAGAATGTCACGGTGCTCCCACTAACCCTTTTGTACACACTAGGTTCATTCTTATTTGTGATAAAATCAAACTCTTTTGATTTGTTTCATCAAAATGAATGTTCCATTTTGAGAAGCTTGCTTTAATCCATTTCTTTGAGTGTCTACAACCCTTACCTCATCGTATGTAACTGGTTCATCATCTTCTATGATGTGTACCTTATCATCATCTATGATGAATCCATACCTCCTCGGGATCTTTAGTACTATTCAAGATTTACGATTCAGTTGTGGTACAATAGGTCTATCTACAAGTTCATCTTATTTGACTTATAGTGTTTTGTGATTCTTGAACTCTTCAAGATGTATTATCCTCCCACTAACCCCTTCAATGATAAACATCTTTATCTTAGAAGGCAGCATATTTCGCAACAAACACCTTTTGCTAAGTAGGATTATAAAACATATACCCTAAACTTACTTTAGGATGTTGCACAAATCTGTACTTGTCAAATCTTCTCCTAAGATTATCCTTTGAAACCTTTTTCACATAAGTTGGACAACCCCTTATCTTAACATACTTAAGATTAGGAATCATCCTTTCCCATAACTTTTATGGAGTCTTGGGGCCGGATTTTGAGGTTACCTTTTCGCAGATATGCAACCATTTCTAGGGCATGACCCCAGAAGGATACTGGAATGTCGGTAAATTTATTATGGACCGTACCATGTTAACAAGGTACAATTTTTCCTTTTAGATACATCAATCAATTATTGCGTATCAGGAGGTGTCCATTATGAGAAAACCATTTGAGATGATTTAGAAACTTATTGCACAAGTATTCCTTCCTTGATCCGATCAAAGAATCCTAATACTTTGCCAATTTATTTTACTTCTGAATTCTTTGAACCTTTCAAATAGTTCACACTTGTATTTCAGCAAATACACACATTCAACTCTTTAAATGATCATCTCCTTTTCTTAAACTAATTTGTTCAATATGCAAAATTATCTTCAAGTAAGTCAAGTATACAAAATCCATTAAGTAATATTCTAGTTCTATACAAAACATTATTATTATAAATAGAACAACAATTGTTCTTAAATATAATACCAAATATTTCATTATCCAACAGCAAAATAGAAATAATGTTTCTAACAAGTACTGGAATACAATAACAACTTATTGACTTAATAGATTTGCCCGTAGGCATTGCTAAACTATAAGTTCCTATGGCTGATGTAATAACCTTTCCTTCATTTACCAGACATAGGATTACTTATCCTTTGTTTAGCTTTCTACTTCAGCTTGGTCCCTTTATAAATCTATATTTATGATAACCAAAGCCGATATCCAATACCCAAGTAGAACCTTGACTTAATTTTTTTTTATTTCAATCTGAACAAAAACTATATCTGTAACCGAAACTTCACTAAGCTTCTTCTGGTTAGCCTCTACAAGATGCTTCTTGTAGTTTCCTTTCTAGTGTCCAGGCTTATTGCAGTGGAAGCAAACTCCTTTGCTATACGTATCAGTTTTGTTCTTATTATCCTTTATTTTTGCCTTTTTTATTTACCTTCTTCGAATCGTTCTTCCTTTTATAAGATCCTTTGACCCCTACTGGTAAGACTTGGTCTTTCTTGGTTGGAAAGTGACTCTCAATATTTTTCAACATGTTAAGCAAATCAGCGAAGCTGATATCTAGCTTGTTCATATGAAAAATTCACAACAATTGTGAGAAGGAGTCTGAGAGTAACTGCAAGATCAAATCTTGGCTCAACTCTCCATCCATGACAAAACATGTTGTCCTAATTGTTCAATCAAATTGATCATGTTTAGGACATGTGTCTGTACTGTGGTGTCGTTGGTTATTCTATATTGGAAGATCTCCTTAGATATCTGATATCTATTAGTCCTACTTTCCTCACCATCAACTACTTGACGTGCAGGAGTTTATTAGGAGCATCCATAGTTTTATGCTGACGCTGAAGCTCGTTACTCATGGATGTGAGCATGATGCATTGAGCCAACTGTGCATCATCTTGCCACTTTCTAAAATAGCAATCTCTTCCTTAAAGGCATTGTCTGCAACCATTGCAGGGATAGGCGTATTAAGAACATAAGATAGCTTTTCAGCTATGAGAACTATTCTTAATTTCCTTAACCAATCCGTTTAATTCGGTCTGGTTAATTTAGCATCTAATATGCTACGCAGTGATAGTAATTTAGACATTGTAAAATTCTGTAAATGAATTTGTAATTTACAATATTTTAGCATCCATTCTTTTATTAATTACAAAAATAATTTAGGTCTTATTTTAAATTAATATCTCCCACTATTTTCTTCAAACTATATTGCCCTCAATATATATAGTTCGGCAAAATCTAATTAAAGATTTGGTACTGAGAAAAAGGATCTCATTTCAAATGTATATAGCCTTGTGGTGACACAACAAACTATATATAAATAAATAGGTAGACAACTCTTGTCAATTACATCAACTCTGCAACTCCTTGTATTTTGCCTCTTAGATTATTTTGATCAAGTGGTGGCACATCCAAATTAAAATTATCCAAGTTAAGTCCAACCTAGCACTCCTTATATTCAAAAAGAAAAATATTGTCCTTGTGGTGACACAACAAAATAACATTGTTCAATTTTCTTTATAAGCATCAAATGTGATAAAATTAACATCTCAAAGAATTAAGATAAGCCTTGTGGTGACACAACAAACTTATAATAATTAATTGATACTCTATTATTTTTATCATACTAGAAGGCGACGTTCGATATTCCAAATATCTTTGAACGCTTAGGACTTAATATAAAAAATTTGAGAGGTTTGTTATTAATTTGTCTCATCTTGTTTAGTGCGCATGCACATATATATATAAAATACGAGTCATATTAATTAACATGTGAAGCATATTTGCATAATATATAATATATATATATAGTATAAGCATGCACATATAGAATACAATATTCTACCCGGATTGATTATGGACTTTATTCTAGTTTGGTTCACTAGAGCCACTAAGTGAACCAAAAGGTCAAACCCTAGGGGTGCAAGAATTAATATTTAAATATAACTATTATATTTAAACCCGGGCTCCATTACAAATGGGTCTTCAAGCGTTCCTTGCGCCTTGATCTTCAATTCTTCAAAAATTAATTCTAACTATTCCTATTACAAAATTATTTAAAATAAATAGAAACCTTGATCAACAGTCAAGGGGAAGTACATAGGAGGGAGTTAGAATTTACATTCAGAAAAAATTAGAGAAGACGAGGTACGCAGACCCCATTTAATAAAACCCATACATTCTTGCATCTAACTAAAATAAAATCCAAACACATTGGTCTATAGTCCATAATCAATCCCATTTATTATCATACACATCATCATATGCATCAATAAATAACATTCATCTCATGAATAATAAACATTCAATATATATATTGATATCATTTAATGGGAAAATTTAGTTAGCATAAAATCTAATTTTGAATCAAAATAAACTCCTTTATTTTAATCCAAATTTAAATCAAATTAAACATATTTTATTTTAATTTATCTAATTTTGAATAAAATAAACTATTTATTTTAATCAAAATAACTCATTTATTTTAATTAATTATGGAATCCAATTCCAAGTAAAAATAAAATAAAATAAACTCCTTTATTAAAGGAAACACGGATTCTCTTTCCAATTCACAAATAAACTCTTTTATTTTGAATAATATGAAATCTTATTCCATATCTAAATAAACTCATTTATTTAAGTAAATTAGGATTCTCTTTCATATTCACAAATAAACTCTTTTATTTTGAATAATATGAAATCTTATTCCATATCTAAATAAACTCCTTTATTTAAGGAAATTAGGTTTCTCTTCTTATTCACAAATAAACTCTTTTATTTTGAATAATATGAAATCTTATTTCATATCTAAATAAACTCCTTTATTTCAGAAATATGGAATCCAATTTTAAATCCAATTAGGTATCATGGAATCCAATTCCAACTATAATTAGTTAGTATGAAATCCAATTTTAAAATTAAAATAAATATTTTATTTTAAGATTAAAATAAACCTTTTATTTTAAAATTAAAATAAACTTTTTTATTTTAATTATAAAATTATTAAGAATAATATATATATATATATATATATATATATATATATATATATATATATATATATATATATACATCACGCTCCTGTGTTCTAAAACCATTACATTCTTTGTTCATCATACTATAATATATACAACTTACTAGTTTATTACAAGGTAAACTAATCGTTCATCTTCGTCTTTCCTTTATCCTTGTCAGATCCCTCGGTTCGTTCGGTTTTAGCTGCATTCATATGGTTCAAGAAAGAGTGAGCATAACAAGCTCATCAAGTACAACAATTTCTTTCAAACAACATGCTTGAAACATAGGAATCGTATATCTTCAATGACTGGATAGTAGTTACAAAGTACTATCAATAATTCAAAATAGCATTTCTTTTTCCAAAAAAGCGTTTTACAATGATATTTCAATTAAAAAATTTATCCTGGTCAAAGACCATGAGCATTTCATAATTTCTTTGAAAAGGACAACCCGACACTAAATCCCTAAGTCCGGTATATCTTACGAGCACTTCTGGGTGATTAGCCCATAGTACTCTATGTTGATCAACACTACATTCATTAAACATATATACGTTTAAGTTTTGGCAACATTGCATGCCCATCGAATAATTGATGAAAAATACATTAGTTTATTAATACTAAGGCTTACCTTGAATCCGTACCAAAAAATAGCGCCGTAGGATAGCGTTAACAATTCTATATTAAAAGACTTGTAAATAAATCAATCAACTCTTCAAGATTAGTCTAGCCGAAGTAAAACTAGCATCGACCATTTAGTAAAACAGTTCATGCATCTCATAACATGAATCACAGAAAACTTGGCTAACACGAAGGTTAGACAAGCATTCAGCGCATTAGGTCTTTACAGTCTCTACAGTAAAGATTACTTTCCCTTTGTGTCTTTACAGTCTCTACAACACATAACCGCATAACATGCCACATTAGGTCATTAATGAACATACATGGTTCCTAATGAATCTTACCATTTTTCTCAATCTAATCATGTATTAGATTTGTTATTATTGGTTCCGGATTACCGTTATAACTTCCATCATTCTTACCAACTTCTTTCTCTTCTATAACTTAACTAAAATTATTATTCATACCAATCGTTTCGAGTTAATCATCCTTCCTCACGGCTTACTAACATTCTTAAGTTATTAATCAAAACTTGATTCATTGGTTAAGTACACTTACTGCATATCGTTCACGTTCAATTATTTATCTTCAACCCTAAGTGATCATACTTAAGGTTTAAGAATATCTTAATAATGTCACCTTATGTTTGTTAAGGTTGTTTTACTTCATTTGTCTTTCCTTTTATCTTCGTAATCATTTATATCTATGCAAACCCTAAGGCTGGCGCTGCGGCGCCGGTTATTCATTTATGTGTCACGCCGCGGTGTGACTTAGCAGTGGGTAAGGTCCGAACTAGGTGATGCGGTGCCAGTTAGTAGTGTACCCTATCTCGGCCTCGTCTTTCTGCGCAAACCTTTGTGCTCGGAGTTAGCATTGCCATGGGATTCTCGTGGCTCAAAATATTTTGACAGTTTTCCAACTTTGGGAAATTCTCGGATGCATAACTTCTTCGTTATAAGTCCGAATTGGCTCATTCAAAAGCCTACGGTTCATAAATTACATACTCTACGCGTTCATGCAAGAATTTTTATCTATTTGACTTAGTTTGCTAAAAAATAACTATTAGTCCATTTTTAACGAAAACGGTAAACGTTCGTGAACGTTCAACCCTCGTTTCTTCGTTCTAAGTTAGAATCCAGTCATTTTTGAGTCCATTAATACCAAATATGACTTGTCTTTATAGAAAACTAATGTTTCCAAGCTTAATATCAAAATTCGACCTCCATTACGAAAATTTTACGAATTTGCCGATTATCGTCCGAACTCGTGAATTCTACCATAACTTCATTACTTATGATTTGTTCTTCGTTTCAAATGGATTCTATCCATCATATTAATATCTTAACCTATTCATTTCATTAACTTATATATATGCTAAGTTCTTGCTTGTTCTTTGTGATCTTATAACTTTATTAAAGTATAAAATACATACACTTTCATTTCTCATGACTTATAATGATTTATGTTTTCTAACCATCATTCTCACATCTCCTTATCATACCATCTTATTAAGGTAAACATATGAGTAGTTCATATAATCTTCCCATGAGTTCATAACTTAATTAAGTTTGAATTACTTATTCATGACTTATACGACTTAAGTCTATTGATTAATCATTCTTATCATGCCTTAGCATAAATGTTCTACCACCACCCACTTCTCTAACAATGGAAGAGAAAGAGAATCATGGTGTAAGATTGCTTACCCTTGAATGTCACTTGGTTAATCTTTAATCTTCTTCTTTCTTAGTGAACTATGAAAGACTAGCTTTCTAGCTTTTCTAGCTTATTCTCACTTATACTCTCTAACCAATAAGCTATAAGTTATTGGATGAAAATCTAACAACTAACAAATGAACTAGCAAGCTTCCTATTTATAGAAATCTCAAAGTGAGGGTATAATGGTCATAAAGCCAATCAAACTCCTTAATCACCTCCTTACTATTCCTTTACTTAATTATTAAGTTAACTTGCTCACCACATATACTTAGCCATCACAACACTTATCCATTAAGTTAACTTGTTAATCACATAGCTTATCCTTTGCTTGTTCATCACATAAAAGTACTTTGCTTGCTCATCACTCATAAGCACTTTACTTAGCCTTTAAGTTACTTAACTTATCCTTTGCTTAACCCTTAAGTCTACTTTCTCATCACACAAAATTCTTGATCACCAATTCACCCATGGGTTGCCTAATGGATCAAGCTTTACCCATTGGATCTTATCTTGGGCTTTTCATTCAATTAGCTTAATTAAATTATCTTATACATTGGGCTTGTAATTAAACAAACATTGGGCTTGTTTATTAATTCACATTGGACTTAATCATTTCCACCCTTGGGCTTAACAATTACTATACTTGGGCTTGTATAATTCCTAACAAATCCTACAAGTCCAATACATTTAGCATAAAGTCTCATAACGTATAATTTACGTATTAATCTTGTATTCTAACTCGTATACTTATTTTCCATAACTGAAATATTATTAGATATTCTATCTCACCTCAATATTCTATCATTACGTATTTCTTGGAAGTTCAAAAATAATTCCCAAGCAGAAATGTGTGTATAGTGTTTTTTGAAAAATTTCTCGGAAAGCTTTTATTTTTGTCTTGAAAATTCAAACACTTTAATTCTACCACGTAGCCAAAATACTACGACATTTTGATATATCTAGGTCCTAGAACGACCTTCAAATAGCTTACTCCCATAATTAATTAATTAAATTCATTTAATGCACATAATCAAATAAAAATTTAATTCTCAAAAATCCAATTTTTCTGTGGCGTTACACTCTTCCCCCTTATAAGGATTTTGTCCAGAGAATCTCGCTACAATTATCTAACTAAATGAGGAAAATTTCTTCATCATTTTAATATCGAGTTTCCACAATACTTCTTCGACATTGTGGTTCTTTCATTTCACCTTCACCGAAGGTATTATCTTATTTCTCAAGACTCGCCCCTTCCTATCAATAGTCTGAGGTAGAAGTTAAGAACTTACTAACATATTACGTTATCTTTCTTTTATTAGTTCTTCTTTTAACTCGATTTTATTTGGAACTTAAATTCCTCCTTCAAAATGAGATGATATATGATCTTCTCTTTATCCTGCATCCTCTTCTTCATTCATTTGCACTCCTCATTACTTAGTTGTACTTAATTAACTCGTTCTATTATGGTGGAATGAGTCTACGTTGTGAATAACATTTCCACCTCTTCATTCCGTAATTTAACTTCTAGCTTCGTTTTTGTCATTTCCGTTATTAACCCATTCTGAGTTGTTAACATCGATAGCTTTTCCCTACCCTTCCTACTTAACGCGTTGTTTACTACTTTTACCTTCCATATAAGATATAAGATATCATAATTGTGATCCTTTATCCATTCCAATTATCTTCTCTACTTCATATTCAACTCCTTATGTGTGGAGATATATTTCAGACTCTTAGAGTCCGTGTATATGTCACACTTCTTCCTATTTATAGAAATCTCAAAGTGAAGGTATAATGGTCATAAAGCCACTCCACCTCCTTAATCACCTCCTTACTATTCCATTACTTAATTATTAAGTTAACTTCCTCACCAAATATACTTGGCCATCACAACACTTATCTGTTCAGTTAACTTGTTAATCACATAGCTTATCCTTTGCTTGCTCATTACATAAAAGCACTTTGCTTGCTCATCACTCATAAGCACGTTACTTAGCCTTTAAGTTACTTAACTTATCCTTTGCTTAACCCTTAAGTCTACTTGCTCATCACACAAAGTTCTTGATCACCAATTCACCCATGGGTTACCCCATTGATCAAGCTTTACCCATTGGATCTTATCTTGGGCTTTTCATTCAATTAGCTTAATTAACTTTTCTTATACACTGGGCTTGTAATTAAACAAACATTGGGCTTGTTTATTAATTCACATTGGACTTAACCATCCCTATACTTGGGCTTGTATAATTCCTAACAAATCCTACAAGTCCAATACATTTAGCTTAAAGTCTCATAACATATAATTTACGTATTAATCTTGTATTCTAACTCGTATACTTATTTAGTATACGACATTCCATCATTCATACAAACTCGTATAATACCTCGTATCATACTAATATTCATTGCTTTGTACAATACCTACATATTATACGATCATCGCTTTAATTCATTATACGCATTGAAATTCCTTCTCGGAACTTACTTTCCCTAACCGTTAGGTTTTAAGTCCGCAGGCGAAAAACTGCGTTTTCCATAACTGAAATATTATTGGATATTCTATCTCACCTCGATATTCTATCATTACGTATTTCTCAGAAGTTCAAAAATAATTTCCGATCAGAAATGCGTGAATAGTATTTTTCGAAAAACTTCTCAGAAAGCTTTTATTTTCGTCTTAGAAATTCAAACACTTTAATTCTACCACGTAGCCAAAATACTGTGACATTCCGATATGTCTAGGTCATACAACGACCTTCAAATAGCTTACTCTCATAATTAATTAATTAAATTCATTTAATCCACATAATCAAATAAAAATTTAATTCTCAAAAATCCAATTTTTCTGGGGCGTTACAGTTATATCTTATATATATATATATATATATATAATATGAATCAAGCGTGAATCCCTTCTTAATAGTTTGAGTAACCAAATATCATCCATGCGGAATTCACGAAATTCAATTCTCAGATAAATTTTTATTTTTATTTAAAATAAATTTTATACAACAAAATTATACCCAATTAAATTGTTCTAAACACATCAATATACATATCAAATTAAAACAATTAATAATTTGCATAAAGGTTTGGCTCTGATACCACTATTAGGTTTGTAATATTCATGAACGCAATCAAATTGCCAAAAATAAGCGAAAACGTGGAAAATCAGAGTTTTAAAATTTTACAAACCATATACCTGGATCATCCTTTATGCACAATTATTAATTAAACGAAAATATGAACAACAAGAATCATACCCTTGAAGATTCGAGCTTCCTCAGGTACAAGTTCACCTCCAATCTTTTTCGCGTTCAACTTGAATCCACCGAGTTTGGTTCCTTACTTTGATCAACGTTAGCCACCCAAGTGTTTGACCTCTAGAGGTAATCCACCAAGGAATAAGAAATATTCAAGAAGAAGGGTGGTTGGCTAAACCCTAGTTTTCTATCTCTATAGAAAAAGAGCGTATTCTCCAACAATTGGAATCACGTATCTTGATATCTGATATAAAACTCCTCTTATAAAGATATTAGTTAACCCT
Organism: Panax ginseng; assembly: GCA_020205605.1. NCBI lineage: Eukaryota > Viridiplantae > Streptophyta > Magnoliopsida > Apiales > Araliaceae > Panax > Panax ginseng. Next base: position 46,947,891 of record CM035137.1, read on the forward strand.
TCTAATCTAATTAGAAAATAGGGTATTATTTAATTAATTAAATTCCTTTAATCAATTAAGCTCCCTAATCGTATTAGGGATAATTAATTAAACTCTTTTAATTAATTTAACCTCCTAATCTTATTAGGAATATATGAGAGTAATTTTATTAATTAATTCCCAAACTCCTTTAGGAGTTAAATAATAATGATAGTAATAATAATAATAAGACTCCTATTATTAATTTATAGTTAATATTTCTAAAATATTAAATAATAAATACTAAGCTATTTAATTTATTCTATCACCATAGATTAAATTAAATATACTTAACTTATTATTACGATTATGTCATTAACTTCTTAAATAATTATTTTTCCTTTTATGGTGTGACCCTTTAGGTTCTCCATATTAAACCAGTTGTGAATAAATCAATTAGAACAATTCTAATCTTATTTAAATAAATAAATTAATTTAAATAAATAATATTTATTCTACAATAGGGATAAGCCTCCCTAGCGATTAACGACTTTCCAGATAATATAGATTTCAACATTAATCATAAAAGAAACTTTGAGTAAATAGTTATCGTACAATTCAATCCTTCCACCATACAATGTCCCAATTAAATTTAAGACATGTAATTACTATCAAGTCTTATTTATTTAATTATATGTATTTCGATCCTTAAATGCACAACTCCAAATAATACAAATTAGAAACTCCTTTCTAATTTCATTCTGCCTTGGCTAAGGACTACTGGGTTGTCATTTATCGAATCACATAGGACATTTCTCTTCTTTTACTAGAAGCGGTAGATTCTTTATTGATCATACATTATCTCAATGTACAACTTATTATACCCAAACATACCCTTTGATATACCCTAAGGGTGTTAAGCAATAAGTCAAAGTATAACTCATCATACACAAGATACTATGATGATCTCAAGTCCAAGGATCACTTGTACTACTATCACTACAAGAATTCCTATTGACAGGTAAGTAAAACTCCATTAGGTATTCCTTAGCGAGCCACGTTCAGTGAACTTATTCTCTAATAAGAACCTACATACTTGCTTTCGTGTCTCCACACAAATGATCATGAGATCAATCATCATCATCCAATGAGCAAGCAACGTATGTACCAATCTATCCGAATTCACTAATCCCCAATTTAGTAATCCAATGACTAAGAACTATTTTAGTTTTAAGCTTTCTACGAATTTAGATCTCATTAGAATGATCGTCATCATTATTCTAAAAGCATTGCTTAAAACTATGAGTTTATAACATATTATAAAATAGCACCATGTAGATAACTAAAAGCTTTTAATGAATTAATACTTTTTATTAATAAATGAATAAGATTGTTATAAAGTATATGCTTTATCATCAAACATGATTGGCTTGTGTGTATACTACTTTCACTCTCTAATTATTAAATTAAATTAGAGTATTTTCTCATAAATATAATTCACAAATAACTACTAACAACAACCACATCAATAAAAATATTTATTTAATTTAATAAATATTTGAAATTATAAATAAAATTCTGGATTGTTACATCCTTCCCTCATTACAAGTATTTTCTCATAAATCTAATTCACAAATAACTACTAACAACAACCACATCAATAAAAATATTTATTTAATTTAATAAATATTTGAAAATACAAATAAAATTCTAGATTGTGACATCCTTCCCTCCTTACAAGGATTCTGTCCCCAGAATCACAACTCAAATAATTCATTCGTCACATTCTTCCCTCCTTACAAAGATTCTGTCCTCGAAATCGAAGACACAGATAAAACAAATAACTCAAAGTAGTTCTTCATCATTTCATCTTCGAGTTCCCACGTAGCCTCTTCGACATTGTGGCTTCTTCATATCACCTTCACAGAAGGTATCACCTTATTCCTGAGCACTTGTTCTTTCCTGTCAACTATTTGGATAGGAACCTCCTCATAAGATAAATCCTTATTGAACTGTAACGGTTCATACTCGATCACATGTTTGTAATCGGGATAATACGGTCGCAATACCGACACGTGAAAAATGTTGTGAACATGTTCTAATTCTCGAGGTAAAGCTATCTCATAAGCTACTTCTCCCACTCTTCGCAGTACCTTTGAGGGTACAATAAACCATGGGCTTAGATTTCCTTTCTTGACAAAATGAATCTTTCCCTTTCGAGGAGAAACTTTTAGGAAAACAAAATTTTCTATGTTAAATTCATGATCTTGTCTGTGTTGATCAGCATACTTCTTTTGTCTATCTTGAGCAGCTATCAATCTTGCTCTGATGAGTTTGATAACTTCAACGGTCTACTATACGAATTTTGGTCCTAACAATTGACGTTCGCCAACTTCGTCCCAGCACAGTGGAGTTCTGCATTTTCTGCCGTATAGCGCTTTGTATGCCAATGCTCGCGTGGTAACTGTTGTAGGCAAATTCTGCCAACGGTAGATGATTATCCCAGTTCCCTTTGAAATCCATGATGCATGCTCTAAGAATATCTTCTAACGTCGGGATTGTTCGTTCACTTTGGCCATCGATTTGCGGATGATATGTCGTACTCATTCTCAGTTATGTTCCCATGCATTCTTATAGTTTTTTCCAGAAGTTTGATGTGAATCTCGGATCTCTGTCAGACACAATTGACACTGGAACTCCATGTCTCAAAATGATCTCTTTAACGTATAATTTTGCCAGCTGACCAAGATTAAATCTAATCTTTATTGCCAAAAAGCGTGCTGATTTCGTTAGCCCGTCCATTATCACCCAAATCACATGGTATCCTTTTTGAGTAGTTCAAAGACCTACCATAAAATCCATTGTAATATGCTCCCACTTCCATTCTGGTATTTCTAATCGTTGGAGTAATCCGCTTGGTCTTTGATGCTCGACCTTCACTCTCTGACATGTCAAGCATTTCGCAACACATTCTTCAATGTCTCTTTTCATATTTGGCCACCAAAAATGTCGCCGTAAATTTTGATACATTTTCATACTTGTTGGGTAAAATCTAGTTACGCACAACACACAAGTATACGTGGTCAACAAGTAATACAGTGAAAGTAGAGTATCGTTCCCACGAGGAATTATTAATATAGATTACCAACTATTAACTCTTAACCAAACTAATTTTATTTAAACAATCAATTTAATGTTATAAAGTAAATTACTTAATTAAACTAATTCTAATTACCACTAATTACAAATCAGATTATGGAGATTTAAGATCACAACTTCACTTATTGCTTCATTTAAGTTAACACACTTCTCATCAATTATTTTCTATCCTGAATTGTTAATCAAGAACACTAAAGCAGATAAAACCACCTCTCGATGCATAATACCCATACTTACTTAAATCCACAATTGATAGAATTAAGCAAGACACCCTAATTAATTAATCCACTATATCTCTATGTGAATTACAATTAAAAAGGATATAAAGCGCGAGTTCTCTATAAGATTACATATGGCGTAAAGGCATATCTCTATCCTAAACATGAATCATTAATTCCATTTATGCAGAAATCACAAACACATGCTATCATGATCAGATCTAAATATATACTTCATCTCTCGAGTTCATATAGATTATCACGGTAATTGTTAGCTAGGCAATTAAGCAATTAAGTTCAAATCACAATAGACAATCCTCACAATAGAACATAATAATTGATAGCGAATTATATTAAAATAAACTACACAATAAGATCCATTGTAATCTCAAACAAATAATTAGTTTATTGAATTAAAATTAAGAATCCACACTTGAATAATCATTAAAAGATAAAGATAGAAGAAGATAAGAAGATAGAATCTATTGTCTATAGATTTAATGCTCTCTCCATGCTCTTACTTTGAATCTTCAATGGTCTCCAAGTTGCTTCAATCTCCAAATCTAATAAGAACTAGGATTTTTCCCAATCTACTCTAATCTAATCTAATGGAATTCTTCCAAAAACTTTCTCTAATCCTTGTAATTCTCCTCCTTTTATATGTCTCTTTATATGTTTTTAGGTCCTCTTGGAAGTCCTTGGGTCAATCAGCTCGAACCAATCCTTATCGGACTCAAATTCTGACAAAATCTACTCTTTTTGCGCATACCCAAGCTCCAGCTTGCTTGTTACCTTGCAAATAGCAAGCCCCGGCTTGCTATGCTACTGATTTTGAACTCAGGACCCCAAGCCCCGGCTTGGGTACAAGCTGTTAGTTATTTTTCTACTGTAGTGTCCTCTGGTAAAACGACCATAACTTTTGATTCGGGAGGAGTTACGGGGCTTGCCACCTAACAAATCGAAGCTATCGACGAGCTCTACAACGTTCATTCTTTGAGAATTAAGAAATAAAGAATGTATGAAGGTTGAAATTGGACTGGAAGTGACTGCTATGCAAAATGGCCACCCAAAATAGTGAAGTTCAACGTCCGTTGGTACAAATGTCATAACTCTTGCATCTGAACTCCGATTGAAATAATTCAAGATGTTCCGGAAAGATAAGAAGAAGCTATAAAATATAGTCCAAGTTCCAAGCCAAGAACATGAAATGAACATGAAAGCACAAACGATGTCCGGATTGCTTTTCCTTGCATTTTAATACCAATAGTCGCTCGCACAGCTCCCAAACATATAATCTACAAAATGAACACAAAATGCATGAAAAGTAACTAGGAAACACGAGTTTAAGCAAATAATTCAAGTAATAGATACCGGATAAGTAGGTATAAAACCTACTTATCAAATACCCCCAAACTTAACCCTTTGCTTGTCCTCAAGCAAAAACAAAACAAAAATGCAATGCAATGCAATGGAATGGAACTAATCTATATGCCTACGAATCCAGCAGTATTGATAAACACAAGTCTATTCAACTGACCTCAGCAAAATGAAATAAACATGACAATACTTCATATCAAAACCAGTCAACAATTTTATAGTCAATCATCAAATCTTAAACTGTTATTACTGGTATAGTGCGTGTGTGCTCAACATCCATGCTAACTGATATAATGCTAAATACCACACATAATAGATCTCTTTAAAGGCATCCTATAGTTTAAACTCACAAAATTTATGAACAAGCTAGATCAAACTAAAGTCAAACTTCCACAAAAATTCAAGAGTCTAATCGGGGATACTTATGCTTTACTTTGCATTACGGGGGCTTTTTGCTCTTTTCCCGTTTTCTTGTTTTTTTTTTAACTTTTTTTTTAACCATGACTGTGCAATGTCTCATTCCATTAGGCTAACAGTGCTACCCCTTAATTAGCGAGCTTTCGACCAACAACTCCCAAACCATATAAGACCTTAGGGCGCTAGGTGTAAAGACAATCCCCTCGGGCGTACTTGCTCAAGTAATAAAGGCCCCGAAACAAAACTAGCCACGGTATTTTTTTTCATCATTTTTTTTAAGCTTATATATCCCAAATTTTTCCCCCAAACTTAAGTTTTTGTCTAAATTTAGCCATCTCCGCCTATTCATGTCTTTCATTAATTCAAACTAATATTATCCTTAAGAAGTCCATTATGTATCAATTTAAACTTAATCAGTCAACAAAGTTGTTTCTAACGTGCTAACCTTGATTATACCAGTTTTAAACAGGAAAAGATTCAATTCATAACAAGAAATCACATCTAAGCTCTAATAATTAGTAATATACTTGTCTACTTAATTCCAATCTCATCATTGGACAAAATAAACTGAACTATCTAACAGCTGGAATCATGCAAGATGAACATAGTAATTAATTATTATTTTTGATTTTTTTTTAACAAAAAACTAAATATAATGCTATTCAAACTATACTACTATGCAACTACTTATGCAGTTGTACTACATGAATGCAAACATATTGAACCTAAACTAAATTAACAACATATGCAAAATAACATAACATAAACATGAAACTAAATATGCAATAAAGAACTAAACTAAACTCCCCCAAACTTAGCAATTACAATGTCCTCATTGTAAGAATATAGCGGTAAGTAGAAGAGAACTTCCCTATAATCAACTAAGCGTGAGGTGATGGTGGCGATGGCGGTGACGATCATTTTCCTATCCATTGAACCTCCAATACCTGTAATGAAGAGAGACAACACGGATTAGAATATCAGTTTGGAATATAAAGTGATTCCTATCTGCTGAATAAACTAGGAAAGTATATAAATATATAAAAAAATTCCTGGGTTGCCTCCCAGTCAACGCTTAATTTATAGTCTTTCAGCCTGACTTTGTCTAGTCAACGCTATCAAATTCCTCTTCGATAATTTAGGAATCCTCCATCCATCAGTAGCAAATAATCCTTTGGGAGGTTCCCACAAGCGATGGCCATAGCATCAAAGTCACCTAGCATGCTCTGACTCGGTATAATCTCCATGAAGAAGGGCAAATAACTAGGTGTTATCTCCATTGTGTTTGTGATCATATTTGGGCATGAAAGTGTGTCAAGAACAATGGGCTCTTCATCTATCTTCTCTTTCTCATCCCACCACGACTTAATTGTTGCACTCACTCTCATGTCATAAAGAGCTTCGCCGACGACATGACTACCTAGCGGGCAAGGTTTTGCAAATCTGACTGAATTCTTGATCTTTGGTGGAGAAGGCACTTGGGGAACTAACAGAATCAGTTCATTTTCTTTGGAATTTAGATCTTCGTCGACCTCTATTTCATTATCCCCAATTGTCTCCACACTTTCGATATCCTATAGCTCATCCATTCGCAGATTCGGTTCGGGTTCTACGCCAATTTCTTTATCCATGTCATAAAGCCAAGTGTTTGGAGGAATGTTGCTTACGGCTTGGTCATTTGATCTATCTTATTCTGAAGATTCTGAATTGACTTCTCTTGATTAATCCTTCTCTCCTCATTTAATGCTATGAACTTGGTCAACAATTCCTCCAATCTCAAATTATCTGTCTCAGTTTTGGAATCCATGTATTGAGGACCATGAGTTGAAGTGGTGATGAGTTGTTCCATCTGGTGCTGAAAATTGTGGCTCGATATTTCTTGACTCATCATCCTTTCCTCTTGGTTTGCTATGACCTTTGATAGTAATTCCTTTAAGTTTGACTTTTCTTCTTTTAATAGAGGTTGATATGAGAATTCTGGCGTATATGCTGGATTTGGAGTAGAGTATTGATCTTGATAATTATAGCTCCATGAAGAATCCGGGTGATACCCCCAAACTTGATGATAACTAGGATCAACATAGTTTTGAGGTAATCACCACTATATTGTATCGGTTCAAAACTTACGATGCATTGATGACTTTGATGGTTGCCAGCACAATAGTCATACCTAACTGCCATCCTTCGACTCCTTTGGGCTGCAATAACATCCAACATCCTCGAAAGTTCTTCAATCTGTGCTGATATTGCAGAAAATGCATTAAGTCCATCAATTCTTGTTTCCCTTGGTTGAGTCATATTTGTGTATGGCCATTGATACGCAAAGTCATCCATGGTACCTGAAAAGAGAGAAAAATAGGAAGAGAAATAAAAATAAAAATAAAAATGTTTAAATTAAGACTAATTTGATTGAAATTAATATTGGTAAAAAAATATTAAACTAATTCCCCGGCAACGGCGCCAACAACTTGTTGGGTAAAATCTAGTTAAGCACAACACGCAAGTATACATGGTCAACAAGTAATACAGTGAAAGTAGAGTATCGTTCCCACGAGGAATTATTAATATAAATTACCAACTATTAACTCTTAACCAAACTAATTTTATTTAAATAATCAATTTAATGTTATAAAGTAAATTACTTAATTAAACTAATTCTAATTACCACTAATTACAAATCAGATTATGGAGATTTAAGATCACAACTTCACTTATTGCTTTATTTAAGTTAACACACTTCTCATCACTTATTTTCTATCCTGAATTGTTAATCAAGAATACTAAAGCAGATAAAATCACCTTTTGATGCATAATACCCATACTTACTTAAATCCACAATTGTTAGAATTAATAAAGACACCCTAATTAACTAATCCACTATATCTCTATGTGAATTACAATTAAAAAGGATTTAAAGCACAAGTTCTCTATAAGATTACATATGGCGTAAAGGCATATCTCTATCCTAAACACGAATCATGAATTCTATCTATGCAGAAATCACAAACACATGCTATCATGATCAGATCTAAATCTATACTTCATCTCTCGAGTTCATATAGATTATCATGGTAATTGTTAGCTAGGAAATTAAGCAATTAAGTTCAAATCACAATAGACAATAGACATAATAATTGATAGCGAAGCATATTAAAATAAACTACACAATAAGATCCATTGTAATCTCAAACAAAGAATTAGTTCATTGAATTAAAATTAAGAATCCACACTTGAATAATCATTAAAAGACAAAGATAGAAGAAGATAAGAAGATAGAATCCATTGTTTGTAGATTTAATGCTCTCTCCTTGCTTCTACTTTGAATCTTCAATGGTCTCCAAGTTGCTTCAATCTCCAAATTTAATAAGAACTAGGGTTTTTCCCAATCTACTCTAATCTAATCTAATGGAATTCTTCCAAAAACTTTCTCTAATCCTTGTAATTCTCCTCCTTTTATATATCTCTTTATATGTGTTTAAGTCCTCTTGGAAGTCCTTGAGTCAATCAGCTCGAACCAATCCTTATCGGACTCAAATTCTGACAAAATCTACTCTTTCTGCGCATACCCAAGCCCCAACTTGCTTGTTACCTTGCAAATAGCATGCCCCGGCTTGCTATGCTACTGATTTTGAACTCAGGAACCCAAGCCCTGGCTTGGGTATAAGGCATAAAATAGCAAGCCCCGACTTGGGTACAAGTTGTTAGTTATTTTTCTGTTATAGTGTCCTCTAGTAAAACGACCATAACTTTTGATTCGGGTGGAGTTACGGGGCCTGCCACCTATCAAATCAAAGCTATCAACGAGCTCTACAACTTTAAATCTTTGAGAATTGAGAAATAACTAACGTATGATGGTCGAAATTGGATTGAAAGTGACTTCTATGCAAAATGGCCACCAAAAATAGTGCAGTTCAGTGTCCGTTGGTACAAATGTCATAACTCTTGCATCCGAACTCTGATTGGAATGATTCAAGATGTTCTATAAATCTAAAAAGAAGCTCTACAATATAGTCCAAGTTCCAACCCAAGAACATGAAATGAACATGAAAGCACAAACGATGTCCGGATTGCTTTTCCTTGTATTTTCATACCAATAGTCGCTCACACAGCTCCCAAATATCTAATTTACAAAATGCATGAATAGTAACTAAGAAACACGAGTTTAAGCAAATAATTCAAGTAATAGATACCGGATAAGTAGGTATAAAACCTACTTATCAGTACTTCTCGGATGAATCTAATATCTTGAGTTATGAGCTTCTGTCAAGATTTCTTCTTTAATATCTGGTACTGCTGGAACCCAAATTCGTCCTTTTAATCTTAGAACTCCTTCAGTATCAACCTTGTACTTCACCTCACTACCCTCAAGCATCTTCTATGTGAAAATATACTTCAGACTCTTATGGTCTGTATATATCTCACATTTCTCTCCATAGAGATAGTGTCTCCATATCTTTAGAGCAAAAACAATCGCAACCAACTCTAAATCATGAGTCGGATACCTTTTCTCATAGTCCTTTAGTTGCCTTGATACATACCTAATGACCTTGTTGTTCTGCATAAGGACACAACCTAATCCTTTATGTGCGGCATCACTATACACCACATAGTTTCTTGAATTATCTTGTAATGACAACACAGGTGCCACACTGAGCCTCTTCTTCAATTCCTTAAAACTCTCCTCGTACTTCTCTATGCAGACAAATTTTATAGCTTTCCTTGTAAAATTTGTGAACGGAGTTGCAATCTTAAAAAAGTCCTGTATGAACCATCTATAATAGCCTACCAGTCCCAAGAAACTTCTTACTTTTGATGGAGTCCTTAGTTGTTCCCAATTTATCACAACTTTGACTTTTGATGGATCCACTGAAATCCCATCTTTATCAATCACATGACCCAAAAATTGCACACATTCTAGCCAAAATTCACACTTGGAGAATTTTGCGTACAACTTTTCCTTGCTTAGCGTCTCCAGCATTAGACGTAAATATTTCACGTGTTCTTCTTGAGACTTAGAGTACACAAAAATATCATCAATGAATACCACCACAAACTTATCTAAAAATGGTTTAAACACCTTGTTCATCAAATCCATGAATGCAGCAGGGGCGTTGGTCAAACCAAAAGACATTACCAGAAACTCATAATGTCCATACCAAGTTCTGAATGCCGTCTTCGATATATCCTGCATCCTTAATTTCAATTGGTGATATCCCTTCTCAGATCTATTTTTGAGAAGTACTTGGCTCCTTTCAATTAATCAAGCAAGTCATCTATTCTTGGTAATGGATATTTATTCTTAATAGTGACTTTATTTAATTCCCTATAATCAATGCAAAGATGCATTGACCCATCCTTCTTCTTCACGAATAAAACCGGTGCTCCCCACGGTGATACACTTGACTGGATGTACTTTTTATCTAACAGCTCTTGTAGTTGTACCATCAGTTCCTTCATCTTTACTGGAGCTATTCTGTATGGGGCCTTCGATATTAGAGTAGTTCCTGGCGCTAAATCGATCACGAACTCGATCTCTCTGTCAAGCAGAAGTCCTGGCTAATCTTTCAAAAATACGTCCACAAAATCCCTAACCACTGGTATCTCTTCCAGTTTCACACCATTCTTCTTCTGAGTATCGACTATGTAAGCTAAGTGTCGATGTCAAGATTTTTATTTGTCCCTTTTCTATCTTGTTCTTTAGTGTTCTCATGTTATGTGAGATTTATTTAAAAAAAAACAAGTGAAAAAGGTCTGACATGTATATGTCGACGATTTGACTGTAAGAGTCGCCAGTCTGTGTTTTTAACTGGTTGCACCAACGCAACCGAGAAAAGGTTTGCACATTGACCCAATGATGTGACACTGCTAAACAGGTCTGTGAAACCGAGATTCATTTGGGTTTAGGGGCTTGATTATGCGGAGGGAAGGTGTTAGGAACCCCCCGACATACGTGTTACCACGGTGACCGCCACTTTTCAAGAAACTGTTATATGAATCTGTGTGTGTGTGTGTGTGTGGGTCAATGTGCTATTATTTGGAAGTAGTGTGAGGCCTCATTTGCACCTAGATACAAAGGGTTTGAATTTTTATGAAAAAATCGGTTTTAAATATGATATAGTAGTGAGGTTTTGTAAAAGAGGTTTTTTCAAATCTTATGCTCAATAGTAATTGAGACCTTTTCATACTTCCATTTTATTATTAAATGTTCGGCTTAATTGCTTTTATTTTTGAGATGCGAAGCATCTTCGAGAAAATAATATATAGCAGTGTCGAACACCTCATAGGCATGAAAGTCATCTAAGGAAATTCAAACACCGTGCATAATTTACAAGCTGCTTATAGTTGAAATGTCCATCATGTGAACCGAATCTAGATTCAGTGGACTGAATATGTGATCACATGATTCCTAGGCTCACATGATGCCGCAGTTTATATGAAAAGCAGTAAGTAGTTATATATATAAAAGCTATAAATATATATATACGGACATGATCAACCACCATGAAGCACCTCCATGGGGGATTAGAAATGTAAATATATAAAAGCAATAAATATATATATAGACATGATTAACCACCATTAAGCACCTCCATGGGGGATCAAAAGTGTAAATAAAGCAATAAATATGATCAAGCGCCATGGAGTAAACTCCAGGCGGGACTAAATGTAAAGAAAGCAGTAAAAACGATCAACCGCCACGAAGTAAACTCCAGGCGGGACAAAATGTAAATAGAGCAGTAAACGACCACGAAGTAAACTCCTGGCCTGACTGAAATGTAAATATATATATATATATATATATAAAAGCGATAAACGCACAGGATATATATCGATCCCGGCTCGGTTTATCATTTCAACGATTTGTCGCTATATATATATATAAGCAGTAAACGCTCCGGATGTAAAATCTAGGCTCATCGGACAGAGTCTGACAACAGTTCATATATATAAGTATATATATACATAAAAGCAAGTAAATGCTCCAGATATAAGTCTAGGCTCAATCGAGGCATAACTCGATAATGTTAGTCCATATATATAAATATATATATATATATATAGATATATAGGTATATATACAGACATAAATGAAAACCATGGACCGAAGTCCGGTATACACACACAACACGACTCTCAATGTGAAGAAGTGTGTGTGCCAAGATGAAGAGAAAGACTTTATAATATGTAATAAGGCTTACAGTGGGCTACCAAAGAAGACTTCTATGACTTTAAGTGGATGAACACTCAGCTCCCGCCGGTAAAATTATAGATATATGTGAGCTAACAAGTGTTTAAAATGAGAAAGCACTCAATATGAGGTGTGTACATGGCAAATTTGACATGGCTTCCTATCCTTTTTCCTTCTTAATATGGCCACCCAAGCTCTATATTTATAGAGATGGGAGCCATAGGTGTACCTGCGACAACCGCAGATGCACCTGCACACGCCTCGGTGCCTCAGCTCGCATGTCTTCACTGTCTCAAAAGTGCGCACGCGCGGTAACGTGATATCCGCTCGAAGTTGCAGAACTTCAATCCGAGCATCCGATTGAGGTGTATAAGACCTGTTGTGGACTATTGTGGTCGAAAGCTATACAATGACATGGGATTAGAGGTTTTACGAAGTCAGGAAGATGGAACCATGTCTTATCTCTTCAAGCTTCAAATTCTATCCGGTGTGCTACCTTGCGTAGTAGTCACTTGGGATTGTAATTCTTTGGTTCTTGTGGGACATTGTTGTGTAAAATTTATGTTAATTGTTGTTTATTAAGATGACGCCATGTGGGGTTGAGGTGGCCATTTGACTTTGCCATTCACCGGTGTTATCTCCAGTTTAGGCAGATAAAGCAGACGTTGCTTAGGGTTATCTCTGAGATTGTACCGCTGCAAGTGTTGATTGCCCTCAGGGTTGTCTCTAACGTATGCCTGTCCTCCCGGGGTTATCTCCGGGTTTATGAATTGAGTGCCTCCGTGGGAGTCTCGAGGTTGAAGCTAACTGCATGCATTTAAAACAAGCATTTTCGGGGTTATCTCCAGAACTGCAACTGCACTCCTTGGGGTTATCTCCAAGGATGACATGATCTTTCTCGATGTTGTTTCCGGGACTGAGACTAAACATCTCGGGGTTATCTCCAAGATGAATCGGCCTTCTCCGTTGGAATATTCGGTATTTACATTGCTATCCTCGAGGTTATCTCCGAGATAGGGAAATGATACTCCCGGTGTGTTTTTTGGGGTTGAAACTGAACTTCCGGTGGTATCTAGGATTAAGCTAAGCTGTCTTCCAGGGTTATCTCTGAAAGACGATTTCACACTTCCTGAAATGTTAGTAACAGGTAGGCAAAAAAATTTCGAGGGTCAACATATGCCCCTCTTTATCATATTCATACAATGCAATGGCATGGATAGGATATAGAATACTAGACACTTGAAATGCAACAAGATGATTATGATGCAATGCATGATAACATGATGTAAATGTATGTGGTTTATTGGATTGTCCTCCAATATGATGGGAGATTGCCGGCTCCCTATTGCTTCTACTGGGGATCGCAATAACCTGCCTGATGAACTGTCTTGGAGGCATGATCCACAACTACCAGGAATCTCTAGGATTGTTAATGTTGGGGCTATCACCAAAGTCTTGAATCCCTAATACATACATTATCCTAAAGATGTATCTCTGACGTATAAGAGACTCTGTGGGGATGGGTTTTGTCTGTTGAGGATGTGTATAACATATTCCATCATCGGTCCTCCCCGATGAGGATGTTTTTCCCTAGTTTATATTGCCAGGTCCTTCCGCTATTTTGTTGGAGTGACTGCCAACAGTCAGTGTTGTCAGGGTTGCCTGACCTTTATTGACATGTGTATCAACGGATGAGATACTTGGTGAGGATAATGTCAAGGTTGCTTGACCTTCATTGACATGTGCATCAACGGTTGAGTTTCATTGCTGAGAATAATGTCAAGGTTGCTTGACCTTCATTGATGTGTGCATCAATGGTTAAATTGCGTTGTAACCCCTGCCAGAGAACATGTCAAGGCTGCTTGACCTTCATTGATGTGTACATCAATGGTTGAATTATGTTCTAACCCCCGCTGGGGATCATATCAATGCATGACAATACGTTGTAACCCCCGTCAGGGATCATGTCAAGGTTACGACCCTACACTGCCGATATTAGACCTTTGTGAGATATTACCGAATGTAGTTTGCAATAGCTGAGATCATCAGTATAATGTACCCTGTGTTTGGGCGAAGGCCAATGAATGATATATAAAACCATAATTTGGCCCGTGAAAACAAGGATTTCAGCCTATTCCGCTCAATTGCGTAGTGTTTTTATTCCTGATTTTGCCTTTTCAGCTTGTGAGAACTCCTTTGCAACTCGAACTGGACCGAGCCAGAGGGGTAGGACCCATGTATGAGTGTTGCAGGCACACCTGCAACAGCCGTAGGTGGACTTGCGGCCAACCGTGGCTACATAATGCCTGAAGGTTTCTTTCATAAGTCATTTTTAATCTGCATCGCGAAGGAAATCCGAGAGCTTTTCTTCAGATCTGCTGAGTTTGGATGACTTTCTGCAATTTCTATCACCGTACAAGTGTTCTACACTGTCCTGGTAACGTATGCATGTATTCTTTTCTAGTTTTCATCTGTTGGAAAATGACTTATCACATGAAATGTATCTAAACACATAGAAGTACACATGCATGCTGAAATGACTTGATAAAAAATATTCAACGTAGTAAATGTTAGTATTAAGCCATGCTGAACATAATGATGTGAAAAAATTTGACTTTTAAAATAGTTAAATTGACACCCTTTTTATGCCATTTCTTATCCTATTTGAGGACAAATGGGCAAAGGTGAAAAAGCAAAATAATCCTGGTAATTAGGCTACCCGTACGGATTTTTTACTTTGATGTATTAATGCATGTAGGATGTATATGACTGTGGGTTGGTGTGCTACTGAATTGACAACTAGTCATGCCTATGTGAATATGGATAGTCCTATTTACAAAGGGGACTATGGCAAAAATTTTCCAAAATGTAGGCATTAGGTAGTCATGCATTTTTAACTCTACTGTAGATGTATGTTAAAATAATGCATGCATGCATGTAGTCAACTGCATTAAGAAAAAGCTCCAGGTTAGAATTTACCACACCCTTTCTGAGGTGATTTGGAGATTTGTTGTCTAGATATATGGATCAAGATCAGCCAAGTAGTTCCCGCAAAACCACTTCTAGTGTGCGGAGGAGGGCTTCAGAAGTGCCTCGACCCCATTCCGTTAGACAGCCTCGTCGTTTGGTGGAGGCGATGATACGTCCTATCCGGGTTGATGTACCGGGTGTGGAGGAAGTAGCAGCCCCAAATTCAGGTCCCAAATCACCACGAATTTGGTATATTATTTCTATAACTATTGTGGAAGATATAAACATATATTGTTTATACATTAAACTTACACACTTTTTCCCAAGGTCGAAAACCTTCACTTAATACACAATTCATAACTTATTTGACTTGCAATATCATTAATATACTCTACTATTACAAACTTTATCTGCACACATAAACTTAAAGCTAGAACTGTCTTTAACTTTTCCTTGTATCCGACGTATTCACCTTAATCTGCAATGTTTATCATGATATAGGAAGGGTGAGCAAAAAGGTTGCCCAACAAGTATAAATTTATTTAAGGATATATCATGATTGAAATAATTTGAATAATAAGCTGTTTATAATTCTTCAATATAGTTGAGAACTAGCATAAACAAACTTGCATAGCTGAAGAACATTTAACACGAACATATCAATTATATTTCGACCAAATGGTAATGAAGGTGATCAGCCTTTCATACCTGATTAATACATGCAATATGTATAGAGTACAATTTAACAATTCTTAGATATGGCAATCAGGAATGATTAGCCATAAGTATATTTGAATGAAACAACTCGAGATCGAGTTTAGGAAAACTTGCATGTTCGGTCGATTACTGTTATGCACTTTATTAAGCTTTCTCTAAAGACCTAATATATAAATAATATCAATATACAAATTAGAATAATATCATCACAATATAATACTATTATATATATATATATATATACATAGAATAACCTAAACACATAACACATAACCCTATCAGTCTACAACACACATAAGACTTAGTATCAGGTCAAACTATTTCAGTCTGACTTGAACACGACAAAATTCTAACATCCCGACGGTCTAGTCGAACAATTCTCGAGTCTAAAATCACTAAGACTCGGTCTAAACTGGTTCACAAATATCTTAGATAATTTATTATCAGTCAAAATATTTTTCATAAGCTCGTAATAATTTTTAGATAATTATTACAATTTATCATGATTTTTCAATCATTAATATCGTATTTGTGTAATTTAAATACCACATAATTCCTTTATCATTAATATTTATTTAATATTAAATATTAATGAAAATCATAACATAATGTTATAATACATTTATAATATCACAAAGTATTTTTTAATACTTTAAAATCATATTTATATAATTTTTAAATGTTAAATCCATTATCCGATAATTACTATTAATATTAAAATATTAATATTTTCATGACAAAGTATCAAAAGTTATATTTTATAACTTCAAATATTTTTATAACACTTAAATCATTTTTATATGATTTTTAAATCATTAATTCTAATTTTTCATAATTTATTTAATATATTCATTAAATAAATCCATTACAATTAATATTAATTTATTAATGAATTTCATCATAAAATATCAAAAGTTATTAAAAATAACATAAAATATTTTCTTATACCATAATATAATTTTTTCATGATTTTTCAAGTATTAAAATCATTTTTAAATAATTTATTTAATATTATAATTAAATAAATTAAATACCATTTATATTCCAAAAATATTAAATATTTATGAAATATACTCTAAATAATTAAAACTAATTTTTGGACTTTAAAATAATTTTTAGGAATTTATTTTGTATTTTTTCATAATTAAAAACTATTTTTTTTATTTATTTAATATAATAAATAATTTTAGAAATAAACTATCACTAAAAGTGGCCTATAGCGACAAAACCGTCACTATAGGTGTTCTTGACAAACCCAAAACAGGCTATGTCAGTTATCAAGTTGTTAGGTTTGACCACATGTAGATCTGTGATCATAAGGTTTTCTGGGCTGCTTGATGTGTTATAATTGTAGTATAAGTGTAATACTACAATTAAATTCCAAGTTCATGGCCAAGCTACAACAAATCAGAGAGTTAAAAGCTCTCCAATATGATGTCAGAGCTGTTCTTCATTTCTGGTTTTCCAGAAAATAAAGAACTGTTCATGGTGTTACTTTTAGATCCTTATATCTTGGTCTCTAGATCTGCTTTGTGTGATTTAAAGGTTCCACCATGTACTCCATATGTCAAGGTACAAGTATAATGCACCAAACCAGTCTAATAACATAACACAGAGAGATTAAGGATGGTCAAAGTTTTGACAGAAAAATGGTTCATGAAGATTCTGGGTTGCCCAAATTATTCTTCAGGCAAATCAGTCAACTATAGTTTGACCGGCTATAATTTCGATTCTGTTATGGATCTAAGTGATATAAAGGCTTGAAAGTGTAGTACTCATGTCATACTACATGATCAAAACACTAACACAGCCTAATACTTTAAACACAACAAGATTCATGCCCTGCAAAAACGTTGTCAGGCATTTTGGGCAATTTTGGGATGCCCAGAAACAACCAGTCAATGCCGATTAACGTAGTTTGACTGCATATAACTTACAATCTAGACATGCTATGACCCTGTTTCCAATTTCAGAGCATAGACAACATGACATACTACAGATCTATAACTTCAAACACCATAAATCTTTAACACACAAGAATCTAAGAGCCCTGACATTGGCTTGTCAGACAACATTTTAGGGTTCTTTGTCAATTTTTAAAACTTGATTTTCTGGCTTCTAGATGTTATGGATCCTTGATATAACATCTTGGATCACTAAATAATATCCATTAACACAACTTTAAACAAAAACTAACAACATCTAACATAAAATACATAGATTTACAAAAATTAGGGTTTTATACCTTTCTAACTTTGATTTTTGATTTCTGTCCTTGTGATCTTTTCTCGGAAGGATAAGAGCTGATCTTGGCTATGTTTCTCACACTCTCTCACTCTAAGTTTTGGAAATATAGAGAGAGAAGGTCTAGGATAGGTTTGAAAAGTAAAGTGAAGTTAGTTTATTTAACTTACAAGTTTGATTTTTGATTCAATGAATCTAATGTTGCAAAGTTGCAACACAATCTGATCTTGGAAGATTTTAAACACATGGTAATATTCAAGTGATGAGTCACCCAAGATTTGAAGAAATCTTTTGCTTAAGTTTTAAGAAAAAGGGCATTTTGGTCATTTCGCACACACTATGGGTATTTTTGTCTTTTCCCCTATAACTTGAAGGGTATTTTGGACATTTCAAATATATCCCATAGATTAGGGTTTTGAATTCTCGGAACTTAGATTAGGGTTTTTGATCCGATCGTTAGGGTTTCTAACAGTTCGTTAGTGTTTTCTAACTTAACCTTGATATTCTTAACATAACTTTAGGTTTTGTTACGAACGTAATTTATCTGATTAATAATTGATCTCTATCCACAAATTGTTCACATAAACTAACACTATACACATATAAGTTCACATACACCGACTCGTATACACTTTAATACTTAACCCTGATAATCTTTACCAAAAGATTTTAAATCCACCAAAATCTTATACCTCATTACCAGACTATCACTTACAGTCTACCAAATTATTCAAGTCTTGTCCAAAAATTTTGAAATTCTAAAAATTTCTTTACAAAACTTTGACGCCCCCAAAATAGGTATACATCACCTATTCTGAGTCGCTAAATACATGGTACATAATACAAATACAATCTTTAATATACAACAAGAAAGCTTTGAGTTTTAATACAAATATTGTCTTCTAGACAATATCCACTCTCAAAATAAGTCCTCATTACATTTATTGTCACACTATTTAACAGAATAGTGAGGACTACTAATACTATCATCTGGACCGTCACTCCGTTCCCCGACTAGTCCCGGCTACGTTCTCATTTTTTGAAGAGAACAGTGAAAGAAAGTGTGAGCACAACTAGCCCAGTAAGAAATATTATGACTAAGATAATGCAGAATAAATTATCATCAGTCTTCAACAGTGTTAAACTGATAAAATACAATAGACATCAAGTTTAACTGCAGCGAAACATGCAATCCATTAAAAGAGTCAAGTAGAGAATAAAATCTACTATCTTTTATGATTTAAATGGTTTTGCATCACTTTTATCGCTAGGACGCATCTTAATAAATAATCCACATCATCCCTGCACTACGGCCAAGGATATTCATAAGTATCACAACCACAAATTATCCATGCACTACGGGCCAAGGATATTCATGTATTCATCAACGGTCATGATCATGCCAACAACTGCCCATAAATGTACTACGGGCCAATGAGGACTTTTACCACATCATTTGTAACATTAGGATCATGATTACACCGAATAATCCCTGGTTATAATCATACAAAGTCCATCTATGCACTACAAGCAACATATGACTTTCAACAAAATATATATATGAGGATGATGACAATGATATAAGAATTCAATAAAATAAGTTCAAGAATTAATTTATTCAGGAACTAATAACGTCCAAATTGTCAACATGATACTTCTTTGTAGAGTAAAATTTAAGAATGCTCAGAAGAATATTTCCATGAAAAGATACTGGATGAAGCGCAAATATCAAGGATATTCTACTAATTTCATGGAGTATAGAAGTCAAAACTTTAACCAACTGAGTATAATAAAGAATGGAATTAACAAAAGAAATCACCATGCATGCGGTACTTCGCATAGACAGGTTATTCCAATAGAATAATAAATAATGGAACCAGGTAAGGTGTAATACGCACCGACAGGATATTCCAACAGAATAATAAAGAACGAAATAACAACAGAAATCACCATGCATGCGGTACTTCACATAAACAGGTTATACCAACACAATAATAAATAATTAATCAGTCCGACGTAAAACGCATGTATGTGATATTCCAATAATAATAGGGCGGAACCGAGTCCCATGAGAAAAGCGCATGACATGTGATATTCCAACATAATAATAAAGACGGAACCAAGTCCGTTGTAAAACGCATGCATGTGATGTTCCAATGAGAATAATAAAGAATGGAATAACAACGTAAATCACCAAGTATAGGGTAGACCAGCGTGATCTGAAGTTACTCCAATGTAATAATAAAGAATGGAATAATGTGTTTTCTTCATGAATATGAAAAAATAATACCCTTTACCTTATAAAGAAGAGTACTCCAAACAAGAGGGCGGGGATATACTTGAAGAAACTTGCACTACGCTCAAAGCTTTCTTAAATGCTAAAGAAATATGCTCAAGATTATAGAAGAATAATTCTCTCTATAGTTTCTCTCTCTAGAGTTTCAGTGAATTCATAAGAAATAAGGAAGGAATGAGCTTCTATTTATAGAAGAATGGATCTAATAAGAACTAATCCATGAACGGTCCGGATCGATTTACTTTAAACAGACGGTCCGTATTAGTTTTAATAAAATATAATATATTCTATTTATAATCTAATAAAACGAATAACTTTTAAAAAGATTTTACTATGCAAACACTATGCATAATAAAATATAATATAATCTAATTATTGTCTAATAAAATAGATAACTTTATAAAAGTATTATGTTTTATATAAAAAGATTTTACTATTAGCCTAATAAAATGAATAACTTTATAAAAGTATTTTGTTTTATATAAAAAGCTTTTCTATTTTATTACATTAATAATACTAATAAAACAAAACTTCATCATCATTATTATTATTCACACTATTAATCGACCGAATCGTTTCCGAGAAAGAGGGGCTTTCCAATAAGGATTTCTCCCTATTAGCGCGCAATTAGGTGACCAAACCTCTCCTTGGCAGAACTTCTAGACATCGTTAATATTGCAAATAATAATATTAATAACTTTGTCATCTCAATTATAAAATATCAACAATAATTGAATCAATTAATGTGAGATACTATGCAACAATTACTGAAGCAATAAATGATCAAAACTGAGTGACTTCTCACGTAAGCATCAATAATCAATACCGTGTGCTACTATGCAACCACGCATATTCATGTACTTTTAACACCGGGTGTTTCAACAGATAACGGTAAAACTTCCACCGTTATTTTCATAAAAAATATTTTTGTCATTTTCTCAATCCAACAATAATTTCCTTGTAGGGTCCACCAATGATTGTGCCGTCGTACGAATATTCCCTGTTTAAAACGAATATTCCCCTACCAATCAAATATTATACAACAACTTGCGTACTTTGCAAAATTTATAAATATTACCCACAACTATAACATTATATCAAATTCATTCAAAAATGATAATTATAGAAAATTCATCTTTATTCATAAAAGTTGGGGTCTTACAATCTCCCCTTCTTATGAAATTTTGCCCTCGAAATTAGGGTACGTACCTGGTAAGTTGAAGAGGTAAGGATACATTGATTTCATTTCAGATTCTAACTCCCATGTCATTTCCTCAACATCGTGGTTCCTCCATTAAACTTTGACTTGAGGTATAACCTTGGAGCGTAGAATATGTTCCTTTTTATCCAAGATTTGAACAAGAACCTCTTCATACGTTAAATCTTCCGGTATTTCATCCGGTTCTAACTCAATAATGTGGTTCGGGTCTTTCACATATTTACGTAACATGGATATATGAAAAACGTTATGAGCACGAGACATACTTGGCGGTAAAGCAAGTCTATAGGCTACAGTCCCTACTCGATCGAGGATTAAAAATGAGCCAATAAACCGAGGATTGAGCTTTCCTCTCTTTCCAAATCTCGTAACTCCTTTCCACGGAGCAACACGTAACAACACATGATCTCCAATATCGAATTCCATGTCCTTTCGATGAAGATCAGCATAACTCTTTTGTCGGTCTTGTGAGGTTTTTATACGTTGTCAGATTGTTTGAATCTTTTCCATAGTCATACGTACCAACTCCGGTCCCAACAACGTTGTTTCACCCACCTCATCCCAACATACTGGAGAACGACACTCTCTTCCATACAACGCTTCGAATGGAGCCATGCCAATGCTTGCTTGATAACTGTTGTTGTAGGAAAACTCCACCAATGGTAAGAACTTGTCCCAACTTCCCTTGAAGTCAAGGACACAGAGTCTTAATAAATCTTCAAGAGTTTGAATAGTCCTCTCTGATTGTCCATCCGTTTGAGGATGATATGCCGAACTAAATCGTAAATCCTTTCCCATAGCTTTTTGCAAACTAACCCAAAATCGTGAAGTGAATCTTGGTTCTAGATCAGAAACTATGGATACTGGCATACCATTCAATCTTACAACCTCGTTTATGTACATACGAGCAAGACGTTCAAGTGTATAAGTTTCTCGTATAGGTAAGAAATGAGCAGACTTGGTCAATCTATCAACAATACCCCAAATTGCATCTATAACCTGAGAAACCTTGGGAAGACCAGTAACAAAATCCATGGTAATGTTCTCCCACTTCCATTCTAGAATTTCAAGTGGTTGCAATGGACCTTTTGGTACTTGATGTTCCGCCTTGACTCGTTGACATGTTAGACACCTTGAGATAAACAACACTATATCTCTCTTCATATTACCCCACCAAAATGTATGTCGAAGATCATGATACATTTTAGTACTCCCAAGATGGATTGCAAATGGTGTGTTATGTGCGCCCATCATGATTTTATACTTTAACTCGTGGTCGTTAGAACACAAAAGTGCAGAGTTGACTCAAGTATTCCTTCTTCATTGATTCTTGCTTCCCAGATAGCACCTTCTTGTACTTTCTTCCTTATATGCATCAGCTCCAGGTCTGTAGCTTGAGCAGCTTTAACTTTATCAATTAAAGTCGGTTCCACTCGTATATTCACCATCATCACTTGGGTCCCTGGAGTCTTTATCTTTATCTCTATCCTTTACAAGTCATACAAAAATGGGCCTTTGCGTTGACAATATCGCACTCGTACCCGCATATGATCTTCTACTCAATGCGTCATTTCTACCACGTTAAACTTTTCTAGGATGGTATTAGATGGTATGATCATAATCTTTCAACAGTTCAAGCCAACGTCGCTGTCGCATGTTTAGTTCCTTTTGAGTGAAGAAATATTTGAGGCTTTTATGATCCATAAAGATCTCCACTTTCTCCCCATACAAGTAATGCCTCCAAATTTTAAGTGCAAAGACAACAGCTGCCAACTCTAGATCATGAGTAGAATAATTCCTCTCATATTCTTTGAGCTATCGAGAGGCATAGGCTATGACTTTCCCATTATGCATGAGAACACATCCTAACCCTTTGCCCGAAGCATCACTGTAGATGACAAATCCTCCGAGCCGGATGGTATTGCTGTAATAGTCTTTGAAATGAGCCTCCTCTTGAGTTCTTGAAAACTCTTCTCGCATTCCTCACTCCAACCAAATTTTGTATCTTTCTGAGTCAGCTGAGTTAAGGGAGTAGCAATTCGAGAAAACCCTTCTACGAATCTCCGATAATAACCAGCTAAGTCGTGGAAGCTACATACTTCAGTCACTAATTTAGGTTGCTCCCAGCTTTGAATAACTTCAATCTTTGCTATGTCAACAGATATTCCATGACTTGATACCACGTGTCCAAGGAATGCTACTTCCTCAAGCCAGAACTCACATTTCTTCAACTTGACATAAAGCTTATATTCACGAAGCTTTTGAAGTATCAGCCTCAAGTGTTGCTTATGATCTTCACGGCTTTTGGAATAAATAAAGATGTCATCAATAAAGACGACCACAAGGTGATCCAAATATTCCTTGAATACTCGGTTCATCATATCCATGAAGGCAACAAGAGCATTAGTCAATCCAAAAGACATGACTAGGAATTCATAATGCCCGTACCGAGTTCTAAAAACCGTCTTTGGAATGTCATCAGTTCTAATCTTCAATTGGTGATATCCGGAACGAAGATCAATCTTTGAAAAGAATTTGACACCTTGTAACTGATCAAACAGGTCATCAATACATGGCAATGGGTACCTATTTTTGATGGTGACATGATTCAACTCCCGATAATCAATACAAAGTCGCATACTCTAATCTTTCTTCTTCATAAATAGAACAGGAGCACCCCAAGGAGAAGTACTAGGACGAATGAAACCAATGTCTAACAATTCCTGCTGTCGGGTCTTTAACTCCTGAAGTTCAATAGGAGCCATTCGATATGGGGCTTTGGAAATAGGTTTTGTACCAGGTTCAAGGTCAATACAAAATTTAATTTCACGCTCTGGGGGTAGGCCATGAAGTTCTTCATGGAATACGTCAAGAAATTCATTAACAATAGAAATATCATTCAAAACTGATGTATTTTTGTTTAGATCCGTTACATGAGCTAAGAAAGCTTGACATCCGTTTTTCAATAAATGAATAGCTTTATGGCTTGAGATGACAATGATTGATTTTAATGGTTTGGTTGCTTGAATTCGCATTATAGGTTGATTAGGAATATGAAAGCTAATAACCTTACGAAAATAATCAATTTTTGCATAATAAGTGGTTAACCAATCAATCCCTAGAATTACGTCAAATGCAAGTATTTTCAATGAAATAAGATTGACAGGTAATGTGAGGGTACCGATTTGAACCAAACAAGACTTATAAACAATGGATGTAATGAATGTTTCTCCCAACGGAGTTTCAACAAATAAGTCAAAGTCCAATTTTTCCGGAGTCAAATTTAAACGTTGAGTGCAAGTACGAGAAATAAAGTAATGGGTAGAACCGGTATCAAATAAGGTATATACTTTGCTAGAGTTTATGATAAGCTTACCCGTGATGACCTCATTCGGGTTCCATGCTTTCTGGGAGGTCACGTCAAACGCTCTCCCTTGCACTACTGGCTTTGAATTTTTTGGGGCGTCCTTTGGTGCCTCCATCCTAGCTGAGCTTATCTTCGGTGAACGACAAAATCGGGCTAGGTGACCTTCTCTTCCATAATTATAACATGCTTTGGACGACATCGCACAGTTTGGACTGATGTGTCCCTCCCCTCTGCATTTGAAGCATATAATAGGTGGTCGTTCTCCTTCCTTAACAACAGGTGCTAATGCTGACGTCTTTCCATCATTGTTGAATCTCCTCTTCTTGAAATGTCCATTCTTATTGCTTTGGCAATGATTACCACCGAAGTGGTTACCATTTCTAGCATGATGATTCCCTCCACGCTTATTGTCACCGATTCGATGACTATTATCACTGGTATTATCATTTTGCCTGCTACTCTCTTTTGGTTGGGTTAACTCATTATCACGCTCCAATAACTGAGCCCTATTAACAACAGCTGAATACAAACACAGTTTATGAGAGATAAGATATTGACATATCTCAGGTTTCAAACCTCTTAGAAACATTCGCGTCATTCTCTCCTCATTATCAACCAAATGGGACGCAAACCGGAACAGCTCGGAAAACTTGGCTTCGTACTGCGACACGGTCATGTTGTTTTGCTCCAGTTTAATGAACTCTACCTGTTTCATGTGACGAATACTTTTGGGAAAGTACTTGTCGTTGAAACTTTTTTGAAACTTTTCCTAAGACATCTTCAATGCGGCAGGTTGAGTACGCTTTACAGATTCCCACCAGTAATCTGCCTCTGCCCGCAACATGAAGGTGGCAAATGGAACCAAGTAGCCGATCACTTGTCAAAATAAAGAGTTCCACTTAGAAATAAAGGATAGAAAGGGGATGGAGAACCAAGTAGCCGATCACTTGTCGAGGTTGTAAAACAACGGGAAGGCAAAAGACGACAGATGTTAGATTAATGAGTCATTCTCAGATGAGCAATTGTTTGGGATTTCAGCAGAGATTCCGTGGTATGGTGATTATGCAAATTTTGTTGTGAGCAACATTCTACCACCTGACCTCACAAGACAACAGAAAAGGAAATTTCTTCACGACGTGAAATGGTACATTTGGGATGAACCATATTTTTTCAAGCAGTGCACTGACAAAATGATTCGACGGTGCATCCCATATAGTGAAGTGAAGAATATTCTGCATGAGTGTCACTCATCGGCGTATGGCGGACACTATGGGAGTGAGAGGACAGCAACAAAGGTGCTGTAATGTTGTTTTTATTAGCCCACATTATTCAAAGTTGCCCACCAGTTTGTCAAACAATGCGATAGATGTCAAAGGGTGGGCAACATTTCAAAACGTAATGAGATGCCCTTACAAACGATTCTGGAAGTGGAAAGTTTTGATGTATGGGGTATCGATTTCATGGGACCATTTCCCTCGTCATTGAATAATCAATACATTTTACACGCAGTGTACTACGTGTCAAAGTGGATTGAAGCTGCAGCTTTACCATCAAACGATGCCAAAGTGGTCCTCAAATTCCTTCAAAGGAACATCTTCACGAGGTTTGGCACGCCAAGAGCAATTATTAGTGACGAAGGTAGTCACTTCTGCAATAAGTCATTTACTGCTCTTTTGGCCAAATATGGGGTCAACCACAAGGTAGCTATAGCGTATCACCCTCAAACCAATGGACAGGATGAAGTGTCTAACAGAGAAGTTAAGAAGATACTAGAGAAAGTGGTGAATCCGAGTTGGAAAGATTGGTCGCTTCTATTGGACAATGCTCTATGGGCCTACCGGATTGCATACAAGACACCAATAGGGATGTTACCATATCAACTACTGTACGGGAAGGCATGTCACTTACCGGTCGAGCTACAACATAAGGCATATTGGGCTGTGCAAAAACTCAATTTCGATCAAACAGTTGTAGGTGAGAAGAGACTACTTCAATTGAATGAACTCGACGAATTTCGCCTTCACGCATATGAGAATGCCAAACTATAGAAAGAAAAAGTCAAAAGATGGCACGACCAGAAAATTTTGCATCGAACATTCGAGCCATGCCAATCAGTACTCTTATTCAACTCAAGGCTACGATTATTCCCCGGAAAGCTTAAATCGAGATGGTCGGGACCATTCACGGTCAAGCGGGTATTCCCTCACGGTGCAGTCAAAATTTACAGTCGTAATCCACTCGAAACATTCAAAGTCAACGGACAACGTCTAAAGCATTACTGGGGTGGCGAAGCCAACACCGACGTGATCGCCATCACATTGACTGACACGACATAAGCATGAAGTAGTCAGGCTTAACGACTTAAAATCAAGCGCTAATTGGGAGGCAACCCAATCTTTAGTTTATGTTTCATATTTTTAATTTATATTTGTTTAATCATAGTTTTCATTAAATTATTAGGTAGAAGAATAATAAAAGTCTCGTTAACATCTCCACATTATGTTTTGTTATCAAAAACTCACTAATTTTCAAGCGTTGAATCTTGCAGGATGGAAAAATATAGCATTAAGAGAACTACCTGCAGTATAACAAAGAATCTGACAGTAGCATGGCCCGCCAGGGCGGGCTTTTTTAGTACTACAACCCCCACCGGGGCGGGGGTCCTTGAATCCGGTTGACAGAATGCACGCCCGCCGGGGCGGGCCTTTCTAGTGCAATACCCCCCACCGGGGCGGGGATCCTGTAATTTAGACAACTTTGGCAGTTATACAGACTTCTCCCCTTCCCAATAACACTCGCTCCACTTTCTAATAACCCCCTTTTCCCAATTCCCACTACTTCATAACTCCATAACAACCACCCACTACCATTACTTCTTCCCCATATTCCCAATACTCTATAACTCCTCTCCACCTCTTCACTACACCAATGATAGCCTTCCCTCTCCATCTATAAATACCACCCCAACTCATACAAACTCTCCCACCACACTTGATATAAAGCAAAAAGAGAGTATAGTTGTGAGCTAAAGAGATAATATTGAAAAGTTTGGGGGAGAGTTAGGGCAAAACCACCAATTGGGAGAGACATGGCTTCACAATCATCCTCTAAACACCAAAGGGAGAAAGTTAACGGCCATCACAACCAACACGCACCTTCGATCACCGAAAATTTGCAAGTGTCGCCGCTGCCGACCGGTATGACTACATGCTCACCAAAGCCCTTACACCGGAGCGGGGGTTGGCACCAGATTCTAACGATGGGGAGCTTATGCCGCAAATTTACCAAAAGGGATGGACCAAATTCACCGAGGAGCCAGAACCAGCCGTTGTTAATATTGTCAAGGAGTTTTACGCAAATGTTGAGGACAAAGAACCATTCCGCACTTTTGTGAGAGGACGGTTGGTTCCATTTAGTGCCGACGCCATTAACACCTAGTACCAATCATAAAAGGTCGCCATCGCCAAGATATCTTTCCTCCTAGATTCGATCCAGACTTTGATGCTATAATCATGGAGATGACAAAGCAGGGAACATCATGGATGAAAGGTCGAAAGGGAGGCACTGTTTTCCACAGCAAGGACCTTAGCCGGTATGGAAAAATCTGGTAGGCCTTCCTCTGCGCTAAATTTCTTCCGTCCCAACATACCTCGGACGTCACCAAAGAGAAGGCATTACTGTTGTACGCCATTGTGCAAGATTTTATCATTGACGTCGGGGCAATAATCTGTTTCTCCATCCGCCGGTGCCTACGTGAAAATTTTTCTTGAGGCTTACCACACCCATCACTCATATGTGGGTTGTGCCGTCAAGCAGGGGTGAGATGGTCAGATGACGAGCCGACACAACTGCCGCTCGCGTTGTTTGATTCGAGAATGATAGCGCGGTATTCTGTATGGGCAGGAGGCGAGTCACATCCACGTGGTGTGGGATTCATTTTTTCATCGTCGTCGGAAGACGACGTGGATGCTACAGAGACATCGGGGGATGATCATGAAGTAATGGGCGATCAAGGGGCTGAGCAAGTACCACAGGCCGAGGCCATAGCCAGTTCTTAATTCCTTATTTTTCAAAATCAAATGAATGTACACACCAATGCAACACATCGGGAAATGAGGCAATTGGCGATGAGGCAAGATCATATATTCAATTCTATGAACACATCTTTTGCCTCACTAAACACAACTCTGCAAAGCTTCAGCCCAGTAGCCCAATTCCCATACCAACAGCCCGAACCAATGCCAAGGTTCCCACCGAGTGATTCTAATGAAGAAGAACAACAACCAACTCCTCAGACTTAAGCAATAAAAGGGAAGTCCTCACGTCCTTATTTTTGACTATTCATCCAATGAGGACATTGTCTAACTTATGTTTGGGGGATTTAAATACATGTTTGCATGCATTTAGCTCATTTAGGTTGCATTTTGAATTTTTGTCGTTTAAATTTCTGTATTACATTTTATTTTTAGTATTGCATGATAGCTTAGGTGCATTCACAGTAGTAATGTTTGTCATTGCATAGTAGATAATCTTGTAATGCATTCTACAATCTATATATGTAAAAAAAAAAATTAGTTAGTAAATACTGTGTTTACGTAATTCCATCAATGTTGTAGTTCATATTGTTTGTGGGCCTATGATGTGATTGACAATAAATTAACAAATATAATATTTGAGTATTAGAACTATGATACAATTTTTGTTTATGAATCGAATCTTGAGCTTGTTTGAAACTGGTATAAAAGGATAGCACGATTAACTAACATCTATGTTAATTGGTCAGTTCAAATTGATACCTAAATGGACTCTAAAGGATAATGCTAGAGTGAATGATAAAATGACAAGGATGGACAGTAAAAACTAAATTTAGGCAAGAACCTAAGTTCAAGGGATGTTATGTGGGGTATATAAGCTTTATTTATTTATTAAAACAAAAGAATAAACACCGTGGCGTGCTTGTCTAGTTTTGTGGCCTTTGTTACTTGAGTAAGTAAGCCCACGGGGATTGTCTTTACACCTAGCACCCTAAGGTCTTAATGGTCTGGGAGTCATTTGTCGAAAGCTCGTTAAGGTAGCTTTGAAAAGCCTAAGGGAATAAGACATTGCATGGCTATGTGTATAATAATAATAAAAAAATAAAATAAAATGGGAAATAAGAGAAAAAAGCCCCCGTATATATATATATATATAAAAATAATATAAATATGAATAAAGTTTAAGTACCACGCTTGAACCCCCGAGGTAGTGATTGTTTGACTTTAGTTGAAGTTGTCTATTTTTGAAATTTTTAAGTTTGTGGTGCATGATTCTTTCTAAGAGATTGGTTATGTATTGAAATTTGAGTCAGTATCGGTGATCATGGATGTTGCACACACACACACACTATACCAGTGATGATGGATTGAGATTCGTGGATTAAAATGGAATTATAGATTGGTTTTTGATAATTGGTATTGTATAGTTGCTTGTTTTCGGTGAGGCCGTTAAGATAATCTTGATTCTGTGATGTTGTTGGATTTGAAAGCATATAAGTTAAGTCGTAGTCACTTCATTTCATTGCATTATATGTAGTTATTTTGTGCTCGAGGACTAGCACGGTTTAAGTTTGGGGGATTTTGATAAGTGGATTTCATATACACAATTCAATGTCTATTTCATGCTTATTTGTTGCTAAATCCATGTGATTATGTTTATTTCTACTTGTTCTATGTTATTTCATGTGTAGAATGGTGGTTGTAGCATTCAACATTCATTTGGAGCTATTTGGTGTGATTTGAAGTCAATTGGAGCAAAATTAGAGTACAGCTTAAAAATCAGCAAAGTCATCTTACAGAAGAAAAACCCGTCGGGGCGGGCATTATTAGCTTATACACCCCCTCCGGGGCGGGGGTCTTACTCTCTAGTTAACAGGAAGGTAGCTCGCCGGGGCGGGCCAATTTACACTATACACCCCCGCCAGGGCGAGGGGTATTCATACGAGCTAGACAGAAAGGATGCCCGCCGGGGCGGGGGGTGGAAAATCTGGCATTGTCCTGTTGTGATTGAACTTCTTTTTGTGCACGAGTTTTAGCTATTTGTATGGCAATGTGACTCTATTTGATAGAGAATTCGACTGGGACTTGTGTGTTGGATAACATATACTCAATGAACAACAATTAGACAACACAAAACATATTACGAAGATCGAAGCTCAGTTTTTTAATAGCAAGCGTGGAGGAGTATTTCGAAGGGATTTTCGAGACGATTGCAATTCTAGTCTACGTGAAGGGTGTTTTTCAATATTCTGCGTCAATGGCTATTATTTGTAATCTAAGGATGATTTCTATGATTTATTTAGTGTTTATTTCATTAAGTATGAACTAATTCACTTTTTAGGCTTGTGATGGATCTTTGAGTGAATCAATGATTTTGTAAACTTTAGACCTAGTTGATATAGCATGTGTTCAGGATTTTGTGAATAGCTTAATCTTGATGAATGTTAAGGTAGAGATATGCTTGACATCGCATGTAATCAGATAGAGAACTTATTCTTAAACCTTCTTCAATTGTAATTCACATAGAGATATAGTGGGTTAGTTGATTAAGGTGTTTAACGGATTTCTATCTTAATTGTGGATTGACGTTAATACGGTATTATTGCATCGAGAGGTGGTTAATACTACATTCGTGTTCTTGATTAATAAACTGGGATAGTGTATTGAATTGGAATAAAGGTGTTAAAATCAGAGTGAAGCTTAGGGTGAAATCATGAGTCTAATTCTCCATTAATTGTTTGAAATTCCAGATCTTGATATTTGTGATTATTTTGTGTTAGTTTAATTATTCTTTAATTTAGATTCTTTAATTACAATTATTGAGTTTATTTGTTTAATAAAATTAGGGTTAATAGGAAATTGGTAATTGTAAGTTAAGGTTATTGCTAGTTAGTCTATGTGGGAACGATACTCTTCTTATCACTCTATTACTTGTTGACCACGTATACTTGCGTATTGTACGTATATAGATTTTACCCAACAGTAACCCCGACACTAAA
Organism: Panax ginseng; assembly: GCA_020205605.1. Lineage (NCBI taxonomy): Eukaryota > Viridiplantae > Streptophyta > Magnoliopsida > Apiales > Araliaceae > Panax > Panax ginseng. The sequence continues at coordinate 46,980,055 of CM035137.1, forward strand.
CGACAAGAATTTCACAAGAAAAATATAACCAATATTTTGGCATAATGATATTGAAAGAAATAATATCATTTTTTTTTAAAATAATATCCCTAACCTCGAAAAGACAATACTTCTGACTGGAATACTGGATATAGTGCTGAAGGAAACTTGTACCATATAGCAACACTCAAAGTCTCAAAATACTCACTAGAATACACTCGATAATATAAAGAGAGAAAATTTCAGTTTCTGGTGTGATTTTCAATTCTAACCTAAGCACCCTATTTATAGGAAAATGCTTAGAACACCAAAGCAGAAAATTTTAAAAAATATAAATATATATATATATATATAAATTTCCTACGCCCACTTTTACCAACTGATTTCAGAACTTTGCACATGCTAGTGTTGCCCACAAAATAAAAAAAATGTTTTTATTAAAAAAAATATTTAAAACTTTAAAAATCAATTATTCTGAAACTTCAATAATTCACAATAAATAGCCCTTTTATCAGAAAAATTCAAATCTTATGTCCATTCTATAGGAAATTCAATTCTCTACAACTTTGTAAGTTTAAGTTTTTCCAAATTCCAAGCAGAAGCTGATCGAAATCCACAAACGGGCGATTTTACAGGCTATAATCAAATTTGAGTCAAGAATATAGGCCCACAAACATGTTTAACATGTTTTTAATAATTTTTGTAACAAAAATACTCTTCCTCCTCATTTATTCATATATCACACATTCATTGTAAAATATCACCATTATTATATTATTATAATATAATAATATATTTAAATAAATTATTTTATCAAAAAAGATAAAATATCAATTTTTAACAATTGTCACATTAAAATTTTTCTCCATCTATATCCACATAAAATGATTATTTTCCTTATCATATAAATTAATAATTAATTATTCACAAATAATATTACAGAATCACAATACTGACAACCAAGCCGTTCCCAGAAGAGAGGGGCCTTTCCAATAAGGATTTTTCCTTACTGGCGCGCAATTAGGTAACCAAACCTCTCCTTAGACAGAACTTTCTAGACATTGCCAATAATTCTATCTAATAATATTACTCAAATAATATGAATTATTGATCTGATAATGAAAAATACTGTGCAGTGACAATTATTGAAACAACAATAATATAAAATATCAACATAGCAATTATTAAATCAATAAAATATAATATTGAACAGTAATTACTGTAACAATTATTGAGTAGTGCCTTCTTACGTAAGAATCAATAATTGGTGCAATATCGTGTGCTACTATGTTTTAACCACTGGGTATTCCAATAGGATTAACGGTAACAACTACACCGTTATTTATAAACAACTTATACTTGTCGTTTTCTTCATCCAATCGCTTTCCGTTATGGATCCCACAAAAGGCTACGCCGTCGTACGAATATTCCCCAACAGTAAGAATATTCCACGACCAAACGAATATTCCCCGACAATAATGAATATTTTATAACCACTTGCCTATTTGAAATATTTGAGCATTTTATCCATAACTAACCACATTAATCAAATCAACCCTTACTATTTCAAAATAATAAATAGAGGAATTTCAATTTCATTTAATAATAAGTTGGGGTCTTATAACCTCCCCTCCTTATGAAATTTCGTCCTCGAAATTGACGTATGTACCTGGTGTTTCGAAAAGGTGAGGATACCTCGCTTTCATTTCCGTTTCCAACTCCCAGGTCATTTCTTCTATAGCATGGTTCCTCCACAAAACTTTGACTTGTGGTATGACCTTTGTGCGTAGGACATGCTCCTTCCTATCCAAGATCTTGACAGGTACCTCTTCGTACGTTAAGTCTTCGGCTATCTCGTCCGATTCTAAGTCAATAACATGGTTCGAGTCTTTCACATATTTACGAAGCACAGATATGTGAAAAACATTATGAACACGAGACATGCTTGGAGGTAACGCGAGTCTATAGGCTACATTTCCTACTCGGTCAAGAATCTAAAATGGACTAATAAATCATGGATTGAGCTTTCCTCTCTTCCCAAATCTTGTTACTCCCTTCCATGGAGTTACACGCAACAATACATGATCCCCAATACTAAATTCCACGTCCTTTCGATGAAGATCCGCATAACTCTTTTGTTGATCTTGTGCCATTTGTATACGTTGTCGAATCATTTAGATTTTTTCTGTAGTAATACGTACCAACTCTGGTCCCAACAATGTTGCTTCACCCACCTCATCCCAACATACTGGAGAGTGACACTTTCGTCCATATAATGCTTCAAATGGAGCCACACCTATACTTGCCTGATAACTATTGTTGTAGGAGAATTCCACTAATGGTAAATACTTATCCTAACTCCCTTAGAAGTCTAGGACACAGAGTCTTAATAGATCTTCAAGAGTTTGAATAGTCCTCTCTGATTGTCCGCCCGTTTGAGGATGGTATGCCGAACTGAATAGTAAATCCGTGCCCATAGCTTTTTGCAAGCTAACCCAAAATCGTGAAAGTGAATCTTGGGTCACGATCCAAAACTATGGATACTTGCATGCCATAAAATCTCACAATCTCATTCACGTACATACGAGTAAGACGTTCAAGGGAATAAGTCTCCCGTATCAGCAAGAAATGAGCAGACTTAGTTAATCTATCAACAATAACCCAAATAGCATCTATGCCTTGAGAAACCGTGGGAAGACCCGTAACAAAATCCATGGTAATGTGTTCCCACTTCCATATTGGAATCTCAAGTGGTTGCAATGGACCCTTAGGTACTTAATGCTCCGCCTTTACACGTTGACAAGTTAAACACCTCGAGATAAACTTCGCGATCTCTCTCTTCATATTGTTCCACCAAAATGTATGTCGAAGATCACGATACATTTTGGTACTTTCAGGATGGATTGCAAATGGTGTATTATGTGCCTCCATTATGATCTTGTATTTCAAGTCAGAGTCGTTAGGAACACAAAGTCTGGAGTGGTCTCGAAGTATTCCTTCTTCATCGATTCTTGCTTCTAGGATAACACCTTCTTATACTTTCTTCTTCATACGTATCAGCTCCGGGTCTGTGGCTTGAGCAACTTTAACTTTTTTGATTAAAGTCGGTTCTATGCGTATACTTGACATATCGCATGGGTCCCCGGAGTCTTGAATTCTATCTTCATCTTTTGTAAATCACACAAAATGGGCCTTTGTGTTGACAACATTGCACTTGTTCCTACATATGATCTTCTACTTAATGCATCAGCTACCACGTTCGTTTTTCTGGGATGGTATTGAATGGTGTGGTCATAGTCTTTCAACAGCTCGAGCCAACGTCGTTGTTGCATGTTGAGTTCCTTTTGGGTGAAGAAATATTTGAGGCTTTTATAGTCTGAATATATCTCCACTTTCTCCCCATATAGATAGTGCCTCCAGATCTTTAGCGCGAAAACTACTGCTGCCAACTCTAGATCATGAGTAGGATAATTCCTCTCATATTCTTTAAGTTGTTACGAGGCATAGGCTATGACTTTCCCACGTTGCATGAGAACACATCCTAACCCTTTGCCCGAAGCATCGTTGTAGATAACAAATCCATCGAGAACCGGATGGTATTGTCGAACAGTGCTGCGAAATAAGTCTCCTCTTAAGCTCTTGAAAACTCTTCTCGCATTCCTCGCTCCATACAATTTTGTATCTCTCTCAAAGTCAATGAGTTAATCTGAGTAGCGATTCGAGAAAATCCTTCCACGAATCTCCGATAATAACCTAAGCCTGAAAGCCCGAAAAAGCTCGCGCCTTGGTCACCATCTTGAGTTGCTTCCAACTTTGTATTACTTCAATCTTCGTCTGGTCAACAGATACTCCATGTTTTGACACCACGTGGCCAAGGAATGCTACTTCCTCAAGCTAAAACTCGCATTTCTTCAACTTAGCATAAAGCTTGTTTTCACGAAGCCTTTGGAGTACCAGCTTCAAATGGTGCTCATGATCTTCATGACTTTTGGAATATATGAGGATGTCATCAAGAAAGACAACAACGAACTGATCCAAATATTCCTTGAATACTTGGTTCATCATATCCATGAAAGCCGCAGAAGCATTAGTCAATCCAAAAGACATGACTAAGAATTTATAATGCCGTCTGCAGGAGTTACGAAGGCGCTTTGGAATATCCTCAGTTCTAATCTTCAGCTGATGATATCCAGAACGAAGATCGATCTTTGAAAAGAATTATGCTCCTTACAACTGGTCAAACAGGTCATCAATGCGAGGTAACAGATACCTATTCTTGATGGTGATATGGTTCAATTCCAGGTAGTCAATACAAAGTCGCATGCTCTCGTCTTTCTTCTTTACAAATAAAATAGGAGCACCCCAAGGAGATGTACTAGGACGAATGAAACCGATGTCCAACAACTCCTGTAGTTGGACCTTTAACTCCTGAAGTTCAATAGGAGCAATTCGATATGGGGTTTTAGAAATGGGCTTTGTGCACGGTTCAAGGTCGATAAAGAATTCAACTTCACGTTACGGGGTAGACCGGGAAGTTCTTTCTTGAAATACGTCGAAATTTACTAACAACGAGAATATTATTCAAATCTGACGTGTCTTTATTCAAATCCATAACATAGGCTAAGAAAGCTTGACATCTGTTTTCAATAAACGAATAGCTTTATGACTTGATATGACAGTGATTGATTTTAGTGGTTTAGTTGCTTGAATTTGTACAACATATTGGTTAGGAATATGAAAACTAACAACCTTACGAAAACAATCAATTTTGGGATGATGAGTAGTTAACCAATCAATCCCTAAAATCACATCAAAAGCAAGTATCTTTAAAGAGATAAGGTCAACAGGTAATGTGATGGTGCCAATTTGGATCAAACAAGATTTATAAACAGTGGATGTAATAAAAGTGTCTCCTAACGGAGTCTAGACAGATAGGTCAAAGTCTAATTTCTCCGGAGTAAAGTTTAAACGTTGAGCACAAGTAGGAGAGATGAATGAATGGGTAGCACTAATATCTAGTAAGGTATATACTTCGCAAGAATTTATGATTAGCTTACCCGTGACCACCTAGTTTGGGTTCCTCGCATTTTGACCGGTCACGACAAACGCTCTTCTAGGAACCGTTGACTTTAAATTTTATGGGAAAGCCTTTTGAGTCACTATCCCCCTGGACTTGGTTTCTCTACCGTACAATCTCGAGCGATATGTCCTTCTTTTCCACAATTATAGCCTACCTTTAACTGTTGTGGACAGTTTGGGCTAATATGTCCCTCTTTTCTGCATTTATAGCATACAACTGGTGGTTGTTCTCCTCCCTTAGAACCAGTTGCTATTGGTGCTGACGTCTTCACATGGTCATTGTTGAATCTCCTCTTTTTAAAATCTCCTCCCGACTCGCTTCTTCTATTCTCATGGCCATGATTACCACTAGAGTGGTTGCCACTTTTGTCCGTATTTTTCTTTCTCCGCTGGTTATCATTGTTCTGATGACTGCTGTCACCGGTATGACTCTGGTTGTGGTCCCTCGGTTGAACGTACTCGTTATCTCGCTCTAATAATTGAGCCATGTTTGACAACATCTACATATAGAGAAAATTTATGAGAAATGAGATACTGACGTATGTCGGGTTTCAAACCTCTTAGAAACATTCACGTCATACTTTCCTCATTCTCCACCAAATGAGGTGCAAACCTGGATAACTCCGTGATCTTCGCCTCATACTCAGACACCGTCATGTTTTTCTGCTCCAGTCTCACAAACTCTACCTCCTTCATATGACTAATACTTTCAGGAAAGTACTTGTCATCGAACAGTTTCTAAAACGTTTCCCAAGATACGCTGAGTGCGGTTGGATGGGTATGCTTCAAAGATTCCCACCAGTAATCTGCCTCATTAAGGAACATAAAAGTAGCGAATGGAAACTTCTGTTCCTCCGTGCATCTCAAGACATCGAATATCTGGGTAATTTTGTTGACCCACGTCTCCGCCTTAATCGGATCCGGCTTTCCCTAGAATTCTGGTGGTCCCAACTCTTTGAACTGTTTGGCTGTGACAAACCGTGCGTTGCTATCATTTCCACCTGTATTTTGTACACGAGTCTCCCTCGCCTGATTTTGTATGAACTGCAAAAAGCTTCTAAACATCCCGTCGTTCATCGTCTGCTAAGTGGTATTATTCACAGGAGGAACATTGTCGGCCTGTTGCACGTTTTCCTCATTGGTGAGTAAAGGTGTCTCCACAATCTCTTTTACTCCACTGTTAACATTCTCAGTTGCCATTCTCAAATACTGCCATAAACAAGGGTTAATTAAAGAAATTCACATATCACATAATATCCCTATATTCTGACCAACCAACAAATAAGCTTAGGTAGGACACACTAGCGAAGGATTTACTCGTCTCTCCCCTCCTAGTTCTATTCCCCGATCTCCGCCAGAGACCATATCCCTAAGCTCTGATACCAACTGTGATGCCCCCAAATTAGGTATACAACACCCATTCTGAGTCGCCAAATACATGGTATAGAAACACCTACAACTTTATTAATACAATTGTCGTGCAAAATACTACAACACATTAACTATGAGTTTAAATACAAATATTGTCATCTAGACAATATTCACACCCAAATAAGTCCTCATTACAATTATTGATATTCTATTTTAGAAAAATGGTGAGGACTACTAAAACAACTTTCTAGAACCATCATTCCATACCCCGACTAGAACTCACTACATTCTCGCCTCATGAGAAGAAAAATAGAACAAAAAGGAAAAGTGTGAGCTCAACTAGCCCAATAAAAAATATTATGACTAAGATAATATAGAACAAATTATCGTTAGTATTCAACAGAAAAAATCTGATAGAATATAATAGACAACTAGTTTCAGATCAATATTCACAGCGAAAATAATAATTCATAGAAGAGTTACGTAGAGAATGAAATCTACTATTATCTATGAATTTAAAAGTTCATCAATATTTTATCCCTGTAACATCAATCAATATACATCTTGAATCAAATATCCATCTTTGCACTACAGGCCAAAGATATTCATCAGTTGGTCATGTTCATCTCAACACCTGTACATCTTTGCACTACGGGCCAAATATATCATAAGAAAATCAACCAACTTTGCACTACAAGCCAAAAATATTCAGTAATATCATCATTTAGGACTGAGGATGTTGAAAAATATTTTAAAGAAAACGAATCCAGTGAAATAAAAGAGCAAATATTAAGGATTAAGTACTTTAAATGATCCAAGTTCAAAAATACTTCATAAATAACCATAGTGGAGTAAAATTCAAGAATGAAGACCAAAACATGGATACAATCAAAGCTAGTATCCATAATAGAATTTTTGGACAAAAAAAATGAAAATTTAATTTTTTGTGAATAGTGTTGTATTAAATGAATAATAATATCTTATCGTGAATAGTGTCAGATATCGTGAATAAGAACCCCAACACTAAAAGATAAGAATTTCACAAGAAAAATATTACCTATTCCGGCATAATAATATTGAAAGAAATAATATCATTTTTTTAAAAAATAATATCCCTTACCTCGAGACAAGATTTACTTACATTTGGAATCTCGGATATAGTCTTTGAAGGAAACTTGTATGCAGTATAAAGAACACTCAAAAACTCAAAATACTCAAAAGAATACGCTCGATAATATAGAGAGAGAAAATTTCAGTTTCTGGTGTGATTTTTAATTCTAACCTAAGCACCCTATTTTTAGGAAAATGCTTAAAACACCAAAGCAGAAAATTTAATAAAATATTAATATATATACATATATATATATATATATATATATATATATATATATATATATATAAATTTCCCCCACTTTTACTACTAACCGATTTCAAAGACTTTACATGCATGTTAGTGTAGCCCACAAAATAAAAAAAAAAACGTTTTATTAAAAAAAAATATTTAAAACTTTAAAAATCAATTATTCCGGAACTTCAATAATTCACAATAAATAGCCCTTTTATCAGAAAAATTTGAATCTTATGTCTATTTCATAGGAAATTCAATTCTCTACAACTTTGTAAGTTTAAGTTTTTCCAAATTCCAAGCAGAAGCTGACCGAAATCAACAAACGGACGATTTTACAGGCTATAATCAAATTTCATTCAAGAAATGGGCCCACAAACATGCTTAACATGTTTTAAACAATTTTTGTAACAAAAATACTCTTCCTCCTCATTTATTCATATATCACACATTCATTGTAAAATATCACCATTATTATATTATTATAATATAATAATATATTTAAATGAATTATTTTATCAGAAAAGATAAAATATCAATTTTCAGCAATTGTCACATTAAAATTTTTCTCCATTTATATCCACATAAAATGATTATTTTTCTTATCATATAAATCAATAATTAATTATTCACAGATAATATTACAGAATCACAAAATTGACAACCAGGCCATTCCCAGGAAAGAGGGGGCTTTTCAATAAGGATTTCTCTTTACTGGCGTGCAATTAGGTGACCAAACCTCTCCTTAGACATAACTTTATAGACATTGCCAATAATCCTATCTAATAATATTATTCAAATAATATGAATTATTGATCTGATAATGAAAAATACTGTGCTGTGACAATTATTGAAACAACAATAATATAAAATATCAACATAGCAATTATTGAATCAATAAAATATAATATTGAACAGTAATTTTTATAACAATTATTGAGTAGTGCCTTCTTACGTAAGAATCAATAATTGGTGCAATACCGTGTGCTACTGTGTTTTAACCACTAGGTATTCCAATAGTATTAACGGTAACAACTACGCCATTATTTATAAACAACTTATACTTGTCGTTTTCTTCATCCAATCGCTTTTCGTTATGGGTCCCACACAAGGCTGCACCGTCGTACGAATATTCCCCGACAGTAAGAATATTCCACGACCAAACGAATATTCCCCGACAACAATGAATATTTTATAACCACTTGCTTATTTGAAATATTTGCGCAATTTACCCATAACTAACCACATTAATAAAATCAACCCTTACTATTTCAAAATAATAAATAGAGGAATTTTAATTTCATTTAATAATAAGTTGGGGTCTTACATGCAGGATGAGATCACATCCGACAATGTGATATCCAAGCATTTTTTGTTTGACAGATTTGGCTCTGAGGATAGTTATACACGGCACTCTGGCGATTTCACCATGTCGGAGGATCATTGGCATTCAGCCAGAGTAGATGTACTGCTACTATGTGTATTATCGTATGTATACATGCCACGGTACATGGATGAGCTAGATATTGGCATTATCATGGCAGTAAGAGCTCTCAAGGAGGGTCACACCATTGTACCGATGATCATCGCAGAGACGTTGAGGTCAGCCACATATTGCAGCACTTACCCTGCATGGGTATTTACAGGCAGTTGGGTCATGTTGCAGCACTTACCCTGTGGTTTATGTAACAAGTTCAAGGATAAATTTTAAATATATATAATTTAATTTATCCAGGAATCAATAACGTCAAAATTTTCAACATGATACTGCTTTGTAGAGTAAAATTCAAAAATAATATTCTTGTACCCAAAATAATTTGGACATAAAAGAAATATATTTTTAGCGTGAATAGTACCCCGTGAATAGTACTCGAGAATAGTACCCCGTGAATAGTATCCCGACACAAAAAGTGTCCTGAATACCTGAGTTAATGATACTAGAGTGAATAGTAATCGGGTGAATAGTAACCGTGAATAGTACTCTGGCACGAAAAGTGCCCCGGATACCTGAGTGAATAATACTGGAGTGAATAGTAACCGGGTGAATAGTAACCCATGAATAATAACTCGTAAAAGAAAAATACCAAATAAAATGATATTCCATGACGAGTACAAAAGAAATGATATCTCATAAGAGTATAATAGAATATATGAAACTGCAAATGAATTTTCACCCGCCATGCGGTAATCCACGTAGACAGATCATTTCCACAATTTAATAAAGAATGAATACAAAAGATCATTCACCATGCATGCGATAGACCGCACAGACAGGTTATTCCAATAGAATAATAAAGAATGGAACCAGGTCATGTGTAATCCGCACAGACAGGATATTTCAACAGAATAATAAAAAATGGAACCAGGTCATGCGTAATCCGCACAGACATGATATTCCAACAAAATAATAAAGAACGAAACCAGGTCATGCGTAATCCACACAGACAGGATATTCCAACAGAATAATAAAGAATAGAACTAGGTCATGCGTAATTAGCACGATGGGATATTCAAATGAATAATAAAGAATCGGAACCGGTGTCATGCATAATCCGCAGACGGGATATTCCAAATGTAATAATAAAGAATGGAATAACAACAAAATTCACCGAGGCATGCGATAGATCAGCACAAACGAGGTTATTCAAATGTAATAATAAAGAATGGAATAACAGAAGATTTCACCATGTATGCGGTACTTCGCATAGTCATGTTATTCCAACATAATAATAAAGAATGGAATAACAACATGTGAATCAATAGCAATTAATTGCTCATTTATCCGGTTAATTACCCGATTGGTCAATATAACCTCCAAACATCAATTATTATCGAAATAAATGTCTATTTTCACTAACACTAATAATTCCAACATAATGGAACTATCAATTTCATCTTTAATCAACACGAACTTATTCATCATTAATATTATAATTCATAATATTTAACAACCAGGTCGTTCCCAGGAAAGGGGGGGCTTTCCGATAAGGATTTCTCCTTATTGGCGCGCAATTAGGCGACCAAACCTCTCCTTGACTGAACTTCTAGACATTGTCAATATTGCAAATAATAATATGAATAACTTTGCCGTCTCAATTATTGATTTAATAATATAACATATTATACAGATGATACTGCGTGACAATAATTTAATCAATAATATGAGAGATATATATGATCGGCAATTCTTGTAGAGTAATAATTGAGTATAACTGAGTGACTTTTCACGTAAGCATCAATAATCAATACCGTGTGCTACTATGCAACCACGCATATTACTGTACTTTTACTACTGGGTAGTTCAACAGTTTAAACGGTAACACTTTCGCCGTTATTTTTATAAAATGATAATTCTGTCGTTTTCTTACTACGACAATACATCCGTTGTGTGGTCCACCAATGATTGTGTCGTCGTACGAATATTCCATGTTAAAATGAATATTCCCCGACCAATCGAATATTATATAACAACTTGCTTACTTTGCAAAATTTATAAATATTACCCACAACTATAACATTATATCAAATCCACACCAAAATATTCAAAAAAAATATTTCGAGAAATTTAAATCTTTATTCATAAAATTTGGGGTCTCACAATCTCCCCTCCTTATGAAATTTTGCCCTCGAAATTTACGTACGTACCTGGTATGCCTAAGAGATGAGGATACCTTAACTTCATTTCAGATTCTAACTCTTGAGGTATAACCTTTGAGTGTTGAATACGATCTTTCTTATCCAAGATTTTAACACGTATCTCCTCATACGTTAAATTTTCGTCTATCTCGTCTAGTTCTAATTTAATAACGTGGTTCGGATCATCCACATATTTACGTTACATCCATACGTTAAAAAAACGTTATGAACACGCGACATACTTGGCGATAAGGCGAGTCTATAGGCTACAGTTCCTACTCGATAGATGTGACGCCCCCAAAATAATTATACATCACCCATCTTGAGTCACCAAATACATGGTACAAAATATAAATAAAAACTTAATTATACAATTGTCGTATAAAATACAACAAAACATAACTAAGAGTTTAAATAGGAATATTGCCTTCTAGACAATATCCACTCTCAAATAGAGTCCTCATTACATTTATTATTACACTATTTTACAGAATACCGAGGACTACTAATACACCATCTCGGACCATCACTCCGTTCCCCGACTAGTCCCGGCTACATTCTCATTTCCTGAAGAGAATAGTGAAAGAAAGGGTGAGCTCAACTAGCCCAATAAGAAATATTATGACTAAGATAATGCAGAATAAGTTATCATTAGCCGTCAACAATGTTAAACTAATAAAATACAATAGACATCAAGTTTAACTGCAGCGGAACAAGCAATCCATTAAAAGAGTCAAGTAGAGAATAAAATCTACTATCTTTTATGATTTAAAAGGTTTTCATAAATTTCTTTATCACTGAGACTCATCTTAATAAATAAACCACATCATCGAACATCCTTGCACTACGGGCCAAGGATATTCATTAAATCATCAATGGTTATGACTATGCCGAATAATTCCTGGTCATAATCATACCAAAAACTGTCCATCGATGCACTACAGGCCACTAAGGATTTTTACCACATCATTCGTCACATTACGGTCATGACTATCTTAGAATAATCCACAGTCATAATCACACCAAGTCCATATATGCACGTCGACCAAAAGATGACTTTTATCACAATATAAACATGAGAATGATGACAACGATATAAGCATTAATCAAACGAAAATAAGGATAAATATTAAAGACTTTAAATTTATCCAAATATTATCAATCACTTAATAAACTCATAATCTAATATTATTAATACTATAACAATATTTTAATCACTTCTTAAACTTATAAACAATTTATTTCAATTGTTTACACTTTACCAAATAATGCATTTAATCATTTAAAAATGCCATACTCATAAGATTTCATCACCAATGATCAAATCCCTTATCAAAAATCTGCATATACCCTATATAGGATTCCCAAGCCATAAAATCCTATTTACCAAATTTGTTACTTCAAATAACATATTTAATTCATTTACCCATAACGAGTTCATTTTCATGAAAAATACCAAATCAGTCCAAAAAATATTTCTTTTCTGGGATTTAACAGAATATAGTCCTATATTGAACATATATTTATCTCAAAATTTTTAAAATTCATTTACTATTTTTCAAAAATAAATTTCTAATTAATTCCTTAAGAAATTAGCTACCTCAAGTTTAACTCCAGAAATTCCCAAATCTTGGCAGGATCTTACACATGTTAACATGAGCTTCCAGTTTAAATTTCATGGTCATTAAAGTTATAGAACTCCGATTATAGTATTTTTTGTCGAAAAAACCTAAATATTGAAATGGTCATAATATGCTCATTTTAAGTCGGAATAAGCTCATTTTTGGACAGGAGGTACTTTATACGATATATTTCCATGTCCCAAAAGGCCAGAGTTTTTCTCACAAATTAAGTTGCCGAAAATGCCCTTTTAAATTTCTGGGCAATAGCTTTTTGGAAAATTTTAGTTTTTGACTCCTTTGCAAAAATCAGTCCACACGAAAATCTACAACACCTTTTCCAATGATTCCACTTGGATAAGTTAGAAAACTCATAGATCTAACTCTTGAACTTGACCACACTCAAAAATTTGAAATATAATAGGAGATATGGTCAATTGAATTTTATGTTCCATTTTCACCAAAATCTGATTTTCAACCCTTTATGATATCTAAGAAACTTTCATGTTTTCACATAATAACCAACATAACTTATCATAACACTTACTAGTACTACATATACCCATGATTTTCATCAGTCCAATGATTTTATTATGACTTTCATCATAATCAACAGTCCAATGCTTATATTATGACTATCATCATAATCTACGTAAACAGATCATATCCACAATTTAATAAGAAATGAATATAAAGGATCATTCGCCATGCATGTGGTAATCCACATATACAGGTTATTTTAACAAAATAATAAAGAATGGAATAATAGAAGAATTCACCATGCATGAGATAGACCGCACAGACAGGTTATTCTCAACAGAATAATAAGGAATGGAATAACAGAAGAATTTCACAAAGTATAGGGTAGTCCCCGTATACAGGTTATTCCAACAAAATAATAAAGAATGGAATAACAGAAGTTCTCTTCATGAATACGAAAGAAATAATACCTCTTACGGTACAATAAATAATATCCCTTACATTATAAAGAAGAGTACTCCGACGGGTAGGGCGGGGATATACTTGAAGAAAACTTGCACTACGCTCAAAGCTTTCTTAAAATCTAAAGAAATACACTCAAGATTATATAAGAAGAATTCTCTCTATAGTTTCTCTCTCTAGAGTTTTAGTGAATTCGTAAGAAATAATGAAGGAATGACCTTCTGTTTATAGGAGAATGGATTGAATAATAACTAATTCATGAACGGTCCAGATTGATTTAATAAAATATTCTAATAAAACAAATTTTTTTAAAATAAAATAAAATATATTCTATTTATATTCTAATAAAACGAATAACTTTATAAAAGTATTTTATTTTATATAAAAAGATTTTACTATACAAATACTATGTAGGCACTATGCAAACACTATGCATAATAATATATAATATATTCTAATTATTGTCTAATAAAACAAATAACGTTATAAAAGTATTACATTTTTTATATAAAAGATTTTACTATGCAAAATACTATGCATAATAAAATATAATATATTCTAATTATCGCCTAATAAAACAAATAACTTTATAAAAGTATTACATTTTATATAAAAAGCTTTTCCGCTTTTATTACATTAATAATACTAATAAAATAAACTTCATCATCATTTTATAATTCACACTATTAATCGACTGTGTCGTTCCCAGGAAAGAGAGGACTTTCCAATAAGGATTTCTCCCTATTGGTGCGCAATTAGGTGACCAAACCTCTCCTTGGAAAAACTTCTAGACATCGTTAATATTGCAAATAATAATGTTAATAACTTCGTCGTCTCAATTATTGATTTAATAATATATAAAATATTGACAATAATTGAATCAAATAATGTGAGATACTATGCAGCAATTACTGTAGCAATAATTGAACAAAATTGTGACTTCTCACGTAAGCATCAATAATCATTACCGTGTGCTACTATGCAACCACGCGTATTACTGTACTTTTACTACCGAGTAGTTCAACAGTATTAATGGTAAAACTTCCGCCATTATTTTAAATAAAATATTTTTTTATCGTTTTCTCGATCAAATGATAATTCCGTTAGGGTCCACCAATGATTGTACCTTCGTACGGATATTCCTCGACAAAAAGAATATTTCCCGACTAATCGAATATTATATAACAACTTGCATACTTTACAAAATTTATAAATATTAACCACAACTATCACATTATTTTAAATCCACACCATATTAAAAAAATATTTCGAGAAATTTAAATCTTTATTTGTAAAATTTGGGATTTTACAATATCCCCTCCTTATGAAATTTCGCCCTCGAAATTTACGTATGTACCTGATATGCCGAACAGATGAGGATACCTCGTCAGATTTCTAAATAACCTTTTACGGTATAATATGTTCTTTCTTATCCAAGCTTTTAACAGGTATTTCCTCATACGTTAAATCTTCCGCTATCTTGTTCGGTTCTAAATCAATAATGTGGTTCGATTCGTCCACATATTTACGTAACATCGTTACGTGATAAACGTTATGAACACGCAACATATTTGACGGTAAAACGAGTCTATAGGCCATAGTTCCTACATGCTCAAGGATTTGAAATGGGCCAATAAAATCGAGGGTTGAGATTTCCTCTCTTCATCGACTCTTACTTCTAGAATAACGCCCTCTTGAACCTTCTTCTTCACATTCATCAGCTTCGGGTCTGTAGCTTGAGCGACTTTTAACTTTATCGATTAAAGTCGATTTTACTCGTATATTCGTTATCTTCACGTGGGTCCCTAGAGTATTTAACTCTATCTGCATCATTTGTAAGTTATACGAAATGGGTCTTCGTGTTAACAACATCACACTCGTAAATGCATACGATCCTTTACTCAACGCGTCAGCTAACACGTTCGATTTTCCCATGATGATATTGAATGGTACGGTCGCAATCTTCAACAGCTCGAGCAAACGTCTTTGGTACATTACACATTCGTTTTGGGTGAAGAAAATATTTGAGGGTTGAAGAAATGGGTTTTGTACTGGGGTCAATAAAAAATTCGATTTCACGCTCTTGGGTAGGCTAAGAAGTCTTCAAGAATACATCAGGAAATTTATTAACAATAGAAATATCATTCAAAACTGTGACTCTCATCCAAGACTTGGATAGCACATGTAATGAAGGTTTCTACTAATGAAGTTTCAATCGATAAGTCAAAGTCTAACTTCTCTAGAGTTAAATTTAAACGTTGAGCGCAAGAAAGAGATAAAATAATGGGTAGAACTGGTATCTAATAAGGTATAGACTTCGTAAAAATTTATAATTAACTAACTCGTGCTAATTTCGTTCGGGTTACTCGCTTTTTGAGAAGTCACGGAAAACGCTATTCCTGAAACCACTGACTTTGTTTTGTCTGTATCCGCCTTTGGTGCCACCGTCCCAGCTGGACTTGACTTTGGTGCACGACAAAATCTAGGTGACCTTCTTTTCCGCGACTAAGACATACCTTGCTTTCTTTTCAGATTATACCTTCCCGATTATTTCCTCTCTATCATGATTTTCCCATTTCTCATCTCTTGTATTTCAGTTATCATTCTAGAATACCTCTTCAAAACAAAGGTTAATTGACATGTCACATATTATCCCTATACTCTGACCGACCAATTAAATACCAAATAAACTTAGGTAGGTCATACTAGCGAAGGAATTCCCCGTCTCTCTCCTCCTAGTTCTTGTCTCACATCTCAGCTAGGGATCATATCCCTAAGCTTTGATACCAACTGTGACGCCCCCAAAAATTGGTATACATCACCCATCTTGAGTCGCCAAATACATGGTACAAAATACAAATAAAAACTGAATTATACAACTGTCGTGTAAAATACGACAAAACATAACTGAGAGTTTAAACAAGAATATTGCCTTCTAGACAATATCCACTCTCAAATAGAGTCCTCATTATATTTTTTATCACACTATTTTACAGAATAGTGAGGACTACTAATACACCATCTCAGAACATCACTTCGTTCCCCGACTAGTCCCGGCTAAGTTCTCATTTCCTAAAGAGAATAATGAAAGAAAGGGTGAGCTCAACTAGCCCGGTAAGAAATATTATGACTAAGATAATGCAGAATAAGTTATCATTAGCCTTCAACAATGTTAAATTGATAAAATACAATAGACATCAAGTTTAACAGCAGCGGAACAAGTAATCCATTAAAAGAGTCAAGTAGAGAATAAAATCTACTATCTTTTATGAATTAAAAGGTTTTCATAAATTTCTTTATCACTGAGACTCATCTTAATAAATAAACCACATCATCGAATCATCCCTGCACTACGGGCCAAGGATATTCATTAAATCATCAATGGTCATGACTATATCGAATAATCCCTAGTCATAATCATACCAAAAACTGTCCATCAATGCACTACAGGCCATTGAGGATTTTTACCACATCATTCGTCACATTACGGTCATGACTATACCGAATAATCCTTGATCATAATCACACCAAGTCCATCTATGCACGTAAGCCAAAGATGACTTTTATCACAATATAAACATGAGAATGATGACAACGATATAAGCATTAATCAAACGAAAACAAGGATAAATATTAAAGACTTTAAATTTATCCAAATATTATCAGTCACTTAATAAACTCATAATCTAATATTATTAATATTATAACAATATTTTAATCACTTCTTAAACTTATAAACAATTTATTTCAATTGTTTACACTTTACCAAATAATGCATTTAATCATTCAAAAATATCATACTCATAAGATTTCATCACCAATGATCAAATTCCTTATTAAAAATCTGCATATACCCTATATAGGATTCCCAAGCCATAAAATCATATTTACCAATTTTGTTACTTCATATAACATATTTAATTCATTTACTCATAATTAGTTCATTTTCATGAAAAATACCAAATCAGTCCCAAAAATATTTCTTTTCTGGGATTTAACAGAATTTAGTCCTATATTGAACATATATTTTTCTCGAAATTTTTAAAATTCATTTACTATTTTTCAAAAATTAATTTCTAATTAATTCCTTAAAAAATTAGCTACCTCAAGTTTAACTCCAGAAATTCCTAAATCTTGGCAGGATCTTACACATGTTAACATGAGCTTCCAGTTTAAATTTCATGGTCATCGGAGTTATAAAACTCCGATTATAGTATTTTTTGTCGGAAAAACCTAAATATTGAAATGGTCATAACTTGCTCATTTTAAGTCGGAATGAGTTCATTTTTGGACAGGAGGTACTTTATACCATATATTTCCATGTCCCAAAAGGCCGGAATTTTTCTCACAATTTAAGTGGCCAAAAATTCCCTTTAAAATTTCTAGGCAGTAGCTTTTTGGAAATTTTCAGTTTTTGACTCCTTTGCTAAAATCAGTCCACACAAAAATCTACAACACCTTTTCCAGTGATTCAACTTGGATAAGTTAGAAAACTCATAGATCTAACTCTAGAATTTGACCACACTCAAAAATTTGAAATATAATAGGAGATATGGTCAATTGAATTTCATGTTCTATTTTCACCAAAATCTAATTTTCAATCCTTTGTGATTTCTAAGAAACTTTCATGTTTTCACATAATAACCAACATAACTTATCATAACACTTACTAATACTACATATACCCATGATTTTCAACAGTCCAATGCTTTTATTATGAATTTCATCATAATCAAAAGTCCAATGCTTATATTATGACTTTGATCATAATCCACGTAAATAGATCATTTCCATAATTTAATAAGAAATAAAAACAAAGGATCATTCACCATGCATGTGGTAATCCACATATACAGGTTATTCCAATAGAATAATAAAGAATGGAATAACAGAAGAATTCACCATGCATACGATAGATCAAGACTGACGGGTTATTCTCAATGTAATAATAAAGAATCGAAACTAGGTCAAAGCGTAATTACAAGACAAGCGGTGATATTCCAAATGAATAATAAATAATGGAATAACAACGAGTTCACCATGCATGCGATAGATCATGCAGATAGGTTATTCTAACGAATAATAAATAATGGAACCGAGTAATGTGTAAACGCGCGACGCATGGATATTACAGCGGAATAATAAGGAATGGAATAACGGAAGAATTTCACCAAGTATAGGGTAGTCCCGTGATCAAAGTTATTCCAACAAAATAATAAAGAATGGAATAACGAAGTTCTCTTCATGAATACGAAAGAAATAATACCTCTTACAATCTGACAAATAATATCCCTTACCTTATAAAGAAGAGTACTCACTACCAGGTAAGGCGGAGATATACTTGAAGAAAACTTGCACTACTGCTTCAAAGCTTTCTTAAACTCTAAAGAAATACACTCAAGATTATAGAAGAAGAATTCTCTCTACAGTTTCTCTCTTTAGAGTTTCAGTGAATTTGTAAGAAATAATGAAGGAATGAGCTTCTATTTATCGGAGAATGGATTGAATAGTAACTAATTCATGAACTGACTATCTCCATTGATGCACTTTTAAACTGGACGGTCTGCATTGATTTAATAAAATATTCTAATAAAACAAAATCTTTTAAAATAAAATATAATATATTCTATTTATAATCTAATAAAACGAATAACTTTATAAAAGTACTCTATTTTATATAAAAAGATTTTACTATGCAAACACTATGCGAGCACTATGCAAATACTATGCATAATAAAATATAATATATTCTAATTATTGTCTAATAAAACAAATAACTTTATAAAAGTATTACATTTTATATAAAAAGAATTTACTATCGTAGTAAAATATAATATATTCTAATTATTGTCTAATAAAACAAATAACTTTATAAAAGTATTCTGTTTTATATAAAAAGCTTTTCTGTTTTATTACATTAATAATACTAATAAAACAAACTTCATCATCATTTTTATAATTCACACTATTAATCGACTGTGTCGTTCCTGGAAAGAGGGGGCTTTCCAATAAGAATTTCTCCCTATTGGCGCGCAATTAGGTGACCAAACCTCTCCTTGGCAGAACTTTTAGACATCGTTAATATTTTAAATAATAATATTAATAACTTTGTCGTCTCAATTATTGATTTAATAAAATATAAAATATTGAGAATAATTAAATCAAATAACGTGAGATACTATACATCAATTACTGTAGCAATAATTGAACAAAACTGAGTGACTTCTCACGTAAGCATCAATAATCAATACCGTGTGCTACTATGCTACCACGCGTATTATTGTACTTTTACTACCGAGTAGTTCAACAGTATTAACGGTAAAACTTCTGCCATTATTTTCAATAAAATATTTTTGTCGTTTTCTCAATCCGATAATAATTCCGTTGTGGGGTCCACCAATGATTGTACCATCGTACGAATATTTCCCGACAAAAAGAATATTTCCCGACCAATCGAATATTATATAACAACCTGCATACTTTGAAAAATTTATAAATATTAACCACAACTATAACATTATATTAAATCCACATTATAAGAAAAAAAAAATATTTCAATAAATTTAAATCTTTATTCGTACAATTTGGGATTTTAAAATCGAGGATTTCAAATGGGCGAATTAAATCGAGGGTTGAGATTTCCTCTATTCATCGATTCTTGCTTCTAGAATAACGCCCACTTAAACCTTCTTCTTCACATTCATTAGCTCTGAGCATGTAGCTTGCACGACTTTAACTTTATCGATTAAAGTTGATTCTACTCGTATATTTGATATCACCACGTGGGTCCTTAGATTCTTTAACTCTATCTTCATCATTTGTAAGTTATACATAATGGGTTTTTGTGTTAGCAACATTGCACTCGTAAACGCATACGATCTTCTACTCAACGCGTCACCTATAATATTCGCTCTTCCACGATGATATGAAATGGTATAGTCGCAATCTTCAACAGCTCGAGCCAACGTCTTTGGCGCATTATACGTTTATTTTGGTTGAAGAAATATTTGAGGGTTTTAGAAATGGGTTTTGTACTGGGTTCAATACAAAATTCGATTTCACGCTCTAGGGGTAGGCCAGGAAGTCTTCAGAGAATACGTCAGGAAATTTATTAACAATAGAAATGTCATTCAAAACTGTGACTCTCATCCAAGACTTGGATAACACGTCACATTGATACCTATCAACTTGCCATTGTCATTCACAGCGTCCCCTATGGAAATTCGGCTTCTGTGTATTCCAAGACTTTAAAGTCACCAGCGAAAGGCTCAGGGCTCTTTACTTATGGCTTGATATGACAATGATTGACTTTAGTGGTCTGGTTGCTTAAATTCACATAACAGGTTGGTTAGGAATATGAAAGGTAACAACCTTACGAAAATAATCAATTTTGGCATGATGAGTAGTTAACCGATCGATTCCTAAAATCACATCAAGGGCAAGTATTTTCAAAGAGATAAGATCGACAGGTAACGTGAAGGTGTCAATTTGAATCAACAAGATTTATAAATAGTGGAGGTAACGAAGGTTTCTTCTAATGAAGTTTCAACTGATAAGTCAAAGTCTAACTTCTCTGGGGTCAAATTTAAACGTTTAGCGTAAGCAAGAGAGATAAAAGATTGGGTAGAACCGGTATCTAATAAGGTATAAAATTCGCAAAAATTTATAATTAACTAACCCGTGATAACTTCGTTTGGATTACTCGCTTTTTGAGAAGTCATGAAAAACGTTCTTCCTGAAACCACCGACTTTATTTTGTCTGTATCCGCCTTTGGTGCCACCGTCCCAACTGGACTTGATTTCGCTACATGATAAAATCGAGCTATGTGACCGTCTTTTCTACAACTAAAACATACCTTGGAAGGCTGTGAATAGTTTGGACTTATGTGTCCCTCCTTTCCGCATCTGTAGCATCTAACTAGCGGTCGTTCTCCACCCCTAGAATTTGTTGTTGGTGTTGGTACTACTGCCAACGTCTTCCCATCATTGTTAAATCTTCTCTTCTTGAATTTTCCACTTCTATTATCTTGGCCATGATTACCACTGAAGTGGTTACCATTCTTAGCATGATAATTTCCTCCACGATGGTTATCATTGTTCTGATGGCCGTTGCCACCGGTACGATTATTATCGTGTTGCTGGTCATTACCTTTTGGTTATGCTGACTCATTATCGCGCTCCAATAACTGAGCCGTATTCACAACATCTAACTATAAACAATGTTTGTGAGAAAATGAGGTATTGACGTATATCAGGTTTCAAACCTCTTAGAAACATTCACGTCATTCGCTCCTCATTATCGACCAAATGGGATGCAAATCGGGATAACTCGGCAAACTTAGCCTCGTACTGCGACACAGTCATATTATTTTACTCCATTACTTATCTCAACATTTTTCGATGCCATTCTCAAACACTGTCACAAAACAATTGTTAATTGACACGTCACATATTATCCCTATACTATGACCGACCAATTAAATACCAAATAAACTTAGGTAGGTCATACTAGCAGAGGAATTCCCTATCTCTCCCCTCCTAGTTCTTGTCTCACAGCTCAGCCAGGGATCATATCCCTAAGCTTTGATACCAACTGTGGCACCCCCAAAACAGGTATACATCACTTATCTTGAGTCGCCAAATACATGGTACAGAATACAAATAAAAATTTAATTATACAATTGTCGTGTAAAATACGACAAAACATAAGCTGAGAGTTTTAACACGAATATTGTCTTCTAGACAATACCCACACTCAATGGAGTCCTCATTAGATTTATTATCACATTATTCCGTAGAATAGTGAGGACTACTAAAGCCATTTATACTGGACCATCACTCCATTCCCCAACTCGTCCCAGCTATATTCTCATTTCCTGAAGAGAACAATGAAAGAAAGGGTGAGCTCAACTAGCCCAGTAAGAAATATTATGACTAAGCTAATGCAGAATAAATTATCCTTAGCCTTCAACAGTATAACAACTGATAGAATACAATCGACAACAAGTTTTAGATCAACAACTGCAGCGGAAATAAGCAATCCATTAGAAGAGTCAAGTAGAGCATAAAATCTACTATCTTTTATGATTTAAAAAGTTTTTCATCAACTTTATCGTTAAGACACATCTTAATAAATAAAATCGAATCATCCCTGCACCACGACCAAGGATATTAATGTAATCATCAATGGTCATGATTATACCGATTAATCCATGATCATAATCATACCAACAACTGTCCATCAATGAACTACAGGCCAATGAGGACTTGTACCACATCATTCGTCACATTACGGTCATGATTCTACCGAATAATTCCTGGTCATAATCATACCAAATCCATCTATGCACATAACCCAAAGATGACTTTCATCACAATATAAGCATGATGATGATTATAATTTAATTTATCCAGGAATCAATAACGTCAAAATTGTCAACATCATACTGCTTTGTAGAGTAAAATTCAAGAATAATATTCTTGTACCAAAAATAATTCGGACAGAAAAGAAATATATTTTTTGGGTGAATAGTACCCTATAAATAGTACTTCACGAATAGTACCCCGTGAATAGTACCCCGAAACAAAAAGTGTCCCGAATACCAGAGTTAATGATACTAGATTGAATAGTAATCAGATGAATAGTAACCTGTGAATAGTGACTCGTGAATAGTATTCCAACACAAAAAGTGCCCCGAATACCCGAGTGATAATACTAGAGCTAATAGTAACTAGGTGAATAGTAACTCATGAATAGTAACTCGTAAAAGAAAAATACCAAATAAAATGATATTCCATGACGAGTACAAAAGAAATGATATCTCATACGAGTATAATAGAATATACGAAACAACAAATGGATTTTCACCCGCCATGCGGTAATCCACATAGACAGATCATTTCCACAATTTAATAAAGAATGAATACAAAATATCATTCACCATGCATGCGATAGACCGCACAGACAGGTTATTCCAACAGAATAATAAAGAATGGAACCAGGTCATGCGTAATCCGCACAGACAGAATATTCTAACAGAATAATAAAGAATGGAACCAGGTCATGCGTAATCCGCATAGACAGAATATTCCAACAGAATAATAAAGAACGGAACCAAGTCATGCGTAATTCCCACATACAGGATATTCCAATAGAATAATAAAAAATGGAACCAGGTCATGCGTACTCCGCACAGACAAGATATTCCAACAGAATAATGAAGAACGGAACCAGGTCATGCGTAATCCGCACAAACAGGATATTCCAACAAAATAATAAAGAATGGAATAACAACAGAATTCACCAGGCATGCGATAGACCGCACTGACAGGTTATTCCAATAGAATAATAAAGAATAGAATAACAGAAGAATTTCACCATATATGCGGTACTTCGTATAGACAGGTTATTCCAACATAATAATAAAGAATGGAATAACAACCCTTTTAAAGAAAATAAGTCTCTTCATGAATACGAAAGAATAATACCCCTTACTATAATAATAATATCCCTTACCTTAGAAGAAAACTGGATACTAGAATAGTAAGGTAGCATACTACTCTTCTTCTTTCTCTCTATAATTTCTCTCTATAATAATTGCTCTTGTGAGACTTAGTGAATTGGTGAAAAATAATGAAGGAATAATCTTCTATTTATAGGGAAATATAGTTTCCATGATTGCACATTTTGGGGCTCAAAATATTACAGTATAATACCTTCATCTTTTCATTTATTTTTAATTTAGTCATGCAAGTATTATCAAACTTGCACCACCTCCCCTAATAGTAAATCATGTGAATCAATAGTAAATCACGTGATTCAATAGTTATAAACATGTGAAAAAATTAATTATAGTATAATACCTTCATCTATACCTCCATTTTTAACTTAGTCATGTAAGTATTATCAATCTTGCACCAACACCCCTAATAGTAAATGAATGTGAATCAATAGCAATTAATTGCTCATTTATCCGGTTAATTACTCGATCGGTCAATATAACCTCCAGACATCAATTATTATCGAAATAAATGTCGATTTTCACTAACACTAATAATTCCAACATAATGGAACTATCAATTTCATCTTTAATCAACACGAACTTATTCATCATTAATATTATAATTCACAATATTTAATAACCAGGTCGTTCCCAGGAAAAAGGGGACTTTCTGATAAGGATTTCTCCTTATTGGCGCGCAATTAGGTGACCAAACCTCTCCTTGAAAAAACTTCTAGACATTGTCAATATTGCAAATAATAATATGAATAACTTTGTCGTCTCAATTAATGATTTAATAATATAACATATTATACATATGATACTGTGACAATAATTGAATCAATAATATGAGAGATATATATGATGCAACAATTACTGTAGCAATAATTGAGTATAATTGAGTGACTTTCCACGTAAGCATCACTAATCAATACCGTGTGCTACTATGCAACCACGCGTATTACTGCACTTTTACTACCGGGTAGTTCAACAGTTTTAACGGTAACACTTTCGCCGTTATTTTTATAAAATGATAATTCTGTCGTTTTCTTACTACGACAATACATCCGTTGTGGGGTCCACCAATGATTGTGTCATCGTATGAATATTCCCTGTTAAAATGAATATTCCCCGACCAATTGAATATTATATAACAACTTGCTTACTTTGCAAAATTTATAAATATTACCCACAACTATAATATTATATCAAATCCACACCATAATAATCAAAAAAAATATTTCGAGAAATTTAAATCTTTATTCATAAAATTTGGGGTCTCACAGTATACATACAGATCCGTGGATAGACTTGTATTTTCCTGCATAGACTAGCTTAGCCATTTTGTCATGTACAACACATATTGTATATATCAAACAGTATTATATATGGCAGGGTGATATATTTTGATTCACTTCCCTTTCAGTTGTTGATAAGTGGATTTTGTATCCACGATTTAGTTTTTAATTCAATCTTATTCGTTGTTAAATCCTTGATTTTATGTTTTATTTTAACTTATTTATTGTTATTTTATGTGTAGGTGGGTTGGTGTTGCAAGTGATTAAGAAGGGAGGCATTTTGGGCAAAATCTTAGCAAGTAATGGAGATTAAAGAAGTCAAAAGTCAAAAGGCTACCCCGCCAAGGCGGGGGGTCTTCAATTTAGTTTGTAGTAGCCTAGCCCGTAGGAGCGGGCCATTTACATGTATATACCCTCGCTCTAAAGGTGGGGTGAAGTCTTGAGTGCAAATCACATCTCTAATGTGATGCCAACACTGTTGAGACTTGAGTTTTAGTAATTGCATGGTATTGGGACTCTAAAGTAGAGAGGATTGCATTAAGATTTTGGTTGTAAACATATAAATACATAAAAAACAACAAGATTAAGGCATGCAGAGCAATTAACAGAGATTTTTACAGATTTTCATATCAGGCTTTGGAGTGAAGATTTTGAAGAAACTTTCGTATTAATTGCGGATTAAGGCTAAAGTGAAGGGTGTTCTGAATTATTTTATTTCTCTAGTCTTATATTTGTAATTGAAAGGATGATATCTTTAATTTATTTAGTTATTATTTCATTGATGATGAACTAATTTACTTTTTAGGCTTATGACGGATCTTTAAGTGAAACGATGATTATGTAACTTTGATTTCCAGTTTAATAAGCTATTATCCAATTTATCTATTTTAATTTAAGCTTGAATTTATGAATTGCCTGATCAACAGTTCTTTGTGGACTTGTATGAATTCGAGAGAGGAAGTACGAGTCTATACTTAATTAATATAACATGTGTTCTTGAATTTTGTGAATAAACAAAATCTTGATGAATGTTAAGGTAGAGATATGCTTGACATCGCATGTAATCAGATAAAGGGCTTAAGCTTAAACATTCTTTAATTATAATTCACATAGAGATATAGTGAGTTAGTTAATTAAGGTGTTTAACTTGTTTCTATCTAAATTGTGGATTGGAGTTAATATGGTATTAGTACATCGAGAGGTGGCTAATGCTACATTCGTGTTCCTGATTAATAAACTGGGATAGTGAATTAAACTGGATTAAAGGTGTAAAAATTAGAGGGAAGCTTAGGTCAAAGTCGTAAGCCTAATTCTCCAATAATTATTTAAAATTTTAGTTTTTAATACTTGTGATTGTTTTGTGATCGTAGTATTTTTCATAATTTAGTTTTAATCATTTTAATCATCAATTTAAATAGTTTAATAAAATTAGGATTAATAAGAAACTGATAATTGTGAGGTTATAATTCTTACTAAATTTCTCTGTGGGAACGATACTCTACTTACTATTATATTACTTGTTGACCACGTATACTTGCGTGTTATGCGTAATTAGATTTTACCCAACAAGTTTTTGGCGCCGTTGTCGGGGATAATTTTAATATAGATTTTAATATTTTACGATATCAGTTTAATTAGTCTAGTTTTACTTAAACATTTTTATTTTCGTTTTGTTCGTCTTATTTCAGGTTTTTTAAGTTGGTTTATGCAAACGCGATCAAAAAATTTAGACTTGTTTCCTTTTGAGGACGATATTGAGAAACACTTTCAAAGGCTAAGTAAGTGGATCAAGGAAACAAGGGAAGACTTCGCAAACTCTGAAAAAGTAGAAGCAATAGTTGTCGAATATCAGAAACCGTTGAGAGACTTTGCTACACCCAAGGTGACTGAGCTACATTCGAGTATCACCAAGCCTGCTATAGCTGCGAACACATTTAAAATCAAGCCTGGGACGATTTAAATGATTCAAAATTCGGTTCAGTTTGGGGGATTGGAAAATGATGATCCAAATGAACATTTAGTCAGCTTTCTGGAGATTTGGGACACTTTCAAGTATAATGGGGTGTCGAATAACGCGGTAAGGCTTTGCTTGTTCCCATTCACCTTACGGGACAAGGCGAATAGTTGGTTACACTCTCTACTGCCGGGATCGATAACTACATGGGAAGACCTTGCTCAGAAGTTTCTTGTAAAATTTTTCCCACCATCGAAAACTGCAAAAATGAGGAATGAGATAACTATGTTTGAACAACAACATGGGGAATCACTGTATGAGGCATGTGAAAGATATAAAGAATTTCTCAGAAAACGCCCGCATCACGGATTGCCTAAGTGGTTGCAAATGAATACTTTTTATAATGGACTTCATGGGAGTCTCAGGACCAGTATTGATGCAGCTTCGGGTGGAGCATTTATAGCAAAGAGTTACGAGGAGGCTTACGATTTAATTAAGACAATGGCAGCTAATAACTACCAATGGCCCACGGCAAGAGCAACACAGATGAAGGCAGCTGGGGTGTTAGAAGTAGATGGAGTGACGAAAATACAAGCACATATTTCAGCACTCTCAAAGAAGTTAAATGCCATGTCAGGGGTACAGGCACAGCAGGTTGCAGTTATTTATGAATTGTGCGCGGGTGAACATCCTATAGATTAATGTGCAATCAACCCAGTGTCAGTGCAATTTGTGGGTAGCTACAACAAGATTCCACAGAACATGTACGAGAATATATACAATCAGGGGAATAAGAATCATCATAACTTTTTGTGGAGTAATAATCAGCATCAGCAAGCTCCATGACCATCATATCCCCCATGATTTCAGAATCATCAACAACCAGTTCAGCATCAAGAGAGGAAATTAAATTTAGAGGAGTTGTTGTCAAAGTATATAACAAACAATGAGGCAGCGATGAAAAACAAAGCAATGATCATCAAGAATCTAAAAAATCAGATGGGACAAATTGCCTTAGCATTAAATAATAGGCCGCAAGGGACTCTACCGAGTGACACCGAAAGAAATCCAAAGGGAAATCACGAGCAGTGTTAGGCAATAACTTTGGGAACTGGAAAACCTCTAGATGGGAAAAGTGAAAAAAATTCAGCTAGAACGGATGACAAAGTTGATGAGAACAAAGTGGTTGAAGAAAAACAGGGTGAGGATAAGCAAATTGAGAAAACAAAGTTAGATGACAAGCCAGTTGTGTATCCTCCACCGCCGTTTTAGCAGTGAGTCTAAAAGAAAAAATTAGATAAGCAGTTTGTGAAATTTTTGCAAGTTTTTAAGAAACTTCAGATTAACATCCCGTTTGCAGAAGCCCTGGACCAGATGCCAAGTTATGCAAAATTCATGAAAGGTATTCTGTCCAGGAAAAAGAAGTTGGAAGATTTCGAAACAATGGAATTAACAGAGGAGTGTAGTGCGGTTTTACAGCGAAAGTTGCCACCAAACTTGAAAGATCCATGGAGTTTCACCATTCTGTACACAGTTGAGAACATGGCATTCAGTAAGTGTTTATGTGATTTGGGGCGAGTGTGAACCTTATGATGTTATCAGTTTATACAGAATTGGGTTTGCCAGCTCCAAAGCTTACGAACATCTCATTATAGTTCTCGGATAGGTCAGTCATATACCTGAGAGGCATTGTAGAGGATATAATGGTCAAGGTTGACAAGTTTATATTCCCCGCAGATTTCATAATTCTGGATTTTGAGGAAGATAAGAACATCCCAATTATCCTAGGGAGACCTTTCTTGGCAACGGGTAGGACACTCATCGACGTACAAAAAGGTGAACTAACTATGAGGGTTCAAGATCAAGAAGTAAAGTTTAACGTTTTTAAGGCCATGAAATTCCCTACGGATGAAGAAGAGTGTTTCAGGATGGATATCATTGACCAGATAATCAGCGAAGACATGGGTAAAAGTTTGGGTAACGATCCATTAGAAACGACACTAGTGGGAGATGAAGAGTTCGATGATCCAGAATTTGTGGATTACTTGCAGATGCTAAACTCCTTGCCACGAGTTAGTAGATTTAAAACACCATTTGAACCATTACACTCAGAGGAAAGATCCACAACCAGAATGAAACCATCATTGGAGGAGCCACCTTCTCTTGAGCTAAAGCCACTACCTAGACACCTCAAATATGCATATTTAGGCAATTCAAATTCTTTACCTGTTATTATTTTTGCTGCACTTAACGAATTGCAGGAAGAAAAGTTGTTGAGAGTGCTTAGAGATCATAAATAGTCTATAGGATGGATAATTACGGGAATCAGCCCATTCTTTTGCATGCACAAAATTTTGATGGAAGATGATACAAAACCGACAGTGGAGCAACAAAGACGGCTCAACCCAATCATGAAAGAAGTAGTGAAGAAGGAAATATTGAAATGGTTGGATGAAGGTATCATCTATCAAATTTCTAATAGTAAGTGGGCCAGTCTGTTCAATGTGTACCGAAAAAGGGAGGAATGACTGTGGTACAAAATGATGACAATGAGCTAATCCCGACAAGGACAGTGACTGGCTGGAGGGTTTACATGGATTACAAGAAGTTGAATAAGGTGACACGCAAATATCACTTTCCTTTGCCCTTTATCGATCAAATGTTGGACAGATTAGCGGGACACGAGTACTACTGCTTATTGGATGGATATTCAGGATATAATCAGATCGTCATTGCCTCTAAAGATCAAGAGAAGACTACTTTCACATGTCCTTACGACACATTCGCATTCAGAGGAATGTCGTTCGGTTTGTGTAATGCACTGACAATCTTCCAACGGTGTATGATGGCCATTTTCTCAAACATGGTGGAGAAAAACGTGGAAGTCTTCATGGATGACTTTTCTGTTTATGGAGACAATTTTGATGCTTGTTTGGAGAATTTGGTGTTGGTGCTAAAGAGATGCGAAAAAATAAATCTGGTACTTAACTAGGAAAATTGCCACTTCATGGTTAAGAAAGGCATAATTTTGGGTCACAAGGTTTCAGCAAAAGGATTAGAGGTTGATAAGGCAAAGCTGGAAATGATTGAAAAACTTCCTCCACCAAGTTCAGTTAAGGGAATTCGAAGTTTCTTGGGACATGCTGGATTTTACAAACGATTTATAAAAGACTTTTCTAAAATTGTAAAACCTTTGTACAGTCTTTTAGAGAAGGATTCGGTTTTGAAGTTTGACGAGGAGTGTAATTTGGCATTCGAGTTATTGAAGAAGAAATTTACTTCAACTCCCATAATCATTGCACCAGATTAGAATATGCCCTTCGAATTAATGTGTGATGCGAGCGACTATGCGGTGGGGGCTGTTTTGGGTCAATGCCGAGAGAAGGTATTTCATGCCATATACTATGCGAGTAAGACACTTATGGAGACTCAATTGAATTATACAACTATGGAAAAAGAATTACTTGTAGTAGTATATGCATTCGATAAATTTTGGGCTTATTTGATCGGAACAAATGTTGTAGTTTATACAGATCACTCAGCTATTCGGTACTTAATCTCAAAAAAAGATTCTAAGCCACGCCTTATCAGATGGATTCTCTTTCTCCAAGAACTTGATTTGTAAATAAAAGATAGAAAGGTTATAGAGAATCAAGTTACAGACAATTTATCGAGGCTAAAAAATCAATATAAAAAGGAAGAGGATAGGTGTTTAATTAATGAATTATTTTCGGATGAGCAGCTGTTTGGAGTCACGGCAGAATTCCCATGGTACGAGGACTTTGCCAACTATCTAGTGAGCAACATCCTTCCCCCCTGATCTTACTCGTCAGCATAAAAAGAAATTCCTACATGACGTCAAGTGGTACATGTGGGATGAGCCATACCTATTCAAACAATGCGCCGACAAGATGATTAGAAGGTGTGTGCCCTATAATGAAGTGAATAGTATATTGCATGAGTGTCATTCGTTTGCATACGGGGGACATTATGGTAGTGAGTGAACAACGACAACAGTGCTTCCAGCCAGGTTTTATTGGCCTACATTGTTCAAGGACGCCCACCAGTTTGTTAAAAGTTGTGATAGATGTCAAAGGGTGGGCCACATATCGAAAAGGAATGAGATGCCACTACAAATAATTTTGGAAGTTGAAATTTTTGACGTTTGGGGCATTTATTTTATAGGGATATTTCCATCATCATTCGGTAATCAGTATATATTGCTTGCAGTTGACTATGTCTCAAAATGGGTTGAAGACACAACAATCCCAACAAACGATGCTAAAGTGGTACTCAAACTCTTGCAAAAGAATATTTTTACGAGATTTGGCACGCCAAGAGCTATTATAAGTGATGAAGGTAGTCACTTCTACAACAGATCATTTACAGCTCCCTTGGCGAAGTATGGGGTCAACAATAAGGTGGCGATAGCATATCATCCCCAAACAAGTGGGCAAGCTGAAGTTTGAAATAGGGAGGTGAAGCGAATCTTGGAAAAGGTGGTAAACCCGACTAGAAAGGATTGGTCTTTCAGGTTGGATGATGCACTATGGGCCTACCGAACTGCGTACAAAACACCAATTGGTATATCACCATATCAATTGGTCTATGGGAAATCTTGTCACCTACCGGTCAAGTTACAACACAAAGCCTACGGGGCTATTCAGAAACTTAACTTCGATCAAGCAACTGTGGGTGAAAAGAGACCACTTTAGTTAAATGAGCTCAACAAATTCCGACTTCAACCTTACGAGAACTCAAAATTATACAAAGAAAAGGTCAAGAAATTGCAGGACCAGAAAATCATGCACAGAACGTTCGAGCCAGGGCAATCAGTCCTGTTGTTCAATTCAAAGTTGAGGTTATTCCCAAGCAAGCTAAAATCAAGGTGGCCAGGACCATTCACCATTAAAAGAGTTTTCTCACATGGCGCCGTTGAACTCTATAGTAGAAACTCATTGGAGACTTTCAAGGTCAACGGTCAACGGTTAAAGCATTATTTGGGTGGCAAACCCAACATGGATGTCATCACAATCACATTATCCGACGCACCATAAACAGGGAGTAGTCAGGCTAAACGACTTAAAATCAAGCGCTAATTGGGAGGCAACCCAATCATCTTTTAATCTTTCATATTTTACCCATACTAGTTAGATTGTAGTTTAGAATGTTAGTTAGTTTGAATCAATTCATGTCAATTTAATTATTAGTAATTAAAAGTAAAAGTCATCTATAGATAATTGCGTTACCATGCTTAAGATTGCTCAAAATCTACTCATAGTTATGTTTCATTATTGTGCAGGAACCTAACATGCACAAGGATTAGAGTAGCAAGGAAGAAAAAAAGAGAACAAGTTCAGTTAACAGAACCTAACCCCGCTGGGGCGGGCCCCTAAAACACCATACCCCCCTCT
Source organism: Panax ginseng (assembly GCA_020205605.1). Taxonomy (NCBI): domain Eukaryota; kingdom Viridiplantae; phylum Streptophyta; class Magnoliopsida; order Apiales; family Araliaceae; genus Panax; species Panax ginseng. The sequence continues at coordinate 47,013,194 of CM035137.1, forward strand.
GAGGCTAGGGTCTCCAAGTTCAACTTACAGCGAGGTAGCCCATCGGGGCGGGCCTTATAGGCTTGTTACCCCCCGCTGGGACGGGGGTCCTGGAATTCAAACGAACCTTGTTCGACAGTTAAATGTTGTGCCCACTCCTACTTTTTCTTCATCAATCACAACTCCCATCCATTACACCCACTCTCTACCCACGATTTTGGTAACTGTAACTCCATCACCCTACTTCATTACACTAACCCACTAACCCACTAACCCATTACTTCACACCACAACCTTGCTCACTCGTACTATCTCTATAAATTCTCACCCTCACAACCCAAGTTCATCACATACACTCAATTCAAACTCTGAAAGCTACGAAGTAGGGTTCTCATTGAGGTCAGTATATAACAATTGAAAGTGAGCACCGTATCATCTATTTCCTCCCTTTTTAGCACCAGAGTTGAAGCAAAAATAATCAAGTTTGGAGGATTGAAGAGAGTGCACATTAAGTGTTCGACAGTTTGTGTGAGTGAAGTTTGGGGGAAAAATACTTGTGTGAAGGTTTCCTGAATTCAATGGCTTCTAAACCGACTTCAAAGAGGCAACGGGGAGAGAGTTCCAGCACCACACCACCATCACGAACCTTCGACCAGTGCAAATTCAAAAGTACCGATACCGCTGACCGATACGACTACATGGTAACGAAAGCTCTTACACCGGAGCGGGGGTTGGCACCGGATCCTGTCGATGGTGAAATGATGCAACAAATTTATCCGAAAGGGCAGAACAAGTTCACTGAGGAACCCGAGGCCGCCATTGTAAGCATGGTTAAAGAGTTTTATGCTAACGCCGAGGACAAAGCCCCCTTCAACACTTTTGTGTGGGGTCGATTAGTCCCATTGAGTGCCGATGCCAGCAACACTTATTATCAGTTATGAGTGCCTAAACAGTGCCAATATGTTCACTTACGTGATTTTGATCCTGACTTTGAGGCTATTCACAAAGAAATCACTAAGCTGGGAACAACATGGATCAAGGATCAAAAAGGAGGCACGATTCTTCACATCAAGGATCTTAGTCGGTATGGTAAGATATGGTATGCCTTCTTATGTGCGAAATTGTTTTCGTCCACACACACATCAGACGTGACAAAAGAAAAGGCACTACTTTTATATACAATTGTGTAAGATTTCATCATCGACGTCGGGGCCATAATCAATTTTTCCATTCGCCGATGCTTACGAGGAAATTTTTTGGGCAGCTTCCCACACCCATCACTCATTTATGGGTTATGTCGCCAAACGGGTGTTAGATGATCCGATGATGAACCCACTCAAATGCCGCTTCAGCTACTAGATTCCAGAATGTTTGCGCAATATTCGGTGTGGGCCAGGGGTGATTCCCATCCTAGAGGTTTAGGCTTTATTTTTCCATCAGCTTCAGAGGACGAAGTTGACGCTGCAGATATCTCAGAGGATGAGGATGCGACTATGGGAGATCAAGGAGTAGAGGTGGAACCACTATCCGATGCCATATCTAGCCCTCAGTTTCTTTCATTTCAACGCCAAATGGATGAGCACAAGAAGGAAGCACGACGGGAGATGCGGTGACTCGCAGCGAGGCAAGACAACATGTTTGAAGCTATGAATACATCTTTCTCTTCATTGAATGTGATGCTCCAGAGCTTCAATCCAACTGCCCGATTCCTATACCAGCAGCCAATGCCAAGGTTTCCCTCGAGTGACTCCGAGGAAGAAGATCAACCACTACCACCCCAGACTTAAGGCGATTACAGGGAAGTCCTCAAAATTTTTATTGAGTTATCCATACAATGAGGACACTGTTGTTATCAAGTTTGGGGGAGTTAGTTTTTATTTTGCATTTCATGTTTGCATACATAATGTCATTAGTTAGGTTTGCATTTGTTATTGCACTTTAGTTTTGCATATTATTTTAGGATTTGTGATGTTGCCTTCATGTAATCATATAGTTGCATAGTAGCTTGGATGCATAAATAGTTTAATTATTTTTGTTATTTCTACATTTTGTTATGTTATGTTTGACATATATAACCAAAATTAGTTAAAATTGTTTTTTTTGCATATATCCAGCAATTATTGTAGTTCAATTTTATTGTGGCCAATGATGAGATTGGGATTAAGTAAACAAATATAATACCCAGTATTAGAATTATGATGTAGTTTTGACTTATGACTCAAATCTTATTCTTTTTTGAAACTGATATAAAAAGGGTAGTACGTTAATAACATCTGTGTCGACTGATTAGTTAAATTGATTCATAAAGAGTTTCTAAAGGATAATGCTAGTGTAAATGAGAAAATGTCAAGGATAGGTAGTGAAGACGAAGAATTATACAATAACCTAAGTTTGGGGGATCAAGTAGGGTATATAAGCTTGTCTAAAAAAAGAAAATAAATATCGTGGCTAGTTTTGTTTCGGGGCCTTTGTTACTTGAGCAAGTACGCCCGAGGGGATTGTCTTTACACCTAGCGCCCTAAGGTCTTATTGGTCGAACACTCGCTAAGGGGTAGTATTGTTAGCCTAATGGAATGAGACATTACACAAACATGGTAAAAAAAGAGAGAATAAAATGGGAAATAAGAGTAAAAAGCCCCCGTGATTGAAAGAAAAAAGAAAGAAAGCATGAATACCCTATTCGGACCCCTAATCTTGGTAAACGTTTGATTTTAGTTAGAACTCGTCTGTTTTTGAATTTTTTAAGTTATTCTGTATGATTCCTAATAAGAAATTGATTATGTGTTAAATTTGAATTAGAATCAATTAGCATAGATGTTGCTCACACACACACACACACACACACTATATCAGTGATAACGGTCTAAGATTCGGGGATTGATAAGAAATTATTGAGTAGTTTCGATATGAAGCGTTTAAGTGTTTGCTTGATTTTTCTGAGGCCGAAGGAATAATTTTGATTCTATGACACTGTTGGAATCAAAGATATATAGTTTAGATGCATTACATATCATTGCATTGCATTGTATAGCATAGTATTTTGTTTTGTGCTCGAGGACTAGCATGGTTTTAAGTTTGGGGGATTTTGATAAGTGGATTTTATATCCACGAAACGATTTTTAATTCAAGCTTATTCGTTGTTAAATCCTTGATTTTATGTTTTATTTGTACATGTTTATTGTTGTTTTATGTGTAAGTGGGTTGGTGTGGCAAGTGATCAAGAAGGGAGGCATTTTGGGTGAAATTTTAGCGAGTAATGGAGATTAAGGAAGTCAGAAGTCAGAAGGCTACCCCGCTGGGGCGGGCCTATTTAATTCTTACCCCCACGCCTCAGGCGGGGCTTTAATTTAGTTTACAATAGCCTAGCTCGTCGGGGCAAGCCATTTACATGAATATACCCCCGCCAGGGTAGGGGGTGCCAAGTCTGGGTTGTCCTAATGTGATGCCAACACTGCTGAGACTTGAGTTTTAGTAATTTCATGGTATTGGGACTCTAAAGGAGAGAGGATTGCATGCAGATTTTGGTTGTAAACATATAATTACATCAAAAACAACAAGATTAAGAGCATGTAGAGCAATTAACAAAGATTTTTACAAATTTTCATATCAAGCTTTAGAGTGAAGATTTTGAAGAAACTTTCGTATTAATTGAGGATTAAGGCTAAAGTGAAGGGTGTTATGAATTATTCTATTTCTCTAATCTTATATTTGTAATTGAAAGGATGATATCTTTAATTTATTCAGTTATTATTTCATTGATGATGAACTAATTTACTTTTTAGTCTTATGACGGATCTTTAAGTGAAACGATGATTATGTAACTTTGATTTCCAGTTTAATAAGCTATTATCCAGATTATCTATATTAATTTGAGTTTAAATTTATGAATTGCCTGATCAACAGTTCTTTGTGGACTTGTATGAATTAGAGAGAGGAAGTACGAGTCTAAACTTAATTAATATAGCACGTGTTCTTAAATTTTGTGAATAAACAGAATCTTGATGAATGTTAAGGTTGAGATATGCTTAACATCGCATCTAATCAGATAAAGGGCTTAAGCTTAAACCTTCTTTAATTATAATTCACATAGAGATATAGTGAGCTAGTTGATTAAGGTGTTTAACTTGTCTCTATCTAAATTGTGGATTTGAGTTAATACGGTATTAGTACATCGAGAGGTGGCTAGTGCTACATTCATGTTCTTGATTAATAAACTGGGATAGTGAATTAAACTAGATTAAAGGTGTAAAAATTAGAGGGAAGCTTAGGGTGAAGTCGTAAGCCTAATTCTCCAATAATTGTTTGAAATTTCAGTTTTTAATATTTGTGATTGTTTTGTGATCATAGTATTTTTAATAATTTAGTTTTAATAATTTTAATCATCAATTTGAATTGTTTAATAAAATTAGGATTAATAAGAAACTGATAATTGTGAGGTTATAATTCTTACTAAATTTCTTTGTGGGAACGATACTCTACTTACTATTATATTACTTGTTGACCACATATACTTGCGTGTTGTGGGTAATTAGATTTTACCCAACAGTTGTGCCTTGATACTTGCTTGATATTTGCCTGTTTCTTCAGGGCTTGTGATCTTGATGCATTCTGAACTCATCCTTGATGTGTGGACATTGAGACGTCGCAGGATCTTTCAGAATAGATCATTGATCTGTGTGCATCCCAACTATCTTTGGTGTCTTGGGACTGGTTTTTGTATATATATGTGGAGAGAACTGTGGCTTTTCCTATCTGAGATTGACCGTACCACAGATGGTTGCTAGTACTCCTATTTAAGAGAAGCCTAGTTAATTCCATCTCTTTTGGATTGATGTTGCTCTTTGAGGCACAACATCAACTTAGATGGTCGCTGGATCTCCTATTTGTGAGGAGGGGTCAGGTAGTTCCATCTATTTGATTTGAAGCCGATGAAATGAGGTGGATTGAAATTTGATCCCAGTACCGTGTGACAAGTATTTATGTTTTGGTAGGGGGTTAGACCGAACCATAAATGGCTGCCTACGTACTCCTATTGAAGAGGAGATCAGATCTGCGTAGTTCGAACCTGGTGTAATAGGTTCAACGCTGAATGTAAAAGGGTGTAGGAATGTTTTTGTCGTTTTAGTATGTAGAGAAAGGGTATAAATGTTTTTGTTTTTTGTTTTTTATTTTTTTTTATTGCGACCGGGCCATATAGAATATGGTTGCCTACGTACTCCCAGGTATCAGGGAGATCAGGTTGACGTAATTTGCCCCTCAGGACGATTTGGAGCCGAAGAGAAGTTTGAATCCCATGTGCAGGCTATATTGCGGGGAACATAAAGTTTGATCCTATGCTTGGGACAAACTACATGTGTGAAAAAGTTTGATCCTAAGTTCAGGACAAACTACAAGTATGAAAAAGTTTGATCCTAGGTTCAGGACAAACTGCAGGTGTAAAAGGTTCAATCCCTGGTGGGATAACCAAAATTGTATGAAAGGTTTGAAATGAGGTGAAACCAGGCTGTGGCTTGAAGTGTATGTTTCCCTGAGGGGCAGAAGAGTATGTAAAAAGGGTTAGAAAACCGGAATGACTGGTGATCTAATGATCCAAAACCAGGATGTTTGCTTGATGATAACCTCAGACATAGTACCATTTCACGGTGTCCGAGTTGATGAGTTGTGGAAATTCATCGCTGTCCATTTCTTGTAGTCTGAGAGCACCTCATGTCAATACCTCCTTGACAACAAATGATCCTTCCCAGTTTGGAGTGAATTTTCCCTTAGATTGATATTGGTTGTCAATGATCTTCTTCAAAACCAAGTCATGTTGTTTAAACTGCCGTAGCCAGACCTTTCTGTTGTAGGATATGGCGATCCTTTGTTGATATAACTGACCATGGAAGATAGCCGCGATTCGCCTTTCGTCTATTAGAGACAATTGGTGATATCTGTCTTGTACCCATTGATCTTTATCCAGCTGAGCATCCATCAACACTCTGAGGGATTCTATTTACACCTCTATGGGGAGCACTGCTTCTATCCCATAGGCTAATAAGTAGAGGGTTACCCTAGTGGAAGTACACATTGAAGTTTTGTAGGCTAATAAAGTCAGAGGCAAGAGGTCAGGTCATCCTTTGTGATTGGCGAACATCTTCTGTATGATCTTCTTGATGTTTTTATTAGCCGCTTCAACAGAACCATTCATCTTTGGACGGTAGATGACGGAGTTAAGGTGTTTGATGTGGAATTTACTACATAACTCCTCCATCATTTTGTTGTTGGGGTTCTTAGCATTGTCTGACACAATTACCTTTGTTTGTCAATATCAACAAATGACATTGTTTCTGATGAAAGCAATGATGACTTCTTTGGTAACCCTGGGGAAGGAGGCTGCTTCTACCCATTTGGTGAAGTAGTCGATCATGGTGAAGATAAACTGATGCCCATTACTGGCTTTGGGCTCGATGGGCCTGATCACTTCCATTCCCCACATTGAGAAGGGCCATGGCGAACTCATATTATGGAGTTCCCTTGGAGGGGCGTGGATAGCATTCCCATGCATTTGGCATTGATAACACCTCTTGACGTGATCATCACAGTCGACTTTGGTAGCGTAAGCCCGATGTGCCTGCTACGAGGATTTTCTTAACAAGTAGGGGTCCACTCATGTGTGGGCCACATACTCCACCATGGATTTCATCAAAGAGCCTCTGAGTTTGGTCTTTGTTCAAACATCTGAGGAGTCCTAATCCTGCATCTCTTTTGTAGAGGGCATCTCTGCTCAGGTAAAATTTCATAGCCAATCAATGGATCTGCCTTGTTTCAGTCGGGCTCGGCTTAGCGGGTGTAGATCCATCTCGCAGATACTCCTTGATATGCTGATACCAACGGTGTTGGATGGGAGGTTGCTCATTTAATACTTCTTCAATGTAAATCCCATAGGTTGGAGCCTTTTGTAGGGCAAATGGGATGATTGGCATGTTTTCCTTATCATGTATGTTGATTAAGGAGGCCAAAGTTGCTAGCGCATCTGCAAAATCATTCCTATTTCGAGGAATGTGGAGGAAGTGTACTTCTTCGAACTCCGAAGCCATGTGTAAAACTTGCTGATGGTAAGGCAGCAAATGTAGCTCTTTGGTTTGATAGATTCGCATGGTTTGTTTGTTTACCAACTCTGAATCCCCAAAGACAGTTAATCGTCTGATGCCCATTGAGTGAGCAAGTTTTAGCCCCATGATACAGCCTTCATACTAGGTTGTATTGTTAGTGCTGACAAATTACAATTTGACGGCGATGGGATACTGCTCCCCCGTACCGAATACTAGAACTGCTCCAACTCTTGAACCTTCTGTGTTAACAACTCCATAAAAATATATTTTCCATGTATGGCATGCATCATACTGACGGTGTTGCTGAATTGTCACGACCCCTTCACCGGGGAAGTATGTTTCTCAGGTTTTGTAATCCCCTACGGGTGCGGAAGCCAGGTGATCTGCAATTCCATGTCCTTTAATGGACTTTTGCATCACGTAGACGATGTCAAATTGTTGCAGAATCAACTGCCATCTGGACAACAGATAATTCAGTATGGGTTTACTGAACACGTACTTGAGAGGATCCACGTGGGATATGAGATGGGTTGTGTTACCATGCTGGTAATGTTGTAACCTCATGGAAGCCCATGCTAAAGCCCAACAAGTCTTTTCAATCAGAGTGTACTTGTGCTCACTGCTATTGAATCTTTTACTGAGGTAATAGATAGCTCGTTCTTGGCCTCTAACATCTTGCCCATGACATTATCATTAATGGACATGTACATGAACATGGGAACATTATCCCTGGGAGGTACCAAAACAAGAGTATTAATAAACTGATCTTTGATTGTAAGGAAGGCTTCTGACACTCATCATTCCATTTCATGGAGGAGTTCTTTCGTAACAGCTTGAAGATGGGCTCACAGGTTGTAGTGAGTTGAGAAATAAACTTACTAATGAAGTTAATTCTTCCCAAAAATCCCTGTATTTCCTTCTCTGTCTGAGGAACGAGTATTTCCTTGATGGCCTAGATTTTGGTGGGATCCAGCTCAATCCCTTTGTGGCTGACTGGAAAACCTAGCAACTTGCTTTATTTAACACCAAAGGCACACTTGGCTTGATTCAATTTCAAGTTATAATTACGCAACCTTTTGAAAAACTTTCTTAGATGGTCTAAGTGGTCTTCCTCCCTTCAGGACTTGACAATGATGTCATCCACGTAGATCTCTATCTCTTTGTGCATTAAGTCCTGGAAAAGAGCCATCATAACTCGCTGATAGGTTGCTCTGGCAATGATGAGGCCAAATGACAACCGTCTATAACAAAAGGTTCCCCAAGGCGTGATTAAATCATTTTTCTCACAATCCTCCTCAGCAACCATAATCTGATGATACCCCGCGAAGCAATCCGAAAAGGATTTCATGTCGTATTGAGCAGTATTGTCAATGAGAATGTGGATAAATGGCACAGGAAAGCTATCCTTAAGACAAGCTTTGTTTAGATCCCGGTAATCCACGCAAACTCGCACATTTCCTCCTGATTTAGGTACGGGGACTATGTTTGATAACCATTCAGGGTATGTAGACAACATGATGACGTCTGCTTGAAATTATTTCATAATTTCTTCTTTAACCTTTAAACTCCACTCAGGTTTCAATCGCCTGAGCTTCTGCCTGACTGGCTTGAATCCCTCTTTATTGAAAAGGTGATGAAGGACAATGTTAGTGGACAAACCCACCATATCTTCATAAGACCATGCAAACACATCCTGGAATTGGGTTAGTAGCGCAACCATGTCATTCCGTTGGTTTGGAGTGAGGTCTGAACCAATCTGGTTTAGCTTAGGGTTTTCTAAGGTTCCGAGATTGAAAGAAGTGGGTTGATCAAGGTTAGGTTTAGGTTTATCTTCTACCCATTCCTTAATCTCCTGAGGTATCTCAATGTCCTCTTGTACTTCCATCAAGTCTGAGTCCAACTTTTCATCAAAGTTATAGTCCTTGTGGAGAAAAGGCACCTCATCAGCTAGTACATGCACATCTAAATTTAGAGTCCTAAAACAAAATATGCTTTCACTTAATATATAAAACTGTTTAATCATACCAAGTGTTAGCATGTACTGATAAAATAACTGCTAATACTGTACAGAAATGTAAGCAATTAAAGTTTTCTACAGGGTAGATGGAATTTTTGCCCATTTTACCCTTGTCAACCAATGCATGGAGTGTTGTTCCAATTATCGAGGGTAAAGTCCTGATGGACTGCAGTGATGGAGGGGGTATCATCGTCCTCCTTTTCCCTAATGATAACCATGACATCTGCGCAATCATCGTTTGGGGTGTATCTGTTTGTATGCTTATGAGGATTCCTATGACTAGAGCTAGCAGAATAGCTTAATCCAGTTGTCCCTGCTTGACTGAGCACTTAAATCGGATGCTTAATACCCTGATGCTCTTTGCCCAACCCTTGTCTAGGTTGATGACCCAATGACATCATCTCTTGAGTGGCCAACATAACCTCGGTAGAAATCTTGGGTGTGAGAGGTGGTGCCCCAATGGGATGGTAATGAGTGTTTCTCACCTCCAGGGCGTGGAAACTGACCAACTCAATTTCTGAATTGAAGCTGATTAGTGGCATATCACTTTGTTCTGGACATTTCGGCTCAGCACTAATAGTGACTAGGCTATTGTTTATAATGTACTTGAGTTGCTGATGAAGGGTGGAAGGGACAGCTCCAGCCATATGAATCCATGGTCTTCCCAATAGTAAGTTATATCCTACGGCTATTTTGAGCACGTGAAAGGATACATTGAATGTATGTGGACCAATCTCCACTAGTAATTCAATTACTCCAACGGTGTTTCCTCGGGTCCATCAAAAGCTTTGATAATCGTATGGCTGCTTTTGATCCTCTTGGGGTTGATATTCATCTTCTCCAAGATAGCATAAGGATAGATTTTAAGAGATGAACCTCCATCTATCAAGATTCCTCCAACCATATATCCGGAGGATAAAACTGCTATGTGCAACGGCTTGCAATGACCGATCCCTTTAGCGGGTATGTCGTCATCAGTGAAAGATATCACATTGTTGTTGAAAATATGATCAACCAAATGTTGAAATTTTTTCACATCCACTGATTTTGGTAAATGGGCATCTTCCAAGACCTTTAGCAATACCTTCATGTGATCTTCGAAAGCAAAAAACAAGTCCAATATTGAATTTTCCCGTGGAGCTTCTTTTAAGCTTAAAACCACTTTAGCTTCGTTATGGCCCATGGTATGGAGGAATTCTTCAATCTTCTCCATGTGAACTTTCCCATTTGATTTGATGGCGGGCTTCATCACCCGATGAGGAAGATACAGTGGATTTCCTTCGATACTGCAGTAGTAGTATGTTATGTAGATCCTTTAGTCTGCCAATAATTCCATGGGACTTTGTGTAGGCTAACAACATGATACTGTGGTCTAAATGGTAAGTTAATTAGCTCTGGTGCAGCCACTTTCAAAGGATTGTCCGCTCCTTTAAGTTGAATTACTTGTATTGTGAGTTGGCGGGCAGCCAAATCATCCTCAGCTGAGATAACTGCTATGTCGTCCTTCCATTTTGTAGGACATGTGTTCCTACTCTCGAGTGACAAAGTGTCATTGTCTGCTATTTGCAGGACACCGATGTCAATTAAATTTTGAATGAGGTGGCGGAGTGCCCAACATTCTTCTCTGATGTGACCGCGAGAGTGGGAGTGATATTGGCATACTCCCTCAGAATTTAATCGTCTAGAACGGGGATTGGTTGGAGGTAGAAGGGATGTAATTCTTCCTTCATTGATCAACATTTGAAATATATCCTCTATAGGTTGGCCAAGGTATGTAAATTCCTATTTGTTGGCAAAATCTCAACGGGCTTTGACACTTGCTCTTTTCGCAACTTTATCCTCCAGTGTTTCACTTTCTGAAGGAGAGGATGGAATATTCATGACAAAAGGATGGAGACTAGCATGCTCCTAACAGATTAATTGGCCTGTGACTTGGTGTTGATGAATCACCAGTTCTGCCAATTAATCTACTTGTTTGCAAAGAGCCTTAATCTTTTGCTTCAATATAAAGTAGAACTGCGCATAATCCCATCTATCAGCACCATCTTTGCTAGTCTGGGAAGAGTCAATAACGTAATTGGAACTCTGTCCACTGCTCCAATTAATCATTTTGACCTCTCCTTCATTGTGTTGAGGAAGTGGATTGTCTTGAACATGAGGTTGGTCGGGTTTAGTCACAACTATCTCCCCATTGTTGATTAAGTCCTAGATCTTATGTTTCAAGGCCCAGCAATCCTGAGTGTCATGTCCTGGTGCCCCGACATGATAAGCACACTTCCGAGTAGCATTGAAACCCTTCCCATTCGGGTTGGCTGGTGGAAGAAGATGTGTAATTTTCTTCTGAGTAGTCAGAAAAGCAAGGATATTCTCGAGTGAGTCCCCTAAGGGTGTGAACACTCGGGGGCATTTGACTTCTCCACCTTTAGGAAATAGAGGGTTTGAAGACTGTGCTTGCAAAGGGGAGTAGTTTCTCCTCTGGATAGGCATATTCTGACTGCCTTTTTGACCTCGTAGTATCAAGGAAACATCTTCATCTTTCTTTTTATGGACCCTCCGGGGGTTGTTTCCATAAGTTTGAGACTGGATGTGCTCAGTAACTACTTTAAGAGCGGCTAGGTCTTGAATCTTTCCTGACTACAATCCCATCTCAGCCATCTCTCCGTGCTTGATCATTTTATAAAATTGCTTGCCAATGCCAGCTAAAACTCTTTCATAGAAAGGAGCTTCTTGTATGTGTATGAAGGCCATGACCATTTATGATTCCGTCATGGAAGGAATGCCTTGAGCAGTAAGGTGCCTCCACCTTTGAGCATACTCTTACAAAGACTCAGTAGATTGTTTCTTGACCTTGGTAATCTGGTACCGGTCAGGAGCCATTTGAGATTGGAAGCTATACTGAGTGAGGAAGGCATGAGCTAGTTCCTCCCAGCTATAGATCTTTGAGTTGTCTAATCTGGTATACCACGATCAGGCTTCTCCAGTCAGACTTTTCTAGAACAGCTGCATTTTGAGCTTCTCGTCCTCTGCATAAGATCCAAGTTCTCCTATACATATCTTCAAATGTGTGTAAGGATCTCCTAACCCATCATACTTTTCAAAGTCAGGAGTTTTGAACTTCTCTGGATAATGAACACCAGGGAATATACAAAGGTCAGCATATGAAACACTACCGTGTGTTCCAATCCCTTTGATAGAATGAATGGTTTCCTCCATTTGAAGGACTTTCTTCCTGATATCACCAGTGTCTGGATCTTCTTTAAGATGGGTGTTTTCAAGAATTTTGTTGGTCATATCCAACTGAAGTTCAATATTTGTTTTATCTGAACCTTGTGCTCCTCCTTGTGCAGAGGACTCTGTATGTAGGGGTATTCGCGCACCCTGAGTAGAATGGTGTAATTATTTAAGCAGAACAACCAAATCTATAATTTGTTTTCTTAATCCGTCAAACTCTTCTCGTGAGACAGGAGCTGGATTAGACTGGTTAGACGAAGACATAGTTGGCTATAGGCTCGTGGCTTTTTGGATTTTGAGCGAGTAACAGACAATTGTTTCCCTATAAAACCTTATATAGTTTAGTTTTAGGGAATGTATAAATGTTTATATGCTATCATAATGTGTCCATTTTTGGAATATTATCCTGCAAAACGGGTGTTATTTGATAGCATGTCCTGTATTAATATGCATGTGCAAATATTCTTCATATTTTTCATTATATAGAGATGAACATGGAATGAAATTACAAGTAATTATCTTTACAAGTAATTGAAAAATGGAAAGCATGAAGAGACTTTCCTCCACGTTTGGTTTATCAGAGGATGACCTATCTTAGGTTACTCTCGCGGCTTTTTGGCATGAAGGTTCCTAGATCATTGCAATTTCTTGATGAGAAGTTAATCCGATCTTTCAACTGGAGCGAATCTGGGTGGTACCTTTCCCCAGCCTCGTTGGAATTAGTCTTCCTACGAGTCCAGTAATCTAACACCGACAGGATAGCCTCGTGGTGGAGGAACCACACAACATACATTCACATACAACGTGTCTCACTGTTTATGAAAATGATAACATATGCGAAGCACTAATATCAAAGATAGATATATTGCAGTGCAGTAAGTAAAATGCATTCATACACATTCATCAATAGTGTAAATGCAACATTCACACACAAGCATATAATAGTTTTGAAAAGTTTGTAGTAGCGGCTTAAGCCCTCTTACTGGTGTCCCCAACAGAGTCGCCACCTGTCGACGTCAGGATTTTTATTTGTCCCTTTTCTGTTCTTGTTCTTTGGTGTTCTCATGTTATGTGAGATTTGTTTTAAAAAATAAGTGAAAAAGGTCCGACATGTATATGTCGATGATTTGAATATAAGAGTCGCCAGTTGGTATTTTTAACTGGTTGCACCAACACAACCGAGAAAAGGTTTGCACATTGACCAAGTGATGTGACATTGCTAAACGGGTTTGTGAAACCGAGATTCATTTGGGTTCGGGGATTGATTATGCAGAGGGAAGGTGTTAGGCACCCCCCGACATCTGTGTTACCACAGTGACCACCACTTTTCAAGAAACTATTATATGAATGTGTGTGTGTGTGTGTGTGTGTGTGTGGGTCAATGTGTTGTTATTTGGAAGTAGTGTGAGGCCTCGTTCGCACCTAGATACAAAGGGTTTCAATTTGTATGAAAAATTCAGTTTTAAATATGATATAGAAGTGGGGTTTTGAAAAAGAGGTTTTTTCAAACCATGTGCTCAATAGTAATTGAGACCTTTTCATACTTCCATTTTATTATTAAATGTTCGGCTTGATTGCTTTTATTTTTGAGATGTGAAGCATCTTCGAGAAAATAATATATAGTAGTGTCGAACTCCTCGTGGGCATGAAATCCATCTAAGGAAATTGAAACACCATGCATAATTTACAAGCTGCTTACAGCCGAAACGTCCATCACGGGAACCGAATCTAGATTCAGTGGACTAAATCTTTGATCACATAATTCCTAGGCTCACATGATGTCGCAGTTTATATGAAAAGCAGTAAGCAGTTATATATATAAAAGCTATAAATATATATATACAGACATGATCAATCACCACGAAGCACCTCCATGGGGGATCAGAAATGTAAATTTATAAAAGCAGTAAATATATATATAGAGACATGATCAACCATCACGAAGCACCTCCATGGGGGATCAGAAATATAAATAAAGCAATAAATGTGATCAACCGCCACGACGTAAACTCCAGGCGGGACGGAATGTAAATAAAGTAGTAAAAGGCCACAATGTAAACTCCAGGCCTGACTGAAATGTATATATATATATATATATATATATATATATATATATATATAATCGATAAACGCATAGGATATATATCAATCCCGGCTCAATTTATCATTTCAGCGATTTGTTGCTATATATATATATTTAAAAGCAGTAAGCGCACCAGATATAAAATCTAGGCTCATCGAACAAAGTTTGACAATAGTTTATATATATATATATATATATATATATATATAAGCAGTAAACGCTCCAGATGTAAAATTCAGGCTCATCGGACAGAGTTCGACAATAGTTCATATATATAAGTATATATATATATAAAAGCAAGTAAACGCTCTAGACATTAGTCTAGGCGCAATCGAGGCATAACTTGATAATGTTAGTCCATATATATATATATATATATAAGTATATATACAGATAGAAATGAAAACCACAGACCGAAGTCCGGGCATTCACACACAACACGACTCTCAATGTGAAGAAAAGTGTGTGCCAAGATGAAGAGAAAGGCTTTATAATATGTAAGACGACTTAGAGTGGGCTGTCAAAGAAGACTTCTGTGACTTTAAGTGGATGAACACTTTGCTCCCGCCGGTAAAAATATAGCTATATGTGACCTAACAAGTGTTTAAAATGAGAAAGCACTCAATATGGGGTGTGTACATAGTAAATTTGACAGGGCTTCCTTGCCTTTTTCCTTCTTAATATGGCCACCTCAAGCTCTATATTTATAGAGCTGGGAGCCGCAGGAGTACCTGTGGTAGCCGCAGATGCACCTGTGGCTGCCCGGGGTGCCCCGGCCTCCGCAGGTCCTGCCGTCTCGAAGTACGTGCATATTTGCAACGTGATATCCGCTCGAACTTGCAGAACTTCAATCGAAGCATCTGATTGAGGTGTATAAGACCTGTTGTGGACTACTATTTTCGAGAGCTACACAATGACATGGGATTAGAAGTTGTACGAAGTCAGGAAGATGGAACCATGTCCTATCTCTTCAAGCTTCAAATTCTATATGGTGTGCTGCCTTGCATAGTAGTCACTCGGGATTACAATTCCTTGGTTCTTGTGGGACATTGTTGTGTAGAATATATGTTGATTGCTGTTTGTTGAGACGACGCTATATGGGGTTGAGGTGGCCATTTGACTTTTCCCTTCACCGATGTAATCTCTGGTTTTGGCAGATAAAGCAGACGTTGCTCAGGGTTATCTCTGAGATTGGACCACTACAAGTGTTGATTGCCCTCAGGGTTGTCTCTGAGGTATGCCTGTCCTACCGGGGTTATCTCTGGGTTTGTGATTTGAGTGCCTCGGTGGGAGTCTCGAGGTTGAAGCTGACTGCATGCATTTGAAACAAGCATTTTCGGGGTTATCTCCGGAACTGCAGCTGCACTCCTTGGGGTTTTCTCCAAGGTTGACATGATCTTTCCCGGTGTTGTTTTTGGGACTGAGATTGAACATCTCGGGGTTATCTCCAAGATGAATCGTCCTTCTCTGTTGGAATTTCCGGTATTTGCACTGCTATCCTTGGGGTTATCTCCGAGATAGAGAAATGATACTCCCAGTGTGTTTTTCGGGGTTGAAACTAAACTTCTGGTGGTATCCCGGATTAAGCTGAGCTGTCTTCCAGGGTTATCTCTGAAAGACGATTCTGCACTTCCCGAAATGTTAGTAACAGGTAGGCAGAAAAATTTCGAGTGTCTACACTAAGTATCCTACACAGCCTTGACTCAATAACTTCTTGGCCTGCATAACTGTCATATATCTCGCTAATTTAGGCGATTTGCTACCATAGAAAACCACCTTTGGATGGAGTCATAAGGTTTACACATTTCTTTTGGCAATTAATTATTGCTCCATAATTGAATAGCCAATCCATTCCCAATATAACATCAAACTCTCCAAGTTTTATCGAGATTAAATGTTATGTCATAACATTCCCCTTAATATTCACCATACAATTCTTGTATACGAATTTAACATGAATTGACTGTTGGGTAAAATCTATATACACACAACACGCAAGTATACATGGTCAACAAGTAATATAGTAGTGAGTAGAGTATTGTTCCCATAGAGACAAACTAGTAAGAAACTTAAACTTACAAGTACCAATTTCCTAGTAATCCTAATTTTATTAAACTATTCAATTCAATGATTATAATTAAAGAAACTAAATTAAGAAATAAATAAATTACCACAAACCAATCACAAATATTAAAATCTAGAATTTCAAACAATTAATGGAGAATTAGACTTATGATTTCATCCTAAGCTTCACTCTAATTTTAACACCTTTATTCCAATTCAATTCACTATATCAGCTTATTAATCAAGAACACAAATGTAGTAATAGCCACCTCTCGATGCACTAATACCGTATTAACTTAAATTCAGAAATTAGATAGAAACAAGTTAAACACCTTAATCAACTAACTCACTATATCTCTATATGAATTACAATTAAAGAAGGTTTAAGATTAAGTTATCTATCCAACTACATGCGATGTCAAACATATCTCTACCTTAACATTCATCAAGATTCTGCTATTCACAAAATTCATGAACACATGCTATATTAACTAAGTCTAGATTTGAATATCCTCTCTCAATTCCATGCAAATCCACAAAGAATTATTGATCAGGAAATTAATAAATTCAAGCTCAAATTAATATAGATAAACTAAAAAATAAATTATTGAACTAGAAATCAAAGTTTACAAAATCATTGATTCACTTAAGGATCCATCATAAGCCTAAAAAGTGAATTAGTTCATCATAAATGAAATAAATACTGAAAAAATCAAAGATAACATTCTTTCAATTACAAATAATAGTCTAAGAAGAAGAATATTGAAAAACTCCCTTCACGTAGCCTAGAATTGCAATCGTCCCGAAAATCTCTTCAAAATCTTCCTCCAATGTTGCTGTGGAAAATCTGGAATTAATCTTCGTAATATATCTTGTGTGTTGTTTAATTCATTGTTAATAGGGTAATAGATGTCCAACACACAAGTCCCTGTCGAAATTCCCCATCAAGTAGAATCCACATACAATCCAAACTCTTAGCATCCGTGTTCCAGAAGAGTTTCAAGCAAAACATAACACTTAGATCCGGCACCCCCTGCCCCGGCGGGGGTGTATGCCTTAAAAGGGCCCGCCCTAGCGGGCTACCAATCTACTAAATTCATATGAAGAACCCCCGCCTCGACGGGGGTATATAAGCCAAATAGGCCCGCCCCGGCGGGGGTCTATTCTGCTAAATGACTTTGCTTGCTTCAAGATAACATCCAAAAATACTCCAATTGACTCCAAATCTTCATTAAATGCGTCAACAACCATCCTACACATAAAAGAACACAAAACAAATAAAAACGAACATGAACACAAGAAAATAGAAACAAATAAGCATGAAATAGACAACGATAAGTGGATATTAAATCCACTTATCAAAATTCCCGAAACTTAAACCATGGTAGTCCTCGAGCACAAAACAACTACAAGCTATGCAATGCAATACAATGAGATGGAATGAATATGATCTAATCTATATACTTCTAAATCCAATAGTATCGCAGAATCAAAATTATTTTAACGACCTCAGAGAAAACAAGCAAACACTACAATATCAATCACCAAAACCAATCTATAATTCCGTATTAATTCTCAAATCTTAAACCATCATCACTGGTATAGTGTGCGTGTGTGTTCAACATCCATGATATCTTCTATGGATTAAAATACAATACATAATCAATTTCTTAGAAGGAATAACACATTGAAAACTCCAAATTATCAAGAATAAGCTCATTCCAACTAAAACTAAACAATACAAAACTCAAGGGTTCATGCATGGTACTTATACTTCATTTATCTAATTTTTTTTTTCACACGGGGACCATTTGCTCTTTTCCCATTTTATTATTTTTTTTATATACATGACTGTGCAATGTCTCATCCCATTAGGCTGACAGTGCTACCCCTTAGCGAGCTTTTGACCAACGACTCCCAGACCATAAAAGACCTTAGGGCGTTAGGTGTAAAGAAAATCCCCTCGGGCGTACTTTGCTCAAGTAACAAAGGCCCCGAAGCAAGACTAGTCACAATATATACTCTCTTTTTTTCAAAGCTTATATACCCCACATATATCCCCCAAACTTAAGTTCTTGCCTAATTTTGGCCTTTACTGCTTATCATTGTCGTTTTCTCATCTCCTCTAGCATTATCCTTTAGAAAATATTTATGTCCCGGTTTAAACTGACCAGTCAACAAAGATGTTATTAATCGTGCTAACCTTTTTATACCAGTTTCAAACGAGCGCAAGATTCGATTCATAATAGAAATTGTATCATAGTTCTAGTAATCAATGATGTATTGGTTAACTTATTCTCAATCTCATCATTGGTCCACAAATAATATGAACTATAACACCGTTGGACATATGCAAACATAATATTTAACTATTTTTTTTACATAACAAAATGCGATCATAACAGAATTAAAAACAATGCAATAACAAAAATAACCTAATCTACTATGTATGCACCTAACTTATATGCAACATCATAAATCCTAATTTCCATGCAAAATTGAAATTAAGATGACACATTTAAACCTAAGTACTACATATGCATGCAAACATGAATTTAAATCCCCCAAACTTAAGTAATACAATGTCCTCATTGGATGAATAATCATAATTAAGTACGTGAGGACTTCCCTGCTATCGCTTAAGTCTGAGGAGGTGATTGTTGATCTTCTTCTTCTGAATCACTTGGTGGAAACCTCGGCATTGGCACGGGCTACTGATATGGAAATTGTGCAGCGGGATTGAAGCTCTGAAGGGTTGTGTTGAGTGAGGCGAAAGACGCGTTCATAGCATCAAACATGTGGTCTTGCCTCGATGCGAGTCACCGCATCTCCCGACGTGCTGCCTTGTTGTGCGCATTCATTTGACTTTAAAAATCAAGGAACTGAGGACTGGATAGTGCCTCGATCTGCGGTACCTACTCGGCTCTTTGATCTCCCATAGCTTCATCCTCATCCTCTGACGTGTCTGCAGCATCAACTTCATCCTCTGAAGCCAATGGAAAAATAAATCCCAGTCCACGATGATGTGAATCGCCTCCTGCCCATACAGAATATCGTGCTATCATTCTAAAGTCTAGCAATGCAAGCAGCATCTGTGTGGGCTCATCATCGGACCATTTTACCCCTACTTGATGATATAACCCACATATAAGTGCTGGGTGTGGCAAGCCTCCCGAAAAATTTCCACGTAAACACCGTTGGATGGAGAAACAAATAATGGCTCCGACGTCAATGATGAAGTCTTTGCACAATTGCGTATAACAGTAACGCCTTCTCTTTGGTCACGTCCGAGGTGTGTTGGGACTGATACAGTTTAGAACATAGGAATGCATACTAGATTTTTCTATACCGACAAAGGTCCTTTCTATGGAACACTAAGCCTCTCTTCCGACCTTTGATCCATGTTGTTCCTGGCTTAGTCATCTCTATGAGTATTGCCTCATAGTCCGGATCAAAATCTCATAGTTGAGCATATTGGCATTGGTGAGATACCCACATCTGATAATAGTTGTTTATTGCATCGGCACTGAACGGAACCAAGCGACCCCGCACAAACGCGTTGAATAGAGCTTTATCCTCAGCGTTTGCATAAAATTCCTTGACTATGTTCACCACGGTGGGTTCTAGCTCTTTTGTGAATTTTGTCCACCCCTTCTGATAGATTTGAGGCATCATCTCCCAATCACTGGGATTCGGTGCCAACCCCCGCTCCGGTGTAAGGCCTTTGGTGAGCATGTACTCATACCGGTCGGCGGCGGTGGCACTCATAAATTTTCGAGGATTAAAGGTCTGGGTTGGTTGTGCGGGCCTTGAACTCTCTCCCCTTTGACGTTTTGATGTTGGTTACGAAGCCATGTGCTCCCTATTACTTGTCTAATAATACCTTGCCCCTCCAAATGTGGTTTACCCACTTCATCGAACACTTGGTGTGCACTGATGATTATTCCCCAAACATGCCAATTGTATGTGGTAATTAAGGTGAATGAGGTTGAGGAACTCAAAAATAGTGATATGCTTGCCTCTCAATTGCTCACAAGTAGCCTCTATGAATGCCCTAATTCGAAAATTGTTGAGTGTAGTTGAAGACTGTTGTGAGGAATATAGGATGAGATGTGGTAATATATAGAGGTGGTGTTTGGGGGTTTATTGGTGGACTAAAGAGGTGAGGAGAGGTAGTGAAGCATTGGAAATCGTGGGTGTAGTGGGTGGTGGTTGGAGTTGTGATGGGGAGATTTAATTGAGTTAGAAGTTGTGGAGTCTATCACATATATAACTGCCGAGAAGTTAGTGGAGTTCCAGTACCCCAGCCCGTGAAGGTTTTAGTCGTTAAGCTCGCCTTTACTGGCAGGCGTAGCTACTTTGTTAACTAGCATTGAGGACCCATACAGCGAAGGTATGGAATAAAAAGGCCATTTTGGCGGCATGCCTTCGTCTAATTTCGGAGACACCCATACCTACGGGGTAGTGTATTTTAGGGCCATACTCAGTGAGCATGGCTTTTGCTAAACTCTTCTGTTAATCAAAAAAAAAATTCTTCATTGTAACCCACTCAATAATCCTTTTTCCATCCTGCAAGACATAAACTATAAGCATTAGTCGATTATTATTGGTAACATAGTGTATTGTGGAGAGATTAACAAGACTTTTATTATATAATACTACCTAATAACTTAATAAAAACTATATTCTACAATTATGAATAAAAATATGAGAAATAAACTAAAGATTTGGTTGCCTCCCAAATAGCGCTTGATTTTAAGTCGTTCAGCCTGACTACTTCCTGATCATGGTGCGCCAATCAATGTGATAATGATGACGTCGGTGTTGGCCTCACCACCCGAATAGTGCTTTAAACGTTAACCGTTAACTTTGAACATTTCTAATGGATTGCGACTGTAGAGTTCAACGGCGCCATGAGAGAATACCCGCTTTATAGTGAATGGTCCCGACCATCTCGACTTGAGCTTTCCTTGGAACAATCACAGTCGTGAGTTGAACAAAAGGACTGATTGACCCGGCTTGAATGTTCGGTGCATAATTTTCTGGTCATGCAATCTTTTTACCTTTTCTTTGTATAATTTGGATTTCTCATAGGTGTGAAGGCGAAATTCGTCGAGCTCATTCAGTTGAAGTAGTCTCTTTTCCCCGATAGCTGCTTGATCAAAATTGAGTTTTTGAATTCCCCAATAAGCCTTATATTGTAGCTCGACTGGTAGGTGACAAGCCATCCCGTACAGTAGTTGGTATGGTGACATCCCGAGTGGTGTCTTATACGCGGTCTGGTATGCCCATAATGCATCATCCAACCGTAGCGACCAATCCTTACGACTTGGGTTCACCACTTTCTCTAATATTTTCTTGACTTCCCTGTCGCTACCTTGTGGTTGACCCCATACCTTGCCAAAAGAGCTGTGAAGGAATTATTGTAGAAGTGACTACCTTCGTCACTTATAATTGCTCTAGGCGTGCCAAACCTTGTGAAAATGTTTTTCTGTATGAATTTGAGGACCACCTTGGCATCGTTTGATGGTAGTACTACAGCTTCAACCCACTTTGATATGTAATCAACTGCAAGGAGAATGTATTGATTGTTGAGTGACGACGGGAATGGCCCCATGAAATTAATACCCCATACATCGAAAATTTCAACTTCTAGAATCATTTATAGAGATTTCATTCCTTTTTGAAATATTTCCCACCCTTTGACACCTATCGCATTGTTTGACAAAATGGTGGGCGTCCTTGAAAAGTGTAGGCCAATAGAACTCAGCTTGCAGCACCTTTGTTGCTGTCCTCTCACTACCATAATGACCGCCATACGCAGATGAATGACACTCATGCAAAATGTTCTTCACTTCACTGTAGGGCACGCACCTTCTAATCATTTTGTCGGCGCACTGCTTGAACAAATACGATTTGTCCCACATGTACCATTTGACATCACGAAGAAACTTCTTTTTCTGTTGTCTTGTGAGATTAGGTGGAAGAATGTTGCTCACAAGTTAATTCGCATAATCTGCATACCAAGATTGCTCATCCGAGAATGATTCGTTAATTTCACACCTGTCTTCTTCCGATTTCCATTTGTTTTCCAGCCTAGACAAGTGATCAACTACTTGATTATTCGTCCCCTTTCTATCCTTTATTTCTAAGTCAAACTCTTGAAGTAGGAGAATCCATCGGATAAGGCGTGACTTAGAATCTTTTTTCGCTATCAGGTACCGAATGGCCGAATGGTCCGTGTAGACTATCACCTTAGTCCCGATCAAGTATGCCCAGAATTTGTCGAACGCATACACTACTACAAGCAATTCCTTTTCCGTTGTTGTATAGTTCATTTGAGTCTTCGTGAGTATTTTGCTTGCATAGTATATGGCGTGGAACACCTTGTTTCGGCGTTGACCCAAAATAGCCCCAATCGCATAGTCGCTTGCATCACACATCAGCTCGAACGACATATTCCAATCCGCTGCAACGATCACGGGGGCTGTAGTTAATTTCTTCTTCAACAATTCAAAAGCTGACTTGCATTCCTCATCAAAACTGAAAATAGCATCCTTCTCTAAAAGACTGCATAAAGGTAATCCGATGACTTTGCTAAGAACTTAGAATTACTTAAGGACAAGTTAGAATACCCCATGAACATAAAAATTGCAAATAGAAAAATAATCCCTGTTAAGTACATGCATAAGAACTGTAGAGTGGATATTAAGGGTAATATCATGAATGTAGATCTTATCCCTATTCGACTTAGATAATTCGACATTATTTTGGGTATGTACTGGTTATCAAATTATGGGGTGGTAATTGACTTCCAGAAGAAGCTTATTAACCTTATGACTCCGTCAAAGGTTGTGTTTTATGGTAGCAAGTCGTATAGACAAGCGAGTTGTCTGACGATGATGTAGGCCAGGAGGTTGTTAAGGCAAGGCTGTGTAGGATATTTAGCTTACATAGTCGATAGTCGTAAAGAGAATCCAAAAATAGAGGAGATACCAGTAATGAGAGATTTCGCAGACATATTTCTGGATGATTTGCCCGGACTTCCTCCAGACAGAGCAGTGGAATTCGTGATCGATTTGGCTCTAGAAACGACTACAATATCGAAGGCACCGGTAGAGATGAAAGAACTGATGGTCCAACTACAAGAATTACTGGACAAGAAGTATATCCAACCAAGCGTACCACCGTGGGGAGCGCCAGTTTTATTTGTGAAGAAGAAGGATGGGACAATGCGCCTCTGCATCGACTATAGAGAACTGAATAAGGTCACGATTAAGAATAGATATCCATTATTGCGAATCGACAACCTGTTCGATCAGTTAAAGGGAGAAAAATATTTTTGAATGATAGACTTGAGAAGTGGTTATCATCAATTGAAGGTGAGACCAGAGGATGTACCAAAGACAGCGTTCAGAACACAATACGGTCACTACAAATTTTTGGTAATGTCATTTGGTCTAACGAATGCTCCTGCAGCATTTATGGGCTTAATGAATGGAGTGTTCAAGCCATTTTTGGACAAATTCGTAGTGGTATTCATAGACGATATTTTGGTATATTCAAAAACCAAGGAAGAATATGAAGAGCATTTGAGGGTGACATTAGACACATTGAGAAGGGAGAAGTAGTATGCCAAATTTTTGAAATGTGAATTTTGGATTGAAATAGTACACTTTCTAGGACATGTGATCGATAGGGACGAAATTTTGGTGGATCCCTCCAAAGTCGAATCTGTGATTAACTGGGATCAGTTGAAGAAGCTGTCGGAAGTAAGAAGTTTTCTTGGATTGGCAAGTTATTACAGAAGATTCATTCAGGATTTTTCCAAGATCGCGACTCCGTTAACGAATTTGACTAGAAAATCGGTGAAATTTGTTTGGACGGAGAAGTGTGAGGAAAGCTTTCAAGAATTAAAGAAGAGGTTAAGTTCAACACTTGTGTTATCTCTTCCAGATGATACATGAAATTTTGTGGTATATAGTGATGTGTCGCATAAAGGACTTGGCTGTGTGCTTATGCAAAACGACAGAGTCATTGTGTACGCGTCACGACAACTGAAAGATTATGAGAAGGGGTATCCGACCCATGACTTGGAGTTAGCTGTAGTGGTTTTTGCTTTGAAAATCTAGAGGCACTATATATATGGGGAGAAGTGTGAAATATATACAGACCACAAGAGTCTGAAATATATTTTTACATAGAAAGACTTGAACATGCGCCAAAGAAGGTGATTGGAGTTAATTAAGGACTACGATTGTGAGATTTTATACCATCCGGGTAAGGCAAATGTGGTTGCCGACGCTTTAAGTAGAAAGGGTCAGGAGAAACTGCTGATCTTGATCGAACAGGAGGAGTTAATTTCAATAATGGAAAAACTGGAATTGGAAGTGAAGTGTCCTATTGAGATTGATGAGAAGCTGTTTCAGATGTAATCTGGTACAACTCTACTAGACTAGGTTATGGAAGCTCAACTTCAGGATGACGAATGTAAAATGGTGAAAAAGAAGATATTCGAAGGGACCGAATCAAGATTCAAGATGGATAAGGAAGGAATACTGAGATTTAAAAGTAGAATTTGGGTACCGCCAGTACCAGAGATTAAGGAAGAAATTTTGAGTGAGGCTTATAACAATCGATATTTGATTCACCTTGGTAGTACCAAGATGTACCAAGATCTTTGACAACATTTCTAGTGGCCAAATTTGAAACGAGAGGTTGTTGAATGTGTTGCCAAATGCCTGACATGTCAGAAAGTGAAAGCAGAACATCAGAGGCCGAGTGGGTTATTACAACCTTTAGAGATTCCAGAATGGAAATGGGAACATATTATGATGGATTTCGTGGTTGGCCTACCGAAAACTCAAAAAGGCTACTGTTGATCGATTTCGCAATCAATGAATACGTGCAAGTATTCATGGTCAACAAGTAATAAAGTGAAATTGGAGTATCGTTCCCACGAGGAATTATTTAATAAAAATTACCAAATACTAACTCTTAACCAAATCAATTTTATTTAAACAATTGCAAATTGTGAATTTTCTAATTAAGAAAACTAAATTAAACAATTAAAAGAGATTAGTCTAAAAGAAAGCAAATAAACAAAACTAAGATTTGATTGAATTTAGGTAAATAAAAATTAAGACTCCAATATCCCCAATTATGAACTATAAATCAATTATCCAATTATCCCAATTATTATGTCTACTGAATTGTTAACAGGAATTCTCAAAAGCCAAAAGCCCTTTTCCAAGTGATCAATTGCCTTCTATTTAATCCAGATTAATTTTGCTATATTCCTATGCAAAATAATTGAATTAAACTCGTTACAATCCCAATTTCTTACATGTTACATGCGACAAATAGATATTTCCATTCTATTCATAAACCTAATTATTCACTGTGCAAATAACTAAGTCACATGTCACCATGCCCAGTTCTAACCCTAGAATTCCTCTTCCAATTCCTTCTAGAGTAACAAGGTAATTACTGATCAGATAATTAATACCTTTATTTTATGCCTTACATCATGTATTTATAGGTTACAAGTCTAATTTTTAGCTTAGAAACAAACCCAATCAAATTTGGAGTCAAAAAGGTGTCAAAATTAGCCCAAAAACGCGTCCCAAGCCATCACTGACCTTCCTCAATACTTCAAAGACTGGTACAAGGTCTTACAACCCTACCCCCTGTAATACCAAAGACTGACATAGGCTTAAAATGGGCACCCCGACATCACCGCACATGTTCTCGATATTTTTTCGCTCACGCGTCCTTTGGGAAAATGGCCATAACTTCTTCGGCCGAACACCGATTTTGATGATTCAAGATATTCCGGAAAGAGGAGAAGTAGATCTACAACTTTCATTCTTTGAGGTTTTCGAAATAAGGTACGGAGAAATACTTAAATTGGCTCTGAAGTGACTATTGTGTAAATGGCAAGCCGAAAACGCGAATCTAGCCACCCCAAATGTCGATCCAAGTAACTTTTGTCCCAAATCCTACAAAACAATGTAAAACATGCATGAATGGACACACACACTTAAAAACTATTCTAAAAAACTTGAGAACAACAATAAATTAAGCTCAGATGTATCCAATTCATGTGTATAAAACTCACTCATCAGCTACGACGCATTATGGGTTATTGTTGACCGATTGACAAATCCGGACACTTCCTTGCGATCAAAATCAGATTCAACTTAGATCAGTTAGCAAGGTTATATGTGAAAGATATTGTTTCAAGGCACGGAGTTCCGATTTCAATTATTTCTGATAGAGATCTGCGCTTTACGTCAAACTTCTAAAAATGTCTACAAGAATGCATGGGTACACAGTTGCGAATTAGCACGACATATCACCCTCAGACAGATGGACAGAGTGAAAGAACAATTCAGACATTGGATGATATGTTAAGAGCTTGTATAATGGACTTTAAAGGAAATTAGGATGATCATCTACCACTCGTAGAGTTCGGCTACAACAACAGTTACCACGCTAGTATTGGCATGCCGCCTTATGAAGCGTTATACGGCAGAAAGTGCAGAACCCCGCTATATTTGGATGAAGTTGGGAAAAGATAATTACTAGGCCCGGAATTGGTACAACAAACAGTGGAAATAGTCAAAGTGATCCGAACAAGATTGATAGAAGCTCAAGATAGACAGAAGAAATATGCCGACCGACATCGTAAAATATGGAGTTTGAATCAGGTAGTTATGTGTTCTTAAAGGTCTCTCCCTAGAAGGGAAAGATCAGGTTCGAAAAGAAAGGGAAATTAAGCCCAAGATTCATTGGACCCTTTGAAGTTCTGCGAAGGGTCGGAGAAGTTGCTTATGAGGTAGCCTTTCCTCCAGCTCTAGAGATTGTCTACAACGTTTTCCATGTTTCAGTTCTACGACCCTACAAACCCGATTACAAGCACGTGATTGAATATGAACCCCTACATTTTGACAAAGACTTATCTTACGAAGAATTCTAGTTCAGATTGTCGATCGAAAAGAGCAAGTTCTAAGAAATAAAGTAATACCTTCTGTTAAGGTAATTTGGAGGAACCACAATGTTGAAGAAACTACGTGGGAACTCGAATATAATATGATGAAGAATTATCCTCATTTATTTACTTAGATTATTATAAGCGATTCTGGGGACAGAATCTTTGTAAGGGGGGAGAATGTAACGGGACGAATTGTTTGAGTTGTGATTCTGAGGACAAAATCCTTTTAAGGGGGGAAAGATGTGACAACCGAGATTTTGTAATTTAATTTTTTGATATTTATTGGATTAAATAAATATTTTTTGATGAATTAATTATTAGATTAAATAATTAATTGATGAAGTTATGGTAGATTAATTTAATTATATGTGTTATATTCATTTGTTTTAATGTGGAGAATTTTTATTATTCAATGTATGTATTTACGTGAGCTTATTGAATTAAAAAAAATATTTAATAAGCCTAATGTTATTTTAATTAATTTAATAATTTGACATAATTAATAAATGAGAAATTTAATTATGTGACTATGTGAATTAATGAGAAATTATTATATTTTATTTAAATTAAATTAAATAAGATATTGGATTTATTTTATAAAGGGTTGTGACATGATTTAAACTATATTATAAAAGTTTAATTCAATTAAATGGGTATAAGCCTTTTAAGGTTAGCCAAACATGGCATTAGTGGAGGTGGAGGGCAGTTAACCCATGATGGGTAACTGACCTCCATAACGCGTCCGTTCACTTTTATTATATACGTCTTCTGTCATTTATTTGCCAAGTCTGGAACTATGAAAAACAAATCACAAAGAGAAATTAGAAAATTGTTAAATGAGATTGTGAGTGGGTGAGTGATTGAAGAAGCACCTGAGGAAGCTTTCCTTACTAATCTACACTCTACGCTTTGGGTAAATTCTTCAACCCAGTTTATTTACGTTATTAAAGTTTTTATGAATATGGCTTTCAAAATTCTGTAAAGTCTTTGTAAATTGGAAATTGTGTTGTTTATGTGGATATATGTGATAATATGTTAGCATAACATGTTTTACTATGTACTATAGATTTCCATATCATCAATTTCATAGAAATTATACAGTATATGGTTAAAGAGTATAGAATATGGCCATATGGCCCTTATACATAAATTTAATATGTCAAACATATATTATTTCATAAAATTCACACTTGTATATAATTATGCATGTTAAAACAAAGAAAACAAACCTTGAATGGATGGATTTGATATTATAATGAATCCGTAGTGTTAATTTTTATGTTTTGTGTTCAAAACCTTCAAGAACATCAAGAACAGTGAAATTACATGTTTTAATTCTATAATTATGTGTTTTAATTGGCTAAAATCACTCTATAAAGGTTGGGTAATGATTATGTACGAATTCTAGTATGTGGGTATATTTAATTTGATCAATTTAATGACCATGTAATGATGATTTCGCCAGATTATGTGTTCTTCGCGAACTGGAAATTTAGAAATTGGAGTTTATGCGCATGCGGCTAACTCCATGCCTAATTCCTCAAGATCACTTAAACCACCCGCCACAGCAGCGATGTTCAGAACAAAGATTACAAAGGCGCCAAGCAGAGCCACTTAGCAGAATGGTCCAGAAATGAATTTTTAAATGCTCAAGTCTATCAATGTGTTAGTAACTTAATCTAATGAACATAAAAACATGTTAGACATATAATGAGGTGTTAAAATAAATTATTAACATGTCAATAACACATTTATGTGTGAATTGAATGATTGAATGCATAGTTAGCTTATTGTTCATGAAGTGTTAATTATGTGACAATGAGTGTAGTAATTTGACTAAATATAGTCATAATAGACAAAAGAATGAACTTGTGATGACTAGTACGTTATAATTGACTGGAATTGTGAATGTAAATGATATGTAGGATTAAATTAAGGAACGAGTATAATTAACGTGTAATCTATGCACGAGGCAAGTTTCCTAACCCTACTCGTTATCATTATATGAGTTTATAAGTTTATCTCTATATTGAGCAAATTCTCATTATTATTGATTAAATCCATTTTTGTTATTGTAAAGTATATATATCTTTCAAAGTATGATTCAGTATACAATAATTATTCTATTGTATACCTCTTGAGATTTCTATTCGATTTAAGTTATCAGTTACTGTTGAACCTTGTTAGACTAGTGAACCCTTAAATGATTCGACTAGTCCATAGTTGATGAGCATTCTAAATTTCAGAACCCTTAATGAATTATCCAAACCAAACTTCCTTTGGTGCGGACTCTAATGTCAAACCGAGATGAACAACCACAGATAGGGGATTACTTATCGTTAGCGTTAAGATATTGTGCATGTGATGGTACTAAGGTGATCCCCCAAGTGCGTGAAGAAGAGTCCATAGTCTTATGACTGTTAAAGGTTTCAAGTATAAACACTTGACAACCTAGCACATAGTTCAAGGTCTTATGACCCTCAGGATTTCTTTTGTTTCTTGTTATTCATTCTTGATTCAAAAGCTGAGTTTTTCCTATTTTCAAAAGCCTTGATTTATTTGCATGTTATTATTCATTTGTTATATTGTTATACTTGTGGGCAATCGTGCTCACTCTTGCGTAATAATAACATTGCAATTAAGAATGAAAGATCAGATGAGCCTTCCACTAGTAAAGGCAAGGGAAATATTAGCAAATGAAGGAGACTTGTAATCATTATGTATTTAAATTCAGAATTGATGTTGTTTGAGACTTGTTACTTGTTTATGTATTCCGCACAGATGTTTAAGGTTTGAGTAACCTGGGATTGTATTTTTATGCAGATGATGTAACCCCATAGGGGGAGATTTATTTATTTAATTCTATCTATTGCATGGTTTGCATTTATTTATGGGTAGGTAGATAGATGATATTTGTACAGTGAACACCAAATCCTGTGGAAATGGAAGTACTTGGATTTGGGGGTGTCACATCATGATTCTTGGTAAGTTATGATGGTTAGTGAATGTTTGAAAGATAAGTACTTCTTTGAATAGAATTTGAGAAGAAGAGTAAGCTAAAATCTCGAGGATGAAACTTTGTGAAGAAGTGGTGAATGTGATGATCCGAGAGATTGAAAGTATAATTAGACCTGAGGTTTAACTAATGACAATTATGTCAACATATGATCCTTATGAAAAGGATGGTTATAAGAAAGAGAAGAGGTAGGAATGAAACCTTTGCTAAAGGTTGTAGGAATTAAGGACCCGGGTATGGGTGTTGTTTTATGAAATTCTGAGGACAAAATTTTTAAAAGGGGGGAAGAATGTGACAACCCAGAAAATCGGATTGTCCAAAATTTAAGTTTAAAGAATTAGTTATTAATAAAAGGAATTTTTATTAATAATATTATGTGCTATGTGTTTATTAATCGTTCTAGAACCTAGGATGATTATAAAATGGAAGGATTCTGGCTACGAGCTAGACTGAATGAGTAAGAATTTTTAAGAAGAAAATAAAATATTTCTGGGAACAAAATATTTATGGGGAAAAAGGAAAAATAGGCACTATTCACCCGACAAAAACCCTAAGGGTTAGGGTTTGAATAACCTAAGCCTTTTTGAGAGTTCTGTATGTCGAAATGACATTCCGTCGAAAGATTTGTCGATAATATATCGTGAAAAGTTAAGTAAGCTGATAAAAGTTTTTCTTGAAAAGCGTGCAGAAATCGAACGAAATAAAAATGACGAAAAAGTATTGTTATGTACTTTTCATTCGCTTAACTACGTTAGGGGAACACGTGAAGGAAAATGCTTAACATCAAAAAGTGTTTTTCAGTTTTTAAGAGATCCAAAAATATTTAGATTCCGAGAATCGCAGTTTTTCGAACTATCGAACGAATTTCGCAAGACGAAAGCACAAAGCTTCCAAGAGAAGCTTCGTAAATAGTAAGGAGGTGTGAATAATAACTTTGGGGCAAAATGACTATTTTACCCCTAGCCTTGGTTTTCTATATAAGAGAAGCTTAAGCTCATTTGTTGGTTAATGAAAAATTCACCAACACTTGAGAGAGAGAGAGAAGTCAGATGAGGATGAAAAGGAAGCGCAAAAGCTAGCGAGTGCAAACTTTGTCCAACGGAAGAAGATTAAAGAAGAAAGGTAATCAAAAACCGAGTTTAGATGACCGAATTAAGGATGAACGAATGAAGAACGTTAATAACGTAAAATAAGTGAGTAATTAAATTTAAGCTAATCGAATGGCATGTTAACGGATTCAGAATAAATTTCTGTCTGAGGGAAGTTGAAGTACATAAAATAAGGAAAAGAATGGATTCAGAGAAACCTCATTCTTAGTTATAACGAATAAGTTATGAGATTGTAAAGTAAGCGTCTCAAACCAGTTCAAGACTTAGAAAAAAATTTCATAGTTTGATGGCTTGCGCCACAGCGCCAGTTAAGCCTTGGGAGGCGGGGCCGTAGAGCCAAGCCGGGAAATCAGCTTCTGCTTAGTGGCGCTGCAACATGAGAAGAAAGAAAGGGACCGGCGCCGCAACGCCGGTGCAGGGCAAGGCCTAGTGATAATAAACGTGTAGTTCACGTAATGTAACACTTAATCAAGTGACTTAAACCTTTAGTAAAGGTTGAATGGAAAGATTGAACGAGATTAAAAGATAAAGAATGTAAAGGCAAATTATGGAACCGATATCCAGGGACCTTAGTCGCGATAAAACGAATGTGGGGGATTGTTGTGATTGTGATTCCTTAGACGTTGAGTGATGAGGGTAATGTATAACATTCCGATGTCATGTTGAAGTAATGAGAGATACATGTAAAGCATATAGACGCTGTGAACGCAATGCAATTGCGATGAACGATTGGTCTTAGCATACAACGAACAGTGTGGCTTCGACATTAAGAAAGAGTAATGAACGTGGGGTTTATGTAAGGGATAACAGATGAAAGTGATTAAAACCTTGGCTGAAGGTTGAACGAGAGACTAAGAGATGGACAACGTGAATGCAAAATACGTAAATGATCCTCATGAATCATATTTGCGCTGGGCAAACGTTCTAAGTGTACCTTGGTTGTATAACATAAACATTAATGAAGGTAGTAAATAAGATATGAATTATCAAGAAAGTCGTAACAAACGGTAACAAGATTAATGAAAGTCCGAGTGTGAATCGGATAGAGAATGTTAGAATGAACGTAAGCGTTAAACACTTTAACCAACAGAAGGTTGAGTGTACACGAATATTAAACGGATAAAACCTACACCCCGTGTATGGTTTGACCATTAGGTATACATCACCTATTCTGAGTCGCCAAATACATGGTACAGAATAAAAATACAATCTTAAATATACAACAAGAGAGTTGTGAGTTTTAATACAAACATTGTCTTCTAGACAATATCCACTCTCGAAATAAGTCCTCATTACATTTATTAACACACTATTTAATGTAATAGTGTGAGGACTACTAATACTATCATCCGGACCATTACTCCGCTCCCCAGACTAGTCCTCAGCTACGCTCTCATTTCACAAGAAGAGAACGAAAGAAAGAAAGGGTGAGCTCAACTAGCCGCGTAGAAGAAATATTATGACTAAGATAATGCGTAATAAATTATCATTAGTCTTCAACAATGTTAAACCGATAAAATATAATAGACATCAAGTTTAATCTGCAATGAATAACATCTGATCCATTAAAAGAGTCAAGTAGAGAATAAAATCTATTATCTTTTATGATTTAAAAGGTTATCATCACTTTTATCACGAGATTCACTTTTAAATAATCCACATCATCCCCGCACTACGGCCAAGGATATTCATTAGGGTCACGACCACAAATTATCCATGCATTATGGGCCAAGGATATTCGTGTATTCATCAATGGTCATGATCATGCCAACAACTATCCATCAATGCACTACGGACCAACGAGGACTTTTACCACATCATTTGTAACATTACTATTATGATTACAATCGAATAATCCCAATCATAATCATACCAAGTCCATCAATGCACTACAAGCCACAAAACTGACTTTCAAAAAATATAAACAGGAGGATGATGACAATGATATAAGAATTCAATAAAACAAGTTCAAGAATTAATTTATTCAAGAACTAATAACGTCCAAATTGTCAACATGATACTTCTTTGTAAAGTAAAATTCAAGAATGCTCAGAAGAATATTTCCATGAAAAGATACTAGATGAAGCGCAAATATCAAGGATATTTCACTAATTTCATGGAGTATAGAAGCCAAAACTTTAACCAACTGAGTATAATAAAGAATGGAATAACAAAAGAAATCACCATGCATGCGGTATTGTGACAGACGAGTTATTCCAATAGAATAATAAATAACGGAACCAGTCAAAGTAAATTGCACCGGCAGTGATGTTCCAAAAAAATAATAAGGAATGGAATAACAACATAAATCACCATGCATGCGAAGATTGCGATGTATGTGTTATTCCAATGAATACTAAATAACGGAACTGTCGTCGTGAAATTCACACCGATGTGATGTCCCAACAGAATAATAAAGACTAACCAAACCAAAGCGCAGCGTAAAGAATGTATATGATATTCCAATGTAATAATAAAGATGTAACCAGTCCTAGAGTAAAACATGTATACATGATGTTCCAACAGAATAATAACGAATGGAATACAGAAGAATTTCACCAAGTATAGGGTAGCCCACGTATACAGGTTATTCCAACAGAATTATAAAGATGGAATAACAGAAGTTCTCTTCATGAATACAAAAGAAATAATACCCCTTATGAGTACAACAAATAATATCCCTTACCTTATAAAGAAGAGTACTCCTACGGTAGGGCGGGGATATACTTGAAGAAACTTGCACTACGTTCAAAACTTTCTTAAACGCTAAAGAAATATGCTCAAGATTATAGAAGAATAATTCTCTCTACAGTTTCTCTATCTAGAGTTTCAGTGAATTCGTAAGAAATAATGAAGGAATGAGCTTCTATTTATAAAAGAATGGACTGAATAGTAACCAATCCATGAACGATCCGGATCGATTTACTTTAAACTAGACGGTCCGTTTGGTTTACAATAAAATATAATATATTCTATTTATAATCTAATAAAACGAATAACTTTTAAAAAGATTTTACTATCGCAAACATTATGCAGCACTATGCAAACACTACGCATAATTAAATATAATATAATCTAATTATTGTCTAATAAATCGTATAACTTTATAAAAGTACTCTATTTTATATAAAAGATTTTACTATTAGCTTTAATAAAACGAATAACTTTATAAAAGTATTCTGCTTTATATATAAAAGCTTTTCTGCTTTATTACATTAATAATACTAATAAAACAAAACTTCATCATCATTATTATTATTCACACTATTAATTGACCGGTGCAGACGAATTCGTTCCTGTGAAAGAGGGGCTTTCCATAAGGATTTCTCCTATTAATAGCGCTTGATTAGGTGACCAAACCTCTCCTCGGCGTAACTTCAGACATCGTTAATATTGCAAATAATAATATTAATAACTCTGTCATCTCAATTATTGATTTACTAATATATAAAATATCGATAATAATTGAATAAAACTAAATGACTTCTCACGTAAAGCATCAATAATCAATACCGTGTACTACTTATGCAACCACGCGTGTATTCTCGTATTTTACTACTAGAGTAGTTCAACAAGATTAATGATAAAACTTCCATTTGTTATTTTCAATAAAATATTTTTGTCATTTTCTCAATCCGACAATAATTTCATTGTGGGGGTCCACTAATGTTTGTCTTGGTTGCATTTAATATTCCTTGTTAAAACGAATATTCCCGACCAATCGAATATTATATAACAACTTGCGTACCTTGCAAAATTTATAAATATTACCCACAACTATAACATTATATCAAATTTATTCCATAATATTCAAAAATGATATTTATAGAAAATTTATTTTTATTCATAAAAGTTGGGGTCTTACAAAGAATGATGATTAAACCTGTGAACGATGAAGAACTAAATTAAAGACAATGACGTATATCATTAAGAAGCCGAGTAATGATTATAACTTAGATGACGTTCCGAGTCGAATTAACCGGATGTTGTAAGATAAGAATAAGGTAACATAAAATGTTTAACGCTATGAATGCGTAGAATTAATATTGAATGATCGTTCTGAGTATACAAAAGACTGTATGACTTAGATGATAAAGAATAAATCCTGAGGTATGGTATTTAGTTACCAGAAAGCCATAAGGAATGAGAAATTGACTTAACAAACATTATAGTTTTAATGGTTTGGATAAGTTAAGATATGTTTAGGTTGTGGTACAATCGTAATCTTTTATGGTTGACATATGGGAGCTGGGCTAAATAATTCCTTCAGATAACGGAGGTGTATATATATGAAACCAATAATCGATCTAACTTACTGTGAAAGACAGTGTAGATGAGACGGGAACTTGTTTTTTTGGTTGTTTATGGGAAACCACTCAGAGTACCATGTGGACTACTAGCAGAGACACAATGTGTGATGAGTCCTAGAAAAATAGTTAGAGAGGACAACCTGCTTTATAAAGAAATTTAACTTTTAGATATCAATCATGTAAACATTGGAATACGGGGCAGGAGAACAACTTATAAAAAGGAGATGTCAAACCAAGTGACTGTGAAAATGAATTTAGAAAACCACCTTTATTAATTGAGAATGTGAATAAGTGAGGATCTCGGACAATCTCCTGAGATACGTTTTTGCTGGTGTAACTTTCTTTTCCTCCAAGTGCAAACCTGAAAGATGAATTCTCAGTTCCTTCTTTTGCATGTTTCACTGTTACACCTGGCGGAATATACAAATCAAAGTAACATGTAATTCATTATGCTTAATTATTCAAGCAAATTCTTAATTAAGTCTTGAAAACTAAAAGAATTCCATATAAAGCACAACCATGTTGAGTTATGTCCCTGTATTATACCCGTTAAAAGGAATGACTTCTTTGATTTGATTTGAAGAAGCGTGTCCATTAAGAGATGCAAATGGTGGAAATGAAGAGTATATACACAGTAAAGCAATTGGAAAAGAATATCTCAAATTTCACAATTCTAAATAGATCAACATGAGCAAACAAAGTAAGATAATGAAATAATCAACTCAAAACAATTTATGTTAACATATAACATTCCCTCATAAGGAATTAGAAACAAAGTAGGATTATGAATTCATGTACGCACATAGGAGATCCATATGATTCAAAAGGAAAAGATCAATGATTCAGTTTTACTCTACCAAGTTGACTCAGAGTAATAAAAAAGTAATGTAAGGGTTATGCCAATCTTTTCACATTTAGGCTTTTCAAAAAATTGTCTATGTAACAAACATACATGGTAATACCGTAATAAGTATAGTAAATTGGTCAATCACATTATATAACTTAATCAATGATGCTGGAAATGATATTAGAAGCTCTGAACATGTGAGATGTGTTGAAATATAAAAAACAATGGGATAGTTTATCCTTATTTGAGTACGATATCAGTCTTCCTACATATTTTAAGGTGTAGTCAATTCCTCAAAAGCCATGATGAAAGGCAACAAAATTGTGCATCTTATACCAACACTTTAAGTTTGTGTGCTTATTTTAAGACGAGTGATTAACACTTGCAGAAAAAAGATAACTATGTCCTTGTACATGCATTACAATCCAGGGTCCAACTGTAAATACTAACAGTAAGGGAAAGCATTTTCCTGGTGAATAACATCATGGTCTACCTTCTAGGTGGACATTCTCTTAATTGGCGCTCATGTTAACTCACTTAACTCTTGGTGATCCAATCATCTAACTTGATTCAGGCATTTATATCTTAGAGACATTTTAGTGCAATGGTACTACTACAACGTGAAAATTGATTACAAAATACAATTGCAAGGATTAGGCTGTGGGATCAAGAGAGAGCTTATTCAAAGATATGATGAAACACCTCAGTCCTCACACGGTGCATCTGTCATTGAAATTTGTAATCACCTAAGGTTAATATTTCTTCACAAACATCTTCTAGACTTAAGAATATGATGTAACCATTTGATCCCCAGCACTAGTCTCTCATAAAAAATTAAACTCAAATATTTGCGAAGAAGACGGTCAAAATTTAAGTTATCAAGAAACCTACAAAATTTCAATCAACTCAACCACCTTCTTTCAACTCAAACAAAATCTATTGGTTATTGTGAAGACTAAATTCCATTTTCTTATAAGAACATGGAAGTAAATACAAATACACAGAACTGACTACAACATTCTTAGAGTCTTATTCAGCACTCTACATGCAAAATAGTAATGGATACCCACTAGATTTGGCAAACTCCTCAAAGGCCTCTTGTGCCTTAGCTACCCTTAGCTTGGGGCCTCCCACAATGACAAGTTTCACAGCCTTGTTTAGAAAATCAGCTGCTGCTTCCACTGCCACTTCTAATCCTAATTGATTGCTGACCCTGTAGTAAAAGTGAAGGTTGGTTCTTTCTAAATACATAGAAGATGCATGAAATTGAAGTTGACTGAGCACAAACAAAATATGACATAACTGAAGATGAACAAGTATCCTAAATATGAGAATCATTAAATTTATAGGCACCGTATTGAAACATTTCCGAGGTAATAAAAAAAGGCAATGGGATATGAATTGCACATATTGATTTTATGCAATTATAAATAATTCACAAGTAGTATACGCTCAAGTGAAAAACCATTACATGGTGTTTTCTAAAATTTACATTTAAGTTATGCACATGATCTGGAACAACTGGACATGATATTGATAAAATCAGTGGTATAAGCTTCAAAAAATAGAGCTTAATTATGAAGCAAAAGTAGCATATTTACCAGATGATGCTAACAGAAGGTGTAAAAAGTCATTTTGGCCTAGAAGAAATTAAGTCAAAGTAATCAAAAGTTGACACAAACCAAGGGAATGAATTTATATCGTATCCTGCTTGAACAACATTGCAAATCAACCCAAGAATGGGTACAAATTGACTGATAACAATCATGGCCCAAATATAGAGATGTCCCATGTAGATTATGAAGACAAAGCCACCAATCATCCATATGGATAAATATGCACGTATTATCATTGACCTGTATTTACTGTTATCATTAACCAGTAAGTGGCTTCCATTTTCCTTGCCAATATCCAGAGGAACCTGACATGCATATTGAACAATTAAGACAAAATAAATAAAAAAGCAAAGAGAAAGAAAATTAAATTGAGGAATCATCAAAACTTCTAAAGACACCAGTACCTATAGTGCATAACTCCTTTCTAGTTGCTATCAAGACATTTTATAAACTATACCCCAAGCTGATCTTGTTTACAAAGACAATGTTAATGGTTTCATAAAGGTTTAATTAAAATTAATGTAAGAAGAAACCTTAAGCTCCAATTTTGAAATTTTCCCCCTCAAAATATACTTAAATGTTTTAGCTGCACTATTAATCTTTAGGTTTCTTATACATTGGATAATTTTGATTTGCAGAATAGAAGAGAATGTTATACTTGTGTAATTTAATACGCAGTAAACCACATGTAGATTTCTACAGATCTAGAACAAAATGTGTTATAGTGATTCTACATATAAGTATTTTTTTTCTTTAAAAAGTTAATGGTTTAAATATAAAGCCCTAGTGTGAAATTAGTAAATGATGAAGGTATTTTACTAGTTTGTGTGTTATCACAAATTTAACACCAAAAAAAAATCAACAAAAACAGGACTTGGAGGGGGAGAGTATATTAATCAACAAAACTACCAACATAGGGTGAAAACTAAGATTTCATTTACCAACAAAATTTAATAATCTGTTTAACTATTTTGGCATACGAAAAATGAAATTCATTTTAGCCTTAACCATCTCACAGCAACAGAGCAAGCTATCACAAACAAAATACATAATTAAAACTACAAATACTACACCCAAAAGTTTGATGATGATTAAAAACTATCATAAAGTAAGAAGGGAAGGCATTTCATCAAACAGATAGAGACCATTGAACCTCACCTTCAGTAGGATCGATTGGCGTACCTCTCGACATTCTTGTCCAAATTCAACCCCACCATAGCCTCACCAAGCCCACAACTAATATCAGCCAACACTGCCGGGTCACTATAATGTGTCACCGCCTGCACAATCTCCTGAGCTCTCCTTGCAGGGTCACCGCTCTTGAACACACCCGACCCAAAAAACACTCCATCGCATCCCAATTACATCATCAGCACCGCATCCGCTGGTGTCACCACCCTACCTGCCGCGAAGTGCACCACCAGTAACCTCCCCAGCTGCTTTGTCTGCATTACCAAATCATAGAGAGCTGGGATTTTCTTGGTGAACGTGAAAACCTCATCGTCGTCCATGTACCTCAACACCCTAATATCCCCCATTACAGACCTAACATGGCGAACGGCTTCGATTATGTTCCCGGTTCCAGCCTCGCCTTTGGTTCGAATCATCGCCGTACCATCACGGATTCGTTGAAGTGCTTCCCCGAGGTTCCGGCAGCCACAAATGAACGGAATCCAAAAATTGTGCATGTTGATGTGATTCTCATCGTCAGCAAGGGTAAAAACTTCACTTTCATCGATATAATCAATGCCAATTACTTCAAGGATTTGGGCCTCCAAGAAAAGGCTGATACGGGCCTTGGCCATCAC
This sequence comes from Panax ginseng, assembly GCA_020205605.1. NCBI lineage: Eukaryota > Viridiplantae > Streptophyta > Magnoliopsida > Apiales > Araliaceae > Panax > Panax ginseng. The sequence continues at coordinate 47,053,361 of CM035137.1, forward strand.
CGTATAAGTGGCGGCCTGTTTAATTATGAAAGTCCTATTTTTTTTTATTTTTTCTTATGGTTTACTACTGAACTAATTAAAAATAAAAAAAAATAATTCAAAAGTTTTTCTTAATTTAAACACTCCCAAATTGTTATTTAACTGAATATTAAATACAATACCAAAAAATAAAGTTACTTTAAATTAATCTCCAAAAGACTTTTTTAAATTAATATTATATACTTCAAATAAAATTTAAAGTCTTTTGGATTATTTAATTTTATTTTATTTTATTTAACTTTAACTTTATTTAATTATGATCATAAAATAAACTTTTATGGAGATATTTTAAAGTTTAACATAGTGTAAAGTTATTATAGTTTATAAAAATAAATAGTTGATATTGTAAGTTACTTAAAAAGTGTTATTAAAATTAAAATTACTATTGTAAAAAATTTAAGGTGTTTATATTCACCACAATTAATTCAAAAAAAAATTATTTAGAACAAGATAGCGACCAATTTTATCACTCGCAAAAAACTTCTGAATAATTATATATAGTGAGTAATAATTCCTTCACTAAATAGATTTTTTCCTCACAAATTTTCATCATAAATTGGCTCCAAAAATCTTTCTATTGCCCCAATTTTGCGAGGAAAAAAATATAAATTGTGAAGGATATTTCTTTCGCTAATAACTATATTGTCACTATATTTTTTTTCCTTCACTGTTCCTTCGGTAAACAACTCCTCATGTGAAGGAATAAATTCCTTCACAAAATTTCCTTTGTTAGAGGCCATTTTTGGTGTAGTGTGGAAAAAGGTAGAAGAATGAAAGTATTTCAAAGTGAATGTGATTAATGTTTTAGAATGATAGGAATTAGAATTATTCCTATTATTCAAGCTGCTTCATATCATTTGTTCGGTTATTGAAGTCTTAAAAGAATGTTTAAATTCTTGATGTTGATTATTCAACTGCTATGACTTGTTGAGCAATTGAATGCTCACACTTGCTTTCAAAAAAAACATTTTCGGCGAACAATGTTAGAAAGAACTTAAGAATCCCGTAAAGATCAAGCTGACCAATATCTAGAAGAAGTGTCATTTAGTATATGAATGTGCCTGAAGATCAAGCCAAGACTTGTAATATAGAATGATGTAATTAAACTGTAGAATAGTTTAATGAACTCTTATATATCCTTGGAGGCAGATAAAAGTCACTCTTGTAAGATGTAAAAAATAATGCAATTATCATTATTTGTAATGAATGAGGTTATAAGGTATTAGAACCTGAGATTTGAGAATGTATGTTGTTATATTTAGCTATATAATGATGTATGTTTGGCAAGAGATGGGACCGTGACATACGGAATCCGGGTGTGAAGATAGACTGGATTTTGGGGCGTTACACTAACTCCCGGGCACGATGGGTGATTAGCCCTTTATGCCCTACGTTGATTAACACTACATGCTTGTTTTCATTGCCTTTTTGGCACAATAAAACTTTTCCCAAATAAGGGATTTTCGTACTCAGACTTGAGTTCGAAACCAAAACAATTTTGTCGGACAACTCTACCTATCTCAACAATATGATAAATACTAATGACAAGATATTGTAATGTGAGTCTAACTGAAATAATTAGCTTAGACTTATGACGAGATATTGTAATGTGAGTCTAACGAGATATTGTAATGTGAGTCTAACTTACTCTTATTAGATTAACATAACTTTGAGCAGTATTAGCCTATTGAGCTAGGGTTTAAAGCTCCTGCTCAAATTCTATGACTCAACCTTATGTTTCTTAAAGACTACTCATACATATACAATACATCTATACTTAGCATATACACATAATATGTATACTTAATACCACATAAATTAATTTACAATACAATACATATGTAATACAATTACACTTATCTCATAATACGTTATAATGCAATAATATTTTATAATCCTTCCAGTAAAAATGAAGGATATATGAAAAATAATTTACTATTAAATTAATTATTTTTCATGTAATAGCTTCATCCTATTAATATAGTTTATTTATTTTCTTTTTAATAAATTATTTTTAACAATTTATCAAGCTTACATCAAATATATAATAATATATTCAAAGACATTGTAGACATACTCATACTAATATATTATTAATACATTATTTATCAAAATAAGAATGGGAAATTTAATATAATAAATTCCACCATTTCCTTCTCCTTATAAATTATTTTCAAAATTTACATACGAGAAATGTAATATATATATATATATATATATATATATATATATATATCACTCTATCAATTATCACACAAAACATCGCACAAAATCACATACAGTTTAAAAAAAATAACATAGGATTTACTTTTAATAAATTCTTATTTTATTTATTTAAATTCTACAAAATTTCGTGTTGTCATATCCTTCACACTATATAATATTTCGTCCCCAGAATCGCAAAACAAAATTACACAAATGAATGAGGACAATTAGCGTACTTCTTCTGAATTTCTACGAGTCTTTGACTGATTCTTATAGATTACTTGCATCAATTCTGGTTTCAGCACCGCGACACTTGGTCATTTTCATCATGCGAAACTTTATAAAAATGCATGCCTATATTCGTGTAATAATTATTATTATACATGAATTCTACTCGCGACAGTTATTCGATTCAACTTTGATGCATTAGCATTTGCTTCTGTATGCTCTTTCGGAAACCTTCACGAAACGCGCATCCCGATTCGATACGCTCAAAATTCTACACGATAACTTGACCTAATTATTACCGGAACTCAAATTCTTCCTTTAAAAATACTTTTACTAACGAGTTATATTTAACCTTTTCTTTTTCAGAAAATTTCTCCTGTATTCAAGGGTTTCTAAAGGTACACGTGAATATCTTAGCATAATTCTAATAATGAAAAACAAGTTTCTTCCGAATCAAACATATACATTTATATAATTGATCAGAATGGTTCCTGGAACTCCATTTTTGGCCGCTATTGTATCTTGGACAGTCATATTGAAGGTCCTCGTGGTTGGTCTATTTAGCAGAGTTAGACCAGTTATAGCTAGCTTTCCACTGCTATTTCCCACATTTATGTTTCCTCCATCAACTTTTCCCTTTGGGCAATTCCTAGCAATATGGTATGTCGATCCACATATAAAACATCCACTATTCTTTCTTGGATTATGGCAGTTAGGAGAGATGTGTCCCTCCTGCCCGCAATTAAATCACACTAGTTTTCCTTTCAAACATTCCCCCGAATGATTTTTCCCACAATTACTAAACTGATCAATCTTATTCTTCATGCCTCCTTGCTTATTCTCGATATTTCCAGAACTATTCCATTTTCTTTTTCCACTTCCACTTCAACTATTTCCCTCAATTTTTACAGCTCCTTCAATTTTAATTTTAATTTTATTCTCCTTATTATAGAGACTTATGGCCTCGCTTCCACCTTCAGCTATAATAGCCTTATCCAAGATTGATATGAAAAAACCAATCTGCAATACTGCGACCTTATTGTAGAGCCGGAGTTTTAGGCCTTGCTCAAACCTTCTTACCTTCCTTTCTTTAGTGTCCATTTGGTTTGGAGCAAACCTGACCAGTTCTTTGAACTTGGCAGCATACTGAGACATTATCATGTCTCTCTATTTTAATTCTAAAAAATGTATATCCATCCGACTTAATGCACTCAGAGGGAAATAATTCTCAAAGTATAATTCCTTGAATCTTTCCCACATAATCACTACTGCTCCATCTCTATTCCTATTAGCTTCCCACTAGAAATTGGCCTCACCCTTTAATATATATGTAGCAAAAGTTAATTTTTTTACTCATCCACTACTCTGGCCACCTCAAACGCTTTTTCTATTTCCTTGATCCATGATTGAGCCTATATAGACTTAGTAATTCCCTTTATCTTAGATGGTCCCACACTTTTAAAATCTTTTAAACTAGCTAAGTATACCACTAGCGGGTTTATGTTTGCGTTAGGGTTAGGAGGATTCCTTGATCTTAAGTCCTACTTTCATTTTCACTTTTTGCGGCATCGTTTCTATTTTTGTTTATAAATGGTTGTAGACACTAAAAATGTTGCATTCCTGTTACTAATCATGCAGGAGGGCTTAAATGTCTTTTGTCTTCCAAAGACAACCCTGGAAATTAAAATCATCAAGATGAACCTCGGTGATAACCTTAGGAGATCAAGTCAAACCCCGGTGACAACTCCAGGAGATCAAGTCAAAACCCAGTGACAACCCTGTGAGTTCAAGTCAAACATCGGTGATAACCCTAGGAGATCAAGTTAAACCCCAGTGAGAACCCCGAGAGATAAAGTCAAACCCCGGGGACATCCCTGGGAGATCAAGTTAAACCCTGGTAACAACCCCGGGAGATCAAGTCAAACCCCAGCGATAACCTTGTGAGATCAAATCAAATTTCAGCGACAACATAGGGAAATCATCAAATCAACTTTAGAAACAACCCTGAATACAGACAGGAAGCACTAACAGTCAAACCTCGAAGATAATGCCAAGGAAGACAGATGCCGCCACGTTAAGCTCGGAACCAACCTGAGAGGGCAAAAAGTAATTCTTTCAACTCAACATCAAATCAAGTTAAATCACTACCATGATGGTTATGCAGAACCATAATGTCAATCATGAGTGAAAATAGCACAAGATAGCTCAATGGATAGACTGCAAAGTCTCGAAGATCTGGTCATGGACCCGTCTTCCCGAATTTGGAAAAAGTCAAATCCTATATCATTGTCTAGCTCTAGAAAAGTTCTTTTCGGAAATGTATACTATGCCTCCATCGAATTCCCGAATTGAAAGTTATGAAGGTTCAAGTAGATAATGTGGTGGTTGGAGTGCACATACTTTGAGACAAATAAAACCACGGGGCCTGGCCAACCCGGGTCAGCCATAGGTAGACCCGCGGCTGATTTGGTCTATAAATAGACCCCCTATCAACCATTTAAAAAAAAGAAAAGAAGAAAAGAAAGGGAATTCCGCCTATTTAAGCTCTTAACTGCTTCAATAATGTTCTAAACTCTGATATTGTGACACCCCCAAAATAGGTATACACAACCCATTCTGAGTCGCCAAATACATGGTACATAATTTAAATAAAAACTTTATTTATACAATACGACAAACGTATGATGAAAGAATTAACACAAATATTGTCTCGTTGACAATATCTAAACTCCAATGAAGTCCTCATTACATTTATTATCACACTATTTTATAGAATAGTGAGGACTACTATAGCCACCAGCTTGGACCATCACTCCATTCCCCGACTAGTCCCAGCTATATTCTCATTTCCTGAAGAGAATAATGAAAGCAAAGGGTGAGCTCAACTAGCCGAATAAAGAATATTATGACTAACATAATACAGGATAAATTATCGTTAGCCTTCAACATTGTTAAACAGATAGAATATAATAGACAACAAGTTTAACTATAGTGGAACAAATAATCCATTATAAGAGTCAAGTAGAACATAATATCTACTATCTTCTATGATTTAAAAGATCGTCATCAATATTTTAACGCTGTAACATAACTCAATAAATAATCCACATAATTGAATTATCCATACACTACTGGTCAAGGATATTCGTTAGTATCACATCCATGAATTATCCATGCACTATGGCCCAAGGATATTCATTATTATTACATCCATGAATTATCCACGCACTACAGGCCAAGGATATTCGTTAGTATCACAAGTGGTCATGATCATGCCAACAATTGTCCATCAATGCACTACGGGCCAATGATGACTTTTACCACATCATTTGTAATATTACAAGTCATGATTATACCGATACATAATCATAATCATACCAATCAATAGTCCATCTATGCACTACGGGCCAAAGATGACTTTCATCACAATATAAGCATGAGGATAATGACAATGATATAAAAATTCAATTAAGTAAGAGTAAGGATAAATTTTAAAAATTTATAAATCAATTTATCCAGAGTTCAAGAATGTCCAAATTGTCAACATGATAACTGCTTTGTGGAGTAAAATTCAAGAATCATATTCATGTATCAAAATAATTTGGATAGAAAAAAAAATTAATTTTTGTTATGAATAGTACCCCGGGTTAATAGTACTTCATGAATAGTACCCCGTGAATAGTATCCTGACATAAAAAGATCAAAATTTAACAAGAATGTTCAGAAAAATATTCTTGTGAAACGATACTAGATGAAGAACAAATTTCAAGGATATTCTACTAATTTCAAGGAGTATAGAAGCAATACTTATCAACATAAGTGTATAATTAGGAATATGAAACGAAATAATATTAATTACATACTACAAAGTATGGAAGAAAATATCATTTCTTACGAATACTGAACAAAATAATATCCCTTACAACTATTGAATGAAAATAATATTCCTTACGAATATTGAACAAAGATAATATTCCTTACGATTATTGAATGAAAATAATCTTCCTTGCGAATATTGAACGAAAAAAAAATCCTTACGAATATGAAAAATAATATCGTAAACGAATATGAAATAAATACTACCCCTTACCTTAGTAGGAGAGTAATTCCGACTGGTATAGCAGATATATTCTTGAAGAAAACTTATACTGTTTTCTACACTCAAAGCTTCCTTAACTCGAAAGAAATACGCTCAATATTATAGAAGTAGAATTCTCTGATTCTGGTGTGATTTTCATTTCTAAACTAAGCATCCTATTTATAGGAGAATGGTAGGATACTATTTAGGAAAATAATCACGGACGCGCGGTAAAAAAATATTCGGACGCAATTCATCAACATTTGAAACCATCAACTAATAAGGGAGTGCCCTCCCATGAAGGTAACTAGACTTTGGGAGTTTTGGACCAATGAGAGAGCGCCCTTATTAACAAGTTAGTGAATAGTAGCTGAATTAATTGAAAAGTTGGACAAAAATCTTATATCCCACCAATCAGAAGATTACTTTCTTTGAAGGTAATTGGCTATACATAAAAATTATGTAACCTTTAAAAAAACTAAATGAACAAACACTAATTTAAAAGGATAATTGAACAAACATCTTCCACTCATCAATTATTATTTTTATCTTTAATCAACACGAGCTTTATTCATCATTACTATTATAACTCACAATATTAACAACCAGATCATTCCCAAAAAAGAGGGGGCTTTTGTGATGCCCCCAAAATAGGTATACATCACCCATATTGAGTCGCCAAATACATGGTACAAAATTCAAATACAAACTTTATTGTACAACTGTCGTGTAAAATACGACAAAACATAGGTGAGAGTTTTAACACGAATATTATCTTCTAAACAACATCCAAACTCAAATGGAGTCCTCATTACAATTATTACTACAATATTTCATAGAATAGTGAGGACTACTATATCCACAAACTCGAACCATCACTCTGTTACCTGACGAGTCCCAGCTACGTTCTCATTTCATGAAGAGAACAATGAAAGCAAAGGGTTAGCTCAACTAGCCCAGTAAGAAATATTATGACTAAGATAATGTAGAATAAATTATCGTTAGCCTTCAACAGTGTTAAATTGATAAAAATATAATAAACATCAAGTTTAACTGCAGCGGAACAAGCAATCCATTAGAAGAGTTAATGAGTTTAAAAACTTATCCTAGTCAGACCATAGGCGTCCATTCGCTGAGGGGTTCCAAACAAACGATATTATTATGAGTCACGAACATACCATATGCATTAGTTTTAAGAACCGTACCTGATCCTAATAATATCTGACTAATCTTAATAGTTTCTAACTATCAAATATACACATGAGAAAAGAATCACCTTTTTGCCACATATACATTGATAGCACAACACCAACATTCCAATGATTATCAATGTGTTAAACTGAGTGCAAGCACAAACCCTCGCCCATTCAAAGATATATACAACTCAGCCATCACATGAGTCCTCAATTGAAATCCCACCTAACTCTATCTTACTCTTAATTTGCTCTTTGCTCGATACGAATTCCTCGTATCACATTATGTATAACACCTCATGAGTTTATCTCGTACTATTTCATAGCACATCATCTTCATAGCATCAAGCTATAATTATTCAAACATTACAGACCATCTTTCTTTTATAACTTAAACTGATCATGTCGTGATCTTATTCTATAATCATCTCCCTTAAAATTCTTTTCTTAACTCGTGATCATTTTGTTTTACGATCATCTTTCTTTCCTTTTTCATCATTTACGATTTCATTTATGCTTTTAATCTTTCAGATTTTGTGTATTCATCATTATTCGTTATCTTGGCTATTAGAGTTAGGTAACTCCCATTTCTTATCTTTATATCTCTTCAAGATTCTTCTTTGAATTTCCTTGTTTATAAAACAATTCTTCCTTTAAGAATTTCTAACTTTATTTAAATTGCTCAACATTTCATTTAAGTTCCACATTTTCATCATATGTATCCATTTTCTATAGTTGGTACACATCGAGTCTCTAATAGTTTCAATATGGTACGCTGAGTGGTTTCCCACAAACAACCAACAAACTAAGTTCCGAGTTGCTAGTTCGTATATACCTCCGCTCTATGAAGGAATCGTTTAGCCCAGATACCATACATCAACTATTAAAGAGTATGATTGTACCATACTTAGATATAACTTTTTATTCTTAACTTCTTTATAATTTTCTTTTTATAGATATTGTCTATTTACTATCACATTAAATCCTTATTATTGGAGTTGGGTAACACCACATTCATATTCCTTATAACTCTACAAGATTCTTCTTTGAATCCTCTCACGCATGTTTTAATCCCATCTTTATAAATTTCTTAAATTACTTCTTATTGTTCAAACTCTATCTGAACTTATTCTTTATCATCTTCTCCTTTATTCTCTAAGGTTATAGCTTAGGGAACTCTTACCTAAGGTTTATAACCTACAGCTTTGATACCAACTGTAACGACCCCAAAATTAAAACAATTTAATTATCAATATCGGTCGTTAATAATACGTCTAACTTCTGATTTTACATCCTTATTCGATGTTAAAGTTAATAAAATGCAGAATAATTTAAACTTTTTTTATCTTCTTACTTTAATTCCCTGAATCATAACCTTTATCATCTACATGTCTTTGAATCATATATAATCCATGATTCACTTTATCAAAGTTAATATATATACTTAAATATCAAATTGATATCCCCTATACACCGGACGGCTCAAACTTTAACTTTACAACTCAACATAAAATATACATATATAAAACATTAAGTTCATCTCATTAACCTTAATCATGGTTTAAAGAAATAACAACTTTAGCTAAAATAATAGTCTTTGTATATTACATTTGATTCATGTCTTTCAAGTACCACATAATGTTACCTTCAATCCTTAACCTGCAAAAATGGTTATTTACAAGGTTAAGCTCGACAGCCCAACAAATCTAATAGTTTTCATGCATCACATAGCATATAATAACATGCTTATCATACATCTCATAAACATTAGACTAACATAACAAACATGCTGCAGTTCATATAACAAGTATAAAGATTGAGTTCCTTACTCAATCAGCATTCATTACTCAATCAACGTAGTCATAAATTGACTTTAACGTTTTATACTTTCAACATATATATAACACATCATGCTCTTTGCCAGAAAGACTTAAAATAGTTAATCATCAAGTTCACATTGCAAATAAGAACTGAAAGACTTGCCTTGATCATTGTTTACCAATAATAGTTTAACAGCTTACAGCTATCTGTACTTCACGTGCCCTACACAATTATATAATCATGTACATCAACTATTAGTTACATAGCAATGCATAGTAGTTGTAATGTAAACTTTACTCTATATCTCATAACCCTTCCTATTATCAATACACAATGTTCAATTTGATTGTGTTAACTTTCGACTTATAACTCACTATATTTCATATTCGAAGTTCATTCAAGTGTTTAAGTCTTGGTAGGACTACTTATTGGTTTTATATTAACACTATTCAATATCTTATAATATTCATTTCATTTGATTTAAAACACTTTTCACGTTCATTATCAATTATCACGACGTTTCGACGTTTATTCGTCACACGTACAATTTGTCTCTCTTGTGTGTGCTTAGTACGCGTATACAACTTATCCAATATATCATTTATTAATGTTAAGCATCATTATAATTCATAATATTCATGTTCTATAACTTATAACAACATCTATTATTGTCGACAGCACTATACTTGTGTATGTGCATGTCCGACGCCCTCCGATTGGCTCCGAATATGCATCAGTCACAACGATGACAATTTTGACTACTGTTCCCGACCTCAAATTGAAAGACTTAAAGAATAAAAGTTGTAGGTCTATTCGCCCTCATTACGGATCATCTTGAATCACCTTAATCGGAGTTCGTATGAAAAAGTTATGCCTATTTTACTAAAATAGGTCAAAACAGTCACACCTGACATACTTTGGGTGCAGCTGCGCCCAATTAAGCCTTGGGCATAGAGCAGTTGTCCCCTACATAATATAATTGCTTGAATTAGCTAGCGTAAATGGGACCAAAGCTACTTTCTTACCTACGATTTTTTGACCCTTTTTCTGCTACTAATCATTAGAACTTGAGTTATACACATCCAAATTAGTCCGTTTTTGATTCTATGGATTCTTAATTCATAGAACTACAACATACTAGAATTATAACAATTTATAAAAATATTAACCAACCTAAAATTTGACCCAAAACACATGTTCATACTCTATTTTCATGTTTTAACACATTTAGCGAATTCATTCACTACGAATTCATTTTACATCCGTTTTAGTTCATTCCAATTGAGTTGTTTTCGTTTCTTAGAGGAGAACAACAAACCACTATCAATTTACAACTTAAATCATAGGATTACACCAAATTTTTACCTCCAAAATAGACCATATAGTATGTAATAACCAAGAGCCTAATTTTTCCATCTTTTACACAACTTAAACTTGATAGGTTTGATTTTAGATATGAACAACACTAGAAATTCATTACATAATCAGCACACATAGATTCTTCACCAATTCCTAAGGTCAAATAACCATAGTAATTTGTATCAATGAAATTAAGGAACAAAGATTAGGAACTTAAGAATTTCTTCATACCTCTTGGACCCTCCTTAGCTTTAATCAGATGATGAAAAATGTTGGTTCACCTTGATTCTCCAAGGCTCTTCTCTAATTCTACAGAGAACTCCTTTTTCTCTCTCAAATTCTTTCTTCTATGCTCTATTCTTCTTTCTCATACTTAGCACAACTTAACGTATATTTATTTAGTCTTTTAGTTAAAAAAACCAAGGGCTCCCATCTGTTACAAAGGCAAAGGGTCACAAGGTCATGTTTGACTTGAACCCCTAACCTCCTTATCCATTTATTTTAATATTATTCCTATTATAAGTTACACCAAATTTCACACTTCTTTTGATTTAACCATAATCTTTATTTATCCAACACCATATTTACTTACCTAATAAAATTATAATTTTATTTAACAAATCCTCACTTCTCTAATTTAATTATTTAATTAAATTAGAATATCACCATTATACTAGCGTAATAAAATACGCATAAATCCCATCAATTTTATCATACTTAAATAATTTCCATCGAATATTTATTTAATACTATAAATATTCCAACTAAAATATTTATTTTATTCGATAAATATTTTAACTATTTACAATATTGACAATCGTATTACTTTAACATATTACACTCATATGTAATATACTACTTCCTCATTTATTTAAACAAATATGCTTACACAAATTCACTATTTTAATTAAGTGAATTACTCACATTATTTATGAAATTTAATTCATAACAATTTCATTGTCATAAAGCATAATAATCGAATTGTGTTATTTCATAATATAATTTTCAACTTAATTAAATTAAATAATATTATTTAGTTAATTTCCTTTCTATAACAATCTCATTTAATTTCTTTAATAGTTAACTTAACTATTAAACCTCACTTTCCCAATATATGAATATATATTTCTCTTCACACCAGAATACATATTTCAAAATATGTAGCACATATATATACATACTCAAACTCAAAACATCTCATAATAAGAATTTTAATTATTAAATTCCTATTTTAATAACTTATAAAAATTCGGGTTATCACATTAATAAATAATCCACACCACTGAATTATCCATGTACTACGGGCCAATGATATTCATTAGTATCACAACCACGAATTATCTATTCACTATGGGCCAAGGATATTCGTGTTTTCACCAATGACCATGATCATGCCAACAACTGTCCAATCAACAGTCCATCTATGCACGTAAGTCAAAGATGACTTTTATCACAATATAAGCATGGGGATGATGACAATGATATAAGAATTCAATTAAAAGAAAGCAAATGATATAATTTTAAAGATTTATAATTTAATTTATTCAGAATTCAATAATGTCCAAATTGTCAACATGATACTGCTTTGTGGAGTAAAATTCAAGAATAATATTGTACGAAAAATGATTTGGACTGAAAAGAAATTAATTTTTGTCATAAATAGTACCCCGGGTGAATAGTACTCGAGTGAATAGTACCCTAAGAATAGTAATTCGGTAATAGTACTCCATGAATAGTACTCCAGCATGAAAAAGTTAAAACTTATCAAGAATGTTCAGAATAATATTTCTATGAAAAGATACTAGATGAAATGTAAATTTCAAGGATATTCTACTAATTTCATGGAGTATAGAAGCCAAAACTTAACAAAATGAGTGTAGAATTCAGAATCTGAAATGAAATAATATTACTTACATACTACAGAGTATGAAAAAAAATATTATTTCTTACAAGTATTGAACAAAAATAATATCCCTTACCTTGAAAAGAAGAGTATTCCAACTGGTGTAGCGGGGATATTCTTGAAGAAAACTTTCACTGTTTTTTACACTCAAAGCTTCCTAAAACTCGAAAGAAATGCGCTCAATATTATAGAAGAAGAATTCTATGATTTTGGTGTTTTGTCAATTCTAAACTAAGCATCCTATTTATAGGAGAATTGAAATGATACTATTTAAATTTAGAAAATCACGATTGTACAGTAAAGGATTCACGAACGAAAATTTTCACGGGCGCCAAATCAAATATTTTTTTTAATTTTACTATGCAAACACTATGCATAATAAAATATAATATATTTTATATTTTTTATAAAAAAATAACTTATAAAATATATATATAATACCCTCTATTCCCCGTAACCTTTCCCCCCCTTTTTTTCCACCAGACTATATATATATATAATAAAACTGAGATAACTTTCTACCGACAGTTTTTAAAAATGGGTAAGTGAGGGTCCATATAATAATCAATATTTTACAACAAATACTTCATAAAAATCCCCTCAATATTTTTAACAACATTTATTCATCAATAATATAACTTTCAATATTAACAACTAGATCATTCCCAGGAAAGAGGCGGCTTTCCGATAAGGATTTCTCCATATTAGCGCGCAATTAGGTGATCAAACCTCTTTCCTCGACAGAATTTTTTAGACATTGTCAATAATGCAGATAATAATATGAATAACTTGTCATCTCAATTATTGATTTAATAATATAAAATATTGAAAATAATTGAATCAAATAACGTGAGATACTATGCAGCAATTATTGTAGAAATAATTGAGTATAAGTGAGTGACATCTCACGTAAGCATCAATAATCAATATCGTGTGCTACTATGCAACCACGCCTATTACTGTACTTTTATCACCGGGTATTTCAACAGTTAACGGTAAAACTTTCGCCGTTATTTTTATAAAAATATTTTTATGTTGTTTTCTAACTCCGACAATAATTCCGTTGTGGGGTCCACTAATGATTGTGTCTTGAGTATTTAGTATTCCCCCGTTAAAACGAATATTCCCAATTAATCGAATATTTTATAACAACTTGCTTACTTTGCAAAATTTATAAATATTACCTACAACTATAACATTATATCAAATCCACACCATAATATAAAAAATATATTTTGAGAAAAATTAATCTTTATTCATGAAAGTTGGGGTCTTATAACCTCCTCTTCTTATGAAATTTTGTCTTCAAAATTGGGGTACGTACCTAGTACGTCGAATAGGTGAGGATACCTTGATTTTATTTCAGATTCTAACTCCTGGATCATTTCCTCAACATCATGGATTCTCCAAAAAACTTTGACTTGAGATATAACCTTAGAGCGTAGAATATGTTCCTTCTTATCCAAGATTTTAACTAGTACCTCTTCATATGTTAAATCTTCCGCTATCTCGTCCGGTTCTAAATCAATAATGTTGCTCGGGTCTTCCACATATTTACGTAACATGGATATGTGAAAAACGTTATGAACACGACACATACTTGGCGGTAACACTACAAGAAAAAGTTTTATCAATGACCACTTATCGTTGACCGCTTTCAATCATGAGATAACCATTAGCGAATCGATCATGTCAATTGATAATCGTCGATAAAATCTGGTCGTTGGGATGCACATCAGCGACCGATATATCTGTGACAGATATTAGCGACCAAAATGACAAATTTGGTCGCTAAGCTGAGTCAACATGGTCAAGGGCCAAAGCTGGCCTGGTCCACGTGTCAGCGACTGCTATCAGCGACCACATGCGATCGCTGATACCCTTAAATTGCATGTCGTTGCTAATAACTATCAGCGACCGCATGCGGTCACTGATCTGAATAAAATGAAACCCAGATTTTTGCTGTTTTGCAAAATTCCCAAAAACATGTACCTGTTTTGTACCTTCTTTATCCCAACACACATGCAGAACAAGATAAACAGCATGCACAACAATATAAACATCCATCGTCCACCAAAACATACATACACCAAATTAGTATATAAACTATATAAATCTTTAAAAACCAATATGAATTAAATAAATATAAACAAATGTAATATTGTTTAAGTAACATACAGAAAACCAATATGAATTGAATGAATATACAAGTACAAGCTTATCAAATAACTATAAAACTGATCTAAAGTAGGAACGCTAAGCATCATCGCCTCCTTGATCACCCTGTAATTAACAAAATAATAAAACAAGTTACAAATATAGTAACTATGTTGATACTGGTGTATATTACGACAATATATACAACAAATTGATTTTATACCTCGTCGCCATCCCCATGTTGTCTTGCTGCTACCACCGCTACTGCTTCAGCTAACTCCTCAGGACTCAGAGCCCCCAGATGCCTGCCCAGTATCTTCAGAAGATCTCGATCTCAACATATAGCTCTCACACAGTCAGCCGGAGTATAAACAGCTAGATGGATCGATGACTATGAAGACTTGGTAGAAGAGCAGCCTGAGCCACTGAAGGATTGGCGTCGTCGTTGTCCTTGACCTTTAATGTAGTTCTTCTTCCCAACAGATGCCCTATCCCATAACTCTTGTTCAATAGGAGGACGTGGAGTGCCTTCAGGATAGCACTCATTCAATAAATGCTTATAAGTATCCTGTCATCATGTTAATAATTAAATAGTTAAAAATAAATTATGTAAGCATTGATAAACAAGATCAAGTTGTTAAAACTTATTACCGCTATCTGGATAGCATCAGGTAGACCATCACGGGTGGCCACGTACATATCCAGCCAATGGATAGGCTGACCTTGAGACTAAGACTCCTATACAAAAAATAGCACAATATTACAAAGTAAAATTGTGATATATTTTCTATAATTCATGATTGTAAACATATTAAAACTTGTAAATATGTACCCTGGCAGTGATATGCTGAAACTGTGAAATACTGTCGTCCTTATATGTTCCTTTAACCTTTTCGCCATCGGGTACACCCGAGGATCTGTTGGTGGCGGCAGTCTTTCATCTCTTCACCTAGCTTTCAGCTCTCCATTGGGCACACATCTCAGCCCATATGGATTGGGTGCACCACCAAGGCTATGCTCGTGCATGTAATCCTCTCCCTGGCCTGGATGGTCAATCTCGGCATTGTGAAGGGCTTTTTGTCGTTCTTTGTTCAAATTATCCTTGGTGCGGACGGCTCACTTCTACCAGAATAATGTCTGAATCGCTAAAGCCTGCGCGTTCTCCCATCTATACCTTTTCTGCAAATAAAACAACAATAATAACATTACTAAACAATTATCCTTAATTAGAATATTATATTATCTGTCATAATTAAAAAAAATATACCTGGAATTCAGCCCAAACAACATCCTTGTGGGCGATAGGTGTTTTCGCCCACGTAATCACAGGTGTAGGCCAATTCTGTAAACACAACTGTGATATGCACTTGACGATCTTATTATCTGAAAAATCACTATAGTATACAACTATTTACATCAACGATACATAGATATATTAAAATAATTTACATCTAAGTTTTATATATCTTGTATAAATGAAATCTAAAATGGTTATATATAAATGATGCGGGACGTACGTGCTATTCTGAGGAGGGAGAATCTGAATAAGAATCTGATCATCTGGATTAGTATGGGCCTTGGGCACATGATTAGGTCCCCTACCCAAGCCGCTTTTTTTCTCATACCGCTTCGTAAGCTATCTCAGATATTACAAATTTTAAGATGTATATATGAGTTATATTTGATTACATGTATATATGAATATATAAAATGACAATAAACATGACAGTGATACAAAACATGTATATATATGAATATAAAATGACAATAAACAAAAATTGCATTTAAATAGTTAAGTACATAAACATGTCAATGATATAAAAAACATGTAATGCTAAACATACATTTCATTTGTTCAAGTTTTAATGTCTGATTCAGAATCATCTTGTATACGTGTTGCAGATTCATAACCATCATTTGCTTCAGATTCAGTGTCATATTTAGTCAATAACTCTTCCTCCTCAGTATCAATGTCATTTAACACAAGTATTGACTCAGGATCTAATTCATGTGGTTCATCTCCACCATCTAACTTGATTACTTCATTGTTGTCCTCCACATTTATTACAGTTTTACTATGAAGCATCTGCTCTTGGTAAATCTCCCCATCAACTACTTCTACACGACTACGCAAGGGAGTATGAATTACAACTTGCCAATCTGTAGGCGGTATATCCCTTTTCATAACAGGGCTAGGAGTGTAGTATACTTATACTGTTTGAGTTGGTAAAATAAACAGTTCGTTCGAGTACGCAGACCTACTGAGGTAAATTTTGATGATTCCATGTCTGTCAACACGTATCCCTTTCTCTGAATCAAACCAACGACACTTGAACAATTGAATATCACCCATGTACGTGCCCTTGTACGATAACTCTATGATTTCCTCCAACTCCCCATAAAAGGAACAACCAAGCTCAATGTAACAATCTCCTTGGACACACACTCCAGAGTTCGTTGTTCTTTTACCGCGCCCATATGCCTTTGTATGAAATTCACAACTATTAATTTTATAACCATTGCAGCTGACTTGGTCCCTATCTGGTCCCATAGCTAGGACTTGTACATTAGCCGGAATCGTTGATCCCTCAGTCAAAGCTTACAAAAACTTCATCTTATTAAATGAAGTCATAGTTAACATGGAGTATATATATATATATATATATATATATATATATATCATGCTTAAGAAATTGAACTTACTTTGTCCTTTAGCCAAAGTGCAAATTTATTATCACGATTGATTTAAATATCTTTATCAGTTATGCCAGGATGCTTCACTTTTAACTCATCATCGTACAATCTATACCATGTTATAAAAATTAACATATTGGAATAAATTTTCAACTTAAAAGATAAATTATCAAGTTTACATGTGTACCTCACAAATTTGTCAATCTCCTCGCAATTGAGAAGAATGTAAGTATGTGCAACATATAATTCTTGCTTAGAGAGGAATATGCGCTTCCCTTTTCCATAAGCGCGACCCGATAGACCAAATATAAAGAGCCGACCATTTAGTTCAAAATTTCCCCCATCATCATGTCTCGATACTCGATTGGCCTTTGTCAAGACTTCGTCTGGAAAATAGTCTGAGACAAATGTAAATATCTCATCGAAACTGTATGCCTCACATATGGACCCCTTGACATAAGCTCTATTTTTCACCTTCCTCTTAAGGTTTCCCATCACCCTCTCGAAAGGGTACATCCATCTATATTGAACTATACCGCCAACACGAGCTTTATAGGGAAGATGGATTTGGAAATGCTCCATAGAGTCAAAAAAACCAAGTGGGAATATTTTTTCCAGTTTACACTTGATCTATATGATGTTCTTCTCAAGTATAGACATGTCCTTCTCATTTAATGATTTTGAACATAAGTCTTTGAAGAAACGACTAAAATCCGTCAAAGCATCCCATATTGGTTTATCAAACAGATCCCGAAATGTTACAGGCATGAGTCACTCCATGAACACATGACAGTCATGACTCTTCATCCCTTGCAATTTCCCACCCGTAACACACCTTGCAATGTTCGACGTTTATCCATCTGGTAGTTTCAGAGACTTAACCCATGTGCACACATCTTCAACTTGCTTTTTGGACAATGTGTACCTTGCATGCGGTTTGACAATCTTACCATTAGGAGATTCATAAAGTTCTAATCCAGGACGCTTACAAATATCTTTCATGTCCAAACGTGCCTTGTCGTTATCTTTTGTCTTCCCCGTAACATTCATCACGGTGTTAAACACATTGTCAAACACATTCTTCTCAATATGCATCACATCTAGATTATGACGAATCAAATTTGTAGACCAATAAGGCAGTTCCTAAAAGATGCTTCTCCGAACCCAGTTATAAGGTTCACCAAACCCATTGATTATGTTTGTGGCATCAATATTACCAAATGGGATAACCGACAATCTTATCACACGATCTCGCATCTCTATTCCCGATAAACGCGGTGCAGGCATATCATTGTCTTCCCTTTTCTGAAGTGTTCTCTATTTCTTCGAAACGGGTGATTTACCTATGAAGAACCGATGACGATCAAACCAAAGAAGGCTTTCGACCTTTTGATAGATTAAACGACTTGGTATACTCCATACAATACGGACAAGCCAACTTCCCGTGTGTACTCCATCCAGCTAACATACCATAAGATGGGAAGTCACTTATAGTCCACATAACCGTTGCCCTAAGGTTGAAATTTGTTTTTGTTGCAACATCCAAAGTTTGTACTCCATCCTTCCACAATACCTTCAACTCGTCTATAAGAGGTCTCAAGTAAACATCTAAGTTCTTTCCAGGACTCTTAGGACCAGGAACCACAAGTGAAAGAAACAAGTATGGCTGTTTCATAGACATCTAAGGAGGCAAGTTGTATGGAGTAACAATCACAGGCCAACAGGAGTACGGAATAGTTGAGTGGCCAAACAGATTGAAACCATCGGTGGATAATCCAAACCTCACATTTCTAGGTTTCAATGCAAACCCAGGATGTGCTAAGTTGAAATCTTTCCAAGCCTGTCCATCTGCAGGATGATTTAGTTCTCCATCTTTAGCTGGAGATTTCGCATGCCAACTCATATGTTCAGCTGTTCTTGAAGACATGTACAATCTTTTTAGCCGATGTGTTATTGGAAAATACCTTAGAATCTTAAATGGTATACTTGATTTTTTTGTAGTCACACCCTCTTTATTAGGCCTAAATCGATCATGACTGCAAAACTTGCACCTTATCATCTATTCATTTTCCTTATAAAACAACATGCAATCGTTGGGACATGCATCGATCTTTTGGTATCAAAGACCCAAATTCTTCACCATTTTCTTACAAAAGTAATAGTTACCAAGTAATTTCTCACTATCAGGCCTCATAATCTTAATGGCCTTCAAGAGTGACTCAAAACAGTCATGGCTCATGTTGTGATCAGCCTTGATGTTAAGTAATGTTGCCACTGCAGACAATGTAGTGTGTTTGGTTCAACCATGCCATAATGGCTCTCTACCCTCATCTAACAACTTAAAGAAGTCTTTGGCATCAGGATTCATATGTTGCTCTCTGCCTTGTTCTCAATCAAAATCTGGCCCTGCAATATCATGAACCATTTCATTCATACGATGAGTACTACTGCCAGAATTGTGTACTTATGTGATGCCACCACCTCTTCTCTGCCTATGTGCCCACCAGCATTCTTCGTAATTTTTTATGAACCCAGAATCAAGTAAATGATAGTTTACCACGTCTCTGTCCATATAATTTACATTCTTATACTTCAAACATGGACATCGTATCTGTGACTAACCATTTATAGATTCCGGGTGACTATACGCATACTCCAAAAATACTTGGCAACCAAATTTCTAAATTCAAATTTAGACCTATCCGGCATTTGACTTTCGTCATGCCATCTAACTACGGTCTGAATAGAGGTCCATGATTCCACGGTACCTACTACAGACAATATGAGCTTATTAATCATATAACTTGAACATACTTGTAACCATATGACTTGAGCATACTTGTAAGCATATGATTAACATTTCAGCATACTTATAAGCATATGACTTGAGCATACTTGTAACCATATGACTTGAGCATACTTGTAAGCATATGATTAACATTTAAGCACATTTGTAAGCATATGACTTGAGCATACTTGTAACCATATGACTTGAGCATACTTGTAAGCATATGATTAACATTTAAGCATACTTGTAAGCATATGACTAGAGCATACTAGCCAGTAAGCATATGACTTGAGCGTACTAGTAAGAACTTAAAGAGCTCGTTAATATTATAAATGTTCGTAACTACCTGACCAATAAATTTTTTTTTTCCAGAGTCTCCCCTATAATATGGACTAGCCACATGCACGATGACATGTATATAAGGTCATTTCTAGGCACCCAAGACACAAACCAAGAGAAATATACAAATTCCAAATATAATAAGACCAAAATAATAACGATTGAATGCAAATTAAAGAAGTAAAAAGTTTAGGAGTATACTACAAATTCAGAGTTCCAAAAACTCGCGCTTTCATTTTTGCAAGCTTTTATCTTTACTTTACACACGAGTGCAATAATTAACTTACTTCTGATTAGGGCACTTATCTCTTAGTTCTTTAACTTCAGATTATGATATTGCTGATGTTCATTAATATTTTTATTCCATTAGAATGCGTGGTTGTTTATTTTCTGAAATGACCACCAAATACATTGAAGATCATTTCATTCCTTCCTCAATTAAATTTATTCAATCTAAACGGAATAGAGATGCCATCTTTTGTTGCAGTTGCAATTTTTTCGAGCATCTAATTTTAGTTTAGTATTCCTGATAAAAGTTTTTTGTTTGTTAACAATAGTAGGGTTTTAAGGGATTATATACTTGTATGTTTTCTCTTTGTTTGTTATTTCATCTTGGAATTTGCATTCCTGCTGCAGTCTATTTTATTAACTCCATTTACTTTTCTTATTTTTCCCCTCTCTTTTTTTCTGCTCATTCTTCACATTTCATTTTTCTTTTTAAATGTCTATTTTCATGTCTCTGTTCTCTTTTGTCTTCCAACTATATTTAAACTCACTATCAAGTTTCAACAATTAAAGAAATAACCACATCCCTTTTATTTTCTTAAAATCGAAGGAATTCTCAACTTTTACTTTGCGTCTGTTTGATTAATTACATAATAAGAAACCCAAATCTTTATTATAGTGATGTAGACTTTAACATTAGTTCCAAAATGTTCTATAGTTTCTGTCTATTTCTTAAAATTAAAGCTTTCACCAAAATAATACTACATGTTGTACAAGCTTATCAAGATTCAACAAAGGAGAAACGACGTGCACAAATTGCCCAAGGTTGTATCCCTTTTCCCCCATTGTTATTTTACTCTACATCACATTATCGCATGAACATTAGAAATGAATATTGTTATGTTCTATTCATTTTATTTTGTTGATACTTGTATAAATAATCTAAACTAGAAAACAAGTTGTATAAGACTATTAAGTTCATTGAAATGTTGTAATGAATACTGGAGAGTTTCCTGTGCTAATTAGAAATCCATGACCATGATATATCAAATAAGGAGCAAATCAACAAATTATCAAATAATTCCTCCAAAAATCACTGTACAAATAAGAGAGTAATGGAGCATAAAATCACTGTAATAAACAAATCAACAAAACCAAGAAAGAGAAAAATAAAAAATAAAAATCATCAAATAGCACTAAAACAGTATAAATTATTCCCCTAAATATATAGGAGACATAGAAATAAATTGAAAGTTCATACCTTTAATTAGAAGCCGATTGTTGGTATTATCAATTTTGGGAATCACTGGTCGGAACAACAGTGAAGGGACCGATGTTACCAGTTCTGCAAAAATGAATCACAGTTCTGCGAAGGGACTGAATCACTGGTCGGTGGGGCGGTGTGGCAGCAGTGGCGTCGGTGGGGCGGCATGGCAGCAGTGGTATCGGTGGGGCGTCGTGGCAGTAGTGGCGTCCCTCTTCCCCTTCTTCTCTTCTCCCCCTTCTCCCTCTTCTCTCTATTCTGGTCTTCCCACTTGTTTTTTCTTTGCCTGTGTCGAGCGAATGACTGAAACTAGTAACATTAAGTTTGATCAGCGACCGCTATCGGATCATATCATCAATGACCGATCTGATCGCTAATTTTAATGATGTGGAAGTATCAAGAATCAGCATGCGTCAATACCGATTGTGAGTGGTCACAAACAGCTAGCGCGCTAACATTTTCGGCCAATTGTTTTGGAGGTAAAGTTGATCCAGCGACTGCTTAGCGACCGTGGCCGGTCGCTAACATAATCTAGCGACCATATGCAAGGGTTGTTGCTACTGTCGGTCTCTACTAATCCTATTTGCGACCGGATGTGCGGTCGCTGATATGTTTAGTAGTTGTTAGAGTATTTTCTAGTAGTGTAAAGCGAGTCTATAAGCCACAGTTCCTACTCGATCGAGGATTTCGAATGGCCCAATGAATCGAGGATTGAACTTTCCTCTCTTTCTAAATCTCGTAACTCCTTTCTATGGAGCAACATGTAACAACACATGATCTCCAATATTGAATTCCACGTCCTTTTGATGAAGATCAGCATAACTCTTTTGTCGATCTTGTGAGGTTTTTATACGTTGTCGGATCGTTTGAATCTTTTCCATAGTCATACTGGAGAATGACACTTTCTTCTACATAACGGCTCAAATGGAGCCATGCCAATACTTTCTTGATAACTGTTGTAGGAAAACTCCACCAATGGTAAGAACTTGTCCCAACTTCCTTTGAAGTCAAGGACACAGAGTCTTAATAGATCTTCAAGAGTTTGAATAGTCCTCTCCGACTGCCCGTCCGTTTGAGGATGATAGGCTGAACTAAATCGTAAATTCGTGCCCATAGCTTTTTGTAAACTAACCCAAAATCGTGAAGTGAATCTTGGGTCTCGATCAAAAATTATGGATACTAGCATACCATGCAGTCTTACAATCTCATTTATGTAAATGTGACAAAGACGTTCAAGTGAATAAGTTTCTCGTATATGTAGGAAATGAGCTAACTTGGTAAATCTATCGACAATGACCCAAATCGCATCTATGCCTCGAGAAACCTTGGAAAGGCTAGTAACAAAATCCATGGTAATATGCTCCCACTTCCATTCTGGAATTTCAAGTGGTTGCTATGGACCTTTTGGCACTTGATGCCTCGCCTTGACTCATTGACAAGTTAGACACCTTGAGATAAACTCAGCTATATGTCTCTTCATATTGCTCCACCAAAATGTATGTCGAAGATGATGATACATTTTAGTACTCCCATGATAGATTGCAAACGGTGTGTTGTGTGCCTCCATCATGATCTTATACTTTAAATTAGGGTCGTTGGGAACACAAAGTCTAGAGTTGACTCGAAGTATTCCTTCTTCATCGATTCTTGCTTCTGGAATAGCACCTTCTTACTTCTGGAATAGCACCTTCTTGCATTTTCTTCTTCATACGCATCAGCTCCACGTCTGTAGCTTGAGCAGCTTTAACTTTATCAATTAAAGTCAGTTCTACTCGTATATTTGACATCATTACATGGGTCCCTAGAGTCTTTAACTCTATCTTCATCCTTTGTAAGTCATACCAAATGGGCCTTTGCATTGACAATATCACACTCGTACCCGCATATGATCTTCTACTCAACGCGTCAGCTACCACGTTCCCTTTTCCAGAATTGTATTGAATGGTATGATCGCAATCTTTCAGTAGCTCAAGCCAATGTCGTTGTCGCATGTTGAGTTCCTTCTAGGTGAAGAAATATTTGAGGCTTTTATGATCAGTATAGATCTCCACCTTCTCCCCATACAGGTAATGTCTCTAGATCATTAGTGCAAAAATGACTGCTACCAACTCCAATAAGGATTTCTCCCTATTGGTGCGCAATTAGGTGATCAAACCTCTTTCCTCGATAGAATTTTCTAGACATTGTCAATAATGCAAATAATAATATGAATAACTTGTCATCTAAATTATTGATTTAATAATATAAAATATTGACAATAATTGAATCAAATAACGTGAGTTACTATGAAGCAATTATTGTAGTAATAATTGAGTATAACTGAGTGACTTCAATAATCAATATCGTGTGCTACTATGCAAAATAGTTAACCGGGTATTTCAACAGTTAACGGTAAAACTTTCACCTTTATTTTTATAAAAATATATTTCTGTTGTTTTCTAACTCCGTCAATAATTCCGTTGTGGGGTCCACTAATGATTGTGCCGTCGTACGAATATTCCCTGTTAAAACGAATATTCCCCGACCAATCAAATATTTTATAACAACTTGCTTACTTTGAAAAATTTAAAAATATTACCCACAACTATAACATTATATTAAATCCACACCATAATATAAAAAATATATTTTGAGAAAAATTAATCTTTATTCATGAAAGTTGGGGTCTTACAACCTCCCCTTCTTATGAAATTTTGTCCTCAAAATTGGGGTACGTACCTGGTACGTTGAATAGGTGAGGATACCTTGATTTTATTTCAAATTCTAACTCCCGGGTCATTTCATCAGCATCGTGGTTTCTCCACAAAACTTTAACTTGAGGTATAACCTTAGAGCGTAGAATATGTTCCTTCTTATCTAAGATTTTAACTGGTACCTCTTCATATGTTAAATCTTTTGTTATCTCGTCTGGTTCTAAATAAATAATGTTGTTCGGGTCTTCCACATATTTACGTAACATGGATATTTGAAAAACGTTATGAACACGACACATACTTGGCGGTAAGGCGAGTTTATAAGCCACAGTTTCTACTCGATTGAGGATGTTGAATGGACCAATGAATCGAGGATTGAGCTTTCCTCTCTTTCCAAATCTCGTAACTCCTTTCCATAGAGCAACACGTAACAACACATGATCTCTAATATTGAATTCCACGTCCTTTCGATGAAGATCAACATAACTCTTTTTTCAATCTTGTGAGGTTTTTATACGTTGTCGGATCGTTTGAATCTTTTCCATAGTCATACATACCAACTTCGGTCCTAACAACGTGGTTTCACCCACCTCATCCAAGAATATTGGAGAACGACACATTCTTCTACACAACGCCTCAAATGGAGCCATGCCAATACTTTCTTGATAACTGTTGTTGTAGAAAAACTCCACCAATGGTAAGAACTTGTCCCAACTTCCTTTGAAGTCAAGGACATAGAGTCTTAATAGATCTTCAAGAGTTTGAATAGTCCTCTCCGACTGCCCGTTCGTTTGAGGATGATAGGCCAAAATAAATCGTAAATTCGTGCCCATAGCTTTTTGCAAACTAACCCAAAATCGTGAAGTGAATCTTGGGTCTCGATCAGAAATTATGGATACTGGCATACCATGCAGTCTTATAATCTCATTTATATAAATGTGACCAAGACATTCAAGTGAATAAGTTTCTCGTATAGGTAAGAAATGAGCTAACTTGGTCAATCTATCGATAATGACCCAAATCGCATCTATGCCTCGAGAAACCTAGGGAAGGCCAGTAACAAAATCCATGGTAATGTGCTCCCACTTCTATTATGGAATTTCAAGTGGTTGCAATGGACCTTTTGGCACTTGTTGCTCCGCATTGACTCGTTGACAAGTTTGACACCTTGACATAAAATCAGCTATATCTCTTTTCATATTGCTCCACCAAAATGTATGTCGAAGATGACGATACATTTTAGTACTCCCAGGATGGATTACAAATGGTGTGTTGTGTGCCTCCATCATGATCTTGTACTCTAAATTAGGGTCGTGGGAACACAAAGTCTAGAGTTGACTCAAAGTATTCCTTCTTCATCGAATCTTTCTTCTGGAATAGCACCTTCTTGCACTTTCTTCTTCATACGCATCAGCTCCAGGTCTGTAACTTGAGCAACTTTAACTTTATCGATTAATGTTAGTTCTACTCGTATATTTGACATCATTACATGGGTCCCTGGAGTCTTTAACTCTATCTTCATTCTTTGTAAGTCATACCAAATGGGCCTTTGCATTGACAATATCGCACTCGTACCCGCATATGATCTTCTACTCAACGCGTCAGCTACCACGTTCGCTTTTCCAGGATTTTATTGAATGGTATGATCGCAATCTTTCAACAGCTCAAGCCAACATCGTTGTCGCATGTTGAGTTCCTTCTGGGTGAAAAAATATTTGAGGCTTTTATGATCGGTATAGATCTCCACCTTCTCCCCATACAGGTAATGTCTCCAGATCTTTAGTGCAAAAATGACTGCTACCAACTCCAATAAGGATTTCTCCCTATTGGTGCGTAATTAGGTAACCAAACCTCTTTCTTCGATAGAATTTTCTAGATATTGTCAATAATGCAAATAATAATATGAATAACTTGTCATCTAAATTATTGATTTAATAATATAAAATATGGACAATAATTGAATCAAATAAATATTATGAAGCAATTACTGTAGCAATAATTGAGTATAACTGAGTGACTTCTCACGTAAGCATCAATAATCAATACCGTGTGCTACTATGCAACCACGCGTATTACTGTACTTTTATCACCGGGTAATTCAATAGTTAATGGTAAAACTTTCGCCATTATTTTTATAAAAATATATTTCTGTTGTTTTCTAACTCCAACAAAAATTCCGTTGTGGGGTCCACTAATGATTGTGCCATCGTATGAATATTCCCTGTTAAAACGAATATTCCCCAACCAATCAAATATTTTATACAAACTAGTTTGCTTTGCAAAATTTATAAATATTACCACATCTATAACATTATATCAAATCCACACCATAATATAAAAAGTATATTTCGAGAAAAATTAATCTTTATTCATGAAAGTTGGGGTCTTACAACTTTCTGATACAGACTTCTCCTTATTGGCACACAATTAGGAGACCAAACCCCTTTCCTCGACAGAACTTTCTAGACATCATCAATAATGCAAATAATAATATGAATAACTTTGTTGTCTCAATTATTGATTTAATAATATAAAATATTATGACAATAATTGAATCAATAATATGAGATACTATGCATCAATTACTATGATAATAATTGAATAAAACTGAGTGACTTCTCACGTAAGCATCAGTAATCAAAGATAATGTACAATACCGTGTGCAACTATGCAACCACACATTACTGTACTTTTATCACTGGGTATTTCAACAGTTAACGGTAAAACTTTTGCCGTTATTTTTATAAAAAGTTATTTCTGTCATTTTCTAACTCCGACAGTAATTCTGTTGTGGGGTCCGCCAATGATTATGCCGTCGTACAAATATTCCATGCCGCCAATGATTATTGATTCAATTATTGTCATAATACTTTATATTATTAAATCAATAATTGAAACAAGAAAATTATTCATATTATTATTTACAATATTGACGATGTCTAGAAAGTTCTGTCGAGGAGAGGTTTGGTCACCTAATTGCGCGTCAATAGGGAGAAATCCTTACCTGAAATCCCTCTCTTTCCTGGGAATGATCTGGTTGTTAAATATTATGAGTTATAATATTAATGATGAATAAGTTCGTGTTGATTAAAGATGAAATTGATATTTCCATTGTATTGGGATTATTAGCGTTAATGGAAATCGACATTTTTTCGATAATAATTGATTTTTGGAGGTTAAATTGACCAATCGGGTAATTAATCGGATAAATGAGAAATTAATTGCTATTAATTCACATTCTTATAACTATTTGTTCACATGCATGTATAATTAGGGGAGGTGGTGCAAGATTTATAATACTTGAATGACTAAATTAAAAATAGATGTATAGATGAAGATACTATACTATAACTATTTTTTTCACATGTATAGAACTATTGATTCATATGAATGTACTATTGATTCACATGCATATACTATTAGGGGTGGTGGTGCAAGTTTGATAATACTTGCAGGACTAAATTAAAAATAAGAAAAAAGATGAAGGTATTATACTGTAATATTTCGAGCCCCAAAACGTGCCATTATCAAAACTATAATTTCCTATAAAAAGAAGCTCATTCTTCTTTCATTCTCACCAATTCACTAAGACTCACAAGAGCAATTATAGAGAGAAAAGCTATAGTGATAAAGAAGAAGAGTATTCTGCTACTTCACTATTCTAGTATCCAGTCTTCTTCTAAGGTAAGGGATATTTTTTTCAGTATTTGTAAGAAATAATATTTTTTTCCATACTCTGTAGTATTTGAGTAATATTATTTCGCTTTGTATTCCTAATTCTACACTCATTCTGTTAAAGTATTGCTTTTATACTCCATAAAATTAGTAGAATATCCTTGAAATTTGCGCTTCATCTAGTATCATTTCACAAAGATATTTTTCTTCACATTCCTTTTAAATTTTAAGCTTTTCATGCCGGAGTACTATTCATGAAATACTATTCAAAAAGTACTATTCACGAAGTACTAATCACAAAAGTACTATTCATGGGTAATATTCACAAAGTACTATTCACAGGGTACTAATCATGAAATACTATTTATGGGTACTATTCACAAAGTACTATTCACCCGAGGTACTATTCATGATAAAAATTAATTTCTTTTCTGTTCAAATCATTTTTTTACAATATTATTCTTGAATTTTACTCCACAAAGCAGTATCATGTTGATAATTTGGATATTATTGAATTCTGGATAAATTAATTTATAAATTTTTAAAAATTTATCCTTTGTTTTCTTTTAATTGAATTCTTATATCATTGTCACCATCCTCATGCTTATATTATGATGAAAGTCATCTTTGTCTTACGTGCATAGATGGACTGTTGATTGGTATGATTATGACCATGGATCATTCAGTATAATTATGACCTATAATGTTACAAATGATGTGGTAAAAGTCGTCATTGGCCCGTAGTGCATTGATGGACAATTGTTGGTATGATCATGACCATTGATGATTACATAAATATCCTTGGCCCGTAGTGCATGGATGATTTGATGATGTTGTTTATTTATTAAGCTGAGTCTCAGCGATAAAGTTGATGAAAAACTTTTTAAATCATAGAAGATAGTAGATATCATTCTCTACTTGACTCTTCTAATGGATTGCTTATTCTGCTGCAGTTAAACTTGTTGTTTATTAGTTTAACACTGTTGAAGGCTAATAATAATTTATTCTGCATTATCTTAGTCATAATATTTCTTACTGGGCTAGTTGAGCTTACCCTTTTGCTTTCATTGTTCTCTTCAGGAAATGAGAACGTAGCTGGGACTTGTCGAGGAACGGAGTGATGGTCCGAGATGGTGGCTATAGTAGTCCTCACTATTTTAAGAAATAGTATGATAATAAATGTAATGAGGACTCCATTTAAGTTTAGATATTGTCTAGAAGACAATATTCGTGTAAAAAATCTCAGCTACGCTTTTGTCATATTGTTAAAAAGAAGTTTGTATTTGATTTATGTACCAAGTATTTGGCGACTTAGAATGGGTGATGTATACCTAATTTGTGGGGCATCACAGTTTGTATCAAAGCTTAGGGATATGATCCCTAAATGTGATGTGAGACTAGAGATAGGAGGGGAGAGATAGGTAATTCCTTCACTAGTATGACCTACCTAAGTCTATTTGTTATTTAATTGGTCGGTCATAGTATATGGATATTATGTGGCATGTCAATTAACCCTTTTTTTGTGGCAGTGTTTGAAAATGGCATCCAAAAATGTCGAGATAAGCAATGAAGCACATAAGACCATTGAGTCACCAACGATCAATACCCAGGATAATGTGAATCAGGAAGGCAATAATCCTCAGGAAAACAACAACACCTACCAGATGACGAACGATGGGATGTTCAGAGACTTTATGCAATTCATGCAACATCAGGCGAGAGAGACCCCTGTTCAAAAATGCAGGTGGAAACACTGGCAACTCTCGGATGGTCACTGCTAAGTAGTTCAAGGAGCTGGGACCACCAAAGTTTTTGGGAGAGCCAAAACCACTTAAGGCGGAGTCGTGGATAAAGCAGATCACCAAGATATTTGATGTCTTGGGATGCTCCGAGGAGCAAAAGGTTCCCTTTGCCACCTTCATGTTGAGAGGAGAGGCAGATTACTAGTGGGAGTCAGTAAAACATACTCTGCCTGCCGCACTCAAAATGTCTTGGGAAAAGTTCTAAGAACTGTTCAACGACAAGTACTTTCCCGAAAGTATTCATCACATGAAGGAGGTGGAGTTCATCAAGCTGGAACAAAACAATATGACCATGTCGCAGTACGAAGCTAAGTTTGTCGAGTTGTCCCGGTTTGCGTCCCACTTGGTTGATAATGAGGAGAAAATAACGCGAATGTTTCTAAGTGGTTTGAAACCCGAGATATGTCAATATCTCATTTCTTTCAAACTTTGCTTGTATTCAGATGTTGTGAATAGGGCTCAGTTATTGGAGTGCGATAATAAGTCAACCCAACAAAGAGATAGCAACCGACAAAATGATAATACCAGTGGTAGCAGTCATTGAAGCGGATACAACAAATGTGGAGGGAATCAATATGCTAGAAATGGTAACCAATTCGCTGGTAATTATGGCCAAGACAATAGAAGTGGAAATTTCAAGAAGAGAAGGTTCAACAATGATGAAAAGACGTCAGCACCAGCACTTGTTGTTAAGGAAGGAGAACGATCGTCGATCGTATATTACAAATGCGGAGGGGAGGGACACATCAGTCCAAACTGTACGCAGTAGTCCAAAGCATGTTATAATTATGGAAGAGAAGGTCACCTAGCCCAATTTTGTCATGCATCAAAGTCAAGTCCAGCTGGGATGCAGACATTAAAGGCTGTCCCAGACAAGACAAAACTAGTAGTTCAAGGGAGAGCATTTGTCGTAACCTCCCAAAAAGCGAGGAATCTGAATGAGGTGATCACGGGTCAGCTAATCATAAACTCTAGCGAAGTCTATACCTTATTTGATACCAGTTTTACCCATTCTTTTATTTCTCCTACTTGCGCTCAACGTTTAAATTTAACTCTGGAGAAATTAGACTTTGACTTATCTGTTAAAACTCCATTGGGAGAAACCTTCATTACATCCACTATTTATAAGTCTTGTTTGATTCAAATCAGAAACCGCACATTACCTGTCGATCTTATCTCTTTGAAAATACTTGCATTTGATGTGATTTTAGGGATTAATTGGTTGACCACTCATCATGCTAAAATTGATTGTTTTTATAAGGTTGTTAATTTTCATATTGCTAACCAACCTATTATGCGAATTCAAGCAACCAAACCACTAAAGTCAATCACTGTCATATCAATCCATAAAGCTATTCGTTTATTAAAAAATGAATGTCAAGCTTTCTTAGCCTATGTCACGGATTTAAACAAAAATACGTCAGATTTAAATGATATTTCTATTGTTAATAAATTTCCTGATGTATTCCCTGAAGAACTTCTTGGCCTTCCTCTGGAGCGTGAAATCAAGTTTGGTATTGACCTTGAACCCGGTACAAAACCCATTTCCAAAGCCCTATATCGAATGGCTCCTATTGAACTTCAGGAGTTAAAAACCAAACTATAGGAATTGTTAGATATCAGTTTCATTCGTCCTAGTACGTCCCCTTAGGGTGCTCCTGTTCTATTTGTGAAGAAGAATGATGGAAGTATGCGACTTTGTATTGACTATCGGGAGTTGAATCATATCACCATCAAAAATAGGTACTCGTTGCCTCGCATTGTGACCTTTTTGACCAGTTGCAAGGTGCCAAATTATTTTCAAAGATCGATCTTCGTTCTGGATATCATCAATTAAAGATTAAAACCGATGACAATCCAAAGACTGCTTTCAGAACTCGGTACGGGCATTACGAATTCCTAGTCATGTCTTTTGGATTGACTAATGCTCCTACTGCCTTCATGGATATAATGAACTGAGTGTTTAAGAAATATTTGGATCATTTTGTGGTCGTCTTTATTAATAAAATCCTCATATACTCCGAAAGCCATGAAGATCATGAGTAACACTTGAGGCTAATACTCCAAAAGCCTAATGAAAATAAGCTATATGCCAAGTTAAAGAAATGTGAGTTCTGGCTTGAGGAAGTAGCATTCCTTGGGCACGTGATATAAAATCACTGAATATCTGTTAACCCAACAAAGATTGAAGTAATACAAAGCTGGGAGCAAGCTAAGTCAGTGACCGAAGTACGTAGCTTTTTGGGCTTAGCTGGTTATTATCGCAGATTCGTGGAAGGATTTTCTCGAATTGCTACTCCATTAACTCAGCTGACTCGAAAATATACAAAATTCGGTTGGAGTGAGGAATGTGAGAAGAGTTTTTAAGAACTCAAGAGGAGGCTCATTTTAGCACCTGTTTTGACATCTACAGTGATACTTCAGGTAGAGGGTTAGGATCTGTTCTCATGCAACATAGGAAAGTCATAGCCTATGCCTCACAACAACTCAAAGAATTTGAGAGGAATTATCTTACTCATGATCTAGAGTTGGCAGTTGTCGTTTTTGCACTTCAAATCTAGAGGCATTACCTGTATGGGGAGAAAGTGGAGATCTATATAGATCATAAAAGCCTCAAATATTTCTTCACCGAAAAGGAGCTCAACATGCGACAATGACGTTGGCTTGAGTTGTAAAGAGATTACGATCATATAATTCAATACCATTTGGAAAAGCGAACGTAGTAGCTAAGCATTGAGTAGAAGATCATATGCGGGTACGAGTGCGATATTGTCAACACAAAGGCCTATTTTGTATAACTTACAAAGGATGGAGATAGAGTTAAAGACTCCAAGGACCCATGTGATGATAGCAAATATATGAGTAGAACCGACTTTAATCGATAAAGTTAAAGCTGCTCAAGCTACAGACCTAGAGCTAATGTGTATGAGGAAGAAAGTACAAGAAGGTGCTATTTCGGAAGCAAAAATCGATGAAGAAGGAATACTTTGAATTAACTCCAGACTTTATGTACCTAACGACTCTGACTTGAAGTATAAAATCATGATGGAGGCGCCCAACACACCATTTGCAATCCATCTTGGGAGTACCAAAATATATCGTGATCTTTGACATAAATTTTGGTGGAGCAATATGAAGAGAGAGATAATAGAGTTTATCTCAAGGTGTTTAACTTGTCAATGTGTCTAGGCAGAGCATCAAGTGCCAAAAGGTCCATTGCAACCACTTGAAATTCCAGAATGGAAGTGGGAGCACATTACCATGGATTTTGTTACTAGTCTTCCCAAGGTTTCTCAAGGCATAGATGAGATTTGGGTCATTATTGATAGACTGACCAAGTCTGCTCATTTCTTACCTATACGAGAAACTTATTCACTTGAACGTCTTGCTCGTATGTACATAAATGAGATTGTAAGACTGCATGGTATGCCAAAGATCCATAGTTTCGATCCGCACTCCAAGATTCACTTCACGATTTTGGGTTAGTTTACAAAAAGCTATGGGCACAAATTTAGGATTCAGTTCGGTATATCATCCTTAAACGGACGGGCAGTCGGAGAGGACTATTCAAAATCTTGAAGATTTAATAAGACTCTATGTCCTTGACTTCGAAGGAAGTTGGGATAAGTTCTTACCATTGGTGGAATTCTCCTACAACAACAGTTGTTAAGTAAGTATTAGCATTGCTCCATTCGAGGCGTTGTATGGACGCAAGTGTCGTTCTCCAGTATGCTTGAATAAGGTGGGTGTAGCAACATTGTTGGGACCAGAATTGGTACGCATGACAATGGAAAAGATTCAAATTATCCGATAATGTATAAAAACCTCATAAGATCGACAAAAGAGTTATGTTGATCTTCACCGAAAGTATATGGAATTCAATGTTGGAGATCATGTGTTGTTATGTGTTGCTCCATGGAAAGGAGTTGCAAGATTTGGAAAGAGAGGAAAGCTCAATCCTCGATTTATTGAGCCATTCAAAATCCTCAATCGAGTACGAACTGTGGCCTATAGACTCGCCTTACCGCCAAGTATATCTCGTGTTCATAACATTTTTCACATATCTATGTTACGTAAATATGTGAAAGACCCAAACCAAATTATTGAATTAGAACCGGACGAGAAGTGGAAGATTTAACATATGAAGGGGTACCTGTTAAAATATTGGATAAGAAGGATTATATTCTACGCTCCAAGGTTATACCTAAAGTCAAAGTTTTGTGGAGAAACCATGATGTTGAGGAAATGACCTAGGAGTTAGAATCTTAAATTAACTCAACGTATCCTCACCTCTTCGACATATCAGGTATGTACCCTAATTTCGAGGACGAAATTTCATAAGGGGAGGTTGTAAGACCCCAACTTTTATGAATAAATATTAATTTTTGTCGAAATATATTTTTAAATATTATGGTGTGGATTTGATATAATGTTATAGTTGTGGGTAATATTTACAAATTTTGCATAGTAAGCAAGTGGTTATAAAATATTCGATTGGTCAGGGAATATTCATTTTAACAAGGAATATTCATACGATGACACAATTATTGGTGGAACGCACTGATAAGTTGGTTTTATACCTACTTATCCGGCATCTATTACTTGAATTATTTGCTTAATCTCGTGTTTCTTAGTTACTGTTCATGCATTTTGTTTCCATTTTATAGATTATATGTTTGGAAGTGGATTGACTAACTATTGGTATGAAAAATGCAAGAAAAAGCGATTACGGGTATCGTTCGGACCTTCATGTTCATTTCATGTGTATTACATATTCTTGGCGTAGAACTTGGACTATGTTGTGGGACTCTTTCTTGGAATTCCAGAACGTCTTACATCATTCTAATCGGAAGTTCGGATGCAATAGCATGGCTTTCTAGCAACAAAGAAAAAGTTAAGAGTTGTGTCGGTTGTCATTACACAGCAGCAGCTACTTCCAATGCAATTTCGACCTTGATCCGTTTGTTATTTCTGAAAGCTCAAAGAATGAAAGTTGTAGATCTCGTCAATAGCTTCGATTAGCTTCGATTTGATAGGTCGCGGGCCCCGTAACTCCTCCCAGTTTAAAAGTTATGGCAGTTTTAGAAGAGGAGGTCCCAGCAAGAAAAGTGATTGGCAGATTGGGGGCAAGCCGGGGCTTGGGGTCTGGGCAGCAATAGCAGAAGGGGAGCAAGTCGGGGCTTGCTATTTCAAAGGGAAATAGCAAGCTGGGGCTTGGGTAGTCAAAATTTGAGTCTCCTTATTGGTTTTTAATGCTACAAGTGTAGAGTTTTAGTGGTGGTGATGACTTGGGACTCGTTTATGCATGGAATTTTAATCAGAATACATGTTGAAGTATATAATTAGCAACAAACACTGAGATTTGAGAGACAGAAGGCAAATTACAAAGATTAATCTCAGTTTTTCTAAGCAAGCGTTGGAGGAGTATTTCAAGGAAATTTTCAAGACAATTGTGATTCTAGGTTACGTGAAGGGTGTTTTTGAATATTCTTTGTTTTAGACTATTATTTGTAATTGAAAGGATGATTTCCATTATTTATTCAATGTTTATTTCGTTTATTATGAACTAATTCACTTTTTAGGCTTGTGATGGATCTTTAAATGAATCGATGGTTTGGTAATCTTTGATTTCCAATTTAATAAGCTATTTCCAGTTTATCTATATTAATTTGTGCTTGAATCTAAGAATTGCCTGATCAACAATTCTTTGTGGAGTTGGATGGAATCAAGAGAGGATATTCAAATCTAGACCTAGTTGATATAGCATGTGTTCAGGATTTTGTTAATAGCTTAAACTTGATGAGTGTTAAGGTATAGATATGCTTGACACCGTATGTAATCGGATAGAGAACTTATTCTTCAACCTTCTTCAATTGTAATTCACATAGAGATATAGTGAGTTAGTTGCTTAAGGTGTTTAACAGATTTCTATCTTAATTGTGGATTGACGTTAATACGGTATTAGTGCATCGAGAGGTGGTTACTACTACGTTCGTGTTCTTGATTAATAAACTGGGATAGTGAATTGAATTGGAATAAACGTATTAAAATCAGAGTGAAGCTTAGGGTGAAATCATAAGTCTAATTCTCCATTAATTGTTTAAAATTCCAGATTTTGATATTTGTGATTGGTTTGTGATAGTTTAATTACTTTTTAATTTAGAATAATTATTTTTAATCATTGAATTGGATAGTTTAATAAAATTAGGATTAATAGGAAATTGATAATTGTGAAGTTAAGTTTCTTATTAAATTGTCTCTGTGGTAACGATACTCTACTTATCACTTTATTACTTGTTGACCGCGTATACTTGCATGTTGTGCGTATATAGATTTTACCCAACCCCACAACGGAAGTATTTTCGGAGTTAGAAAACGACAGAAATATCTTTTATAAAAATAACGGCAAAAGGTTTACCGTTAAACTGCTGAACTACCTGGTAGTAAAAGTACAGTAATACACGTTGTTGCATAGTAGCACACATTATTGCACAATATCTTTGATTATTGATGTTTACGTGTGAAATCACTCAGTTATTCTCAATTATTGCTATAGTAATTGTGACGCCCCCAAATTTGGGTACTTGAAACCCGAACTCGGTGCTTCACAATACCATTTCTATAAGCTGAATAATACTAAAAATAATAACAATAATATAAAACTCAAACTTAATTTACATATACATCAAAGTTTACACCCAGGTACGAGACCTTTAAACATTCATTACATCATAGATAATAAGTATCATTGTCTTAATTAACTATAACTATTACACAACATATTATTAATCTCATTCGAACAGCTTTCCTTTCCCTTTGTTCTTGCCTGAGCCTTCGGGTTGATCATACTTAATTGAAAACATTTAATTTAAGCAAGAGTGAGCATTTGAGTGCCCAACAAGTAATAACAATTATAAATTTTAGCTGAAAGGGTTAAATGTTTTCTTTGTACTACCCTTCTACAACAAGTCAATAGTTGTGAAGTAATCTGAACCGATAATAATAACATAACAACTCTCTATCAAATTTTTGAAACTACGTATTGACTATATATAAGGTTAAGGTGACATACTATGAACATTTTTTTTAATTTTCGAATAGGTTTAGCAGAACTTCATCCGCAAACTGTCATAAAACTTACGGGCACGGGGGGTGATCAGCCCATTTTACCCTGTATTGATCAATACTACATTGCAAGAACGATGTTATCGTTCACTCTGTCCACCTTGGGTCCATAAAAAGTTTTCCCCGTGTAAGGGATGTTCATACTTGTCGGGGTTCCAAACCAAAGCAATTCGGTTGGATAATAATAAGGTTTTATCTTGTTCAACAATAATCTATAATTCAACATATATATACGAGTAATTAACAAAGGTGTATCAATATGTGATTAAATACAATGATTATCCAAGTGGGGACACTTGTATAACCATTTACAGAAATTAACGAACAGAATATATATCTGAATTACCATATACTAACATGTTGATAATCAATGAGCGTATATAATATAGGGTTAATAATCTGTACAGTAATTATATAATTCTAAAACATTCTTACTCATATCCGTTGCATAAAGAAAATGCAAAGGTAGGATACTTGTCTGGTACGCTGCTTACAATTCGCAACTTAGTTTTATCTTTTATGTAATCACCTATCAGTAATAAGATCATATTACTGATTAGAATAACATATCACAACACATAATACTGCCTATTGCAGTCATCACATAACCTAATCACCTTGTCACACATATTCCACAGTCATTGAATCACAAACAATCATTAATATAGTCAGAATATCTAAGTCTAGATCAATTTTCAAACATGTTTGATTATCTTTAAGCTTTTTTATCGGGTAATAACCGAGTCTAAGACTCTATTCAGTTAGTTCAATAATTGTAATTATCAGTCATATTATTTTTAAATGGCTTAAAATAATTTTTAAAAACTTATTATAATTTATCATGAATTTTCAAATATCAGAATCATTATTAAATGATTTAAATATTAAACAATTCTACTATCATTAACATTTAATGAATATTAAACTATTAATGAAACTATTGCCAAAATATTAAAGTTATTTATAAAAACTCAAAATATTTTTAAAGTGTTAATATTACCCTTAAATGATTTTTAAAACATTTAAAATCATTTTAAATAATTACAATTAATATATAAATATTAAAGTACTATTTATTCAAATACTAAAAGTCATTAATTATAACTTCAAATATTTTTAATTCGTTTATATCATTTTTAAATAATTAAAACCATTTTAAAACTATTTATTTAATATAATTATTAAAAAATTTAATATCATTAATGTTAAATTAATATCATTAATATTAAATTATTAATGAGATTATCTTTTAAATATTAAAAGTTATATTTTATAACTTAAAATATCTTTTTAAACACTTTATTTTAATTTAAAATGATTTTTATAAAAATAAAATCATTTTTAAACTAAATTATTTAATATATTTATTAAATAACTTTAATATCATTAATAATAATTAATTAATTAAATTTACCTTTAAAATATTGAAAGTTATATTTTATAACTTAAAATATTTTAAATACTAAATTATTATTTAAAATGATTTTAATATAATAAAATCATTTTTAATTTATTCATTTAATTCATTTATTAAATAACTTAATCATCATTAATATTAAATTATTAATGAAATTTATCACTAAATATTAAAAGTCATTAAAATAACTTAAAATATATTTCTTATACCATAACATATTTTTAAATGATTTTTCATGTATTAAAATAATTTTTAAATAATTTATTTAATACTTTAATTAAATAAATTAAATACTTTTAATATTCCAAAAATATTAAATAATTATGAAATATATTCAAAATAATTAAAAACTAATTTTCAGACCTTAACATAATTTTTAATAATTTATTATGTATTTTCTATAATTACAAACTAATTTTTTCTATTTATTTAATTAAAATAATTAATTTAATAAATAAACTGTCGTTAAAGGTATATTAGGCGACAAAACTGTCGCTAATGGTGTTCTTCGCTCAAACCTAGATTTTTATGTCAGATTTCGAGTGGGGTACTTTGACTAAGATTTCAGATCTGATCGTGGTGTTTCTGGACTAACTAATGCTCATAGTTTGTAGACATAATGTAATACTACAAGATACACTAACAATTAAGGTCATATCATGCATCAAATGAAAGATCTAAGCTAACCAAAACACTGTCAGAGCTGTTCTTCATTTCTGGGTTTGCCCAGAAATGAAGAACAGTTCAACTGTTCCCTTTTGAGCTCCCACTACATAATGATCGTGCAACATTTTTGTGATCTAAAAGTTCCAGGTTGTAGACCACATATAAGTAAATAGATCTATTACAAAACATCACTAAAACTACAACACAACAAGAAGATATAATCGGTCAAACTATGCCGAGAAAATTTTTTTTCATGAATCTGGGTTTTCCCGAAAACTTCATAAAATCGGTGGTCAACCCTAGTTTGACCACCCATATCTTTGATCATGTAATAGATCTGGTTGTTCTATGGGTTTTAAGATGTAGTATTCGTGTCAAACTACAAGTCTATAACAACAACATGGCCTAAATAATTACAAGGAGCAAGATCAGAAGCCATCAAAATGCCTGTCAGACTTTCTGGGCAAATTCTGGGCTTCAAGAACAGCTAGTCAATGCCGGTCAACCCACTTTGACCTTAAATAACTTTTAATCTACAACAGATATGACCATGATTCAAGTTACAATTTAAAGATCTCCTAATAGACTGCAAGTACAAACTTTCAAAACATAAAACACAAAACATATTGAGATCTATGGGGCCTGACATTCACTGTCAAACCCTCATTTTACAAATTTCCAGATTTTTGAAAAACTTAGTTTTGAGCACTTTGATGTTATGGATCTAATAAATACCAACCCAGATAATCATAATAGACAATATCTAACATGTTTTAACATTAAATCATAACATCTAACATGCAGATCAAGATCAGATTTATTTTTAGGGTTTTTACATTTTTTATGCTTTGATCTTGCTGCTGACTTTCTGATCTGTTAATGATAATCATGGGGCTTGATTGAGGACTGATCTAACACAAAAATTTCGTGGGTTTGAGCTTGAGAGAATATGGCTATGGATTTGTGAACAAATTAGGCCAAAATGAGGATTTTCTCTCTCTTAAATCTAGCAAATCATGTATGCAATGTATGGCATGGCTGATCATGTGATGTATGATAGATCATAGGTAGGTCTAGGGTAGTGTAGGGTGGCTGGCAGATTTTGCAAGGATTCGGTTAGCAACAAATTCAACTATTGAGACAAAAGGGCAAAATGGTAATTTCACTTATAATTTCAAGGGTATTCTTGTCCAAGGTTCTTGAATCTAGGGTTTAATACCTAGATTTTAAGTCTTAAAATTTCCCAAATAATTTGTAGGGTTTGAAAAATTAAAATTAAAGTGTAATAAAATTTTAATTAAAACACACTAATTTAAAATTAACATTTTTAATAAAAATTAGGGTTTTTAAATTAGAGTTTTTTAATATTATTAGGGTTCCCAAATTAACAAGTAGGGTTTCCTAATTAACATTATAATTTACTAAAATAATAATTAGGGTTTCTAATTTTTAGCAAATTAGGGTTTTCAATTAGCAAATTAGGGTTTCTCCTAATTACAGAAATTCTATAATACACAGTATAATTCATATAACACAATTACTACTCAGTCTTGGACTCACAACTGAGTTTAACAATTAGGGTTTAACAACATTATATAAGGGTCATGACATAATTTACCATAATTGAGCAACTATTATCAGTCTACAGATATACAGTACATATTTATAGCACTGAAAAATCAAAATATGATTAATATTATATTATTATTCTCATCCCTTGATCAAAATCCCAATTTAGGCTTTGAATTCCATATCTGATTCATCCTCCATATATAACATTAATAATTAAGTTAAAATAATTAACTTAAATATTCCGAACACATTTATATAATAAAATATTCATTATTATAATTCTAATAATCATTTCATATATTATTTAAATAATATAAAATCATGTTTTCATGGAAAATAATTAATAAAACATTTCTGCTACAAAAATTAATTACTATAAGAATATAATTTGTAATGATTAATAATTCTAAAATTATTTATAATTTTTCAGGTAATAAATATATTTGCATTTATCATACACATTACTTGACACATATTCTCATCATTAAAATAAAAAAAAATTTATATGCAAAATTTCATATTTATTTATATGAAAAATATTGGGTTATTACAT
This sequence comes from Panax ginseng, assembly GCA_020205605.1. Classification (NCBI taxonomy): domain Eukaryota; kingdom Viridiplantae; phylum Streptophyta; class Magnoliopsida; order Apiales; family Araliaceae; genus Panax; species Panax ginseng. The sequence continues at coordinate 47,095,157 of CM035137.1, forward strand.
TCACCCTCCATTATAAGGATTCCGTCCCCGGAATCACCGTTTTAAAACTCATACGTACAAGGGTACATAGCATATATAATCATTGCAAGTAGACCTCGATCATAATTGATCGAACTGGTCTTTAACTTTTAAACATAATGCTTGTCAATCTGATTAAACAGAAATTTGATTTCTAAAAGAACTCAAATTCCTCCTTCAAAATTTCTTTATAAAATAATTTACTATATATAGGAAAATCATATACATACGAAAATTAAAGTTATTCGAATAATACTTGGAGTTCCATTCCCAGCTGCCACAATATCCTAGACCGTCATATTGAAGACTCTCGCTGTTGCTTTTGTTGGGTTGTTGGTTGAGGTCGGTCTTGTGATCGCCAGAGTCCCGCTGCCTTTCCCCGTGGTTACACTCCCTGCCTCCATTCTCCTCTTTGGACAATCTTTCACCTTATGTTCAGTCGATCCACATATAAAACACCCACTGTTCATCCTTAGGTTGGGGCAGTTGGGAGAGATATGGCCCTCCTGCCCGTACTTGTAACATACAAACTTACCCTTCAGACACTCACCAGAGTGATTCTTCCCGCAATTCTTACACTGCACTATCTGCTTCTTCATACCTTCCTGCTTCACTTGAACATTCCCGAAATAATTCCCCTTTCTTTTCTCACCTTTATTCCCACTACTTATTTCCACCTTCACAGCTCCTCCTGCCTTGCTTTTGTTCTTCTTCTCCTTGTTATAGAGGCTCATGGCCTCACTCCCCTCCTCAGCCATGATAGCCTTCTCCATGAGTGCTGCAAAAGTATTAATCTACAACACTGCCACCTTGTTGTAGAGCCAGGGTTTTAAGCCCAGCTCAAACCTCCTTGCCTTCCTAGCCTCCGTATCAACTTGATACGGAGCAAACCTAGCCAACTCATTAAACATTGCGGCATACTCCGCAACAGTCATGTTATCCTGCTTCAACTCCAGAAATTTACCTCCATCCTAGCCTGCATACTAGCTGAGAGATAGTTTTCGAAAAACAAAGTTTTAAACCTAGCCCAAGTTACTACTCCTTCTCCTGCCCTAGTTTGATTTGCCTCCCACCAAAAGTTAGCCTCTCCTTTCATCATATAAGTGGAAAAAGCGGTCTTTTGCCCCTCCTCTACCCTAGCAATTATGAACGCCTTTTTTATCTCGTTAACCCATGTATGGGCTTCTATAGGGTCAGTTGATCCCCTAAATTCTGGTGGTCCTACTGCCTTGAAGTCTTTAAATTTTGCCAAGCGATTATCCTGGTTGGTTCCTGCTAATTTGGTATTCCTTATTTGCATAGCCTGAGCTACCATGTTTGCAAAGTTTTGTATCGGGTCTTGCTATAGTCCCCCAGTATTGTTGACATATTCTTCTGCCCTTTGGTTTCGAGTTTGACGTCTTGGCGGCATTATCTGGTTAAGTAAAACCATAAATTATACTTTATTAACTTACATTCTAAACCTTATTGCATAAGTTTAATATATTAAACTGGTTTCATTTCTGAAACTTAAATTCATATCCATTCATCGAATATTTTACATAGCATAACCCATACTGCTTTAAACATCAACTATCCCTTTGTAAATACAAAAGTTAGGATTTACAGCCTTGATCAACATAAAAGTTGGGAATATTACAATACACAGACATACTTAGATATTACATTAAACATACCTACTTAACAGAACCTATACTACCTATTTATTACACCTTTTCCTTGGATAACCTTTCACCTGATGATCTTCTATCCCACAGATAAAACATGCTCCTGGTTTATAGTCGGGACAATATAGAGTGGTATGTCCCTCATAGCCACAAAGATAACATATTCTTTTCCGTTTCTTCTTATCGGGTTTTCCTAAGTCACGATCTTCTATCTTTCTTTTTCCCTTCTTACTCGGAGCTACACACGATGTGTTGCTTGAGCCTCCCATCTGATTAATTTGGATTTTAAGCTTATCTTATTCTTCTATTATTTCTATTAATGCCTGACGCAATTGACTATTTAGCAGCTTTTCTATTTCCCACATCTTTTCCAGAGAAGAAACCTTGTTCCTCAGATCCTGCACCTCCGTTGATGCTTGATCAGCTTCAACTTTAGTTTTCGAATCACTATCTGTCAACTCCAATATCTCCGGATCTGGTACTACATTTTCTATAATAACCACCTCCTCAGAGTTGGTTTCATTGTGAGCTTCTATTTCAGCTATTGTCTTCGATATTAACTCGGGTGTATGGATTTGATCCTCCTTCATGCTATAAGCATATAACAAGCCTTTTCCACCAGACATCCACACACATAAATTATCCTGATTAGCATATAGAATATACACATAACAAACAATAATTTTATAAAAGATATCTTTTATTTTGTTTGACTATAAATTTTTTCAATTCATCTCCTTTTTAAACTCTATATGAGTCATTTGTATTTTCAACGTTTCCCTCTGTTCTAAGGATATAGCCTAAGGTCGATCCCACCTAAGGTTTCTAACCCTAAAGCTTTGATACCAACCTGTGATGCCCCCAGATTTGGGTACTTAAAACCCAAACTCGGTGCTTCGTGATACAATTTCTATAAGCTGAATAATACTAAAAATAATAACAATAATATAAAACTCAAACTTAATTTACATATGCATCAAAGTTTACACCCAGGTACGAGACCTTTAAACATTCATTACATCATAGATAATAAGTATCATTGTCTTAATAAACTATAACTCTTACACAACATATTATTAATCTCATTCGAACAGCTTTCCTTTCCCCTTGTTCTTGCCTGACCCTTCGGGTTGATCATACTTAACTGAAAACATTTAATTTAAGCACGAGTGAGTATTTGAGTGCCCAACAAGTAATAACAATTATAAATATTAGCTGAAAGGGTTTAATGTTTTCTTTGTACTACCCTTCTACAACAAGTTAATAGTTGTGAAGTAATCTGAACCGATAATAATAACATAACAACTCTCTATCAAATTTTTGAAACTACGTATTGACTATATATAAGGTTAAGGTGACATACTATGAACATTGTTTTACATTTTTGAAAAGGTTTAGCAGAACTTCATCTGCAAACCGTCATAACTTACGAGCACGGGGGATGATCAGCCTGTTGTACCCTGTATTGATCAATACTACATTGCAAGAACTATGTTATCGTTCACTCTGTCCACCTTGGGTCCATAAAAAGTTTTCCCCATGTAAGGGATGTTCATACTTGTCGGGGTTCCAAACCAAAGCTATTCAGTTGGATAATAATAAGGTTTTATCTTGTTCAACAATAATCTATAATTCAACATATATATATATATATATATATATATATATATATATATATATATATATATATATATATATATAATTAACAAAGGTGTATTAACATGTGATTAAATACAATGATTATCCAAGTGGGGACACTTGTATAACCATTTTGAAATTAACGAATGAATATATATCCAATTACCATATACTAACATGTTGATAATCAATGATGGTATATAATATAGGGTTAATAATCTAGAATAATAATTATATAATTCTGAAACATTCTTACTCATGTCCATTGCATAAAGAAAATTCAAAGGTAAGATACTTGCCTGGTACGCTGCTTACAATTCGCAACTTCGTTTTATCTTTTATGTAATCACCTATCAGTAATAAGATCATTTTATTGATTAGAATAACATATCACAACACATAATACTGCCTATTACAGTTATCACATAACCTAATCACCTTGTCACACATATCCCACAGTCATTGAATCACAAACAATCATTAATACAGTTAGAATATCTAAGTCCAGATCAATTTTTGAAACATGTCGGTGTATCGACAGTTTTATCGGGTATTAACCGAGTCTAAGACTCTATTCAGTTAGTTTAATAACTGTAATTATCAGTCATATTATTTTTAAATGGCTTGAAATAATTTTTAAACACTTATTATAATTTATCATGAATTTTCAAATATCGGAATCATTATTAAATAATTTAAATATTAAATAATTCTACTATCATTAACATTTAATCAATATTAAACTATTAATGAAACTATTGCCAAAATATTAAAGTACTTTAAAAAAATATTTTAAAAGTACTTAATATTACCCTTAAATAATTTTTAAAACATTTAAAATTATTTTTAAATAATTACCATTAATATATAAATATTAAAGTACTATTTATTCAAATATTAAAAGTCATTAATTATAACTTAAAATATTTTTAATTCATTTATATCCTTTTTAAATAATTTTAAATAATTAAAACCATTTTAAAACTATTTATTTAATATAATTATTAAATAAACTTAATATCATTAATATTAAATTAATATCATTAATATTAAATTATTAATGAGATTACCTTTAAATATTAAAAGTTATATTTTATAACTTAAAATATCTTTAAACACTTTATTTTTATTTAAAATAATTTTTATAAAAATAAAATCATTTTTAAACTAAATTATTTAATATATTTATTAAATAACTAATATCATTAATAATAATTAATTAATTAAATTTACCTTTAAATATTGAAAGTTATATTTTATAACTTAAAATATTTTTAAATACCTTATTATTATTTAAAATAATTTTTAATATAATAAAATCATTTTAATTTATTCATTTAATTCATTTATTAAATAACTTAATCATCATTAATATTAAATTATTAATGAAATTTATCACTAAATATTAAAAGTCATTAAAATAACTTAAAATATTTTTCTTATACCATAATATATTTTAAATGATTTTCATGTATTAAAATAATTTTTAAATAATTTATTTAATACTTTAATTAAATAAATTAAATACTTTTAATATTCAAAAATATTAAATAATTATGAAATATATTCAAAATAATTAAAAACTAATTTTCGGACTTTAACATAATTTTTTTATAATTTATTATGTATTTTTTATAATTACAAACTAATTTTTTCTATTTATTTAATTAAAATAATTAATTTAATAAATAAACCGTCGCTAAAAGGTATATTAGGCGACAAAGCGTCATCTAATGGTGTTCTTCGCTCAAACCTAGATTTTTATGTCGATTTGGTGGGGTACTTTGACTAAGATTTCGAGATCACGATAAATGGTGTTTCGGACTAACTAATGCTCATAGTTTGTAGACATAATGTAATACTACAAGATACACTAACAATTAAGGTCATATCATGCATCAAATGAAAGATCTAAGCTAACAAAATATCTTGTCAGAGTCGTTCTTCATTTACGGTTTGCCCGAAATGAAGAAACAGATCAACTTATTCCACTGAGCTCCCACTACATAATGATCGTGCAACATTTTTGTGATCTAAAAGTTCCAGGTTGTAGACCACATATAAGTAAATAGATCTATTACAAAACATCACTAAAACTACAACACAACAAGATGTTATAATCTGGTCAAACTATGCCAGAGAAACTATTCTTCATGAATCTGTGTTTTTCCCAGAAACTCATAAGGCTGGTGGTCAATCCTAGTTTGACCACCCATATCTTTGATCATGTAACAAATCTGGTTGTTCTATGGGTTTTAAGATGTAGTATTCGTGTCAAACTACAAGTCTATAACAACAACATGGCCTAAATAATTACAAAGAGCAAGATCAGAGGCCATCAAAATGCTCCGCCGACTTTTGGGCAAATTAAGGCTTCAAGAACAGCTAGTCAATGCCGGTCAACCCACTTTGACCTTAAATAACTTTTAATTTACAACAGATATGACCATGATTCAAGTTGCAATTTAAAGATCTCCTAACAAACTGCAAGTACAAACTTTCAAAATATTAAAACACAAAACATATTGAGATCTATGGAGCCTGACATTCACTGTCAGACCCTCATTTTACAAATTTCCAGATTTTTGAAAAAATTAGTTTTGTGCACTTTGATGTTATGGATCTAATAAATACCAACCAAGATCATCATAATAGACAATATCTAACATGTTTTAACATTAAATCATAACATCTAACATACAGATCAAGATCAGATTTGTTTTTAGGGTTTATACCTTTTTTAAGCTTTGATCTTAATGCTGACTTTCTGATCTGTTAATGATGATCGTGGGGCTTGATTGGGGACTGATTTAACACCAAAAATTCGTGGGTTTGAGCTTGAGAGAATATGGCTATGTATTTGTGAACAAATTAGGCCAAAATGAGGATTTTCTCTCTCTTAAATCTAGCAAATCATGTATGCAATGTATGGCATGGTTGATCATGTGATGTATGATAGATCATAGGTAGGTCTAGGGTAGTGTAGGGTGGCTGGAAGATTTTGCAAGGATTTGGCTAGCAACAAATTCAACTAATGAGACAAAAGGGCAAAATGGTAATTTCACTTATAATTTCAAGGGTATTCTTGTCCAAGGTGCTTGAATCTATGGTTTAATCACTAGATTTTAAGTCTTAAAATTTCCCAAATAATTTCTAGGGTTTGAAAAATTAAAATTAAAGCGTAATAAAATTTTAATTAAAACACACTAATTTAAAATTAGGGTTTTTAATAAAAATTAGGGTTTTTAGTATTATTAGGGTTCCCAAATTAACAAGTAGGGTTTCCTAATTAACATTATAATTTACTAAAATAATAATTAGGGTTTCTAATTTTTAGCAAATTAGGGTTTTTAATTAGCAAATTAGGGTTTCTCCTAATTTCAGAAATTCTATAATACACAGTATAATTCATATAACACAATTACTACTCAGTCTTGGACTCACAACTGAGTTTAACAATTAGGGATTAACAAACATGATATAAGGGTCATGACATAATTTACCATAATTGAGCAACCATTATCAGTCTACAGATATACAGTACATATTTATAGCACTGAAAAATCAAAATATAATTAATATTATATTATTATTCTCATCCCTTGATCAAAATCCCAATTTAGGCTTTGAATTCCCTATGTGATTCATCCTCCATATATAACATCAATAATTAAGTTAAAATAATTAACTTAAATATTCTGAACACATTTATATAATAAAATATTCATTATTATAATTCTAATAATCAATTCATATATTATTTAAAGAATATAAAATCATGTTTTCATGGAAAATAATTAATAAAACATTTCTGCTACAAAATTAATTACTATAAGAATATAATTTGTAATGATTAATAATTCTAAAATTATTTATAATTTTTCAGGTAATAAATATATTTGCATTTATCATACACATTACTTGACACATATTCTCATCATTAAAATTAAAAAAAAATTATATGCAAAATTTCTTATTTATTTATATTAAAAATATCGGGTTATTACAGTAATTACTGCATAATATCTCTCATATTATTGATTTAATTATTGTCACAGTATCATCTGCGTAATAACCAATTGAGTAATTAAACAGATAAATGAGCAATTAATTGCTATTAATTCACATGCTTATAACTATTTGTTCACATGTATGTCTATTGATTCAGATGCATGTACTATTAGGGGAGATGGTGCAAGATTGATAATACTTGCATGACTAAATTAAAAATAGAGGTATAGATGAATGTACTATACTATAACTAATTTTTTCACATGTATAAAACTATTGATTCACGTGAATGTACTATTGATTCACATGCATGATTTATTAGGGGAGGTGGTGCAAGTTTGATAATACTTGCAGGACTAAATTAAAAATAAAAGAAAATATGAAGGTATTATGAAATTGATATTTCCATTGTATTGGGATTATTAGTGTTAATGGAAATCGACATTTTTTCGATAATAATTGATTTTTGGAGGTTAAATTGACCAATCGGGTAATTAATCGGATAAATGAGAAATTAATTGCTATTAATTCACATTCTTATAACTATTTGTTCACATACATGTATAATTAGGCGAGGTGGTGCAAGATTTATAATACTTGAATGACTAAATTAAAAATAGATGTATAGATGAAGGTACTATACTATAACTATTTTTTTCACATGTATAGAACTATTGATTCATATGAATGTACTATTGATTCACATGCATATATTATTAGAGGTGGTGGTGCAAGTTTGATAATACTTGCAGGACTAAATTAAAAATAAGAAAAAAGATGAAGGTATTATACTGTAATATTTCGAGCCCCAAAACGTGCCATTATCGAAACTATATTTTCCTATAAATAGAAGCTCATTCTTCTTTCATTCTCACCAATTCACTAAGACTCACAAGAGCAATTATAGAGAAAAAAGTTATAGTGATAAAGAAGAAGAGTATTCTGCTACTTCAATATTCTAGTATCTAGTCTTCTTCTAAGCTAAGGGATGTTATTTTTTTCAGTATTCGTAAGAAATAATATTTTCTTCCATAGTCTGTAGTATGTGAGTACTATTATTTCGTTTAGTATTCCTAATTCTACACTCATTCTGTTAAAGTATTGCTTCTATACTCCGTGAAATTAGTAGAATATCTTTGAAATTTGTGTTTCATCTAGTATCGTTTCACAAGGATATTTTTCTGAACATTCTTGTTAAATTTTAAGCTTTTCATGGCGGAGTACTGTTCACAAAATACTATTTAGGAAGTACTAATCACAAAGTACTATTCATGGGTACTATTCACAAAGTACTGTTCATGGGATACTATTCACGAAGTACTATTCATGATTACTATTCATAAAGTACTATTCACTGGTACTATTCACAAAGTACTATTCATGGGTACTATTCACAAAGTACTATTCACGGGTAATATTCATGAAGTACTATTCACGAGGTACTTTTCACCTAGGGTACTATTCATGAGAATATATTGTCGTCTAATCTTTTTTGTTCAAATCATTTTTGTTACAATATTATTCTTGAATTTTACTCCACAAAGCAGTATCATGTTGACAATTTGGACATTATTGAATTCTGGATAAATTAATTTATAAATATTTAAAAATTTATCCTTTGTTTTCTTTTAATTGAATTCTTATATCATTGTCATCATCATCATGATTATATTGTGATGAAAGTTATCTTTGGCTTACGTGCATAGATGGACTGTTGATTGGTATGATTATGTCCAGGGATCATTCGGTATAATCATGACTTGTAATGTTACAAATGATGTGGTAAAAGTCCTCATTGGCCCATAGTGCATTGATGGACAGTTGTTGGTATGATCATGACTATTAATGATTACATGAATATCCTTGGCCCATAGTGCAGGGATGATTCGATGATGTGGTTTATTTATTAAGCTGAGTCTCAGTGATAAAGTTGATGAATTTTTTTTTAAATCATAGAAGATAGTAGATATCATGCTCTACCTGACTATTCTAACGGATTGCTTGTTCCGCTGCAGTTAAACTTGTTGTTTATTAGTTTAACATTGTTGAAGGATAATGATAAATTATTCTGGATTATCTTAGTCATAATATTTCTTACTAGGATAGTTGAGCTCACCCTTTTGCTTTCATTGTTCTCTTCAGGAAATGAGAACGTAGCCGGGACTAGTCGGGGAACGGAGTGATGGTCCGAGATGGTGGCTATAGTAGTCCTCACTATTCTATGAAATAATGTGATAATAAATCTAATGAGGACTCTATTTGAGTTTGGATATTGTCTAGAAGATAATATTCGTGTAAAAACTCTCAGCTACGCTTTTGTTATATTGTATAAAAGATGTTTGTATTTGATTTATGTACCAAGTATTTGATGACTCAAAATGGGTGATGTATACCTATTTTGGGGGCGTCACAATTTAAGCACAAGCCCTCTCAACGACTACACATGATGAATCGGTATATGTCTATCCGAGTCATGAATCACGAAACCTAACACATGTAAATTTCATGAACACATGTAAATTTCATGAACACACGCTAACATGGTCACATCTAAACCTATACTTCCTTTTTCAATTTCATACAAGTTATGAGAGTTAATGGTGATCAAGCAATCAGACATTTAAACTCAACTAAGTTAGGCAATCTAAAAATAAGCATACAAGCATCACATTAGGCATACTAATCTGAACTACACATTAAACTTCATTAAAATCCCATAATGGAGGTTAGTTCATTTCTAAATCAACACCCATTATGGGATTTAAGCCAAACATGGAAATAAACGAAGAGAGCAAAGAGATTTAAGAGAAATGAGAAAGAAAATATGATAAAACCCTTCTCTACAATGTGCCTTCAAGCTAGTTCAGGTCCACAATCACAACCAAAGTGAAACCCAATATTTACAATCCATTCAATGTGACAACCCAAAAAATCGGATTGTCCAGAATTTAAGATTTAAAGAATTAGTTATTAATAAAATGATTTTTTATTAATAATATTCTGTGTTATGTGTTTATTAATTGTTCTAGAACCTAGGATGATTATAATACGAAAGGATTCTGGTTACGAGCTAGACTGAACGAGTAAGAATTTTCAAGACAAAAATAAAATTTTTACGGGAACAAAAATATTTTTGAGAAAAAGACGAAATAGACACTATTCACCCGACAAAACCCTAAGGGTTAGGGTTTGAATAACTTAAGCCTTTTCGAAAGTTTGGTATGTCAAAATTATATTCTGTCAAAAAATTTGACGATAATATATCGTGAAAAGTTAAGTAAGCCGATAAAAGTTTTTCTCAAAAAATGTGCAGAAATCGAACGAAATAAAAGTGACGAAAAGTACTGTTATGTACTTTTCATTCGTTTAACTACATTAGGGGAAAACGTGAAGGAAAACGCTTAATATAAAAAAGTGTTTTTCAGTTTTTCAGAGTTCCGAAGAATGCGCAAAAGTTAATCAGTAAAAGAAAGACGAAATATCCAAAAATATTTGGATTCTGAGAATTGAAGTTTTCAAACTGTCAGAAAAATTCCGCAAGACGGAAGCATGAAGCTTCTAAGGGAAGCCTTGTGAATAGTAAAGAGGTGGAGTAAGAAGGTGTGTATAGTAGATTCAGGGGCGAAATAAAAGGCCTTAATTTCATTTGTTGGTGATTTTGAAAATCACCAACACTTGAGAGAGAGAGAGAGAGAAATAAGGAGAAGGAGGAGGGAAAGCTTGCTCGTGTGTAAACTTTGTCCGACGGAAGAAGATTAAAGGAGAAAGGTAATCCAAAACCTAGTCTTTTATATTTTTTCTTCAAGTTTTCTATGTTTAAAACATAGCTTAATGAGAATAAGAGTAAACGATGTTAAGAATGATTTTCATATGGTTGAAATCACGAGAAAATGACAAAAATAAGAATTAGAAGTTTATTTTATAAATTTCGTAAGGAAGTATAGGATTTGAAATGAATTTGAGCGATCCGAATGAATCATATAAACGATTCGGTGAAATAAGTAAGGAATGGTGTGTAATAACATCAAATTCCAAGAAAAAGTGAAATTGTAATCAAAATATCGATTAAAAATGAGGAACGAACGAAGAACGCGAAGAACACACGAAGAACACGAAGAACGTTGTTGATGGACAAATTTAAAATCATCGTAGTATAATTGTTTTTGATGGACAAGTTTAAAACCACCGCGTATAAGTTAGATGCTTATTGCTTGGTTAGGAACGGTAGAAACGTTCATGAAGAACGGATTAAAACTCAGCTATAACGAAGTTATGGCAAAAATTTTGTAAAAGACAAATGAGAATTAGAAAGTATGTAAATGAACTCGAAGGTGTAGGGTTTCATTAGAATGTAAGAGAACGTAGAAAACCAGAGTTGTGGATTCAAGAATGAACAAGTTCCGAGTTCGGATGACAGAATTACGGACGAACGAACGAAGAACGTTAATAACGTAAAAATGAATGAAGGATGAAGATTAAGCCAATCGAATGACATGTTAATGGATTCAGAAAGAAGTTTTGTCCAAGGGGGATTGAATTACATAAGATAAGGAAGAGAATGGCTTTGGAACGACTTCGTTCCAAGTTATAACGAAGAAGTTGTGAGATCGAGAAATAAGTGTCTCAATTATGTAAAACACTTAGAAACTTTTTCAAGAGTTAGGGCTTAGCGCCACAGCGTCAGCCATGGTTTGTAAGGTAGCGCCATAGTGCTAGACAGGTGAGGTAGCCACTAGAGACTCATGCCACAGAGCTAGCAATAGAAAGGAGGGTGGCGCCGCAGTGCCAACCCAGGAAGTCCAACACTGTATAGTGGCACTGCAGTGCGAAGATAGTGAAGGGAACTGGTGCCGCAATGCTAGTGCAGGGCAAGGCCCAGAGAAGAGCTTTTAACTGCTCAACTCTTGGGGAAAGTGTAAGGGAAGATAAAGAACATATTGTGCACCTAAAGTAACACTTAAACAAGTGATTTATACCTTTAGTAAAGGTTGATGGAAAGATTGAGCGAGATTAAAAAATAGAGAATGTAATCTCAACGCAGTTGCGATGAACAACCAGTCTTAGCATACATCGAATCGTATGGCTTCGACATTAAGAAAGAATAATGAATGTTATCAAGAAAGCCGTAATGAATGGTAATAAGATTAATGAAATTCTGAGGATGGGTCGGATTGAGAATGTTAGAATGAAATGTAAGTGTTAAACACTTTAACAGGTGTGATGGTTGAGTGTACATGAATATTAAACGGGCAGAACCTACACCCCGTGTATGGTTTGACCATAAGACAATGAAGATCAATGATTAAACCTGTGAGTGGTAAAGAACTGAATTAAAGACAAAGACGTTTAACGTAAAGAAGTCGAGTTAATGATTAACTTGAATGATCATTCTGAGTATACAAAAGACTGTATAACTTAGACGATAAGGAATGAATCCTGATGTATGGCATTTATTTGGCAGAAAGCTATAAGGAATAAGAAAGTGACTTAACAAACATTATAGTTTAATGGTTTGGATAAGTTAAGATAAATTTAGGTTGTAGTACAATTGTAATCTTTGATGGTTGACATATGGGAGCTGGGCTAAACAATTCCTTCAAAGAGCGAAGGTATATACAAAACTGGCAACCGATCTAACTCACTGTGATAGCAGTGTAGATGAGACGGGAACTTGTTTATTGGTTGTTTGTGGGAAACCACTCAGAGTACCATATGGACTACTAGCATAGACATGATGTGTTGTAAGTCCTAGAGAAGTTATAAGAAGAAGATAAGAATGCATATCATCAAAGATGATGAATGTATAAGTAAGACATATTCGTATGTAATGAAGCCGTAAATCGTTAAGAACAATTGTCGCGTAAACTTAGATTGCAAGAACGCGAACCCTAAGAAGTAAAGTTAAGCTTAAACGAATGCATAAGTCAAGGATATGACTAATTGGTGTATGTGTTATTTCCTTATGTGTTTTATAGGGATTGGAATGAGCAGTTCAGCGTAAGTTGTAGCTGTGCATAAGGAGAGTTTCCTAACTTCATTCATATTTTTAAATGAATGCTAGTTCTTAAACTTCTTAGATGTTGAACTTGAGAAGTTCTGTCTATGTGCGAATGTTCGATATTTGTACAAGGTGGTAGAACATATGAGGCCTTGTGCCACAATTTGAACACTCCGGTGTTTCTATGAGATGAACTATTCTGTGATTGAACTATTCAATAAGAGATTGTTCTGTTTATATATGAACCATTACTGTTAAGTCTGTGCTAAATGTGACAACCTAAGAAATTGGATTGTCCAAAATTTAATATTTAAAGAATTAGTTATTAATAAAATGAATATTTTTTAATACTATTATGTGCTATGTGTTTATTAATCGTTCTAGAACCTAGAATGATTAATAATCGAGAGGATTCTGGCTACAAGCTTGACTGAACGAGTAAGAATTTTCAAGATAAAAATAAAATTTTTTCGGGAACAAAATATTTCTGAGGAAAAAGACAAAATATGCACTATTCACCCGATGAAACCCTACGGGTTAGGGTTTCAATAACCTAAGCCTTTCTGAGAGTTCGATATATCGAAATGACATTCTGTTAAAAGATTTGACGATAATATATCATGAAAAGTTAAGTAAGCCGATAAAAGTTTTTCTCAAAAAACGTGCAGTAATCGGTCGAAATAAAAATGATGAAAAGTACTGTTATGTACTTTTCACTTGTTTAGATACGTGAAGGAACACGCTTAATGGTGAAAAGTGTTTTTCAGTTTTTCAGAAATTCGATGAATACGTAAAAGTTAAACGATAAAGGAAAGATGAAATATCCAAAAATATTTGGTTTTCGATGATATCAGTTTTCAAACTGTTGGACGAATTTTGCAAGACGGAAGCACGAAGCTTCCAAGGGAAGCTTCTTAAATAGTAAGGAGGTGGAGTAAGGAGTAAGCAAACTTAAGGGTTAAGTAAACTTAAGGGCTAAGTTAACTTAACGCTTAAGTTATGAATAGTAAGGAGGTTTGAGGGCAAAATGACTAAAATGCCCCTAACCTTGGTTTTCTATAAATAGGAATCTTAATTCATTTGTTTAGGATTTTGAAAAATCCTATAACTCTTGAGAGAGAGAGAGAGGGATCGGATGAGAAGGAGAAGAAGGAGGAAAAGATTGCTAGTGAGCAAACTTTGTCCGATGGAAGGAGATTAATGAAGAAAGGTAATCCGAAAACCTAGCTTCTAATAAATTTTCTTTAAGTTTTTATGTTAAAACATAGCTTAATGAGAATAAGGAGTAAAAGATGTTATAAATGATTTCATATGGTTGAAATAATGAGAAAAGAAGAAATAAGAAAATAGAAATTTAGTTTATAAATTTCTTAAGGAAGTGTATGATTCGTAATTAATTAGAACGATCTGAGTGGATTATATGAATGAGTAGGTGAATTAAGTAAGGAATGATATTCTATAACATAAAATTCCAAGAAAAAGTAAAATTGTAATCAAAATATCGATTAAAAATGATGAAGGATAATTGTTGTTGATGGACAAGTTTAAAACCATCGTGTATAAGTTAGTTGCTTATTGCTTGGTTACGAACGTTAGAAACGTTCATAAAGAACAGATTAAAATTTAGCTATAATGAAGTTATGTCAAAATTTCGTAAAAGAAGAACGAGAATTAGAAAGTTAGTAAATGAACCCGAATGTGTAGGGTTTTATAAGAATGAAAGAGAATGTAAAAAATGTGAGTCATGTACTCAAGAACGAATGAATTCCGAGTTTGGATGACCAAATTATAGACGAACGAACGAAGAACATTAAAAACGTAAAACAAACAATGGGTGAAGATTTAGCTAATTGAATGGCATGTTAACAGATTCAGAACGAAGTTCTATCCAAGGGTAATCAAAGTATGTAAGATAAGGAAGAGAATGGCTTTAGAACAACTTCGTTCCGAGTTATAACGAATAAGTTATGGAATCGGGAAGTAAGCGTCTTAAGCAATTTCTAAGACTTAGAAAAATTTTCTAGGTTTTATGCTCAATGATGTCGCGGCCAGCCAAATCAAGCCTTGGGAGGCGGTGCACAATATGAAGGCCCATACCATCGAGACACTCTCGAGTGGTGCCGTAAGCGAAATAGAGAAGAGAGTGGCGCCATGACTTCAAATCGGCGATTCGATCTCGCAGAGTGGCGATCTGTGTGACACATAAAGGAAGGGCCCGACGCCTCGGCTTGGGTCTTGGGAAAAAAGCCAGTGATGAGCTTTTAAGGGCTCAATTACTAGGGGATGTGCAAGAAAGAAATATGAACATGTATTTCAACTAATGTAACACTTAATCAATTATATTAAACCTTTAATGAAGGTTGAACGAAAAGATTAAATGATATTAAAAGACAAAGAATGTGAATGCGGGTTATGGAACCGATATCCGGGGAACGTAGTCGCGATAAACGAACGTAAGGGATTGCTACGATTGTGATTCCTTTGACATTGAGCGATGATAGTAATCTATAACATTTCGATGTTATGAAGTGGTAATGAGAGATGAATGTAAAGCGTATAGACGCTGTGAACACAACGTTGTAGCGATGAACGATCGGTCTTAGCATACAACGAACCGTATGGCTTTGACATTAAGAAAGAATATTGAACATGGGGTTCAGGTGATAGTAATGAATAAAAGCGATTAAAACCTTAGGTAAAGGTTGAATAAGAGATTAAGGGATGAACGGTGTAAATGTTGAATACGTAAACAATTTTCGTGAATCGTATTCACGTCGAGCAAACATTCTAAGTATACATTTGTTATATGACTTAGACGTTGACAAAAGTAGTAAGTAAGATATGAATTATCAAGAAAACCGTAGCGAATGGTAAGAAGATTAATGAAAATCGAATGTGAGTCGGATGAGAATGTTAGAATGAAATGTAAGTGTTGAACACTTGAACCGACGTGAAGGTTAAGTGTACACGAATATTAAAAGGGTAGAACCTACACCCCGTGTATGGTTTGACCATAAGGTAATGAAGATCAATGATTAAACCTGTGAATGGTGAATAAGTTGACTTAAAGACAATGAAGTATAACGTAAAGAAGTCGAGTTAATATTTATAACTTGGATGACGTTCCGAGTCAAATTAATTGGATGTTATAAGTTAAGAATAAGGTAATGTAAAATAGTTAACGCTATAAATGCGTAGAATGAATATGGAATGATCGTTCTGAGTATACAAAAGACTGTATGACTTGGACAATAAGAATAAACCCTGAGGTATGACATTTAGTTGCCAGAAAGCCATAAGGAATAAGAAATTGACTTAACGAATATTATAGTTTAATAATTCGAAGAAGTTAAGATGAATTTAAGTTGTAGTACAATTGTAACCTTTGATGGTTGACATATGGGAGCTGGGCTAAACAATTACTTCAGAGAGCGAAGGTATATACAAAACTGGTAACTGATCTAACTCACTGTTATTGGCAGTGTAGATTAGATGGGAACTTGTTTGTTGGTTGTTTGTGGGAAAACACTCAGAGTACCATATGGACTACTAGTAGAGACACGATGTGTGCTGAGTCTTAGGAGAGTTATAAGGAGAAGATAAGAATGTAAATCATCAATGGTGATGAACGTATTGAGTAACCTTAGTTTGTAAGAACATGAACCCTAAGAAGTAAAGTTAAGTAAACCAATGCGTAAAGTTAAGTATATGACTAATTGGTGTATTTGTTATTTCCTTATGTGCTACATAGGAATTGGAATGAGCAGTTCAGCATAAACTGTAAGCTGTAGCTATGCATAAGGCAAGTTTCCTAACTTCATTCATATTTTAAATGAATGTTAGTTTTTAAAACTTCTCAGATGTTGAACTTGAGAAGATATGTCTATGTGCAAATGTGTGATATTTGTACAAGTTGTTAGAATATATGAGGCCTTATGCCACAATTTGAACACTTCGGTGTTTTTGTGAGATGAACTGTTCTATGATTGAACTATTCAATATGAGAATGTAATGTTTATACATGAACCGTTATTGTTAAGTCTGTTCTATTGATTCTAGCCAGACAGAATGTTTATGAAAGAGAGTAGAGAATGAAAATATTTCAAAGTGAATGTGACTAATGTTTTAAAATGATAGGAATCGAGATTATTCCTATTATTGAAGCTGCTTCATAACCTTTGTTCGGTTATTGAGGTCTTAAAAGAATGTTTAAATTCTTAAAGTTTTTTGTTCAACTGTTATGACTTCCTGGGCAATTGAATGCTCACACTTACTAAAATAAAAACATTTTAAGTGAACGGTGTTAGAAGAACTTAAGGATCCCATAAAGATCACGCTGATCGGTATCCAGACGAAGTGCCATTCAGTGTTGAATGTGCGTGAAGATCAAGTGAAGACTTGTAATATAGAATGATAGAATTAAACTATAGAATAGTTTAATGAACGGTTATTTATCCTGGGTGGCGGATAAAAGTCACTCTTGTAAGAGATAAAGAATAATGTAATTATCATTATTTGTAATGAAAGAGGTTATAAGGTTTTAGAACCTAGGATTTGAGGATGTATGTTGTTATATTTTGCTATATAATGATGTATGTGTGGAAGAAGATGGGATTGTGATGCACGAAATATGGATGTGAAAATAGACCGGATTTAGGGGCGTTACACTAAAGATTCTAGCCAGACAAGATGTGTATAAAAAGTGTAGAAGAATGAAAGTATTTCAAAGTGAATGTGACTAATGTTTTAAAATGATAGGAGTTATATTTTATTCCTATTATTCAAGCTGCTTCGTAACCTTTGTTCGGTTATCGAAGTTTTAAAGGAATGTTTAAACTCTTGAAGTTGTTTATTCAACTCCTATGACTTGTTGGGCAATTGAATGCTCACACTTGCTTTAAATGAATAACATTTTCAGCATACGAGTAGAAGAACTTAAGGATCCCGTAAAGAACAAGCTGATCGATATTTAGAAGAAGTGTCATCCATTAGATGAATGAGCGTGAAGATCAAGCGAAGACTTGTAATGTAGAATAGTTTAATTAAACTATAGACTAGTTTATTGAACTGTTATGTATCCTTGGTGGCGAATGAAAGTCACTCATGTAAGATGTAAAGAATAATGTAATTATCATTATTTGTAATGAATGATGTTATAAGGTATTAGAACCTGTGAATTGAGAATGTATGTTATTATATTTGACTATATAATGATGTATGTTTGGAAGAATGATGTACTCGTGATGCACAGAATCTAGGTGTGAACCCAAGCATCACTTGTGGCCGTCTGAGCAAGCAAGCCCCAGAGAAGAGCTTTAAGCGCTTCAACTCTTGGGAAAAGTGTAAGGGAAGATAAAGAACATATTGTGCACCTAAAGTAACACTTAAAAAAGTGATTTAAACCTTTAGTAAAGGTTGACAGTAAGATTTAGCGAGATTAAAAGATAGAGAATGTAATCGCAATGCAGTTACGATGAACAACCAGTCTTAGCATACAACGAACCGTATTTCTTTGACATTAAGAAAGAATATGAATTTTATCAAGAAAGCCGTAATGAGCAGTAATAAGATTAATGAAAGTCTGAGGGTGAGATAGATAGAGAATGTTAGAATCAAATGTAAGCGTTAAACACTTGAACAGGCGTGATGGTTGAGTGTAAGCGAATATTAAACGGGCAGAACCTACACCCCGTGTATGGTTTGACCGTAAGATAATGAAG
This sequence comes from Panax ginseng, assembly GCA_020205605.1. Classification (NCBI taxonomy): domain Eukaryota; kingdom Viridiplantae; phylum Streptophyta; class Magnoliopsida; order Apiales; family Araliaceae; genus Panax; species Panax ginseng. The sequence goes on from CM035137.1 coordinate 47,114,209, forward strand.
ACCAATGATTAAACATGTGAGTGGTGAAGAACTGAATTAAAGACAAGGACGTTTAACATAAAGAAGCCGAGTTAATGATTAACTTGAATGATTGTTCTGAGTATACAAAAGACTGTATGATTTAGACGATAAGGAGTGAATCCTGAGGTATGGCATTTAGTTGCTAGAAAGCTATAAGGAAATAGAAAGTGACTTAACTAACATTATAGTTTAATGGTTTGGATAAGTTAAGATAAATTTAGGTTGTAGTATAATCGTAATCTTTGATGGTTGACATATGGGAGCTGGGATAAACAATTCCTTTAGAGAACAAAGGTATATACTAAACTGGCAACCGATCTAACTCACTATAATGGCAGTGTAGATGAGAGCGGAACTTGTTTGTTTATTGTTTGTGGAAAACCACTTAGAGTACCATATGGACTACTAGCAGAGACACGATGTGTGCTGAGTCCTAGAGAAGTTATAAGAAGAAGATAAGAATGCAAATCATCAAAGATGATGAATGTATAAGTAAGACATCTTTGTATGTCATGAAGCCGTAAACCGGTAAGGACAGTTGTCATGTAAACTTAGATTGCAAGAACGCGAACCCTAAGAAGTAAAGTTAAGATTAAACCAATGCATAAGTCAAGTATATGACTAATTGGTGTATGCATTATTTGTTTACGTGTTTTATAGGGATTAGAATGAGCAGTTCAGCGTAAGCTGTAGCTGTGCGTAAGGCAAGTTTCCTAAATTTATTTATATTTTTAAATAAATGCTAGTTTCTTAAAATTCTCAGATTTTAAACTTGAGAAGTTTTGTCTATCTGTGAATGTACGATATTTATACAAGGTGGTAGAACATATGAGGCCTTGTGCCATAATTTGAAAACTTCGGTGTTTCTATGAGATGAACTGTTCTGTGATTGAACTGTTCAATAAGAGAATGTTTTGTTTATACATGAACCGTTATTACTAAGTCTATGCTAAAGATTCTAGCCAGACAAGATGTGTATAAAAAGTGTAGAAGAATGAAAGTATTTCAAAGTGAATGTGACTAATGTTTTAAAATGATAGGAATCAAAGTTTATTCCTATTATGAAAGTTGTTTCAAAACCTTTGTTCAGTTATTGAAGTTTTAAAGGAATGTTTAAACTCTTGAAGTTGTTTATTCAACTGCTATGACTTGTTGGGCAATTGAATGCTCACACTTACTTTAAATGAAAAACATTTTCAGCATACGAGTAGAAGAACTTAAGGAACCCGTAAAGATCAAGCTGACAGGATTCAGAAGAAGTGTTATTCATTAGATGAATGAGTGTGAAGATCAAGCGAAGACTTGTAATGTAGAATAGTTTAATTAAACTATAAACTAGTTTAATAAACTGTTATGTATCCCTGGTGGCGGATGATAGTCACTCGTGTAAGATGTAAAGAATAATGTAATTATCATTATTTGTAATGAATGAGGTTATAAGGTATTATAAGTTGGAAATTGAGAATATATGTTGTTATATTTCACTATATAATGATGTATATTTGGAAGAATGATGTACTCATGACACGCGGAATACGGGTGTAAAGATAGACCAGATTTTGGGGCGTGACAAGTTGGTATCAGAGCTGATAGGTTGAGAACTCATGTGATAGCGGAGTGGTACGAACCTTTGAACGGGAAAGGGTTTATAATTACTTAGTTATTACAGTGATAATCATTGGAATTGGTCGCACTATCAATATGTATATGAGGAGAAGGTGAATCTTTTCTCATGTATATACTTGATAGGTAGAGAATGATAACTTAGGTGCGAGTTCTTGAAACTCATACTTATGAAAAGTTTATGACTCGTAGTTATATGCTATGTTTCTGAGCCCTAAGCATATGGATAGTCCTTGATTTGTTCTTGGATTACATATTACGAAGATAAGTTCTTAAACACATATGGTTGTGGAAAGTTCCTAAACACATAAAGTGTGGTAAGTTAACGGACTATACTAAGGTATAGGAATGTTTAGACTGAAAGCGTGTATTTTTAGTAGAATTACCATTGAAGGTGATAGAGAAGATTAAGTATTGTTGCAAGTAAGACAATGAAGGAAGATGGAGAAATAGGATATTCCAAGTCATTTAGCTATGCTAGATTTCGAAGTTTATTGAAATCGTGCTTATATGTGCGCGTTTTGAAAATGAAAGAATTGGTTCAACTTTGGAACCAATGGATTTAATAAAAAACTATTCTTGGTATGTCTATGCTAATTGTTTCGGCTAGACAAAAAATGATTTGAAATATCAAAATGAATTTTATATCATCAGTGCATTTTATGGAAGAATGGTAAAAGGATGGAGTTATTAATGCAATTGAACCTAGTGTTGGATGTGATCTTAGGATCAAGAACCCACTATGGTATGATGTATAATGATGAAGTCATGAACTGACGAAGTCCTCAACGTACTATGAAAAGTACGGTATCATGACGTCATAAAACGTTTTGATGTATTGCGAAAGGAATTTAAACGGTAGTCGATGTCAATTGATTTGACTAGACGAATGTTTTAAGTTGATATCCAATTTATGGGTATGGTCTAAGCTATTTAATTTTGCTAGACAAATGGTATGTCATGTTTAAAAGAAAATTGAGCTTTCTTTGAAAAAGTTGTGCCAAACCAAATTGTTTTGGTGCGGAATCTAATGATTAAGTCTGAGGTGAACACACCCCGAAATGGGGTTATACAATGGGTTGTTTGCCTACGTATGAAAAAGGTAGTTTACCTTCTAGGTGATTGTAAACTGACTGTAAAAGAAGGGTTACGAAGTCATGTTGTTAAACCTAGTAAGAGTTCATAGTCAATTTGACCCCTCAGCAAAACTATGGAATGTTTTAAAGGAATTCTTATATTCCTCGTTGTTCATTCTACTTCATAATTTTTGATAAGTTATGAAGGTGAGGGAATGTTTGAAATATAAGAACTTCTTTGAAGAGAAGTTGAGAAGAATTGTAGGTTAAAATTTTGAGGACGAAATTCTGTGAAGAAGGGGTGAATGCGATTACCCAGGTATGGGTGTGGTTTTAAGAAATTCCGAGGACGAAATTTTTATAAGGGAGAAGGAATGTGACAACCCGAAAAATCGGATTGTCCAAAATTTAAGATTTAAAGAATTAGTTATTAATAATATTCTATGTTATGTGTTTATTAATCGTTCTAGAACCTAGGATAATTATAATACGGAAGGATTCTGGCTACGAACTAGACTGAACGAGTGAGAATTTTCAAGACGAAAATAAATTTTTTTTGGGAACAAAAATATTTCTGAGGAAAAGATGAAATAGGCACTATTCATATGATGAAACCCTAAGGGTTAGGGTTTGAATAACCTAAGCCTTTCCTAGAGTTCGGTATGTCAAAATTACTTTTTGGCAAAAGATTTAATGATAATATATCGTGAAAATTTATGTCAACCGGTAAAAGTTTTTCTCAAAAAAGTGCAGAAATTGGATGAAATAAAAATGACGAAAAGTATTGTTATGTAGTTTTCATTCGTTTAACTACGTTAGGGGAAAACGTGAAGGAAAACGCTTAATATCAAAAAGTATTTTTTAGTTTTCGGTGATCTGAAGAATGCGCAAAAGTTAATTGGTAAAAGAATGACGAAATATCCAAAAAAATTTGGATTCCAAGAATCGCAGTTTTTGAACTGTCAAATGAATTCCGCAAGACGGAAGCACGAAGTTTCTAAGGGAAACTTTGTGAATAGTAAGGAGGTGGAGTAAGGAGGTGTGAATAGTCGATTCAGAGGAGAAATAACTATTTTTCCCTTAGCTTTGGTTTTCTATAAAAAGGAAGCCTTAATTTCATTTGTTGGTGATTTTGAAAATCACCAACACTTGAGAGAGAGAGAGAGAGAGAGAGAGAGAGGTTGGATGATGAGGAAAAAGAGGAGGAAAATCTTGCTCGTGTGCTAACTTTGTCCGATGGAAGAAGATTAAAGGAGAAAGGTAATCTAAAACCTATTCTCTTATAAATTTTCTTTAAGTTTTATATGTTTAAAACATAGCTTAATGAGAATAAGAGTAAAGGATGTTAAGAATGATTTTCATATGGTTGAAATCATGAGAAAATGAAGAAATAAGAATTAGAAGTTTATTTTATAAATTTCTTAAGGAAGTATAAGATTCGTAATGAATTTAAGCGATCCGAATGAATCATATGAACGATTCAGTGAAATAAGTAAGGAATGGTGTAGTATAACATCAAATTCCAAGAAAAAGTGAAATCGTAATCAAAATATAGATTAAAAATGAAGAACGAACGAAGAACACAAAGAACACGAAGAACGTTGTTGATGGACAAATTTAAAACCATCGTAGAATAGTTCTTATTGATGGACAAGTTTAAAACCATTGTGTATAAGTTAGATGCTTATTGCTTGGTTAGGAACGGAAGAAATGTTCATGAAGAACGGATTAAAACTTAGCTATAATAAAGTTATGACAAAAATTTTGTAAAAGACAAATGAGAATTAGAAAGTATGTAAATGAACCCGAATGTGTAGGGTTTCATAAGAATGTAAGAGTACATATAAAACATGAGTTGTGGACTCAAAAATAAACAAGTTTCGAGCTCGGATGATCGAATTACGGACGAACGAACGTTAATAACGTAATAATGAATGAAAGATGAAGATTAAGCCAATCGAATGGCATGTTAACAGATTCAGAATGAAGTTATGTCCAAGGGGGATTGAAGTACGTAAGATAAGGAAGAGAATAGCTTTGGAACGACCTCGTTCTGAGTTATAACGAAGAAGTTGTGAGATCGAGAAATAAGCATCTCAAGTATGTAAAATTTTTCAAGAGTTAGGGGGTCAGCCAGCAGCAATACCAACCATGCTTTGTAAAGTGGTGCCACAAAGACTAGACCCAGGAGGGTAGCCATCGGAGACTCAAGGCATGATGCAAGGCAATAGCAAAGGAGGGTGGCGCCATGATGCCAACCCAGAAGTCCAAAGATTGTATAGTGGCAATCGCAAAGACGAAGATAGTGAAGGGAATTAGGCCGCAAAGACACTGGCAGTGCGAGGAAAGGCCCAGAGAAGAGCTTTTAACTGCTCAACTCTTGGGGAAAGTGTAAGGGAAGATAAAGAACATATTGTGCACCTAAAGTAAAACTTAAACAAGTGATTTAAACATTTAGTAAATGTTGACAAAAAGATTTAGCAAGATTAAAAGATAGAGAATGTAATCGCAACACAATTGCGATGAACAACCGGTCTTAGCATACAACGAACTGTATGGCTTCGACATTAAGAAAGAATAATGAATGTTATCAAGAAAGCTGTAATGAACAGTAATCAGATTAATGAAAGTCTGAGGGTGAGTCGGATAGAGAATGTTAGAATGAAATGTGAGCATTAAACACTTTAACAGGCGTGATGGTTGAGTGTACGCGAATATTAAACGGGCAGAACCTACACCCCATGTATGGTTTAACCATAAGATAATGAAGACCAATGATTAAACCTGTGAGTGGTAAAGAACTGAATTAAAGACAAGGACGTTTAATGTAAAGAAGCCGAGTTAATGATTAACTTGAATGATCGTTCTGAGTATACAGAAGACTGTATGACTTAGACGATAAGGAATGAATCTTGAGGTATGACATTTAGTTGCCAGAAAGCCATAAGGAATAAGAAAGTGACTTAAGGAGCATTATAGTTTAATGGTTCAGATAAGTTAAGATAAATTAAGGTTGTAGTACAATCGTAATCTTTGATGGTTGACATATGGGAGTTGGGCTAAACAATTCCTTCAGAGAGTGAAGGTATATACGAAGCTGGCAACCGATCTAACTCACGGTGATGGCAGTGTAGATGAGACGAGAACTTGTTTGTTGGTTGTTTGTGAAAAATCACTCAGAGTATCATATGGACTACTAGTAGAGACGTGATGTGTGTTGAGTCCTAGAGAAGTTATAAGAAGAAGATAAGAATACAGATCATCAAAGATAATGAATGTATAAGTAAGACATCTCTGTATGTCATGAAGCCGTAAACCGGTAAGGACAGTTATCGCATAAACTTAGATTGCAAGAACGCAAACCCTAAGAAGTAAATTTAAGCTTAAACTAATGCATAAGTCAAATATATAACTAATTGGTGTATGTGTTATTTCCTTATGTGTTTTATAGGGATTGGAATGAGCAGTTTAGCGTAAGCTATAGCTGTGCGTAAGGCAAGTTTCCTTACTTCATTCGTATTTTTAAATGAATTCGAGTTTCTTTAACTTCTCAAATGTTGAACTTGAGAAGTTATGTCTATGTGCGAATATGCGATATTTGTATAAGGTGGTAGAACATATGAGGCCTTATGCCGTAATTTGAACACTTCGGTGTTTCTATGAGATGAAATGTTCTGTGATTGAACTGTTTAATAAGAGAATGTTCTATTTATACATGAACCATTATTGTTAAGTCTGTGCTAAAGATTCTAGCCAGACAGGATGTGTATGAAAAAGTGTAGAAGAATGAAAGTATTTCAAAGTGAATGTGACTAATATTTTAAAATGATAAGAATCAAAGTTTATTCCTATTATTCTAGCAACTTCATAACCTTTGTTCAGTTATCGAAGTTTTAAAGGAATGTTTAAACTCTTGAAGTTATTTATTTAACTGGTATAACTTGTTGGGCAATTGAATGCTCACACTTACTTTAAATGAAAAATATTTTCAGCATACGAGTAGATGAACTTAAGGATCCCGTAAAGATCAAGTTGATCGTTATTCAGAAGATGTGTCATTCATTAGATGAATGCACATGAAGATCAAGTAAAGACTTGTAATATAGAATAGTTTAATTAAACTATAGACTAGTTTAATGAACTGTTATGTATCCTTGGTGGCGGATGAAAGTCTCTCGTGTAAGACGTAAAGAATAATGTAATTATCATTATTTGTAATGAATCTGGTTATAAGGTATTAGAAGTTGGGAATTGAGAATATATGTTGTTATATTTCACTATATAATGATGTATGCTTAGAAGAATGATGTACTCGTGATGCACGGAATACGGGAGTAAAGATAGACAAGATTTTGGGGAATGACAAGTTGGTATCAGAGATGATAGGTTATAAACCTTAGGTATGAGTACCTAAGACTATAATCGTAGAAAGAAGGATAGTAAGATTGTTAAGTTAAATGATTGAGGAAAAAGATCACCACGTGATCATAGTGAATCGTAATAACAGATGATCTGTTAAACGATGAATGATTTATAGCTAATGCTATGAATGAATGGTACTACAAAGTAGTACCAGAAGAAGAACTTAGATTGAGTTGTGAAGGATAGCATACGAATTAAAGAAAATCCATATTAAGTGAAGAGAAAATTAGAAGTTATAAGATTTCAATTGAGGACTCATGTGATAGCGGAGTGGTACGAACCTTTGAATGGGAAAGGGTTTGTGATTACTTAGTTATTACAGTGATAATCATTAGAATTAGTCATGCTATCAACTGTTATGTATCCTTGGTGGCGGATAAAAGTCACTCTTGTAAGATGAAAGGAATAATGTAATTATCATTATTTTTAATGAGAAAGGTTATAGGGTTTTAGAACCAGGGAATTTAGAATGTATGTTGTTATATTTCAGTATATAATGATGTATATTTGGATGAATGATGTACTCGTGACGTATGAAATTCGGGTGTGAAGATAGATTGGATTTCGGGGCGTTACAAGTTGGTATCAGAGCTGATAGGTTATAAATCTTAGGTATGAGTACCTAAGACTATAATCGTAGAGAGAAGGATAAGAAGATCACCACGTGATCATAATAAATTGTAGTAATAGATGAGCTGTTAAACGATGAATGATTTATAGCTAATGCTATGAATAAATGGTACTACGAAGTAGTATGGGAAGAGGAACTCAGATTGAGTTGTAAAGGATAACATACGAATTAAAGAAAATTCGTATTAAGTAAAGAGAAAGTTAAAAGTTGTAAGATTTCGATTGAGGACTCATGTGATAGCTGAGTAGTACGAACCTTCGAATGGGAGAGGGTTTGTGATTACTTAGTTATTACAGTGATAATCATTGGAATAGTATGTCGTGCTATCAATATATATATGATGAGAAGGTGAATCTTTTCTCATGTATATACTTGATAGGCAGAGAATGCTAAGATAGGTGCGGGTTCTTGAAACCCATACTTATGAAAAGTTTGTGACTCATAGTTATATGCTATGTTTCTGAGCCCTAAGCATATGGATAGTCCTTGATTTGTTCTTGGACTACGTATTGCAAAGATAAGTTCTTAAACACATATGGTTGTGGAAAGTTCCTAAACACATAAAGTGTGGTAAGTTGATGAACTATACTAAGGTATAAGAATCTTTAGACCGAAAGTAAGTATTTTCAGTAGACTTAGCATTGAAGGTGCTAGAGAAAATTAAGTATTGTCGCAAGTTAGACAATGAAAGAAGATGGAGAATAGGATATTCCAAGTCATCTAGCTATGCTAGATTTTGAAGTTTCTCGAAATCGTGCTTATATGTGCGCGTTTTAAAAATGAAAGAATTGGTTCAATTTTTGGAACCAATGGATTTTAAAAGAACTATTCTTGGTATGTCTATGCTAGTTGATTCGGCTAGACAGAAATTGATTTGAAATATAAAAATGAATTTTATATCATCAGTGCATTTGATGCAAAGATGGTAAAAGGATGGAGTTATTAATGCAACTGAACCTAGTGTTAGAAGTGATCTTAGGATCAACAACCCGCTATGGTATGATGTATAAATGACGAAGTCATAAACTGACGAAGTCCTCAACGTACTGTGAAAAGTGCAGTATCATAACGTCATAAAACATTTTGATGTATTGTAAAAGAATTTAAAGAATTGGTCGATGTTAAGTGAGTTGACAAGACGAATGTTTCAAGTTGATGTCCAATTTATTGGTATTGTCTAAGCTACTTGATTTTGCTTAGACGAATGGTATGTCATGATTAAAAGAAAGTTGAGCTTTCTTTGAGAAGTTGTTCCAAACCAAATTGTTTTGGTGCAGAATCAAATGATTAAGTCTGAGGTGAACATACTCCGAAATGGGGTTATATGATGGGTTGATCACCTACGTATGGAAGAGGTAGTTTACCTTCTCTGTGATTATAAACTGACCGTGGAAAGAAAGGTTACGACGTCATACTGTTAAACCTAGTAAGAGTTCATGGTCAATTTGACCCCTCAGCAAAAGTATGAAATGTTTTAAAGGAATTCTTATATTCCTCGTAGTTCATTCTACTTCATAATTCTTGATAAGTTGTGAAGGTGAGAGAATATTTGAAAGATAAGAACTTCTTTGAAGAGAAGTTGAGAAGAAGAGTAAGTTAAAATTTTGAGGGCTAAATTTTTGTGAAGGAGGAGTGAATGTGATAACCCGGGAATGTAGCGCCCCCAAATCCGGGTATCTTCCAACCCGACAGATGGTGCTATACTATACAAACATTCATACATTCATTCAATTGAATAGTCTCAAAGAATGAACATAACGTCTATATATTAAAGGTAATATTTACATTTCCCAGGTTCTATACCCGTTACAAAGGTTTTTTGTCATAATATTCATTACATTACAACAATAGACCTATACCATTACAAGACAAAAACAATAATCACTTTAGCTTTTCCTTTATCCTTATTTGATCCTTCGGGACGTTCAATCTTAGCTGCATTCATATGGTTCAAGAAAGAGTGAGCATAACTAGCTCAACAAGTATAACAATTTCAATAACAACATGCTTGATACATATGAATCGTATATCTTCAATAACTGAACAATAGTTATGAAGTACTATTGATAATTCAAAATAGCACTTCATCTTTCTTTCAAAATGTTTCACAATGAATAATATTCAGTAAAATATTCACTCCGTGGCCAAAGACCTCGAGTATTCATTTTTCTTTAAAAGGACAACCCAAACTAAGTCCAGTAAGCCGGTATTACTTACGAGCACTTCTAGGTGATCAAAGATATTGTACTCTATGTTGATCAACACTACATCCATTAAACGTATATACGTTTAATCATTTAGCAACCTCACGTGCTGCAATGCTTTCACCGACAAAACATTTGTTTAACATTTCAGTCTTCTTTTGAAAACCATATCAAGTAATTGACAAAAGATAATAGCATTTGATAACAGATGAATAGATTATCAACAATCCACTCAATATGTTAAGACTATCCAAAGGAACTGGCTTTAACTTCATTATACTTCAATTCATGCGTAAGGATACATGAACTTCAAAAAACTTGTTCAGATTGAACTGAGACAAGAGTTAGAATACTTGCCTTAAGCGTCTGCTACGATGTAATTTACTTTACGTTCAAGTCTTTCAAGTCTCTACAATACATGATCACATAATGCCTTACATTAGGTCACACATAATCAAGTATGTATCTGACTATATCTTACCCTTCATCTCAATCTAATTTGTATATTAGACTTGATTACTATTCATTCTGATTTCATCATTCTATTTGCATTTATAGATGGATAGGTTATTACCACTCTTTACACATTACTCTTAAGGTTTAACAATTCTTTAGAAATGTTATTTTAGGTTTCTTAAGGTAGGTTTAACTCAACCTAATAACCCTTTCTTGCTTTACATTCACAAATATTCTTCACTATCATTTGTCAAAGACTGGCGTGAAGGCTGCTTATTTCGACTTATACTGCATCTCGTATTTACATTACATGAGTTAACGATCAGGATAGGCCGGGACTTGGCGAGCCCCATTGCGAGTCCTTCACATCTTGTCATACTTCAGAGGCCAATTTCTAGTGTGACATAGACCGTTCATGGCGTTGCGGAGTAACTAATTGGTCTAGGGTTGGCGCCGTGGCGCCAACTCTGTGCACCAGAAAATTTTTTCAGTCTTTGAATTTTTGTGAACTTCCCGGACGCATAACTCTTTCGTTATAAGTCCGAATTGACTCGTTCAAACGCCTATGGTTCACAAATTACATAATCTACGCGTTCATGTAAGAATTTCATCTATTTGACTTCGTTTGCTAAAAATTCACCTATTGGTTCATTTTTAACGTAAATAATAAACGTTCGTGAACGTTCAGCGCTCGTTTCTTCGTTCTAAGTCGGAATTCGCTCATTTTTGAGTCCGCAACTCTTAAATGATGAACATGACTTGTCTCCATTGGAAAATAACATTTTTGAGCTCAAACTCAAAATTTGACTTCCATTCCGAGAATTTTACGAATTCGATGATTATCGTCTAATCGTGCAATTTTCGGCAAATCTTCATTCTTATGACTTGTTCAACATTACAAATGAATTTCATTCATCATGTGAACATATTAACCTACTTATTCCAACACTTATACTCATGGTTGGACTTTGACTTATTTCTTCATAAGCTTATAACTTGATAAATTTATAAACTACTTATGAACTTATCATTCATAACTTATGACAATTAAAGTTTTATTAATCATCATACATATATGTTATCATCATATAGCTTTAATTATGTATGCTTGATACATATGATCATAAAAGTTCATTTACTTCCATATTCCTTATATTGCAAAACTCATTATAAGTTCATAATTCCTTCACATAAGTTTATAACTTATTCTAGCTTAAATGATTTATTACCAACTTATATGACTTAAGTTCATTACTTACACATACTTCTTACTTTTTATCATTCATTTTCCTTAATCCAAACTTTTCTTATGAACCTATCATGTTAGAGATAAAAGATAATTGGAGAAGAGGATCTTACTTTAGAAGTTCTTGATAAATAGCTTCTTTCTTCTTCTTATGTAAGTAGCTTATTACAACTTACTCACCCTAACAATTAAGCACTTTGAGAGAGAGTGTTTAGATTATTTGAACAACTAGCAAATGACTTGCCAACCTTCACTATTTATAGAACTTGCAAGGTTTAGGGCAATTTAGTCAATACACTAAACCACCTCCTTACTATTCATAACTTAATTAACACAAATCGTATCCTTTGCTTGGTCATTACTCACCTAACTTGGCCATTACTTTATTTACTTGATCACCACTTATCTTGGTTATCACTTATCTTGATCACCACTCACATTAATCATATTACTATGGGTTGCCCCATGGGTTAGACAACTCATGGAATCTAGCTTGGGCCTTAACCCTTAATTCATTTGGGCTTGTACCAATTATAATCAATCTTCGAAGTCCATTTTCATTACATAATACATATACTTATAGTTTATGTATCATCATCGTATTATACTTCGTATACTACTTCATAATATACGATATTTCTTCCTTCATACAAACTCGTATAATACCCCGTATTATACTCGTTTTCTTTCCTCGTACAATACTCACATATCATACGATTATCTCTTAACGCATTAATTCTTCACTTTCCTTACATTCTTAATTTAAGTCCGCAAGCGAAATATTACGTTTTCTATAACTAGATTATTATTACATAATTCGTCTTACCTTAATATTCTATCATCACGTATTTCTCAGAAATTCAAAAATAATTTCCGAACAAATACCGATGAATAGTGTTTTCAGAAAACTTTTATTTTCATCTTAGAAATTCAAACACTTTAATTCCTTCACGTAGCTCAAATACTACGACATTCCAATATCAATAGGTTATAGAACAACAACCATCTTGATATCACATAAAATATGATTTTATTTTTATTTAATTTAATAAAATTATTTTACAATAAAAATCCAAATTTCTTGGTTAGATTCATGGGGAATGCGTAGGGTTTGAAGAAATTAGAGGCGAAATTTTATAAGGGGAAGTGTAACAACCCGGAGAATCCGGATTGTTCAGAATTAAAGATTAAAGAATTAATTATTAATAAACTGAATTTTTATTAATATTATTCTGTGTTATGTGTTTATTAATCGTTCTATAACCTAGAATGATTATATATCGAGAGGATTCTGGCTACGAGCTAGACTGAACGAGTAAGAATTTTCAAGACGAAAATAATTTTTTTCCAAGAACAAAAAATTCCAGAGAAAAAGACGAAATAGGCACTATTCACTCGACGAAACCTAAGGGTTAGGGTTTGAATAACCTAAGCTGTTCCGAGAGTTTGGTATGTCAGAATGACATTCCGTCGAAAGATTTGACGATAATATATCGTGAAACATTAAGTAAGTCGATAAAAAATTTTCTCGAAAAACGTGCAGAAATCGAACAAAATAAAAACGACGAAAAATGTTTTTTAGTATGCTACAACTGTGGGCAGGAGGGGCATTTGTCGTCCAACTGTCCTAACCAAAAAGTGTTTTTTAGTTTTTCGAAAATCCGAAGAATACGTAAAAGTTAATCAATAAAGGAAAGACGAAATATCCAAAAATATTTGAATTCCGAGAATTGCAGTTTTTAAAACTGTCGGACGAAACCCAAAAGACGGAACTACAAAACTTAAGGGCTAAGCAAACTTGAGGGCTAAGTTAACTTAGTCCTTAAGCCTTGAATAGTAAAGAGATTAGGGAGGGTGAAATGACTATTTTACCCCTAGCCTTGAAAATCTATAAATAGGAAGCTTAAGCTCATTTGTTTGGGATTTTGAAAATCCTATCACTTGAGAGAGAAAGAGAGAGAGCTCGGATGGGGGAAGAGAAGGAGAAGAAGGAAGAAAAGCTTGTTCGTGAGCAAAATTTGTACGACGGAGGAAGATTAAAGGAGAAAGGTAATCCGAAACCTAATCTCTTAGAATTTTTTTTTAAGTTTTTATGTTCAAAAACATAGCTTAATGAGAATAAGGTGTAAAAGATATTGAGAATGAATTCATATGGTTGAAATAGTAAGAAAATGAAGAAATAAGAATTAGAAGTTTATTTAATAAATTTTTTAAAGAAGTATAAGATTCGTAAGGATTTTGAGCGATCCGAATGAATCTTATGAATGAGTAGGTCAAATAAGTAAGGAATGATATTCTATAACATCAACTTCCAAGAAAAAGTGAAACCATAATCCAAAATATCGATTAAAAATGAAGAACGAACGAAGAACACAAAGAACACGCGAACAACACGAAGAACATTGTTGATGGACAAATTTAAAAACATCGTAGTATAATTGTTGTTAATGGACAAGTTTAAAACCATCGCGTATAAGTTAGATGCTTATTTCTTGGTTAGGAACGGTAGAAATGTTCATGAAGAACGGATTAAAACGGAGCTATAACGACGTTATGGCAAAAATTTCTTAAAAGACGAATGAGAATTAGAAAGTTAGTAAATGAACCCGAACGTATAGGGTTTCATAAGAATGTAAGAGAACGTATAAAATATGAGTCATGGACTCAAGAACGAACGAGTTCTGAGTTCGGATGACTGAATTACGGACGAACGAATGAAGAACGTTAAAAACATAAAATGAATAAAGGGCAAAGATTAAGCCAATCAAAAGGCATGATAACGGATTCAGAACAAAGTTTTGTCCATGGCTAATCTAAGTACGTAAATAAGGAAGAAAATGGCTTTATAACGACCTCGTTCCGAGTTATAACGAAGAAGATATGAGATTTTGAAGTACGCGTCTCAGAATGACCAAAGACTTAGAAAAAAATTTCTAGAAGAAGGGCTTGGCGCCATGGCTGCCATGACCATGCCTAGAAAGGTGGCGGCAAAATATGCCGGAGGAGAGCTGACACATCAAGCTAACTCATGTGCATGCAGTATGAAGTCTTAGTGCAAGGAGGTGGTCTTGCTTGTGTACGGTGTAGGACAATGCCCTGAAATGAGATTTTTACTGCTCAATTTCTGGGGGATGTGCAAGAAAGAAATAAGCACATAATGTTCAACTAATGTAACACTTAATCAAGTGTATTAAACCTTTGATGAAGGTCGAACGAAAAGATTAAACGAGATTAAAAGATACAAAATGTAGACGTGGGTTATGGAACCTATATCCGGGGACCGTATTCGCGATAAACGAACGTGAGGGATTGTTATGATGCTGATTCCTTAGACGTTGATTGTCGAGGGTAATGAATAGCATTTCAATATTATGTCATGATGATGAGAGATGAATGTAAAGCGTTCGGATGCTGTGAATTCAACGCTGTTGCGATGAGCGATCGGTCTTAGCATACAACGAATCGTATGGCTTCGCCATTAAGAAAGAAGAATGAACATGGGGTTCAGGTGACGCGTAATGAATGAAAGTGATTAAAACCTTGGATGAAGGTTGAATAGAATTAAGAGGGAAGTAACGTAAATGTTGAATACGTAAACAATCCTCGTGAATGGTATTCGCGTTGGACGAATGTTCTAAGTATACCCTGGTTGTATGACTTAGACATTGATGAATGTAGTGAGCAGGATATGAATTATCAAAAATTCCGTAGTGAACGGTAATAAGAGTATAGAAGCCGAGTTAATGTTTATAACTTGGATGACGTTCCGAGTCGAATGAACCGTGTAAGATAAGAATAAGGTAACATAAAATGCTTAATGCTATAAATGCGTAGAATGAATATTGACTGATCGTCTTGAGTATACAAAAGACTGTATGACTTGGACAATAAAGAATGAGTCCTGAGGTATGGCAATTACTTGCCAGAAAGCCATAAGGAATAAGAAATTGACTTAACGAACATTATAGTTTAATAGTTTGGATAAGTTAAGATGAGTGTAGGTTGTAGTACAATTATAAACTTTGATGGTTGACATATGGGAGTTGGGCTAAACAATTCCTTCAGAGAGCTAAGGTATATACGAAACTGGCAACCGATCTAACTCACTGTGATGGCAGTGTAGATGAGACGGGAACTTATTTGTTGGTTGTTTGTGGGAAACCACTCAGAGTACCATATGGACTACTAGTAGAGACACGATGTGTGCTGAGTCCTAGAGAAGTTATAAGAAGAAGATGATGAATGTTTTGAGTAAGACATCTCCGTATGTCATGAAGCCATAAACCGGTAATGAAAGTTAGTCGCGTAAAATTATATTGCAAGAACGCGAACCCTAAGATGTAAAGTTAAGTAAACCAATTTATAAGTCAAGTATATGACTAATTGGTGTATGTGTTATTTCCTTTTGTGTTATAGGGATTGGAATGAGCAGTTCAGGCATAAGCTGTAGTTGTGCGTAAGGCAAGTTTCCTAACTTCATTCATATTTTAAATGAATGCTAGTTTCTAAAACTTCTCAGATGTTGAACTTGAGAAGTTCTATCTATGTGCAAATGTATGATATTTGTACAATGTGTTAGAACGTATGAGGCCTTGTGCCACAATGTGAACACTTTGGTGTTTCTACGATATGAACTGTTCTATGATTGAACTGTTCAATATGAGCATGTTCTGTTTATACATGAACCGTTATTGTTAAGTCTGGGCTATTAATTCTAGCCAGCCAAAATGTGTATGAAAGAGAGTAGAGAAGGAAAGTATTTCAAAGTGAATGTGACTAATGTTTTAAAGTGATAGGAATCGAGATTATTCCTATTGTTCAAGCTGCTTCATAACCTTTGTTCGGTTATCAAAGTTCCAAAGGAATGTTAAACTCTTGAAGTTGTTTGTTCAACTGCTATGACTTGCTGGGCAATTGAATGCTCACACTTACTTTAAATGAAAAACATTTTCAAATGACGATGTTAGAAGAACTTAAGGATCCCGTATAGATCAAGTCGACCAGTATCCAGGATGAAGTGCCATTCGAATGTGAATGAGCGAGAAGATCAAGTGAAGACTTGTAATGTAGAAAGAAGAAAATTAAACTATAGACTAGTTTAATAAACTGTTATGTATCCTTGGTGGCGGATAAAAGTCACTCTTGTAAGATGAAAGGAATAATGTAATTATCATTATTTGTAATGAGAAAGGTTATAAGGCTTTAGAACCTCGGAATTTAGCATGTATGTTGTTATATTTTAGTATATAATGATGTATATTTGGATGAATGATGTACTCGTGACGTACAGAATCCGGGTGTGAAGATAGACTGAGTTTCGGGGCGTTACAATAGCGGAGTGGTACGAAACTTTGAATGGGAAAGGGTTTGTGATTACTTAGTTATTACAGTGATAATCATTGGAATTGGTCACGCTATCAATATGTATATGACGAGAAGGTGAATCTTTTCTCATGTATATGCTTGATAGGTAGAGAATGATAAGTTAGGTGAGAGTTCTTGAAACTCATACTTATGAAAAGTTTGTGACTCATAGTTATATGCTATATTTTTGAGCCCTAAGCATATGGATAGTCATCGATTTGTTCTTGGATTACATATTACGAAGATAAGTTCTTAAACATATATGGTTGTGGAAAGTTCCTAAACACATAAAGTGTGGTAAGTTAACGGACTATACTAAGGTATAGGAATGTTTAGACTGAAAGCGTGTATTTTTAGTAGAATTACCATTGAAGGTGATAGAGAAGATTAAGTATTGTCGCAAGTAAGACAATGAAGGAAGATGGAGAAGGATGATTATAATACAGAAAGACTCTGGCTACGAGCTAGACTGAACAAGTAAGAATTTTCAAGATGAAAATAAAAAAATTTCGGGAACAAAAATATTTTCGTGGAAAAGACGAAATATGCAATATTCACCTGATAAAACCCTAAGGGTTAGGGTTTGAATAACCTAAGCCTTTTTACGAGTTCGGTATGTCAAATTGACATTCCGTCGAAAGAATTGACGATAATATATCATGAAAAGTTAACTAAGCCGGTAAAAGTTTTTCTCAAAAAACGTGAACGCCCGAGAAAATCGGATTTTTATGACAATTAAAATTTTATTTGATTATGTGAATTAAATGAATTTAATTGATTATTATGTGAGTAAGCTATGTGAAGTTCGTTTTATGACCTAGAATGTGCTAACATGGTTAGTATTCTAGCTTCGTGCTAGAATTATTTGTTTGGAATTTCCAAGAGGAAAATAATTGTTTTCTGAGAAATTTCCGTAAAAACACTATTCATCCATTTCTATTCGGGAAATTATTTTGAAATTCCGAGAAACGCATAATGATGGAATATCGTGATAAGATGGAATATCTGATAATATTTCATTTATGACAAATGCAATTTTCGCCTGCAGACTTAAAACCTAAGGGTTGAGTATATTGATTTCCGAGAAGGAAATAATATGCGTAGAAGGAATTGTGTTGAGGTTAATGCGAGTGTTATACAAGTATGATACTATTTAGTATCTATGTATAATACGTTGAGTAAATACGAAGTACAATACGATTATTGTACGTGTAGTATACGAAAAGAATACGTGAATTATACGTGTAGAATACGATTCGTATTATAGAATTAAGATTAAGTCTTAATGAATAAGTCATTTGAGTTGGATTTCTATTAGTCCAATTATTAAATGACCAAGCCCAAGGAGATTAGTGAGTTGAGCCCAAGTCAAGGCCCAATGTTTATTTAGTTAAGTCTAATTCATTTAAACCGAACCATGGATCGATCCGGTGGGTCACCGAATGGGTAAAACCCATGGGGCAACCCATGAGATGTCACTTTGCAAGTGGTGGGCCGGCTACATTGAGTGGAAACCAAGCATAAGGCTTGGTCACCAAGTATTTTACTTGGTGACTAAGAGTGAATAGTAAGGAGGTGATGGTTCATTGTCCAAATTACCGTCCATTCTCATTTCCTATAAATAGAAAGCTAGGTTGATTCATTTTGGAGTTTTGAAATTTGCCAAACTAGATTATTTGAGAGAAAAAGAGAGATAGACTTATAAAACATACACTTTGGAAGCTTGATCTTCTAGTTTTCCAAGAGAGTTTCACAAGGATTCTTAAGGTATAATCCTTACCTTTCATCTCCATCTCTTTTTGATTTTTCTTTTATCTTGAAGAATCTTAGATGGGTAGTATATGTCTTGTATAGGAGATTAATGATGGCTTATCATAGATTCAATCTCTACAAGTCATGAGAGTATAAAAATCATAAGGTTTAATACAGTTTTGAACCATGAAAATATTGTTTGTTGAGATTGATCGTTTATAAATGATTGAACTCCATCAATATGTTAATATTTGCATTTTGTTTGGTTAGGATGTAGATATGAAATCCATGGAGTATTCCATGTGATTTGGCTTAGAGAACCCTAGTAACGAAGTTATGGCGAATTTTACGTAATTAGACGTTAAACGTCGAAAACGTTGAATTTCGGATTAGAGGTTAAAAATTACCGTGAGACATGAAAATGTTGGTTTTCAATGTTAACACATGACATAGGGTGATTAAGAGTTGTGGGTTCGAGAATCGTCGAATTCTGACTTAAACGAAGAAAACGAGCATTGAACGTTCTTTAATATTTACGAACGTCTAAAAATGAACTCAATAGTGAATTTTGAGTTATTGGATTTGAAAGTGTTGAATTCTTATATGAATATGTAGATTATGTTATTTCTGACGTGTAGGCTTTTGAACGGACCAAATTCGGCTTATAACGAAGAAGTTATGGCCCCGGGAATTTCATAAAGTTTTTCAAAATTTGTTGGAATCTGGTACTGAGGTCTGGCGCCGAGGCGCCAGAAAAAGTGTTAAGCGCCGACACAGTAAAGTTGAGTACTGCTAAATGGTGCCATGGCACCATCGTTTCATACAGCTTTGTGCCATGCACCCATGCCCGACATCTAAGAATTGAAGCCATGACATGTCAGCCTATCTATCTGCTAAGCCTGCTGCATGACGTGAGTTCAAGAATGTTATTAGTGACTTAGGTTTTGAACTTCATTTGTTAAGGAACCTAAAGGAGTAATGTTTGTACACTTCATAAGTGTATTAAAGCTATTCTTGTACTACCTATACTCAGGTATATGGTATTGAACTTAGGAGCTAAATGCATGTTAATGAGTTATGAGTGATGAACAACATTGGTACCTCGCCGACAATGTTAGAGTCCGGTTAATAACGTAAGTTGGTTAATAAGCCAGGACAAAGGGCAAAAAGTCGAGTTGACTTTATTATTGATATTAAGTTAACTAAGACATAGAAGAGAAAGAAGCTTGTAGAAACAATGTGAACATTTGTTTGATAGCTAATTACAGCGTGCTATATCATGTAGATTCTGTAAAGGTTGTGGTCAGTTGATTAAATTATTTGAAGACGCTGAAAGGAAAGTTTTCTTAACGCTTGTCTAACTTCCATGTTAGCCAAGTTTTATGTGATTCGTTGAACTGGATTGCAAGACTTGTTTTAAAGAAAGGGTCGATGCCAAATTTTAATTCGGCTAGACTATTTATAATATATAGATTGATTATGATTCATATCTTTCTATATAGAAATGTTAACGCTATCCTATGCCAAGTGATTGGTACGGATGTGAAGGTAAGGTTTGTCTATGAACAAACAAAAGTATTTTTCATCGATTATTCGATGGGAACGCGTGTTTGCCAAAAATATTAAACATAAATACGTTTAATAAATGAGTGTTGATCAACATAGAGTACTATAGGCTGATCACCTAGAAGTGCTCGTAAGTTATCGGATGAACGATCTTAGTGCTGTGGACTCCTTTTCAAGTATGAAAATTAAAAGTTATTGTTCATGGTCTATCGACCGGTTCAGAATTCCTAATGTATTCTATACTTTGGGAATTGATGTTATGAACTGTTAAAGTATTATTAATTCATAATACTTCATAACTATTGTTCAGTTATGTCAGAATTGTTATATAATTCACAAATGTGGTATTACTGTTATCATTGATTAAACTTGCTGAGTTGTCATGCTCACTTCTTGCGTGAATTATATAACTGTAGTTAAGGATGAACGTACTATGAATGCCAAGAGAGATAAGGGCAAAGCTAAGATGGATGCTTAAGCATTGTGTAATAGTTTAGTAAGTTTATATGTATTATACATTATGAACAATGAACGATGTAACCGGTTTATGAACCTGGAAAGGATTTTTACTTTGATTGTAATAAGAAGATAGTAATTACATTCATTTTGTTGTATTTCAATGGAATGATTGTATGGATGTTAGTATAGTGGAGCACCATATGTCGGGTTGAAAGATACCCGAATTTGGGGGCGTCACAGGTTGGTATCAAAGCCTTAGGTTATAAAACATAAGGGGGGGAAAACCTTAGGCTAATAATCTCGTAAGGAAGGTAAAGTCTGAGGAATGAAATTCAAGTCCATTGAATTAATAAGGTGTTGAGATAACTTAGTATTGAAAGGATTAAAAGATGGAAATTTATCTTAAAGATATTAAATGTGATTTGTGCTTATACTATTGTGTATTATGTACTAATCAACGTGTTATGTGTTTGTAGATGTCAACTGATAGCTTGATGTTTTGAAACGTGGAAATGATAAGTGAGGATTTAGTGAATCAAGTTGAGATAGTACTAATGTCAGTGGCGGAGGTACCAATAGTTGTACTATATGACTCAGAGATTGAGGAGTACATCTCTGAGGAGGAATACTCTGAGGAGACTATGGGTTTAGCATCATACCTTAACGAGATGCTAGACGTGGAGGAGGAAATGGAGGTGATATCGGTTAATACGGTGGTGCCTACTTAGGAGCCGACACCTCTGGATGCAATGATAGCATTGTATCTGTCTGTGTTGGATAGGAATGTGCATCTGCGCACAGTAGTAGAGACTCAAATTGAAGAGATAACTGCCCTTTAAGAGGCGAAGGAATCTGCAGAGGCAGACTTTGAGTCAGAGCACGACGAGAAAGTGCTTATGACTGATAAGGCTTGTGACTATAAGGATGAGGTCCTTGAGCTACAGAAGAAACTGGTTGAGAAAGACCAGAAGATAGCTAGGATGTCATACATCCACGAATGCGCTCATGAGGATTTCAAGCTAAAAATTGCTTGTTATTCTATTGAGTCAGGGCAGACTCGACATGCCATAAGTCGAGATATAGTGTCGATTCTGGCAAATCAGAAATATGAGAATGTCGTTCGACAGTGTTAGTAGATCGTTAGATCTTTTTGTATATGGTGGTAGTGACGTAAAGCCCTCTTTTGTATAATTAAAGGGTAGTCTTTTTGTAAATCCCAATTTTTGTAGAAGGCAATCGCAGGATAGTATGTAATAGCTTTTGGCTAAGGGAACATGATGTAAATAGTTTTGACTATGAAAGCATATTTATATAATGAAGTTTTTATTAAATGTGCTTGTTATGGTATGAATGGTTGTTATTGAGTGAGAATGATAACCGAGTAGTTAAATAGATAATAACGAAGCTTTATTTATTTAATCAGAATTATGCCGCCGAGAAGGAGACAACGTAACCAAGAGGCCGAGTCTCATAATAAGAATCAGGGGGGGTCCTAATAACCCTATACAAGAGTTCGTTAATTTATTAACGGCTGCATTTAACCAAGTGGGGGTGGGATTCCTGTAGCTCCTGGGGTAGCAAGAATAACTACCATTAAGGACTTTAAAAGTGTGGGTCCTCCCGAGTTCCGAGGAACGACAGACCCGTTAGAAGCCCCGATGTGGGTAAGAGAGATTGAGAAGGCGTTTGTGATAACAAACATAAGTGAGGCGCAAAAGACTTCTTTTGTGACTTACATGATGAAGGGGGAAGCCAACTACTGGTGGGAGGCTCACCAAGGTGGGGCTAGGACAGAGGCTGTTACGTGGGAACAGTTTAAGAAGGTCTTCTTCGAAAACTATTTCCCTACTAGCATGCAGGGTAGGATGGAAATTAAGTTCCTAGAACTTAAGCAAGGGGATATGACGGTTCCCAGTATGCTTCTAAGTTTAACGAATTGGCGAGATTTGCTCTCCACACCGTGGGATCTGAGAGGAGAGAAAGGTCTGTGAGTTTGAGCGGGGCTTAAAACCCCGGCTCTACTATGAGATATCGATTTTCCGAGTGCTTCCTACGAGACCATTCTCGAAAAGGCGATAATAGCTGAAGGTGGTGGTGAGGCATTTTTTCAGTACCACAAAGAGCGAAAGATCAAGAGCAAGTTAGAGGGAGGTAGTAAGGTAGAGTTTGCGGTAGAAGTGAAAACTTGCCAAAGAGAAAGAATTTTAACCACAGGAATACCGGGTAAAGCGAGGAGATCCCAAACGGAGGACTAAGCATGTAAGACATGCGAAAAGCCTCACATGGGAGTCTGCTTAACGAGGAAAGAAGTATGCTACAACTGTAAGCGGGGGAGGGGCATTTGTCGTCAACTGTCCCTAACCCTAAGAAGAACCGGGGATGTTTTGTGCAGGGTCAAGTGGATCACATGGCAAAAAATTTCCTGAAGAAGGGTTTAGAGGGGAATAAGAGTTCTGGTAGTGGTAAATTAGCCATTACTGGACCAACATCATCGGTGGGTAGACCCTCAGCTCGTACGTTTAATATGATTGTCCAAGATGCAGTTGCATCAACAGATGTGGTAGCAGGTATCATTCCGGTTAATAAGATAAATGCTTATGTGCTATTTGACTCGGGTGCTACTTGTTCTTTTATAGCATGTGAATTTGCTAAGCGATTAGGTTTAATCCCTGAGAAGTTACCTATACCTTTAGACGTTAAGGTAGCAAACAAAGAGATAATCCCCATTGAACATATTCATAAGGATTGTTGCATAGAAATTAGAGGGAATAAGTTATCGGTAGATTTGGTACCTATAAGGTTAAAAGAATTCGATGTAATTCTTGGTATGGATTAGTTGATTAACCATAAGGTGATAATAGATTGCCATAAGAAAAGTGTAAACCTTCGTCTTTCTAAGAAAACCAAGGTAGTGTTCTTCGGTAGTAAATCACCGAGACGCTCTTGGTGCCTGTCTATGACACAAGCTAGGAAGATGTTGAGAAAAGGGTGTATAGGTTATCTGTGCCATGTTGTAGATACCCAAAGAGTGGGAACATCCTTGGATCAGATACCTATAGTGCAAGAGTTCGCGAATGTATTTTCGGAGGAGTTACCGGGTATTCCACCGGACAGGGAGGTAGAGTTTGTAATTGATCTGTTATCGGGAACGGCACTAGTTTCAAGGGCACCATATCGGATGGCGCCAGTTGAGATAAAGGAGTTAATGGTTCAATTACAAGAACTATTAGATAGGAAGTACATTCAACTGAGTGTGTCTCCTTGGGGAGCACTAGTGTTGTTTGTAAAAAAGAAGGATGGGTCGTTAAGACTTTGTATTGACTATCGAGAGTTGAACAAGTTGACGATTAAGAATAAATACACGTTGCCCAGGATCGATGATCTATTTGATCAGTTGAAAGGGGCAAAGTATTTTTCTAAGATAGATTTGCGCACGGGGTATCACCAGTTAAAGGTGACGAAGGAGGATGTACCTAAGATGGCGTTCAGAACTCGTTATGGTCATTACGAGTTTACGGTAATGTCGTTTGGGTTGACTAATGCGCATGGTAGCATTTATGGATATGATGAACAGAGTGTTCAAACAATATTTGGACAAGTTCGCAGTAGTGTTCATTGATGATATTCTAGTCTATTCTAAGACGTCAAAAGATCATGTAGAACATTTAAGAATAGTGTTGGAAACACTAAGGAAGGAGAAGTTGTATGCGAAATTCACAAAGTGTGAATTTTGGCTTAAGCGAGTGCAGTTTCTAGGGCATGTTATCGATAAGGATGGCATTTCCATAGATCCGGCAAAAGTAGAAGCAGTTAATGAATGGGAGCAACCAAAAATACCAAATAAGGTTCAGAGTTTTCTAGGGTTAGCGGGATACTATAGAAGGTTCATTTCGGACTTTTCTAAAATAGCTACTCCATTGACAAATCTGACAAGAAAGTAGGTGAAGTATGTGTGGACTAAAAAATGTGAGAATAGTTTTCAGGAGTTGAAGAAGAGGTTGAGTGAGGCACCTATATTGTCCTTACCAGATGATATAGGGAACTTTGTAGTGTATAGCGATGCTTCACATAAGGGACTGGGTTGCGTGATCATGCAGCATGACAAAGTCATTGCGTATGCATTACGTCAATTGAAGGATTATGAAAAGGTCTATCCTACTCATGATTTGGAATTGGCAGCTGTAATTTTTGCCTTAAAAATATGGCGGCATTATCTTTATGGTGAGAAGTGTGAGATATACACGGACCACAAAAGTCTGAAATATATCTTTACACAGAAGGAGTTGAACATGAGACAGAGAAGGTGGTTAGAGTTAATAAAGTATTATGAGTGTGATATCTTATATCATCCAGGGAAAGCAAATGTAGTAGTCGATGCGTTAAGTAGGAAGGGTAGAGAGAAACTCTCAATGTTAACAACTTAGAATGAGTTGATAACAACGATGGCAAGCATGGAGCTAGAAGTTAAGTTACCAGAAGAAGCGGGGGAAATGTTATTTTCCATGGAAATCTAACCGACCATAGCGGAACTGGTTAGGGGAGTACAATTGAGTAACAAGGAATGCCAGCAGATACAGAAGAGGATAGAAGATGAAGAGAAGACTAAGTATAACCTCGATAAGGAGGGATTACTTCACTTTGAAGGAAGAATTTGGGTTCTGAATGATCCCGCATTAAAGGAAGAAATAATGATGGAGGCTCATAGTTCGAGGTACTCGATACATCCAGGTAGTACGAAGATGTATCAAGACCTTCGTCAGAACTTTTGGTGGCCAAACATGAAGAGGGAGATAGCTGAATACGTTAGTAGGTGCTTAACTTGTCAAAAAGTTAAGGCTGAACACCAACGACCTAGCGGGTTGTTGCCACCGTTAGAAATTCCATAGTGGAAGTGGGAGTACATCACGATGGACTTTGTGGTGGGACTTCCGACAACCAGAAAAGGATACAATGCTATTTGGGTGATAGTAGATCGATTAACGAAATCGACTCATTTTCTACCAATAGGAGTCAAGTATAACTTGGATCAGTTAGCTAAGTTGTATGTCAAGGAAATTATTTCCAGATATGGAGTACCTGTTTCGATCGTGTCAGATCGTGATCCACGATTCACTTCGAACTTTTGGAGGAGTTTGCAAGAGCAAATGGGAACGCAGTTAAGATTGAGTACGGCGTATCATCCTCAGACTGATGGTCAGAGTGAGAGGACAATTCAAAGGCTAGAAGATATTTTAAGATCTTGCGTTATGGATTTTAAAGGGAGTTGGGATGAATATCTGTCGTTGGTGGAATTTTCGTACAACAATAGTTTTCACGCTAGTATAGACATGCCGCCTTACGAAGCGTAGTATGGAAGGAAGTGCCGAACTCCATTGTGTTGGGATGAGGTAGGTGAACATCGGATGTTGGGACCTGAGATGGTACAGCAGATGGCGGACATGGCGAAATTAATACGTACTCGATTAGTTACTGCTTAAGATAGGCAGAAGAAGTATGTGGGTCCTCATAGAGAAAATAGAGAATTCGATGTAGGATCCTTTGTTTTTCTAAAAGTATCGCCTTGGAAGGGGAAGATACGTTTTGGGAAGAAAGGGAAGTTAAGTCCAAGGTTTGTAGGACCTTTTGAGATTTTAAGAAGAGTAGGAGAGGTAGCTTATGAAGTGGCTTTACCTCCTGAGATGGAACGCATTCATAATGTGTTTCATGTGTCAGTGTTGCGTCCTTATAAACAGGACTATAAACACGTAATAGAGTATGAATCTATTCAGATAGAGAAAGACTTGTCCTACGAGGAACTTCAAGTTCAAATTATTGATAGGAAAGAACAAGTTTTAAGAAATAAGGTAATACCTTCAGTGAAGGTGTTATGGAGAAACCACAATGCTGAAGAAGCAACGTGGGAGCTCGAGAGTAAAATGAAGGAAGATTTTCCTCATTTATTTATATAATTATAATCTAAGATTACGGGGACATAATCCTTATAAGGGGAGAGAATGTAACGCCTTTGAGAAAATCGAATTTTTATGACAATTAAATTTTTATTTGATTATGTGAATTAAATGAATTTAATTGATTATTATGTGAGTAAGCTATGTGAAGGTCGTTTTATGACCTAGAATGTGCTAACGTGGTTAGTATTCTGGCTTCGTGCTAGAATTATTTGTTTGGAATTCCCAAGACAAAAATAACTATTTTTCGAGAAATTTCTATAAAAACACTATCATGCTTTTCTGTTCAGGAAATTATTTTGAAACTTCGAGAAACGCGTAATAATGAAATATCGTGATAAGATGGAATATCTGATAATATTTCATTTATGACAAACGCAGTTTTCGCCTGCAGACTTAAAACCTAAGGGTTGAGTATATTGATTTCTGAGAAGGAAATAATATGCGTAGAAGGAATTGTGTTAAGGTTAATGTGAGGGTTATACAAGTATGATACTATTTAGTATCTATGGTTATACAAGTATGATACTATTTAGTATCTATGTATAATACGTTGAGTAAATACGAAGTACAATACGATTATTGTACGTGTAGTATACAGAAAGAGTACGTGAATTGTACATGAAGAATACGATTCGTATTATAGAATTAAGATTAAGTCTTAATGAATAAGTCATTTGAGTTGGATTTCTATTAGTCCAATTATTAAATGACCAAGCCCAAGGAGATTAGTGAGTTGAGACCAAGTCAAGGCCCAACATTTATTTAGTTGAGCCCAAGTCAAGGCCCAACATTTATTTAGTTAAGCCCAATCGACCGGTGGGTCACCGAATGGGTAAAACCCATGGGGCAACCCATGGGATGTCACTTTGCAAGTGGTGGGCCAACTACTTGGAGTGGAAGCCAAGCATAAGGCTTGGTCACCAAGTATTTTACTTGGTGACCAAGAGTGAATAGTAAGGAGGTGATGGTTAATTGTCCAAATTACCCTCGATTCTCATTTCCTATAAATAGAAAACTAGGTTGATTCATTTTTGAGTTTTGAAATTTGCCAACCTAGATTATTTGAGAGAGAAAGAGAGCTAGACTTATAAAACATACACTTTGGAAGCTTGATCTTCTAGTTTTCCAAGAGAGTTTCACAAGGATTCTTAAGGTATAATCCTTACCTTTCATCTCCATCTCTTTTTGATTTTTCTTTTATCTTGAAGAATCATAGATGGGTAGTATATATCTTGTATAGGAGATTAATGATGGCTTATCAAAAGATTCAATCTCTACAAGTCATAAGAGTATAAAAATCATAAGGTTTAATACAGTTTTGAACCATGAAAATATTGTTTGTTGAGATTGTTCGTTTATAAACGATTGAACTCCATCAATACATTAATATTTGGATCTTGTTTGGTTAGGATGTAGATATGAAATCCATGGATTATTCCATGTGATTTGGCTTAGAGAACCCTAGTAACGATTGGTTTTCAATGTTAACACGTGTAGTTATGGTGAATTTTACGTAATTAGACGTTAAACGTCAAAAACGTTGAATTCCGGATTAGAGGTTAAAAGTTACCGTGAGACTTAAAAACATTGGTTTTCAATGTTAACACGTGAGATAGGGTGATTAAGAGTTGTGGGTTTGAGAATCGTCGGATTCTGACTTAAAACGAAGAAAACGAGCATTGAACGCTCTTTAATATTTACGAACGTCTAAAAATGAACTCAATAGTGAATTTTAAGTTATCGAATTCAAAAGTGTCAAATTCTTATAAGAATACGTAGATTATGACGTGTAGGCTTTTGAACGGACCAAATCGGGCTTGTAACGAAGAAGTTATGGCCCCAGGAATTTCACAAAGTTTTTCAAAATTTGTTGGAATCAGTCTTGAGTTCTGCGCCGTGGCTTGCCAGAACATAATAAGTTAAATGTTGTCTTGCAGATCTTGAAACCGAGAAAGTTGAGTATCTTTAAAATGGCTGCAGTACCATCTGACCACAGTCATTGCCATATGACAATGAGGCCCAGACATCGCTAATCGGCGCCACAAATACCAATCTAATCTCAAGATAGGTAGCCAGCAAATGTTCAAGAATGTTGTTAGTGACTTAGATTTTGAACTTTATTTATTCAGGAACCTAAAGGAGTAATGTTTGTACACTTCACTAGTGTATTAAAGCTATTCCTATACTACCTATACTAAGGTATATGGTATTGAACTTAGGAGCTGAATGCATGTTAATGAGTTTTGAGTGATGAACAACGTTGGTACCTCGCCGACAATGTTAGAGTCCGGTTAATAATGTAAGTTGGTTAATAAGCCGGGACGAAGGGTAAAAAGTTGACTTTATTATTGATATTAAGTTAACTAAGACATAGAAGAGAAAGAAGCTTGTAGAAATAATGTGAACATTTGTTTGATAGCTAATTATAGTGTGCTATGTGAATATATCATGTAGATTCTGTAAAGGCTGTGGTCAGTCGATTAAATTATTTGAAGATGCTGAAAGGCAAGTTTTCTTAACGCTTGTCTAACTTCCATGTGATTCGTTGAACTGGATTGCAAGACTTGTTTTAAAGAAAGGGTCGATGCCAAATTTTAATTCGGCTAGACTTGTCGTAATATATAGATTGATTATGATTCATATCTTTCTATATAGAAAAGTTAACTCTATCCTATGCCAAGTGATTGGTACGGATGTGAAGGTAAGGTTTGTCTATGAACAAACAAAAGTATGTTTCATTGATTATTCGATGGGCACGCGAGTTTGCCAAAAATATTAAACGTAAATACGTTTAATGAATGAGTGTAGATCAACATAGAGTACTATAGGCTGATCACCCAGAAGTGCTCGTAAGTTATCGGATAAACGACCTTAGTGCTGTGGACTCCTTTTCAAGTATGAAAATTGAAAGTTATTGTTCATGGTCTATCAACCGGTTCAGAATTCCTACTCTATTCTATACTTTGGGAATTGATGTTATGAACTGTTAAAGTATTATTGATTCATAATACTTCATATCTATTGTTCAGTTATGTCAGAATTGTTATATAATTCACGAATGTGGTATTAATGTTATCATTTATTAAACATGTTGAGTTGTTATGCTCACTTCTTGCGTGAATTATATAACTGCAGTTAAGGATGAACGTATTGTGAATGCCAAAAGAGATAAGGGCAAAGCTAAGATGGATGTTTAGGCATTGTGTAATAGTTTAATAAGTTTGTATGTATTATACATTATGAACAATGAACGATGTAACCGGTTTATGAACCTGGGAAGGATTTTTACTTTGATTGTAATAAGAAGATAGTAATTACATTCATTTTGTTTTATTTCAATGGAATGATTGTATGGATGTTAGTACAGTGGAGCACCATATGTCGGGTTGAAAGATACCCGAATTAGGGGGCGTCACAAAACGTGCAGAAATCAGACGAAATAAAAATGATGAAAAGTATTGTTATGTAATTTTCATTCGTTTAACTATGTTAGGGGAAAATGTGAAGGAAAACGCTTAATATCAAAAAGTGTTTTTTAGTTTTTCGGTGATCCAAAGAATGCTCAAAAGTTAATTGGTAAAAGAAAGACGAAATATCAAAAAATATTTGGATTCTGAGAATCGTAGTTTTCTAACTGTCGGATGAAATTCGCAAGATGGAAGCACAAAGTTTCTAAGGGAAGCTTTGTGAATAGTTAGGAGGTGGAGTAAGGAGGTGTGAATAGTAGATTTGAGGGAAAATGACTATTTTTCTCCTAGCTTTGGTTTTTTACAAAAAGGAAGCCTTAATTTCATTTGTTGGTGATTTTTAAAATCACCAACACTTGAGAGAGAGGGAGAGAGAGAGGTTGGATGATGAGGAGAAGGAGGAGGAAAATCTTTCTCGTTGCAAACTTTGTTCGATGGAAGAAGATTAAAGGAGAAAGGTAATCCAAAACCCAGCCTCTTATAAATTTTCTTTAAGTTTTCTATGTTTAAAACATGGCTTAATGAGAATAAGAGCAAAAGATGTTAAGAATGATTTTCATATGGTTGAAATTATAAGAAAATGAAGAAATAAGAATTAGAAGTTTATTTTATAAATTTATTAAGGAAGTATATGATTCGTAATGAATTTGAGCGATCCTAATGAATCATATGAACGATTCAGTGAAATAATTAAGGAATGGTGTGTTATAACATCAAATTCCAAGAAAAAGTGAAATCGTAATCAAAATATCGATTAAAAATGAAGAACGAATGAAGAACGCGAAGAACACGAATAACATTGTTGATGGACAAATTTAAAACCATCGTAGTATAATTCATATTAATGGACAAGTTTAAATCCATCGTGTATAAGTTAGATGCTTATTTCATGGTTAGGAACGGTAGAAACGTTCGTGAAGAACGGATTAAAACTTAGCTATAACAAAGTTATGGCAAAAATTTTGTAAAAGACAAATGAGAATTAGAAAGTATGTAAATGAACCCAAAGGTGTAGGGTTTCATAAGAATATAAGAAAATTTAGAAAACTTGAGTCGTGGACTCAAGAATGAACAAGTTCCGAGTTTAGATGACCGAATTACGGACGAACGAATAAAGAACGTTAATAACGTAAAAATGAACAAAAGATGAAGATTAAGCCATCGAAGGGCATGTTAATAGATATAGAACAAAGTTCTGTCTGAGGGGGATTGAAGTACGTAATATAAGGAAGAGAATGGCTTTGGAACGACCTCGTTCCAAGTTATAACGAACAAGTTATGATATCGGGAAATAAGCATCTCAAGTACGTAACAACACTTAGAAAATTTTTGAAGAGTTAGGGCTTGGCGTCGCAGCGCCAGCCATGCTTTGTAAGGTGGAGCCGCAGCACCATATCGGAGAGGTAGCCACTGGAGACTCATTCTGCAGTGCAAGCAATATAAATGAGGGTGGCACCACAGCGCCAACCCAAGAAGTCCATCACTGTATAGTGGCGCTGCAACGCGAAGATTGTGAAGGGAACTGGCGCCGCAGCACCGGTGTTGGGCATGGCTCAAAGAAGAACTTTTAACTGCTTAACTCTTGGGGAAAGTGTAAGGAAAGATAAAGAACATATTGTGCACCTAAAGTAACACTTAAACAAGTGATTGAAACCTTTAGTAAAGGTTAACGAAAAGATTGAGCGAGATTAAAAGATAGAGAATGTAACCGCAACGCCGTTGCTGTGAACAATTGGTCTTAGCATACAACGAACCGTATGACTTCGACATTAAGAAAGAATATTGAATGTTATCAAGAAAGCCGTAATAAACAGTAATAAGAGTAAGGAATGTCCGAGGGTGAGTCGGATAGAGAATGTTATAATGAAATGTAAGTGTTAAACACTTTAACAGGCTTAATGGTTGAGTGTACGCAAATATTAAATGGGTAGAACCTACACCCCGTGTATGGCTTGACCGTAAGATAATGAAGAACAATGATTAAACATGTGAGTGGTAAAGAACTAAATTAAAGACAAGGACGTTTAATGTAAAGAAGTCGAGTTAATGATTAACTTGAATGATCGTTCTAAGTTTACAAAAGACTGTATGACTTAGACGATAAGGAATGAATCCTTAGGTATGGCATTTAGTTTCCAAAAAGCCATAAGGAATAAGAAAGTGACTTAACGAACATTATAGTTTAATGGTTCGGATAAGTTAACATAAATTTAGGTTGTAGTACAATCGTAATCTTTGATGGTTGACATATGGGAGCTGGGCTAAACAATTCCTTCAGAGAGCGAAGGTATATACGAAGCTGGCAACCGATCTAACTCACTATGATGGCAGTGTAGATGAGACGGGAACTTGTTTGTTGGTTGTTTATGGGAAACCACTCAGAGTATCATATGGACTACTAGTAGAGACGTGATGTGTGCTGAGTCCTAGAAAAGTTATTAGAAGAAGATAAGAATACAAATAATCAAAGATGATGAATGTATAATTAAGATATCTCTGTATGTCATGAAGTCGTAAACCGGTAAGGACAGTTATCGCATAAACTTAGATTGCAAGAACGCAAACCCTAAGAAGTAAATTTAACCTTAAACTAATGCATAAGTCAAATATATAACTAATTGGTGTATGTGTTATTTCCTTATGTGTTTTATAAGGATTGGAATGAGCAGTTTAACGTAAGCTATAGCTGTTCGTAAGGCTTGTTTCCTTACTGCATTTGTATTTTTAAATGAATTCTAGTTTCTTAAACTTCTCAAATATTGAACTTGAGAAGTTCTGTCTATGTGCGAATGTGTGATATTTGTACAAGGTGGTAGAACATATGAGGCCTTAAGCCACAATTTGAACACTTCGGTGTTTCTATGAGATGAAATGTTCTGTGATTGAACTGTTTAATAAGAGAATGTTCTGTTTATACATGGACCGTTATTGTTAAGTCTGTGCTAAAGATTCTAGCTAGACAGGATGTGTATGAAAAAGTGTAGAAGAATGAAAGTATTTCAAAGTGGATGTGACTAATGTTTTAAAATGATAGGAATCAAAGTTTATTCTTATTATTTAAGCAACTTCATAACCTTTGTTCGGTTATCGAAGTTTTAAAGGAATGTTTAAACTCTTGGAGTTATTTATTTAACTACTATGACTTGTTGGGCAATTTAATGCTCACACTTACTTTAAATGAAAAACATTTTCAACATACGAATAGAAGAACTTAAGGATCCCGTAAAGATCAAGCTGATGGGTATATAGAAGAAGTGTCATTTATTAGATGAATGAGCGTGAAGATCAAGCGAAGACTTGTAATGTAAAATAGTTTAATTAAACTATAG
This sequence comes from Panax ginseng, assembly GCA_020205605.1. Taxonomy (NCBI): domain Eukaryota; kingdom Viridiplantae; phylum Streptophyta; class Magnoliopsida; order Apiales; family Araliaceae; genus Panax; species Panax ginseng. Next base: position 47,147,776 of record CM035137.1, read on the forward strand.
ACTAGTTTAATGAGCTGTTATGTATCCTTGGTGGCGGATGAAAGTCACTAGTTTAAGATGTAAAGAATAATGTAATTATCATTATTTGTAATGAATGAGGATATAAGGTATTAGAACCTGGGAATTGACAATGTATGTTGTTATATTTCACTATATAATGATGTATGTTTGGAAGAATGATGTACTCGTGGTGTAAGAATCCAGAATTTTATTTATAATTTCAAATATTTATTAAATTAAATAAATATTTTTAATTGATGTGTTTGTTGTTTAGTAGATATTTGTTGGATTATGTATTAGTAAGTAAATAATTCATGAGTTATAGAAATTAACTTAATTAAGATAAAAGAGTTATGAATTAAATTTATGAGATAATACTCTAATTTAACTCAATAACTAAATTAGAGAGTTATTAAGGATTATATGGTTTGTTATAATGTTATTTAATTTAATTTTGTAATCAAAGTGATGTGTTAATTTATTAAATATAATTATAATTATAATGAAAATTATAATTTTATTGTATTGGTTTGTGGTAAATTGATTTGATAAATTGTTATTAGATTTAATTTAATTTGAATATAGGAATTTATTTAAATAATGTGTGACAATAAACTATATTATATATCACTTATGAAAATAGATTAAAAGAGTTTTAATTTGGTTTTACTAAACAAAGCCTTAGAGCTTTTGAAAATTTTATTTTAATCTTGTTTTGCCAAACAAGGCTTAAGGAATGATTAAGTCATTATTTTAATTAGTTTTGCCAAACAAAGTCTTATGAATTTTGAATTAAAAAATAACAATAAAATAAAATATAATAAATATTTTTGTAACTGATATGTACTTAACGGTACGTCAATTTTTACGTTTTGTTATTGCGTATGTTTTATTTTTTTACGTAAGGTGTTGGCCTAAGCCTGAGGATAGTGAGAGACAAAATACAGAGGGAGAGAGAGCTCTAGAGAGGAATTGGGAGGTAATTGGAAGAGAATCCTTGAAAACAAGAAGGAAGTAGCAATTCTCTAACATCTCCTAACAAAGCTAAACAAGAATTAAGAGGTAAATAACCTAGTTTCTTCTTAGTTTGGGTGTTCTTGAGTAATCCTTTAAATTTGGAAATTTAGTTAGATGAATTGCTAAATATGTTATATATATGTTGTTAGATATTTATAATATTTTAGTTGTTATCTAGAAATGATTTTCAGAAATCAAATCCATGAAAACATGTTTTAGAATGAAAAAATTGACTTTTATTGATATATATACATTAGGGCTTGTTTTGGAATCAAAATCTATGATGAAGTCGTGATATAATATGAAATTGATGATATATGTTGTTAGTATGTTGAATTACAAAAACGACGAAAGTTGAATGAATTGAAATGGTTGAGAAACGAATTCGTAGTGAACGAATTCGCTTAATTGACAAAACATGAACAATTAGTATGAACATGAGTTTTAAATTCATATTTGGGTTAGTTAATGTTTATGTTAGTTCATGGGTATTTGGTATTTGTTATGATGATTGGAAGGAGTTTTGGTCTGTGAAATCACGAGGACCAGAGCCTAAGGGGGTCGTTTTTCAAGCGACTTGGGCGCAAATTGCAGTACCTTTTAGGTTATTTAGGGCTCATTTGGCTTGGGACATCGATGTTTGGTGCAAAATCGCTGCTCTTCATAACAATTCAGAATTTCAAATTATATTTTTAAATATTTATTGAATTATAAATATTTACTTGATGTGTTTATTGTTGAATAAATGTTTTGTTCATGTGATGGTTGTCAGTAAAAATTATGAATTTAAATTTATTAGATAATATTCTAAATTAATTGAATTTATAATTTAGAGAGTTGTAATATAACATGAGATGTTATATTGTTGTTTTAATTTAATAATTTAAAGTGATATATTAAATTATTAAATAAAATTATAATGAAATTATAATTTTGTGATATTTGTTAAAGTGGAATATTTACTTAAAATATAGTATGTATAAATAATTTATTTGATTAATGTTGGATATTGAAATCTAAATAAATAATATGTGAGTATAAATTATAAACTAAATGGTTTACTAAAATAAATTAAAGGAGTTTAATTTAGTACTGCCAAACAAGGCTTAAATATATTAAGTCTTTAAATTTTAAAGGGTTTTGCCAAACAAAGCCTTATAGCTTTTGGTTTTTTTTTTATTTTTGAATTTTTAAATAAAATAAAATAAATAATAAATATAATATATTTATACTATATACGTTAGATGTAGTAACTGATATTATGATTAGTGTGCATATTAAGGTTTATTAGTTTTTATTTTTACGCATTTGGTTATCAGTTGGTCTTATGCCTTATTGCTAAGCCTAGAGAATACAGAGAATTGAGAGAGGAATTGAGAGTGAGCTTGAGAGAATTGAGAGGAAGTCTGAGTTTTCAAAGCAAACTCAGTGGTGTTAGCAAGGATTTTAAAGCAACAAAAGGTATTTTCCATAATCTCTATTATATATATATATATATATATATATGAGTTTACGGCAAAATTTTATATATTCTGTGAATTTCAAATTTGTTGAATTATTGCTATACAATGGTTTACTTATGATTATACGTATTGTGATGGTTGAGTTTGTATGTAAACAAGAATTTGCTATGCTAATTACAGTTAAAAAGGGAGAAAAGTAATGACAGTATATGTTTTCTCATATGTCTTGTAAAAGTACCAATTATGATGGTCAATTATTATGATAAAATGTAAATTAAGGCTTGTTTATGCTAGTTCATTAAGAAACAAAGAAAACTTAGTTTGAACGAAGTGATTCGGTGTAGAATTGTAATCACAGTGATGGTTTTTGTTAAGGATGTCAAAAATTGATTTTTTAATATGAAAAAATGAAATTTAAGAAATTAAATTAGTTAAAATGGTTGTTAAATTGTTCTATATTGATTAATATGTGAGGAAACATGATTGTAATAGTTTTATATCAATTGTATGTGTTAATATTATTGTTTGGTGGGTGAAATTCGTGTTACTTGGGCTAAAGCTCTGCCATCGCTTTTGTTTTTCTTACATGCACCAGCCATGTAATTGCTACTGTGATCCTCTGTTTTGTGTATGGCGTGGCGTCATGCCATACCCTCCTCCTCGATCGATTGACTCTGCTTCTACTTGTAGACCTTGAAATACCACTATAGCTTGGTGTAAGGTCGTGTTATGGTGTCAAACATGTAACAAGGAGGTTAATTCAGTACCATGTCATGTCATTGATAATTTCAACTTTGTAAAATGAATTATAAGTTATTAATGTGATATGTTAGAACTTAGTGTATATAATGAATAGTAAACAAGTGTTGTGAAGGTTAACACTTGAAATTTCTGATATTTACCTAGTAACATAAGACTTGTACTAAATTTACAAGTTTAGCTAGAAATGTGTATGTTATGGTATGTTAGTATATCTAATAGGTATTGTGGTTCTAATATTATATATAAGTGAACGTGAGTTTTAATATTATAGCTTACGCTCAATGCAAGTTTCTAAACCTTATCTTTTTACATTGAGCAAGTTTTCTAACTCTACACTTTCGTTGAGCTAGTTCTATTATTACATTGTATAACTTTATTCTTATGATTGAGCAAGTTTCCTATCTTAACTATTATTGAACAAGTCATTTGTTCCTAAACTTCATTTGAGCAAACTTTGACTCTAATTTTATTGGAATTCTTATTATGGTTGATTCATTTTAACTTGTTTATAGTTAAGCAAGTTTCTTAAGTTCTATTCTTGTTTAATGAACGCAGCTTTTGAACTCTCGTCTCTATTGTTGAACTGTTTTATTACTTTGCATGAGTTATTACCATGTTGAGCAAGTTTTTAGTTTTCAGCTTGCTATCCGTTAATATATGATCAGTAATTTCATTTCTAATGTTACAAGATCATAGACCTAGCTTATTATTGTTCAAACAAAGGTTTCTTATTTTATTCATTTTGTTCAATACTTATGCTTTCTAGTTATTTTCAAGCATGAGGTTAATATATAGTCAGTTCACCTATGATTCTCAATTGTCCTATGTTATGTTGTTAGTAAAAAACTGTTGTGTTATCAAAACTTATTGATTCAACTAGTCCCCTAGTTGATGATCGTTAAATTTAAAATTACCCTTGAAAGCTTATCCAAACCAAACTTTCTTTGGTGCAAAATTGTACTCTAAAACTGAAAAGAACAACCCTATTATAGGGAATACGCAATGCGTTTAGATGTTTGTACACAATACATGGTACGAAGGGTTGATCCCCCTAAGTACGTGAAGTCCCTACAGTATAACTGTTAAGGTTAAAGTTGAAAGATTACTTGTAACCGTGGACATAGTTCGTGGTCTTATGACCCTCAGATATATATTTCATATTTTGATTCCAGTTTTTGGTTATCATTGATTGAGTACTATTCAGTTTTGATGAGCCTATTCATTGGCAGTTATTATATTCTTGTTGGTTCATTGTTATACCTAGTGAGCAATTGTTTTGCTCACTCTTGCATAAATTTTATTATTGCAGCTAAAGTTGAGAAGGTAGATGAGCCTTCAACTAGCAAAGGAAAGGGAAAAATGTGCAAGTGATGAAGACTTATAATTTTATTTATTGTCATGAATGACAAACCTTTTTATTTAATGATGTAATGTGTTTTCCGCACTTGATTGATGTTAAGGTTAGACAACCTGGGATGTTTTTGGATTTAATGATGTAACCCTTTTATAGGGAGGATTTATAATTTAATGTTATTCTATTTTGGTAGATAGTATGAATGAATGGAATGCGAACTCCAAGTCATATGGGAATAAAGTACCTAGATTTGGGAGTGTCACAAGTTGGTATCAGAGCTTTAGATTATGAACCTTAGATGGGAAAAAGCCTTAGGAAGTAACCTCTAAAAAGATAGTGATGATATACTCTTATCGAGTTTTAAGGAAGAAGTAATAAAACACTTATGTGCTTATGTGATTACAACTTGTGTGCTCGTGAGTGTCAAGTAGTAATGATTAGTAATTAAAACTTACAACTTTGTTGTTAGGATGGCTAATGTGGGAGGATCTAGTGAAGCTAGGGAAGAAGGGTCCCAGATTCCTAGAGAGGAGGAGCCTCAAGATATTCAGGTGGTTTGGGAACAACTACTGCCACGAGAAACAATTTCGGTGGTCACGGTGGTTAAGCAGGAGGGTTTACGTGATGAGGATGATGAGATAGAAATGGACTAGGAAGATCCTGTTGAGCTGCCACAGTCGGATGAGGATGAGGAGAACGAGGAGGAAGAGATTCCACTTAACTCGATTATCGCCGTATGTATGCACTTAAAGTATCTGACCATGAATGTGAAACTTCAAGATACCGTCGAGGAGTTGCAAGAGATAGTATCTGAACAGCAGACCTCGATGGCACAGAAGGACGACGAGATTCAGGACCGAGACGAACATCTAAATAATGTTGAAGAGAAGCTGGTCCACACTGAAGGAGAGAACGAGCGAATGATAGCAGAGATTGCAGAGTTGAAGAATAAGTTGAAAGAAGAAGCTACGAAGAGGGCAAGAGCTGAGGACGCATATGAGGAAACTTTTTAATGAGCCATGGTAGCAGAGTGAGAGGTACAAGTAAAGAGGATCAAGATGGAAGAGATGAATAGTGTTTTCAACACTGTGATCAATCGAGCTTAAGATCGGGTCATGTGTTATCCTATTCAGTTCGAGACGCTACCATCGTACATATTAGATCACCGAACAATGTTTCGAATTATGGAAGAGGAACGATGTAAGGCCATGTATCATTTTAATAGGACGTCATAAATGTAATCATTATTTGATTAGTGAGTAAACAAGATGTAAATCTCGGGTATGATATAACCAATGGGATGTGATGATGATGAATTTATCCTGTAACTTTTGTAGTTCATGAAAGTAATGTAAATAGCAGTTATGCTATTGTTTTGATATTTCCTAAAAGATTATGAATGAATAAAAGTTAATTGTTTTATTCTAAGTGTTATGTGTTACGTGATAATCTTTTATGATGTGCAAATTAAGTAGTAATACTTAAAGGGTTGAATAAAATCTAATAGGTGTATTTTAATAGAAAATGCCTCCAAGATGTCAACCATGACAAAGGAACCCTGAGAATAACAACAATGCTGAGGATAATCCAGTTCGAGAATTAAACTCTCTACTAACAAGAGCATTACGAGAATCACCATGTCAATCAAGTCGACGACTTTTAAGGATTTCAAGGCGGTTGGGCCACTAGAATTCCATGGGTCCATAAATCTGATTTCAAGACTTTTTTTGCAACATTCATGTTGAAAGCAGAGGTTAGTTATTGGTGGCAAGCCAATAAAACTCGAGGAGGTCAAGGGGTAATGTCTTGGGGAAGGTTCAAGGAAATATTCTTTGAGACCTATTTCCCAGAAAGTTCAAAGAATCAGATGGAGGTACAGTTTCTAGAGCTAAAACAAGGCACCATGACAGTGTCGGAGTATGCAGCGAAATTCAACGAGTTAGCAAGGTTTGCGCCATATTAAGTGACTATGGATGAGCGCAAGGCAAGGAGATTCGAGCAGGGACTGAAGCCATGGTTGTAAAGCAGAGTCTCTCTATTCCAGTTAAAGAAATTTGCGGCGGTGCTTGAGAAGACGATTCTCACTGAGACTGGAGGTGAAGCTGTAACAAAGCACAACCAAGAGCAGATGAAGAAGAAGAATGAAGGTGAAGTTAAGAATGATGGTGGTAATGGTGGAAATGGCAACAACAATTTGAAGAGAAAGTGGAATGCAAATGTAGGAGCTGGAAATCAGCAAGGTAACCAGCAGAAGAAGATTGACGCATGTGCTACATGCGGGAAGTTTCACTCGGGTATGTGCTTAAGGAGAAAGCAGGTATGCTTTAACTGTTGCCAGGAGGTCACATTGCCCCAAACTGCAATCAACCCAAGAAGAATGCTTGCTACACCTATGGGTTGAAGGATCACTTTGCTCGCGAGTGTCCAAAGAAGAAATCCATTGAGACAAATGGAAGCAAGGGAAATGCTAGTGGAGGTACACTGACTATTGTTGGACCAATGTCATCAAATAAGCCCACAGCCAGAACCTTCAACATGACGGTGCAGGACGCGGTGCAATCAAAAGATGTCTTGTCAGGTGTTATCCCAATCAATGATATAAATGCATATGTATTATTTTATTCGGGTGCTACTTGCTCGTTTATATCTGATGAGTTTTATAAGAGGTTAGAAATTCTTAGTGAAGAGTTGAATTTCCCTTTAATTATAGAAATTGTGAATAGGGAGGTAATTCCTGTTAGATTCATATATAAGTACTATAGGGTGAATATAAAAGGGAATGTTATGAAAGTGGATTTAACCCAGATAAAACTCGGAGAGTTTGATGTTATATTGGGAATGGATTAGTTATTCAATTATGAAGCGATAATTGATTGCCAAAAGAAGTGTGTAAACCTTATGACTCCGTCAAAGGTAGTTTTTCATGGTAGCAAATTGCCTAGACAAATGAGATGTCTGACGATTATGCAGGCCAAGAAATTGTTGAGTCAAGGTTGTGTAGGGTGCTTATCCTACATAATCGATACTCAAAAGAAGAAGGGTGTAAAATTGGAGAAGATACCAGTGGTTAGGGAATTCGTGGACGTATTTCCGGAAGATTTGGCAGGACTTTCGCCTAATCGAGAGATTGAATTCGTGATCGACTTGGTGCTAGGAACAGCTCTGATATCAAAGGCCCCGTACATAATGGCTCCTGTAGAAATGAAGGAACTGATGGTGCAACTGCAGGAACTGTTAGATAAGAAATACATTCAACCAAGCATATCACCATGGGGAGCATCGATGTTATTCGTGAAGAAGAAGAATGGGTCAATGTGGCTTTGCATTGATTATAGAGAATTAAACAAAGTCACTATTAAAAACAAGTATTTGTTGCTAAGAATAGATGATTTGTTTTATCTATTAAAGGGTGTTAGATATTTCTCGAAAATAGATTTGAGAAGTGGGTATCATGAACTGAAAGTAAGGAAGGAGGATGTACCGAAGACGGCATTCCGAACTCGGTATAGACATTACGAATTTTTGGTGATGTCTTTTGGTTTAACAAACGCCCTTGCAGCGTCCATGGATTTGATGAACATGGTGTTTAAAACACTTTTAGACAAGTTTGTGGTGGTATTCATTGATGAAATATTGGTGTACTCTAAATCTCAAGAAGAACACGTGGAACACTTACGTCTGATACTAGATAAGTTAAGAAAATAAAAGTTGTACGCCAAATTCTCTAAATGTGAATTTTGGCTGGAACGTGTACAATTTCTTGGGCATGTAATTGACAAAGATGGAATTTCAGTGGATCCATCAAAAGTCGAACTCGTGATAAATTGGGAACAACCAAGAACTCCATCAGATGTAAGAAGTTTCTTGGGATTGGCAGGTTATTACAGACGGTTTATCCAGGATTTTTCCAAGATTGCCACTCCGTTAACAAATTTAATGAGAAAATCGGTAAAATTTGTTTGGACAAAAAAGTTTGAGGAACATTTTGTGGAATTAAAGTAGAGGCTTAGTGTGGCACCTGTGTTGTCATTGCCAGATAATACAGGAATTTTTGTGGTGTATAGTGACGCTTCACATACAGGGTTGGGTTGTGTCCTTATACAGAACGACAAAGTCATTGCTTATGCATCAAGACAATTGAAAGACTACAAAAAAGGGTATCCGACACATGATTTAGAGTTGGTCGCAGTTGTGTTTGCTTTAAAGATATGGAGACACTATCTCTATGAAGAGAAGTGTGAGATCTACACAGACCATAAGAGTCTGAAGTATATTTTCACACAAAAGGACCTGAACATTTGTCAAAGGAGATGGATGGAATTAATAAAAGATGATGATTGTGAGATCTTTTATCATCCAGGCAAAGCTAATGTGGTTGCAGATGCCTTGAGTAGGTAAGGTCAAGAAAAGTTTATGTTGTTAACTGATAAGGAGGAGCTTATTTCAGTAATGGCAAGGCTAGAGTTGGAAATCAAATTTTTAAAAGAATCTGACGAAAAATTATACTAGATGGAAGCTAGTCCAACTTTGGTGGACAAGGTGAAGAGCGCACAACTACAGGATGAAGAATGCAAAAAAATAATCGAAAGTGTGGTCGAGGGTAAAGAAGTGAAGTACAAGGTTGATACTAAGGGAATGCTAAGATTCGAGGGACAAATTTGGGTTCCAGTAGTACAAGATATTAAAGAAGACATCTTGGCAGAAGCTCATAGCTCAAGATATTCGATTCATCTGGGAAGTACGAAGATGTATCAAGATTTGCGGCGACATATTTGGTGGCCAAATATGAAAAGAGACGTTGCAGAATGCGTTGCAAAGTGCTTGACATGTCAGAGAGTGAAGGAAGAACATGAAAGGCCAAGCGGATTACTCCAACCATTAGAAATACCGAAATTGAAGTGGGAGCATATCACAATGGATTTTGTGGTAGGTCTTCCAATGACTTAGAAAGGATACGATGCGATATGGGTGATAGTAGAGAGACTGACAAAATCTGCACACTTTTTGCCAATAAAGATTAGATTCAATTTTGATCAGCTGGCGAAACTATACGTTAAGGAGATCGTCTCAAGACATGGAGTTCTACTGTCAATTGTATCAGACAGAGATCCGAGGTTCACATCAAATTTCTGGAAGAGATTACAAGAATGCAAGGGAACACAATTGAAGATGAGTACGACATATAATCCACAAACCGATGGGCAAAGTGAACGAACAATCCAGATGCTAGAAGATATGCCTAGAGCGTACATCATGGATTTCAAAGAAAAATGGGATGATCATCTACCATTGGTGGAATTTGCATACAACAAAAGTTACCGTGAAAGCATTGGCATGCCTCCATACGGGGCATTGTACGGTAGAAAATGCAGAACTCCACTATGCTAGGATGAAGTTGGTGAATGTCAACTGCTATGACCAAAACTGGTAAAGTAGACCGCTAAAGTTATCAAACTTATCAAAGCAATACTAGTAGCTGCTCAAGATCAACAGAAAAAGTATGCTGATTAACACAGACAGAATCGCGAATTTGAAGCAGGAAATTTCGTTTTCCTAAAAGTTTCTCCCTGGAAGGGGAAAATTCATTTTGGAAAGAAAGGAAAGCTAAGCCCAAGGTTTATTGGACCTTTCGAGATACTACGAAGAGTGGGAGAAGTAGCTTATGAGGTAGCTTTACCGTCGAAATTAGAGCATGTGCACAACGTTTTTCATGTGTCAGTGTTGCGACCGTATAAACCCGATTACAAGCATGTGATCGAGTATGAACCATTGCAGTTTAGTAAAGATTTGTCTTATAAAGAGATTCCTATCCAGATAGTCGACAAGAAAGAACAAGTGCTCAGGAATAAAGTGATACCTACTATGAAGGTGATATGGAGGAACCACAACATCGAAGAGGCTACGTGGGAACTCGAAGCTGATATGATGAAGAATTACCCTGAGTTATTTGTTTAGTCTGTGTCTTCAATTTTGGGGAGATAATCTTTATAAGAAGGGAAGAATGTGATGATTTGATTGTTTGAGTTGTGATTCTGGGGTCAGAATCCTTGTAAGGAGGGAAGGATGTAACAATCCAGAATTTCAAATTGTATTTTTAAATATTTATTCAATTATAAATATTTATTTGAGGTGTTTATTGTTGAATAAATATTTTGCTGATGTGATGGTTGTTAATAAAAATTTATGAATTTAAATTTATTAGATAATATTCTAAATTAATTGAATTTATAATTTAGAGAGTTGTAATATAACATGAGATGTTATATTGTTGTTTTAATTTAATATTTTAAAGTGATATATTACATTATTAAATAAAATTATAATGAAATTATAATTTTGGCATATTTGTTAAAGTGGAATATTTACTTAAAATTTAGTATGTATAAATAATTTATTTGATTAATGTTGGATATGGAAATCGAAAAAAATAATATGTGAATATAAATTATAAACTAAATGGTTTATTAAAATAAATTAAAGGAGTTTAATTTAGTTTTGCCAAACAAGGCATAAATATATTAAGTCTTTAAATTTTAAAGGGTTTGGACAAACAAAGCTTTATGGCTTTTGGATTTTTTTTTTATTTTTGAATCTTTAAATAAATAAATTAAATAATAAATATAATATATTTATAACATATACGTTAGATTTAGTAACTAATATTATGATTAGTGTGTGTATTAAGGTTTCTCAGTTTTTATTTTTACGCATTTGGATATCAGTTGGTCTTACGCCATATTGTTAAGCCTAGAGAATACAAAGAATTGAGAGAGGAATTGTGAGAGAGCTTGAGAGAATTGAGAGGAAGTCTGAGTTTTCAAAGCAAACTCAGTGGTGTTAGCAAGGATTTTAAAGCAACAAAAGGCATTTTCCATAATCTTCATATTACATATATATATATATATGAGTTTACGGCAAAATTTTATATATTATGTGAATTTCAAATTTGTTGAATTGTTGCTATACAATGTGTTACTTGTGATTATACGTATTGTGATGGTTGAGTTTGTATATAAACAAGAATTTTCTATGCTAATTATAGTTAAAAAGGGAGAAAAGTAATGACAGTATATGTTTTCTCATATGTCTTGTAAAAGTACCAATTATGATGGTCAATTAGTATGATAAAATGTAAATTGAGGCTTGTTTATGCAAATTCATTAAGAAACGAAGAAAATGTAGTTTGAATGAAGTGATTCGGTGTAGAATTGTAATCGTAGTGATGTTTTTTGTGAACGATGTCAAAAATTGATTTTTTATATGAAAACATGAAATTTAAGAAATTAAATTAGTTAAAATGGTTGTTAAATTGTTCTATATTGATGAATATGTGAGGATACATATGTGTAATAGTTCTATATCAATTGTATCTGTTAATATTATTGTTTGGTGGGTGAAATTCATGTTAGTTGGGCTAATGTAAACTACTTATTCATGTTGTTTACATACAGACATGTGCTGCCAGCCTTGTTGCTATACCGATCTTAGGCTGAGAAAAAAAGCAGCATTGCTTGGCCCCAGACTTGTGTATATGGCGTAATTGCACCATACCCTCAATCTGAGACGATTAGTTCATTGCCATCTTCTGCAGACGTTGAAATACCACTATAGCTTGGTCTAAGGTTGTGTTAAGGTGTCAAACATGTAACAAGGAGGTTAATTTAGTACCATGTCATGTCATTGATAATTTCAACTTTATAAAATGAATTATAAATTATGAACGTGATATGTTAGAACTTAGTGTATATAATGAATTGTAAACAAGTGTTGTGAAGGTTAACACTTGAAATTTTTGATATTTACCTAGTAGCATAAGACTTGTACTAAATTAACAAGTTTAGCTAGAAATGTGTATGTTATGGTATGTTAGTATATCTAATAGGTATTGTGGTTCTAATATTTTATGTAGGTGAATGTGAGTTTTAATATTATAGCTTACGCTCAATGCAAGTTTCTAAATCTTATCTTTTTTACATTGAGCAAGTTTTCTAACTCTACACTGTTGAGCTAGTTCTGTTATTACATTGTATAACTTTATTCTTATGATTAAGCAAGCTTATCCAAACCAAACTTTATTTGGTGCGGACTTGTACTCTAAAACTGAGAAGAACAATCCTATTATAGAGAATACACAATGCATTTAGATGTTTGTGCAAAATACATGGTACGAAGGGTTGATCCCCATAAGTACGTGAAGTCCCTACAATATAATTGTTAAGGTTAAAGTTGAAAGATTACTTGTAACCGTGGACATAGTTCATTGTCTTATGACCCTCAGATATATATTCTATATTTTGATTCCAGTTTTTTGTTATCATTGATAGCGTACTATTCAGTTTTGATGAGCCTATTCATTGGTAGTTATTTTATTCTTGTTGGTTCATTGTTATACCTAGTGAGAAATTGTTTTGCTCACTCTTGCATAAATATTATTATTGTAGCTAAAGTTGAGAAGGTAGATGAGCCTTCAACTAGCAAAGGAAAGGGAAAAATCTGCAAGTGATGAAGACTTGTAATTTTATTTATTGTCATGAATGATAAACCTATTTATTTAATGATGTAATGTGTTTTCCGCACTTGATCAATGTTAAGGTTAGACAACCTGGGACGTTTTTGGATTTAATGATGTAACCCTTTTATAAGGAGGATTTATAATTTAATGTTATTATATTTGGGTAGATAGTATGAATGAATGGAAAGTGAACACCAAGTCCTGTGGTACCTAGATTTGGGGGTGTCACAGGTTGGTATTAGAGCTTTAGGTTATGAACCTTAGGTAGGGAAAAGCCTTAGGAAGTAACCTCTGAAAAGATAGTGATGATATACTCCTATTGAGTTATAAGGAAGAAATAATAAAATACTTATGTGCTTATGTGATTACAACTTATGTGCTCATGAGTGTCGAGTAGTAACGATTAGTAATTAAAACTTAAAACTTTGTTGTCAGGATGGCTAATGTGGGAGGATCCAGTCAGGATAGGGAGGAAGGGTCCCAGATGCCTAGAGAGGAGGAGCCTCAAGATATTCAGGTGGTGTGGGAACAACTACTGCCACAAGAAATAATTTTGTTGGTCACAGTGGTTGAGCATGAGGGTTTATGTGATGAGGATGACGAGATAGAGACGGATGAGGAAGATCCCGTTGAGCTGCCACAGTCGGATGAGGATGAGGAGAACGAGGAGTAAGAGATTCCATTTAACTTTATTGTTGCCCGTATGTACAACGAAGTATACGACCATAATGTAAAACTTCAAGATACCGTCGAGAAGTTGCAAGAGATAGTAGTTGAACAGCAGACCTCGATGGCACAGAAGGACAACGAGATTCAGGATCGAGAGGAACATCTAAAAAATGTTGAAGAGAAGTTGGTCCACACTGAAGGAGAGAACGAGCGAATGATAGCAGAGATTGCAGAATTGAAGAACAAGTTGAAAAAAGAAGCTACGAAGAGGGCAAGAGCTGAGGATGCATATGAGGAAACTTTTCAATGAGCCAGGTTAGTAGAGAGAGACGTATAAGTAAAGATGATCAAGATGGAAGAGATGAATAGTGTTTTCAATACCGTCATCAATCGTGCTTAAGATCGGGTCATGTGTTATCCTATCCAGTTCGAGACGCTGCCATCGTACATATTAGATCACCGAACAATGTTCCGAATTATGGAAGAGGAACAACGTAAGGCTATGCAACATTTTAATAGGACGTCATAAATATAATCATTATTTGATTAGTGAGTAACAAGATATAAATCCCGGGTATGATATAACCAATGGGATGTGATGATGATGAAGTTATCATGCAACTTTTGTAGTTCATGAAAGTAATGTAAATAGTAGTGATGTTATTGTTTTGATGTTTCCTAAAAGATTATGAATGAATAAAAGTTATTGTTTTACTAAAAGTGTTATGTGTTACGTGATAATCTTTTATGATGTGCAAATTAAATAGTAGTACTTAAAGGGTTGAATAGAATCTAATGGGTATATTTTAACAGAAAATGCCTCCAAGACATCAACCACGACAAAGGAACCCTGAGAATAACAACAATGCTGAGGATAATCTAGTTCAACAATTCGTAACGCTACTGACAAGAGCATTACAGAATCAGCCACAGAATCAAGCTGCGACTTTTAAGGATTTTAAGGCGGTTGGGCCACCAGAATTCTATGGGTCCATGAATCCGGTTGAGGCACAGACCTGGATCATGGAAATAGAGAAGGTTTTCGATGTTGCTAGGGTAGGGGATAACCAGAAGACTATTTCTGCAACATTCATGTTGAAAGTAGAGGCAAGTTATTGGTGGCAAGCCAATAAAACTCGAGTTGGTCAAGGGGTAATGTCTTGGGAAAGGTTCAAGGAAATATTCTTTTAGACCTATTTCCTAGAAAGTTTGAAGAATCAGATGGAGGTACAGATTCTAGAGCTAAAACATAGCACCATGACAGTGTCGGAGTATGAAGAAAAATTCAACGAGTTAGCAAGGTTTGTGCCATATCAAGTGAATACGGATGAGAGCAAGGCAAGGAGATTCGAGCAGGGACCGAAGCCATGGTTGTACAACAGAGTCTCTCTGTTCCAGTTAAAGACGTTTGTGGCGGTGCTTGAGAAGGCGATTCTCGCTAAGAGTGGAGGCGAAGCTGTAACAAAGCACAACCAAGAGCAGAAGAAAAAGAAGAAGAAGAAGAAGAAGAAGAAGAAGAAGAATGAAGGTGAAGAAGTTAAGAATGCTGGTGGTAATAGTGGAAATGGCAACGACAATTTGAAGAGAAAGTGGAATGCAAATGTGGGAGCTGGAAATTAGCAAAGTAACCAGCAGAACAAGAAGATTGACGAATGTGCTACATGCGGGAAGTTTCACTTGGGTATGTGCTTAAGGGGAAAGCGGGTATGCTTTAACTATGGCCAGGAGGGTCACATTGCCCCAAACTGCAATCAACCCAAGAAGAATGCTTGATACACCTGCGGGTCAAAGGATCACTTTGCTCGTGAGTGTTCAAAGAAGAAATCCGGTGAGACAAATGGAAGTAAGGGAAATGCTAGTGGAGGTACACTGACTATTTTTGGAGCAACGTCATCAAATAAGCCCACAGCCAGAACCTTTAACATGACGGTGCAGGACGCAGTGCAATCAAAAGATGTCGTGTCAGGTATTATCCCAATCAATGATATAAATGCATATGTATTATTTGATTCGGGTGCTACTTGCTCGTTTATATCTGATGAGTTTGCTAAGAGGTTAGAAATACTTAGTGAAGAGTTAAATTTCCCTTTAAAAATAGAAATTGTGAATAGGGAGGGTGAATATAAAGGAGAATGTTATGAAAGCGGATTTAATCCCGATAAAACTTTAAGAGTTTGATGTTATATTAGGAATGAATTGATTATTCAATTATGGAGCGAGAATTGATTGCCAAAAGAAGTGTGTAAACGTTATGACTCCATCAAAGGTAGTTTTTCATGGTAGCAAATTGCCTAGACAAATGAGATGTCTGACGATTATGGAGGCCAAGAAATTGTTGAGTCAAGGTTATATAGGGTGCTTAGCCTACATAGTCGATACTCAAAAGAAGGATGGTGTAAAATTGAAGGAGATACCAGTGGTTAGCGAATTTGTGGACGTATTTTTGAAAGATTTTCCAGGACTTCCGCTTGATCAAGAGATTAAATTCATGATGGACTTGGTGCCAGGAACCGCTCTGATATCAAAGGCCACGTACATAATTGCTCCTGTAGAAATGAAAGAACTGATGGTGCAACTGCAGGAACTGTTAGATAAGAAATACATTCAGCCAAGCGTATCACCGTGGGGAGCACCGTTGGGTTAAACAAAGTCACTATTAAAAACAAGTATTTGTTGCCAAGAATAGATAACTAGTTTGATCAATTGAAGGGTGCTAGATATTTCTCGAAAATAGATTTGATAAGTGGATATCACCAAATAAAAGTAAGGAAGGAGGATGTATCGAAGACGGCATTCCGAACTCGGTATGGACATTATGAATTTTTGGAGATGTCTTTTGGTTTGACAAACGCCCCTGCAGCGTTCATGGATTTGATGCATAGGGTGTTTAAACCGTTTTTAGACAAGTTTGTTGTGGTATTCATTGATGATATATTAGTGTACATTAAATCTCAAGAAGAACACGTGGAACACTTACGTCTGACGCTGGATACGTTAAGAAAAGAAAAGTTGTACGCCAAATTCCCTAATGTGAATTTTGGCTGGAACGTGTACAATTTCTTGGGCATGTAATTGACAAGGATGGAATTTCAGTGGATCCATCAAAAGTCGAAGCCATGATAAATTGGGAACCACCAAGAACTCCATTAGAAGTAAGAAGTTTCATGGATTTGGCAGGTTATGACAGACGGTTTATCCATGATTTTTCCAAGATTGCCACTCCGTTCACAAATTTGAAGAGAAAATCGGTAAAATTTGTTTGGACGAAAAAGTGTGAGGAAAGTTTTATGGAATTGAAGGAGAGGCTTAGTGTGGAACCTGTGTTGTCATTGCCAAATAATACAAGAATTTTTGTGGTGTATAGTGATGCTTCACATAAAGGGTTGGGTTGTGTCCTTTTGCAGAACGACAAAGTCATTGCTTATGCATCAAGACAATTGAAAGACTACGAAAAGGGGTATCTGACTCATGATTTAGAGTTGGCGTCGGTTGTGTTTGCTCTGAAGACATGGAGACACTATCTCTATGGAGAGAAGTGTGAGATCTACACAGACCATAAGAGTATGAAGTATATTTTCACACAAAAGGACCTGAACATGCGTCAAAGGAGATGGATAGAATTAAGATTATGATTGTGAGATATTTTATCATCCAGGCAAAGCTAATGTGGTTGCAGATGCCTTAAGTAGGAAAGGCCGAGAAAAATTGATGATGTTAACCGATAAGAAGGAGCTCATTTCAGCAATGGCAAGGCTAGAGTTGGAAATCAAATTTTAAAAGAATCTGACGAAAAATTATACCAGATGGAAGCTAGTCTAACTTTGGTGGATAAGGTGAAGAGCGCACAACTACAGGATGTAAAATGCAGAAAAATAATGGAAAGCGTGGTCGAGGGTAAAGAAGTGAAGTACAAGGTTGATACTAAGGGAATGCTAAGATTCGAGGGACGAATTTGGGTTTCAGCAGTAAAAGATATTAAAGAAGACATCTTAACAGAAGCTCATAGCTCAAGATATTCAATTCATCTGGGAAGTACGAAGATGTATTAAGATTTGCGGTGACATTTTTGGTGGCCAAATATGAAAAGAGACGTTACAGAATGCGTTGCAAGGTGCTTGACATGCCAGAGAGTGAAGGCGGAACATCAAAGGCCAAGCGGATTACTCCAACCATTAGAAATACTAGAATGGAAGTGGGAGCATATCACAATGGATTTTGTGGTAGGTCTTCCAATGACTTAGAAAGGATACGATGCGATATGGGTGATAGTGGACAGACTGACAAAATCTGCACATTTTTTGCCAATAAAGATTAGATTCAATCTTGATCAGCTGGCGAAACTGTACATTAAGGAGATCATCTCAAGACATGGAGTTCCAGTGTCAATTGTATCAGACAGAGATCCAAGGTTCACATCAAATTTTTGGAAGAGATTATAAGAATGCAAGGGAACGCAATTGAAGATGAGTATAACATATCATCCACAAACTGATGGGCAAATCGAACGAACAATCCAGATGCTAGAAGATATGCTTAGAGTGTGCATCATGGATTTCAAAGGAAACTGGGATGATCATCTACAATTGGTGGAATTTGAATACAACAACAGTTACCAAGCAAGCATTGGCATGCCGCCATACGAGGCATTGTACGGTAGAAAATGCAGAACTCCATTATGCTGAGATAAAGTTGGTGAACGTCAACTGCTAGGACCAGAACTGGTACAACAGACTGCTGAAGTTATCAAACTTATCAAAGCAAGACTAGTAGCTGCTCAAGATTGATAGAAAAAGTATGATGATTAACACAGGCCGAATCGCGAATTTAAAGCAGGAAATTTCATTTTCCTAAAAGTTTCTCCTTGGAAGGGGAAAATTCGTTTCAACAAGAAAGGAAAGCTAAGCCCAAGGTTTATTGGACCTTTCGAGATACTATGAAGAGTGGGAGAAATAGCTTATGAGGTAGCTTTACCTCCGGATTTGGAACATGTGCACAACATTTTTCATGTGTCAGTGTTGCGACCGTATAAACCCGATTACAAGCATGTGATCGAGTATGAACCGTTGCAGTTTAGTAAAGATTTGTCTTATAAAGATATTCCTATCCAGATAGTCGACAGGAAAGAACAAGTGCTCAGAAATAAAGTGATACCTTCTGTGAAGGTGATATGGAGGAACCACAACATCGAAGAGGCTACGTGGGAACTCGAAGTTTATATGATGAAGAATTATCCTTAGTTATTTGTCCGTTTTCTGTCCTTGATTTCTAAGTCAAATTCTTGTAAAAGAAGTATCCACCTAAACAGACGGGGCTTGGCATCTTTTTTGCTACCAAGTATTGGATTGCTGCATGGTCGGTATACACAATCACTTTAGTCCCAATTAAGTAAGCACAAAACTTGTTGAATGCATTTACCACTGCTAGAAGATCATTTTATATGGTAGTGTAGTTCAACTTGGCGTCAGTAAGGGTCTTGCTGGCATAATAAATGATGTGAAAGACCTTGTCCCTACGCTGGCCCAATACAGCTCCCACAGCAAAATCACTTGCATCACACATATGCTTAAAAGGAAGGTCCCAATCCGGAGCTGTGATCACTGGTGTCGTAGTCAACTTCTTTTTCAAGTGATCAAATGCAGTCAGGCATTCCTCATCAAATTTAAATTGGACATCTTTTTCTAAAAAATTAGAAAGTGGCTTTGTAATCTTCGAGAAGTCCTTTATAAACCGACGGTAGAAGCCTGCATGTCCCAAAAAACTACGAACATCTTTAACAGAAGTAGGTAGAGGCAGGTTCTCAATAGTTTCCAATTTAGCCCTGTCCACCTCTAATCCTTTTTTTGAAACCTTGTGTCCCAAAATAATACCTTCTTGTACCATAAAATGGCACTTTTCCCAATTCAGAACAAGATTGGTTTCAACACACCTTTTAAGCACTATTACTAAATTCTCCAAACACAGGTCAAAAGAATCTCCAAAAATTGAGAAGTCGTCCACGAAGACTTCAACATTGTGCTTAACCATATCGGAGAAAATAGCCATCATACACCTCTGAAATATAGTCGGGGCATTGCACAACCCGAAAGACATTTCTTCTAAACGCAAATGTTCCATAAGGACAAGTAAAGATAGTATTTTCTTGGTCTTCTGGGGCTATCACTATTTTATTGTATCCTGAATACCCATCTAGAAGGCAGTAATATTCATGACCTGCCATCCTATCCAGCATCTGATCAATGAACGGGAGGGGAAAATGATCTTTCCTTGTAGCCTTATTTAGTCTTCTATAGTCCATACAAACTCACCAACCCGTTATTGTCTTGGTAGGTATTAGCTCGTTATTTTCATTGGATACCACTGTCATACCCCCTTTTTTCGGCACACACTGTACCGGGCTTACCCAAGAGTTGTCTGATATTGGATATATAATCTGTGCATCTAACCACTTTAAAACCTCCTTCTTAACCACTTCCTTCATAATAGGATTCAATCTTCGATGTTGCTCCACTGATGGCGTACTATTATCTTCCAGCAGGATCTTGTGCATACAGAATGAAGGGCTGATCCTCTTTATGTTTGTTATAGTCCAACCAATTGCTGACTTAAACTCTCGTAATACTCGTATCAATTTGTCTTCCTGGCAAGATGTTAGTGCAGTAGAAATAATAACAGGCAACTTTAAAAATTCACTTAAAAATACATACATCAAATGATATGGAAGGGGATTAAGTTCAAGATCTGGGGGCATCTCAAGAGAAGGCTTGAGTCATTCTGATGTCTCCCTAGAAATTTTAAGTGGCTCAATAGGAATCTTAAACATTTGCAGTTGTGGCGTTGTGTCAAGAATTTGCATAAATTCAGCAATCTCATTATCTTTTGTCTCTGAATCCCCTAATATAGCACTTTTCAATGGATTAATATAAACCAGATTTCCAACTTCTTCATTCAACACTCTGCCTACCATATCAATCCAAAAGCATTATTCCTCGTCGATGGGGAACTTCATAGTCTTAAAAACATTGAAAGTGGCTTCTTGATCATGCACTCTCATTGTCAACTCTCCTTTTTTGACATCTATAAGAGTTCGTCCCGTGGCTAGGAAAGGTCTCCCACAGATTATTGGTATATTTCTATCTTCTTCATAGTCTAAGATGATGAAGTCAACTGGGAAGATAAATTTATCTACTTTGACCAAAACGTCTTCAATAATACCCCTTGGATACGTGATGCATCTGTCAGCAAGCTGTAGTGATATATTCATTGGCTTTGGAGCCGGCAATCCCAAATGATTGAATACTGACAGAGGCATCAAATTTATGGTCGCCCCTAAGTCACACAGGCATTTGTTGAAAAATATCTTTACAATGGAGCATGGTATTATGAAACTGCCCGGGTCCTTAAGCTTTGGAGGTAGCTTACGTTGTAGCACTGCACTGCACTCTTCTGTTAAGGCTATTGTCTCAAAGTCCTCTAATCATTTCTTCCTCGATAGAATGCCTTTCATGAACTTCGTGTAGCTTGGCATCTGCTCTAAGTCCTCTAATCATTTATCTGCAGTTTCATGAATACCTCCAAAAACTTGGCAAATTGTTTATCTTCTCTTTGTTTTTGCAATCTATGTGGATAAGAAACAAGAGGGTAAACATGTGGTGGTTTGCTTGTTGTTTTCTTAGGCAACTCTTCATGATCCTTCTCCACTACCCTCTATTCAGAATCCTCTTTTGCTAAACCATCATCAGAGCCAACTTCCCCTTGGTGTGACCGCCTGGGCTCCCCTTCTATATTGGGTGTGGGCGCACCGGCCTGTAAGTCTGTAGTCTGCTTTCCTGATCTTAGTGTAATGTCATGACATTGTTCTTTCCCCTCCCTTCTTAGATTTGTTTCAGTACTACTTGGCAAAGTTCCTTATGGTCTACTATTCAATATATTGGCCATTTGACCCATTTGAGTTTCCAAGTTCTTGATAGCCACAACTTGGCTCTTTATCATAACCTCAGTGTTTGCCATGTACTTTAACATCAACTCCTCCATTTCTGACTTTTTTTCTGGCTGAGGTGCAGGTGGTAGATGATGTTGCTGTTGTTGTTGAAATCCAGGTAGGTAATGAGGTTTGGGTGCATATTTTTGGTGAGATTGCTATGGTTGATACTATTATTGAGATTGAAATTGTTGTTGTGGTTAGTGTTGTTGCATGTTCGTATTGTTGTTCCAACTAAAATTGGGATGGTTGCAGTTGTTGGGATTTTAAGAATTTTGGAACTGATTCTAAGGCTTTTGAGAATTGCTCACAAATTGTACTAATTCTGCACTAATAGCACATTGTTCTGTTTGATGTGACCCCGGACAAATCTCACAGACATAAGCAACTGGCTATACTTTGTTATCCGCCAATGAATCAATCTTCTTTGTCATGGCTTCCATTTGGGCTAAAAATGCTATAATGGCATCCACCTCTAACATCCCCGTAACTTTTGGTTATGGCATCCGGGCCGTTGGATTTTGGAAATCGTTCGCTGTCATAGTCTCAATAAGATCATAAGCTTCTTCATAGCTTTTAGCCCACAAGGCTCCTCCTCCAGCAGCATGTACTATTGGCCTAGACTGCCAACCCAATCCATTATAAAAAGGTATTAATAACCATCCAATCAGGCATCCCATAGTGAGGGCATTTCCTTAGCATTTCTTTATAGCGTTCCCAGGCTTCATACAGTGACTCTCCCTATTGCTGCTCAAACTGGGAAATAGCATTTCTCATTTTTATTGTCTTAGCCATATGGAAAAATTTGGCCAAGAACTTTTGTGCTAAGTCCTCCCATGTGGTGATTGACCCTGGTGGCAATGAATGAAGCCAACTTCTTACCTTATCCCTCAAAGAAAATGGAAACAACTTGAGCCTTATTGCATCTTTAGACACACCATTGTATTTAAAAGTGTCAGATATCTCGATGAAACTCAACAAATTGTCATTGGGGTCATCAGTAGCAGTACCCCCAAATTAAAACTGAATTCTGCACCATCTGTATTGTGTCTAGCTTAATCTCGAAGGTATTTGCTATTATAGATGGCCTTACAATGCTCGATTGCAACTCATTGATTTTTGGCATAAAGTAATCCCTTAAGGCTCTATGTTCTTCTTTATGCTCTTCTGCCATGTTGGATGATGGTATCTCAGTATTTACTTTTGTATTGTGATGTGCACCCGCTCTTCAAGCTCTACCGTTGATATTGTCTTGTGCAGGTATCATCTCAGGATTTGACGATCGTGTGCGCATATATTATACACAAGTACCTAAAACGCAAACAAAAGTAAAATATAAATCAGATAAGATAAGAATTATTCAAGTCAAACAAATCTAGCTTTAGTTGATGACAATATTAATAAAAATAAATACATATCCCCAACAACGACGCCAAAAACTTGTTGCCTCCGTTTTGGTTTAACAAAACAGACTCTAACTCGTGCAAGTATACACGGTCAACAAGTAGTATAGAGTAAGAAAGTATCGTTCCCATGGATAAATGTGAATAATTCTATACTAGCATACAACAACCTTATGGCTATTTCTGGTTGCTCAAACGATCAATTAACAAGCAAATTGAAATCTAAATTAATTATCAACACAAAAGCACTAATTACTAAATTTAGGGACTCAAACTGGAGAGAAATAAGATCCTTTAATGCTTTATCCAAAATGCATGCTTATTGTTAAGCTCGGTTGATTACTATGGACTGCTAGTCGAGAGCATGAAAGTGAAACATGGCCATCTTTCGATGTACCATGTCCAAATAACACAAAATCCACAAAATGACAGAATTCATATAAGCATCAATATTACCTAACCCACTATATATCTATGTGAATTACAAGCAATAATGATTTAAGTACAAGCCCTCTCAAGGACTACACATGATGAACCGGTATATGTCTATCTGGGTCACGAATCACGAAACCTAACACATGCAAATTTCATGAACACACGCTAACATGGTCACATCTAAACTTACATTTCTTTTTTTTAATTCCATACAAATTATGAGAGTGAATGGTGATCAAGTATTCAAATATTTAAACTCAACCAAGTTAGGAAATCTAAAAATAATCATACAAGCATCACATTAAGGCATACTAATCTAAACTACACATTAAACTTCATTAGAATCCCATAATGGAGGTTAGTTCATTCCTGAATCAACACCTCTTATGGGATTTAAGCCAAGCATTGAAATAAACAAAGAGAGCAAAGAGAGCAAAGAGATTTAAGAGAAATGAGAAAGAAAATTTGATAAAACCCTTCTCCACAATGTGCCTTCAAGCTAGTTCAGGTCCACAATCACAACCAAAATGAAACCCAATATTTACAATCTATTCAATCTAAAGAGAGAAGCTCAAAATGATATACAAAAGCTATGGATTCTCTCTAGACTATAAAACCCTAAAATAGTAATGAGTAACTGATAGAATACGTCTTTTCAAACCAGTAAATAAACCTTAATATGGAAATAACTCTAGAACAATTTAAAATGAAAAGTCAACTTTTTTAGTGCCCACGACTGGCGCGGCCACACGATAGTATAGTAGGAGTTAGCGCGCGCGCCTTAGATCAAGCAGATTGATTTTCCTCTGGCAGCGCGTGCTTACTTTGCCTATTGATGGGGCGGTGCTGTGGTGTTGATCTGCCTCTGGAATGCTTCTTCGCACGGACGCGCGTCATATCCTGGCTTCTACTATCGGGCACGGCCGCGCTGGCTTCTTCTTTGTCACATCTTCGGTGTGCAATGTTGCTTCTTCACTTCTTTCTTCTTTCTTCCACTGCCTCCTCATCCATCTCTTGATCACTTTAGGTTCCCTCTTCACCAGTTTGAGTTCAGCTTCAAATATCCATCCTAGCCATTGGTTATCATATCATGCCATTTCCATGCCTTAGGAGTTTTCTCTATGCTAACTGTAAAATAAACACAAAAAGTAATAAAAATATATTAAAAATTCTTAAGTTGGTAATCAATAAGTAGGTATAAAACCTACTTATCATCTTACAACCTCCCCTTCTTATGAAATTTTGTCCTCGAAATTGATGTACGTACTTAGTATGTCGAAGAGGTGAGGATACCTTGATTTCATTTCAGATTCTAACTCCCAGGTCATTTCCTCAACATTGTGGTTTCTCCACAAAACTTTGACTTGAGGTATAACCTTGGAGCGTAGAATATGTTCCTTCTTATCCAAGATTTTAATAGGTACCTCTTCATACGTTAAATCTTCTGATATCTCGTCTGGTTCTAATTCAATAATGTGGTTCGAGTCTTCCACATATTTACGTAACATAGATATTTGAAAAACGTTATGAACACGAGACATTCTTGGCCGTAAGGCGAGTCTATAGGCCACAGTTTATACTCGATCGAGGATTTCAAATGGACCAATTAAATTGAGGGTTGAGATTTCCTCTCTTTGTCGATTCTTGCATCTAGAATAACGCCTTCTTGTAACTTCTTCTTCATATTCATCAACTCCGGGTCTGTAGCTTGAGCAACTTTAACTTTATCAATTAAATTTGATTCTAATCGTATATTTGACATCATCGCGTGGATCCTTAGAGTCTATAACTCTATCTCCATCATTTTTAGGTCATACGAAATGGGTCTTTGTGTTAATGATGTCACACTCGTAACCACATATGATCTTCTAATTAACAAGTCAGCTACTACGTTCGCTTTTCCAAGATGGTATTGAATGGTATGGTCGTAATCTCTCAACAGCTCGAGCCAACGTCTTTGGTGCATGTTACGTTTGTTCTTGGTGAAGAAATATTTTAGAGTTTTGTACCGGGTTTAAGGTCAATACAAAATTCGATTTCACGCTCTGGGGTAGGCCAAGAAGTTCTTCGGGGAATACGTTAGGAAATTTATTAACGATAGAAATATCATTCAAAACTATAACTCTCATCCAAGACTTTGATAGCACCTCACATTGAGCTTTCCTCTCTTTTCAAATCTTATAACTCCCTTCCATGGGCCAACTCGCAACAATACATGATCCCCAATACTAAATTCCACTTCCTTTCGATGAAGATCCGCATAACTCTTTTGTCGATCTTGTGCCATTTGAATATATTATCGAATCATTTGGATCTTTTCTGTAGTAATACGTACCAACTCTGGTCCCAACAATGTTGCTTCACCCACCTCATCCCAACATACTGGAGAGAGACACTTTCGTCCATATAATGCTTTGAATGAAGCCACACTTATACTTATCTGATAACTGTTGTTGTAGGATACTTCCACCAATGGTAAATACTTATCCCAACTCCTTCTGAAGTCTAGGACACAGAGTCTTAATAGATCTTCAAGAGTTTGAATAGTCCTCTCTGATTATCCGTCTGCTTTGAGGATGGTATGCCGAATCAATCAATAAATCGTGCCCATAGCTTTTTGCAAGCTAACCCAAAATCGTGAAGTGAATCTTGGGTCACGATCCAAAACTATAGATACTGGCATGCCATGCAATCTCACAATCTCATATACATACATACGAGCAACACGTTCAAGGGAATAAGTCTCCCGTATCGACAAGAATTGAGCAGACTTGGTTAATCTATCAACAATAACCCAAATAGTATTTATTCCTTGAGAAACTATGGGAAGACCCGTAACGAAATCCATGGTAATGTGTTCCCACTTCCATTTCGGAATCTCAAGTGGTTGCAATGGACCCTTAGGCACTTGATGCTCCGCCTTTACACATTGACAAGTTAAACACCTCAAGATAAACTTTGCAATCTCTCTCTTCATATTGTTCCACCAAAATGTATGTCGAAGATCATGATACATTTTGGTACTTCCAGGATGGATTGCAAACGGTGTATTGTGTGCCTCCATCATGATCTTGTATTTTAAATCAGAGTCATTAGGAACACAAAGTCTGGAGTGGACTCGAAGTATTCCTTCTTCATCGATTCTTGCTTCTGGAATAACACCTTCTTGTACTTTCTTCTTCATACGTATCAGCTCTGGGTCTGTGGCTTGAGCAACTTTAACTTTATCGATTAAAGTCGGTTCTACGCGTATACTTGACATCATCGCATGGGTCCCCGGAGTCTTGAATTCTATCTTCATCTTTTGTAAATCACACAAAATGGGCCTTTATGTTAACAACATCGCACTCGTTCCCGTATATGATCTTCTACTCAATGCATCAGCTACCACGTTCGCTTTTCCAGGATGGTATTGAATAGTGTGGTCGTAATCTTTCAACAACTCGAGCCAACGTCGTTGCTGCATGTTAAGTTCCTTTTGGGTGAAGAAATATTTGAGGATTTTATGGTCCCTCGGTTGAACGTACTCGTTATCTCGCTCTAATAATTGAGCCCTATTGACAACATCTGAATATAGAGAAAATTTATGAGAAATGAGATACTGACGTATGTCAGGTTTCAAACCTCTCAAAAACATTCGCGTCATACGTTCATCATTCTCCACCAAAAGAGGTGCAAACCTGGATAACTCCGCGAACTTCACCTCGTACTGGGACACCGTCATGTTGTTCTGCTCCAGTCTAATAAACTCTACCTCCTTCATATGACGAATACTTTCAGGAAAGTACTTGTCATTGAACAGTTTCTGAAACGTTTCCCAAGACATGCTGAGTGCGGTACCGGATGGGTACGCTTCACGATTCCCACCAATGAATCGCCTCATTCTTTGAACATAAAGGTGGCGAATGGAACCTTTTATTCTTCCGTGCATCCCAAGATGTCGAATATCTTGGTAATTTGCTTGACCCACATCTCCGCCTTAATCGGATCCGACTTTCCTCAGAATTCTAGTGATCCCAACTCTTTGAACTGCTTGGCTGTGACAAACCGTGCGTTTCTATCATTTCCACCAGTATTTTGAACACGAGTCTCCCTCGTCTGATTTTGCATGAACTACAAAAAGCTTTTAAACATCTCATCGTTCATTGTCTGATCAGTGGTGTTGTTTACAGGAGGAACATTGCCAGCCTGTTGCACGTTCTACTCGTTGGTGAGTAAAGGTGTCTCCACGGTCTCATTTGCTCCACTGTTAACATTCTCAGTTGCCATTCTCAAATACTGCCATAAAACAAGGGTTAATTAAAGAAATTAACAAATCACATAATATCCCTATATTCTAACCAACTAACAAATAAGCTTAGGTAGGACACACTAGCGAAGGATTTACTCATCTCTCCCCTCCTAGTTCTATTCCCCAATCTCCGCCAGAGACCATATCCCTAAGCTCTAATACCAACTGTGACGCCCCCAAAATAGGTATACAACACCCATTCTGAGTCGCCAAATAGATGGTACAGAAACAACTACAACTTTATTAATACAATTGTCGTGCAAAATACGACCAACACATAAACTGTGAATTTAAATACAAATATTGTCATCTAGAAAATATTCACACCCAAATAAGTCCTTATTATAATTATTAAAACATTATTTTACAAAATAGTGAGGACTTCAAAAACCACTTCCTAGAACCTTCATTCCATACCCCGACTAGTACTCGCTACATTCTCGCCTCCTAAGAAGAAAAATGGAACAAAAAGGAAAAGGGTGAGCTCAACTAGCCCAGTAAAGAATATTATGACTAAGATAATATAGAACAAATTATCATTAGTCTTCAACAGGGAAAAATTTGATAGAATATAATAGACAACAAGTTTCAGATCAATATTCGCAACGGAAATAATAATTCATAGATGAGTTACGTAGAGAATGAAATCTACTATAATCTATGAATTTAAAAGTCCATCATCAATATTTTAACCCTGTAACATCAATCAATATACATCTTGAATCAAATATTCATCTTTGCACTACAGGCCAAAGATATTCATCAGTTGGTCATGTTCATCTCAACACTTGTAAATCTTTGCACTACGGGCCAAAGATATTCATAAGAAAATCAACCATCTTTGCACTACAAGCCAAAGATATTTAGTAATATCATCATTTAGGACTGAGGATGATGAAAAATATTTTCAAAGAAAACGAATCCAGTTAAACAAAAGAACAAATATTAAGGATTCGTACTTTAAACAGACCAAGTCTAAAAATACTTCGTAAATAACCATAGTGGAGTAAAATTCAAGAATGATCAAAACATGGATACAATCAAAGCTAGTATCCATAATAGATATCTTGGACAAAAAACGAAAATTTAATTTTTGTGTGAATAGTGTCGTATTCGTGAATAGTGTTGTATACGTGAATAGTGCCGTATACGTGAATAGTAACCCTGACACTAAAAGACAAGAATTTCACAAGAAAAATCTTACCAATATTCCGACATAATGTTATTAGAAGAAATAATATCATTTTAAAAAAAATTACATCCCTTACCTCGAAAAAGAAGATTTTACGATCGGAATATCGGATATAATCTTTGAAGGGAACTTGTACCGTATAGCAACACACAAAGTCTCAAAATAATCACAAGAATACGCTCGATAATATAGAGAGAGAAAGATTTCAGTTTCTGGTGTGATTTTCAATTCTAACCTAAGCACCCTATTTATAGAAAACTGCTTAGAACACCAAAGCAGAAAATTTAATAAAATAATAATATATTTTTTATAAATTTCTACGCACACTTCCTTTGATCCAAAATATCAGCCACATAAGTGGTCCCCCCCTCACAAAAAAAATGTTTTTCTTAAAAAAATTAATTAAAACTTCAAAAATTAATTATTTTGGAACTTCGAAACTTCAATAATTCATAATAAATAGCCCTTTTATCAAAAAAAATTCAAACCTTATGTCCATCTCATAGGAAATTCCATTCTCTAAAGCTTTATAAGTTTAAGTTTTTCCAAATTCCAAGCAGAAAATGACCGAAATCCACATACGGACGATTTAACAGGCTTTAATCAAATTTCAGTAAAGAAATGGGGTCCACAAACATGAAAAACATGTTTTAAATATTGACAACCAGTAGCCTCCCAGAAAGACGGGCTTTCAATAAGAATTTCTCCTTACTAAATAGCGCAATTAGGTGACCAAACCTCTCCTTGATGTAACTTTCTAGACATTGTCAATAATGATATCTAATAATATTATTCAAATAATATGAATTATTGATTTGATAAAGGAAAATACTATGCAGTGACACTTATTGAAACAACAATAATATAAAATATCAACGTAGCAATTATTGAATCAATAAAATAAAATATTGAATAAAGAATTACTTAATAATTATTGAGTAGTGCCTTTCACGTAAGAATTAATAATTAGCGCAATACCGTGTGCACTCGTGTTTTTAACCAATTTAGTATTTCAACAAAGATTAATTGTGTAATAACTACGCCATTATTTATAAACAATTTATACTTGTCGTTTTCTTCATCCAATCGCTTTCTATTATGGGGCCCACACAAGGCTGCACCATCGTACGAATATTCCCCGATAGCAAGAATATTCCACGACCAAACGAATATTTCCCGACAACAATGAATATTTTATAACCACTTGCCTATTTAAAATATTTGTGCATTTTACCCATAACTAACCACATTAATCAAATCAACCCTTACTATTTTAAAATAATAAATAGAGGAAATTCAATTTTATTTATATTAAGTTGGGCTCTTACAATGTCCCAATTAAATATAAGACATGGAACTACTGTCAAGTCTTATTTTATTTAATTATATGTATTTCGACTCTTAAATGCACAACTCCAAATAATACAAATTAGAAACTCCTTTCTAATTTCATTCTCCTTTGCCCAAGGACTCTTCAAGTTGTCATTTATCGAATCACATAGGACATTTCTCTTCTTTTACTAGAAGTGGTAGATTCTTTATTGATCATACATTATCTCCATATACAACATATTATACTCAAGCATACCCTTTGATATACCCTAAGGGTCTTACGAAATAAGTCAAAGTAAAATTCATCATACACAAGATACTACGATGATCTCAAGTCCAAGGATCACTTATACTACTATCACTACATGAATTCCTATTGATAGGCAAGTAAAACACCATTAGGTATTCCTTAGCGAGCCACGTTCAGGGAACTTATTCTCTAATAAGCGCCTACATACTTGCTTTAGTGTCTCAACACAAATGATCATGAGATCAATCATCCTCATCCAATGAGCAAGCAACGTATGTACCAATCTATCTGGATTCACTAATCCCCAATTTAGTAATCCAACGATTGGGAACTATTTTACTTTTAAGCTTTCTAAGAATTTAGATCTTATTAGAATGATCATCATCATTATTCTAAAAGCATTGCTTAAAACTATGGGTTTATCACATATTATAAAACAACATTATATAGATAATTAAAAGCCTTTAATTAATTAATACTTTTTATTAATAAATGAATAAGATTGTTACAAAGTATATGCTTTATCATCAAACATGATTGGCTTGTGTGCATACTACTTTCAAAAGCTTCCTTAACTCAAAAGAAATACGCTCAATATTATAGAAGAATTCTCTAATTCCGGTGTGATTTTCATTTCTAAACTAAGCATCCTATTTATAAGAGAATGACATGATACTATTTAGGAATAATCACGGACGCACAGTAAAAAAATATTCGAACGCAATTCATCAGCATTTGAAACCATCAACCAATAAGGGAGTGCCCTCCCATGAAGGTAACTAGACTTTGGGAGTTTTGGATCAATTAGAGAGCGCCCTTATTAACAAGTTAGTGAATAGTAGCTGAATTAATTGAAAAGTTGGATAAAAATCTTATATCCCACCAATCAGAAAATTACCTTCTTTGAAGGTAATTGGCTATACGTAAAAATTATGTAACCTTTAAAAAAAACTAAATGAACAAACACCAATTTAAAAGGATAATTGAACAAACATCTTCCACTCATCAATTATTATTCTTATCTTTAATCAACACGAACTTTATTGATCATTAATATTATAACTCACAATATTAACAACCAGATCATTCCTAGGAAAGATGGGGCTTTCCGATAAGGACGTCTCCTTATTAGCGTGCAATTAGGTCCAAACCCCTTTTCTCGACAAAAATTTCTAGACATCGTCAATAATGTAAAGAATAATATGAATAACTTTGTCGACTTAATTATTGATTTAATAATATAAAATATTGTGACAATAATTGAATCAATAATGTGAGATACTATGTAGCAATTACTGTGATAATAATTGAATAAAACTGAGTGACTTCTCATGTAAGCATCAATAATCAGAGATATTGTACAATACCGTATGCTACTATGCAATCATGCGTATTACTATACTTTTATCACCAGATATTTCAACAGTTAATGGTAATACTTTTGCCGTTATTTTTATAAAAAGTTATTTATGTTGTTTTCTAACTGTGACAGTAATTTCGTTGTGGGGTCCACCAATGATTGTGCTGTCGTACGAATATTCCCTGACAAATTGAATATTTTATAACAACTTTTCTTTCTGTGCAAAATTTATAAATATTACCCACAACTATAACATTATATCAAATCCACACCTTATTATTCAAAAAGATATTTCGAGAAAATTAATCTTTATTCATAAAAGCTGGGGTCTTACAAATATTCTTTTTGTAAACACTTTTATACATATATATTATATCAAGTTTTAACCGGTGAAAACTGAGTTTTCAAGCTTCAAAAGCATCTTAAAGCCCTCCTCACTACACACTGTAAGATCCTTTCAAATATGAAGCGTATATATATTTAATATATATATATGTCAATTGTTTACTGTGATTAAATATCCATTTCAACTGTTCATTCAATGTAAAGCTGTAATATTTAAAATTTGTGGACTAGATTTATCTAAATCTAGCCATATCTAACTTTTAACGTGTTTAAAAGTTGTAAAACTGGAACCGTTGAACTAGAATAGCTAAGATTTATTTAAATATAGTTTTCTTTCTAAGTTTTGTAAATATTAAGCGACTGCGCCACCCTAGATTTGTATCTAGAGGAAACGGGAAGCTTGGCTACACGCATGTAAGGATTTAGCTACTGAATCTTTTGTTTGGCAATGTCTAGATTCTATTGTATAGTTTATTTCAATATTTGTTGTGCAAGCTTCTCAATGATATCACGTGAGCCTAGGAATCATGGGATCTATGACTAAATACATGGATCTAGATCTGATTCCCATGATGCACATATGTGTGTTATATAGATAGCTTGCAATCCTTTATAAATGTAAATGAGGGGACCTTAAAACGGTGATTGAGATTTAAGGCCTCAAAATAATAAAAACATTGCTACGCGAGCATAATAGTTTAAAATTTTCATTTAAAAACCTCACCTTTAAATTTTTTGCTAAAAAATGATTTTATGAATAAAATCCTTTGTATATATGAGTAAAAGAGGCATATCACTACTTTCAAACAAAGCACTTAGGCCCAATTAAATACACACACACACACACACACACTTCAAATAATTAGGAAATTGAAAAAACGTGGTAACCGTGTTTTCACGGAAGTCCGGGGGTGCCTAACACTTCCCCCCCCCCCCCCCGGCTTAAGCAAGCCTCCAAACTGTATGAATCTCGGTTTCCAAGGCCTATTAAACAGAGTCCAATAATTGGGCCTTTTTGCAAAACTTTTCATATCTCGGTTGAGTTGGTGTACCATTTCACTCCTACCAACTGGCGGCTCTGTAAAATCAATATTTTCAAAACATTGACATTTTGTGTTAGATACTTTTGTTAATTTCACCCTTTCTACAAGATTCGAACCACGTAGAAAACATAAGGGGTAAGAAATATTTAAAAGAGGAATTTTAGAGAAATTTTTCTCGACGTTGTCATGTGGAGACTCTGTTGGGGACAGTAGAGGGCTTAAGCCATTCTTTCAAACTTTTCGAATTCCCTTTTTTTATCTGCTTGTGTGTGGATGTTGTCTTTACATTGAATGAATATAAATAAATGTTTTACTTCTTTATATTAGTGCCTCGCACAATGTCATCATTACATACGGTAAGACGTGTTATATAAGAATGTATGTTGTGTGATTCCTCCTCCAGGAGGCAAACTCGTCGATGTTTGATTACTGGACTCAAAGGAGACTAATCCTGCGAGGCTCAAGAAAGGAACCACTCAGATCCGCTCAAATTGAAAGATCGGATGAACTTCCCATCTAGTAAATTGCAATGATCTAGGGAACTTCATGCCAAAAAAGCTGCGAGAGTAGCCTAAGATAGGCCAACCTCTGATAAACCAAATGCAAAGGGGAATCTATTCATGCCTTTCCCTTTCAATTCCATGTAAATTTCATTTCAATGTAAATTACGATTCCGTATAAATGTAACAAAAAAGAAAGAAATAAAAAATATGAATATAATTTCCATTCCCTGTCAATGTTATTATTGTATAGATGTTAAATCTTGTCATGTTATCTTGTCAGCAAAATAACTAACAACTATTTTGCAAGAAAATATTAAAAAAAACTCAAAAAATGACATATTGCATAGCATGCATCCTATGAACACGAGACATGCTTGGAGGTAACGCGAGTCAATAGGCCACATTTCCTACTCGGTCAAGAATCAGAAATGGACCAATAAATCATGGATTGAGCTTTCCTCTCTTCCCGAATCTTGTAACTCCCTTCCATAGAGCAATACGTAACAGTACATGATCCCCAATACCAAATTCCATGTCCTTTTGATGAAGATCCGCATAAATCTTTTGTCGATCCTGTAATGTTTGTATACATTGTTGAATCGTTTGGATCTTTTCCGTAGTCATACGTACCAACTCTGGTCCCAACAATGTTGTTTCACCAACCTCATCCCAACATACTGGAGAGCGACACTTTCGTCCATACAAGGCTTCAAATGGAGCCATACCTATACTTGCCTGATAATTGTTGTTGTAGGAGAATTCCACCAATGGTAAATACTTATCCCAACTCCCTTTGAAGTCTAGGACACGGAGTCTTAATAAATCTTTAAGGGTTTGAATAGTCCTTTTCGATTGTCCGTCCGTTTGAGGATGATATGCTGAACTGAATCATAAATCCATCCCCATAGCTTTCTGCAAGCTAACCCAAAATCGTGAAGTGAATCTTGGGTCACGATCCGAAACTATGGATACTGGCATGCCATGCAATCTCACAATCTCATTTATGTATATAATATCAAGACATTCAAGGGAATAAGTCTCACGTATAGGCAAGAAATGAGAAGACTTAGTTAATCTATCAACAATAACCCAAATCGCATCTATGCCTTGAGAAACCTTAGGAAGACCTGTAATGAAATCCATGGTAATGTGTTCCGACTTCCATTTTAGAATCTCAAGTGGTTGCAATGGACCCTTTGGCACTTGATTCTCCGCCTTTACACGTTGACAGGTTAAACACCTCGAGATAAACTCCGCGATCTCTCTCTTCATATTGTTCCACCAAAATGTATGTCAAAGATCATGATACATTTTGGTACTCCCAAGATGGATTACAAATGGTGTGTTGTGTGCCTCCATCGTGATTCTATGCTTCAAGTCAGAATCGTTAGGAACGTAAAGTCTGGAGTTGACTCGAAGTATTCCTTCTTCATCGATTCCTACTTCTGTAATAGCACCTTCTTGCACTTTCTTCTTAATACGCATCAGCCCCAGGTCCGTAGCTTTAGCAGCTTTAACTTTATCGATTAAAGTCGGTTCTACTCGTATATTTGCCATCATCATGTGGGTCCCTAGAGTTTTTAAATCTATCTCTATCCTTTGTAAGTCGTACAAAATGGGTCTTTGTGTTAACAACATCGCACTCGTACCCGCATACGATCTTCTACCCGCTACAACATTTGCTTTTTCAGGATGATATTGAATGTTATGGTCGTAATCTTTCAACAACTCGAGCCAACGTCGTTGCCGCATGTTGAGTTCCTTTTGGGTGAAGAAATATTTGAGGCTTTTATGATCCGTATAAATCTCCACTTTCTCCCCATACAGGTAATGTCTCCAAATTTTCAAGGCAAAAACAACTGCTGCCAACTCCAGATCATGAGTAGGATAATTCCTCTCATATTCTTTGAGTTGTCGCGAAGCATAGGCTATGAATTTCCCATGTTGCATGAGAACACATCCTAACCCTTTGCCTGAAGCATCGCTGTAGATAACAAATTCATCTGAACCAGATGGTATTGTCAGAACAGGTGCCGAAATGAGTCTTCTCTTGAGCTCTTGGAAACTCTTCTCGCATTCCTCGCTCCATACGAATTTTGTATCTTTCCGAGTCTGCTTAGTTAACGGAGTAGCGATTTGAGAAAATCCTTCCATGAATCTCCGTTAATAACCATCTAAGCCTAGAAAGCTACGCAATTCGGTCACCGACTTTGGTTGCTCCCAACTTTGTATTGCTTCAATCTTCGTCGGGTCAACAGATACTCCATGTTTTCACACCACGTGCCCAAGGAATGCTACTTCCTTAAGCCAGAACTCGTATTTCTTCAGCTTGGCATATAGCTTGTTGTCACGAAGTCTTTGAAGTACCAGCTTCAAATGGTGCTCATGATCTTCACAGCTTTTGGAATAGATTAGGATGTCATCAATAAAGACAACAACGAACTGATCCAAATATTCCTTGAATACATGGTTCATTATATCTATGAAAGCAGCAGGAGCATAAGTCAATCTAAAAGACATGACTAAGAATTCATAATGCTCATACCAAGTTCTGAAGGCAGTCTTTGGAATATCCTCAGTTTTAATCTTTAGCTGATGATATCCAGAATGAAGATCGTTCTTTGAAAAGAATTGTGCTCCTAGCAACTGGTTAAACAGGTCATCAATGCGAGGTAGTGGATACCTATTCTTGATGGTGACAAAGTTTAATTCTCGGTAGTCAATACAAATTTGCATACTCCCATTTTTCTTCTTTACAAATAAAATAGGAGCACCCCAAGGAGATGTACTAGGATGAATGAAACCGATGTCTAACAATTCCTGTAGTTGGACTTTTAACTCCTGAAGTTCAATAGGAGCCATTCGATATGGGGTTTTAGAAACGGACTTTGTACCCGGTTCAAGATCAATAAAGAATTCAACTTCACGCTCTGGGGGTAGACCAGGAAGTTCTTCAGGAAATACGTCAGGAAATTCATTAACAACAGGAATATTATTCAAATCTGACATGTTTTTGTTCAAGTCCATAATATGGGCTAAGAAAGCTTGACATCCATTTTTCAATAAACGAATAGCTTTATGGCTTGATATGACCGTGACTAATTTTAGTGGTTTAGTTGCTTGAATTCGTATAATAGGTTGCTTAGGAATATGAAAACTAACAACCTTACAAAAATAATCAATTTTGGTATGATGAGTGGTTAACCAATAAATCCCTAAAATCACATCAAATGCAAGTATCTTTAAAGAGATAAGATCAATAGGTAATGTGATTGTGCCAACTTGGATCAACCAAGATTTATAAACTGTAGATGTAACAAAGGTTTCACCCAACGGAGTTTCAACAGATAAGTTAAAGTCCAATTTCTCCGGAGTCAAGTTTAAACATTGAGCGCAAGCAGGAGAGATAAAAGAATGGGTAGAACAGGTATCTAGTAAGGTATAAACTTCGCAAGAGTTCAAGATTAGCTTACCCGTGATCACCTCATTCAGGTTTCTCGCGTTTTGGCCAGTCACGATAAACGCCCTTCCTTGAACCACCGACTTTGTTTTGTTGGTGTTGGTGTTGCTGCTGATATCTTCCAGTTATTGTTGAATCTCATCTTTTTGAAATTTCCACTTGACTCACCTCTCCTATTATCATGGCCACGATTACCACCCGAGTGGTTACCACTTTTGTCTCAGATTCTTCCTCCTCACCGTTTATCATCATTCGCTCGATGATCGTTGTCACCGTATAACCCTAGTTGTGGTCCCTCAATACTCAACATACTCATTATCACGCCTAATAATTGATCCTCTGCTTTACAATATCTCGAATATAAAGAAAATTTATGAGAGATAAGATATTAAATCGAATCTCGGATTTTAGACCTTAGAAATATCTCGTCAAAGTCGTATAGTGTCGTGATACGTGAATAGTGTCGTATTTAAATACGTTTGAAATAGTAACCCCGACACAAAACGGTGGAAATTCCATAATAAAATTCATAACAATATCTCAAAGATAATGATATTGAAGAAAATAATATCATTTAAGAAGAAAATAACATCCTTACCTCAAAGAAATACTCAAGATTTTGGATTGAAAGGTCTGATGTGATGTCAATGAAACTTGTAATTGAATAGCAACTCTCAAAGTATTTAAATACTCACAAAAATTTGCTCAATTCAATAATAGAGAGAAAGAGCTTATGTTTCTCCTTACGGTGTGATTTTCAATTCTAACCTAAGCTACCTATTTATAGGAAAAATGCTAGCATAATGCCGCGGCCAATTCGCCAATTCTGATAGCCCAAATCCACCCACCACATTCTAAAAAACCTCGGGTTTGGTACTCAGAAATTTCCACCAATTCATCATCATCATAAGCATTCTATAAACTAAAGCGGAATAATAAACAAACATTGTTCATTATAAACAAGTCTTATACAATATCCCAATTAATCTATTAACCTTAACTTATACATACCTTAATTAAGTTACATAAAGTAACACAAAAGGTTTACATCATCGTTAAACATATTATATTCTAGTACTTAAACATTTATATTATTT
Organism: Panax ginseng; assembly: GCA_020205605.1. Taxonomy (NCBI): domain Eukaryota; kingdom Viridiplantae; phylum Streptophyta; class Magnoliopsida; order Apiales; family Araliaceae; genus Panax; species Panax ginseng. Next base: position 47,186,242 of record CM035137.1, read on the forward strand.
ATTCTTGGACCTTTCCCTTGCCTTTGTCCTTCTTAATAAACTTGAACTCTACAATATCCCAAGGTCTATTAACCTTAACTTAACATACCTTAATTAAGTTACAAATAATTGTCATGATATAGCAAAGGTAAGCAACTAATTTGTCTTAGCAAGTTTAAATACAAGGAAGATATATCATGATTAACAGGAAATTTATCTTTCAATGTTCGGTGATAGAGGTTAATTGTGATAGAACATAAGTTAAGTCTCGATAACCTGAATATTCGAATAATTGAATAACATATGTTGAGTGGTTCTAATGACCCATGAACAAATGCTAAGGTTATCGATTACTTAAACCGGTCCTTTTAATAAGTTTGGTAATCGAGGGATCGACCTTTCATACCCTGTATTATGCATAAACACTTACAAAGATCTGAGCAATAATTGTTTTTCAATCATGCTTTAATCAAATTGTTCTTTTCTCGGTCTTGAGTCCTTACCAAGTCAATTGGTAAAAACGACTTTTAACAACACATTTGATTTAACAAATTTAAACATACTTGATCTAGGATACAATGAGCATAGATCCATTTCTTAAGCAGTTTATGAATAAAGAACTTTAACAAATTCATAGTTCAATAATAATAGAACATGAATTTAATTGCACCAAGTCTTGATATCAATAATTATTATAGATGTGAATAACCAACAATAATTATTCACTAACATGCTTTTGAAAATAATAACTCAAGTTTGAGTTAGAGAACTTGCTTTGATCGATGAGCTCTGATTAACTAGCTTTAATTAAAACTCTTTGAGCGACCTAGCATTAACAATGGTGATCTATTAATTAATCTTATATAATTGTATGTATATACGCTTTACTTGTCTATTATCTAGCAAATAATTTAATCACGAGGTACACTTCATATAATATACTATCATTAGCTCATAAGATATTTAATAAATCTTAGATCAATGATTTAATTAATTTACAATATTTTTCTTAAGTAATAAATACTTATTATCTCCTTAAACAATTTCTAATAATTGTTTAATTAATGAATTAATTAAATTCTCTTCATTTATTAACTCTATCTCTTTATTTAATTTACTATTTAATATTAATTAAATAGTAATTAATTAATTATCTTTAGTTATTATTTAATGATAAATGATAGCTAATTACATCTACTTATTATTTATTTAAATAATAAATAATTAAATTATTAATATTTTTTTTATTATTAATTTATTTACTTACTTCACTAATCTTTAATTATTCATTACTATAATTAAATGAATAATTAATTAACAATTCTCCTTATTTATTATTTAGTAAATAATAATTAATTATTTAATTATTCTTAATTCACTTCAAAAATCTTTAATTATTCCTTTTATTACTCTAAGAATAATTAATTATCATTTTGATTCATTATTTATTATTAATTAAATAATAAATAATAATTTATAAATTTTATATTAATGTAATTAAGTAATTATATTATGGTAACATAACCTTACTTAAATATTCTTTAATCATTATTTAATATTAATTAAATAATAATTAATCAATAGTTTAACTCTATTTATTATTTAATTTGAATTAAATAATCAATAGTTAGTTTATTACCACTAACTCTACTTAATTATCACTTAATTAATAATTAAGTATTTAATTACACATATATTATAAGTAATTAGCTTAATAATCATTTAGTGGTACTAATAATTATTAATTAGTAAGTTTTAAATGATTTAAATGGGTTTAAATTATTAATTACTCAATAATTACTTAACTGTCCAGAAATATTTGGAATTAAATATTTTAATATTCTTCACAATTTTAGAAAATTTTTGGTCCCGGACCCACCACCAGAACCGGCAGGAAAATTGGTGAACCGGTCGCCGGAAAGTTTGTCCGGTTCGCCGGAAAACTGAACCGGCAGTTAAAAATATATTTTTTGCTATTTTTTTCCAGATTTGGGGTCCTTTACTAAAACATTCATAAAATGAAATCTACAACTCCGATTTAGGTCCAGTCGGTCTCGTTGGATTCGTATCTTCCTGAACTACAATTTTCATTTATCAAACATCAAATTTGGACATGTTTCAGTTACCGAAAATGGCCAGAAACCGGACTGTTCTGCACAGTTTTTCACCAGTGAGGTGTTCTTAGAAAAAAATCATATCTTGCTCATTTTAAAACATTTTTGCATGCTACAAAAGTGATTTTGTCCTTAACTTACATATCTAGCATAACAAGAAAGAAAATCACAAAAACTATTAGTATGTTTCAAAATAAAAAAAATCCTCACGGTGAAATTTTCGGTAAAACTCATTTTCATGCATTTTACTAAACTTTTCAACACAAACATATATCAATACACAAGTTAAATACATTAAACTCTATATCCATCATTCTATCATGCTTCTAGCCATTTAAAGCATTAACTCCATGTATCTAACATAAAATACACTAAACATGCAAGATTAGGGTTTTTTCTTAATTATTTGAACCTAGTTTATTTTCTTTCCTCTTGGATCAACTTTTAAACATCAAAAGTGTAAGATCCAAACATGTTACACTAAAAAGAAATAAATCAAGAGTTTTGAATTTCATGAACATAGGTTCTTTATTTTTATAAAATCAACAAAATACAAGAAATTAAAACTTGTGATTCAATATATATATATATATATATATATATATATATATATATATATATATATATATATTTATTATTATTATTATTTATTTTTTTTTTACCTTGATCTTGAAGCTACTCTTCTTGTTTTGCCAAAGTATGTGATGAATTTGGGTGGCATCAAGAAATTTCTTCCTCCTCTCCTTCAAGCTTCCCAAGTTAGCTCTCTCTATTTCTTTCTCTTTCTCTTTTTTTTTTCTTTGCTAAATGAATTGGAAAGTTTCCTTATAAAAATTGTGGGGGTATATATAGGCAATTCATACATATAGATATAACTTGTATATATCAATTGATCATCCAATAACTTGCTTGCCATGTATGGAAATTTTAATTACCCTAAAAAGGCTAGGCTAAAATTAGGTGGTTTGGTGACCAACTTTTGACTATCTAAAATGTTAGCTAAATTAAATGAATCTTGTGCTCACTTGCCCCTTGAATGGCCGGATATCTCTACCAATTTGGCCAATTTTATTAGTTGTTTTATTTGTTTAATAACCATCTAGAAGATCCATACAAATTGGATCATCACTTGGGCCAATTGTTTTATTGTTTGGGCTCTCAAATTAAATTGCTTGGCTATGAAAAAAAAATAGCATGATCCAATAGATAAATTTTATTATATCCTAATCATTTAATTAGGATTTTCATTCCACTCATTTTGAAATTTAAATAATTATTTGTGTACATTCAATTTTATAACCTAACTAAACTTACTTTAATTAGGTTTAAATTGAATAATAAATTGAGATACTCAAATCAATCTCTTAGGTGAGTATAATATTAAATACTATTATTCTACAATACCATAACTCTTGGGTTATTTACTTACATACCTAATGTATAATTAGGTTATGCAACTTTTTCGATTAATACTCTTTATATCAATCATACACACATATATATTATTTTAACCTAAACATCTTCCACATAAATAATAACATATTCATTCCTATATGTCACAAAGTTTTCAATATCATTAATATTTAATTAATATATTTAATTCTTTGCATGACTTAAAATTCTTAGTTATTACACTCTCCCCTCCTTATAAGAATTCCGTCCCCGAATTTTCACATAAGGTTACTCAAAAAATTTGGATAATTTATCCTCATTTTTCCTCGAGTTCCCACGTAGCTTCTTCAACATTGTGGTTCCTCCAAAGAACTTTAACCGAGCGAATAACCTTATTCCTTAGTTTTTGCTCTTTCTTATCTAATATTTTTACAGGAATTTCCTCATATGACAAGTCCTTCTCAACTTGAATTGGCTCGTGGGATATCACATGCTTGTAGTCAGGCTTATATGGTCGCAACACTGACACATGAAATACATTGTGAATATGTTCTAGTTCGGGAGGTAGAGCTACCACCTCGTCGCCCTTCACCTATCTTTTCAATATTTCAAATGGTCCATAAATCTTGGACTCGGTTTACCTTTCTTCCCAAATCTAATCTTCCCTTTCCAAGGAGACACTTTTAAAAACACATAGCTTCCCACTTCAAAATCCATTTTCTTGCGATGAATATCTGCATACTTCTTTTGTCGATCCTGAGCTGCTACCAGTCGAGCTCTTATTACTTTGATGATCTTTACGATCTGTTGTACCAATTACAAGCCCCAACAATCTTCTTTCACCTACTTCGTCCCAACATAAGGCGTTACACTTTTCTCCCATATAGGGCTTCATACGGTGGCATACCAATGCTTGCATGATAACTATTGTTATCACCATGAACTCCACCAATGGAAGATGATCTTCCCGACTTCCTTGAAATCCATCACACGAGCTCTGAGCATGTCTTCTAATGTTTGAATCGTTCTCTCGCTTTGCCCATACATGCATGGATGATACGCGCGATACTCAACCTTAATTGTGTCCCCATTCTTTCTTGAAGACTCCTCCAAAATTTGGCGTGAAGCGGGATCTCTATCGAACCACGATTGATCATGGCACTCCATGTCTCAAATTATCTCCTTGATATACAACTTGGCTAACGATCCAAAGTATACTTGATCTTGATCGGCAAAAGTGTCTTGACTTTGTAAAACGGTCGACAATCACCCATATAGCGTCATAACCCTTCTGTGTCGCTGGAAGTCCTACCACAAAATCCATCGTAACATGCTCCCATTTCCATTCTGGAATTTCCAACGGCTGCAATAACCCGCTAGGTCGTTGATGCTCTGCCTTGACTCTTTGACAAGTTAAGCGGTGGTGGCGCGTTCGAATGACCTCTCTCTTCATGTTTGGCCACCAATAATGTTGACGCAAACCTTGATACATCTTTGTGCTTCCTGGGTGTATTGAAAATTTCGTATTGTGCGCTTCTTGAAGAATATCTTCTCTTAACTCTGGTACTCCAGGTACCCAAATTCTTCCTTCAAATCTCAGTAATCCAGTGTCGTCGATCTTATACTTCAACGCTTAGCCTTGAAATGAATCTCTTCTTTATATTACCACATTCTTCATCATTCCTTGTGATTCTCTTATCTTATCTATTAAAGTCGAAATTGCTTCCATTTCTATCACTTTATCCTAATCAGGTCGGATTTTTCACCTCCAACTCCATTTCTCCATTTCTCGTACTAATTCTTCCTAGTACATCAATCAAATAACTTTTCTATGCTTTTCACCTTAAAGCATCTGCTACTACATTAGCCTTCCCGGGATGATATAAAATATCACAATCATAGTCCTTTATTAATTCTAACCATCTTCTCTTTTTAATTCCTTTTGTGTAAAGATATACTTCAAACTTTTGTGGTGCATGTATATCTCACACTTTTCTCCGTAAAGATAATGTCTCCAAATCTTAAGGGCAAAAACTACATGACCCAATTCAAGGTCATGGGTAGGGTATCCTTTTCATAGTCCTTTAAGCGTAAGTGATGCGTCTTGTGATGACTTTTCCATTCTGCATTAACACACAACCCAGGTCCTTGTGTGACGCATCACTATACATCAGTAAAAGCTGCTGTACTATACTGTAAAGATAACACAGTGCTTCACTTAATCTTTTCTTCAATTCACGAAAACTCTGTTCACATTTCTCTGTCCACACACATACTTAATATCTTCCTCGTCAAATTAGTTAATGGCGTCGCTATCTTGAAAATCTTGAATAAACCTTCGGTAATATCCTGCCAATCCCAAAAACTTGATCTCAGCCGGTGTCTTGGGTTGTCCCCAATTTTCATTTTACTTCTACTTTTACGGGATCAACAGAAATTCCCTCATTATCGATGACATGTCCTAAAAATTGAACTCTCTTCACCCAAAACTCACACTTTGAAAATTTTGCATATAACTTCTCTTTTCTTAAGGTTTCCAATACAATTCGCGAGATGTTCGACATGCTCCTCTTGATCTTTGAATACACCAAAATGTCATCAATGAACACTACCACAAATTTATCTAAATACGGTTTAAATACTCTATTCATCAAGTCCATAAAAGCGGTGGCGCGTTAAATGGATCAAACGACATCACTAAGAACTCATAATGGCCGTAACGAGTTCTAAATCTTGTCTTTGGAACATCCTCTGTCTAACTTTCAACCTGGTGGTAACCGGTCCTTAAATCAATCTTTGAAAAACATCTACGCTCCTTTAAGTTGATCAAACGGATCGTCTATTCTTGGTAACGGATATTTATTCTTGATTGTCACCTTATTTAACTCTCTATAATCCATACATAACCTCGGTGAACCATCTTTCTTCTTTACAAAACAACACGGTGCTCCCCATGGAGATATACACTAGGTTGGATGTATTTCTTATCCAACAACTCTTGTAGTTGGATCATCAACTCTTTCATTTCTCTAGAGCCATTCTATACGGTGCTTTTCGATATCGGCATTGTCATCCCCGTACTAAATCAATCACAAACTCTATTTCTCTGTCTGGGAGGAAGTCACGGAAGTTCTTACGGAAAGACATCCCCAAACTCATTAACTATAGGTATCACGCCTATGTCGAATTCATAACCCGTGTATCCACTACATGAGCCAAATAACCTTCACATCCTTTTTGTAACATTCTCTCACGCTGCATCATCGTCGAATAAACTTGATTGCCTTGACGATTTGCTACCATAAAATATAACTTTAGACTTCTCTGGTGTCTTAAGTCGTATGCTCTTTTTTACGGCAATCTATAAGCGCCTCATGGTTAAACAACCAATCCATTCCTAAAATAACATCAAATTCTCTAAAGCGTATCGGAATCAAATTCACGCTTAACTTATGTCCCTTATTTCAACACTACGGTTGTTATGAACAAACTCTACAGGATCACTTCTTTGTTTGCAACTTCTATATTCATTGGATTCTTTAACTTTTCACATGGTAAGTTTAATCTTTTAGCAAATTCATCGAGACCAAATGAGCAGGTAGCTCCGAATCAAATAATACATATGCATTTATATTATTGATTGGAATAATACGACACCACCTCCTTTGAAACAAGCTGCGTCTTCTTACGCGATCATGTTAAATGTTAAATGTTTGTCGGCTTGCTCTGCTGTGTTGGCCCTCCAATAGTTAACTTTGTTGAACTGCTCTTATTTCCACTTCCTCCATCTATATTTTTCTTCAATGGACAATCCTTGAATCGATGCCCCGTTCCTCCACAAGAAAAACAACCACCCTTCTTCGGCTTAGGACAATTTGGTGAAATATGTCCTTCTTGACCCTGATTATAACATATATTCTTCCCCTTCATACACTCTCCAAAATGATTCTTTCCACACTTTGAACACGCTGGCTTCTTCTGCTGAGTATTTCCTTGTTGCGTTCCTGATTCATTGCCACCATTGTTCCACTTACGTTTCTTCCTGTTACTTCTGCCTCCACTGCTGGCACCCTGATTTCCACCTTCGATCTTCTTCTTATTCTTCTCTCGATTGAATCTAGAAATTGCCTCACTACTACCTACGCAATGAGGGCTTTTTCTAACAATCTTTGAGAATGTAGCAATTTGTAACATCTTTGCAACTTTGCTATGAATCCATGGCTTGACCCATTTTCAAACCTCTGGCGCCTTCGTAGTTACAGTATCCACACGATGAGGTGCGAATCTAGCTAGTTCATTGAATTTTCTTTGCATATTAAATCGACATGTTTTCTTGTTTTAATTCAAGAAATCGCACTTCCATTAAAAGCTTGCATGGCCTCTGAGAAATAACTTTCTAAAACAACTCCTTAAACTTTGGTCCAGATTACTACCTCTCGTTCGAATCTAGCTTGGTTCGTCTCCCACCAATAATTAGTCTTGCACCTTTCATCAAATAGGTAGCAAAAGCCGTCTTTTTTAACTTCACTACCCTAGCAATGATAAAGGCCTTTTCTATCTCCTTCACCCATGTACGAGTTTGCTATGGGTCCGTAGTTCATTGAATTACGGTGGTCCTACAACTTTAAAATCTTTAAAATTTGCCAATCTATTACTCCTTGCTCCCTTCTTTGCGGTGTGCGGGTTAACATAAATTGAGCTATCATATCGTGAGGTTACGCATTGGGTCCTCTTGATTACTTTCATTGTTCACGAACGTTCCTCCCTCCTGATTCGATTTTGTCGCGTCTTGGCGGCATTCTCTCGATTAAACAAAACCTTAATTTATTACGTCAAGTTTTCATTACAAGATATATCTTCTAAACTATCAATTACATAATCATAATGTTGTATTAATGAATTCAACCTCTTTGAAATAATTGACTCACCGAGTTAACACATTTAGCTTCTTGAATAACACATTAAAACTTCTTGACTTATCATCATATTCAATATCTTGATTTATCAAATCATCCGATGAGATAACTTTGTCATTTTAATTCATAATACTTTTCTATTTGATCAAACAAGTAATTATAATCTTGCATCTATATTAATATACCAAATTTTAACGTCATATACTTACATACTTGGCATATTTCTATAAATACTAACTATCCCATTTTAAACATCAAAAGATGGGATCTAACAAAAGACACACTCCCTACACACCAAATATGGGGATAGATCAAATCTATCTACTACCTCGAGCGATGCGAGGTTTACATCAAGCATAAAACCCTAATAAACAAAAAGGGTTATCTTTGCTATATACTGATAAAAACTATAAAACTATCACTGCTCCTCAGAAGAGGCTGCTGCGTCTTCGTGATCTTGATCTGGTGAAAAAAATCCACCCATAAGTCGACGTCTGATCGATCGACTCGACTCACCGGTCTCATATGATCTCCTTCCTCCTACTTGGGGACTAGCATATGCTGCATCTAATGCTCGTCCCAAAGACTTCACCCTAACTCTTTGGCCTCGCTTCCACCTCCATTGATCCACTCTTCTTCTTTGCTTTGACCCAGGCATCCTCAAATTGGATCCTGTCAGCTATCTCCAAGTCTAGCCTCAAGTGCAGTGCCTAATGCTCGATAGTCAATATTGCAAATTTATTCTTCTCCTGCTCTAGTCTGACTTTCATCACTTCTAGCTCGTGATGAGTCTGGTATGCTAATTCTTTATACTGCGTCTCCATAAACTGATGTGTCGCATTTTCTTCCTCCAATTGGGAAATTTTGTTTCCCAAGGCTACATTCTTCTCAACCAAATCCATCATCAAAATCTCATCATGGTCTTCACTCTCGATATGCTCCTCAATAGGATTCCCCTGCTCCTGCTCCACAGTATGGCTATCTTGCTTCTCCTCGGACATCCACGACACCACCAACAATAAATAGCATCGATCTACTGATAAAATATATTCATTGATATAATGAAAAGATATTTTATTAAGTACAATCTATACTAGATGAATCTCCATAATGCATCTCTAGCATATATACTCTATCTGAGTTTTCTCCTAAGGTTATAACCTAGGTTTCACATCCTAATGTTTATAACCTACGGCTTTGATACCAACTCCAGCGTGGCCCCCCAAATCAAGGGTTCTCAAACCTCGGGTTTGGTACTCACATTCATCATCATCATAAGCATTCTATAAACTAAAGCGGAATAATAAACAAACATTGTTCATTATAAACAAGTCTTATACAATATCCCAAGGTCTATTAACCTTAACTTATACATACCTTAATTAAGTTACATAAAGTAACACAAAAAGGTTTACATCATCGTTAAACATATTATATTCTAGTACTTAAACATTTATATTATTTATTTTGGACCTTTCCTTGCCTTTGTCCTTCTTACTTGAACTCTCTAAAAGCTTAAGCGAAATAATTGTCATGATATAGCAAAGGTAAGCAACTAATTTGCTTAGCAAGTTTAAATACAAGGAAGATATATCATGATTAACAAGAAATTTATCTTTCAATGTTAAATGATAGAGGTTAATTGTGATAGAACATAAGTTAAGTCTCGATAATGAATATTGAATAATTGAATAACATATGTTGAGTGGTTCTAATGACCATGAACAAATGCTAAGGTTATCGATTACTTAAAGCTGTCCTTTTAATAAGTTTGGTAATCAAGGGATCGACCTTTCATACGGTGTATTATGCATAAACACTTACTGATCTGACGATAATTGTTTTTCAATCATGCTTTAATCAAATTGTTCTTTTCTCGATCTTGAGTCCTTACCAAGTCATTTGGTAAAACGACTTTTAACAACACATTTGATTTAACAAATTTAAACATACTTGATCTAGGCGATCTGATGAGCATAGATCCATTTCTTAAACAGTTTATGAATAAAGAACTTTAACAAATTCATAGTTCAATAATAATAGAACATGAATTTAATTGCACCAATCTTGATATCGATAATTATTATAGATGTGAATAACCAACAATAATTATTCACTAACATGCTTTGAAAATAATAACTCAAGTTTGAGTTAGAGAACTTGCTGATCGATGAGCTACATTCTAACTAGCTTTAATTAAAACTCTTTGAACGACCTAGCATTAACAATGGTGATCTATTAATTAGTCTTGCATATAATTGTATGTATATACTTTACTTGTCTTATTATCTAGCAAATAATTTAATCACGAGGTACACTTCATATAATATACTATCATTAGCTCATAAGATATTTAATAAATCTTAGATCAATGATTTAATTAATTTACAATATTTTTCTTAAGTAATAAATACTTATTATCTCCTTAAACAATTTCTAATAATTGTTTAATTAATGAATTAATTAAATTCTCTTCATTTATTAACTCTATCTTTATTTAATTTACTATTTAATATTAATTAAATAGTAATTAATTAATTATCTTTAGTTATTATTTAATGATAAATGATAGCTAATTACATCTACTTATTATTTATTTAAATAATAAATAATTAAATTATTAATATTTTTTTTATTATTAATTTATTTACTTACTTCACTAATCTTTAATTATTCATTACTATAATTAAATGAATAATTAATTAACAATTCTCCTTATTTATTATTTAGTAAATAATAATTAATTATTTAATTATTCTTAATTCACTTCAAAAATCTTTAATTATTCCTTTTTTATTACTACTAAGAATAATTAATTATCATCGATTCATTATTTATTATTAATTAAATAATAAATAATAATTTATAAATTTTATATTAATGTAATTAAGTAATTATATTATGGTAACATAACCTTACTTAAATATTCTTTAATCATTATTTAATATTAATTAAATAATAATTAATCAATAGTTTAACTCTATTTATTATTTAATTTGAATTAAATAATCAATAGTTAGTTTATTACCACTAACTCTACTTAATTATCACTTAATTAATAATTAAGTATTTAATTACACATATATTATAAGTAATTAGCTTAATAATCATTTAGTGGTACTAATAATTATTAATTAGTAAGTTTTAAATGATTTAAATGGGTTTAAATTATTAATTACTCAATAATTACTTAACTGTCCAGAAAAATTTGGAATTAAATATTTTAATATTCTTCACAATTTTAGAAAAATTTTGGTCCCGGACCCACCACCAGAACCGGCCGGAAAATTGGTGAACCGGTCGCCGGAAAGTTTGTCCGGTTCGCCGGAAAACTGAACCGGCAGTTAAAAATATATTTTTTTTCTATTTTTTTCCAGATTTGGGGTCCTTTACTAAAACATTCATAAAATGAAATCTACAACTCCGATTTAGGTCCAGTCGGTCTCGTTGGATTCGTATCTTCCTGAACTACAATTTTCATTTATCAAACATCAAATTTGGACATGTTTCAGTTACCGAAAATGGCCAGAAACCGGACTGTTCTGCACAGTTTTTCACCAGTGAGGTGTTCTTAGAAAAAAAATCATATCTTGCTCATTTTAAAACATTTTTGCATGCTACAAAAGTGATTTTGTCCTTAACTTACATATCTAGCATAAAAGAAAGAAAATCACAAAAACTATTAGTATGTTTCAAAATAAAAAAATCCTCACGGTGAAATTTTCCGGTAAAACTCATTTTCATGCATTTTACTAAACTTTTCAACACAAACATATATCAATACACAAGTTAAATACATTAAACTCTATATCCATCATTCTATCATGCTTCTAGCCATTTAAAGCATTAACTCCATGTATCTAACATAAAATACACTAAACATGCAAGATTAGGGTTTTTTTCTTAATTATTTGAACCTAGTTTATTTTCTTTCCTCTTGGATCAACTTTTAAACATCAAAAGTGTAAGATCCAAACATGTTACACTAAAAGAAATAAATCAAGAGTTTTGAATTTCATGAACATAGGTTCTTTATTTTTATAAAATCAACAAAATACAAGAAATTAAAACTTGTGATTCAATATATATATATATATATATATATATATATATATATATATATATATATTATTATTATTATTATTATTTATTTATTTTTTTACCTTGATCTTGAAGCTACTCTTCTTGTTTTGCCAAAGTATGTGATGAATTTGGGTGGCATCAAGAAATTTCTTCCTCCTCTCCTTCAAGCTTCCCAAGTTAGCTCTCTCTATTTCTTTCTCTTTCTCTTTTTTTTCTGCTAAATGAATTGGAAAGTTTCCTTATAAAAATTGTGGGGGTATATATAGGCAATTCATACATATAGATATAACTTGTATATATCAATTGATCATCCAATAACTTGCTTGCCATGTATGGAAATTTTAATTACCCTAAAAAGGCTAGGCTAAAATTAGGTGGTTTGGTGACCAACTTTTGACTATCTAAAATGTTAGCTAAATTAAATGAATCTTGTGCTCACTTGCCCCTTGAATGGCCGGATATCTCTACCAATTTGGCCAATTTTATTAGTTGTTTTATTTGTTTAATAACCATCTAGAAGATCCATACAAATTGGATCATCACTTGGGCCAATTGTTTTATTGTTTGGGCTCTCAAATTAAATTGCTTGGCTATGAAAAAAAATAGCATGATCCAATAGATAAATTTTATTATATCCTAATCATTTAATTAGGATTTTCATTCCACTCATTTTGAAATTTAAATAATTATTTGTGTACATTCAATTTTATAACCTAACTAAACTTACTTTAATTAGGTTTAAATTGAATAATAAATTGAGATACTCAAATCAATCTCTTAGGTGAGTATAATATTAAATACTATTATTCTACAATACCATAACTTTGGATTATTTACTTACATACCTAATGTATAATTAGGTTATGCAACTTTTAGATTAATACTCTTTATATCAATCATACACACATATATATTTATTTAACCCTAAACATCTTCCACATAAATAATAACATATTCATTCCCTATATGTCACAAAGTTTTCAATATCATTAATATTTAATTAATATATTTAATTCTTCGTGACTTAAAATTCTTAGTTATTACAAATATCGCAAAGGACAATTATTGAAACAACAATAATATAAAATATCAACGCAACAATTATTGAATCAAGAAAATAAAATATTTAAACAACCAAAAATTATAGAATCTAATTAACTATGAATACCCTATTATGCTAAAACTAAGATTCCAAACTAATTGAAAAACTCAAACTTGTACTTATCCGAGAAATTATATTAAATATTCCCGAAATAAGCAAAAAACGAATATTCCCCGAATAAAAATGAATATTTTATAACAGTTTTTGAAAATTTGCAATTATTTTTATCAAATTAACTCCTTATTATTTCAAGAAATAAATAGAGAAAATTTAATTTTATTCATAATAAGTTGGGGTCTTAAATGATAATCCAAACTAAGACTCAATGAATACGTGCAATTTTCCAAAAGTTATGATTAATTAAATCATCCCTCGACTAATTCAAATTATTACCTAATTTTTATTTATTATAGTCTAAAACTAAGAAAACTAATTGCAATTGAAATTATACAAAAAATGAATTCTCAAATGATAATTAAGACTCCAATTTTCCAAATTATGATTATTAAATCAACTATTCAATTATCCTTTTCCAAATTGTGATCAAATCAAATGACTTTTATTTAATCCAGATTAATCTTGCTATATTCTATGCAAAATAAGTGAATTAAACTCCTTTAATCCCAATTCCTTATGTGTTACATGCGGTGAAAAGATATTTCCATTCAATTCACAAACCTAATTATTCACATGCAAATAATAAGTCACATGTCATCATGCCCGATTCTAACCCTAAAATTCCTTTCCCAATTCCTTCTAGAGTAACAAGGTAATTATTGGCCAGATAATTAATCAATAAATCCAAGACATGATGAACAATTCACTTCAACATAAATAATTAGAATAAATTAAATAATCAATTCATAACCATAAAAGGTTCAATTGGAATCTTAATAAAAGAAATTAGTTCATAACGGAAATAAAAACCACTAATTATTGGCAAATCATCCTAAAAAAATTACAAATTGAAAATAAGGAGAAGAAGAAGAAACTCTGTAACCAATCCTTAATCTCCAAGTAATCCTGTGTAGCTTGTTTTTTATATCTGCTCTTCTTCCTTGCTCCCTTCTTTTATTGTGTAGAATCCCCCCCAATTCAATAAAAATAAATCAATTTATATATTTTTGTCCAATTCCAACAATCCTCCTTCAATTAGGCTTCCAATACTCATTAAATAAAGTCAACAACAAGTCAATAGGGATTTTACGCTTTTCCTCCTCGCTTCTTCTTCTGAGTCAACAGGGACTAGCGCCCAAGACCTTATTTTTTATAGTTCAGGAATAGCGCCCGCTATATTGAACGTAAACCGAATCTTGCCCCTTTTTTTTCCAGCCTAATTGCTCCCAATTGCTCCAACAATGCACCATCCTGCCACAACACACTAAAACGAGTAAAATAGTTCTAAAAACGCTTTGAACACACAACAAATTAATATTAAACATAATTAATTCATAGGTATATTACCCAATCATCAAATACCCCCAAAACTTAAATCGTTGCATGTCCTCAGGTAACAAAACACAAAACACGATTAACTAAACATCATGCAAATGCAAACTAACTAAAGGATCTTAATTCTAGCAATTCAGTAGTTAACGAATATCCATAGGCCTCAGAAAAATCACAAAAACATGCTAATACCTCATGTTCAAACAGATCAACAATATCCCAACAATCAATCAATCAAAATCTGTTATTACTGATATTGTGAGTGTGTGCTCAACAACCATGCTAACCAATGACAAGCAAAAATCTGAAAGATAATAAAGTTCCTAATAAGCGTCATACAGTTCAACTCAAGAACGCATTAAATAAACTAAATTCAACTGAAATTAAATAATCACCAAAATTCAGGATTCAACATGGAATACTCATGCTTATTTTTGCTAAACGGGGGCATTTTGCACTTTTCCCGTTTTATTGTTTTTTTTTTAACAATGACTGTGTAATGTCTCATTCCATTAGGCTAACATTGCTACCCCTTAGCGAGCTTTCGACCAACGACTCCCAGACCATAAAAGACCTTAGGGCGCTAGATTTTAAGATACCCCTTCGGGCGTACTTGCTCAAGTAACAAAGGCCCGGAAACAAGACTAGTCACCCTGTATATTTTTTTTTTATTTACATGGTTGGTGAGTGCGTTTTACGCTCCATCTCACGCTTGTGTTTATGGTGAGTGTTTCTCCTCAACCCACCACAAGACTCAAACTTTTTTTTTTTTTTTAAAGCTTATATATTCCAAATATTTTTCCCCCAAACTCGAGTTTATGCATAAATTCAGTCTTCTCTAGCTATTCAAATTGTTCTTCCATATCACTAGCAATCCTCCTTTAGAACTCTATTATCTAACCATTTAAACTATCATAGCCAACATGGTCGTTTTTTTCAAAGTGCCTTCTATAATATCGATTGTCAAATGAGATAAAGATTCAATTCATGTCAAGAAAATCATATCACTAACTCAACAATCCTTACTAGACTTGTTCATGCAATTCTATTTTCATCATTGGCCCCAAATATACACACTATCAAAAACTGGAATTAATATGCACTCCTAAATGCAATAATAAACTAACAATCACAAACCAAATCCACAAACTAATAACAAACTAATACTTAGAAATAAAAATTAACTTCCCCCAAACTAATCTAGAGCAATGTCCTCATGCGATAAATAAGGCAAAATAACACAGAAGACTTCCCTGACGAGCTTATTCCTCTGGTGGAGCATCATCGTCCTCACTCATCTCTTGATCGAAAGGGGGAAATACTGGCAGAACCGGAGCCATTGGGAAGTGGCTAAGTTGAACGCCTGAGATGGGTTTGACTGATCGATGCGTTATTCTGTAAAAATTGGTCAACTAAAAACTTGAAAATCACGCCTTGGCGCGCTCAGATAAGCACACATTCGAGACTCCATGTTGTAAAACCAAAGATACCTATCTCCATTTGGGCGGATGACTTGAGGGACCCCACCTCGATGAAATCGCAGACGAGGGCCCGTAAGTAAGGTGGAGCACAGGAGGATGGTACTTGAGATTGCTCAGCTTGGGGAAGTATGAAACCCAATCCCTTAGGGTGATTAGCTCCCCCAGTCCACACTTTGTACCTATTGATTAACTTATGGTCCAAAGACTGCATATAGGCTTTTGTAGCATTTAAATCGACTTCCATTTGACACCTTGAGAACTTAGCACATAATACGCATATGAGGGACAGATGTGGTAATCCTCCAGTGGTACTTCCTCGAGATGCGCGAAGAATGGATTGCAAAATGAGATGACCCACATCAATTTTGAATCCTTTGATAATTGAGTATAGAAGCACAGCACGCTCCCTGGTAACATGACTTACATAGGTGCATGGCATGAGTTTTGCGCATAGAAACGCATACCATGCTTTCCCATATAAGCTGAGGTTGGAAAGTGGGAAAGTCATGTTACCGCATTCATGTACTGTCCATGTCGTGCCCGACTGACACAACTCCCGAATTATCTACTCATAATCTGGTCCATCACTCACTAACCGTGCATATTCATCATCAAATTCTTCTAGTGGCAGCTGATAGCATCCATTGAAGTCCTCTTCGCCAATTTCCACTACTTTGCCCTTACAAATACTCAGTAATGATTATGTTAAGACGCGTTGGCGTAAAATTCTTTCACCAATCGCAATCACTTCTTTGGGTGGTGCTTTCGATGAGTATGAACCAGTTTCTCTTGGCTATCATGACTGCCATGTCGCCATCCTTTGCTGGATCCGGGGTCAACCCACGTTCCAGAACCAATGATCGAGTAACCATGCGGTTGTATCTTTCTTGGGCCGCAAGGCTAACAAAACGTCGGCTGTCAAATTTTGGAGGTGGAGTCGAGGCGGTTCCTGAGCCTTCCCCACGCTGACGTTTCGATGCCATATCGAGAATCTGAAAGTAGAAGCACGTATATATTAGGAGTGAACAAATTTTTGAGTTTCAAAAAAAAAAAACTTATGTATGACTCGACCCACAGACTTTGAAAGATATATGGACATGCCTTGGGTGACATGCCTGAATCAATAGAGTCTAATCTCTCTACTCTCATTCACTATTGTGATAGTAACCAAGAACAAGTGCTACAGTGGATTGACTCAGTGTGGTAACACATGGGTCTAGAGTGATAATGCTTGAACATAGTGATAAGTGTGCATGTGGGTAAGATCAATGGTTCAGACATTTCATCAAACATCTAAGAAGTAACTCATCAATCACTTAAATTTTCACCAAGTTACTAGCAACTCATACCCTTTATTAATCAAAAATATCCCATTGATGCAACATCTACTTTCACATAAGCAATTTATGGCCATGATGCAAGGTAGAACAACAAAAAACGTGTATCTATAGATAAGAGACACATCTGAGTATAGAATACGTACCAAACAAATTAACACCCATGCTTGTTGCACGAAAATGAAAGAAAAACATTAATCATACCTTGGTAGATGATTGAAAGAAAGACGAAAATTGAGTCGTGTAACCCAGTGAAAAGGAGAATGAAATCGTGTATGTGATAGAGGAGAAGATGTGTAATGCTTAATAGAAGGGGAGTATGTAACCGTTCAACAATTGAAGAACATTTAGGACTCTTGGCCGACCCCCAGCGCCGGGGCGCTAGGTTTGTATGGGAAAACAGCGCCGGGGCGCTATTATTAAGTAGGTGCAGGAGACCTTTAGCGTCGGGGCGCTATATTTGCCTAGGAATTCAAATACAAAAGGTGCTATTACTCGAAATGGTGAAACCTCTTAGCCTTAGGGCTATTGTCTTTCTTATTATATAGAAACGTAATTGGGCGCTTTCTAGCGGCGACCTCTCAAGACTTTCGCGTCTACACCTCTGTTCACCATGATGAGTAACTTCACTTGCTAACCTTCTTTTGTTCTGTGCTAAAGACAATTTAAGCAATACATAAGAAGAATAAAATAAATTACTCTATGAAATAACATGAAATAAAGAAAAATAAAATAAAATAAAATAAAATTGATTGGGTTACCTCCCAATAAGCGCTTTGTTTACTGTCGACGGCCCGACTTTTCGGTATTGCTCAGTTGTCCACTGGTTCGGAAAGGTACTGGACCGTAGCTTGACGTTCGATTGGTCCACTCCAATAATGTTTCAGACGTTGACCATTGACTTTGAATGCACGCTTTGAGTTCGGTTCCTCAACCTCAACGTTTCCGTGTAGAGCGACAGATATAACTACGAATGGCCCGGACCACTGGGATTTCAATTTTCCCGGGAATAAACGCAGTCTCGAATTGAAAAGCAAAACTTGTTGGCCTGGTTCAAATGTTTTATCGAGAATTTTCTTATCATGCCAAGCCTTGACTTTCTCCTTATAGAGTTTTGCGTTTTCATAGGCTTTGAAGCGGAATTCATCCATCTCGTTCAACTGTAGTAACCTTTGCTCACCCGCTGCTTGTTCATCAAAATTAAGCTTCCGAATGGCCCAATATGCATTATGTTCTAGCTCGACTGGGAGGTGACACGCTTTTCCATAAACCATACAATAAGGTGACATACCGATCGGGTTCTTATATGTTGTCCGATATGCCCATAGAGCATCGTCAAGACGTAAAGACCAATCTTTTCGTGATGGATTGACCACCTTTTCGAATTTCTTGATCTCCTGTTTGAGACCTCGACTTGGCCATTGGTTTGAGGGTGATATGCAACGGCGATTTTATGTCGAACCCCATATTTCACCAGTAACTTTGTGAACTGCTTGTTGCAAAAATGTGTTCCTCATCACTTATTATTGCCGAGGAGTCCCAAAACGCGTGAAAATACTTTTCTTCAAGAAGCGGAGGACTACGTTAGCATCATTTGTGGGCAAAGTCATGGCTTCTACCCATTTGGAAACATAATCCACCACCAATGAATATCTTGATTCTTGAGCGATGAGGGAACGGTCCCATGAAATCGATGCCCCAAACGTCGAATAATTCTACCTCAAAATAGAGTTGAGTGGCATCTCGTTTCGCTTTGAGATATTACTAATGCGTTGAAATCATCCACACTTGACAGACATAGAGATATGCATCCTTGAATAACGAAGGCGATAAAATCCAGTTATTGTAACACCTTGGCGCGCTTTGATTTCCTAATAATGTCCTCACGTAATCGAGGAGTGGCAATGGCCTAATATACTATTCATCTCTTCATGAGGTACACAACGTCTTATCATTTGATCCCCGCAGGCTTTAAACAAGAACGGTTCGTCCCAATAATATTGCTTCACGTCATGTAGGAATTTCTTTCATTGGTGCGAGTTCAAATCCGGAGGTAACACCTTAGCTACCACATAGTTCACATAATCAGCATACCACGGCAGTGTTGTGATCACTCGTAGAAGTTGTTCGTCTGGAAATTTTTCGTTAATCAATGCATTGTCTTTCTTCTGCACCTCATCATTTTCCAACCTCGATAAGTGATCCGCTACTTGATTTTCTGTACCCTTTCTATCCCGGATCTCCAAATCAAACTCCTGCAGCAGTAACACCCAACGGATTAACCTTGGTTTGGCATCCTTCTTTTCGATCAAATACTTGATTGCGGAATGGTCCGTGTAGACAATGACCTTGGTTCCGATGAGGTATGCTCTAAATTTGTCGAAGGCGAACACGACTGCAAGTAGTTCTTTTTCGGTAGTTGTGTAGTTCAACTGAGCATCTATCAACGTCTTGCTTGAGTAATAGATTGTATGGAAGATTTTGTTGTGACATTGACCCAAAACTGCTCCCACTGCATAGTCGCTGGCGTCACACATCAATTTGAATGGTAAAGTCCAATCGGGTGCCATAATGATCGGAGCAGATACTAACTTCTTCTTTAGAATCTCGAATGCCTCGATACAGGACTGATCTAATTTGAAAGGCACATCTTTCTCTAACAAAGAACACAAGGGTTTTGAGATTTTTGAAAATCTTTGATGAAACGCGTCGGTAGAAACACCGTGTCCCAAAAAGCTCAGGATTCCTTCACGGATGATGGAGGTGGTAATTTCTCAATAGTCTCAATCTTTGCTTTATCCACCTCTAGTCCGGCTGCAGAAACCCTATGCCCAAGAATAATCCCTTCCTTTACCATGAAGTGACATTTTTCCCAATTAAGAACTAGATTAGTCTCCGCGCATCGTTTCAATACTAACATCGATTTTTTCAAGCAAAGATCAAAGCTATCGCCAAACACGGAAAAATCATCCATAAATACCTCCAATTTTTCTCGACCATATCGGAGAAGATCGCCATCATCATGCCGTTTGAAAGGTCATTTGATGCGTTGCATAGACCAAAAGACATTCATTGAAATGCAAATGTCTTGGTAAGGGCATGTGAATGTCGTTTTCTCTTGATCCTCCGGTGCAATAGCAATTTGATTATATCCCAATAACCATCCAAGAGACAATAGAACCGGCGATGTCCGCTAGCTTATCCAACATCTCGATCAATGAATGGTAAAGGAAAGTGATCCTTACGTGTGGCTTTATTTAACTACGCGATAGTCCATGCACACTCTCCATCCTGTAATCTGCTCGAGTAGGGATGAGTTCATTCGCTTCATTTTTCACCACCATCGTACCCCCTTTTTTTTGATACGCATTATGCAGGACTTACCCACGAACTATCTCGAGATTGGGTAAATTATGCCGTCCTAACCACTTTATTATTTCCTTCTTCACTACCTCCTTCATGATGGGGTTTAGCCTTCTTTACATCTCGATGGTTGGTTTCGCCCTTCCTCCATTAAAATCTTATGCATCTGAAAAGATGGGCTAATACCTCGAATGTCCGCTATAGTCCACCCAATCATTGTTCTTCTAAACTTCATAACTTGAAAACGCGTAATTTTTTTCTTTTCAGTGTCGTTCAATTCCATGGAAATAATAACCGGTAGGGTCGAATCTTTCCCCAAATAAGCATACTCAAGATCGAGAGGGAGTGGCTTTAATTCCAACACCGTTGGTTTCTTCTATTGACGATTTGAACTTCTTACCTTGACTTGAGGTCTCTATGGTGTCGAAGGATTGATTATTTTTCCGGCAGAATGATGATGTTTCTAGCCATTTGATCTGCTCAATATCCTCATCAATACTATAGTCGTCTATTCCGAGCAACATGGATTCTATCGGATCATCTGAGTAATTACCGTAAATCTTGTGATTAACTATCTCATCCATTAAATCCACCCGCAAACACTCACCTTTTTCCTTTGGATAAGACATTGATTTAAACACATTAAACGTGACTTGTTGATCTTCAACTCGCATCGTCAATTCTCCTTTCTGCACGTCGATCAACATTCTTCCCGTTGCTAAGAATGGTCGCCCGAGAATGATGGGAATCTCACTGTCCACTTCACAATCAAGAATAAAGAAATCCGCGGGGAAAATGAATTTATCCACTTTTACAAGCACATCTTCAACTATACCTCGTGGATATGTAACCGATCTATCCGCTAACTGCAAACTGATATTTGTTGGGCGTGGAGCCTGGAGTCCGAACTGACTGTAGACGGATAATGGCATTAGATTAATGTTGGCCCCCAAATCACATAACGCTCGTCCAGAAAACTGATTTCCAATCTCGCACGGTATATTGAAGCTACCTGGGTCCTTGAGCTTTGGCGGTAACTTATTCTGAATGATAGCACTGCATTCTTCTGTCAATGCTACGGTCTCGAACTCACCCAATTTCCTCTTCTTTGATAACACCTCCTTCATAAACTTCGCATAACTCGGCATCTGTTCCAAGGCTTCGGCGAAGGGGATGTTGATGTGCAATTTCTTGAAGATATCCAAAAAATGTGAACCGCTTTATCTAACTTGGATTTACGAAATCTCTGCGGATCTGATATGGGAGGCATTATCTTTGGTTGGTTCTGAATTTTTCTGGCGTGAGATCTCCTCGGGATGCTTTTTGGTATCCAACCCTTTCTATTTCGAGTTGTGCCTTGTCCTCCTTTTTCTTGTCAAATGTAGCAAGTCTTGTAGTTCTTTCCCACTCCGTAGTAGAGTTACCGCTTTACAATGCTCATCTCTTGCTGCGGTTTTTCTCGGTGTCGCTTCGGAAGTGTTCCAAGTGGTCGATTATTCAATGCATGTGCCAGTTGTCCCAATTGATTTTCTATGTTTTTAATTGATGCAGTCTGACTTTGTATACTCATCTCCACTTGGTCCAATCTTTTATCACTCGCATCGTGCCTTTTATCGGATGCCTTAATAAATCTTTCCAAAGTTTCCTCCCAGCTTGCTTTTCGCGCGGGTTGTTGTGTCTAGTTTGGAAATCCGGAATTGGTTTGCTGTCTCGGTGCTTGTTCTGCAGCTTGCTTGTTGCTCCATGAAAATCCAGGATGATTTCTCCACCCCGGATTATATGTATTTTGGTTCGGATAAGGCTGCGTAGACTTACTATAACTCCCCACATATTATGCTGCTTCTACATTGATGGCACATTGATCCGTAGTATGATCCCCAGCACAAATTTCATAGGACATAGCTACCTGCTGAGTGGATTATGGGCGCATTAATTCCATCTGCTTAGCTATTGCGGACACTTGCACTTGTAAAGATGTTATTTCATCCACATCATACTTTCCCGCTGCTTTCGGAGGATTAGACCTCGTCATGGGCCACTGGTAATTATTGGTGGCCATCGTATCTAACAACTGAAATGCATCTTCAAGGTTTTTAGACATAATCGCTCCCCCTGCTGCTGCGTCAATACTTGCCCTTGTGGATGCTTTTAAACCATCGCAGAATATTGCTAATTGCATCCACTGTGGTATACCATGGTGTGGGCACTTACGGAGCATGTCCTTAAACCTTTCCCATGCCTCATACAATGATTCCGAATCAAACTGTGCGAACGTATGAATGTCATTCCGTAGTTTTGCTGATTTGGCTGGTGAGAAAAACTTAGCTAAAATTTTTTGAGCCAAGTCGTCCCAAGTGTGGATTGAGTCAGGAGGCTGAACGTATAACCAACTGCGTGCTTTGTCTTTCAAAGTAAATGGGAACATTCTCAATCTTGTAGCATCTTCCGACACATTGTTGAATTTAAAAGTGTCGCAAACTTCCAAAAAACTCAAGATATGCTCGTTCGGATCATCTAATGGGCCACCCACAAACTGACATTGATTCTGAAGCATTTGAATAGTTGCTGGTTTAATCTCAAAATTATTAGCGTTGATTGTCAGTCTCCTTATGCTTGACTGTATATCCGTGACATTAGGCATGGCATAGTCCCAAAGTGATTTCTGATCATTCCCTGCCATATTCACTGGAATTTCTTGTTCCCCCAGTTTTTCTTCCTCAGGTGATAACACACTAATCGATTGCCCTTTCCGGAATTTCCTTTCAATCTCGTCGATATAATGAAAAAGTTCCCTTCTTGTCCTTGATCTAGTGTGCATACACTTGCAAAGAATTCCTGCGAAAACAAAAAGAAAAATTAAGTAACGTTTAAATTAAGACCGAATTGATTATAACTAATATGGAATTAATTTTAACAAAGAATTCCTCGGCAACGACGCCAAAAACTTGTTGGCGATTTCGCAATCAATGAATACGTGCAAGTATACACGGTCAACAAGTAATATAGGGATAAATTAAAGTGTCGATCCCTTAGAGAATTCTAATTGACACTTTCCAATTACTAGTACTGTACCAATTCAATTTTATTTAAACAACCAAAAATTATAGCTATTAAGAAATTATGCTAAAACTAAGAAAACTAATTGCAATTGTACTTAAGAAATTATATTAAAAGAAAGCAAAAACAGATTGACAATTATTGGAATGCAGATAAATGATAATTAAGACTCCAATTTTCCCAATTATGATTATTAAATCAACTATTCAATTATCCTAATTATTATGTCTACTGAATTGTTAACAGGAATTCTCAAATGTCACAAGCCCTTTTCCAAGTGATCAAATGACTTCTATTTAATCCAAATTAATCTTGCTATATTCCTATGCAAAATAAGTGAATTAAACTCCTTTAATCCCAATTCCTTATGTGTTATATGCGGTGAAAAGATATTTCCATTCAATTCATAAACCTAATTATTCATTGTGCAAATAACTAAGTCACATGTCATCATGCCCAGTTCTAACCCTAAAATTCCTTTCCCAATTCCTTCTAGATTAACAAGGTAATTATTGGCCAGATAATTAATCAATAAATCCAAGACATGATGAACAATTCACTTCAACATAAATAATTAGAATAAATTAAATAATCAATTCATAACCATAAAAGGTTCAATTGGAATCTTAATAAAAGAAATTAGTTCATAACGGAAATAAAAACCATTAATTGTTGGCAAATCATCCTAAAAAAATTACAAATTAAAAATAAGGAGAAGAAGAAGAAACTCTGTAACCAATCCTTAATCTCCAAGTAATCCTGTGTAGCTTTTTTTTTTAGATCTGCTCTTCTTCCTTGCTCCTTTCTTTTATTGTGTAGAATCCCCCCCCAATTCAATAAAAATAAATCAATTTATATATTTCTGTCCAATTCCAACAATCCTCCTTCAATTAGGCTTCCAATACTCATTAAATAAAGTCAACAGCAAGTCAATAGGGATTTTACGCTTGTTCCTCACGCGCGCCTCTTCCTGAGTCAATAGAGGACTAAGCGCCCGGCGACTCATTTTTATAGCACAGGGAATAGCGCCCGCTTATTGAATGTAAAACCGAATCTTGTCCCTTTTTTTTCCAGCCTAATTGCTCCCAATTGCTCCAACAATGCACCATCCTGCCACAACACTAAAACGAGTAAAATAGTTCTAAAAACGCTTTGAACACACAACAAATTAAGATTAAACATTATTAATTCATGGGTATATTACCCAATCATCAACAGCCTTCCAAGGTATGTTTTAGTTGTGAAAAAGACGGTCACATAGCTCGATTTTGTCCTGTAGTGAAATCAAGTCCAGCTAGGACGGTGGCACCAAAGGCGGATATGGACAAAACAAAGTCGGTGGTTTCTAGAAGAACGTTTTTCGTGACTTCTCAAAAAGCGAGTAACCCAAACGAAGTTAGCACGGGTTAGTTTATTATAAATTCTTGTGAAGTCTATACCTTATTAGATATCGGTTCTACCCATTCTTTTATCTCTCTTGCTTGCGCTCAACGTTTAAATTTGACTCCGGAGAGATTATACTTTGACTTAATTATTGAAACTCGGTTAGGAGAAACCTTCATTACCTCCACTGTTTATAAGTCTTGTTTGATTTAAATTGACACTTTCACGTTACCTGTCGACCTTATCTCTTTGAAAATACTTGCCTTTGATGCGATTTTAGGAATCGATTGGTTAACTACTCATCATGCTTTGAGTAAGGTTGTTAGCTTTCATATTCCTAACCAACCTATTATGCGAATTCAAGAAACCAAACCACTAAAGTCAATCACTGTCATATCAAGCCATAAGTAAAGAGCCCCGATCCTTTCGTTGTTGATTTCCTTGTGTGGAATGCATCGAAGCCAGAATTTCCGTAGGCGACGCTATGAATGACGGTGGCAAGTTGATAGATATCAATATGATGTGTTATCCAAGTCTTGGATGAGAGTCACAGTTTTGAATGATATTTCTATCGCTAATAAATTTCCTGACGTATTCTTGAAGACTTCATAGCCTACCTCTAGAGCGTGAAATCGAATTTTGTATTGACCCCAGTACAAAACCCATTTTTAAAACCCTCAAGTATTTCTTCAACCAAAATGAACGTATAATGCGCCAAGGACGTTGGCTCGAGCTGTTGAAGATTACCATTCAATATCATCGTGGAAGAGCGAACGTAGTAGCTGACGCATTGAGTAGAACATCGTATATGGTTACGAGTGTGACGTTGCGCTCAACGTTTAAATTTGATAGTTTCATTATGTTGGGATTATTTGTGTTAGTAGAAATCGACATCTATTCTGATGATAATTGATGTCCGGAGGTTATATTGTTCAATCGGGTATTCGGGAAACTTTTTGTGTTGGAGTTACTATTCATGAGTTACTATTCATGAGTTACTATTCATGAGTTACTATTCACGAGTTACTATTCATGAGTTACTATTCATGAGTTACTATTCACGAGTTACTATTCACGAGTTTTAATAGTAACTTGTCCTTTCGGTTTTCCAAGAGTTATTTGACCCTTCAGATTTCCAAGAGTTATTTGCCTCTTCGGTGTTCCAAGAGTTAATTGCCCCTTCGTAAATAGTAGTTGTCTCTTCAATATTACCAAGAGCCATTTTGACCCTTCGTTAAGGCCAAGAGCCACTCTCAGTTTTTCTATGAATAGAAGCTCATTCCTTCATTATTTCTTACGAATTCACTAAAACTCTAGAGAGACAAATTATAGAGAGAAAGAAGAAGAGTATTTTGCTACTTCACTACTTCGATATCCAGTGTCTTTTACGGTAAGGGATGTTATTTGTTGTACCCGTAAGGGGTGTTATTCTTTCTTATTCATGAAGAGAACTTTTGTTATTCCATTCTTTATTATTCTGTTGGAATAACCTGTATACGCGGCATACCCTATACTTGGTGAAATCCTTCTGTTATTCCATTCTATGTTATTATGTTGGAATAACCTGTTTATGCGATGTGGATATTGTCTAAAAGACAGTATTTGTATTTAAACTCACAGTTCTCTTGTTGATGACTTATTCTGAGAGTGGATATTGTCTAGAAGACAGTATTTGTATTTAAACTCACAGCTCTCTTGTTGTATAATTAAGATTGTATTTATATTCTGTACCATGTATTTGGCGACTCAAAATAGGTGATGTATACCTATTTTGGGGGCGTCACAACTATACTATAATTAATTTTTTCACATGTTTAGAACTATTGAGTCACATGATTTACTATTGATTCACATGATTTACTATTAGGGGAGGTGGTGCAAGTTTGATAATACTTGCAGGACTAAATTAAAAATAAAGGAAAAGAAAAAGGTATTATACTGTAATATTTCGAGCCCCAAAACGTGTAATTATCAAAACTATATTTTCCTATAAATAGAAGCTCATTCTTCCTTCATTTCTC
This sequence comes from Panax ginseng, assembly GCA_020205605.1. Taxonomy (NCBI): domain Eukaryota; kingdom Viridiplantae; phylum Streptophyta; class Magnoliopsida; order Apiales; family Araliaceae; genus Panax; species Panax ginseng. The sequence continues at coordinate 47,213,919 of CM035137.1, forward strand.
ACCAATTCACTAAAGCTATAGAGCATTTATTATAGAGAGAAATTATAGAGAGAAAGAATAAGAGAAGTCTGCTACCTCACTATTCTAGTATTCAATTTTCTGCTGAGGTAAAGGGGTATTATTCTTTCGTATTCATGAAAAGAGTTATTTTCTTTCAATACTCGTAAGGGTTGTTATTCCATTCTTTATTATTATGTTGGAATAACCATCATCTAAATACAAAGACATACATGGTGAAATTCTTTTGTTATTCCATTCTTTATTATTCTATTGGAATAACTTTTCTGCATGGCTTGATCTATTGTATGCACGGTGAATTCCGTTGTTATTCCATTCTTTATTATTACATTTGGAATATCCCGTCTGCATGCGGATTACGCATGACCCGGTTCCATTCTTTATTATTACATTCAATATCACATGCATGCGGATTATGCATTACCTGATTCCATTCTTTATTATTCTGTTAGGAATAACCTGTCTGTGCGATCTATCGTATGCCTGGTGAATTCTGTTGTTATTCTATTCTTTATTATTCTGTTGGAATATCTTGTCTGTGCGGATTATGCATGACCTGATTTCATTATTTATTATTATGTTGGAATATCCTGTCTGTGCGGATTACGCATGACCTGGTTCTATTCTTTATTATTCTTTTGGGAATAATCTGTATGTGCGGTCTATCGCATGCATGGTGAATTCTTCTGTTATTCCATTCTTTATTATTCTGTTAGAATAACCTGTCTATGTGAATTACCACATGCATGGTGAATGATCCTTCGTATTCATTCATTATTAAATTGTGAAAATGATCTATCTATATGGATTACCGCATGGCAAGTGAAAATCCATTTGCAGTTTTGTATATTCTATTATACTCGTATGAGACATCATTTCTTTTTTTTACTATTCACGGGTTACTATTAACCCGGTTACTATTCACTCTAGTATTATTCACTCGGGTATTCGGGGAACTTTTCGTGTCAGAGTACTATTCATGAGTTACTATTCACTGGTTACTATTCACCCAAATTATTATTCACTCGAGTATTTGGGGTACTTTTCATGTCGGGGTACTATTCACGAGGTACTATTCCCGAAGTACTATTCATAGGGTACTATTGCGGGGGTACTATTTATACGAAAAATATATTTCTTTTCTGTCCAAATTATTTTTGGTACATGAATATTATTCTTGAATTTTACTCCGCAAAGGATTATCATGTTGACAATTTGGATATTTTTAAACTCTGGATAAATTTAAAGTCTTTAATATTTATCCTTGATTTCGTTTGATTAATGCTTATATCATTTTGTCATCCTCATGCTTATATTATGATGAAAGTCATCTTTGGCTTACGTGCAAAGATGGACTGTTGATTATTGGTTTTACAGTTGTATATCTTTGGCTTACGTGCAAAGATGAACTATTGAATGATGAGTATCTTTGGCTTACGAGCATAGATGGACTTGGTATGACTATGACAAGGGATTATTCAGTATAATCATGACTGTAATGTGACGAATGATGTGGTAAAAGTCCTCATTGGCACATAGTTCATTGATGGACGATTGTTGGTATGATTATGACCGAGATTATTCGGTATAATCATGACCATTGATGATTACATGAATATCCTTGGTCGTGGTGCAGGGATGATTTGATTTTATTTATTAAGCTGAGTCTCAGCGATAAAGTTGATGAAAAACTTTTTAAATCATAGAAAATATTAGATTTTATGCTCTACTTGACTCTTCTAATGGATTGCTTATTTCTGCTGCAGTTGTTGATCTAAAACTTGTTGTCTATTATATTCTATCAGTTGTTATATTGTTGAAGGCTAAGGATAATTTATTCTACATTATCTTAGTCATAATATTTCTTACTGGGCTAGTTGAGCTCACCCTTTCTTTCATTGTTCTCTTCAGGAAATGAGAATATAGCTAGGACGAGTCGGGTAATGGAGGGATGATCCAAGATAAATGGCTTTAGTAGTCCTCACTATTCTACGGAATAATGTGATAATAATTATAATGAGGACACCATTGAGTGTGGATATTATCTAGATGACAATAATCTTGTTTAAACTCTCAGCTATGTTTTGTCATATTTTACACGGCTGTTGTATAATTAAGTTGTATTTGAATTTATGTACCATGTATATGACGACTCAAGATGGGTGATGTATACTTGTTTTGGGGGAGTCAGATGAACCCTAAATCAAATATGATCTTGAACCCTATGTTAGATGTTATGATTTAATGTTAAAACATGTTGTTTATAGTGTACATAGATGATTTGGGTTTCGAGATGTTAGATCCATAACATCTAGAGGCTCGGATTTGATGTTCTACAAAAACTGGAAAATTTTGTTTTTGATGTCTGATAATGAATGTCAGACCATCTAGATCTCATCCTGTTTGTGTAATTTGTTTTTTAAAGGTTTGATCATGTAGCGTGCTATGAGGTCTGTAATCTAGAAATTGTAGCAGGACCAGATCATGCTTAGAATGTCAGATAGTCATGGTCAAAGGTCGTTGACCGACCATGACTTTCTAAAATCTGGAAAACCCAGATCGTGCCCAAAAAGGGCTTGGCAACTTTTTCAAGCAACTAGATCTGCCAGTGTGTTGTTGTTTTGATTCTGTTATTTTAACTAAGTTGTAGCTTGTTATGTGTACTATGGATACATGCTCTTAGATCCCTTAAATCTTCAATATATTGAGCACAGTGGAAGGTCAAACTAGCTTACTCGTTCACAAAATCTGTTTCTGGAAATTCAAGAAAACTCATGAACATATCTTTTGACATGGTTTGACCGGCATAGATCTGCTTGATCTGTTGTTGTTATATGTGTTTTATATAGTATATCTGTAGTATTTCATGTTGTCTACAACCTGGAACCAATAAATCACATAAATAAAACTCAGAACGTGAGATATAAGGATCCAAAGTAGCACCCTCGTTCTGTTCTTCATTTTTGGAAAACCCATAAATGAAGAACAGCCTCTGACACGATTTTCTGAGGCCTAGATCTTTTAGCTTGATGATTTTTAAACCTGATACGTGCTTGATTCATGTAGCAGGATAGATAATCTATACAGCCCGACGTCTAAACTACCTAATACATGATCAGATTTATAGATATAAGGTTAACAAAAGTGTTGACCGACCATGACTGAAAATTTTGGGCAACCCAAAAACTTGATGAACAGATCTGACAGCCACTTTGCAAGCTTACACCTCCTTAGTGTTATGTTGTTTGGCCAAGATTGTTGTTGGATCATGTAGTCTTGCACTAGCACTACAAGATCTAACCAACAACATACCCAGAAACATCATGGTCAGTGATTAATCCATGGTCAAAACTACCCACTTGAAACTGTCTATGAAGGTTCTGGGTTTCCCAAGAACACCTAAGGCGACACTTATTATCGCCAAAGGGCTTTAGCGACAAACTTATTAAAATTAATTAATTTAATTTCTAGAAAATCATTTAAAAATAGTAAATAAATTCTGAAAATTACAAAAATAGTATTCAAAATTATTTAAAGTTATAAAAATTAACTTTTAATAATTTGACATATTTTTCATAAATATTAATATTTATTTGGATATTATTGGTATTTAATTTATTTAATAAATGCATTAATCAAATTAATTAAAAATGATTTTATTATATTACAAATTATTTTTAAATGATAATAAGGTATTTAATAATATTTTAAGTTATAAGACAAAACTTTTAATATTTTAAGAAAAGTTTCATTAATTATTTAATATTAATGATATTAGATTTATTTAGTAATTATATTTAATAAATTAATTAAAAATGATTTTAATATTATAAAAAATTTTAAATGAAAATAAATAATTTAAAAATATTTTAAGTTATAAAATATAACTTTTGATATTTAAGGTAAATTTCATTAATAATTTTATATTAATCATATTTGATTTAAGGGAAATATTAATACTTTAAAAATATTTTGAGTTATTATAAATAATGTAACATGAAAAAATCAAATTTTTATGATTATTAAATTTTTATTTGATTATGTGAATTAAATGAATTTAATTAATTTATTTTGTAAGTAAGCTATGTGAAAGTCGTTCTGTGACCTAGGATGTGCTATTATGGTTAGTAATCTGGCTACGTACTAGAATTAATTTTTTAGAATTTTCGAGATGAAAATAAATATTTTCTGAGAAATTCCCGTAAAAATACTATTCATTCATTTCTGCTCGGGAATTTATTTTGAAATTCCGAGAAACGCATAATGATAGAATACTAAGATAAGATGAAATATCTGATAATATTTTCATTTATGGCAAACGAAGTTTTTGCCTTCGGACTTAAAACCTAAGTGTTGAGTAGAATGATTTCCGAGAAGGAAATGGGACGCGTAGAAGGAATTGCGATATTGTTAAAGCGTGTTATATAAGTATGATAATATTTAGTATCTATGTATAATACGAAGAGTTCATACAAAGTACAATACAATTATCGTACGAGTATTATACGGAGAGAATACGTGAATTATACGTATAGAATACGAGTGGTATTATGGAATTAAGTTAAGACTTAATGTGAACTCATTTGATTTGGATTATGCCAAGCCCAAACAATTGAGTTTGTAAGCCCAATGAATTAATTGGTTAAGCCCAAGCTAAAGCCCAATGTTAGAATGATTAAGCCCGATCCAAGAAAATCGAACCGTGGATCGAACCGGTGGGTCACCGAATGGGTAAAACCCATGGGGCAACCTATGGGGATGACCCATGGGCATGGTGGGCCAGCCACTTGGGGTGCAAGATAAAAAAACTACTTGGTCACCAAGTATTTTACTTGGTGACAAAGTGAGGAATAGTAAGGAGGTGGAGGATAATTACCTATTTTCCCTCCATTTCAATTGCTTATAAATAGAAAGCTAGATTTGGTTATTTGAGGGTTTTTCAAGTTGCCAACATATATTTTGAGAGAGAGAAAGAGCTAGACTCAATCAAACAATCTACTTTGAAGCTTTGCTTTAGAGTTTTTCAAGAACACCAAAGAATTCCTTAAGGTAATACTCCTTAATAGTAGTTCCATCTCTTTTGATTTCTTTAAGTATGAAGAATCATAAATGGGTGGTGTATGCCTATTATAGTGGAATAAGGATGACTTGTAATATATACAATCTTTATAAGTCATGAAGACATAGAAATCATAAGAGTTGATGTAAGTTTAAATCATGAAAATATTAATTGTTGAGGTTGATTGTTGATAGACAATTGAACTCCATCAATACTTAAATATGTGCATCATGCTTGGTTAGGATGTAGATATGAAATCCATGGAGTATTACATGTGATTCGGCTTATAGAACACTAGTAAGAAAGTTATGGCGAATTTTACAAAAATAGACGTTAAACGTTAAAAACGTAGAAATTCTCAATTGATAGTCGAAAGTTGTCGTGAGACATGAAAATGTTGTTTTTCAATGTCAACATGTGAGATAGGGTATTTAAGAGTCGTGGACTCAAGAATCGTCAGATTCTGACTTAGAACGAAGAAAAGGAGTATTGAACGCTCATTAACGTTTAACGAACGCTTAAAATGAACTTAATAGTTAATTTTGAGTTAACGGATTCGAAAGTGTAGAATTCTTATATGAACGCGTAGAGTATGTCATTTATGACGTGTAGGCATTTGAACGGAGCAAATCGGACTTATAACGAAGAAGTTATGAATTCGAGAAACTCACCAAAAGTTTTGTTTTTCAAACTTTTCTGGTGCTGAGGTCTAGCGCAGCGGCGCCAGACAAAGCTTTAAAGTTCTGCCCCGCAGCGCCGGTACATTGTCAATGCCTACTGGAAACTGGCGCCGTAGCGCCACTAGTATGAAGGAGTCTCGCGTCATGCGTTGTGAGACCGGACTTGGTACTACTACAACCCGCACTTTGACGCCAGATCTTGTATAATAAAAAGTATGCTGCCATGGCCGAGGCGTAGTCTTAGTTAGATAACTTGGGGTTGAACTTCAATTGTGCAGAGACCTATCTGAGTTAAGATTATACACTTAATAAGTGTACTAAAACTATTCCTATGTTACATATACTAAGGTATATGGTATTGAAACTTAAGAATTGAATGCATGTTATTAATTTACGAACGAAGAACACAAAGTGTTATCAATGAACCCTAATCGGTAAACAACGTTGGTACTTCACCAATGATGATAGAGTCTGGGTTAATAACGTAAGTTTGTTAATAAACCGGGATGAAGGGTAATAAGTTGAATTTACTTTATTAATGAAATAAAGTTAACTAAAACATAGAAGAGAAAGAAGTTGGTAGAAACAATGTGAGTAATTGTTTGATAGCTAATTATAGTGTGCTATTTGAATATATCATGTAGATTCTGTAAAGGCTGTGGTCAGTCGATTAAGTTATTTGAAGACGCTGAAAGGCAAGTTTTCTTAACGCTTGTCTAACTTTCAAGTTAGTCATGTTTTATGTGATTCATTGTACTGAATTGCATGGCTGGTTTTAAAGAAAGTGTCAATGCCAATTTTAACTCAAAATTAAACTACTAAGTAAGATATAGATTGATTTATATATATATATATATATATATATATATATATATATATATATATATATATATATATATCTATATAGAAATGTTAAAGCTATCCTATGCCAAGAAATTGGTATAGATTTGAAGGTAAGGTTTGTCTATGAATAAACAAAAGTATTTTTTATCAATTATTCGATGCGCATGCGAGTTTGCCAAAACTTAAACGTAAATACGTTTAGCGAATGAGTGTTGATCAACATAGAGTACTATAGGTTGATCACCTAGAAGTGCTTGTAAGTTATGCGGATGTACAACGTTAGTGCCATGATGTCCTTTTCAAGTATGAAAATAGACAGCTACTGTTCATGGTCTATCGACATGTTCAGAATTCCTAATCTATTCTATACTTTTGGAATTGATGTTATGAATTGTTAAAGTATTATTGTTTCATAATACTTCATAACTATTTATTTAGTTATGTATGATTTGTCATATAATTCACGAATGTGGTATTACTGTTATCCTTTGTTAAACTTGCTGAGCTTGTTATGCTCACTTCTTGCGTGAATTATATGATTGCAGTTAAGGATGAACGTACTGAGAATTCTAAGAGAGATAAGGGCGAAGCTAAGATGGATAGTTACCCATCGTGTAATAGATTAGTATGTTTGTATGTATTATACATTACGAACCACAAACAATGTAATCGGTTTATGAACCTGGGAATGGATTTCACTTTGATTGTAATAAGAAGATAGTAATTACATTCATTATATTGAGTTTTCAATGGAATGATTGTATAGTTATGAGTACCGTGTAGCACCATATGTTGGGTTGGAAGATACCCGAATTTGGGGGCGTCACAGGTTGGTATCAAAGTATTAGGTTATAAAACTTAAGGGGGGAAGAACCTTAGGCTAATAACCTCGTAAGAAAGGTAAAGTCTGAAGAAAGAAATTTAAGTTAAATGAATTAATAAAGTATTGAGAAAACTCAATACCGAAGGATTTAAAAGATGGAAATTAATCTTAAATAAATTAAATGTGATTTTTGCTTATACTATTGTGTAATATGTACTAATCAACGTGTTATGTGTTTTGTAGATGTCAAACGATAGCTTGATGTTTAGAGACATTGAAGTTATAAGTGAGGAGTCAGTGAACCAAGTGGAGATAGTACCGATGCCAGTGGCGGAGGTACCGTTAGTGGTTTTAGAAGACTCGAATATTGAAGAGTACTTCTCTGAGGAGCAATACTCTGAGGAGACAATAGGGATATCGTCATATCTAAATATGATGATTGACGTGGAAGAGGAGATGGAGGTAACATCGATTAACACGGGGATACCTACTCAGGAGCCAACACCTCCGGATGGAATGAGATCCTTGTATCTGGCAGTGTTGGATAGGAATGTGCATCTGCAAGACCGTAGTGCGATCCGTAAGCGAGGAGATAAGCGCCTATATATGCGTAGGAAGGAATAGTACATATTACGGATAAGGCGATGAAAAAGTGCTGAAAAAGTGCATATTTGAGTCAGAGCATGATGAAAAAGTGCTGATGACAGATAAGGCGAGAGACTATAAGGAAGAGGCCATTGAGCTTCGAAAGAAACTGGTCGAGAAAGACCAGAAGATAGCTAGGATATCGTACATCCACGAATGCGCTCATGAGGATTTCAAGCTAAAAATTTCTTATTATTCCATTGACTCCGGGCAGACTCGACATACTATAAGTCAAGATATTGTTTCGATTTTGGCAAATCAGAAACATGAGAATGCCATACGACAATGTTAGTAGATCGTTAGATCTTTTTGTATATAAGTAGTGACGTAAAAACCTCTTTTGTATTATTAAAGGGTAGTCTTTTTGTAAATCCCAATTTTTGTAGAAGTCAATCGCGGGATAGTAATGTAATAGCTCGTTAGCTAAGAAAACAAGATGTAAATAGTTTTGACTATGAAAGCATATTAATATAATGAAGTTTTTATTTAATGTGCTTGTTGTGGTATGAGTTGTTATTTAAGAATGATAACCAAACAGTTAAATAGATAATAATGAAACTTTATTTATTTTTCAGAATTATGACGCTAAGAAGGAGACAACGTAACCAAGAGGCCGAGTCTCATAATGAAAATCAGGGGGGTCCTAATAACCCTATGCAAGAGTTCATTAATTTATTAACGGTAGCATTTAACCAAGTTGGGGGAGGGATTCTTGTAGCTCCTGGGGTAGTAAGAACGGCTACCTTTAAGGAATTTAAGAGTGTGGGTCCTCCGGAGTTTCGAGGAACGACGGACCCACTAGAGGCCCAAACTTGGGTAAAAGAGATTGAGAAGGCGTTTTTAATTATAAACATAAGTGAGGCGCAAAAGACTTCTTTTGCGACTTACATGATGAAGGGGGAAGCCAACTACTGGTGGGAGGCTCACCAGGGTGGGGCTAGGACCGAAACAGTTACATGGGAATAGTTTAAGAAGGTGTTCTTCGAGAACTACTTCCCTACTAGTATGCAAGGTAGGATGGAGATTAAGTTCTTGGAACTTAAGCAAGGGGATATGATAGCTCCCCAGTATGCTGCCAAATTCAATGAATTGGTAAGATTTGCTCCACATCAAGTGGACACGAAAGAAAAGAAGGCGCATAGGTTTGAGGAGGGCTTGAAACCCTGGCTCTACAGTAGAATATCGGTTTTTCAGAGTGCTTCCTACGGGACCATTCTAGAAAAGGCGATAATAGTTGAAGGTGGTGGTGAGGCATTGTCTCAGTATCACAAAGAAAGGAAGAACAAGAATAAAGTAGAGGGAGGTAGTAAGGCAGAAGTTGCCAGCGGGAGTGGCAACATGCCTAAGAGAAAGAGTTTCAACCCTGGGAATACTGGGGTAAAACAGGGAGATCCTAAGCGTAGGACGGAGGCATGCAAGACATTCGGAAAGACTTATATGGGAGTGTATTTAAAGGGGAAATCATTTTGCTACAACTGTGGGCAGGAGGGACATATGTCACCCAATTGTCCTAACCCTAAGAAATATCATGGGTGTTTTGTCTATGGATCGTTGGACCACATGGCAAGAAATTGCCCGAAGAAAGGGTTAGATGGAAATAAGGGTTCTGGTAGTGGTAAATTGGCTATTACTGGACCAACACCGTCAGTGGGTAGACCCTCAGCTCGTTCGTTTAATATGACCATCCAAGATGTGGTTGCATCAACGGATGTGGTAGCAGGTATCATTCCAGTCAATGAAATAAATGCTTATGTGTTATTTGTCTCGGGTGCTACTTGTTTTTTTATATCATGTGAATTTGATAAGCGATTAGGTTTAATCCCTGAAAAGTTAGTAATACCTTTAGACGTTAAGGTAGCAAACGAAGAAATAATCCCCATTGAACATATTCATAAGGATTGTTGCGTAGATATTAGAGGTAATAAGTTATCGGTGGATTTAGTACCGATAAGGTTAAAAGAATTCGATGTAATTCTTGGTATGGATTAGTTGATTAACCATAAGGTTATAATAGATTGTCATATGAAAAGTGTGAACCTTTGGCTTTCTAAGAAAACCAAGGTAGTGTTCTTCGGTAGTAAATCACCAAGACGCTCTTATTGTCTATCGATGACACAAACTAGGAAGATGTTGAGAAAAGGGTGTGTAGGTTATCTTTGCCATGTTGTGGATACCCAAAGAGTGGGAACATCCTTGGACCAGATACCTATAGTTCAAGAGTTCGCGGATGTATTTCCAGAGGAATTACCGAGTATTCCACCGGATAGGGAGGTTGAATTTGTAATGGATCTGTTACTGGGTACGACACCAATTTCAAGGGTACCATATTGATTGGCGCTAGGTGAGATGAAGGAGTTAATGGTTCAATTACAGGAACTATTAGATAGGAAGTACATTCAACCGAGTGTCTCCTTAGGGAGCACCGGTATTGTTTGTAAAGAAAAAGGATGGGTCGTTAAGACTTTGTATCGACTATCGAGAGTTGAACAAGTTAACGATTAAGAATAAATACCCGTTGCCCAGGACCGATGATCTATTTGATCAGTTGAAAGGGGCAAAGTATTTTTCTAAGATAGATATGCGCACATGGTATCATCAGTTAAAGGTGAGAAAGGAGGATATACCTAAGACGGCGTTCAGAACTCGTTATGGTCATTACGAGTTTCTGGTAATGTCGTGTGGTTTGACTAATGCGACAGCCTCATTTATTGATATGATGAACAGAGTGTTCAAACAGTATTTGGACAAGTTCGTCGTAGTGTTCATTAATGATATTCTAGTCTATTCAAAGATGCCAGAAGATCATGTTGAACATTTAAGGATAGTGTTCGAAATAATAAGGAAGGAAAGGTTGTATGCGAAATTCACAAAGTGTGAATTTTGGCTTGAACGAGTGCAATTTCTAGGACATTTTATTGATAAAGATGGCATTTCCGTGGATCCAGTGAAAGTAGAAACAGTTAATGAGTGGGAGAAACCGAAAACACCAACCGAGGTTCAGAGTTTTCTAAGGTTAGCGGGATACTATAGAAGGTTAATTCTGGACTTTTCTAAAATAACTACTCCACTGACAAATTTGACAAGAAAGTTGGTGAAGTATGTGTGGACTAAAAAATGTGAGAACAGTTTTCAGGAACTGAAGAAGAGGTTAAGTGAGGCACCTGTATTGTCCTTACCAGATGATACAAGGAATTTGGTAGTTTATAACAATGCTTCGCATAAAGGACTGGGTTGCATGCTCATGCAACATGGCAAGGTCATTGCATATGCGTCACGTCAATTAAAGGATTATGAGAAGGCCTATCCTACTCATGATATGGAATTGGCAGCTGTAGTTTTTGCCTTGAAGATATGGAGGCATTATCTATATGGTGAGAAGTGTGAGATATACACGGACCACAAAAGTCTGAAATATATCTTCACACAGAAGGAGTTGAATATGAGACAGAGAAGATGGTTAGAGTTAGTAAAAGATTATGACTATGATATTTTATATCATCCGGGGAAAGCAAATGTAGTAGCCAATGCGCTAAGTAGGAAGGGTAGAGAGAAACTGTCAATGTTAACAACTCAGAATGAGTTGATAACAGCGATGACAAGAATGGAGTTAGAAGTTAGGTTACCAGAGGAAGCAGTAGAAATGTTATTTTCCATGGAAACCCAACCGACCATAGTGGAACGGGTTAAGGGAGTACAAATGAGCAACGAGGAATGCGAGCAAATGAAGAAGAGGATAGAAGATGAAGAAAAGACTAAGTATAACCTCGATAAGGAGGGATTACTTCGTTTTAAAGGAAGAATTTGGATTCCAAATGATTTCGAGTTAAAGGAGGAGATAATGATGGAGGCTCATAGTTCGAGGTACTCGATACATCCCGGTAGTACGAACATGTATCAAGACCTTCGTAAGAACTTTTGGTGGCCAAACATGAAAAGGGAGATAGCAGAATATGTTAGTAGGTGCTTAACTTGTCAAAAAGTTAAGGCTGAACACCAACGAACTAGCGGGTTGTTGCAACCGTTAGAAATTCCAGAGTGAAAATGGGAGCAAATCACGATGGATTTTGTGTTGGGAATTCCAACAACAAGGAAAGGCTACGATGCTATTTGGGTGATAGTGGATCGATTGACAAAATCGGTTCATTTTCTACCAATAGGAGTTAGGTATAACCTAGAACAATTAGCTAAGTTGTATGTCAAGGAAATTATTTCCAGACATGGAGTACCTATTTCGATTGTGTCAGATTGTGATCCACGATTCACATCGAACTTTTGGAGGAGTTTGCAAGAGCAAATGGGAATGCATTTAAGATTAAGTATGGGGTATCATCCTTAGACGGATGGGCAAAGTGAACAGATAATTCAAACGCTCGAAGATATGTTAAGATCTTGCGTTATTGATTTCAAAGGGAGTTGGGACGAATATCTACCATTGGTGGAATTCTCATACAACAATAGTTTTCACGCTAGTATAGGCATGACGCCTTACGAAGTGTTGTATGGAAGGAAGTGTTGAACTCTATTGTGTTGGGATGAGGTGGGTGAATGTCAGATGTTGGGACCTGAGATGGTACAGCAAACGGCGGACATGTTAAAGATAATACGTGCTCGATTAGTAGCGGCCCAAGATAGGCAAAAAAAGTATGCAGAACCTCACAGATAAAAGAGAGAATTCGATGTAGAATCTTTTGTCTTTCTGAAAGTATCGCCTTGGAAGGGAAACATACGTTTTGGAAAGAAAGGGAAGTTAAGTCCAAAGTTTGTAGGACCTTTTGAGATTTTAAGAAGGGTATGAGAGGTAGCTTATGAAGTAGCCTTACCTCAAGAAATGGAACGCATTCATAATGTGTTTCACGTGTCTATGTTGCGTCCTTATAAACCGGACTATAAACATGTAATAGAGTATGAATCTATCCAGATAGAGAAAGATTTATCATATGAGGAACTTTCGATTCAAATTATTGATAGGAAGGAACAAGTTTTAAGAAATAAGGCAATACCTTCAGTAAAGGTCTTATGGAGAAACCACAATGCTGAAGAACCAACGTGGGAACTCGAAAGTAAAATGAAAGAAAATTTTCTTCATTTGTTTATGTAATTATAAGCTAGATTATGGGGACAAAATCCTTATAAGGGGGAGAGAATGTAACGCCCGAGAAAATCGGATTTTTATGATAATTAAATTTTTATTTGATTATGTGAATTAAATGAATTTAATTGATTTATTTTGTGAGTAAGCTATGTGAAGGTCGTTCTGTGACCTAGGATGTGCTATTATGGTTAGTAATCTGGCTACGTGCTAAAATTAATTGTTTAGAATTTCCGAGATGAAAATAAATGTTTTCCGGGAAATTCCCGTAAAAACACTATTCATACGTTTCTGCTCGGGAATTTATTTTGAAATTCTAAGAAACGCATAATGATAGAATATTAAGATAAGATGAAATATCTGATAATATTTCATTTATGGTAAACGAAGTTTTCGCCTGCTGACTTAAAACCTAAGGGTTGAGTAGAATGATTTCCGAGAAGGAAATGAGACGCGTAGAAGGAATTGCGATATTGTTAAAGCGTGTTATATAAGTATGATACTATTTAGTATCTATGTATAATATGAAGAGTTAATACAAAGTACAATACGATTATCGTACGAGTATTATACTAATAGAATATGTGAATTGTACGTATAGAATACGAGTGGTATTATGGAATTAAGTTAAGACTTAATGTGAACTCATTTGATTTGGATTATGTCAAGCCCAAACAATTAAGTTTGTAAGCCCAATGAATTAATTGGTTAAGCCCAAGCTAAAGCCCAATGTTAGAATGATTAAGCCCGATCCAAGAAAACTAAACCGTGGATCGAACCGGTGGGTCACCGAATGGGTAAAACCCATGGAGCAACCTATGGGGATGACCAATGGGCATGGTGGGCCGGCCACTTGGGGTGCAAGACAAGAAAACTACTTGGTCACCAAGTATTTTACTTGGTGACAAAGTGAGGAACAGTAAGGAGGTGGAGGATAATGACCTATTTGCCCTCCATTTCAATTGCTTATAAATAGAAAGCTAGGGTTGGTCATTTGAGGGTTTTTCAAGTTGCCAATATATATTTTGAGAGAGAGAAAGAGCTAGACTTAATCAAACAATCTACTTTGAAGCTTTGCTTTAGAGTTTTTCAGGAACACCAAAGAATTCCTTAGGGTAATACTCCTTAATAGTAGTTCTGTCTCTTTTGATTTCTTTAAGTATGAAGAATCATAAATAGGTGGTGTATGTCTATTATGGTGGAATAAGGATGACTTGTAATATATACAATCTTTATAAGTTATGAAGACATAGAAATCATAAGAGTTGATATACGTTTAAATCATAAAAATATTGATTGTTGAGGTTGATTGTTGATAAACAATTGAACTCCATCAATACTTAAATATGTGCATCTTGCTTGGTTAGGATGTAGATATGAAATCCATGGAGTATTCCTTGTGATTCAGCTTATAGAACACTAGTAGCAAAGTTATGGCAAATTTTACAGAAATAGACGTTAAACGTCGAAAACGTAGAAATTTCGAATGGATAGTCGAAAGTTGTCGTGAAACTTGAAAACGTTGTTTTTCAATGTCAACACGTGAGATAGGGTATTTATGAGTCTTGGACTCAAGAATTGTCGAATTCCAACTTAAAACGAAGAAAACGAGTATTGAACGCTCATTAACGTTAAAGGAACGCTTAAAATGAACTTAATAGTGAATTTTGAGTTAACGGATTCAAAAGTGTAGAATTCTTATATGAACGCGTAGAGTATGTCATTTATGATGTGTAGGCATTTGAACGGACCAAATCGGACTTATAACGAAGAAGTTATGAATCTGAGAAACTCACCAAAACTTTTATTTTTCAAACTTTTCTAGTCTTTGGTCTACGGCATGGGCGCATTACAAAAGCTTTAAAGTGCCACTACCGTAAGTAACTTGCGATGCAATGTTAGTGCCTATTGGAAAGTGGCCATGCATGCCATCGGTATGAAGGAGTCTCATGTACAGCCACGAGACCGGACTTAGGTATCGCAAAACCTGCACCGCATGATGCCGGTCTTGTATAATAAAGTCAATGCATGGCCTTGAGGCGAGTCTTTGTTAGATTACTTAAGGTTGAACTTCAATTGTTCAGAGACATATCTGAGTTAAGATTATACACTTAATAAGTGTACTAAAACTATTCCTATGTTACATATACTAAGGTATATGGTATTGAAACTTAGGAATTGAATGCATGTTATTAATTTACGAACGAAGAACACAAAGTGTTATCAATGAACCCTAATCGGTAAACAACGTTGGTACTTCACCAATGATGATAGAGTCCGGGTTAATAACGTAAGTTTGTTAATAAGCCAGGATGAAGGTTAATAAGTCGAATTGACTTTATTAATGAAATAAAGTTAACTAAAACATAGAAGAGAAAGAATTTGGTAGAAACAATGTGAGTAATTGTTTGATAGCTAATTACAGTGTGCTATTTGAATATATCATATAGATTCTGTAAAGGCTGTGGTTAGTCGATTAAGTTATTTGAAGACGCTGAAAGGCAATTTTTCTTAACGCTTGTCTAACTTTCAATTTAGTCATGTTTTATGTGATTCATTGTACTGAATTGCGTGGCTGGTTTTAAAGAAAGGGTCAATGCCAGTTTTAACTCGGCTAGACTACTCGTAATATATAAATTGATTTGTATATATATCTTTTTATATAGAAATGTTAACGCTATCCTATGCCAAGAAATTGGTACGAATTTGAAGGTAAGGTTTGTCTATGAACAAACAAAAGTATTTTTCATCGATTATTCAATGGGCAAGCGAGTTCGCCAAAACTTAAACGTAAATACGTTTAACGAATAAGTGTTGATCAACATAGAGTACTATAAGCTGATCCCCTAGAAGTGCTCGTAAGTAATGCGGATGTACAACCTTAGTGTTATGATGTCCTTTTCAAGTATGAAAACAGAAAACTACTGTTCATGGTCTATCGACCGGTTCAGAATTCCTAATTTATTCTATACTTTGGGAATTGATGTTATGAATTGTTAAAGTATTATTGTTTCATAATACTTCGTAACTATTTATTCAGTTATGTATGATTTGTCATATAATTCATGAATGTGGTATTACTGTTATCCTTTGTTAAACTTGTTGAGCTTGTTATGCTCACTTCTTGCGTGAATTATATGATTGCAGTTGAGGATGAACGTACTTAGAATGATAAGAGAGATAAGCTAAGATGGATAGTTAACCATCGTGTAATAGATTAGTATATTTGAATGTATTATACATTACGAACCACAAATAATGTAATCAGTTTATGAACCTGGGAATGGATTTCACTTTGATTGTAATAAGAAGATAGTAATTACATTCATTATATTATTTTTTCAATGGAATGATTTTATAGTTATGAGTACCGTGTAGCACCCATATGTTGGGTTGGAAGATACCCGAATTTGGGGGCGTCACAAATAACTTTAATATTTTGGCTATGGTTTCATTAATAGTTTAATATCAATTAGATATTAATGCTAATAGAATTATTTAATATTTAAATCATTTTATAATGATTTCAGTATTTGAAAAATCATGATAAATTATAATAATTATTTAAAAATTATTATAAGGCTATGAAAGATAATATGACTGATATTTAAATTATCTAATCGAATATTGAACTACAAAATAGAGTTTTAGACTCGATAATTACCCGATAAAGTCGTCAGTACACCGAAATATTTCAGAAAATGACCTGAATTTATATAATTGGACTAGATAAGTTTTTGTTTGTGAACCAATGACTGCTAAACATATATGACAATGTAATTAGGTTATGTGTTGACTGCATATAGCAGTACTATGTGATATGATATATTATTCTAATCGAACGAATGATCTTATTAATGATAGGTTTCAGTATAAAAGATAAAACTAGTTGCGTTATTGTAAGCAGCAGCTCAGGCAAGTATCCTAACTTTATATTTCCTTTATGCAATGGACATGAGTAAGAAAGTTTCAGAATTATATTATCATTATGCCAGATTATCAACTCTATTGTTATTGATTATGTATCCAATTATTCATATTCATACAAGTTCTTAAATTATCCGATCATCGTTTATCAACACAGTATTAATGCATAATCCAGATATTTATCATGTTCGTTAGTTTTTAAATATGGTTATACAAGTGTCCCCACTTGGATAATCATTGTATTTAATCACATGTTGATACATACCTATTGATTTCCAGTATGTATACGTTGACTTAAAAGCCGTCTAAGCTATTTGATTTGGCTAGATACAAACTTAAAAATATTGTTGAACAAGATAGAACTTTATTATATCCAACCAGATTGTTTTGGTTTGGATTCTCGACTAAGTATGAACATCCCGAACATGGGAAAACTTTTGTGCACCTAAGGTGGATAAGATGAACAATAATATCGTTCTTACATGTAGTATTGATCAAATCAGGGCATAACGGGCTGATCACCCCCGTGCCTATAAGTTATGACGGTTTACATATGAAGTTCTGTTTAACCTTTTCAAAAATAGAAAATAATGTTCATAGTCTATCAAATAATCTCCAGTTATAGTCAGTACGTAGTTTCAAAAATTTGATATAGAATTGATATGTTGTTATTATTAGTTCAGCTTACTTCACAACTGTTGATTCGTTGTAGAAGTGCCATTCAAAGAAAATATTTAATTCTTTCAGCTAATATCTAATGTTGTTATTACTTGTTGGGCAATCAACTGCTCATTCTTGCTTTAAATTTAAATGTTTTCAGCTAAGTATGATCAACCAGAAGGATCAGGCAAGAACAAGGGGAAAGGAAAGATGTTCGAATGAGTTTTATAAAATTCTATGTAATAGTTAGAGTTTATTAAGACAATGATATCTATTATCTATGATGTAATGAATGTTTAAAGGTTGCGTACCTGGGAATAGACTCTGATGCATATATAAATTAAATTTGGTATCTATATTATTGTTATTATTATTAGTATTATTCCCCTCATAGAAATGGTATCGTGAAGTACTGAGTTCGGGTTTTAAGTACCTGAATTTAGGGGCGTCACAGGTTGGTATCAGAGCCTTAGGATTAGAAACCTTAGGTGGGATAGACCTTAGGCTATAACCTTAGAACAATGGGAAATGTTGAAAATACAGATAACTCATATAGAGTTTAAAAGGAGATGAATTGAATAAATTCATCGTGAAACAAAATAAAAGATAACTTTTATAAAATTATTATTTGTTGTGTGTATATACTATATGCTAATCAGGATAATTCATGTGTGTAGATGTCAGGAGGAAAAGAATTAAGATACCCTCAGATCGTAAAGAAGGGGCCAATATCAAAGCCAATAGTTGAAATAGAGGCTCACAGTGCAAGCAACCTTAATGAGGTGGTGGTATTGGAAAACGTAGACCAGATTCGAAAATGGTGGAACTGACAGATAGTGATTTATGACACTAAAGTTGGAGCTGATCAAGCATCAACGGAGGTGCAGAATCTGAAGAACGAGGTTTCTTCTCTAGAAAAACTGTGGAAAATAGAAAAGCTACTAAATAACCAATTGCGAAAGACGTTAATGGAAACTATGGAGGAACAAGATAAGCTTAAAATCCAAATTGATCAAATGGGAACCAGAAGCAACAGATAGTGCTCAACTCCGAGCAAGAAGGGGAAAAGAAAGATGAAAGACCGTGACTTAGGAAATAAGTAGGATTAGTAGTTGATTATGTATGTTTGATAATGTACGTGTGTAATGTAATATTCCCAAATTTTGTGTAAGTTATTGCAGTAATTCCCGAATTTTGTGGTTACAAAGGGATAGCAGTATGTGCTATGTTATGTAAAGTACTTTGAATTAATGAATATGAATCTATGTTTGATTAATGGAATAAGTTTTGTATAAAACTTCATGTTACATGTTATACTTATACAATAAGGTTTAGAATGTAAGTTAAATTTATGATTTTATGTAATCAGATAATGCCGCCAAGACGTCGAACACGAAATCAAAGGGCAGAAGAATCTGTCAACAACGCTGGGGGACAACAGCAAGACCCGATGCAAAACTTTAAAAACATGGTAGCTCAAGCTATGCAACAGGGAATACCAGCCACAGGGAACCAGCCAGACAATCGTTTGGCAAAATTTAAAGTCTTCAAGGTAGTAGGACCACCAGAATTCAGGGGAATATCTGACCCTGTAGACGCCCAGATGTGGGTTAACAAGATAGAAAGGGCGTTCGTAACCGCTAGGGTAGATGAGGGGAAAAATACCGCTTTTGTCACTTATATAATGAAAGGGGAGGCTAACTTTTGGTGGGAGGCAAATCAAACTAGGGCAGGAGAAGGAGTAGTTACTTGGGCTAGGTTTAAAACTCTATTTTTCGAAAATTATCTCTCAGCTAGTATGCAGGCTAAGATGGAGGTGAAATTTTTGGAATTAAAGCAGGGGAACATGATTATTGCGGAGTATACCGCAAAGTTTAATGAGTTGGCTAGGTTCGCTCTACATCAAGTTGATACAGAGGCTAGGAAGGCAAGGAGATTTGAGCTGGGCTTAAAACCCTGGCTCTAGAACAAGGTGACGGTGTTGCAGATTAATACTTTTGCAGCACTCATGGAAAAGGCTATCATAACTGAGGAGGGGAGTGAGGCCATGAGCCTCTACAAAAGGGAGAAGAAGAACAAAGGCAAGGCAGTGGGAGCTGTGAAGGTGGAAACTAATAGTGGGAATAGGGGTGAGAAAAGAAAGGGGAATTATTTTGGGAATGTTCAGGTGAAATAGGAAGGTGTGAAGAAGCAGGTAGTTCAGTGTGGAAACTGTGGGAAGAATCACTCTGGTGAGAGTCTGAAGGGTAAGTTTGTATGTTACAAGTGCGGGCAGGACGACCATATTTCTCCCAACTTCCCCAACCCAAGGATGAACAGTGGGTGTTTTCTGTGTGGGTCTATGGAGCATAAGGTGAAGGATTGTCCATAGAGGAAAATGGAGGCGGAGAGTGTAACCACGGAAAAGGCAATGGACTCTAGCGATCACAGACCCAGACTTCAACCAACAAACCAACAAAAGCAACCATGCGAGAGTCTTCAACACGATCGGTCCAGATATCTTGGGCAAATGGGAATGGAACTCCAGGTATTATTCGAATAACTTTTATATTTTTTCGTGTATATATATGATTTTCCTGTATATAGAAAATTATTTTATAAAGAAATTTTGAAGAAGGAATTTGAGTTCTTTTAGAAATCAAATTTTTGTTTAATCAGATAAACAAGCTTTATGTTGAATAGTTAAAGATCAGTTCGATCAAATATGATCGAGATCTACTTGAAATGATTGTGTATGCTATGTACCCTTGTATGGATAAGTTTTAAAATGGTGATTCCGGGGACAGAATCCTTATAAGGGAGGGTGAATGTAATAACCCGATATTTTCTATATAAATAAATAAGAAATTTTGCGTATAATTTTTTTTTTTATTTTAAAGGTGGGAATATGTGCCAAGTAAAGTGTATGTATATTTGTGATAAATGAAAATTTATTTTACATGAATAATTTCAAATAATTTTATTTTAGAATTATTGATCATCATAAAGTATATTCTTATATAATTTAATTTTGTAGTGGAAATGTTTTTATTATTTATTTTCCATGAAAATATGATTATATATTGTTTAAATAATCTATGAAATGATAATTGGAATTATTATAATAATTATATTATTTTATTATATGAATTTTAGTTCGGATTACTTAAGTTAATTGTTTTTAACTTAATTAATAGTGTTACGTGAAAGATAAATCGGGATATAGAATCCAAACCCTAATTTTGGATTTTGATCAATGAATGAGAATAATAATATTATATTAAATATAATATTATTTTTCAGTGTTATAAATATATACTATATGTGTGTATAGATAATAGTTGGTTAATTATGGTGTATAATGTCAAAACCCTAATATTAATTTGTTAAACCCTATTTGTTAAACTCAATTATGAGTTCAAGACTATGTACTAATGGTGTTATACGATTTATGTTGTGTATTATTAGATTTAATGTTAATTAGAGAAAATCCTAGTTAATTTTTGAAATACCTAATTAAAATTGGGAACCCTAATAATATTAAGGAACCCTAATTATTTAAAACCCTAATTTCTATTTAAAAACCCTAATTTTAATTAGTAATGTAACGCCCTGAAATCCGATCTAATTTCACATCCAGATTCCATACGTCACGATTCCCTCTTCTTCCAAACATACATCATTATATAGCTAAATATAATAACATACATCCTCAAATCCTAGGTTCTAAAACCTTAAAACCTCTTTCATTACAAATAATGATAGTTACATTATTCTTTACATCTTGTACAAGAAACTTTTATCCGCCACCAAGGATACATAATCATTCATTAAACTATTCTATAGTTTAATTCTATCATTCTATATTACAAGTCTTCACTTGATCTTCATGCTCATTCATATAATGAATGATACTTCTTCTGGATACTGATCAGCGTGATCTTTACGGGATCCTTAAGTTCTTCTAACTTCGATCGCTGAAAATGTTTTTATTTTAAGTAAGTGTGAGCATTCAATTTCTCACCAAGTCATAGTAGTTGAATAAATAACTTTAAGAATTCAAACATTCTTTTAAGACTTCAATAATCGAACAAAGGTCATGAAGCAGCTCGAATAATAGGAATAATCTTGATTCCTATCATTTTAAAACATTAATCACATTCACTTTGAAATACATTCATTCTATACTTTTTTTATACACATTCTGTCTGGCTAGAATCAATAGCATAGACTTAACAATAACGGTTCATGTATAAAAAAAACATGCTCATATTGAACAGTTCAAACACAGAACAGTTCATATCATAGAAACACCGAATTGTTCAAATTGTGGCACAAGGCCTCATATATTCTAACACCTTGTACAAATATCACACATTTGTACATAGACAGAACTTCTCAAGTTCAACATCTGAGAAGTTTTAGAAACTAACATTCATTTAAAAATATGAATGAAGTTAGGAAACTTGCCTTACGTACAGCTACAGCTTATAGTTTACGCTGAACTGCTCATTCCAATTCCTATGTATCACATAAGGAAATGACACATACACCAATTAGTCATATACTTGACTTTACGCATTGGTTTACTTAACTTTACTTCTTAGGGTTCACGTTCTTACAAACTAGGTTTATGCGACCAACTTTCTTTACCGGTTAACGGCTTCATGACATACGGAGATGTCTTACTCAATACGTTCGTCATCTTCGATTATTCACATTCTTATCTTATCCTTTTAACTTTTCTAGGACTCAGCACACATCGTGTCTCTGCTACTAGTTTATATGGTACTCTGTGTGGTTTTCCACAAATAACTAACAAACAAGTTCTCGTCTCATCTACAATCGCCCATAACAAAGTTAGATCGCTTACCGATTTGTATACCTTCGCCTCTCTCTCGAAGGAATTGTTTAGCCCAGCTCCCATATGTCAACCATCAAAGGTTACGATTGCACCACAACCTAACTTATCTTAACTTATCCGAACTATTAAACTATAATGTTTATTAAGTCAATTTCTTATTCCTTATGGCTTTCTGACAAATAAATGTCATACCTCAGGATTCATTCATCATTGTCTAAGTCATTCATCATTCAATATTCATTCTACGCATTTATAGCGTTAACCATTTTACGTTACCTTATTCTTATCTTACAACATCCGATTCATTCGACTCAGAATGTCATCCAAGTTATCAACATTAACTTGGCTTCTTTATGTTATACGTAGTTGTCTTTAATTTAGCTTCTTCACCATTCACAAGTTTAATCATTAGTCTTCATTATCCTATGGTCAAACCATACACGGAGTGTAGGTTTTACCCGTTTAATATTCGCGTACCCTCAACCTTCACGTCGGTTAAATTGTTCAACGCATACATTCCATTCTTACATTCTCATCTGACTCACATTCGAGTTTCATTAGTCTTCTTACCGTTCGCTATGACTTTCTTGATAATTCATATCTTACTTACTATTTTCGTCAACGTCTAAGTTATACAACCAATGTACACTTAGAAAGTTTGCTCGACTAAAATATGATTCTCGAGGATCGTTTACTTATTCAACGTTTATGTGGTTCATCCCTTAATATCTCATTCAACCTTTAGCTAAGGTTTTAATCGCTTTCATTCATTACTATCATCTGAACCTCATGTTCAATATTCTTTCTTAATGTCAAAGCCATATGGCTCGTTGTATGCTAAGACCGATCGCTCATCGCAACCACGTTGCATTCACAGCGTCTAAACGCTTTACATTTATCTCACATTACCATGATATACCATCGAAATGTTATTCATTACCCTCATCAATCAACGTCTAAGGAATCACCATCATAGCAATCCCTCACGTTCGTTTATCACGACTACGGTCCCCGAATATTGGTTCCGTAACCCGCGTCTACATTCTTTGTCTTTTAATCTCGTTTACTCTTTTCGTTCAACCTTCATCAAAGGCTTAATACACTTGATTAAGTGTAACATTAGTTGAACTATATGTTCATATTTTTTTTCTTGCACATCCCCTAGTAATTGTGTAGTAAAAATCTCATTTCTGGGCATTGCCCTGCACCAACACTACGGCGCCATGTCCCTTCATTTATCTCAAGATCGCAGCCGCCACTCGCAGTTGTCAAATCGCCGAGGTCATTTGGCGTTCATGCAGTGCTACTCCTTCACAAATTCTCACGCTTGAGATGCTGACTTCGAAATCTCATATCTTATTCGTTATAACTCGGAACGAGGTCATTCCAAAGCCATTTTCTTCCTTATCTTACGTACTTCGATTACCCTTGGACAGAACTTCATTCTAAATCCGTTATCATGCCTTTTGATTGGCTTAATCTTTGCCCTTTATTCGTTTTACGTTTTTAACGTTCTTCGTTCGTTCGTCCGTAATTCGGTCATCCGAGCTCGAAACTCGTTCGTTCTTGAGTCCACGACTCACATTTTCTACGTTCTCTTACATTCTTATGAAACCATACATGTTCGGGTTTATTTACTAACTTTCTATTTCTCATTCATCTTTTATGAACTTTCGCCATAACTTCGTTATAGCTCAATTTTAATTCGTTCTTCATGAACGTTCCTAACCAAGCAATAAGCAACTAACTTATACGCGATGGTTTTAAACTTGTCCATCAACAACAATTATCCTACGATGGTTTTAAATTTGTCCATCAACAATGTTCTTCGCGTTCTTCGCGCGTTCTTCACTTTTAATCGATATTTTGATTATGATTTTACTTTTTCTCAGAATTTGATGTTATAGAACATTATTCCATACTTATTTGACCTACTCAATCATAAGATTCATTCGGATCGCTCAAAATCCTTATGAATCTTATAGTTTCTTAAGAAATTTATAAACTAAATTTCATATTTTATATTTCTTCATTTTCTTACGATTTCAACCATATGAAATCATTTCTAACATCTTTTACTTCATATTCTCGTTAAGCTATGTTTTTTTAACATATAAAGCTTAAAGAAAATTTATAGAAGACTAGGTTTCAGATTTCCTTCTTTCTTTAATCTCGTTCCGTCGGATCAAGCGTGCACTCGGGCAAGCTTTTCCTCATTCTCTCCTCCCTCTTCATCCGAACTCTCTCTCTCTCTCTTTCTCTCTCAAGTGTTGGTTGAAATTTTCAAACCAAACAAATGAGCTTAAGGCTTGTCTATATAGAAAACCAAGGCTAGGGGTATTTTGGTCATTTCGCCCCAAACCTCCTTACTATTCACACCTCCTCAATAGACCTCCTTACTATTCACGAAGCTTCCATTGGAAGCTTCATACTTCTGTCTTGCAGAATTCGTCCGGTAGTTCAAAAACTTCGATTCTCAGAATCCAAATATTTTTGGATAATTCGTCTTTCCTTTACCGATTTACTTTTACGTAATCTTCGGATTTTGGAAAAACTGAAAAACACTTTTTGGTGTCAAGCATTTTCCTTCACGTTTTCCCCTAACGTAGTTAAACGAGTGAAAAGTACATAACAGTACTTTTCATCATTTTTATTTTATCTGATTTCTGCACTTTTTTGAGAAAAACTTTTATTGGCTTACTTAACATTTCACGAAATATTATCGTCAAATTTATTGACGGAATGTCATTTCGACATACCAAACTCTCTGAACGGCTTAGGTTATTCAAACCCTAACCCTTAGGTTTCGTCAGGTGAATAGTGCATATTTCGTCTTTTTCCCCAGAAATATTTTGTTCCCGAAAAAATTCTATTTTTGTCTTGAAAATTCTTACTCGTTCAATCTAGCTCATAGCCAGAATCCTCCCGATTAATAATCATCCTAGGTTCTAGAACGATTAATAAACACATAGCACAGAATAGTATTAATAAAAATTCATTTTATTAATAACTAATTCTTTAACTCTTAAATTCTGGACAATCTAATTTTTCAGGTTTTCACATTCTTCCTCCCTTATAAAAATTTCATCCTCGGAATTTCTTAAAACCACACCCATACCCGGGTCATCACATTCACCCCTTCTTCACAGAATTTCGTCCTCAAAATTTTATTTTACTCATCTTCTCAACTTCTCTTCAAAGAAGTTCTTATCTTTCATACATTCCCTACCCTTCATAACTTATCAAAAATCATGAAGTGAAAGGAATAAATAGGAATATAAGGATTCCTTTAAAACATTACATTCTTTTGCTGAGGGGTCAAATTGACCATGAACTCTTACTAGGTTTAATAACATTTCACCATAAACCCTTCTTACACGGTAAGTTTACAATTACAAAGAAGGTAAACTACCTCTTCCATACGTAGGTGATCAACCTATTGTATAACCCCATTTCAGGGTATGTTCACCTCAGACTTAATTATTAGATTCCGCACCAAAGCAATTTTTTTCGGCATAGCTCTTCAAAGAAAGCTCAATTTTCTTTTAATCATTACATACCATTCGTCTTAGCTAAATCAAATAGCTTAGACCATACCAATAAATTGGACATCAACTTGAAACATTCGTCTAGTCAACTCACTTGACATCGACTACTTCTTTAAATTCTTTTACAATACATCAAAACGTTTTATGACGTCATGATACCGAACTTTTCATAGTACGTTGAGGACTTCGTCAGTTTATGACTTCGTCATTATACATCATACCATTACGGGTTGTTGATCCTAAGATCACTTCCAACACCATGTTCAATTACATTAATAACTCCATCCTTGCATCAAATGCACTGATGATATAAAATTCATTTTGATATTTCAAATTAATTTTTGTCTAGCTGAATCAATTAGCATAGACATACCAAGAATAGTTCTTTTTAAAATCCATTGGTTCCAAAAGTTGAACCAATTCTTTCATTTTCAAAACGCGCACACATAAGCACGATTTCAATAAACTTTGAAATCTAGCATGGCTAGATGACTTGGAATATCCTATTCTGCATCTTCCTTCATTGTCTTACTTGCGACAATACTTAATCTTCTCTAGCACCTTCAATGCTAAGTCTACTGAAAATAACTCATTTTCAGTCTACACATTCCTATACCTTAGTACAGTCCATCAACTTACCACACATTGTGAGTTCAAGAACTTTCCACAATAATATGAGTTAAGAACTATCCCAGTCAGACCATAGGCGTCCATTCGCTGAGAAGTTCAAAAACATACCATATAATTATGAGTCACGAACTTACCATAAGTATGAGTTTCAAGAACTCGCACTTACCTTATCGTTCTCTACCTATCAAGTATATACATTAGAAAAGATTCACCTTCTCATAATATACATCTTGACAGCGCGACCAATTTCAATGATTATCACTATAATAAACTGAGTGGTTGTTACACCAAGCACAAACCTCTGCCCATACAAAGGTTCATACAACTCAACTATCACATGAGTCCTCAATTGAAATCTTACAACTTCTAACTTTCTCTTTACTTAATACCAATTTTCTTTAATTCGTATGCAATCCTTTACAACTCAATCTGAGTTATTCTCCCCGTACTACTTTGTAGTACCATTCATTCATAACATTAGCTATAAATCATTCATCGTTTAATAACTCGTCTGTTACTACGATTTACTATGATCACGTGGTGATCTTCTTATCCTTCTCTCTACGATTATAGTCTTATGTACTCATACCTAAGATTTATAACCTATCATCTTTGATACCAACTTGTAACGCCCCAAAATTCGGACTATTTTCACATTTGGATTCCATACGTCATGATCTCATCTTCTTCCAAACATACATCATTATATAGCTAAATATAATAGCATACATCCTCAAATCTTAGGTTCTAAAACCTTAAAACCTCTTTCATTACAAATAATGATAGTTACATTATTCTTTACATCTTGTACAAGTGACTTTTATCCGTCATCAAGGATACATAATCATTCATTAAACTATTCTATAGTTTAATTCTATCACTCTATATTACAATTCTTCACTTGATCTTCACGCTCATTCATATAATGAATGATACTTCTTCTGCATATCGATCAGCGTGATCTTTACAGGATCCTTAAGTTCTTCTAACATCGATCGCTGAAAATGTTGTTATTTTAAGCAAGTGTGAGCATTCAATTGCTCAGCAAGTCATAGTAGTTGAACAAACAACTTTGTGAATTCAAACATTCTTTTAAGACTTCAATAACCGAACAAAGGTCATGAAGCAGCTCGAATAATAGGAATAATCTTGATTCCTATCATTTTAAAACATTAATCACATTCACTTTGAAATACTTTCATTCTCTACTTTCTTTCATACACAATCTGTCTGGCTAGAATCAATAGCACAGACTTAACAATAACGATTCATGTATAAACATAACATGCTCATATTGAATACCAATCACGTAATGTACTCATATCATAGAAAGACCGAAGTGTTCAAATTGTGGCACAAGGCCTCATATATTCTAACACCTTGTACAAATATCACACATCTCAAGATATGTATGTAACTTCTCAAGTTCAACATCCGAGAAGTTTTAGAAACTAGCATTCATTTAAAAATATGAATGAAGTTAGGAAACTTGCCTTTACGCATACCACTCGACTTATAGTTTACTTTCGAATCGCTTCATTCCAATTCCTATATAGCATATAAGGAAATGACACATAAACCAATTAGTCATATACTTGACTTTACGCATTAGTTTACTTAACTTTACTTCTTAGGGTTCACGTTCTTACAAACTAAGTTTACGCGACCAACTTCCTTTACCGGTTAACGGCTTCATGACATACGGAGATGTCTTACTCAATACGTTCATCATCTTTGATGATTCACATTCTTATCTCCTCCGTTTAACTTTTCTAGGACTCAGCACACATTGTGTCTCTGCTAGTAGTTCATATGGTACTCTGAGTGGTTTCCCACAAACAACCAACAAACAAGTTCCCGTCTCATCTACACTGCCCATAACAGTGAGTTAGATCGGTTGCCAGTTTTGTATATACCTTCACTCTCTAAAGGAATTGTTTAGCCCAGCTCCCATATGTCAACCATCAAAGGTTACGATTACACCACAACCTAACTTATCTTATCTTATCCGAACTATTAAACTATAATGTTCGTTAAGTCAATTTCTTATTCCTTATATCTTTCTGACAAATAAATGTCATACCTCAGGATTCATTCATCATTGTCTAAGTCATACATTTTTTTTGTATGCTCAGAATGATCATTTAATATTTATTCTACGTATTTATAGTGTTAACCATTTTACGTTACCTTATTCTTATCTTATAACGTCCGATTCATTCGACTCGGAATGTCATCCAAGTTATAAACATTAACTCGGCTTCTTTACGTTATACGTACTTGTCTTTAATTTAGCTTCTTCACCATTCACAGGTTTAATCATTAGTCGGTCAAACCATACACGGAGTGTAGGTTTTACCCGTTGAATATTCGCCTACCCTCAACCTTCACGTCGATTAAAGTGTTCAACGCATACATTCCATTCTTACATTCTCATCCGACTCACATTCGAGTTTCATTAA
This sequence comes from Panax ginseng, assembly GCA_020205605.1. Taxonomy (NCBI): domain Eukaryota; kingdom Viridiplantae; phylum Streptophyta; class Magnoliopsida; order Apiales; family Araliaceae; genus Panax; species Panax ginseng. The sequence goes on from CM035137.1 coordinate 47,243,146, forward strand.
TCTTCTTACCGTTCGCTACGGCTTTCTTGATAATTCATATCTTACTTACTATTTTCGTCAACGTCTAAGTTATACAACCAATGTACACTTAGAACATTCGCTCGATGAAAATACGATTCACGAGGATCGTTTACTTATTCAACGTTTACGTGGTTCATCCCTTAATATCTCATTCAACCTTTATCTAAGGTTTTAATCACTTTCATTCATTACTATCATCTGAACCCCATGTTCAATATTCTTTCTTAATGTCAAAGCCATACGGTTCGTTGTATGTTAAGACCGATCGCTCATCGCAACCACATTTCATTCACAACGTCTAAACGCTTTACATTTATCTCGCATTACCATGACATAACATCAAAATATTATTCATTGCCTCGTCAATCAACGTCTAAGGAATCACCATCATAGCAATCCCTCACGTTCGTTTATCGCGACTACTGTCCCCGGATATTGGTTTCGTAACCCGGGTCTACATTCTTTGTCTTTTAATCTCGTTTACTCTTTTCGTTCAACCTTCATCAAAGGCTTAATACACTTGATTAAGTGTTATATTAGTTGAACTATATGTTCATATTTTTTTCTTTCACATCCCCCAGTAATTGAGAGGTAAAAATCTCATTTCTGGGCATTGCCCTGCACCGGCGCTGTGGCGCCGTGTCCCTTCGTTTATCTCGCGCTATAGCGCCACTCTGGAATGTCAAACTGCCGAGGCTGGCGATGCGGCGCCACTCCCTTCACAAATTCTCACACCGCAACGCCACTTACTAGTAGCTGATGGCCTGGACTCACGCTGCGGTGCCGGCCCCCAAGGCACGACTCGCGCTACTGCGCCAAGCATGAAACCTAGAAAAATTCTCTAAGTCTTTTACAAGCTTGAGACGCTGACTTCGAAATCTCATATCAAATTCGTTATAACTCGGAACGAGGTTGTTCCAAAGCCATTTTCTTCCTTATCTTACTTTCTTCGATTACCCTCAGAAAGAACTTCGTTCTGAATCCATTAACGTGCCTTTTGATTAGCTTAATCTTTGCTCTTTGTTCGTTTTATATTTTTAACGTTCTTCGTTCGTTCGTCCGTAATTCGGTCATCCGAACTCAGAACTCGTTCATTCTTGACTCCACGATTCACATTTTCTATGTTCTCTTACATTCCTATGAAACCCAACACATTCGGGTTCGTTTACTAACTTTTTATTTCTCGTTCATCTTTTACGAATTTTTGCCATAACTTCATTATAGCTCAATTTTATTCCGTTCGTCAAGAATGTTTCTAACGTTCCTAACCAAGCAATAAGCAACTAACTTATATGCGATGGTTTTAAACTTGTCCATCAATAACAATTATCTTACAATAGTTTTAAATTTGTCCATCAACAACGTTCTTCGCGTTCTTCGCGTGTTCTTCGCTTTTAATCGATATTTTGATTACGATTTTACTTTTTCTCGGAATTTGATGTTATCGAACATCATTCCTTACCTATTTGACCTACTCAATCATAAGATTCATTTGGATCGCTCAAAATCCTTACGAATCTTATACTTCCTTAAGAAATTTATAAACTAAATTTCTAATTTCATATTTCTTAATTTTCTTACGATTTCAACCATATGAAATCATTTTTAACATCTTTTACTTCCTATTCTCGTTAAGCTGTGTTTTTTTAACATATAAAGCTAAAAGAAAATTTATAGAAAACTAGGTTTCGGACTACCTTCCTTCTTTAATCTCGTTCCGTAGGATCAAGCGTGCACTCGGGCAAGCTTTTCCTCATTCTCTCCCTCTTCATCCGAACTCTCTCTCTCTCTCTCAAGTGTTGGTTGAAATTTTCAAACCAAACAAATGAGCTTAAGGCTTGTTTATATAGAAAACCAAGACTAGGGGTATTTTGGTCATTTCGCCCTAAACCTCCTTACTATTCACACCTCCTCAATAGACCTCCTTACTAAGCTTCGTGCTTCTGTCTTGCAGAATTCGTCCGACAATTCAAAAACTGCGATTCTCGGAATCCAAATATTTTTGGATAATTCGTCTTTCCTTTACCGATTTACTTTTACGTAATCTTCGGATTTCTGAAAAAACTGAAAAACACTTTATGGTGTCAAGCGTTTTCCTTCACGTTTTCCCCTAACGTAGTTAAACGAGTGAAAAATACATAACAGTATTTTTTGTCATTTTTATTTTATCCGATTTTTGCACGTTTTTCAAGAAAAAATTTTATCGGCTTACTTAACATTTCACGATACATTATCGTCAAATCTTTCGACGGAATGTCATTTTGACATACCGAACTCACAGAATGGCTTAGGTTATTCAAACCCTAACCCTTAGGTTTTATCGGGGGAATAGTGCCTATTTCGTCTTTTTCCCTGGAAATATTTTGTTCTCGGAAAACTTTTATTTTCGTCTTGAAAATTCTTACTCGTTCAGTCTAGCTCGTAGCCAGAATTCTCCTGATTAATAATCATCCTAGGTTCTAGAACGATTAATAAACACATAGCATAAAATAGTATTAATAAAATCGACATCCTGTTGTTACTAGGCGTTTCTGGGTAACCCAGAAACTGCCCAGGAACGATCTGACAACGTTTTAAATCGACTAGATCTTGCTTCTATTTGTTGTATTGTTGTTGTTGTTGTATCTAAATGGTAGCTAGATATGTGTAGTATATGTTCATACCATAATATCACTTAAATGATAGACTGATTGGACATAGCAGCCGGTCAAACAAGCCAAGACGAACATATTCTCTATTTTCTAGGTAACCTAGAAAACATATGAATTTGTTGCTTGACATGGTTTGACCGGACCTTTTCGCTCATTGTGTTGTTGTTAGATCGATGTTATGTAATAGAGTTGTAGCCTTACATGTTGTCTACAACCTGGAAGTCTTAGATCACGAAAATATTACACTATCAGCATGTAGTGGAAGTCCAAAGTGAGTTTTGACGATCGTTTCTTCATTTCTTTCGGGCAACCTGAAATGAAGAACGACTTCTCTGACGACTAGTTTAGACCCTTAGATCTCCTTTGTTATGCATGTTATGATTATGTTTATTGTTGGATCTTGTAGTCTTGTATTAGTAATACACGATCTGATCAATAACATGTCTAGAAACACTTTGTGTGATGAATTATTCATGGTCAATGTTGCTCACTCGGCAACTGATATGGTGTTCTGGGTTTGCATGAAGAACATGAAGAACACCTATAACGACAGTTTTGTCGCTATAGGTGGTCTTTAGCGATAGATTATTTATAAATATTTTATTTTTATTAAATAATTATAGAAAATTAGTTTTTAATTATTAAAAATACATAATAAATTATTAAAAATTATTTTAAAGTCCAAAAATCATATTTTAATTATTTTAGATATATTTCACAAATATTTAATATTTTTGAAATATTAGAGGTATTTAATTTATTTAATAATTATATTAAATAAATTATTTAAAAATGATTTTATACTTGAAAAATCATTTAAAATTATATTATGGAATAAGAAAATATTTTAAGTTATTTTAATGGCTTTTAATATTTTATGATGAATTTCATTAATTAATTAATATTAATGATAGTTTAGTTATTTAATAAATGAATTAAATAAATAGATTAAAAATAATTTTATTATATTAAAAATCATTTTAAATAATAATAAGGTATTTAAAATATTTGAAGTTATAAAATATAACTTTCAATATTTAAACGTGAATTTCATTAATTAATTATTATTAATGATATTAAGGTTATTTAATAATTATATTAAATAAATTAGTTTAAAAATATCTTAATATTATAAAAATCATTTTAAATGAAAATAAAGTATTTTAAGTTATAAAATATAACGCTTAATATTTGAAGGATAATTTCATTAATAATTTAATATTGATGATATTAATGATATTAAATTTATTTAATAATTATATTAAATAAATGGTTTAAAAAATCGGTTTTATAAATTTAAAAATCATTTAAAGGTAATATAAATGTTTTAAAAATATATTTTGAGTTGTTATAAATAACTTTAATATTTTGGCAATGGTTTATTAATAGTTTAATATTAATTAAATATTAATGATAATATAATTGTTTGATATTTAAATCACTTAATAATGATTCCGGTATTTGAAAATTCATGGTAAATTATAATACTTGTTTAAAATTGTTGTAAGTCATTTAAAAAGGATATGACTGTTATTTAGTTAGTCTAAATGGATATTGAATTTCGATATAGAGTCTTAGACTCGATAATTACCCGATAAAGCTGTCGATACACCGACATGTTTCAAAAATTGATCTGGACTTAGATATTTTGATTGTATTAATGTTTGTTTGTGATGCAATAAATGTTGAACATGTATGATAATGCGATTAGGTTATTTGCTGACTGCGAAATGTAGTACTATGTGTTATAGTATATTGTTCTAATTGAACGAATGATCTGATAAAACTAAGTTGCAAATTGTAAGCAGCGCATCAGGCAAGTATCCTACCTTTACATTTTCTTTATGCAATGGACATGAGTAAGAATGTTTCAAAATTATATTATTACTGTACAAATTATTAATTCTATATTATATACGCTTATTGATTATCAACATGTTAGTATATGGTAATTCAGATATATATTCTATTCGTTAATTTTTATAAATGGTTATACAAGTGTCCCCACTAGGATAATTATTGCATTTAATCACATGTTCATACACCTTTGTCAATTACCTGTGTGTGTGTATATATATATATATATATATATATATATATATATATATATATATATATATGTATGTATGTAGAATTATAGATTATTGTTGAACAAGAAAAAAAACCTTATCATTACCCAACCGAATTGCTTTGGTTTGGAACCCCGACAGGTATGAACATCCCTTATTCGGGAAAACTTTTTATGCACCCAAAGTGGATAGAGTGAACGATAATATCTTTCTTGCAATGTATTATTGATCAATACAGGGTACAACGGGCTGATCACCCCCGTACCCGTAAGTTTTAACGGTTTACAGATGAAGTTCTGTTTAACCTTTTCGAAAATGAAAACAATGTTCATTGTATGTCCCCTTAACCCTATTTATAGTCAGTACGTAGTTTCAAAAATTTTAAAAAGGGTTGTTATGTTATTATTATCAGTTCAGAATACTTCACAACTATTGATTTGTTGTAGAAGGGTAGTATAAAGAAAACATTTAAATTCTTTCAGCTTATATATATAATTGTTATTACTTGTTGGGTACTCAAATGCTCGTCCTTGCTTAATTTAAATATTTTCAGCTAAGTGTGAAGAACCAGAAGGCTCATGCAGAAATAAAGGAAAAGGAAAGCTAACCAAATAAGATTTATGGTAGTTTATGTAATAGTTTGATATTATTAAGACAATGATATATAAATATTATCTATCATGCTATGTAATGAATTCTTAAAGGTTACGTATTTGGGAGCTAGACTATGATAATTATTTAAATTAAGTTTGTTATTTATAATATCATTATTATTATTAGTATTATTCCGCTCATAGAAATGGTATTGTGAAGCACTGAATTCGGGTTTCAAGTACCTGCATTCGAGGGTTTTACAGGTTAGCATCAAAGCTTTAGGGTTAGAAACCTTAGGTGGGATAGACCTTAGGCTATAACCTTAGCATAGAGGGAAGCGTTGAAAATATAAATAACTCATATAGAGTTTGTAAAGAGATGAATTGACTAAATTCATCGTCAAACAAAATCAAAGATAACTTATATAAAACTATTATTTGTTGTGTGTATATACTATATGCTAATCAGGATAATTTATGTGTGTAGATGTCTGGTGGAAAAGGCTTGTTATATGCTTATAGCATGAAGAAGTATCAAATCCATACCCCCCGAGCTAATACCGAAGCCAATAGTTGAAATAGAGGCTCACAATGAAAACAACTCAGACAACGTAGTTATTGTAGAAAACGTAGTACCAGATCGGAAGATGGTGGAGCTAACAGATAGTGATTCGGACACTAAAGCTGAAGCTGAACAAGCATCAACAGAGGTACAGGATTTGAGGAACAAGGTTTCTTCTCCGAAAAGTCATGGGAAATAGAAAAGTCATTAAATAGTCAATCAAGCACAAAGCGTTAATAGAAATAATGGAAGAACAAGATAAGCTTAAAATCCAAATTGATCATATGGGAGCCACAAGCAACACATCGTGTGAAGCTCTGAGCAAGAAGGGGAAAAAAAGATAGAAGATCATGACTTAGGAAAATCCGATAAGAAGAAAGGGAAAAGAATATGTCACCTTTGTGGCTATGAGGGACATACCACTCTGTATTGTCCCGACTATAAATCATAAGCATGTTTTATCTGTGGGATAGAAGGTCATCGGGCGAAAGGTTGTCCAAGAAAAAGGTGTAGTGAATAAGTAGTATATGTTCTGTTGTGTAGGTCTGTTTAATGTTAAGTATGTCTGTGTAATGTAATGTTCCCAACTTTTGGTATTAGTCAAGGTTGTAAATTCGGACTTTTGTAGTCACAAAGGGATGAGTGATGTTTAAAGCAGTATGTGCTATGTTATGTAAAGTATTCACTAAATGAATATGAATCTAAGTTTGAGTAATGAAATGAGTTAATATACTAAACTTATATGATAAGATTTAGAATGTAAAGAATAATATATAGTTTTACTTAACCAAATAATGCCGCCAAGACATCAAACTCGAAACCAAAGGGCAGAACAGTCTGTCAATAACGTTGAGGGACAACAACTAGCAGATCTGATGCAGCACTTTGCAAACATGGTAGCACAAGCTATGTAGCAAGGAATGCCAGTCACAGGGAACCAACCGGACAACCGCTTGGCAAACTTTAAAGATTTCAAGGCAGTAGGACCGCCAGAGTTTAGAGGGACAACTGACCCTGTTAAAGCCCAGACTTGGGTTAAAGAAATTGAAAAAGCATTTGTGGTAGCTAGGGTAGTTGAGGGGCAAAAGACCGCTTTTGCCACCTACATGATGAAGGGTGAGGCAATTTTTTGGTGAGAAACGAATCAGGCGAGGGCAGGAGAGGATGTTGTTACTTGGGATAGGTTTAAGACACTGTTCTTCGAAAAATATTTTTCATCTAGCATGCAGGCTAGGATGGAGGTAAAATTTTTAGAGTTGAAGTAGGAGAATATGATGGTGTCCGAATACGTCGCAAAATTCAATGAGTTGGCTAGGTTTGCTCCGCATCAAGTTGATACGGAGGCTAGGAAAGCTCGAAGGTTTGAGCTGGGATTAAAACCTTGACTCTACAACAAGGTGGCAGTGTTGCAGATCCCTATATTTGTAGCACTCATGGAGAAGGCTATTATTACTGAGGAGGGGAGTGAGTCCATGAGCCTCTACAACAAGGAGAGAAAGAACAAGAGTAAGGTCAAAGGAACTGGGAAGGTGGAAGCTAATAGTGGGAGTAGCGGTGGTAGTAGGAAAAGGAAGAGAAGCAATTTTTGAAGTGTACAGGTAAAACAGGAAGGAGTTAAGAAGCAAGTTGTGCAGTGTGGAAACTGTGGAAAGAACCACTCTAGAAAATGTTTGAAGGGGAAATTTGTGTGCTAAAAGTACGGGCAGGAGGGCCATATCTCTCCCAACTGCCCCAATCCTAGGATGAAAGGTGGGTGTTTTCTGTGTGGATCGACTGAGCACAAGGTGAAGGATTGTTCGAAGAGGAGGACGGAGGCCGGGAGTGTGAATACTAGCAAGGGCAATAGAACTATGGCAATCATGGGACCAACGTCATCCAGCAAGCCGATGAAATCAATAGCAAGGGTCTACAACATGACGGTCCAGGATACCGTAGCAGCTGGTGGTGCAATTCCAGGTATTATTCGTATAACTTTTTTTTTATATACATGATTTTCCTATATATAGTAAATTATTTTATAAAGAAATTTTGAAGAAGGAATTTGAGTTCTTTTAGAAATAAAATTTTCGTTTAATCAGATAGACAAGCTTTACGTGAATAGGTTAAAGATCAGTACGATCATTTATTATCAAGATCTACTTGCAATGATTGTATATGCTACGTACACTTGTATGTGTAGATTTTAAAACGGTGATTCCGGGGACGGAATCATTATAAGGGAGGGTGAATGTAACAACCCGATATTTTTTATACAAATAAATTAGAAATTTTGCATATAATTTTTTTTTTATATTTATTAAATAAATATGGGGAATATGTGCCAAGATAATGTGTGTATGTATTTATGTGATATATTTATTACATAAATGACTTTAAATAATTTTTTTTAGAATTATGGATTGTTATAAACTATATTATTATAATAATTAATTTTATAGTAGAAATATTTTTATTAATTATTTTCCATGAAAATATAATTATATATTATTTATATAATATATGAAATAATTTTTAGAATAATTATAATAATTATTTTATTATATGAATCTTTATACAGATTATTAAGTTAATTATTTTAACTTAATTAATAATGTGAAGTATGACATATAAATCAAATATAGAATCCAAACCCTTATTTTGGATTTTGATCAAGGAATGAGAACAATAATATAATATTATTTTGATTTTGATTTTTCAGTGATATAATTATATACTGTATGTATAGGGATTGACAATGATTGGTCAGTTATGGTGTATTATGTCAAACCCTAGTTTTACTGTGGGAAACCCTAATTTGAAACTCAATTGTGAGTTTAAGTCTATTATATAACTATGTTATATGATTTTATGATTAATTAGGTCAACCCTAATTAACATTTAGATTTATTAATTTCTTGAAATCCTATTTATTAATTATAAACCCTAATTGCTAAATTAGCAATGATAATTATAATTATTATATAATACCCTAATGTTCATGTATAATTAGAACCCTAATAAAATTAAGAAAACCCTAATTATAAATTTTAGAAACTAATTTTATTTTATTTTAAATACTAAATAAACAATTTGGGTAACATATATTAAAATTGTTAGACTATATTTATTACATGGCCAAAAATAATTAAAGGAGAAGCCCAAAAGAAATAGAATGCAAATCAATACTTAGTCCGCTTGATTAAGGGTATTGTAGACATTTGATTAATCAAAATTGGGCATTAAAAATAAAAGCAAAATGAGGATTTGGAGAGCTTAGGACTGGCCCCCGTTGTGTCCATATAAGGCAAATTTATTTGCTAACCCACTTTCCTTAATTAGCTAATGACCTTACTTTTCTTAATTTCTTACACAAAGTACAATGTTGTCTACACCTCATTGGTGGAAATCTCACTAAGCATACTTAAGAACAAGATAAGGGGTTTTGTCTAATGGACAACAAAAGTATGGGGGATAATAGTTAAATCCCACATTCATTTGCTAGACTTCTATAAATAAATTAGAGAGAGAGAAAATAATTCATTTGTTAGCATTTTACCCAACCCTCATTCTTAAATCTCTCAAGCTTTCACCTTCAAAATTTATTAGCATATCAGTTCCAAATCAAAGCCCCACTAGCACACATCACAAATCAGTAGCCAAGAAATCAGATTTGCTCATATAAAGGTATAAAACCCTAGCTTGGAATCTGACCATAAATCTGTTATTAGATGTTATGATTCTGTGTTTTTATATGTTGTAAGTAGTGTATAATGGTGATCTGGGTTGCCAGATGTTAGATCTATAACATCTAGAGGCTCGGATTTGATATTCTTCAAAATGTGGAAAAATAAATTTTTGTTGTCTGACAATGAATGTCAGACCTTGTAAATGTCAGTCTGTCATGTAATTTTGTTGTTTAAAGCTTTAATCCTGTAGTATGCTATTAGATCTTTAAACTGGAACTTGAATCAAGTTCATATCTTAAACAGGTTGCAAGATAATCAAGGTCAAAAGTCGTTGACCGGCCATGACTAGGCGTTTCTGGGTAACCCAGAAACTGCCCAGGAACGATCTGACAACGTTTTAAATCGACTAGATCTTGCTTCTATTTGTTGTATTGTTGTTGTTGTTGTATCTAAATGGTAGCTGGATATGTGCAGTATATGTTCATACCATAATATCACTTAAATGATAGACTGATTGGACATAGCAGCCGGTCAAACAAGCCAAGACGAACACATTCTCTATTTTTTGGGTAACCTAGAAAACATATGAATGTGTTGCCTGACATGGTTGGACCGGACCTTTTCTGCTCATTGTGTTGTTGTTAGATCGATGTTGTGTAATAGAGTTGTAGCCTTACATGTTGTCTACAACCTGGAAGTCTTAGATCACGAAAATATTACACTATCAGCATGTAGTGGAAGTCCAAAGTGAGCCCCACGATCTATTCTTCACTTCTGGGCAACCCAGAAAAGAAGAACAGCCTCTGACAGCTAGTTTAGACCCTTAGATCTCCTTTGTTATGCATGTTATGATTATGTTTATTGTTGGATCTTATAGTCTTGTATTAGTACTACACGATCTGATCAACAACATGTCCAGAAACACTTTGTGTGGTGAATTATTCATGGTCAAAGTTGTTCACTCGGCAACTAACATGGTGTTCTGGGTTTGCATGAAGAACATGAAGAACACCTATATAGCTGCAGTTACTGTCCGCTATAGGTGGTCTTTAGCGACAGATTATTTATAAAATTATATTTTTATTAAATAATTATAGAAAATTAGTTTTTAATTATTAAAAATACATAATAAATTATTAAAAATTATTTTAAAGTCCAAAAATTATATTTTAATTATTTTGGATATATTCCACAAATATTTAATATTTTTGGAATATTAGAGGTATTTAATTTATTTAATAATTATATTAAATAAATTATTTAAGAATAATTTTATACTTGAAAAATCATTTAAAATTATATTATGGAATAAGAAAATATTTTAAGTTATTTTAAATGACTTTTAATATTTTATGATGAATTTAATTAATTAATTAATATTAATTATAGTTTAGTTATTTAATATATGAATTAAATAAATAGATTAAAAATGATTTTATTATATTAAAATCATTTTAAATAATAATAAGGTATTTAAAAATATTTTAAGTTATAAAATATAACTTTCAATATTTAAACGTGAATTTCATTAATTAATTATTATTAATGATATTAAGTTTATTTAATAATTATATTAAATAAATTAGTTTTAAAATGATCTTAATATTATAAAAATCATTTTAAATGAAAATAAAGTATTTTAAGTTATAAAATGTAACGCTTAATATTTGAAGGATAATTTAATATTAATGATATTAAATTTATTTAATAATTATATTAAATAAATGGTTTAAAAACGGTTTTATTAATTTAAAAATCATTTAAGGGTAATATAAATGTTTTAAAAATATATTTTGAGTTATTATAAATAACTTTAATATTTTGGCAATGGTTTCATTAATAGTTTAATATTAATGAAATATTAATGATAATAGAATTGTTTGATATTTAAATCACTTAATAATGATTTCGGTGTTTGAAAATTCATGATAAATTATAATACTTGTTTAAAATTATTGTAAGTCATTTAAAAAGGATATGACTGTTATTTAGTTAGTCTAAATGGATATTGAATTTCGATATAGAGTCTTATTCTCGATAATTACCCGATAAAGCTGTCGGTACACCGACATGTTTCAGAAATTGATCTGGACTTAGATATTTTGATTGTATTAATGTTTGTTTGTGATGCAATGAATGTTGAACATGTATGATAATGCGATTAGGTTATGTACTAACTGTGAAATACAGTAATATGTGTTATAGTATATTGTTCTAATCGAACGAATGATCTAATTAATGATAGGTCATGATATAAAAGATAAAACTAAGTTGCAAATTGTCAGCAGCGCATTAGGCAAGTATCCTACCTTTGAATTTTCTTTATGCAATAAACATGAGTAAGAATGTTTCAGAATTATATTATTACTGTACAGATAATTAATCCTATATTATATACACTCATTGATTGTCAACATGTTAGTATATGGTAATTCAGATATATATTCTGTTTGTTAATTTCTATAAATGGTTATACAAGTGTCCCCACTTGGATAATCATTGCATTTAATCACATGTTGATACACCTTTGTCAATTACCTGTATATATATATGTTGAATTATAGATTATTGTTGAACAAGAAAAAAAACCTTATCATTACCCAACCGAATTGCTTTGGTGTGGAACCCCGACAGGTATGAACATCCCTTATACGGGAAAACTTTTTATGCACCCAAGGTGGACAGAGTGAATGATAATATCGTTCTTGCAATGTAGTATTGATCAATACAGGGTACAACGGGCTGATCATCCCCGTGCCCGTAAGTTATGACGGTTTATAGATGAAGTTCTGTTTAACCTTTTCTAAAATGAAAACAATGTTCATAGTATGTCCCCTTAACCCTATTTATAGTCAGTACATAGTTTCAAAAATTTTAAAAAGGGTTGTTATGTTATTATTATCAGTTCAGATAACTTCACAACTATTAATTTGTTGTAGAAGGGTAGTATAAAGAAAACATTTAAATTCTTTTAGCTTATATATATATAATTATTATTACTTACTGGGCACTCAAATGCTCATCCTTGCTTAATTTAAATGTTTTCAGCTAAGTGTGAAGAACCAGAAGGCTCATGCAGAAATAAAGGAAAAGGAAAGCTAACCAAATAAGATTTGTGGTAGTTTATGTAATAGTCTGATATTATTAAGCTAATGATATATATATTATCTATCATGCTATGTAATGAATGATTAAAGGTTACGTACTTGGGAGCTAGACTATGATAATTATGTAAATTAAGTTTGTTATTTATAATATCGTTATTATTATTAGTATTATTCCGCTCATAAAAATGGTATCGTGAAGCACTGAATTCGGGTTTCAAGTACCTGGATTCGGGGGCTTTACATCTCTCATCTACTTTGGAAGAATAAGGAAGAGTAGCCACAAATTAAAGGTATACACACCTTTTGTTTATGTATTTTTGATTATTTTAAATAAAAACTTGGATTTATGTTCCTGAACTTCAAAACTCTAGATTTACATGATCTAGAGTGTGTTATGTGTGGATTTATCCATTTTGTGTGTTAAAAGTTGGATCAAAAGAAAGAAAAGTGAAACTACTTTCTTAAAATTTAGAAAACCATAACTTTTATGTACTTTGAATGTCTATTGTTTTAGATCTATAACTTCTTTTTGTGATCCGTCAAAGAGGGGTGCTATATAAGTAAGTTAACTAGAAAACCCAAGTGGTAGCACTAAAAAATATGGAGTTTAGAAGCCATAGTGACTATTTTGGTAAGAACAGTCCAGATTTTTCAGAAGGGGAAAAAGAGAGAATAAAACTGTTTTGGGCCAGTCACTAACAGGGGTAGTTTTTAAATTTTTTTGACCTTCAAAAATTCTGAAAACATTTAAGATTATAATATGATAATTTAACTGTTTTCAGTAAAAAGATGGTAATTTTTGGATGTATGGAATGAATGTTATGGATTTTATTAGAAAGTGTGATTTTAAAAGTAAACCCGAATAACTCTTAGTGTGTAACTCCAAAAATTGTGAAATTTTTACAAGAAGTACATATACATAACCAAAACATCTCTTCAATGTTTCAGAATTTTTGGACAAAAACTCAGTTCATGAAAATTATTGCAAGATCCAGCTGTTTTGTCCATTTAAAAAATAGTAAATGAATTTTACAAAGTCCAGAAAAATATATTTTCAATATGGAACTATATTATGTCAAATCCCAGAAAAGAAATATTTTTGGAACTGATTTGGTATTTTTCTTGGAAATAGTTTGGTTATGAATAAATGAATTATATTAATTATGTGATATTAAAATTTTGGAAAATAGGATTTTACGACTTGAGAACCATAGATATGCTATATGCAAATTTTTTATGGGGGTTTTGGTCATTGGTGATGAGATCTTATGTGTATGACATTTTAAAATGATTAAATGAATTAATTAGTAAAGTGTAAACAATTAAAATAAATTATTTATAAGTTTAATAAATGATTAAAATATTATTAAAAGATTAATAATATTAGATTAAGATATTATTAAGCGATTGATAACATTTGGATTAAAGTGTTATTAAATCATTGATTTAAAATATTATTATTATTATTAGTAAGTGATTTTAATGTTATTAAATAATTAATAATATTAAATGGAATTTAAAAGAGAAGTTAAGTTATTGATTAGACATTCAATATGCCATATTGAATTTATAGTATTATGCATTGGATATTTAATATGTTGGAAATGAAAATAGGTTGCTGGATTAGAAGTCAGTTTGAATCCAGTTTTGCTGGATTGGAAAATAGTTTACTGAATTATGTTAGTCTATTCGGTTTGCTGAATTAGTTTATTCAGTTGGCTGAATTACTATATTTAGTTTGCTGAATTAGTGTATTCGGTTTGCTGAATTGGTATTCAGTTTGCTGAATTGGTATTTGGTTGCTGAATTAGTATATGACTTACTGGATTATAAAGAAGAACTTATAATATGGAAGTCTAAAGTGTTATATCATAATGTATATGATATAGTGATTGAGAAATTTTTAAAGGATGATAATAATACTGATGTTGTAAGGTGTTATCTAATATTTAATTATGTGGTTAAGTGTTAGCCAATTTGCTTATAAGTAGTAGTATTATGAGGTGTAATATGATATGCTGATCGAAAGATCAATCTTAACAATGATAGGTCTTTACAATAAAGGAATTAAATTAATTTGCGTAGCAGTATTCGACGGTACAGGCAAGTTTCCTAACTCGAACTTGAGTTGTTATTGTAAAGCATGTTCATGATTAATCATTGTTGATTATATCACATCTATGAATTATTGATTCGCACATTATGCATGTTTTATATGTTCATCAGGTATGAAAGGATGATCACCTTCATTACCATATGGTTCAGTTACATTTGTTTATGTCATTATTGGCCATTCAACATTATTGATTCAGTCATTTAATTATTGAAACTTGATTCATGTTATTTCATAATTATTACATTGTTAAAAACTTGAAATCTTATTCTTTCTTTTTAATCATGATATATCTTCGTTGTATTTAAAACTTGCTGGGCAAATATCTTCATACGATTCAATATCATTGTGGAAGAGAGAACGTGGTAGCTGACGCATTGAGTAGAAGATCGTATGCGTTTACGAGTGCAAATATACGAACCTACGTGAAGATAACGAATATATTATTAGAACCAAATTTAGTCGATAAAGTTAAAGCCGCTCAAGCTACAGACCAAGAGCTGATGAACACGAAAAAGAAGGTTCAAGAGGGCGTTATTCTAGAAGCAAGAGTCAATGAAGATAGGAAATCTCAACCCTCGATTTTATTGGCCCATTTAAAATCCTCGATCGAGTAGGAACTGTGGCCTATAGACTCGTTTTACCGCCAAATATGTTGCGTGTATAACGTTTTTCATGTATCGATGTTACGTAAATATGTGGACGACCTGAACTACATTATTGAACCGGACGAGATAGCGAATAATTTAACTTATGAAGATGTACCTGTTAAAATCTTGGAATATATTCTACGCTTAAAGGTTATACCTCAAGAGTTAGAATCTGACGAAGTTTACTCATCTGTTCGGCATACCAGGTATGTACGTAAATTTTGAGGGCGAAATTTCATAAGGAGGGGAGATTATAAAATCCCAAATTTTATGAATAAAGATTTAATTTTCTCGACATATTTTTTTGAAAATTATGGTGTGAATTTGAGATAATATTATAGTTGTGGGTAGTATTTATAAATTTTGCAAAATATGTAAGTTGTTATATAATATTCGATTGGTCGGGAAATATTCGTTTTAACAGGGAATATTCGTACGACGGCACAATCATTGGTGGACCCCGCAATGGAATTATTGTCGGATTGAGAAAATGACAAAAATATTTTTATGAAAATAACGACGGAAGTTTTACCGTTAATACTGTTGAACTACTCGGTAGTAAAAATACAATAATACGTGTGGTTGCATAGTAGCACACGATATTGATTATTGATGCTTACGTGAGAAATAACTCAGTTATACTCTTATTGCTACAGTAATTGCTGCATCATATCTCTCATATTATTGTCACAGTATCATCTGCATTATATGTTATATTATTAAATCAATAATTGAGACGACAAAGTTATTCATATTATTAAATTGCAATATTTACAATGTCTAGAAGTTCTATCAAGGAGAGGTTTGGTCACCTAATTGCGCGCCAATAGGGAGAAATCCTTATTGGAAAGCCCCCTCTTTCTTAGGAACAACCTGGTTATTAAATATTGTGAGTTATAATATTAATGATGAATAAGTTCGTGTTGATTAAAGATGAATTTGATAGTTCCATTGTGTTGGGATTATTTGTGTTAGTAGAAATCGACATCTATTCCGATGATAATTGATGTCTGGAGGTTATATTGTTCAATCGGGTATTTGAGACACTTTTCGTGTCAGAGTACTATTCACGAGTTACTATTCATGAATTATTATTCAGAAGTTACTATTCATGAGTTACTATTCACGGGGTACTATTCACCCGAACAATATATTTCTTTTCGGTCCAAATTATTTTTGGGTACAATATTATTCCATGAGGAGATGTGCTAATTTTTCAGACCGTTGGTTGAATTTATAATAGTAAATCAATATGGATCGTTGGTTTAAAGTTTAATAGTAAATCAATATGGACCGTCCGTTTAAAAGTAAATTAATCTGGACCGTTCATGAATTAGTTACTATTCAATCCATTCTCCTATAAATAGAAGCTCATTCCTTCATTATTTCTTACGAATTCACTGAAACTCTAGAGAGAGAAATTATAGAGAGAAAGAAGAAGAGTATTCTGTTACTTCACTACTTCTATATCTAGTTTCTTCTTTATAAGGTAAGGGATATTATTTGTTGTACCTGTAAGGGGTATTATTCTTTCGTATTCATGAAGAGAATTACTTTCTTTAAATACTCGTAAGAGTTGTTATTCCATTCTTCATTATTATGTTGGAATAACCTATTTATTCAATCTGCGCATACATGGTGAAATTCATTGTTATTTCATTCTTTATTATTCTCATCGAATATCCTCATGCGTGCGTTTACGCCTTAAACTGATTCCATTATTTATTATTCCGTATTTATTATTCTCGTGGAATATCCTGCATCGCGTTTACTGGGACCGTTCCATTATTTATTATTCATCCGAATATCCTCATGCATGCATTTTACGCCGGACTGGTTACATTATTTATTATTACGTTGGAATAACTTTGTACTATCTGCCAATCTACCGCATGCATGGTGATTTCCGTTGTTATTCCATTCTTTATTATTACATTGGAATATCCGTCTGCATGCATTTTACGGGACTGGTTCCGTTATTTATTATTCTGGAATAACTTATCTCTGCTGCACCGCATGCATGGTGATTTCTTTTGTTATTTAATTCTTTATTATACTCAGTTGGTTAAAGTTTTGACTTCTATACTCCATGAAATTAGTGGACTATCCTTGATATTTGCGCTTCATCCAGTATCTTTTCATGAAAATATTCTTCTGAGCATTCTTGAATTTTACTCTACAAAGAAGTATCATGTTGACAATTTGGACGTTATTAGTTCCTGGATAAATTAATTCTTGAACTTGTTTTATTGAATTCTTATATCATTGTCATCATCCTCATGTTTATATTTTATTGAAAGTCATCTGTGGCCTGTAGTACATAGATGAACTTGGAATGATTATGACCAGGGATTATTCGGTCTAATCATGACCGTAATGTTACAAATGATGTGGTAAAAGTCTCATTGGCCCGTAGTGCATTGATGGACAGTTTTTGGTATGATTATGGCTATGGATTCTCTTCGGCCAAGGGAGCAAAGATGAATTGTTTTATAGCATGATCATGACCATTGATGAATACACGAATATCCTTGGCCCGTAGTGCATGGATAATTTTTGGTAGTGACCCTAATGAATATCCTTGGCCTTAGTGCAGGGATGATGTGGATTATTTATTAAGCTGAGTCTCGGCGATAAAAGTGATGAAAAACTTTTTAAATCATAAAAGATAGTAGATTTTATTCTCTACTTGACTCTTTTAATGGATTGTTTGTTCCGCTGCAGTTAAACTTGATGTCTATTGTATTTTATCAGTTTAACATTGTTGAAGACTAATGATAATTTATTATGTATTATCTTAGTCATAATATTTCTTACTGGGCTAGTTGAGCTCACTCTTTCTTTCATTGTTCTCTTCAGGAAATGAGAATATAGCTGGGACGAGTCGGGGAACGGAGTGACATTCTAGATGATAGCATTAGTAGTCCTCACTATTCTATGAAACAGTGTGATAATAATTGTAATGAGGACTTATTCTGAGAGTGGATATTGTCTAGAAGACAATATTTGTATTAAAACTCACAGCTCTTGTTGTATATTTAAGATTGTATTTGTATTCTGTACCATGTATTTGGCGACCCAAGATGGGTGATGTATACCTATTTTTGGGGCGTCACATATGGTATCAAAGCTTAGGGATATGATCCCTGGCTGAGATATGAGACAAGAACTAGGAGGGGAGGGATGTGGAATTCCTTCGGTAGTATGACCTACCTAAGTTTATTTGGTATTTAATTGGTCGGTCAGAGTATAGGGATAATATGTGATATGTCAATTAACCCTTGTTTTGTGACAATGTTTGAAAATGGCATCTAAAAATGTTGAGATAAGCAATGGAGCAAAATAATATGACCGTATCGCAGTACGAGACTAAGTTTGCGGAGTCATCCCGGTTTGCATCCCATTTGGTCGATAATGAGGAGCGAATGACGCGAATGTTTCTAAGAGGTTTGAAACCCGATATACGTCAATACCTCATTTCTCATAAACTTTGTTTATATTCAAATGTTGTGAATAGGGCTCAGTTATTGGAGCGTGATAATGAGTTAGCACAACCAAAAGGTAACGACCAACAACACGATAATAATCGTACCGGTGGCAACGGCCATCGGAACAACGATAACCATCATGGAGGAAATTATCATGCCAAGAATGGTAACCACTTCGGTGGTAATCATGGCCAAGATAATAGAAGTGAAAAATTCAAGAAGAGAAGATTTAACGATGATGGGAAGACGTCGGCAGCAGCAACAAATTCTAGGGGAGGATAACGACAGCCAGTTAGATGCTATAGATCCGGAGAGGAGGGACACATAAGTCCAAACTGTTCACAGCCTTCCAAGGTATGTTTTAGTTGTGGAAAAGATGGTCACATAGCTTGATTTTGTCCTGTAGCGAAATCAAGTCCAGCTGGGATGGTGGCACCAAAGGCGGATACGGACAAAACAAAGTCGGTGGTTTCAGGAAGAGCATTTTTTGTGACTTCTCAAAACAAGTAACGAAAATGGACACTCAAAAATCCCGACGTCGAAAGGTGGCGACTCCGCTGGGGACTCCAGTAAGAGGGCTTAAGCCGCTATTACAAGCTTTTCAAAATTATTATATTCTTGTGTGTGAATGTTGCATTTACATTTACGATGAATGTGTACGAATGCATCTTAATTACTGCACTGCTAAATATCTATCTTTGATAATAGTGCTTCACACATGTCATCATTTTGCATAAACGGTGAGACACGTTGTATGTGAATGTAGGTTGTGTGGTCCCTCTACCAGGAGGCTATCCTGTCGGTGTTTGATTACTGGACTCATGGGAAGAATAATTCCCCGGGGCTCAGGAAAGGCACCACTCAGATTCTCTTCAGTTGAACGACCGGATTAACTTCCCGTCAAGTAGATTGCGATGATCTGGGAACCTTCATGCCAAAAAGCCGCAAGAGTAACCTAAGATAGGTCAGCCTCTGATAAACCAAACGCGAAGGGAAGTCTCTTCATACTCTCCCATTTCAATTATTTGTCAATCTCAATGTAATAGAAAATATGAAGAATATGTGAATTCATATTAAGGCTTAACATGCTATCAAATGACACCCATTTTGCAGGATAATATTCCTAAAATGGACATGTTATAATAGCATGTAAAATTTTTATACATTTCCCTAAGACTAAACTACATAAGTTTTTGTAGGGAAGCAATTGATCCTGTTTCCCGTTCAAAGTCCAAAAGGGCATTAAGCCCACAGTAAGACTATAAGACCCCGAATTTTATGAAATAAAAGTATTCAATTTTTCTTATAATTATTATTCAGTAAATGGTTAAATTGATAAAAGTTTAAAGTTAAGGGTGATATATATAAAATTTTCTAAATACGCGCAAGATGGTTATAAAATACTCATTTCATTGGGGAATATTCGTTTGGTGCGTGGAATATTCTTGTTATCGGGAATATTCGATGCATTTACGACGCAACCATTTGTTGGCCCCAAATGTAATAAGCTAATCGCGATAAGGAAACGAAAATTTTGAGTTTTATAAATAAACAGCGTAATTGTTACTGCAGTGAACAACGTTGGAATACACGTGGTTAAAATACGATGTCTACGCTGTGGTCGCACAAAGAAGCACTTTACAGTGTATTGCATGTATTTTTTGAATTATTGATTCTTACGTGAAGACATTACTCAATAATTATTACGATAATTACTTGCTCAATATTTTATTTTATTGATTCAATAATTGCTGCGTTGATATTTTATATTATTGTTGTTTCAATAATTGTCACTGCACAATATTTCTCATTATAAGATCAATAATTCATATTATTTGAATAATATTATTAGATAAAATTATTGGCAATATCTAGAAAGTTCTGTCAAGGAGAGGTTTGGTCATCTAATTGCACGCCAAGAAGAGAAATCCTTATCTAAAGCCCCTCTTTCCTTGAACCCTTTGGTTGTCATTATTATGATTCTGTAATATTATTTGTGAATAATTAATTATTGATAAGGAAATATTTATTCTATGAGGATATAAATGATGGATTTATTTATTTATGTTGTTATAAATGAAGGAATTAATGTTGAGGTGTTTTATCGGTATTTTGTCGGATTGGAGGTATTACAAAATCAAATCGGTGTTCTTAAAGCTATATTGCGTGAGTTATAATTTTAATCCGACCGTTGGATCGTTGTGATTTTTGGATATGTTATACATATATAAGTTGAGTATATGTCCATAAATTTTGAACCGTTAAAAATTAACACATGATTTGTTATGAATTTTAAAAGGTGTTAAAAATCGTCCGTTTGTGGGTTTCGAATATTTTTTGTGTGGAATTTGGAAAAACTTAAAGCTACAAAGTTGTAGAGAATTCGATTTCGTGTGGAATGGACATAAAATTCGTATTTTTCTGATAAACGGGCTATTTTCTATGAATTACTGAAGTTTCAGAAAATAAAATGATTTTTATTAAAATTATTGGGTGGGACCCACTTTTGTCAATTGTTGAAAACATGTGCTGAATTCTTGTTCAAATGTGATGGTTGGCTGCTGAAATTTCAAGAGGTTGGTGCGTGGAAGAAATGAAAAGAAAATAATAATATTTTATTATTTGGTCTCCTTCGGCGTTCTAGCATTTTCCTATAAATAGGTGCTTATGTTAGAATTGAAAATCACACCAGAAATAAGTTTTCTTTCTCTCTATATTGTCGAGTGTATTTTAGTGAGTATTTAGATACTTTGAGAGTTGCTATTCAGTGCAAGTTTCTTTCGGCTTTACATCCGATATTCTAGTCGGAAATCGCTTTTTTTTGAGGTAAGGATTTTTTTAGGTTATTATGTTTTCATTTAGACTTTTTTCGGATCTTCAAAAATTCTGGAAAAATTTAAAATGATAATTTGATGAGCTTTCTAGAATGTGTCCAAAAAATGGCGATTTTTGGATGTATACATTAGGACTTATGAATTTTATGAGAAAAGACTATTTTAAAAGTAAACACTTATAACTCCTTGTGGTTAACTCCAAAATTGGTGAAATTTTTATTGGGAGTACATGTATATATCAGGAGTATACTCTGTAAATTTCAGAATTTTTGGATAAAAGTACAATTTATGATAAATGTCTAAATATTCGGCTGTTTTGGCCATATGAAAAATAGTAAATGAATTTTAAAATTTTCGAGAAAAAAATATGTTCAATATGGGACTATATTCTGTTAAATTCCAGAAAAGAAAATTTGTTTGTACTAATTTGGTATTTTTCATGAAAATGGACTAGTTATGAGTAAATGAATTAAATATGTTATGTGAAGTAAGAAAATTGGAAAATATGATTTTATGGCTTTAGAATTATATATGAGGTATATGCTAATTTTTTATGAGGGTTTTGGTTATTGGTGATGAAATTTTATGAATTTGGCATTTTAGGATGATTAAATGCATTAATTAGTAAAGTGTAAACAATTAAAATAAATTGTTTATAAGTTTAAGAAATGATTAAAATATTGTGATAATGTTAATAATATTAGATTATGAGATTATTAAGTGATTTATAACATTTGGATTAAGGTGTTATGAAATCATTGATTTACGAATCTCATTTTTGAAATTAAATGCAGTTGTTAATCATATTATTTTTATTATCATGTATAACATTTTTACAATCCTGGTGATGAAATTTCTGTTTGACGTAAGTGTAAAGATGGCTGGATTATTGGTATGATCGTGACTATGGGTTCTCTTTCGCCAGTAGTACAAAGTTGAATTGTTGAATGGTATGATCATGACCATTGAATTTATAATTGAATATCTTTAGCTTAAAGTGCAAAGGTGAATTGATCAACATGATTATAATTATTGTTTATATAAATTCTGAAATGATTACATATTTCTTTGAGATATGAATATCTTTGGCCCATAGTGCAAAGATTACCTGTTGTTGAATATCTATGGCCCGTAGTGCAAAGATGACTTCTTGTTGAATATCTTTGGCCTGTAGTGCAAAGATGAACAGTTGATGAATAACTTTGGCCCGTAATGCAAAGATGACCTGTTGCTGAATATCTTTGGCATGTAGTGCAAAGATGAACTGTTAATGAATATCTTTGGCCCGTAGTGCAAAGATGAACTTATTAGCATGATTATGAACAGGAATCGTGATTTGGTATAACCATGATCGTTGATGTTTCAGGTAAAGACAGGTGATGAAAATTTTCTTCATCCTGAATGAGAAAAGGAATTTGGAACCACAAATATGATTATGAGTTATTCGTATGATTGTGGACAGGAACTGTTGATTGATGTTATAGGGATAAAACATTGTTGGTGAACTTTTAACAAAGAGAAGATAATAGACATTATGGTCTATTTGACTCTTCTAATGGATTGCTCGTTCCGCTGCAACTATGGTTGAAAATTTTTATCATCTACCATATATTCTAAATCTCTAATTTATTAGTGATGAAGGCTATTGATAATTTAATTATCTTTAGTTATGATATTCTTACTGAGCTAGTTGTGCTCACCCTTTTGCTTCACAATTCCTTTCAGGTAATAAGAGTGTAGCTAGGTCGAGCGGGGATAACAGGGGAATAGAACTATGGTATATATCTGTTGAGGTTCTCTCTAAATAGTATGGAAATAATTTTATTGAGAACTTTAGATAAGTGTGTTGTATTGTATACATCATTTAATATTTAATTTTGGTGAACCGAATAGGGTGAGGTGAACTCAACTTTGGAAGAGTGTTTTGCCACTATCATACAAGATGTCTAATGACATACAAACTCGTGTTATCATAAGACATGGTTGTGCACATCCACCTGCTGAGTTTATCTACGAGCACTACCTATATGATCTTAGAGTTTATTTAAAATATAATTTTCACTTAGAGATAGTGGAGATAGTTATATGTCAAGAGAAGACTCACCATTGGAAAGAAGATGATATTAATCTTCTCTTTTTTTGGGGGGGTCTATTGGGTCAACCAAGGATAATTCTGTGGACATATGATAACTATCATAACCTAGACGCATGGCCTCCCATGTATGAAGGTTTCCTTGAGCATTTCCCAAAGATTTAAATTTCTAAAACAGTTATTGATTGTACCTTTATGTAAGGTACCATTGTGATGTGCTATCCAAGTTGGTGTCAAGAGTCACATTTGGTATATATATTTGTATGAAAACTCACAACATATGTGTTGTTGTATTTTGCACGACAATTGTAGCAATAAAGTTGTAGTTGTTTTCTGTACCATGTGTTTGGCGACTCAGAATAGGTTGGATGGATTTGACCTATTTTGGGGGCGTCACATTTGGTATCAGAGCTTAGGGATATGATCTCTGGTGGAGATCCAAGATTAAAACTAGGAAGGGAGAGACGAGTAATATCCTTCGCTAGTGTGTCCTACCTAAGCTTATTTGTTGGTCGATCATAATATAGGGATATTATGTGACATGTTAATTTTTTTAATTAACCTTTGTTTTGAAGCTGTATTCTAGAATGATATCTGAAATACAAGAGATGAGCAATGGATAAATCATGATGACAGGAAAGATGGAATCTGAAATGAAAGCAAGGTATTCTCAACTATTTGAAATACCAGGTACGTAAATTTTGGGGACGAAATTTCATAAGGAGGGGAGATTGTAAGACCCCGAATTTTATGAAATAAAAGTATTCAATTTTTTTTATAATTATTATTCAGTAAATGGTTAAATTGATAAAAGTTTAAAGTTAAGGGTGATATATATAAAATTTTCAAAATACGCAAGTGGTTATAAAATACTCATTTCTGTTGGGGAATATTCGTTTTGTCATGGAATATTCTTGTTATCGGGGAATATGTGTACAACGGCGCATCCATTTGTGGGCCCCATATAATAATAACTGCTGTCACGATGAAAAACGACGTAATTGTTACTGCTTAACAACATTTGGAATACACGTGGTTAAAATACGATGTCTGGCGTGGTTACACAAATAAGCACCAGACATATTACACATATTTTTGAATTATCGATTCTTCTTACTTAAGAAGACACTACTCAATAATTATTACGAATTATTGTTCAATATTTTATTTTATTGATTCAATAATTCTTTGCGTTGATATTTTATATTATTGTTGTTTCAATAATTGTCACCGCACATGTTCCCATTATCGATTAATAATTCATATTATTTGAATAATATTATTAGATAACATTATTGGCAATGTCTAGAAAGTTACATCGAGGAGAGGTTTGGTCATCTAATTACGCGCTAGTAAGGAGAAATCCTTATCGAAAAGCCCCCTCTTTCCTGGGAATTGCCTAATTATCATTATTGTGATTCTGTAATATTATTTATGAATAATTAATTATTGATGAGGAAATATTTATTCTATGAGGATATAAATGATGGATTTATTTATTTTATGTGGTTATAAATGAAGAAATTAATGTTGAGGTGTTTTATCAGTATTTTGTCGGATTGGAGGTATTACAAGATCAAATCGGTGTTCTTAAAGCTCTATTGCGTGAGTTATAATTTTAATCCGACCGTTGGATCGTTGTGATTTTTGGATATATTATACATATATAAGTTGAGTATATGTCCATAAATTTTGAACCGTTAAAAATTAACGCATGATTTGTTATGAATTTTAAAAGGTGTTAAAAATCATCCGTTTGTGGGTTTCGAATATTTTTTGTGTGGAATTTGGAAAAACTTAAAGCTACAAAGTTGTAGAGAATTCGATTTAAATGTGGAATGGACATAAAATTCAGATTTTTTACGATAAACGGGCTATTTTCTATGAATTACTGAAGTTTCAGAAAATAAAATGATTTTTATTAAAATTATTGGGTGGGACCCACTTTTGTCAATTGTTGAAAACATGTGCTGAATTCTTGTTTAAATATAATGGTTGGCTGCTGAAATTTCAAGAGGTTGGTGCGTGGAATAAATGAAATGAAAATAATAATATTTTATTATTTGGTCTTCTTTGGCGTTCTAGCATTTTTCTATAAATAGGTGCTTATGTTAGAATTAAAAATCACACCAGAAACAAGTTTTCTTTCTCTCTATATTGTCGAGTGTATTTTAGTGAGTATTTAGATACTTTGAGAGTTGTTATTCAGTGCAAGGTTTCTTCAGCTTTACATCCGATATTCCAGTCAGAAGTATTGCTCTTTTGAGGTAAGGGATTTTTAAGGGTTATTATGTTTTTCAGTTTCGTACTTTTTTCGGACCTTCAAAAATTCTGAAAAAAATTGAAATGATAATTTGATGAATTTTCTAGAATATGACCAAAAAATTGCGATTTTTGGATGTATAGATTTGGATTTATGAATTTTATGAGAAAAGACTATTTTAAAAGTAACCCTTATAACTCCTTGTGGTTAACTCCAAAATTGGTGAATTTTTTATTGGGAGTACATGTATATATCAAGAGTATACTCTGTAAATTTCAAAATTTTTGGATAAAAATATAATTTATGATAAATGTCTAAATATTCGGCAGTTTTGGCCATATGAAAAATAGTAAATGAATTTTAAAAATTTCGAGAAAAAAATATGTTCAATATGGGACTATATTCTGCTAAATCCCAGAAAAAAGAAAATTTGTTTGTACTAATTTGGTATTTTTCATGAAAATGGACTAGTTATGAGTAAATGAATTAAATATGTTATGTGAAGTAAGAAAATTGGAAAATATGATTTTATGGCTTGAGAATCATATATTAGGTATATGCAGATTTTTGATGAGGGTTTTGGTTATTGATGATGAAATTTTATGAGTTTGACATTTTAGGATGATTAAATGCATTAATTAGTGTAAATAATTAAAATAAATTGTTTATGTGTTTAAGAAATGATTAAAATATTGTGGTAATATTAATAATATTAGATTATGAGATTATTAAGTGATTTATAACATTTGGATTAAGGTGTTATGAAATCATTGATTTATGAATCTTAGTTTTGAAATTAAATGCAGTTGTTGATCATATTATTTTTATTATCATGTATAACATTTTTATAATCCTGGTGATGAAATTTCTCTTTGACTTAAGTGTAAAGATGAGTAGATTATTGGTATGATCGTGACTATGGGTTCTCTTTGGCCAGTAGTGCAAAGTTGAATTGTTGAATGGTATGATCATGACCATTGAATTTATAATTGAATATCTTTAGCTTAAAGTGCAAAGGTTAATTGATCAACATGATTATAATTATTGTTTATATAAATTCTGAAATGATTATATATTTCTTTGAGATATGAATATCTTTGACCCATAGTGTAAATACGAACTATTGTTGAATATCTTTGGCCCGTAGTGCAAAGATGACTTGTTGTTGAATATCTTTGGCTTGTAGTGCAAAGATGAACTGTTGATGAATATCTTTGGCCCGTAGTGCAAAGATGACCTGTTGCTGAATATCTTTGGCATGTAGTGCAAAGATGAACTGTTAATGAATATCTTTGGCCCATAGTGCAAAAATGAACTTATTAGTATGATTATGAATAGGAACTGTGATTTGGTATAACCATGATCTTTGATGTTTCAGGTAAAGACAGGTGATAAAAATTATTTTTGTCCTGAATGAGAAAAGGAATTTGGAACCACAAATATGATTATGAGTTATTCATATGATTGTGGACAGGAACTGTTGATTGATGTTACAGGGATAAAACATTGTTGGTGGACTTTTAACATAGAGAAGATAATAGGTATTATGGTCTATTTGACACTTCTAATGGATTGCTCGTTCCGCTGCAACTATGGTTGAAAAGTTTTATCATCTACCATATGTTCTAAATCTCTTATTTATTAGTGATGAAGGCTATTGATAATTTAATTATCTTTTGTCATGATATTCTTTACTGGGCTAGTTGTGCTCACCCTTTTGCTTCACAATTCCTTTCAGGTAATAAGAGTGTAGCTAGGTCGAAGCGGGGATAACGAGGGAATAGAGCGGTGGTCTATAAATTGTTGAGGTTCTCCCTAAATAGTATGGAAATAATTTTATTGAGAACTTTAGATAAGTGTGTCGTATTGTATCGTCATTTGATATTTAATTTTGGTGAACCCGAATAGGTGAGGTGAACCCAACTTTGGAAGGTGTTTTGCCACTATCATACAAGATGTCTAATGACATACAACCTCGTGTTATCATAAGACAGTGTTGTGCACATCCACTTGCTGAGTTTATCTACGAGCACTACCTATATGATCTTAGAGTTTATTTGAAATATAATTTTCACTTGGAGATAGTGGAGATAGTTATATGTCAAGAGAAGACTCACCATTGGAAAGAAGATGATAGTAATCTTCTCGTTTTTTTTTTGGGTCTATTGGGTCAACCAAAGATAATTCTGTGGACATATGTTAACTATCATAACCTAGACGCATGGCCTCCCATGTACGAAGGTTTTCTTGAGCACTTCCCAAAGATTTTAATTTCTAAAACAGTTTTTGACTGTACTTTTATGTAACGTACCATTGTAAGGTTGTGGTCGAGGCACCATGAGAGTTACATACATTTGTATTAAAACTCATAGTTTAACTGTGGTCGTACTCTGCACGACAGTTCAACAGTGTATAAATGAAGTTGTATTGATTTTTATAGTGTGATATCTGGCGACTAAGAATGGGTGATGTATACCTATTTTGGGGGCGTCACATATATTGTTAAAATTAAACTTTTATACAAAATTCAAACCCTTTGTATCTAGGTGCAAATGAGGCATAGCACTACTTCCAAACAACTGTACATAAACCTAACTCACACACACACATACACAGATAAAAGTTTAATAAAAAGTGTCGGTAACCGTGTTATCACGGAAGTCGGGGGGTGCCTAACACCTTCAGCCCCAGGACCATAACGAATTTCAATTTCTTAGACCAGTTAAACAGTGTCAAACCATCAGGTCTTTTTGCAAACCTTTTCTTGGTTGAGTTGGTGCAACCATTTAAAAATACCAACTGGAAACTCTCACAGTCAAATCGTAGACAAATACATGTCGGACCTTTCCAAACTTGTTTTTTCAAACAAATCTCACCTAAAAAATGAGAACACCAAAGGACAAGAATAGAAAGGGACAAATGACTCTGCTGTCGGTGTTTGATTATTGGACTCATCGGAAGACTAATTCCACGAGGCTCAGGAAAGGCACCACTTAGATTCTCTCCAGTTAAAAGATCGAATGAACTTCTCATCGAGTAAATTACGATGATCTGGGTACCTTCATGCCAAAAATCCGCGAGAGTAGCCTAAGATAGGTCAGCCTTTGATAAACCAAATGCGGAGGGAAGTCTCTTCATACCTTCCCATTTCATTTACTTGTAATTTAATTTCCATGTCAATCTCAATGTAATGGAAAATTAAAAGGAGTATGTGAATATGCATTCCTTTTCTATATCAAGACCTGTCATGCTATCTTGTCATCAAAACGACTGACATTCGTTTTGCAGGAAAAACCTTAAAACACTCCTTAAAAAACATACACATTACATAGCATGTAATATTTCCCTATTTTCCCATACTAAACTATATAGTCTTTTTGTTGGGAAACGATTGGTCCCGTTACCCGTTCAAAGTCCAGAAAGGCACTAAGCCCACAGTCAGACATGGTTATAAGTGCCCAGTGCCCAGCCTAATCTTACTCTTGTCTCTCACGAAGAGTTTGAAGGATTAAGAAATCAAATAACAGAGTTGGTTGTTCAACTCAGAGTCCACAAATACCCATTCAAACAGAATCCTCTACACATGGAGGAATCCAAGGTTCAGACAGAGAAGTCCCAATACCTAAGTCTAACAATGAGAAGTCCAACAAAACCCCTGAAATCACCCATCTTAAAGAAGATTAAGACACCGGTGATATTTGGAAGACGGTTCTACAAATGGAAGAGACCATTCGGTCCATCAAAGGGATTGGAACGCACAAAAGTGTTTCCTATTCAGACCTTTGCATCTTCCCCGGGGTTAATTATCCAAAGAAATTTAAGGCTCTTGAATTTGAAAAATATGATGGAGTGGGAGATCCTTACACGCACTTAAAAGTGTTCATTGGAGAGCTCGGATCCTATGCCGAGAATGAAAAACTAAGAATGCGGCTATTTCAGAAAATTCTGACTGGAGAAGCCAGAGCATAGTACACCAGATTGGATAACTCCAAAATTCACAGCTAGGAGGAGTTAGCCCTTGCTTTCTTCAGTCAATACAACTTTCAAACTAAGATGGCTCCAGACAAGTATCTAATTACCAAAGTCAAGAAGCAAGTCAATGAGTCATTCAAAGAGTATGCCCAAATATGGAGGCGTCTGGCTGCTCAAGTAATCCTATCCATTACAGAGACTGAGATGGTGCTGACCTTCATAGATATTTAACAAGCTCCATTTTATGAGAGGGTCCTAGATAGAATAGGAAAACCATTCTTAGAAATGATCAAGCATGGAGAAATGGCAAAAATGGGACTAAAGTCTGGGAAGATACAAGACATCGCCGCTTTAAAAGCCGTAGCTGAGCATATCCAATTTGGAAGTTATGGGAATAACCCTCGAAGGGTCAATAAGAAGAAAGAAGAGGATGTTTCCTTAATACTGCATGGGCAACACAAAAAGGCTATCAAAATTTGCCTATTCAAAGGAGAAACTACTCCCCTTTTCAAGCACAGTCTTCAAATACTGCCTTGCCAAAGAGTGGAGAAATCGAACGCTAAAGATTGTTCACACCCTTAGGGGACTTACTCGAAAACATCATCAAACTTCTGATAACTCAGAATAAAATCACTCATCTCTTTCCACCAGCCAATCCAAGTGGAAAGGGCTTCAATACAAGTAAGAAGTGTGTTTACCATTCTGGAGCTCCAGGCCACGAAACTCAGGATTGTTAGGCCCTCAAGCATAAGATCAGGGACTTAATAGACAATGGTGAGATCATGGTAACCAAACCCAAATAACCACATGTTCAAGATAATCCTCTCCCTCAACACAAGGAAAAGGTTGTTAACATGATCAATAGAGGCGGTGGAGAGAGCTCCAAGTACCTTAAATATGTGGCTGGTTATCCTCAAAATAGAAAGGATAATTCTGACAAATGGGATTATTCAGAGTTCTAGTTCATGATGGAACGGGAGTTAAAATCTCTTGACGAACAGGTCAAACAACTGGCAGAACTGTTGACACATCAACACCAAGTCACACAACAGATGTTCAGTTAGGAATATGCTAGCGTCCTCTCTCTTATCACAAAGACTCCATCACTTACCCAAGAAATTGAAACCTTAGAGGAAAAGCTTGCGAGAAAAGCAAGAGCTCAAGCCCGTTGGGACTTTGCCAATAAAAGGGAGTTCACCTATTTAGGCCAACTGATGGAAGAAAAATTGCAGATGTTGATCAATGAGGGAAAGATCACTGCACTGCTACCCCTAGTCAACCCACGCTCAAAAAGATTTGATGCTACTGGAGTATGTCAATACCATTCTCATTCTCACGTTTACAGCACTGAAGAATGTTGGGCACTCCGCCATCTTATACAAAATATGATTGACAGTGGTGATCTGCAAATGGCAAACGATGACACCGTATCACTTGAGAGTGGACATACATTTCCTCTAGGAGCATAAATATGGAAAGAAATCATAGAAGTTGTATCCTTTGAGAGAGATTTGGTTGCTTCATAATTTACAATTCAACCCATCAAGCTCAAAGGAGTTGAAAACCTTTTGAAGGATGTTGCACCAGCACCACTCATATTGCCATGCAAACCGCAATATCCTATTATTAGCCTTAAGAAAGTCCAATGGAATTATGGAGAGGTTGAAAGATCAACATCAAACACAACTGTTGTGGTATCTAAAGAAAATCCACTATATCTTCCTCAACGAGTGATGAAGCCAATCATCAGATCTAAGGGGAAAATGTCCAAAGAGAAAATCAAAGAATTCCTCTGCAAGATGGGACATAATGAAGCCAAGGTGGTGCAAAGCTTGAAAGAAGCGCCGAAATAGATCTCTATTCTGGACTTGGTATTCTCTTCAGAAGATCATTAGAAAGTCTTACTAAAGATATTGGAATAAACCCACTTGCCAAAGACAGTGGATGAAGAACATTTTCATCATCTGGTAGATCACATCTTCAACAGCAA
The DNA here is from genome assembly GCA_020205605.1 of Panax ginseng. Taxonomy (NCBI): domain Eukaryota; kingdom Viridiplantae; phylum Streptophyta; class Magnoliopsida; order Apiales; family Araliaceae; genus Panax; species Panax ginseng. The sequence goes on from CM035137.1 coordinate 47,275,216, forward strand.
TGTAATATCTTTCACCGATGATGACATACCTCCCGAAGGGACGAGTTATTGCAAACTGCTGCACATAACGGTGATGTCTTCCGGATATATGGTCGGAGGAGTGCTAATAGATGGAGGATCATCCCTAAACATTTGCCCCTATACCACGTTGGAAAGAATGAAGATCAATCTCAACCAAATCCGAAGCAGCCACACAGTCATCAAATCCTTTGATGGATCTCGGCAAAATGTTGTCGGAGAGATTGAATTACCCGTAAAAATCGGTCCACATACATTCTACATATCCTTTCAAGTGCTCAAAATCACTACGAGATATAATTTACTGTTGGGAAGACCTTGGATCCAAATGGAGGGAGCCGTCCCATCCACTCTTCATCAACAACACAAGTATATCATTAACAGCAATCTGGTCACTGTCAATGCTGAACCAGAGTATCCTTTCCATAATGATATACCTCTCATCAATTTCAATGAACAAGTTGAACCTGTCAGCTTCCAATCCCTTGAGGTGAGTAACACTCACTATCAACCCATTGGGGCTCCAGCTCTGAAACCCAGAGTTTTCGCCAAGGTAATGTCGGTCAGTCAAGAAATGATATCCTTGGGTTTCTAACCAGGACAAGGGTTAGGAAAGAATCAACAAGGATTCAAATGCCCAATTCAAATTCCCAGCCAGACAAGGAGGGTTGACTAGGATACTCCTCTAGGTTCTATCATAGGAACCCGCACAAGCATACACTAGTTCCTCCATCTACAAGGTTGTTACCTAAACCTATAGATGCAAATTATGTATGGCCTCTAAGGATAATTCATGTCTCTATAGCGGGTATTCTATTTCCTAAGTTCATACCGGTTAATGGGAAAGAAGTTCTGTTTACAGACCTAGATATGGAGGAAAGGAATAAAAGGCACAAATAAGATATTAAGAGACGGTTATTGAAGATGTACTTCCTGGCACATACCGAGGGTATGAACAAGGATATCTCAGATAATGATTGCTTAGATGTCATGGTTGTCATTCAATAGGAGGAGGACGATAACTGCCCCTTTATCACAGTTGTCCACAAAGACATGACCATTGGCAATTGGATCAGCACTCCTTGCATTTGCCGAAAAGGGTAACAAAGGGCAGAAAATCCATCTGCCATGTAGATAGCAATAACTGCTTATTTTTGTTATATAGTATTAGCAGTTGTTTTTGTCATGTCATGCCAACACTTTGTATGATTAAACAGTTTCATATATTAAGTGAAAGCATTTTGTTTAAAGACTCTAAAGTTAGATTTGCCTAAACTTGCTGATGGAGTGCCTATTCTTCACAAGAACTATAACTTTGATGTAAAGTTGGACTCTAACTTGATGGAGATTGAACAAGAGAACTATGAGGTGCCTGAGGAGATCAAAGAATGGGTCAAAGATAAACCCAAGCCAAATCTTGATCAAACTACCTTTTTCAACCTTGGAACCTCAGAAAACCCCAAACAAATCCAGATTGGTACGGACTTTACCCCAAGCCAAAGGAATGACATGGTTATTCTATTGACCTAATTCTAGGATGTGTTTGCATTGTCTCATGAAGACATGGTCGGTTTGTCAACTGACATCATTGTTCATCACCTACCCATCAAAGAGGGATTCAAGCTAGTCAAACAAAAACTCAGGCGATTAAAACCTGAGTGGAGTTTGAAATTCAACGAAGAAATTGTGAAACAATTTCAAGCTGGCATCATTATGGTATCAACATACCCTAAGCGGCTATCCAACATATTCCTCGTACCTAAACCCGGAGGGAAGGTGCGAGTATGCGTGGATTACAGGGATCTGAACAAAGATTGTCTGAAAGACAACTTTCTCGTACCATTCATCCACATACTCATTGACAATAGAACTCAATATGGCATGTACTCCTTTGTTAAATACTTTGTTGGGTATCACCAAATCATGGTTTCTGAATAGGACCAGGAGAAGATAGCATTCATCACTCCCTGGGGAACCTTTTGCTACAGACGGTTGTCATTCGACCTCATTAATTCCAGAGCTACCTATCAGCGAGCCATGATGGCTCTTTTTCACGATCTAATGCACAAAGAGAGAAGTCTATGTGGATGACATCATTGTCAAGCCCATAAGGGAAGAAGACCACATAGACCATCTCAAAAAGCTCTTCAATAGTTTGCGTAAGTACAACTTGAAGCTAAATCCTTCCAAGTACGCCTTCAGTGTCAAGTTAGGAAAGTTGTTGGGATTCCTAATGAGCCACAAAGGCATTAAGCTAGATCCTGCCAAAATTCAAGCCATTACTAAGATGTCCATACCCTAGACAGAAAGGGAAATACGGGGATTTCTGGGAAGAATCAACTTCATCAGCCAATTCATCTCCCTATCTTCAAGTTGTTAAGGAAGAACTCCTCCAAGAAATGGAACGAAGAGTGTAAAAAAGCCTTCCTTTCCATCAAATAGCAACTAGTCAAAGCTCCTATCTTGGTACCTCCCAAGGATGATGTTCCCCTGTTTATGTACCTATCAATCAATGACAATGCTATGGTCTACATGCTGGGAAAAAAGATGATAGAGGCCAAGAAAGAGCTATCTATTACCTCAGCAAAAGATTCAGCATCAATGAGCACAAGTACAGCTTGATTGAGAAAACTTGATGTGCTTTGGCATGGGCTTCCATGAGAATACAACATTATCTCCATGGTCACACAACCCATCTCATATCCCGCATGGATCCTCTCAAGTATGTGTTCAGCAAACCTATGTTGAATTGTCGACTGTCCAAATGGCAGTTAATCTTACAACAATTCGACATCATCTATGTGACTCAAAAGTCTATCAGAGGTCAAGGAATTGCAGATCAACTGGCCGTCGCACCATCCGGGGATTATAAACCCTTGGAAACATATTTCCCTGATGAAGGGGTAATGACAATTCAGCAACACCATCATGACAATACAACCCAATTATGGAGGGTGTATTTTGATGGAGTTGTAAACATGGAAGGTGTCAGAGCTGGAGTAGTTCTAGTATCTATTTCGGGAGAGCAGTATCCTGTTGCCATCAAATTGCATTTTGTCAACACCAACAACACATGTGAGTATGAAGGCTGTATAATGGGGTTGAAGCTAGCCCAATCCATAGGCGTCAAACAGTTAACTGTCTTTGGAGATTTCAAACTGTTAATCAGACAAACCACTAGGGTCTATCATACCAAAGAATTACATTTGTTGCCTTACCATCGACAAGTTTTTCAAATTGCTTCAGAGTTTGAAGAAATATCATTCCTCCACATTCCTCAAAACATGAATGACTTTGCTGATGCACTAGCAACTTTGGCCTCCTTTATCAACATACCTGAGAGGAGAAGCATGCAAAATATCACATTTGCCCACCAAAAGGCACCAACATACTGCCTCCCATCCGACATCCTTGGTATTACATCGGAGAAGTATCAAATAAGCTACCTCCCATCCGACACCCTTGGTATCAGTCTATCAAGGAGTATCTACGCGATGGATCTATGCTCACTGGAGCAAGTCAAGCTGAAAGAAAACAGATCCATCGAATGGCCATGAAATTCTATCTAAGCGGAGATGCACTCTACAAAAGAGATGCAGGACTAGTCCTTCTAAGGTGCCAGGATAAAGATCAAGCTCAGAGACTCATGGATGAAATCCATGGTGGAGTATGTGGCCCACACATGAGCGGTCCTCTATTTGTCAAGAAAATCTTAAGAACAGGGCATTACTGGCTCTCTCTCAAAGCTGACTGTGATGATCACGTCAAGAGATGTTATCAATGCCAAATTCATAGAAATGATATCCACGCCCATCCAAAGGAACTCCACAATATGAGTTCGTCCTGCCCTTTCTCAATGTGGGGAATGGATGTGATCGGGCAATCTAGCCTAAAGCCAGCAATGGTCATCAGTTTATCTTCACCATGATGGATTACTTTACTAAGTAGGTAGAAGAGGCCTCTTCCCCAAAGGTTACTAAAGAGGTGATCATTGGTTTCATAAAAAATAATGTCATTTGTCGATACAGACAACCAGAGGTGATTGTATCAAACAATGCCAAAAACCTCAACAACCAAATGATGGAGGAGTTATGTAGTAAATTCCACATCAAACATCTCAACTCCGTCATCTATCTTCCAAAGATGAATTGTGCTATTGAAGCGACTAATAAGAATATCAAAAAGATCATGCAAAATATGTCCGCTGTGACAACCCGAATTTTTATAAATTATTAAAATAATAATTTAGTAATTAAAATTCTTATTATGAGATGTATATATTTTGAATTATGTGTTTTGGTATGAAGAAATTAATTTTTTTATGAGATTTAATACTTGATTAAACTATTGAAGAAAGTGAAGCAAATTAGTTATGAAATAGGAAAATGGTGGCAAAAGAAATTAACTAAATAATATTAGTTAATTAAGATGGAAATGATATTGTGGAATAATATAATTTAATTGGTATGCCTTGATTGGCGATGGAATTGTTATGAATTAAATTTCATAAATAATATGAGTAATTCACTTAATTAAAATAAAGAATTAATGTGAATATATTTGTTTTAATAAAATGAGAGAGTATATATATAAATATGGTATGTTAATGTAATATGATTGTGAATTTTGTAAATAGTTAAAATATTTATTAAATAGAATAAATATTTTAATTGAAATATTTATTGAGAAAGTAAATATTTGATGGAAATATTCCAATTTAATCTAATAATTAAGTTATATGGTTGATTTGTTGAATAAAATTATAATTATGGTAGGATAAATAGAAACTATAATTATAATGATATAAATTATAATTATAATAATAAAGTTTAATTTAAGTTAAAATGTTAGAATTTGTTAATGGTTGTGACATGAATGAATCATATGTTAAAGGGAATTATAAAAATAAATTAAAAAGGGTTTATGGGTCTAGCCAAACATGGCCTTGTGACCCTTTGCCTTTTGTAACAGCTGGGATAAAGCTACGTAAAGACTACTTTTCAGTTATTTGGTGTTACGCTTATTATTTTCATAGGTTTGAGAGAAGAGAAGAAAAGATGAATTGAGAGAGGAGATAGATTCTCTATGAAGTTGAGAGAGTTTTGAGAATCTAAGGAGGAAGAAGAAGGAGATTAATATCATCTAATTGAGCTTAGAAGAATCAAATGCAAGTTCTAAAGTTTTTGTTTTTTTTCTAAAGTATACTTCTCTAAAATGAATTTCTATGGTTAATCTATTAAGGAATTTGTTATATATGTTCTTGAGTATATATAATATGTTCTATATAGTTTATTGTTGAGTTTTCGGTAAACAAATTCATATTGTTGATGATAAATAAGAAGAGTTTGGTTTTGGCATAAAATATATATTTTAAGTCTGTTTTATGACTAAAATTGGTTAGGAGTTTATGTCATAATTATAAAATTGGTGATGGATTGTGTTAATACGATAAGAAACGAAAAGAATGCAAGTTGAATGAATCAATTTGGTTAAGAAACGAATTCGTAGTGAATTGATTCTCTAAACATGTTAAAACATGAAAGTTTTGTATAAACATGAGTTTTGGGTTAAGATTTAGGCTAGCTAGTGTTTCTATAAATTTTTATAATTCTAGTATGTTGTAGTTCTATGAATTATGAATTCATAGAATCCAAAACGGACTAATTTGGATGTGTATAACTAAAGTTATGAAGATTAGTAGGAGAAAAAGGGTCAAAAATCGCGAAGAACGCAGTAGCTTGACTCCGTTTTACTTATTACTTGAACCGCATTTCTAATTACTTGTGCCTAAGTCATTTGTGTGCATTTCACGTTATGCCCAAGGCTTAATTGGTGTTATTTGCTACCAAAGTATGTCAGGTGTGACTACTTTGACCTGTTTTAGTAAAATAGACATAACCTTTTCATATGAACTCCGATTGAGGTGATTCAAGATGATCCGAAACGACGACGAATAGACCTACAACCTTTATTCTTTAAGTTGTTCAATTTGAGGTTGGGAACAGGGATAAAAATGGTCATTTTTAGGACTATTGTATTTTCGGAGGCAATCGGAGGGCGTCGGGCATGCACGTATGCGAGTGTAATGCTCTTGACGATAAAAGATGTTGTTCTAAGTTATAGAACATGAATATTATGAAGTATAATAATGTTTAACATTAATAAATGATATATTAGATAAGTTGAATACGCATACTAAACACACACAAGAGAGACAAATTGGGCGTGTGACGAATAAACTTCAAAACGCCGTGATAAGTGATAATGAACATAAAGAGTGTTTTAAATCAAATGAAATGAATATAATAAGATATTGAATAGTGTTAATATAAAACCAATAACTAGTCCTAGCAAGACTTAAATACTTGAATGAACTTCGAATATGAAATACAGTGAGATATAAGTTGAAAATTAACACAATAAAATTGAACATTGTGTATATGTAATAGGAAGGGTTATGAGATGTAGAGTAAAGTTTACATTACAGCTACTATGTGTTGCTATGTGACTAATAGTTGATGTGCATGATTATATAATTGTGTAGGGCACGTGAAGTGCAGATAGTTGTAAGCTGTTAAACTATTATTGGTAAACCACGATCAAGGCAAGTCTTTTAGTTCCTATTTGCTATGTGAATTTGATTGTTTTAAATCTTTATTGCAAAGAGCATGATGTGTTATATATATGTTGAATGTAAGAAATGTTAAAGTCAACTTATGACTACGTTAATTGAGTAAAACATGCCTATTGAGTAAGGAACTCAATCTTTATACATCTTTATACTTGTTATATGAACTGTAACATGTATGTTATGTTAGTCCAATGTTTATGAGATATATGTTGAGCATGCTTTATTATGTATACGTGATGCATGAAAGCTGTTAGATTTTATAGTCATCGTGCTCAACCTTGCAAATAACCATTTTTGCAGGTTATGGATTGAAGGTAACACTATGTGCTACTTGAATGACGTGGATCAAAAATAATATACGAAGATTAATATATTAGTTAAAGTTGTTATTTCTTTATACCATGATTAAGATTCATGAGATGTACTAAATGTTTTATGATGTATAGTTTTATGTTGAGTTGTAAAGCTAAAGTTAGAGTTATCTGATATTTAAAGGTTATCGTATTGAAATGTAAAATTTTATATAATAACAGTGATAAAGTGAATCATAAAATAAGATTGATTCAAAGACATGTAGATGATAAAGGTTTTGATTCAGTGAATTAAAGTAAGAAGACATAAAATTTTAAATTATTCCGCATTATATAAAGTTTATTATCGAATAATGATGTAAAATCAGAAGGTAGATGTGTTATTAACGACCGAAGTTAATAATTAAATTGTATGAATTTTGGGGTCGTTACAGTTGGTATCAAAGTCATAGGTTATAAACCTTAGGTAGGAGTACCGTAGGCTATAACCTTAGAGAAGGAAGGTGAAGATAATGACAGAATAAGCTCAAGTAGAGTTTGAACAATAAGAAATAATTTAAGAAATTTTTAAAGAAGGGATTAAAACATGCGTGAGAGGATTCAAAGAAGAATCTCGCAGAGTTATAAGGAATATGAATGTGGGGTTACCCAACTCCAATAATAAGAATTTAAGGTGATAATAAATAGACAATGTCTATAAGAAGAGAGTGATAAAGAAGTTAAGAATAAAAAGTTATATTTAAATATAGTACAATTGTACTCTTTAATAGTTGATGTGTGGTATTTGGGCTAAACGATTCCTTTATAGAGCAGAGGTATATACGAACTAGCAACTCAGAACCTAGTTTGTTGGTTGTTTGTGGGAAACCACTCAGCATACTATATTGAAACTGTTAGATGTGTACCAAGTATAGAAAGTGGATACGTATGATGAAAATGTGGAACTCGAATGAAATGTTGAGAAACATAAATAAAGTTAGAGATTCTTAAAGGATGAAGTGTTATGTAAACAAGAAGATTCAAAGAAGAATCTTGAAGAGATATAAAGATAAGAAATGGGAGTTACCCTAACTCTAATAGCCAAGATAACGAATAATGTAGTAAATGATAAAAAAGAAAAGAAAGGGGATCGTAAAACAAAATGATCACGAGTTAAGAAAAGACTTTTAAGGGAGATGATTCTAGAATAAGATCACGACGTGATCTGTTTAAGTTATAAAAGAAAGATGGTCTGTAATGTTTGAATAATTATAGCTTGATGCTATGAAGATGATGTACTTATGAAATAATGCGAGATATAACTCACGAGGAGTTATAGATGATGTGATATGAGGAATTAAGTATCGAAGCAAAGAGCAAGTTAAGAGTAAGATAGAGTTATGTGTGGATTTCAATTGAGGACTCATGTGATGGTTGAGTTGTACAAATCTTTGTATGGGCGAGGGTTTTGTGCTTTTGCACTCGATTAATCACATTGATAATCATTGGAATGTTGGTGTCGCTATCAATGTATGTGTATGCGAAAAGGTGATTCTTTTTCATGTGTATATTTGATAGTTAGAAACTATTAAGATTAATCGGATATTATTAGGATTAGGTGCGGTTCTTAAAATTAATGCATATGGTAAGTTCGTGACTCATAATAATATGGCATGTTTTGAACCCCTCAGCGAATGGACGCCTATGGTCTGACTAGGATAAGTTCTTAAACTCATATTATTGTGGAAAGTTCATGAACTTCCAATGTGCGGTAAGTTTAATGAACTATACTGGGGGTATAGGAAGATTGTAAGTTGAAATACAAGAATATTTAGTATAAAGATTTAAATTGATGGAGAAAATTAGGTATTCCAAATCTTCTAGCTTTGTAAGATTTTTGAAATTTATTGACTTCGTGCCGATGGTTATACTTTTGATTTTTGGAAAAAAAATGTTGGGTCACACTAGTGAACCAAAGAAATTTTAAAAACAATGTTATTATTCGTATGTCTATGCTAATTGTTTTGGCTAGACAAAAATGATTTGAAATATATCAAAATATATTTTTTTATATATCTTCATGCATGCATCATGAACTTTAGTGCGAGAGATGATAAAAATGATGGAGTCATCAATACAGTATTACTTAGTGTTGGATGTGATCTAAGGATCGTCATCCCACTATGGTATGATGTAGTATGATAAAATCATCAAATGACGGAATCCTCAAACGGACTGTAAATAAAGTACGATATCATGACGTCATAAAAAGATATTTGAGATTTCTTTAAGATACGAGTATACATATATGTATATGTATATTTCGATTGATGTCCGAATTATTGTAGAAGTCTATGCTATTTAATTCGGCTAGATGAATATTGAAAGATGTTCATGAAATTCAAGCGTTTATTGAAAAGTTATACCAAACCAAATTGTTTTGAAAAGGATTCGAGATGTTGAAAAGTGAGGTGAACAACCTATAAGGGGACATGTTTTTTGGGGACAATGGTTCCAGCGTAACGCATATAGTCGTTACAAAATGCTATATTATTGACTTACGTGGTGGTACAATAGGCTAGCCACCTAGTATGCGTGTGGAGGTGTTTTCGGTCTTTGTGATTGATAAACACTCTGGTTTGCAGTGTGAAGGATTGAGTTGAAGCACTAGTAAACCAAGAATAGAGTTCACGGTCTTGTGACCCCTCAGCATGATTTTGAATCTTTGAAATTCATGTTATTCATATTGCTTCCCAATTATTGAGTAATTGTGGAAGATTCTTATTATTCTGAAAGGTGAAAGTGGGAAGGATGAGAAAATTAAGCAAAACATAATAATTTCAAGAAATAATTGAAACTCCAAAAAGAAGAGAAATGTGAAACTTTTAGAAAAGGAAGAGGTGAGGAATATGATAATCTTAGAAAGATCCTTAGAGAAAGAATTTGGTTGTAGAACCCAATGAATGAATAAAGTATTAACGTAAAATCTATTTTGATAGACTAAATGAATAAAGATTAATATATAAATTTCGAGGACGAAATTCTTAGAAGAATGGGTAAATGTAATATCCCGAGTGTTTATGATAACGATCCTTAGAAAAGGAAATGAATGAGTTAAGGAATATATAATACTCGAAATATAATTGAGTTCAAGGGAAAGTTATGAAATAAAACTTATAAGAATTTATTATCAAGAATGGTGAGATTAGAAAATATAAAACCTATATTAAGGTAATGTGTTGAAGTTATTCAACGAAGAGATTTGATAAAAAAAAACTTGAGGAAGGTAAGGAATCGGTGATTCCGAGGACGGAATCCTTATAAGGGGGGAAGGATGCGTCAACCCGAATTTTTATAAATTATTAAAATAAGAATTTAGTAATTAAAATTCTAATTATGAGATGTATATATTTTGAATTTATGTGTTTTGGTGTGAAGAAATTAGTTTTTTTTTATGAGATTTAATAGTTGATTAAACTATTGAAGAAAGTGAAGCAAATTAGTTATGAAATAGGAAAATGGTGGCAAAAGAAATTAACTGAATAATATTAGTTAATTACGATGGAAATTATATTGTGGAATAATATAATTTAATTGGTATGCCTTGATTGGCGATGGAATTGTTATGAATTAAATTTCATAAATAATATGAGTAATTCACTTAATTAAAATAAAGAATTAATATGAATATATTTGTTTTAATAAAATGAGAGAGTATATATATAAATATGGTATGTTAATGTAATATGATTGTGAATTTTGTAAATAGTTAAAATATTTATTAAATAGAATAAATATTTTAATTGAAATATTTATTGAGAAAAGTAAATATTTGATGGAAATATTCCAATTTAATCTAATAATTAAGTTAAAGGGTTGATTTGTTGAATAAAATTATAATTATGGTTGCATAAATAAAAACTATAATTATAATGATAGAAATTATAATTATAATAATAAGGTTTAATTTAAGTTAAAATGTTAGAATTTGTTAATGGTGTGACATGAATGAATCATATGTTAAAGGAATTATAAAAATAAATTAAAAAGGGTTTATGGGTTACAGCCAAACATGGCCTTGTGACCCTTTGCCTTTTATAATAACGGTAGGATAAAACTACGTAAAGACTACTTTTCGAGTATTTGGTGTTACGCTTATTATTTTCATAGGTTTGAGAGAAGAGAAGAAAAGATGAATTGAGAGCGGAGATAGATTCTCTCTGAAGTTGAGAGAGTTTTGAGAATCTAAGGAGGAAGAAGAAGGAGATTAATATCATCTAATTAAGCTTAGAAGGATCAAAGGCAAGTTCTAAAGTTATTGTTTATTTTCTAAAGTATACTTCTCTAAAAATGAATTTCTATGGTTAATCTATTAAGGAATTTGTTATATATGTTCTTGAGTATGTATAATATGTTCTATATTGTTTATTGTTGAGTTTTCGGTAAACAAATTCATATTGTTGATGATAAATAAGAAGAGTTTGGTTTTGGCTTAAAATATATATTTTAGGTCTGTTTTAAGACTAAAATTGGTTAGGAGTTTATGTTATAATTATAACATTGGTGATGGATTGTGTTAATACAATAAGAAACGAAAAGAACGAAAGTTGAATGAATTAATTTGGTTAAGAAACGAATTCGTAGTGACTGAATTCGCTAAACATGTTAAAACATGAAATTTAGTATGAACATGAGTTTTGGGTTAAGATTTAGGCTAACTAGTGTTTCTATAAATTGTTATAATTCTAGTATGTTGTAGTTCTATGAATAACGAATTCATAGAATCGAAAAACGGACTAATTTGGATGTGTATAACTCAAGTTATGAAGATTAGTAGGAGTAAAAGGGTCAAAAATCGCGAAGAACAATAGCTTCCGCTCCCGTTTCTGCTAACGGGCGCAGTTGTGCTGTGTCCTAAGTCATTTGGGGTACAGCTATGCTGTAGGTGGCAGTTGTGTTATGCCCAAGGCTTAATTGGGCGCAGCTACGCCCAAAGTATGTCAGGTGTGACTACTTTGACTTGGTTTAGTAAAATAGGCATAACGTTTTCATACGAACTCCGATTGAGGTGATTCAAGATGATCCAGAACGAGGACGAATAGATCTACAACCTTTATTCTTTAAGTTGTTCAATTTGAGGTTGGGAAAAAGGATAAAAATGGTCATTTGTAGGACTATTGTGTTTTCAGAGGCAATCGGAGGGCGTCGGGTATGCACGTATGCGAGTGTAATGCTCTTGACGATAAAAGATGTTTTTCTAAGTTATAGAACATGAATATTATGAAGTATAATGATGCTTAACATTAATAAATGATATATTAGATAAGTTGAATACGCATACTAAGCACACACAAGAGAGACAAATTGGGCGTGTGACGAATAAACGTCAAAACGCCTTGATAACTGATAATGAACATAAAGAGTGTTTTAAATCAAATGAAATGAATATAATAAGATATTGAATAGTGTTAATATAAAACCAATAACTAGTCCTAGCAAGACTTAAACACTTGAATGAACTTCGAATATGAAATATAGTGAGATATAAGTTGAAAATTAACACAATAAAATTGAACATTGTGTATATGTAATAGGAAGGGTTATGAGATATAGAGTAAATTTTACATTACAGCTACTATGCGTTGCTATATGACTAATAGTTGATGTGCATGATTATATAATTGTGTCGGGCACGTTAAGTGCAGATAGTTGTAAGCTGTTAAACTATTATTGGTAAACCACGATCAAGGCAAGTCTTTCAGTTCCTATTTGCTATGTGACTTTGATTGTTTTAAATCTTTATTGCAAAGAGCATGATGTGTTATATATATGTTGAATGTAAGAAATGTTAAAGTCAACTTATGACTACGTTAATTGAGTAAAACATGCCTATTGAGTAAAGAACTCAATCTTTATACATCTTTATACTTGTTATATGAACTATAATATGTATGTTATGTTAGTCCAATGTTTATGAGATATATGTTGAGCATGCTATTATGTGCTACGTGATGCATGAAAACTGTTAGATTTTGCTGGGATGTCGTGCTCAACATTGCAAATAACCATTTTTGCAGGTTAAGGATTGAAGGTAACACTATGTGCTACTTGAATGACGTGGATCAGAAATAATATACGAAGATTAATATATTAGTTAAAGTTGTTATTTCTTTATACCATGATTAAGATTCATGAGATGTACTAAATGTTTTATGATGTATAGTTTTATGTTGAGTTGTAAAGCTAAAGTTAGAGTTATCTAATATTTAAAGGTTATCGTATTGAAATGTAAAATTTAATATAATAACAGTGATAAAGTGAATCATAAAATAAGATTGATTCAAAGACATGTAGATGATAAAGGTTTTGATTCAGGGAATTAAAGTAAGAAGACATAAAAGTTTAAATTATTCCGCATTATATAAAGTTTATCATCGAATAATGATGTAAAATCCGAAGGTAGATGTGTTATTTATGACCAAAGTTAATAATTAAATTGTATGAATTTTGGGGTCATTACATCTGCCAATCACAAAGGATGGCCTGACCTGTTGCCTCTGACTCTATTAGCCTACAGAACATCAATGCTCACTTCCACTGGGGTAACCCCCTACTCATTAACCTATGGCATGGAAGCAGTATTGATAAACGCTCTACTAGATGAAGACCAATTGTTACAAGATCGGTACCACCAATTGTCTCTAATAGATGAAAGGCAGGCCACAACCATCTTCAATGGTCAATTATACCAACAGAGGATTGCTAGATCCTACAACAAGAAAGTTTAGCTATGGTAATTCAAAGAACATGACTTGGTCTTGAAAATGGTTCTTGACAACCAAGATCAATCTAAAAGAAAATTTACCCCAAACTGGGAAGGTTTGTTTGTTGTCAAGGAGTTAATGACAAGAGGAGCCCTCAGATTACAAGAGATGGATGGCAAGGAATTTCCCCAACTCATCAACTCAGACACCATGAAACGGTACTATGTCTGAAGTTACCTACAAACCAGCATCCTGGTTCTGGATCATCAGATCCATCAGTCAATTTAGGTTTTCAAAACCTCTCACTACAGACAACATTAGTTTGTCCCATCAGGGGAAAAATATGCAGACCTGTGTTGCCTATTTTTTAGTTCTAACAAAAGAGCTCTAACTCATGCAAGCATACATGTGTCAACAAGCAGTACAGAGTAAGTCGAGTATCGATCCACGGAGAAATATTACTAAATTAAACTACTATGCATCAATTAAATCACTACTTTTATATGCTTAAACCAATGCTTATAATTGTGAATTACTCTAAATGCAAATAATAACTAAAATAAGAATAATTAGAGAATGAATCAAATCTGGAAATAATGGGATCCTAACTTCATTTAATAGTTCATCTAATTACCACCATCATGCAAAATTGTTCACGTATCACAGAAAATTAGCCAAGAGCACTAACGCATCCATAACCATTTTTCAATGTATCATGGCCTACTCACATAACATCCACATTCAATAGACATCATGTAATCATCAATAAAACTAATCTCACTATATTTCTATGTGAAACTGAAATAATATTGAACTTAAGCTCAAGCCCCTATATAACTCATACGATGAAACAGTATATGTCTATCTGGTTCACAAAATACAAAGCTACACAAAACAGCCTCGTATGCGCATAATGCCCCTCCTGCAACTGCATCTACAATCGGTCTAAACTGCCATCCCAATCCATTGTAAAACGTGTTGATCACCATCCAGTCTGGCATACCATGATGTGGACACTTCCGTAGCATCTCCTTATATCTCTCCCAAGCTTCGTATAGGGATTCACCCTGTTGTTGTTCGAACTGAGTGATCGCTGTCCTCATTTTCGCCGTCTTAGCCATTGGGAAAAACTTGGCTAAGAACTTTTGTGCTAAGTCCTCCAATGTAGTAATTGATCCAGAAGGTAAAGAATGAAGCCAACTCCTTGCTTTATCCCTCAAAGAGAATGGAAACAGCCTCAGTCTAATAGCATCCTCTGACACCCCGTTGTATCTGAATGTATATCAAATCTCAATAAAGCTCAACAGGTGTTCATTCGGATCATCTGTAGCAGCACCCCCAAACTGTACCAAATTCTGCACCATCTGAATAGTGCCCGGTTTAATCTCGAAAGTATTTGCTGCTATCATCGGTCTAACCATGCTCGACTGTAGTCCATTAATGTTCAGCATGGAATAGACCCTCAAATCCCTGTGCTCCTCTCGTTGCTCTACTCTTTGTTCTTCTGCCATATCAGATGTAGTACCCTCTAACTGAGCTTGCAAATTTCTCCGCACACTTGCTTTCCAACCTCTTCCGTTAATATTATCCTGCGCTGGTATTAGCTCAGAATTAGATGATTGCGTGCGCATAAAAAATCTACAAGTACCTGAAACCAAAAACAAGAACAAAAATAAAAATGAGATAAGATTAGATTTGTCTAAGTCATACAATATAGCTTAAAATTGATGATAATTATTTAAATTAAAACGCCTTTCCCCAGCAACGGCGCCAAAAACTTGTTGCCTCTTTTTTAGTTCTAACAAAAGAGCTCTAACTCATGCAAGCATACATGTGTCAACAAGCAGTACAGAGTAAATCGAGTATCGATCCACGGAGAAAGATGACTAAATTAAACTACTATGCATCAATTAAATCACTATTTTTATATGCTTAAACTAATACTTATAATTGTGAATTACTATAAATGCAAATAATAACTAAAATAAGAATAATAAGAGAATGATTCAAATCTAGAAATAAAGGGATCCTAACTTCATTTAATAGTTCATCTAATTACCTCCATCATGCAAAATTGTTCACGTATCACATAAAATTAGCCAAGAGCACTAACGCAGCCATAACCATTTTTCAATGTATCATGGTCCACTAACATAACATCCACATACAATAGACATCATGTAATCATCAATAAAACCAATCTCACTATACTTCTATGTGAAATTGAAATAATATTGAATTTAAGCTCAAGCCCCTATATAACTCATATGATGAAACAGTATATGTCTATCTGGTTCACAAAATACAAAGCTACACAAAACAGCCTCATATACGCATGTATCGTGATTACAATCCATACTCGCATGTTATTTTTCAATTCCATACAAGTACCTAAAACGAATGGTGATCAATCATTCATACATGCAAAACAACCATGATAGAAATTCCTTATGATACGCAAAACAATTCAGTAGTCAAGCATGCAATTAAACTACACATTAAAATCCGTTAGAATCCCATAATGGAGTTTAGCTCATGACTGAACCAAAAGCCATTATGGGATCAAAGAAATACATGGATAATAAGCAAACAATTGAAAGAGAAAAGATAGAATCAATCAAACTCAATCACACTAAAATCCAACAAAGTAACAATAGTTCATCCATAGAGATTGAAAATCCAAAGAAGAAGTAGAAGATATGAAGTTTTGCTTAGTTCTATGTTGGAAATCTCTCAATGTGTAAAACCCTAGTTTCAATATGAAAAACACATAAAAACTACTGAATCATATGTCTGGTACCAACCAGAATTGTTTTCAACCAACTATAACTCTTAAAATTTAAAATTTAAAATAAATTAAATCAAGACCTCGGATGTTGCGCATGTGCTGCCTTGCTTAGCTTTAGATATTCCTCGCATGCCGCATGTAAAAGTATGTCAAATTGGGTGATCGCCAGAAATGCGAGTATTAACTTTATGTAGCCATGTTGCCGCCGACTTCTACAATTTGGATTACGTTCTCACTGCGCTCGATTCGTGATCTTTGCTCATCCTCATCATAATGCGCTCTAAGTTAATTGTCCACCAATGCTTGGTTTCTTTGCTCCACTCGATCCTCATACCTCCATTATCTTCACTGCCACCAACCAACGCTAAGCTCATGCCATTTCCTGCACTTTTGCACCAAAGGAGTTCTCAGCACATGCAATGCAAAATATTACGAAATGCAACTAAAAACACACTAAAAATATACTTGAGATGGGCATAGTTTGAGTAAATTGATATCCAATAAGTAGGTATAAAACCCACTTATCAAATACCCCCAAACTTGAACTATTGCTTGCCCTCAAGCAATGCATACAACATAAAACACTGAAAATGCAACTACGTGTTATGCTACTAAATCATGATGCAAACGAGTCTCACATTGTTCCAGCTATAACAGAATTTTAGTCCAAAATGCCTCAACGAATTATCCATATTCAAGAATACAAATTCAAACCAAATTATAGGCATAATATCATACACTCAGATAATTCATATATGCTATACAGATGTTGTGTGTGTGTGTGTGTTTTGTTCACCAAAACTTGATTTAAGTAAAGAATACACATGTTAAACTGCTCAAGACAGGAAATTATATTCTAAATCAAGACTCGTGTATACTTGTGCACAAAGACCGTTCTAACATATCTAAACAAACTGAGGTTCAACAATGGGTTTAAACTATTTTATTCTTACTTACGAGGGCGATTCTCGCTCTTTCCCGCGGTGTTTATTTATTTTATTTTTTTTCAGCGAGTGAGTTTTACGCTCCATCTCGCTCCTTCCAAAGAGTAAATCATTTAGCTTAAGAAGGTTTCAAGATAGATTTTTCTTTTCTTTTCTTTACTTTTTCATACATAGCATACCCATGTGTTCCCACAGTTTGATTATCAATGTTTCGTACAGTCTAAATCCATTTTCCACAAATTTCTCTTTTTAAAACCACATTTCCTATTAAGCAATGCAACACATCATTCTTAAGCCTGCAAGCAATTATGAACACGACAGTGCAAACCAAAAGCATTTAAACAGCATTATGAATTTCATCATGTAAAACATTATATCTTAGTTCATGTTATCCAAAATCCTCAACAATCCTTCAAAATTCACTATCCTCATTGGCTAGACAAAATTTCCATAAAGCTAGACTTTGTAAGACATACAAACTAAAAAAAAATTCAAACCAAAAAAATATATTCTAACACATAAACATATAAACTGTTAAACTAAACATGAAACATGCAAAATTTAAACTAATCATGCAAATACTATATGAAACTACACTACTACCCCAATACCCTCAAACTTATAATATTCATTGTCCCAATGAACGGAGGTAAAGGGTTATCGAAAACTCCCCTAATGTTCAGCAGCACCACCCACTTCGGCTGGTGAATCTGGTGGTGGATATGGAACGGTTGTCCCAAACTGAGGCCACTCAAGCATCGTCCCCTGCTATGCAAACGCCTCCGCCAATGACCTCGTCAAACCCGTTTCAAACGCTGCAAATTTTTCGTACATGGCGTCGGCCTTGCGCTCCAACATCCGGAGTTGTCGATCCCCATGAACAGTGATGGCTTGAGTTGACGGGCCCACTTCATCTGTCTGAGAGGGCTGCGGAGGTGGCTCTGGGAATGTGGGATGGATGATAAATCCTCTTCCTCGCGGGTGCGGTACAACTCCTGCCCAATCCTTGAATTTTGCAATGGTGGCGTGAGTGATATCCTGGCTCGGGTTTTGCATTTGTTCATTGTCCCAATGGCAGCCCTGATGAACACACGACATAGCTATAACTGACGCGTGTGGAATGCTCCCTGTAGTGCTTCCCCGCAGATACCGTAACATATTTTGATAGATTAGAAGACCCACATCAATGTATTTGTCGGTGATTATGCCCCACAGAATGATTGCCCTCTCCGTTGTGATCTCATGCTGATGAGACGAAGGAACTAGTTTGGCACAGATAAACAAATTTCATGCCTTTGCATATCGATTCAAGGCTGCGGCTGGGAATATGTGAGGCTGATTCATGCCGGCTTTATACGTCCACTTCGTGCCTGGTACACACAACTCAGCAATAACCAATTCCAAGTCTGTTTCCATATGTGCACCTGCTACCCAATTAGCAGACCCAGTCGGTGGTGTGTCAGTGATCCTGAAAATTTCTCTGATAGCTGGTGGTCGGTAATCTATTTCAAAACCGCGAACCACAGATATACCGCTCATGGTGGCTTTAGCATTGGCATAAAATTCTCGGACTATACTCATCGAAATTGGCATAGGAGTGGCAGTCAATCCACCCCATCCTCTTTCGCGAATCATATCACATAGATGACCATCTTGCCCCTCAGGTTTGAAACTGCACTCCTTGAAAAACGTCTTTGCCACAATTCTGTAATACTCTATTTGGGCTTCCAAATTCAGGAATTTGTTATGATCCACTACATCCTCCCCTTGACTGCTAGAGGATGACGACGATGACGAAGAGGAAGAACGTACTCTTTTTGGACCCATTTGCAATTGATAGAGAAACTGAAGATGACGTGCCTGATAGATAATTCTAACTGAGTACTGTTGACCCCCAAACTTATTTCTACACAACCCAAATGAAAACCCTAGGTTTTATAGAGTAGCAATCAAGCGTGGGTCTGAGATTTGAACGTGGAGAGAGTCGTGGGTAGTCGAGGAGAGATTGATGGCTTCAAGTTGTAACTGTGTAGAGATGAAGAGTCGTGCGGTTATGGGAGACAGATGAATACACCTCTGTTATTTCAAGTGAGAGACCAAATGAGCCACAACACGTTTTTTTTTTTAAAAAAAGGCAAGATCCGCTGTCGCGCGCGGCCGCGCGATGTTTGAATGGGCATGGGGTACGGGCGCGCGAGTGGCAATTGTGGTATGGCGAGCCCTCTACTGCGGTAGCGCGGTTTTTAATGTTGTATTCATTGCATGTGCGCAACCCCGGTACTGTGCACTTAACTTTCATTTCAGTCTTGCAAATCTTTGATGAATTCAGTCCAAGATACCTACACAGACATCAATACACACTGTCAAGGCATGAAGTACTAAGTAAGCATGCATGTCTAACTTCAGACCATAATTTTGATGCTATGCACAGACGTAATCATATCCAGATTCAGCAACTAAGATTTTCATGCAGAGCTAATCTACTATCACAATAAAAATAAATAAAAAAAATGCAAGCAAACTAACAAAAACAACCTAAACTGAATAAATAAAAAGAACATAGAGATAGAATTAATGGGTTGCCTCCCATCAAGCGCTAAGTTATAGTCAATTAGCTTGATTGTCTCTGAATCTCATGTTGAAGACAGAATTGAGGTGACTTTCTGTCTGTCCACCTCGCCACCAAAGTAATGCTTCAATCGTTATCCATTCACCTTAAATGGCTTGTCCGGAAGCTTATCAAATACTTCAATCGCACCATGCGAAAAGACGGTCTTCACTATAAATGGCCCTGACCATCTTGATTTTAGCTTTCCGGGAAAAAGTTTAAGTCTGGAGTTAAAAAGTAAAACTTTTTGCACCGGTTTGAATGTTCTTTCTATGATCTTGCGATCATGCCATTTCTTCACCTTCTCCTTATCTGACTTTGAATTCTCATCGCAGAATCAATTCATCCAACTCATTAAGTTGAGCTCGGCGTTCTCCCTGCGACTTTTAAATCAAAATTGAGCTTCCGAATTGCCCAATATGCCTAATGCTCTAGCTCCATAAGAAGGTGACAGGCTTTTTCGTATAATAACTGGAAAGGTGACATGCCTAGTGGAGTCTTGTAGGCAGTCCTATATGCCCACATTGCATCATCCAGCATTAGCGACCAATCCTTCCTTGTGGGATTCACCACTTTTTCCAGGATTCTTTTAACTTCTCGATTGGACACTTCAGCTTGGCCATTCGTCTGTGGGTGATAAGCTGTAGCAATTCGATGGTGCACCCATACTTGGCCAATAACGCTGTAAATTGCCTGTTGCAAAAATGACTGCCTTTATCACTAATGATGGCCCTAGGAGTCCTAAACCTTGTGAAGATACTTCTGTGTAAAAATCGGAGGACTACCTTGGCATCATTTGTAAGAAGAGCTGCCACTTCTACCCATTTTGAGACATAATCCTCTTTCGCCTTTCTTACCTCTGTATCCACCTGGTGAGGTGCAAATCTCGCTAACTCGTTGAATTTGGCAGCATATTCTGAAACTGACATATTCTCCTACTTCAGTTCTAGAAACTTCACTTCCATCCGAGCTTGCATACTCGGCGAAAAGTAGTTCTCAAAGAACAACTCCTTTAATTTTGACCAAGTCACTACAATTGTCCCAGCTCTAGCCTGATTAGTCTCCCACCAGTAATTGGCTTCTCCCTTAATCAAATATATAGCAAAAGCTATCTTTTGCTCCTCCGCCACTCTCGCAATAATAAATACCTTCTCTATCTCCTTCACCCAAGTTTGGGCTTCAATAGGATCCATAGTTCCCTTGAATTCTGGCGGTCCTACCGATTTAAAGTCTTTGAAATTTGCCAATCTATTGGCTGGTTGTTCTCTTGCTCTTTCTCTTTTTGTTGGCGCCCTATTTTGCATAGCTTGGGCTAACATATCCACAAAATTCTGCATCGGGTCTGCTTGACCTCCATTATTTACTGATTCCTCTTCTCTTTGATTTCAATTCTGTCATCTAGGCGGCATTATCTGATTTAAATAAAAATCTTACATTAATCCTTTATCTCTATACAAATTCTTATTAATAACATAAGAATTTAACACAAATTTCTCATATAATCGCTTATTTATTCAAATAGCACATAGTACTTTTAGTACTTAACATATACAACTTTAATCAGTTACTATCCCTTTTAATAAATATTAGGATTAACAACACAACTTTACACAAAAAGTTGCAATTCTCCAAAATCATCTTAATATTCATATTGAAAATAAAGATTATAAATACAAATATATATATATATATATATATATATATATATATATATATATATATATATATATTTACATATTCTCACACATTGTTCTCGATTTTACAATCTTTAATATCGTATTCTACTACCAAAAGGTAATATCGCTTATACTTAAGTTGTTTTCAATCTACTCCCTTCACATGCCTTCGTCTTCTTGAGACACTTGTTAAAACCATGACCCATTCCTCCACATGAAAAAAAAAATTATCATATTCGGCTTAGGACAATTTGGAGAAATATATCCTTCCTATTTCCAATTGAAACACACGTTCTTCCACATCATACACTCTCCCAAGTAAGTCTTTCCACACTTTCCACAGACTTGCTTCTTCCTCGGATTTGAATTCCCTGAATTACTATCACTGGCATTGTCCCTCTTTCTCTTATTGATCTCCTTCTTCCACTTTATTGTTCCCTCAGATGATCCACCACCTTCAGCTTTCATTCTTTTTACTTGTGTCTTCAGTTCATTCATCTCCTCAATCATCTCGCGTAATGCCCTCTCTGTCTTCCACAACTCCTCCAAGAGAAATACTTTACTCTGAAGCTCCTGAACTTCTGCAAATACTTTACTTTTTTCTTCAACTTTGGTCTTAATTCCTAACTCCGTCTTAGCTTCTTCAGATTCTACTTCTTCATCTTCATTCAGATACATTTCGGATACTCATCATGATCACTCCCCAGATTCACCATGGGTTCGTCTTTTCTAACTTCCTCAACTGACTCGCTCTGCGCTGGCACCTCGGCTACTGGCTTTGGTGCAACAGCTACCAACACTTTTGTACTCATTTCATCTTCTCCTGACATCCTACAATCAGTTTAAACAACTTGATTAGTACTCCACCAATACGAAATTCATACACACTATGCGTCCACACATCTCACTATTGATGTACATCGTCAATCCCTCACTTAGTACTCTAAATGAGTATTCTCTATCTCTCTTGTGGTTATAATCTTGGGGTTCCCTCCCCCCCCCCACCACCACTTAAGGTTTATAACCTACAACTCTGAAACCAACCTATGACGCCCCCAAATTCGGTTTACCTGACCCCCGAGTTTGGTGCTCACGATCCACAATATAAATAACATATAACAACCTATTCATTGATGAATACAAACATACATAACATTAATTAATGTGTTAACAACATCATCCCAGATTATCTAACCTTAACATTACAAACTTACCCTTAAGTATACAAAAAGGGTTTATACATAACAACTTAATAAATAAAGTTCAACATAACTACTCCAGCAATACACATTTGCCTTTGTCCTTCTCTGCTCCTCCGGCTACCTCGTTCCTTCACAAGACATAATATATCACTCACAAGTGATTTATTGCGAAGAAATATTTTCTTCACACGATTGCTCGCATTAGACCTCCTCGCAATTGGGTATCCTTCGCTAAGTAGTAACTAAATATTTTTTGTGAAGGATATATTCTGAATAACTTTTTTATTCACAAATTGTATTTGGTAATGGAATATTGTTATTTAGTGAAAGATTAGTTTCTTTCACAAATAATATTTTAAGGACTATTTAAAATTAGTAAATAACTTTATTCCCTCACAAATAATATATTATGAAGAATAAATTTATTTAACGAGAGAGAATTGTCCTTCACTAATTATAAATTGAGAATGTATCTTCAAATTCGTGAGGAAAATAATCCTTCACAAATTATAAATTTATAAATAAAAAATTAATTACTAAATAATAAAAATTCATTTGAAATTATAATTGATTTTCAAATCAGTAATTGTATATTTATTATTATTATTAATCTCTATAAGAAATATTAAATTTATTTTTCAAGTAAATATAAATATTGTCATACTTGTTTCAAACTAATTGATAAACTAATGCATAAAGAGCTAATAAAATCAATACTTCACATATAACTCGAGTCACACTAACTACAAAATTTGTTATTATATCTTGGTCTCTCAAGGACCATAGTACCTACAAAATTTATTATCTAACATAAGAAAACTGAAAGAATAGCAATGAACTAGAAGGAATAAAGTGTATCATGTTAGATCCACTTCATCATCATTTTCTTCAAGAAAACCAAGATTGAGCCTGTAAACTTCATGTTGCAAGAAAAACACCAAAATTCAATTTCAATAAGATGAGGAATAAGAAAAGATGAAACTGACGAACTTAAATTAAGAGAGAGAGACATGTGTATTCATTACATACAACAACGAGACTAATAAACAACCTTGCATTCTAAATTGAGGGCGCATGTGGAATTTATCTTGCAGTATCAACTAACAATAGCATAAAAGGATGACTTAGCAAATAAAATTGTAAATGTGGCGCGAGTAAGAAATGCATAGGACTCAAAGATATTGTGTTAGAACAAAAAACAAATCAATGAATTGGTGAACTGTAGTGTAGGGAAGATATGCATAGAACTCAAAGATATTGTGTCACAACAGAAACTTGGAGATTAGATCAAGCTTCATAAATAGTATGTGTTTTTACATGAATAAATTACCAAAAAAATGGTATAACAAATTCATTTTATTTCAAGCATTTTGGAGATTTAAAGTCATTAAATCAATGAAGTGGAGGACTAATTATGCCTAAACGCCTAGCCAAATCGAGGCCATAGACCACCTATGTCTAGGCAGGCCTGGCCAGGGATTTTTCGAACACTGACAAAAATAATCAGTAGGACTCAAACACTTTTATTGCTAATTAAGTCATGCACCTGTATCGTTCTTAAAATATTAGCTCAGCCTCACTGAAAATGAAGTATTGTCCAATAACAAGACCTTGTAATTCAAGGAAAAGCAAAATAATGAAAGCCTTAATATACCACAAAAATAACTCAAATTTAAAATATAGAGAGTCCAATCCCATCCCATCAAAAATCAAGTTAAACAACAGAGAACAATCAGCACTGATGAACATAAAAATCAACACTACGCCCACTACATCTTGTAATTATTTTCATATTTAGAGAACAAGTACCACCACACTAATCCCAACACTCAAGAAATTAATCAAAATACACAACACCGCAAAGCTGCTTCACTAGAAGCAAGATAATTTAATTAAATCTCAGATGTATTGTGTGGATGCATAAGTTTCTGTGACACCCCCAAATTCGGGTATCTTCCGACTCGACAGATGGTGCTACACGGTACTCATAACTATACATTCACTCAACTAAAACAACATTAAAATATGTATATCAACGACATTCTTATTACATTACTAATAATACATCCCGTTCCCAGGTTCTGAAATCGTTACATTCTTCGTTCATTGTAATATAATTCATACAAACATACTAGTCTATTACAGAATAAACTAGTCGTTCATCTTCGCCTTGCCTTTATCTCTACTGGAAACCTCGATTCGCTCGACCTTAGCTGCAATCATATGATTCAAGCAAGAAGTGAGCATAACTAGCTCAGCAAGTCTAACAATATATAATAAGGATACCACTTCGAGAATCATATGATTATTCTTCATTAACTGAACAATAGTTATGAAGTACTATGAAACATTGAATAACACTTCTCATCTCATAAAACAATTTCAAAGAACATATAGTAGATTGAAAATTTTGAGTAGGTCCATAGACCATGAACATTTTCTTTAGCTTTTATTCATGAAAAGGACAACCTGGTACTAAGACCGTAGGTCCGACATTTCTTACGAGCACTTCTAGGTGATCAGCCTATAGTACTCTATGTTGATCAATACTACATCCGTTAAACGAATTTATGTTTAAGTTTTGGTAACCTTGTGTGCCCATCGAATAATCGATGTAAAATACATTTGTTTATTCATACTCAGGCTTACCTTGAATCCGTACCAAACAATTGGCGTAGGATAGCGTTATCAATTCTATATTGAAAGACTTGTAAATAAATCAATCAATCTTTCAAGATTAGTCTAGCCGAGTTAAAACTGGCATCGACCCTTTTCTTTAAAATCATTCATGCATCTCATAACATAAACCACTAAAAACCTGGCTAACACGAAGGTTAGACAAGCGATAAGAAAACTTGCCTTCAGCGTCTGCTACAGTAAAATTACTTTCCCTTTGAGTCTTTACGGTCTCTACAACACATAAACACATAACATACCACATTAGGTCATGAACAAACATATATGGTTCCTAATGAATCTTACCCTTCTTCTCAATCTAATCATGTATTAGATTTGTTATTATTGGTTCCGGCTTGCCATTACGTTGTACATCGTTCTTACCAACTTCTTTCTCTTCTATTACTTAACTGAAATTATTTTATTAATACAACTCGTTTTGAGTTAATCATCCTTCCTCACGGCTTACTAACGTTCTTACGTTATTAATCGAAACTCGATCGTCATTGGTTAAGTACACTTATTGCATACCGTTCACTTTCTTATACTTTACGTTCTTCGTTTAACTACTCATTAAACAACATTAAATTTTTAAAGTCGTCACTATAAAAGCGATTTAGGAAAGGTCTAGTCATGTTCATTAAGTAATTACACGTCACATACTTGTTTTGCAAACCATTAGGTTCATAATCAACTTGGTCAACAAAATCCCCTTGGCACTTGCGCGCCAATGCGCCTTTTTAGATTTAGTTAGTAATCTGCGCCACTTTCCAATATCCACACTGTTTTTTGTATTTGTACAGAGACTCATGCTACGAGTGGTATATTGCAATACGACTCTGCGATGTAACACTCCTTTGCCCGACCTTTATTTTGCAGTACGGTTTAAAAAGCTCATTCAGGCTATGCGCTGAGGACATCGATCAAAAAAAATTTGACAGTTAATTTCTTAGGTGAGATTCTCGGGCTCATAACTTCTTCGTTATAAGTCCGAATTGGCTCGTTCAAAAGCCATTAGCTCACAAATTACATACTCTACGTGTTCATGCAAGAATTTTCTATTTTTGAATCTGTTAACTCAAAATTCACTTATTAGTTCATTTTAACGAAAACGATAAACGTTCGTGAACGTTCGACACTCGTTTCTTCGTTCTAAATCGGAATTCGGTCATTTTCGAGTCCGCAACTTTAGAATACCAAATGAGACTATACTCCATCGAAAACCAACGTTTCCAAGCTCAAAGTCAAAATTTGACTTCTATTCCGAGAATTTCACAAATTCGACGATTATCGTCTAATCGTGTGAATTCTGACATAACTTCGTTACTTATGATTTTTAAACCGTTTCAAATGGATTCAATCCATCATACTAACATCTTAACGTACATATACCATTAACTTATATTCATGAAAAGTTATTACTTGCTTCTTATTATCATATAACTTCATTATTATAAACATAAGACAAGTTCCTACAAGTTCTTCATTTGTTCATAACTTATCTATGAACAAAGTGCTTATTCATGGCTTATTAAGACTTAAGTCCTTAGATTATTCATTCTTACTTCTTCTTAGCATACAAATCCTACCACTACTCACTTCTCTAACAATTGAAGAGAAAGAGATTCATGGTTTAGGTTCTTACCCTTGAAGATCACTTGATTAAGCTTTAATCTTCTTCTTGCTTCTTGAATTAACAAAGGTCAACTTTTTTTAGCTTTTGTAGCTTTTTCTCTCTAACCAATAAGCTATAAGTTATTGGTGAAAAATTTAACAACTAAGAAATGAACTAAGACATCTCTTATTTATAGGAAATCCTAAATGAGGGCTTAATGGTCAATAAGCCATTCTACCTCCTTACTATTCCTAGCTTAACCATCAAGTTTACTTGATCACTACATATACTTGGTCATTACTCAACTTATCCTTTGCTTGCTCATCACATATAAACACTTTGCTTGCTCATCACACATAAGTACTTTACTTGTTCATCACATTAACTTATCATTTACTTAGCCCTTAAGTTTGCTTGCTTATCACTTTGGATCACCCATAGGTTGCCCCATGGGTTTTAATCATCCAATAACCCAATAATTTCTTACTTTGGGCTTTATATTCAATTAGCTTAATTAACTTAACTTATATTTTGGGCTTGCATTTAACAAACACTTTGGGCTTGTTCATTAATTCACTTTGGACCTTAACCTTTAATTCCAATTGGACTTAACCATTCCTATACTTGGGCTTGTACAATTGTTAACAAATTCTACAAGTCCAATCCATTTGTCTTAAAACCTTATAACGTATAATATATGTATTAATCTCGTATTCCAACTCCTATACTTATTCATATACGACATACCATCATTCATACATACTCGTATAATATCTCGTATTATACTCGTATTCATTACCTCGTACAATAACTACATATTATACGATCATCACTTTAATTCATTATACACATTTAAATTCCTTCTCGGAAATCACTTTCCTTAACCGTTAGGTTTTAAGTCTGCAATCGAAAACTTCGTGTGTCAAAACTGAAATATTATTGGATATTCCATCTCGTCTTAAAATTCTATCATTACGCATTTCTCGGAAATTCAAAAATAATTCACGACCAGAAATTAGTGAAGTGTTTTTACAGAAATTTCTCGGAAAATTTTTATTTTCGTCTTGAAAATTCAAACACTTTAATTCTATCACGTAGTCAAAATCCTAACCACATTCGCACATTCTAGGTCATAGAACGACCTTCACATTGCTTACTCACATAAATAATTAAATAAATTTATTTAATCCACATAATCAAAATAAAAATTTAATTCTCATAAAAATTCAATTTTCTCGAGCGTTACAGTTTCATTCCAAATGCCAAGACAAAAATGATGATTCAAAAAAGAATGTAATGACATTCGGTGAAGTACCAACAACAATATTACTTGAGAAAGAATAATAAGTAAATAAACAGAAAGAGCCATATGTTGATATGCAGGCAATTACATATATGAGATTCCTAATGCCTTCACTCTTCTGCCTTTGTGACCAAGGTGGGTCAACCAATACGTAGCGAAACAGTATAAAAAATTCCAACTATTCTAGCCAATACCCAAACATTTTCTAATTTGGTAAGTCATGCCATATGTAGAAAACAGGAGAAAAGAGTTATACCTATCCAACATCATGCTAAAAAACACCTCATGTTAGCACGTTACTTTTTGTTTATATTTCAAAATGACATATCACAGATCTTATAGTACAAGGCAGAACTGATACAATAATAAAATTAATATACAGAGATAATTTCAAGAAGAAGCATGGGTATGACAGAGAAAAGGTGAACAGAGCGAACACATGGTGTGATAAGGATTTGGAGTGTGCTTTGGCCGGGAGCTGTCCTGGGGTATGCCCTTGTGTATATTTGTCTTATGGGGAATATGAGGTCTTTTACATCATTGTATTTCAAACTAAGAATTGTCTTTGTGCCATAATTACTAATAATTAAAAAAATTCCATTCATCTCGGTGGAAATTTATTCCATTTTGTTGGGAAACTTTTGTCGTGAACTTGTCGTGGCGTTATTTTTCAAACAAAGGCGGTTCTTGCACTTCATCAAGTGTTCGTAGTCTGAACTTTGCTCTTTTTTTACAGATTAGTTTGGAGCCACTAGGATGTTGACACAAGGACATGCCATAATGAGAAGAATCAGTAAGATATTATAGACTATACCCCTATATTGCCTTCGTAGGTATAGAGATCCTTCTGACAGGCTTGACAGATTTGTCTTTGCCAGAAATCCCATAGGTTATTTCAATATTCTTTGTTTTTTCGTTTTTGAAAAACTTTTATATTCATTTAGAACCTTTTAGACTTTGGCTTTTTTTAGCCATTATTTACTCAAAAGGTTTTAACATAGGTTTTAGCACATTAATACGTTATATATGTGGTTATAAACCATTTATAACCCATTCCATGAACATTACATCCCTTAATTTGTAAACTCAATGTTAAATGGTATATTTGTGATTTATTTTGCGTATTTATAGCTCATCTTTTGATTGGAATGAATTTATACATTACGTAACTATTATATTGTGTTATATTTTCATAGTAATTCATTACCACGAGTTAAACTTGATAAAATTACCAAAAATGCATTGCAAAAATCAAACAGTTCCATGACCAGGCATCTTGGCCTCGTTTGGCCCTATGTGGCCTTGCGTGGCCCTGCGGGGCTTGGCTTGGCCTTGCCGGCAGCCACCCCCCAAGCCTTGACACTAGATTTGCCAACTCTTATTTCATAATTCTTTAATCCAATTCCAATGAGTTTTGAATAAAATATAGGTTGTGCGCCCACCCATTTTGGAAAAAAAAACTAGCCAAACATTTTGAATAATTTAAATGCGTCAACTGAGAGCTCAAAGGAGCCTCCAACCGCTGTCATTGCTGCTGCTATGGGCAGCAACCCTCTTCGCGACAAGGCTATTTTGCGATTTTGTAATTTTTAATTTGTAAGTTAGTTTGCCTCCAATTTTGGATATGTTATAAACACCATAAGAGAATATATTTAGAAAATATAAGCCACCGATTTTAGACATCATAGGCAACCCAAGACAGAACTTAAAAATGCCAAATCATAACATTTTTCAATTTTTTTTCTCTCGCTAAAACAGTCCTAACTAATTCGTTTTAAAATATTTTTGAGCGATTCTTGCGCCCACGCGAAGCTAACTTCCAGTGCTACAACTTTCGTTCCTGGACCATCTTCAAATTTCAAGCACAAAATTCCAGAAAATTCGTGGAAGGGGCTGCTTCGAATCTGATTTCCAGATTTTGGACAAATTGGACGCACCCGCTTTGACACATCATAACTCGGTCGTCTGAACTCGGAACGAGTCCGTTCCAGAGGCTATGGCTAGCTTGGATTGCACACTACAAGACCCCAGAAAACTATGATTTCCCAGCAAGTCTAACTAGCCGAAACAGTTAGCCCAAAAGTGGTCCAACACACTATCTTTTGATTTTGCGTTTTAGGTTAAAATTGTTTCACTTTCATTTAATATGCCAAAACTCTTTATTTATCATCATATAGGATAAATATACCTTACCTTAGCCTCAGATTTGCTTAATAGTTGGTTTTTAAAAAAAATAGTCCATATAAGCCTTTTATCGAACAAGTGGTGTCCGCTGTTTTGGAACACTCATTTCATAGCCATTTATTTCCCATTTTAGCTTCCTTATATCACCACACAACCAAGTCTATTCCTTTGTTTCTAATTCAAGCAATAGCAGTTTAATATCCGTCCACACATGAATAATCAACGAATTAGCAAACCAACTAGTTTACTAACTTTAAAAACTTTAATTCTTAATTCTAATATATTCAATATGCAACAATATACTCTCCATACATAATTCATGATACTGAAAATTTCCATGACTTGCTTAATAAAAATAACTTACCTTGAAGCACTTGGTTGTAAGAAGAATTAACTGCACTCTTTAAATTTGATGAAGTCCTAGTTTTGATGATAGGTTAATGCAAGTCTCTTTGCTGCTACTGATTTTAATTTTTTTTCCCCAAATCAGTTTATGGCTTTACTTTCTTAATGAATTTGATGGCTTCTTATACCGAAATTGGAAAAAAGTTAGTGCTGATAACTTTGCGGTTATGAAACATGGCAATTTGTTAGAGATAGAGAGAGATGATGGAACGGGTGGAGAGGAGATGAAAATGAGAGAATGAAATTATTTCAGCTCTTTCTCGAACTTAAGAGACACATGGTTAGTGTCTTGATGTCCTTCTATTTGAATGCCACCTCCTTTCCTATATTGACTCAGAACATAAATTGAACTTTTAACCCATATTCTCAGTATATGGGTATGAGTTATGTGTATAATAATGCTCTAATTTCCAGCATACTCCAAGTTTGTCTTCTAATTTAATTCCCAACATGTTGTTTTCTACATACATTTAATACATAATGTACATATTACATTATATAATACATTCCCACCACATATGTGGTTTATTTGTGTATTATTATTATATTTCTATTACATGTAGTCCAATATTACTCAAATTTGGATGTTCATAAATTTCAACATATATCCAAATTACTTCACTCATTATGAAGTTAAATAAATGTTCGCCATATAATGGGTCAATTATTTAAATAATTAATATTTATTTCATTAATTATTTAATTAGTTTATTTAAGCTTTATAATTCAATTTTCTCATTTCCTCCCATAAATTGTTGTTAAACAATTTATTTAATGAGTATATTATATATTTGCTCATTAATCAAATATTTAATTTGATTTACACTTACTTGGCATATTTACACATATTGCCTTGCATAATACAAATTACTTATAATTAAATAATTTCTTATTTAATTATTACTCTATCAATTACATTGCTTTATGAAACTTAATATTTGACTACACTTACTCATTTATTAATTTAATTAATATAAATTAATCAATTTCTCATCTTATCTCCATTTCTTCACATAATTACATAACATTAATAATACCACATAAATCATATAAATATATATAACACATATATATTTATACATTCAAATACATTACGTCCAACAATAAGAATTTATATATTAAATTCTTATTTTAATTATTTTTTTTTTAAATTCTGGGTTATCACAGCAGATGAAGGGAATCTATAAATCTATAAATTTGTTAATCATTACTTAAAAGGTTATTGTTTCAAAACAAACTATAACTTAACTAATATGACAAATAAATTACATTATAATTTGAGTTGTAGGATACTATAAATTAACAAGAATAAACTCAAACTTAATTACAATACATTTTTTTTCATGGTCAATGTATGAAATTTTAAAGTTTAAATTATTGTAAATTTATTTACTTTAACTAAATAAATAGTCGATATTGTAAGTTACTTAAAAAGTATTATTAAAAATAAATTTGTTACTGTAAAAAATTAATAGTATTTATATTGCAATTTATATTCACCACAATTAATTCTAAAAAAATTATTTAGAACAAAACAGTTACCAATTTTATCTCTTATAAAAAAACCTTTGAACAATAACATATAGTGAGTAATAATTCCATCATTAATAGTTTTTTTCTCGCAAATTTTCATCATAAATTGGAGCCAAATATCTTTCAACCACCTCAATTTTGCAAAAGAAATAAATATAAATTGTGAAGGATATTTCTTTCGTAAATAACTATATTGTCACTATATTTTTTTCCTTCACTGTTTCTTCACTAGAAAACTCCTCATGTGAAGGAATGAATTCCTTCACAAAATTTCCTTCACTACATCCATAATTTCTTGTAGTGGGTCAATTGACTTTGACCATCAATAACTTGTAATCTGGACATGGTATGATCATGATTCCACTTCCAGATTACAGTCCACATGGTATATTACAAATCTAAAACATTAAACACAACAAATCATTAATAGGGAAGGATCTATGGTTCCTAACATTTGCTTGTCAGGCCAAAAATTAGTGTTCTTAGCAGTTTTTCAAAACTTGATTTTTACCCACTTTGATGTTATGGTTCTATGATATAACATCATAGATCACCATATAACATCTAATAGCATGTATTTAAACACTTAAACACATATTTTATCTTAGCCTACAAGATTGAACATGAGTTAGGGTTTATACCTTCTCTTGATCAAGCTTTGATTCTTGCTCTCCTACACTGATCTTGATGATCTAGGGGCTTGGTTAGTGACTGAAACACTTAAAGATTTCGTGGGTTTGGAGAGAGAAAAGGTTGGTTGAGTGTATGGATGCAAATGAGCTAATTTTTGTGACTTTTTCTCTCTTTAATCTCTTATATTTTTGATTCAATGAATCCAAGTGTGCAAGGTGGCAAGTTAGATCAGATTTGACTGAGATATAAGCACATGGTGTATATCCACAAGTGATGACTCACTAGATTTGCAAAGGTCTCTTTACTTAAATTTTAAGTAAAGGGTATTTTGGTCTTTTTGCCTCCAAAAAGGTATTTTAATAATTTCTCTCATAAATTTCAGGGTATTCTAGTTATTTGATATCATTCTCCTTAATTCTAACCCTTAGGGTTAGATAATCTTAATTAGGGTTTCCTAATTAGGGTTTAGGATTCTCGAATTTAAAATTAGGGTTTTTCGGCATTTAATTAGGGTTCCTAATTGTACGTTCAAGTTTTTTAATCACAGATTAGGGTTTCTAATTTCTCATTAGGGTTTACTAAGTTTATACCATATTCGATCAATCATTGATCATAAATTCTATACATTACAAACACATATTCATCAATACAATTATTATAACTATATTTTCTATCGAATCCCTATCCATAACTAGGGTTAGGGGTTCTATCAATTGTTACACAAAACTGTACTCATATTTCTCAGTCAATACACAATTTGACCACTTCTCTAAACTCATATCACAGATACTCAGCACAATATTGATAATTGATATCAATATTAAATTTAAAAAAATTATTCGTAAATTTTGAATTATTTGAAATTCTGGGTTCTCACATTGGTGCCCCGAAGAACTCCATCCCAATGATGAACCGCCAATCCATCGGTGTCATCATCACCTCATAATCCAG
The DNA here is from genome assembly GCA_020205605.1 of Panax ginseng. NCBI lineage: Eukaryota > Viridiplantae > Streptophyta > Magnoliopsida > Apiales > Araliaceae > Panax > Panax ginseng. The sequence continues at coordinate 47,309,437 of CM035137.1, forward strand.
CAAATAGAGAGACTGAGTCTGGTAAAACCAACGCTTAGACAAAGTCCCGAGATAACCTCAGGGACAACGACGGGGGAGGATGGAGAAGAAAGCCTCAAAGCCCCAAGCATGCACAATATTTTGGTACTCTAGATGAAGAGTCTGATACAAAGAATGTATGCTAAACCAGTTCCCTCGAGGCTGCGTAAAGTTGGGAACCTGCATCACTATGCAAATTAACATCATAACCCTTGCCCCCCCCCCCCCCCCCACAAATGGGAAAAGGAAGATCAACACGGCTTTTACCTCGTTCGCATGAAGATAGATCTAAGGGTGATGACTTAAATCCTCCAGAAGCTCCGGAATCATCACATTTATAGCTGGAAGATCCATGCGGGGAATAAAAGCAGAAGGAGCAGGATCCACAATAGGTACATTCTCCTCCTCGTCCTCAACATCTGGTCATTCAACCCGAAAGAATTAATCATCGACTCACCGTCGATCGGCGAAATTTGTCCCGTCAAGGCGGGCCGAGCACATCGAAGATCTCCTCCTCACACCTGTAGAGGTCCTACAGGAGCTACTTGGCTGGTCTGGATCCATATATCTGGACAAAAGTCTCCAAATCATCTGAAAAAGGGTATGGTAAATTCTAACCTGGAGCTCATTAAATACATTTTATGTCTATATGCATGCATGCATTACTTTAACATACATCTACAGTAGAGTTAAAATGCATGTTCATTCAATGCCTAGACTCGTGAAAAATTTCGCTAAAGTCTCCTTTGTAAAAAGGACTATCCACATGCTTGTAGGCATAACTAGGAGGCCATTCAGTAGAACACTAATTCAAAGGCATAAAATTCATATATGCATGAGAAACATCAAAGTCATAATCCATAAGGGTAGCCTAATTACCAGGATTACTTTGCTTCAAAACCTTTGCTCATTTGTCCTCAATTAGGATAAAAAAAATAGTAAAAAATGTGCCAAATTGACTATTTCAAAAGTTAATTTTTTTACATCAATACGTTCAGCATGGTAAAACACTAACATTTACTATGTTGAATAATTTTTATCAATTCATATGAGCATGCATATTCACTACAATATGTTTTTAAGCATTTCATATGGTATCTCACTTTCCAACGGTCAAAACTGGAAAAGAAAACATGTAAACGTTACCAGTATAGTGCAGAACAGTTGTACGGTGATGGATTCTGCAGAAAGTAGCCCGAACTCAATAGATCTGAAAAAGAAATCTCAGATTCTCTGTGCGACTGCAAGTTGAAAATAACTTGTGAAAAGGAAAAGAAGTGAGATATAAACCCACGGGTGGCCGCGAGTTTACTCGTGGCAGCCATGGGTCTACTTACGGCTACCCTGGGTGGTCCTCACCCCCTCCGGATCGATCAAATTTTAGTTACAAAGGAGGTCCCATAAGTTAAAAAGTCAAATCAGGAAAAAAGACTACGCGATTAAGCAGAAAAGCCTGAAAATCCTAATTTTTAGAGACCAAACTGCGGGTCTACATATCAATCATTGGTATTCACCCAAACACAGGGTTCATAAAGCTGATGATCAAAGATACCCTTGGAAATACCACGCGAAGGTCCAATGCCATCAACCTGGATTGTAATTACAATCAAAATCATACATCTCGTCAGAAATCCATTCCCAACAGAGATTTCATACATCCTTAGCCATTGAAAACCATTTCAACGAGGGTCAGACAGCCCTGACATCATCAACCACTGGTAGTAAATCAGCGAAGCATCGGAGATGGTCTGATGATTTTAGTTGTTGAAAACCATTTCAACGAGGGTCAAGCAGCTTTGACATCATCAGTCGTTGGCAGTAAATCTAGCGAAGCATCGGAGATGGTCTGATGATTTTAGCCATTGAAAGTTATTTGAACGAAGGTTAGGCATCCCTAACATCACCAGCCATTGGCGATAACTCTAACAAAACATCAGAGATGATCCGATGATCTTAGCCATTGAAAGACAACTTAATGAGGGTCAGGCAGCCCTGGTAGTATAAATCGTTGGCAGTAACTCCAATGAAGCGTCAGAAACACCTAAAGATGCAAACTATGGAAAACCATCCTCATCAGGGAGGACCGATGATGGAATCTGTTATACAGATCCTCAAAAATCAAATCACAATTCCCCTAGAGTCACTCGTACATGAGAAAATCATCTTTGGTGGAAAGCTTACAATGAGGATTAAGGACTTTGGTGATAACCCCAATGTCAACATCCTATAGTCTCAACCATGGAGCAGCCTCCATTCTAAAGATTTTGAGGACATCTTTGCAACTTGTCAGCAAATCAGGCTAAAATAACGCTGATGGACAGTTCAAACCACTAGCGATAACCCCAATGTTGCATCAGAAGATTCCTGTGATAAGAACTTTGGAAACTGCCGGTCGAGTAGACATCCAAGCAGCTCAACATGGTCATTATTGACAACTGCATTCCCCAACCAAAGCGGCGGGAGTATGGCAGTTATCACATCCCATTGGAAAACGGTCCAACAAACAACACTCAGCGTACATTCACATCATGATTATCTTGTCATATTTCAAGTGTCTAGTGATCTTTTTCCTATCCATGCCATTACATCGCATGAATATGATAAAGAGGCGTATATGTAGACACTTGAAATTTTGCATTCCTGTTACAAGCCATGCAGGAGGGCAAAATCATCTTCCAGAGATAACCCTGGAAGTCAAATCAGTTTCAATCCCGAAATTAACCCCGGGATACTTAGTTTTCAATCTTGGAGATAACCCCAAGAGATTCAGTTTCAATCCCAAAGTCAACCTAGGGAGATTCAGTTTAACCTCGGAGACAACCCCGAGGAATGCAGTCCAAGTTCCGGAGATAACCCCGAAAATGTTAGTTCTAAACTTTGAGATAACCCTGGGAGGTCAAGAACACCTAAGAGATAACCCTGAGGATATTCAGCATTCATAGTAGCCTAATCTCAAAGATAACCCTGAGGATATTTAGCATTTACAGTAGCCCAATCTCAAAGATAACCCTGAGCAACGACTGCTACATCTGCGCAAAAGCCGGAGATAACCCTGATGGGGACAAAATCATCATTTTTCCACCTTAATGCCACATTCACGTCTTCTCAACACAAATCAATCCACATTGCATACAAAAGTGTCCCATAAGAACCATAGCTTAAATCCCGAGTGACAACTACACAATACAGTACAACATATAGACTTTGAAGACTTGGAGATCTGGTCATGGACCCACCTTCCCGGCTTCGTACAACCTCTAATCCCATGTCATTGTGTAGCTCTTGACAACAGCTTCCCAGAAATGTACAACACTCCTTTATCAGAAGCCCGGATTGAAATATATTAAGGTTCGAGCGGACAGCGTGTAGCCAAAGTGCATGTACTTTTAGACGATGGGACCCAATGGCCCGGGGCACCCCGAGCAGCCATAAGTAGACCCGCGCCTGCTACGGGTAGACCCACGTCCATCTGGTCTTTAAATATGGCCCTTTGGCAACTCATTTGAAAAAAAAGAGAAAATGAGAGAAAACTCTGTCCATTTCAGCTTGTAAACACTGCTAGAGTGCTCTAAACTGAGTGATTCTTCTTTCTAAAAACTTGTAAGCTCGTGTTTTACAACATACTAAAGTTTAACTGGTAGAAATCAACTTTTCATGTGTCAAAAGCTATCTAAAGTCTTCTTGGCAGCCCACTGAAAGATTTTTCAGGTTTTTAAGCTTTTTATTATTTCTATACATATATATCTACTAACGTTGAGAGTCGCATTGTGTGGGTATGCCCGGATAGTCAATCCGTGGATTTTTAATGCTTATATATATATATATATTGTCAAACTCGAACTCGAATGAGCCTAGATAGAATATCTCGTGCGTTTACGACTTTTATATATATTACATTTCAGTCAGGCCTGGAGTTTACTTCGTGGCCATTTACCGCTTTTATATAAATATATATATATATATATATATGTGTGTGTGTGTGTGTGTGTGTGTGTGTGTGTGACGCCCCCAAAATAGGTATACATCACCCATTCTGAGTCGCCAAATACATGGTACATAAATAACTACAACATCATTATTATTACAATCGTCGTGCAAAATACGACAACGCACATGTTGTGAGTTTAAATACAAATATTGTCTTCTAGACAATATCCACACTCAAATAAGTCCTCATTACATTTATTGATACACTATTTTACAAAAATAGTGAGGACTGCTAAAACAACTGTCTAGGACCATCACTCTATATCCCGACTGGTTCCTGCTACATTCTCACCTCCTGAGAAGAAAAATGGAACAAAAAGGAAAAGGGTGAGCTCAACTAGCCCAACAAAGAATATTATGACTAAGATAAAGAACAACAATTTATCATTAGCCTTCAACAAATCAGATAAAATATAATGGACAACCAGTTTTAGATCAATATTCGCAGCAGAAATAACAATTCATTAGAAGAGTTGAGTAGAAAATGAAATCTACTATCATCTATGAATTTAAAAGTCCATCATTAATATTTTATCCATGTAACATCAATCAATATACATCTTGCATCAAATATTTATCTTTTTACTACGGGCCCAAGATATTCATTTATATCACCAAATTAGTCATGTTCATCTCAACACATGTTCATCTTTGCACTTTCTGACCAAAGATATTCATCAGTAATCATTCATCTTTACTTACTGAGGCCAAAGATATTCATCAAGTATCACCATTAAAGACTTAGGATGATGAAAAATATTTTAGAGAACGAATTTAGTGAGATAGAAGAACAAAGATTAGGGATTCGTACTTTAGATGAACCAAGTTCAAAAATGCTCCATAATAAATCATAGTGAAGATCAAAACATGGATTTGATTTCAAGAATAAGGGTCACAACTGATAACTTGAAAGGGAAAAAATATTTTTTTCTTTTTGTGCGATATTCGATGAAGCGATGCAAGTGAGCGATGGCGTGAAACAGTTCAAAATCATGAAAAGTTCCAAATTTGATTAAAAGTTCAGACCAATATTCCTATGAAATGATATTAGATGAAGCGAAATTTCTAATCATTTCAGGAATTATAGAAGCAATACTTACCATAGTAAGTTCAAATTTAGGAATATGAGATGAAATAATATTGCTTAGGTAATATGGAGTATGAAAGAAAATAATATTTCTCACGAGTATTGCAATAAAATAATATCCTTTACCTTAGTAGAAACTGGATTTGACTGGAATATCAGATATTATTCTGAGAAAATCTTGCGAAAAACTACGCTCAAAGTATTCTTATACTCAAGAAAAATACTCACAATACTTTAGAATAAGAATTTTTGATTTGAAATGGTGTGTTGAGGAAGGAGGGGTTACCCTCTATTTATAGTAAAACCTCGGAAGAAAAATAAGCTTATGCACCTAACTCATCAGCCTAACTTCTGCTAAATTTCATTATTTTCCAAAGTTTAGGGCCCACTCTTTTGAAAACATGTTTTGGAAAACCTTTGCTGGAGCTTAATTCAAAGCCTAACTTCACAATTATAAATATAGGTGAGGGTCCACAATTTGGCAACACCTTACTTTGCTGACAAATTCTCACCAACCAAAAATAATGCTACACAAAGCATGCAAATACACTTTGGTTACTTCCGCCCCTCAACTTGGAAAAGCATTCAAGGAAAATTAAATCACATGCATATATATACAAATATATATATATATATATATATATATATTATTTGAAACAATTATAATATATTTAAATGAATATTTTATCGGAGAAATAATTGCCAAACTTTCAACAAATAATTCATGCTAAAATTCCCTCATTTATACCCACATAAAATAAATATTTCCTTATCATATAAAGCAATAAATAATTATTCACAAATAATATTATAGAATCACAATAATGACAACCAGGCCGTTCCCAGGAAAGAGGGGGCTTTTCGATAAAAATTTCTTCTTACTAGTGCGCAATTAGGTGACTAAACCTCTCCTTGACAGAACTTTCTAGACATTGCCAATAATGCTATCTAATAATTATATTCAAATAATATGAATTATTGATTTGATAATGGGAAATACTGTGTAGTGAAAATTATTGAAACAACAATAATATAAAATATCAATGCAGCAATTATTGAATCAATAAAATAAAATATTGAGCAATAATTCTTTGTAACAATTATTGAGTAGTGCCTTCGTATGTAAGAATCAATCATTCAAAAAACTTGTGCATGCTGATACAGGTATTTCTTTGTGCAACCACGCGTATTACTATATTTTAACCACCGGGTAATCTAACAATGTTAACGGTAACAATTACGCCGTTATTTATAAAAACTCAAATTTGTCGTTTTCTTCATTCGATAGTTATTCTGTTATGGGGCCCACAAATAGCTGTGCCGTCGTACGAATATTCCCCGATAACAAGAATATTCCACGACCAAACGAATATTCCCTGACAAAATAAATATTTTATAACCACTTATTTATTTTGCAAAATTTGCACATTTCACCCATAACCAGAGCATTATATCAAATTAATTCCTTATTATTTCAAGATAATAAACAGAGGAAATTCAATTTTATTCATAATAAGTTGGGGTCTTACAACCTCTCCTCCTTATGAAATTTCATCCTCGAAATTGACGTACGTACCTGGAATATCGAAAAGGTAAGGGTACCTCGGTTTCATTTCCGATTCTAACTCCCAGGTCATTTCCTCAATAGCATAGTTTCTCCACAAAACTTTAACTTATGGTATAACCTTTGTGCGTAAAACATGCTCCTTCCTATCCAAGATCTTGATAGGTACTTCCTCGTACATTAAATCTTCGGCTATCTCGTCTGATTCTAACGTAATAATGTGGTTTGGATCTTTCACATATTTACGAAGCATAGTTATGTGAAAAACATTATGAGCATGAGACATGTTTGGAGGTAATGCAAGTCTATAGGCCACATTTCCTATTCGGTCAAGAATCTCAAATGGACCAACAAATCTTAGATTGAGCTTTCCTCTCTTCCCAAATCTTGTAACTCCCTTCCATGGAGCAATACATAATAGTACATGATCTCCAATATTAAATTACATGTCCTTTCGATGAAGATCCGCATAACTCTTTTGTCGATCCTATGCTGTTGACCTTTTCTGTAGTCATACGTACCAACTCTAGTCCCAACAATGTTGCTTCACCCACCTCATCCTAACATACTGAAGAGCGACACTTTCGTCCATATAATGCTTCGAATGGAACCACACCTATACTTGCCTAATAACTGTTGTTGTAGGAGAATTCCACCAATGGCAAGTACTTATCCCAACTTCCTTTGAAATCTAGGACACAGAGTCTTAATAGATCTTCAAGGGTTTGAATAGTCCTTTCTGATTGCCCGTCCGTTTGAGGATGGCATGCCGAACTGAATCGTAAATCCATACCCATAGCTTTCTGCAAGCTAACCCAAAATTGTGAAGTGAATCTTGGGTCACGATCCGAAACTATGGATACTGGCATGCCATGCAATCTCACAATCTCATTCACGTAAATACGAGCAAGACGTTTAAGGGAATAAGTCTCACGTATAGGCAAGAAATGAGCAGACTTGGTTAATCTATCAACAATAACCCAAATCGCATCTATGCCTTGAGAAACTTTGGGAAGACCCGTAACAAAATCCATAGTAATGTGTTCCCACTTCCATTCTGGAATTTCAAGTGGTTGCAATGGACCCTTTAGGACTTGATGCTCTACGTTTACACGTTGACAAGTTAAACACCTCGAGATAAACTCCGATATCTCTGTCTTCATATTGCTCCACCAATATGTATGTCGAAGATCGTGATACATTTTAGTACTCCCAGGATGGATTGCAAATGGTGTGTTGTGTGCCTCCATCATGATTTTATGCTTTAAGTTAGAGTCGTTAGGAACAAAAAGTCTAGAGTTGACTCTAATTATTCCTTCTTCATCAATTCTTGCATCCGGAATAGCACCTTCTTGCACTTTCTTCTTCATACGCATCAACTCCATGTCTGTAGTTTGAGCAGCTTTAACTTTATCGATTAAAGTCGGTTCTACTCGTATGTTTGATATCATCACGTGGGTACTTGGAGCCTTTACCTCTATCTCCATCCTTTGCAAGTCATACAAAAGGGGCATTTGTGTTAACAACATTGCACTCATATCCGCGTGTGATCTTCTACTCAATGCATCAGCTACAACGTTTGCTTTTCCAAGATGATATTGAATGTTATGGTCGTAATCTTTCAACAACTCGAGCCAACGTCGTTGCCGCATGTTGAGTTTCTTTTGGGTGAAGAAATATTTGAGGATTTTATGATCCATATAAATCTCCACTTTCTCCCCATACAGGTAGTGTCTCCAGATTTTCAATGCAAAAAAGACTGCTGCCAACTCCAGATCATGAGAAGGATAATTCCTCTCATATTCTTTGAGTTGTCACGAGGCATAGGCTATGACTTTCCTATGTTGCATGAGAACACAGCCTAACCCTTTTCTGAAGCATCTCTATAGATAACAAATCCATCCGAACCAGATGGTATTGTTAGAACAAGTGCCGAAATGAGTCTCCTCTTGAGCTCTTGGAAACTTTTCTCGTATTCCTCGCTCCATAAGAATTTTGTATCTTTCCGAGTCAGCTGAGTTAACGGAGTAGTGATTCGAGAAAATCCTTCCACGAATCTCCAATAGTAACCAGCTAAGCCCAAAAAGCTACGCACTTTGGTCACAAACTTTGGTTGCTCCCAACTTTGTATTGCTTCAATTTTCGCCGGGTCAACAGATACTCCATGTTTTGACACCACGTGCCCAAGGAATGCTACTTCCTTAAGCCAGAACTCGTATTTCTTTAGCTTGGCATATAGCTTGTTGTCACAAAGTCTTTAAAGTACCAGCTTCAAATGGTGCTCATGATCTTCACGGCTTTTGGAATAGATGAGGATTTCATCAATAAAGACAACAACGAATTGATCCAAATATTCCTTGAATACATGGTTCATCATATCCATGAAAGCAGCAGCAGCATTAGTTAATCCAAAAGACATGACTAAGAATTCATAATGCCCGTATCGAGTTCTGAAGGCAGTCTTTGGAATATCCTCAGTTTTAATCTTCAGCTGATGATATCCAGAACGAAGATCGATCTTTGAAAAGAATTGTGCTCCTTGAAACTGGTCAAACATGTCATCAATGCAAGGTAGCGGATACCTATTCTTGATGGTGACAAGGTTCAATTCTCAGAAGTCAATACAAAGTCGCATACTCCCGTCTTTCTTCTTTATAAATAAAACAGGAGAACCCCAAGGAGATGTGCTAAGACGAATGAAACCGATGCCTAACAATTCCTGTAGTTGGACTTTTAACTCCTGAAGTTCAATAGGAGCCATTCGATATGGGGTTTTAGAAATTGGCTTTGTACCCGGTTCAAGATCAATAAAGAATTCAACTTCACGTTCTGGTGGTAGACCAGGAAGTTCTTTAGGAAATACGTCAGGAAATTCACTAACAACAGAAATATTATTCAAATCTGACGTGTTTTTGTTGAAGTCCATAACATGGGCTAAGAAAGCTTGACATCCATTTTTCAATAAACGAATAGCTTTATGGCTTGATATGATAGTGACTAATTTTAGTGGTTTAGTTGATTGAATTCGTATAACAGGTTGGTTAGGAATATGAAAACTAACAACCATACGAAAACAATCAATTTTGGCATGATGAGTAGTTAACCAATCAATCCCTAAAATCACATCAAATGCAAGTATCTTTAAAGAGATAAGATCAATAGGTAATGTGATGGTGCCAACTTGGATCAAGCAAGATTTATACACAGTGGATATAATAAAAGTTTCTCCTAACGGAGTCTCCACAGATAAGTCAAAGTCTAATTTTTTCGGAGTCAAGTTTAAACATTGAGCACAAGTAGGAGAGATAAAAGAATGGGTAGAACCTGTATCTATTAAGGTATAAACTTCGCAAGAGTTCAAGATTAGCTTACCCGTGATCACCTCATTCGAGTTTCTCACATTTTGGCCAGTCACGACAAACGCCCTCCCTTAAACCACCGGCTTTGTTTTGTCCGTATTCGCCTTTGGTGCCGCCGTCCCAGTAAGACTTGACTTCGCTATAGGACAAAATCGGGCTATATGACCATCTTTTCCATAATTGAAACACACCTTGGAAGGCTGTGAATAGTTTGGACTTATGTGTCCCTCCTCTCCGCATTTGTAGCATCTAACTGGTGATCGTTCTCCTCGCCTAGAATTTGTTGCTGGTGCTGGTTCTGATGTCTTCCCATCATTGTTGAATCTCCTCTTTTTGAAATTTCCATTTGACCCACCTCTCCTATTATAATGGCCACGATTACCACCCGAGTGGTTACCGCTTTTATCTGTATTTTTCCCTCCTCGCTGGTTATCATCACTCCGATGACTGCTGTCACCGGTATGACCCTAGTCGTGGTCGCTCGGTTGAACATACTCAGTATCTCGCTCTAATAATTTAGCCCTATTTATAACATCTGAATATAAAGAAAATTTATGAGAGATAAGATATTGCCGAATCTTGGGTTTTAGACCTCTCAGAAACATTCGCGTCATTCGTTCCTCATTCTCTACCAAATGAGGTGCAAACCTGGATAACTCCGCGAACTTAACCCCGTCTTTGGGACACCGTCATGTTGTTACTGTTCGGTCTAATAAACTCTACCTCCTTCATATAGCGAATACTTTCGGAAAATCTTGGTCATTGAACAATTTCTAAAATCTTTCCCAAGACATGCTGAGTGCGGTTGGCTGGGTATGCTTCACAGATTCCCACCAGTAATCTGCCTCACCACGGAACATAAAGGTGGTGAATGGAACCTTCTGTTCTTCTGTGCATCCCAAGACATCGAATATCTTGTTAATTTGCTTGACCCACATTTTTGCCTTAATCGGATCCGTCTTTCCCCAGAAATCTGGTGGTCCCAACTCCTTGAACTACTTGGCTGTGAAAAACCATACGTTGCTATCATTTCCACCCGTGTTTTGTACACGAGTCTCCCTCGTCTGATTTTACATGAACTGCAAAAAGCTTCTAAACATCCCATCATTCATCGTTTGCTCGGTAGGGTTATTTACAGGAGGAATATTGCCTTCCTGTTGCACGTTCTCCTAGTTGGTGATTGAAGGTTGTTCAACTGTCTCATACACTCCATTGTTAACGTTCTCATCTGCCATTCTTAAAAATTACCATACAACAAGGGTTAATTAAACAAATTAACATATCACATAATATCCCTATATTATGACCGACCAACAAATAAGATTAGGTAGAACACATGAGCGAAGGATTTACTCGTCTCTCCCTCCTAGTTCTATTCCACGATCTCATGAGAGACCATATCCCTAAGCTCTGATACCAACTGTGACGCCCCCAAAATAGGTATACATCACCCATTCTGAGTCGCCAAATACATGATACAGAAACAACTACAACATTACTATTATTACAATTGTCGTGCAAAATACGACAACACACATGCTGTGAGTTTAAATACAAATATTGTCTTCTAGACAATATCAACACTCAAATAAGTCCTCATTATATTTATTGATACACTATTTTACAAAAATAGTGAGGACTGCTAAAACAACTGTCTAGGACCATCACTCTATACCCCGACTGGTTCCTGTTACATTCTCACCTCTTGAGAAGAAAAATGGAACAAAAAGGAAAAGGGTGAGCTCAACTAGCCTAGTAAAGAATATTATGACTAAGATAAAGAACAACAATTTATCGTTAGCCTTCAACAAATCAGATAAAATATAATAGACAACCAGTTTTAAATCAATATTTGCAGTGGAAATAACAATTCATTAGAAGAGTTAAGTAAAGAATGAAATCTACTATCATCTATGAATTTAAAAGTCCATCATTAATATTTTATCCATGTAACATCAATCAATATACATCTTGCATCAAATATTTATCTTTGCACTACGGGCCACGGATATTCATTTTTATCACTAGTTGGTCATGTTCATCTCAACACCTGTTCATCTTTGCACTAGAGCCAAAGATATTCATCAAGTAATCATGCATCTTTGCACTACAAGCTAAAGATATTCATCAAGTATCACCATTAAAGACTGAGGATGATGAAAAATATTTTAGAGAACGAATCTAGTGAGATAGAAGAACAAAGATTAGGGATTCGTACTTTAGATGAACCAAGTTCAAAAATGCTCTATAATAAACCATAGTGAAGATCAAAACATGGATTCAATTTCAAGAATAAGGGTCACAACAGATAACTTGAAAGGAAAAAAATATTTTTTTTTCTTTTGTGAAACGATGCAGAAAGTGAGCATTAACTATGAGCGATGCAAAATCGTGAAAAGTTCCAAATTTGATTAAAAGTTCAGACCAATATTCCTATGAAATGATATTAGATGAAACAAAATTTCTAATCTTTTCAGGAATTATAGAAGCAATACTTACCATAGTAAGTTCAAATTTAGGAATACGAGATGAAATAATATTGCTTACGTAATATGGAGTATGAAAGAAAATAATATTTCTCACGAGTATTGCAATAAAATAATATCCTTTACCGTAGTAGAAACTAGATTTGACTGGAATATCAAATATTATTCTGAGAAAATCTTGCAGAAAAACTACGCTCAAAGTATTCTTATACTCAAGAAAAATACTCACAATACTTTAGAATAAGAATTTTTGAATTTGAAATGGTGTCTTGAGGAAGGAGGGGTTACCCCCTATTTATAGTAAAACCTCGGAGGAAAAATAAGCTTATACGCCTAACTCATCAGCCTAACTTCTGCCAAATTTCATTATTTTCCAAAGTTTAGGGCCCACTCTTTTGAAAACATGTTTTGGAAAACCTTTGTTGGAGCTTAAGTCAAAGCCTAACTTCACAATTATAAATATAGGTGAGGGTCCACAATTTGGCAATGTAACACCCCGAAATCCGGTCTATCTTCATACCCGGATTCCGTACGTCACGAGTACATCATTCATCCTGCATACATCATTATATACTAAAATATAACAACATACACTCTCAAATCCCAGGTTCTAAAACCTTATAGCTTTTTTTGTTCATTACAAATAATGATAATTACATTATTCTTTACATCTTGCACGAGTGACTTTTATCCGCCACCAAGGATACATAATCGTTCATTAAACTATTCTATAGTTTAATTCTAATCTTTCTACATTACAAATCTTCACTTGATCTTCTCGCTCATTCACATTCTGAATGGCACTTCATCTGGATACCGTCAGCTTGATCTATATGGGATCCTTAAGTTCTTCTAACATCGTTTGCTAAAAATGTTTTTCATTTAAAGCAAGTGTGAGCATTCAATTGCCCAGCAAGTCATAACAGTTGAACAAACAACTTTAAGAATTCAAACATTCTTTTCAGACTTCAATAACCGAACAAAGGTTATGAAGAAGCTCGAATAATAGGAATAATCTCGATTCCTATCATTTTAAAACATTAATTATATTCACTTTGAAATACTTTCATTCTCTACTTTCTTTCATTCACATTCTGTCTGGCTAGAATCAATAGCACAGACTTAACAATAACGGTTCATGTATAAACAGAACATGCTTATATTGAACAGTTCAATCACAGAATAGTTCATATCATAGAAACACCGAAGTATTCACATTGTGGCACAAGGCCTCATACGTTCTACCACCTTGTACAAATATCACACATTCAAGACATAGAGCGTAACTTCTCAAGTTCAACATCTGAGAAGTTTAAGAAACTAGCATTCATTTAAAATATGAATGAAGTTAGGAAACTTGCCTTACGCACAGCACCATCTTACGCTGAACTGCTCATTCCATTCCCTATAACATTTAAGGAAATAACACATACACCAATTAGTCATATACTTGACTTACGCATTGGTTTACTTAACTTTACTTCTTAAGGTTCGCATTCTTGCAATATAATTTTACGCGACTAACTTTCATTACCGGTTTATGGTTTCATGACATACAAAGATGTCTTACTCAAAACGTTCATCATCTTTGATGATTTACATTCTTATCTTCTTCTTATAACTTCTCTAGGACTCAGCACACATCGCTTCTCTGCTAGTAGTCCATATGGTACTCTGAGTGGTTTCCCACAAACAACCAACAAATAAGTTCCCGTCTCATCTCAATTGCCCATAACAGTGAGTTAGATCGGTTGCCAGTTTCGTATATACCTTCGCTCTCTGAAGGAATTGTTTAGCTCAGCTCCCGTATGTCAACCATCAAAGGTTACAATTGTACCACAACCTAACTTATCTTAACTTATCCGAACTATTAAATTATAATGTTCGTTAAGTCAAAGTCTTATTCCTTATGGCTTTCTGACAACTAAATGCCATACCTCATGATTCATTCTTCATCGTCTAAGTCATACAGTCTTTTGTATACTCAGAACGATCATTCAATATTCATTCTACACATATATAGCGTTAAACATTTTATGTTACCTTATTCTTATCTCACAACGTCCGGTTCATTCGACTCGGAACGTCATCCAAGTTATAAACATTAACTCGACTTCTTTACATTATACGCACTTGTCTTTAATTCAGCTTCTTCATCGCTCACAGGTTTAATCATTGATCCTCCTTACCTTACGGTCAAACCATACATGGAGTGTAGGTTTTACCCGTTTAATATTCGCGTACACTCAACCTTCACGTTGGTTAAAGTGTTTAACGCATACATTTCATTCTAACATTCTTATCCGACTTACGTTCGGCTTTCATTAATCTTATTACCATTCGATACGGCTTTCTTGATACCATTCGTATCTTACTTACTACTTTCATCAACGTCTAAGTCATACAACCAGGGTATACTTAGAACGTTCGTCCACCGTGAATACGATTCACAAGGATCGTTTACGTATTCAACGTTCACGTTGCTCGTCTCTTAATCTCTCATTCAACCTCTTAAGGTTTTAATCACTTTCAATCGTTATTCATCCCATGAACCCCATGTTCATTATAATTTCTAAATGTCAAAGCCATACGGTTCGTTGTATGCTAAGACCGATCGTTCATCGCAATAACGTTGCGTTCACAACGTCTAAACACTTTACATTCACCTCTCATTGCCATGTCATAACATCAAAATGTTATACATTACTTTCTTCACTCAAGGTCTGAGGAATCACAATCATAGCAATCCTTCATATTTGTTTGTCGTGACTACGGTCCCCGGACATCGGTTCCGTAACCCGCGTCTACATTCTTTATCTTTTAATCTCATTTAATCTTTTCGTTCATCCTTTATTAAAGGTTTAAAACACTTGACTAAGTGCTAAATTAGTTGAACTACCTGTTCGTATCTCTTTCTTGCACATCCCCCCAAAATTAAGCAGTCAAAAATCTCATTTCTGGCATTGCTCTGTACTGGCGCCACGGCGCCGGTCCCCTTTTATAACTCTCGCGTTGCGGCGCCACTCTGTAGTGTCAAACTATCGAAAATTTGGCTACTGGCCTCCTCTCTACTAAGACTGTATTTGCAGCTAAGTTAGTAATGTCGACTCTCTTCTGATGCAGTCTTTGCGGTATACCTTTAAAGGCATGGCTGGCGCCACGGCGCCAAGTCCTTCTTCCCGAAAATTTTTCTAAGTGTTAACTTTATTTTGAGACGCTTACTTTCCGATCTCATAACTTCTTCGTTATAACTCGGAACAAGATCGTTCCAAAGCCATTTTCTTCGTTATCTAACGTACTTCGATTACCCTCAGACAAAAATTTGTTATGAATCCGTTACCATGCCATTCAATTGGCTTAATCTTCACCCTTCCTTTATTTTAATGTTTTTAATGTTCTTCATTCGTTCGTCCGTAATTCGGTCATCCGAACTCGAAACTCGTTCGTTCTTGAGTCTACGACTCACGTTTTATATGTTCTCTTACATTCTTATGAAACCCTACACGTTCGGGTTCATTTACTAACTTTCAAATTCTCGATCTTCTTTTACGAAAATTTTGCCATAACTTTGTTATAGCTTAACTTTTAATACGTTCTTCATGAACGTTTCTAATGTTCCTAACCAAGCAATAAGCAACTAACTTATACGCGATCGTTTTAAACTTGTCCATCAACAACAATTACACTACGATGGTTTTAAATTTGTCCATCAACAACGTTCTTCGCGTTCTTCGCGTTCTTCGTTCGTTCTTCATTTTTTAATCGATATTTTGGATTACGATTTCACTTTTTCTTGGAATTTGATGTTATAGAGCATCATTCCTTACTTATTTGACCTACTCAGTCGTAAGATTCATTCGGATTGCTCAAAATCCTTACGAATCTTATACTTCCTTAAGAAATTTATAAACTAAATTTCTAATTCATATTTCTTCGTTTTCTCATGAATTCAACTATATGAATTCAATATGAACATTATCTACTTCTTATCTTCATTAAGTTATGTATTAAACATATTAAACTTAAAGAAAATTAGAAGAAAATAGGATTCGGATTACCGTTCATCCATAAATTCCTTCCGTCGGACAAAGTTTGCTCACGAGCCAACTTTTGCTCTTTCTTCTCCCTTTCATCTTCCATCCGAACTCTCTCTCTTTCTCTCTCAAATGATAGGATTTTCAAAATCCCATTCAAATGAGATTAAGCTTCCTATTTATAGATTTTCAAGGCTAGGGGCATTTTGGTCTTTTCACACCCTAACCTCCTTACTATTCATTACTTAAGGACTAAGTTAACTTAGCCCTTAAGTTTCGTAGTTCCGTCTTTCGGGTTTCGTTCGACAGTTTTCAAAAACTACGATTCTCGGAATCCAAATATTTTTGGATATTTCGTCTTTTCTTTACTGATTAACTTTTACATATTCTTCGAATTTCCAAAAAACTGAAAAACACTTTTTGACGTTACGCGTTTTACTTCACGTTTTCCCCTAACATAGCTAAACAAGTGAAAAGTACATAACAGTACTTTTCGTCATTTTTATTTTATCTGATTTCTGCACGTTTTTCAAGAAAAACTTTTATCGGCTTACTTAACTTTTCAGGATATATTATCGTCAAATATTTTGACGAAATGTCATTTCGACATACCAAACTCTCAGAAAGGCTTAGGTTATTCAAACCCTAACCCTTAGGTTTCGTCGGGTGAATAGTGCCTATTTCGTCTTTTTCCCCAAAAATATTTTATCTACGAAAAAATTTTATTTTTGTTTTGAAAATTCCTACTCGTTCAGTCTAGCTCGTAACCAGAATCCTCCCGATTAATAATCATTCTAGGTTATAGAACGATTAATAAACACATAGTACAGAATAGTATTAATAAAAATTTATTTTATTAATAACTAATTTTTTAAATCTTAATTTCTGGACAATCCGGATTTCCAGGTTGTCACATCCTTTCCCCCTTATAAAAATTCTGTCCTCGGAATTTCTTCAAACCATACCCATACCCGGGTCATCACATTCACCCCTTCTTCATAGATTTTCGTCCTCAAAATTTTAACTTACTCTTCTTTTCAACTTCTCTTCAAAGAAGTTCTTATCTTTCTTACATTCCCTACCCTTCATAACTTATCAAGAATCATGAAGTGAAAGGAATAACGAGGAATATAAAGATTCCTTTAAAACATTTCATACTTTTGCTGAGGGGTCAAATTGACCATGAACTCTTACTAGGTTAAACAGCATGACGCCGTAACCTTTCTTTCCATGGTCAGTTTACAATTACAAAGAAGGTAAACTACCTCTTTCATACGTAGGCGATCAACCCATCGTATAACCCCATTTCAGGGTATGTTCACCTCAGACTTAATCATTAGATTCCGCACTAAAACAATTTGGTTTGGCATAGTTCTTCAAAGAAAGCTCGATTTTCTTTTAATCATAACATACCATTCATCTTAGCCAAATCAAGTAGCTTAGACCATACCAATAAATTGGACATGAACTTGAAACATTCGTCTAGCCAACTCAATTGACATCGACTACTTCTTTAAATT
The DNA here is from genome assembly GCA_020205605.1 of Panax ginseng. Taxonomy (NCBI): domain Eukaryota; kingdom Viridiplantae; phylum Streptophyta; class Magnoliopsida; order Apiales; family Araliaceae; genus Panax; species Panax ginseng. The sequence continues at coordinate 47,327,492 of CM035137.1, forward strand.
CTTTTGCAATACATCAAAACATTTCATGACGTCATGATACCGCACTCTTCATAGTACGTTGAGGACTTCGTCAGTTTATGACTTCATCATTATGCATCATACCATAGCAGGTTGTTGATCCTCTGATCAAATTCCACACCAGGTTTAATTGCATTCATAACTCCATCCTTTTACCATCCTTGCATCAAATGCACTGATGATATAAAATTTATTTTGATATTTCAAATCAATTTATGTCTAGCCGAATCAACTAGCATAGACATATCAAGAATAGTTCTTTTAAAATCCATTGGTTTCAAAAATTGAACCAATTCATTCATTTTCGAATCTTTACATCAAAGACGATTTCAAGAAACTTCGAAATCTAGCATAGCTAGATGACTTGGAATATCCTATTCTCCATCTTCCTTCATTGTCTTACTTGCTACAATACTTAATCTTCTCTAGCACCTTCAATGTTAAATCTACTGAAAATACTTACTTTCAGTCTAAACAACCCTATACCTTAGTATAGTTCATCAACTTACCACACTTTATGTGTTTAGGAACTTTCCACAACCATATGTGTTTAAGAACTTATCTTCGCAGTATGTAATCCAAGAACAAATCAAGGACTATCCATATGCTTAGGGCTCAAAAACATAGCATATAACTATGAGTCACAAACTTTTCATAAGTATGAGTTTCAAGAACCCGCACCTATCTTATCATTCTCTACCTATCAATTATATACATGAGAAAAGATTCACCTTCTCGTCATATACATATTGATATCACGACATACTATTCCAATGATTATCACTGTAATAACTAAATAATCACAAACCCCCTCCCATTCGAAGGTTTGTACTACTCAGCTATCACATGAGTCCTCAATCGAAATCTTAGAACTTCTAACTTTCTCTTTTACTTAATCTGAAATTTTCTTTAATTCAGTATACTATCCTTTACAACTCAATTTGAGTTCTTCTTCCTGTACTACTTCGTAGTACCATTCATTCATAGCATGAGCTATGAATCATTCATCGTTTAACAGGTCATCTGTTACTACAATTTACTATGATCACGTGGTGATCTTCTTATCCTTCTCTTTACGATTATAGTCTTAGGTACTCATACCTAAGATTTATAACCTATCAGCTTTGATACCAAATTGTAACGCCCCAAAATCCGGTCTAACTTCATACCGGATTCCGTACGTCACGAGTACATCATTCATCCTGCATACATCATTATATACTAAAATATAACAACATACACTCTCAAATCCCAGGTTCTAAAACCTTATAGATTTTTTTTCATTACAAATAATGATAATTACATTATTCTTTACATCTTGCACGGGTGACTTTTATCTATCACCAAGGATACATAATCGTTCATTAAACTATTCTATAGCTTAATTCTCATCTTTCTACATTACAAATGTTCACTTGATCTTCTCGCTCATTCACATTCTGAATGGCACTTCATCTGGATACCGTCAGCTTGATCTATACGGGATCATTAAGTTCCTCTAACATCGTTTGCTGAACAAAGGTTATGAAGCAGCTCGAATAATAGGAATAATCTCGATTCCTATCATTTTAAAACATTAATTATATTCACTTTGAAATACTTTCATTCTCTACTTTCTTTCATTCACATTCTGTCTGGCTAGAATCAATAGCACAGACTTAACAATAACGGTTCATGTATAAACAGAACATGCTTATATTGAACAGTTCAATCACAGAACAGTTCATATCATAGAAACACCGAAGTGTTCACATTGTGGCACAAGGCCTCATACGTTCTACCACCTTGTACAAATATCACACATTCGCACATAGACAGAACTTCTCAAGTTCAACATCTGAGAAGTTTAAGAAACTAGCATTCATTTAAAATATGAATGAAGTTAGGAAACTTGCCTTACGCACAACAACATCTTACGCTGAACTGCTCATTCCATTCCCTATAACACATAAGGAAATAACACATACGCCAATTAGTCATATACTTGACTTACGCATTGGTTTACTTAACTTTACTTCTTAAGGTTCGCGTTCTTGCAATATAATTTTACGCGACTAACTTTCATTACCGGTTTACGGTTTCATGACATACAGAGATGTCTTACTCAAAATGTTCATCATCTTTGATGATTTTCATTCTTATCTTCTTCTTATAACTTCTCTAGGACTCAGCACACATCGCTTCTCTGCAAGTAGTCCATATGGTACTCTGAGTGGTTTCCCACAAATAACCAACAAATAATTTCCCGTCTCATCTCAATTGCCCATAATAGTGAGTTAGATCGGTTGCCAGATTCGTATATACCTTCGCTCTCTGAAGGAATTGTTTAGCTTAGCTCCCATATGTCAACCATCAAAGGTTACGATTGTACCACAACCTAACTTATCTTAACTTATCCGAACTATTAAATTATAATGTTCGTTAAGTCAAAGTCTTATTCCTTATGGCTTTTTGACAACTAAATGCCATACCTCAAGATTCATTCATCATCGTCTAAGTCATACAGTCTTTTGTATACTCAGAACGATCATTCAATATTCATTCTACGCATATATAGCATTAAACATTTTACGTTACCTTATTCTTATCTCACAACGTCTGGTTCATTCGACTCGGAACATCATCCAAGTTATAAACATTAACTCGACTTCTTTACGTTATACGCACTTGTCTTTAATTCAATTTCTTCATCGCTCACAGGTTTAATCATTGATCCTCATTACCTTACGGACAAACCATACACGGAGTGTAGGTTTTACCCATTTATTATTCGCGTACACTCAACCTTCACGTTGGTTAAAGTGTTTAACGCTTACATTTCATTCTAACATTCTTATCTGACTTACGTTCAGCTTTCATTAATCTTATTACCATTCGATACGGCTTTCTTGATACCATTCATATCTTACTTACTACTCTCATCAACGTCTAAGACATACAACCAGGGTATACTTAGAACGTTCGTCCACCGTGAATACGATTCACAAGGATCGTTTACGTATTCAATGTTCACGTTGCTCGTCTCTTAATCTCTCATTCAACCTTTACTCAAGGTTTTAATCACATTCAATCTTTATTCATCCCATGAACCCCATATTCATTATAATTTCTAAATGTCAAAGCCATACGGTTCGTTGTATGCTAAGATCGATCGTTCATCGCAATAACATTGCGTTCACAACGTCTAAACGCTTTACATTCACCTCTCATTGCCATGTCATAACATCAAAATGTTATACATTACTTTCTTTACTCAAGGTCTGAGGAATCACAATCATAGCAATCCTTCATATTTGTTTGTCGCGACTACGGTCCCCGGACATCGGTTCCGTAACCCGCGTCTACATTCTTTATCTTTTAATCTCATTTAATATTTTCGTTCAACCTTTATTAAAGGTTTGAAACACTTGACTAAGTGTTAAATTAGTTGAACTACATGTTCGTATCTCTTTCTTGCACATCCCCCAGAAATTGAGTAGTCAAAAATCTAATTTACGGCATTTGCTCTCTACTCGCACCGCCGCTTCCTGGGTCCCCTTTATAACCCTCATGACTGCATTTCACTCTGTAGTGTCAAGCTGTCGAAATTTGGCTGTTTGCTGCGCCTCTTCTTACACTAAGACTTCATGTTGCTGCGACGCGAGTTAGCAATGTCTGGCTCTCGATTCAGCATTTGCCTTTCACCCTTTTATAGCATGTGGTGGCGCCCACGGCGCCAAGTCCTTCTTCCCGAAAATTTTTCTAAGTGTTAACTTCATTTTGAGACGCTTACTTTCCGATCTCATAACTTCTTCGTTATAACTCGGAACGAGATCGTTCCAAAGCCATTTTCTTTGTTATCTAACGTACTTCGATTACCCCTGGACAAAAATTTCCTCTGAATCCATTAACATGCCATTCAATTGGCTTAATTTTCACCCTTCCTTCATTTTAATGTTTTTAATGTTCTTCGTTCGTTCGTCTGTAATTCAGTCATCCGAACTCGGAACTCGTTCGTTCTTGAGTCTATGACTCACGTTTTATATGTTCTCTTACATTCTTATGAAACCCTACACGTTCGGGTTCATTTACTAACTTTCAAATTCTCGATCTTCTTTTACGAAAATTTCACCATAACTTCGTTATAACTTAACTTTTAATCCGTTCTTCATGAACGTTTCTAACGTTCCTAACCAAGCAATAAGCAACTAACTTATACGCGATGGTTTTAAACTTATCCATCAACAACAATTACACTATGATGGTTTTAAATTTGTCCATCAACAACGTTCTTCGCGTTCTTCGCGTGTTCTTCGCGTTCTTCGTTCGTTCTTCATTTTTTAATCGATATTTTGGATTACGATTTCACTTTTTCTTGGAATTTGATGTTATAGAGCATCACTCATTACTTATTTGACCTACTCATTCGTAAGATTCATTCGGATCGCTCAAAATCCTTACGAATCTTATACTTCCTTAAGAAATTTATAAACTAAATTTCTAAATCTTATTTCTTCGTTTTCTCATGAATTCAACTATATGAATTCATTATTAACATTATCTACTTCTTATCTTCATTAAGTTATGTACTGAACATATTAATCTTAAAGAAAATTAGAAGAAAATAGGATTCGGATTACCGTTCATCCTTAAATTCCTTCCGTCGGACAAAGTTTGCTCACGAGCCAACTTTTGCTCTTTCTTCTCCCTTTCATCTGAACTCTCTCTCTTTCTCTCTCAAATGATAGGATTTTCAAAATCCCATTCAAATGAGATTAAGCTTCCTATTTATAGATTTTCAAGGCTTGGGGCATTTTGGTCTTTCCACACCCTAACCTCCTTACTATTCATTACTTCAGGACTAAGTTAACTTAGCCCTCAAGTTTGCTTAGCCCATAAGTTTCGTAGTTCCGTCTTTCGGGTTTCGTTTGACAGTTTCTAAAAACTTCGATTCTCGAAATCCAAATATTTTTGGATATTTCGTCTTTCCTTTACCGATTAACTTTTACGCATTCTTCGGATTTTCAAAAAATTGAAAAACACTTTTTGACGTTAAGCGTTTTCCTTCACGTTTTTCCCTAACGTAGCTAAACAAGTGAAAAGTACATAACAATACTTTTCGTCATTTTTATTTTATCCAATTTTTGCACATTTTTCAAGAAAAACTTTAATCGACTTACTTAACTTTTCACGATATATTATCGTCAAATCTTTCGACGGAATGTCATTTCGACATACCGAACTCTCAGAAAGGCTTAGGTTATTCAAACCCAACCCTTAGGTTTAAATCGAATTGAATAGTGCCTATTTCGTCTTTTTCCCCAAAAATATTTTGTCTCCGGAAAATTTTTTATTTTCGTCTTGAAAATTCCTACTCGTTCAGTCTAGCTCGTAGCCAAAATCCTCCCGATTAATAATCATTCTAGGTTATATAATGATTAATAAACACATAGCACATAATAGTATTAATAAAAATTTATTTTATTAATAACTAATTCTTTAAATCTTAATTTCTAGACAATCCGGATTTTCGGGTTGTCACAGGCAACACCTTACTTTGCCGACAAATTCTCACCAACCCAAAATAATGCTACACAAAGCATGCAAATACACTTTGGTTACTTCCGCTCCTCAACTTAGAAAAACATTCAAGGAAAATTAAATCACATGCATATATATATATATATATATATATATATATATATATATATATATATATATATATATATATATATATATTATTCAAACAATTATAATATATTTAAATTAATATTTTATCGGAGAAATAATTGCCAACCTTTCAACAAATAATTCGTGCTAAAAATTCCCTCAATTATACCCACATAAAATAAATATTTCCTTATCATATAAATCAATAAATAATTATTCACAAATAATATTACAGAATCACAATAATGACAACCAGATCGTTCCCAGGAAAGAGAGGGCTTTCCGATAAGGATTTTTCCATACTGGCGCGCAATTAGGTGACCAAACCTCTCCTTGACAGAACTTTCTAGACATTGCCAATAATACTATTTAATAATATTATTCAAATAATATGAATTATTGATTTGATAATGGGAAATACTGTGTAGTAACAATTATTAAAACAACAATAATATAAAATATTAACGCAGTAATTATTGAATCCATAAAATAAAATATTGAACAGTAATTACTGTAACAATTATTGAGTAGTGCCTTCTTACGTAAGAATCAATAATTCCAAAATACTATGCAATACCGTGTGCTACTGTGCAACCATGCGTATTACTATATTTTAACCACCGGGTAATCTAACAGTGTTAACGGTAATAATTACGCCGTTATTTATAAAAACTTAAATTTGTCATTTTTTTCATCCGACAGTTATTCTGTTATGGGACCCACAAATAGCTGCGCCGTCGTATGAATATTCCCCGACAACAAGAATATTCCACGACCAAATGAATATTCCCCGACAAAATGAATATTTTATAACCACTTATTTATTTTGCAAAATTTGCACATTTAACCCATAACCAGAGCATTATATCAAATTAATTCCTTAGCATTTCAAGATAATAAATAGAGAAAATTCAATTTTATTTATAATAAGTTGGGGTCTTACAATATATATATATATATATATATATATATATATATATATATATATACATTTCAAAGTCCTGCCTAGAGTTTACTTCTTGGCAGTTGATCGTCAATATATATATTTACCGCTTTTATGTAAATATCTGTTTTATTCGCTTTCGTAATGTAGATATTTAGTTTTCAGCCCGCAGGCTAGATTTGCCTCAATCTGGATATTTCTAACTTTAATCGGTTCATAGTGACTAAACTGGAACCGTTGAAGCTAGAATGGTTTAGATTTACTCAAATATAGTTCTTTTTCTAATTTTTTTCATGTGAGCTTAGGAATCATGTGATCACAGATTCAGCTTCTGAATCTAGATTCGGTTCTTGTGATGGACATTTTCCAGCTGCAGCCAACTTGTAAATTATCTATGGTGTCTGAATATCCTTAGATGGCTCTCATGCCCACAAGGAGTTCGGCACTGCTATGTATCTTATTTTCTCGAAGATGCCTCGCATCTCGAAAATAAAAGCAACCAAGCCGAACACATAATAAAATGGAAGTATCAAAGGCCTCAATTACTATTGAGCACAAGGGTTTGAAAAACATGTTTTACACAACTTCACTGCTATATCTTGTTAAAATTGAACTTTTATACATAATTCACACCATTTGTATATAGGTGAAAACGAGGCATAACACTACTTCCAAATAACTGTACATAGACCTAACTCATACACACACACATACACAGATAAAAGTTTAATGAAAAGTTGCGGTAACCGTGTTATCAGGGAAGTCGGGGGTGCCTAACACCTTCCCTTCGCTTAATCAAGCCCCCAAACCCTAACGAATTTCGGTTTCTCAGACCAGTTAAACGGTGTCAAACCATCAGGTCTTTGTATAAAACTTTTCTCGGTTGAGTTGGTGCAACCATTTAAAAATACCAACTAGCGACTCTAACAGTCAAATCGTCGACATATACACGTCGGACCTTTTCAAACTTGTTTTTTCAAACAAATCTCACCTAAAAAATGAGAACACCAAAAGACAAGAACAGAAAGGGACAAATAAAAATTCCAACGTCGACAATAAGAATCTTATATTTTTAAGTAAATAAAAATATTAAGATTTAAAACTTTATTGAAATATTATTGAATGGTTAATAATATTTGATTTAAGAATTAATAAATGATTAAAATATTATTAAACGGCTAATAATATTAGATTAAAATATTATTAAAAGATTAATAATATTAGATTAAAGTATTATTTGATGATTAAAATATTATTAAGTAAATAATAATATTCAAAATAAAATAAAATGTTATTAAAAATGTAATAACATTAGTAAATGAATAAAATATTATTAAATGATTAATAATATTAGTAAATGAATAAATATTATTAAAAGGTTAATAATATTGGTAAATGAATAAAGTATTATTAATTAATTAATAATACTAAAGAATAAATAAGGTAATATTAAAGTAATAATATTAATGCATGATTAAAATATTATTAAGAGGATTAATAATAATATTAAAGTATTAAAATATTATTAAGATGTTAATAATATTAGTAAGCAAATAGAAGTGTTATTAGTGGACTAATAATACTAAGAGGTGAATTAAATATTATCAAGATTAATAATATTAAGTGAATTAAAGGTAGTTGTTATTTAATAGTAATATTATCGAGGCATGATAATATTTCTAAGAACTAAATATAATATGTAATATCTATGTGATTATATAATGCAATGTTATGTTATGGCTAATGGAAAGATTAACTATAGGTCTCTCAAAGGAAGATAATTAAAGTGCTTAGCAGATAGAATTTAATTGCGTAGCAGTAGCCTACAAACGAGGCAAGTTCCCTAACTTAAACTCGAGTTATTATTTTTGAATCATGTTAGTGAATAATTATTGTTGATTATTCACATCTATAATGATTATTGAGATTTGAACCTTGTGCAATTGAATTCATGTTCTATTATTATTGAACTATGAATTAAATTAAAGTTCTTTCATTCATGAACTGTTTATGAGAAAGATCTATACTTATTGCATCAGCTAGATCAAGCATGTCTAAATTTGTTAAATCAAATGTGTTTTAAAAGTTATTCTTATTAAATTGATATGGTAAGAACTCTTGACTGAGAAAAGGTCAAATTAGATTAAAACATGATATCAATGCTGGATTATTAATTTTTTATGCATAAATCACAGGGTATGAAAGGTTGATCCCCTTGATTAGAAAAACTTATTAAAAGGTCCAATTTAAATGCTGAGAACCTTGGTAAATGTTCATGATTATTTCAAACCACTCAATATCGGTTATTCAATTATTCGAATATTCAGCTGTTGACTATTAATTCATGTTCCTTCACAATTTTATATTATTGTTGAACATTGAAAACGAAACTTCTTTCTAATCATGATATATTTCCCTTGTGTATAAACTTGCTAAGCAAATTAGTTGCTTACCCTTGCTATATCATGACAATTATTTCAGCTAAGGCAGAAACGTCCAAAGGGGACAAAGGAAAAGGGAAGGTTCAAGAGTAGATGTTTGAGAAGGCTTATGTACTAGTTTGTTTTAAATGCTATTTGGTTATTTAAACTCTTTATAGTATTAAAAGTACGTTTTAAGTTAAGATTAAAGAACCTTGGGACTATGATTGTAAGACTTTATTACTATTACGATAAACAATCTATGTTTATTCTTTTGCATTAGTTAGAAAGTATGTTTGTTGTTGAGTATCGTGAACACTGAATTCGAGGTTAGGAAACCCAAATTTGGGAGTGTCATAGATGCTCTATGGGCCTATCGAACAACATACAAGACACCGATCGGTATGTCTCAATATCAGCTTGTCTATGGAAAAGCGTGTCACCTCCCAGTGAAACTTGAGCATAAAGCATATTGGGCCATCCGGAAGCTAAATCTTGATCTCTCAGTAGCAGGGGAGAAAATACTTCTATAACTCAATGAGTTAGATGAATTCCACCTGCAAACATACGAGAACTCCAAATTATACAAAGAAAAGGTAAAAAAGTAGCACGATTAAAAAATATTGAACATACTGTTCGAACCAGGCCAAGCCGTGCTATTATTCAACTCCCGATTGAAACTCTTCCCCGGGAAACTTAAATCCAGATGGTCAGGCCCATTCAAGGTCAAAATAGTATTTCCACACGGTGTCATTGAACTATATAGTCAGAATCCAGTAGAAACATTCCAAGTCAATGGAAAACGCTTGAAGCACTATTGGGGTGGTGACATTGATCGCCATGAAATAGGGAGTAGTCAGGCTAAAAGACTCTAAATTAAGCGCTTTATGGGAGGCAACCCAATTATTGTTTTTGTTTTCAGTAATTAGATTCAATTTTTCAATTCATAAGGTCATTTACTAGTTAGTTAGTTAGTTAGTCAATTTTCATTAATAAGATTTCGCTTGTTCATTCTCCAGACTAATCACAGATTCTTGGTTATGTGTCATTTCAATTGTTGAAGCTAAGAATTACAAAAGGGAAGCACACAAAGTTCATTATGTGATAAAGAAGGAGTTGAAGGGGATTTTATTACATAATGCGCGGGTCGAGCAGTTAAATAGTTTAATAGAAGAAGAAAAAAATTCTCTGCAGAAAATAACGCCGCCCCAACGGCAAGCTCTCTGTTTGAGCCTTCCTCGGCGGGCATTCTAAGGGTAAATCATGTCGCCCCTGCAGAAATACGGGAATCTATATTTTAAAAAAAACCTCTCTCGGTCGAACTACCACTATTCTTTACATTCCAACATTGAACCAGAGACAAGACCTCTAAAAAGCTCCTATCACACCCTTTCTTCATCCCGAATCCAAACCATATCATATTAATTCACTCTTACAATCAAATCCCCAACGCAATCAAGGATTATAAAGCAAATTAGGGTTTAGTAGTTGGTTGTGGGAGAGTAAACGTTAGAAGATGAGGGCTTTTCATTAATTGGGTTCTTACATTCATGAAACAACATTGATCTGCAAATTTGGGTATGTATAATTACAAAATAGATTTGATCACTTATTTAAATTATATTTGTGCATAAGGAACCTAGAAGAAGATTGTTATTGGTGAACTGGTTGTTGAATTTTGGAGCAAAAATTTTGTACTAATTGGTTGGTCAAGTTGGCATTATTTGGCTTGATTTTTGTTGATTGCTTCCATGTTTATGGGTTGTGAACTTAATTTAGGGGTATTCAAGGAACAAAATTAAGTTAACCTACTAGGTGTTTAAAAAGGCTTCAAAGAACAGATTGTACTATAGGCGTACGGTAATTGTGTGACTTCGCAATTGTGCGTATTACCTGTTCCCGTGGCTGTGAATTAGTAATTGGTTGTTAAAGAGTTTGGGGGACATTGTTGGTGAGCATAGGGGTTAACACAAGTATGTTAAGTTCTAGCTATCAAGTAAGTTTCGTGAAATAGTTTGGGGATAAATTGACTGACATGCACATCCATAGCACCAAAAAGGCAGCGAGGTGAGGGTTCTTCCACCCCAGTACGATAATTGATAGACGGAAGTTCATAAGTGCAGCCGCGACAGACATATTCGATTACCTTGCTAACAAAGCACTTACCCCCAAGCGTGGATTGATTTGAGTGAAGCATTAAGTGAAGTTGTAGGCTTAAATCTCCAATTCTTGATTAAATCTTGTGGTAATTAGTTAGCTTTAGTGAATTATTAGTTTTCATAAAATTTATACAATTAATTATTCGTTTAATAAAATTGAGATAATATAAAATTGGTAGTTGTTAGGTTAAATTTCAGTTATTTTCTTTGTGGGAACGATACTATACTCATCACTTTATTACTTATTGACCACGTATATTGAATTTACCCAACAATATATTGAATTTAAAAAAATTTCTGCAATGTCAGGAATTAACTTATGCAATATTATTAATTGAGGAATGATAAAAGATGTACCTTAAATATGATGCAACCCATTGATCAAATCGTCAAGTTCCAATACTTTGCTTCTTCGTGCTTCTCCAATTCCTCGGATTAAACATTCGCTACTCAAATTGTGCAACGCCCTAAAGGTGATCCACCAAGAGTATATTGATTAAAAAAGTGAATTTTGATTTTACAAGATCTTGGGTGGCTATCCCTAATTTTCTCTCTCCTAACTCTTTTAGGTTTTGAGAATACTGATGAATAGTCTCGTTAGTCTTCAATCCAAATAAGACCCATCTTATTCATAGACCACTCTTCCATCCAAAACCTTTTAGAACTCAGTGTTTCAATTTAATTTAATTTAATTACCAAACTTTTTAGGAATTAAATAATTTATAATAATAATAATAATAATAATAATAATACTTATTAATTTATAATTACAGATTTATTCAAATACTTAATTATAAATATTAAACTATTTAATTTATTCTACTAATAAATTAAATACACTTAATTCATTATTATTAAGTCAATCACTTCTAAAATTATATTTATCTTTTTATGGTGTAATCCTTTAGGTTCAATATTAGCCAATAAGTAGAATAACTAAATTAGAATCATTCTAATATTATTATTAATGAATTAAACTCCTTTAATTCAAATATAAATAAATAATATTTATTCTACATCAAGATTTCACCTTACAACAATATATCATGATTATCCGAATAATATGAATTCAACGTTTAATCACAAAGAACCTATTCCGTGAATAGTTTCCGCACAATTCAATCATTCTACCACATAATGACCCAATCAAATATAAAACATGGAATTACTTTCAAGTCTTATTTATTTGATCATATGTATTTCGATTCAAAAATGCACAACTCTAGTTAATATAAATTAGAAACTCCTTTCTAATTTTCATTCACCCTGACCAGAGATTTTTGAGTTGTCACTTATTAAATCACATTAGACATTCTCTCTCTTTACTGGAAGTGGTAGATCATTTGCTGATCATTCACCTACCTCTATGTACACTATACTATACCCGAACATACCCTATAACATACTCTAAAGTATTAAGGAATATGACAAAGTATAACTCATAATACACAAGGTACTATGATGATCTCAAGTCTAAGGATCACTTGTAATACTGTCACCAAAGGAACTTCTATTGACAGATAAGTAAAACTCCATTAGGGTTCCTTTAATTGAGTCGCGTTTTATGAACTTATTCTCCAATAAGCACCTACATACTTGCTTTAGTGTCTCTACACAAATGATTATGAGATCAATCATCATTTTCAACAGAGCAAGCATAGTATGTACTAATATATTCGGAATTAGCAACCCATATTAGTGATCCAACGATTAGGAACATTTTAGTTTTCGAGCTTCCTATAATTTAGATCTTATTAGCATGATCATCATCATGATTCTAAAAGTATTGCTCCAAAACTATGAGTTTATTACATTTATTTAATCCAACAAATTAAACATGGATAAAGAATGCCTTTAATTGAATAAATTTTTTTATTAATAAATGAACAAGATTATAAAGTTAATGCTTATCATATACAATGTGATTGGCATGAAGGCATACTACTTTCATTTTAAGTAAATTAAATGATATAGTGAAATAAAAAAGTGTAGAAATGCACCCAAGAAAATTTTTCCCGTCGTCGATAATATTCATCATCAGATAAAATCAATTCAATAAGATCAACCTAATAACATTGATCATTCTATTCGAAGTCCCTGTAAGATCATGAAATTATTAAGGACTTCACAAAATTTACTGGTATAAATAAATATTAATCATTGAACCACATATTGACAATTGATTAGATTAACTTATTAATATCAACCTAACAGATTTTATCTTTCTTTTTTAAGTCCTTGTACAATTATAATTGATAAGTGAGTTTTATACCTGTTATTAATTATCTTTTAACTTGGTAATTTGTGAGTTAAATATTTTAAGTTATTTCTATATGTTTTTATTATTTTTATGTTAGTTTGTAGGAAGAAGCAAGGAAAATCAATTCGGAAATATTTTGGAGTAAAAGATACAAACAAATGCAAGAAGAGAAGATGCAAGGGCTTTTAACGCCAAGTTTGATACGTTCTCTTGGGCTGGAACTTGAATTTTATTGTAGAGCTCGTCGAGAGCTTTTGATTTGATAGGTAGCACATCCCGTAACTCTTCATAGATCAAAAGTTATTGTCGTTTCACCAAAGATGCTGAACCATAATTTTGCACAGCGTAGCGCCAATCATCGCTAGTTCATTTTTTTTGCGTGGCGGTAATTTAGAACACCAAAAAAGTCAAGGTGATAATAGCGGATTTTTTGGAGATAATTAAAACAAAAATTTAATAAATAAAATTTTTATTATTATAAGACGTGTCAAGTTGAATGTAAAAATATATATCTGTATTATATATTTATTATTAACTACGTGATGAGGAATGTAAATTAATAGTTGGTCATGACTAATTAATTTAATTATTTGAAATAAATAAAGAAAAACGAATAATTGTATAAAAGACAAGAAAGGAGGTTAAAACTCGAAATGGAGTTTTGAATTGAATCTTGAGACGCAAACTGGATATTTGAGTCAAGAATGTCGAAATTATTAAGAATAGATCATAAACACTATTTTGTGTAAGGATTGACTTCTTGGTCAAAGTTAACATTTGACATTTTAGTTGAAGTCAACATTTGACTTTTTGATAAAAAGTCAAACTCAAAATTATGAGATGAATTTGATGAAGTGGATATTTTTATGACGTCGGGGAAGCCAAAATTAGTAAGAGTCGACTGTCAGCATGAAAATTTAACTTTTCGAGTCAAAAGTTAAAAGCAGATCAAAGGAGAGAGAAAAAAAGTCAGCTGAATTCTAAAAATTTCCAACAAGGGACAGCTGATGGAGATAAGGATAGGGGCTTCAAGATAGTTTTTCTTAAAACTTATCCAAAACAAAAGGTGGAGCATTATATATATAACTTAATTTGAATATAAAAGAAAAATAAAATAAAATACACACCCCACTCACCTCTCACTCTTGGCTGAAATTAGGAGAGAGAGAGAGTCTTTGCTGAAAATTAGAGAGAGAATATGAAGAGAAGAATAAGAAGAAGAAATGAAGAGGAAATCAATAAAAAAAAGTATTTTTAAAATCTTTGATTTATCTTTGAATTTAAGCTTTTATAAATTTTATGTAAAGTTTACATATTTATATATGTATTGGATGATTTAAAATTGTATAAACAAGAATTAAATACGAGAAATCAAGAAATCAAAGGAAAGAAAACTTCGTCAGAATATCACCTGAAAATAGTAATGTCGATTTGTGAGTTGTTTTCAAAACTAAAACCATTGTTGGACTCCTAAAATATAGTAGATCTGATCTGGTCAGAAAAACACTGAAAAACTCCCAGGAAAACTGTTTGGATCATGGGAGAAGATGACCGGAGAGTCGTCACCGACAAACTTTCTAGCAGAGCCTTTTTAGCCATTTTCAGCCGAAATTTGGAAAATTTTTGATATACAAAGTTGCAGAGAATTAAATTTATGCGAAATGGACATAACATTCGTATTTTTTCGATATAAGGGATAATTAGTATGAGTTTTTAAAGTTTTAGCATATTGGAAATTATAAATAATTTAATGAAAATAATTTTTGGGCTGAATAAATTTACTATAATCTTATAATAGTATTTATGAATTACTGTAAATTTTTGGAGAAATATTAAAAACCAAAAATATTTATGGTATTTTTAAGTTATTTAAAGTTAGTTTAAAAATAGTGGAAATTCGTGGAAAATTCTATGAATGGTGAAAAATTATGAAACTTGGTAGAAAATCCTATAATATTACTTCATAATTTGTAGAAAGTTTTGGAGAATTATTAAAGAGCAAAAGTAATTATTGAATTTTTAAGCTATTTAAAGTTAGTTTAGAAATTAGTAGAAATTTATAGAAAATTCTATAAATGATGGAATATTATGAAACTTGGTGGAAAATCCTATAATTTTATTTCAGAATTTTTGGAAAGTTTTGGAAAATTATTGAAGGGCAAAAGTAATTATTGAATTTTTAAGCTATTTAAATTTAGTTTAAAAATGAGTGAAAATTCATAGAAAATTCTATGAATGGTGGAAAATTATGAAATTTTCTAGAAAATCTTATAATAATATAAAATTCATTTTGATGTTGTTTTGAGGATATAAAAATATGTGGAGTTATTAATTTTATTTTGAAGCTATTAAATGATAGTTTTTATAAATTAAAATAATTGCAGAAAATTGTCGGATAATCCAAAAAATATAAAAATTTGTTGGAATTTGCAGAATAATATTTTAAATATTATAGAAGTGTTAGTAAGCTCATAAGTTGTCGTGACTTTATGGATTGTGTGTTGACTAACTAAAGAACTTAAATGGTTAAGTAACGAAGAAGTTATAATAGTAAAATGATGAAAACGAGTTTTATAACTTGTATTGAGATGAATTTTTAAAGTAATGATATATTTTGGCATAAAATAATATATTTTGAAGTAAGATAGAGATTGTCCAGAATTTTAAGAATTTTTGAATGTAACTCCGAATATTGGATATTATTAGAAAAGTTAACATGAATGTTAAAATAGAATTATGGGAAGTAACTTAATAAGTGAATATTATTATGAGGAAGTTAAATTGTTGATGAGAAATATTCTAGAATGTTGTAGAAGACTCAGATTTGAGTGCGAGAGAAAGAAATATTTGGATGTGAATGAAATAGATGATGAACTACGGACTGATGCAAGTTTCCTAACTCACACAACTTTGTATATTGTGCAAGTTTTTATTCTTATGTGCACATCGTGCAATGACGTGCTTTTAGATTGTTGAATTTCATTTGTTATATGAAATTTATTATGTTATGTGAGATAATTTATGAAAAAAGAGTTATTGCCATTTGATTAGGCCTAACTCAATTTTTCAGCTATTCCAATCGAAATATTTATTGTTAAAATATTGAATTGTAATAAATCCTTTCTTTGTGAGAGGTTGAATGTGCCAAATAAAATAATTTTGGGCAAGTATTTGTATGTATTGCACTCCATGCAATAATGTGTTTATGTGAGCAAATGTGGTTATAATTGCACCTTGTGCAATGATGTGCTTGTGAAGCATTGTTATGCTAATATCAACACTTATGTGCAAAACTAAAGAAGAAATGTTCTAGAATTGAACTATTGTAGATTTTAAGATTATGTTATTCATGAAAGGTGTTTAAAGTAAATGGAAATTTTTATTCCTGATTGTTTAAGTTACTTCACAATTATTGTTCAATTGTTTAAGATTTTAGAAGATTATTATTGTAACGATCCAGAATTTTTGTACATAATTTAAAATATTTATTGAATTAAATAGATATTTTAGTTGATGTGTTTATTGTTAAATAAATATTTGTTTTATTTGATTAATTATTAGTTAAATAAATAATTCATGAGTTATGGGGAATTAACTTAATTAAGTGTAATATATTAATTAAGTTGGTATTTAGTAATTTAGTATTTTTGAAGTTAATTAAATTAAATGAGTGTTGAATTAATTATTATGTTACATAGTGGTAATAATCCTAATGGTATGTGTAGGATATTAGAGTACATGAATTGTAATTGTATAGCTTACGCAAGAGGCAAGTTCCCTAACCTTTGCTACTTTATTATTCAATAAGGTTTACTTTTCGCTGTCATGCTATACTTATGCAAGTTCTCTATCTCTAATCTCTTATTAAGCAGTTAAGTTGTTATTGTTATACAAGTTTCCTAACCCTACTTTTACGATTATGCAAGTTTCTAAAAGTTATTATTCAATTGAATAAGTTCTCTAACTTTAATCATTATGCAAGTTCTTGTTCCTTGTTATTGTTATGCATATTCTTTAACCCTAATTTATTGTTGAGAAAGTTAATTAATTTTTGTTTCTTCATCCTAAACAAGATTGCTTTGGTTATTCAAAGTCTGTACTATTGTTGAAAGCTTGTTCTTATTGAAAAACATTTTTTCAGCTTAAATTAACAGTTATTCAATCTCTGATCACCAATGTCATTGCACTATCTTACATACCAAACTCTTAGTTGACTAGCGATTCTTTATCGATTCAACTAATCCATAGTTGATGAATGTTCTAAACTCTAAATTACCCTTAAAGTCAGTCCAAACCAAAGTTCATTCGGTTTTCTTATGAATCTGTACAGTTTTAAGAGCGTATAGTCGATGACTAATACTTGTTCAGCTGATAAACCATTAATATCCTATCTCTTATTGATACATTGGCATAATTTGATTATAACCAAACTCTTGAATAGTTATTGATCCCTACTTAATTTAACCAGTACTTGGTTGATGAGCATTCTAAAGATCTAGAATTTCTTTGAAGTTAATTCCAAAATAAACTTCCTTTGGTACGGAACCTAATGATTTAAGCTGAGATGAACAACCCTATATCAAGGGATTATTTTAGAGCTACACAATAGCGTATAAATGTTTGCGCAGTATATAGTACAAAGGGCTGATCACCTAGAGTACGAGACGATGGTCCATATAGTTGTTTAGATTGTTAAAAGTTACAGTAGAAACGCTTGTTAACCTAGAACATAGATGATGATTATGGTCTTTTAGTCCGTTAAAGGATAAAGTAGAAATACTTGACAACCTATAGCATAGTTCGTGATCTTCTGACCCTCAGTGTATTCCTTTGATATTGATATCTGTTATTTGATTTTAAAGTTCGTTATTCCTTGAACTCATAGTATTCAAACTAGATCTTATTATTTCTGATAAAAATACTTTACCATTGAAAGCTCAGTTAATTGTCATTCATAGAATGTTATTGTATATTATCCTTCTTGTGGGAAATTATTTGCTCACTCTTGCACAAAACAATGCAGATGAAGTTAAGAAGTTTGAAGAGCTTTCTACAAGCAAGGGCAAGGGCAAAGTGCTTGATTAGATGACATTTAATTTACCTTCTATTTATGAAGCTTATGTATTAAACTTAATTATGATTACGTTTTAATTTTCCGTTGATTATTGTATTAATAAAGGTTAGATGACCTGGGATTTATTTTGAGATTGTGTAACCCTTTAATGGTAGTTTTATTGTTTAAGCTTGCAAGTTTATATCTTTTGTTTATGGGTAGTTAGTTATGATTTAATTGGACAGTGAACACCAAATCTGTAGGATTGAAGTACCCGGATTTGGTGGTGTCACAAGTTGGTATCAAAGCTTTAGGTTATGAACCTTAGGTGGGGAAACCTTAGGCTATAACTTTCTAGGAGATCAAAAATATAGAGGTGATAAAATCTCATCGAGTTCTAAGGAATGAATTAAGGAAATTCATTGAAGATAAAATGATAAAAGACTTTAAGTGCTTATGTGTTAACAACCTATGTGCTCGCGAGTATTATACATATCGAGTTGTGGGAGTTATTAAAACTTTGTTGTCAAAATGACTGATGAAGGAGGATAGGGATTAGGATCCCTGAGAAGTTTGTACAGTCCGAGTATGGTTGGTATTGGGAAAGCCATACCTATTGATTTCTGTTGTAGAACTTGGGTATGAGCTTGAGTTTGATCGTGAAGACAAATTTGAGAAGGTAAAGATGAAGTATGAGTAAGAGGAGGTAGGAAAACCATAGAGCGCCAAGCTATGCTAGCGCAAAAAGATGTCGCAACTCAAGACTTTACCACATGACTTGCAGTTGTAGAGTAGAGATTATCTCAGTTAGAGTGTTAAAGAAGATAGTTATTAATGAGATTGCGCTAGAATAACTTGGGAAAGGAGTCAGCAAAATGGGCAAGAGCTGAAGACGCGTGGGTGAAGGCTTCTAAACGCATAGATCGTGTTGAAGACAAGTCAAAGAGGGCCAATCAAATGATGAAACTTAGAATTTAGCCTTCCACTTTCCTATGTAGGTTGAGGTTGTCTGGGGTACACAATAGATCGTAGGATGATGATTTGTATCGTGAAGCAAGAGCGCAATGAAGCTGTACAACGTGGAATGTTCTTGTAGATTGCGAGAAAAATAATAACATGATATATAAACCATGATGAAAATTAATAAGATATAAATCCTAATTTTTGAAATAAATAGTGGGATATGATGAAGTAATCTTGGAATTTTATTATTACAGGATAAATGATATAAATAGCAGTGAGGCTATTTTGCTATGTGGTGAAGTAATAAATGAATAAAAATACCATTGTTTATTAAAATATATCATGTGTTGTTTAAAAGTGGTTAAGATAAGCTTAAAAGTTTTAATGCATGAATGAATAATGATCTAATAGTGCAAATTTTAAACAGTAAGATGCCGCCTAGAAGAAGACAACAACGCCAACAGACCCTCGAGGAATATACATACAATAATAAAACTGACGCCATCCTAGTGCCGCAATTGGTGAATTTGCTGGTCGGAGCACTTGCAAATCAATTGAACTCCTGGTTGTATAGTCAAATCTCGATGTTTCAACCGAATTTGTTCACAACAGCACTGGAGAGGACGATTGTCGTAGATGGGGAAGGTAATACGTTGTCATACAATCAAGAGCATAGGGAAAAGAAGAGTGAAGATGATAAGGTAGGTGATAGTCATACCGGTAACGCTCAAAAAAGAAAGTGGAACAATAGTATTACCACTGAAAATTAGCAAGGGAATAAGAAGAAGATAGTGGGTACGTGTAGCAACTGCAAAAAGAGACACGTGGGTGTTTACTTGAAGGGAAAGAGGGCGTGCTTTAATTGTGGTTGCAAGGGCCACATTGCACCAAAAATGTTCAAGACCGAGGAAGGGTGTGACGCCCCCAAATCCGGGTATCTTCCAACCCGACAGATGGTGCTACACGGTACTACCATTCACACATACATTCAATTGAAAAGTCTCAAAGGAACGAATATGTATTCTATATATTCAAAATAATATTAACATTCCCCTAGGTTCTTTATAACCATTACATTATTCTTGTCATATTATCAAATATATTACAATCATTCACCCTATACTATTATATAAGTATTCTACGGGTTCGTCTTCACCTTGCCTTTATCCTTATCGGAGCCTTAGGTCCGTTCGATCTTAGCTGTGTTCATATTGTTCAAGCAAGAGTGAGCACGACTAGCTCAACAAGTACAACATTTCAAATAAACAACATGCTTAAAACATAGAAATCGTATATCTTCAATAACTGAACAATAGTTACGAAGTACTATCGATAATTCAAAATAGCACTTCTTTTCCTTCAAAACATTTTACAACAACAATAATCAGTAAAACATCAATTCCGGTCCAAGACCTTGAACATTTCAAAAGTTGTTTTGGAAAGGACATCTCGACACTAAGTCCGTAAGTCCGACATTTCTTACGAGCACTTCTAGGTGATCAGCCTATAGTACTCTATGTTGATCAACACTACATTCATTAAATGTATTTACGTTTAAGTTGTGGCAACCTCACGTGCTTGTCGTTAGACGACAAAACATTTTAGCATACTCAGTCTTCATTTGAAAACCACACCAATATAACTTGGTAAACATTGACCATGCTTGATAGAAACATAATATAAGTCTAGCCGAAAGAATTGTCTTGGACTTCTTCATACAATACTTCATGTGTAAAAATACATAAATTACAAAGCTTGTCCAGATTGAACTGGAACAATGGTTAGAATACTTGCCTTTAGCGTCTGCTACAGTTAATAACACATTCTTGTTTAAGTCTTTAAGTCTCTACAGTAAATGATAACATCACATAACACATTAGGGCATGAATGAACATACATGGTTCCTAATGTATCTCACCCTTCTTCTCAATCTAATTACGACTTAGATTTGTTATTATTGGTTCCGGCTTTTCATTACGTCATTCTTACATACACATTACGTTCATGTTTGATTAATTATCTTCAACCTTTAGACAACATAAACAAGGTTTAACAATACCTTACAGTGCCTTATTAAGTTCCTTAGTTCATTACTAAAGAGTTACTATTCATTTCATACTTGCAAACCTTCTTCATTGTCCAAACCCTAGGGTTGGCACTACGGCACCACCCTTCCTTCTCTATGTCATTACTACTACACTCTCTGATGGCTAAAGACCAGGGACTTCGGCTTCTGGTGAGTCTATAGTCTATGTATCATGTGCTGCTGACACGAAACTCAGGTAGGTTGAGACACTATGCCAGTGGCAGTGCATTTCATCATTTGTCTTGGGTTGGTGGCCATGGCTGACTCTCATCCTCGAGATAACTTTGACAGATTTTCAAGTTTGCCAAATTCCCGGACTCGTAACTTCTTCGTTATAAGTCCGAATTGGCTTGTTCAAAAGCCTACGGTTCACAAATTACATACTCTACGTGTTCATGCAAGAATTTTATATATTTGACTTCATTTGATAAAAATTCACCTATTAGTTCATTTTTAGTGAAAACGGTAAACATTCGTGAACGTTCAACGCTCGTTTCTTCGTTCTAAGTCGGAATACAGTCATTTTTGAGTCCGCAACTCTATAATGCCAAATATGACTTGTCTCCATCGAAAACCAACGTTTCTGAGTTCAAACACAAAATACGACTTCCATTTCGAGAATTTCACGAATTCGACGATTATCGTCCAATCGTGTGAATTCCAGCGAAACTTCATTACTAACGATTTGATCATTGTTCTAAATGGATTTTAACCATCATATGAACATTTTAAACTACAAATTACAACAATTTATTTTCAAGCTAGATTATGGCTTATTCTTCATAAGTTCATGACTTAATAACTTATAAACTACAAATTTTCATTCCTTATGACTTATTAAAGATTTAAGCCCTTTAATCAACATTCTCACATCTTATCAAACATACTAACTTCATATGACAAGTTTATCATAAGTTATCAACTTATTTAGATTCAAGTTACTTATTCATGACTTAATCGGCTTAAGTCCATTGCTTATTCAAGTCTTATATGTTATTAGTATACATGATCATAACTTCTCTATCAAGCTATCATGGTAGAGACAGAAGAATATAGGACAAGAGTCTTACCCTTGATGAACTAGTCTTCTTTTTCTTTGAAAATCTAACAAAGGATGTTTTGACTTATATGTGCTTATTCTCTCTAACCAATAAGTTACTTTATGTTGGATGAAAGTTAACAATCAAACAAATGAAATTGTGAGCTTGCTATTTATAGAAGTCTTCAAGTTAGGGCATTATGGTCATTAGAATATCCCACCTCCTTAACTAACCTCTTTACTATTCATTTCTTAATCCGTAAGTTTACTTGCTAAGCACAACTTTTTCTTGGTCATTACACTTGTTTCTTGGTCACCACAACAAAGTCTTGGTCACCAAGTTCACCTATAGGTTGCCCCATGGATCCTAATTAGCTAATGGATCATTACATTGGGCTTAAGTTAATTAACTTAGCTTATTCCTATTGGGCTTGCATTACTTTAGTTTGGAATTTTAATTCACAAACACTTGGGCTTGCACATCTAATTCCTATTGGAGTCTTCCATTGTTACTCAATTCTATTAGCCCATTCCATTTAACTAAAAGTCTTATAACATATACTATACGTATAATTCTCATATTCTAGCTCGTATATTAATTCGTAATATACGTTATTCCATTCTCCATACATACTCGTATAATACTTCGTATTATACTTGAATTCAATACCTCGTACAATACTTACGTATCGCACGACCAATACACTCTATTCTTAACGCTTAATATTCCTAACGTTCTCTAATTAAGTCCGCATGCGAAATATTGCATGTTCCATACTTAGATTATTATTACATAATCAATTTCACCTTGATATTATAACATTACGAATTTCTCGGAAGTTCAAAAATAATTCCCAAGCGGAAATCGATGAATAGTATTTTTCAGAATATTTCTCGGAAAACGTTTATTTTCGTCGTGGAAATTCAAACACTTTAATTCCTTCACGTAGTTAAAATACTACGACGTTCTGACGTTTCTAGGTTATAGAACGACATTCATCTTATTAACACATAATAATAAATAATATTATTTTATTCATTATTAAAAGTATTTATAAAATGTTTGATTTTCTAGGGCGTTACACTCTCTCCCCCTTATAAGGATTCTGTCCCCAGAATCTCGTTAATAAAAAAAATTACATAAACAATTGAGGGTAATTCTTTTTCATCTTTTGTTCCAATTCCCACGTTTCTTCTTCTGCATCGTGGTTCTTCCATATCACCTTCACGGAAGGTATGACTTTATTCCGCAGAACTTGCTCTTTCATATCGACAATTTGAATCGGCACTTCTTTGTACGTTAAGTCTTTCTCGATATGGATGGGCTCATATTCTATCACGTGTTTATAATCCAGCTTATAAGGACGTAACACGGATATGTGAAACACATTATGTATTCGTTCTAGGTCTGGAGGTAATGCTATCATATAAGCTACCTCACCTACCCATTTCAATACTTCAAAAAGTCCTATAAACATCGGACTTAACTTTCCCTTCTTTCCAAAGTGTATCTTTCCTTTCCAGGGAGATACCTTTAGAAATACGTAAGAACCTACCTCAAACTCCCTATTTTCTTGATGTAAATCTGTAAATTTCTTCTGTCTGTCTTGAGCTGCTAAGAGACACATTTGTATTATCTTGACAATATTCATTTGTTTCTTTGCACCAATTCCCAGTCCTAGCATTAATGCGTTCTCTACTTCATCCCAATACAATGGTGTTCTCGCATTTCCTTACAGCACAAAGCTTAAAAAAGCGACATACCTATACTTGCATGATAACTATTATTATACGCAAACTCTACTAATGGTAGATGATCATCCCAACTACCCTTGAAATCCATGATGCAAGATCTCAACATATCTTCTAACGTCTGAATTGTTCTCTCGCTCTGTCCATCAGTTTGTGGATGATGTAACGCCCCCAAATCCGTGTAACATCGACTACAGGACTTGGTGCCCACGATACAACATATAACATCATCTATCTAAGTAAACTTTAACAATAATAATAATATTATATTACCCATTACATAAATAGTCGAAATAAAATCCCAAGTCTTTACAACCTTAAAACATCTCGGAACTTAGTCTTAGCGTTTATCGCTACATTACACATATCTGCGAAATAATTAACTTATTACATAACCATTAGCATCACTTCATCTTGGACTTTCCTTTCCGCGTGCAAACCCTCGACCTTCTCACCCTTAACCGAAAGGTTTAAGCAAGAATGAGCACGAATTGCCCAAAGAAGTATATCTGAAAATTTGAAAACATACATCAGTAGTGAAAGTAGTTGAATAGCTAAACCTCAACAGTTGAAATGATTATCAAGCGTTAAATAGGAACATCAAGAATGGAAATTTAAGAATTTTCAATATCATACTAAGGGGTGTAAAATACCCTGAACATATTTTCTTTCATCAAAAATCATCAAGACGGTCTTAACAATCCAATAGACTGTAAACGGTCTCTGCAAGTACGCCAGTGATCAGCCTATTGTACCCTACGTTGTGCACAAGTATTAAGTTTTAAGCTGCATAAGAGAAATGGGACTATTTGCCCGACATCTGTTTGCCCATTTATTCGGGTTGTTCATCTTAGTAATCATGTGAGACCGTACCAAAGCAATTTGGATTGGTAAACATTTAATAGCTTCGAAAGATTTGTTTTAAATCACTTTTTCCATCAATAATAACTAGCCGTAAACAAAGGCCAGGAACATACTTAGAACAGTTCGATAATGAAATGAAATTTAAACATATGGCAGTTAAAATAATAACTGAATAATCATCGATAAACTTGCAAGATAATTGAAGTTTGTATGACTTTTCAATGAAGAAACTTGCACGAATAAATAACTAACACAAGTTCAATACTTACCCTTACTGCGATAATATTAGTAAGGATTTAATAAATACCCAAAAGAAATTAGGGTTAGGAAACTTGCCTGATAAGCCTGCTACAATTAACGCTAGCAATTAACCTTCACATAACCTAATCACATGTGTCTCGTTAATCACCATTCATACACAATCTAGTTTGAAGTATAAGGGTCTCCTATTGGATATTCTATAAACATCATAAGAGAATATATTTAGAAAATATATGCCACCCATTTTAGACATCATAGGCAGCCCAAAACAGAACTTAAAAATGCCCAACATAACAATTTTTATTTTATTATTATTTTTTTCTCAGCTTTACCATATCTCGCTAAAATAGTCATAACTAATTCGTTTTAAAACATTTTTGAGCGATTCTTGCACCCACGCGAAGCTAATTTCTGGGGCTACAACTTTCGTTAATGGACCATCTTCAAATTCCAAGCACAAAATTCCGTAAAATCATGCAAGGGGATCGCTCCGAATTTGTTGGATGATTTGACGCAACTACTTTGAAAAGTCATAACTCCTTGCTCAAGTCGGAATTAATCTGTTCCGGAGTCTATGGAAAGCTTATTCAGTGTACTATAATAATCCAAAAGCCCAAAATTTTCTAGAAACTGTAGCTAGCCCCGAATTTGTCCTTAGGGTCAGCAGTTCACAATTTTTTTCGGTTTCTAACATGTTTATTTCGCGACCTTACAATTTTCATATCTCACTCAATATAGCTTCGATCCGAATGAAATTTGGACATGTTATACCTCATGCTACATACTAGTTTACAAAATTATTACATGCAACAAATGGATTATCTAAGACATGATTTCGAGTGACCAAAAATCCTGAAAAATCATGCAAACTAGTTTAACCCAACTTTTGAGAAAATCATGATTTTGATTCTAGCATGCATGGGTTTGATTCCTATTATCCAGACCACTTCTAATAACATATATATACATGTTACAACAATTCATTTCTCTAACTTTTCATGTTTTGATCAAATTAGCATGTTAGAGGCATTTTATCAAACACTTAGCATACATACATGAACTCTTTAATTCTCTAAGCAATTGCTACTTGTTCAAATCAGAACTTTTGTTCTTCATACCCACATATCATCCACAAGCAGTAGCATGGCATCATAGCATCAACACAAAGTAGTTCCAATGGCCACTCAAGCATTTTCTTACTAGTTTCTAAAAACATATACATGGGTCATGGCTTACCTTTTGCTGCGAATTCCTTCTTATAGATGGAGATAGCTATTGATCTCTCCCTTCTTGCTTGCTTGATTATGCTCCTCAAATTCGTAGACAACCTTGACCCACTCTCAAACTCTAATCCTTTCTTCTCTATTTTTGCTCTCTTAGTTGTAATGTTTGCAAAGTGAATGAATGCTTGAGTTGGGTGTATATGTATATATTATTAGGGGCCGATATGCTCAAATTTCCCTTCACCTCTCCAACCATCAGTTATGTATTCATGGATCATTATACACTAGTTAATGGTCATAAGGGGGGGGGGGAGTTAAGAACATGGAAAGCCTTTGTCAAACAATTATAACCTCCTCCTTCCTCACACTCTATATTATACGTATATACACTCCCTCCTTGTCCCAATATACTTGTCACGTGTGACCACCAAATTCTTGACTTGTATAAAATTAATATAATAATCATTTAATCAATTAACAAGTCATTTTGACCATTTTGCCCTCCGTAGTCAAACGTGTCGATACTTATATCGATTCCTACTAAAGTCGACGTCCCAGACGTCATGGAACTCTCCATTTCGTCAAACTCAACTTCAAAATTCATAGTTTACTTTTCCCCCAAAAAAGTCAACCGGTTAACTTTGACCAAAAAGTCAACCGTGACACATTTTTGTGGTTACAGTCTATCCTGACTAATTTTGACGTTCCGGACTCAAATAAGCTATTCGCGTCACTAAATTCCGCTCCGAACTCAAAGCCATGTTTTAAAGTCATCCCACGAAATTAATTAGAATTAATTTCATACTTAGCCAAATTGAATAGTTGACTCAACTGTAACAACCATTCCAATACATCTTATCACATAACATATAATGAAATTAAATAATTCATTTATGAATAATTTGTCCCATAAGAATTTCACATAAGTTTGTTTATTGAAATTGTTAAATTACATAGAAATCTCGAATATTACAGATGATACGCCGTACTCAGCTTCAACTGCGTTCCCAACTGCTGTTGTAAACTCCTCCAAAAGCTTGATGTGAATCGTGGGTCACGATCTGACACAATCGATACTGGTGTTCCATGTCTGGAAATTATTTCCTTAATATAAAGTCTAGCTAACTGGTCTAAGTTATACTTGATCCTAATTGGCAAAAAGTGAGCCGACTTCGTCAACCGGTCCACTATTACCCAAATCGCATCATACCCTTTCGTTATAGTTGGAAGTCCCACCACAAAATCCATCGTGATATTCTCCCACTTCCACTCCAGAATCTCCAATGACTGTAACAAGCGACTTAGTTGTTGATGTTCGGCCTTAACTTTTTGGCAAGTCAAGCACCTACTCACATACTCAGCTATTTATCTCTTCATGTTCGGCCACCAAAAACTTTATCGAAGGTCTTGATACATCTTAGTACTACCAGTATGAATTGAAAACCTCGAACTATGAGCCTCTTGTAACACCTGCTCCTTTAATTTTGTCTCATTCGGAACCCAAATTCTTCCTTCAAATCTTAATAATCCCTCATTATCAAGACTGTACTTAGTATCTTTTTCATTGGTTAGTCGCTCCTTTATCCGGCCACCATCATCAGTTTTGAGTTGCACCTCCTTAACTCTCTCTAAGATGGTAGATTGCAACTTCGTCGCAAACAGTATTTGTCCTGCCTCACTTGGTAACTTCACTTCTAATTCCATCCTAGCCATCTTTGTTATTAACTCAGTTTAAGCCGTTAACAAAGATAACTTTTCCCAAACCCTTCCTACTTAAAGCGCAAGCAACTACATCAGCTTTTCCAAGGTGATACAAGATTTCACAACAATGTAATCCTTTATCAACTCCAACCATCTCCTTTGTCTTATATTCAACTCCTTCTATATGAAGATATATTTTAGACTCTTGTGGTTCGTGTATATCTCACACTTTTCTCTATAATGATAATGTCTCCATATCATGAGTAGGGTAATGTGATAGCCCCCAAATTCGGGTCCTCTGACCCCGGTTCGGTCATCACGATAAACTACAAACATCCACCTCTACACAACATACGATAACTAAAGTGGGGAATATAATAAACGTACATCGTTCATTCAAAAGGTGTTACTAGTCCCAAGATACGATAACCTTAATATCATCTTACAATCATACCCTAAAATAAATATTAGGGTTCATATTACATAATTGTAATTTAAACTAGGTATAAGGAAAAGTTTGCCTCTTGCCACTATTCTACATCTTCCCTTTACCCTTGTCCTTCCCTGAGGTCTCGGGCTTAGCTGCAATATAATTCATGATATAGCAAGGATGAGCAACAAGTTTGCCAAGCAAGTTTAAATACAACAATAAGGATATATCATGATGAATAGAAAAATAACTGACAATGGATTCAACAATATGAATATCTGAGGGATTCAAAAAATATGAACATCATAAGCAAAGATAATAATTGCTTTTATAATAACTACTAGTTGAATAGACTTTGAACTATAACACTCCAATGGAATCAATAGCTAATTGACCCTTTAGTTACTGGCTACAGAATAAGTACTTGAGGGGATCAGCCTCACGTACACTATGTATATGCATAACATTTAAATCTATTTAATGTATCTTTATTAGATATCAGCATTCCCCTATCATAGAAAGGGGTGTTCTTTCAGTCTAAGAATCCTTACCCTCAATAGGTTTGGATAGCTTATATAAAGCTTTATACGTTTGTCTGACCGAACAAAGGTTCAGACCCTATCTCACCTAGTTCAAGAATTATTGAACTTTAAATGATGTACAAGTGCAAGACTGTACGAACTCAAGTGCACAAAGTGTGAAAATCAATATCATCGATGCGGAATAATTGTAAAGTAATTAAACCACTTAATAGCATGCTTGGAAATAAGATTCAAGCTTAAATGAATAACTTTCAATTCAACAATATCATGCTCAATGCAATATGAAGAGGATAGGAAAACTTTCACAAACTCAAAGTTGTGTAAGTTAGGAAACTTGCAACACAATAAATTCGGATACTTGCTCAATATAATTTAGGGTAAGTTTAGGTAAACTTGCTTACCAAAAGTAGGGTTCAAAGAAGACTTGCATTCAACATACGAATCTTATGAAATTCAGGAACTTACACAAAATCCAAAGTTTGTCTAAGTTTTAGGAAACTTGCCTGTTTGCTCAGCTACAAGATAATACTAGCTTTAACTAACTTGCGTTGAAACGACCTAACATTATCCAGTCGATCATTTCAATTAGTATGTGTAAACTAATACGAGTCTAAACTTACAATAATAAAGTCTTCACGTAGCATGCTTCGCAACACATTACATGGCACATTGGTCACATATTTGAAAATAAAGAGATCATGTAAGCATGCCTTAAATTTCAGAATCAAAAACGGTATCTGTTTGTGATTGCGATTAATGTGCAAACAAGCGTCTGGTCTAAGCTTAGGACTGGCAGCAATGCCTGTCCCCCCGGCCAAACCAGTTTTGAGCTTTGCATCCTGCTTTCAGTCTAACTCTTAATCATACCAATAACTTATACTTTAACATACATACATGCTAAAGTTTCACATATATAACACATGGCCATACTTGAGTTTACTTCTATAAGTTTTAACTAACAACTAGCATAACAAGATTATGTAGTTATCATGGTTCATAACTTGACTATATATCCATATAGAGATTTTAAAATCTGTTATTACACATGCTCATGATGTTCATCTTGTTTATTACAACTAACATTGTTTAACACTTCAAATCATGCTCTAAACTCATGTTTGGTCTAGTTATCATCATGCTTAATACATATGAATCATGTTTAGGAGTATTATAGCTATAACATGACATCTTTCTACTTTAGTGTCTAAGTACTCATATAATATGAAACTTATGTTTTGAAAACATGTTCAAGGTTATCTTTGAAATTAGATTAGCATGAATGGTGCAATCCAACACACATAAGACAAATCCAAAACCTTTATCATAAGTAAATAAGTTATGATAATCTCTTTTCAAAATCAGAACTATAACATGTAGCATTCATGTCCATTAGCTTATTATATTAAGCCTTTCTTTTCAAACTAAGTTCTAGCACAAAGCTTATCAAGTTGGTCATGGATACAACTTCTATGAATCACATATCATGCTCATTTAGGTTCCACATCAGTCATGTAGGTGGTCTCATAAGTTCAGGACTCGTGAACACAAGTTTTCCACAAAGTTAGTTTTGAAAACTTAAAGTTTTACTACAACTTTCTTACTAATCCAAGTTGATTACTTCATACCTCATACGAAAGCTTTACATGTCATGTTATACCCCTCTATAGGTATGTATCTAGGTCATAACATTAAGTTAATAACATATAACACAAACAGAAACCAAAAATCTAACACGAGGTACTGCAAGTGCAATTTCTGCTTACACCCTAGTATAAATAGGGCATGAATCATGCCATGCCGAGATGAAATTGATTTTGGTTTACTAAGAACAAGGCCTTACACCCTAAGTACAAATAGGCCATAAATGTGCCATGCCTTTTGAAGCGAAGCAGACTCTGTTTTGCAGAGTCTTAACCACTTTGGTTTCACTTGCTCCAAACATGTTCCAATCCATCATTTGAGAGTTTAAACATGTAAACATACTTCAAAAACATATCATGACATGTTAATTCACTTTGATTAACAAAGAATTTCAAATAATTTCAAGTAATTGACAAAACCCATTTCAAGAACACAAGTTAATATTTTATACCTCTTGGCTTGAATTGACCTCCTTATACACTAAGAATGCTCCCAAACTTTCTCAGAAACTTAGAACTCTCAATATCAAACTTAAACAAACAACAAACTAAATTTGGAGCTAGTATTTATAGAGGGAACTTGGACTAGATAATCACATTGAACTAAGGTTGAAGCTCATGGTGCAAAGGAAGAACACATTGGTTGCTAAGAAGTGGTTCAACAACTCCCCAGAGGCCATTAGCCTTGAAATCATTGCCTAAGTGCTAGCCATTTGCAAGTTACGTAAACTAGCTCAAGACACTGTTCATGTACTAATGAGACACTCATTTTGGGACAAGGAAGAAAACTCAACATACTTGATCAACTAAGGCTTGGTTTGGACACTATAAATCCCATAATATAATATAAATATATAAATGCTACTACATAAAGAAATTTGGGGATTTATCTATGTACCCACATGAATGTAATAATTCTTACTATATAGTCTATATATATGGTATATAGACTTATTAATGTGTCACCTTGTACTATATTAAATATACAATTAACTACCACATAATAAAGGTTTACTATATTGCACCAATTAATCAAGTAACATATAATCATTTTACAAATTATTAATCTATTACACATTAATTATTATTTATCCAATAATAATTATTAATTAACACATTATCAATTAATTACTCAAAATTGCAATTAATCAATATGTTCGACTCTTGCTACTATATTCAAATAGATTGAATATTTAATCATTAATAATCCTATCAATTCCTTGATATCAAACTCTTAGGGTTAGTCCACTAATTTAAATAAACTATTAGTGACTCCCTTTAATCATTTCATACATTCACATAACCACATAAGGTTTAAATAGGCTCACAAAACTAACTCATTAAAATTAAATCACATATTTAATTAATAAGGAGTTTAAAATTTATAGATGTTACATCCCTCCCCCCTTATAAAAATTCCATCCTCGGAATTATAAAAATTAGGTTACTCAAATAAAAACGGATAATTCGCTCTCATTTTCTCTTCTAGCTCCCACATAGCTTCTTCTATGGCGTGATTCCTCCAAAAAATCTTAACTGAATAAATAATCTTATTCTTTAACTTCTGTTCCTTCCTATCTAGTATTTGGATAGGAACTTCTTCGTATGATAAGTCTTTCTCGACTTGGATTGGCTCATAGGAGATAACATGCTTGTAGTTCGGTTTATACGGCCGCAACACTGACACATGAAACACGTTGTAAATGTGCTCAAGTTCAGGAGGTAAGGCTACTTCGTACGCCACTTCACCGACTTGCCTCAGAATCTCGAATGGTCCTATGAACCTAGGGCTCAACTTGCCCTTCTTCCCAAAATGAATCTTCCCTTTCCAGGGAGAAACTTTCAGAAATACATAGCTTCCTACTTCAAAATCTATCTTATTACGATGTAAATCCGCATACTTCTTCTGGCGATCTTGAGCTTCTACTAATCGTGCTCTTATCACCCTGATGATTTCCACCATCTGTTGTACCAATTCTGGTCCCAACAGTCAACGTTCTCCAACTTTGTCCCAGCATAAGGGCGTTCTACATTTCCTACCATACAGTGCTTTGTACGGCGGCATTCCAATACTGGCATGATAATTATTGTTATATGCGAATTCTACTAATGGAAGGTGATCCTCCCAACTACCCTTGTAGTCCATCACACAATCTCGGAGCATGTCTTCAAGTGTCTGAATCGTCCTCTCACTTTGCCCATTGGTCTGCGGATGATACGCGGTACTCATCCTTAGTTGTGTCCCCATTCTTTCTTGAAGACCCTTCCAGAAGTTTGACGTGAATCGCGGATCTCTATTTGATACAATAGATACCGACACTCCATGCCTCGAGATAATTTCCTTAACATACAAATTAGCAAACTGGTACAAACTATACTTAATCCTAATCGGCAAAAAGTGAGCTGACTTAGTAAGATGATCTACAATTACCCATATGGCATGGTGCCCTTTCTGCGATACCGGAAGTCCCACCACAAAGTCCAATGTGATGTGCACCCATTTCCATTATGAAATCTCTAATGGTTGTAATAACCCACTTGGTCATTGGTGCTCTACCTTGACTCTCTGAAAAGTTAGGCATCTACTCACGCATTCTGCAACCTCTCTCTTCATGTTTGGCCACTAGAAGTGGTGACGCAAATCTTGGTACATCTTCGTGTTTCCTGGGTGTATCGAGTATCTCGTACTGTGCGCTTCTTGCAAAATCTCTTCTCTCAGTTCTGGTACTAGCGGTACCTAAATTCGTCCTTCAAATCTCAGCAATCCAGTGCTATCAATCTTAAATTTCAACTCATCACCTTCAGTCAATCGCTTCTTGATATTAATACAATCTTCGTCCATTTCTTGTGCTTCTTTAACCTTATCCAATAGAGTCGGTCTCGCTGTCACTGTAAACAATTGTTCGTTCGCCTCCATCGGATATCTAATCTCCAAGTCTAGTCATTCAAAATCTTTCACCAATTCTTCTTGAATAGTTAACTTCAATAACTTTTCTCTTTTTTACGCTTAAGGCATCTGCCACTACATTTGCTTTGCCTGGATGGTACAAAATCTCACAATCATAATCTTTGATCAATTCTAACCATCTACCCGCCTCATGTTTAACTCTTTTCTGCGTGAAGATATACTTGAGACTCTTGTGGTGCAGATATATCTCACATTTCTCGCCATACAAATAATGCCTCCAAATCTTCAAGGCAAAACTACATCATTGCTAACTCCAGATCATGAATCGGATATCCCTTCTCATAATCTTTTAGCTGTCGTGAAGCATACGCAATGACCCTGCCGTGTTGCATCAGTACACAACCAAGTCCCTTGTGTGACGCATCACTATACACTATAAACCCTCCCGTGTTGTCCGGTAAAGCCAACACAGGTGCTTGACTAAGCCTCTTCTTCAATTCTAGGAAACTCTCTTCACACTTCTCCGTCCAAACGAGCTTAACTATTCATATATGATGATTATGGTTTTTTAGACTGGTAAAGGTTAAAGTAGAAGTACTTGACAACCTAGAGCATAGTTCGTGGTCTTGTGACCCTCGGTGTATTCTTTTGATGTCGATATCTATTGTTAACTTAAACGTTCATTATTTCTTCGAACTCATAGCTTTTAAATTAAAGTTTATTGTTCCGGTAAGAGTACTTTACTATTGAAAGCTCAGTTAATTGTCATTCATAGAATGTTATTGTATACTATCCTTCTAGTGGAAAATTGTTTGCTCACTCTTACTCAAAAAAATGCAGATGAAGTTAAGAAGTTTGAAGAGCTTTCTACGAGTAAGGGCAAGGGCAAAGTGTTTGATTAGAAAATATTTAAATTACCATTCATTTATGAAGCTTATGTAATAGATTTGATTTTGATTATGTTTTAATATTCCGCTGATGATTGTAGTAATAAAGGATAGATGACCTGGGATTTATTTGAGATTATGTAACCCTTTAATGGGAGATTTATTGTTTAAACTTTTGAGTTTAATTTTATTCATTGTTTATGGATAGTTTGTTATGATTTAATTGGATAGTGAACTCCAAATCTGTGGGATTGAAGTGCCCAGATTTTTGGGTGTCACAGTAATGGCCACATGCAATATCTAAAGCACGAGCTGGACTATAGTGAGGTCATTCAATCATTGTGTGTACCTGGAACAAAATAGAAATTAGTAGATCAGCAAGAAGCAGTTCTTTTTCCTACATCCGCACTGAGTAGTTACGGGAAAGCATGACATGCCTTTATTTGTGCCAAGTTGATGTTGTGTAGGCATATGAGCGATATCATAAATCAACAGGCAGCTGCTTTTCTGCATTGCAAAAGGAAAAGCTATAGATGTGTTTAAGACCCCAAATTTTGTGAATAAAGATTTATTTTCTCAAAATATTTTTTTTAACTATTATGGTGTGGATTTAATATAATGTTATAGTTGTGGGTAGTATTTATAAATTTTGCAAAGTACGCAAGTTGTCATAAAATATTCGATTGGTCGGGGAATATTCGTTTTAATAGGGAATATTCGTACGACGGCACAATCATTGGTGGACCCCACAACGGAATTATTGTCGAAATGAGAAAACGACAGAAATATCTTTTTATAAAAATAACAACGGAAGTTTTACCGTTAACGGTTAAAATTCCCGGTGGTAAAAATACAGTAATACGCGTGGTTGCATAGTAGCATACAGTATTGATTATTGATGCTTACGTGAGAAGGCACTTAGTTTTGTTCAATTATTGCTACAGTAATTGTTGCATAGTATCTCACGTTATTTGATTCAATTATTGTCGATATTTTATATATTATTAAATCAATAATTGAGACGATACAATTATTCATATTATTGTTTACAATATTAACGATGTCTAGAAAGTTCTGTCGAGGAGAGATTGGTCACCTAATTGTGCGCCAATAGGGAGAAATCCTTATTGGAAAGCCCCCTCTTTCCTGGGAATGATCTGGTTGTTAAATATTGGGAAAAATAATAATGATGATAAATGTTGTTAAAAATATTGAGGGGATTTTTATGATGTATTTGATGTAAATTTTTCTTAATTTATGGACCCTCATTTACCCATTTTTCAAAATAATCGGTAGAAAATTATTTAATATAATAAAGGTGGGGCCCACATGTAGGGCCCACATGTAGAAGAAAAATGGAAATGGGGGGGACTTTACGTGTCGAGGGAAGTATATATATATATATATATATATATATATATATATATATGTGTGTGTGTGTGTGTGTGTGTGTGTGTGTGTGTGTGTGTGTGTGTGTGTGTGTGTGTTTGTTAAAATTAAGGGGGGGTATATATATACATATAAAACAACATTTAAACTATATATATATATATATATATATATAAGTTTTGTTTTATTTGATTATAAATAGAATATATTATATTTATATTTAAAGTTTTTATTTTATTAGAATATTTTATTGCACAGTAATGAATAGTAAAATTAAAATTTTAAAAGTTTCAGACGAATTCGTTCACCCGTGAATTCGTTGAATATTTACTGTGCAGTCCGTGATTTTCTAAATTCAAATAGTATCCTTTTCATTCTCCTATAAATAGGATGCTTAGTTAGAATTGAAAATCACACTAGAATCAGAGAATTCTTCTTCTATAATATTGAGCGTATTTCTTTCGAGTTTTAAAAAGCTTTGAGTGTAGAAAACAGTGAAAGTTTTCTTCAAGAATATCCCCCGCTATACCAGTTGGAATACTCTTTTTTTTAAGGTAGGGGGTAATATTTATTTCATATTCAGGAGAGATATTATTTTTTTGTATTCGTATGAATATTATTTTCGTTCAATATTCATAAAGAATATTAATGTCGTTCAATATTCGTAATGAATATTATTTTCGTTTAATATTCGTAGGGAATATTATTTTTCGTTTAATATTCGTAAGGAATATTATTTTCGTTCAATATTCGTAAGAGATGTTGTTTTTTTTCAATATTCGCTTGAAATACTATTTTCTTTCATACTCTGTAGTATGTAAGTAATATTATTTCGTTTCAGATTTCGAATTCTATACTCGTTTTGTTAAAGTTTTGGCTTCTATACTCAATGAAATTAGTAGAATATTCTTGATATTTGCGCTTCATCTACTATCTTTTCATAGAAATATTATTCTGAGTATTTGTGATAAGTTTTAATATTTTCATGTCAGAGTACTATTCACGGGGTACTATTCCCGAATTACTATTCATGGGGTACTATTCACTCAGGTATTATTCACCCAGGACACTATTCATGACAAAAATTGATTTCTTTTCGGTCCAAATCATTTTTAATATAATATTATTCTTGAATTTTACTCCACGAAGCAGTATCATGTTGACAATTTAGATATTCTTGAATTCTAGATAAATTAAATTATAAAGTCTTTAAAATTTATCTTTGATCTCATCTGATTGAATTATTATATCATTGTCATCATCTTCATGCTTATATTGTTATGAAAGTCATCTTTGGCCCGTAGTGCGTGGATGGACTTGGTATGATTATGACCAGGGATTATTCGGTATAATCATGACCGTAATGTTACAAATGATGTGGTAAAAGTCCTCATAGGCCCGTAGTGCATTGATGGACAGTTTGTGGTATGATCATGACCATGGGTTCTCTTCGGCCAATGGTGCAAAGATGAATTATTTTATGGCGTGATTATGACCATTGATGATTAAACAAATATCCTTGCCCCGTAGTGCATGGATAATTTGTGGTCGTGATACTAATGAATATCCTTGGCCATAGTGCAGGGATGATTCGATGATGTGGATTATTTATTAAGCTGAGTCTCAATGATAAAATTGATGATAAATTCTTTTAAAGCATAGAAGATAGTAGATATCATGCTCTACTTGACTCTTCTAATGGATTTCTTGTTCCGCTGCAGTTAAACTTGATGTCTATTGTATTTTATCAGTTTAACACTGTTGAAGGCTAACGATAATTTATTTTGCATTATCTTAGTCATAATATTTCTTACTGGGCTAGTTGAGCTCACCCTTTTACTTTCATTGTTCTCTTCAGGAAATGAGAACGTAGCAGGGACTAGTCTGGGAATGGAGTGACAGTCCAGATGATAGCATTAGTAGTCCTCACTATTCTGTAAAATAGTGTGACAATAAATGTAATGAGGACTCCATTGAGTGTGGATATTGTCTAGATGACAATATTCTTATTAAAACTCTCAGTTTATGTTTTGTCGTATTTTGCACGATAGTTGTATTATTAAGTTGTATTTGAATTTTTGTACCATGTATTTGGCGACTCAAGATGGGTGATGTATACCTATTTTGGGGGCGTCACAGGTTAGTATATCAAAGCTTAGGATATGATCCTGGTGAGATGTGACAAGAACTAGGAGGGAGAGAGAAATTCCATCCCTAGTATGACCTACCTAAGTTTATTTGGTATTTAATTGGTCGGTCAGAGTATAAGGATAATATGTGATATGTTAATTAACCCTTGTTTTGTTGCAGTATTTGAAAATGGCATCTGAAAATGTTGAGATAAAGAATGAAGCACATGAGACCGTTGAGTCATCAACGATCAATACCCAGGATAACGAGCAATAACACGATAATAATCATACCGGTGGCAACGGCCATCGGAACAATGATAACCATCGTGAGGAAAAATATCATGCCAAAAATGGTAACCACTTCGGTGGTAATCATGGCCAAGATAATAGAAGTGAAAATTTCAAGAAGAGAAGGTCACCTAGCCCGATTTTGTCATGCACCAAAGTCAAGTCTAGCTGGGACGGTGGTACCAAAGGCGGATACGGACAAAACAAAGTCAGTGGTTTCAGGAAGAGCATTTTTCGTGACTTCTCAAAAAGCGAGTAACCCAAACGAAGTTAGCACGTGTTAGTTAATTATAAATTCTTGCGAAGTCTATACCTTATTAGGTACTTTATTATAAATTCTTGCGAAGTCTATACCTTATTAGGAAGAGCTCACCCTTTGCTTTCATTGTTCTCTTCAGGAAATGAGAATATAGCTGGGACTAGTTGGGGAACGGAGTGACGGTCCAGATGTTTGCATTAGTAGTCCTCACTATTGTAAGATCCCAACTTATTATAAATGAAATTGAATTTCCTCTATTTATTATTTTGAAATAGTAAGAGTTGATTTGATTAATGTGGTTAGTTATGGGTAAAATGCGCAAATTTCTTAAATAAGTAAATGGTTATGAAATATTCATTGTTGTCAAGAAATATTCGTTTGGTCATGGAATATTCTTACTGTCAAGGAATATTCGTACGACGGCGCAACCTTGTGTGGGCCCCATAATGGAAACCGATTGGATGAAGAAAACGACAAGTATAAGTTTTTTTTTTAAAAATAACGGCATAGTTGTTACCGTTAACACTGTTGGAATAATAGGTAGTTAAAACACAATAATACTCAGTGTTTTATAGTAGCACACTGTATTGCACCAATTATTGATTCTTACGTAAGAAGGCACTACTCAATAATTGTTACAGTAATTACTGTTCAATATTTTATTGATTCAATAATTGCTACGTTGATATTTTATATTATTGTTGTTTCAATAATTGTCAACTTTGCGATATTTCCATTATCAGATCAATAATTCATATTATTTGAATAATATTATTAGATATCATTATTGGCAATGTCTAAGGGAGATCTGTCTAAGGAGAGGTTTGCTCACCTAATTGCGCGCCAGTAAGGAGAAATCTTTATCGGAAAGCCCCCTCTTTCTTGGGAACGACCTGGTTGTTATTATTGTGATTCTGTAATATTATTTGTGAATAATTAATTATTGATTTATATGATAAGAAAATATTTATTTATGTGGATATAAATAGAGGAATATTTAGAAAAGTGACAATTGTTGAAAACTGATATTTTATCTTTTCTGATATAATAATTCATTTAAATATATTATTATATTTTAATAATATAACAATGGTGATATTTTACAATGAATGTGTGATATATGAATAAATGAGGAGGAAGAATATTTTGTTACAATAAATGTTAAAAACATGTTAAACATATTGGTGGACCCATTTTGTGACTGAAATTGAATTATAGCCCGTAAAATCGTTCGTATGTGGATTTCGGTCAAGTTCTGCTTGGAATTTAGAAAAACTTAAACTTACAAAGTTGTAGAGAATTGAATTTCCTATGGAATGGACATAACATTCAAATTTTTTCTGATAAAATGGCTATTTATTATGAATTATTGAAGTTTTGAAATAATTGATTTTTGAAGTTTTAAATATTTTTTTAAAGAAAAATGTTTTTCCATTTTGGAGGGCCCCACTTGCATGTGTTAATTGCTGAAATCAGATGGTAAGGTGTAGAAAAAAATTAAATAAAAATATTAATATTTTATTAAATTTTCTAACTTTTTGTTCTAAGCAATTTCCTATAAATAGGTGCTTGGGTTAATTGAAAATCAAACCAGAATCAAGTTTTCTCTCTCTATATTATCGAGCGTATTCTTGTGAGTATTTTGATACTTTGAGGGTTGCTATACAAGTTTTCTTCAACACGATTTCTGGTATTCCAGTCAGAAGTATCGTCCTTTTGAGGTAAGGGATGTTATTTTTTTTTATGATATTATTTCTTTCAATATCATTATGTCGGAATCTTGGTTAGATTTTTCTGGTGAAATTCTTGTCTTTTTGTGTCGGGGTTACTATTCATGTATATGATATTATTCACGTATACGGCACTATTCACGAATACAATACTATTCACAGAAAAATTAAATTTTCGTTCTTTGTCGTAGATGTCTATTTTGTTACTATCTTTGATTGTATCCATATTTTGATCATTATTCTTGAATTTTACTCCACCGTAGTATATTATGGGGTATATTTGAACATGGATAAACGGAAGTACGAATCCCAAATATTTGTTCTTTTTGTCTCACTAGATTCGTTTTCTTTAAAATATTTTTCATCATCATCAGCCCTAAATGATGATATAACTGAATATATTTGGCTTGTAGTGCAAAGATGAATGATTTCATGATGAATATCTTTGGCCCGTAGTGCAGAGATGAATAGGTATTGAGATGAACATGACCAACTGATGAATATCTTTGGCCTGTAGTGCAAAGATGAATATTTGATGTATATTGATTGATTTTACAAGGATAAAATAATGATGATGGACTTTTAAATAATAGAAGATAGTAAATTTCATTCTCTACTTAACTCTTCTAATGAATTGTTATTTTCGATGAGAATATTGATCTGAAACTTGTTGTCTATTATATTCTATCAGATT
The DNA here is from genome assembly GCA_020205605.1 of Panax ginseng. NCBI lineage: Eukaryota > Viridiplantae > Streptophyta > Magnoliopsida > Apiales > Araliaceae > Panax > Panax ginseng. The sequence goes on from CM035137.1 coordinate 47,368,782, forward strand.
TTTCCCTGTTGAGGACTAACAATAATTTGTTCTATATTATCTTAGTCATAATGTTCTTTACTGGGCTAGTTGAGCTCACCCTTTTCCTTTTTGTTCCATTTTTTTTCTCAGGAGGCGAGAATGTAGCGAGTACTAGTCGAGGTATGGAATGATGGTTCTAAAAAGTTGTTTAGTAGTCCTCACTATTTTTGTAAAATAATGTATCAATAATTATAATGAGGACTTATTTGAGTGTGGATATTATCTAAAAGACAATATTTGTATTTAAACTCATAGTTTATGTGTTGTCGTATTTTGTACGACAATTATATTAATAAAGTTGTAGTTGTTTCTGTACCATATATTTGGCAACTCAGAGTGGGTGATGTATACCTATTTTGGGGGCGTCACAATTGGTATCAGAGCTTAGGGATATGGTCTCTGGCGGAGATCGGGGAATAGAACTAGAAGGGGACACTACTACAAAACAGTAAATAGACAATGCGAAAAAAACATTGTGGTTTCAGTCAAAAAAACATTGTGGTTAAGGGTGTCATCTATTTGACACCCTTACACAACGTTTTTAAAACATTGTAGTTAAGAACAATACACAACGTTTTTTAGGAAAAAAACGTTGTAGATTTGTTTTTCAAAAATTAGCAGATGTTTAAAAACGTTGCAGAAGGTATGATTCCACAACGTTTTTTGGATAAAATTGTTGTTGTTTACTATATCAGACAACGTTTAGGCATATTTACACAAAGTTTTTAAAATGTTATAGATTAAAAAAAAGAAAAAAAAAGGTTGTGGTTCACCTACATTACCAATGCACCTGCAATATGCTAATGCCATGATATATAGCAAAAAGGAAAACAAGGAGTACTACAACTTCCAACACTTGAATAGAACAACAGTGCTCAAAATCCAATAAAAAGATAATATTTTGTCCAATCCTAGACTTCCAAACCATAATATCAAATTTTAAAAAAAACATCCAACAGCAAGTAAATGACAATGCTATGTTTTACTTGAGCAATAAAATTGCATAACCACTCCAACAAGAATTACACAAACAAGTTGGGCCTAGACGCCTTGTATGTTGTCTTCAGCTTTCTAGTTGGTGGCCTAACCTTCTTAAACACCAATGGGAACTTGATTTTGGAGTTGTGGAACTGCTTGGTGCTCTCTCCCTCTTGCAGAGCTTGGCAGGGATGGTCGCTGTCTTAATGATCTGCTCAACATCTGGATGTAGTGATGGCAGACTCTGTGGCGAGAAGCCATCTCAGTGTACATCTGCTCAACAACACCATTCAAAGTGGTGTCACGGTACTCCTTGTACATGTTGTGATTGTGATGCCCCCAAAATTGGTATACATCACCCATCTTGAGTCGCCAAATATATGGTACATAAATTAAATACAACTTAATTATACAACTGTCATGTAAAATATGACAAAACATAAACTGAGAGTTTAAACAAGAATATTTCCTTCTAGACAATATCCACTCTCAATGGAGTCCTCATAGACAGTATACAAACTCAAATTCAGTCATCATTACATTTATTATCACACTATTTAACAGAATAGTGAAAACTACTAATGCTATCATCTGGACTGTCAATCCGTTCCCCGACTCGTCCCAGCTATATTCACATTTCCTGAAGAGAACAGTTAAGGAAAGGGTGAGCTCAACTAGCCCAGTAAGAAATATTATGACTAAGATAATGCAGAATAAATTATCATTAGTTTTCAACAATGTTAAACTGATAAAATACAATAGACATCAAGTTTAAGCTGCAATAAACAAGCAATCATTAAAAGAGTCAAGTAGAGAATAAAATCTACTATCTTTTATGATTTAAAAAGGTTTTTCATCAGTTTTATCGCTGAGACTCAGCTTAATAAATAATCCACATCATCCCTCCACTACGGCCAAGGATATTCATTAGTATAACGACCAAAAATTATCCATGCACTATGGGCCAACGATATTCGTGTATTCATCAATGGTCACGATCATGCCATAAAATAATTCATCTTTGCACCCTTGGCCAAAGAGAATCCATAGCCATAATCATACCAAAAACTGTCCATCAATGCACTACGGGCCAATGAAAACTTTTTCCACATCATTTGTAACATTACGGTCATTATTATACCGAATAATCCCTGGTCATAATCATACCAAGTCCATCTATGCACTCTGAAAAGCAGATGACTTTCAATATAATATAAACATGAGGATGATGACAATGATATAAGAATTCAATAAAACAAGTTCAAGAATTAATTTATCCAGGAACTAATAACGTCCAAATTGTCAACATGATACTTCTTTGTAGAGTAAAATTCAAGAATACTCAGAAGAATATTTCCATGAAAAGATACTAGATGAAGTGCAAATATCAAGGATATTCCACTAATTTCATGGAGTATAGAAGTCAAAACTTTAACCAACTGAGTATAATAAAGAATGGAATAACAAAAGAAATCACCAGGCATGCGATAGCCGCACAGACAGGTTATTCCAACAGAATAATAAATAACGGAACCAGGTCATGCGTAAACGCACATACAGGATATTCCAACAGAATAATAACTAACAGAACCAGGTCAGGCAAAATTCGCATTGACAGGATGTTCTAATAGAATAATAAATAACGAAACCAGGTCATGCATAAACACACAGACAGGATATTCCAACAAAATAATAAAGAATAGAATAACAAAAGAATTTCACCGTGTATGCGGTACTTCGCATAGACAGGTTATTCCAACATAATAATAAAGAATGGAATAACAGAAGAATTTCACCATGTATGCGGTTGCCGACATGACAAGTTTATTCAACATAATAATAAAGAATAGAATAACAGAAGAATTTCACCATGTATGCGGTATATCGCATAGACAGGTTATTCCAACATAATAATAAAGAATGGAATAACAGAAGAATTTCACCATTTATACGGTACTTCTCATAGACATGTTATTCCAACATAATAATAAAGAATGAAATAACAGAAGAATTTCACCATGTATGCGGTATTTCGCATAGACATGTTATTCCAACATAATAATAAAGAATGGAATAACAGAAGAATTTCACCAAGTATAGGGTAGTCCGCGTATACAAGTTATTCCAACAGAATAATAAATAATGGAATAACAGAAGTTCTCTTCATGAATACGAAAGAAATAATACCCCTTACCTTAGAAGAAACTGGATATAGAAGTGATGAAGTAGCGAACACTTTTTTCTTCTTTCTCTCTATAGTTTCTCTCTCTGAGACTTTCAAAGTGAATTAAGTAAGAAATAATGAAGGAATGAGCTTCTATTTATGAAGAATGGATGAATAAGAACTAATTCTTGAACGGTCCAGTTGATTTACTTTTAAATGGACGGTCCAGTTGGTTTACTATAAAATATTCTAATAAAATAAAATCTTTTAAATAAAATATAATATATTCTATTTATAATCTAATAAAACGAATAACTTTATAAAAGTATTACATTTTATATAAAAAGATTTTACTATACAAACACTATCTGAACTACTATGCATAATAAAATATAATATATTCTAATTATTGTCTAATAAAATGATAACTTTATAAAAGTATTACATTTTTATATAAAAAATTTTACTATGCAAAACACTATGCGTAATAGAATATAATATATTCTATTTATAGTCTAATAAAATGAATAACTTTATAAAAGTATTTTGTTTTATATAAAAAGTTTTTCTGTTTTATTACATTAATAATACAAAAAAACAAAACTTCATCGTCATTATTATAATTCACACTATTAATCGACCAGGTCATTCCCAGGAAAGAGGGGGCTTTCCAATAAGGATTTCTCCCTATTGGCGCACAATTAGGTGACCAAACCTCTCCTTGGCGGAACTTATAAACATCGTTAATATTGCAAATAATAATATTAATAACTCTATCATCTCAATTATTGATTTAATAATATATAAAATATCGACAATAATTAAATCAAATAACGTGAGATACTATGCAATAATTACTGAAGCAAAAATTGAACATAACTGAGTGACTTCTCACGTAAGCATCAATAATCAATACCGTGTGCTACTACGCAACCACGCATATTACTGTACTTTTACTACCGAGTAGTTCAACAGTATTAACTGTAAAACTTCTGTCGTTATTTTAATAAAAATATTTTTGTCATTTTCTCAATCCGACAATAATTCTGTTGTGGGGTCCACCAATGATTGTGTCGTCATACGAATATTCTCTATTAAAATGAATATTTCCCGACCAATCGAATATTATATAACAACTTGCATACTTTGCAAAATTTATAAATACTACCCACAACTATAACATTATCTCAAATTCATTCCATAATATTCAAAAATGATAATTATAGAAAATTCATCTTTATTCATAAAAGTTGGGGTCTTACGGTGATATCCAGTCCTACTATGGTATCGCAGCCAAATGTCGTAATTCTTGATTGTGGTAGGGTTCTTCTCAAAAATCTACAACTAAAGCAAAAAATTGTCCTTGTTAGAAAAGCATACAACTAGAAAATCAAAATTTTAATGAATTCTTTTGACAAGTCATATAGAAATAAATAGCGACTTCAATAACAATAACTGTATAAGCAACTAAACAAGCACGAGGATAAAAGGATAGTTCACAATCCAATTTGACACTTCGTAATTTTATTAAACTAAATGCCCTACATAAGAACACTAAAGAAAAGGCTTGATTGGCATGAAAATTAGCACAAACCTAGGGAACAGGTACATGTTATTTGCTTGATTGGCATGGCCTACTTTCCCATTGCCTGCCCATTAATACATAGTTGGGTAAGTTACACATGATTAGATTAAACAAAAAAGTCCTGCAGTTGTTCCCATCGTGAAGAAATGAATGATACAACTGCTCTACTTATAATATCAAATACTTCCAAACTAATGTAGCATGAATAGCATCAACAACAGTGCATTCAGCTGTTTCAGAAGAGTGAAAATGGACAAGCACACTCGCCAAATTATACAAGTTCACTAATGAAAAAAACAACTATGTTCCAACATTGGTTCTGCATATGGCAACAACTCTCAAACAAACTAGAAGTATATTATATACATGAGAAGGCATAGGCAAACAATGAGCTGGCGAGTCTGCATAAAGGTACACAAATCAAATTGATGGAGCTTATATGACATAATATGGAATAACAAATATTTCATTTGTGTTCATAGAAAACTCGTAATTTGGTTAGAGCTCTCTTACCGAAATGTATCAAGAATTGAAGGACCAGCCAGTACATCTCCACTAGTAGATACCATCATAGGATCACAACAATTTTTAACCAAAAAAGCAGTAACAATCCAAACCTTGAATTGGGAATTAAAATAAAATTGAAGAATAAAAAGCTGAGTCAGTCCATCACGGTCATAAATCTAAAATTGGGCATCGATTTTGCTCTGTGCCGAGCCAAACCAGTACTGCTCATATTCCTCCAACCCCTGTTATTCTTATTCACCTTCTCGGTTTTATCGACAGATGGTGTGCATAGCTCGATGGCATTGGCCACTATGCTTTCAGGATTACATGAAATGTAACTTTTTCTGAAGTGCAGCTCTGTTGAACATGTCTTTCTTGGCCTCCATTTCTGCTACACTCGGATGCTCCTTCACTGTTTTTAGCTCAACACCTGAGCTCTCCTCTGGGTCTGTTGCATCAAAGGTTGTAACCTCTTCGTCATTTGTGTCAGAGCTATTAGGAATTTCATCTTATTTCTGAGGCAGATTCAAGTACTCTTTCAATAGAGACCCCATCACATCCTCCTCCTGTTACTCAAAGATGGAAAATTCAAACAAACATACCAAAAAAATTATTTCAAAGATTTAACAAAGTATATCCTAATATCACTAATAAATTTTAAAATCATATTTGTCTAGTAAAGATTGGTCTTGGTGACATCAATGTCACAACTCACTTCAGGATATTTAACAATCAAACTAAGTAGGAAAATCTTGAATCTCACCATTGAACAGACAAATCTACAGTTTTTTATTGCTTAAGGTTTGTTGAGGTCTGCATGAGATGTATATCTTAGTTGGCAACTGAAAATTTTATTAGGGAATGTGGATATAACTGACTATTGAAAGTCTTCATTTTTTTAAACAGACGCACACACACATAATGGGGGAGAGAACTAGTGAGGTTAATAATAAAAGACAGTAATTTTTTAAGATGAAAACAATAAATAATTTTTTTTGAGAAGAATATTAATAAAATTGCCACTAAGTGGTTCCTCCAAGAATATTAATGGAAATAAAAATCTTACCAAAGGAGGAAAAAATGGAATGAATGATGGGAAATTAGGAAGTTCAATTTCTGGTTCTTCGTTTAAGATTCCAAGCTCCACATTTTTAATTCTCTGTTGTATCCTCAGTCGGCGAACCTATAAAAGTCAAGAGACCAAATATGATGTTTTGAAGTAGAAACTTAGTCCAGGCTAGTAAGCATTTCATTCAATTATAAGAGTAAATGGAATCCAAGTTTGAAGTGATAAACTTATCAAAGAAGAAATTAATTGTAACATATCTTAGAAAACATGATAACTAACAATTCATGAAATTTGGCTTAATAAAGTGCGCAAGTGCAACTATAAATGTAGTGAAACTAGAAAGCAACTAAATCGCTATACTATTTATCAAGTAGCAACAGAATTAACAAGATAAACTTTATAACCAAAACAAAGTTAAATGAATCAAACAAATTTGCAAGCTAATTACTTTTAAAAAAAAGGAGCACTAGAACAAAAAAAATTACTCTGTGTATGTGTTTAAATTCTCCCCTCCATTACACTTCTCTAACATTTCTATCAATGTGGTAAAATATTTACTAAATCATCCAATTATTAAAAAAATTCAAAACATGTTATCACATAATCGATATGAATATGAGTATCAATTACTTATGCAATAGTTAGAATTTTCAAGTTTATTTGTATAATTGAAATTTCACAATATCTTTTCAGCCATCCAAAGTTTGTTAAAAGAATATGGAATTTAATCAAATAAAACCAAATTGTGGGATTAAAGTTGATTTTACTTATACTCGTGTAGTTCAATGTCATATGTCAAGTAAAACAGAAACAAATAAACAGTCCTATTTTCACTTAAGTTCAATCCTATTATATTCTTAAAATCAGAAGCGTATAATAGGATTACCAAGTAAAACAGAGAGTATATATTTTAAATGCACAAACAAATAATTGGTAATGGAAACCATTTAATTAAACCAGAGTATAGGGAAATTGAGAAAAGAAAGGAAATTACTGAAAAATAGTTCTAGGTAGAGACTATTTTACCCGACGACGTTTTTATCAACTGCATCAGAATCAACATTTTTCTACAACATATAGTCAAGCTATAAAAATTAGAAATATAAAATACCTGAGCAGCCTTATAGGAATTCATAGTATCCTCAGCAGCCTCCTTCTGCTCATCTCCAACTTTAAACTCCACCATATACCTATGATAATCCCCCTTCATCTTCAAATAAAACACCTTCGACTCGCTCGTGGAAGTCGACGACACCAGATTCGACTCCAATACCATCTACAAACCGCGGGAGAGAAACAAAGAAAAGCAGCTCATCACTTTCCCCTCGACAGTCGAGAGGTAAGAGGCTGGGGAGTTTGGAATCGAGATTTCAGATCTGGCCTCTCAGTGACTGGGAGCGGGCTAAGGCGAAATGGGAGAAAACATACTAATAGAGTAGTGTTATAAAATTATTTCAAGTTTTCACTTCCGGTTAGAGCTCCGTATTTTTTTTGATAGACAACGTATTTTGAAAAAAAATGTTATCTAGTTAAAACCAAAAAAATGACCTTTTAAATAGATTACGTTTTTGCATATATCTACAACATTTTTTTTAAAAGCTTTGTGAAAAAAAATACCACAACGTTTTTATAAAAAATGTTGTGGTTTAAGTGTTGTCTATTTAGTACTTTGTACTTGTGGGAGAGACGAGTAAATCTTTCGCTAGTATGTCCTACCTAAGCTTATTTGTTAGTTGGTCAGAGTATAGGGTTATTATGTTGCATGTCAATTTCTTTAATTAACCCTTATTTTGTGGCAGTATTTAAGAATGGCAGCTAAAAATATTAATGATGGAGTGAATGAGACTGTGCAAACACCTTTAATCACCAACTAGGAAGACGTGCAACAGGATGACAATGTTCCTCCTGTAAACAACACAACTGAGTAGACGATGAACGATGAGATGTTAGGAAGCTTTTTGTGATTCATGCAAAACCAGACGAGGGAGACTTCTGTTCAAAATGCAGGTAAAAATAATGGCAATGCACAGCTGGTCACTGCTAAGCAATTCAAGAAGTTGGGACCACCAAAATTCTTGGGAAAGCCGGATCCGATCAAAGCAAAAACATGGGTTAAGCAAATTACCAAGATATTTGATGTCTTGCGATGCACGGAGGAACAGAAGGTTCCATTCGCCACTTTTATGTTCCGTAGTGAGGCAGATTACTGGTGGGAATCTGTGAAGCGTACCCATCCAGCCGCACTCAACATGTCTTTGGAAACATATAAGAAACTGTTCAATGACAAGTACTTTCCTGAAAGTATTCGTCATATGAAGGAGGTAGAGTTTATTAGACTAGAACAGAACAACATGACGGTGTCCCAGTACGAGGTGAAGTTCGCGGAATTATCCAAGTTTGCACCTCATTTGGTGGAGAATGAGAAACGTATGACGCAGATGTTTCTGAGAGGTTTGAAACCCGACTTACGTCAATATCTCATTTCTCGTAAATTTTCTCTATATTCAGATGTTGTCAACATGGCTCAATTATTAGAGCGAGATAATGAGTACATTCAACCGAGGGATTACAACCAGGGTTATACCGGTTATAGCAGTCATCGGAGTAATGATAACCAGCGGGGGGGGGGGGGGGGAATTCAGACAAAATTGGTAACCACTCTGGTTGTAATCGTGGCCATGATAATAGGAGAGGCGAGTTAAGTGGAAATTTCAAAAAGAGGAGTTTCAACAATGACAATGTGAAGACGTCAGCACCAGCATCAACTGTTTCTAAGGGAGGAGAACGACCACCGGTCGTATGCTATAAATATGGAAAAGAGGGACACATCAGCCCAAACTGTACACAATATTTAAAGGTATGTTATAATTATAGAAAGGAAGGACATATCGCTCGAGATTATACTATAGCAAAACCAAGTCCAGCGGGGATGGTGACTCAAACGGCTGTCCCAGAAAAGTCAAAGTCAGCGTCCTGGAAGAGCGTTTATCGTGACTGGCCAAAATACGAGGAACCCGAACGAGGTGATCAAGGGTAAGCTAATTATAAACTCTTGCGAAGTTTATACCTTACTAGATACCGGTTCTACCCATTCATTTATCTCTCCTGCTTGTGCTCAACGTTTAAACTTGATTCCGAAGAAATTAGACTTTGACTTATCTATGGAGACTCCGTTAGGAGAAACTTTCATTACATCCACTGTTTATAAATCTTGTTTGATCCAAGTTGGCACCATCACATTACCTGTTGATCTTATCTCTTTAAAGATATTTGCATTTAACGTGATTTTAGGGATTGATTAGTTAACTACTCATCATGCCAAAATTGATTATTTTTGTAAGGTTGTTAGTTTTCATATTCCTAACCAACCTGTTATGCGAATTCAAGCAACTAAACTACTAAAATCAATCACTGTCATATCAAGCCATAAAGCCATTCATTTATTGAAAAACGGATGTCAAGCTTTCTTAGCCCATGTTATGGATTTGAATAAAGACACATCAGATTTGAATAATATTTCTGTTATTAGTGAATTTCCTTGTGTATTTCTTGAAGAACTTACCGGTCTACCCCCATAATGTGAAGTTGAATTCTTTATTGACCTTGAACCTGGTACAAAGCCCATTTTTAAAACCCCATATCAAATGGCTCCTATTGAACTTCAGGAGTTAAAGGTCCAACTACAGGAGTTGTTGGACATCGGTTTCATTCATCCTAGTACATCTCCTTGGGGTTCTCCTTTTTTATTTGTAAAGAAGAAAGACGGGAGTATGCGACTTTGTATTGACTACCGGGAATTGAACCATGTCACCATCAAGAATAGGTATCCGCTACCTCGCATTGATGACCTGTTTGGCCAGTTGCAAGGAGCAAAATTCTTTTTAAAGATCGATATTCGTTATGGATATCATCAATTGAAGATTAGAACTGAGGATATTCCAAAGACTGCCTTTAGAACTCGGTACGGGCATTATGAATTCTTAGTCATGTCTTTTGGATTGACTAATGCTCCTGCGGCTTTCATGGATATGATGAACCGAGTATTCAAGGAATATTTGGATCAGTTCGTTGTTATCTTTATTGATGACATCCTCATATATTCCAAAAGTCGTGAAGATCATAAGTACCATTTGAAGCTGGTACTTCAAAGGCTTCATAAAAATAAGCTATATGCCAAGTTGAAGAAATGTGAGTTCTGGCTTGAGGAAATATAATTCCTTGGGCACGTGGTGTCAAAACATGGAGTATCTGTTGACCCGGCAAAGATTGAAGCAATATAAAGTTTGGAGCAACCTAAGACAGTAACCGAAGTCCGTAGCTTTTTGGGCTTAACTAGTTATTATCGGAGATTCGTGGAAGGATTTTCTTGAATCGCTACTCCGTTAACTCAACTGACTCGGAAAGATACAAAATTCTTATGGAGCGAGGAATGCGAGAAGAGTTTTCAAGAGCTTAAGAGGAGACTTATTTCGGCACCTGTTCTGACAATACCATCTGGTTCGGATGGATTTTTTATCTATAACGATGCTTCAGGCAAAGGGTTAGGATGTGTTCTCATGCAACATGGCTAGGTCATAGCATATGCCTCGTGACAACTCAAAGAATATGAGAGGAATTACCCTACTCATGATCTAGAGTTGGCAGCAGTCGTTTTCGCATTAAAAATTTGGAGATACTATCTATATGGGGAGAAAGTGGAGATATATTCAAACCATAAAAGCCTCAAATATTTCTTCACCCAAAAGGAACTCAACATGCGGCAACGACGTTGGCTTGAGCTGTTGAAAGATTATGACCACACCATTCAATACCATCCTGGAAAAGCGAACGTGGTAGCTGACGCATTAAGTAGAAGATCATATGCGGGAATGAGTGCGATGTTGTTAACACAAAGGCCCATTTTGTGTGATTTACAAAAGATGAAGATAAAATTCAAGACTCCGGGGACCCATGCAATGATGTCAATTATACGCAGAGAAATAACTTTAATCGATAAAGTTAAAGTTGTTCAAGCCACATACCTGAAGCTGATGTGTATGGAGAAGAAAGTACAAGAAGGTGTTATCCTAAAAGCAAGAATCGATGAAGAAGGAATATTTTGAGTCAACTCCAGACTTTGTGTTCCTAACGACTCTGATTTGAAGTACAAGATCATGATGGAGGCACACAATACGCCATTTGAAATCCATCCTGGAAGTACCAAAATGTATCATGATCTTCGTCATACATTTTGGTGGAACAATATGAAGAGAGAGATCGCAAAGTTTATCTCGAGGTGTTTAACTTGTCAACGTGTAAAGGCGGAGTATCAAGTACCAAAGGGTCCATTGCAATCACTTGAGATTTTGAAATGGAAGTGGGAACACATTACCATGGATTTTGTTACGGGTCTTCGCACAGTTTTTCAAGGTATAGATTCGATTTGGGTTATTGTTGATAGATTAACTAAGTCTGCTCATTTCTTGCCAATACGGGAGACTTATTCCCTTGAATGTCTTGCTCGTATATACGTGAATGAGATTGTGAGGTTGCATGGCATGCCAGTATCCATAGTTTCAGATCATGACCCAAGATTCACTTCACAATTTTGGGTTAGCTTGCAGAAAGCTATGGGCATAGATTTATGATTCAGTTCGGCATACCATCCTCAAACGGACGGATAATCAGAGAGGACTATTCAAACTCTTGAAGATCTATTAAGACTCTGTGTCCTAGACTTCAAAGGGAGTTGGGATAAGTATTTACCATTGGTGGAATTCTCCTACAACAACAGTTATCAGGCAAGTATAGGTGTGGTTCCATTCGAAGCATTGTATGGACGAAAGTGTCGCTCTCTAGTATGTTGGGATGAGGTGGGTGAAGCAACATTGTTGGGACCAGAGTTGGTACGTATTACTACAGAAAAGATCCAAATGATTCGACAACGTATACAAACGACACAAGATCGACAAAAGAGTTATGTGGATCTTCATCGAAAGGACGTAGAATTTAGTATTGGGGATCATATATTGTTGCGTGTTGCTCCACAGAAGGGAGTTACAAGATTTGGGAAAAGAGGAAAGCTCAATCCACGATTTATTGGTCCATTCTAGATTCTTGACCGAGTAGGAAATGTGGCCTATAGACTCGCATTACCTCCAAGTATGTCTCGTGTTCATAATGTTTTTCACATATCTGTGCTTCGTAAATATGTGAAAGACCCGAACCATATTATTGAGTTAGAACCAGACGAAATAGCCGAAGATTTAACGTACGACGAGATACCTGTCAAGATCTTGGATAGGAAGGAGCATATCCTACGCACAAAGGTCATACCACAAGTCAAAGTTTTGTGGAGGAACCATGCTATTGAGGAAATGACCTAGGAGTTGGAAACAAAAATGAAAGCGAGGTATCCTCACCTTTTCGAAACACTAGGTACGTACGTCAATTTCGAGGACGAAATTTCATGAGGGGAGGTTGTAAGACCCCAACTTATTATAAATGAAATTGAATTTCCTCTATTTATTATTTTGAAATAGTAAGGATTGATTTGATTAATGTGGTTAGTTATGGATAAAATGCGCAAATATCTTAAATAAGCAAGTGGTTATAAAATATTCATTGTTGTCGAGGAATATTCGTTTGGTCGTGGAATATTCTTACTATAGTGGAATATTAAATGCATTTACGGTCGTTTGACTAAATGTGGGCCCATAAAGAAAAAGCGATTGGATGAAGAAAAAACGACAAGTATAAGTTTTTTTATAAATAACGGCGAAGTTATTACCGTTAACAATTGTTGGAATAACAGGGGTTAAAACATAATGTACTGGCGGTGTTGCAAGAAGAGCACTACGGTATTGCACCAATTATTGATTCTTACGTAAGAAGACACTACTCAATAATTGTTACAGTAATTACTGTTCAATATTTTATTGATTCAATAATTGCTACGTTGATATTTTATATTATTGTTGTTTCAATAATTGTCACAGCACATTATTTCCATTATCAGATCAATAATTCATATTATTTGAATAATATTATTAGATAGCATTATTGGAAATGTCTAAGGAAGTTCTGTCTAAGGAGAGGTTTGGTCACCTAATTGCGCACCAGTAAGGAGAAATCCTTATCGGAAAGCTCCCTCTTTCCTGGGAACGACCTAGTTGTCATTATTGTGATTCTGTAATATTATTTATGAATAATTAATTATTGATTTATATGATAAGGAAAATATTTATTTATGTGGATATAAATAGAGGAATTTTTAGAAAAGTGACAATTGTTGAAAATTGATATTTTATCTTTTTTGATAAAATAATTCATTTAAATATATTATTATATTTTAATAATATAATAATGGTGATATTTTACAATGAATGTGTGATATATGAATACATGAGGAGGAAGAGTATTTTGTTACAATAAATGTTAAAAACATGTTAAACATGTTGGTGGGCCCCATTTTGTGATTGAAATTGGATTATAGCCCATAAAATCGTCCGTATGTGGATTTCGGTCAAGTTCTGCTTGGAATTTGGAAAAACTTAAACTTACAAAGTTGTAGAGAATTGAATTTCCTATGGAATGGACATAACATTCAAATTTTTTCTGATAAAATGGCTATTTATTATGAATTATTGAAGTTTCGAAATAATTGATTTTTGAAGTTTTAAATATTTTTTTAAAGAAAAATGTTTTTCCATTTTGGAGGGCCCCACTTACATGTGTTAATTGCTGAAATCAGATGGTAAGGTGTGCGTAGAAAAATTAAATAAAAATATTAATATTTTATTAAATTTTCTGCTTTGGTGTTCTAAGCAATTTCCTATAAATAGGTGTTTAGGTTAGAATTGAAAATCACACGAGCAAGTTTTCTCTCTATATTATCGAGCGTATTCTTGTGAGTATTTTGATACTTTGAGGCTTTCTATACAAGTTTCCTTCAGCACGATATCTGGTATTCCAGTCAGAAGTACTGTCCTTTTGAGGTAAGAGATGTTATTTTTTTTTATGATATTATTTCTTTCAATATCATTATGCCGGAATATTGGTAAGATTTTTCTGGTGAAATTCTTGTCTTTTTGTGTCAGGGTTACTATTCACGTATACGACACTATTCACGTATACGAAACTATTCACGAATACGATACTATTTACAGAAAAATTAAATTTTTGTTCTTTATCCCAGATGTCTATTTTTGTTACTATCTTTGATTGTATCCATGTTTTGATCATTATTCTTGAACTTTACTCCACCATAGTATATTATGGCGTATTTTTGAACATGGATAAACTGAAGTACGAATCCCTAATATTTGTTCTTTTGTCTCACTAGATTCATTTTCTTTAAAATATTTTTCATCATCCTCAGTCCTAAATGATGATATAACTGAATATCTTTGGCCTGTAGTGGAAAGATGAATGATTTCCTGATGAATATCTTTGGCCCGTAGTGCAAAGTTGAACAGGTGTTGAAATGAACATTACCAACTAATGAATATCTTTTGCCTGTAGTGCAAAGATGAATATTTGATGTATATTGGTTGATTTTACAGGGATAAAGTATTGATGATGGACTTTTAAATCATAGAAGATAGTAGATTTCATTCTCTACTTAACTCTTCTAATGAATTGTTATTTCTGCTGCGAATATTGATCTGAAACTTGTTGTCTATTATATTCTATCAGATTTTTCCATGTTGAGGACTAACGATAATTTGTTCTATATTATCTTAGTCATAATGTTCTTTACTGGGCTAGTTGAGCTCACCCTTTTCCTTTTTGTTCCATTTTTCTTCTCAGGAGGCGGGAATGTAACAAGTACTAATCGGGGTATGGAATGATGGTTCTAAAAAGTTGTTTAGTAGTCCTCACTATTTTTGTAAAATAATGTATCAATAATTATAATGAGGACTTATTTGAGTGTGGATATTGTCTAGAAAATAATATTTGTATTTAAACTCACAGTTTAGGTGTTGTCGTATTTTGCACGACAATTGTATTAATAAAGTTGTAGTTGTTTCTGTACAATGTATTTGGCGACTCAGAATGGGTGATGTATACCTATTTTGGGGGCGTCACGACTATTCTGTGAAATTGTGTGATAATAAATATATATTGGGGACTTATTTTGAGTTTGAATACTGTCTCGAAGACAATATTTGTATTAAAACTCACAGCTCATGTTGTATATTTAAGTTTGTATTTGTATTCTGTATCATGTATTTAGTGACTCAGAATGGGTGATGTATACCTATTTTGGGGGTGTCACAGTTGGTATCAAAGCTTAGGGTTATGATCCCTGCCTGAGATGTGAGACTAGAACTAGGGGGGAGAGACGGGGAAATCCTTGGCTAGTATGACCTACCTATGTTATTTGTTATTTAATTGGTCAGTCAAAATATAGGGATAATATGTTGCATGTCAATTAATCCTTATTTTGTGGCAGTATTTGAAAATGACAACCGAGAATGTTGAGAATAGCAATGGAGCACATGAGACCGTTGAATCACCAACGATCAATAACCAGGATAATGTGCATCAGGAAGGCAACAATCCTCATGCAAACAACAATACTGACCAAATTATGAACGACGGAATGCTTAGGAGCTTTCTGTAATTCGTGCTACATCAGGCAAGAAAGACTCCTGTTCAAAATGCAGGTGGAAACACTGGCAACTCTCGGACGGTCACTGCTAAGCAATTCAAGGAGTTGGGACCACAGGAGTTTTTGGGAAAGCCAGAACCACTTAAGGCAGAGACGTAGATAAAGTAGATCACCAAGATATTTGATGTCTTGAAATGCTCAGAGGAGTAAAAGGTTTCCTTTGCCACCTTTATGTTGCGTGAAGTGGAAGATTACTGGTGGGAATCTGTAAAACGTACCCAGCCTGACGGACTCAAGATGTGTTGGGAGAAGTTCCAAGAATTGTTCAACGACAAGTACTTTCATGAAAGTATTTGTCACATGAAGGAGGTTGAATTCATCAAGCTGGAGCAAAACAATATGACCGTGTCATAGTACGAAGATAAGTTTGTCGAGTTATCCCGGTTTGCATCCCATTTGGTAGATAATGAGGAGAGAATGACGCGAATGTTTCTGCGAGGTTTGAAACCTGAAATACGTCAATACCTCATTTCTCACAAAATTTGCTTGTATTCAGATGTTATGAATAGGGCTCAGTTATTGGAACGAGATAACGAGATAACCCAACCAAGAGAGAACAGCCGAAAAATCGATAATACCAATGGTAGCAGTCATCGAAGCGGTGATAACAAACGTGAAGGGAATCAATATGCCAGAAATGGTAACCACTTCGGTGGTAATCATGGTCAGGATAATAAGAAAGGTGAACTAAGTGAGAACAATTTCAAGAAAAGAAGGTTCAATAATTATGGAAAGACAGTGGAACCCGTTTATAAGGAAGAAGAACGACCACCGGTCGTATGTTTCAAATGCGGATAAGAGGGACACATCCGTCCAAACTGTATGCAGTAACCCAAAGCGTGTTTCAATTGCGGAAGAGAAGGTCACCTAGCTCAATTTTGTCGTGTAGTGAAGTCAAGTCCAGATGGGATAGAGACGCCAAAGGATGTCCTAGACAAGTCAAAGCCGGTAGTTTAAGTGAGAGCGTTTGTCAAGGAACTCGAACAAAGTTATGATCACGGGTAAGTTAATCATAAACTCTTGTGTAGTCTATACCTTATTCGATACTAGTTCTACCCACTCTTTTATTTCTCCTACTTGCGCACAACGTTTAAATCCGGAGAAATTAGACCTTGACTTATCTGTTGAAACTCCATTGGGAGAAACCTTCATTACCTCCACTGTTTATAAATCTTGTTTGATTCAATTCGACACTTTCACATTATCTATCGATCATATCTCTTTGAAAATATTTGCCTTTGATGTGATTTTAGGAATCGACTGGTTAGCTACTCATCATGCTAAAATTGATTATTTTCGTAAAGTTGTTAGTTTTTATATTCCTAACCAACCTGTTATGCGAATTCAAACAACCCAACCACTAAAGTCAATCACTGTTATATCAAGCCATAAGTAAAGAGCCTCGAACCTTTCGCTGGTGACTTCCTTGTGTGGAATGCACCGAAGCCAGACTTTCCGCAGGGAGACGCCGTGAATAACGGTGGCAAGTTGATAGGTATCAACGTGATGTTCTATCCAAATCTTAGATGAGAGTCACAATTTTGAATGATATTTCTATCATTAATAAATTTCCTGATGTATTCCCTGAAGACTTCTTGGCCTACCCTCAGAGCGTGAAATCGAATTTTGTATTGACCCCAGTATAAAACCCATTTATAAAACCCTCAAGTATTTATTCACCCAAAACGAACGTATATTGTGCCAAAGACGTTGGCTCGAGCTGTTGAAGATTACGATAATACCATTCAATACCATCCTAGAAAAATAAATGTGGTAGCTGACGCATTAAGTAGAAGATCGTATGCGTTTACGAGTGCGATGTTGTTAACACAAAAACCCATTTCGTATAACTTACAAATGATGAAGATAGAGTTAAAGACTCTAGGGACCCACGTGAAGATAGCGAATATACGAGTAAAAATGACTTTAATCGATAAAGTTCAAGTCGCTCAAGCTATAGACCCGAAGCTGATGAATACGAAGAAGAAGGTTCAAGGAGGCATTATTCTAGAAGCAAGATTCGATAAAGAGAGGAAATCTCAACCCTCGATTTAATTGGCCCATTTGAAATCCTCGATCGAGTAGGAACTGTGGCCTATAGACTCGTTTTACCGCCAAGTATGTCGCATGTTCATAACATTTTTTTATAATTTTCACGTATCGATGTTACGGAAGACCCGAACCATATTATTGATTTAGAACCAGACAAGATAGCAGAAGATTTAACATATGAGGAGATACCTGTTAAAATCTTAGATAAGAAGGATCATATTCTACGCTCAAAGGTTATACCTCAAGAGTTAGAATCTGATGAGGTATCCTCACATCTTCGACATACCAGGTAAGTATGTAAATTTCGAGGGCAAAATTTCATAAGGAGGGAAGATTGTAAGACCCCAAATTTTGTGAATAAAGATTTATTTTTTCAAAATATTTCTTTTAAGTATTATGGTGTGGATTTGAAATAATGTTATAGTTGTGGGTAGTATTTGTGACATCCCCAAATCTAGGTACTTCATTCCCTCAAGATTTGGTGTTCACTATCCATACATTCATACTATCTACCCAAATAAAATAATATTTAAACCATAAATCCTCCCTTTAAATAGGGTTACATCATTAAATCCAAAAACATCCCAGGTTGTCTAACCTTAAACATCATACACACGCGGAAATAAATTATTACATCACATCATTAAATAAATGTCTATCATTATAATAATAAAATAAAATTACAAGTCTTCATCACTTGTACATTTTTCCCTTTCCTTTGCTAGTTGTAGGTTCGTCGACCTTCTCAACTTTAGCTGCAATGAGTGTATATATATACAAGAGTGAGCAAAACAATTGCTCACTAGATATAGCAATGAATCAACATGATAATAACAACTATCAATTAATAGGCTCATAAAAATTGAATAGTACCCTATCAATGATAACCAAAGACTGGAATCAAAATATGGAATATATATTTGAGGGTCATAAGACCACGAACTATGTCCACAGTTGTAAGTAATCTTTCAACTTCAACTTTAATAGTCATAAGACTATAAGGACTCCTCGTACTTAGGGGGATCAGCCCTTCGTACAATGTATTGTGCACAAACATTTCAACGCTAAGCGTAAATTATCCCCTGATAGGGTTGTTCATCTCAGTATTTAGAGTACAAGTCTGCACCAAAGTAAGTTTAGTTTGGATACACTTCAAGGGTAATTTAGAATTCAACGGTCATCAACTAAGGATTAGTTGGATACAATATTGATAACGTCATGCTATAGAATAATCATAACTGAATCGACATTATAAATTAGGATCATGCTTTAGGAATAAACTAATAGCATAAACATTGAATAATCATAACGTGCCTTGCTTGAACAATATTAAGCCAATGTTATTTAGAACTGAGTACTAAGCATGCATAATAAATAGTAATTTAAACGATAAAACTTGTTCAACATTAGTATATCATAATATGTAAACTTGCATGTTAGATAACAAGTTAAAGACAAGAATAACTTGTTCAATATCAAAATAGGATTTAGAAATCATAAGCAACTAGATACAAGAACTTGCTCAATTGTAAAAGTAGAATTAGAGAGCTTGCTCAATGAAAAAAAAAAGTTTAGAAACTTGCTCAATGTAAACGTAGAGTTCGAAAACTTGCCTCGTGCGTAGGTTAAATAATCATTACTCACGTTCACCACAAGTCCTACACATACCATATGTATTGACAATACACATTAGTTACACTAACATTAGGTTTATGAGTTGCTTTCTCACTTTTAGTATAGCTACTAACTAAGTTTAAGTTTAAACAACATCACATCTTTTCATGAACATTACTTTTTAGCTTTATTACAACTACTTAAGTGATCTTGTCATTGCATCACACACACATTAACAACTTGATACAACATCCTATTACATGTTCAACATGTTATCATTAGGTTATACTAATACACAAAGAATTGCACTTGCATTCGCGCATCCTGACGCCCTCCGATTGCCTCCAAATACACAACAGTCCTAAAGATGGCCATTTTGACCCTTCATAACGATTTCAAATTGAAACACTTAAAGCATACAAGTTATAGGTCTATTCGTCCTCGTTTCGAATCATCTTAAATCGCATCAATCAGAGTTTGTATGAAAACGTTATGATCATTTTAGTAAAACATGTTCTATCAGATTTTTTTTCAAAATTTGGCTTAGCAGACTACCCCCCCCCCCACTGGGGCGGAGGTTTTTACACTGGGGGGGCCCACCAAGGTGGGGGTCCCTTCAGCGTTTTGCGATTTTATGCTCTGCAACTCTACGGAAAGCCAAATTAGGCCTCCAAACTCCTTTCTAACAACCATACCAACCTATCTAAGGTGTCATAGGTTTACAAAAACATAATCTAATGTTTTCTAATGCGTTTCTAGCCATCTAAACCACATAAAAATCCCAATTACAACCATTAATTTTCACTATTTTTGCTAAAACTTCACTTTTTGAAAGTTTCAGTGAAAATCATCACTGTGATTTTGTTTTTCAACCAAAACAGTTAATTCAACATACTATGCTTATGTTTATTCATCCCTTTTCGAATTCAATAGTCAATTTATATATTATACAACTAATTAAACCTTAATTTTACTTTAAACTAAGCCATATTCATATATGTTCATACCAATTCACTGTAATATGGTTTTCTTCACAAATTACATACATAACATAAATTCATTGACTATACTCATATATAAACTTATGAAAATAGTTTCACAACAACTAATTTATCATATAAAACTATATATAACAAATAATTCAACCTCTTCAAAGATTTTACAAAGAATTTTGGAAGAGAAAAACTAAAACTTTAAATAAACTTAAAAAAATAAGATGATACATTGTTTTCTAAAAGATGATAACTTTTCTTTGATTCTCAAGCTTCTTTTCTCCAACTTCTCTCTCAAAATCTCTAACCTTTCTTCTTCTCTTCTTTTCTTCTTCTGAGTTCTTTCTTCCTAACTCTAACTTACGTACTAACAAAATATAACGTATAAGATATAATATATGTATTAAGTATATAATATAATTATAACTTTAACTGACATCAGTTTTTTTTAAACTCAAAAGCCATAAGGCTTGTTTGGCTAACTAACTAAAAATTAACCCATTAAATCATACACCTTGTTTGGTAAAACAGATTTAAATTAAAGACTTAACATTCATTAAGTCTTGTTTGGCAAAAACTGAATTAACCTCCCTTAACTTATTTTAATAACTCACTTATAATATAGTTTATGGTCACACTTTAATTAATTAAATTTTTATATTCAACTTAATTAATTCTAATATAAATCAATACGACATAATTATAATTGTCATTATAATTATATTTTATTTAATCAACTAAATATTAAAATATTATCTCATGATGATCAATTTTCTTAACTTCGTTAATTATTTATTCAACAAATAAATAATCAAATCAAATCAAAATTAAACAAATATTTATTCTACAATAACCACATTAATTAAATATTTATATAATTCCATAAATATTTAAAATTAAAATTTAAATTTTTAGATTGTTATAGTATTTATAAATTTTGCAAAGTATGCAAGTTGTCATAAAATATTCAATTGGTCGGGGAATATTCGTTTTAACAGGGAATATTAAATGCGGCGACACAATCATTGGTGGACCCCATAACGAAATTATTGTCGGAATGAGAAAATGACAGAAATATCTTTTTATAAAAATAAAGGCGGAAGTTTTACCATTAACGGTTGAAATACCCGGTGATAAAAATACAGTAATATGCGTGGTTGCATAGTAGCACACGGTATGGATTATTGATGGTTACGCGATAAGTCACTCAGTTTTGTTCAATTATTGCTACAGTAATTGCTGCATAGTATCTCACGTTATTTGATTCAATTATTCTCGATATTTTATATATTATTAAATCAATAATTGAGACGATACAATTATTCATATTATTATTTATAATATTAACGATGTCTAGAAAGTTTTGTCGAGGAGAGATTTGGTCACCTAATTGTGCGCTAATAGGGAGAAATCCTTATTGAAAAGCCCCATCTTTCCTAGAAATGATCTGGTTGTTAAATATTGTGAATAATAATAATGATGATAAATGTTGTTAAAAATATTGAGGGGATTTTGATGAAGTATTTGATGTAAATTTTGCTTAATTTATGGACCCTCATTTACCCATTTTTCAAAATAATCGATAAAAAATTATTTAATATAATAAAGGTGTGGCCACATGTGGAGAGGGAAGTATATATATATATTATAAGTTTTGTTTTATTTGATTATAAATGGAATATATTATATTTTATTTAAAGTTGTTGTTTTATTAGAATATTTTATTGCATAGTAATGAATAGTAAAATTAAAATTTTAAAAGTTTCAGACGAATTCGTTCGTCCGTGAATTCGTCGAATATTTACTATGTAGTCCGTGATTTTCTAAATTCAAATAGTATCCTTTCCATTCTCCTATAAATAGGATGCTTAGTTAGAGTTGAAAATCACATCAGAATTAGAGAATTCTTCTTCGATAATATTGACCGTATTTCTTTCGAGTTTTAGAAAGCTTTGAATGTAGAAAACAGTGAAAGTTTTCTTCAAGAATATCCCCCGTTATACCAGTTGGAATACTCTTCTTTTTAAGGTAAGGGGTATTATTTATTTTATATTCAAAAGAGATATTATTTTTTTTGTATTCGTATGAATATTATTTTCGTTCAATATTCATAAAGAATATTAATGTCGTTCAATATTCGTAATGAATATTATTTTCGTTTAATATTCATAAGGAATATTATTTTCGCTTAATATTCGTAAGGAATATTATTTTCGTTCAATATTCGTAAGGGATGTTATTTTTGTTCAATATTCACTTGAAATAATATTTTCTTCCATACTCTGTAATCTATAAGTAATATTATTTTGTTTCAGATTTCGAATTCTATACACATTTTGTTAAAGTTTTGGCTTCTATACTCCATGAAATTAGTAGAATATCCTTGATATTTGAGCTTCATCCAGTATCTTTTCATGAAAATATTATTCTGAGCATTTGTGATAAGTTTTAACATTTTCATGTAAGAGTACTATTCATGGGGTACTATTCCTGAATTACTATTCACAGGGTACTATTCACCTAGGGCACTATTCATGACAAAAATTGATTTCTTTTCGGTCCAAATCATTTTTGATCTAATATTATTCTTGAATTTAACTCCACAAAGCAGTATCATGTTGACAATTTAGATATTCTTAAATTCTGGATAAATTAAATTATAAAGTCTTTAAAATTTATCTTTGATCTCGTTTGATTGAATTATTATATCATTGTCATCATCATCATGCTTATATTGTTATGAAAGTCATCTTTTGCCCGTAGTGCATGGATGGACTTGGTATGATTATGACCAGGGATTATTCGGTATAATCATGACCGTAATGTTACAAATGATGTGGTAAAACTCCTCATTGGCCCGTAGTACATTGATGGACAGTTTTTGGTATGATCATCACCATGGATTCTCTTCGTCTAAGGGTGCAAAGATGAATTGTTTATGGCGTGATTATGACCATTGATGAATACACGAATATCCTTGGCCCGTAGTGCATGGATAATTTGTGGTCGTGATACTAATGAATATCCTTGGCCGTAGTGTAGGGCTGATTCAATGATGTGGATTATTTATTAAGCTGAGTCTCAACTATAAAATTGATGATAACTTCTTTTAAATCATAGAAGATAGTAGATATCATGCTCTACTTGACTCTTCTAAGGGATTGCTTGTTCCATTGCAGTTAAACTTGATGTCTATTGTATTTTATCAGTTTAACACTGTTGAAGGCTAACGATAATTTATTCTGCATTATCTTAGTTATAATATTTCTTACTGGGCTAGTTGAGCTCACCCTTTGCTTTCATTGTTCTCTTCAGGAAATGAGAATATAGCTGAGACTAGTCGGAGAACGGAGTGACGGTCTAGATGTTTGCATTAGTAGTCCTCACTATTATGTGAAATAGTGTGATAATAAATGTATTGGAGACTTATTTTGAGTTTGAATACTGTCTAGAAGACAATATTTGTATTAAAACTCACAGCTCATGTTGTATATTTAAGTTTGTATTTGTATTCTGTACCATGTATTTCGCGGCTAGGAATGGGTGATGTATACCTATTTTGGGAGAGTCATAATGTGGGTCAGGTTATACATGATTCAATCGATAGAGCAATTTAAGGAGGGACTTCAGGTGGACTGCCTCATCCATCTTTGATTACTGGACTATGTTAACAAGCTTGAGTAAAGTGGGATGCCGAGGAAGCTAGACAACCTCCTTTAGTCCCAATTGACCACTCGGTTATAAAAAATTATAAGGTATGGGTTGGGGGTAAACCACACTCAAGAGGGTTAGGTTTCATTATTGTGCCTCCAGAGCCTGCTGACGAGCCTAATGAATAGTCAAATGACATTCCTACTGCAACTTGGAGTTACGTGCCACCACTAATTTTTTTTTGAGGATATTTGTCGATACTTGAGACATTAAACTAGATGTATTGACATGGTGGCTACACAAATTTAGCGAGGTTTTTTCAATTGGATGGATAGGAAGCGAGAATAGATCGCTCAAAGAACAATCGAGATATATCTGAACTATAATGCATCATTCATAGAGATGTTCAACTGCATGAATCCAGCATGCGCTCCTTACCAATTCGCACCACCTCCACCCTTGTCTATGTACCCCCAGATTGGCTTACCCCCTAAGGATGAGGTTGATGAAGAAGAAACAGAGGATGCTGATGAGGAGTAAGGCTTTGATCTTTTAGTGAAGTCCTCAGTCCTCAGTGCTTAATTTCTTATGTTTTTTATATACAATAAGGGCATTGCATATGTTAAGTTTGGGGGTGCATTCTTCTAGTTGAATTGCATTCATTTAGTATTTGCATTCATTTAGCATAACTCATTCATCATGTAGTTTTACATGTAATTGTCATTCTAATTTCAAAAGAAAAAAAATTCTTGCATTTAGTTAGTTCATATTGCATGAATCCGAGCATGTCAGTTAGTGTGAGTTGGCCAATGATGAGATTGGGATCGCGTATTTATTTAAGTAGTATTACAACAGAGACATAGATGTAGTGTGTGACGCCCCCAAATCCGGGTATCTTCCAACTAGACAGATGGTTCTATACGGTACTACCATTCACACATACATTCAATTGAAAAACCTCTATAGAACGAATATGTGTTCTATATATTCAAAATAATATTAACATTCCCCCAAGTTCTTTATAACCATTATATTTGTTCTTGTCATAATATCAAATATATTACAATCATTCACCCTATACTATTACATAAGTATTCTACTAGTCGTCTTCGCTTTTGCCCTTATCCTCTGCTGAGCCTTCATCTGATTCGATCTTAGTCATGTTCATATGGTTCAAGAAAGAGTGAGCATAACTAGCTCAGCAAGTATGATAATTCTAATAAACAACATGCTTGAAACATAAGAATCATATATCTTCAAAAATTGAACAATAGTTACGAAGTACTATTGATAATTCAAAATAGCACTTCTTTTCATTCAAAACGTTTTACAACAACAATATTCAGTAAAACATCAATTCCGATCCAAGACCTTGAGTATTTCATAAGTTC
The DNA here is from genome assembly GCA_020205605.1 of Panax ginseng. Classification (NCBI taxonomy): domain Eukaryota; kingdom Viridiplantae; phylum Streptophyta; class Magnoliopsida; order Apiales; family Araliaceae; genus Panax; species Panax ginseng. The sequence continues at coordinate 47,394,461 of CM035137.1, forward strand.
TTTGAAAAGGACATCCCGGCACTAAGTCCGTAAGTCCGAAAATTCTGACGAGCACGTCTAGGTGATCAGCATATAGTACTCTATGTTGATCAACACTACATTCATTAAACGTATGTACGTTTAAGTTGTGGCAACCTCACGTGCATGTCGTTTGATGACAAAACATTTTAGCATACTCAGTCTTCATTTGAAAACCACACCAATATAGCTTGGTAAAACATTGACCATACTTTGATAAATTATAAGAGATCCAAAACATTTTAAGTCTAGCCGAAAGAATTGGCTTTGACTTCATCATACAACAATCCATGCGTAAGAATACATGAACCACAAAGCTAGTTCAGATTGAACTGAAACAAAGTTTAGAATACTTGCCTTCAGCGTCTGCTACCGTTATTACACGTACACTTTTTAAGTCTCTAAAATACATGATCACATAACGTACCACATTAGGTAATATATAACTAAGTATGAGTACTACTATATCTTACCCTTCTTCTCAATCTAATCATGACTTAGATTTGTTACTATTGATTCCAACTTTCTGATATAGTTTACATTATCATTGCGTTCATGTCTTAAACCATGTTCATCAATCTTTAGTTCATTACTAATTAACTTTCTTTCTTTCTTTACTTACAACCCTTCTTTACTATGCAAATCCTAGGGCTGGCGTTGCGACGCCACCCTTCCTTCTCTATGCCGCAATGTGGCACCACTTTGCAGTGGCTAAGGGTCGAGTCCGGCGCTAAGGCGTGAGTCTAAGTGCTAAGCTCGTCGCCTTCGCGATGTGAAACTCTGAAAGGTCGTGACATCATGCGTCTGCCGGCATGTGCTGCCTCCACCATTTGGCCTTGGGCTGGCACCGTGGCGCCAACTCTGTGCACCAGATAGTGTTAACAGATTTTTAATTTTGTGAGATTTTCGGTCTCGTAACTCCTTTGTTATATGTCCTAATTGGCTCATTCCAGAGCCTACACTTCAAAAATTACATACTCTATATGTTCATAGAAGAATTTTATCTATTTGACTTCGTTGGCTAAAAATTCACTTATTAGTCCATTTTTAACGAAAACGATAAACGTCCGCGAACGTTTAATGCTCGTTTCTTCGTTATAAGTCAAAATTCGGTCATTTTCGAGTTGTAACTCTATAATGCCAAATATGAATTGACTCCATCGAAAAACAACATTTTAGAGTTCAAACACAAAATACGACTTCCATTCCGAGAATTTCACGAATTCGACGATTATCGTCCAATCGTGTGAATTCCGGGAAAACTTCGATACTAACGATTTGTTCATCAATCCGTATGGATTCAATTCATTCTATAGACATTTCAACTTACATATTACAAGAACTTATTCTCAAGTTATATTTTGACTTATTCCTCATGAGCTTATTACTTGTCCAAGTATAAACTACACTCAACTTTGTTTTACAAGGTTTATGATAGTTAATGTCTTCTAACCATCATTTTTACGTCTTATTATCATACTAACAACATTCACATAAACATGATATAACTTATTTATTTAGCTTAAGCCTATTGATTAACCAATCCTTTTGTGTTCTTAGCATACATGTTCACTAAATTACACATCTTTGATCACCCTACAATAGAATGAATATGTCTTCTATATATTCAAAATAATATTAACTTTCCCCCAGGTTCTTTATAACCATTACATTTATTCTTGTCATAATATCAAATATATTACAATCATTCACCCTATACTATTACATAAGTATTCTATGGGTTCGTCTTTGCCTTGCCCTTAACCTTGCAGGAGCCTTCTGTCCGTTCGATCTTAGATGTGTTCATATAATTCAAGCTAAAGTGAGCATAACTAGCTCAGTAAGTATGACAATTCTAATAAACAACATGCTTGAAACATAGGAATCATATATCTTTAATAATTGAACAATAGTTATGAAGTACTATCGATAATTCAAAATAGCACTTCTTTTCATTCAAAACATTTTACAACAACAATATTCAGTAAAATATCAATTCTGGTCTAAGACCTTGAGCATTTCATAAGTTCTTTGAAAAGGACATCTCGGCACTAAGTCCGTAAGTCCAACATTTCTTACGAGTTTGTCCAGGTGATCAGCCTATAGTACTCTATGTTGATCAACACTACATTCATTAAATGTATGTACGTTTAAGTTGTGGCAACCTCACGTGCCTGTCGTTTGACGACAAAGCATTTTAGCATACTCAGTCTTCATTTGAAAACCACACCAATATAACTTGGTAAAACATTGACCATACTTTGATAAATTATAAGAAATCCAAAACATTTTAAGTCTAGCCAAAAGAATTGGCTTTGACTTCATCATAAAATAATTCATGCGTAAGAATACATGAACCACAAAGCTTATTCAGATTGAACTGAAACAAAGGTTAGAATACTTGCCTTCGATGTCTTCTACTGTTATTACACGTACACTTTAAGTCTTTAAGTCAATACAATACAAGATCACATAACGTACCACATTAGGTAATATATAACCAAGTATTAGTACGACTATATCTTACCCTTCTTCTCAATCTAATCATGACTTAGATTTGTTACTATTGATTACGACTTTCCGATATAGTTTACATTGTCATTAAGTTCATGTTTGATTACTTATCGTAAACCTTTAGGTTACATGATTAAGGTTTAACAATGTCATAAACCATGTTCATTAATATTTATTTCATTACTAATTAACTTACTTTCTTTCTTTACATACAACCCTTCTTTACTATGCAAATCCTAGGGTCGGGCGCTACTACGCCCCCTTCCTTCTCTCTATGTCATTACTACGCGCCTACTTTTTCAATGGCTAAGGTCGAGTCCGTGACTGCCATGTGAGTCTAAGTGCTAAATCTTGAGTGCTTGCAACATGAAACTCTGAAGGTCATGACAACGTGTGCCCGTATTGCCTGCAACGCCGCCATTTTTCCTTGAATATTGGCGCCACACACCAACTCGTCATATGAGATAGTGTTAACACATTTTTAACTTTGTGAGATTTTCGAGCTCGTAACTCCTTCGTTATAAGTTCGAATCGGCTCGTTCTTGAGCTTACAGTTCACAAATTACATACTCAACGTGTTCATGCAAGAATTTTATCTATTTGACTTCGTTAGCTAAAAATTCACTTATTAATCCATTTTTAACGAAAATGATAAACGTCCGCGAACGTTCGATGCTCGTTTCTTTGTTCTAAGTCGGAATTCAGTCATTTTCGAGTTCGTAACTCTATAATGCAAAATATGCCTTGACTCCATCAAAAACCATCATTTTCGAGTTCAAACACAAAATACGACTTCCATTCTGATAATTTCACGAATTCGACGATTATCATTCAATCGTGTGAATTCTGGCAAAACTTTGATACTAACGATTTGTTCATCAATCCATATCGATTCAATTCATTCTATAGACATTTCAACTTACATATTACAACAACTTATTCTAAAGTTATATTTTGACTTATTCCTCATGAGCTTATTACTTGTCGAGGTATAAACTACACTTAACTTTGTTTTATAAGGTTTGTGATAGTTAATGTCTTCTAACCATCATTTTTATGTCTTATTATCATACTAACAACATTCACATAAACATGATATAAGTCTTACATGTTTATCATTGTTTATCATAAGTTCATAATGTATTTAGGTTTATCTTACTTATTCATGATTTATTCGACTTAAATCTATTGATTAACCAATCCTTATGTGTTCTTAGCATACATGTTCATTAAATTACACTTCTCTTATCACCCTACAATAGTAAAGATGGAAGATATAAGATCAAAAAATCATTTACCTTTGATGACTAGCCTTCTCCTTCTTGAAAATCTAACAAGGAAAGTTTAACTTATTCTTGGCTTATTCTCTCTAACACTTAAGTTATATTGTAAGGAAAGTTGTTGGTGTTTTGAACAAGTAGCAAATGACTAGCAAGCTTCTTCTATTTATAGAAAACACAAGGTTAGGGTAAAAGGGTCATTAGGACATCCACCTCCTTCGATTAACCTCTTTACTATTCACTACTTAACTCTTAAGTAAACTTGTCAACCACACAACTTTCTTGCCCACCACACAAAGTTCTTGGTCACCACTTAAAGTTCTTGGTCACCAAGTTTAACCCACATCAACATGGGTTGCTCCATTGATCAAGCTTTACCCAATGGATCATTATCTAGGCTTAAGTTAATTAACTTAGCTTATTAATTTTGGGCTTGCATTAAATCAATTTGGGCTTCATATAAACCAACACTTGGCTTAAACATTAATACATGTTGGGCTTGTCCCTTAATGCTTATTGGACTTGCACTTCATACAAGATTCCACAAGTTTATTTCATTTTGATTTTAAATCCTTAACGTTCTCAAATTAAGTCCGCATGCGAAATATTGCGTTTTCCACACTTAGTTTATTATTACATAATCCATCTCACATTGATATTATAACGTTACGTATTTCTCAAAAGTTTAAAAATAACTCCCGAGCGGAGAACTATAAATAGTGTTTTTCAGAAAATTTCTCGGAAAACTTTTATTTTCGTCTTGGAAATTCAAACACCTTAATTCCTTCACGTAAGTAAAATACTACGACGTTCCGACATTTCTAGGTTATAGAATGACATTCATCTTACTAACACATAATAATAACAAATAATATTATTTTATTCATTATTTTTGTAAAATCCCAAATTTAATGAATAAAGATTTAAATTTCTCAAAATATTTTTTTGAATACTATGGTGTGAATTTGAGATAATATTATAGTTGTGGGTAGTATTTATAAATTTTGAAAAGTATGCAAGTTGTTATACAATATTCGATTGGTTGGGGAATATTCGTTTTAACAGGGAATATTCATACGACGGCACAATCATTGGTGGACCCCACAACGAAATTATTATCAGATTGAGAAAACGACAAAAATATTTTTATGAAAATAACGGCGAATGTTTTATTTTATTATCTTTGTTGAACTACTCGGTAGTAAAGTAATGCGATGTACGTGTGGTTGCATAGTAGCACACACAATATTGATTATTGATGCTTCGTGAGAAGTCACTTTCGGTTTTGTTCAATTATTGCTTCAGTAATTATTGCATAGTATCTCACGTTATTTGATTCAATTATTGTCGATATTTTTTATATTATTAAATCAATAATTGAGATGACAGAGTTATTAATATTATTATTTACAATATTAACGATGTCTAGAAGTTCTGCCAAGGAGAGGTTTGGTCACCTAATTGCGCGCTAATAGGGAGAAATCCTTATTGGAAAGCGTCCTCTTTCTTGGGAACGACCTGGTCGATTAATAGTGTGAATTATAATAATGATGATGAAGTTTTGTTTTATTAGTATTATTAATGTAATAAAACAAAAAAGCTTTTTATATAAAACAGAATACTTTTATAAAGTTATTTGTTTTATTAGACAATAATTAGAATATATTATATTTTATTATGTATAGTGTTTGCATGGTGCCTGCATAGTATTTGCATAGTGTCTGCATAGTGTCTGTATAGTAAAATCTTTTTATATGGCTGACGTTTCCCCTACTGCTGTCAGATCCTTGCTAGGAGTTTTGATTACGGTGCTCAAAGTTAGGACAGTCCATGCTGGTCCTTAGTATAGACGCCACGAGTGAGGCGTTCAGTGAGCCATTGCCCGATGACAGGAGAGTCAAGGATCGCATTCTTTAGCAATTGTTCCTGGTCATCCTCTAGGGTTGTTTCCTGGCGAATAACTCTTCCATGGTGTCATTCACTTTAGTCAGCGCCACACGTGAGGTGGACCGTATTGGAGAATATGATTGGGGCTTCTATACCTTTGTCTATTTCCTCAGGGGGAATGCACATGCGCTCGCAGGGCTTGACAGTGGCTTGGCTAGGATTTTACCCATTCCTGCTGGTGAGTATTTCTCTTTTAATGTCCCTTGTTCGGGTTAAGAGTGTCGAATGACCACAGATGTTTGATATTGTATTGGCAGTTTTGGGCCTATGATAGGCTTCCATATCTGTGTCACGTTCGCCTATTAGGTTTAGACACCTATCCATAGGGACGATGATGGCATCATTCCACATTGGTGGAGGTTCTTGTACCTGAGGGTTTCACCCATTCTCGCCTATAGTTGGAGTTGTTGACAACCGATGTTATTACATGGGCTCCCTACTCTGAGGACCATTTGAAAGTTGGCTTTGAGGGTGGTTTTCCCGACTGGTGTCAAGCATATGATTTCCACCCGTCGGATTCCTCTCTTCACAGATGGAGGATGGGAGCTCTATTTAGGAGAGCGTGCTATCAAGAGCACCATAGAAGAGATTCATATACCGATATGTCCTCTTGCCAGACGTTATTGGCCTGTATCGCAGCCACCGATCAGTGATATCTCGTTGGTGGGAGTTGATGTCTTTGCTTTATCAGAGGGACCGTTCACTCATAAGGCATTCTACCGCTGGTGGTCCCCTCGTACCATCAGAGCTCAGACTCGTGCCATATAGTTCATGGGGGATATGGTTCCTGGCTCTATCATGATGGTGGATTAGATTGCTTGTGTCTGAGAGCCTACTCATCTAACACAGATTGATAGTTTGACCCAGCAGTTGGACTGAGCTAATTTTTTTTCATCCGACATTTGTGCAAATATCCTTCAGAGGCGGATACTTTTGATCCTTTTGGCTCAGTGGCTGGCCCTTCAGGTGGCCCATATTCAGATGGTTTTACCGGTGCAGATCCTCCGTTGTATCAACCTGATATCCCTACTAGTGGAGATACCGTGACTCAGGAGGAGTTACATCAGATGGATAGGTTAGATGATGTAGACATCAACACTATTGACTTTTTCTGATATATTTCTCGCTATATCTTTTGATAGGCCTCTGTTAGATATTGGGCGACTGTGCCCCATTCTCGTTATATCTTTTGATAGGCCTATGTTAGTTGTTGGGCGGTTGTGCCCCATTTCCTTGTATTTTTCAGTTGTATACAGAGATGATGTATTTAGATGATGATGTACTTAAGAATGTATATATATTGTTTTCCATTCCCTATATCATATTGTCATCTATTATTTATCATGCATGTATTATGTTATGCATATGTTTGTCCAGAGATGTTTAGCATTGACCCCTGGATGGTCTTATGACACGGCTATACAGATGTCTTCATCGACAGTTAGTGGTATTGATCATACCCCAACAGTATTGGTGGCCTCCTGTTTGAGATCGTGGTATGATAGTTTGTCATCCCCAGATCGGGTGACCATAGATCAACTGTTGTGACACTCTATGACCCTCTTTATGTTCTTGGTTCCATTGGGTTTTGTAAAGGGCATGCTAGAGCACTGGTATCGGATAGGAAGGTGTTTCGGTTTGAGACCCAAGAGTTGACTCCTACCTTGGAGCAGTATGAGCGTCTGACAGATTTTCCATTGGATAGGCCCTGCGCTCAGATGGCTATCAGCGACATGAGCTGACAGTTTATGACCCTCATAGGTTTGAGGCGTAGAGTTGCCCTAGACGAGATCTCCTTAGGGCATATAGTGTCCATGAATTTTCTGATTGGCAGATTTGGCTCTTTAGACAATTATGTGCAGCACTTCGGGGATTTCACCACGTCAAAGGATGATTGGAGTTTTTCCAGAATAGATGTACTCTTGATGTGTGTAGTGGCTTATCTGTACATGCCACTATACACGGATCATTTAGACATCGGCGTGGTTATGGTAGTGCGGGCCCTCTGGGAGGGACATACCATTTTCCCGATGATTGTGGAAGAGACCTTGAGGTCGACCACGTAGTGCCACACCCATCCTGTAGGGGTATTTTCAGGTACTTCGGTCTTACTGTACGTGTGGTTTATGACACACTTGAGACCAATTGGCACATTTTAACTTCGTGGGTTTTGTTTCTCCCATGAGATAGCCATGTCCTACTCCTTCTAGCCATTGGAGTGTACAGATTTAGCTTCTTGGTCGGTTTTCTTATTAGGGATCGAGGATCCATTTGATATTATGCTGTGTTCAGGGCTTACTTCTCCCTACAGCTTCATCACTCATGCATCTGGCATGGATTATCTTCCTCTGGCTAGTTTGAGGGGCATGACCACATATCACCCACTGGCTGTGATGGCACATTTTGACCAGTTTTAGGATGTTCATCCCTTCGACGGGGCATTGGGTCAGCATTTGTCATCTCGGCTTTTATCAGCAGAGGATTTGTCCAGGGTTTATGCCTGTTGTGCCCAGCATGAGAGGGCTAATTTTACTACTAGCCATCCAGGCCATTCTATAGAGTATTCTGCATGTTTGGAGGTAGGGATTAGATCGGCTAGGGTTGTATCTGCAGAGTTGGGTGTTGACTCTGACAATGGGGTGCCTATGGAGGACCCTGATTCTCCTATTGAGGGTGAGCTATTTGCTGATTTATCAGCAGCTCTGGTTGATTCTCCTAGTATTTCTGCTACTGTGACTCCACATTCTGTAGAGTATTTAGAGAAGAGTCTGCATCTAATGACATTTGAGAGGGATCATGCTAGAGCCTTAATGTTGACAGCTCTTTCTGGTAGAGATGTCGCTCTAGTTGAGAGAGATTATGCTCTATCTCATAGGGATGCCCCTATTGTTGAGCGGGATGAGGCTCGGTCATCCAGGGATGCAGTTGTTATTAAGTGAGATGGTGCTCTAGCTACCCGAGACACAGCCATTACAGATAGTACTGCAATGAGGTCTTATATTACTGACATTATTGCAGAGATGAGCACATTCATAGATGAGTATAGTGTCACCATGAAGATGGCTGCAGATCTCTTGGCTCGTGCTGATACCCTAGGGCAGGAGCTCACAGAGTTACCCCCTTCTTCTGAGAGGGATGTCATGTTAGATTTGATAGCGCGTTTATCCACTAGTTTGTAGATTAGCTTGGATTTTCCTGCATAGACTAGCTTAGCCATTTTTGTCATGTACAGGACACATTGTATATATCAAACAGTATTATATGGCAAGGAAATATATTTTGATTCACTTCCCGTTTAGTAATACCTTGTTACTTGCTTAATAGTTGCATGTGTGAGAGTTTATGCCCTAAAGGCCAATTATTTGATATAATTGCTTAACATTTTGATATTATATTTGATTAAATAAATGAATGATTTTATTATGATTTTATTTACTGTGTTAAACAAATGTTAACATAATAAAATTCCTTAGAATAGTGATACAAATTGTGACGCCCCCAAAATAGGTCCAATCCATCCAACCTATTCTGAGTCGCCAAATACATGGTACAGAAAACAACTACAACTTTATTACTACAATTGTCGTGCAAAATACAACAACACATATACTGTGAGTTTTAATACCAACTGTGACTCATGTCCCAACTATGGGCAGCACCTCACATTGATATATTACATTAAAGTATAGTCAATAACTGTTTTAGAAATTAAAATCCTTGGGAAGTGCTCAAGGAAACCTTCGTACATGGGAGGCCATGCGTCTAGGTTATAATAGATATCATATGCCCACAGAATTATCCTTGGTTGATCCAATAGACCCCAAAGAAAAATGAGAAGATTACTATCATGTTCTTTCCAATGTTGAGTCTTCTCTTGACATATAACTATCTCCGTTGTCTCCAAGTGAAAATTATATTTCAACCAAACTCCAAGATCATATAGGTAGTGCTCGTAGATATACTCAGCAAGAGGATGTGCACAACCCTGTCTTATGATAACGCGAGGTTGTATGTCATTAGACATCTTGTATGATAGTGGCAAATCACCCTTCCAAAATTGGGTTCACCTCACCCTATTTGATTCACCAAATATAACTATTAAATGACGATAAAAATACAACCCACTAAAGTCCTTAATAAAATCATTTCCATACTCTTTAGGGAGAACCTCAACAACTATAGACCACCGCTCTATTCCCTTGTTATCCCCGCTCGACCCAGCTACACTCTTATTACCTGAAAGGAATTGTGAAGCAAAAGGGTGAGCACAAATAGCCCAGTAAAGAATATCATGACTAAAGATAATTAAATTATCAATAGCCTTCATCAATAATAAACCAGAGATTTAGAACATATGGTAGATGATAAAATTTTCAACCATAGTTGCAGCGGAACGAGCAATCCATTAGAAGAGTAATATAGACTATAAAGTCTATTATCTTCTCCATATTAAAAGTCCACCAACAATGTTTTATCCCTGAAACATCAATCAACAGTTCATTTCCACAATCATATGAATAACTCATAATCATAATTGTGATTCTAAATTCCTCTTCGCATCCAAGACGAAGATAATTTTCATCACCGCCTTTACCCGAAACATCAAAGATCATGGTTATACCAAATCACGCCTCCTGCTCATAATTATACTAATAAATTCATCTTTGCACCACGGGCCAAAGATATTCATCAACAGTTCATCTTTGCACTACATGCCAAAGATATTCAACAACAAGTCATCTTTGCACTACATGCCAAAGATATTCAACAATAAGTCATCTTTGCACTACGGGCTAAAGATATTCAACAACAAGTCATCTTTACACTACGGACCAAAGATATTCATCAATAATTGATCTTTGCACTACAGGCCAAAGATATTCATCAATAATTGATCCTTGCACTACAGGCCAAAGATATTCATATCTTAAAGAAATACATAATCATTTCAGAATTTATATAAACCATAATTATAACCATGTATGTTGATCAATTCACCTTTGCACTTAAGCTAAAGATATTCAATTATAAATTCAATGGTCATGATCATACCGGTCAACAATTCAACTTTGCACTACTGGCTAAAGAGAACCTATAATCATGATCATACCAATAATCTAACCATCTTTACACTCAAGTCAAAGAGAAATATCATCATTAGGGTTATAAGAATGTTATATAAAAACAATATAATCAACATATAGATTTAATCTCAAGAGTAAGATTCATAAATCAATGATTTCATAACAACTTAATCAAAATGTTATAAATCACTTAATAATCTCATAATCTAATATTATTAATATTACCACGATATTTTAATCATTTCTTAAACTTATAAACAATTAATTTTGATTGTTTACACTTTACTAATTAATGCATTTAATCATCTTAAAATGCCAACCTCATAAGATCTCATCACCAATAGCCAAACCCCTAATCAAAAATCTGCATATACCTCATATATAATTCTCAAGCCATAAAATCATATTTTCCAATTTTCTTACTTCACATAACATATTTAATTCATTTACTCATAACTAGTCCATTTTCATGAAAAATACCAAATCAGTTCCAAAAATATTTCTTTTCTGGGATTTAGCATAATATAGTCCCATATTGAACATATATTTTTCTCAGAATTTTTAAAATTCATTTACTATTTTTCATATGGCCAAAACTACCGAATATTCATACATTTATCATAAATTGTACTTTTATCCAAAAATTTCGAAATTCACAGGGTATACTGATATTATATAGATGTACTCCCAATACAAATTTCATCAATTTTGGAGTTAATCACAAGAAGTTATAAGCGGTTACTTTTAAAATAGTCTTTTCTCATAAAATCCATAACACCTAATCTATACATCCAAAAATCACCATTTTTGGACACAATCTACAAAACTTATCAAAATATCATTTCAAATTTTTCTAGAATTTTTGAAGGTTCGGAAAAATACAAAACTGAAAAACATAATCACCATAAAAAATCTCTTATTATCCCTTATCTCAAAAGAGCAGTACTTCTGACTGGAATAATGCTGAACGAACTTGCACTGTATAGCAACACTCAAGATATCAAAATACTCACAAGAATACACTTGATAATATAGAGAGAGAAAACTTCAATTTCTGGTGTGATTTTCAATTCTAACCTAAGCTCCCTATTTATAGGAAAATGCTTAGAACACCAAAGTAGAAAATTTAATAAAATATTAATATATTTAACAAATTTTCCTTAACCCACCTTGACCATCTGAATTCAGCCATAACACATGTTTCATGAGACTAAAAAAAACTAAAAAAAACGTTTTTCATCAAAAAGATAAATAAAACTTCCAAAAATCAATTATTTCGGAATTTCTGAACTTCAATAATTCATAATAAATAGTTCTTTTATCAGAAAATTCGAATCTCGCATTTTTTTATAGGAAATTCAATTCTCTACAACTTTATGAAGAAAGCTTTTCTAAATTCCGAACAGATATTGACTGAAATCCATAAACGGACGATTTTACAGGCTATAATCAAATTTCAGTCAAGAAATGGGGTCCACCGACACACAAAACATGTGTTAATCATTTAATGAAACAAAAATACTCTTCCTCCTCATATACTCATATATCCCACATTTACTGTAAAAATATCACCATTATTATATTACAATAATATAATAATATATTTTATCAGAAAAGATAAAATATCAATGTTCAACAATTGTCACATTAAAAATTCTCTCCATCTATAACCACATAAAATGAATATTTTTCTTATCATATAAATCAATAATTAATTATTCACAAATAATATTACAGAATCACAATCATCGACAAACCGCATAGCCTTCCTGTGAAAGAGGGGGGCTTTCCAATAAGGATTTCTCCTCATCAAGCGCCAGCAATTGATTAGATGAAACCTCTCCTCGATGTAACTTTCTAGACATTGCCAATAATGCTATCTAATAATATTATCCAAATAATGTGAATTATTGATCCGATAATGGAAAATACTGTACCGTGACAATTATTGAAACAACAATAATATAAAATATCAACGCAACAATTATTGAATCAATAAAATAAAATACTGAACAGTAATTACTGTAACAAAAATCATCATGCTTCATGAATAGTAACTCATGAATAGTAATTCGTGAATAGTAACTCATGAATAGTAACTCATGAATAGTAATTATAAGAAAAATTGAATACTTTTATTTCATAAAATTCGGGGTCTTACACAAATTATATATAGTTTCAAGTGTGTGAATTGAACATGAGATTATATAATAACAATTAGTATCATAGCTCTTAAATGTCCCTTGTCAAGTATCATTATTGATGGGACAACAATGATGCATTGAGACTAGTATGTGGATTGACTGATGACCAAATCTCATTGGTCATAAATATATGAGATATTGAGTCAATGCATAGGTACATGTTAGAGAACGATGTACTGGACAGACTCACCATGAGAATTCTACGTGGAGCATTATGCAAAGTGTCATTAGTGATTCTCATAGTGACAATGATGTAATGATCCTCCGACCTGAAATCACTATATTACTACACGGAAATTTATGTACTTTGATATCATCAAAGGTCACCTTTAATAGGGTGGACTTTAAAGGTGATTATTGCGTACATCATGAATCGTGTGAGGAATATGAGTGATCTAGATGGAATTTAACCCTCCTATATATTAAGGGTGATATACATAGGCCTCTTGATTGAGTAGGACTATGAAATGCATGGCCATGCTCAGATAGTGATTTGTTTTATATAGTATACTCATTGATCAAGAAAACTCAGATTAAATTATGAAGAGTATGACACATTCCATGACTCGAGTTTAATCTAGGATGTCGAGGTTAAAAGGTTTAAATTACATTGTAACATTGGTCAAGAAAAGGTTGCATCGAATCATCGATCTTATTATTACTTGGATAATAGTGATGCATTACTAGATGCCGCTCACTGTTTATAATTTTATAATATGAATTTAAAATTATTGCTAACGTAATAATGTGACAGCCCCAAATCTGGGTCCTGAATCATCACGGATATGGTACAATCATTCTATAACTATTGCGGAAGATATAAACATAAATTGTTTATACAATAAACTTTACCCACTATTCCCCAAGGTCTAGTAACCTTAACTTATACACAATTTATTATCCTATCTGACATACAAAGATATTATCATACATTCTGTTACAAATTTAGTTGCACACATAAACTAACGCTGGAACTGTCTTTGACCTTTCCATGTATCCGACGTATTCGTCTTAATCTGCAATGTTTATCATGATATAGCAAGGGTGAGCATAAGTTTGCCCAGCAAGTATAAATTTATTTGAGGATATATCATGATTGAACAAAGATCCCAAATGTTTTTGAGCTATCAAGTGTCGATCTATTTTACGATATTTATATAAATAATATCAATAAAAAGGTTATTTGAAGACTATAAGGAATCGTATTTACGGATCGATTCCTCTCCGTAGAGGTTTATCTCCGTAGCCTTCACATACCCCAAGTATCCTTTTTATTTGATAAATAGATGAAATATAGATATATAGAATTGTGTAGAACAATTTATATTTGTATATCTATAAATATAAATAAGCAAGAAATAATTCAAATAAATAAATCAAACAACTTATCTCAATATACTTAGACCAATTTCCTCTTCTCAAATAATCAGAACTTTTGTAAGAAGAGATAGAGAAAGCTTTTTAGAGAGAGTATGTGAGAGAGAAATAATTTTTTCTTGAAAGTGAATTGGCAAATTGGAAAGGAAGAAAAGCCTCCTATTTATAGATTTTTGAAGTCTGGAGTAAAATGATAATTTTTGAAAACTAATTTGAAATTAATGACTAGGATTATTTCAATTTAAAATCAATGGATGAGATGATATTTTATGTTTTTACATCACACGGATTGCCACATGTTTTAGCCCATTGAAAAAAATGACTTCCAATTAAATGCTCAGCAACTCATTTAATGCCCAAAATCTTAAGTTTCAAGCTTTGCTAAATCTCCCGCGTGGCCAAGCATTTAGTCCCAAAAATTTTGTCACTTTTCATTTAATACACATTCACACACATGGTTATATATGTGTGTATATATATATATATATATATATGATTTAGACAACTTTGGTGCAATTAATGTTCATTTTTACCACAAGAAACAAATTCTCAGCAAACTTGGTTTTTAAGTCCCAAAATAAAAGGCACGGTTTTGGTCAAAGAAAATTGCCAGCACACTTCTTTATACACATGCTTAGTTTATATATATAATATATTATAATATGTGCATGCATGCTTGATATATATATATATATATATATATATATATATATATATATATATATAATACATAGTAAATGCATGAATTATATATATAAGTAATGAAAATATATATATCATAATAAATATATATATATATATATATATATATATATATATATATATATATATATATATATATATATATATATATATATATATATATACTATTTATATATGATACATGATTAATGCATGCAAGAGATACATGGTTTTGTCCAAAATGAATACCATGAATTTAGACAATTAATATGCCACATGTATAATGAATGATGCATTAATTGTTATATATAATATATATATACACACTACACACAAGATTTATTATATATTATACTAACAAATACACACACATTTGTATATTATATAATAAATGCATGCATGTCATCATATTTAATATATATATATATATATATATATATATATATATATATATATATATATATATATATATATATATATCCTCCGTCTATATAGTTATAAATGATTTTTTATTTTGAGATGTCCCAATATATAAGTTACTTACTATTTATAAAATTTAGTTGGTTCATTATTTTACTTTTATGCCCTTATAATAAATATTCAATCATTACTTCTTTTCTTTTTTTTTTTGAAGAAACAACATTCAATGTCATTTTTTTTTATCACCACATTTAATGTTGTTGTATTCTCAATTAAAGAATTCAACTTTTTAGGCTCAATAAATGAATTTGGAATAACATAAACATTTTGTGATTGGTTGAAAATTTATGTAGATTAAAATTTTATCTTTGGTTAAATTTCTATTTTAATGGTCAGTACATGTTGATCAATTAAGTTGAGAGTTTCAGTGTGATAAGTAAGGAGTAATTAACTTAGTCATTAATTTCATATTAAGGGTATATATGGAAAATTATTGTTAAAAATTGCCACTTAAACTAATTTTCTTAAACTATGTGCCAAAAAAAAATCAGCCTATAACTATGGGACAGAGGGAGTATATATATATATACACATTCACACGACATATTATATATAATATACATAATATACTTAGCAATTAATGTTCAAATTAAAAGCTAGCATTTAATTTAATCAATAAGCCAACTAAGCTAGTTAAGCTCTGTGGTTTTTACAAAGATATATATTTATATATATTCGGTTTTTGAATATATAATAATATAAAACTTATAATATGTATATATATATATATAATAAAGTAATTTTGCCCAATTTTGAAATAAAATAATTTTTGAGATATTTAAATAATAAAATTAATTTGAGAATAAATAAAATTTGCCCATATAACAAAATCTCCATCTTCTTTTCAAATTCGGTCAAACAAGCATTTGATAATCAACATATGACTTTTGTCCCATAATGCATGACCCAATTTATTTAACACTTTAAAATATCAAGATCAAGAAAATAAGATTTAGAAAAAAAATTGGTCAAAGTAAATAAGATAAATAAAATAATTATAATAAAAAATCCTATGGAGAGGATTCTACCATTTTAATTAATTTATTTACTAATTATTGTTATCATCAAAATAAAACTAAAAGTTGGAGACCCAACAACTATAATTCAACAATATAGTTGTGAATTAGCATGAACAAATTTTATAACTGAACGACCAAGTCAATAGAAATTGAATGGTCAAGAAAGTACATGAACAAAATAATTATATCTGGACCGAATGGTAATGAAGACAATCAGCCTTTCATACCTGATGAACACATGCATTATTTGCACAGAAAGCTATTCAACAATTCATAGACATGGTAATAAAAAATGATTAGCCATAATTATAATTGAAAGAAAGATCTACTTGAGGTCGAGTTTAGAGAAAACTTGCACAATAATTAGGAGTTCAAGTTTAGGAACTTGCCAGTATCACCGACTACTGCTACACAGTTTATATCGCTTTATCCAAAGACCTAATATTAGTAATATAGATCTCCAATATTAGAATAATATTATCACAGTATAATACTGTTATATACAGTTATAAAATAACCTAAACACGTTATCATATAATCCTATCAGTCCATAAACTACATATGATTCGGTATCAAGTCAAACTATTTCAGTCTGAGTTAAACCCGACACAATTCTAACATCCCGATGGTCTAGTCAGCAATTATCGAGTTTAAGTTCAATTAAACTCTTCCTAAACACTTAACAATTATCTTAGATAATTATATTATCAGTCAAAATATTTTCCAAGTCTCATAATAATTTTTACATAATAATTATCATTTATCATGATTTTTCAATCATTACTATCATATTTATAAGATTTAAATACTTTAATATTATATATTATAAGTTCTTCTTTAACATCTAATAAATCAAATACCAATCCAGCAACCTGGATTCTAAATCCAACATCTAGATGGTCATTCCAACATATCAAACTGCAATCCAGCAAACTGGATTTCAAAAGCAAGCTGGATTCAACATATTTTCAATTCAATAAACTGCTTTTCAATTCAGCAAGCTGGATCCATCAAATTTTTTAATTCAGCAAGCTGGATTCATTATCCTTTTCATGAAAATACCAAATCAATTTATTATTTTTCTATCCTTTGTCCAAACATATATACATATATTTAATACACAAAAAGTATTTTTTTTCATAATTTTTCAACTCCCTTTAGTATTTTTAAAAAAATCAGTTTTAGTGTGTAGCTTAAGAAACTATCTCTATCATGCTTAACTCCAGAAATTCCCATCTCTTGACAGAATCTTGTACGTGTTAACGTGAGCCTCCAGTTTAAATTTTGTGGCCATCGGAGTTATAGAACTCCGGTTATAGCGATTTTCGTCCGAAAAACCCAAATATTGAAATGGTCATAACTTGGTCATTGTAAGTCGGAATGAGCTCATTTTTGGACAGGAGGTACTTAATACCATATATTTTCATGTCCCAAAAGGCCGGAATTTATTTCACAAACTAAGTGGCCGAAAATGCCCTTTTAAATTTCTGGACAGTAGCTTTTTGTCACTTTGCAGTTTTTGACTCCTTTCCTAAAATCAGTCCATACATAAATCTACAAATCCTTTTTTAGTGATTCCACTTGGATAAGTTAGAAACCTCATAGATCTAACTCTAGAACTTTACCACACTCAAAATTTTGAAATATAATAGGAAATATGGTCATTTGAATTTCATGTTTCGTTTTCACAAAAATCTGATTTTTAACTCTTGGTGATTTCTAAGAAAACTTCTATGTTCTCACATAATAACCAACATAACTCACCATAACACTTACTAATACTTCATATACCCATGAATCTACCATAATACATGATTTATTTCATCAAACAATCATCAAACACAAGATTAAACATAATCAAGGCTAAGAAAAATTAGGTCTTCTATCTTTTAGAAAACCTAGTTTCCATTTCACACTTTAGATCTAACTTTTGATCCTCAAAATGGATAGATCCACACATAACACACTCTAGATCATGTAGATCTAGAGTTTTGAAACCTTAAATCTTTATTCCATCTAAATATTTTAAATAAAAGGATAACTTAGGTTTGATTTTATACCTTTGATTTCTTGACATATCTTTTTCTTCCAAAATATGTGATGGATCTTGGATGGCATGGAAGATCAAAATCTTCTCTCCTTCTCTTCTCCTTAGGGCTAAATGTTGGGTAATTCTTTTAATTCTTTTGGGCTTTCAAATCTAGTTTCTTTGGGCCATAACAAATAGCATATTCCAACACTCTTAATATTACCATTCCCTAATTATTTAATTAGGGTTTTCATTCCTCAATTATAACATAAATCCTTACTCATGCACATTTATTTCGTTAACCCAATTAGACTTGCTATAATTAGGTTATAAAATTAATTAACTGAGATGTATAAAATAAATCTCTTAGAATTAGTATATATTTTATATACTAATATTCTCCCATATCGTAACCTTTATGTTATTCAATTTTTCATTCATAATATATATAATTAGATTACCCTAGTTTATTTTATTTGTTTATATAATAAACAAATAAAAACAAACATGTAATATTCATATTCATTACTTACATAACTTTTAACCCTTAGGGTTTTATACTTAGCATTAGAGTTCCCAAATTAGGGTTTTATATAAATCGTAAGAATTTTCTAACTGAACGTTAACGTTCTAAATATAATAGGGTTTGGACACTGATAAAATTTATCTGGTCAACCCTTGACCCTTAACCACATTCTGTACACATATAATACCATATTCACAGAACATATATACATATACACTTAATCCTGAATAATTCACCAAAATTCTTCACAGAATTTTGAAACTCTCAAAATTCCTTCCAAAAAATATCAAATCCATACACTTATTTTCTGTCTAGGTTCTAATATTGAACCTTAAATCAATCAATTTCGATTTTAAAATTTTTCTAAATTCTCGGGTTGTCACAAATAATAACCTATAGGGTCACACACATAGAATGTAATTAAAAGGGAATTAATTTAAATTGAAAGGATTTAAATATATCAATATAATTGACAGTATTTAAATTAATATGATAATTTGCATATATATGTATATTTATTAAGTAAGACTTAATTAATATATAATATATATAAATTCAGATTTTAGGTTTTTAATAAGATTAGGTTTTGATTAATCCTTTTTTGACTGCTATATATAGATAATATATCAGCCAATTTATGTAGAGAATCAAAAACCAAAAACCCTAGCCGCTCTTAGAGAGAGACTAGAGAGAAAATCAAAAATCTTGTTCCTTTGGTGGCTAGTACCGCAACTCCATTTGCAGAATCGTGCGACGGTTCGCGTGCGTTCGTGTGGATACCATAGAGACGTAGTTTCGTGAGGAATTGCGTTGGAGATTGGAAGCATTTCAGAAGCTATTTCATAATCAGTATAATCTCTTAACACTGAATTAATATCTATTTTGCATGGATCCTGTTTTGGTTTCGGAAATTATTTTTGTTTTGCTCAATTATATTTCGATGTGCGTTGCTTTAATGTGCCAAAATCCCAACAGTGGTATCAGAGTTGTTAGTTTTTGATTTTATGATGTTTTGAATGATGACTAATTTAAGTGTGCATGGTTCATGGTTTGTTATTATATAATTAATATGCATGGATTATGGGTTATAAATAGTTTATAATATTATAATTAATATGCATGGGTTATGGTTATTACATGAACACTTGTTGCTGATTTTCTTCTGTTGGTAAGTTGGAATGTTTTAAAATCATTTCAAATTTGATTTGGAGTTTATTAAGGAAGATTTGATTTGGAGTCCATTAAGGAAGATTTGATTTAGAGGTTATTGGAGTTTATTAAGGAATATTTGAATTGGAGTTTATTAAGGTATGTTGGTATTTATAACTTTAATAATGACAAATATTATGGTCTTTTATTATTAATTCCAGCTAGCCAAATTGGTTCTTCTATTTGATCAGAGTATTTCGTGGGTGCTTATTTATTTAAGGATTTTATCTTTCTTAGTGGAGCCCACGTTATTTAGTGACATTTTGGTATTCTATTATGAAAAGGAGACTTACAGAAGCTATTGGGTCGTATCCTTATTAATCTCCTTGTTCCTTTATTTAAGGGGTTTTGGTTTGACTTGAAAACATATTATTGATGTACCAAATCTGTTGGACTCTTTAATTGCTAAAATCATGGTGTATATCAACTGTGATATATGTTCCGTTGGTCGATATTGTAGCTTTAATTATGGAATTTAAATTATCTAATTTCTTGCTAACAAATATAGCCGTTGGTCTTCATGTTATATAAAGCTTCTTCATGCTCGGTTATGAAGGAGCCCAACAATTGGAAAGCAGCAATTTCATTCTTCTTAATTCTTATAGCTTTCTAATAATCTTTATAACAATCAATGACCTGTTATCCTTAGGCTAGAAAGTTGATATTCCATTGGAATCACCATCATTGTAATCTGAAAAACAAAACTGTTAGCTTTGGTGGTCTAGAGTTTCTAGAGTTTAGTGGGTCTATTCAAAGGAAGCTTCAAAGGTCTCAGAGGTGAGAATAGGTGCAGAGGTGTACAAGTTGCAGAGGTGCAAAGGGGGCATTGGTGTCCATCATCAGAATTGAAGCTTCTTTATAACATGGAGTTCTATTTATTATATTTAATTGAATATTAAGTTTAATAAAAAGAGTCTCCAATCCTAGTTGGGATTGGACGTGGATTAGGCCACTAGATTAGAGGATAAGAAATTTGAACCAATGAAAATCTTGGTGTGATTTTTACTTCTGTTTATCTCTTTAACTGTCATTCACGTTCTGCACTTTTTTGTTATTCACGCTACTATCCAGACACTAAAGGAGACATGTCTAGCTGTCTGATAATAAGAAACGAAGAACATAAGCTAAAGCAGACACTAAAGTAGACAGGCGTAGCTGTCTGAATTAAACCTGTTGCAGAAAAATTAAAAAAGTTTTCACCGTTTATCACTTTTAGCTTAAACACCTATTCACCCCCCATCTAGGTGTGCACATACAGAGAATTACATTTGGTATTAGAGCAAGACTTTACTAATATTGATCGTTGCAGGTCGTAGGGGAAGATCCGATGGCACACCTAAACCTTCAAGAAGGTCAGTCCACAAGTAGGCCACCGTTGTTGCTAGGAAGTGAAAAATTCAATTTTTGGAAGTTCAGAATGAAGATCTATCTGAACTGTGACCCATGGGAATGGTGGGTAGTCGAAAATGGACCAGTCATTCCGCGACATGATGATGGCAAGCCAAAGAATCTCATGGAAATGGACTCAAATGAATCGTATATGGTATCTTATGATTCCAAGGCCATGAATACACTTTTAAGTGGCATGGTTCAGTCACAGATAGATAAAGTCTCTTCTTGTACTACGGCTAAGGAAATTTGGGACACAATCATCATGAGCCACGAAGGTACTACTAAAGTAAAGGAGGTCAAGCTGAGCATGCTAATGCACGAATATGAACTATTCAAATTGGAGAAAAATGAATTAATTAGAGATGCCCAAGCAAGATTCCTCACTCTAATGAATTCTTTAAGCATGCTCGAACGAAAGATTGATCAAAAGGAAATCAACCGAAAGCTTCTCAGAGTCATGCCAAAACGATTCGTTCCAAAGGTTACTACACTTCAAGACTCAGTCACAATTAGCACAATGGAAACTCTTACCTTATTTGGAGAACTTGAAGAGTTTAAAAACCAACTAAAATTGTATGATGAAGAAGATGAGGCACCTAAGAAGAAGACCTTGGTTTTACAAAATTTGAAAGCTACATAGAAGGCAATGATGAGGATTCAGATGAAGAAATAGGTTCAATGACTAGAAAATTGAGGGAGTTGATCCGAAAGAAGAATAGATCAAAATTACCAACAAAAGTTTTCAACAACAAGAAAGATTTCCAGCAAAAGCCACAAGAGGAAACCTGTTTCGAATGTGGAAGGCCTGGACACTTCAAAAGAGATTGCTTCCAACTAAAAAGAAAGAACAAAGCAAATGGGAAGGCTCTAATGATATGGAGTGATGATGAATCCGATCATGAAGATCAAGAAGAAGAAAATGCTCAACTGTGCTTCATTGGAATATACAATGAGGAAACATCCGAGGTAAGTCCTGAACTTGGAGAAATTACTATTTCTGATTATCTTGCTTTACATAATGAAAATCAAAAGCTTAAAAAGAAAATCGCTTATTTTAAGAATCACAAAATGAGCTAATGAATGAAGCTGAGTCACTTATTGAAGAAAGAAAAGAAAATGAATATCTCAAAAATGAAAATTAAATTTTAAAAGAAAAATTGAAAATGAGAGATGTATGCATAGATGCTTTTAATGATGGAAAAATTATGAATATGCAACATGATGATAATGTAATAAATGCAGAAATAGTATCTTTAAAAAATGATCTTATTAAATTTGTGCAAGGAGAAGAGAACCTAAATGTTATGTTAGTGGCACAAAGGTCCAAATCTTGATAAACAAGGAATTGGGTATAATCCTATTAAAAATGTGGAAAATAGGACTAATAATAATATTAGAATGATTAATAGTAAATCAAGGCATAAACCACTTTATTGTTCACCGTTTGTTACTTGTAAAAAATGTGGTTTTAAAGGTCATTTTGATTCTAATTGCAATAAAATTAGAATAAAACAAATTTGGGTAAAGAGAAGTGATTTATATGCTACTAACCCAAAAGGACCCAAGAAGATTTGTGTACCAAAAAAGATAGAGACTATTTGTTTGTAGGTGTCTCGAAGATCAAAAGGAGATGGATGATTCTTTACTTTGAGAGAGTAAGTTATCTATAAATTATTTGGCGAAATCTGTGTAAGTACTTCATGTTGTTTTTTTTAAATAGAGTTTTAATTAGATATATTATTATAAAAACTCTATGGATTTCAGACACAAGGGTTCATAACATCATTTATTATGTCAAATGCTCCATATTTAATATACATGACAATCTTGATAAAAGATTGAGGAATATGTTCAAATTTTATTTGATAATTTTGACCTTGATCCGTCAAAAGAAAGAGAATGAGGTTTTTGCAGGAAAAGTAATGTGGAACGTGGAAATCAAACAAATTTCAATCCAGATGAAGCCATTCATTACATGGAAAAATAGATGAACCAGGAAAACATGCAGACACCTAAATCCAGACAGCTCGATCCGTCTATTTTTGAAGGCAAATCAGATGAATATTCTGATGCAAAATCTAATATTCCAGAAAGTGAATCAGATGAACAAATGACCAATGACAGTCTTCCAAGAACAACCATAGTAGTGAAAAATTATCCTCCTAACCTGAGTTTTAAAGACCTCAACATTGGGATGCCAAAAGAAGTGCTATTGAAGAGATTTTTGATTCTGAAAATACAAAATTCAAATTTACACTAAGGAGCACAATTATCAAGCTTTCTACTGGTAACAAAAGGTTGATATATAGGTAACAAATTACAAAGGTATGATTATATTGTTTACTTGCTATATGTGATTTTGTTATAACCTTGCTCTATTGTCATTGTTTATGCTTATTTTTTTAATTTGGCAAATGGGGTGAGATAACTAACTTCAACTAAATTGATATGAGTTATGAGTTATTTCTTGTTGATGACAAAGGGGGAGAGATATTTGGGTATAAATAAATTGGTTTGAATTGGTATTCATGTTGATATTGAGATACTATATTATGCTGGAATATGCAATGATGGTTATTTGGATAAAGTAATTTTCTTTTGCTCCTTAATTTGCATAAATTTAGGGGGAGCCATATACTTAGGGGGAGCATGTTGGTGCATAAATTGTCATCATCAAAAAGGGGGAGAATGTTAGTTTTTGATTTTATGATGTTTAGAATGATGACTAATTTAAGTGTGTATGGTTCATGGTTTGTTATTATATAATTAATATGCATGGATTATGGGTTATAAATAGTTTATAATATTATAATTAATATGCATGGGTTATGGTTATTACATGAACACTTGTTGCTGATTTTCTTCTGTTGGTAAGTTGGAATGTTTTAAAATCATTTCAAATTTGATTTGGAGTTTATTAAGGAATATTTGATTTGGAGTCTATTAAGGAAGATTTGATTTGGAGTCTATTAAAGAAGATTTGATTTAGAGGTTATTGGAGTTTATTAAGGAATATTTGAATTGGAGTTTATTAAGGTATGTTAGTATTTATAACTTTAATAATGACAAATATTATGGTCTTTTGTTATTAATTCCAGCTGGCCAAATTGGTTCTTCTATTTCATCAGATTATTTCGTGGGTGCTTATTTATGTAAGGATTTTATCTTGCTTAGTGGAGCCCACGTTAGTTAGTGACATTTTGGTATTCTATTATGAAAAGGAGACTTACAGAAGCTATTGGGTCTTATCCTTATTAATCTCCTTGTTCCTTTATTTAAGGGGTTTTGGTTTGACTTGAAAACATATCCTTGATGTACCAAATATGTTGGACTCTTTAATTGCTAAAATCATGGTGTATATCAACTGTGATATATGTTCCGTTGGTCGATATTGTAGCTTTAATTATGGAATTTAAATTATCTAATTTCTTGCTAACAAATATAGCCGTTGGTCTTCATGTTATATAAAGCTTCTTCATGCTCGGTTATGAAGGAGCCCAACAATTGGAAAGCAGCAATTTCATTCTTCTTAATTCTTATAGCTTTCTAATAGTCTTTATAACAATCAATGACCTGTTATCCTTAGGCTAGAAAGTTGATATTCCATTGGAATCACCATCATTGTAATCTGAAAAACAAAACTGTTAGCTTTGGTGGTCTAGAGTTTCTAGAGTTTAGTGGGTCTATTCAAAGGAAGCTTCAAAGGTCTCAGAGGTGAGAATAGGTGCAGAGGTGTACAAGTTGCAGAGGTGCAAAGGGGGCATTGGTGTCCATCATCAGAATTGAAGCTTCTTTATAACATGGAGTTCTATTTATTATATTTAATTGAATATTAAGTTTAATAAAAAGAGTCTCCAATCCTAGTTGGGATTGGACGTGGATTAGGCCACTAGATTAGAGGATAAGGGCTGAACCACGTAAAATCTTGGTGTGATTTTTACTTCTGTTTATCTCTTTAACTGTCATTCACGTTCTGCACTTTTTTGTTATTCACGCTACTATCCAGACACTAAAGGAGACATGTCTAGCTGTCTGATAATAAGAAACGAAGAACATAAGCTAAAGCAGAGACACTAAAGTAGAGCGGTAATGTCTAATTAAACTCTGCTATGTAAAAATTTAAAAAAGTTTTCACCGTTTATCACTTTTAGCTTAAACACCTATTCACCCCCCATCTAGGTGTGCACATACAGAGAATTACATTTGGTATTAGAGCAAGACTTTACTAATATTGATCGTTGCAGGTCGTGGGGGGAAGATCCGATGGCACACCTAAACCTTCAAGAAGGTCACCCACAAGTAGGCCACCGTTGTTGCTAGGAAGTGAAAAATTCAATTTTGGAAGTTCGAATGAAGATCTATCTCAAACCGTGACCCATGGGAATGGTGGGTAGTCGAAAATGGACCAATCATTCCATGACATGATGATGGCAAGCCAAAGAATCTCATGGAAATGGACTCAAATGAATCAGATATGGTATCTTATGATTCCAAGGCCATGAATACACTTTTAAGTGGCATGGTTCGATCCACAGATAGATAAAGTCTCTTCTTGTACTACTACTAAGGAAATTTGGGACACAATCATCATGAGCCACAAAAGGTACTACTAAAGTAAAGGAGGTCAAGTGAGCATGCTAATGCACGAATATGAACTATTCAAATTGGAGAAAAATGAATCAATTAGAGATGCCCAAGCAAGATTCCTCACTCTAATGAATTCTTTAAGCATGCTCGAACGAAAGATTGATCAAAAGGAAATCAACCGAAAGCTTCTCAGAGTCATGCCAAAACGATTCGTTCCAAAGGTTACTACACTTCAAGACTCAGTCACAATTAGCACAATGGAAACTCTTACCTTATTTGGAGAACTTGAAGAGTTTAAAAACCAACTAAAATTGTATGATGAAGAAGATGAGGCACCTAAGAAGAAGACCTTGGTTTTACAAGCTGAAAGCTACATAGAAGGCAATGATGAGGATTCAGATGAAGAAATAGGTTCAATGACTAGAAAATTGAGGGAGTTGATCCGAAAGAAGAATAGATCAAAATTACCAACAAAAGTTTTCAACAACAAGAAAGATTTCCAGCAAAAGCCACAAGAGGAAACCTGTTTCGAATGTGGAAGGCCTGGACACTTCAAAAGAGATTGCTTCCAACTAAAAAGAAAGAACAAAGCAAATGGGAAGGCTCTAATGATATGGAGTGATGATGAATCCGATCATGAAGATCAAGAAGAAGAAAATGCTCAACTGTGCTTCATTGGAATATACAATGAGGAAACATCCGAGGTAAGTCCTGAACTTGGAGAAATTACTATTTCTGATTATCTTGCTTTACATAATGAAAATCAAAAGCTTAAAAAGAAAACTGCTTATTTTAAGAACTGCGTAAATGAGCTAATGAATGAAGCTGAGTCACTTATTGAAGAAAGAAAAGAAAATGAATATCTCAAAAATGAAAATTAAATTTTAAAAGAAAAATTGAAAATGAGAGATGTATGCATAGATGCTTTTAATGATGGAAAAATTATGAATATGCAACATGATGATAATGTAATAAATGCAGAAATAGTATCTTTAAAAAATGATCTTATTAAATTTGTGCAAGGAGAAGAGAACCTAAATGTTATGTTAGTGGCACAAAGGTCCAGTCTTGATAAACAAGGAATTGGGTATAATCCTATTAAAAATGTGGAAAATAGGACTAATAATAATATTAGAATGATTAATAGTAAATCAAGGCATAAACCACTTTATTGTTCACCGTTTGTTACTTGTAAAAAATGTGGTTTTAAAGGTCATTTTGATTCTAATTGCAATAAAATTAGAATAAAACAAATTTGGGTAAAGAGAAGTGATTTATATGCTACTAACCCAAAAGGACCCAAGAAGATTTGTGTACCAAAAAGATAGAGACTATTTGTTTGTAGGTGTCTCAAGATCAAAAAGGAGATGGATGATTCTTTACTTTGAGAGAGTAAGTTATCTATAAATTATTTGGCGAAATCTGTAAGTACCTCATGTTGTTTTTTAAATAGAGTTTTAATTAGATATATTATTATAAAAACTCTATGGATTTCGTATTACAAGGGTTCATAACATCATTTATTATGTCAAATGCTCCATATTTAATATACATGACAATCTTGATAAAAGATTGAGGAATATGTTCAAATTTTATTTGATAATTTTGACCTTGATCTGTCAAAAGAAGAGAATGAGGTTTTTGCAGGGAAAAGTAATGTGGAACGTGGAAATCAAACAGCTCAATCCAGACAGTCTAAGCCGTCTGCATTACATGGAAAAATAGATGAACCAGGAAAACATGCAGACACCTAAATCCAGACAGCTCGATCCGTCTATTTTTGAAGGCAAATCAGATGAATATTCTGATGCAAAATCTAATATTCCAGAAAGTGAATCAGATGAACAAATGACCAATGACAGTCTTCCAAGAACAACCATAGTAGTGAAAAATTATCCTCCTAACCTGAGTTTTAAAGACCTCAACATTGGGATGCCAAAAGAAGTGCTATTGAAGAGATTTTTGATTCTGAAAATACAAAATTCAAATTTACACTAAGGAGCACAATTATCAAGCTTTCTCTACTGGTAACAAAAGGTTGATATATAGGTAAAAATTACAAAGGTATGATTATATTGTTTACTTGCTATATGTGATTTTGTTATAACCTTGCTCTCTATTGTCATTCTTTATGCTTATTTTTTAATTTGGCAAATGGGGTGAGATAACTAACTTCAACTAAATTGATTATGATGTTATGATGATTTATTTCTTGATGATGACAAAGGGGAGAGATATTTGGGTATAAATAAATTGGTTTGAATTGGTATTCATGTTGATATTGAGATACTATATTATGCTGGAATATGCAATGATGGTTATTTGGATAAAGTAATTTTCTTTTGCTCCTTAATTTGCATAAATTTAGGGGGAGCCATATACTTAGGGGGAGCATGTTGGTGCATAAATTGTCATCATCAAAAAGGGGGAGAATGTTAGTTTTTGATTTTATGATGTTTAGAATGATGACTAATTTAAGTGTGTATGGTTCATGGTTTGTTATTATATAATTAATATGCATGGATTATGGGTTATAAATAGTTTATAATATTATAATTAATATGCATGGGTTATGGTTATTACATGAACACTTGTTGCTGATTTTCTTCAGTTGGTAAGTTGGAATGTTTTAAAATCATTTCAAATTTGATTTGGAGTTTATTAAGGAATATTTGATTTGGAGTCTATTAAGGAAGATTTGATTTGGAGTCTATTAAAGAAGATTTGATTTAGAGGTTTTGAATTGGAGTTTATTAAGGAATATTTGAATTGGAGTTTATTAAGGTATGTTAGTATTTATAACTTTAATAATGACAAATATTATGGTCTTTTGTTATTAATTCCAAATTGGCCAAAATTGGTTCTTCTATTTCATCGATTATTTCGTGGGTGCTTATTTATTTAAGGATTTTATCTTGCTTAGTGGAGCCCACATTAGTTAGTGACATTTTGGTATTCTATTATGAAAAGGAGACTTACGTAAGCTATTGGGTCTTATCCTTATTAATCTCCTTGTTCCTTTATTTAAGGGGTTTTGGTTTGACTTGAAAACATATCCTTGATGTACCAAATCTGTTGGACTCTTTAATTGCTAAAATCATGGTGTATATCAACTGTGATATATGTTCCGTTGGTCGATATTGTAGCTTTAATTATGGAATTTAAATTATCTAATTTCTTGCTAACAAATATAGCCGTTGGTCTTCATGTTATATAAAGCTTCTTCATGCTCGGTTATGAAGGAGCCCAACAATTGGAAAGCAGCAATTTCATTCTTCTTAATTCTTATAGCTTTCTAATAGTCTTTATAACAATCAATGACCATTATCCTTAGGCTAGAAAGTTGATATTCCATTGGAATCACCATCATTATAATCAAAAACAAAATCATTAGCTTTGGTGGTCTAGAGTTTCTAGAGTTTAGTGGGTCTATTCAAAGGAAGCTTCAAAGGTCTCGGAGGTGAGAATAGGTGCAGAGGTGTACAAGTTGCAGAGGTGCAAAGGGGGCATTGGTGTCCATCATCAGAATTGAAGCTTCTTTATAACATGGAGTTCTATTTATTATATTTAATTGAATATTAAGTTTAATAAAAAGAGTCTCCAATCCTAGTTGGGATTGGACGTGGATTAGGCCACTAGATTAGAGGATAGAAATTTGAACCACGTAAAATCTTGGTGTGATTTTTACTTACATTTATCTTTTTACTCGCCATTCACGTTACTCGCACTTTTTTGTTATTCACGCTACTATCCGCACACTTAAAGCGAGCATGTCTAGTCGCCTCGATAATAAGAAACGAAGAACATAAGCTAAAGCAGACACTAAAGTAGATAGGCGTAGCTGTCTGAATTAAACCTATTACAGAAAATTTCAAAAAGTTTTCACCGTTTATCACTTTTAGCTTAAACACCTATTCACCCCCCCTCCAGGTGTGCACATATAGAGAATTACAAGAGCTACTTGCAAAACGATTAATTCAGATTACGTGTTTTATTATTTTCGATATATATGATATATGATGATACAATTTTACCAATCTGAAATTGATTCTATTGTTTTTTATATATATGATATATGATGATACAATTTTATCGATCTAAAATTGAATATAATATTCTGTATGTAAACATATTCCGGTATTATGAATATCAGTAATAGATATGCATGTATATGATGTTCTGTTAATTATATCTTAAATGGTGTAATAACAATATACAACTTTTGTTCTAATTGGATTAGAAGCATGATAATTCGGTTTAATATGATTAATCGAAACTGAACATATATGATATATACTAGGTATATTGTTATTTTGGTGGATTAAATATATGATTCTGAAATTGTTTCAGAGATTCGTATGGAAAATTCTACAATATAAATTGTATTTCAAAAAAAAAAAAATTCGGGCGCTTTGCCTCGACCTTGCTTACCGACCGGTCAATTGAGACCACCCACCACCGATCGGTTAGCGGACCACCGCTGTGGGAGACCCCCCAGACCCCCCAGTCAGAAGGCGCATTATGGTCGTGACCCCAATATTTGACATATAGTTTTCTTTAAATATATATACATTGTTATGTGCTTATTGTGATATGCATGGTGCATAGTTATGGCCTTTTGACCAATAGGTTAGTGGTTTTTGGTTTTGAAATACGAATTTAAATTAATAGGATAATTTGCATATATATGTATATTTATTAAGTAAGACTTAATTAATATATAATATATATAAATTCGGATTTTAGGTTTTTAATAAGATTAGGTTTTGATTAATCCTTTTTTGGCTGCTATATATAGATAATATATCAGCCAATTTAGGTAGAGGATCAAAAACCAAAAACCCTAGTCGCTCTTAGAGAGAGACTAGAAAGAAAATAGAAAATCTTGTTCCTTTGGTGGCTATTACCGCAGCTCCCTTTGTAGAATCGTGCGACAGTTCGCGTGCGTTCATGTGGATTCCATAGAGACGTAGTTTCGTGAGGAATTACGTTGGAGATTGGAAGCATTTCAGAAGCTATTTCATAATCGGTATAATATCTTAACATTGAATTAATATCTATTTTGCATGGATCTTGTTTTGGTTTTCGAAAATTATTTTTGTTTTGTTCAATTATATTCCGTTGTGCGTTGCTTTGATGTGCCGAAATCCCAAAAGCATGTTTCTCCAAGGCTTATGATCTTGATGTATTCTGAACTCCTCCTTGATGGATGGACATTGAAATGTCTTAGGATCTTTCATAATGGATCGTTGATCTTTATTCCATACCCTTTGGTGTCTTGAGACTAGTTTATGTATGTGATTATGGAGAGGATTGTGGCTTTCCTCTCTGAGGTTGATCGCACCACAGATGGTCACCGGTACTCCTTTGTATTGGGGAGTCCAGGTAGTTTCATCTCTTATGGATTGGTATTTCTCTTTGAGGACTCAACCAAAACTTAGATGGTCGCCGATTTTTCTCCCATTTATGTTAGGAGACCAGGTAGTTCCATCCCTTTGGTCTAAGCCGATGAGGTGTGGTTTGAAAGGTTTGAATGATGATTTCAGTACCATTGATAAGTTTTATGTTTTGGTAGGGGGTGAGATCGCACCACGAATGTCTGCCTATGTACTCCCATTGAGAAGGGGGAGATCAGGTCTTCGTAGTTCAAACCTAGCATGAAAAGGTTCAAAGTTATAAGTGGTGAAAAAGGTGTAGAGATGTTTTTTTTATTTTTCCTGTAGTTAGACTGGATCATAAAAATGGCTGCCTACGTACTCCCGTGTATTGGGGAGATTAGGTCTACATAGTTCACCCCTGATGGGACAGACTGCAGATGTGAAAAGTTTTATCCCTAATGGGGCAAACTGAAGGTATGAAATGTTTGATCCCTGGTGGGACAAACTGAAGTGGTGAAATGTTTGATCCTGAGTGGGACAAACTGAAGTTATGAAATGTTTATCCCTTGCGGGACAACTAAAGGTGTGAAAGGTTTCATCCCTAGCGGGACAAACTGAAGATGTGAAATGTTCATCCCGAGTAGGACAAACTGAAGTGGTGAAACGTTTATCCCGAGTGGGACAAACTGAAGGTGTGAAATGTTTTATGTAGTGAGAAAGGTTTTAAAAACCTGAATTGACTGAGGATCTGGTGATCCAAAACAAGGATGTTGGTTTGCAGGTAATTTCAGACATAGTACCATTTCACGGTGTCCGAGTTAATGATTTGTGGAAATTCATCGCCATCCATCTCTTCTAATCTGAGGGCTCCTCCTATCAATAGCTCCTTGACAACAAACGGGCCTTCCCAGTTTTGGGCAAATTTTCCTTTAGATTGATCTTGGTTTTCAAGAACCTTCTTCTAGACCAATTTATGTTCTTTAATCTACCGTAGCTGGACTTTCCTGTTGTAGGATCTAACGATCCTTTGTTGGTATAACTGACCATGGAAGATGGTTGTGACCCGCCTTTCATCTATTAGAGACAATTGGTGGTATCGATCTTGTAACCATTGGTCTTCATCCAGCTAAGCGTGTATCAACAATTTGAGGGATTCCATTTCCACCTTTATGGGGAGCACTGCTTCCATCCCATAGCTTAATGAGTAGGGGGTTGTCTCAGTGGAAGTGTGCATTGATGTTCTGTAGGCTAATAGAGTTAGAGGCAACAAGTCAGGCCATCATTTGTGATTGATGGACATCTTTTGCATGATCTTTTTGATATTCTTATTAGCCGTTTCAACAACACCATTCATCTTTGGACGATAGATGATGGAGTTGAGATGTTTGATGTGGAATTTACTGCATAGTTCCTCCATCATTTGGTTGTTCAAGTTTTTGGCATTATCTGATACAATCACCTTTGGTTTCCCATATCAACAAATGACATTTTTTCTGATGAAACCAATGATCACCTCTTTACTAACCCTGAGGGAGGAGGATGCGTCTACCTACTTTGTGAAGTAGTCGATCATGGTGAAGATAACCCGATGACCATTACTGGCTTTGGGCTCGATGGGCCGATCACGTCCATTCCCCATATTTAGAAGGGTCAGGGCGAACTCGTATTGCGGAGCTCCCTTGGAGGGGTGTGGATAGCATTCCCATGAATTTGGCATTGGTAACATCTCTTGACGTGATCATCACAGTCAGCCTTGAGAGAGAGCCAATAATGCCTTATTCTTAGGATTTTCTTGACAAACAGAGTGTTGCTCATGTGTGGGCCACATACTCCACCATGGATTTCAGCCATGAGCCTCTAAACTTGGTCTTTATCTAGACATCTGAGAAGACCTAACCCTCTATCTCTTTTGTAGAGTGCGTCTTCTCTCAGGTAGAATTTCATGACCATTCTATGGATCCGCTTTCTTTCTACTTGACTTGCCTCAGCGGGTGTAGATCCATCTCGAAGATACTCCTTGATATCCTGATACCAAGGGTGTTGGATGGGAGGTAGCTCATCTGATACTTATCCAATGTAGTTCCCATAGGCTGGTGCCTTTTTCTGGGCAAATGTTATATTTGGCATGTCTTCCTTATCAAGTATGTTGATCAAGGAGGTCAAAGTTGGTAGTGCATCCGCAAAGTCATTCCTATTTCGAGGAATATGGAGGAAGGATATTTCTTCAAACTCCGAAGCCATCTGGATAACTTGCCGATGATAAGGCAGTAAATGTAATTCTTTGGTGTGATAGATCCGAGTGGTTTGTCTAATTACCAATTCAGAATCTCCAAAGACAGTTAACCGTTTGAGGCCCATGGATTGGGCTAGTTTTAACCCCATGATACAGCCTTCATACTTAGTTGTGTTGTTGGTGTTGGCAAATTTGACGACAACAGAATACTACTCCCCAAAATGGATACTAGAACTGCTCCAGCTCCAGAACCTTCCATGTTTACAGCTCCATCAAAATACATCTTCCATGGTTGGTGTGTATCGCCTGGATGATGTTGCTGAACTATCATTACCCCCTTCATCGGGGAAATCCAAAGGTTTGAAATCCGCTGCAGGTGCGGAGGCCAGTTGATCCACAATTCCTTGACATTTGATAGACTTTTGAGTCACGTAAATGATGTCAAATTGCTGCAGGATCAACTTCCATTTGGACAGTTAACAATTCAATATGGGTTTGCTAAAAACATACTTGAGAGGATCCACGTGGGATATGAGATGGGTTGTGTGACCATGGAGGTAATGTTGTAACCTCATGGAAGCCCATGCTAATGCACAACAAGTTTTCTCAATCAAAGTGTACACTAATGCTGAATCTTTTGCTGAGGTAATAGATAGCTCTTTCTTGGCCTCTATCAACTTTTTGTCCTAGCATGCAGCCCATAGTGTTGTCATTGATTAATAAGTACAAAAATAGGGGAACACCATCCCTGGGAGGTACCAAAATAGGAGCCTTGATTAGCTGCTTTTTGATGAGAAGGAAAGCTTTCTAACACTCATCATTCCATTTCATGGAGGAGTTCTTCCTTAGCAACATGAAGATGGGTTCACAGGTTGCTGTGAATTGGGAGATAAATCGACTGATGAAATTAATTCTTCCCAAAAATCCCCGTATTTCCCACTCTGTCTGGGGTATGGGAATTTCCATGATGGCCTAGATTTTTGCAGGATCCAGGTCAATGCCTTTGTGGCTTACTAGGAATCTTAGCAATTTGTCTAATTTGATGCCAATGGCGCACATGGCCAGATTTAGCTTCAAGTTGTACTTGTGCAACTGGTTGAAAAGCTTTTTGAGATGATCTAGGTGGTCTTCCTCCCTTCGGGACTTGACAATGATGTCATCCACATAGATTTCTATCTCTTTATGCATTAGATCATGGAAAAGAGCCATTATGGCTCGCTAATAGGTAGCTCCGACATTGATGATGTCGAACAACAACCGTATATAGCAAAAGGTTCCCCACGGAGTGATGAATGCAGTTTTCTCACGATCCTCTTCAGCAACCATGATTTGATGGTACCCCGCAAAGCAGTCAGCAAAGGAGTACATGTCATATTGAGCTGTATTGTCAATGATATGTGGATGAATGGTACAGGAAAACTATCTTTGAGACAAGCTTTGTTCAAATCCCTATAGTCCACGTAAACTCGCACCTTCCCTCCGAGTTTAGGCCCTATGTTAGATAGCCACTCAGGGTATATTGATACCATGATGATGTCAGCTTAAAATTGTATCACAATTTCTTCTTTAACTTTTAAACTCTACTCTGGTTTTAATCGCCTGAGTTTCTATCTGACTGACTTGAATCCCTCTTTGATGGGAAGGCGATGGATGACAATGTTAGTTGACAAACCGATCATGTCTTCATGAGACCATGCAAACATATCCTAGAATTGGGTCAATAGAGTAACCATATCATTCCTTTGGTTTGGAGTAAGGTCCGTACCAATTTGGATTTGTTTGGGGTTTTCTGAGGTTCCAAGGTTAAAAGAGGTGGTTTGATCAAGATTTGGCTTGGGTTTATCTTCGACCCATTCTTTGATCTCCTGAGGTATTTTATAGTCCTCTTATTCAATATCCATCAAGTCAGAATCCAACTTTACATCAAAGTTGCAGTCCTTATGAAGAATAGGCATCTCATCAGCAAGCTTAGGCACATCTAACTTTAGAGTCCTGAAACAAAATTCTTTCACTTAATATATGAAAATGTTCAATCATACAAAGTGTTAGCATGAAATGACAAAAGGAGCTGGTAATATTGTGCAGCAAAAGTAAGCAGTTATTGCTATTTATAGGGCAGAGGGAGTTTCTGCCCTATTTACCCTTGTCGACAAATGCAAGGAATGATGCTCCAATTGCCAAGGGTCAAGTCCTGGTGGACAGTTGTGATGAAGGGGCTGTTGTCGTCCTCCTTCTCTTGAATGATGACCATGATGTCTAGACAATCATAATCTAAGATATCCTCGTTCATACCCTCAGTATGTTCTAGGAAGTACATCTTTGATAATCGCCTCTTAATGTCTTATTTACGTCTTTGATTCCTTTCTTCCACCTTTGGGTCTGTAACCAGGACTTCCTTTCCTTTAACCGGTATTGGCTTAGGAAATAGCATAGCTACCACAGGGGCAGGAACTTTCCATAGAGGTTGTACAAGATTAGCACCAGTAGGTTTAGGCAACCGCCTTGTAGATGAAGGAACTGGTTTATGTTTGTGCGGGTTCCTGTGATTGGACCCAGAGGAGTAGCCTAGTCTGGTTGTCCCTGTTTAGCTGGGAACTTGAATTGGGCATTTGATTCCTTGTTAATCCTTTGTTAACCCTTGTCCAAGTCAAAAACCCAAGGATATTATCTCTTGACTTGCCGACATTACCTTAGCAGAAACTCTAGGTTTCAGAGGTGGCACCCAAATGGGTTGATAGTAAGTGTTGCTCACCTCAAGGGCCTGAAAGCTGACAGGCTCAAATTCTTCATTGAAACTGATGAGTGGTATATCACTTTGAACAAGACATTCTAGCTCAGCACTGACAGTGACCAGACTACTGTTGATGATATACTTAAGTTGCTGATGAAGAGTGGATGGGATGGCTCCCGCCATATGAATCCATGGTCTTCCCAATAGTAAGTTGTATCCTGTAGTGATCTTAAGCACTTGGAAGGATATGTAGAATGTATGTGGACCGATTTCCACGAGAAACTCAATCTCTCCGACAGCATTTCGCCGAGATCCATCAAAAGTTTTGATGATTATATGGCTTCTTTGAATCATGTTGAGATTGATGTTCATTTTTTCCAATGTGGCATATGGGCAGATGTTTAGGGATGATCCTTCATCTATTAACACACCTTTAACCACATATCTGGAAGACATAACCGCTATGTGTAACGGTTTACAATGAGTCGTCCCTTCGGGAGGTATGTCATCATCGGTGAAGGATATCACATTATTGTTGAAGATATGATCTACCAGATGACATAATTTTTCAACATCCACTGTCTTTGGAAAGTGGTCTTCTTCTAATACTTTCAGTAAGACCTTTCGGTGATCCTCTGGAGAAAAAATCAAGTCCAGAATAGAGATCTGTTGTGGAGCTTCTTTCAAGATTTGAACCACCTTGGCTTCATTGTGTCCCATCTTGCGGAGGAATTCTTCAATCTTCTCCCTGGGCACTTTCCCCTTTGACCTGATGATAGGCTTCATCACCTGTTGAGGAAGATACAGTGGATTTTTTTTAGACACTGCAGCAGCTGTGTTTGATGTTGATCCTTCAGCCTCTTCATAATTCCATGGGACCTTTTTAAGGCTGACGACATGATACTGTGGCCTGAATGGCAATATGATTGGCTTTAGTGTAGCCACTTTCAAAGGGTTTTCAACACCTTTGAGTTGAATTGTAAGTCGTGTGGCAGCCAAATCTCCCTCAGATGATATAACTACTACGACTCCCTTCAATCCTAGAGGAAATGTGTCCCCACTCTCAAATGATACAGTGTCGTTATCTGCCATTTATAGGTCACCGTTGTCAATCATGTTTTGAATAAGATTACGAAGTGCCTAGCATTCCTCAGTGCTGTGACCATGAGAGTGGGAGTGATATTGACATATTCCATTAGCATCAAACTATTTTGAGCGTGGGTTGACTAGAGGTAGCAATACTATGATTTTTCTATCATTAATCAGCATCTGTTATATCTCTTCCATCAGTTGGCCTAAATAGGTGAATTCCCTTTTGTTGGCGAAATCCCGACAGGCTTTAGCGTTTGCTTTTCTGGCAAACTTTTCCTCTAGTGTTTCACTTTCTTGAGTAAATGGTGGAGTATTTTTAATAAGTGAAAGGAGGCTAGCATGCTCCTGGCTGAACAACTGATGTGTGACTTGGTGTTGATGAATAACCAGTTCTTCCAATTGATTGACTTGTTCGCCAAGAGACTTTAACTCCCGTTCCATCATGAACTGGAATTGTGAATAATCCCATTTATCAGAATTATCCTTGCTAATTTGGGACGAAACACCCACATACTTGAGGTTCTTTTAGGTCTCTCCATCGCCTCTGTTGATTATGTTAACCTCCTCTTCCTTATATTGAGGGAGAGGGTTATCTTGAACATGTAGTTGGTCAGGCTTGGTCACCACGATCTCACCATTTTCAATTAAGTCCTGGATCTTATGCTTAAGGGCCCAACAATGTGTCATGGTTTGGAGCTCCAGCATGGTAAGCACACTTCTTGCTTGTATTGAAACCTTTTCCACTCGGGTTGGCTGGTGGAAGGAGATGAGTTATTTTCTTCTGAGCTGTCATAAGTTTGAAAATATTTTCAAGTGAGTCCCATAAGGGTGTGAACACTTTTGTACGTCTGACTTCTCCACTCTTTGGCAATGAAGGGTTTGAAGACTGTGCTTGAAAAGGGGAATAATTTTTACTCTGAATAGGCAAGTTTTGATTACCTTTTTGTCCTTGCAGTATCAAGGAAACATCCTCTTCTTTCTTCTTATGAATCCTCCAGGGGTTGTTCCCATAACTTCCAGATTGGATATGCTCAACTACAACTTTTAGAGCGGCAATATCTTGAATCTTTCCTTATTTCAATCCCATTTCTTTCATTTCTCTATGCTTAATCATTTCTGAGAATGTCTTTCCTATTCCAGCTAAGACCCTCTTATAAAATGGAGCTTCTTGAATATCTATGAAGGTCATCACCATTTCAGACTCTGTCATAGACGGGATAACTTAAGCAGCCAGACGCCTCCATCTTTGGGCGTACTCTCTAAAAGACTCATTAACTTATTTCTTGACCTTGGTAATTTGATAACTATCTGGAGCCATCTGAGTTTGGAAGCAGTATTGACTGAGGAAAGCATGGGCTAATTCCTTCTAGCTGTGAATTTTGGATTTATCCAATCTGGTGTACCATGCTCTGGCTTCTCTAGTCAGACTTTTCTGAAATACGTGCATTCTGAGCTTTTCATTCTCGGCATAAGATCCGAGCTCTCCAATAAACACCTTTAAGTGGGTATAAGGATCTCCCAATCCATCATATTTCTCTAAATCGTGAGTCTTGAATTTTTCCAGATAATGAACCCCGAGGAAGATGCAAAGGTCTGAATATGAAATACTCCCGTGTGTTCCAATCCCTTTGATGGACCGAATTGTCTCTTCCATTTGTAGAACCTTCTTCTGAATATCACTGGTGTCTTGATCTTATTTAAGATGGGTGATTTTAAGGGTTTTGTTGGCTTTATCAGTCTGAGACTTAGGTGCTAGAACTTCTATGTCTGGACCCTGGATTCCTCCATATGTAAAGGGTTCTGTGTGGATGGGTACTTGAGGACCCTGAGTTGACTTATGTAATTCTTTGAGAAGAACATACAACTTTGTTATTTGATTGCTTAATCCTTCGAACTCCTCGCGAGACACAAGAGTAGGATTAGGCTGGCCAGATGTAGCCATGTTTGGTTGTAGGCTTAGTGACTTCTTGGACTTTGAACGGGTAACGGGACCAATCATTTCCCTACAAAAAGACTTATGCAGTTTAGTCTTAGGGAAACGTGGAAATGTTACATGCTATGTAATGTGTCCGTTTTTTAGGAGTATTATCCTACAAAATGGATGTTAGTTATTTTAATGACAAGATAGCATGACAAGTTTTGATAAAAAAGGGAATGCATGTTCACATATTCCTTTATATTTTCCATTACATTGAGATTGACATGGAAATGAAATTACAAGTAATTTAAATGGGAAGGTATGAAGAGACTTCCCTCCACGTTTGGTTTATCAGAGGCTGACCTATCTTAGGTTACTCTCGTGGATTTTTGGCATGAGGGTTCCCAGATCATCGCAATTTACTCGATGGGAAGTTAATTCGATCTTTCAACTGGAGCGAATCTGGTGGTGCCTTTCCGGAGCCTCGTAGAATTAGTCTCCCGACGAGTCTAGTAATCAAACATCGACATGATAGCCTCCTGATGGAGGGACCACACA
Organism: Panax ginseng; assembly: GCA_020205605.1. Lineage (NCBI taxonomy): Eukaryota > Viridiplantae > Streptophyta > Magnoliopsida > Apiales > Araliaceae > Panax > Panax ginseng. The sequence continues at coordinate 47,434,718 of CM035137.1, forward strand.
ACATACATTCACATACATCACGTCTCACCGTATGGAAATGATGACATGTGCAAAGCACTAATATCACAGGCAGATATGGTGCAAAGCACTAAGTACGAGAAATAAAGCATTAGTACACATTCATTCAAAATGTAAATGCAACATCCACACACAAGCAGATAAAAGTTTTGAAAAGTTTTTAAATAGCGGCTTAAGCCCTCTTACTAGATGTCCCCAGCGGAGTCGCCACCTGTCGACATTGGGATTTTTATTTGTCCCTTCTAATCTTGTTCTTTTGTGTTCTCATGTTAGGTGAGATTTGTTTGAAAAGGTCCGACATGTATATGTCGACTATTTGACTATAAGAGTTGTCAGTTGGTTATTTTTAAATGGTTGCACCAACTCAACCAAGAAAAGGTTTGCACAAAGACCTAGTGATGTGACACTATTTAACTGGTCTGCAAGACTGAAATTCGTTAGGGTCCGCGGGCTTGATTAAACGGAGGGAAGGTGTTAGGCACCCCCCGACTTCCGTGATAACACAGTTACCTCCACTTTCTAATTTAAACTTTTATTTTAATGTGTGTGTGTGTGTGTTAGGTCATATGCAGTTTGTTTGGAAGTAGTGTTATGCCTCGTTCGCACCTATATACATAGGGTTTGACTTTTGTATAAAAATTCAATTTTAACGAGATATGGCAATGATTTTTTGTAAAACATGTTTTTCAAACCCTTAAGCTCAATAGTAATTGAGGCCTTTGATACTTCCATTTTATTAAGTGTTTGGCTTGATTGCTTTTATTTTCGAGATGCGAAGCATCTTCGAGAAAATAAGATACATAGCAGTGTCAAACTCCTTGTGGGCGTGAAAGCCATCTAAGGAAATTCAGACATCGTGAATAATTTACAAGCTGGCTGCAGCTGAAAATGTTCATCACGGGAACCGAATCTAGATTCAGGAACTGAATCTGTGATTACATGATTCCTAGGCTCACATGATAAAGAAATATGTACAAAAGTTAAAACTCGATTTATATATATACAAAAGTGATAAAAAGCTTAAATATCTACTCGGTTTATATATATACAAAAGTGATAAAATGCTTAAAAAACTAAAATATCTTCTAGTGGGCTGCCAAGAAGACTTCAGATAGCTTTTGACGCCTGAAAGCTCAGTTTCCATCGGTTAAATTTTAATATGTAGCAAAACACGAGCTTACAAGTGTTTAAAAAGAAGAATCACTCAGTTTAGAGCACTCTATATGTGTTTATGAACTGAAATGGACAGAGATTTCTCGCTCTTTTTTTTTAAATGAGCAACCAAGGCCCTTTATTTATAGACCCGATGGATTTAGTCTCACCGCGATAGTCATGGTCTACTTACTTTGCTAAGTGTTGCCCCCGCCATGCGGTTCTCATCATCTCAAGTATGTGCACTCGTGCAATGCATTATTCGCTCGAACCTTCATAACTTTCAATCCGGGCATCCGATTGAGGTGTGTTATACCTTTTCGGAATGCTATTGTCGAGAGCTACACAATGATATGAGATAAGAGGTTGTATGAAGCGGGGAAGATGGGTCCTGTAGACACTCAAAATTTTTTGCACACATGTTATTAATATTGCAGGAGGGCAGATTCGTCTTTCGGAGATAACCCTAAAAGACAGCTCACATCCATTCCGGATATTATCGGAAGTTCAGTTTCAACCCCAGAACACACACTGGGAGTATCATTCCAACCTCAGAGATAACCCCGAGTTTCGTCCTTGGAGATAACCCCACGGAATGTTGCTGCAGTTCCGGCGATAACTCCGGAAATGCTTATTTCAAATGTATGCAATCAGCTTCAATCTCAGACCTTCTGTCGAGGAACTCATACCAAAGACCCAGAGATAACACCAAGAAGACAGACACACTTACAAATGACCTTGCAGAATTCAAACACTTGTAGCAGTCCAATCTCAGATGTAACCCTGAGCAACGTCTGCTATCAGCTCAAACTAGAGATAACCCTGGTGAGGAGTCAAATTGTCATCTTGCCACCTCAACCCCTGCGCACCGTCTCAACATTTCATACATTTCTACACAACAATGTCCCACACGAACCAAGGAGTTCCAATCCCGAGTGACTATTATGCGTGGCAGCACACCAGATAGAATTTTAAACTTGAAGACTGTTGGGTCTCCAACTTTTAGTTTTATTTTGATGATAATAATAATTAGTAAATAAATTAATTAAAAGGGTAGAATCTTCTCCATAGGATTTTTTTTTATTATAATTGTTTTATTTATCTTATTTACTTTGACCAAAAATATTTTCTAAATCTTTTTTAATTGCTTTTCTTGATCTTGATGTTTTAGAGTGTTAAATAAATTGGGTCATGCATTGTGGGACAAAAGTCATATGTTGATTATCAAATGTTTGTTTGACCGAATTTGAAAAAGAAGATGAAGATTTTGTTATGTGGACAATTTTTAATTATTCTCAAATTAATTTTATTATTTAAATATCTCAAAAATTATTTTATTTCAAAATTAGGCAAAATTACTTTATTATATATATATATATATACTAACTATATTTTAATATATATACTAACTATATTTTATTTACCGTTAGTACTAAACTATATATATATATATTTTAATATTATTTTTTTACATGTTGGTCAAATTGTGCATTAAGTGTGTTATATATATATATTGAAATCGTATGTGTGTAATTATATATAAGGATTAAATGCATATATTTTATGTGGATTAAATATGTGTATATAATACCATACATACATTATTATTATTATATATATCTTATTTGTATATATATATATATATATATATATATATATATATATATATATATATATATATAAACCGTGTGGGTAGTATGTGTGCATAACATATATAGAGTATATTATATATAACAATTAATGCAAGCATGTGCATAATAATATATATACATTAAATGTGTAAATGCATGTGTGTGTTATAATACATGCATTAGAATATGTAAAGTGTGGCAAGTGTTTTTGCTGGCATCTCTAAAAAAAACGCGTGACACATATCGTGGGACTAAAAACCGAAGTGCGCTGGTGTATTTTGGAAGCTTCAAAACATATGGTCAAAGAGAGTAATAAATGCAAAGTTGATGAAATTTAGCCTAGGCAGAATTGAGAATACTTTCGCGTGAAAATTATTTCTCATCTGGATCGTTAATTTCAAAAATTAATCATCTGAATCGTTCATTTAAAATCAGATTTTTAAATTACCTTTTTGTTCCTGACTTCAAAAATCTATAAATAGGAGGCTTTTCTTTCATTTCCAATTTGCCAATTCACTTAAAAAGAAAAGTTTATTTTTCTCCCACATACTCTCTCTCTAAAAAGCTTTCTCTCTCTTCCTACAAAAGTTCTGATTATTTGAGAAGAAGAAATTGGTCTAAGCATATTGAGATAAGTTGTTTGATTTATTTTATTTGAATTATATCTTGCTTATTTATATTTATAGATATACAAATATAAATTGTTCTACACAATTCTATATATTTATATTTCATCTATTTATCAAATAAAATGATACATGGGCGCCGCAAGGCTACGGAGATAAACCTCTACGGATAGGAATACGACCGTACGATTTCTTATAGTCATCAGCAACCTTTTATTGATATTATTTATATAAATATCGTAAAATAGATACGACACTTGATAGCTCAAAACAACACTGAGATACTGCTCCAAAAAGAGTAGTCATCTGAACCGAATTTGAGAATCGTAGTGATCTATTGAAAATATTTATATAAATATCAATTGTGAAAATTATAAATTTTGTCATACTTAGACGTCGTAAGGCTACAGAGATAAACATCTACGGAGAGGAATCCGACCTTACGATTCCTTATAGTACTAAGTGACATTATTTATAAATGTTCACACAATAGATAAAATATTCTTATATATTGTTTGAGTTAAATAATAATATTTGTTATATCAAGTATTGCTTAATTGGTTTATATATTATACTTGATATATGTCATCACAAGTATTTGATCCTAAATTCATTTATTCATAAAATACTTGTTGCATAATATAAAAGTTATTTAAACTTTTATTTCACAAACTTAAGTGAATATATCTGCTTAAATAGAAGCATATTTAATTCAAAGCTTAAAATAACTTATTTGCTTACTCAGAAGCATTTTCACTTTGAAAGTTCTTTAAACTTAAAATGACTTTTCTTTAATCCATAAAGAATAAATAATTCTTCATAAATTTGCATTAATTTATATATCTGCTTAAACAGAAGTATTTTTGAGTAAAAGCATAAAATTGATCTATTTGCTTATTCAAGAAGCACTTTTCACACAAAATATAAAAGTTATTTAAAATTTTATAACAGTGCATAATTTATATATTTGCTTACACAGAAGCACTATTTGATCAAACCATAAATTACTATCTACATACAAAGAAGCATAATTTCTCAAATATAAAAGTCTCTGAACTTTTATAAATATATTTGCTCTTTAATTAATATCTGCTTATTTCAAAAGCATCAATTTGTACTTAATTCATATCTGCCTATTTAAGAAGCATCCATCTCTACTAAATTCTTATTTGCTTATTTGAGAAGCATCAATCTGTACTAAATTCCTATCTGCTTATTTGAGAAGCAAATTATTATAAAATCATTTATAAAAAAAGAAAAGGTCAGAGTTAGCTTATTTATGTACCTGTGAGAAAGACGAGTAATTCTTCGACCAAGACCAGAGTCTTAGAGAGGTCAGCGGGAAGTTGGGTCTCTAGTGTACTTGTGAGGTGAGGAAGAGGCTGTTGTTTCAAGACCAGATCATAGAATAGAACTGAACTCAAAAGAAGTACAACTAAGCTTAAGGAGGGAGCTGGGGGCTTGCTGTCCAAGATAGATTAGTTGGGAATAGTTAAAAGTTTGACTATAAAACTTTGTAAAGGCTACTCTGCCTGTTGAAGGAGTATTTATTACTGATAGTAATAGGATCTCAAGTCTTGGAGAGGAACTTGAAACTGGATGTAGCAGCATACCCATGATGTATGTTGTGAACCAGACAAATCTCTATGCATTGTGTGATTTAATTTTTACTGTCTTGCATATTAATTTCTAACACTACAAATTAATTATTCAAAAATTCAAAAAGGCCTTAGATAATTTTAAATCTGTAATAATCTATTCAACCCCCCCTTCTAGATTATTATTGGACTTTCAAAGATTATGGGCATGGTCCTCTCTTCCTGACTTCGTACAACCTCTAATCCCATGTCATTGCGTAACTCTCAACAAAAGCGGTCCGAAGAAGGTCTTGTACACCTCATTCGGATGCTTGGATTGAAGTTCTGCAAGTTCGAGCGGACATCATAGTGCACGTACTTTGAGATGATAGGACTTATGGAGCCAGATATAACCGAGGCGTGCAGTATACTCATGGCTCCCCCTCTATAAATAGAGGGCTTGGGGTGGCCATTTGGAAAAAAAAAAAAAAAAAGAGGGAAGCCTCATCCAAATTGTTCTGTATACACCCCCATATTGAGTGCTTTCTCATTTTAAACACCTGTTAGCTCACATATAGCTATATTTTACTGGTGGGAGTTGAGTATTTATCCATCTAGAGTCATAAAAGCCTGCTTTGGCAGCCCACTGTAAGCCTTCTCACACTCTATAAAGCCTTTCTCTTCATCTTTGCACATACTATTCTTCACATTGAGAGTCGTGTTGTGTGTGTATGCCCTTACTTCTATCTGTGGTTTTCATTTCATACGTATATATATATACTTATATATGTATATATTTATATATGGACTAACATTATCGAAAGTTATGCCTCGATTGAGCCTAGACTAATATCTGGAGCGCTTACTTGCTATATATATATATATATATATATATATATATATATATATATATACTTATATATACAAACTGCTGTCGAGACTCATCGATGAGCCCGGATTTTACAATCGGAGCGTTTATTGCTTATATATATATATATATATATATATATATATATATATATATATATATATATACATTTAGTCCCTTGAGTTTACTTCAGTGGTGGTTGATTGTCTTTACTACTTTCTTTACATTTAGTCCCACCAGAGTTTACTTCGTGGTGATTGATCGTATTTTACTGACTTTATTTACTTTCCTAATCTCCCATGGAGGTGCTTCGTGGTGGTTAATCATGTCTATATATATATATATATATATATATATATATATATATATATATATATATATATATATATTATTCTTTACTTTTATATATTTACATTTTGATCCCGGATGGAGGTGCTTCGTGGTGGTTGATCCTAATTCCCCATTATCTTCTATATTTCTCGCTTGATCATGCAGTGCACTCTCGTGATAGTTGATGGCCTGGCCTCATGCTTGCAGTGCCGCCTCCCAGGCTTGATTGGCGTTCTATGGCCTAGAAAGCACAAAACCTAGAAAAATTTTTTAAGTCTTAGAAATTGCTTAAGACGCTTACTTCCTGATTCCATAACTTATTCGTTATAACTCGGAACGAGGTCATTCCAAAGCCATTCTCTTCCTTATCTTACGTACTTAGATTTTCCATGAGCAGAACTTTGTTCTGAATCCGTTAACGTGCAATTTGATTGGCTTATTCTTCACCCTTCGTTCGTTTTACGTTTTTAACGTTCTTCGTTCGTTCTTCCGTAATTCGGTCATCCGAACTCAGAATTTGTTCGTTCTTGAGTCCACGACTCACATTTTCTACATTCTCTTACATTCTTATGAACCCCTACACGTTCGGGTTCATTTACTAACTTTCTAATTCTCATTCTTCTTTTATGAAATTTTCGTCATAACTTCGTTATAGCTCAGTTTTAATCCGTTCTTCATAAACGTTTCTACCATTCCTAACCAAGAAATAAGAAACTAACTTATACGCGATGGTTTTAAACTTGTCCATCAACAACAATTATCCTACGATGGTTTAAAATTTTTCCATCAACAACGTTCTTCGCGTTCTTCGCGTGTTCTTCGCGTTCTTCATTTGTTCTTCATTTTTAATCGATATTCTGATTACGATTTTACTTTTTCTTGGAATTTGATGTTATAAAACACCATTCCTTACTTAATTCACCTACTCATTCATATAATCCACACGGATCGTTCTAATTCATTATGAATCTTAGACTTCTTTAAGAAATTTATAAACTAAATTTCTACTCTTATTTCTTCTTTTCACATGATTTCAACTATATGAAATCATTTCTAACATCTTTTACTAATTATTCCCATTAAGCTATGTTTTAAACATATAAACCTAAAGAAAATTATCTAGAAGTTAGGTTTTCGGATTACCTTTCTTCTTTAATCTTCTTCTGTCGGACAAAGTTTGCTCCCGAGCAAGCTTTTCCTCTTCTTTCCCATCCGAAATCTCTCTCTCTCTCTCTCAAAAGTTGTAGGATTTTCAAAATCCTAAACAAATGAGTTAAGCTTCTTATTTATAGAAAACCAAGACTAAGGGTATTTTAGTCATTTCACCCCAACCTCCTTACTATTCACACCTCCTCAATAGACCTCCTTACAATTCACAAAGCTTCCCTTGGAAGCTTCGTGCTTCCGTCTTGCAGAATTCGTCCGACAGTTCAAAAACTACGATTCTCAGAATCCAAATATTTTTGGATATTTCATCTTTCCTTTACCGATTAACTTTTACGTATTATTCGGATCTCTGAAAAACACTTTTCCACGTTAAGCATTTTCCTTCACGTTTTCCCTTAACATAGTTAAACGAGTAAAAAGTACAAAACAATACTTTTCATCATTTTTATTTCGTCCGATTTCTGCACGTTTTTCGAGAAAAACTTTTATCGGCTTACGTAACTTTTCACGATATATTATCGTCAAATCTTTCGACGGAATGTCATTTTGACATACCGAACTCTCAAAAAGGCTTAGGTTATTCAAACCCTAACCCTTTGGGTTTCGTTAGGTAAAAGTGCCTATTTCGTCTTTTTCCCCGGTAATATTTTGTTCCCGGAAATATTTTTTTTTCGTCTTGAAAATTCTTACTCGTTCAGTCTAGCTCGTAGCCAGAATCCTCTCGATTAATAATCATCTTAGGTTATAGAATGATTAATAAACACATAGCACAAAATATTATTAATAAAAATTCATTTTATTAATAACTAATTCTTTAAATCTTAAATTCTGGACAATTCGATTTTTCGGGTTGTCACAACTCGGAAGTGTGCTTATCATGCCGGAGCACCTGGAAATGATACTCAAGATTGTTGGGCCTTGAAACACAAGATCCAAGATTTAATAGACAACAGTGAGATCGTGGTTACCAAACCAGATCAACCTCATGTGCAAGACAACCCTCTTCCTCAACACAAAGAAGAAGAGGTCAACATGATTAGTTGGAGAGCTGGGCAGAGTTCCAATTTTAATGGTGAATCATACCAGACCATAAAAGACGGTGTTGACAGATGGGATTACGCAAAGTTCCAATTTTCTATGGAACGGAAGATGAAAGCTCTTTATAAGCAAATTGAACAATTGGCAGAACTGGTGACCCATCATCATCAAATCACACGCCAGTTAGTCAGCCATGAGCATGCCTATCTCTTTCCTTTTGTTATGAATTATGATGCCCCCAAAGTAGGTATACATCACCCATCTTGGGTCGCCAAATACATGGTATAAAATTTAAATACAACTTAATTATACAACTGTCATGTAACATACGACAAAACATAAGCTGAGAGTTTTAAAATGAATATTGTCTTCTAGACAATATCCACACTCAATGGAGTCCTCATTACCATTATTATCACACTATTTTATAGAATAGTGAGGACTACTATAACACCATCTCGGGCCATCACTCCATTCCCCGACTAGTTCTGGCTACTTTCACATTTCCTGAAGAGAACAATGGAAGTAAAAGGGTGAGCTCAACTAGCCCAGTAAGAAATATTATGACTAAGATAATGATTAGCCTTCAACAATGTTAAACTAATAGAATATAATAGACAACAAGTTTAACTGCAGCGGAATAAGCAATCCATTAGAAGAGTCAAGTAGAGCATGCTATCTACTATCTTCTATGATTTAAAAAGTTTATCATTAACTTCATTGTTGGGACTCAACTTAATAAATAGATCACATCATCGAATCATCCCTGCACTACGGGCCAATAATATTCATTAGTATCACGTCCACAAATTATTCTTGCACTACGGGCCAAGAATTATTCGTGTAATCATCAATGGTCATACAGAATTATCCCTGGTTATAATCATACCAATCAACGGTCCATCTATGAACGTAAGCAAAAGATGACTTTCATCACAATATAAGCATGAGGATGATGACAATGATATAAGAATTCAATTCAAAGAAAGTAAAGGATAAATTTTTAAAGATTTATAATTTAAATTATCCAGAATTCAGTAATGTCCAAATTTTCAACATGATACTGCTTTGTAGAGTAAAATTCAATAATAATATCCATGTATCAAAAATAATTTGGACAGAAAAGAAATAAATTTTTTGGTGAATAGTACCCCGTGAATAGTAACCCGACATGTAAAGTGTCCCAAATACCCGAGTGAACAATATTTGAGTGAATAGTAACCGGGTGAATATTAACCCGTGAATAGTAACTCATGAATAGTACTTCGGTGAAAATATTGATATTTAATAAGAAAGTTCATATCAATATTCCAATAAAATGATACTGGATTAAGCACAAAACTCAAGGATATTCCACTAATTTCAAGGATTATAGAAGCAATACTTACCATAGTAAGTTTAGATTTTAGAATATGAAAAGAATTAATATACGAAAACTGCAAATGGATTTTCACCTGTCATACGGTACGTAATCCGCGTAGACAGGTTATTCCAACATACTAAAGGATGAATACGAAAAATAGTATTCCTTATGAATACAAAAGAAATAATACTGGTGAATAATACCCCGTAAATAGTACCCTGTGAATAGTACCCCGAGAATAGTAAATTGAATTTTACTCTACAAAGCAGTATCATGTTGAAAATTTGGACAAAAAAAAAAAATTTCTTTGTAGAGTAAAATTTCCAAATTTCTTTTACTATTCATGGGGTATTATTCTCGAAATTTTTTTTTTTTGGTGAATAGTACCCCGTAAATAGTACCCTGTGAATAGTACTTCGAGAATAATACCCCATGAATAGTAATCTGACATGAAAAGTGTCCCAAATACCCGAGTGAATAATATTTGAGTGAATAGTAATAGAGTGAATAGTAACCCGTGAATAGTAACTCGTGAATAGTACCCCGATATGAAAAATGCCCCGAATACCCGAGTGAATAATATTATAGTGAATAGTAACCAGATGAATAGTAACTTGTGAATAGTAACTCATGAATAGTACTTCGGTGAAAATATTGATATTTAATAAGAAATTTCATATCAATATTCTAATAAAATGATACTGGATGAAGCACAAAACTCACGGATATTCCATTAATTTCAAGGATTATAGAAGCAATACTTACCATAGTAAATTTAGATTTAAGAATATGAAAAGAATTAACATAATGAAAAGCGCAAATGGATTTTCACCGTCATACGATGCGTAATCCGCTAGAGACAAAGTTATTCGACATACTAAAGGATGAATACGAAAAATAGTATTCCTTATGAATACGAAAGAAATAATACCCCTTTCCTTTGTAGAAAGCTGGATACTGCAAAAGGGAAATAGCATAATACTCTTCTTCTTGTTCTCTATAGTTTCTCTCTCTATAGTGTCTCTTGTGAATCTCAGTGAATTGGTGAGAATGAAAGAAGAATTAAGCTTCTATTTATAGGAGAATGGACTAAATAGTAACTAATTCACGAACGGTCTAGATTAATTCACTATTAGAACGGACGGTCCATATTGATTACTATTAAAACCACAACCGACGGTCCAGACTGATTTACTTTTAAAACCATCACCGACGGTCCATATTGATTTAATTTTAAACCACCACTGACAGTCCAGATTGATTTACTTTTAAAACCACCGTCGACGGTCCAGATTGATTTACTATTAAAACCACCATCAATGATCCAGATTAATTTACTATTAAAACCACCACCAATGGTCCAGATTGATTTAACTTATTACACTTTAGTACCCCTAAAGTTTTCCAAGTTTGCATTATCCCCCCTTAACTTTTGTAAATCACTTATCTTCAATAAACACATTCTTAATACTTCAACAATTATTCATCATTAATATTATAACTCATAATATTTTTCGATAAGGATTTCTCCTTATTGGCGCGCAATTAGGTGACCAAACCTCTCCTTGAAAAAACTTTTAGACATTATCAATATTGCAAATAATAATATGAATAACTTTGTTGTCTCAATTATTGATTTAATAATATAACATATTATCACGGATGATCTTCGTGACAATAATTGAATCAATAATATGAGAGATACGATGCAGCAATTACTGTAGCAATAATTGAGTATAACTGAGTGACTTCTCACGTAAGCATCAATAATCAATACCCTGTGCTACTATGCAACCACGCGTATTTTGTTATTGGTCAATCTATCAACAATGACCTAAATTGCATCTATGCTTTGAGAAACCTTGGGAAGACCAATAACGAAATCCATGGTAATGTGCTCCCACTTCCATTCTGGAATTTCAAGTGGTTGCAATGGACCTTTTGGCACTTGATGTTCCGCCTTGAGTCATTGACAAGTTAGACACCTTCAGATAAACCCCGCTATCTCTCTCTTCATATTGCTCCACAAAAATGTATGTCGAAGATCACGATACATTTTGGTACCCCCAGGATGGATTGCAAACGGTGTGTTGTGCGCCTCCATCATAATTTTATACTTCAAGTCAGAATTGTTAGGAACACAAAGTCTGGAATTGACTCGAAGTATTCCTTCTTCATCGATTCTTGCTTCCGGAATAACACCTTCTTGCACTTTCTTCTTCATACGCATTAGTTCCAGGTCTGTAGCTTCAGTAGCTTTAACTTTATCGATTAAAGTCTATTCTACTCGTATATTCGCCATCGTCACATGGGTCCCTGGAGTCTTTAACTCTATCTCCATCCTTTGTAAGTTATATAAAATAGGCCTTTGCGTTGACAATATCACACTCGTACCTGCATATGATCTTCTACTCAATACATCAGCTACTACGTTCGCTTTTTCAGGATGGTATTGAATGGTATGATCATAATCTTTCAGCAGCTCAAGCCATCGTCTTTGCCGCTTGTTGAGTTCCTTTTGAGTGAAGAAATATTTGAGACTTTTATGATCCGTATAAATCTCCACCTTCTCTCCATATAGGAAATGCCTCCAAATCTTAAGCGCAAAAACGACAGCTGCCAACTCTAGATCATGAGTAGGATAATTTCTCTCATATTCTTTGAGTTATCGTGAGGCATAAGCTATGACTTTCCCATGTTGCATGAGAACACATCCTAAACCTTTGCCTGAAGCATTACTGTAGATGACAAATCCCTCCAAACCAGATGGTATTGTCAGAACAGGTGCTAAAATGAGTCTCCTCTTGAATTCTTGAAAACTCTTCTCACATTCTTCGCTCCAACCAAATTTTTTATCTTTTCGTGTCAGCTGAGTTAATGGAGTAGCGATTCGAGAAAACCCTTCTACGAATCTTTGATAATAACCAGCTAAGCTGAGAAAGCTACGTACTTCGGTCACTGACTTGGGTTCTCCGAGCTTTGAAATGCTTCAATCTTTGCTGGGTCAACAGATATTTAATGATTTGATATCACGTGCCCAAGGAATGCTACTTTCTCAAGCCAAAATTCGCACTTCTTCAACTTGGCATAAAGTTGTTTTCACGAAGCTTTTGGAGTATCAGCCTCAAGTGTTGCTCATGATCTTCACGGCTTTTGGAATATATGAGGATGTCATCAATAAAGATGACTACAAAATGATCCAAATACTCCTTGAATACTCAGTTCATCATATCCATGTAGGCAGCAGGAGTGTTAGTTAATCCAAAAGACATGACTAGGAATTCATAATGCCCGTACCGAGTTTTGAAAGCAGTCTTTGGGATATCGTTGGTTTTAATCTTTAACTGATGATATCCAGAATGAAGATCGATCTTTGAAAAGAATTTAGCGCCTTGCAACTGGTTAAACAGGTCATCAATACGTGGCAACGGGTACCTATTTTTGATGGTGACATGATTCAACTCTCGATAATCAATACAAAGTCGCATACTTCCATCTTTCTTCTTTACGAAGAGAACAAGAGCACCCCAAGGAGATATACTAGGACAAATGAAACCGATGTCTAACAATTCCTGTAGTTGAGTCTTTAACTCCTGAAGTTCAAAAGGAACCATTCGATATGGGGCTTTGAAAATGAGTTTTGTACCGGGTTCAAGGTTGATACAAAATTCAATTTCACGCTCTGGGGGTAGGCCAGGAAGTTCTTCAAGGAATACGTCAAGAAATTTATTAACAATGGAAATATCATTCAAATTTGACGTATTTTTGTTTAAATATGTGACATGGGCTAAGAAAGCTTGACATCCATTTTTCAATAAACGAATAGCTTTATGACTTGAGATGACAGTAATTGACTTTAATGGTTTGGTTGCTTGAATTCGCATAATAGGTTGGTTAGGAATATAAAAGCTAACAACCTTACGAAAACAATCAATTTTAGCATGATTAGTAGTCAACCAATCAATTCCTAAAATCACATCGAATGCAAGTATTTTTAAAGAAATAAGATCGACAGGTAACGTGCGGTTACCGATTTGAACCAAACAAGACTTATAAATAGTGGATGTTATGAAGGTTTCTCCCAACGGAATTTCAACAGATAAATCAAAGTCTAATTTCTCCAGAGTCAAATTTAAACGTTGAGCGCAAGTAGGAGAAATAAAAGAATGGGTGGAACCGGTATCAAATAAGGTATAAGCTTCGCAAGAGTTTATGATTAGCTTACCCATGATCACCTCGTTCGGATTCCTCGCTTTTTGGGAGGTTACGACAAACACTCTCCCTTGAACTACCAGTTTTATCTTGTATGGGACGGCCTTTGATGCCTCCATCCCAGCTGGACTTGACTTTGGTGCACCACAAAATCGGGCTAGGTGACCTTCTCTTCCACAATTGTAACATGCTTTGGACTGGTGCATACAGTTTGGACTGATGTGTCCCTCCCTCCACATTTGTAACATACGACCGGCGATCGTTCTCCTTTCTTAACAACAGTCTTTGGTCTTTGACGTCTTTCCATCATTATTGAATCTCCTCTTCTTGAAATTTCCACTTCTATTATCTTGGTCATGATTACCACCGGAGTGGTTACCATTTCTTGAATGTTGATTCCCTCCACGTTTGTTGTCACCGCTTCGATGACTGCTACCACTGGTATTATCGACTTGCTGGCTACTCTCCCTTGGTTGGCTTGACTCATTATCGCGCTCCAATAACTGAGATCCATTTACAACATCTGAATACAAACACAATTTATGAGAAATGAGGTATTGACATATTTCGGGTCTCAAACTTCATAGAAACATTCACGTCATTCTCTCCTCATTATCAACCAAATGGGATGCGAACCGGGATAACTCGGCAAACTTAGCCTCGTACTGCGACACGGTCATATTGTTTTGCTCCAACTTGATAAACTCCACCTCCTTCATGTGACAAATACTTTCGGAAAAGTACTTGTCATTGAACAACTCTTGGAACTTCTCCCAAGACATCTTGAATGCTGCAGGCTGGGTATATTTTACTGATTCCCACCAGTAATCTGCTTCTCCTCTCAACATGAAGGTGGCAAAGGAAACTTTTTGCTCCTCGAAGCATCCCAATACATCAAATATCTTGGTGATCTGCTTTATCCATGTCTCCGCCTTAAGTGGTTTTGGCTCTCCCCAAAACTCCGATGGTCCTTGAATTGTTTAGCGGTAACCATCTGTGAGTTGCCAGTGTGACCACCTGCATTTTGAAAAGGAGCCGCTCTCGCCTGATGTTGCATGAATTGCATTATGACGCCCCCAAATCCGGGTTACCTGACTCCCGAGTTTGGTTCTCACGATCTACAATATAAATAACATCTAACTACCCATTTAATTATGAATAGACATATAAACTACCTTAACCGATATAGTTAATACATTCGTCCCAGGTTATCTAACCTTTACATTAAAAACATACCCTTTACATATACAAAAAGGGTTTACAAATACAACATAATATATATGTTAAACATAACTATCACAGCATAGCACCTTTGCCTTTTATCTTCACAGCTCCTCTGACTTCTTCGTCCCTAGCTAAAATGTTTTATTTAGCAAGGGTGAGCAACAAATTTTCCCCGCAAGTTAAGATATACAATAAATGTATAAAAATCAAGACAACAAACTATCTAATTCGATAGAATAACTCCAAAGTTCGAGGAACTTTGAAATAGCTGAACAATTTGTTCTTCTCTAACTAATCTTCTCGCAACCTATGCAACAAATTAACGAAAGTATACAATGCTTTCAAATTTTCTACGATATTCTAAAGTATAATCAAGAATCAATTCTACACAATAGCAAAGTGGAATATTTTCTAGATTTATGCTGAGTGGTCACACAAGACCTTGAACTTATCTTCTTGGGTAGATATCAAAGATTTACTTTGATATATACTCAAGTTTATCAGATAACCATAAAGATTAAATTATACCCCTCTGCAAGCATAACAAGTGATCAGCTTTATTATACCCTTATATTAAGCATAATACTTAATCATAGCGCGTAGTAGTCAAATTTACGACCAATAAAATGTTCCCTTTATATAAAAGGTTGTTCTTCTCAGTCTCAGAATCAAGATTTTGATTTAACAACGAAATACTGTGATTTCAAATTCTAATTACTTCTCGATCTAGCCGAAATAATTGGCATCGATCTGTCAATAATAATTGATTTCTCTTTTCGAATCTATTAAGTTCTAACAAATGTTCGTCTAGCCAGAATAATTAGCTAAGACATTTCTCAACATAATAGGAATTATCTGTACTGTCAATTCTAGCTTCTACGGATATGAATATCCAACAACAGTAATTCTACGAATGTATATTTTCCGAATCAGTAATTCAATTTGAATTATTAAACATGCACTAACTGCGAATAATCAACAATAAATTCTTGGACGTGGTATAATTAACAATAATTAACCACTACAATATTTAAACAATATTAACTCAAGGTTGAGTTAGGAAACTTGCCTCTTCCGCAGATTACAGCTACACAATAAACTTATCTGCATTCGTAAGACCTATATTCATAATATCGGTCTCACAATTAGCACAATATTTCATAACACGCAACACTATATTCTACAGTCAAACTTCTCCTAGACACATTACCACATAGTCACATTAGTGTTTATAACCTAGATAAACACTTAACAAGTAACTATTTCGGTCTGGTTGGACTTCGGTCCATTCTCAGTGTTCAGGTCACCCTAACCGACAATTAACACAGTTATCGTCAATTAAATTCGGTTTCTAAGCTTCAATATTAATTTAGATAAGTCAATTATCATTTATAATTTAAATAATTTATGATAGTTATCATATGTCCCGAGAATTATCCTTGGTTGACCCAATAGACCCCCAAAAAAATGAGAAGATTACTATCATGCTCCTTCCAATGGTGAGTCTTCTCTTGACATATAACTATCTCCACTGTCTGTAATTGAACATTATGTTTCAACCAAACTCCAAGATTATATAGGTAGTGCTCATAGATATACTCAGCAAGTGGATGTGCACAACCCTGTCTTATGATAACATGAGGTTATATGTCATTAGACATCTTGTATGATAGTGGCAAAACACCCTTCCAAAGTTGGGTTCACCTCACCCTATTCGGTTCACCAAAATTAAATATCAAATGACGTATACAATACGACACACTTATCTAAAGTGCTCCATAAAATTATTTCCATACTATTTAGGGAGAACCTCAACAGCTATAGACCACCGTTCTATTCTCCAATTACCCCCGCTCGACACAGCTACACTCTTATTACCTGAAAGGAATTGTGAAGCAAAAAGGGTGAAACCACAACTAGCCCGATAAAAGAATATCATGACTAAAGATAATTCACATCATCAATAGCCTTCATCATTAATAAATCATAGATTTAAAACATATGGTAGATGATAAAGCTTTTCAACCATAGTTGCAGTGGAACGAACAATCCATTAGAAGAGCCAAATAGACCATCGAGTCTATTATCTTCTCCATGTTAAAAGTCCACCAATAATGTTTTATCCTGTAACATCAATCAACAATTCATGTCCACAATCATATAAATAACTCATAATCATAATTGTGATTCTAAATTCCTCTTAGCACCGGGATGAAGATAATGTTCATCACCTATCTTCACCGAAACATCAAAAATCATGGTTATACCAAATTAACTTCTGTACATTGTCAATATTGCAAATAATAATATAATTAACTTTACCGTCTCAATTATTGATTTAATAATATATCATATTATGCATATGATCTTCGTGACAATAATTGAATCAATAATATAAGAGATATGATCAAGTGATTCTCAGAGCAATAATTGAGTATAAGCGAGTGACTTCTCACGTAAGCATCAATAATCAATACCAGTGTGCTACTATGCAACCAGCGGGCATCGTCTTTACTTTTACTACCGAGTAGTAGTTCAACGGTTTTAACGGTAACACTTTCACTGTTATTTTTATAAAAAGATAATTCTGTCATTTTCTAAATGCGACAATACTTCCGTTGGGGGATCCAGCAATGATTATGCCGTCGAACGAATATTCTCTGTGAAAACGAATATTCTCTGACCAATCGAATATTTCCTGACACAACGAATAACAACTTGCTTACTTTGAATTTTTTTTTTCACATATCACCCTTAACTTTAACCTTTTATCAATTTAACAATTTACTAAATAGAATAATTATAAGTAAATTGACTACTTTCATTTCATAAAATTCGGGGTTTCACAATCTCCCCTCCTTATGAAATTTAAGCCCTCGAAATTTACGTACCTGGTAGTTCGAAGAGATGAGAATACCTTGCTTTCTTTTTGGATTGAACATTATGTTTCAACCAAACTCCAAGATCATATAGGTAGTGCTCGTAGATATACTCAGCAAGTGAATGTGCACAACCCTATCTTATGATAACATTAGGTTATATGTCATTAGACATCTTGTATGATAGTGGCAAAACACCCTTCCAAAGTTGGGTTCACCTCACCTATTCGGTTCACCAAAATTAAATATCAAATGACGTATACAATACGACACACTTATCTAAAGTGCTCCATAAAATTATTTCCATACTATTTAGGAGAACCTCAATGACTATATAGACCACCGCTCTATTCTCCGATTACCCCGCTCGACAACCGCATACACTCTTATTACACGAAAGGAATTGTGAAGCAAAAGGGTGAAACACAACTAGCCCATAAAGAATATCATGACTAAAGATAATTTACATCATCAATAGCCTTCATCATTAATAAATCATAGATTTAAAACATATGGTAGATGATAAAGCTTTTCAACCATAGTTGCGATTGGAGCGAACAATCCATTAGAAGAGCGAATAGACCATCGGTCTATTATCTTCTCCATGTTAAAAGTCCACCAATAATGTTTTATCCTCAGTAACATCAATCAACAATTCATGTCCACAATCATATAAATAACTCATAATCATAATTGTGATTCTAAATTCCTCTTCGCACCGGGTGATGAAGATAATGTTCATCACCTATCTTCACAAAAACATCAAAAATCATGGTTATACCAAATTAACTTCTAGACATTGTCAATATTGCAAATAATAATATAATTAACTTTACCGTCTCAATTATTGATTTAATAATATATCATATTATGCATATGATACTGTGACAATAATTGAATCAATAATATAAGAGATATGATGCGTGAATTCTTTGTAGCAATAATTGAGTATAACTGAGTGACTTCTCACGTAAGCATCAATAATCAATACCGTGTGCTACTATGCAACCAGGCGTATTACTGTACTTTTACTACCGAGTAGTTCAACAGTTTTAACGGTAACACTTTCACTGTTATTTTTATAAAAAGATAATTCTGTCATTTTCTAAATGCGACAATACTTCCGTTGGGGGATCCAGCAATGATTATGCCGTCGAACGAATATTCTCTGTGAAAACGAATATTCTCTGACCAATCGAATATTTCCTGACACAACGAATAACAACTTGCTTACTTTGAATTTTTTTTTTCACATATCACCCTTAACTTTAACCTTTTATCAATTTAACAATTTACTAAATAGAATAATTATAAGTAAATTGACTACTTTCATTTCATAAAATTCGGGGTTTCACAATCTCCCCTCCTTATGAAATTTCGCCCTCGAAATTTACGTACCTGGTAGTTCGAAGAGATGAGAATACCTTGCTTTCTTTTTGGATTGAACATTATGTTTCAACCAAACTCCAAGATCATATAGGTAGTGCTTTCGTAGATATACTCGGCAAGTGAATGTGCACAACCCTATCTTATGATAACATTAGGTTATATGTCATTAGACATCTTGTATGATAGTGGCAAAACACCCTTCCAAAGTTGGGTTCACCTCACCCTATTCGGTTCACCAAAATTAAATATCAAATGAGCGTATACAATCGACACACTTATCTAAAGTGCTCCATAAAATTATTTCCATACTATTTAGGGAGAACCTCAGCGACTATAGACCACCGCTCTATTCTCCGAATTACCCTTTCAACACATTTCTACACTCTTATTACCTGAAAGGAATTGTGAAGCAAAAAGGGTGAGCACAACTAGCCCAGTAAAGAATATCATGACTAAAGATAATTTACATCATCAATAGCCTTCATCATTAATAAATCATAGATTTAAAACATATGGTAGATGATAAAGCTTTTCAACCATAGTTGCAGTGGAACGAACAATCCATTAGAAGAGCCAAATAGACCATCAGGTCTATTATCTTCTCCATGTTAAAAGTCCACCAATAATGTTTTATCCCTGTAACATCAATCAACAATTCATGTCCACAATCATATAAATAACTCATAATCATAATTGTGATTCTAAATTCCTCTTCGCACCCAGGACGAAGATAATGTTCATCACCTATCTTCACCTGAAACATCAAAAATCATGGTTATACCAAATTAACTTCTAGACATTGTCAATATTGCAAATAATAATATAATTAACTTTTCCGTCTCAATTATTGATTTAATAATATATCATATTATGCATATGATCTTCGTGACAATAATTGAATCAATAATATAAGAGATATGATCGACAATTCTTGTAGCAATAATTGAGTATAAGCGAGTGACTTCTCACGTAAGCATCAATAATCAATCTTTGGTGTGCTCTACTATGCAACCAAAGCGATATCTTGTACTTTTTACTACAAGTAGTTCAACAGTTTTAACGGTAACACTTTCACTGTTATTTTTATAAAAAGATAATTCTGTCATTTTCTAAATGCGACAATACTTCCGTTGGGGGATCCAGCAATGATTATGCCGTCGAACGAATATTCTCTGTGAAAACGAATATTCTCTGACCAATCGAATATTTCGACCTGACGAATAACAACTTTGCTTACTTTGAATTTTTTTTTTCACATATCACCCTTAACTTTAACCTTTTATCAATTTAACAATTTACTAAATAGAATAATTATAAGTAAATTGACTACTTTCATTTCATAAAATTCGGGGTTTCACAATCTCCCCTCCTTATGAAATTTCGCCCTCGAAATTTACGTACCTGGTAGTTCGAAGAGATGAGAATACCTTGCTTTCTTTTTGGATTGAACATTATGTTTCAACCAAACTCCAAGATCATATAGGTAGTGCTCGTAGATATACTCAGCAAGTGAATGTGCACAACCCTATCTTATGATAACATTAGGTTATATGTCATTAGACATCTTGTATGATAGTGGCAAAACACCCTTCCAAAGTTGGGTTCACCTCACCCTATTCGGTTCACCAAAATTAAATATCAAATGACGTATACAATACGACACACTTATCTAAAGTGCTCCATAAAATTATTTCCATACTATTTAGGGAGAACCTCAACAGCTATAGACCACCGTTCTATTCTCCGATTACCCCCGCTCGACACAGCTACACTCTTATTACCTGAAAGGAATTGTGAAGCAAAAAGGGTGAGCACAACTAGCCCAGTAAAGAATATCATGACTAAAGATAATTTACATCATCAATAGCCTTCATCATTAATAAATCATAGATTTAAAACATATGGTAGATGATAAAGCTTTTCAACCATAGTTGCAGTGGAACGAACAATCCATTAGAAGAGCCAAATAGACCATCAGGTCTATTATCTTCTCCATGTTAAAAGTCCACCAATAATGTTTTATCCCTGTAACATCAATCAACAATTCATGTCCACAATCATATAAATAACTCATAATCATAATTGTGATTCTAAATTCCTCTTCGCACCCAGGACGAAGATAATGTTCATCACCTATCTTCACCTGAAACATCAAAAATCATGGTTATACCAAATTAACTTCTAGACATTGTCAATATTGCAAATAATAATATAATTAACTTTTCCGTCTCAATTATTGATTTAATAATATATCATATTATGCATATGATACTGTGACAATAATTGAATCAATAATATAAGAGATATGATGCAGCAATTACTGTAGCAATAATTGAGTATAACTGAGTGACTTCTCACGTAAGCATCAATAATCAATCCGTAGGTACTATGCAACCACGGGTATTCATTTGCTTTTACTCGAGTAGTTCAACGGTTTTAACGGTAACACTTTCAACGTTATTTTTTATAAAAGATAATTACGTCATTTTCTAAATGCGACAATACTTCTTAGTTGGGGATCCAAAGAATGATTATGCTTGAGTCGAATCGAATATTCTCTGTGAAAACGAATATTCTCCTCAACCAATCGAATATTTCCCGACACAACGAATAACAACTTGCTTACTTTGAATTTTTTTTTCACATATCACCCTTAACTTTAACCTTTTATCAATTTAACAATTTACTAAATAGAATAATTATAAGTAAATTGACTACTTTCATTCATAAAATTGGGGTTTCACAATCTCCTCCTTATGAAATTTAGCCCTCGAAATTCACGTGCACAGTAGTTCAAGAGATGAGAATACCTTGCTTTCTTTTGGATTGAACATTATGTTTCAACCAAACTCCAAGATCATATAGGTAGTGCTCGTAGATATACTCAAAGAAGTGAATGTACACAACCCTATCTTATGATAACATTAGGTTATATGTCATTAGACATCTTGTATGATAGTGGTAAAACACCCTTCCAAAGTTGGGTTCACCTCACCCTATTCGGTTCACCAAAATTAAATATCAAATGACGTATATAATACGACACACTTATCTAAAGTGCTCAATAAAATTATTTCCATACTATTTAGGGAGAACCTCAACATTTATAGACCACATTCTATTCTCCTGTTACCCAGCTCGACCCGAATACACTCTTATTACCTGAAAGGAATTGTGAAGCAAAAAGGGTGAGCAAAACTAGCCAAGTAAAAATATCATGACTAAAGATAATTTACATCATCAGTAACCTTCATCATTAATAAATCATAGATTTAAAACATATGGTAGATGATAAAACTTTTCAACCATAGTTACAGCGGAACGAACAATCCATTAGAAGAGTCAAATAGACCATCAGGTCTATTATCTTCTCCATGCTAAAAGTCCACCAATAATGTTTTATCCCTGTAACATCAATCAACAATTCCTATTCATAATCATTTGATTATCTCATTATCATAATTGTGATTCTAAATTCCTCTTCGCACCCAGGACGAAGATAATGTTCATCACCTATCTTCACCTGAAACATCAAAAATCATGGTTATACCAAATCACAATTCCTGCTCATAATTATAATAATAAATTCATCTTTGCACTACGGCTAAAGATATTCATTAACAATTCATCTTTGCACTCAGGCCAAAGACATACAACTGTATTTTAGAAGAGTCAAGTAGAGCATGATATCTACTATCTTTTACGAATTAAAAGTGTATAATCAATATGTTATCATTTGAGACTCGACAATAAATAATCCATATCATCGAATCATCCACGCACTATGGCGAGGATATTCATGTAATCATCAATGGTCATGATTATCTTAGAATAATCTCTGGTTATAATCATACCAATAATCGTCCATCAATGCATTACGTGCCAATGAGGACTTTTACCACATCATCTATAACATTATGGGTCATGATTATACCGAATGATCCCTGGTCATAATCATACCAATAAACAGTTCATCTATGCACATAAGCCAAAGATACTCATCAATCAATAGTTCATCTTTGCACGTAAGCCAAAGATATACAACTTTAAAACCAATAATCAATAGTCCATCTTTGCACATAACCCAAAGATACTCCACTTTAAAACAGATAATCACCAGTCCATCTTTGCACGTGAGCCAAAGATAACTTTCATCATAATATAAGCATGAGGATGATGACAATGATATAAAAATTAATCAAACGAAATCAAGGATAAATATTAAAGATTTTAAATTTATCCAGAGTTTAAAAATATCCAAATTGTCAACATGATACTGCTTTGTGGAGTAAAATTCAAGAATAATATTCATGTACCAAAAATAATTTGGATAGAAAAGAAATATATTTTTGGGTAAATAGTACCCCATAATAGTACCCTATGAATAGTACTTGAGAATAGTACCTATAAATGAATAGAACTTGACATGAAAAGTACCCCAAATACGAGTGAATAACATTTGGGTGAATAGTAATTTCGGTGAATAGTAACCCATGAATAGTAACTCGTGAATAGTAATCCGACACAAAAAGTGCCCCGAATACCCGAGTGAATAATACTACGAAGTGAATAGTAATCGGGTGAATAGTAACTTGCGTGAATAGTAACTCGTAAAAAAATACCAAAGAAAATGATATTCCATGACGAGTACAAAAGAAATGACATCTCATACCAAAGATAATAGAATATACTGAAAGCTGCAAATGGATTTTCACGCGCCATGCAGTAATCCACGTGACGAGATCATTTCCACAATTTAATAAAGAATGAATACGAAGGATCATTCACCATGCTGCTGATAATCCACATAGACGAGTTATTCCAATAGAATAATAAAGAATGGAATAACGAAGAATTCACCGTGCATGATGTAGACCGCATGCAGACGAGTTATTCCCAATAGAATAATAAAGAATGGAACCGGGTCATACGTAATCCGCACAACCAGGATATTCCAACAGAATAATAAAGAATGGAATCAGGTCATGCGTAATCCGCACAGATAGGATATTCCAACAGAATAATAAAGAATGGAATAACAGAAGAATTTCACTATGTATGCGGTACTTCGCAAAGACAAGTTATTCCAACATAATAATAAAGAATGGAATCAGGTCATGCGTAATCCGCACAAACAGGATATTCTAACAGAATAATAAAGAATGGAATAACAACAGAATTCACCAGGCATGCGATAGACCGCACAAAAAGGTTATTCCAACAAAATAATAAAGAATGGAATAACAGAAGAATTTCACCATGTATGTGGTACTTCGCATAGACAGGTTATTCCAACATAATAATAAAGAATGGAATAACAACCATTACGAGTATTGAAAGAAAATAACTCTCCTCATGAATACGAAAGAATAATACCCCATACCTTAGAAGAAACTAGATACTGCAATAGTGAGGTAACAAACTTCTCTTCTTCTTTCTCTCTATAATTTCTCTCTATAATAATTGCTCTTGTGAGACTTAGTCAATTGGTGAAAAATAATGAAGGAATGAGCTTCTATTTATAGCAAAATATAGTTTCCATAATAGCACATTTTGGGGCTCGAAATATTACAGTATAATACCTTCATCTTTTCCTTTATTTTTAATTGAGTCATGCAAGTATTATCAAACTTGCACCACCTCCCCTAATAGTAAATCATGTGAATCAATAGTAAATCATGTGACTCAATAGTTCTAAACATGTGAAAAAATTTAATTATAGTATAGTACCTTCATCTATACCTCCATTTTGAACTTAATCATGCAAGTATTATCAAACTTGCACCAACTCCCCTAATAGTAAATGAATGTGATTCAATAGTACACACATATGAACAAATAGTTATAATCATGTGAATTAATAGCAATTAATTGCTCATTTATCCGATTAATTACTTGATTGGTCAATATAACTTCCAAACATCAATTATTATCGAAATAAATGTCCGTTTCCACTAACACTAATAATCCCAACATAATGAAACTATCAATTTCATCTTTCATCAACACGAACTTATTCATTATTAATATTATAACTCACAATATTTAACAACCAGGTCGTTCCCAGGAAAGAGGGGGCTTTTCGATAAGGATTTCTCCTTATTGGCGCGCAATTAGGTGACCAAACCTCTCCTTGACAGAACTTCTAGACATTGTCAATATTACAAATAATAATATAATTAACTTTGTCGTCTGAATTATTGATTTAATAATATATCATATTATGCAGATGATACTGTGATAATAATTGAATCAATAATCTTAGAGATATGATGCAAAGAATTACCTTGTAGTAATAATTGAGTATAACCGAGTGACTTTTCACGTAAGCATCAATAATCAATACCGTATTTACTATGCAACCACGCGTATTCATCGTCCTTTTCTTCTTAGAGTAGTTCAACAGTTTTAACAATAACACTTTCAACATTATTTTTATAAAAAGATAATTACGTCATTTTTTAAATCGACAATACTTAGTTGGGGGTCCAAAGAATGATTATGCTTAAAATCGAATCTAATATTATCTGTGAAAATGAATATTCCCCAACCAATTGAATATTCCCCGACACAACGAATAACATCTTGCTTACTTTGAAAAAATATATTCACATATCACTCTTAACTTTAACCTTTTATCAATTTAAACATTTACTAAATAGAATAATTATAAGAAAATTGAATACTTTCATTTCATAAAATTGGGTCTCACATTAAAGTTATTATTAATAACTTAAAATATTTTTAATTCATTAATATTCTACTTAAATGATTTTTAAAGTAATTAAAATCATTTTTAAATCATCACCATTAATATTTAAATATTAATGAAATTAATATCCAAATATTAAAAGTCATTAATTATAACTTAAAATATTTTAAATCATTTTCTCATTTTTAAATGATTTTTAAATCAATTAAATCCAATATCATTAATATTAATTTATTAATGAGAATTCTCCAAATATATTGAAAATTATATTTTATGATTCAAAATATTTTCTAACACTTTATTCTTATTTAAAATGATTTTTAATTCAATAAAATCATTTTTAACTATTTATTTAATTTTAAAAATAAATAAATTTAATATCATTAATATTAAATTATTAATGAAAATTCTCTAAAAATATTAAAAGTTATATTTTATAACTCAAAATATTTTTAAATACCTTATTCTTATTTAAAATGATTTTTATATAATTAAAATCATTTTCTCTAATTATTTAATAAACTAATTAAATAAATTAAATACTATTAATATTCAATTAATTATAAATATTAATTAAAAATATTCCAAATAGTCAAAAATTATTTTCATAATTTAAAATAATTTTTAAAACCATTTTTAGTAATTTTTATAATTTATTTCTATTTTTAAGTAATTTCTAGAAATTCAGAAATTAAAAATTAAATAATCCGTCGCTATAGGCCTTTAGTGACACAAAGCGTCGCTGTTGGTGTTCTTGAGCTCAAGAACACTAACAGCTTAGCTATCAATCTGCCTTGTTTGACCTCGACTAATTCTTTGATTATTAGGCTTCTGGGTCAACTTATACTTTTATCTTGTAGTGTTTATGTAACACTACAATTATAAATAACAATCTGAGCCAAACATTAACACACTTTAAAGATTCAAGCCACCAAAGTCGCTGTCAGGGTGCTCCTAGGTTTTCTAGGTAACCCAGAAACCCAGGTAGTTGCATGTGGTCACTTTCCAGCCCAATTATTTAGGTGTTCTGATCATTGTTTTGGTGGTTTTATGATTCATACATGTAGTATTCATGACAAGGAACAACGAGATGTCAAGATCTCAGTCCAAAAACAACAGGTCCATAATTTATCACTTGGTCAAAGGCTGTTAGAATCAATGCTCTTACGTTTTCTGGAATTTCCAGAAAACAACAAATCTTACCGGATGGTCTACTTTGACCATCCACTACATCCGATCTACTTGTTGTTTAAGAGATCTAAAGGAACAGTTCTAAAGTTCACATGTCATGCTATAATCCAGATACAAAAACATAATCAAAACATACAAATCCTGACAGATCAAAGCGAATGAAAAACTTGTCAGACACTGATTAAACTTTCTGGGTTGCCCAGATTTATACTCGGTCATGGTTGGTCAATTGACTTTGACCGATTATAACATGCAATCTAGACCTTCCACAACTTTTATTTCACTTCTAGATCAAAGCCAACATGACAAAGTATAGATTAAAGCTTTAAAACAACAAAAAGCACAAACAAACAAGAATCTATGGACTCTGACTTTTGCTTGTCAGACCAAAAATTTGTTCTTGGACAGTTTTTGAAAAACACCATTTTAAAGTCATTTGATGCTATGGATCCATCATGGATAATCATATATCAACTAAAAACAACTTCTAACACAAATATAAACACATAAACATAAAATATTTCTAAGCATGTATGATCAAAATAGTTTTTAGATTTTATACCTTCTAGCTTCAAATCCTTGATCTTAGATCTCTAATATGATATTAGGTGATCTAGGGCTGTTTTAGGGACTGAGTAACTTTAAGAATTCGGAGGTTGAGAGAGAGGATGAGTTATGGAGAGATTGAGAGCAAATGACAAATTTTTATGACTTTCTCTCTCTCCAATCAAATATATATTACTTGGATGCATTGTATATTGCTCAGCTAGCTACTAAAATAGACTGATTTGCTGGATTTCTAGATTATACAAAGTCAAGAGTTGGTGAACAACTAAAAGTCTTGATAAATTCTACAAGTTACCAAATAAAGAAATGAAAAAGGGCATTTTAGTCATTATACATGTGATTTTAATGGCATACTTGACATTTTCCAAACCCTTAGGGTTTAACCCTAAGGTTCTAACCCTTAGGTTTAAATCATTAGTTTTCAAAAAAATTTAAATTAGGATTCTAAATTAGAAAAATTAAAATTTCTAAATTATAAGTAGGGTTTCCTAATCACATCAATTGTTTAATAAACACATTAAGCTTATCAATTAGATTTAGGGTTTCCTAATTAGGGTTTAGGAATCCTGGATTTTAAATTAGGATTTCCCGGCGTATAATTAGGATTTTTAACTGTACATTTGGTTTTTCTAAATCTGAGATTAGGGTTTCTAATCTCTTATTAGGGTTTACAAATTTTAAACCCTATCTAGACAATCATTGATCAATATCTCTATATAGTACAAACACGTACTCATCGACACAATTATTTTAATTGCATTTTCTATCGAATCCCTTTCCAAAAATTAGGGTTAGGGTTTCTAAAGCTGTTAAGCACAACCCTACTCTATTTTCTCAGTCAATACACAAATTGACTAATTCTCGAGACACGTATCACAGATACACAGTACAATATTAACAGTCAATGTCAATATTAAATAAAAAAAATTATTCAAAAAATTTGGATTATTCGAAATCCCGGGTTATCACATGCATGAAGCCTCTAGACATCCCATCATTCATCATTTTATCGGTGTTGTTGTTTACCTGAGGATTATTGTCTTCATGTTGCACATTATCCTGGGTATCACTCCGTTCCCCGACTAGTTCCGGCTACGTTCTCATTTCCTAAAGAGAACAATGGAAGTAAAAGGGTGAGCTCAACTAGCCCAATAAGAAATATTATGACTAAGATAATGCAGAATAAGTTATTATTAGCCTTCAACAATGTTAAACTGACAGAATATAATAGACAACAAGTTTAACTGCAGCGGAATAAGCAATCCATTAGAAGAGTAAAGTAGAGCATGATATCTACTATATTTTATGATTTAAAAAGTTTATCATTAGCTTTATTGCTTAGACTCAGCTTAATAAATAGATCACATCACCGAATCATACCTGCACTACGGGCCAAGGATATCATTAGTATCACATCCACAAATTATTCTTGCACTACGGGCCAAGAATTAATCGTGTAATCATCAATGGTCATGACTATACCGAATTATCCCTGGTCATAATCATACCAATCAACAGTCCATCTATGCACGTAAGCCATAGATGACTTTCATCACAATATAAGCATGAGGATGATGCCAATGATATAAGAATTCAATTCAAAGAAAGTAAAGGATAATTTTTTAAAGATTTAGGATAAATTTTTAAAGATTTATAATTTAATTTATCCATAATTCAATAATGTCCAAATTTTCAACATGATACTGCTTTGTAGAGTAAAATTCAAGAATAATATCCATGTATCAAAAATAATTTGGACAGAAAAGAAATAAATTTTTTGGTGAATAGTACCCCGTGAATAGTAACCCGACATGTAAAGTGTCCCAAATACCCGAGTGAACAATATTTGAGTGAATAGTAACCGGGTGAATATTAACCCGTGAATAGTAACTCATGAATAGTACTTCGGTGAAAATATTGATATTTAATAAGAAAGTTCATATCAATATTCCAATAAAATGATACTGGATTAAGCACAAAACTCAAGGATATTCCACTAATTTCAAGGATTATAGAAGCAATACTTACCATAGTAAGTTTAGATTTTAGAATATGAAAAGAATTAATATACGAAAACTGCAAATGGATTTTCACCTGTCATACGGTACGTAATCCGCGTAGACAGGTTATTCCAACATACTAAAGGATGAATACGAAAAATAGTATTCCTTATGAATACAAAAGAAATAATACTCCTTACCTTAGTAGAAAGCTGGATAGAATACTCTTCTTGTTGATCTCTATAGTTTCTCTCTCTATAGTGTCTCTTGTGAATCTCAGTAAATTGGTGAGAATGAAAGAAGAATTAAGCTTCTATTTAAAGGAGAATGAACTAAATAGTAACTAATTCACGAACGGTCCAAATTGATTCACTATTAGAACGGATGGTCCATATTGATTACTATTAAAACCACAACCGATGGACCAGATTGATTTACTTTTAAAACCACCACCGACGGTCCAAATTGATTTATTTTTAAAACCACCATCGACGGTCCAGATTGATTTACTTTTAAAACCACCACTGACGGTCTAGATTGATTTACTATTAAAACCTCCACTGACGGTCCAGATTGATTTACTATTAAAACCACCATCAATGGTTCAGATTGATTTACTATTAAAACCACCACCAATGGTCCAGATTGATTTAACTTATTACACTTTAGTACCCCTAAAGTTTTCCAAGTTTGCATTATTCCCCCTTAACTTTTGTAAATCACTTATCTTCAATAAACACATTCTTAATACTTCAACAATTATTCATCATTAATATTATAACTCACAATATTTAACAACCAGGTCGTTCCCAGGAAAGAGGGGGCTTTCCGATAAGGATTTCTCCTTATTGGCGCGCAACTAGGTGACCAAACCTCTCCTTGACAGAACTTCTAGACATTGTCAATATTGCAAATAATAATATGAATAACTTTGTCGTCTCAATTATTGATTTAATAATATATCATATTATGCAGATGATACTTTGACAATAATTGAATCAATAATATGAGAGATATGATCCACCAATTACTGTAGCAATAATTGAGTATAACTGAGTGACTTCTTATGTAAGCATCAATAATCAATACCATGTGCTACTATGCAACCATGCGTATTACTGTACTTTTACCACCGGATAGTTCAACAGTTTAACGGTAAAACCTTCACTGTTATTTTTATAAAAAGATATTTCTGTCATTTTCTAACTACGACAATACTTCCGTTGTGGGGTCCACCAATGATTGTGTCGTCGTACGAATATTCCCTGTTAAAACGAATATTCCCCTACCAATCGAATATTAACTGACATAACGAATATTTTATATCAACTTGCTTTCTTTGCAAAATTATCCAAATATTACCCACAACTATAACATTATATCATATCCACACCATAATATTCAAAAATATATTTCGAGAAAAATTATTCTTTATTCAAAAAAAGTTGGGGTCTTACATGAATGCTCCACCATCACCTTCAGAAAGCGAAGCTATGGAGGATAAGGTTGCAAAGAGAGAAAGTGCTAAAGCCCATCGAGATTTTGCTAATCAAAGGGAATTTACATACCCAGGCCAACCTATGGAGGAGATATTTCAGATGCTAGTCAATGAAGGAAGAATTACCTCCCTTCTACCTCCAATTAATCCCCGTTCAAGACGGTTCAACTCCGATGGAGTATGTCAATATCATTCACATTCTCGCGGTCACAACACAGAAGAATGATGGGCGCTCTGCCACCTTATTCAGAATCTAATTGATAGCGGTGTCCTGCAACTGGCAGACGATGACATTGTGCTTCTCGAGAATGGGAATACATGTCCTACCAAATGGAAGGGATTAGTGGCAGTTATATCCACTGATGCTGATGAGACTGTCAAACCATTTCCCATACAAGCAATTCAACTCAAAGGAGCCGACAATCCTTTGAAAGTGGTACTGCAGAGCCAATTTATTTACCCTTCGCACCACGATATCCCCCATTGTCGACACACAAAGTCCCATGGAATTATGGAGAAGCTAAAGGATCCACATCTCATACTACTGCTACAATGTCGAAGGAAAATCCATTGTATCTTCCTCAGAGGGTGATGAAACCCGCCATAAAAGTAAAGGGGAAGATTCCTATAGAGAAAATTGAGAAATTCCTCCGTACTATGGGTCATAATGAAGCCAAGGTGGTTCTAAGCTTAAGAGAAGCTCCACATCAGATATCAATACTGGACTTGGTTTTCTCTTTCGAGGATCATAGGAAGATCTTATTGAAGGTTTTGGAAGAAGCCTACTTGCCAAAATCAGTGGATGTGGAAAAATTTTAACATCTAGGTGATCACATTTTCAACAACAATGTGATATCCTTCACTGATGATGACATACCTCCC
This sequence comes from Panax ginseng, assembly GCA_020205605.1. Taxonomy (NCBI): domain Eukaryota; kingdom Viridiplantae; phylum Streptophyta; class Magnoliopsida; order Apiales; family Araliaceae; genus Panax; species Panax ginseng. The sequence goes on from CM035137.1 coordinate 47,467,042, forward strand.
GAAGGGACCGGTCATTGCAAGCCATTGCACATTGAAATTTTGTCCTCCGGGTATATGTTAGCTGGAGTTTTGATAGATGGAGGTTCGTCTCTGAATATCTGTCCTTATGCCACTTTGGTGAAGATGAACGTCAATCTCAAACGGATCCGAAGTAGCCATACGGTTATCAAAGCTTTTGATGGATCCCGACGAAATTCTGTCGGAGAGATTGAGCTACCAATTGAGATTGGTCTAAACACATTCAATGTATCCTTCCACGTCTTCAAGATAAATTCGGGATACAACCTGCTATTGGGGAGACCATGGATCCACATGGCTGGAGCCGTCCCTTCTACACTACATCAACAACTCAAATACATTGTCAATAATAGCCTAGTCACTGTCAACGCTGAGTCAGAATGTCCTGAACAAGGAGATCTACCTATCATCAGCTTCAATTCAGAAGTTGAGCCGGCCAGTTTTCATACTTTGGAAGTGAGTAACACGCAATATCATCCTATTGGAGCGCCACTTCCCATACCGGAGATTTCTGCTGAGCTTATGTCGGCCACTCAAGAAATGATGTCATTGGGTCATCAGCCTGGACAAGGGTTTGGTAAAGATAAGCAGGGTATTAAGCACCCAATTCAAGTGTCCAGTCAAACTAGGACATCCGGACTAGGCTATTCTTCCAGTTACGGTCACAGGAATCCTCATAAGCACAAGCAGGTGCCTCAAACTTTCGCCACACGGAGATTTCCTCCATCTGCACCTCCTGAGCTAATACAGTCTCCGGTAAAGGTGCCAACCCATGTTATGGCTATGTTGTTTCCCAAACCAGTACCATTCAAAGCAAAAGAGGTCCTGATTCATGATCTTGAAGTGGAAGAAAGGGAGCGGAAACTTAAATATGACATCGCCTTGATGATGTCAGGTATACACATCATTGTTCATGATGAACATACAAACAGATATACCCCAGACGATGATTGCCCAAATGTTATGGTCATCATTCGGGAAAAGGAGGATGATGATAGCCCCTCCATCACTGCAGTCCATCAAGACTTTGCCCTCGACAATTGGAGCAACACTCCATGCATTGGTCGACGAAGGTAAAATGGGTAGAAAATCCCTCTGCCCTGTAGATAACTTTAATTGCTTACGTTTATGAACAGTATTATCAGTTATTTTATCAGTACATGCTAACACTTTTGTATGATTAAACAGTTTCATATATTAAGTGAAAGCATATTTTGTTTCAGGACTCTGAATTTAGATGTGCTTGTACTTGCTGATGAGGTGCCTTTTCTCCACAAGGACTGTAAATTTGATGAAAAGTTGGACTCAGACTTGATGGAAATCCAAGAGGACATTGAGACACCTCAGGAGATTAAGGAATGGGTTGCAGACAAACCTCAACCCAACCTTGACCAAACCACTTCTTTCAATCTTGGAACATTAGAAAGCCCTAAGCTAATCCAGATTGGTTCAGACCTCACCCCAAACTACCGGAATGACATGGTTGCGCTATTAACCCAATTCCAGGATGTGTTTGCATGGTCTCACAAAGACATGGTGGGTTTGTCCACTGACATTGTCCTTCATTGCCTTCCCATTAAGGAGGGATTCAAGCCAGTTAGGCAGAAGCCCAGACGATTGAAACATAAGTGGAGTTTAAAAGTAAAAGAAGAAATTATGAAACAATTTCAAGCTGGCATTATCATGGTGTCTACATATCCGAAGTAGATATCCAACATTGTTCCCGTGCCTAAACCAGGAGGAAAGGTGCGAGTTTGCGTTGATTATCAGGATCTGAGCAAAGCTTGCCTTAAAGATAGCTTTCTCGTGCCCTTTATCCACATTCTCATTGACAATACTGCTCAATACGACATGTACTCCTTTGTTTATTGCTTTGCGGGGTACAATCAAATTATGGTCGCTGAGGAAGATTGTGAGAAATCTGCTTTCATCAGGCCTTAGGGAACATTCTGCTATAGATAGTTGTCATTCGGCCTCATCAATGCTGGGGAAACCTACTAGCGAGCCATGATGGCTCTTTTCCATGATTTAATGAATAAAGAGATAGAGATCTACGTGGATGACATCATTGTCAAGTCCCAAAGGGAGGAAGACCACTTAGACCATCTCAAAAAGCTCTTCAACAGGTTGCGTAAGTACAACTTGAAGTTAAATCCAGCCAAGTGCGCCTTTGGCATTAAATCAGGTAAGTTGCTAGGTTTTCTAGTCAGCCACAAAGGGATTGAGCTGGATCCCACCAAAATCCATGCCATCAAGGAAATTCCCATTCCTTAGACAGAGAAGGAAATACGGGTATTTTTAGGAAGAATCAACTTCATTAGCAGGTTTATTTCTCAACTCACAGCAACCTGTGAGCCCTTCTTCAAATTATTAAGGAAGAACTCCTCCATGAAATGGAACAATGAGTGTCAGAAAGCCTTCCTTACCACCAAAAAGCAGCTAGTTAACACTCATGTTTTGGTACCTCCCAGGGATGATGTTCCCCTGTTCATGTACCTGTCCATTAATGACAATGCCATGGGTTGCATGCTGGGGCAAAAAGATGATAGAGGCCAAGAACGAGCTATCTATTACCTCAGTAAAAGATTCAGCAGCAGTGAACACAAGTACACTCTGATTGAGAAGACTTGTTGTGCTTTAGCATGGGCTTCCATGAGGTTACAGCATTACCTCCATGGTCACACAACCCATCTCATATCTCGCGTGGATCCTCTCAAGTATGTGTTCAGTAAGCCCATACTGAATTGTCGACTATCCAGATGGCAGTTGATTCTACAACAATTTGGCATCGTCTACGTGACGCAAAAGTCTGTCAAAGGGCAAGGAATTGCGGATCAACTGGCCGCCGCACCTGCAAGGGATTACAAACCCTTGGAAACATATTTCCCCAATGAAGGGGTCATGACAGTTCAGCAACACCATCAGTATGATGCATGCCGTACGTGAAAAATATATTTTGATGGGTATTAACACGTAAAGGCTCTGAGGCGGGATCGATTCTAGTATCTCGGTACGGGGAGCGGTATCCGTCGTAAATCAAATTGCGGTTTGTCAGCACCAACAACACAGCTGAGTATGAAGGTTGTATCATGGGGCTAAAACTTGCCTGTTCAATGGGCATCGGGCGGTTAACTGTCTTTGGGGATTCCGAATTGGTAATCAAATAATCCACAAGAATCTATCAAACCAAAGAACTACATTTGCTGCCTTACCATCGGAAAGTTTTAAAGATGGCTTTGGAGTTCGAAGAAATCTCCTTTCTACACATTCCTCGTAATAGGAATGATTTTGCGGATGCACTAGAAACGCTGGCCTTCTTGATTCACATACCTGACAAGGAAAACATGCCAAGCATCATATTTGCCCTGCAAAAGGCCCCAGCCTATGGGAACTATATTGGAGAAGTATCTGATGAGTTACCTCCCATCCACAACCCTTGGTATTAGCATATCAAGGAGTATCTACGAGATGGATCTACACCCGCTGAGGCGAGCTTGACTGAAAAGAGGCAGATCCATCGAGTTGCTATGAAATTCTATCTGAGCGGAGATGCACTCTACAAAAGAGATGCAGGATTAGGTCTCCTCAGATGTCTAGACAAAGACCAAGCTTAGAGGCTCATGGATGAGATCCATGGTGGAGTATGTGGCCCACACATGAGCGGACCCCTACTTGTTAAGAAGATCCTCAGAATAGGGCATTATTGGTTTACGCTCAAAGATGATTGTAATGATCACGTCAAGAGGTGATATCAATGCCAAATTCATGGGAATGCTATCCACACCCCTCCATGGGAACTCCACAATATGAGTTCTCCATAACCCTTCTCAATGTGGGGAATGGACGTGATCAGGCCCATCGAGCCCAAAGCTAGTAATGCATATCGATTCATATTCACCATGATTGACTACTTCACCAAATGGGTAGAAGCAGCCTCCTTCCCTAGGGTTACCAAAGAATTCATCATTGCTTTTATCAAAAACAATATCATCTGTCAATATGGACAACCAGAGGTCATTGTGTCAGACAATGCTAAGAACCTCAACAACAAAATGATGGAGGAGTTATGCAGTAAATTCCACATCAAACACCTTAACTCCGTCATCTACCGTCCAAAGATGAATGGTGCTATTGAAGCGGCTAATAAAGTCATCAAGAAGATCATGCAGAAAATGTCTGCCAATCACAAAGGATGGCCTGACCTCTTGCCTCTGACTTTATTAGCCTATAGAACTTCAATGAGTACTTCCACTGGGAAACCCCCCTACTCATTAGCCTATGGGATGGAAGCAATGCTCCCCACAGAGGTGGAAATGGAATCCCTCAGAGTGTTAATGGACACTCAGCTGGATGAAGACCAATGGATACAACACAAGTATCACCAATTGTCTCTAATAGACGAAAGGCGAACCGCGGCTATCATCCATGGTCAGTTATATCAGCAAAGGATCGCTAGATCCTACAACAGGAAAGTCCGAATACGGCAGTTCAAACAACATGACTTGGTTTTGAAGAAGATCATTGACAACCAAGATCAATCTAAAGGAAAATTTGCACCTAACTGGGAAGGCCCGTTTGTTGTCAAAGAGGTATTGACGGGAGGCGCTCTCAGACTACAGGAAATGGATGGCGATGAATTTCCATAGCTTATCAACTCGGACACCGTGAAACAGTACTATGTCTGAGGTTACCATCAAGCAAACATCTTGGCTTTGGATCATCAGATCACCAGTCATTCCGGTTTTCTAACCCTTTTTACATGTTCTTCTGCCCTTCAGGGAAACATACACTTCAAACCAGCAGCCTGGTTTTACCTCATTTCAAACTTTTCACACAATTTCGGTTATCCCCCTAAGGATTGAACCTTTCATACCTGCAGTTTATCCTGAAGACGGGATTAAACTTTTCTACGCTTGAAATTTGTCCTGAAGACGAGATCAAACTTTTTTAACACCTTCAGTTTGTCCCAATCAAGGGATCAAACTTTCTTCTCCCCGCAGTATAGCCTGTACATAGGATTCATACTTCTCTTCGACTGTAATTCATCTTGAGGGGTGAACTACGTTGACCTGATCTCCTTGATACATGGGAGTACGTAGGCAACCATATTCTATATGGCCCGATCGCAATAAAAAAAACAATAAAAACATTTCTGCCCTTTCTCTACAAAAACAAAAACCACAAAAACACTCCTACACCCTTCTTCATCAATAAAGCTTCTACACCCATCTGCCTTTCACATTCAGCGTTGAACCTCTTACACCAGGTTCGAACTACGCGGACTTGATCTCCTCTTCAATAGGAGTACGTAGGCAGCCATTTATGGTTTGGTCTAACCCCCTACCAAAACACAAATACTTGTCAGCGGTACTGGGATCAAACTTCAATCCACCACATTTCATCAGCTTCAGACCAAAGGGATGGAATTACCCAACCTCTCCTCACCAATAGGAGATTCGGTAACCATCTAAGCTGCGGTTTTGCCTCAAAGAGCAACACCAATCCATAAGAGATGGAATTAACTAGGCTTCTCACAAATAGAAGTACTGATGACCATGTGGTGCGGTCAATCTCAGAGAGGAAAAGCCACACTCCTCTCCACACTTCCATACAGAAACCAGTCCCAATACACCAAAGATGGTAGGGATACACACAGATCAATGATCAGTTCTTAGAAATCCTGCGACGTCTCAATGTCCACACATCAAGGATGAGTTCAAAATGCATCAAGATCACAAGCCCTTAAGAAACAGACAAATATCAAGCAAGTATCAAGGCACAACTGAAAGGGAAGTAAATCAAAATATATTTCTCTGCCATATATAATACTGTTTGATATATACAATATATGTTGTACATGACAAAATGGTTAAGCTAGTCTGTGCAGGAAAACACAAAGCTATATACGGATTTGTATATATACGGACTATCAGATCTAACATAGCATCCCTCTCCAAGAAGGAGGTAACGCTGCAAGCTCCTACCCAATGGTATCTACACGAGCTAGCAGATCCGAGGCTAACTGCATGGTGGCATGATGCTCATCAATGTATACAATCATATCGGCAAGGATGCTAGTCGTAAGGGATCTCACTGAAGTACTGTCTGTGACGGCCACATCCCGAGCAGATAGGGCAGCATCCCGCTCCACAATCAATGCATCTCTGGCTGATCTAGCCTCTTCTCTCCCATCAAGAGCTGTCAACATCGAGGCCCTAGCCTGATCTCTCTCTTAGATCATCAGATGTAGACTTTGCTCCAGATACTGTGCTGAATATTGAATGACAGTAGCACTCATAGTGGGAGAATCCATCACAAATGCTGGCAACCCAGCAATCAAATCCTCCTTGATGGGAATATCAGCCTCCTCCATAGGCTCCTCATCATCGGAATTAGTCCCCTGTACTATGAATACTACCACAGCCGATGCAGTCTATGTCTCCATCCATGCGGAATACTCTGCAGAACAACCCGGATGGCTGACGAAAAATACAGCTAGCTCTTGCTGATCCCAACAGGCATACAACATGGATCTATCCTCTGTTGATAAGTGCCAAGAAGCAAAGCGCTGACTCGATGCCCCCTAAAAAGGATAAAAATCCTGAAACTGGTCAAACTAACACATTACGGCCAATGGGTGGTAAGTAATCATACCTCTCAAACCAGCCAGAGGAAGATAATCCATGCCCGGAGCATGAGTAATGAAGTTGTAGGGTGAACTAAGCCCTGTGCATAGCAATATAGCGAACGGATCTCCGATTCATGCCATGAAAGCTGACCAAGATGCAGTATATATACACTCCACAGGCTGAAAGGAGTACGACATGGCTATATAGTGGGTGAAACAATACCCATGTCATCTAAAAGTGCCAATCGGTCTCAAGTGTGACATAAACCACACGTACAACATGACCGAGCTGCATGTAAACACTCCTGCCGGATAAGTGCATCAGTATGTAGCTAACCTTAGAATCTCCGCAATGATCATTGGTATTATGGTGTGACCCTCCCTGAGAGCTCTCACTGCCATAATGACGCCAATGTCCAACTTATCCATGTATCGTGGCATGTAGACATACGACAGTACGCACAATAGCAGTACATCCACTCTGGCTAAACGCCAATGATCTTCCGGTGTGGTGAAATTCCCGGAATGTCATGTATAACTTTCCTCAAAGCCAAATCTGTCAAACAGAAAATGCTGGGATATAATGTGGCCAGATGTGATCTCATCCTGCACCACTCTATGCCTCAAGCCAATGAGGGTCATGAACTGCCTACTCATGTCTCCAATCGCCATATGCACGCAAGGTCTGTCTAGTGGCAGCATCGTCAAACGTGCATACTCTTCCAAAATAGGATTCAACTCATGGGTCCCAAATCGAAAAACCTGTTTCTTCGATACCCAGTGCTCCAACATGCCCTCCACGAATCCGGTGGGAACCTGAAACATCAATAGTGTAAGACCCCAACTTATTGTAAATAAAATTAAATTTCCTATATTCAATATCTTGAAATAATAAGGAATTAATTTGATATAATGCTTTGGTTATGGGTGAAATGTGCAAATTTTACAAAATAAGCAAGTGGTTATAAAATATTCATTGTTGTCGGGGAATAATCGTTTGGTCGTGGAATATTCTTGTTGTCGGGGAATATTCGTACGACGGTGCAGCCATTTATGGGCCCCATAACGAAATAACTGTCGGATGAAGAAAATGACAAGTTTGAGTTTTTATAAATAACGGTGTTGTTATTACCGTTAACACTGTTGGAATACCCGGTGGTTAAAATACGATGTCTGGCGTGGTTGCACAAAGAAGACACCAGGTATTGCACAGTATTTTTGAATTATTGATTCTTACGTAAGAAGGCACTACTCAATAATTGTTACAATAATTACTGTTCAATATTTTATTTTATTAATTCAATAATTGATGTGTTGATATTTTATATTATTGTTGTTTCAATAATTGTCACTGCACAATATTTTCCATTATCAGATCAATAATTCATATTATTTGAATAATATTATTAGATAACATTATTGGCAATGTCTAGAAAGTTCTGTCAAGGAGGGGTTTGGTCACCTAATTGCATGCCAGTAAGGAGAAATCCTTATCTGAAAGCCCCTCTTTCCTAGAACTACCGTTGTCATTATTGTGATTCTGTAATATTATTTGTGAATAATTATTTATTGATTTATATGATAAGGAAATATTTATTTTATGTGGATATAAATGATGGATTTATTTATTTTATGTGGTTATAAATGAAGGAATTAATATTGAGGTGTTTTATCAGTATTTTGTCGGAATGGAGGTATTAAAATCGTCCGTATGTGGATTTCGGGCATTTTGCATTTGGAATTTCAAAAAACTTAAAGCTACAAAGTTGTAGAGACTTTAATTTCCTATGGAATCGACATAAAATTTATATTTTTCTGATAAAATGGCTATTTATTATGAATTATTGAAGTTTCTGATTATTGTTTAAATAATAAAATATTTTGGAAATTTTTAGAATTGGTGGGCCCCACTTTGGTTGGTGTGAAATGTGCTGAAATTTTATTTCAAAAGTGATGTGTGGGAATAGTAGCAGGTAAAGCCATCAGGTAGCAGGTCAAGTCTGTTTCGACATTCTAACATTTTCCTATAAATAGGATGCTTAGTTAGAATTGAAAATCACACCAGAAACATAAGCTCTCTCTCTCTCTCTATATATATATATATATATATATATATATATATTGAGCGTCTTTTGTGAGTATTTTGATACTTCGAGAGTTGTTATTCAAGATAGTTTCTTTCAAAGACTATATCCAAAATTTCAAATTAAGGAGTACTTGTTCTTTTGAGATAAGGGATGTTATTTTCTTCGTAAATGATATTATTTTCTTCAATATCATTATGCTGAAATATTGATATAAATTTTATTGTGAAATTTCTACCTTTTTTTGTCGGGGTTACTATTCACGTATACGGCACTATTCACGTATACGACACTATTCACGAATATGACATTATTCACCAAAAAATAAAATTTTCTCTTTTTCGTCCCAGATGTCTTTTATGGTTACTATCTTTGATTGTATCCATGTTTTGATCTTTATTTTTAAATTCTACTTCACAATTGATTATTATGGAGTATTATTGAATTTGGATAAACCGAAATACGAATCCCTAATATTTGTCCTTTTGTCTCACTAGATTCATTCTCTAAAATGTTTTTCATCATCTTCAGTCCTTAATGGTGATACTTGATGAATATCTTTGGCCTATAGTGCAAAGATGTATGATTACCTGATGAATATCGTTGGCTCGTAGTGCAAAAATGAACAGGTGTTGAGATGAACATGACCAACTGGTGATACAAATGAATATCTTTGGCCCGTAGTGCAAAGATGAATATTTGATGTAAGATGTATTTTGATTGATGTTACAGGGATAAAATATTAATGATGGACTTTTACATTCATAGATGAGAGTAGATTTCATTGTCTACTTAATTCTTCTAATAAATTATTGTTTTCGCTGCAGTTGTTGATCTAAAACTTGTTGTCTATTATATTCTATAAGATTTTTCCCTGTTGAAGACTAAGGATAATTTGTTGTATATTATCTTAGTCATAATATTCTTTACTGGGCTAGTTGAGCTCACCCTTTTCTTTTTTGTTCTATTTTTCTTTTCGAGTTTAGAACATAATGGGAAGTAGTCGGGGTGTGGAATGATGGTTCTAGACAGTTGTTTAGCAGTCCTCACTATTTTGTAAAATAGTGTGTCAATAATTGTAATGAGGACTTTATCTGGGTGTGGATATTGTCTAGAAGAGAATATTTGTATTTAAAGTCACAATTATTGTGTTGTCGTATTTTGCACGAAAATTATTTTAATAAAGTTGTAGTTATTTCTGTACCATGTATTTGGTGACTCAGGATGGGTGATGTATACCTATTTTGGGGGCGTCACAGTTGGTATTAGAGCTTAGGGATACGGTCTCTAGCGGAGATCGAGGAATAGAACTAGGAGGGGAGAGACGAGTAAATCCTTCGCTTGTGTGTCCTACCTAAGCTTATCTGTTGGTCGGTCATAATATAGGTATATTATGTGATATGTTAATTTGTTTAATTGACCCTTGTTTGATGGCAGTTTTTAAGAATGACAGCTGAGAACGTTACCAATGGAGTGTATAAGACTGTGGAACAACCTTCAATCACCAACCAAGAGAACATGCAATAGGAAGGCAATATTCCTCCTGTAAACAACAATATGGAGCAAACGATGAATGATGGAATGTTTAGAAGCTTTTTGTAGTTCATGCAAAATCAGACGAGGGAGACTCGTATACAAAATACGGGTGGAAATGATAGCAACGCGCGGTTTGTCACGGCCAAGCAGTTTAAGGAGTTGGGACCACCAGATTTCTGGGGAAAGCCGGATCCGATTAAGGCGGAAACATGGGTCAAGAAAATTACCAAGATATTCGATGTCTTGGGATGCACGGAATAACAAAAGGTTCCAATCGCCACCTTTATGTTCCGTGGTGAGGCAGATTACTGGTGGGAATCTGTGAAGCATACCCAGCCAGCCGCACTCAATATGTCTTGGGAAAGATTCCAGAAACTGTTCAATGACAAGTACTTTCCTAAAAGTATTCGTCATATGAAGGAGGTAGACTTTATTAGATTAGAACAGAACAACATGACGGTGTCCTAGTACGAGGCGATGTTCGCAGAGTTATCCAGGTTTGCACCTCATTTGGTAGAGAATGAGGAACGTTTGACGCGGATGTTTCTGAGAGGTCTAAAACCTGAGATTCGTCAATACCTTATCTCTCATAAATTTTCTCTGTATTCAGATGTTGTCAACAAGGCTCAATTATTAGAGCGAGATAATGAGTATGTTCAACCTAGGGACCACAACCAGGGTCATACCGGTGATAACAGTCATTGGAGCGATGATAATCAGCGAGGAGGGAAAAATACAGACAAAAGCGGTAACCACTCGGGTGGTCATTGTGGCCATGATAACAGGAGAGGTGAGTCAAGTGGAAATTTCAAAAAGAGGAGATTTAACAATGACTGGAATGCATCATCACCAACACCAACAACAAATTCTAGGGGAGGAGAACGACCGCCAGTTAGATGCTACAAATGCGAAGAGGAGGGACACATAAGTCCAAACTGTTCACAGCCTTCCAAGGTGTGTTTCAATTATGGAAAAGACGGTCATATAGCCCGATTTTATCCGGTAGCGAAATCAAGTCCAATTGGGACGGCGACACCAAAGGCGAATACAGACAAAACAAAGTCGGTGGTTCAAGGGAGGGCATTTGTCGTGACTGGATAAAACGCGAGAAACCCGAACGAGGTGATCACGGGTAAGCTAGTCTTGAATTCTTGCGAAGTTTATACCTTACTAGATACCGTTTCTACCCATTCTTTTATCTCTCCTACTTGTGCTCAACGTTTAAACTTGACTCCAGAGAAATTAGACTTTGACTTATCTGTGGAGACTCCGTTAGGAGAAACTTTTATCATATCCACTATTTATAAATCTTGTTTGATCCAAGTTGGCAATCACATTACCCGTTGATCTTATCTCTTTAAAGATACTTGCATTTGATGTGATTTTAGGGATTGATTGGTTAACCACTCATCATGCCAAAATTGATTGTTTTCATAAGGTTGTTAATTTTCATATTCCTAACCAACCTGTTATACGAATTCAAGCAACTAAACTACTAAAATCAGTCACTGTCATATCAAGCCATAAAGCTATTCATTTATTGAAAAACGAATGTCAAGCTTTTTTAGCCCATATTATGGACTTGAACAAAAACACGTCAGATTTGAATAATATTTCTGTTGTTAGTGAATTTCCTGACGTATTTTTTGAAGAACTTCCTGGTCTACCCCCAGAACGTGAAGTTGAATTCTTTATTGATTTTGAACCCGGTACAAAGCCCATTTTTAAAACCCCATATCTAATGGCTCCTATTGAACTTCAGGAGTTAAAAGTCCAACTACAGGAATTGTTAGACATCGGTTTCATTCGTCCTAGTACATCTCCTTGGGGTGCTCCTATTTTATTTGTAAAGAAGAAAGACGGGAGTATGTGACTTTGTATTGACTACCGAGAATTAAACCATGTCACCATCAAGAATATGTATCCACTACCTCGCATTGATGACCTGTTTGACCAGTTGCAAGAAGCACAATTCTTTTCAAAGATCGATCTTCGTTCTGGATATCATCAGCTGAAGATTAAAACTGAGGATATTCCAAAGACTACCTTCAGAACTCGGTACGGGCATTATGAATTCTTAGTCATGTCTTTTGGATTGACTAATGCTCCTGCTGCTTTCATGGATATGATGAACCATGTATTCAAGGAATATTTGGATCAGTTCGTTGTTGTCTTTATTGATGACATCCTCATCTATTCCAAAACCTGTGAAGATCATGAGCACTAGTTGAAGCTGGTACTTCAAAGACTTCGTCACAACAAGCTATATGCCAAGCTGAAGAAATGCGAGTTCTGGCTTAAGGAAGTAGCATTCCTTGGGCACGTGGTGTGAAAACATGGAGTATCTGTTGACCCGAAAAAGATTGAAGCAATACAAAGTTGGGAGCAACCGAAGTCGGTGACCAAAGTGCGTAGCTTTTTGGGCTTAGCTAGTTATTATCGGATATTCGTGGAAGGATTTTCTCGAATCGCTACTCTGTTAACTCAGCTTTCTCGGAAAGATACAAAATTCGTATGGAGGGAGAAATGTGAGAATAGTTTCCAAGAGCACAAGAGGAGACTCATTTCGGCACCTGTTCTGACAATACCATCTAGTTCGGATGGATTTGTTATCTACATCGATGCTTCAGGTGGGTTAGGATGTGTTCTCATGCAACATGGGAAAGTCATAGCCTTTGCCTCGCGATAACTCAAAGAATATGAGAGGAATTATCCTACTCATGATATGGAGTTGGCAGCAGTTGTTTTTGCATTGAAAATCTGGAGACACTACATGTATGGGGAGAATGTGGAGATTTATACGGATCATAAAAGCCTCAAATATTTTTTCACCCAAAAGGAACTTAATATGCGGCAACGACGTTGGCTCGGGTTGTTGAAAGATTACGACCATAGCATTCAATATCATCCTGGAAAAGCAAACGTTGTAGCTGACGTATTGAGTAGAAGATCGTATGCGGGTACGAGTGTGATGTTGTTAACACAAAGACCCATTTTGTACGATATATAAAAGATGGAGATAGAGTTAAAGAATCCAGGGACCCACATGATGATGGCAAATATACGAGTAGAACCGACTTTAATTGATAAAGTTAAAGCTGCTCAAACTAGAGATATGGAGCTGATGAGGATGAAGAAGAAAGTGCAAGAAGGTGCTATTCCGGAAGCAAGAATCGATGAAGAAGGAATACTTCGAGTTAACTCCAGACTTTGCGTTCCTAATGATTCTGACTTGAAGCATAGAATCATGATGGAAGCACACAACACACCATTTGCAATCCATCCTGGAAGTACCAAAATGTATCATGATCTTTAACAAACATTTTGGTGGAGCAATATGAAGAGAGAGACCGCGGAGTTTATCTCGAGGTGTTTAACTTGTCAACGTGTAAAGGCGGAGCATCAAGTGCCAAAGGGTCCATTACAACCACTTGATATTCCAAGATGGAAGTGGGAACACATTACTATGGATTTCGTTACGCGTCTTCCTAAGGTTTCTCAAGGCATAGATGCAATTTGGGTTATTATTGATAGATTAACCAAGTCTGCTCATTTCTTGTCTATACGTGAGACTTATTCCCTAGGACGTCTTGCTCGTATGTATGTGAATGAGATTGTGAGATTGCATGGCATTCCAGTATCCATAATTTCGGATCGTGACCCAAGATTCACTTCACAATTTTGGGTTAGCTTGCAGAAAGCTATGGGCACGGATTTACGATTTAGTTCGGCATATCATCCTCAAACGGACGGTCAATTGGAAATGACTATTCAAACCGTTGAAGATCTATTAAGACTCTGTGTCCTAGATTTCAAAGTAAGTTGGGATAAGTACCTGCCACTGGTGGAATTCTCCTACAACAACAGTTATCAAGCAAGTATAGGCATGGCTCCATTCGAGGCGTTGTATGGAAGAAAGTGTCGCTTCCAAAGATATCTTTGGAGCGAGGTAGAGAAGAAACTTTGTTGGGACCGAAATTAAATACGCATGACTACTGAAAAAGATTCAAATGATCCCAAAGAACGATAAAGACCTCATGAAGATCGACAAAAAGAGTTATCTTTGATCTTCATCGAAAGGACGTGGAGTTTAATATTGGAGATCATGTCTTTATTACGTATTCTGCTGCATGGAAGGGAGTTACAAGATTTGGGAAGAGAAGAAAGCTCAATCCATGATTTGTTGGTCCATTTGAGATTCTTGACCGAATAGGAAATGTGGCCTATAGACTCGCATTACCTCCAAGCATGTCTCGTGTTCATAATGTTTTTCATATATCTATGCTTCGTAAATATGTGAAAGACCCGAACAACATTATTGCGTTAGAACCAGACGAGATAGCCAAAGATTTAACGTACGAGGAGGTACCTGTCAAGATATTGGATAGGAAAGAGCATGTCCTACGAACAAAGGTTATACCACAAGTCAAGGTTTTGTGGAGGAACCATGCTATTGAAGAAATGACCTGGGAGTTAGAATCAGAAATGAAAGCGAGGTACCCTCACCTTTTTGAAACACCAGGTACGTACGCTAATTTCGAGGATGAAATTTCATAAGGAGGGGAGGTTGTAAGACCCCAACTTATTATATATAAAATTAAATTTCCTATATTCATTATCTTGAAATAATAAGGAATTAATTTGATATAATGCTTTGGTTATGGGTGAAATGTGCTAATTCTGCAAAATAAGCAAGTGGTTATAAAATATTCATTATTGTTTGGGAATATTCGTTTGGTGGAATGGAATATTAAATATTGACGGTCAGTGCAATGAATTATGGGCCCCATAACTTGAAATAAGCTCGCTTGGATGAAGAAAATGACAAGTTTGAGTTTTTATAAATAATCGGTGTAGTTATTACTGCTAACACTTTGCTAGAATACCCGGTGGTTAAAATACGATGTACTGCCGGTTGGTTGCCAGAAGCACACGGTATTACATGATATTTTTTTTAATTATTGATTCTTACGTAAAGCGACACTACTCAAAAATTGTTACAATAATTACTGTTCAATATTTTATTTTATTGATTCAATAATTGATGCGTTGATATTTTATATTATTGTTGTTTCAATAATTGTCACTGCACAATATTTCCCATTATCAGATCAATAATTTATATTATTTGAATAATATTATTAGATAGCATTATTGGCAATGTCTAGAAAGTTCTGTCAAGGAGGGGTTTGGTAACCTAATTGCGTGCCAGTAAGGAGAAATCCTTATCGGAAAGCCCCCTCTTTCCTAGGAACGGCCTGGTTGTCATTATTGTGATTCTGTAATATTATTTGTGAATAATTATTTATTGATTTATATGATAAGAAAATATTTATTTTATGTGGATATAAATGATGGATTTATTTATTTTATGTGGTTATAAATGAAGGAATTAATATTGAGGTGTTTTATCAGTATTTTGTCAGAATGGAGGTATTAAAAATCGTCCGTATATGGATTTCGGGCATTTTTCATTTGGAATTTCGAAAAACTTAAAGCTACAAAGTTGTAGAGACTTTAATTTCCTATGGAATCGATATAAAATTTATATTTTTCTGATAAAATGGCTATTTATTATGAATTATTGAAGTTTCTGATTATTGTTTAAATAATAAAACATTTTGGAAATTTCTAGAATTGGTGGGCCCCACTTTGGTTGGTGTGAAATGTGCTGAAATTTTATTTCAAAAGTGGTGGGTGGGAATAGTAGCAGGTAAAGCCATCAGGTAGCAGGTCAAGTCTGCTTCAAAGGTTGTTTAACATTTTCCTATAAATAGGGTGCTTAGTTAGAATTGAAAATCACACCGTAAACATAAGCTTTCTCTCTCTCTATATATATATATATATATATATATATATATATATATATATATATATATATATATATATATATATATATATTATCGATATTTTGTGAGTATTTAGATACTTCGTGAGTTGTTATGTTTCTTTCAAAGACTATATCCTAAATTTTCAACTAAGCGTCTTTTTTTTTTGAGGTAAGGGATGTTATTTTCTTCGTAAATGATATTATTTTCTTCAATATCATTATCTTTGAAATATTGATATAAATTTTATTATGGAATTTTTACCTTTTGTGTCTGGGGTTACTATTCACATATACTCGACTATTGCTAAGATACGATTATTCACCAAAAAATGAAATTTTCTCTTTTTCCATCCCAAATGTCTTTTATGGTTACTATCTTTGATTGTATCCATGTTTTGATCTTTATTTTTGAATTCTACTTCACAATTTGTTATTATGGAGTATTATTGAATTTGGATATACCGAAATACGAATCCTTAATATTTGTACTTCTATCTCACTGGATTCGTTCTCTAAAATTTTTTTCATCATCCTCAGTCCTTAATGGTGATACTAGATGAATATCTTTGACCTGTAGTGCAAAGATGTATGATTACCTGATGAATATCTTTGGCCCGTTGTGCAAAGATGAACAGGTATTGAGATGAACATGACCAACTGGTGATACAAATGAATATCTTTGGCCTGTAGTGCAAAGATGAACATTTGATGCAAGATGTATATTGATTGATGTTACAGGGATAAAATATTGATGATGGACTTTTAAATTCATAGATGAGAGTAGATTTCATTCTCTACTTAATTCTTCTAATAAATTGTTGTTTCCGCTGCAGTTGTTGATCTAAAACTTGTTGTCTATTATATTCTATCATATTTTTTCCTGTTGAAGTCTAAGGATAATTTGTTGTATATTATCTTAGTCATAATATTCTTTACTGGGCTAGTTGAGCTCACCCTTTTCCTTTTTGTTCCATTTTTCTTCTCAGGAAGCGAGAACATAACGGGAAGTAGTCGGGGTGTGGAATGATGGTTCTAGACAGTTGTTTAACAGTCCTCACTATTTTGTAAAATAGTGTGTCAATAATTATAATGAGGACTTTATCTGGGTGTGGATATTGTCTAGAAGGCAATATTTGTATTTAAACTCACAGTTATTGTGTTATCGTATTTTGCATGATAATTGTATTAATAAAGTTGTAGTTATTTCCGTACCATGTATTTGGCGACTCAGGATGGGTAATGTATACCTATTTTGGGGGTCATCATAAACAGGGTCATAGTATGCTGTAACAAATGATCTACATTCACCCTATCTGATGGTGACATGCTATCATACCACGATCACATACCAGATGCCACCAGAAATGGTGGGGTATGATCAATACGGCTAACTGTTGAAGAAGACATCTGTACGAGCCGTGTCATAAGACCAACCAGGGGTTAATGCTGAATATCTCTGGACATACATACATATGCATAACATAATAACATGCATAATATAATAGATGGCAATATGATATAGGGAATGGAAAACTGTACATACATTCCTAAGTATATCATCATCTAATACATCTCTGTATAGCTAAAATACAAGGAAATAGAGTAAAACTTCCCTACATCTAACAGAGGCCTATCAAAAGATATAGCGAGAGTGGGTTCCACACCTCTGGCTCGGTCCAGTTCGAGTTGTAAAAGAGGTTTCACAAGCTGAAAATGCCAAATCAGGAATAAAAACGCTACGCGATTGAGCAGAATAGCCTGGAATCCTGGTTTTCACGGGCCAAACTCTGGTTCCGCACATAACTCATTGGTATTCGCTCGAATGCAATGTATACTATACTGATGAGCTCAACTTTTTCAAATCATGCTCGGAAATGCCTCACACAGGTTCGATGCCGCCAAATATAGGGTCGTAACCCTAAAAGATCTTCCCCGACGGGGTTACCACGTCGAAGTTAAACATTGATAAGTATCCCCGGCGGGGGTTACAACGCCGAAGTTTATCCCCGGCGGGGGTCACAAAGTAATTCAACCATTGATATATGTATCAGTGAAGGTCAAGCAGCCTTGACGTCATTTCAACCGATGGCAAGTAAACCCATCGAAGCATCAGAGGCCTTTCGATGATCTCATCCATCAGTCCACTTATCCACAACCTTCCCCGGCGGGGGTTACAACATGATTCAACCATTGATATACGCGTCAAAGAAGGTCAAGCAGCCTTGACATACTCCCCAGTAAGGGTCACAACGCAATGTAATCATTGATACACACATCAATGAACATCAAGCAGCCTTGACAGTTTGCCTAACAGGGATCTATCCGGTGATACACATATCAGCAAAGGTCAAGCAACCCTGACAATACATACTGTTGGCAGTAACTCCAACAAAGATCTTAGTATATACTGGTGACACAAACCAGAGAGGACCGATGGTGGAATATGTTATACACATCCTCAAACAGATAAAGCTTTATCCCCCACAGATCTCTTGTACACGAGAGGCACCTCTATGGAGTAAAAGTCTGTATCACGGATCCAGGACTTTGGTTATAACCCCAACGTCAACATCCTTGAAGACTTGGATCGCATGTCCAAGACATTATTGATTGTCATCCCTGACAGGATTAACAGGGAACCGACAATCATTCATACATGCATCATGCATTTGCACCATGTTGCTACACATAGCATCATGTTTATCTTGTTGCATTTCAAGTGTCTAGGATTCCTTATCCTATCCACACCTTGCATTGCATGAATATTATAAAGAGGGCATCTCAGACAAATCAAAATTTTCTGCACACATTGCACTAACATTGCAGAGGCGTGATTCGTCTTTCAAAATAACCCTGGAAGACAGCTCACATCCATTCCAAATACTACCAGAAGTTCAGTTTCAACCCCGGAACACACACTGGGAGTATCAATTCCAACCTCGGAGATAACCCTGAGTTTTATCCTTGGAGATAACCTCAAGGAATGCTGTTGCAGTTCTGGCGATAATTCCGGAAATGCTTGTTTCAAATGTATGCAATCAGCTTCAATCTCAGACCTCCTGTCGAGGCACTCATACCAAAGACCCGGAGATAACACCAAGAAGACAGGCACACTTACAGATGGCCATGCGGAATTTAAACACTTGTAGCAGTCCAATCTTAGATGTAACCCTGAGTAATGTCTGCTATCAGCTCAAACCGGAGATAACCTCGGTGAAGAGTCATATCGTAATCTTGCCACCTCAACCCCTACGAACCGTCTCCATATTTTATACATTTCTACACAACAATGTCCCACAAGAACCAAGGAGTTCCAATCCCGAGTGACTATTACGCGTGGCAACACACCAGATAGAATTTGAAGCTTGAAGACCATGGGCATGGTCCCCTCTTCCTGACTTCGTACAACCTTTAATCCCATGTCATTGCGTAACTCTCGACAAATGCGGTCCAAAGAAGGTCTTGTACACCTCATTCGGATCCTCAGATTGAAGTTCTGCAAGTTCAAGCGGACATCACAGTGCACGTATTTCGAGATGGTGGGACCCGCAGAGCCCGGGGCACCCCGGACAGCCGCAGGTGCATCTGCGGCTACCGCAGGTACACCTGCGGCTCCCCCCTCTATAAATAGAGCGCTTGGGGTGGCAATTTAGTAAAGAAAAAAAGGCGAGGAAGCCCTGTCTAATTTGCTCTATACACACCCCATATTGAGTGCTTTCTCATTTTAAACACATGTTAGCTCACATATAGCTATATTTTACCGGCGGGAGCTGAGTGTTTATCCATCTAGAGTCATAGAAGCCTGCTTTGGCAGCCTACTATAAGTCTTCTCACACTCTATAAAGCCTTTCTCTTCATCTTTGCACACATTATTCTTCACATTGAGAGTCGTGTTGTGTGTGTATGCCCGAACTTCTATCCGTGGTTTTCATTTTTGTCTGTATATATATACTTATATATGTATATATTTATATATGGACTAACATTATCGAGTTATGCCTCGATTGAGCCTAGACTAATGTCCTGGAGCGTTTACTTGCTTATATATATATATATATATATATATATATATATATATATATATATATATATATATATATATATACAGAGATCAGTGCATACCCTTATCTTACTCACCTGCAGCTCACCCCCTTTAGTGATTTAACCCGACAACGGTTTTGGTATACAACCGTCGCCTATACTTTTAGCGGCGAAAATATATATAGCGTCATTAAAAGTATGAGCGACACATTGTATGGCCAAGATCGTCGCCGCTTAAAATCCGTCAGCTAAAGGAGGTGAGCACGTGAGTAAGATAAGGGTATGCATTGATCCGATCAGAATATATATATATATATATATATATATATATATATATATATATATATATATATATATATATTTACATTTAGTCCCTTTGGAGTTTACTTCGTGGCGGTTGATAAATCTTCTTCGCTTTCTTTACATTTAGTCCCACCAAGTTTACTTACGTGGCGGTTGATCGTATTTTACATCTTTATTTACTTTTCTGATCCCCCATAGAGATGCTTCATGGTGGTTGATCATGTCCATATATATATACATTTACATATATATATATATATGTACAACTTTTATATATATAACTGCTTACTGCTTTTCATATAAACTGCGGCATTATGTTAGCCTAAGAATCGTATGATCACAGATTCAGTCTACATCACTGGGTCAATGTGCAAACCTTTTCTCGGTTGCATTGGTGCAACTAGTTAAAAACACCAACTGGCGACTCTTAAAGTCAAATCATCGACATTACACATGTCGGACCTTTTTCATTTGTTTTTTCAAATAAATCTCACATAACATGAGAACACCAAAGAACAAGTAATGAAAAGGGACAAATAAAAATCCCGACGTCGACAGGTCCATGACCAAATCTTCAAGTCTTCAAATTCTATCCGGTGTGCTGTCTTGTGTAGTAGTCACTCGAGATTTTGAGTTATGGTTCTTGTGGGGCACTTCGGTATGAAATGTGGGTTGAAATGATGTTGAGACGATGTGAATGTAGTATCGATGTGGCAAAATGATGATTTTGCCCCTCACCGGGGTTATCTCCGGCTTTGTGCAGACGTAGCAGTCGTTGCTCAAGGTTATCTCTGAGATTGGGCTGTTGTAGGTGCCGAATGTCCTCAGGTGTGTGTTTGACCTCCTGGGGTTATCTTCGGGGTTAGAACTGAGTTCCTCGGGGTTGTCTCCGAGGTTGGAACTGAATCTCCCGGGGTTATCTCCGGGATTGAAACTGAATATCTCGGGGTTGTCTCTGGGATTGAGCTGATTTAACTTCTAGGGTTATCTCTGGAAGATGATTTTGCCCTCCTGCAAGGTTAGTAACAGGAATGCAAAATTTTGAGTGTCTACAGGTATCACTCAATTTTTCAAGAGAATTGCAGAGAGAACAATAAAGGAAAACATGACAGAGGATTGCAAGGGCTGAAAATCAAAGAGAGAGTCTTGGAGTAAATTCAAATTTTTCTTCTTTTCTTCTCTAGTTCTTATCTTTTGTAATTACCTAGGATGTTTGGATTATTAATCTGGACGATGTTTTTCTTTATTATTATTATGAACTAAATTTTCATTAAGATTTCAACAGAACTGGGTATGTTGTTTAAATTAAACCTTCCCATTAAATGAAAGTTAGTTTTTATTTAATTTTTTATTACATCTTTTGCTTATTGATTAATTGTTTGGCCAACAATTACCATAATAATCTATATAAAATTGGAAGATGGAATATAGATTTAGATCTGGATATATTAACACCTGTTCATATAACCTGAATAGGGTTAATATAATTAGCATGTAGGATAGGAATATGCATATGTGTCTTTTGTATTCATTGAAAGAATTTGTGTGTAAAACCATAACTAACTTGATTCACATAGAAATATAGTTAGTTGATTGACTAGGGTGTTTCTTGTAATTAAGTGTCTTAAAGATCGGATTTAGGAGGATTTGTTCACGTGTCTTTGGAAGAAGTGTGTAAGTACTATAAAACATTCTTGGATAATGCTTCATATTAACTAATTGATTTAAATGGGAAGTAAATTAATTTAGATGGAATACCCAGGGAAGTTGTAATCTTAACCTGTTAAATCTTCATTAATCTTGTGAACTTTGATCTTAATCATTAGTTTTGTTAATTTTAATTTTTTAAATGACAAACAATATTTCATAGTTTAAAATAGGATTAATTACATTAGAAATGATAATTGATAAAGTTTAATCTATTTCCTCGTGGGAACGATATCTATGCTTGTTGAATATTACAAACGAACGCGTATACTTGTGTGTAAAGTGCTAATAAATTAGGCAACAGCGCCGCAGCACCTGCCTAAGGCATATTTGTAAGACCCCAACTTATTATGAATAAAATTAAATTTTCTCTATTTATTATCTTAAAATAATAAGGAGTTAATTTGATATAATACTTTGGTTATGGGTGAAATGTGCAAATTTTACAAAATAAGCAAGTGGTTATAAAATATTCATTTTGTCGGGGAATATTCGTTTGGTCGTGGAATATTCTTGTTGTCGAGGAATATTCGTGATGACAAGATGTACCATTCGTGGGCCTCATAACATAATAATAACCTCTGGGATGAAGAAAATGACAAGTTTGAGTTTTATAAAATAATCTGCAGGCGTTATTATTCTGAATTAACCTTTGAATAATAATACGATGGTTAAAATATAGTAATACGCATGGTTGCACAGTAGCACACAGTATTGCAAAGTATTTTTGAATTATTAATTCTTATGTAAGAAGGCACTACTCAATAATTGTTATAGTAATTATTGTTTAATATTTTATTTTATTGATTCAATAATTGCTGCGTTAATATTTTATATTATTGTTGTTTCAATAATTATCACTGCACAATATTTTCCATTATCAGATCAATAATTCATATTATTTGAATAATATTATTAGATAGCATTATAGGCAATGTCTAGAAAGTTCTGTCTAAGGAGAGGTTTGGCCACCTAATTGCGTGCCAGTAAGTTGAAATCCTTATCGGCCTGGTTGTCATAATTGTGATTCTGTAATATTATTTGTGAATAATTAATTATTGATTTATATGATAAGAAAATATTTATTTTATGTGGATATAATTGAAGGAATTAATGTTGAGGTGTTTTTGTCGAAATGAAGGTATTAAAAATTAAATCACTGTTCTTGAGATATATTGCGTGATTTATAATTTTTTTCTGATCGTTGGATCGTTGTGATTTTTGGATATGTTATACACATATAAGTTGAGTATATGTCCACAAATTTTGAACCGTTAAAAATGAACGTATGATTTGTTATGAATTTTAAGAGGTAACTGATTCAGAAATTATGTTTATAAATGATTTTGGTGGAAAATTTTAGAATTGAGTGGGCCCCACTTGTGGTTGGTAAAGAAATATGCTAAATTTTATTTCAAATGTGGTGGGTGGCAATAGTAGCAGGTAAAGCCATCAGGTAGCAGGTCAAGTCTACTTCGGTGTGCTAGCATTTTCCTATAAATAGGTGATTAGGTTAGAATTGAAAATCACACCAGAAACATAAGCTTTCTCTCTTTCTCTCCCTATATTATTGAGTATATTTTGTGAGTATTTAGATACTTTGAGAGTTGCTAGTCAGTAAAAGTTTCATCCAGCATCACATCCAACCTTTCATAACGAAGTACTATTTCTTTGAGGTAAGGGATGTTATTTTCTTCTTAAACGATATTATTTTCTTCAATATCATTATGCTCAGATGTTTTTATGAATTTTGTTGTGGAATTTCTACCGTTTTGTGTCAGAGTTACTATTCACATATGCAACATTATTCACGTATACGACACTATTCACAAATACGGCACTATTCACCAAAAAATGAAATTCTCTTTTTCGTCCCAGAAGTCTTTTATGGTTACTATCTTTGATTGTATCTATGTTTTGATCTTTATTTTTGAATTCTACTTCACACTTCGTTATTATGGAGTATTATTGAATTTGGATAAACCGAAATACGAATCCTTAATATTTGTCCTTCTGTCTCACTGGATTCGTTCTCTAAAATGATTTTCATCATCCTCAGTCCTTAATGGTTATACTTGATGAATATCTTTGGCCTGTAGTGCAAAGATGTATGATTACCTGAAGAATAACTTTGGCCCGTAGTGCAAAGATGAACAGGTGTTGAGATGAACATGACCAACTTGTGATACAAATGAATATCTTTGGCCCGTAGTGCAAAGATGAATATTTGATGCAAGATGTATATTGATTGAGGTTACAGGGATAAAATATTGAGGATGGACTTCTAAATTCATAGATGATAGGAGATTTAATTCTCTACTTAACTCTTCTAATGAATTATTGTTTCAGCTGCAGTTGTTGATCTAAAACTTTTTGTCGATTATATTCTATTAGATTTTTTCCCTGTTGAAGACTAAGGATAATTTGTTGTATATTATCTTAGTCATAATATTTTTTACTGGGCTAGTTGAGCTCACCCTTTTCCTTTTTTATTCCATTTTTCTTCTCGTGAAGCGAGAACATAAAGCGAGAACCAATGAGGTATAGAGTGATGGTCTTAGACAGTTGTTTTAGCAGTCCTCACTATTTTTGTAAAATAGTGCATCAATAATTGTAATTAGGACTTTTTTTGAGTGTTGATATTGTCTAGAAGACAATATTTGTATTTAAACTCACAGTAGGTGTTCTCGTATTTTGCACGACAATTGTAATAATAAAGTTGTAGTTGTTTTCTGTACCATGTATTTGGTGACTCATAATGGGTGATGTATACCCCATTTTCGGGGCATCACAGTTGGTATCAGAGCTTAGGGTCATGGTCTCTGGCAGAGATCGAGGAATAGAACTAGGAGGGAAGAGATGAGTAAATCCTTCGCTAGTGTGTCCTATCTAAGCTTATTTGTTGGTCGGTCATAATATAGGGATATTATGTGATATGTTAATTTGTTTAATTAACCCCTGTTTTATGGCAATTTTTAAGAATGGCAACTGAGAACGTTAACAATGGAGTCTATGAGATTGTGGAACAACCTTTGATTACCACCAAGAGAACGTGCAACAGGAAGGCAATATTCCTCCTATAAACAACACTACCGAGCAAACGATGAATGATGCGATGTTTAGAAGCTTTTTGCAGTTCATGCAAAATCAGACGAGGGAGACTAGAGTACAAAATACGGGTGGAAATGATAGCAACGCACAGTTTGTCATAGCCAAGCAGTTCAAGGAGTTGGGACCACCAGATTTCTGGGGAAAGCCCGATCCGATTAAGGCGGAAACGTGGGTTAAGCAAATTACCAAGATATTCGATGTCTTGGGCTGCACGGAGGAACAGAAGGTTCCATTCGCCACCTTTATGTTCTGTGGTGAGACAGATTACTAGTGAGAATCAGAAGCGCGCTTGCAAAGTCACACTCAACATGTCTTGGGAAAAATTTGAAACTGCTCAATGACAAGTACTTTCCCGAAAGTATTCATCATATGAAGGAGGTAGAGTTTATTAGGCTGGAAATGAATAACATGACGGTGTCTCGATGATGAGACGAAGTTCATGGTTATCCGTGTTTGCACCTCATTTGGTAGAAAATAAGGAACGTATGACGCGGATGTTTCTGAGAGGTCTAAAATCCGAGATTCGACAATATCTTATCTCTCATAATTTTTTTTTTATATTCAGATGTTGTAAACAGGGCTCAATTATTAGAGCATGATAATGAGTATGTTCAACTGAGGGACCACAACCAGGGTCATATCGGTGACAACAGTCATCGAAGCGATGATAACCAGCGAGGAGGGAAGAATACGGACAAAAGCGGTAACCACTCGGGTGGTAATCATGGCCATGATAATAGGATAGGTGAGTTAAGTGGAAACTTCAAAAAGAGGAGATTCAACAATGACGGGAAGACATCAGCAACAGCACCAGCACCAACAACAAATTCTAGTGGAGGAGAACGACCGCCAGTTAGATGCTACAGATACGGAGAGGAGGGACACATAAGTCCAAACTGATCACAACCTTCCAAGGTGTGTTTCAATTGTGGAAAAGACGGTCACATAGCCCGATTTTGTCCTGTAGTGAAGTCAAGTCCAACTGGGACGGCGGCACCAAAGGCGACTACGAACAAAACAAAGTCAGTGGTTCAAGGAAGGGCGTTTGTCGTGACTGGCCAAAACGCGAGAAATCCGAACGAGGTGATCACGGGTAAGTTAATCTTAAACTCTTACGAAATTTATACCTTACTAGATACCAATTCTACCCATTCTTTTATCTCTCTTGCTTGTGCTCAAGGTTTAAACTTGACTCCAGAGAAATTGGACTTTAACTTATCTGTTGAAACTCCGTTGGGTGAAACCTTTGTTACATCTACAGTTTATAAATCTTGCTTGATCCAATTTGGCACAATCACATTACCTATTGATCTTATCTCTTTAAAGATACGTGCATTGATGTGATTTTAGGGATTAATTGGTTAACCACTCATCATGCCAAAATTGATTATTTTCGTAAGGTTGTTAGTTTTCATATTCCTAACCAATCTGTTATACGAATTCAAGCAACTAAACCACTAAAATCACCACCACACCATATCAAGCCATAAAGCTATTCATTTATTAAAAAACAGATGTCAAGCTTTCTTAGCCCATATTATGGACTTGAACAAAAACACGTTAGATTTGAATAATATTCCTATTGTTAATGAATTTCCTGACGTATTTCCTGAAGAACTTCATGGTCTACCCCCAGAGCGTGAAGTTGAATTCTTTATTGATCTTGAACTGGGTACAAAGCCCATTTCTAAAACCCCATATCGAATGGCTCTTATTGAACTTCAGGAGTTAAAAGTCCAACTACAGGAATTATTAGACATCGGTTTCATTCGTCCTAGTACATCTCCTTGGGGTGCTCCTATTTTATTTGTAAAGAAGAAAGACGGGAGTATGCGACTTTGTATTGACTAACGAGAATTAAACCATGTCACCATCAAGAATAGGTATCCACTACCTCGCATTGATGACCTGTTTGACCAGTTGCAAGGAGCACAATTCTTTTCAAAGATCGATCTTCTTTCTGGATATCATCAGCTGAAGATTAAAACTGAGGATAATACCATATGGTTCGGTTGGATTTGTTATCTATAGCGATGCTTCAGGCAAAGGGTTAGGATGTGTTCTCATGCAACATGGGAAAGTCATAGCCTATACCTCGCGACAACTCAAAGAATATGAGAGAAATTATCCTACTCATGATCTGGAGTTGGCAGCAGTCGTTTTTGCGTTGAAAATCTGGAGACACTACCTGTATGGGGAGAAAGTAGAGATTTATACGGATTATAAAAGCCTCAAATATTTCTTCACCCAAAAGGAACTCAATATGCGGCAACGACGTTGGCTCGAGTTGTTGAAAGATTCTGGCCATAGCATTCAATATCATCCTTGAAAAGCAAAAGTTGTAGCTGACGCATTGAGTAGAAGATCGTATGCGGGTACGAGTGTGATGTTGTTAACACAAAGACCCATTTTGTACGACTTACAAAGGATGGAGATAGAGTTAAAGACTCCAGGGACCCACATGATGATGGCAAATATACGAGTAGAACCGACTTTAATCGATAAAGTTAAAGTTGCTCAAGCTACGGACCTGGGGCTGATGCGTATGAAGAAGAAAGTGCAAGAAGTTGTTATTGCAAAAGCAAGAATCGATGAAGAAGGAATACTTCGAGTAAACTCCAGACTTTGCGTTCCTAACGATTCTGACTTGAAGCATAGAATCATGATGGAGGCATACAACACACCATTTGCAATACATCTTGGGAGTACCAAAATGTATCATGATCTTCGACATACATTTTGGTGGAACAATATGAAGAGAGTGATCGTGGAGTTTATCTCGAGGTGTTTAACCTGTCAACGTGTAAAGGCGGAACATCAAGTGCCAAAGGGTCCATTGCAACCACTTGAGATTCTGAAATGGAAGTGGGAACACATTACCGGGGATTTTGTTATAGGTCTTCCTAAGGTTTCTCATGGCATAGATGCGATTTTTGTTATTGTTGATAGATTAACCATGTCTGCTCATTTCTTGCCTATACGTCAGACTTATTCCCTTGAACGTCTTGCTAGTATGTACGTAAATGAGATTGTGAGATTTCATGGCATGCCAGTATCCATAGTTTTGGATTGTGACCCAAGATTCACTTCACGATTTTGGGTCAGCTTACAGAAAACTATGGGGACGGATTTACGATTCAGTTCAGCATACCATCCTCAAACGAATGGACAATCGGAAAGGACTATTCAAACCCTTGAAGATCTATTAAGACTCTATGTCCTAGACTTCAAAGGGAGTTGGGATAAGTATTTACCATTGGTGGAATTCTCTTACAACAATAGTTATCAGGCAAGTATAGGTATGGCTCCATTTGAAGCCTTGTATGGATGAAAGTGTCGCTCTCCAGTATGTTGGGATGAGGTGGGTGAAGCAACATTATTGGGACCAAAGTTGGCACGTATAACTACAGAATAGATCCAAATGATTCGACAACGTATACAAATGGCACATGATCGATAAAAGAGTTATGCAGATCTTCATCGAAAGGAAGTGGAATTTGGTATTGGGGATCATGTACTGTTACATATTGCTCTATGGAAGGGAGTTACAAGATTCGGGAAGAAAGGAAAGCTCAATCCATGATTTATTGGTCCATTTCAGATTCTTGACCGAGTAGGAAATGTGGCCTATAGACTCGCGTTACCTCCAAGCATGTCTCGTGTTCATAATGTTTTTCACATATCTATGCTTCGTAAATATGTGAAAGACCCAAACCACATTATTGCGTTAGAACCAGATGAGATAGTCGAAGATTTAACGTACGAGGAGGTACCTGTTAAGATATTGGATAAGAAAGAGCATATCCTACGAACAAAGGTTATACCACAAGTCAAGGTTTTGTGGAGGAACCATGTTATTGAGGAAATGACTTGGGAGTTGGAATCGGAAATGAAAGCGAGGTATCCTCACCTTTTCGAAAACCAGGTACGTACGTCAATTTTGAGGACGAAATTTCATAAGGAGGGGAGGTTGTAAGACCCCAACTTATTATGAATAAAATTAAATTTTCTCTATTTATTATCTTGAAATAATAAGGAGTTAATTTGATATATTACTTTGGTTATGGGTGAAATGTGCAAATTTTACAAAATAAGCAACTGGTTATAAAATATTCATTTTGTCGGGGAATATTCGTTTGGTCGTGGAATATTCTTGTTGTCGTGGAATATTCGTATTTACGGCAGTAAACCATTCGTGGGCCTCATAATGTAATAAGCTATGGGATGAAGAAAACGACAAGTTTGAGTTTTTATAAATAACTACGTAGTTATTACTGCTTAACACCGTTGGAATACCCGGTGGTTAAAATACGATGTCTGCGTGGTTGCACAAAGATGACACTCAGTATTTACACGATATTTTTGAATTATTGATTCTTACGTAAGAAGGCACTACTCAAAAATTGTTACGATAATTATTGTTCAATATTTTATTTTATTGATTCAATGGTTGTTGCGTTGATATTTTATATTATTGTTGTTTCAATAATTGTCACTTTATGATTTTCCCATTATCGGATCAATAATTCATATTATTTGAATAATATTATTAGATAGCATTATTGGCAATGTCTAGAAAGTTACTGCTCTAAGGAGAGGTTTGGTCACCTAATTGCGTGTCGATGAGGAGAAATCCTTATCTGAAAGCCCCTATTTCACAGGAATGGCTTTGGTTGTCATAATTGTAATTACATAATATTATTTGTGAATAATTAATTATTGATTTATATGATAAGAAAATATTTATTTTATGTGGATATAATTGAAGGAATTAATGTTGAGGTGTTTTTATCGGAATGGAGGTATTAAAAATTAAATCATTGTTCTTGAGATATATTGCGTGAGTTATAATTTTTAATCTGACCGTTGGATCGTTGTGATTTTTGGATATGTTATACATATATAAGTTGAGTATATGTCCACAAATTTTGAACCGTTAAAAATGAACGTATGATTTGTTATGAATTTTAAGAGGTAACTGATTCGGAAATTAGGTTTATAAATGATTTTGGTGGAAAATTCTAGAATTGAATGGGCCCCACTTAAGGTTGGTGAAGAATTATGCTGAATTTTATTTCAAATGCGGTGGGTGGCAATAGTAGCGAGTAAAAGCCATCGGTGTAAAGTCAAGTCATGCCTTGCTGTCTTAGCATTTTCTTATAAATAGGTGTTTAGGTTAGAATTGAAAATCACACCAGAAACATAAGCTTTCTCTCTTTCTCTCTCTATATTATTGAGCATATTTTGTGAGTATTTAGATACTTTGAGAGTTGCTATTCAGTAAAAGTTTCATTCAGCATCACATCCGACCTTTCATTCCGAAGTATTGTTTCTTTTAGGCAAGGGATGTTATTTTCTTCTTAAATGATATTATTTTCTTCAATATCATTATGCTCAGATGTTGTTATGAATTTTATTGTGGAATTTCTACCATTTTGTGTCAGGGTTACTATTCACGTATACGACACTATTCACAAATACAGTACTATTCACCGAAAAATGAAATTTTTTCTTTTTCGTCCCAGATGTCTTTTATGGTTACTATCTTTGACTGTATCTATGTTTTGATCTTTATTTTTGAATTCTACTTCACACATGGTTATTATGGAGTATTATTGAATTTGGATAAACCGAAATACGAATCTCTAATATTTGTCCTTCTGTCTCACTAGATTCGTTCTCTAAAATGTTTTTCATCATCCTCAGTCCTTATTGGTGATACTTGATTAATATCTTTGGCCTGTAGTGCAATGATGTATGATTACCTGAAGAATATCCTTGGCCCGTAGTGCAAAGATGAACAGGTGTTGAGATGAACATGACCAACTGGTGATACAAATGAATATCTTTGGCCGTGGTGCAAAGATGAATATTTGATGCAAGATGTATATTGATTGAGGTTCTGAGGATAAAATATTGATGATGGACTTCTAAATTCATAGATGATGGTAGATTTAATTCTCTACTTAACTCTTCTAATGAATTGTTGTTTCCGCTGCAGTTGTTGATCTAAAACTTGTTGTCGATTATATTCTATTAGATTTTTTCCTTGTTGAAGACTAAGGATAATTTGTTGTATATTATCTTAGTCATAATATTCTTTACTGGGCTAGTTGAGCTCACCCTTTTCCTTTTTGTTCCATTTTTCTTTTCTGGAAGGAAGAACATAGCAGGAACCGGTCAGGGTATATAGTGATGGTCCTAGATAGTTGTTTTAGCAGTCCTCACTATTTTTATAAAATAGTGCATCAATAATTGTAATGGGGACTTTAATTGAGTGTTGATATTGTCTAGAAGACAATATTTGTATTTAAACTCACAGTATGTGTTGTCGTATTTTGCACGACTATTGTAATAATAAAGTTATAGTTGTTTTCTGTACCATGTATTTGGCGACTCATAATGGGTGATGTATACCTATTTTGGGGGCGTCACAATATTGGCAGCGCCGCAGTGCCGGATCAGGATTTTGAAAAACCGGAGTTGGCGCCACAACGCCTGATACTTGTTCACTAGCGGCGCCGCAGTGCCACTCCCCAACAATAAAAAATTTATTTGAATTTTAATTAAGATAAAAGGTTTATTTTAATTAAAATTGGATACAATATTTTTCAGTAATTCTAAATTAGAAATAAAGGAGCTTATTTTGATTTAGAATTTTGATTAAAATAAAGTTATTTATTTTAAATAGAATTGGTTTCCACTTTGGTTTGAATAAAAGAGTTTATTCAAAAGTTTTATATTAACTTAGAATTGGATTCCATTTGAATAAGGGAGTATATTCACATATGAAATTGGATTCCATGTTTTCTAGAATAAAGGAGTTTATTCACATATGGAATAGGATTTCATGTTTCCTAAAATTAAAGATGTTTAATTTTTTATAAGGAATAGGATTCAACATATTTTATTTTTCCAACAATTTAAGTTAAAATAAAGGAGTTTATTTTGAAACTTGAAATTGGATTCCTCGTTAATTAAATTAAAGGAGTTTATTTAATTTGGAATTTGATTAAAAAATAAAGTAGTTTATTTTTATTCAAATTGGACAAAATAAAATAAAGAAGCTTATTATGATTTAAATTTGGATTAAAATAAAGGAGTTTATTTTGTTTTAAAATTGGATTTAATGATAATTAAAATTGCCCATTAAATCGATATCAATGTATATATTGAATTTATTTATGAGATGAATGTTATTTATTGATGTATATGTTGATATGTATGATAATAAATGTGATTGATTATGGACTATTGACCAATGTGATTGGATTTTATTTTAGTTGAATGCATGAATGTATTTGTTTTATTAAATGGGATCTGCGTACCTCATCTTCTCTAATTTTTTCTTAATGTAAATTCTATTTTCCTCCTATGTATTTCCCATTGACTGCTGATCAAGGTTTCTATTTATTTTAAATAGTTTTGTAATATGAATAGTTAGAATTAATTTTGAAGAATTGGAGATCAAGGTGCAAGGAGCACTTAATGACCCGTTTGTAATGGAGCTCGGAATTTAAATGTAATAATTATATTTAAATTTAATTCTTGCACCTTAGGTTTAACCTTTTGGTTCACTTGGTGACTCTAGTGAACCAAACTAGAATAAAGTTCATAATCAATCCGGGTAGAATATAGCATTCTATATGTGCATGCTTATATATATATATATATATATATATATATATTATGTAAACATGTTTCACATGTTAATTAATATGACGCGTATTTTTTATATATATACGTGCATGTGCGCTAAACAAGATGAGACAAATTAATAACAAACCCCTCAAATATTTTATATTAAGTCCTAAGCGTTCAAAGATATTTGGAATATCGAACGTCAGCCTTCAGCAGCATGATAAAAATAATAGAGTATTAATTAATTATTATAAGTTTGTTGTCACCACAAGGCTTATCTTAATTTTTTTGAGACGTTAATTTTATCACATTTGATGCTTATAAAGAAATTGAACAATGTTGTTTTGTTGTGTCACCACAAGGACATTATTTTTCTTTTTGAATATATGAAGTGCTAGGTTGGACTTAACTTGGATAATTTTAATTCAGATGTGCCACCACTTGATCAAAATAATCTAAGAGACAAAATAAAAGGAGTTACATGATGATGTAATTGACAAGAGTTATCTACCTATTTATTTACATATAGTTTGTTGTGTCACCACAAAGCTATATACATTTGAAATGAGATCCTTATACTCACAAGCAAATCTTTAATTAGATTTTTTCGAACTATATAAATGAGGGTAATATAGTTTGAAGAAAATAGTAGAAGATACCAATTTAAAACAAGACCTAATTTATTTTGGTAATTAATAAAAGAATGTATGCTAAAATGTTGTTAATTATAAATTCATTTATAGAATTTTACAATGTCTATATTACTATCATTGTGAAGCATATTAGATGCTAATTAACCATACCGAATTAAACGGATTGGTTAATGAATTTGAGAATAGTTCTCACGGCTGAAAAGTTATCTTATGTCCTTCATATATCTATCCATGCAATGGTAGCAGACAATGCCTTTTTGGAAGACATTGCTAGTTTTAAAAAGTGGCAAGATGATGCACAGTTAGCTCAATGCATCATGCTCGCATCCATGAGTAACGAGCTTCAGCGTCAGCATGAAACTATGAATGCTCCTACTATACTCCTGCACATCAAGTAGTTGATGGTGAGGAAAGTAGGACTAATAGATATCAAATATCTAAGGAGCTCTTTCGATCTAGAATGACCAATAATACTACAGTACAGACACATGTCCTAAACATGATCAATTTGATTGAATAATTAGGACAACATGTTTTGTCAAGTATAGAGAGTTGAGCCAAGATATGATCTTATAGTCACTCCTGAACTCCTTCTCATAAATGTTGTGAATTTTTCATATGAACAAGTTAGATATTAGCTTCGATGATTTGCTTAACATATTGAAAAATAGTTGAGAGTCACTTTCCAACCAAGAAAGACCAAGTCTTACTAGTAAGGGCCAAAGGATCTTCTAAAAAGAAGAACGATTCAAAGAAGGTAAATAGAAAGACAAAAACAAAGTATAATAAGAACAAAACTGATACGAATAGCAAAGGAGTTTGCTTCCACTCCAATAATCCAGGACACTGGAAAGGAGACTGCGAGAAGCATCTTGTAAAGGCTAACCAGAAGAAGCTTAGTGAAGTTTCGGCTACAAATATAGTTTTGTTCATGATTGAAATTAATCTTTTTGTAAGTTAAGGTTCTACTTGGGTATTGGATATCGGCTCTAGTACGTTCTCATAAATATAGATTTATGAAGGAACCAAGTAGAAGTAGAAAGCTAAACAAAGATAAGTAATCCTATGTGTGGGAAATGAAGCAAAGGTTGTGCAATAGCCATAGAAACTTATAGTTTAGCATTTGCCTACGGGCAAGTCTATTAAGTGAATAAGTAGTTATTGTATTCCAGTTCTCGTTAGAAATATTATTTCCATTTTATTGTTGGACAATGAAATTTTTGGTATTATATTTAAGAACAATTGTTGTTCTATTTATAATAATAATATTTTGTATAGAATTGGAATATTACTTAATGAATTTGTATACTTGACTTACATGAAAATTATTTTTCAAATTGAATAAACTAGTATATGAAAAGGAATGATCATTCAAAGAGTTGAATATTTATATTTGATGAAATACAAATCTGAATTATTTGAAAGGTTCAAAGAATTCAGAAGTGAAACAAATTGGCAAATTTTTAAGATTCTTTGATTAGATCGAGGAAGGAATACGTGTGCAATGAGTTTCTAGATCATCTTTAATGGTTTTCTCATCATGGATGTCTCTTGATACGCAATAATTGATTGGTGTATCTGAAAGGAAAAATCGTACCTTATTGGACATGGTGCGGTCCATAATAATTTTTACCGACATTCTAGTATCCTTCTGGGGTACTACTATAGAAATGGCTTCATATCTATGAAAAGGTAACCTCAAAAAATTCGGCCCCAAGACTCCATAAGAGTTATGAACAGGAAGTGCGACACCCCCAAATTTGGGTATCTTCCAACCCGACAGATGGTGTTACACGGTACAACCATTTAGACACACATTCAATTGAAAAGTCTCAATACAACGAATATGTCTTCTATATATTCCAAATAATATTAACATTCCCGAGGTTCTTTATAACCATTACATTTGTACTTGTCATAATATCAAATATATTACAATCATTCACCCTATACTATTACATAAGTATTCTACGTGTTCGTCTTCGCCTTGCCCTTATCCTTGTCGGAGCCTTCGGTCCGTTTGATCTTAGCTGTGTCCATATGGGTTAAGCAAGAGTGAGCATGACTAGCTCAGCAAGTATAACAATTCCAATAAATAACATTCTTGAAACATAGGAATCATATATCTTCAATAACTGAACAATAGTTACGAAGTACTATCAATAATTCAAAATAGCACTTCTTTTCATTCAAAACGTTTTACAACAACAATATTTAGTTAAACATCAATTTCGGTCCAAGATGTGACGCCCCCAAATCCGGGTATCTTCCAACCCGACAGATGGTGCTACACGGTACTACCATTCACACATAAATTCAATTGAAAAGTCTCAAAAGAACGAATATGTCTTCTATATATTCAAAATAATATTAACATTTCCCAGGTTCTTTATAACCATTACATTTGTTCTTGTCATAATATCAAATATATTACAACATTAACCCTATATTATTACATAAGTATTCTATAGGTTCGTCTTCGCCTTGCCCTTATCCTTGCTGGAGCCTTCGGTCTGTTCGATCTTAGCTGCGTTTATATGGTTCAAGCAAGAGTGAGCATGACTAGCTCAACAAGTACAACAATTCTAATAAACAACATGCTTGAAACATAGGAATCATATATCTTCAATAACTGAACAATAGTTACGAAGTACTATCGATAATTCAAAATAGCACTTCTTTTCCTTCAAAATGTTTTACAATAACAATATTCAGTAAAACATCAATTCCGGTCCAAGACCTTGAGCATTTCATAAGTTCTTTGAAAAGGACATCCCGGCACAAAGTGTAAGACCCCGAATTTTATGAAAAAAAAATATTAAATTTTACTTATAAATATTATTCAGTAAATTATTAAATTGATAAAAGTTTAAAGTTAAGGGTGATATATATAATTTTTTTCATAATAAGCAAGTGGTTATAAAATACTCATTGTTGTAGGGGAATATTCGTTTGGTCGTGGAATATTCTTCTTTGTGCGGAGAATACTAAATGCGATAATAAACAAGAACCATTTATGGTCTCCATAACAGAATAAATGTCGGATGAAGAAAACGATAAGTTTGAGTTTTTATAAATAACGGTGTAAATTATTCACAAATTAACACCATTGGATTACACGGTGGTTAAAATACGATGTACGCTGTGATTACGATGCTTACCAGTATTGCAATGATATTTTTGAATTATTGATTCTTATGTATGAAGGCACTACTCAATAATTGTTACACCAATTACTGTCCAATATTTTATTTTATTGGTTCAATAATTGCTGCGTTGATATTTTATATTATTGTTATTTTAATAATTGTCATTGCATAGTATTTCCCATTATCAGATCAATAATTAATATTATTTTAATAATATTATTAGATAGAATTATTGGCAATGTCTAGAAAGTTCTGTCAAGGAGAGGTTTGGTCACCTAATTGCGTGCCAATAAGGAGAAATCCTTATCGGAAAACCCCCCTCTTTCCTAAGAACGGCCTGGTTGTCATTATTGTGATTCTGTAATATTATTTGTGAATAATTATTTATTGATTTATATGATAAGGAAATATATATATATATATATATATATATATATATATTTATGGATATAAATGAAGGATGGGAAAATATTTATTTTATGTGATTATAAATGAAGGAATTAATGTTGGGGTGTTTTATTAGTAATTTGTCGAAATGAAGAATGAAATTTGAAAATTTTCAGAAAATTAGTTTATCACTTGATTTTGTAAAATCTATAACTATTTGTGTATAATGAGTTAGGAGATGAGCCATATATCAAAAGAAAACCCTGGAAGTAAGCTAAATGTAAAAATTTGAATCACCCAAAAATTCTTTGTGGATATTTCGTGGTGACTATTTGAATGAAACTGGTCCAAAGAACTCATAGTCCGAAAAATTAGTGTTTTTAAGCTATATTGCGTGAGTTAGAAATTTTGATCCGATCGTTGGATCGTTGTGATTTTTGGATATGTTATACATATATAAGTTGAGTATAAGTCCACAAAATTTGAACCGTTCAAAATTAACATATGATTTGTTATAAATTTTAAGAGGTGGCTGATTCAGAAATTATTTTATATATATGATTTTGGTGGAAATTTCTAGAAGGTGGAACCACTTTTGGTTGTTGTGGATGGTGGCTGATTTCTGGTGGGCTCCACTTGTGGTGGCTAATATTTGGGTCAAGGAAGCATGCGTAAGGAAAAAAAATATTATTTTATTATTTAGTATCCTTTGGCGTTCTAGCATTTTCCTATAAACAGGCGCTTAAGTTAGAATTGAAAATCACACCAGAAACATA
The DNA here is from genome assembly GCA_020205605.1 of Panax ginseng. NCBI lineage: Eukaryota > Viridiplantae > Streptophyta > Magnoliopsida > Apiales > Araliaceae > Panax > Panax ginseng. Next base: position 47,504,906 of record CM035137.1, read on the forward strand.
AGTTTTCTCTCTCTATATTATCGAGCGTATTTTTGTGAGCATTTAGGTACTTTGAGAGTTGCTATTCAGTGCAAGTTTCTTTCGGCTTTACATCCGATATTCCAGTCAGAAATACTGCCCTTTTGAGGTAAGTGATTGTAAGGGTTATTATATTTTTCAGTTTTGTAATTTTTCCGACCCTCAAAAATTCTGGAAAAATTTAAAAAGATAATTTGATGAGATTTCTAGATTGTGTCCAAAAAAGGCGATTTTTGGATGTATAGATTATGAGTTATGAATTTTAAGATAAAAGACTATTTTAAAAGTAAACCCTTATAACTCTTTGTGGTTAACTCCAAAATTGGTAAAATTTTTATTGGGAGTACATGTATATAATAGTAGTATACTCTATAAATTTTGAAATATTTAGACAAAAGTACAATTTATGATAAATGTCTAAATATTCGGCAGTTTTGGCCATATGAAAAATAATAATTGAATTTTAAAAATTTAGAAAAATATATTTCAATATGGGACTATATTACGCTAAATCCCAGAAAAGAAAATTTGTTTGTACTGCTTTGGTATTTTTCATGAAAATGGACTAGTTATGAGTAAATGAATTAAATATGTTATGTGAAGTAACAAAATTAGAAAATAGGATTTTATGGCTTGGAAATCCTATATAAGGTATATGCAGAATTTTGATGATGGTTTTGGTTATTGGTGATGAAATTTTATAAGTTTGGAATTTTATGATGATTAAATGCATTAATTAGTAAAGAGTAAACAATTAAAATAAATTATTTATAAGTTTAAGAAATGATTAAAATATTGAGGTAATATTAATAATATTAGATTATGAGATTATTAAGTGATTTATAACATTTTGATTAAGGTCTTATGAAATCATAGATTTATGAATCTTACTCTTGAAATTAAATCCATATTTTGATCATATTGTTTTTATTATCATATATAACATTTTTATAAACTTGGTGATGGAATTTCTCTTTCACTTGAGTGTAAAGATGGGTAGATTATTGGTATGATCGTGACTCTACGGGTTCTCTTTGGCCATGGTGCAAATAAATTGTTATTTGGTATGATCATGACCATTGAATTTATAAACGATTATCTTTAGCTTAAGTGCAAAGGTGAATTGATCAATATGGTTATAAATTATTGTTTATATAAATTCTGAAATGATTATATATTTCTTTGAGATATTAATATCTTTGGTCTGTAGTGCAAAGATGACATGTCGTTGAATATCTTTGGCCCGTAGTGCAAAGATGACCTGTTGTTGAATATCTTTGGCTGTAAGTGCAAAGATGACCTGTTGTTGAATATCTTTGGCCTGTAGTGCAAAGATGACCTGTTGTTGAATATCTTTGGCCTGTAGTGCAAAGATGACCTGTTGTTAAATATCTTTGGCATGTAGTGCAAAGATGAATTTATTAGTATGATTATGAATAGGAACTGTGATTTGGTATAACCATGATCTTTGATGTTTCAGGTAAAGACGGGTGATGAAAATTATCTTCATCTTGGATGAGAAGAGGAATTTAGAACTACAATTATGATTATGAGTTATTCATATGATACGTGGGATGAGAACTGATGATTGATGTTCTGAGGTTAAAACATTGTTGGTGGACTTTTAACATGGAGAAGATAATAGACTTTATGGTCTATTTGACTCTTCTAATGGATTGCTCGTTCCGCTGCAACTATGGTTGAAAAGTTTTATCATCTAACATATGTTCTAAATCTCTGATTTATTACTGACGATGGCTATTGATAATTTAAATATCTTTAGTTATGATATTCTTTACTGGGCTATTTGTGCTCACCCTTTTGCTTCACAATTCCTTTTAGGTAATAAGAGTCTAGTTGGGTTGAGCGGGGATAACAGGGGAATAATGTGATGGTCCTAGATTGTCAAAGTTTCTCAACACATTATAAAACGGCACGACATACAATATATAATTGTATTAAGGACCTAAGATGTGTGTGTTGTATATTATACGTCACTTAATAATTGATTTTGGTGAAAACAATAGGGTGAGGTGAACCTAACTTTGGAAGGGTGTTTTGCCACTATCATACAAGATGTCTAATGACATACAACATTGTGTTATCATAAGACAGGGTTGTTGTAAGACCCCAACTTATTATGAATAAAATTAAATTTTCTCGATTTATTATCTTGAAATAATAAGGAGTTAATTTGATATAATACTTTGGTTATGGGTGAAATGTGCAAATTTTACAAAATAAGCAAGTGGTTATAAAATATTCATTTTGTCGGGGAATATTCGTATGACGGCGCAGCCATTCGTGGACCTCATAACAGAATAACTGTCGGATGAAGAAAACGACAAGTTTGAGTTTTTATAAATAACGACGTAAATTGCATATCAATAACAACATTTGTTGGAATACCCGGTGGTTAAAATACGATGTCTGGCGTGATTGCATAGTAGCACACGATATTGCACAGTATTTTTGAATTATTGATTCTTACGAAGAAGGCACTACTCAATAATTGTTACAGTAATTATTGTTCAATATTTTATTTTATTGATTCAATAATTGTTGCGTTGATACTTTATATTATTGTTGTTTCAATAATTGTCACTGCACAGTATTTCCCATTATCAGATCAATAATTCATATTATTTGAATAATATTATTAGATAGCATTATTGGCAATGTCTAGAAAGTTCTGTCTATGGAGAGGTTTGGTCACCTAATTGCGCGCCAGTAAAGAGAAATCATTATCGAAAAGCCCTCTCTTTCCTGGGAACGGCCTGGTTGCCATAATTGTTATTCTGTAATATTATTTGTGAATAATTAATTATTGATTTATATGATAAGGAAATATTTATTTTATGTGGATATAATTGAAGGAATTAATGTTGAGGTGTTTTTGTCGAAATGGAGGTATTAAAAATTAAATCACTGTTCTTGAGATATATTGTGTGAGTTATAATTTTTAATCTGACCGTTGGATCGTTGTGATTTTTGGATATGTTATACATATATAAGTTGAGTATATGTCCACAAATTTTGAACTGTTAAAAATGAACGTATGATTTGTTATGAATTTTAAGAGGTGACTGATTCGAAAATTAGGTTTATAAATGATTTTGGTGGAAAATTCTAGAATTGAGTGGGCCCCACTTGTGGTTGGTGAAGAAATGTGCTGAATTTTATTTAAAATGTGGTGGGTGGCAATAGTAGCAGGTAAAGCCATCAGGTAGCAGGTCAAGTCTGCTTCGGGCTGCTAGCATTTTCCTATAAATAGGTGATTAGGTTAGAATTGAAAATCATACCAGAAACATTAGCTTTCTCTCTTTCTCTCTCTATATTATTGAGCATATTTTGTGAGTATTTAGATACTTTGAGAGTTGCTATTCAAGATAAGTTTCATTCAAACATCACATCCGGCCTTTCATTCTCAAGTCTTTGTTTCTTTGAGGTAAGGGATGTTATTTTCTTCTTAAATGATATTATTTTTTCAATATCATTATGCTGAGATATTGTTATAAATTTTATTGTGGAATTTCTACCATTTTGTGTCGGGGTTACTATTCACGTATACGGCATTATTCACTATTGACAAATATAGCACTATTCACCGAAAAATGAAATTTTCTCTTTTTCGTCCCAGATGTCTTTTATGGTTACTATCTTTGATTGTATCTATGTTTTGATCTTTATTTTTGAATTCTACTTCACACTTTGTTATTATGGAGTATTATTGAATTTGGATAAACCGAAATACGAATCCCTAATATTTCATCCTTCCGTCTCCTTGGGTTTGTTCTCTAAAATGTTTTCATCATCCTCATTCTTAATGGTGATACTTGATGAATATCTTTGGCACAGAGTGCAAAGATGTATGATTACTGAAGAATATCTTTGGCCAAGAGTGCAAAAGATATATGATTACTGAAGAATATCTTTGGCCCGTGAAAAGGATGAACAGTGTTGAGATGAACATGACCAACCTGGTGATATGAATGAATATCTTTGGCCCATAGTGCAAAGATGAATATTTGATGCAAGATGTATATTAATTGAGGTTACAGGGATAAAATATTGATGATGGACTTCTAAATTCATAGATGATAGTAGATTTCATTCTCTACTTAACTCTTCTAATGAATTGTTGTTTCCACTGCAGTTGTTGATCTAAAACTTGTTGTCGATTATATTCTATTGGGTTTTTTCCCTGTTGAAGACTAAGGATAATTTTTTGTATATTATCTTAGTCATAATATTCTTTACTATGCTAGTTGAGCTCACCCTTTTCCTTTTTGTTCCATTTTTCTTCTCAGGAAGCGAGAACATATCAGGAACCAGTCGGGGTATAGAGTGATGGTCCTAGACAGTTGTTTTAGCAGTCCTCACTATTTTTGTAAAATAGTGCATCAATAATTGTAATAAGGACTTTATTTGAGTGTTGATATTGTCTAGAAAATAATATTTGTATTTAAACTCACAGTATGTGTTGTCGTATTTTGCACGACAATTATAATAATAAAGTTGTAGTTGTTTTCTGTACCATGTATTTGGCGACTCAGAATAGGTGATGTATACCTATTTTGGGGGCGTCACAGTTGGTATTAGAGCTTAGGGATACGGTCTCTGGCGGAGATCGGGGAATAGAACTAGGAGGGGAGATACGAGTAAATCCTTCGCTAGTGTGTCCTACCTAAGCTTATTTGCTGGTCGGTCATAATATAGGGATATTATGTGATATGTTAATTTGTTTAATTAACCCCTATTTTATGGCAGTTTTTAAGAATGGCAACTGAGAACGTTAACAATGCAGTCTATGAGACTGTGGAACAACCTTTGATTACCAACCAAGAGAACATGCAACAGGAAGGCAATATTCCTCCTATAAACAACACTACCGAGCAAACGATGAATGATGCGATGTTTAGAAGCTTTTTGCAGTTCTTGCAAAATCAGACGGGGAGACTCGTGTACAAAATACGGGTGGAAATGATAGCAATGCACGGTTTATCATAGCCAAGCAGTTCAAGGAGTTGGGACCACCAGATTTCTGGGGAAAGCCCGATCCGATTAAGGCGGATACGCGGGTTAAGCAAATTACCAAGATATTCGATGTCTTGGGCTGCACGGAGGAATAGAAGGTTCCATTCGCCACCTTTATGTTCCATGGTGAGACAGATTACTAGTGGGAATCTGTGAAGCGTACCCAACCAGCCGCACTCAACATGTCTTGGGAAAAATTTCAGAAACTGTTTAATGACAAGTACTTTCCTGAAACTATTCATCATATGAAGGAGGTAGAGTTTATTAGACTGGAATAGAACAACATGACGGTGTCCCAGTACGAGGCGAAGTTCGCGAAGTTATCCAGGTTTGCACCTCATTTGGTAGAAAATGAGGAACGTATGACACGGATGTTTCTGAGAGGTCTAAAACCTGAGATTCGACAATATCTTATCTCTCATAAATTTTCTTTATATTTAGATGTTGTAAACAGGGCTCATTTATTAGAGAGTGATAATGAGTATGTTCAACTGAGGGACCACAACCAGGGTCATACCGGTGACAACAGTCATCGGAGCGATGATAACCAGCGAGGAGGGAAGAATACGGACAAAAGCGGTAACCACTCGGGTGGTAATCGTGGCCATGATAATAGGAGAGGTGAGTCAAGTGGAAACTTCAAAAAGAGGAGATTCAACAATGACGGGAAGACATCAAAGAATAAAGACCAAAGACCAACAACAAATTCTAGTGGTGGAGAACGACCACCAATTAGATGCTACAGATGCGGAGAGGAGGGACACATAAGTCCAAACTGATCACAACCTTCCAAAGTGTGTTTCAATTGTGGAAAAGACGGCGGTCCACATAGCCCGATTTTTGTCCGTAGAGTGAAGTCAAGTCCAAGCTGGACTACAAAGACACCAAAGGCGACTACTGAACAAAACAAAGTCAGTGGTTCAAGGAAGGGCGTTTGTCGTGACTGGCCAAAACGCGAGAAATCCGAACGAGGTGATCACGGGTAAGCTAATCTTGAACTCTTACAAAATTTATACCTTACTAGATACCGGTTCTACCCATTCTTTTATCTCTCCTGCTTGTGCTCAACGTTTAAACTTGACTCCGGAGAAATTGGACTTTAACTTATCTGTTGAAACTCTGTTGGGTGAAACCTTTGTTACATCTACAGTTTATAAATCTTGCTTAATTCAATTTGGCACAATCACATTACCTATTGATCTTATCTCTTTAAATATACGTTCATTGATGTGATTTTAGGGATTAATTGGTTAACCACTCATCATGCCAAAATTGATTATTTTCGTAAGGTTGTTAGTTTTCATATTCCTAACCAATCTGTTATACGAATTCAAGCAACTAAACCACAAAAATCAGTCACAGTCATATCAAGCCATAAAGCTATTCATTTATTAAAAAACGGATGTCAAGCTTTCTTAGCCCATATTATGGACTTGAACAAAAACACGTTAGATTTGAATAATATTCCTGTTGTTAATTAATTTCCTGACGTATTTCCTGAAGAACTTCATGGTCTACCCCCAGAGCGTGAAGTTGAATTCTTTAATGATCTTGAACTGGGTACAAAGCCCATTTCTAAAACCCCATATCGAATGGCTCTTATTGAACTTCAGGAGTTAAAAGTCCAACTACAGGAATTATTAGACATCGATTTCATTCGTCCTAGTACATCTCCTTGGGGTGCTCCTATTTTATTTGTAAAGAAGAAAGACGGGAGTATGCAACTTTGTATTGACTACCGAGAATTAAACCATGTCACCATCAAGAATAGGTATCCACTACCTCGCATTGATGACCTGTTTGACCAGTTTCAAGGAGCACAATTCTTTTCAAAGATCGATCTTCTTTCTGGATATCATCAGCTGAAGATTAAAACTGAGGATATTCCAAAGACTACCTTCAGAACTCGGTACGGGCACTACGAATTCTTAGTCATGTCTTTTGGATTGACTAATGCTCCTGCTGCTTTCATGGATATGATGAACCATGTATTCAAGGAATATTTGGATCAGTTCGTTGTTGTCTTTATTGATGACATCCTCATCTATTCCAAAACCTGTGAAGATTATGAGCACCAGTTGAAGCTGGTACTTCAAAGACTTTGTCACAACAAGTTATATGCCAAGCTGAAGAAATGCGAGTTCTGGCTTAAAGAAGTAGCATTCCTTGGGCACGTGGTGTCAAAACATGGAGTATCTGTTGACCCAGCGAAGATTGAAGCAATATAAAGTTGGGAGCAACCAAAGTCGGTGACCGAAGTGCGTAGCTTTTTGGGCTTAGCTGGTTATTATCGGAGATTCATGGAAGGATTTTCTCGAATCGCTACTCCGTTAACTCAGCTGACTCGAAAAGATGCAAAATTCGTATGGAGCGAAGAATGCGAGAAGAGTTTCCAAGAGCTCAAGAGGAGACTCATTTTGGAACCTGTTCTAACAATACCATATAGTTCGGATGGATTTGTTATCTATAGCGATGCTTCAGGCAAAGGGTTAGGATGTGTTCTCATGCAACATGGGAAAGTCATAGCCTATACCTCGCGACAACTCAAAGAATATGAGAGAAATTATCCTACTCATGATCTGGAGTTGGCAGCAGTCGTTTTTGCGTTGAAAATCTGGAGACACTACCTGTATGGGGAGAAAGTAGAGATTTATACGGATTATAAAAACCTCAAATATTTCTTCACCCAAAAGGAACTCAATATGCGGCAACGACATTGGCTCGAGTTGTTGAAAGATTCTGGCCATAGCATTCAATATCATCCTTGAAAAGCAAAAGTTGTAGCTGACGCATTGAGTAGAAGATCGTATGCGGGTACGAGTGTGATGTTGTTAACACAAAGACCCATTTTGTACGACTTACAAAGGATGGAGATAGAGTTAAAGACTCCAGGGACCCACATGATGATGGCAAGTATACGAGTAGAACCGACTTTAATCGATAAAGTTAAAGCTGCTCAAGCTACGGACCTGGGGTTGATGCGTACGAAGAAGAAAGTGCAAGAAGGTGTTATTCCAGAAGCAAGAATCGATGAAGAAGGAATACTTCGAGTAAACTCCAGACTTTGCGTTCCTAACGATTCTGACTTGAAGCATAGAATTATGATGGAGGCATACAACACACCATTTGCAATACATCCTAGGAGTACCAAAATGTATCATGATCTTTGACATACATTTTGGTGGAACAATATGAAGAAAGAAATCGTGGAGTTTATCTCGAGGTGTTTAACCTGTCAACGTATAAAGGTGGAACATCAAGTGCCAAAGGGTCCATTGCAACCACTTGAGATTCTAAAATGGAAGTGGGAACACATTACCATGGATTTTGTTATAGGTCTTCCTAAGGTTTCTCATGGCATAGATGCGATTTGGGTTATTGTTGATAGATTAACCATGTCTGCTCATTTCTTGCCTATACATGAGACTTATTCCCTTGAACGTCTTGCTAGTATGTACGTAAATGAGATTGTGAGATTGCATGGCATGCCAATATCCATAGTTTCGGATCGTGACCCAAGATTCACTTTACGATTTTGGGTTAGCTTATAGAAATCTATGGGGACGGATTTACGATTCAGTTCAGCATACCATCCTCAAACGGATGGACAATCAGAAAGGACTATTCAAACCCTTGAAGATCTATTAAGACTCTGTGTCCTAGACTTCAAAGGGAGTTGGAATAAGTATTTACCATTGGTGGAATTCTCTTACAACAATAGTTATCAGGCAAGTATAGGTATGGCTCCATTTGAAGCCTTGTATGGATGAAAGTGTCGCTCTCCAGTATGTTGGGATGAGGTGGGTGAAGCAACATTGTTGGAACCAGAGTTGGTACGTATGACTACAGAAAAGATCCAAATGATTCGACAACGTATACAAATGGCACATGATCGACAAAAGAGTTATGCGAATCTTCATCGAAAGGATGTGGAATTTGGTATTGGGGATCATGTACTATTACGTATTGCTCTATGAATGGAGTTACAAGATTCGGGAAGAGAGGAAAGCTCAATCCATGATTTATTGGTCCATTTCAGATTCTTGACCGAGTAGGAAATGTGGCCTATAGACTCGCGTTACCTCCAAGCATGTCTCGTGTTCATAATGTTTTTCACATATCTATGCTTTGTAAATATGTGAAAGACCCAAACCACATTATTGCGTTAGAACCAGATGAGATAGTCGAAGATTTAACGTACGAGGAGGTACCTGTCAAGATATTGGATAGAAAAGAACATATCCTATGAACAAAGGTTATACCACAAGTCAAGGTTTTGTGGAGGAACCATGCTATTGAGGAAATGACTTGGAAGTTGGAATCGGAAATGAAAGCGAGGTACCCTCACCCTTTCGAAACACTAGGTACGTACGTCAATTTTGTGGACGAAATTTCATAAGGAGGGGGAGGTTGTAAGACCCCAACTTATTATGACTAAAATTAAATTTTCTCTATTTATTATCTTGAAATAATAAGGAGTTAATTTGATATATTACTTTGGTTATGGGTGAAATGTGAAAATTTTACAAAATAAGCAACTGATTATAAAATATTCATTTTGTCGGGGAATATTCGTTTGGTCGTGGAATATTCTTGTTGTCAAGGAATATTAAATGCGACCTTGCCACAGACCCATTCGTGGGCCTCATATAATGAAATAACTGCCGGATGAAGAAAATGACAAGTTTGAGTTTTTATAAATAATCACAGTAGTTATTACTGAATTAACACTTTGTTGGAATACCCGTGGTTAAAATACGATATACTGGCGTGGTTGCACAAGATGATTACCACAGTATTGCACAATATTTTTGAATTATTGATTCTTACGTAAGAAGGCACTACTCAATAATTATTACAGTAATTATTGTTCAATATTTTATTTTATTGATTCAATAATTGTTGCGTTGATATTTTATATTATTGTTGTTTCAATAATTGTCACTGCACAGTATTTCCCATTATCAGATCAATAATTCATATTATTTGAATAATATTATTAGATGGCATTATTGTCAATGTCTAGAAAGTTCTATCTAAGGAGAGGTTTGGTCACCTAATTGTGTGTCAGTAAGGAGAAACCCTTATCGGAAAGCCCCCTCTTTCCTGGGAATGGCGTGGTTGTCATAATTGTAATTCTGTAATATTATTTGTGAATAATTAATTATTGATTTATATGATAAGGAAATATTTATTTTATGTGGATATAATTGAAGGAATTAATGTTGAGGTGTTTTTATCGGAATGGAGGTATTAAAAATTAAATCATTGTTCTTGAGATATATTGTGTGATAATTTTTAATCTGACCGTTGGATCGTTGTGATTTTTGGATATGTTATACATATATAAGTTGAGTATATGTCCACAAATTTTGAACCGTTAAAAATGAACGTATGATTTGTTATGAATTTTAAGAGGTAACTGATTCGAAAATTAGGTTTATAAATGATTTTGGTGGAAAATTCTAGAATTGAGTGGGCCCCACTTAAGGTTGGTGAAGAAATATGCTGAATTTTATTTCAAATGCGGTGGGTGGAAATAGTAGCAGGTAAAGCTATCAGGTAGCAGGTCAAGTCTGCTTCGGCGTGCTAGCATTTTCCTATAAATAGGTGTTTAGGTTAGAATTGAAAATCACACCAGAAACATAAGCTTTCTCTCTTTCTCTCTCTATATTATTGAGCATATTTTGTGAGTATTTAGATACTTTGAGAGTTGCTATTCAGTACAAGTTTCATTCAGCATCACATCCGACCTTTCATTCCGAAGTATTGTTTCTTTGAGGCAAGGGATGTTATTTTCTTCTTAAATGATATTATTTTCTTCAATATCATTATGCTCAGATGTTGTTATGAATTTTATTATGGAATTTCTACCATTTTGTGTTGGGATTACTATTCATGTATACGGCACTATTCACAAATATAACACTATTCACCGAAAAATGTAATTTTCTCTTTTTCGTCCCAGATGTCTTTTATGGTTACTATCTCTGATTATATCCATGTTTTGATCTTTATTTTTGAATTCTACTTCACACTTGGTTATTATGGAGTATTATTGAATTTGGATAAACTGAAATACGAATCCCTAATATTTGTCCTTCTGTCTCACTGGATTCGTTCTCTAAAATGTTTTTCATCATCCTCAGTCCTTATTGGTGATACTTGATGAATATCTTTGGCCTGTATTGCAATGATGTAATTACCTGAAGAATATCCTTGGCCCGTAGTGCAAAGATGAACAGGTGTTGAGATGAACATGACCAACTGGTGATACAAATGAATATCTTTGGCCCGTAGTGCAAAGATGAATATTTGATGCAAGATGTATATTAATTGAGGTTACAGGGATAAAATATTGATGATGGACTTCTAAATTCATAGATGATGGTAGATTTAATTCTCTACTTAACTCTTCTAATGAATTGTTGTTTCCGCTGCAGTTGTTGATCTAAAACTTGTTGTCGATTATATTCTATTAGATTTTTTCCTTGTTGAAGACTAAGGATAATTTGTTGTATATTATCTTAGTCATAATATTCTTTACTAGGCTAGTTGAGCTCACCCTTTTCCTTTTTGTTCCATTTTTCTTTTCAGGAAGGAAGAACATAGCAGGAACCAGTCAGGGTATAGAGTGATGGTCCTAGATAGTTGTTTTAGCAGTCCTCACTATTTTTGTAAAATAGTGCATCAATAATTGTAATGGGGACTTTAATTGAGTGTTGATATTGTCTAGAAGACAATATTTGTATTTAAACTCACAGTATGTGTTGTCGTATTTTGCACGACTATTGTAATAATAAAGTTATAGTTGTTTTCTGTACCATGTATTTGGCGACTCATAATGGGTGATGTATACCTATTTTGGGGGCATCACAATATTGGTAGCGCCATGATGTTTGGATCGAGATTTTGAAAATCGGAGTTGGCGCCACAAATACCGATACTAGTTCACTAATGCGGTAGCAGTGCCACTCCCCAACAATAAAAAATTTATTTGAATTTTAATTAAGATAAAAGGTTTATTTTAATTAAAATTGGATACAATATTTTTCAGTAATTCTAAATTAGAAATAAAGGAGCTTATTTTGATTTAGAATTTTGATTAAAATAAAGTTGTTTATTTTAAATAGAATTGGTTTCCACGTTGGTTTGAATAAAAGAGTTTATTCAAAAGTTTTATATTAACTTAGAATTGGATTCCATGTTTTCTAGAATAAAGGAGTTTATTCACATATGGAATAGGATTTCATGTTTCCTAAAATTAAAGATGTTTAATTTTTTATAAGGAATAGGATTCAACATATTTTATTTTTCCAACAATTTTAAGTTAAAATAAAGGAGTTTATTTTGAAACTTGAAATTGGATTCCTCGTTAATTAAATTAAAGGAGTTTATTTTAATTTGGAATTTGATTAAAAAATAAAGTAGTTTATTTTTATTCAAATTGGACAAAATAAAATAAAGAAGCTTATTATGATTTAAATTTGGATTAAAATAAAGGAGTTTATTTTGTTTTAAAATTGGATTTAATGATAATTATAATTGCCCATTAAATCGATATCAATGTATATATTGAATGTTTATTATTTATGAGATGAATGTTATTTATTGATGTATATGTTGATATGTATGATAATAAATGTGATTTCTTATGGACTATTGACCAATGTGATTGGATTTCATTTTAGTTGGATGCATGAATGTATTTGTTTTATTAAATGGGATCTGCGTACCTCATCTTCTCTAATTTTTTCTTAATGTAAATTCTATTTTCCTCCTATGTACTTCCCATTGACTGCTGATCAAGGTTTCTATTTATTTTAAATAGTTTTGTAATATGAATAGTTAGAATTAATTTTGAAGAATTGGAGATCAAGGTGCAAGGAGCACTTAATGACCCGTTTGTAATGGAGCTCGGAATTTAAATGTAATAATTATATTTAAATTTAATTCTTGCACCTTAGGTTTAACCTTTTGGTTCACTTGGCGACTCTAGTGAACCAAACTAGAATAAAGTTCATAATCAATCCGGGTAGAATATAGCATTCTATATGTGCATGCTTATATATATATATATATATATATATATATATATATATATATATATATATGTAAACATGTTTCACATGTTAATTAATATGACGCGTATTTTTTATATATATACGTGCATGTGCGCTAAACAAGATGAGACAAATTAATAACAAACCCCTCAAATATTTTATATTAAGTCCTAAGCGTTCAAAGATATTTGGAATATCGAACGTCGCCTTCTAGCATGATAAAAATAATAGAGTATTAATTAATTATTATAAGTTTGTTGTCACCACAAGGCTTATCTTAATTTTTTTGAGACGTTAATTTTATCACATTTGATGCTTATAAAGAAATTGAACAATGTTGTTTTGTTGTGTCACCACAAGGACAATATTTTTCTTTTTGAATATATGAAGTGCTAGGTTGGACTTAACTTGGATAATTTTGATTCGGATGTGCCACCACTTGATCAAAATAATCTAAGAGACAAAATAAAAGGAGTTACATGATGATGTAATTGACAAGAGTTATCTACCTATTTATTTACATATAGTTTGTTGTGTCACCACAAAGTTATATACATTTGAAATGAGATCCTTATACTCACAAGCAAATATTTAATTAGATTTTTTCGAACTATATAAATGAGGGTAATATAGTTTGAAGAAAATAGTAGAAGATACCAATTTAAAACAAGACCTAATTTATTTTGGTAATTAATAAAAGAATGTATGCTAAAATGTTATTAATTATAAATTCATTTATAGAATTTTACAATGTCTATATTACTATCATTGTGAAGCATATTAGATGCTAATTAACCATACCGAATTAAACGGATTGGTTAATGAATTTGAGAATAGTTCTCACGGCTGAAAAGTTATCTTATGTCCTTCATATATCTATCCATGCAATGGTAGCAGACAATGCCTTTGAGGAAGACATTGCTACTTTTAGAAAGTGGCAAGATGATGCACAGTTAGCTCAATGCATCATGCTCGCATCCATGAGTAACGAGCTTCAACATCAGCATGAAACTATGGATGCTCCTACTATACTCCTGCACGTCAAGTAGTTGATGGTGAGGAAAGTAGGACTAATAGATATCAAATATCTAAGGAGCTCTTTCAATATAGAATGACCAATAATACTACAGTACAGACACATGTCCCAAACATGATCAATTTGATTGAATAATTAGGACAACATGTTTTGTCAAGTATAGAGAGTTGAGCCAAGATATGATCTTATAGTCACTCCTGAACTCCTTCTCATAATTGTTGTGAATTTTTCATATGAACAAGTTAGATATCAGCTTCGTTGATTTGCTTAACATATTGAAAAATAGTTGAGAGTCACTTTCCAACCAAGAAAGACCAAGTCTTACTAGTAAGGGCCAAAGGATCTTCTAAAAAGAAGAATGATTCAAAGAAAGTAAATAGAAAGGCAAAAACAAAGGATAATAAGAACAAAACTGATACGAATAGCAAAGGAGTTTGCTTCCACTCAAATAATCCAGGACATTGGAAAGGAGACTGCGAGAAGCATCTTGTAAAGGCTAACCAGAAGAAGCTTAGTGAAGTTTCGGCTACAAATATAGTTTTGTTCATGATTGAAATTAATCTTTTTGTAAGTTAAGGTTCTACTTGGGTATTGGATATCGGCTCTAGTACGTTCTCATAAATATAGATTTACGAAGGAACCAAGCAGAAGTAGAAAGCTAAACAAAGATAAGTAATCCTATGTGTGGGAAATGAAGCAAAGGTTGTTGCATTAGCCATAGAAACTTATAGTTTAGCATTTGCCTACGGGCAAGTCTATTAAGTGAATAAGTAGTTATTGTATTCTAATTCTCGTTAGAAATATTATTTCCATTTTATTGTTGGACAATGAAATTTTTGGTATTATATTTAAGAACAATTGTTGTTCTATTTATAATAATAATATTTTGTATAGAACTAGAATATTACTTAATGAATTTGTATACTTGACTTACATGAAAATTATTTTGTAAATTGAATAAACTAGTATATGAAAAGGAATGATCATTGAAAGAGTTGAATATTTATATTTGATGAAATACAAATCTGAATTATTTGAAAGGTTCAAAGAATTCAAAAGTGAAACAAATTGGCAAATTTTTAAGATTCTTTGATTAGATCGAAGAAGGAATACGTGTGCAATGAGTTTCTAGATCATCTTTAATGGTTTTCTCATCATGGATGTCTCTTGATACGCAATAATTGATTGGTGTATCTGAATGGAAAAATCGTACCTTATTGGACATGGTGCGGTCCATAATAATTTTTACCGACATTCTAGTATCCTTCTGGGGTACTACTCTAGAAATGGATTCATATCTATGAAAAGGTAACCTCAAAAAATTCGGCCCCAAGACTCCATAAGAGTTATGAATAGGAAGTGTGACGCCCCCAAATTTGGGTATCTTTCAACCCGACAGATGGTGTTACACGGTACTACCATTCACACACACATTCAATTGAAAAGTATCAATACAACGAATATGTCTTCTATATATTCCAAATAATATTAACATTCCCCAGGTTCTTTATAACCATTACATTTGTACTTGTCATAATATCAAATATATTACAATCATTCACCCTATACTATTACATAAGTATTCTACGTGTTCGTCTTCGCCTTGCCCTTATCCTTGTCGGAGCCTTCGGTCCGTTTGATCTTAGCTGTGTCCATATGGGTTAAGTAAGAGTGAGCATAACTAGCTCAATAAGTATAACAATTCCAATAAATAACATGCTTGAAACATAGGAATCATATATCTTCAATAACTGAACAATAGTTACGAAGTACTATCAATAATTTAAAATAGCACTTATTTTCATTCAAAATGTTTTACAACAACAATATTTAGTTAAACATCAATTTCGGTCCAAGATGTGACACCCCCAAATCCGGGTATCTTTCAACCCGACAGATGGTGCTACACGGTACTACCATTCACACATAAATTCAATTGAAAAGTCTCAAAAAAACGAATATGTCTTCTATATATTCAAAATAATATTAACATTCCCCAGGTTCTTTATAACCATTACATTTGTTCTTGTCATAATATCAAATATATTACAACATTAACCCTATACTATTACATAAGTATTCTACAGGTTCGTCTTCGCCTTACCCTTATCCTTGCTGGAGTCTTCGGTCTGTTCGATCTTAGCTGCGTTTATATGAGTGAGCATGACTAGCTCAGCAAGTACAACAATTCTAATAAACAACATGCTTGAAACATAGGAATCATATTCAATTTTACTTATAAATATTATTCAGTAAATGGTTAAATTGATAAAAGTTTAAAGTTAAGGGTGATATATATAATTTTTTTTCATAATAAGCAAGTGGTTATAAAATACTCATTGTTGTCGGGGAATATTCGTTTGGTCGTGGAATATTCTTGCTGTTGGAGAATACTCGTACGATAGCGCAACCATTTATGGGCCCCATAACAAAATAAATGTCGGATGAAGAAAACGATAAGTTTAAGTTTTTATAAATAACGGTGTAATTATTACTGATTAACAACTTTGGATTACACGGTGGTTAAAATACGATGTCTGGCGTGATTACACAAAGAAAGCACACCTGTGTTACATGATATTTTTGAATTATTGATTTTTATGTATGAAGGCACTACTCAATAATTGTTACACCAATTACTGTCCAATATTTTATTTTATTGGTTCAATAATTGCTGCGTTGATATTTTATATTATTGTTATTTTAATAATTGTCATTGCATAGTATTTCCCATTATCAGATCAATAATTCATATTATTTGAATAATATTATTAGATAGAATTATTGGCAATGTCTAGAAAGTTCTGTCAAGGAGAGGTTTGGTCACCTAATTGCGTGCTAATAAGGAGAAATCCTTATCGAAAAATCCCCTCTTTCCTAAGAATGGCCTAGTTGTCATTATTGTGATTCTGTAATATTATTTGTGAATAATTATTTATTGATTTATATGATAAGGAAATATATATATATATATATATATATATATATATATATATATTATGGATATAAATGAAGGATGGGAAAATATTTATTTTATGTGATTATAAATGAAGGAATTAATGTTGGGGTGTTTTATTAGTATTTTGTCGAAATGAAGAATGAAATTTGAAAATTTTCAGAAAATTAGTTTATTACTTGATTTTGTAAAATCTATAACTATTTGTGTATAATGAGTTAGGAGATGAGTATATATCAAAAGAAAGCCCTGGAAGTAAGCTAAATGTAAAAATTTGAATCACCCAAAAATTCTTTGTGGATATTTTGTGGTGACTATTTGAATGAAACTGGTCCAAAAAACTCATAGTCCGAAAAATTAGTGTTTTTAAGCTATATTGCGTGAGTTAGAAATTTTGATCCGATAGTTGGATCATTGTGATTTTTGGATATGTTATACATATATAAGTTGAGTATAAGTTCACAAAATTTGAACCGTTAAAAATTAACATATGATTTGTTATAAATTTTAAGAGGTGACTGATTCAGAAATTATTTTTATATATGATTTTGGTGGAAATTTCTAGAAGGTGGAACCACTTTTGGTTGTTGTGGTTGGTGGCTGATTTCTGGTGGGCTCCACTTGTGGTGGCTAATATTTGGGTCAAAGAAGCATGCAGAAGGAAAAAAAATATTATTTTATTATTTAGTCTCCTTTGGCGTTCTAGCATTTTCCTATAAATAGGCGCTTAAGTTAGAATTGAAAATCACACCAGAAACATAAGTTTTCTCTCTCTATATTATCGAGCGTATTTTTGTGAGTATTTAGGTACTTTGAGAGTTGCTATTCAGTGCAAGTTTCTTTCGGCTTTACATCCGATATTCCAGTCAGAAATACTGCCCTTTTGAGGTAAGGGATTGTAAGGGTTATTATGTTTTTCAGTTTTGTAATTTTTCCGACCCTCAAAAATTCTGGAAAAATTTAAAATGATAATTTGATGAGATTTCTAGATTGTGTCCAAAAATGGCGATTTTTGGATGTATAGATTAGGAGTTATGAATTTTAAGATAAAAGACTATTTTAAAAGTAAACCCTTATAACTCCTTGTGGTTAACTCCATAATTGGTAAAATTTTTATTGGGAGTACATGTATATAATAACAGTATACTCTATAAATTTTGAAATATTTGGACAAAAGTACAATTTATGATAAATGTCTAAATATTCAGCAGTTTTGGCCATATGAAAAATAGTAACTGAATTTTAAAAATTTCGAGAAAAATATATGTTCAATATGGGACTATATTCTGCTAAATTCCAGAAAAGAAAATTTGTTTGTACTGCTTTGGTATTTTTCATGAAAATGGACTAGTTATGAGTAAATGAATTAAATATATTATGTGAAGTAACAAAATTAGAAAATAGGATTTTATGACTTGGAAATCCTATATAAGGTATATGCAGAATTTTGATGATGGTTTTGGTTATTGGTGATGAAATTTTATGAGTTTGGCATTTTAGGATGATTAAATGCATTTTAGGATGATTAAATGCATTAATTATGAGTTTGGCATTTTATGAGTTTGGCATTTTAAGAAATGATTAAAATATTGAGGTAATATTAATAATATTAGATTATGAGATTATTAAGTGATTTATAACATTTTGATTAAGGTCTTATGAAATCATGGATTTATGAATCTTACTTTTGAAATTAAATCCATATTTTGATCATATTGTTTTTATTATCATATATAACATTTTTATAAACTTGGTGATGGAATTTCTCTTTCACTTGAGTGTAAAGATGGGTAGATTATTGGTATGATCGTGACTACGGGTTCTCTTTAGCCAGTAGTGCAAAGATGAATTGTTGACTGGTATGATCATGACCATTGAATTTATAAACGATTATCTTTAGCTTAAGTGCAAAGGTGAATTGATCAATATGGTTATAAATTATTGTTTATATAAATTCTGAAATGATTATATATTTCTTTGAGATATTAATATCTTTGATGCCAGTAGTGCAAAGATGACATATATGTTGAATATCTTTGGCCCGTAGTGCAAAGATGACTGTTGTTGAATATCTTTGGCACCGTAAAGTGCAAAGATGACGACTGTTGTTGAATATCTTTGGCACAGTAGTGCAAAGATGACTGTTTTGTTGAATATCTTTGGCATGTAGTGCAAAGATGAACTGTTAATGAATAACTTTGGCCCGTAGTGCAAAGATGAATTTATTAGTATGATTATGAATAGGAACTGTGATTTGGTATAACCATGATCTTTGATGTTTCAGGTAAAGACGGGTGATGAAAATTATCTTCATCTTGGATGAGAAGAGGAATTTAGAACTACAATTATGATTATGAGTTATTCATACGACCGTGGGCCGAGAACTGATTGATTGATGTTCTGAGGTTAAAACATTGTTGGTGGACTTTTAACATGGAGAAGATAATAGACTTTATGGTCTATTTGACTCTTCTAATGGATTGCTTTCGTTCATTGCAACTATAGTTGAAAAGTTTTATCAACTAACATATGTTATAAATCTCTGATTTATTACTGACGATGGCTATTGATAATTTAATTATCTTTAGTTATGATATTCTTTACTGGGCTATTTGTGCTCACCCTTTTGCTTCACAATTCCTTTCAGGTAATAAGAGTGTATTTGGGTTGGCCCGGGGATATGAGGGAATAATGTGATGGTCCGAGATTGTCAAAGTTTCTCAACACATTATAAAACGGCATGACATACAATATATAATGGTATTGAGGACCTAAGATGTGTGTGTTGTATATTATACGTCACTTAATAATTGATTTTGGTGAACAACAATAGGGTGAGGTGAACCCAACTTTGGAAGGGTGTTTTGCCACTATCATACAAGATGTCTAATGACATACAACGTCGTGTTATCATAAGACAGGGTTGTTGTAAGACCCCAACTTATTATGAATAAAATTAAATTTTCTCGATTTATTATCTTGAAATAATAAGGAGTTAATTTGATATAATACTTTGGTTATGGGTGAAATGTGCAAATTTTACAAAATAAGCAAGTGGTTATAAAATATTCATTTTGTCGGAGAATATTCGTTTGGTCATGGAATATTCTTGTTGTCGGGGAATATTCGTATGACGGCGCAACCATTCGTGGGACCTCATAATGAGAATAACCGCTTGGATGAAGAAAATGACAAGTTTGAGTTTTTATAAATAACGACGTAAATCATTCATTCTTAACAACGTTTGAATACCGGTGGTTAAAATATCTGATGTCTGGCGTGATTGCATAGTAGCGCGCGATATTGCGATGATTTTTTTTGAATTATTAATTCTTACGTGAAGAAGGCACTACTCAATAATTATTACGATAATTATTATTCAATATTTTATTTTATTGATTCAATAATTGTTGCGTTGATACTTTATATTATTGTTGTTTCAATAATTGTCATTTGCCAAGATTTTCCCATTATCAGATCAATAATTTATATTATTTGAATAATATTATTAGATAGCATTATTGGCAATGTCTAGAAAGTTCTATCTAAGGAGAGGTTTGATCACCTAATTGCGCGCCAGTAAAGAGAAATCATTATCGAAAAGCCCCCTCTTTCTTAGGAACGGCCTGGTTGCCATAATTGTGATTCTGTAATATTATTTGTGAATAATTAATTATTGATTTATATGATAAGGAAATATTTATTTTATGTGGATATAATTGAAGGAATTAATGTTGAGGTGTTTTTGTTTGAAATGGAGGTATTAAAAATTAAATCAACGTTTTGAGATATATTATGTGAGTTATAATTTTTAATCGACCGTCATTGTTGTGATTTTTGAATATGTTATACGTATATAAGTTGAGTATATGTCCACAAATTTTGAACTATTAAAATGAGCGTATGATTTGTTATGAATTTTAAGAGGTGATTGATTCGGAATTAGGTTTATAAATGATTTTGGTGGAAAATTCTAGAATTGAGTGGGCCCCACTTGTGGTTGGTGAAGAAATGTGCTGAATTTTATTTAAAATGTATGGTGGCAATAGTAGCGAGTAAAGCCATCGGTGGCAGTGTGTCAAAATCTGCCTTGAGGCGTCTTAGCATTTTCCTATAAATAGGTGATTAGGTTAGAATTGAAAATCATACCAGAAACATAAGCTTTCTCTCTTTCTCTCTCTATATTATTAAGCATATTTTGTGAGTATTTAGATACTTTGAGAGTTGCTATTAAGTACAAGTTTCATTAAGCATCACATCCGACCTTTCATTCTGAAGTACTGTTTCTTTGAGGTAAGGGATGTTATTTTCTTCTTAAATGATATTATTTTCTTCAATATCATTATGCTGAGATATTGTTATGAATTTTATTATGGAATTTCTACCGTTTTGTGTCGGGGTTACTATTCACGTATACGACATTATTCATGTATACGGCACTATTCACAAATATAACACTATTCACCGAAAAATGTAATTTTCTCTTTTTCGTCCCAGATGTCTTTTATGGTTACTATCTCTGATTATATCCATGTTTTGATCTTTATTTTTGAATTCTACTTCACACTTGGTTATTATGGAGTATTATTGAATTTGGATAAACCGAAATACGAATCCCTAATATTTGTCCTTCTGTCTCACTGGATTCGTTCTCTAAAATGTTTTTCATCATCCTCGGTCCTTAATGGTGATACTTGATGAATATCTTTGGCCTGTAGTGCAAAGATGTATGATTACCTGAAGAATATCTTTGGCCAGTAGTGCAAAGATGTATGATTACCTGAAGAATATCTTTGGCCCGTAGTGCAAAGATGAACAGGTGTTGAGATGAACATGACCAACTGGTGATACAAATGAATATCTTTGGCCCATAGTGCAAAGATGAATATTTGATGCAAGATGTATATTAATTGAGGTTACAGGGATAAAATATTGATGTTGGACTTCTAAATTTATAGATGATAGTAGATTTCATTCTCTACTTAACTCTTCTAATGAATTGTTGTTTCCACTGCAGTTGTTGATCTAAAACTTGTTGTCGATTATATTCTATTAGATTTTTTCCCTGTTGAAGACTAAGGATAATTTTTTGTATATTATCTTAGTCATAATATTCTTTACTAGGCTAGTTGAGCTCACCCTTTTCCTTTTTGTTCCATTTTTCTTCTCAGGAAGCGAGAACATATCAGGAACCAGTCGGGGTATAGAGTGATGGTGCTAGACAGTTGTTTTAGCAGTCCTCACTATTTTTGTAAAATAGTGCATCAATAATTGTAATAAGGACTTTATTTGAGTGTTGATATTGTCTTGAAAATAATATTTGTATTTAAACTCACAGTATGTGTTGTCGTATTTTGCACGACAATTGTAATAATAAAGTTGTAGTTGTTTTCTGTACCATGTATTTGGCGACTCAGAATGGGTGATGTATACCTATTTTAGGGGAGTCACAGTTGGTATCAGAGCTTAGGGATATGGTCTCTGGCGGAGATCGGGGAATAGAACTAGGAGGGGACATACGAGTAAATCCTTCGCTAGTGTGTCCTACCTAAGCTTATTTGCTGGTCAGTCATAATATAGGAATATTATGTGATATGTTAATTTGTTTAATTAACCCCTGTTTTATGGCAGTTTTTAAGAATGGCAGCTGAGAACGTTAACAATGGAGTCTATGAAACTGTGGAACAACCTTTGATTACCAACCAAGAGAACGTGCAATAGGATGGTAATATTCCTCCTATAAACAATACTACCGAGCAAACGATGAATGATGTGATGTTTAGAAGCTTTTTGCAGTTCATGCAAAATCGACGAGGAGACTTCGTGTACAAAATATGGGTAGAAATGATAGCAACGCTACGGTTTATCCTGACCAAGCGATTCAAGGAGTTGGGACCGCCAAATTTACGGGAAAGCTTTGATCCGATTAAAGGCAAAAACATGGGTTAAGCAAATTACCAAGATATTCGATGTCTTGGGCATTTGCGGAGGAATGAAGGTTCCATTCGCCACCTTTATGTTCCGTGGTGAAGCGATTCTTGGTGGAAATCAGTGAAGCGTGCCGACCACCGCACTCAACATGTCTTGGGAAAAATTTCAGAATCGTTCAATGACAAGTACTTTCTGAAAGTATTCGTCATATGAAGGAGGTAGAGTTTATTAGAACGAATATAAACAACATGACGGTGTCCCCATATGAAAGGCAAAGTTCGCAGAGTTATCCAGTTTGCACCTCATTTGGTAGAAAATGAGGAATGTATGACGCGGATGTTTCTGAGAGGTCTAAAACCCGAGATTCGACAATATCTTCTCTCTCATAAATTTTATTTATATTCAAATGTTGTAAACAGGGCTCAATTATTAGAGCGAGATAATGAGTATGTTCAACCGAGGGACCACAACTAGGGTCATACTGGTGACAACAGTCATCAGAGCGATGATAACCAGTGAGGAGGGAAGAATACGGATAAAAGCGGTAACCACTCGGGTGGTAATCGTGGCCATGATAATAGGAGAGGTGAGTCAAGTGGAAATTTCAAAAAGAGGGTATTCAACAATGACGGGAAGACATTAGCAGCAGCACCAGCACCAACAACAAATTTTAGGGGAGGAGAACGACCGCCAGTTAGATGCTACAGATGCGGAGAGGAGGGACACATAAGCCCAAATTGTTCACAACCTTCCAAGGTGTGTTTCAATTGTGGAAAAGACAGTCATATAACCCGATTTTGTCCGGTAGCGAAGTCAAGTCCAACTGGGACGGCGACACCAAAGGCGACTACGGACAAAACAAAGTCGGTGGTTCAAGGAATGGTGTTTGTCGTGACTGGCCAAAATGAGAGAAACCCGAACGAGGTGGTCACAGGTAAGCTAATCTTGAACTCTTGTGAAGTTTATACCCTACTAGATACCGGTTCTACCCATTCTTTTATCTCTCCTGCTTGTGCTCAACATTTAAACTTGACTCCAGAGAAATTGGACATTAACTTATCTATTGAAACTCCGTTGGGTGAAACCTTTGTTACATCTACGGTTTATAAATCTTGCTTGATCCAAGTTGGCACAATCACATTACCTATTGATCTCATCTCTTTAAAGATACTTGCATGTGATGTGATTTTAGGGATTGATTGGTTAACCACTCATCATGCCAAAATTGATTATTTTCGTAAGGTTGTTAGTTTTCATATTCCTAACCAACCTGTTATATGAATTCAAGCAACTAAACCACTAAAATCAGTCATGGGCTTGAACAAAAACACATCAGATTTGAATAATATTCCTGCTGTTAATGAATTTTCTGACGTATTTCCTGAAGAACTTCCTGGTCTACCCCCAGATTATGGGCTTGAATTCTTAGCCCATATTATGGGCTTGAATTCTTTATTGATCTTGAACCGGGTACAAAGCCCATTTCTAAAACACCATATCGAATTGCTCCTATTGAACTTCAGGAGTTAAAAGTCCAACTACAGGAATTGTTAGACATCAGTTTTATTCGTCCTAGTACATCTCCTTGGGGTGCTCCTATTTTATTTGTAAAGAAGAAAGATAGGAGTATGCGACTTTGTATTGACTACCAAGAATTAAACCATGTCACCATCAAGAATAGGTATCCACTACCTCGCATTGATGACCTGTTTGACCAGTTGCAATGAGCATAATTCTTTTTAAAGATCAATCTTCATTCAAGATATCATCAGCTGAAGATTAAAACTGAGGATATTCTAAAGACTGCCTTCAGAACTCGGTACGAGCATTATGAATTCTTAGTCATGTCTTTTGGATTGACTAATGCTCCCGCTGCTTTCATGGATATGATGAACCATGTATTCAAGGAATATTTGGATCAGTTCGTTGTTGTCTTTATTGATGACATCCTCATCTATTCCAAAACCTGTGAAGATCATGAGCACCAGTTGAAGCTGGTACTTCAAAGACTTTGTCACAACAAGCTATATGCCAAGCTGAAGAAATGCGAGTTCTGGCTTAAGGAAGTAGCATTCCTTGGGCACGTGGTGTCAAAACATGGAGTATCTGTTGACCCAACGAAGATTGAAGCAATATAAAGTTGGGAGCAACCAAAGTCGGTGACCGAAGTGCGTAGCTTTCTGGGCTTAGCTGGTTATTATCGGAGATTCATGGAAGGATTTTCTCGAATCGCTACTCCGTTAACTCAGCTGACTCGGAAAGATGTAAAATTCGTATGGAGTGAGGAATGCGAGAAGAGTTTCCAAGAGCTCAAGAGGAGACTCATTTCGGCACCTGTTCTGACAATACCATCTGGTTCGGATGGATTTATTATCTATAGCGATGCTTCAGGCAAAGGGTTAGGATGTGTTCTCATGCAACATGGGAAAGTCATAGCCTATTCCTCACGACAACTCAAAGAATATGAGAGGAATTATCCTACTCATGATCTGGAGTTGGCAGCAGTCGTTTTTGCATTGAAAATCTAGAGACACTACCTGTATGGGGAGAAAGTGGAGATTTATACGGATCATAAAAGCCTTAAATATTTCTTCACCCAAAAGGAACTCAACATACGGCAACGACGTTGGCTCGAGTTGTTGAAAGATTACGACCATAGCATTCAACATCATCCTGGAAAAGCAAATGTTGTAGCTGACGCATTGAGTAGAAGATCGTATGTGGGTATGAGTGTGATGTTGTTAACACAAAGACCCATTTTGTACGACTTACAAAGGATGGAGATAAAGTTAAAGACTCCAGGGACCCACATAATGATGGAAAATATACGAGTAGAACTGACTTTAATCGATAAAGTTAAAGATGCTCAAGCTACGGACCTGGGGCTGATGCGTATGAAGAAGAAAGTGCAAGAAGGTGTTATTCTAGAAGCAGGAATCGATGAAGAATGAATACTTCGAGTCAACTCCAGACTTTGCGTTCCTAACAATTCTGACTTAAAGCATAGAATCATGATGGCGGCACAAAACACACCATTTGCAATCCATCTTGGGAGTACCAAAATGTATCATGATCTTCGATGTGACGCCCCCAAAATAGGTCCAATCCATCCAACCTATTCTGAGTCGCCAAATACATGGTACAGAAAATAACTACAACTTTATTACTACAATTGTCGTGCAAAATACAACAACACATATGTTGTGAGTTTTGATACAAATATATATACCAACTGTGACTCTTGAAACCAACTTGGATATCACGTCACAATGGCACCTTATATAAAGGTACAGTCAATAACTGTTTTAGAAATTAAAATCTTTAGGAAATGCTCAAGGAAACCTTCGTACATAGGAGGCCATGAATCTAAGTTATGATAGATATCATATGTCCAGAGAATTATCCCTGGTTGATCCAATAGACCCCAAAGAAAAATGAGAAGATTACTATCATGTTCCTTCCAATTATAAGTCTTCTCTTGACATATAACTGTCTTCACCGTCTGCAATTGAACATTATATTTCAACCAAACTCCAAGATCATATAGGTAGTGCTCATAGATATACTCAGCAAGTGGATGTGCACAACCCTGTCTTATGATAACACGAGGTTGTATGTCATTAGACATCTTGTATGATAGTGACAAAACACCCTTCCAAAGTTGGGTTCGCCTCACCCTATTCGGTTCACAAAAATTAAAAATCAAATGACGTATACAATACGGCACACTTATCTAAAGTTCTCAATAAAATTATTTCCATACTATTTAGGGAGAACCTCAATGGCTATAGACCACCGTTCTATTTCCCTGTTACCCCACTGACCCAAATTACTCTTATTACACCGAATGGAATTGTGAAGCAAAAGGGTGAGCACTGACTAAACTTAGTAAAGAATATCAGGACTAAAGATAATTAAATTATCAATAGCCT
Organism: Panax ginseng; assembly: GCA_020205605.1. Lineage (NCBI taxonomy): Eukaryota > Viridiplantae > Streptophyta > Magnoliopsida > Apiales > Araliaceae > Panax > Panax ginseng. The sequence continues at coordinate 47,531,879 of CM035137.1, forward strand.
CCATCAGTAATAAATCAAAGATTTAGAACATATGGTAGATGATAAAACTTTTCAACCATAGTTGCAGCGGAACAAAAAATCTATTAGAAGAGTCAAATAGACCATAATGTCTATTATCTTCTCTATGTTAAAAGTCCACCAACAATGTTTTATCCCTGTAACATCAATCAACAGTTCCTGTCCACAATCATATGAATAACTCATAATCATATTTGTGGTTCCAAATTCCTTTTCTCATTAATGCATTCAATCAACAATTCCTAATTAATGCATTTAATCATCCTAAAATGCCAAACTCATAAAATTTCATAACCAAAGACCAAAACCCTCATCAAAAATCTGCATATACCTTATATAGGATTCCCAAGCCATAAAATCCTATTTTTCAATTTTGTTACTTCACATAACATATTTAATTCATTTATTTATAACTAGTCCATTTTTATGAAAAATACCAAATCAGTACAAACAAATTTTCTTTTCTGGGATTTAGCAGAATATAGTCCCATATTGAACATATATTTTTCTCAAAATTTTTAAAATTCATTTACTATTTTTCATATGGCCAAAACTGCCGAATATTTAGACATTTATCATAAATTGTACTTTTATCCAAAAATTCCGAAATTTACAGAGTATACTCCTGATATGTACATGTACTCCCAATAAAAATTTCACCAATTTTGGAGTTAACCACAAGGAGTTATAAGGGTTTACTTTTAAAATAGTATTTTCTCATAAAATCCATAACTCTTAATCTATACATCCAAAAATCACCATTTTTGGAAACAATCAAGAAAACTCATCAAATTATCATTTCAATTTTTTCCAGAATTTTTAAAGATATGGAAAAAGTACAAAACTGAAAAACATAATAACCCTTAAAAATCCCTTACCTCAAAAAGCAGTACTTCTGACCGGAATATCGGATGTAAAGCCGAAGGAAACTTGCACTGAATAGCAACTCTCAAAGTATCTAAATACTTACTAAAATACACTCGACAATATAGAGAGAAAGAAAATTTGTTTCTGGTGTGATTTTCAATTCTAACATAAGCACCTATTTATAGGAAAATGCTTTAGAAGCATGAAAGGAGACTAAATAATAAAATATTATTATTTTGTTTTCATTTCTTCCACTTTTGAACCTCTTAAAATTTCAAAGACCCCGACCCATCACATTTGAACAAGAATTCAGCACATGATTTCAATAATTGACAAAAGTGGGTCCCACCCAAAAATTTTAATAAAAATTATTTTATTTTCTGAAACTTCAGTAATTTATAGAAAATAGCTCGTTTATCAGAAAAATACGAAATTTATGTTCATTCCACATGAAATTGAATTCTCTACAACTTTGTAGCATTAAATTTTTCCAAATTCCAGACAGAAAATATCTGAAATCCAGAAATGGATGATTTTTAACACCTTTAAAAATTCATAGCAAATCAACTGCTAATTTTTAACGGTTCAAAATTTGTGGACATATACTCAACTTATATATGTATAACATATCCAAAAATCACAACGATCCAATGGTCGGATTAAAATTATTACTCACGTAATAGAGCTTTAAGAACACCAATTTGATCTTTTAATACCTCTAATCCGAAAAAATACTGATACAACACCTTAACATTAATTCCTTCATTTATAACCACATAAATAAATCCATCATTTATATTTGAATCAAATAAATATTTTCCTATCATATAAATCAATAATTAATTATTCACAAATAATATTACAGAATCACAATAATGACAACTAGGCAGTTCCCAGGAAAGAGGGGGCTTTCCGATAATTATTTCTCCTTACTGGCGTGCAATTAGGTGACTAAACCTCTCCTTGACAGAACTTTCTAGGCATTGCCAATAATATATCTAATAATATTATTCAAATAATATGAATTATTGATGCGATAATGGGAAATCTTTGCGGTGATAATTATTGAAACAACAATAATATAAAATATCACGCAGCGATAATTATTGAATCAATAAAATAAAATATTGAGCGATAACTACGTAATAATTATTGAGTAGTGCCTTCTTACGTAAGGATCAATAATTCAAAAATACTATGCAATACTGGTATGTTCTTTATGCGACCACCACGCGTATTACTATATTTCAACCACCGTGTATTCCAACGATTATTACTAACGATAACAATTCTGTTTTTATTTATAAAAACTCATACTTTGTCGTTTATTTCATCCAAGCGATTATTACATTATGAGGCCCACGAATGGTCAAGCCCATCATACGAATATTCCCCGATAACAAGAATATTCCACGACCAAATGAATACTCTCCAACAGAAATGAGTATTTTATAACCACTTGCGTATTTTGAAAATTTTATATATATTACCCTTAATTTTAAACTTTTATCAATTTAACCATTTACTGAATAATAATTATAAGAAAAATTGAATACTTTTATTTCATAAAATTCAGGGTCTTACAATCTCCCTCCTTATGAAATTTAAGTCCACAAAATTTACGTACTAATATTTCAAAGAGTTAAGAATACCTTGCTTTCATTTTAGATTCCATCTTCCCTGTCATCATGATTTCTCCATTGCTCATCTCCTGTATTTCAGATATCATTCTTGAATACAGCTTCAAAACAAAGGTTAATTAAACAAATTAACATGTCACATAATATCACTATATTATGACCGATCAACAAATAAGCTTAGGTAGGACACACTAGCGAAGGATATTACTCGTCTCTCCCTTCCTAGTTCTAATCCCGGATCTCCGCAAGAGATCACATCCCTAAGCTCTGATACCAACTCTGACACCCCCAAAATAGGTCCAATCCATCCAACCTATTCTGAGTCGCCAAATACATGGTACAGAAAACAATTACAACTTTATTACTATAATTGTCGTGCAAAATACAACATCGCATATGTTGTGAGTTTTGATACAAATATATATACCAATTGTGACTCTTGACACCAACTTGGATAGCACGTTACAATGGCACCTTACATAAAGGTACAGTCAATAACTGTTTTAGAAATTAAAATCTTTGGGAAATGCTCAAGCAAACCTTCGTACATAGGAGGCCATTAATCTAAGTTATGATAGATATCATATGTCCAGAGAATTATCCTTAGTTGATCCAATAGACCCCAAAGAAAAACAAGAAGATTACTATCATGTTCCTTCCAATGATGAGTCTTCTCTTGACATATAACTATCTCCACTGTCTGCAATTGAACATTATGTTTCAACCAAACTCCAAGATCATATAGGTAGTACTCATAGATATACTCAGCAAGTGGATGTGTACAACCCCGTTACAACCCCGTCTTATGATAACACGAGGTTGTATGTCATTAGACATCTTGTATGATAGTGACAAAACACCCTTCCCAAGTTGGGATTGCCTCACCCTATCCGGTTCACCAAAATTAAATATCAAATGACGTATACAATACGACACACTTATCTAATGTTCTCAATAAAATTATTTCCATACTATTTAGGGAAAACCTTAACAGCTATAAACCACCGTTCTATTTCCCTGTTACCCCCGCTCGACCCAGTTACACTCTTGTTACCTGAAAGGAATTGTGAAGCAAAATGGTAAACATAACTAGCTCAGTAAAGAATATCATGACTAAAGATAATTAAATTATCCATAGCCTCCATCAGTAATAAATCAGAGATTTAGAACATATGGTAGATGATAAAACTTTTCAACCATAGTTGCGATTGGAGCGAAGCAATCCATTAGAAGAGTCGAAATAGACCATAATGTCTATTATCTTCTCTATATTAAAAGTCCACCAACAATGTTTTATCCCTGTAACATCAATCAACAGTTCCTGTCACAATCATATGAATAACTCATAATCATATTTGTGGTTCCAAATTCCTTTTCTCATTCAGGACGAAGATAATTTTCAACACCTGTCTTTACCTGAAACATCAAAGATCATGGTTATACCAAATCACAGTTTCTGTTCATAATCATACTAATAAGTTTATCTTTGCACTACGGGCCAAAGATATTCATTAACATTTAATCTTTGCACTTCATGCCAAAGATATTCAGCAACAGGTCATCTTTGCACTACGTGCCAAAGATATTCATCAACAGTTCATCTTTGTACTACAGGTCAAAGATATTCAACAACAAGTCATCTTTGCAGTACGGGCGAAAGATATTCAACAACAGGTCATCTTTGCACTATGGGCCAAAGATATTCATATCTCAAAGAAATATATAATCATTTCAGAATTTATATAAACAATAATTATAATCATGTTGATCAATTCACCTTTGCACTTTAAGCTAAAGATATTTAATTATAAATTCAATGGTCATGATCATACCATTCAACAATTCAACTTTGCACTACTGGCCCAAGAAAACCCATAGTCACGATCATATAATCTACCCATCTTTACACTTACGTCAAAGAGAAATTTCATCACCAGGATTATAAAAATGTTATACATGATAATAAAAACAATATGATCAACAACTGCATTTAATTTCAAAAGTAAGATTCATAAATCAATGATTTCATAACACCTTAATCTAAATGTTATAAATCACTTAATAATCTCATAATCTAATATTATTAATATTATCATAATATTTTAATCATTTCTTAAACTTATAAATAATTTATTTTAATTGTTTACACTTTACTAATTAATGTATTTAATCATCCTAAAATGTCAAACTCATAAAATTTCATCACCAACAACCAAAACCCTCATCAAAAATCTGCATATACCTTATATAGAATTTCCAAGCCATAAAATCCTATTTTCCAATTTTGTTACTTCACATAACATATTTAATTCATTTATTTATAACTAGTCCATTTTCATGAAAAATACCAAATCAGTACAAACAAATTTTATTTTCTGGGATTTAGCAGAATATAGTGTCATATTAAACATATATTTTTTTCGGAATTTTTAAAATTCATTTACTGTTTTCCATATGGCCAAAACTGCCGAATATTTAAACATTTATCATAAATTGTATTTTATCCAAAAATTTCGAAATTTACAGAGTATACTCCTGGTATATACATGTACTTCCAATAAATATTTCACCAATTTTGGAGTTAACCACAAGGAGTTATAAGGGTTTACTTTTAAAATAGTTTTTTCTCATAGAATCCATAACTCCTAATCTATACATCCAAAAATCACCATTTTTGGAAACAATCAAGAAAACTCATCAAATTATCATTTTAGTTTTTTCCAGAATTTTTAAAGGTCTGAAAAAAGTACGAAACTGAAAAACATAATAAACCTTAAAAATCTCTTACCTCAAAAGAGCAGTACTTCTGACCGGAATATCGGATGTAAAGCCGAAGGAAACTTACACTGAATAGCAACTCCCAAAGTATCTAAATACTCACTAAAATACACTCGACAATATAGAGAGAAAGAAAACTTGTTTCTACTGTGATTTTCAATTCTAACATAAGCACCTATTTATAGAAAAATGCTAGAACGCCAAAGGAGACTAAATAATAAAATATTATTATTTTGTTTTAATTTCTTCCACACACCAATCTCTTGAAATTTCAGCAGCCACTCATCACATTTGAACAAGAATTCAGCACATGTTTTCAACAATTGACAAAAGTGGGTCCCACCCAATAATTTTAATAAAAATCCTTTTATTTTCTGAAGCTTCAGTAATACATAGAAAATAGCCCGTTTATCAGAAAAATACTAATTTTATGGCCATTCCACACGAAATCGAATTCTCTACAACTTTATAGCTTTAATTTTTTCCAAATTCCAGACAAAAAATATCTGATATCCACAAACGGATGATTTTTAACGCCTTTTAAAATTCATAGCAAATCAACCGTTAATTTTTAACAGTTCAATATTTGTGGACATATACTCAACTTATATATGTATAACATATCCAAAAATCACAACGATCCAACGATCGGATTAAAATTATTACTCACACAATAGAGTTTTAAGAACACCGATTTGATCTTTTAATACATCCAATCCGAAAAAATACTGATACAACACCTCAACATTAATTCCTTCATTTATAACCACATAAATAAATCCATCATTTATATCCGAATCAAATAAATATTTTCCTATCATATAAATCAATAATTAATTATTCACAAATAATATTATAGAATCACAATAATGACAACCAGGTAGTTCCCAGGAAAGAGGGGGCTTTCCGATAATGATTTCTCCTTACTGACGCGCAATTAGGTGACCAAACCTCTCCTTGACAGAACTTTCTAGACATTGCTAATAATGTTATCTAATAATATTATTCAAATAATATTAATTATTGATGGAAAATATTGTGCAGTGACAATTATTGAAACAACAATAATATAAAATATCAACGCAGCAATTATTGAATCAATAAAATAAAATATTGAACAGTAACTACTGTAACAATTATTGAGTAGTGCCTTCTTACGTAAGGATCAATAATTCAAAAAATACTGTGCAATACCGCATACTACTGTGCAACCATGCATATTACTGTATTTTAACCACCAGGTATTCCAACAGTGTTAACGGTCACAATTACGCCGTTATTTCTAAAAACTCATACTTTGTCATTTTTTTTCATCCGACAGTTATTCTGTTATGAGACCCACGAATGGCTGCGCCGTCGTACGAATATTCCTCGACAACAAGAATATTCCACGACCAAACGAATATTCTCCAACAGAAATAAGTATTTTATAACCACTTGCGTATTTTGAAAATTATATATATATGACCCTTAACTTTAAACTTTTATCAATTTAACCATTTACTGAATAATAATTATAAAAAAAATTGAATACTTTTATTTCATAAAATTTGGGGTCTTACAATCTCATCTCCTTATGAAATTTCGACCCCGAAATTTACGTACCTGGTATTTCAAAGAGTTGAGAATACATTGCTTTCATTTCAAATTCCATCTTCCTTGTCATCATGATTTCTCCATTGCTCATCTCCTGTATTTCAGATATCATTCTAGAATACAGCTTCAAAACAAATGTTAATTAAACAAATTAACATGTCACATAATATCCCTATATTATGACAGATCAACAAATAAGCTTAGGTAGGACACACTAGCGAAGGATATTACTCGTCTCTCCCTTCCTATTTCTAATCCTAGATCTCCGCAAGAGATCATATCCCTAAGCTCTGATACCAACTCTAACACCCCCAAAATAGGTCCAATCCATCCAACCTATTCTGAGTCGCCAAAGACATGGTACAGAAAACAACTACAACTTTATTACCATAATTGTCGTGCAAAATACAACAACACATATGTTGTGAGTTTTGATACAAATATATATACCAACTGTGACTCTTGACACCAACTTGGATAACAAGTCATAATGGCACCTTACATAAAGGTACAGTCAATAACTGTTTTAGAAATTAAAATCTTTGGGAAATGCTCAAGGAAACCTTCGTACATAGGAGGCCATGAATCTAAGTTATGATAGATATCATATGTCTAGAGAATTATCCTTGGTTGATCCAATAGACCCCAAAGAAAAACGAGAAGATTACAATCATGTTTCTTCCAATGATGAGTTTTCTCTTGACATATAACTATCTCCACCGTCTGCAATTGAACATTATGTTTCAACCAAACTCCAAGATCATATAGGTAGTGCTCGTAGATATACTCAGCAAGTGGATGTGCACAACCCCGTTACAACCCCGTCTTATGATAACACGAGGTTGTATGTCATTAGACATATTGTATGATAGTGACAAAACACTCTTCCAAAGTTGGGTTCGCCTCACCCTATTCGGTTCACCAAAATTAAATATCAAATGATGTATACAATACGACACACTTATCTAAAGTTCTCAATAAAATTATTTTCATACTATTTAGGGAGAACCTCAACAGCTATAGACCACCATTCTATTTCCCTGTTACCCCCGCTCGACCCAGCTACACTCTTGTTACCTGAAAGGAATTTTGATGCAAAAGGGTGAGCACAACTAGCTCAGTAAAGAATATCATGGCTAAAGATAATTAAATTATCAATAGCCTCCATCAGTAATAAATCAGTGATTTAGAACATATGGTAGATGATAAAACTTTTCAACCATAGCTGCAGCGGAACGAGAAATCCATTAGAAGAGTCAAATAAACCATAATATCTATTATTTTCTCTATGTTAAAAGTCCACCAACAATGTTTTATCCCTGTAACATCAATCAACAGTTCCTGTCCACAATCATATGAATAACTCATAATCATATTTGTGGTTCCAAATTCCTTTTCTCATCAGGAAGAAGATAATTTTCATCACCTGTCTTTACCTGAAACATCAAAGATCATGGTTATACCAAATCACAGTTCCTGTTCATAATCATACTAATAAGTTCATCTTTGCACTACGGGCCAAAGATATTCATTAACAATTCATCTTTGCACTACATGCCAAAGATATTTAGCAACAGGTCATCTTTGCACTACGGGCCAAAGATATTCATCAATAGTTCATCTTTGCACTACAGGCCAAAGATATTCAACAACAAGTCATCTTTGCACTACGGGCCAAAGATATTCAACAACAGGTCATCTTTGCACTATGGGCCAAAGATATTCATATCTCAAAGAAATATATAATCATTTCAGAATTTATATAAGCAATAATTATAATCATGTTGATCAATTCACCTTTGCACTTTAAGCTAAAGATATTCAATTATAAATTCAATGGTCATGATCATACCATTCAACAATTCAACATTGCACTACTGGCCAAAGAGAACCCATAGCCACAATCATACCAATAATCTACCCATCTTTACACTTAAGTCAAAGCGAAATTTCATCACCAGGATTATAAAAATGTTATACATGATAATAAAAACAATATGATCAACAACTGCATTTAATTTCAAAAGTAAGATTCATAAATCAATGATTTCATAACACCTTAATCCAAATGTTATAAATCACTTAATAATCTCATAATCTAATATTATTAATATTACCACAATATTTTAATCATTTCTTAAACTTATAAATAATTTATTTTAATTATTTACTCTTTAGTAATTAATGCATTTAATCATCCTAAAATGCCAAACTCATAAAATCTCATCACCAACAACCAAAACCCTCATAAAAAATCTGCATATACCTTATATAGGATTCCCAAGCCATAAAATCCTATTTTTCAATTTTGTTACTTCACATAACATATTTAATTCATTTATTTATAACTAGTCCATTTTCATGAAAAATACCAAATCAGTACAAACAAATTTTCTTTTCTGGGATTTAGCAGAATATAGTCCCATATTGAACATATATTTTTCTTAGAATTTTTAAAATTCATTTACTATTTTTTATATGGCCAAAACTGCCGAATATTTAGACATTTATCATAAATTGTACTTTTATCCAAAAATTCCAAAATTTACAGAGTATACTCCTGATATATACGTGTACTCCCAATAAAAATTTAACCAATTTTGGAGTTAACCACAAGGAGTTATCAGGGTTTACTTTTAAAATAGTTTTTTCTCATAAAATCCATAACTCTTAATCTATACATCTAAAAATTGCCATTTTTGGACACAATCAAGAAAACTCATTAAATTATCATTTTAATTTTATCCAGAATTTTTGAAGGTCCGAAAAAAGTACGAAACTGAAAAACATATTACCCTTAAAAATCCCTTACCTCAAAAGAGCAATATTTCTGACCGAAATATCGGATGTAAAGCCAAAGGAAACTTGCACTGAATAGAAACTCTCAAAGTATCTAAATACTCACTAAAATACACTCGACAATATAGAGAGAAAGAAAACTTGTTTCTGCTAGGATTTTCAATTGTAACATAAGCACCTATTTATAGGAAAATGCTAGAACGCCAAAGAAGACTAAATAATAAAATATTATTACTTTCTTTTCATTTCTTCCACGCACCAACCTCTTAAAATTTTAGCAACCAGCCATCACATTTGAACAAGAATTCAGCACATGTTTTTAACAATTGACAAAAGTGGGTCCCACCCAATAATTTTAATAAAAATCATTTTATTTTCTGAAACTTCAGTAATTCATAGAAAATAGCCCGTTTAGAAGAAAAATACGAATTTTATGTCCATTCCACACGAAATCGAATTCTCTACAACTCTGTAGCTTTAAATTTTTCCAAATTCCAGATAGAAAATATTCGAAATCCACAAACGGATGATTTTTAACACCTTTTAAAATTCATAGCAAATCAACCGTTAATTTTTAACGGTTCAAAATTTGTGGACATATACTCAACTTATATATGTATAACATATCCAAAAATCACAAAGATCCAACGGTCGGATTAAAATTATTACTCACGCAATAGAGCTTTAAGAACACCGATTTGATCTTTTAATACCTCTAATCCGACAAAATACTGATTCAACACCTCAACATTAATTCTTTCATTTATAACCACATAAATAAATCCATCATTTATATCTGAATCAAATAAATATTTCTTTATCATATAAATTAATAACTAATTATTCACATATAATATTACAGAATCAAAATAATGACAACCAGCAGCGGTTCCGTGAAAGAGGGACTTTTCGATAAGATTTCTCTCTTCTTGGCGCAATGATTAGGTGACCAAACCTCTCTTTGACAGAATTTTCTAGAAATTGCCAATAATGTTATCTAATAATATTATTCAAATAATATGAATTATTGATGGGAAATACTATGCAGTGACAATTATTGAAACAATAATAATATAAAATATCAACGCAGCAATTATTGAATCAATAAAATAAAATATTAAACAATAACTATTGTAACAATTATTGAGTAGTGTCTTCTTACGTAAGGATCAATAATTTAAAAAATATTGTGCAATACTGGTAATATTCTTTGTGCGACCACGCGTATTATCGTATTTTAACCACTGGTATTCCAACAAAGTTAACTTAACAATTACGTGAGTTATTTATAAAAACTCATACTTTGTCGTTTTCTTCATCGACGGTTATTACATTATGAGGCCCACGAATGGTCTGCTTGCTGTAAATTTAATATTCCCCGACAACAAGAATATTTCACGACCAAATGAATATTCTCTAACAGAAATGAGTATTTTATAACCACTTGCGTATTTTGAAAATTTTATATATATCACCCTTAACTTTAAACTTTTATCAATTTAACCATTTACTGAATAATAATTATAAGAAAAATTGAATACTTTTATTTTATAAAATTTGAGGTCTTACATTCAACATATATTTTAGTGGACCAATATGAAGAGAGAGATCGCAGAGTTTATCTCGAGGTGTTTAACTTGTCAACGTGTAAAGGCGGAGCATCAAGTGCCAACGGGTCCATTGCAAACACTTGAGATTCCGAAATTGAAATGGGAACACATTACCATAGATTTCGTTACAGGTCTTCCTAAGGTTTCTCAAGGCATAGATGCGATTTGGGTTATTATTGATAGATTAACCAAGTATGCTCATTTCTTGCCTATACGTGAGATTTATTCCCTTGAACGTCTTGCTAGTATGTACGTAAATGAGATTGTGAGATTGCATGGCATGCCAGTATCCATAGCTTTGGATCGTGACCCAAGATTCACTTCATGATTTTGGGTTAGCTTGCAGAAAGCTACGGGGACAGATTTACGATTCAGTTCAGTATACCATCCTCAAACGGAAGGACAATCGGAAATGACTATTCATATCCTAGAAGATCTATTAAGACTCTGTGTCCTAGACTTCAAAGGGAGTTGGTATAAGTATTTACCATTGGTGGAATTCTCCTACAACAACAGTTATTAGGCAAGTATAGGTATGGCTCCATTTGAAGCCTTGTATGGACGAAAGTGTCGCTCTCTAGTATATTGAGACGAGGTGGGTGAAGAAACATTGTTGGGACCAGAGTTGGTACGTATGACTACGAAAAAGATCCAAACGATTCGACAATGTATACAAACGGCACAGGATCGACAAAAGAGTTATGCGGATCCTCATCGAAAGGACGTGGAATTTGGTATTGGGGATCATGTATTGTTATGTATTGCTCCATGGAAGGGAGTTACAAGATTCGGGAAGAGAGGAAAGCTCAATCCATGATTTATTGGTCCATTTCAGATTCTTGACCGAGTAGGAAATGTAGCCTATAGACTCGCGTTACCTCTAAGCATGTCTCGTGTTCATAATGTTTTTCACATATCTATGCTTCGTAAATATGTGAAAGACCCAAACCACATTATTGCGTTAGAACCAGACGAGATAGCCGAAGATTTAACGTACGAGGAGGTACCTTTCAAGATATTGGATAGGAAAGAATATATCCTACGAACAAAGGTTATACCATAAGTCAAGGTTTTGTGGAGGAAGCATGCTATTGAGGAAATGACTTGGGAGTTGGAATCGGAAATGAAAGCGAGGTACCCTCACCTTTTTGAAACACCAGGTATGTACGTCAATTTCGAGGACAAAATTTCATAAGAAGGGGAGGTTGTAAGACCCCTACTTATAATGAATAAAATTAAATTTTCTCTATTTATTATCTTGAAATAATAAGGAGTTAATTTGATATAATACTTTGGTTATGGGTGAAATGTGCAAATTTTACAAAATAAGCAAGTGGTTATAAAATTTTCATTTTGTCGGGGAATATTCGTACGACGGCGCAGCCATTCGTGGGTCTCATAACAGAATAACTGCTAGATGAAGAAAAAGACAAGTTTGAGTTTTTATAAATAACAGCGTAATTGTTACCGTTAACACTATTGGAATACCCGGTGGTTAAAATACAGTAATACGCGTGGTTTCACAATAGCACACGGTATTGCATAGTATTTTTGAATTATTGATTCTTACGTAAGAAGGCACTACTCAATAATTGTTACAGTAATTATTATTCAATATTTTATTTTATTGATTCAATAATTGTTGTGTTGATATTTTATATTATTGGTGTTTCAATAATTGTCACTGCACAGTATTTCCCATTATCAGATCAATAATTCATATTATTTGAATAATATTATTAGATAGCATTATTGGCAATGTCTAGAAAATTCTGTCTAAGGAGAAGTTTGGTCACCTAATTGCGGCGCCAAGAAGAGAAATCCTTATCGAAATCCCCTCTTTCACGGGAGCGGCTACCGTTGTCATAATTGTGATTCTGTAATATTATTTGTGAATAATTAATTATTGATTTATATGATAAGAAAATATTTATTTTACGTGGATATAATTGAAGGAATTAATGTTGAGGTGTTTTTGTCGGAATGGAGATATTAAAAATTAATTCACTATTCTTGAGAAATATTGCGTGAGTTATAATTTTTAATCTGACCGTTGGATCGTTGTGATTTTTGGATATGTTATATATATATAAGTTGAGTATATGTTCACAAATTTTGAACCGTTAAAAATTAACGTATGATTTGTTATGAATTTTAAGAGGTGACTGATTCGGAAATTAGGTTTATAAATGATTTTGGTGAAAAATTCTAGAATTGAGTGGGCCCCACTTATGGTTGGTGAAGAAATGTGCTGAATTTTATTTCAAATATTGTGGGTGGCAATAATAACAGGTAAAGCCATCAGGTAGCAGGTCAAGTCTGCTTCGGCGTGCTAGCATTTTCCTATAAATAGGTGCTTAGGTTAGAATTAAAAATCACACCAGAAACATAAGCTTTCTCTCTTTCTCTCTCTATATTATTGAGTATATTTTGTGAGTATTTAGATACTTTGAGAGTTGCTATTCAGTACAAGTTTCATTCAAAGATCACATCCGACCTTTTCGATCTAAAAGTCTCGCTTTTCTTTGAGGTAAGGGATATTATTTTCTTCTTAAATGATATTATTTTCTTCAATATCATTATGCTGAGATATTGTTATGAATTTTATTGTGGAATTTCTACCATTTTGTGTCGGGGTTACTATTCACGTATACAACACTATTCACGTATAAGACACTATTCAAAAATACAACACTATTCACCGAAAATTGAAATCTTCTCTTTTTCGTCCCAGATGTCTTTTATGGTTACTATCTTTGATTATATCTATGTTTTGATATTTATTTTTGAATTCTACTTAACACTTGGTTATTATGGAGTATTATTGAATTTGGATAAACCGAAATACGAATCCCTAATATTTGTCCTTCTGTCTCACTGGATTCGTTCTCTAAAATGTTATTCATCATCCTCAGTCCTTAATGGTGATACTTGATGAATATCTTTGGCCTGTAGTGCAAAGATGTATGACTACCTGAAGAATATCTTTGGCCCGTAGTGCAAAGATGAATATTTGATGCAAGATGTATATTGATTGAGGTTACAGGGATAAAATATTTATGATGGACTTCTAAATTCATAGACGATAGTAGATTTCATTCTCTACTTAACTCTTCTAATGAATTGTTGTTTCTGTTGTAGTTGTTGATCTAAAACTTGTTGTCGATTATATTTAATTAGATTTTTTCCCTGTTGAAGACTAAGGATAATTTGTTGTATATTATCTTAGTCATAATATTCTTTACTGGGCTAGTTGAGTGAGCCTTTTCCTTTTTGTTCCATTTTTCTTCTCGAGTTTATAACATAATGCGAGAACCATTGAGGGTATAGAGTGATGGTCCTAGACAGTTGTTTTAGCAATCCTCACTATTTTTGTAAAATAGTGCATCAATAATTGTAATGAGGACTTTATTTGAGTGTTGATATTGTCTAGAAGCCAATATTTGTATTTAAACTCACAGTATGTGTTGTCTTATTTTGCACGACAATTGTAATAATAAAGTTATAGTTGTTTTCTGTACCATGTATTTGGCGACTCAGAATGGGTGATGTATACCTATTTTGGGGGCGTCACAGTTGTGCACATCCACTTGCTGAGTATATCTACGAGCACTACCTATATAATATTGGAGTTTGGTTGAAATATAATTTTCAATTGCAGACAGTGGAGATAGTTATATGTCTAGAGAAGACTCACCATTGGAAAGAACATGATAGTAATCTTCTCATTTTTCTTTGGGGTCTATTGAGTCAACCAAGGATAATTCTGTGGGTATATAATATCTATCATAACCTAGACGCATGACCTCCCATGTACGAAGGTTTCCTTGAGCACTTCCCAAAGATTTTAATTTCTAAAACAGTTATTGACTGTACCTTTATGTAATGGATCAATGTGAGGTGCTGACACAATTTGGTGTCCAGAGTCACAGTTGGCATTTAAACTTACAATATATGTGTTGTCATATTTTGCACGACAATTGTAATAATAAAGTTGTAGTTGTTTTCTATACCATGTATTTGGCGACTCATAATAGGTTAGATGAAATGGACCTATTTTGGGGGCGTCACAATTGGTATCAGAGCTTAGGGATATGATCTCTGGCAGAGATTAGGGAATAGAACTAGGAGGGGAGAGATGAGTAAATCCTTCGCTAGTGTGTCCTACCTAAGCTTATTTATTGGTCGGTCATAATATATGTAAGACCCCAACTTATTAATGAAATTTAATTTTCTCTATTTATTATTTTGAAATAGTAATGGTTGATTTGATTAATGTGGATAGTTATGGGTAAAATACGCAAATATTTTGAAATAAGCAAGTGGTTATAAAATATTCATTGCTGTCGGGGAATATTCGTTTGGTCGTTGAATATTCATACTATCAGGGAATATTCGTACGACGGCGCATCCATGTGTGGGCCCCATAACGGAAAACGATTGGATGAAGAAAACGACAAATAGAAATCGTTTAAAAATAACTACGTAGTTATTCACAGTTATCTTTCGTTAAAATACTTTGGTGGTTAAACACACAAGAAGCTTTACGGTATTGCACCAATTATTGATTCTTACGTAAGAAGGCACTACTCAATAATGGTTACAGTAATTACTGTACAGTATTTTATTGATTTAGTAATTGTTGCGTTGATATTTTATATTGCTGTTGTTTCAATAATTGTCATTACACAGTATTTTTCATTATCGAAGCAATAATTCATATTATCTGAATAATATTATTAGATAACATTATTGGCAATGTCTAGAAAGTTACGTCTAACGAGAGGTTTGGTCACCTAATTGCGGCCATGAAGAGAGAAATTCTTATTGAAAGCCCCTCTTTCTGAGACCTGCTGGTTGTCAATATTGTGATTCTGTAATATTATTTGTGAATAATTAATTATTGATTCATATGATGAGAAAAATATTGATTTTATGTGGATATAGATGGAGAAAATTTTTAATGTGACAATTGTTGAAAATTGAAATTTTATCTTTTTCTCGATAAAATAATTCATTTAAATATATTATTATATTTTAATAATATAATAATGATGATATTTTTACGATAAATGTGGGATATATGAGTATATGTGGAGGAGGAGTATTTTTGTTACCAAAAATATTTAAAGCATGTTTTATGTGTCGGTGGACCCCATTTCTTGGTGAAATTTGATTATAAAGATGTAAAATCGCCTGTTTGTGGATTTCTTCAATTTACATTTGGAATTTGGAAAAACTTTCTTTTGCAAAGTTGTAGAAAATTGGATTTCCTATAAAAACTCGCGAGATTCGAATTTTTCTGATAAAAGGGCTATTTATGATGAATTATTGAAGTTCTGAAGCTCTGAAATAATTGATTTTTGGAAGTTTAAAATAATTTAAATTAGAAAAACGTTTTTGATATGTTTGGTGGGCTTGGTTGGTTGTTGAAATGAGCTGATTTCAGGTTATAAGAGTATGCGTAGGAAAAATTTTTATATATATTAACATTATATTAAATTTTCTACTTTGGTGTTATAAGTAATTTTATATAAATAGGGTGCTTAGGTTAGAATTAAAAATCACACCAGAAACTAAAGTTTTCTCTCTCTATATTATCGGCGTATTCTTGTGAGTATTTTGAGTATATTTTGAGTATTGCTATACGGTGCAAGTTCAAGTCATAGCCTTTATCCAGGTGTTTTTAAATTTAGAAGTCTTGATCTTTCGAGGTAAGGGATATTATTTTTTTCGTAATGATATTATTTCTTCAATATCATTATGCTGAAATATTGATATGAAGTTTCTATCAAATTTGGAACTTTTGGTGTCGGAGTTACTATTCACGTATACGACACTATTCACGTATACGACACTATTCACGAATACGGCACTATTCCTCGAAAAATGAAAATTTTCCCTTTTCGTCTAAAATATCTATTGTGGATACTAGCTTTGATTGTATCCATGTTTTGATCATTCTTGAATTTTACACCACTATGATTATTTTTGAGGTATGAATAAAACAAAGTACGAATCCTTAATCCTTAATCCTTGTCATTTTGTTTCACTGGATTCGTTTCTTTAAAAATATTTTTCATCATCCTCAGTCTTAAATGATGATATTATTGAATATCTTTGGCTGTAGTGCAAAGATGAATGATTTCGATGAATATCTTTGGCCCGTAGTGCAAAAGATGAGCAGTGTTTAGATGAACATGACCAATGATGAATATCTTTGGCACAGTGTGCAAAGATGAATATTTGATTCCGGATATATATTGATTGATGTTACATGGATAAAAGATAGACGATGAACTTTTAAATTTATACATAGAAGATAGTAGTTTGCATTCTCTACTTAACTCTTCAAATGAATTATTATTTCATTGCGAATATTGATTTAAAACTTGTTGTCATTGTATTCTATTAGATTTTTCCCTGTTGAAGACTAATTATAATTTGTTGTATATTATCTTAGTCATAATATTCTCTTTCTTGGGCTAGTTGAGCTCACCCTTTTTCTTTTTGTTCAATTTTTCTTCTCGGGAGGCGAGAATATAAGCGAGTACTGAGTCGGAGTATGGAATGAAGGTTCTAGAGAGAGTTGTTTAGTAGTCCTCACCATTTTTGTAAAATAATGTATCAATACATGTGATGAGGATTTATTTGAGTATAGATATTGTCTAGAAGATAATATTTGTATTCAAACTCACAGTTTTACTGTTGTAATAATAAAGTTGTAGTTATTTCTGTACCATGTATTGACAACTCAGAATGGGTGATGTATACCTATTTTGGGGGCGACACAATATAGGGATATTATGTGATATATTAATTTGTTCAATTAACCCTTGTTTTGAAGCTGTTTTCTACAATGATATCTGAAATACACGGGATGAGTAATGGAGAAATCATGATGACATGGAAGATGGAATCTGAAATGAAAGCAAGGTATTCTCAACTATTTGAAATACAAGGTATGTAAATTTCGGGGACGAAATTTCATAAGGAAGGGAGATTGTAAGACCCCAAATTTTATGAAATAAAAGTATTCAATTTTTCTTTTAATTATTATTCAGTAAATGGTTAAATTGATAAAAGTTTAAAGTTAAGGGTGATATATATAAATTTTTTCAAAATAAGCAAGTGGTTATAAAATACTCATTGTTGTCAGGGAATATTCGTTTGGTCGTAGAATATTCTTGCTGTCGGAGAATACTCGTACGACGGCGCAACCATTTATGGGCTCCCATTATAGAATAACTGTCGGATGAAGAAAACGACAAGTTTGAGTTTTTATAAATAACTGGCGTAATTATTACCATTAACAAGTTTGTTGATTACACGGTGGTTAAAATACAATAATACGCGTGGTTTTGATGACACCAGATTATTGCACATTATTTTGAATTATTGATTCTTACGTATGAAGGCACTACTCAATAATTGTTACAATAATTACTGTTCAATATTTTATTTTATTGGTTCGATAATTGTTGCGTTGATATTTTATATTATTGTTAATTCAATAATTGTCATTGCACAGTATTTCCCATTATCAGATCAATAATTCATATTATTTGAATAATATTATTAGATAGCATTATTGGCAATGTCTAAAAAGTTCTATTAAAGAGAGGTTTGGTCACCTAATTGCGCGCCAGTAAGGAGAAATCCTTATCGGAAAGCCCCTCTTTCTCGAAGCGGCTACTCGTCATTATTATGATTACGTAATATTATTTGTGAATAATTATTTATTGATTTATATGATAAGAAATATATATTTTGATATGGATATAAATGAAGGATGTGGAAATATTTATTTTATGTGATTATAAATGAAAGAATTAATGCTGGGGTGTTTTATTAGTATTTTGTAGAAATGAAGAATGAAATTTGAAAATTTTCAGAAAATTAGTTTATTACTTGATTTTGTAAAATCTATAACTCTTTGTGTATAATGAGTTAGGAGATGAGCCATATATCAAAAGAAAGTCATGAAGTAAGCTAAATGTAGAAATTTGAATCACCCAAAAATTCTTTGTGGATATTTCGTGGTGACTGTTTAAATGAAACTGGTCCAAAGGACTCATAGTCTAAAAAATCAGTGTTCTTAAGCTATATTGCATGAGTTATAAATTTTGATCCGACCGTTAGATCATTGTGATTTTTGGATATGTTATACATATATAAGTTGAGTATATGTCCACAAATTTTGAACCGTTAAAAATTAACGTATGATTTGTTATGAATTTTAAGAGGTGATTGATTCAGAAATTATTTTTATAAATGATTTTGGTGGAAATTTGTAGAAGGTGGGATCCACTTTTGGTTGTTGTGGATGGTGGCTGATTTCTGGTGGGCCCCACTTGTGGTGGCTAATATTTAGGTCAAGGAAGCATGCATAAGAAAAAAAAATTATTTTATTATTTAGTCTCCTTTGGCGTTTTAGCATTTTCCTATAAATAGGCGCTTAAGTTAGAATTAAAAATCACACCAGAAACATAAGTTTTCTCTCTCTATATTATCGAGCGTATTGTTGTGAGTATTTAGATACTTTGAGAGTTGCTATTCAGTGCAAGTTTCCTTCGGCTTTACATCCGATATTCCAGTCAGAAATACTGCTATTTTGAGGTAAGGGATTGTAAGAGTTATTATGTTTTTCAGTTTCGTAATTTTTTCGACCCTCAAAAATTTCGGAAAAATTTAAAATGATAATTTGATGAGTTTTCTAGATTGTGTCCAAAAATGGCGAGTTTTGGATGTATAGATTAGGAGTTATGAATTTTATGAGAAAAAACTATTTTAAAAGTAAACCCTTATAACTATTTGTGGTTAACTCTAAAATTGGTCAAATTTTTATTGGGAGTACATGTATATAATAGCAGTATACTCTATAAATTTCAAAATATTTGGACAAAAGTACAATTTATGATAAATGTCTAAATATTCGGCAGTTTTGGCCATATGAAAAAAAGTAAATGAATTTTAAAAATTCCGACAAAATTTTATGTTCAATATGGGACTATATTCTGCTAAATCCCAGAAAAGAAAATTTGTTTGTACTGCTTTGGTATTTTTCATGAAAATGGACTAGTTATGAGTAAATGAATTAAATATGTTATTTGAAGTAACAAAATTGGAAAATATGATTTTATGGGTTGGGAATCCTATATAAGGTATATGCAGATTTTGATGAGTGTTTTGGTTATTGGTGATGAAATTTTATGAGTTTGGCATTTTAGGATGATTAACTGCATTAATTAGTAAAGTGTAAACAATTAAAATAAATTGTTTATAAGTTTAAGAAATGATTAAAATATTGAGGTAATATTAATAATATTAAATTATGAGATTATTAAGTGATTTATAACATTTGGATTAAGGTCTTATGAAATCATGGATTTATGCATCTTACTCTTGAAATTAAATCCATATCTTGATCATATTATTTTTATTATCATATATAACATTTTTATAACCCTGGTGATGAAATTTCTCTTTCACTTGAGTGTAAAGATGGGTAGATTATTGATATGATCGTGACTACGAGTTCTCTTTGACCAGTAGTGCAAAGATAAATTGTTGACTGGTATGATCATGACCATTGAATTTATAAACGATTATCTTTAGCTTAAGTGTAAAGGTGAATTGATCAACATGGTTATAATTATTGTTTATATAAATTCTGAAATGACTATGTATTTCTTTGAGATATTAATATCTTTGGCATGTAGTGCAAAGATGACCTGTTGTTGAATATCTTTCGCCTGTAAGTGCAAAGATGACCTGTTGTTGAATATCTTTGGCCTGTAGTGCAAAGATGACCTGTTGTTGAATATCTTTGGCTTGTAGTGCAAAGATGAACTATTAATGAATATCTTTGGCCCGTAGTGCGAAGATGAATTTATTAGTATGATTATGAACAGGAACTGTGATGTGGTATAACCATGATCTTTGATGTTTCAGGTAAAGACGGGTGATGAAAATTATCTCCGTCTTGGATGAGAAGAGTAATTTAGAACTATAATTATGATTATGAGTTATTCACATGACTGTGGACAGGAACTGTTGATTGATGTTACAGGGTTAAAACATTGTTGGTGGGCTTTTAACATGGAGAAGATAATGGACTTTATGGTCTATTTGACTCTTCTAATGGATTGCTCGTTCCACTGCAACTATGGTTGAAAAGTTTTATCATCTACAATATGTTCTAAATCTCTGATTTATTACTGATGAAGTCTATTGATAATTTAATTATCTTTAGTTATGATATTCTTTACTGGGCTATTTGTGCTCACCCTTTTGCTTCACAATTCCTTTTAGGTAATAAGAGTGTAGCTGGGTTGAGCGGGGATAACAGGAGAATAGTGTGATGGTCCGAGATTGTCAAAGTTTCTCAACACATTATAAAACGACATGACATACAATATATAATTGTATTGAGGACCTAACATGTGTGTGTCGTATATTATACGTCACTTAATAATTGATTTTGATGAACAACAATAGGGTGAGGTGAACCCAACTTTGGAAGGGTGTTTTGCCACTATCATAAAAGATGTCTAATGACATACAACTTCGTGTTATCATAAGACAAGGTTGTACACATCCACTTGCTGATATATCTACGAGCACTACCTATATAATCTTGGAGTTTGTTTGAAATATAATTTTCGATTGCAGACAGTGGAGATAGTTATATGTCAAGAGAAGACTCACCATTGGAAAGAACATGATAGTAATCTTCTCGTTTTTATTTGGGGTTTATTGGGTCAACCAAGGATAATTCTGTGGGCATATTATATTTATCATAACCTAGATGCATGGCCTCCCATGTACGAAGGTTTCCTTGAGCACTTCCCAAAGATTTTAATTTCTAAAATAGTTATTGACTGTACCATTATGTAATGTATCAATGTGATGTGCTGACACAATTTGGTGTCTAGAGTCACAGTTGGCATTTAAACTCACAGTAAATGTGTTGTTATATTTTGCACGACAATTATAATAATAATGTTGTAGTTGTTTTCTGTACCATGTATTTCGCGACTCAGAATAGGTTGGATGAAATGGACCTATTTTAGGGGCGTCACACAAAGTCCGTAAGTTCGACATTTCTTACGAGCACGTCTAGGTGATCAGCCTATAGTACTCTATGTTGATTAACACTACATTCATTAAACGTATGTACGTTTAAGTTGTGGCAACCTCACGTGCCTGTCATTTGACGACAAAAGAGTTGGCTTTGACTTCATCATACATCAATTCATGCGTAAGAATACATGAACCACAAAGTTCGTCCAGATTGAACTGAAACAAGATTTAGAATACTTGCCTTTAGCGTCTGCTATAGTTATAACACGTTCACGTTTAAGTCTTTAAGTCTCTACAGTAAATAATAACATAACATAACACATTAGGTCATGAATGAATATACACGGTTCCTAATGAATCTTACCATTCTTCTCAATCTAATTACAACTTAGATTTGTTATTATTAGTTTCGTCTTTTCGTTACGCCGTTCTTACATTCACATATAATTGACTTACTTTAACCTTAATTGATCATACTTAAGGTTTAAGCATGTCTTAACAATATTATAATCATGCTTTAGTTCATTACTAATGAGTTACCATTCATTTCATACTTATAAACCTTCTTTACTGGTCAAACCTTAGACCTCAGTGGCTGCGGCCACGGCCATTGCTTTTACTCGTGTTGCGGTACATGAAGCGTTAGCGAGAATCCGGCCTTGGCGCTAAGCATTTCACACTTAACCCTCTTGTTCGCGATGCATGATGCGATCTCTGCGATGATGTGATAACATCGTATATGGCGTGCGGCAAAGACCACCATTATACCTTGGTTTGTACATGCATGTGCCAACTCGTGAACCAGAATAACTTTGATGATTTTTTTAACTTTGTGAATTTCCCGGATTCGTATCTTCTTCATTATAAGTCTGAATTGGCTCATTAAAGAGCCTGCGATTCACAAATTATATACTCTACATGTTCATCCAAGAATTTTATCTATTTGACTTCGTTTACTCAAAATTCACCTATTGGTTCATTTTTAACGAAAATATTAAACGTTCGTCAACGTTCAACGCTCGTTTCTTCGTTCTAAGTCAGAATCCGGTCATTTTTGAGTCCGCAACTCTACAATGCCAAATATGACTTGTCTCCATCGAAAACTAATGTTTCCGAGTTCAAACACAAAATCTGACTTCCATTCCGAGAATTTCACGAATTCGACGATTATCGTCCAATCGTGTGAATTCCGGCAAAACTTCGTTACTTAGGTTTTGATCATTGTTCTAAATGGATTCTAACCATCATATGAACATTTCAAACTAAATATTATAATAACTTATTTTCAAGTTATGTTATGGCTTATTCTTCATAAGTTCATGACTGAATAACTTATAATGTACAAGTTTTCATTCCTTATGACTTATTATAGATTTAAGTTCTTTAAGCAACATTCTTGCATCTTATCAATCATACTAAATTCATAACATATGACAAGTCCATATATGTTCGTCATAAGTTCATAACTTATTTAGGTTCAAATTACTTATTCATGACTTATACGGCTTACGTCCATTGATTATTCAATTCTTATATGTTCTTAGCATACATTCTTATTAGACTACACTTCTCTTCTCACCCTACAATGATAGAGATGGAAGATATAAGATCATAAGATCATTACCTTGATGACTAACTTCTTCTTCTTGGAAATCTAACAATGGATGTTGGACTTATAAGTGCTTATTCTCTCTAACCAATAAGTTGCTTTGAAAGGAAAGTTGTTGGATGAAAAATGTGAGACCCCAAATTTATGAATAAAGTTTTAAATTTCTCAAAATATGTTTTGAATATTATGGTGTGGATTTGATGTAATGTTATAGTTGTGGGTAATATTTATAAATTTTGCAAAGTACGCAAGTTGTTATATAATATTCGATTGGTCGGGGAATATTCTTTTTGTCAGGGAATATCCGTACGGCAGCACAATCATTGGTAGACCCCACAACGGAAGTATTGTCGTAGTTAGAAAATGACAAAATTATATTTTTATAAAAATAACGGCGAAAGTGTTACCGTTAAAACTATTGAACTACTCGGCAGTAAAATTACAATAATACGCGTGGTTGTATAGTAGCACACGGTATTGATTATTGATGCTTACGTAAGAAGTCACTCAGATATACTCAATTATTGCTACAGTAATTGCTGCGTCATATCTCTCATATTATTGATTCAATTATTGTCAAAGTATCATCTGCATAATATGTTATATTATTAAATCAATGATTGAGATGACAACGTTATTCATATTATTAAATTGTAATATTTACAATGTCTAGAAGTTCTGTCAAGGAGAGGTTTGGTCATCTAATTGAGCGCCAATAAGGAGAAATCCTTATCGGAAAACCCCCTCTTTCCTAGGAACGACCTGGTTGTTAAATATTGTGAGTTATAATATTAATGATGAATAAGTTCGTGTTGATTAAAGATGAAATTGATAGTTCCATTGTGTTGAAATTATTAGTGTTAGTGGAAATCGACATCTATTCCGATGATAATTGATGTTTGGGGGTTATATTGATAAATCGGGTAATTAATCGGATAAATGAGCAATTAATTACTACTTATTCACATACTTTTATAACTATTTTTTCACATGTGTGTTCTATTGATTCACATTCATTTACTATTAGGGGAGTTGGTGCAAGATTGATAATACTTGCATGACTAAGTTAAAAACGGAGGTATAGATGGAGGTACTATACTGTAATTCGTATTTTCACATGTCTAGAACTATTGATTCACATGATTTACTATTAAGGGAGGTGGTGCAAGTTTGATAATACTTGCAGGACTAAATTAAAAATGAAAGAAAAGTTAGAGGTATTGTATTGTAATATTTTGAGCCCCAAAACGTGCAATTATCGAAACTATATTTTTCTATAAATAGAAGCTCATTCTTTCTTCATTTCTCACCAATTCACTAAAGCTATTGAGCAATTATTATAGAGAGAAATTATAGAGAGAAAGAAAAAGATAAGTCTGCTACCTCACTATTCCAATATCTAGTTTTCTTCTGAGGTAAGGGGTATTATTTCTTTCGTATTTATGAAGAGAGCTATTGTTATTCCATTCCTTATTATTCTGTTGGAATAACCTGTATACGCGGACTACCGTATATATGGTGAAATTCTTATGTTATTCCATTCTTTATTATTATGTTGGAATAACCTGTTTATGCGAAGTATCACATACATGGTGAAATTCTTCTATTATTCCAATTTTTATTATTCTGTCGGAATATCCTGTCTGTGCGTTTACGCATGACCTGGTTCCATTATTTATTATTCTGTCGGAATATCCTGTTTGTGCGTTTATGCACGACCTTGTTCCATTATTTTTTATTCTGTTGGAATATCCTGTTTGTGTGTTTACGCATGACCTGGTTCCATTATTTATTATTCTGTTGGAATAACCTGTCTGTGCGGTCTATCGCATGCCTGATGAATTTTTCTGTTATTCCATTCCTTATTGTTCTATTGGAATAATCTGTCTATGTGGATTACCACATGCATGGTGAATGATACTTCATATTCATTCTTTATTAAATTGTGGAAATGATCTGTTTACGTGGATTACCGGATGGCGGA
Source organism: Panax ginseng (assembly GCA_020205605.1). Taxonomy (NCBI): domain Eukaryota; kingdom Viridiplantae; phylum Streptophyta; class Magnoliopsida; order Apiales; family Araliaceae; genus Panax; species Panax ginseng. The sequence goes on from CM035137.1 coordinate 47,557,865, forward strand.
TGAAAATCCATTTGCAGTTTCATATATTCTATTATACTCGTATGAGATATCATTTCTTTTATACTCGTCGTGAAATATCATTTTATTTGGTATTTTCTGTTATGAGTTACTATTCACAGGTTACTATTCACCCGGTTACTATTTACTCTAGTACTATTCACTCGGGTATTCGGGGCACTTCTCATGGCGAAATACTATTCACGAGTTACTATTCACCCAAATTACTATTCACCCAAATATTATTCACTCGGGTATTTGTTGTACTTTTTATGTCAGGGTACTATTCACGAGGTACTATTCCCAAAGTACTATTCACAGGATACTATTCACGACGAAAATTGATTATTTTCTGTCCAAATTATTTTTGGTGCATGAATATTATTCTTGAATTTTACTCCACAAAGAAGTATTATGTTGACAATTTGGACGTTATTGATTTCAGGATAAATTAACTTATAGATCTTTAAAATTTATCCTTGAACTTGTTTTATTGAATTATTATGTCATTGTCATTATCCTTATGCTTATATTGTGATGAAAGTCATCTTTGGCTTACGTGCATAGATGGACTTGGTATGATTATGACCAAGAATTATTCGGTATAATTATGACCTGTAATGTTATAAATGATGTGGTAAAAGTCCTCAATGGCCTGTAGTGCATTGATGGACAGTTTTTGGTATGATTATGACCATGGATTATTCGGTATAGTCATGACCATTGATGATTTAATTAATATCCTTGGCCCGTAGTGCAGAGATGATTCGATGATGTTGTTTATTTGTTAAGCTGAGTCTCAGCGATAAAAATTGATGAAAACATTTTTAAATCATAGAAGATAGTAGATATCATGCTCTACTTGACTCTTCTAATGGATTGCTTATTCCACTGTAGTTAAACTTGATGTCTATTGTATTTTATTAGTTTAACATTGTTGAAGGCTAATGATAATTTATCCTGCATTATCTTAGTCATAATATTTCTTACTGGGCTAGTTGAGCTCACCCTTTCTTTCATTGTTCTCTTCAGGAAATGAGAATATAGCTGGGACGAGTCGGGGAATGGAGTGATGGTCCAGGATAAATGGCTTTAGTAGTCCTCACTATTCTACGGAATAATGTGATAATAATTGTAATGAGGACACCATTGAGTGTGGATATTGTTTAGATGACAATATTCTTGTTTAAACTCTCAGCTATGTCTTGTCGTATTTTACTCGACTGTTGTATAATTAAGTTGTATTTGAATTTATGTACCATGTATCTGGCGACTCAAGATGGGTGATGTATACCTATTTTGGGGGCGTCACAACGGGGATATTAGCCCCATTTCTATTAAATGCGGCTGTTAAAAGATTAACAAACTCCTGCATGGGGTTAACCGGACCTCCCTCCGGTTGATTTACATTAGCTCCTTGATTACGTTGTACTCTTCTTGGCGGCATTTTTCTGTTATAATAAATAACACATTTTGTTATTATTCCTTTCTTATTAATTAGTTATTATTAGATATTAAACAATAACTTCAACATCTATTGCTTAGTTGTTCCGTAAAAAGGCTTATATTTATTCATTCATTGTAGTATAATACTACATAGGTTACATTACACAGCCGAAGCTGATTACATTACTATCCCGCTATTGCTTTCCAAAAATTGGGATTTACAAAAGACTACCCTTTGTTAAACAAAAGAGGGTTTTACGTCACTACTAGATACACAATATCTACATACCTACACTACTCTATCTACTAATAGATTACATCTGCCTTAAGGCATTATCAAAATCCTCTTTGGCAAGACCGGCAATAATATCACGGCTGATAGTATGCCACGTCTGCCCTGCCTCTATGGGATAACCAACTACCTGCTGCTGGAAGTCCGCATGAGAACTCCTATGAATATAGGACATTCTCCTTATCTTCTGCTTTTTGGTCTTTATCTCCTCTTTGAGCTCAAAAACCTCATGTTTCAACTCATGGACCTTGTCCTTAGCCAAAATCCTCTCATCGTGCTCCTGTTCCCACATGGACTCCACGTCTATCTTATCCTCTATGACAGCCTGGAGCTTTGTCTTTAGCTCCTTAACCTCCTGACATTAATGGATGTTTCTATCCAACACTGACATAAAGAGTGACATCATTGACTCCCCAGGAGCCATCTCTGCTGCTATTGCTACCGGGTTGAAGGACCCTACCTCAACTCCTCTTCTATCATGTCGTAGAACACATAGATGAGATCAGGATCCTCTGAGTCTCTAGACTCAATGAAAACTACTTCAGGCTCTTCTGCTATGGGTGTAGAAACTTGAATTGAAGTTCTGCAAGTTCGAACGGACATCACAATGCATGAGTGCACGTACTTCGAGATGATGGGACCCGTGGAGCCCGGGGCACCCCGGGTAGCCGCAGGTACACCTTCGGTTGTCGTAGGTACACCTGTGGCTCCCCCCCCTCTATAAATAGAGGGCTTGGGGTAGCCATTTCAAAAAAAGAAAAGGCGAGGAAGCCCTGTCCAATTTGCTCTGTACACACCTTATATTGAGTGCTTTCTCTTTTTAAACACCTGTTAGCTCACATATAGCTATACATTTACTAGCGGGAGCTGAGTGTTTATCCATTTAGAGTCATAGAAGCCTGCATTGGCAGCCCACTGTAAGCCTTCTAACACTCTATAAAGCATTTCTCTTCATTTTTACACACACTATTCTACACATTGAGAGTTGTGTTGCGTGTGTTTTCCCGGACTTCGGTCCGTGGTTTTCATTTATGTCTGTATATATATACTTATATATGTATATATTATATATATGGACTAATATTATCGAGTTATGCCTCGATTGAGCCAAGACTTATGTCTGGAGCATTTACCTGCTTATATATATATATATATATATATATATATATATACTTATATATATAACTGTTGTCAGACATATCTGATGAGCCTGAATTTTACATCCGGAGCATTTACCTACTTTTATATATATATATATATATACTTATATATATAATTGTTGTTGGAGATATCCGATGAGCCTGGATTTTACATCCGGTGCGTTTACTTCTTATATATATATATATTTACATTTCTGTTAGGCCTAGAGTTTACTTTGAGGCCTTTTACTGCTTTATTTACATTCAGTCCCGCCTAGAGTTTACTTCGTGGCGGTTAATCGTATTTACTGCTTTATTTACATTCAGTCCCGCTGGAGTTTACTTCATGGCGGTTGATCACATTTATTACTTTATATACATTTCCGATCCCCCCATGCAGTTTCTTCGTGGTGGTTGATCATGCACAGATATATATATATTTACCACTTTTATATATATTTACATTTCCGATCCCCCATGGAGTTTTTTCGTGGTGGTTGATCATCCACACACACACACACACACACACACACACACACATATATATATATATATATATTCACAGCTTTTATATATATAACTGCTTACTGCTTTTTATACAAACTGCAGTATCATGTGAGCCTAGGAATCATGTGATCACAGATTCAATCTACTGAATCTAGATCCGGTTCCCATGATGGACCCTTTTCAGCTGTAAACAGCTTTGTACATTATTTACAGTGTACGAATTTCCTTAGATGGCTATCATGCCCATGAGGAGTTTGGCACTGCTGTATATTATTTTCTCGAAGATGCCTCGCATCTAAAAAATAAAAGCAAACAAGCCGAACATTTAACAATAAAATGGAAGTATGAAAAGGTCTCAATTCCTATTGAGCACAGGGTTTGAAAAACCTCTTTTTATAAAATTTCATTGCTATATCTTGCTAAAACTGATTTTTTCTATAAATTCAAACCCTGTGTATATAGGTGTGAATGAGGCCTCGCACTACTTTCAAATAATTGCACATTGATCCACACACACACACACACATTCATATAACAGTTTCTTTGGAAAGTGGCGGTCACCGTGGTAACACGGATGTCGGGGGGTTCCTAACACCTTCCCTTCGCATAATCAAGCCCTCGGACCCATAATGAATCTCGGTTTCACAAACCCGTTTAGCAGTGTCAAATCACTAGGTCAATGTGCAAACCTTTTCGGTTGTGTTGGTGCAACCAGTTAAAAACACCAACTGGCGACTCTTAACACTCCATCGTCGACATTACACATGTCGGACCTTTTTCACTTGTTTTTCAAACAAATCTCACCTAACAATGAGAACACCAAAGAACAAGTAACGAAAAGGACAACTAAAAATCCCGACGTCGACAGGTGGCGACTCTGCTGGGGACTCCAATAAGAGGGCTTAAGCCGCTATTACAAGCTTTTCAAAATTGTTATATGCTTGTGTGTGAATGTTGCATTTACATTTATGATGAATGTGTACGAATGCTTGTGTGTGAATGTTGCATTTACATTTATGATGAATGTGTACGAATGCTTGTGTGTGAATGTTGCATTTACATTTATGATGAATGTGTATGAATGCATCTTACTTACTGCACTGCTAAATATCTATCTGTGATATTAGTGCTTCGCACATGTCATCATTTTCATAAATGGTGAGACACGTTGTATGTGAATGTATGTTGTGTGGTTCCTCCACCAGGAGGATATCATGTCGGTGTTTGATTACTGGACTCGTAGGAAGACTAATTCCAACGAGGCTCAGGATAGGCACCACCCAGATTCGCTCTAGTTGAACGACCGGATTAACTTCCTGTCAAGTAGAATGCGATGATCTGGGGACCTTCATGCCAAAAAGCCGTGAGAGTAACCCGAAGATAGGTCAGCCTCTGATAATCCAAACGCGGAGGAAAGTCTCTTCATGCTTTCCATTTTTAATTACTTGTAAAAGCATTTACTTGTAATTTTATTCCATGTTCATCCATATGTAATGTAAAATATGAAGAATATCTGTGCATACATAACATGTTATCAATTAACACCCGGTTTTACAGGACAAAATTCCTAAAACGGACACATTTGATAACATTTACATTTTCCCTAAGACTAAACTACATAAGTCTTTTGTAGGGAAGCAATTGGGCATGTTACCCGCTCAAAATCTAAAAAGGCCACGAGCCTACAGCCAATCATGTCTTCTTCTGACCAGTCTAATCCTGTTTCTTGAGAAGAATTTGACGGATTGAGTAAACAAATTACAGACTAGGCTGTTCTGCTTAGAGAACTGCATCAGTCTACTCAGGGTACAAAGATACTTACACATACAAAATCCTCTGCACAACGAGGAGCTCAAGGTTTGGAAAAAAAAAATTCAGAACCTCAGTTGGATACAACGAACAAAGACCCTGAAAACACCCATCTCAAAGGAGATCCAGACACCGGTGACATCAGGAAGAAGGTCCTCCAAATGGAGGAAACTATCAGTGTTCTCAAAGGGATTGGAACACATGGAAGTGTTTCATATGCCGACCTTTGCATATTTCCTGGTGTTCATTATCCAGAGAAATTCAAAAACCCTGATTTTGAAAAGTACGACGGATTAGGGGATCCTTATACACATTTAAAAGTGTTCATCGGAGAACTTGGATCTTATGTGGAAAATGAAAAGCTCAGAATGTAGCTGTTCTAGACGAGTCTGACTGGAGAGGCCCGTTTGTGGTATACCAGATTAGACAATTCAAAGATCCATGGCTGGGAAGAACTAGCTCATGCCTTCCTCACGCAATACAGTTTTCAATCTCAGATGGCTCCTGACCAGTACCAGATTACCAAGGTCAAGAAACAGTCAAATGAGTCTTTCAGAGAGTACGCTCAGAGGTGGAGGCACCTGGCTGCTCAAGTTATTCCTTCTACGATGGAATCAGAAATGGTCATGACTTTTATAGATATACAGGAAGCTCCTTTCTATAAGAGAGTTTTAGCTGGTATTGGCAAACCATTCTCTGAAATGATCAAACATGGAGAGATGGCTGAGATGGGATTGAAGTCAGGTAAGATTCAAGACCTAGCCGCTCTTAAAGCAGTTTCTGAACACATCCAGTCCGGATCTTATGGAAACAACCCCCGGAGGGTCCATAAAAAGAAAGAGGAGGATGTTTCCTTGATACTATAAGGTCAGAAAGGCAATCAGAGCATGCCTATACAGAGGAGAAACTACTCCCCTTTCCAAGCACAGTCTTCAAACCCTTCATTGCCTAAAAATGGAGAAGTAAAGTGCCCTCGAACGTTCACACCCTTAGGGGACTCGCTCGAGAATATTCTTGTTCTTCTGACTACTCAAAAGAAAATTACAAGTCTTCTTCCACCAGCCAACCCTAATGGGAAGGGTTTTGATGCTACTCGGAAGTATGCTTATCATGTCGGGGAACCTAGACATGATACTCAAGATTGTTGGTCCTTGAAACATAAGATCCAAGATTTAATAGACAACAGAGAGATCGTGGTCATCAAACCAGATCAACCTCATGTGCAAGACAACCCTCTTCCTCAATATAAAGAAGAAGAGATCAACATGATCAGTTGGAGCGCTGGACAGAGTTCCAGTTTTAATGAAGAATCATCCCAGACCATCAAAGACGGTGTTGACAGATGGGATTATGCAAAGTTCCAATTTGCTATGGAACGAAAAATGAAAGCTCTTTGCAAGCAAATTGAGTAATTGGCAGAACTGGTGACCCATCAGCATCAAGTCACACGCCAATTAGTCAGCCAGGAGCATGCCTATCTCCTGCCTTTTGTTATGAATGCTCCACTCTCACCTTCAGAAAGTGAAGCTATTGAAGATAAGGTTGCAAAGAGAGCAAATGCTAAAGCCCATCGGGATTTTGCCAATCAGAGGGAATTTACCTATCTTGGCCAATCTATGGAGGAGATATTTCAAATGCTTATCAACAAAGGAAGAATTACCTCCCTTCTGCCTCCAATCAATCCCCGTTCAATACGGTTCAACTCTGATGGAGTATGTCAATATCATTCACATTCTCGCGGTCACAGCATAGAAGAATGTTGGGCACTCAGCCATCTCATTCAGAATCTTATTGATAGTGGTGTCTTGCAGCTGGGAGACAATGACACTGTGCAACTTGAGAGTGGGAATATATAACCTACCAAATGGAAGGGATCAGTAGAAGTTATATCCGATGAGGATAATGAGATTGTCAAAGCATTTCCCATACAAGCAATTTAACTCAAAGGAGCTGACAATCCTTTGAAAGTGGCCGCACCAGAGCCAATTTCTTTACATTTCAGACCAAAATATCCTGTTGTCAGCTACACAAAGTTCCATGGAATTATGGAAAAGCTGAAGGATCCACGTCTCATACTACTGCTACAGTGAAGTGTCGAAGGAAAATCCACTGTATCTTCCTCAGAGGGTGATGAAGCCCGCCATTAAAGCAAAGGGGAAGATTCCCATGGAGAAGATTGAAAAATCCCTCCGCACTATGGGCCATAATGAAACCAAGGTGGTTTTAAGCTTAAGAGAAGCTCCACATTAGATATCACTAATGGACTTGGTTTTCTCTTCCGAAGAGCACCGTAAGATTTTATTAAAGGTTCTGGAAGAAGCGTACTTACCAAAATCAGTGGATGTAGAAAAATTTCAACATATGGTTGATCACATTTTCAACAACAATGTGATATCCTTCACTCATGACGACATACCTCCCGAAGGGACCGGTCATTGCAAGCCACTGCATATCGCAGTGTTGTCCTCCGGGTATATGTTAGCTAGAGTATTGATAGATGGAGGTTCATCTCTGAATATCTGTCCTTATGCCACCTTGGTGAAGATGAATGTCAACCTCAAAAGGATCCAAAGCAGCCATACGATGATCAAAGCTTTCGATGGATCCCGGCCAAATTCCGTCGGAAAGATTGAGTTGCCAATTGAGTTTGGTCCAAATACATTCAATGTATCTTTCCATGTCCTCGAGATATACTCAGGATACAACCTGCTATTGGGGAGACCATGGATACACATGACTGGAGCCGTTCCCTCTACATTACATCAACAAATCAAATACATTGTCAACAACAGTCTAGTCACTGTCAAAGCTGAGCTGGAATGTCCTGAGCAAGGCCGTCTACCAATTATCAGCTTCAATTCAGAAGTTGAGCCAGCCAGTTTTCATACTTTGGAAGTGAGTAACACTCAATATCTACCTATTGGAGCACCACTTCCCATACCCAAGATTTCTGCCGAAGTTATGTTGGCTACACAAGAAATGATATCATTGGGTTATCAGCCTGGACAAGGGCTTGGTAAAAATCAACAGGGTATTAAGCACCCTATTCAAATGTCCAGTCAAATTGGGATAGCCGGACTAGGCTATTCTGCCAGTTCCAGTTATAGTAATCTGCACAAACACAAGCAGGTTCCTCAAGCATCCACCACATGGCGATTTATTCCATCTGCACCACATGAGCTGATATAGTCTCCAGTGAAGGTGCCAACCCATGTTGTGGCTATACTGTTTCCCAAGCCAGTACCATCCAAAGCGAAAGAGGTGCTGATTCCTGATCCCGAAGTGGAAGAAATGGAACGGAAACGTAAACATGACATCGCCTTGATGATGTCAGGCATACACGTCATTGTTCATGATGAGCATACAAACAGATATACCGCAGACGATGATTGCCCAAATGTCATGGTTATCATTCGGGAGAAGGAGGACAATGACAACCCCTCCATCAATGCAGTCCATCAGGACTTTGCCCTTGACAATTGGAACAACACTCCATGCATTGGTCGAAGAGGGTAAAACGGGAAGAAAATCTCTCTACCATGTAGATAACTTTAATTGCTTACTTTACTATACAGTATTAGCAGTTATTTTATCAGTACATGCTAACACTTTTGTATGCTTAAACAGTTTCATATATTAAGTGAAAGCATCTTTTGATTTCAGGACTCTAAATTTAGATGTGCCTGTACTTGCTGGTGATGTGCCTTCTCTCCACAAGGGTTGTAACTTTGATGCAAAGTTGGACTCAGACTTGATGGAAATACTAGAGGACATTGAGACACCTCGGGAGATTAAGGAATGGGTCGTAGACAAACCTAAACCCAACCTTGACCAAACCGCTTCTTTCAATCTTGGAACCTTAGAAAACCCTAAGCTAATCCAGATTGGTTCAGACCTCACCCCAAACCAACGAAATGACATAGTTGTGCTATTAACCCAATTCCAGGATGTGTTTGCATGGTCTCATAAAGACATGGTGGGTTTGTCCATTGACATTGTTCTTCATCGCCTTCCCATTAAGGAAGGATTCAAGCCAGTTAGGCAGAAGCTCATGCGATTGAAACCTGAGTGGAGTTTAAAAGTCAAAGAAGAAATTGTGAAACAATTTCAAGCTGGCATTATCATGGTGTCTACATATCCGGAGTGGATATCCAACATTGTTCCCGTACCTAAACTAGGAGGAAAGGTGCGAGTTTTCGTGGATTATCGGGATCTGAATAAATCTTGCCTTAAGGATAGATTTCCCATACCTTTTATCCACATTCTCATTGAAAATATTGCTCAGTATGATATGTACTCCTTTGCAGATTGCTTCACGGGGTACCATCAAATTGTGGTTGCCAAGGAAGACTGTGAGAAAATTGCTTTCATCACGCCTTGGGGAACTTTTTTCTATAGGCGGTTGTCATTCGGCCTCATCAATGTCGGGGCAACATACCAGCGAGCTATGATGGCTCTTTTCCATAATTTAATGCATAAAGAGATAGAGATCTACGTGGATGACATCATGGTCAAATCCCGAAGGGAGGAAGACCACTTAGACCATCTCAGAAAGTTATTCAACAGGTTGCGTAAGTATAACTTGAAGTTGAATCCAGCCAAGTGCGCCTTTGTTGTCAAATCAGGCAAGTTGCTAGGTTTCCTAGTCAGCCACAAAGGGATTGAACTGGATCCTACCAAAATCCAGGCCATCAAGGAATTGCCCATTCCTCAGACAGAGAAGGAAATACGGGGATTTTTGTGAAGAATCAACTTCATTATCTGGTTTATTTCTCAACTCACAGCAACCTGTGAGCCTATCTTCAAGCTATTAAGGAAGAACTCCTCCATGAAATGGAACGGTGAGTGCCAGAAAGCCTTCCTTACCATTAAAGAGCAGTTGGTTAACGCTCCTGTTTTGGTACCTCCCAGGGATGATGTTCCCCTATTTATGTACCTGTCCATTAATGAAAATGCCATGGGTCAGATGTCTTTGAAGCGTGAAAAGGCGATAGAGGCCAAGAACGAGTTATCTATTACCTCAGCAAAAGAGTTAGCATCAGTGAACACAAGTACACTCTGATTGTGAAGACTTGTTGTGCTTTAGCCTGGGCTTCCATGAGGTTATGTCATTACCTCCATGGTCACACAACCCATTTTATATCCCCCGTGGATCCTCTCAAGTATGTGTTCAGTAAGCCCATACTAAGGTGTCGACTGTCCAGATGGCAGTTGATCCTACAACAATTTGACATCGTCTACGTGATGCAAATGTCTGTCAAAGGTCAAGGAATTGCGGATCAACTGGCCGCCGCACCTACAGGGGATTACAGTTCAGCAACACCATCAGTATGATGCATTCCACACATGGAAAATGTATTTTGATGGAGCTGTTAACGCAGAAGGCTCTGGAGTTGGAGCAGTTCTAGTATCCGGTACGGGGGAGCAGTATCCCGTCGTCGTCAAATTGTAGTTTGTTAGCACCAACATCACAACTGAGTATGAAGGCTCTATCATGGGGCTAAAACTTGCCCGTTCAATGGGCATCAGACGGTTAACTGTCTTTGATGATTCCAAATTGGTAATCAAGCAATCCACGGGAATCTATTAAACCAAAGAATTACATTTGCTGCCTTACCATCGACAAGTTGTACAGATGGCTTTGGAGTTCGAAGAAATCTCCTTTCTACACATTCCTCGCAATAGGAATGATTTTGCGGATGCACTAGCAACATTGGCCTCCTTGATTCACATACCTGACAAGGAAAACATGATAAGCATCACATTTTCCCTGCAAAAGGCCCTAACTTATGGGAACTACATTGGAGAAGTATCGGATGAGCTACCTTTCGTCCACCACCCTTGGTATCAGCATATAAAGGAGTACCTGCGAGATGGATCTACACCCGCTGAGGCGAGCCTAACTGAGAAGAGGCGGATCCATCGACTTGCTATGAAGTTCTACCTGAGCGGAGATGCGCTCTACAAGAGAGATACAGGATTAGGTCTCCTCAGATGTCTAGACAAAGACCAAGCTTAGAGGCTCATAGATGAAATCCATGGTGGAGTATGTGGCCCACACATGAGCAGCCCCTTACTTGTCAAGAAAATGTTCAGAACAGGGCATTATTGGCTAACACTCAAAGCTGACTGTGATGATCACGTCAAGAGGTGCTATCAATGCCAAATTCATGGGAATGTTATCCACGCCCCTCCAAGGTAACTCCACAATATGAGTTCACCATGGCCCTTCTCAAAGTGGGGAATGGACGTGATCGGGCCCATCAAGCCCAAAGCCAGTAATGGACATCGATTTATATTCACCATGATCGATTACTTCACTAAGTAGGTAGAAGCAGCCTCCTTCCCCAAGGTTACTAAAGAAGTCATCATTGCTTTCATCAGAAATAACGTAGTCTGTCGTTATGGACAACCAAAGGTCATTGTGTCAGACAATTCTAAAAACCTCAACAACAAAATGATGGAGGAGTTATGCAGTAAATTTCGCATCAAACACCTTAACTCCGTCATCTACCGTCCAGAGATGAATGGTGCTATTGAAGCAGCTAATAAAAATATGAAGAAGATCACGCAGAAAATGTCCGCCAATCACAAAGGATGGCCTGACCTCTTGACTCTGACTTTATTAGCCTACAGAACTTCCATGCGTACTTCCACTGGGGCAACCCCATACTCATTAGCCTATGGAATGGAAGCAGTGCTCCCCATAGAGGTGGAAAAGGAATCCCTCAGAGTGTTGATGGATGCTCAGTTGGATGAAGACCAATGGGTACAAGATAGGTATCACCAATTGTCTCTGATAGACAAAAGGTGAACCGTTGCAATCTTCCATGGTCAATTATATCAGCAAAGGATCGCACGATCCTACAACAGAAAAGTCCGACTACGGCAGTTCAAACAACATGACTTGGTTTTGAAGAAGATCATTGACAACCAAGATCAATCTAAGGGAAAATTCGCTCCTAACTGGGAAGGCCCGTTTGTTGTCAAGGAGGTATTGACAAGAGGTGCTCTTAGACTACAGGAAATGGATGGCAATGAATTTCCACAGCTTATTAACTCTGACACCGTGAAACGGTACTATGTCTGAAGTTACCATCAAACAAACATCCTGGTATTGATCATCCAATTACCAGTCATTCCGATTTTTTAACCCTCCTTTTTACAAACTCTTCTGCCCCTCAGGGAAACATACACTTCAAACCAGTAGCCTGGTTTCACCATACTTCAAACCAGCAGTCTGGTTTCACCTCATTTCAAACCTTCCATACAATTTTGGTTATCCTATATATGGGATTGAACCTTTCACACTTGCAGTTTATCTTAAAAATGGGATTAAACTTTTCTACACTTGCAGTTTGTCCTGAAAATAGGATCAAACCTTTTCCACACCTGCAGTTTGTCCCCATTATGGGATCAAACTTTCTTCTCCCCGCAGTATAGCCTGCGCACTAGATTCACACTTCTCTTTGGCTGCGATCCGTCCTGAGGGGAGAACTACGTCGACCTGATCTCCCTGATACATGGGAGTACGTAGGCAACCATATGTTATATGGCTCGGTCACAATAAACAAAAAACAATAAAAACTTTTCTGCCCTTTCTCTATAAAAACAAAAAACAACAAAAACATTTCTACGCCCATCTACCTTCGCATTTAGCGTTGAACCTCTTACACCAGGTTCGAACTACGCAGACTTGATATCCTCTTTAATAGGAGTACATAGGCAGCCATTTATGGTTCAGTCTAACCCCTACTAGAACAAAAATACTTATCACACGGTACTGGGATCAACCTTCAATACACCACATTTCATTGGCTTCAGACCAAGGGGATGGAATTACCCAACTTCTCCTCACAAATAGGGGATTTGGTGACCATCTAAGCTGCGGTTGTGCCTCAAAGAGCAACACCAATCCATAAGAGATGGAATTAACTAGGCTTCTCAAAAATAGAAGTACTGGAGACCATCTATGGTGCGGTCAATCTCAAAGAGGAAAAGCCACACTCTTCTCCATATTTCCATACAGAAACCAGTCCCAAGACACCAAAGATGGTAGGGATACATACAGATCAATGATCCATTCTGAGAAATCCTACGATGGCTTAATGTCCACATATCAAGGACAAGTTCAGAATGCATCAAGATCACAAGCCCTGAAGAAACATTCAAATATCAAGCAAATATCATGGCACAACTGAAAGGGAAGTAAATCAAAATATATTTCTCTGCCATATATAATACTATTTGATATATACATCTGTGTTGTACATGACAAAACGGCTAAGCTAGTCTGTACAGGAAAATACAAAGCTATCTACAGATCTGTATGTATACGGACTATCAAATCTAGCATAGCATCCCTCTCCGAAGAAGGAGGTAAAGCTGCAAGCTCCTGCCCAAGGGTATCTACATGAGCTAGCAGATCTGAGGCTGACTGCATGATGGCATGATGCTCATCTATGTATGCACTCATATCGGCAAGAATTCCAATCGTCTGTGATATCACGGAAGTACTGTCTGCAATGGCCACATCCCTAGTAGATAGGGTAGCATCCCTCTCTACAATCAATGCATCTCTGGTTGATTTAGCCTCATCCCTCTCTAACAGAGCGGCGTCTCTCCCATCAAGAGCTATCAATATCACAGCCCTAGCCTGATATCTCTTGTAGGTCATCAGATGTAAGCTCTGCTCCAAATATCGTCTTTGAATCTTTGAAACAAATGGCACTTTCGGGGAGAATCCATCACATATACTGGCAGCCCATCAGTCAAGTCCCCATCGATGGGAATGTCAGCCTCCTCCATGGGCTCCTCATCGTCGGGATCAATATCTTGCACTGTGGATACTACCATAGTCGATGCAGTCTTTGTCTTCATCCATGCTGAATACTCTGCAGAATAACCCGTATGACTGACAGAAAACTCAGCTAGCTCTCGCTGATCCCAACAGGCATACAACCTGGATGTGTTTGCTGATGATAGGTGCCGAGAAGCAAAGGGCTGACTTACAGACCCGTCAAATGGATGGAAATCCTGAAACTGGTCGAACTGACACATCACGGCCAGTGGGTGGTAGGTGATCATCCCTCTTAAACCAGCGAGAGGAAGATAATCCATGCCTGGAGCATGTGTAATGAAGTTGTAGGGTGAGTTAAGCCCTGTACACGGTAGTATATCGAATGGATCTCCAAGATGCATCATCTATACACTCCGCAGGCTGGAAGGAGTATGACATGGCTATATCATAGGTGAAACAATATCCATGCCGTCTGAATGTGCTAATCAGTCCCAGGTGTGACATAAACCACGTGTATAGCATGACCGAGCTTCTTATGAATACTCTTGCCGAACAAGAATAGCAGTATGTAGTTGACCTCAGAGTCTCTGCGATAATCATTAGTACGATGGTATGACACTCCCTGAGAGCTCTCACTGCCATAATGACCCCGATGTCCAACTCATCCATGTACCGTGGCATGTAGACGTATGACAATACGCACAGTAGCAGTACATCCACTCTAGCTGAACGCCAATGATCCTCCAGCATGGTGAAATCCCCGGAATGCCGTGCATAACTATCCTCAGAGCCAAATCTGTCAATTAGAAAATGTTGGGATATCACGTGGCCGGATGTAATCTCATCCTGTACCACTCTACGCCTCAAGCCGGTAAGGGTCATGAACTGCCTACTCATGTCCCCAGTCGCCATCTGCACGCAAGGTCTATCCAATAGTGACATCGTCAACCGTGCATACTCTTCCAAAGTAGGAGTCAACTCCTAGGTCCCAAACCGGAAAACCTGTCTTTCTAGTACCCAATGCTCTAGCATACCCTCTATGAACCCTGTGGGAACCTGAAACATCAACAAGGTCATAGTGTGCTGCAACAAATGATCTACAGTCACCTGTCTGGTGGTGACATACTATCATACCATGAGCGCATACCAGATGCCACCAAAAATGGTGGGGTATGATCAATACGGCTAACTATCGAATAAGACATCTGTACGGGTCGTGTCATAAGACCATCCAGGGGTTAATACTGAATATCTCTGGACATACATACATATGCATAACATAATAACATGCTTGATACAATAGATGGAAATATGATATAGGGAATGGAAAACTTTACATACATTCCTAAGTATATCATTATCTAATACATCTTTGTACAACTAAAATACAGGGAAATGGGGCGAAGCTACCCAACATCGAATAGAGGCCTATCAAAAGATAGAGCGAGAATGGGACGAAGCTACCCAGCAGCTAATAGAGGCCTATCAAAAGAGATAACGAGAAATATACATCAGAAGAAGTTAATGGTATCGATGTCCACATCGTTGATCCTGTCCATCTAATGTAACTCCTCCTGAGTCACTGGATCTCTATCTACAGGGATGTCAGGCCTATACAAGGGAGGATCTGCACTGGCAAAGCCATATTGGTCACCTGAGGGGCCAGCGCCAGAGCTGGAAGGATCAAAAGTATCTGCCTCTAAAAGATCTCTACCCAAATATCGGATAAAGAAATGTGCCCAAATTAAACCGCCGTCAAATCATTAATCAGGTCACATGAGTCAGATCTCTGACATAGGCTAGCCAATCCGTTATCATCACGGATCCTGGAACCATATCCCCCATAAACTGTGTGGCACGGGTCTGAGCTCCAATGGTACGCGGGGACCACCAATGTTGCAACATCTCCTGAGTGCAGGGGTCCTCTGATAATGTGTAACCGTCAATCCCCAACAATGGGATATCAGTGACGGGTGACTGCGAAATAGGCCAATAACGCCTGGAAGGAGGCAAGATCGGCATGCAAATCTCTCTTGTAGTGCTCCTGATAGCAAGCTCTCCTAAGTAGAGCTCCCATCCTCCATCTGTGAAGAGAGAAATCCTATGTGTGAAAATCACGTGCTTGACACCAGTCGGGTACCCATCCTCAAATCCAATGCTCAAATGCTCCCTAGAGTAGGGAACCCATGTGATGACATCCGCTGTCAACAACTCCAACTGTAGGCGACAATGAGTGAAACCCTCAGCAACAAGGACCTCCGCCAGTATGGAATGATGCCATCTCCGTCCTCGTGGATAGGTATCTAAACCTAACACGCTCACAGGACGTAAACATGGAAGCCTCTCATAGGCCCAAAACTACCAACACAAAGGCAACATCTGCTGTCAGTCAACGCTCTTAACCTGTACATGGGAAAAGATAAGAGAAATACTCACCAGCAGAAATGGGTAGAATCCTAACCAACCCTCGGTCAAGCCCTGTGATCGCATGCGCATAGGCAAAGGTGTAGGGATACCAATCATAATCTCCTATACGGTCCACGTGTCGAGTGGCACTGATCAAAGCGAAGGACACCATAGAAGAGTTATCTGCTATGAAGCAACCCCTAATGATCATCAGGAATAATCGCCGAAGAATGCGATCCCTGACTCTCACATCATCGAGTATAGGCTCACTCAACAGCCCGCTCATAGCATCTATGCTCAAAGGACTCAGACGCATAGATCCGCCTTTGGCGCCCGCATGAACTCCTAACAAGGATCTGACGGTAGTAGGGGTGATATCCGCCGTGCAAGGCACTGGATCCACTCCAAACTCCATACATGTGATAAACCGCTAATCCATCGGTGTCATCATCACCTCACAGTCCAACAAATGGAGTGACTAAGTCTGGTGAAACCAACGCTCAGACAATGCCCTGAGGTAACCCCAGGGACAGCGACGGGGAAGGATGGAAAAAAAAAAGTCCCGAATCCCCAGCCATCTACAATCGCTCTATAGTCATCGTGTAAAGCCTGATACATAGAGTTGATACTAAACCAATTCCCTTGAGGCTATGTAAAGCCGGGAACCTACATCAAATACAGATCAACATCAGTACCCTTTACTCCTCATCAATAGGAAATAAGGAAGATTAAGATCTAACTTCATACCTCGTTTGCTTGCAGGTAAGCTTAAGGGATCCGACTCAAGTCACCCAGAAGATCTAGGTTCGCCACCTGGCAACTCCCTACGGGGAACATGTGCAGCAGGAGCAGGAACCTCAACAAGTACATCTTTCTCCTCGTCCTTGACATCCGACACTTCAACCCGGATAGGACGTATCACTGCCTCAACCAAACGATGAGGCTGTCTAATAGAACGGGGTCGAGGTACTTTAGAAGCCCTCCTCCGTACACCAGAAGTGGTCCTGCGGGAACTACTCGGCTGATTCGGATCCATAATATCTGGACAACAAGTCTCCAAATCACCTCAGAAAGGGTGTGGTAAAATCTTACTTGGAGCTTTTCAAATGCATTTTCTGACTACATGCATGCATGCATTATTTTAACATACGTCTACAGTAGAGTTAAAAAATGCATGACTACCCAATGCCTACGTTTTGGGAAAATTTTGCTATAGCCCCCTTTGTAAATGGGACTATCCATATGCACATAGGCATGACTAGGTGGCCATTCAATAGCACACCTACTAACAGTCATATACATCATACATGCATTTAATACATCACAGTAAAAAATCCATAAGTGTAATCTAATTACCAGGGTTATTTTACTTTTCTACCTTTACTCATTTGTCCTCAAACATGATAAGAAATGACAGTAAAAGGTGCCAATTTGACTGTTTCAAAAGTTAAATTTTTTCACATCATTATGTTCAGCATGGTTTAATACTAACATTTACTATGTTGAATATTTTTTATCAAATCATATTAGCATGCATATTCACTACTATGTGTCTAAGTGCATTTCACGTGATAAGTCATTTTCCAACGGATAGAAACTGGAAAAGAATACATGCATATGTTACCAGGACAGTGAAGAATGCTTGTGCGGTGGTAGAATATGCAGAAAGTTGCTCGAACTCAATAGGTCTGAAGAAAAGCTCTCAGATTTCCTTCGTCGTGCAGCTTGAAAATGACTTATGAAAGCAACATGTGGGCTTTGTATAGCCACGGTTGGCCGCAGGTCCATCTGCGGCTACTACAGGTGTACCTGCGGCACCCCTATGTGGGTCCCACACCTCTGGTTCGCTCCAATTAGAGTTGCAAAGGAGGTTTCGCAAGCTGAAAAGGCCAAATAAGGAGTAAAAACGCTACGCAATTGAGCGGAATAGCCTGAAATCCTGGTGTTCATGGGTCGAACTCTGGCTCCACATGTCACACATTGGTATTCACCTGCATATAAGGTATACTATACTAGTGGCCTCAGCTTTCAACAAATCATGCTCAGTAATACCTCACAAGGTCCGATGCCGTCAGTACAGGGTTAAACAACCTTGACACCTTCCCCGGCGGGGGTTACAACGCACCGAACTACAAACATCTATGTATCCCTGGCGGGGGTTACAACACACCGAGCTACTAACATCTACGTATCCCCGGTGGGATTCATAACACAATTCAACCATTGATACACAAATCAATAAAGGTCAAGCAACCTTGACATTACTTTAGCCGGTGGCAAGTAAACCCATCGAAGCAACTCATTAATGTATCCCCGACGTGGGTCATAATGCAATGCAACTGTTGATATACGCATCGATGAGGGTCAAGAAGCCTTGACACATTCCCCAACAAGGGTCACAACGTAATGCAATCATTGATACACAAATCAATGAAGGTCAAGTAGCCTTGACAATGCACCCAGCAGGGATCTATCCGGTGATACTTACATCAGCGAAGGTTAGGCAACCCTAACAAGTACATACTATTGGCAGTAAATTTAACAGGATGGTGGGATATGTTATACACATCCTCAAACAGACAAAGCTTTCTCCCCATAGATCTGTTGTACACAAGAGACACCTCTATGGAGTAGAAGTCTTTGTCTAGGATTCACGACTTTGGTGATAGCCCCAACATCAACATCTTTGAAGACTTGGATCGCATGTCCAAGACATCACTGATTGTCATCCCAACAGGATTAACAGGGAACCGACAATCATCTCATCATACATTTGCATCATGTTGATGCACATAGCATCATGTTTATCTGTTGCATTTCAAGTGTTTAGGATTCTTTATCCTATCCATGCCTTGCATTGCATGAATATGATAAAGAGGGGCATCTGTAACACTCAAAATTTTTGTGCACACCTGTTACTAACATTACAGGAGGGCAAAATCATCTTTCAGAGATAACCTTGGAAGACAGCTCACAATCCATTCCGGATACTGCCGGAAGTTCAATCTCAAACCCGGAACACACACCGGGAGTATCATTCCTAAACCCGGAACACACATCGGGAACATCATTTCCAACCTCAGAGTTAACCCCGAGTTTCATCCTTGGCGATAACCCCAAGGAATACTGTTGCAGTTCCGGCGATAACCCCAGAAATGCTTGCTTCAAATGCGATCGGCTTCAATCTCAGACCTCCTGCTGAGGCACTCATACCGCAGACCCGGAGCTAACATAGGGCAGACAGGCACACTCCAGATGACATTGCGGTATTCAAACACTTGTAGCAGTCCAATCTCAGATATAACCCTGAGCAACATCTTCTTTCAACTCAAATTGGCGATAACCCCGATGAGGAGTCAAACGTCATCTTGGTACCTCAACATCTACGTGTTGTCTCAACATTTCATACATACATACATACAACAATGTTCTTCAAGAACTAGGGAGTTCCAATCCCGAGTGACTATTGCGTGTGGCAGCACACCAGATAGAATTTGAAGCTTGAAGATCATGGGAATGGTCCCCTCTTCCTGACTTCTTACAACCTCTAATCCCATGTCATTGCACAACTCTCGACATAAGGGGTTCAAAAAAGGTCTTATATACCTCATTCGGATTCTCTGATTGAGGTTCTGCAAGTTCGAGCGGACATCACAATGCTTGAGTGCACGTACTTCGAGACGACGGGACCCGCGGAGCCCGGGTACCCCGGGTAGCCGCAGGTACACCTTCGGCTATCGTAGGTACACCTGCGGCTCCCCCCTCTATAAATAGAGGGCTTGGGGTAGCCATTTCAAAAAAAGAAAATGCGAGGAAGCCCTTTCCAATTTGCTGTGTACACACCTTATATTGAGTGCTTGCTCTTTTTAAACACAGGTTAGCTCACGTATAGCTATACATTTACCAGCGGGAGCTGAGTGTTTATCCCTTTAGAGTCATAGAAGCCTGCATTGGCAGCCCATTGTAAGCCATCTAACACTCTATAAAGCCTTTCTCTTCATTTTTGCACACACTATTCTGCACATTGAGAGTCGTGTTGCGTGCGTTTGCCCGGACTTTGGTCCGTGGTTTTCATTTCTGTCTCTATATATATACTTATATATGTATATATTTTATATATGGACTAACATTATCGAGTTATGCCTCGATTGAGCCTAGACTTATGTTTGGACCGTTTACCTGCTTATATATATATATATGTATATAATTATTGTCAGACATATCTGATGAGCCTGGATTTTACATCCAGAGCGTTTACCTGCTTCTATATATATATATATAATTGTTGTCAGACATATCCGATGAGCTTGGATTTTACATCTGGTGCGTTTACTGCTTTTATATATATATATATATATATTTACATTTCTGTCAGGCCTGGAGTTTACTTCGAGGCCTTTTACTACTTTATTTACATTTAGTCCCGTCTGAAGTTTACTTCATGGCGGTTGATCATATTTACCGCTTTATTTACATTCAGTCCCGCCTGGAGTTTACTTCTTGGCGGTTGATCGCATTTATTGCTTTATTCACATTTCCGATCCCCCATGGAGTTGCTTCGTGGTGGTTGATCATGCACATATATATATATATATATATTTACCGCTTTTATATATATTTACATTTCCGATCCCCCATGGAGTTGCTTCATGGTGGTTGATCATGAACACACACACACACACACACACACACACACACACATATATATATATATATATATTTACAGCTTTTATATATATATAACTGCTTACTGCTTTCCATACAAACTGCAATATCATGCGAGCCTAGGAATCATGTGATCACAGATTCAGTCTACTGAATCTAGATCCGGTTCCCATGATGGACCCTTTTCAGCTGTAAACAGCTTGTACATTATTTACAATGTACGAATTTCCTTAGATGGCTATCATGCCCATGAGGAGTTTGGCACTGCTGTATATTATTTTCTCGAAGATGCCTCGCATCTCGAAAATAAAAGCAAACAAGCTGAACATTTAACAATAAAATGGAAGTATAAAAAGGTCTCAATTCCTATTAAGCACAGGGTTTAAAAAACCTCTTTTTATAAAACTTCATTGTTATATCTTGTAAAACTGAATTTTTCTATAAATTCAAACCCTGTGTATAAAGGTGCGAACGAGGCCTCGCATTACTTTCAAATAATTTCACATTGATCCACACACACACACACACACACACATTCATATAACAGTTTCTTTAGAAAGTGGCGGTCACCATGGCAACACGGATGTCGGGGGGGTGCCTAACACCTTCCCTCTGCATAATCAAGCCCCCGGACCCATAATGAATCTCGATTTCACAGACCCGTTTAGCAGTGTCAAATCACTGGGTCAATGTGCAAACCTTTTCGGTTGCGTTGGTGCACCCAGTTAAAAACACCAACTGGCGACTCTTAACAGTCCATCATCGATATTACATATGTCGGACCTTTTTTACTTGTTTTTTCAAACAAATCTCACCTAATAATGAGAACACCAAAGAACAAGTAACGAAAAAGGGACAACTAAAAATCCCGACGTCGACAATGGGATTCGGTATAACCTCTATTTGGTTAACTGATTCTTCACTAACTGCATGTACATCTAACTGCATTCCATTTACACATGACATCTACACAAAATAATTAAGTTAATTATTACATGTCAGTAGAATAATAAAAACACAAAACATATACATAATGCATTTTTATAAGGTTATTTTCTTCTTTTACTTCTTTAACTTTTCTTAAGGTTATGAATTAAGGTTTTAATTCCCCCCTTAAGTTTTATAACCTAATGCTTTGATATCAACCTGTGACGCCCCCAAATCTGGGTATCTTCCAACACGACAGATGGTGTTACACGGTACTACCATTCACACATACATTCAATTGAAAAGTCTCAAAGGAACGAATTTATCTTCTATATATTCAAAATAATATTAACATTCCCCAGGTTCTTTATAACAATTACATTTGTTCTTGTCATAATATCAAATATATTACAACATTAACCATATACTATTACATAAGTATTCTACAGGTTCATCTTCACCTTGGCCTTATCCTTGTCGGAACCTTCGGTCCATTCGATCTTAGCTCCGTTTATATGGTTCAAACAAGAGTGAGCATGACTAGCTCAGCAAGTACAACAATTCTAATAAACAACATGCTTGAAACATAGGAATCATATATCTTCAATAACTAAACAATAGTTACGAAGTACTATCGATAATTCAAAATAGCACTTCTTTTCCTTCAAAACGTTTTACAACAACAATATTTAGTAAAACATCAATTCTGGTCCAAGACCTTGAGCATTTCATAAGTTCTTTGAAAAGGACATCCCGGCACAAAGTCTGTAAGTCCGACATTTCTTATGAGCACGTCTAGGTGATAAGACTATAGTACTCTATGTTGATCAACACTACATTCATTAAAGGTAAGTACATTTAAGTTGTGGCACTCACGTGCCAGTCGTTTGACGACAAAACATTTTTAGCATACTCAGTCTTCATTTGAAAACCACACCAATATAACTTGGTACACATTAACCATGCTTTTGATAGAAGCATAATATAAGTCTAGCCGAAAGAGTTGGCTTTGACTTCATCATATATCAATTCATGCATAAGAATACATGAACCACAAAGTTCGTCCAGATTGAACTGAAACAAGGTTTAGAATACTTGCCTTTAGCGTCAGCTACAGTTATAACACGTTCACGTTTAAGTCTTTAAGTCTCTACAGTAAATAATAACATCACATAACATATTAGGTCATGAATGAACATACACAATTCCTAAAGAATCTTACCCTTCTTCTCAATCTAATTACAACTTAGATTCGTTTTTATTGGTTCTGGCTTTTCATTACGTCATTCTTACATTCACATATAATTGACTTACTTTAACCTTAATTGATCATACTTAAGGTTTAAACATGTCTTAACAATATTATAATCAAGCTATAGTTCATTACTAATGAGTTACCATTCATTTCATACTTATAAACCTTCTTTACTGGCCAAACCTTAGATCAGGCCAATGCTTGGCCACGGTCATTATCGCTTTTCATCTCACGTCATACATGAGTTAGCGATAGCAAGAGCTCTTGGGCCTTGGCACTGCAGCGCCACACTTAACCCTCAGTGTCCGTCGTGATGCGACTTTTACAAAGATGTGTGATAAGATCAGATATGGTAATCGCAGCGCCACTATTATACTTTGGGTTGGTGCTGCGGCCCCAACTCTGTGCACCAGATAACTTTGACAAATTTTTAACTTTACGAACTTCCCGAATTCATAACTTCTTCGTTATAAGTCTGAATTGGCTCGTTCAAGAGCCTACGGTTCAAAAATTACATACTCTATGTGTTAATGCAAGAATTTTATCTATTTGACTTCGTTTACTCAAAATTCACCTAGTGGTTCATTTTTAACGAAAATGTTTAACGTTCGTGAACGCTCAACGCTCGTTTCTTCGTTCTAAGTCAAAATCCGGTCATTTTTGAGTCCACAACTCTGTAATGCCAAATATGACTTGTCTCCATCGAAAACAAATGTTTCTGAGTTCAAACACAAAATTCGACTTCCATTCCGAAAATTTCACAAATTCGACGATTATCGTCTAATCGTGTGAATTCCGGCAAAACTTTGTTACTTAGGTTTTGATCATTGTTCTAAATGGATTCTAACCATCATATGAACATTTCAAAATAAATATTACAACAACTTATTTTCAAGTTATGTTATGGCTTATTCTTCATAAGTTTCATTCCTTATGACTTATTATAGATTTAAGTTCTTTAAGCAACATTTTTACATCTTCTCAATCACACTAACTTCATAACATATGACAAGTACATATATGTTCCTCATAAGTTCATAACTTATTTAGGTTCAAATTACTTATTTATGACTTATACGGCTTACGTCCATTGATTATTCAATTCTTATATGTTCTTAGCATACATGCTTATTAGACTACACTTCTCTTATCACCCTATAATGATAAAGATGGAAGATATAAGATCATAAGATCATTACCTTTGATGACTAACTTCTTCTTCTTGGAAATCTAACAATGGATGTTGGACTTATAAGTGCTTATTCTCTCTAACCAATAAGTTGCTTTGAAAGGAAAGTTGTTGGATGAAAATTAACGAGCAACAATGAAAATCCTAGCCTTCTATTTATAGAAAAGCCAAAGTGAGGGCATACTAGACATTACACCACACCCACCTCCTTACTATTTCATTCTTAACAACCAAGTAAACTTGTTCCCTACAAAAGTTGCTTGGTCATTACTTAAAGTTCTTGGCCATCACATAAAGTTCTTGCCCACCAAAATAACCCACATCAAGCCTAACCCAATGGATCATTAATTGGCTTAGGTATTAAATTACTTAACTTATCTTTGGGCTTGCATTAAATCAATTTGGGCTTTTGATTTAGTTTATTTAACTTAAGCTTTGGGCTTCATATTAACCAACACTTGGACTAAACCTTACCAAAACTTGGGCTTTCCCCTTAATTCTCATTGGACTTGTACTTCCTACAAGATCCATCATTCCATTCATTTAGTCTTTAATCATTAACGTTCTTAATTTAAGTCCGCATGTGAAATATTGTGTTTTCCATACTTAGATTATTATTACATAATCCATCTTACCTAGATATTATAACGTTACGTATTTCTCGAAAGTTCAAAAATAATTCCTGAGCTGAAAACGATGAATAGTTTTTTTCAGAAAATTTCTTGAAAAACTTTTATTTTCGTCTTGGAAATTCAAACACTTTAATTTCTTCACGTAGTTAAAATACTATGATGTTCTAACATTGCTAGGTTAAAGAATGACATTCATCTTACTAACACATAATAATAACAAATAATATTATTTTATTCATTATTTTATTAAATAAAATTATTTTACAAAGGATCCAAATTTCTCGGTCGTTACATAAGACCTTGAGCATTTCATAAGTTCTTTGAAAAGGACATCCCAGCACTAAGTCCGTAAGTCCGACATTTCTTGCGAGCATGTCTAGGTGATCATCCTATAGTACTCTATGTTGATTAACACTACATTCATTAAACGTATGTACATTTAAGTTGTGGCAACCTCACGTGCCTGTCGTTTGAAGACAAAACATTTTTAGCATACTCAGTCTTTGTTTGAAAACCACACCAATATAACTTGGTAAAACATTGACCATACATTGATAGATTCTACAAAATCCAGCATATCATAAGTCTAACCGAAATAATTGTCTTTGACTTCATCATACAATAATCCATGCGTAAGAATACATGAACCACAAAGCTTGTTCAGATTGAACTGAAACAAGGGTTAGAATACTTGCCTTTAGTGTCTACTACTGTTTTAACATGTACACTTTAAGTCTCTACAATATATGATCACATAACGTACCACATTAAGTAATATATAATCAAGTATGAGTACAACTATATCTTACCCTTCTTCTCAATCTAATCATGATTTAGATTTGTTACTATTGATTTTGGCTTTTCGATATAGTTTACATTGTTATTACGTTCATGTTTGATCACTTATCTTCAACCTTTAGGTAACATAATTAAGATTTAACAATATCTTAAACCATGTTCATCAAGCTTTAGTTCATTACTAATTAACTTTCTTTCTTAAATTACTTATAACCTTTCTTTACTATGCAAATCCTAGAAATTTGTTGCCAAGCAGCTACCACTGTTTTTTCTCTATGCCACATCACTGACGCCACTTTGCAGTGGCTAAGGGTCGAGTACGGCGTTGCGGCGCGAGTCTAAGTGCTAACTCACGCTGCATGTGTGAAACTACTGAGGTAGGTCGTGACATCGTGCTCAAAGATCGCAAATACCACCATTTGGCCTTGGGTTGGCGCCGCGGCGCCAGCTCTGTGCACCAGATAGTTAACAATTTGGTTTTACACAATTAACTTCCCGGACTCATAACTTCTTCGTTATAAGTCCGAATTGACTCATTCAAGAGCCTACGGTTCACAAATTATATACTCTATGTGTTCATGCAATAATTTTATCCATTTGATTTTGTTTACTCAAAATTCAACTATTGGATCATTTTTAACGAAAACGATAAATGTTCGTGAACGTTTAACGCTCGTTTCTTCGTTCTAAGTCGGAATTCGGTCATTTTTGAGTCTGCAACTCTATAATGCCAAATATGACTTATCTCCATCGAAAACCAATGTTTCTGAATTCAAACACAAAATCTGACTTGCATTCCGAGAATTTCACGAATTCGACGATTATCGTCCAATCGTGTGAATTCTGGCAAAACTTCGTTACTAGCGATTTGATCATCGTTCAAAATAGATTCTAACCATCAAATGAACATTTCAAACTACATATTACCACAACTTATTTATAAGTTAGGTTATGGCTTATTCTCCATAAGTTCATGACTTAACAAATTATAACTTATTAGATTTCATTCCTTATGACTTATTATTGATTTAAGTCCTTTAATCAACATTCTCATATCTTATCAAACATACTAACTTCATATGGCAAACATATGACAAGTTCATCATAAGTTCATAACTTATTTAGGTTTATCTTACTTATTCATGACTTATACGGCTTAAGTCCATTGATTATTCAATTCTTATATATTTTTAGCATACATGCTTATTAGACTACACTTCTCTTATCATCCACAATGATAGAGATGGAAGATGTAAGATCATAAAATCATTTATCTTTGATAACTAGCTTTCTCCTTCTTGGAAATCTATCAAAGGAAGTTTTGACTTATATGTGTTTATTCTCTCTAACTAATAAGTTATTTTGTAAAGGAAAGTTGTTGGTTGAAAATAACAGTAACGCCCCAGAAAATTTGGATTTTTGAGAATTAAAATTTTTTTTATTTAATTATGTGGATTAAATGAATTTAATTAATTATTTATGGGAGTAAGCTAATTGAAGGTCGTTCTATGACCTAGATATGTCGGAACTTCGTAGTATCTTGGCTACGTGATAGAATTAAAGTGTTTGAATTTCAAAGACGAAAATAAAAACTTTCTAAGAAATTTTCCAAAAAATACTATTCACGCATTTTTGCTGGGAAATTATTTTTGAACTTTCGAGAAATATGTAATGATAGAATATCGAGGTGAGATAGAATATCCAATAATATTTCAGTTATGGAAAACACAGTTTTTCGCCTGCGAACTTAAAACCTAACGGTTAGGAAAAGTGAGTTCCGAGAAGGAATTTAAATGCATATAATGAATTAAAGCAATGATCGTATAATACGTAGGTATTATACGACGTAATGGTTATGAGTGTGATATGAAATATCATACGAGTATGCATGAATGATGGTATGATGTACATGAAAAAGTATACGAGTTAGAGTACGAGATTAATACGTAAATTATACGTTCTAAGGCTCTAAGCCAAATGTAATGGACTTGTAGGATTGAGTAAGAAATTGTAAAGTCCAATGAGAATTGATAAGGCCCAAGTGTAGAAATGTGTAAGCCCAATGCAAGCTAATGGTAAAGCCCAAAGAATTGTTAATGCAAGCCCAATGTATAAGTTAGGTTCATTAAACCTTAAGCCCAAAATAGGATCCAATGGGTAAAGCTTGATGCATGGGGCAACCCATGGGTGAATTGGTGACCAAGAATTAAGTGTGTTGAGCAAGTAGACTTAAGTGTTAAGCAAAGGATAAGTTACGTAACTTAAAGGCTAAGTAAAGTGCTTATGTGTGCTAACCAAGTTAACTGAATGGCTAAGTATTGTGATGTCCAAGTAACTTATTTGGTGAGCAAGTAAACTTGGTGGTTAAGAATGGAATAGTAATGAGGTGTTTAAGGAGGTGGAGTTAAGGAGGTGGGGTTAAGGAGGTGGGAGTGGTTTATTGACCATTATACCCTAACCTAGAAACTCCTATAAATACAAAGCTTAAGATTTCATTTGTTGCTTGTTAAAATTTCATCTAACAACTTCTCTTATAAAAAAACTTATTGGTTAGAGAGAATAAGCACTTATAAGTCAAACTTCCATTGTGAGATTTTTAAGAAGCAATAAAGAGATTAAAGCTTAACCAAGGAATTATCAAGAGTAAGAACTTAATCCATGAATCTCTTTCTCTTCCATTGGTAGGGAAATGGGTAGTGGTAGAACATGTATGCTAAGGAATGATAAGAATGAGTAATCAAAGGGCTTAAGTCTTAAATAAGCCGTATAAGTCATGAATAAGCTATTCGTAATCATATACGTTATGAAACAAAGAAGAACTTGTAGGAACTTGTTTTATATTGAAATAATAAGGTTGTATGATAATAAGAAGCAATGATGATGGTTAAAAGATTTAAGCTATGATAAGTCATACAAAGTGAATTCATAAGTAGTTCATAGTTTTACAAGTTATAGACTAATGAAGAACAAGTAATAACTTATCATGTATATAAGTTAATGAGATGAATAGGTTAAGATGTTAATATGATGGATAAAATCCATTAGAAATGATGAAAAAATCATAAGAAATGAAGTTAAAGCGGAATTCACGAGTTTGGACGATAATCGTCAAATTCGTGAAAATCTCGGAATGGAAGTCGAATTTTGATATTGAGCTTGGAAACATTAGTTTTCAATGGAGACAAGTCTTATTTGGCATTATAGAGTTGTGGACTCGAAAATAACCAGATTCCGAATTAGAACGAAGAAACGAGAATTGAACATTCACGAACGTTTACTGTTTTTGTTAAAAATGGACTAATAGGTGAATTTTTAGCAAATGAAGTCAAATAGATAAAATTCTTACATGAACATGTAGAGTATGTAATTTGTTAACCGTAGGCTTTTGAACGAGCCAATTCGGACTTATAACGAAGAAGTTATTCGTCCGGGAATTTTGCAAAAGTTGGAAAACTATTAAAAAATTTCTGAGGCATAGAGTTCGCGCCGCAGTGCGACTCTAGGCACAAAGGCCAGCACCATAGAGCGAGGCCAAGATAGGGCACACTACTAACTGGTGCCGCAGAGCGGCCATGATAAATGAAACTCGCGCCGCAGCGCCGAGTCCGAATCTTATACACTGCTAATTCATGCTGCGGTGTGACACAGAGGAGGAATGCCGGCGCCGCATTGCCAGTATTAGGGAAAGTCCAGAGAGGAAAGGTTATGAATATAAAGGAGAAACAAGTTAATGATAATGAATCATATCAACGTTAAACCTAATGTAACATCATTAGAGGATGTTATAAACCTTAAGTATAATACTAAAGGTTAGAGATAAGTCAATTGAATGTGAACGTGAATGGTATGCAGTAAGTATACTTAACCAATGATGATCGCGTCTCGGATAGTAAATGTAGTAACAGTAGTAAGCCGCGAGGGATGATAATTAACTCGAAATGAGTTGTACTAAGGAAATAATTTCAATTAAGAGAAAGAAGTCGGTAGAACGATGTAAAGAATGACAGCAAGCCGGAACCAATAATAACAAATCTAATATATGATTAGATTGAGAAGAAGGGTAAGATTCATTAGGAAACATGTATGTTCATTCATGACCTAATGTGGGATGTTATGTGGTTATGTGTTGTAGAGACTGTAAAGACTCAAAGGAAAAGTTATTATACTATAGCAGACGCTGAAGGCAAGTTTTCTTATAGCTTGTCTAACCTTTGTGCTAACCATGTTTTCTGTGATTCATCTTATGAGATAGATGAATGATTTTAAAGAAAGGGTCGATGCCAGTTTTATCTCGGCTAGACTAATCTTGAAGATTGATTGATTTATTTTCAAGTCTTTCAATATAGAATTGGGAACGCTATCCTATGCTAATTGTTTGGTACGGATTCAAGGTAAGCCTGACTATGAATAAACAAATGTATTTTTCATCAATTATTCAATGGGCACGCGATGTTGCCAAAACTTAAACATAAATACGTTTAATGAATGTAGTATTGATCAACATAGAGTACTATGGGCTGATCACCCAGAAGTGCTCGTAAGATATGCCAGACTTACGGACTTAGTGTCGGGTTGTCCTTTTCAAAGAAATTATGAACTACTCATGGTCTTGAGCCAGAATTGATGTTTTACTGAATATTGTTATTGTAAAACATTTTGAAGGAAAAGAAGTGTTATTTTAAATTATCGATAGTACTTCGTAACTATTGTTCAGTTACTGAAGATATAAGATTTCTATGTTTCAAGCAAGTTATTTAAAAGAAATTGTTGTACTTGGTGAGCTTATTATGCTCACTCTTGCTTGAACCATATGAATGCAGCTAGGACCGAACAAACCGAGGGATTTGACAAGGTTAAAGGAAAGATGAAGATGAACGATTAGTTTACCTTGTAATAAACTAGTAAGTTGTATATATTATAGTATGATGAACAAAGAATGTAATAGTTTTAGAACCTGGGAACAGGATGTAATATTATTAATCTAATAAGAATGTCTTTGAGATGCACATTCTAATGTCGTTTCAATAGAATGAATGTACAGTTATGAGTACCGTGTATCACCCTCTGTCGGGTTGGAAGATACCCGGATTTAAGGGCGTCACAGGTTGGTATCAAAGCATTAGGTTATAAAACTTAAGGGGCAAAGAACCTTAGGCTAATAACCTCGTTAAGGAAGGAAAAGTCCGAAGGAAGTAAATGCGAGTTGAATGAGTTAATAAGGTATTGAGGAAACTCAGTATCCAAAGATTTAAAAGATGGAAAGTAATCCTAAATAAATTAAATGTGATTGGTGCTTATACTATTGTGTGTTATGTACTAATCAACATGTTATGTGTTATTATGTCAAACGATAGCTTGATGTATAGAGATATACACACGGTAAGAGAAGAAATTGTGAACAGAATAGAGCCTGTACCTATGCCAGCGGTGGAGGTACCATTAGTGATTCTAGAGGAGATGGAGACAGTGGAGTACTTTTCTGAGGAGGACTACTCCGAGGGAGACATGGATATAGCGTCATATCTTAATATGATGAGCAATGAGGAGGAAGTAATGGATATAACATCGGTTGGTACGGTGGTACCTACCTCAGAGTCATCGCCTCCAGATGCAATGAGAGCATTCTATTTGGCAGTGCTTGACAGGAATGTGCAACTTAAATGCACAACATGCGAGTAATCGTAATGAAGAAATTAGTGCTCTTTATGTAGCGAAGGAGTCTGCAGAAGCAGATTTTGAGTCCGAGCATGTTGTGAATGTGCTCATGATAAATAAGGCTAGGGATTATATGAACGAGGTGGTAGAGCTTCGCAAGAAACTGGAGGAGAAGGACTGGAAGATAGCACGGATGTCTTACATCCATAAGAGTGATCATAAGGGATTTAAGATGAAAGTTGCTTGTTATTCCATAGAGTCGGGGAAAACTCGACATACTATTAGTCGGGATACTGTAGCGAAGATTGTGAATGAGAAACACGAGGATGCTGTTATACATTATTAGAAAGCTAGAGTTATAAATATGTGTGTAGTGACGTAAAACCCTCTTTTGAATAATAGGGTAGTCGTTTTGTAAATCCCAAACTTTTGAGAAGTTTAATTATGGGATAGAAATGGAATAGCCTTTGGCTGTGGAAGCAAATTGTAAATAGTTTTGACTATGAAGAAGCATATGAATATAACGAAGTTTTCATTAAATATGCTTTGTGATGATATGAGTTGTTATGTGATGAATAATAACGAAGTAAGTAAATATATAATAAGGAAAATCTACTTAATTGCCGTCAAGAAGAAGACAACGTAATTAGGAAGCGAAAACACGTAATGAAAATCAAAAGGGGGGTCAAAATAACCCTATGCAAGAGTTCGTTAAGTTATTAACGGCTGCATTTAACCAAATCGGGGGTAGGATAACCGCGGAACCTAGGGTAACCAGAATGACTACCTTTAAAGAATTTGAAAGTGTAGGTCCGACAGACCCAATAGAGACCCAGACATGGATAAAGGAAATAGAGAAGGCGTTTGTTATTACAAATGTAAGTGAGGCGCAAAAGACTTCTTTTGCGACTTACACGATGAAAGGAGAAGCCAAATTTTGGTGGGAGGATCACCAGGGTGGGGCTAGAACAGATGTGGTAATGTGGGAACAATTCAAGAAGGTTTTCTTCGAGAATTAGTTCCTTACAAATATGTAGTGGAAGAGGGAGATTAATTTCTTAGAACTTAAGCAAGGGGACATGACGGTTCCCTAGTACGCGACCAAATTCAACGAATTGGCAAAGTTTGCTCCACATTAAGTGGACACTGAGGAGAGGAAGGCTCATAGGTTTGAGCAGGGCTTGAAACCCTGGCTCTATAGTAGGATTTCGGTGTCCAGAGTGTTTCCAAAGGACCATTCTGGATAAGGTGATTATAGCAGAGAGTGGTAGTGAGGTGTTAACCCAATACCACAAAGAGAGAAAAGATAAGAGCAAGGAAGAGGGAGGAACTAAGGCAGAGAATGCCAGTGGTAGTGGCAATATGCCAACAATAAAGAATTTTAACTCCAAAAATATTGGAGTGGGACAAAGGGATCCTACGCGTAGGATTTAAACATGTAAGACATGTGAAAAGACTCATTTAGGAGTCTGTCTGAAGGGGAAATCGATTTATTATAACTGTGGACATGAGGGTCATATGTTACCCAATTGTCCTAATCCTAAGAAAACCCATGGTTGTTTTGTATGTGGGTCGTTGGATCACATGACAAGAAATTGCCCAAAGAAGGGGTCGGAGGAAAGTAAAGGAGTTAGTAGAGGTAAGTTAGCTATGATGCGGTTGCATCAGCAGATTTAGTAACAGGTACCATTTCGGTCAATACAATGAATGCTTATGTGCTATTTGATTGGAGTGCTACTTTTCTTTTATAGCATGAGAGTTTGATAAGTGATTAAGTTCATTCTCAGAAGGGAATATAAATACCTTTATACGTTGAGCTAGAGAATGGGGAAATAACTTTCGTTAATTATATTTATGGAAATGAATAAGAAATGTAAGCAGGTATCGGTAGATAAATACCGATAAAATTAAGAGAATTTGAAGTAATTCTCAGTATGAATGAGTTGATTAACCATAAAAATTTAATAATTTGTTAGAATAAAAGTATGAATCTTCGGTTTTCTAAAGAAACCTAAGGTAGTAATTTATGATGAGGAATCACCGAAACTTTCTTGTTGTCTAATCATGACGCAATCTAGAAGGATGTTAAGATTAGTTTAGGTTGTGGTACAATCGTAACCTTTGATGGTTGACATATGGGAGCTGGAAAACAATTCCTTCAGAGAGCGAAGGTATATACGAAACTGGCAACCGATCTAACTCACTGTGATGGCAGTGTAGATGAGACGGGAACTTGTTTGTTGGTTGTTTGTGGGAAACCACTCAGAGTACCATATGGACTACTAGCAGAGGAACGATGTGTGCTGAATCCTAGAGAAGTAATAAAAAAAAGATAAGAATGTAAATCATCGAAGATGATGAGCATAGTAAGTAAGACATCTCCGTATGTTATGCAGCTATAAGCTGGTAATGAAGGTAGGTCGCGTAACTTAGGTCGAAAGAATGTGAACCCTAAGAAGTAAAATTAAGTAAACTAATACGTAAGTCAAATATATGACTATTTGGTTAGCAGTTAAGAATAAATGCCTATTTCCCAGGATCGATGATCTATTTTTATCAGTTGAAATGGGTAAAGTATTTTTCTAAAATATAATTGTGTACGGGGTATTATCAATAAAACGTAAGAAAGAACGATGTACCTAAGCCGATGTTCAGAAATCGTTATGGTTATTACGAGTTATGGTTATGTCATATGGGTTGACTGATGTACTGAAGTTAGCCTTTCCGTAAGGGGCACCGAGCAAGTCGGTGGCAAATTGATAGGTACCCTTGTGAGGTGCTATGGTTGAAAGTACCATTAGCGTCACAGGTTAGCATTGACGGAATGGGAAGTGAGAAAAATAGTTTTCAGGAACTAATAAAGGGAAGTTAAGTGAGGTATCTGTATTGTCTCTATCAGATGATACGAGGAATTTTGTAGTGTATTTCAATGCTTCGCATAGATGACGAGGTTGCGTGCTCTTGTAGCATGGCAAGGTCATTGTGTATGCATCACGCCAGTTAAAGGATTATGAGAAAGTTTATCCTACTTATGATCTAGAATTGGTAGTAGTAGTTTTTGAATTAAAAATATAACGATAGTATTGATACAGGGAGAAAGGTAAGATATAGACAGACTCTAAGAGTCTGAAATATATCTTCACACAGAAGGAGTGAATATGCGGTAGAGAAGGACTCAAAATGAGTTAATAACAAAGATAGCGAGAACAGAGTTAGAAGTTAAATTATGGAAATAGAAATGTTATTCATAACGTAGACTCAATCCACGATAATGGAAAGAGTTAATTAAGTACAACTAGGTAATGAAGAGTGCAAGCGAATGAAGAAGAGGATACAGGATAAAGAGACGATCAAGTATCATCTCATTTTGAAGGAGGACTTTGAGTTTCATATAATTTGGTATTCAAAGAAGGACTAATAAAAGGAAGATAGCGTAATGTGTGAGTAAAGGTTTAGCTTCCAACTCAGAGTATTGATAGGAAGTGACAATTCATGTGAATTAAGATAATACCTTCGGTGAAGGTGAAATGAAAGAAGCTCAATGTTGTAGAAGCATTGTGGGAACTCAAGATTAAAATAAAGGAAAATTTTTCCTCAATGGTGGATGTAGTGTTAGCAAGATTCTGGGGACTGAATCCTTATAAGGGGGGGAAGAGTGTAACGCCCCAAAAAATTTGGATTTTTGAGAATTAAATTTTTTATTTAATTATGTGGATTAAATGAATTTAATTAATTATTTATGGGAGTAAGCTAATTAAAGGTCGTTCTATGACCTAGATATGTCAAAACATCGTAGTATCTTGGCTACGTGATAGAATTAAAGTGTTTGAATTTCCAAGACGAAAATAAAAACTTTCCAAGAAATTTTCTGATAAACACTATTCACGCATTTCTGCTCGAAAATTATTTTTGAACTTCCGAGAAATACGTAATCATAGAATATCCAATAATATTTCAGTTATGGTAAACGCAGTTTTTTGCTTGCGGACTTAAAATCTAACGGTTAGGAAAAGTGAGTTCCGAGAAGGAGTTTAAATGCTTATAATGAATTAAAGCAATGATCGTATAATACGTAGGTATTGTACGACGTAATGGATACGAGTGTGATACGAAGTATCATACGAGTATGCATGAATGATGGTATGACGTACATGAATAAGTATACGAGTTAGAGTACGAGATTAATATGTAAATTATACGTTCTTAGGCTCTAAGCCAAATGTAATGGACTTGTAGGATTGAGTAAGAAATTGTAAAGTCCAATGAGAATTGATAAGGCCCATGTGTAGAAATGTGTAAGCCCAATGCAAGCTAATGGTAAAGCCCAAAGAATTGTTAATGCAAACCCAATGTATAAGTTATGTTAATTAAACCTTAAGCCCAAAATAAGATCCAACGAGTAAAGCTTGATCCATGGGGAAACCCATGGGTGACTTGGTGACCAAGAATTAAGTGTGTTGAGCAAGTAGACTTAAGTGTTAAGCAAAGGATAAGTTAAGTAACTTAAAGGCTAATTAAAGTGCTTATGTGTGATGAGAAAGTAAAGTGCTTATGTGTGGTAACCAAGTTAACTTAATGGCTAAGTATTGTGATGGCCAAGTAACTTATTTAGTGAGCAAGTAAACTTGGTGGTTAAGAATGGAATAGTAAGGAGGTGGCTTAAGGAGGTGGAGTTAAGGAGGTGGGAGTGGTTTATTAACCATTATACCCTATCCTAGCAACTCCTATAAATACCAAGCTTAAGCTTTTATTTTTTGCTTGTTAAAATTTCATCCAACAACTTCTCTTATAAAGCAACTTATTGGTTAGAAAGAATAAGCACTTATAAGTCAAACTTCCATTGTGAGATTTTCAAGAAGCAAGAAAGAGATTAAAGCTTAACCAAGAAATTATCAAGGGTAAGAACTTAATCCATGAATCTCTTTCTCTTCCATTGGTAGGGAAATGGGTAGTGGTAGAACATTTATGCTAAGGAATGATAAGAATGAGTAATCAAAGGGCTTAAGTCTTAAATAAGTTGTATAAGTCATGAATAAGCTATTCGTAATCATATACATTATGAAACAAGAAAGAACTTGTAGGAACTTGTTTTATATTGAAATAATAAGGTTGTATGATAATAAGAAGCAAGGATGATGGTTAAAAGATTTAAGCTATGATAAGTTATGCAAAGTGAATTCATAAGTAGTTCATAGTTTTACAAGTTATAGACTAATGAAGAACAAGTAATAACTTATCATTTATATAAGTTAATGAGATGAGTATGTTAAGATGTTAAAATGATGGATAGAATCCATTTGAAATGATGAACAAATCATAAGAAATGAAGTTAAGGCAAAATTCATGAGTTTGGACGAAAAATCGTCGAATTCATGAAAATCTCGAAATGGAAGTCAAATTTTGATATTGAGCTTGGAAACATTAGTTTTCAATGGAGAAGAGTCTTATTTGGCATTATAGAGTTGTGGACTCAAAAATGACCGGATTCTGACTTAGAACGAAGAAACGAGCATTGAACGTTCACGAATGTTTATCGTTTTCGTTAAAAATGGACTAATAGGTGAATTTTTAGCAAACGAACTCAAATAGAAAAAATTCTTTCACGAACGTATAGAGTATGTAATTTGTGAACCGTAGGCATTTGAACGAGCCAATTCGGACTTATAACGAAGAAGTTATGAGTCCGAGAATTTTGCAAAGTTGGAAAACTGTTAAAAAATTTCTGAGGCATAGAGTCCGTGCCGCAGCGCGACTCCAGGCAAAAAGGTCCACGCTGTACCGCGAGGCCGAGATAGGGCACACTGCTAACTGGTGCCGCAGCGCAGCCATGACAAAGGAGACTCCCACCGCAACGCCGAGTCCAGATCTTATACACTGCTAAGTCACGCTGCGACATGACACAGAGGAGGAATGCCGGCGCCGGAGCGCCAGTATTAGGGAAAGCCCAGAGAGGAAAGGTTATGAATATAAAGGAGAAACAAGTGAATGATAATGAATCATATCAATGTTAAACCTAATGTAACATCATTAGAGGATGTTATAATCCTTAAGTATAATACTAAAGGTTGGAGATAAGTCATTTGAATGTGAATGTGAACGGTATGCAGTAAGTATACTTAACCAATGACGATCGCGTCTCGGATAGTAAATGTAGTAACGGTAGTAAGCCGTGAGGGATGATAATTAACTCAAAATGAGTTGTACTAAGAAAATAATTTCAATTAAGAGAAAGAAGTTGGTAGAACGATGTAAAGAACGACAGCAAGTCGGAACCAATAATAACAAATCTAATATATGATTAGATTGAGAAGAAGGGTAAAATTCATTAGGAACCATGTATGTTCATTCATGACCTAATGTGGGATGTTATGTGGTTATGTGTTGTAGAGACTGTAAAGACTCAAAGGAAAAGTTATTATACTGTAGCAGACGCTGAAGGAAAGTTTTCTTATCGCTTGTCTAACCTTCGTGTTAGCCAAGTTTTCTGTGATTCATGTTATGAGATGCATGAATGATTTTAAAGAAAGGGTCGATGCTAGTTTTAACTCGGCTAGACTAATCTTGAAGATTTATTGATTTATTTACAAGTCTTTCAATATAGAATTGCTAACGCTATCCTACGCCAATTGTTTGGTACGGATTCAAGGTAAGCCTGAGTATGAATAAACAAATGTATTTTTCATCGATTATTCGATGGGCACGTGAGGTTGCCAAAACTTAAATGTAAATACGTTTAATGAATGTAGTGTTGATCAACATAGAGTACTATGGGCTGATCACCCAGAAGTGCTCGTAAGATATTCCGGACTTACGGACTTAGTGCCGGGTTGTCCTTTTCAAAGAAATTATGAACTACTCATGGTCTTGAGCCAGGATTGATGTTTTACTGAATATTGTTATTGTAAAATGTTTTGAAGGAAAAGAAGTGCTATTTTGAATTATCGATAGTACTTCGTAACTATTGTTCAATTATTGAAGATATAAGATTTCTATGTTTCAAGAATGTCGTTTAAAAGAAATTGTTGTACTTGCTGAGCTTGTTATGCTCACTCTTGCTTGAACCATATGAATGCAGCTAGGACTGAACGAACCGAGGGATCTGATAAAGTTAAAGGTAAGACGAAGATGAACGATTAGTTTACCTTGTAATAAACTAGTAAGTTGTATATATTATAGTATGATGAACAAAGAATGTAATGATTTTAGAACCTGGGAACGGGATGTAATATTATTAATGTAATAAGAATGTCGTTGAGACGCACATTCTGATGTCATTTCAATAGAATGAATGTACAGTTATGAGTACCATGTAGCACCATCTGTCAAGTTGGAAGATACCCGGATTTGGGGGCATCACAATAACAAGCAACAAATGAAAATCCTAGCCTTCTATTTATAGGAAAGCCAAAGTGAGGGCATAATAGTCTTTATGTCATCCCACCTCCTCAAACTAACCTCCTTATTATTCATTCCTTACTTACCAAGTTTACTTGCTAACCAAAACACTTATCTTATACTTGCTCACCACATAAAGTACTTGGTCACCAAGATTAACCCATATCAACATGGTTTGCTCAATGGATCAAGCTTAACCCATTAGATCATTACATTGGGCTTAAGTTAATTAACTTAGCTTATTCATTTTGGGCTTGCATTAATATACTCGGGCTTACACATCCAATTCTCATTGGACTTATACATCCTACATAATCCACACATTCATTCATAATTGGCTTAAAGCCTTAGTATGTATTATGTACGTATAATTCTCGTATTCTAGTTCGTATACTAATTCACAGTATACAATATCTCTTCCTTCATACATATTCGTATAATACTCCGTATTCAATACCTCGTACAATACTTACGTATCATACGATCAATATACTTTCTTCTTAACGCTTAATATTCCTAACGTTCTCTAATTAAATCCGCATATGAAATATTGCGTTTTCCATACTTAGATTATATTACATAATCCATCTCACCTTGATATTATAACGTTATGTATTTCTTGGAAGTTCAAAAATAATTCTCGAGCGAAAATTGATGAATAGTATTTTTCGGAAAATTTCTCGAAAAACTTTTATCTTCGTCTTGGAAATTCAAACACTTTAATTCCTTAACATAGTTAAAATACTATGACGTTCCGACGTTTCTAGTTTATAGAACGACATTCATCTTACTAACACATAATCATAGCAAATAATATTATTTTGTTCATTATAAAAAGTATTTACAAAAGGTTTGCTTTTCTGGGGCGTTACAGGAAGAATTCATAATCTTAAGTATGTTAAGATAAAAGGTTGTCCACTTTTGTGAAAAAGTTTTAAAGGATAAGCTTGGGACAAGATTTGACAGGTGCATATTTGTAGTGGGACATCCTAAGGTAAGTTTAGGGTATATGTTCTATAATCTTATTGAGCAAAAGGTGTTTATCATTGAAGGGGCTAGTGGGAGGAAAATACATCTTGAAGAATTCAAGAACCACAAAGCACTATAAGTCAAATAATAGGAACCTATAGATAGACCTATTGTACCACAACCTAATTGTAAATCTGGAATAGTACTAAAGATACATAGGAGGTATGGATTCATCATGGATGATGTTGATGAGGTAAACATCATAGAAGATGATGATCCAATTACATACAATGAGGTAAGAGTTGTAGACACTCAGAGAAATGAATTGAAGCAAGCTTCTCAAAGATGGAATATTTATTTTGATGAGACAATCAAAAGAGTTTGATTTTATCAAAAACGAGAATGAACCTAGTGTGTATAAAAGGGTCAGTGGGAGCATCATGACATTCCTAGTATTATATGTTGATATTGTGACACCCCCAAAATAGGTATACATCACCCATTCTAAGTCGCCAAATACATGGTACAGAATGCAAATACAAACTTAAATATACAACATAAGCTGTGAGTTTTAATACAAATATTGTCTTCTAGACAGTATTCAAACTCAAAATAAGCCCTTAATACATTTATTATCACACTAATTCACAGAATAGTGAGGACTACTATGACACCATCTCGGACCATTACTCCGTTCCCCGACTAGTCCCTGCTACGTTCTCATTTCCTAAAGAGAACAATGAAAGCAAAAGGGTGAGCTCAACTAGCCCAGTAAGAAATATTATGACTAAGATAATGCAGAATAAATTATCGTTAGCCTTCAACTGTATTAAACTGATAAAATATAACAAACATCAAGTTTAACTGCAGCGGAACAAGCAATCCATTAGAAGAGTCAAGTAGAATGTAAAATCTACCATCTTCTATGATTTAAAAAGATTTATCATCAATTTTATCGCTGAGACTCAGCTTAATAAATAATCCACATCATCGAATCACCCCTGCACTACGGCCAAAGATATTCTTTAGTATCACGACCACAAATTATCCATGCACTACGGGCCAGTGATATTCTTTAGTATCACGACCACAAATTATCCATGCACTACGGGCTAAGGATATTCGTGTTTTCATCAATGGTCATGATCATGCCAACAACTGTCCATCAATGCACTACGGCCAATGAGGACTTTTACCACATCATTTGTAATATTACTACCATGATTATAATTTGAATAATCCTCGTCATAATCATACCAAGTCCATCTATGCACTTTGTGCCACGTGATGACTTTCAACATAATATAAGCATAAGGATGATGACAATGATATAAGAATTCAATTAAAAGAAAGCAAAGGATAAATTTTTAAATATTTATAATTTAATTTATCCAGAATTCAATAATATCCAAATTGTCAACATGATACTGCTTTATGGAGTAAAATTCAAGAATAATATTGTACCAAAAATGATTTGGACCAAAAATGAATCAATTTTTATCATGAATAGGACCTCAGGTGAATAGTACTTGGGTAAATAGTACCCCATGAATAGTACTTCATGAATAGTAACACATGAATAGTACTCCGGCATGAAAAAGTTAAAATTTATCAAGAATGCTCAGAATAATATTTCCATAAAAAGATACTGGATGAAACGCAAATTTTAAGGATATTCTACTAATTTCATGGAGTATAGAAGCCAAAATTTTAACTAAATGAGTATAAAATTTGAAATCTGAAACAAAATAATATTACTTACATACTACAGAGTATGGAAGAAAATATTATTTCAAGCGAATATTGAACAAAAATAACATCTCTTACCTTGAAAAGAAGAGTATTCTAACTGGTGTAGCGGGGATATTCTTGAAGAAAACTTTCACTATTTTCTAAACTCAAAGCTTTCTAAAACTCGAAAGAAATACGCTCAATATTATAGAAGAAAAATTCTCTAATTCTGGTCTGATTTTTAATTCTAACTAAGCATCCTATTTATAGGAGAATGGAGAGGATACTATTTGGAAATAAAAATCACGGACGCAAAGTTGTTTTAAAAAAATCGGACGATTACAAAATTTGCTACTATGCATTTACTATGCAGGCACTATACATAATAAAATATAATATATTCTATTTTTCATAAAAAAAACAAAACTAATAAAATATATAATTATATATATACATAACTTTCTTCCCAAGCAAACTTAAAAATCCCTCCTGTGATAATTTCCTTTCAACACATGTGGACCCCACATGTAGCCCCACAAAAAATATTGAAACATTTCCTAGTGATTATTTTGAAAAATGAGTAAATAGGGGTCCAAATAATACGCCAATATTTATCACAAATACTTCATAAAATCACTTTAATATTTTTAACAACATTTATCATCATTATTATAATTCGCAATATTTAACAACTAGGTCATTCCCAGGAAAGAGGGGGTTTTCCATTAAGGATTTCCCATATTGGCGCGCAATTAGGTGACCAAAACTCTCCTCGACAGAACTTCTAGACATTGTCAATATTGTAAATAATAATATGAATAACTTTGTCGTCTTAATTATTGAATTAATAATATAAAATATTATGCAGATGATACTGTGAAAATAATTGAATCAATAATATAAAAGATATGATACAACAATTAATGTAGCAATAATTGAGTATAACTAAGTGACATCTCACGTAAGCATCAATAATCAATACCGTGTGCTACTATGCAACCACGCGTATTATTGTACTTCGCCGTTATTTTCATAAAAAAATATTTTTGTCGTTTTCTCATCCCGACAATAATTACGTTGTGGGGTCCACCAATGATTGTGTCATCGTACGAATATTCCCTGCTTAAACGAATATTCCTCGACTAATCGAATATTATATAACAACTTTCTTACTTTGCAAAATTCATAAATATTACCCACAACTATAATATTATAACAAATTCAAACCTAAATATTCAAAAATGATATTTATAGAAAAATTCATCTTTATTCATAAAATTTGGGGTCTTACAACCTCCCCTTCTTATGAATTTTTGCCCTCGAAATTAGAGTACATACCTGGTATGAAGAATAGGTGAGGATACCTTGATTTCATTTCAGATTCTAACTCCCAGGTTATTTTCTCAACATCGTGGTTTCTCCACAATGCTTTGACTTGAGGTATAACCTTAGAGCGTAGAATATGTTCCTTCTTATCCAAGATTTTAACAAGTACCTCTTCATACATTAAATCTTTCGCTATTTTGTTCGGTTCTAACTCAATAATGTGGTTTGGGTCTTTCATATATTTACGTAACATAGATATATGAAAAATGTTATGAACATGAGATATACTTGGCGGTAAGGCAAGTCTATAGGCCACAGTTCCTACTCGATCGAGGATTAAAAATAGGCCAATGAATCGAGGATTGAGCTCTCCTCTCTTTCCAAATCTCGCAACTCCTTTCCATGGAGCAACACGTAACAACACATGATCTCCAATATTGAATTCCATGTCCTTTCGATGAAGATCAGCATAACTCTTTTGTCGATCTTGTGAGGTTTTTATACGTTGTCGGATCGTTTGAATCATTTCCATAGTCATACATACCAACTCTGGTCCCAACAACGTTGTTTCACTCACCTCATCCCAGCATACTAGAGAACTACACTTACGTCCATACAATGCCTCGAATGGATCCATGCGAATACTTTCTTGGTAACTATTGTTGTAGGAAAACTCCACCAATGGTAAGAACTTGTAATAACTTCCCTTGAACTCAAGGACACAGAGTCTTAATCAATCTTCAAGAGTTTGAATAGTCCTCTCCGACTGCCCGTCCGTTTGAGGATGATATGCCGAACTAAATCATAAATCCGTGCCCATAGCTTTTTTGCAAACTAACCCCAAATCTTGAAGTGAATCTTGGGTCTCGATCAGAAACTGTGGATACTGGCATACCGTGCAATCTTACAACCTCGTTTATGTACATACGAGAAAGACGTTCAAGTGTATAAGTTTCTCGTATAGGTAAGAAATGAGCAGACTTGGTCAATCTATCAACAATGAAACAAATCAGGGTCGTTAGGAACACAAATTCTAGAGTTTACTCGAAGTATTCCTTCTTCATCGATTCTTGCTTCTGGAATAGCACCTTCTTGTACTTTCTTC
The DNA here is from genome assembly GCA_020205605.1 of Panax ginseng. Classification (NCBI taxonomy): domain Eukaryota; kingdom Viridiplantae; phylum Streptophyta; class Magnoliopsida; order Apiales; family Araliaceae; genus Panax; species Panax ginseng. The sequence goes on from CM035137.1 coordinate 47,601,908, forward strand.
CTCATTCGTATCAGCTCCAGGTCTGTAGCTTGAGCAGCTTTAATGTTATCGATTAAAGTCGATTCTACTCATATATTTTCCATCATCACGTGGGTCCCTGAAGTCTTTAACTCTATCTATATCCTTTGCAACTCATACAAAATGGGCCTTTGCGTTGACAATATTGCACTTGTACCCGCATATGATCTTCTACTCAATGCGTCAGCTACTACGTTCGTTTTTCCAGGATGGTACTGAATGGTATGATATTAATCTTTCAACAGCTCAAACTAACGTCGTTGCTGCATGTTGACTTCCTTTTGAGTGAAGAAATATTTGAGGCTTTTATGATTCGTAAAGATCTCCACTTTCTTCCCGTACAAGTAATGCCTCCAAATTTGAAGTGCGAAGACAACAGTTGCCAACTCTAGATCATGAGTAGGACAATTCCTCTCATATTCTTTGAGTTGTCGAGAGGCATAGGCTATGACTTTCCCATGTTGCATGAGAACACATCCTAACCCTTTGCCCGAAGCATCACTATAGATGACAAATCCCTTCGAGCCAGATGGTATTGTCAGAATAGGTGCTGAAATGAGTCTCCTCTTGAGTTCTTAAAAACTCTTCTCACATTCCTCGCTCCAACCGAATTTTGTATCTTTTCAAGTTAGCTGAGTTAATGGAGTAGCAATTCGAGAAAACCCTTATACGAATCTGTGATAATAACCAGCTAAGCCGAGAAAGCTACGTACTTCGGTCACTAATTTAGATTGCTCCCGGCTTTGTATTGCTTCAATCTTCGCTGGGTCAACAGATATTCCATGACTTGATACTATGTGCCAAGGAAAGTTACTTCCTCAAGCTAGAACTCACATTTCTTCAACTTGGCATAAAGCTTGTTTTCACGAAGCTTTTGGAGTATCAGCCTCAAGTGTTTCTCATGATCTTCACGGCTTTTGGAGTATATGAGACTGTAATCAATAAAGACAACGACAAAATGATCCAAATATTCCTTAAATACTCGGTTCATCATGTCCGTGAAGGCAGCAGGAGCATTAGTCAATCCAAAAGACATGACTGGAAATTCATAATGCCTGTACCGAGTTCTGAAAGCCATCTTTGGAATGTCATCAGTTTTAATCTTCAATTGGTGATATATAGAAGGAAGATAAATTTTTGAAAAGAATTTGGCACCTTGCAACTGGTCAAACAGGTCATCAATACGAGGCAACTATTATCTATTTTTGATAGTGACATGGTTCAACTCCCGATAATCAATACAAAGTCGCATACTCCCATCTTTCTTCTTTACGAATAAAACAGGAGCACCCCAAGGAGACGTACTAGGACGAATGAAACCGATGTCTAACAATAGAAATATCATTCAAAACTGACGTATTTTTGTTTAAATCTGTGACATGAGCTAAGAAAGCTTGACATCCGTTTTTCAATAAACGAATAGCTTTATGGCTTAAGATGACAGTGATTGATTTTAATGGTTTGGTTGCTTGAATTCGCATAATAGGTTGGTTAGGAATATGAAAGCTAACAACCTTATGAAAATAATCAATTTTTGCATGATGGGTAGTTAACCAATCAATCCCTAGAATTACGTCAAATGCAAGTATTTTCAATGAAATAAGATCGACAGGTAATGTGAGGGTACCGATTTGAACCAAACAAGACTTATAAACAGTGGGTGTAATGAAGGTTTCTCCAAATAGAGTTTCAATAGATAAGTCAAAGTCTAATTTCTCCGGAATCAAATTTAAACATTGAGCGCAAGTAGGAGAAATAAAAGAATGGGTAGAACCGGTATCAAATAAGGTATAGACTTCGCTAGAGTTTATGATTAGCTTACCCCTGATGACCTCGTTCAGGTTCTTTCCTTTCTAGGAGGTCACGACAAACACTTTTCCTTGAACTACTGGTTTTGACTTTTCTGGGATGACTTTTGGTGACTCCGTCCCAGCTGGACTTGTCTTTGCTGCACGATAAAATTGGGCTAGGTGACCTTCTCTTCCATAATTGTAACACATTTTGGACTGCATCGCGCAGTTTGGACTGATGTGTCCCTCCCCTCCGCATTTGAAGCATATGATAGGTGGTCGTTCTCCTTCCTTAACAATGGGTGTTTGTGCTGACGTCTTTCCATCATTGTTGAATCTCCTCTTCTTGAAATGTCCACTTTTATTGTCTTTGTGATGCCCTAAAAATAGGTATACATCACCCATCTTGAGTCGCCAAATACATGGTACATAAATCAAATACAAACTTAATTATACAATTATCGGGTAATATACCACAAAAACATAGCTGAGAGTTTAACAAGAATATTGCCTACTAGACAATATCCACTCTCAATGAATTCCTCATTACAATTATTATCAAACTATTTCACAGAATAGTGAGGACTATTAAAGCCACATATCCTGAACCATCACTCCATTTCCCGACTCGTTCCAGCTATATTCTCATTTCCTGAAGAGAACAATAAAAGAAAAGGGTGAGCTCAACTAGCCCAGTAAGAAATATTATGACTAAGATAATGCAGAATAAATTATCCTTAGCCTTCAATAGTATAACAACTGATAGAATACAATAGACAACAAGTTTTAGATCAACACTTGTAGCGAAACAAGCAATCCATTAGAATAGTCAAGTAGAGCATGATATCTACTATCTTCTATGATTTAAAAAGGTTTTCATCAAATTTATCGCTAAGACTCAGCTAAATAAATAAACCACATTATCAAATCATCCTTGCACTACGGGCCAAGGATATTCATGTCATCACCAATGGTCATGATTATACCAAATAATCCCTGATCATAATCATACCAACAACTGTCCATCAATGCACTACGGGCCAATGAGGACTTTTACCACATTATTTGTAACATTACGGGTCATGATTATACCGAATGATCCCTGGTCATAATCATACCAATCAACAGTCCATCTATGCACGTAAGCCAAAGATGACTTTCATCACAATATAAGCATGAGGATGATGACAATGATATAAGCATTAATCAAACGAAAACAAGGGTAAATATTAAAGACTTTAAATTTATCCAGAGTTTAAAAATATCCAAATTGTCAACATGATAATGCTTTTTAGAGTAAAATTCAAGAATAATATTCATGTACCAAAAATAATTTGGATAGAAAGAAATATATTTTTCGGGTAAATAGTACCCCGTGAATAGAACCCTGTGAATAGTACCCTGACATTAAAAGTACCCCAAATACCCGAGTGAATAATATTCGGGTGAATAGTAGCTCATGAATAGTAACACGTGAATAGTACTCTGCCATGAAAAGTGCCCTGAATACCCGAGTGAATACTATTTGAGTGAATAGTAACCTATGAATAGTAACTCATGAATAGTATTCCGTCATGAAAAGATCAATAATTATCAAGAAAGTTCAAAATAATATTTCCATGAAAAGATACTGGATGAAGCGCAAATATCAAGGATATTCTACTAATTTCATGGAGTGTAGAAGCCAAAACTTCAATAAAATGAGTATAGAATTCAAAATCTAAAATGAAATAATATTACTTACATACTATAGAGTATGGAAGAAAATATTATTTCAAGCGAATATTGAACAAAAATAACATCCCTTGAACGGAACTAATATTCCAACGAATATTGAACGAAGATAATATTCTTTATGAATATTGAACGAAAATAATATTCATACGAATACGAAAAATAATCTCTTCAAAATATGAAATAAATAATACCTCTTACGACTGTTGAACAAAAATAATATTCCTACGAATATTGAACGAAGATGATATTCCTTACGAATATTGAACGAATATAATATTCATACGAATACAAAAAATAACATCTCTTCAAAATATGAAATAAATACTATCCCTTACCTCAGAAGAAGACTGAATACTGGAGTAGTGAAGTAGCAGACTACTCTTCTTCTTTCTCTCTATAGCTTCTCTTTCTATAATTGCTCTTGTGAGTCTTAGTGAATTGGTGAGAATGAAGGAAGAATGAGCTTCTATTTATAGGAAAATATAGTTTCAATAATTGCACATTTTGGGGCTCGAAATATTACAGTACAATACCTTCATCTTTTTCTTTATTTTTAATATAGTCCTGCAAGTATTATCAAACTTGCACCACCTCCCCTAATAGTATATCATGTGAATCAATAGTACAATCATATGACTCAATAGTTCTATACATGTGAGAAAAATAATTACAGTATAGTACCTTCATCTATACCTCCATTTTTAATTTAGTCATACAAGTATTATCAATCTTGCACCACCTCCCCTAATAGTACATGCATGTGAACAAATAGTTATAATCATGTGAATTAATAGTAATTAATTGCTCCTTTATCCGATTAATTATCCGATTGGTCAATATAACCTCCAGACATCAACTATTATCAGAATATATGTCAATTTCCACTAACACTAATAATTCCAACACAATGAAACTATCAATTTCATCTTTAATCAACATGAACTTATTCATCATTAATATTATAACTCATAATATTTAACAACCAGGTCGTTCCCAGGAAAGAGGGGAATTTTTGATAAGGATTTCTCCTTATTGGCGCGCAATTAGGTGACCAAACCTCTCCTTGATAGAACTTCTAGATATTGTCAATATTACAAATAATAATATGAATAACTTTGTCATCTCAATTATTGATTTAATAATAATAAATATTATGCAAACGATTGTAAAGCCCCCAAATCCAGGTACTTGAAACCCGAACTCGGTGCTTCATGATACCATTTCTATGAGCGGAATAATACTAATAATAATAATAACGATATTATAAAGATCAACCTAATTTACATAATTATCAGAGTCTAGCTCCCATGTACGTAACCTTTAATCATTCCTTACAATACATGATAATAAATATATAACATTGTCTTAATAATATTAAACAATTACATAAGATAACTTTGAAATCATTCAGCAACCTTTCCCTTGTTCTTAGTAGAGCCTTCAGGTTGTCCACACTTAGCTGAAAACATTTAAATTAAGCAAGGATGAACATTTGAGTGCCCAACAAGTAATAACAATTATAAATATTAGCTGAAAGGTTTAAATGTTTTCTTTGTACTACCCTTCTACAACAAGTGAATAGTTGTGAAGTAATCTGAACCGGTAATAATAACATAACAACCCTCTTTCAAATTTTTAAAACTACGTACTGACTATAAATAGGGTTAAGGGGACATACTATGAACATTGTTTTCATTTTCAAAAGCTTAAATGTAACTTCATCATCAGAAACTGTCATAACTTACAGACACGGGGGATGATCATTGTTGTACCTGTATTGATCAATAATACATTGCAAGAACGATATCATCGTTCACTCTATCCACCTTGGGTGTATAAAAAGTTTTCCTGTATAAGGGATGTTCATACCTGTCGGGGTTCCAAACCAAAGCAATTCGGTTGGGTAATAATGAGGTTTTATCTTGTTCAACAATAATCTATAATTCAACATATATATATATACGGGTAATTGACAAAGGTGTATCAACATGTGATTAAATACAATGATTATCCAAGTGGGGACACTTGTATAACCATTTATAGAAATTAACGAACAAAATATATATCTGAATTACCATATACTAACATGTTGATAATCAATGAACGTATATAATATAGGGTTAATAACCTGTACAGTAATAATATAATTCTGAAACATTTTTTCTCATGTCCATTGCATAAAGAAAATGCAAAGGTAGGATACTTTCCTGATTCACTGCTTACAATACGCAACTTAGTTTTATCTTTTATCACGACCTATCATTAATTAGATCATTCGTTCTATTAGAACAATATACTATAACATACAGTACTGCATTTTGCAGTCAGCACATAACCTAATCACATTATCACACATGTTCAACAGTTATTGCATCACAAACAAACATTAATATAGTCAAAATATCCAAGTCCAGATCAATTTCTGAAACATGTCGGTGTACCGACAACTTTATTGGGTAACTATTGAGTCTAAGACTCTATTCTGAAGTTCAATATCCGTAAGTATCAGTCATATTATTTTTAAATGACTTATAAACATTTATTATAATTTGTCATGAATTTTCAAACACCGGAATCATTATCAAATGATTTAAATATTAAATAATTCTATTATCATTAATATTTAATTAACATTAAAGTATTAATGAAACCATTGCAAAAATATTAAAGTTATTTATAATAACTCGAATATTTTTTAAAGTATTAATATTACCCTTAAATAATTTTTAAAACATTTAAAATTATTTTAAATAATTACCATTAATATTAAAATATTAATGTATTATTTATCCAAATATTAAAAGTCATTAATTATAACTTAAAATATTTTTAATTCATTTATATCCTTTTTAAACCATTTTTAAACTATTTATTTAATATAATTATTAAATAAATTTAATATCATTAATACTAAATTAATATCATTAATATTAAATTATTAATGAAATTATCCTTTAAATATTAAAAGTTATATTTTATAACTTAAAATATTTTTAAACACTTTATTTTCATTTAAAATGATTTTTATAATAATAAAATCATTTTAAACTAAACTATTTAATATAATTATTAAATAACTTTAGTATCATTAATAATAATTAATTAATGAAATTTACCTTTAAATATTGAAAGTTATATTTTATAACTTAAAATATTTTTACACACCTTATTATTATTTAAAATGATTTTTAATATAATAAAATTATTTTTAATTTATTTATTTAATTCATTTATTAAATATCTAAGTTATCATTAATATTAATTAATTAATTAATTTCTTCACAAAATATTAAAAGTCATTAAAAATAACTTAAAATATTTTCTTATTTCATAATATAATTTTTAAATGATTTTTAAAGTATTAAAATCATTTTTAAATAATTTATTTAATATAGAATTAAATAAATTAAATACCTTTAATATTTCAAAAATATTAAATATTTATGAAATATATTAAAATAATTAAAAACTATTTTTCAAACTTAAAAATAATTTTTAATATTTTGTTTTGTATTTTTAATAATTAAAAACTAATTTTCTATAATTATTTAATAAAAATATAATTTTTATAAATGTTCTGCCTCTAAAGACCACCTATAGCGACAGAACCGTCTCTATAGGTGTTCTTCATGTTAATCCCAGATCGTAAAGCTAGTTACCGAGTGACCGAGTTTGACCATCAATGATTCAATGTGTATTGTGTTTCTAGGCATGTTGTTGATCAGATCTGGTAGAGTTAATGTAAGACTACAAGATCCAACAACAAACATGTTCATACAACTTATAAACAAAGAGATTTGAGCCATCAAAGTAGCTGTTAGAGGCTGTTCTTCATTTCTGGGTTGCCCATAAATGAAGAACAGTTTGAGCATGCATGTTTGGGCTTCCACAACTTGAAATCAGTATATTGTTTTTGTGATCTATAAGCTTCAGTGTGTAGTCAATATGTAAATAAAGAGATCTAACACAAAACATCAACAAATGATCAACAGATCAAGAAGATATAGTCCGGTCTAAGCATGTCAGAGGACACATTCAAATGTTTTCTGGGTTACTAACCTAGAAAACGTGAATTGTGATCAAATGAGCTGGTTTGACTGGTCACTGAATCCAGTACATTTAATATATAGAGGTTCTAAAAGATGAATATAAAGTTAACATAATATACTACAACTTAAACTCAAGATGCATAACAAAACATCAAAGTACAGTCAGATCTAAGCGGTTAAATATGTTGTAAGACACTGAAAACCCATTTCTGGGTTACCCAGAAATGGTCTGGTCATGGTCGGTCAACGACCTTTGACCAAGAATAACTTGCAATCTGATCAAGCTATGACCTTGATTTAACTTCCAGAGATTTACAAGACCTGACATTTACTTGTCAGACATTAAAACAAAATTTTCAGATTTTTGAAAACTTCAAATCTGAGCCTCTAGATGTTATGGATCTAACATATAGCAACCCATATCATCATTATAAACTATATCTAACATGCTTAACACACAAAAAATAACATCCAACAATAGATTAATGGACAGATTCGTGGGTAGGATTTTATACCTTTCCAAGAATAATTTTTGATTCTAGCTCTCTGATTTGATAAAGGTGTTCGTGGGGCTTGGTTTGTGACTGATCTAGCAAAAAAAATTCGGAGGTGTGGAGCTTGGGAGAGTTAGGTTGAGTGTTGTGCACAAAATGAGCTAGCAAGTGATTTTCTCTCTCTCTCCAATCTATATATAGAAGTCTAGATGCATGTATTGGAGATTTAGCTAAGATCCCCCATACTTTTGTTATCCCTTGGATAAAAGGCTTCACCTTATCTCTTTCAAATGAGCCTAATCATGTGATTAAGGGTGCTAATTAAGCTTTCCACCAATGGGAGCATGACACACTTGTCCTTGTGTGTAAGACTTCTACTTATCGAACTTGATTAGCTTAATATTCTTGCCTTAAAAAGGCTAATGTGGCCAGCTATATATATGCTCACTAATTCCTTCATTTAGCTTTTATTTTAATGCATAAATTAGATAAATCAAAGGTTTAAAATACCCTTAATCTAGTGGGGTAAGTATTGGTTTGCATTTTATTTCTTTTGGGCTTCTCCTTTAATTGTTTTGGGCCATGTAATGAACATAGTGTGACGCCCCCAAAATAGGTATACATCACCCATCTTGAGTCGCCAAATACATGGTACAAAATTCAAATACAACTTAATAATACAACTATCGTGTAAAATACGATAAAGTAAAAACTAAGAGTTTTAATACGAATATTGTCATCTAGACAATATCCACACTCAAAGGAGTCCTCATTACATTTATTATCACACTATTTTATAAAATAGTGAGGACTACTATGACACCATCTCGGACCATTACTCTGTTCCCCGACTAGTCCCTGCTACGTTCTCATTTCATAAAGAGAACAATGAAAGCAAAAGGGTGAGCTCAACTAGCCCAGTAAGAAATATTATGACTAAGATAATGCAGAATAAATTATCGTTAGCCTTCAACAGTATTAAACTGATAAAATATAACAAACATCAAGTTTAACTGCAGCAGAACAAGCAATCCATTAGAAGAGTCAAGTAGAGAATAAAATCTACTATCTTCTAAGATTTAAAATATTTTTCATCAATTTTATCGCTGAGACTTAGCTTAATAAATAATCCACATCATCCCTACACTACGGGCAAGGATATTCATTAGTATCACAACCACAAATTATTCATGCACTATGGCCCAAGGATATTCGTGTTTTCATCAATGGTCATGATCATGCCAACAACTGTCCATCAATGCACTAGGGCCGACGAAGACTTTTACCACATCATTTGTAACATTACGGTCATGATTATACCGATTAATCCCTGGTCATAATCATACCAAGTCCATCTATGCACTACAGGCCACAGATGACTTTCAACATAATATAAGCATGAGGATGATGACAATGATATAAGAATTCAATAAAACAAGTTCAATAATTAATTTATCCAGGAACTAATAACGTCCAAATTGTCAACATTATACTTCTTCGTAGAATAAAATTCAAGAATGCTCAGAAGAATATTTCCATGAAAAGATACTAGATGAAGTGCAAATATCAAGGATATTCCACTAATTTCATTGTGTATAGAAACAAAACTCTAACAAAACGAGTATAGAATTCGAAATCTGAAACGAATTAATATTACTTATATACTACAGAGTATGGAAGAAAATATTATTTCAAGCGAATATTGAACAAAATAACATTCCTTACGAATATCAAACGAAAATAATATTCCTTATGAATATTAAACGAAAATAATATTCATTACGAACATTGAACGAAATAAATATTCATTATGAATATTGAACGAAATAAAATTTCTTATGAATACGAAAAATAATATGTCTTCAGAATGTAAAATAAATAATACCCCTTACCTTGAAAAGAAGAGTATTCCAACTAGTATAGCAGTGATATTCTTGAAGAAAAATTTCACTGTTTTCTACGCTCAAAGCTTTCTAAAACTCTAAAGAAATACGCTCAAGATTATAGAGGAAGAATTCTCTGATTCTGGTGTGATTTTCAATTCTAGCTAAGCATCCTATTTATAGGAGAATGGAAAGGATACTATTTGAAAAATAAATCATGGACGCAACAGTGGAATCACGACTTGCAACGCATCAGTACACTAATTAACAATTTGAACCAACAAGGGAGTACCCTTTAAAACAATTCCCACGTTACTGAAACAATTGCTTCCACCAGATGTTATACTCACCGATCAAAAACTACCTCTATCTTAAGGGAATATAATTTTCAAAGTATTAACCAATGAGGGAACACCCTCCTTTATAAAGTATTGAATAGGAAGCATACTTGGAATATTTTGCCAATATTTGTTCATAATTTGCCCCATTTCACATGCCATCACACTATATTATACAAATACTTCACTCCACCACTTCCACTTTTCCACCAAAAATTCCACTCACATAATCCACCCACATTATTCCACTCACCTTATTCCTACGACACATTAACACGCACACACAATTCCCTTTCTTACAAGATATCTTCCCCCACCCCCTTTTTCTCCCACCCCACATATATACATGTAAAATATATATATATATATATATATATATATATATATATATATATATATATATATATTTATAACGTCCTTCCCATTATTTGAAAAATGGGTAAATGGGGGTTCATAAAATAAATAAAAATTACATCAAATACTTCATAAAAAAATTTCCTTCAATATTTTTAACAACATTTATCAGTATTATTATAATTCACAATATTAATCGACCAGGTCGTTCCCAGGAAAGAGGGGGCTTTCCAATAAGGATTTCTCCCTATTGGCCTGCAATTAGGTGACCAAACCTCTCCTTGACAGAACTTCTAGACATTGTTAATATTGTAAATAATAATATTAATAACTTTGTCATCTCAATTATTAATTTAATAATATATAAAATATCGACAATAATTGAATCAAATAACGTGAGATACTATGCAACAATTACTGTAACAATAATTGAACAAAACTGAGTGTCTTCTTACGTAAGCATTAATAATCAATACCGTGTGCTACTATGCAACCACGCGTATTATTGTACTTTTAACACCGAGTGTTTCAACAGTTAACGGTAAAACTTTCGCCGTTATTTTCATAAAAAAAATTTGTTCGTTTTCTCAATCCAACAATAATTCCATTGTGGGGTCCACCAATGATTGTGCCGTCGTACGAATATTCCTCGACCAATCGAATATTATATAACAACTTGCGTACTTTGCAAAATTTTTAAATATTACCTACAACTATAACATTATATCAAATTCACTCCATAATATTCAAAAATGATATTTATAGAAAATTCATCTTTATTCATAAAAGTTGGGGTCTTACAACCTCCCCTTCTTATAAAATTTTGCCCTCGAAATTAGGGTACGTACCTGGTATGTCGAAGAGGTAAGGATACCTTGATTTCATTTCAGATTCTAACTCCCAGGTCATTTCCTCAACATCGTGGTTTCTCCACAAAACTTTGACTTGAGGTATAACCTTGAAGCGTAGAAAATGTTCCTTCTTATCCAAGATTTGAACAGGTACCTCTTTATACGTTAAATCTTCCGCTATTTTATCCGGTTCTAACTCAATAATGTGGTTCGGGTCTTCCACATATTTACGTAACATGGATATGTGAAAAACGTTATGAACACGAGACATACTTGGCGGTAAAGCGAGTCTATAGGCCACAGTTCCTACTCGGTCAAGGATTAAAAAATGGGCCAATGAATCGAGGATTGAGCTTTCCTCTCTTTCCAAATCTCGTAACTCCTTTCCATGGAGCAACACGTAACAACACATGATCTCCAATATCGAATTCCACGTCCTTTCGATGAAGATCATCATAACTCTTTTGTCGATCTTGTGAGGTTTTTATACGTTGTCGGATCGTTTGAATCTTTTCAGTAGTCATATGTACCAACTCCGGTCCCAACAACATTGCTTCACCCACCTCCTCCCAGCATACTGGAGAACGACACTTTCTTCCATACAACGCCTCAAATGGAGCCATGCCAATACTTGTTTGATAACTGTTGTTGTAGGAAAACTCCACCAATGATAAGAACTTGTCCCAACTTTCCTTGAAGTCAAGGGCACAGAGTATTAATAAATCTTTCAAGAGTTTGAATAGTCCTCTCTGATTGTCCGTCCGTCTGAGGATGATATGCCGAACTAAATCGTAAATCCGTGCCCATAGCTTTTTGCAAACTAATCCAAAATCTTGAAGTGAATCTTGGGTCTCGATCAGAAACTATGGATACTGGAATACCATGCAGTCTTAAAATCTCGTTTATATACATACGAGCAAGACTTTCAAGTGTATAAGTTTCTCGTATAGGTAAGAAATGAGCATACTTGGTCAATCTATCAACAATGACCCAAATCGTATCTATGCCTTGATAAACCTTGGGAAGACCAGTAATGAAATCCATGGTAATGTGCTCCCACTTCCATTCTGGAATTTCAAGTGGTTGCAATGGACCTTTTGGTACTTGATGCTCCACCTTGACTCGCTGATAAGTTAAACACCTTGAGATAAACTCCGCTATCTCTCTCTTCATATTGCTCCACTAAAATGTATGTCGAAGATCATGATACATTTTGGTACTCCCAGGATGGATTGCAAACGGTGTGTTGTGCACCTCCATTATGATTTTATACTTCAAGTCTGAATCGTTAGGAACACAAAGTCTGGAGTTGACTCATAGTATTCCTTCTTCATCGATTCTTGCTTCCGGCATAACACCTTCTTGCACTTTCTTCCTCATACACATCAGCTCCAGGTCTGCAGCTTGAGCAGCTTTAACATTATTGATTAAAGTCGGTTCTACTCGTATATTCGCAATCATCACATGGGTCCCTGGAGTCTTTAACTCTATCTCCATCCATTTCAAGTCACACAAAAGGGGCCTCTGCATTGACAATATCGCACTCATACCCGCATATGATCTTCTACTCAATGCGTCAGCTACCACGTTAGCTTTTCAAGGATGGTATTGGATGGTATGATCATAATCTTTCAACAGTTCAAGCCAACGTCGTTGTCGCATGTTGAGTTCCTTTTGAGTGAAGAAATATTTGAGGCTTTTATGATCAGTATAGATCTCCACCTTCTCTCCATACAGGTAATGCCTCCAAATCTTTAGTGCAAAAATGAATGTTGCCAACTCTAGATCATGAGTAGGATAATTCCTCTCATATTTTTTGAGTTGTTGAGAGGCATAGGCTATGACTTTCCCATGTTGCATAAGAACACATCCTAACCCTTTTCCCGAAGAATCACTGTAGATGACAAATCCCTCCGAGCCAGATGGTATTGTCAGAACAGGTGCTAAAATGAGTCTCCTCTTGAGTTCTTGCAAACTCTTCTCACATTCCTCGCTTCAACCAAATTTTGTATCTTTCTGAGTTAGCTGAGTTAATGGATTAGCAATTCGAGAAAACCCTTCTACGAATCTCAGATAATAACCAGCTAAGCCGAGAAAGCTACGTACTTCGGTCACTGATTTAGGTTGCTCCCAGCTTTGAATAGCTTCAATCTTTGCCAGGTCAACAGATATTCCATGACTAGATACTACGTGCCGAAGGAATGCTACTTCCTCAAGCCAGAACTTGCATTTCTTCAACTTGGCATAAAGCTTGTTTTCACGAAGCTTTTGGAGTATTAGCCTCAAGTGTTCCTCATGATCTTCACGGCTTTTGGAATATATGAGAATGTCATCAATAAAGATGACCAAAAAGTGATCCAAATATTCCTTAAATACTCAGTTCATCATATCCATGGAGGCAGTAGGAGCATTAGTCAATCCAAAAGACATGACTAGGAATTCATAATGCCCGTACCGAGTTCTGAAAGCCGTCTTTGGAATGTCATTGGTTCTAATCTTCAATTGGTGATATCCAGAATGAAGATTAATCTTTAAAAAGAATTTGACGCCTTGTAACTGGTCAAACAGTTCATCAATGCGAGGCAACGGATATCTTTTTGACAGTAACATGGTTCAACTCCCGATAATCAATACAAAGTCGCATACTCCCATCTTTCTTCTTCACGAATAGAACAAGAGCACCCCAAGGAGAAGTACTAGGATGAATGATACCGATGTCTAACAATTCCTGTAGTTGGGTCTTTAACTCCTGAAGTTTAATAGAAGCCATTCGATATGGGGCTTTGGAAATGGGTTTTGTACCGGGTTCAAGGTCGATATAAAATTCAATTTCATGCTCTGGGGGTAGGCCAGGAAGTTCTTCAGGGAATACGTCAGGAAATTTATTAACAATAGAAATATTATTCAAAACTGGCGTATTTTTGTTTAAATATGTGACATGAGCTAAGAAAGCTTGACATCCGTTTTTCAATAAATGAATAGCTTTATGGCTTGAGATGACAGTGATTAATTTTAATGGTTTGGTTGCTTGAATTCGCATAATAGGTTGGTTAGCAATATGAAAGCTAACAACCTTATGAAAACAATCAATTTTTTCATGATGAGTAGTTAACCAATCAATCCCTAGAATCACATCAAATGCAAGTATTTTCAAAGAAATAAGATCGACAGGTAACGTGCGGGTGCCGATTTGAACTAAACAAGACTTATAAATAGTGGATGAAATGAAGGTTCCTCCCAACGGAGTTTCAACAGATAAGTCAATGTCTAATTTCTCTGGAGTCAAATTTAAACCTTGAGCGTAAGTAGGAGAAATAAAATAATGGGTAGAACCGGTATCAAATAAGGTATAGAATTCACTAGAGTTTATGATAAGCTTACCCGTGATGACCTCGTTCGGGTTCCTTGCTTTCTGGGAGGTCACAACAAACGCTCTCCCTTGAACTACCGGCTTTGACTTTTCTGGGACGGCCTTTGGTGCCTCCATCCATTTGGACTTGTCTTGATGCATGACAAAAATCGGGCTAGGTGACCTTCTCTTCCACAATTATAACACGCTTTGGACTGCATCGCGCAGTTTGGACTGATATGTCCCTTCCCTCCGCATTTGAAGCATATGATAGGTGGTCGTTCTCCTTCCTTAACAACGGGTGCTGATGCTGACGTCTTTCCATCATTGTTGAATCTCCTCTTCTTAAAATGTCCACTCTTATTGTTTTGGCCATGATTACCACTGAAGTGGTTACCATTTCTGGCATGTTGATTCCCTCCACGCTTGTTATCACCGCTTCGATGACTGCTATCACTGGTATTATCATTTTACCGGCTGCTTTCTTTTTGTTGGGTTGACTCATTATTGCGCTCCAATAATTGAGCCATATTAACAACATCTAAATACAAACATAGTTTATGAGAGATAAGATATTAACGTATCTCAAGTTTCAAACCTCTTAGAAACATTTGTGTCATTCTCTCCTCCTTATCAACTAAGTGGGACGCAAATTGGGACAACTCGGCAAACTTGGCTTCGTACTGCGACACCGTCATATTTTTTTGCTCCAGCTTAATGAACTCTACCTCCTTCATGTGACGAATACTTTCAGAAAAGTACTTGTCATTGAACAATTCTTGGAACTTCTCCCAAGTCATCTTCAGTGTGGCAGGTTGAGTACGCTTTACAGATTCCCACCAGTATTCTGCCTATGCTCGCAACATGAAGGTGGCAAAGGGAACCTTTTGCTCCTCGGAGCATCCCAAGACATCAAATGTATTGCAGATTTGCTTTATCCACGTCTCCGCCTTAAGTGGTTTTGGCTCTCCAAAAAACTCTGGTGGTCCCAGCTCCTTGAACTGTTTAGTGGTGACCGTATGAGAGTTGCCAGTGTTTCCATCTGCATTTTGGATAGGAGCCGCTCTTGCCTCATGTTGTATGAATTTCATAAAGCCTCTAAACATTCCATCGTTTATCATTTGGTCAGTGTTGTCGTTTGCATGAGGATTGTCGCCTTCCTGATGCACACTATCCTAATTATTGATCTGTGGAGACTCAATGGTCTCCTGTGCTCCATTGTTATTCTCAACATTCTCAAATGTCATTTTCAAATACTGCCACAAAACAAGGGTTAATAAACATTTCACATATTATCCCTATACTCTGACCGACCAATTAAATACCAAATAAACTTAGGTAGGTCATACTAGCGAAGGAATTCCCC
This sequence comes from Panax ginseng, assembly GCA_020205605.1. Lineage (NCBI taxonomy): Eukaryota > Viridiplantae > Streptophyta > Magnoliopsida > Apiales > Araliaceae > Panax > Panax ginseng. The sequence goes on from CM035137.1 coordinate 47,618,137, forward strand.
GTCTCTCCCCTCCTAGTTCTTGTCTCACATCTCAGCCAGGGATCATATCCCTAAGCTTTGATACCAAATCTGACGCCCCCAAAATAGGTATACATCACTCATCTTGAGTCGCCAAATATATGGTACAAAATTCAAATACAACTTAATAATACAACTGTCGTGTAAAATACGACAAAGTACAAACTGAGAGTTTTAATACGAATATTGTCATCTAGACAATATCCACACTCAAAGGAGTCCTCATTATATTTATTATCACACTATTTTATAGAATAATGAGGAATACTATGACACCATCTCGGACCATTACTCCGTTCCTCGACTAGTCCCTGCTACGTTCTCATTTCCTGAAGAGAACAATGAAAGCAAAAGGGTGAGCTCAACTAGCCCAGTAAGAAATATTATGACTAAGATAATGCAAAATAAATTATCGTTAGCCTTCAACAGTGTTAAACTGATAAAATATAACAAACATCAAGTTTAACTGCAGCGGAACAAGCAATCCATTAGAAGAGTCAAGTAGAGAATACAATCTACTATCTTCTAAGATTTAAAAGGTTTTTCATCAATTTTATCGCTAAGACTCAGCTTAATAAATAATCCACATCATCCCTGTACTACGGCCAAGGATATTCATTAGTATCACAACCACAAATTATTCATGCACTACGGCCCAAAGATATTCGTGTTTTCATCAATATTCATGATCATGCTAACAACTGTCCATCAATGCACTACGGGCCAATGAGGACTTTTACCACATCATTTGTAACATTACGGTTATGATAATACCGATTAATCCCTGGTCATGATCATACCAAGTCCATCTATGCACTACAGGCCACAGATGACTTTCAACATAATATAAACATGAGGATGATGACAATGATATAAGAATTCAATAAAACAAGTTCAAGAATTAATTTATCCAGTAACTAATAACGTCCAAATTATCAACATGATACTTTTTTGTAGAGTAAAATTCAAGAATGCTTAGAAGAATATTTCCATGAAAAGATGCTAGATGAAGCGCGAATATCAAGGATATTCCACTAATTTCATGGAGTATAGAAACCAAATCTCTAACAAAACGAGTATAGAATTCAAAATCTGAAACGAAGTAATATTACTTACATACTACAGAGTATGGAAGAAAATATTATTTCAAGCGAATATTGAACAAAATAACATTCCTTACGAATATCAAACAAAAATAATATTCCTTATGAATATTAAATGAAAATAATATTCATTATAAATATTAAACGAAAATAAATATTCATTACGAACATTGAATGAAACAAATATTCATTATGAATATTGAAAGAAATAAAATTTCTTATGAATACGAAAAATAATATCTCTTCAGAATGTAAAATAAATAATACCCCTTACCTTAAAAAGAAGAGTATTCCAACTGGTATAGCAGGGATATTCTTGAAGAAAACTTTCATTGTTTTCTACGCTCAAAGCTTTCTAAAACTCTAAAAAAATATGCTCAAGATTATAGAAGAAGAATTCTCTGATTCTGGTGTGATTTTCAATTCTAACTAAGCATCCTATTTATAGGATTATGGAAAGGATACTATTTGAAAAATAAATCATGGACGCAGCAGTGGAATCACGGCTTGCAACGCATCAGTACACTAATTAAAAATTTGAACCAATAAGGGAGTACCCTTTAAAATAATTTCCACGTTGCTGAAACAATTGCTTCCATCAAATGTTATACTCACCGATCAAAAACTACCTCTATCTTATGGGAATGTAATTTTCAAAGTATTAACCAATGAGGGAACACCCTCCTTTATAAAGTACTAAATAGGAAGCATACTTGGAATATTTGCCAATATTTGTTCATAATTTGCCCCATTTCACATGCCATCACACTATATTATACAAATACTTCACTCCACCACTTCCACTTTTCCACCAAAAATTCCACTCACATAATCCACCCACATTATTCCACTCACCTTATTCCTACGGTACATTAACACACACACACAATTCTCTTTCATACAAGATATCTTCCCCCCACCCCCTTTTTCTCCCACCCCACACATATATACATGTCAAATATATATATATATATATATATATATATATATATATACATATATATATATACCTTATAACTTCCTTCTGATTATTTGAAAAATGGGTAAATGGGGGTTCATAAAATAAATAAAAAATTACATCAAATACTTCATAAAAAATTTCCTTCAATATTTTTAACAACATTTATCATTATTATTATAATTCACAATATTAATCGACCAGGTCGTTTCCAAGAAAGAGGTGGCTTTCCAATAAGGATTTCTCCCTATTGGCGCGCAATTAGGTGACCAAACCTCTCCTTGACAGAACTTCTAGACATTTTTAATATTGTAAATAATAATATTTATAACTTTGTCATCTCAATTATTGATTTAATAATATATAAAATATCGACAATAATTGAATCAAATAACGTGAGATACTATGCAACAATTACTATAACAATAATTGAACAAAACTGAGTGTCTTCTCACGTAAGCATTAATAATCAATACCGTGTGCTACTATGCAACCACGCGTATTACTATACTTTTAACACTTGGGTGTTTCAACAGATTAATCAGTAAAACTTTTCGTAGATTATTTTCATAAAAAATATTTTTGTCGCTTTCTCGATTCGACAATAATTCCGCTAGGGGTCCACTAATGATTGTGTAAATCGTCGCATCTAATATTCCCTGCTTAAAAGCGGATATTCCCAGACCAATCGAATATTATATAACAACTTGCGTACTTTGCAAAATTTATAAATATTACCCACAACTATAACATTATATCAAATTCACTCCATAATATTCAAAAATGATATTTATAGAAAAATCATCTTTATTCATAAAAGTTGGGGTCTTACACATAGTCTAACAATTTTAATATATGTTACCCAAATTATTTATTTAGGGTTTCCATTCTCAATCTTATGAAATTTAATTACTTATACATGTGAATTTAGCTCATAACCTAATTATGTTATGAAGCTTTCATTTAAGGTTTAAAATAAAAATAACAATAATATAAAATTAGGGTTTCACACAGTAATACAAGGGTTTATCACATAACACCATAATTGACCAACCCTTACTGGTCCACATATACAATACATATTTATAGCACTGAAGAATCAAAATATAATGAATATTATATTATTATTCTCATGCCTTGATCAAAATCCAAAAATTAGGGTTTGGATTCCATATCTGAATTATCTGTCATACTTAACATTATTAATTAAGTTAAAAATAATTAACTTAATAATCTGAACAAAATTCATATAATAAAATAATTATTATAATAATTCAAAAAAAAATCATTTCATATATTATATCAATAATATATGATTATATTTTCATGGAAAATAATTAATAAAACATTTCTACTATAAAATTAATTATGATAAGAATATAATTTATAATGATCAATAATTCTAAAATAAAATTATTTGAAATCATTCATGTAATAAATATATCACATAAATACATACACAAATTTTCTTGGCACATATTCTCCATATTTATTTTGATAAATACAAAAAAAAAATTATACGCAAAATTTCTAATTTATTTGTATAGAAAATATCGGGTTGTTACATTCACCCGCCCTTATAAAGATTTCGTCCCCGGAATCACCATTTTAAAACTTACATATACAAGTGTACATAGTATATACAATCATTGCAAATAGATCTTTATCATAAATGATCGTACTGATCTTTAACCTATTCACGTAAAGATTGTCTATCTGATTAAACAGAAATTTGATTTCTAAAAGGACTCAAATTCCTTCTTCAAAATTTCTTTATAAAATAATTTACTATATATATGAAAATCATGCATAAGAAAATAAAAGTTATCTGAATAATACACGAATTTCACCACCAATTTGCTATGGTATCCAGGATCGTATTATGTAGACCCTTCTTTGTTGATTTCGTCAACTTGCTGGATGAAGTTGGTCCCGTGATTTCCAGAGTTCCACTGCCCTTGCCAGTGTTCACACTCCCTGCCTCCGTCCTCCTCTTCGAACAATCCTTCACTTTGTGCTCAGTCGATCCACACAGAAAACACCCACTGTTCATCCTAGGATTGGGGCAGTTGGGAGAGATATGGCCCTCCTGCCCGCACTTGTAGCACAAGAACTTTCCCTTCAAACATTCTCTAGAGTGGTTCTTTCCACAGTTTCCACACTGCACAGCTTGCTTCTTAACTCCTTCATGTTTTAACTGTAAACTTCTAAAATTGCTTCCCTTCCTTTTGCTGCTACCACTGCTACTCCCACTATTAACTTCCACCTTACTCTTGTTCTTTCTCTCCTTGTTGTAGAGGCTCATGGCCTCACTCCCCTCCTCAGCAATAATAGCCTTCTCCACGAGTGCTGCAAATGTAGGGATCTACAACACCGCCACCTTGTTGTAGAGCCAGGGTTTTAATCCTAGCTCAAACCTTCTAGCTTTCCTAGCCTTCGTATCAACTTGATGCAAAGCAAACCTAGCCAACTCATTGAATTTTGCGGCGTATTCGGACACCGTCATATTCTCCTGCTTCAACTCTAAAATTTTTACCTCCATCCTAGCCTGCATACTAGATGAAAAATAGTTTTCGAAGAACAATGTCTTAAACCTATCCCAAGTAACAACATCCTCTCCTGCCCTCGCCTGATTCGCTTCCCACCAAAAATTTGCCTCACCCTTCATCATGTAGGTGGCAAAAGTGGTCTTTTGCCCCTCAGCTATCCTAGCTACCACGAATGCTTTTTTAATCTCTTTAACCCAAGTCTGGGCTTCAACAGGGTCAGTTGTCCCTCTAAACTCCGGCGGTCCTACTGTCTTGAAGTCCTTAAAGTTTGCCAAGTGGTTTGTTGAAAGAATGCATATTGTGTTTTGATGTTTAAATGCTCATGATTATGTGTAAAGTCCTTCAAGGAATATATGTACAAGGACTTAGTGATAGATCAAAATTGTTAGGTTGATCTTAGCCTTTAATGCTCACTTGTATAGATAAAGAGATCAAATATGTTAGGTTGATATATCGTGAAACGTATAGATAGGCTTCAACAGGAATCGTAGTCTATCAAGCTGATCAATAGATTGCAGAAGCCAAGACAAGATCGTAGAGCTTACAAGATCGTAGTGTATTTGCCTTGAAGGACCTCTTCAGAAATCGTAGAGTGGTTCAAATGTTTGCCGAAGCTAACTCAGAGATCGTAGTGTGCTCTCAGAAATGTTGAGTCTGCAAAACGAGCAAGTGATGCTCGTCGTGTGAAAAGATCGTAGTGTGCAAATCCCTGCAAGAAATTGTAGTGTTCTCTTAAGAACAAGCACCAATATGACAAGACACTACGATATGGATAATAGAGTGTCATCTGCCTTGTGTCAGAAGCATCATGCCTTACCTTTTGTTTGAAGAAGAATTCCAACAAATATGGAATGGGTTTTGAACGTTGAAGCACTCACCAGTCCCAACGGTACAAAATATAACCTTAGTATTGATCAAAAGGAACATACTCAAGAAGCTAAGAAAAGGACCATTGGGCAGAGGAAAACACCTTTTCAGGTGTTAGGTGAGAAAGCAGTCTGATGTGTCAGTGGGCCAGAGTGAAATTCAGAAGATGTGCAAAAAAGTCTCCATCAAAGTTCAGAAAGGTCAAATGCATTTAATGCTTCTTCAAAAGGCTTCAACGGATAGATTTCAAGATCACATTTATACAAAACACAGACAGATGAGAAAGATAAGCAAGAATTGAACAAAAACGTACAAGAACACTCAACGCTCAACTCTACGATCCGAGAAAGATAGAAAGCTTGCTCAGCTATTCAATTCTTTTGAACAAGTGCTTTATAGCAACTAAGTAGCACCAATCACTATCTCAACAACAACCAATCAACTGAAGTGAGAAGTTCCAAGTCTGAAGGACGTGAAGAGTTCTAAGTAAACTGTAAAGAACCAAGTCTGCTGGACTTCAAGAGTTCAAGAGTGAACTAAGAAGTTCCTAGACTGCTGGTCTAGAAGGAATCTGTGAGATTCAAGAAGTGTAACAGATATCCTTAGTGGATTTCCTACTCAAGGAGTAGAAGAGTGGATTAGGAGCTTTTTAGTTCTCTGAACCACTTAAAACTACCGTGTCCATTATAACTGTTGTAACTGCTATAAATGTCTTAACTTTCATAACTGCCTCACTCTCATTAATTCAAGATATCTCAAAGAAGGTTTATCATATACTCATTCCACTTTGCATTAATCACAATCATACTAACGAGTTTAAAAGAAAAGTTTTTAATTATCTATTCAACCCCCCCTTCTAGATATCTTTTGTGCCTCCGGGAACTAACAATTGGTATCAGAGCAAGTTCTATAATACAACCTACAAAGCTTGAGTAGATCCAATGGCACACTTACCAAGCGAATCAAAGACTGGAGGAAGCAGCAAGCCAACTATGTGCAACAAATATAAATTTGCTAACTGGAAGGTTAGGATGCAAGCTTACATGGATTCAATAGATGAAGATCTATTTGAAACTGTTCAAAATGGGCCCTATGTTCCTACAAAGCTTGTACCAACTACAGATGACCCAAACAGAGTACAGATCAATGTCAAAGGAGAATGGACAGAGAACGAGAAGCGAGTTGTCCAGCTTGACAAAAAGTCCAAGAACATCCTATTTCAATCATTAGAAGATGATCTATTTGAAAACGTGGTCAACTGTAAAATAGCAAAGGAGATTTGGGAAGCACTACTCATTATGCATGAAGGAACAGAAGAAGTCAGAGAAAACAAACAATCTCTCCTGACTCAACAATATGAGATGTTTTCTCACGTTCAAGGAGAGAACGTCAACGCCACATCTGAGAGATTCAATATTACGCTCAACTCTCTACGAGCCTATGGAAAGATCTATCCAAACAAAGATCTGATCATAAAGTTCATGAGAGCTTTACCAAGCAAGTGGGATGCGAAAACCACTGCCATAAGAGAATCAAAGAATCTATATGAAATGATTGTTCAACAATTATATGGCAACCTCCTCACGTACGAACTCGAGCTGACACAACGAGCAGAAACGTTGTCTGAAGGAAGAAAGAAGGATAAAGGTGTTGCTCTCAAAGTAACAGAAAACACCTCCAAAGTCAACACTGAAGTTGATTCTAACTACGATGAAGATGATGATGAGGACTTTGCAATGCTGGTTAAAAGACTAAGAAGATTCATGCGACAAGGCAAAACCAGCAAGCCAAAGAAAGTTAGCAACTACAACAACCATGAGCAAATTAATGACCTATGCTACAACTACAAGAAACTTGGTCACTTCATTGCCAACTGCAACAAATCTCTCAAAGAAGAACTCAAGAAGAAATCATATGCAAGGAAGGAATACAAAGGCAACAAAAGGCCAGTAAAGAAAGACAAAGGCCATGTAGCTGGAGGATCGTGGAGTGATTTTGATAATGACTCAACTCCAGAATCTAGAGACGATGAAAATCCTCAAATGGCTAATCTTTGCCTGATGGCCAAAAATGCAAGGGACAAACAGAACTCCAACATACATGAAGTAAGTATCGATGAGGTATTTGACTTCAACTCTCCTGATGTAGATATTGATGACCTTAAAATTGCATTACACGACATAACATCTGATCTGCACCTATACATGAAGTGGTTTAGAGTTCTGTCTAAAGACTTTTCACTTCTTCAAAAGGAGAAAGAAAAAGTTCAAGAGGAACTGGAAACAGCCCTTCTCAGTACTGACTCTCTCTCCAAGTTTGAAGCTGAGAATAAGCTCTTGAGACAGGCAAATAATCTCATTGCACAAAGATAGTCTAGTCTAACCTCTAAGATTGAGGATCTAGAAAAGACAGTCTCTACATGGAATAGATCCTCTTCATCCATGGACTCCTTAATCTCTAACCAGAGAAGTGTCTCTGATAGAACAGGGTTAGGCTTTGGGGAATCTACCTCAGATTCATGTGTGGAAAAAGCAAAGGAAACTAGCACTGGTAATGCTTCAGGTTTCAGTAGAGGCATTATATTTGTGAAATCCTCACAGAAGGATGAGCCTGTCAATTCCTACCCAGCTGATTCAATTCATATTCCCAGGAGTAAGGGATCTCATGCTGGTCTAGGTTTTCAGAAAAGAGAAGAGTAATCTAGCTACTACTCATCAACCTCGAAGGATCGTAGAGTCCAATAAAACCAACTCTACGAACCAACCAAGAAGATACAATAGAAGTAAGATACACTCCTCACAAATAATGAAATAAGAGAACACATGGAAAAGGGAATATAAGCCTAGCAGGAGAATAACCAATAACCCACAAAAGTCTAAATGGAGGAAGAACTTTCACACACACAAAAACATGCATCATATCAAATGTTTTGTGTGCTACAGAGTTGGCCACAAGGCCGCAAAGTGTCATTATAATTCCATGCATGTGAGACCCAAAATCAAGCAGATTTGGGTCCCCAAGGGTACTAACATAGTAGGACACATGCAATTATGGGTACCAAAATGAAGGTTTAATGTTACCTCAGGAAAAGAGCTCCACGAACACAACCTGGTATCTGGATAGTGGATGTTCAAGACACATGACTGGGAACAAAGCCCTTCTGTCTAACTACATAGAGAAGGAGGGTCCCTCGGTCATCTTTGGAGATAATGGCTCTGGCAAGACAAGAGGCTATGGCTCAGCTGTAAATGGTACGGTATCCTTCAGCGAAGTGGCCTATGTGGAAGGACTATAACACAATCTTCTAAGCATTAGCCAAATCTGTGACAAGGGTCATCAAGTAACATTTCTCAACAATCAATGTCATGTCCGAGACCTGAAGACATCTGATGTGAAGCTAACTGGAACAAGAGAAGGAAATGTCTACACAGTAAATCTTGGAAAACTGAGCTCAGACGAGACAATATGCTTTCTGGCTAAAGCATCTGAAGAAATAAGCTGGCTATGGCATCGAAGACTGTCTCATCTCAACTTCAAAAGCATGTCCAAATTAGCTTCAAAAGATCTAGTTACAGGCCTACCCAAGTTCAATTTCATTAAAGAAAGGTCGTGCAAAGCCTGTCAACTTGGAAAATAGACCAGAAGCACATTCAAGAGAAAAACTGTCAATTCAATTGACAACCCGTTGCAGCTGCTACACATGGATCTTTTTAGGCCAATTCCAATAACGCACCTTGGTGGAAAGAGATACTCTCTGGTCGTAGTCGATGACTTCACCAGATTTACATGGGTGTTCTTTCTAACCTCAAAAGATGAGACGAGTTCCCAGCTGATCAAGATGTTCAAGCTTGTGATGAACGAGAAAGGAGAGAAAATCAAGGCTATAAGGAGTGATCATGGTAGAGAATTCGACTTCTCAGAAATGGACCAATTCTGCACAGACAATAACATTAGTCACAACTTCTCAACTCCACGAACTCCTCAACAAAATGGAGTTGCTGAGAGAAAGAACAGGACATTAATAGAGGCTAAAAGGACTCTACTATCAGCAGCTCATCTGCCAGAGTACTTCTGGACAGAAGCAGTTAACACTGCTTGTTATACTCAGAACAGATCACTCATACACTCTACGATTAAGAAGACTCCCTATGAACTATGGAAAGGAAGAAAACCTAGTGTCAGCTACTTTCATGTCTTCGGTTATGCATGCTACATTCTTAACAATGGAAAGCAATATTTGACAAAGTTTCAACCAAAATCAGACGAAGGAATCTTTCTTGGATATGCCATAGCCATCAAGGCCTATAGAGTGTTCAACAAGAAGACACTGAGTGTTAAAGTCTCAATTCACATCATCTTTCATGAAACAGACATAGACAAAACAATGCCTCAAGATACTACGACTAACAGTTCAGACACTACGAACGAGGTCGTCGAGCTCAACACTACGATCGTAGTACCAGACAGTGAAATCATTGAGCAAGGGAATGAGATCGTAGAGAGGCATATGCCAGACAACGAACCTTCACATCAAGAAGAAGAAATAGATCTTGAAGATCTAAGACAAGAAGGCATAAGAACTGATGTCCCAACAGGAAGTAGATGGGCAAGAGATCACACTCAATATCTAATCATTGGAGATCCGAATGCAAGAGTCAAAACAAGAGTTGCTACTCAAAATGAATGCTTCTATCTAAGCTTCCTATCTCAAATAGAACCAAAGAAGATAGAGGATGCTATGGAAGACTCCAGCTGGATAGAGGCCATGCAAGAAGAACTTAATCAGTTCGAGAGAAGCAAAGTATGGAGATTTATTCCAAGACCAAAGAACCATCCTGTAATTTGAACCAAGTGGGTTTTCAGAAACAAGATGGATGAAGATGGAGTCATCACCGGGAATAAGGCAAGACTAGTGGCCAAGGGCTACTCTCTCGGAAAAAAAGGCATTGACTACGATGAGACATTTTGCACTGTTGCGGATGGGAAGCCATCGAATATTTCTTGCCTTTCTTTGCTCACATGAAATTCAAGGTCTTTCGGATGGATGTTAAGAGTGCATTTTGAAATGGAGAACTTGAGAAGAAGTTTATGTAGAAACGACCTCCGTGTTTCATCAATCCATCTCTTTCTAATTATGTCTTTAGATTAGACAAAGCCTTATATGGTCTTAAACAAGCACCTAGAGCATGGTATGAAACACTGACTAACTTTCTTATTGAAAATGGATTCACTAGAGGTAGAGTAGATACCACACTATTTCTTAGAAAGCATTAAGATAAAGTCCTATTAGTTCAAATATATGTTGATGATATTATATTTAGGTCTACTGATGAAAAGTTATGAAAGAGATTCTCCAAGCTTATGCAGAGCAAGTTTGAAATGAGCATGATGGGTGAGCTGAACATCTTCCTTGGACTGCAAGTAAAGCAGACTGATGAAGGAATCTTTATCAACCAAGCCAAGTACATTACAGACGTACTTAAGAAGTAAGGCATGGAATCAGCCTCTCCCATGAAAACCCCAATTTCTCCTATAACTAAGCTTGACAAAGATGAAAAAGGTAAAAGTATTGATATAACTCAATACAGAGGTATGATAGGCTCTCTTTTATATCTAACTGCTAGTAGACCAGATATAATGTTTGTAACATGCATTTGTGCTAGATTTCAGGCTAGTCCTAAAGAATCTCATTTAACTGCTGTAAAGAGGATTTTTAGGTATCTCAAAGGTACACCCCACTTGGGGCTTTGGTACCCAAAGGAGTCCTCATTTGAGCTAACAGGATACACAGATGTTGATTTTCTAGGCTGCAAAATTAATAGAAAGAGTACCAGTGGCACCTGTCAATTGCTAGGAAACAGACTTGTGTCCTGGTTTAGCAAGAAGCAAAATTCAGTGTCTACTTCAACCTGCAGTGTTGAATACATTCTTTGCGAGCGATTCTTTGTGCTTCGAGATCTTATGGATGAAAAATCAACTAGCAGATTATGGGTTTGAATTTAAATCCATTCCTATTCACTGTGATAACACAACTGCAATTACTATAACTCATAATCCTGTCATGCACTCTAGGACTAAGCATATAGAAATAAGATATCACTTCATTAGGGATCATGTGCAAAATGGAACTATATCTTTACAATATATCCCTACTGAAAATTAACTTGCTGATATCTTTACAAAGCCTCTAGATGAATACAGATTTAACAAGTTAATAAGTGAGCTAGGCATGCTTAACTTACAACCATGAAAAATATGCTCTAGTATGTGCAAACCATACAGGTTTAAAGGCTATGTTTGAAATCATAAACATTATCAAAGGAAGACCACGATTGTAGAACCAAAGTATCATACAATGACAATGATCGCAGTGAAGACTCAATGATCGCGGTGCAGACTCAACGATAGCAGAGTTACATCAAAACCAAAGGAGCACCCTATGATGATCAAGTCTCAAACAAGGCAATCTCTCTGATAAGTACCTCAGAGACAAACCTAACCCTTGATTCAATCAATGAGGTTGGCCCTTCCTGAGCTACCTTAAACCAAAAAGAATGCTAAGTCGAAAGTTCATCATGAGGACTTGGTTAAGACTCTACGATTGATAATCAGACTCGACGATCGCAGATCAGACTCTAAAATTGCAGCTTAGACACGATGACTGCTGAACAGACTAAATGATGGTAGAACAGACTCGACGATTTCAAGGGCCTTCTCAACGATCGTAGTCCTCTGGAAGAATACATTAGCTCAGATGAAGTTGAGGGCAATTTAGTACAATCCCTCTCTGTCAAATTCGTAGAGCCAAGAAAAATTTGACACCTGTCCCACTAAGCAAAATGGAGAGAGGGAAGTTATAAGTACAAATTAAAATCATATTTTTCAAATCTAAAGTTCAAAAGATCATCTCTCTCTTACTCTCTCAAGCAAAAACCCTAAATCAGTAGAAAGCTCAGTCAGTCCCACTTCCTGCAAAGAAATCAATGGCAACTTCCAGTGTTATCTCCTACACTGAGACTTTGCTTTGTGAGTTCAAAATAAATGAACCCAAATTTCACAAGACTCTATCGCTCTTGAAAAAGCGGGTCTCAAGAAGCTTTGGAGTGCAGACACATTAATCTACCCAAAGTGGGTAAAAGAATTCTACAACAATGGTTTATTTGAAAACAACACCATCTCTGCAAATTCAAGAATGTGGAAATCATACTAAAGGTCAAGACATCAATCTAGCCCTAGGTCTCAAACACAGAAGGGTATCGTCCATAGATGGCATAGACTTTCATAAGGGACTCAAAAAGATGCACCACAAGAAATCTCCCTCTGTCAAAGGATACAAGAAGAAGGAGTTTCCACAAAGGTATGAATTTCTAGCTGATATTGTTGGAAAATGTATATGTTGCAAGAGCTCAGTCATGACTACTGTGAATGAGGTGCAACTCAAGCTCATGGATGCCATATGTTATAAAATACAACTCAACTATGGGGCTCTCTACTACTTGAATGGATTGGGAAGTGGTTAATCAACTCAAAAGAAGACAAAGAGCTCTTAGAAAATGCTATGGGTGATTCATAAGCATTATCCTACAGTGCTACTCTTCTTGATTTAATTGAGGACGATGAAGGTGAAGCCAATCAATCCAAATCGTAGAATGACCCAACAACTATTTGAGAACCGGAAAAAGGAATCCAACTAAAAATGTGAGGATGATGTCGAATCTAGTGGAAGAACTGGTGAAATAAATGAATCAGGAGTGTTAGGAAACATGTCAGTTGTCAAAGAAACTGAAGAAGAAGAAGATGCTAATCAGGAAGAACCCATTGCTTTAATCAGAAAAAGCAAAGGGAAAAGGAAGCTGAAAGCCAAAACTACAGAAGAACCTCAAGGATCCACTACCGATAAGCCCGTAGAGTCCTCAGACATTGAGACTCTAAGGATCCTAAGAAGGAAGCAACAGCAGACTGAGACAGAAGAAGATAGAGTAACCATATCTCAGCTGTTGAAGAAGAATAAAATTAGCCACAAGACCAGAAGGCCATCAATCTCTTCGATCGTAGAGTCTCTGTCGATCATAGAGACCAGACCAAACAAGGAAGTAGCTGCAAAAAACATTCTGGCTGATCAGAAGGATAAAATTAAAGAGAGTCCTAAGGCTGTGGCTCAGCCTAAAAAGCCAAGAAGGAAACTGGTCAAGAAATATATTCTTGTCAATGGGAAAGCACTAAAGATGGAAGAAAAAGAATTGGCTGCTGAAAAGGAACCAGCAAATGAAAGCCAAATAGTCAAAGCTCAAACTGAAGGGGAGACACCTAAAGATCTGATGATAGAGGATACACCTATTGAGGGGGAGATGGCTGAAACTCCCATCATAGGAAGTGCCCTAGTTGAGGGGGAGCTATTGATAGTACAAGAAGATGATCACGGTGAGGGGGAGGCTTATGACATCTCTATGACAGAAAAAGAGGTTCCGGGAAGAAATGAAGAAGAACCAGTGCAAGAACATCATGAGGCCATTGAGATAACGGAATCCTCCAATGAAAGCAGAAAAGAGGATGAAGGTGATGAGGTAGAGATTATAGCTGTGGGAATTGATGGGCATAGAAGAGCCAACTATGAACAACTGTTTGCATATCTACCCATGATGCCCTTCCATCAGGCTCAAATTCTAAACTCTTTGAGTCACATTTTTTGGAGCTTCAAAGAGTATCCGGCCATCTCAGTGCTAACTAATGGATTCCCAGGGAGATTCAATTTTTCTAGGAAGCTTCTTACCAACAATTCTTCCTTAAAGAACAAACTTGAGGTACTATCTATCCCAACTCTTTTCAGAGTTAATCATTTGCCATCATCCTCATTCAATCAATTTTATGAATTACCACGATGGTTGGAAGTGATTTTACATCCACAAAATCAATTTCTAGTTGCAAAATCCCACAATTTTGTAATTGAGGAACCAAATAAGATCAACTCCCTAATACTCTAACATCCTATCAACTCTACGATCCCTGACTCTAGCCTCATTGTAGAGTCTCCACCTCAAATCATAGAGTCACCAACCTTAAACATCCAAACCCAGGCCCTCCATCGATATTCCCTTTTCATCCAACAAATGAATACTTCAATCTTGAACTTGCCCTTTACTCTTTGCAAGAACAATTCAAAGGCACATCAACTCCCTCCTCAAAATTTCCCAAATTGGATGACATTCTTTCAAAGTTGTCCACAAAGGCTGATCTGTCAGCAATGTCTGCGAAAGTGGTCAAGGAACTCGATGAGAGCCTTGAGGATCACACTGCACTTATTCAGCTGAGATTAACATCAATTATCAATGCTGCAAATAATCTTCCAAGCTCCCTAAGCTCTGAGCTCTCTAAAACGCTTAAGGAGATCATCAAAGAAATGCTTTAAAGCATAAAAGACAGAGATGACATCCACTTTCTCGCAGCTAAAAGACATAGGGATGTTGTCTTGATCTTATAAAAGACTCAAGAATCTCAGAACGAGCTAATGATAAAGAGTATCACAAGTGTTCAAACTACAGTCAAGGAATTTCAAGACTTCTCCATGGGTCAAATGCAGTAGACTAAAACTGTCCTAAACATTCTTCAACGATGTGAAACTCATTCTGATGCTTTGATCCAAGAGAATCACGAGGACATTGCCTAAACTCAGAGTCAACTCAATGAGCTTGTCCAAGGAGTCACTCGCCTCTCCGAAGACATTCGAACCCTTGATGCTGACATAAAAGGGGAGAATAAAGGGAAAGGAGATCAGGGAGGCAAGGGCAGAGGCAGAGGAAAATTCCAAACTCAAGCCTCGAGGAACCTACCTACAAGGAAAATCACCCAGCAGACCCCACGATCCAGCCATCAGGCTCAACGAGCTAATCAATAGGAAATTTTAATGGCTCAACCATTAAGGAGTCTAGGGCCAACTACCAGCTCTTATTAGGTGACAAAAACAGGCCTAAGAATGCCAATTGGAGATCCTTCATTCATGAATAGGCATGATCACAATCCTAGACTAAGCCCAAGTGAGCTGGAAGATTTGGCTAGAAGAGATGAAGCAAGAAAAAAGAGGAGAGCTGAGGAATATGCAAATCCTCCAAGAAGCAAAAGGCCAAAGAAATAGAGATAAGTTGAGTTTTAAGTTGTATTGATGTAGTCAAACATAAATGTAATATCTGTCTTCATACATCAATAAATTCATGCTTATTCTCTAGAAATTTTAGCTGCTCACTGAAATACTAAGTCATGTTTACTTTGCTACAACTGCATATAAAATTTAATAATCATGACAACAAATCTCCTTGGTTATGTCAACATCAAATAGGGGGAGATTGTTGGAAGAATGCATATTGTGATTTGATATTTAAATGCTCATGATTATGTGTAAAGTCCTTCGAGGAATATATGTACAAGGACTTAGTATAGATCAAAATTGCTAGGTTGATCTTAGCCTTTAATTCTCACTTGTATAGATAAAGAGATCAAATATGTTAGGTTGATCTATCGTGAAAGGTATAGATAGGCTTCAACAGGAATCGTAGTCTATCAAGCTGATCAACAGATTGCAGAAGCCAAGGCAAGATCATAGAGCTTAGAAGATCATAATGTATTTGCCTTAAAGGACCACTTCAGAAAATCGTAGAGTGGTCCAGACGTTTGCCGAAGCTAACTCAGAGATCGTAGTGTGCTCTCGGAAATGTTGAGTCTGCAAAACGAGCAAGTGATGATCGTCGTGTGAAAAGATCGTAGTGTGCAAATCCCTGCAAGAAATCGTAGTGTTCTTTTAAGAACAAACACCAATATGACAAGACACTACGATATGGATAGTAGAGTGTCATCTGCCTTATGTTAGAAGCATCAAGCCCTACCTTTTGTTTGAAGAAGAATTCTAACAAATATGGAATGGGTTTTGAACGTTGAAGCACTCATCAGTCCCAATGGTACAAAAGATATCCTTAGTATTGAATCAAGGGTTCAAGAGCATAGAACAGAGGAAATGCACACGGGTCTCCTTGAAGTTTGTTAAATAAGGGTTACCCTTAACTCTCACCGAAGATGTAGTCCACTGTGGAAGCCACCGAAAGCCGAGTTCCATTGGGATCTCGAATAATCGAGGGACATACCGTTCCGCTAATTCCACACACTTACCCCTAAAATCTATCAAAAGATTAACAGGAGAAGTAGATGGAGAGGGCTAACGTCAAAAGGAACGTACTCAAGAAGCTAAGAAAAGGACAATTGGGCAGAGGAAAACACCTTTTTCAGGTGTTAGGTGAGAAAGCAGTCTAATGTGTCAGTGGGCTAGAGTAAAATTCAGAAGATATGCAGAAAAGTCTCCATCAAAGTTCAGAAAGGTCAAACACGTTTAATGCTTCTTCAAAAGGCTTCAACGGATAGATTTCAAGATCACATATATACAAAACATAGACAGATGAAAAAGATAAGCAAGTATTGAATAAAAACGTGCAAGAACACTCAACGCTCAACTCTACGATCTGAGAAAGATAGAAAGCTTGCTCAGCTACTCAGTTCTTTTGAACAAGTGCTTAATAACAACTGAGTAGCACCAATCACGATCTCAACAACAACCAATCAACTGAAGTGAGAAGTTCCAAGTCTGAAGAACTTGAAGAGTTCTAAGTGAACTGTAAAGAACCAAGTCTGCTGGACTTCAAGAGTTCAAGAGTGAACTAAGAAGTGCCTAGACTGCTGGTCTAGAAGGAATCTGTGAGATTCAAGAAGTGTAACAGATATCCTTAGTGGATTTTCTACTCAAGGAGTAGAAGAGTGGATTAGGAGCTTTTTAGTTCTCTGAACCACTTAAAACTACCGTGTCCATTATAACTGCTATAACTATTATAACTGTCATAACTGCCTCACTCTTATTAATTCAAGATATCTCAAAGAAGGTTTATCATATACTCATTCCACTGTGCATTAATCACAATCATACTAACGAGTTTAAAAGAAAAGTTTTTAATTATCTATTTAACCCCACTTCTAGATATCTTACGTGCCTCCTGAACTAACACGGTTGTTAAAATACCGGTTCCTATGATCGGTATTCCTTGTTTGCATAGCTTGTGCTACCATGTTTGCAAAGTGCTGCATCAGGTCTGCTTGTTGTTATCCCTCAACATTATTGACAGACTCTTCTACTCTTTGGTTTCGAGTTTGACGTCTTGGCGATATTATCTGTTTAAGTAAAACCATATATTATTCTTTACATTCTAAATCTTATCATATAAGTTTAGTATATTAACTCATTTCATTACTCAAACTTAGATTCATATTCATTTAGTGAATATTTTACACAGCATAACACATATTGCTTTAAACATCATTCATCCCTTTGTGACTACAAAAATCAGGATTTACAGCCTTGACTAATACTAAAAGTTGGGAACATTACATTACACAGACATACTTAACATTAAATGAACTCTACACAATGTAACCTATACTACTTATTCACTACGCCTTTTTCTTGGACAACCTTTCGCCTGATGACCTTTTATCCCATAGATAAAACATGCTCCTGATTTATAGTCGGGATAATACAGAGTGGTATGTCCCTCATAGCCACAAAGGTAACATATTCTTTTCCCTTTCTTCTTATCGGATTTTCCTAAGTCATGGTCTTCTATCTTTTTTTCCCCTTCTTGCTCGGAGCTGCACACGATGTGTTGCTTGCGGCTCCCATCTGATCAATTTGAATTTTAATTTTATCTTGTTCTTCCATTGTTTCTATTAACGCCTGATGTAGTTGACTATTTAACAGCTTTTCCAGAGAAGAAACCTTGTTCCTCAGATCTTGCACCTCTGTTGATGCTTGTTCAGCTACAACTTTAGTGTCTGAATCACTATCTGTCAGCTCCACCATCTCCGGATCTGGTACTATGTTTTCTACAATAATTACGTCGTCTGAGTTGTTTTCATTATGAGCCTCTATTTTAGCTATGGGCTTCGATATTAGCCCGGGGGTATGGATTTGATCCTTCTTCATGCTATAAGCATATAACAAGCCTTTTCCACCAGACATCTACACACATAAATTATCCTGATTAGCATATAGTATATACACACAGCAAATAATAGTTTTATATAAGTTATCTTTGATTTTGTTTGACGATGAATTTAGTCAATTCATCTCTTTATAAACTCTATATGAGTTATTTATATTTTCAACGTTTCCCTCTGTTCTAAGGTTATAGCCTAAGGTCTATCCCACCTAAGGTTTCTAACCCTAAAGCTCTAATACCATCCTATAAAGCCCCCAAATCCAGGTACTTGAAACCCAAACTCGATGCTTCACGATACCATTTCTATGAGCGGAATAATACTAATAATAATAACGATATTATAAAGATCAACCTAATTTACATAATTATCAGAGTCTAGCTCCCATGTACGTAACCTTTAATCATTCCTTACAATACATGATAATAAATATATAACATTGTCTTAATAATATTAAACTATTACATAAGATAACATTGAAATCATTCAGCAACCTTTCCCGTGTTCTTAGCAGAGCCTTCAGGTTGTCCACACTTAGCTGAAAACATTTAAATTAAGCAAGGATGAGCATTTTAGTGCCCAACAAGTAATAACAATTATAAATATTAGCTGAAAGGTTTAAATGTTTTCTTTGTACTACCCTTCTACAACAAGTCAATAGTTGTGAAGTCATTAATTATAACTTAAAATATTTTTAATTCATTTATATCCTTTTTAAATGATTTTTAAATCAATAAAACTATTTTTAAACTATTTATTTAATATAATTATTAAATAAATTTAATATCATTAATACTTAATTAATATCATTAATATTAATATTAATGAAATTATCCTTTAAATATTAAAAGTTATATTTTATAACTTAAAATATTTTTAAACACTTTATATTCATTTAAAATGATTTTTATAATAATAAAATCATTTTAAACTAAATTATTTAATATACTTATTAAATAACTTTAATATCATTAATAATAATTAATTAATAAAATTTACCTTTAAATATTGAAAGTTATATTTTATAACTTAAAATATTTTTACACACCTTATTATTATTTAAAATGATTTTTAATATATTAAAATCATTTTTAATTTATTTATTTAATTCATTTATTAAATATCTAAGTTATCATTAATATTAATTAATTAATTAATTTCATCACAAAATATTAAAAGTCATTTAAAATAACTTAAAATATTTTTTATTCTATAATATAATTTTTAAATGACTTTTAAAGTATTAAAAATATTTTTAAATAATTTATTTAATATAGAATTAAATAAATTAAATACCTTTAATATTTCAAAAATATTGAATATTTATGAAATATATTAAAAATAATTAAAAACTATTTTTCAGAATTAAAAATAATTTTTAATATTTTGTTTTGTATTTTTAATAATTAAAACTAATTTTCTATAATTATTGAATAAAAATATAATTTTTATAAATATTCGGTCGCTAAAGACCACCTATAACGACAGAACCGTCGCTATAGGTGTTCTTCATGTTCATCACACAAACCCAGATCTTCAAGCCAGTTACCGAGTGACCGAGTTTGACCATCAATAATTCAATGTGTATTGTGTTTTCTAGGCATGTTGTTGATCAAATCTGGTAGAGCTAATGTAAGACTACAAGATCCAGCAACAAACATGTTCATACAACTCATAAACAAAGAGATTTGAGCCATCAAAGTACCTGTCAGAGGCTGTTCTTCATTTCTAGGTTGCCCAGAAATGAAAAACAATTCGAGCATGCATGTTTGGGCTTCCACAACTTGAAATCAGTAAATTGTTTTTGTGATCTATAAGCTTCAGTGTGTATCCAGTATGTAAATGAAGAGATCTAACACAAAACATCAACAAATCATCAACAGATCAAGAAGATATAGTCCGGTCAAAGTATGTCAGAGGACACATTCAAACATTTTCTGGGTTACCCAGAAAACGTGAACTGTGATCAATCGAAATTTGTTTGATCGGTCACTGAATCCAGTATATTTAATATATAGAGGTTCTAAAAGTATGAATATAAAATTAACATAACATACTACAACTTAGACTCAAGATCCATAGCAAAACATCAAAGTACAGTCAGATCTAAGCGGTTAAATATGTTGTCAGACACTGAAAACCCATTTCTGGGTTACCCAGAAATGGTCTGGTCATGGTCGGTCAACAACCTTTGACCAAGAATAACTTGCAATATGACCAATCTATGACCTTGATTTAACTTCCAGACTACAGATCTCATGACATACTACACGATTAAACACTTAAAACACAAAAATCATTAACATCTAGAGATCTACAAGACCTGACATTTACTTGTCAGACATTAAAACAAAATTTCTAGATTTTTGAAAACTTCAAATCTGAGCCTCTAGATGTTATGGATCTAACATATAGCAACCCAGATCATCATTATACACTATATCTAACATGCTTAACACAAAAAAACAACATCAAACAACAGATTAATGGACAGATTCTTGGGTAGGATTTTATACCTTTCCAAGAATAATTTTTGATTCTAGCTCTCTGATTTGATAAAGGTGTTCATGGGGCTTGTTTTGTGACTGATCTAGCAAAGAAATTTCGGAGGTGTGGAGCTTGGGAGAGTTAGGTTGAGTGTTGTGCAGAAAATGAGCTAGCAAGTGATTTTCTCTCTCTTTCTCTCCAATCTATATATAGAAGTCTAGATGCATGTATTGGCGATTTAGCTAAGATCCCCCATACTTTTGTTATCCCTTGGATAAAAGGCTTCACCTTATCTCTTTCAAATGAGCCTAATCATGTGATTAAGGGTGCTAATTAAGCTTTCCACCAATGGGAGCATGACACACTTGTCCTTGTGTGTAAGACTTCTACTTATGGAACTTGATTAGCTTAATATTCTTGCCTTAAAAAGGCTAATGTGGCCAGATATATATATGCTCACTAATTCCTTCATTTAGCTTTTATTTTAATGCATAAATTAGATAAATCAAAGGTCTAAAATACCCTTAATCAAGTGGGGTAAGTATTGGTTTGCATTTTATTTCTTTTGGGATTCTCCTTTAATTGTTTTGGGCCATGTAATGAACATAGTGTGACGCCCCCAGTAAATCTTGGAAAACTGAGCTCAGACGAGGCAATATGCTTTCTAGCTAAAGCATCTGAAGAAATAAGTTGGCTCTGCCATCGAAGACTGTCTCATCTCAACTTCAAAAGCATGTCCAAATTAGCTTCAAAAGATCTAGTTGCAGGCCTACCCAAGTTCCATTTCATTAAAGAAAGGTCGTGCAAAGCCTGTCAACTTGGAAAATAGACCAGAAGTACATTCAAGAGAAAAACTGTCAATTCAATTGACAACCCGTTGCAACTGCTACACATGGATCTTTTTGGGCCAATTCCAATAACGCACATTGGTGGAAAGAGATACTCTCTGGTCGTAGTCGATGACTTCACCAGATTTACATGGGTGTTCTTTCTAACCTCAAAAGATGAGACGAGTTCCCAGCTGATCAAGATGTTCAAGCTTGTGATGAACGAGAAAGGAGAGAAAATCAAGGCTATAAGGAGTGATCATGGTAGAGAATTCGACTTCTCAGAAATGGACCAATTCTGCACAGACAATAACATTAGTCACAACTTCTCAACTCCACGAACTCCTCAACAAAATGGAGTTGCTGAGAGAAAGAACAGGACATTAATAGAGGCTAAAAGGACTCTACTATCAAAATGACTCATCCGCCAGTACTTACGGGCGAAGCGATTAACACACTTGCTTGTTATACTCAGAACAGATCACTCATACACTCTACGATTAAGAAGACTCCCTATGAACTATGGAAAGGAAGAAAACCTAGTGTCAGCTACTTTCATGTCTTCGGTTGTGCATGCTACATTCTTAACAATGGAAAGCAATATTTGACAAAGTTTCAACCAAAATCGATTTGAAGGAATCTTTCTTGGATATGCCATAGCCATCAAGGCCTATAGAGTGTTCAACAAGAAGACACCGAGTGTTAAAGTCTCAATTCACATCATCTTTCATGAAACGTAGACATAGACAAAACAATGCCTCAAGATACTACGACTAATCAGCTCGAGACACTACTTAACGCGAGTCGTCGAGCTCAACACTACGATCGTAGTACCGCATAAAGGTGAAATCATTGAGCAAGGGAATGAGATCGTAGAGAGGCATATGCCGACAACGAACCTTCACATCAAGAAGAAGAAATAGATCTTGAAGATCTAAGACAAGAAGGCATAAGAACTGATGTCCCAACAGGAAGTAGATGGGCAAGAGATCACACTCAATATCTAATCATTGGAGATCCGAATGCAAGAGTCAAAACAAGAGTTGCTACTCAAAATGAATGCTTCTATCTAAGCTTCCTATCTCAAATAGAACCAAAGAAGATAGAGGATGCTATGGAAGACTCCAGCTGGATAGAGGCCATGCAAGAAGAACTTAATCAGTTCGAGAGAAGCAAAGTATGGAGATTTATTCCAAGACCAAAGAACCATCCTGTAATTTGAACCAAGTGGGTTTTCAGAAACAAGATGGATGAAGATGGAGTCATCACCAGGAATAAGGCAAGACTAGTGGCCAAGGGCTACTCTCAGGAAAAAGGCATTGACTACGATGAGACATTTGCACCTGTTGCCAGACTGGAAGCCATCAGAATATTTCTTGCCTTTGCTGCTCACATGAAATTCAAGGTCTTTCAGATGGATGTTAAGAGTGCATTTTTGAATGGAGAACTTCGAGAAGAAGTTTATGTAGAACAGCCTCCAGGTTTCATCAATCCATCTCTTTCTAATTATGTCTTTAGATTAGACAAAGCCTTATATGGTCTTAAACAAGCACCTAGAGCATGGTATGAAACACTGACTAACTTTCTTATTGAAAATGGATTCACTAGAGGTAGAGTAGATACCACACTATTTCTTAGAAAGCATAAAGATAAAGTCCTATTAGTTCAAATATATGTTGATGATATTATATTTAGGTCTACTGATGAAAAGTTATGAAAGAGATTCTCCAAGCTTATGCAGAGCAAGTTTGAAATGAGCATGATGGGTGAGCTGAACATCTTCCTTGGACTGCAAGTAAAGCAGACTGATGAAGGAATCTTTATCAACCAAGCCAAGTACATTACAGACGTACTTAAGAAGTAAGGCATGGAATCAGCCTCTCCCATGAAAACCCCAATTTCTCCTATAACTAAGCTTGACAAAGATGAAAAAGGTAAAAGTATTGATATAACTCAATACAGAGGTATGATAGGCTCTCTTTTATATCTAACTGCTAGTAGACCAGATATAATGTTTGTAACATGCATTTGTGCTAGATTTCGAATAGTCCTAAAGAATCTCATTTAAGCTATTTTGTAAAGAGGATTTTTAGGTATCTCAAAGGTACACCCCACTTGGGGCTTTGGTACCCAA
Source organism: Panax ginseng (assembly GCA_020205605.1). Taxonomy (NCBI): domain Eukaryota; kingdom Viridiplantae; phylum Streptophyta; class Magnoliopsida; order Apiales; family Araliaceae; genus Panax; species Panax ginseng. The sequence continues at coordinate 47,642,106 of CM035137.1, forward strand.
AGGAGTCCTCATTTGAGCTAACAGGATACACAGATGTTGATTTTCTAGGCTGCAAAATTAATAGAAAGAGTACCAGTGGCACCTGTCAATTGCTAGGAAACAGACTTGTGTCCTGGTTTAGCAAGAAGCAAAATTCAGTGTCTACTTCAACTGCAGAAGCTGAATACATTGCTGCAGGCAGTTGCTGTGCTCAGATCTTATGGATGAAAAATCAACTAGCAGATTATGGGTTTGAATTTAAATCCATTCCTATTCACTGTGATAACACAACTGCAATTACCATAACTCATAATCCTGTCATGCACTCTAGGACTAAGCATATAGAAATAAGATATCACTTCATTAGGGATCATGTGCAAAATGGAACTATATCTTTACAATATATCCCTACTGAAAATTAACTTGCTGATATCTTTACAAAGCCTCTAGATGAATACAGATTTAACAAGTTAATAAGTGAGCTAGGCATGCTTAACTTACAACCATGAAAAATATGCTCTAGTATGTGCAAACCATACAGGTTTAAAGGCTATGTTTGAAATCATAAACATTATCAAAGGAAGACCACGATTGTAGAACCAAAGTATCATACAATGACAATGATCGCAGATGAAGACTCAACGATCATGTGCGCAGACTCAACGATAAGCGAGTTACATCAAAACCAAAGGAGCACCCTATGATGATCAAGTCTCAAACAAGGCAATCTCTCTGATAAGTACCTCAGAGACAAACCTAACCCTTGATTCAATCAATGAGGTTGGCCCTTCCTGAGCTACCTTAAACCAAAAAGAATGCTAAGTCGAAAGTTCATCATGAGGACTTGGTTAAGACTCTACGATTGATAATCAGACTCGACGATCGCAGATCAGACTCTAAAATTGCAGCTTAGACACGATGACTGCTGAACAGACTAAATGATGGTAGAACAGACTCGACGATTTCAAGGGCCATCTCAACGATCGTAGTCCTCTGGAAGAATACATTAGCTCAGATGAAGTTGAGGGCAATTTAGTACAATCCTCTCTCAAAATTCAGTAGAGCCAAGAAAAATTTGACACACCGTCCCACTAAGCAAAATGGAGAGAGGAAGTTATAAGTACAAATTAAAATCATATTTTTCAAATCTAAAGTTCAAAAGATCATCTCTCTCTTACTCTCTCAAGCAAAAACCCTAAATCAGTAGAAAGCTCAGTCAGTCCCACTTCCTGCAAAGAAATCAATGGCAACTTCCAGTGTTATCTCCGGCTACAGACTTTGCTTTGACGAGTTCAAAATAGCTGAACCCAAATTTCACAAGACTCTATCGCTACTGAAGAAAGCAGGTCTCGAAGAAGCTTTGGGTACAGACACATTAATCTACCCAAAGCTGGTAAAAGAATTCTACAACAATGGTTTATTTGAAAACAACACCATCTCTGCGAAATTCAAGAATGTGGAAATCATACTAAAGGCTGAAGACATCAATCTAGCCCTAGGTCTCAAACCTGAAGGGTATACGTCCATAGATGGCATAGACTTTCATAAGGGACTCAAAAAGATGCACCACAAGAAATCTCCCTCTGTCAAAGGATACAAGAAGAAGGAGTTTCCACAAAGGTATGAATTTCTAGCTGATATTGTTGGAAAATGTATATGTTGCAAGAGCTCAGGTCATGACTCTGTGAATGAGGTGCAACTCAAGCTCATGACTGCCATATGTTATAAAATACAACTCAACTATGGGGCTCTACTACTTGAATGGATTGGGAAGTGGTTAATCAGCTCAAAGAAGACAAAGAGCTCTTAGAAAATGCTATGGGTGATTCATAAGCATTATCCTACAGGCTACTCTTACTGATTTAATTGAGGACGATGAAGGTGAAGCCGTCAATCCAAATCGTAGAATGACCCAACAACTATTTGAGAACTGGAAAAAGGAATCCAGCTAAAAATGTGAGGATGATGTCTGAATCTAGTGGAAGAACTGGTGAAATAAATGAATCAGGAGTGTTAGGAAACATGTCAGTTGTCAAAGAAACTGAAGAAGAAGAAGATGCTAATCAGGAAGAACCCATTGCTTTAATCAGAAAAAGCAAAGGGAAAAGGAAGCTGAAAGCCAAAACTACAGAAGAACCTCAAGGATCCACTACCGATAAGCCCGTAGAGTCCTCAGACATTGAGACTCTAAGGATCCTAAGAAGGAAGCAACAGCAGACTGAGACAGAAGAAGATAGAGTAACCATATCTCAGCTGTTGAAGAAGAATAAAATTAGCCACAAGACCAGAAGGCCATCAATCTCTTCGATCGTAGAGTCTCTGTCGATCATAGAGACCAGACCAAACAAGGAAGTAGCTGCAAAAAACATTCTGGCTGATCAGAAGGATAAAATTAAAGAGAGTCCTAAGGCTGTGGCTCAGCCTAAAAAGCCAAGAAGGAAACTGGTCAAGAAATATACTCTTGTCAATGGGAAAGCACTAAAGATGGAAGAAAAAGAATTGGCTGCTGAAAAGGAACCAGCAAATGAAAGCCAAATAGTCAAAGCTCAAATCAAGGGGAGACACCTAAAGATCGATGATAGAGGATACACCTATTGAGGGGAGATGGTTTGAAACTCCCATCATAGGAAGTGCCCTAGTTGAGGGGAGCTATTGATAGTACAAGAAGATGATGATCACGGTGAGGGGAGGCTTATGACATCTCTATGATGAGAAAAAGAGGTTCCGGAAGAAATAAAGAAGAACCGGTGCAAGAACATCATGAGGCCATTGAGATAACTAATCCTCCAATGAAAGCGAAAAAGAGGATGAAGGTGATGAGGTAGAGATTATAGGCAGGGAATTGATGGGCATAGAAGAGCCAACTATGAACAACTGTTTGCATATCTACCCATGATGCCCTTCCATCGGGGCTCAAATTCTAAACTCTTTGAGTCACATTTTTGGAGCTTCAAAGAGTATCCGGCCATCTCAGTGCTAACTAATGGATTCCCAGGGAGATTCAATTTTTCTAGGAAGCTTCTTACCAACAATTCGTCCTTAAAGAACAAACTTGAGGTACTATCTATCCCAACTCTTTTCAGAGTTAATCATTTGCCATCATCCTCATTCAATCAATTTTATGAATTACCACGATGGTTGGAAGTGATTTTACATCCACAAAATCAATTTCTAGTTGCAAAATCCCACAATTTTGTAATTGAGGAACCAAATAAGATCAACTCCCTAATACTCTAACATCCTATCAACTCTACGATCCCTGACTCTAGCCTCATTGTAGAGTCTCCACCTCAAATCATAGAGTCACCAACCTTAAACATCCAAACCCAGGCCCCTCCATCAGATATTCCCTTTTCATCCAACAACGAATACTTCAATCTTGAACTTGCCCTTTACTCTTTGCAAGAACAATTCAAAGGCACATCAACTCCCTCCTCAAAATTTCCCAAATTGGATGACATTCTTTCAGAGTTGTCCACAAAGGCTGATCTGTCAGCAATGTCTGCGAAAGTGGTCAAGGAACTCGATGAGAGCCTTGAGGATCACACTGCACTTATTCAGCTGAGATTAACATCAATTATCAATGCTGCAAATAATCTTCCAAGCTCCCTAAGCTCTGAGCTCTCTAAAACGCTTAAGGAGATCATCAAAGAAATGCTTTAAAGCATAAAAGAGACGAGATGACATCCACTTTCTCGCATGACTAAAAGACATAGGGATGTTGTCTTGATCTTATAAAAGACTCAAGAATCTCGAGCGCGAGCTAATGATAAAGAGTATCACAAGTGTTCAAACTGCGATCAAGGAATTTCAAGACTTCTCCATGGGTCAAATCGCGTAGACTAAAAGCATCCTAAACATTCTTCAACGATGTGAAACTCATTCTGATGCTTTGATCCAAGAGAATCACGAGGACATTGCCTAAACTCAGAGTCAACTCAATGAGCTTGTCCAAGGAGTCACTCGCCTCTCCGAAGACATTCGAACCCTTGATGCTGACATAAAGGGGGAGAATAAAGGGAAAGGAGATCAGGGAGGCAAGGGCAGAGGCAGAGGAAAATTCCAAACTCAAGCCTCGAGGAACCTACCTACAAGGAAAATCAACCAGCAGACCCCACGATCCAGCCATCAGGCTCAACGAGCTAATCAATAGGAAATTTTAATGGCTCAACCATTAAGGAGTCTAGGGCCAACTACCAGCTCTTATGAGGTGACAAAAACAGGCCTAAGAATGCCAATTGGAGATCCTGCATTCATGAATAGGCATGATCACAATCCTAGACTAAGCCCAAGTGAGCTGGAAGATTTGGCTAGAAGAGATGAAGCAAGAAGAAAGAGGAGAGCTGAGGAATATGCAAATCCTCCAAGAAGCAAAAGGCCAAAGAAATAGAGATAAGTTGAGTTTTAAGTTGTATTGATGTAGTCAAACTTAAATGTAATATCTGTCTTCATAAATCAATAAATTCATGCTTATTCTCTAGAAATTTTAGCTGCTCATTGAAATACTAAGTCATGTTTACTTTGCTACAACTGCATATAAAATTTAATAATCATGACAACAAATCTCCTTGGTTATGTCAACATCAAATAGGGGGAGATTGTTGGAAGAATGCATATTGTGATTTGATATTTAAATGCTCATGATTATGTGTAAAGTCCTTCGAGGAATATATGTACAAGGACTTAGTATAGATCAAAATTGCTAGGTCGATCTTAGCCTTTAATGCTCACATGTATAGATAAAGAGATCAAATATGTTAGGTTGATCTATCGTGAAACGTATAGATAGGCTTCAACAGGAATCGTAGTCTATCAAGCTGATCAACAGATTGCAGAAGCCAAGGCAAGATCATAGAGCTTAGAAGATCATAATGTATTTGCCTTAAAGGACCACTTCAGAAAATCGTAGAGTGGTCCAGACGTTTGCCGAAGCTAACTCAGAGATCGTAGTGTGCTCTCGGAAACGTTGAGTCTGCAAAACGAGCAAGTGATTATCGTCGTGTGAAAAGATCGTAGTGTGCAAATCCCTGCAAGAAATCGTAGTGTTCTTTTAAGAACAAACACCAATATGACAAGACACTACGATATGGATAGTAGAGTGTCATCTGCCTTATGTTAGAAGCATCAAGCCCTACCTTTTGTTTGAAGAAGAATTCTAACAAATATGGAATAGGTTTTGAACGTTGAAGCACTCATCAGTCCCAATGGTACAAAAGATATCCTTAGTATTGAATCAAGGGTTCAAGAGCATAGAAAAGAGGAAATGCACACGGGTCTCCTTGAAGTTTGTTAAATAAGGGTTACCCTTAACTCTCACCGAAGATGCAGTCCACTGTGGAAGCCACCGAAAGCCGAGTTCCATTGGGATCTCGAATAATCGAAGGACATACCGTTCCACTAATTCCACACACTTACCCCTAAAATCTATCAAAAGATTAACAGGAGAAGTAGATGGAGAGGGCTAACGTCAAAAGGAACGTACTCAAGAAGCTAAGAAAAGGACCATTGGGCAGAGGAAAACACCTTTTTCAGGTGTTAGGCGAGAAAGCAGTCTGATGTGTCGGTGGGCTAGAGTAAAATTCAGAAGATATGCAGAAAAGTCTCCATCAAAGTTCAGAAAGGTCAAACACGTTTAATACTTCTTCAAAAGGCTTTAACGGATAGATTTCAAGATCACATATATACAAAACATAGACAGATGAGAAAGATAAGCAAGTATTGAATAAAAACGTGCAAGAACACTCAACGCTCAACTCTACGATCTGAGAAAGATAGAAAGCTTGCTCAGCTACTCAGTTCTTTTGAACAAGTGCTTAATAACAACTGAGTAGCACCAATCACGATCTCAACAACAACCAATCAATCAAGTGAGAAGTTCCAAGTCCAAAGAACTTGAAGAGTTCTAAGTGAATCTGTAAAGAACCAAGTCTGCTGGACTTCAAGAGTTCAAGAGTGAACTAAGAAGTGCCTAGACTGCTGGTCTAGAAGGAATCTGTGAGATTCAAGAAGTGTAACAGATATCCTTAGTGGATTTTCTACTCAAGGAGTAGAAGAGTGGATTAGGAGCTTTTTAGTTCTCTGAACCACTTATAACTACCGTGTCCATTATAACTGCTATAACTATTATAACTGTCATAACTGCCTCACTCTCATTAATTCAAGATATCTCAAAGAAGGTTTATCATATACTCATTCCACTGTGCATTAATCACAATCATACTAACGAGTTTAAAAGAAAAGTTTTTAATTATCTATTTAACCCCCACTTCTAGATATCTTTTGTGCCTCCGGGAACTAACACGGTTGTCCGGCTTGTTCCCTGCGACTGCATTCCTTGCTGCATAGCTTGTGCTACCATGTTTGTAAAGTGTTGCATCGGGTCTGCTTGTTGTTGTCCCTCAACGTTATTGACAGACTCTTCTACTCTTTGGTTTCGAGTTTGACGTCTTGGCGGTATTATCTGTTTAAGTAAAACCATATATTATTCTTTACATTCTAAATCTTATCATATAAGTTTAGTATATTAACTCATTTCATTACTCAAACTTAGATTCATATTCATTTAGTGAATATTTTACACAGCATAACACATACTGCTTTAAACATCATTCATCCCTTTGTGACTACAAAAGTCAGGATTTACAGCCTTGACTAATACTAAAAGTTGGGAACATTACATTACACAGACATACTTAACATTAAACAGACCTACACAACAGAACCTATACTACTTATTCACTACGCCTTTTTACACACCTTATTATTATTTAAAATGATTTTTAATATAATAAAATCATTTTTAATTTATTTATTTAATTCTTTATTAAATATCTAAGTTATCATTAATATTAATTAATTAATTAATTTCATCACAAAATATTAAAAGTCATTTAAAATAACTTAAAATATTTTTTATTCTATAATATAATTTTTAAATGACTTTTAAAGTATTAAAATTATTTTTAAATAATTTATTTAATATAGAATTAAATAAATTAAATACCTTTAATATTTCAAAAATATTGAATATTTATGAAATATATTAAAAATAATTAAAAATATTTTTCGTAATTAAAAATAATTTTTAATATTTTGTTTTGTATTTTTAATAATTAAAAACTAATTTTCTATAATTATTGAATAAAAATATAATTTTTATAAATATTTGGTCGCTAAAGACCACCTATAGCTGACGTAACTGGCGCTATAGGTGTTCTTCATGTTCATCACACAAACCCGCATCTTGAGCCATCTTAGTGTACCGAGTTTTGACCATCAATAATTCAATGTGTATTGTGTTTTCTAGGCATGTTGTTGATCAGATCTGGTAGAGCTAATGTAAGACTACAAGATCCAAAGAACAAACATGTTCATACAACTCATAAACAAAGAGATTTGAGCCATCAAAGTAGTCATCGGAAATTTTTCTTCATTTCTAGGTTGCCCAGAAATGAAGAACAGTTCGAGCATGCATGTTTGGGCTTCCACAACTTGAAATTAGTAAAAACTTTTTGTGATCTATAAGCTTCAGTGTGAATCCAGTATGTAAATGAAGAGATCTAACACAAAACATCAACAAATCATCAACAGATCAAGAAGATATAGTCCGGTCAAAGTATGTCAGAGGACACATTCAAACATTTTCTGGGTTACCCAGAAAACGTGAACTGTGATCAACTGAGCTGGTTTGATCGGTCACTGAATCCATTATATTTAATATATAGAGGTTCTAAAAGTATGAATATAAAGTTAACATAACATACTACAACTAAGACTCAAGATCCATAACAAAACATCAAAGTACAGTCAGATCTAAGCAGTTAAATATGTTGTCAAACACTGAAAACCCATTTCTGGGTTACCCAGAAATGGTCTGGTCATGGTCGGTCAACGACCTTTGACCAAGAATAACTTGCAATATGACCAATCTATGACCTTGATTTAACTTCCAGACTACAGATCTCATGACATACTACACGATTAAACACTTAAAACACAAAAATCATTAACATCTAGAGATCTACAAGACCTGACATTTACTTGTCAGACATTAAAACAAAATTTCTAGATTTTTGAAAACTTCAAATCTGAGCCTCTAGATGTTATGGATCTAACATATAGCAACCCAGATCATCATTATACACTATATCTAACATGCTTAACACAAAAAAATAACATCAAACAACAGATTCTTGGGTAGGATTTTATACCTTTCCAAGAATAATTTTTGATTCTAGCTCTCTGATTTGATAAAGGTATTCATGGGGCTTGTTTTGTGACTGATCTAGCAAAGAAATTTCGGAGGTGTGGAACTTGGGAGAGTTAGGTTGAGTGTTGTGCAGAAAATGAGCTAGCAAGTGATTTTCTCTCTCTCTCCAATCTATATATAGAAGTCTAGATGCATGTATTGGCGATTTAGCTAAGATCCCCCATACTTTTGTTGTCCCTTGGATAAAAGGTTTCACCTTATCTCTTTCAAATGAGCCTAATCATGTGATCAAGGGTGCTAATTAAGCTTTCCACCAATGGGAGCATGACACACTTGTCCTTGTGTGTAAGACTTCTACTTATGAAACTTGATTAGCTTAATATTCTTGCCTTAAAAAGGCTAATGTGGCCAGCTATATATACGCCCACTAATTCGTTCATTTAGCTTTTATTTTAATGCATAAATTAGATAAATCAAAGGTCTATAATACCCTTAATCAAGTAGGCTAAGTATTGGTTTGCATTTTATTTCTTTTAGGCTTCTCGTTTAATTGCTTTGGGCCATGTAATGAACATAGTCTAACAATTTTAATATATGCTACCCAAATTGTTTATTTACGGTTTCCATTCTCAATCTCATGAAATTTAATTACTTATACATGTAACTTTAGCTCATAAACTAATTAGATAACGAAGCTTTCATTTAGGGTTTAAAATAAAAATAACAATAATATAAAATTAGGGTTTCACACAGTAATACAAGGGTTTATCATATAACACCATAATTGACCAACCGTTATCGGTCCACATATACAGTACATATTTATAGCACTGAAGAAACAAAATATAATTAATATTATATTATTATTCTCATGCCTTGATCAAAATCCAAAAATTAGGGATTGGATTCCATTTCTGATTTATTTGTCATACTTAACATTATTAATTAAGTTAAAAATAATTAACTTAATAATCTGAACAAAATTCATATAATAAAATAATTATTATAATAATTCAAAAAAAATCTTCCATATATTATATAAATAATATATGATTATATTTTCATGGAAAATAATTAATAAAATATTTCTACTACAAAATTAATTATGATAAGAATATAATTTATAATGATTAATAATTCTAAAATAAAATTATTTGAAATCATTCATGTAATAAATATATCACATAAATACATACACACATTATCTTGGCACATATTCTCCATATTTATTTTAATAAATAAAAAAAAAATTATACGCAAAATTTCTAATTTATTTGTATAGAAAATATCGGGTTGTTACAACGATACTGTGACAATAATTAAATCAATAATATGAGAGATATGATGTAGCAATTACTGTAGCAATAATTGAGTATAACTGAGTGACTTCTTACGTAAGCATCAATAATAAATATTGTGTGCTACTATGCAACCACGCGTATTATTGTACTTTTACTACCGGGTAATTCAACAGTTTAATGGTAAAACTTTCGCCGTTATTTTTATAAAAAGATATTTCTGTCATTTTCTAACTATGACAATACTTCCGTTGTGGGGTCCACCAATGATTACGTCGTCGTACGAATATTCCCTGTTAAAACGAATATTCCCCGATTAATCGAATATTCCCCGACACAATGAATATTTTATATCAACTTGCTTACTTTGCAAAATTTTCACATATCACCCTTAACTTTTGTAAAGCCCCCAAATCCAGGTACTTGAAACCCAAACTCGGTGCTTCACGATACCATTTGTATGAGCAGAATAATACTAATAATAATAACAATAATATAGATAAGAAACTTAATTTACATAATTATCAGAGTCTAGCTCCCAAGTACGTAACCTTTAATCATTCATTACATAGCATGATAGATAATATATATCATTGTCTTAATAATATCAAACTATTACATAAACTACCATAAATCTTATTTGGTTAGCTTTCCTTTTCCTTTGTTTCTGCATGAGCCTTCCGGTTCTTCACATTTAGTTGAAAACATTTAAATTAAGCAAGGATGAGCATTTGAGTGCCCAGCAAGTATTAACAATTATAAATATTAGCTGAAAGAATTAAATATTTTATGTGTACTACCCTTCTATAACAAATCAATAGTTGTGAAGTAATCTGAACCGTTAATAATAACATAACAACCCTCTATCAAATTTTTGAAACTACGTACTGACTATAAATAGGGTTAAGGTGACATACTATGAATATTGTTTTCAATTTTTGAATAGGTTTAACAGAACTTCATCCACAAACCGCCATAACTTACGGGCACAGAGGGTGATCAGCCCGTTGTACCCTGTATTGATCAACACTACATGCAAGAACGATGTTATCGTTCACTCTGTCCACCTTGGGTGCATAAAAAGTTTTCCCATGTAAAGGATGTTCATACTTGTCGGGGTTCCAAACCAAAGCAATTCAGTTGGATAATAGTAAGGTTTTATCTTATTCAACAATAATCTATAATTCAACATATATATATATATATATATATACGGGTAATTAACAAAGGTGTATCAACATGTGATTAAATACAATGATTATCCAAGTGGGGACACTTGTACAACTATATACTAACATGTTGATAATCAATGATCGGATATATATATATATATATATATATATATATATAAACAATAGGGTGAATAATCTAGCATAATACTAATATAATTCTGAAACATTCTTACTCATGTCCATTGCACAAAGAAAATACAAAGGTAGGATACTTGCCTGGTCTGCTGCTTACAAAATGCAACTTAGTTTTATCTTTTATATAATCACTTATCAGTAATAAGATCATTTTACTGATTAGAACAATATACTATAACACATAGTACTGCATTTTGCAGTCAGCACATAATCTAATCACATTATCACACATGTTCAACAGTCATTGAATCACAAACAAACATTAACACAATCAAAATATCTAAGTCCAGATCAATTTCTGAAACATGTCGATGTACCGACAGCTTTATCGGATAATTATCGAGTCTAAGACTCTACACCAAAGTTCAATATAATTTAAACATCGGTCAAATTATTTTTAAATGACTTATAATAATTTTTAAACAATTATTATAATTTTATCATGAATTTAATTTTTAAACAATTATTATAATTTTATCATGAATTCAAATTATTAAATGATTTAAATTTCAAATAATTCTATTATCAACAACATTTAATTAATATTAAACTATTAATGAAACCATTGCCAAAATATTAAAGTTATTTATAATAACTTCAAATATTTTAAGTATTAATATTACCCTTAAATGATTTTTAAAATATTTAAAATCATTTTAAATAATTATCATTAATATTTAAATATTAATGTACTATTTATCCAAATATTAAAAGTCATTAATTATAACTTAAAATATTTTAATTCATTTATATCCCTTTTAAATGATTTTTAAATCAATAAAACCATTTTTAAACTATTTATTTAATATAATTATTAAATAAATTTATATCATTATTATTAAATTAATATCATTAATATTAAATTATTAATAAAATTATCCTTTAAATATTAAAAGTTATATTTTATAACTTAAAATATCTTTAAACACTTTATTTTCATTTAAAATAATTTTATAATATTAAAATCATTTTTAAACTAATTTATTTAATATAATTATTAAATAACTTTAATATCATTAATAGTAAATAATTAATGAAATTTACCTTTAAATATTGAAAGTTATATTTTATAACTTCAAATATTTTTAAATACCTTATTATTATTTAATATGATTTTAAATATAATAAATTATTTTTAATTTATTTATTTAATTCATTTATTAAATAACTAAATTATCATTAATATTAATTTATTAATAAAATTTATCAAAAATATTAAAAGTCATTAAAATCACTTAAAATATTTTCTTATTCCATAAAGATAATTTTAAATGATTTTTAAAGTATCAAAATCATTTTTAAATAATTTATTTAATATAACAATTAAATAAATTAAATACCTTTAATATTTCAAAAATATTAAATATTTATGAAATATATTAAAATGATTAAAAACTAATTTTCAAACTTTAAAATAAATTTTAGTAATTTAATTTGTATTTTTAATAGTTAAAAACTATTTTTTTCTATTTATTTAATAAATTAATAATTTTCAAAAATTAATCGTCGCTAAGGACTGCCTATAGCGACAGAACTGTCGCTATAGGTGTTCTTCATGTTCATCACACAAACCCAGAACATCATGACAGTTTTCGAGCTAGCTAGTTTGACCAAGAATATCTCACATATCATATAGCTTCTGGGTTTAATATGACTTCGATCTTGTAGTATTAATGTAATATTACAAGTATCAGCAACAGTCAATAACAACATAACACAAAAGAGATTTGGGCTTCCCAAGTGACTGTCAGAGGTTGCTCTTCATTTCTGGGTTGCCCAGAAATGAAGAATAGTTCGAGTATGCACTTTTGGGCTTCCACAACTTGTAATCATGTTGATGTTTTAGTGATTTAAGAGTTCTAGATTGTAGCTAGCATGCAAGAGAGTAGATCTATTACATAAAATACAATTAACATCAACAAAATCAACCGATATGATCCGGTCAAACCATGTAAGTCGACATGTTCATATGTTTTTTGGGTTACCCAGAAAACAGAGAACATGCTCGACTTGGCTAGTTTGACCGGCCACTGAGTTCAATTCACTTGATTATTTAGTGATCTAAAAGCATGTTTCCATAGTACACATAACAAGCTACAACTTAGTTACAGAAACAAAATTAAAACAACAACACACTGACAGATCCAAGGCCAACAAAAACTTGTCAGACGCTAGTTCACGGTTTCTGGGTTGGCCAGAAATGGCCCGGTCATGGTCGGTCAACCGGCTTTGACCAACAATAACTTGCAATATAGACCAGATCTAAGTCGGATTCTTGTTCCAGATCAAAGACTACATATCAGACTACAATATCAAAGCTTTAAACAACAAAAACACATAACAGAGAAAGATTGGTGGCCACCGACATTCGTTGTCAGACCACAAAACAAAATTTTTCCAAATTTTGTAGAACATCAAATCTGAGCCTCTAGATGTTATGGATCTAACATCTAGCAACCCAGATCATCATTATACACTACATAGAACACATTTTAACACTTAATCATAACTTTTAACACATCATCTAAGGTCAGAATTTCAAGTTAGAGTTTATACCTTCAATGATCAAGTTTGATTCTAGGCTTCTAAATCTGTTAAAGGTGTTCGTGGGGCTTGAATATGTGACTTATATACTACCAAATTTCCTGGGTTTTAGAGAGAGAAGCTCTAGGATAAGTGTTTATGCAAAATAATCTAACAAATGCAACTTTCTCTCTCCCAATCTATTTATAATACATATGTGCAATGTATATGGCTGATGATTTGGTTGATGTGCTGGAGATTTGAGTCTCAAAGTCAAATAAGTTGGTCACCTACCCCATATCTTAGCAAGATCTACAAGTAAACTTAATAAAAAAAATGTGCATAAGGGCTTTTTGGTCATTTACTATACAATTTTAATGGCAAAAGTGTAATCTTGACAAACTCTTAGGGTTTGACCCTTAGTGTTTAACCTTAAGGTTTAACATATAGCATTTGTAGGATTTAGCAATTAGGGTTTGAAAAATATAAAATTTTAGTTTCTAAAATAAAATTAATTTCTAATTACACATGAACATTAGGGTATTATTTTATAATTATAATTATCCTTGCTAATTTAGCAATTAGGGTTTATAGTTTTGGTAATTAGGGTTACCAAATCACAATTAGGGTTTTTAATTAGGGTTCTAGTCATTAGGGTTTTAAATTACTAATTATGTAAGACCCCAACTTTTATGAATAAAGATGAATTTTTTATAATTATCATTTTTTAATATTATGGAATGAATTTGATATAATGTTATAGTTGTGGATAATATTTATAAATTTTGCAAAGTACGCAAGTTGTTATATAATATTCGATTTGTCAGGGAATATTCGTACGACGGTACAATCATTGGTGGACCCCACAATGGAATTATTGTCGGATTAAGAAAACGACAAAAATATTTTATGAAAATAACGGCGGAAGTTTTATCGTTAAATGTTGGAAGACCCGGTGTTAAAAGTACAGGAATACGTATGGTTGCATAGTAGCACAGGATATTGATTATTGATATTTACGTGAGAAGTCACTCAGTTTTGTTCAATTATTGTTACAGTAATTGTTGCATAGTATCTCACGTTATTTGATTCAATTATTGTCGATATTTTATATATTATTAAATTAATACTTGAGATGACAAAGTTATTAATATTATTATTTACAATATTAACAATGTCTAGAAGTTCTGTCAAGAAGAGGTTTGGTCACCTAATTGCACGCCAATAGGGAGAAATCCTTATTGGAAAGCCCCTTCTTTCCTGGGAACGACCTAGTCGATTAATAATGTGAATTATAATAATGATGATGAAGTTTTGTTTTATTAGTATTATTAATGTAATAAAATGTAAAAAGCTTTTTATATAAAAATGAATACTTTTATAAAGTTATTCATTTTATTATACTATAAATAGAATATATTATATTTTATTATGCATAGTGTTTTGCATAGTAAAATCTTTTTATATAAAACAGAATACTTTTATAAAGTTATTTGTTTTATTAGACAATAATTAGAATATATTATATTCTATTATGCATAGTGTTTGCATAGTGCCTGCATAGTATTTGCATAGTAAAATCTTGTTGTCGACGTCGGGATTTTTGAGTGTCTCTTTTCGTTACTTGTTCTTTGGTGTTCTCATATTAATGTGAGATTTACTTGAAAAAACAAGTGAAAAAGGTCTGACATGTATAATGTCGATGATTTGACTTTAAGAGTCGCCAGTTGGTGTATTTAACTGGTTGCACCAACGCAACCGAAAAGGTTTGCACATTGACCCAGTGTTTTGACACTGCTAGACGGGTCTATGAAACCGAGATTCATTTTGGGTCCGGGGGCTTGATTATACGGAGGGAAGGTGTTAGGCACCCCCCGACATCCGTGTTACCACGGTGACCGCCAATTTTCAAAGAAATTGTTATATGAATGTGTGTGTTTGTGTGTGTGTGTGGATCAATGTGCAGTTATTTGAAAGTAGTGCGAGGCCATGTTCGCACCTATATACACAAGGTTTGAATTTTATAGAAAAATTCAGTTTTAACCAAGATATAGCAATGACGTTTTATAAAAGAGGTTTTTCAAACCATGTGCTCAATAGGAATTAAGACCTTTTCATACTTCCATTTTATTATTAAATGTTCGGCTTGTTTGCATTCTCGAGAAAATAATATACAGTAGCGTCGAACTCTTCATGGGCATGACAGCCATCCAAGGAAATTCAAACATTATAAAATAATGTACAGGCTGCTTACAGCTGAAAAATGTCCATCATGGGAACCGAATCTAGATTCAGTAAACTGAACCTGTGATCAAATGATTCCTAGGCTCACATGATACTGCAATTTATATGGAAAGCAGTAAGCAGTTATATATATAAAAGCTGTAAATATATATATAGAGACATGATCAACCACCACGAAGCAACTCCATGGGGGATCGGAAATGTAAATATATAAAAGCGGTAAATATATATATATGGACATGATCAACCACCACGGTAAACTCGTGGGACGAAATATAAATAAAGTCAGAAAAGCAATCAACCCGCCATGAAGTAAACTCTGGCATGACAAAATGTAAATAAAAGTCATAAAAAGGCCACGAAGTAAACTCCGAACTTTGACAGAATGTAAATATATATATATATATATATATATATAAAAGCGATAAACGCACGGATGATGTGAATCCGAGGCTCATCTGATATGTCCGACAACAATTATATATATATATATATATAAAAAACAATTAAACGCATATAGGATATAAAATCCGGGCTCATCGAGAATGATCGACCACGCTTTATATATATATATATATATATATATATATATATGAGCAATTAAATGCTCCAGACCGAAGTCTAGGCTCAATCGAGGCATAACTCGATAATGTTAGTCCATATATGAAATATATACATATATAGAAGTATATATATACAGACAGAAATGAAAAGCATGGACCGAAGTCCGGGCAAACACACTCACACGACTCTCAACGTGTACAACAGTGTGTGCTAATATGAGAAGAAGGCTTTATAAAATATGAGAAGGCTTAAAGTGGGCTGCCAAATTAGACTTCTATGACTTTAAATGGATAAACACTCAGCTCCCGTCGGATAAAAGATAGCTATATGTGAGCTAACTAGTGTTTAGAAGTGAGGAAACACTCAAAAGATGTGTATGCAGAGTAAAATGGATAGGGCTTCCTCTCCTTTTTTCCTCCCTCTTCCTCTCAAATGGCTGACCCCAAGGCTTGTATATATAGACGGATGGCTGTAGGTACACCTGCGGCTGGTCGTGGTGCATCCGAGCCTCGCGGGTCCCATCGTCTCGTAGTACGTATACTCATGCACTGTAATGTCCGCTCGAACTGGCACAACTTCAATCCGAGCATCCAAACGAGGTATATATGACCTTCTTCGGACCGCTTGTGTCGAGAGTTACGCAATGACATGGATTAGAGGTTGTACGAAGTCAGGAAGATGGGTCTATGCCCATGGTCTTCAAACTTCAAATTCTATCCAAAGTATTGCCACGCGTAATAGTCACTCGGGATTGTCAATCCTCGGCTCTTGTGGGACATTGTTGGATGTATGTATGTATGAAGTGTTGAGACGACGTGCCATTGCCGAAGGAACAAGATGACGTTTGACTCCTTGTCGGGGTTATCGTCGGTTTGAGTTGAAAGTAGACGTTGCTCAGGGTTACAGCTGAGATTGGATTACTTGTTGGTATGTCGTGATATCATCTTGTTGATATGGTAAGATGACATTGTGACTCCTCACCGGGTTATCGCGGGTTTTAAGCGGAAGCGAGCGTTGCTCGAGGTTACAAATCGAGATTGGACCGCCGCTTGTTTGTATGTCTCATGTCATCATGGATGTTCTGTCTCGCCCATTGTCAACTCTGGAGTGCGAGGTGTGTGTGCCTCGACAGGATGTCTGAGGTTGAAGCTGATTGCATATGTTTGAAATAAGCATTTTCGGGGTTATCGCCAGAACTACAATGGCATCTCTTAGGGCTATCACCAAGGATGGGGTTCTTACTCCCGGTGTTTCTCGGGATCGGGCCGAAGCGTCATGCGGTGTTATCACCGAGACGTAACTCTCTCTCCTGTGTTGTTGCTTGGGTCTTTTGATCTGCATATCTAAGGGTTATCTCCGAGATTGGAAATGACATTCCCGGTGTGTGTTTCGGGTTTGAGATGATGTTCCCGGTTTGTGTTTCGAATTGGAACTGAACTTCCGGTAGTATCCAGAATGGATGTAATCTGTCTTTCAAGGTTATCTCCAAAAGACAAATCTACCCTCCTGCAATGCTAGTAATAGGAGTGCAGAAAATTTTGAGTGTCTATAGATGCCTCTCTTTATCATATTCATGCAATGCAAGGCATGGATAGGATAAAGAATACTAGACACTTGAAATACAAGCAAGATAAGCATGATACTATATGCAGCAACATGATGCAAATGCATGTAGAATGCATGAATGATGGTCAGGTAATCCTGCTGGGATGACAATCATTGATGGCTTGGACATGCGATCCATGTTTCCAAGGATGTTGACGTTGGGGCTATCACCAAAGTCTTGAATCCTATACACTGACTTATATTCCATAGAGGTACCTCTTGTGTGTAAGAGATCTGTGGGGATAAAGCTTTGTCTGTTTGAGGATATGTATAACATATTCCCTCATTCTGTCGGAGTTACTGCCAATAGTTTGTTGTTATCAGGGTTTCCTGATCTTCGCTGATGTGTGTATCACCGGATAAATCCATGCCGGATGCATTGTCAAGGCTATTTGACCTTCATTGATGTATATGTCAATGGTAGCATTGCGTTATAGCCCCTGCCGGGGAAGGTTGCTTCGATGGGTTTACTTGCCATCAGCTAACATGATGTCAAGGCTGCTTAACCTTCATTGATGTGTGTATCAATAGTTGCATTGCGTTGTAACCCCCGCCGGGGATACGTAGATGCTTGAAAGATGCGCGTTGTGACCCCCGCAGGGGATACATAGATGTTTGATAGATGCGCATTGTGACCCCCGCCAGGGATATGTAGATGTTTGATAACTTCGGCGTTGTAACCCCCGCCGGGGAGGTTTAATATTTTGTGGTTTTGCGTTGTAACCCCCACCAGGGATAAGTCAGGGTTGCCTGACATTCATTGACGGTATCAGACCTTTGTGGGGTATTTCCGAGCATGATTTGTGAAAGCTGAGCTCATTGGTATAGTATACCCTGCATTCAGGCGAATACCGTTGATACGACGGGAGTTTAACTCCGACCGACAAGAAACCAGGATTTCAGGCTATTCCGCTCAATCGCGTAGCACTTTTATTCCTAATTTGGCCTTTTCAGCTTGTGAAACCTCCTTTGCAACTCTAACTGGAGTGAGCCGAAGGTGTGGGACCCATGTAAGAGTGTCGTAGGTGTACCTGCAGGAGCCGCAGGTTAGCCTGCGGCCAACCGTGCCTATGTATAGGCAATTGGTTGCTTTCATAAGTCATTTTCAAGTTGCACAGCGAAGGAAATTCGAGAGCTCTTCTTCAGATCTGCTGAGTTCGGGCAATTTTCTGCATATTCTACCACCGTACAAGCGTTCTTCATTGTCTTGGTAACATATGCATGTATTTTTTTCCAATTTCTGTCCATTGGAAAATGACTTATCGCATGAAATGCATTTAGACACATACTAGTGAATATACATGTTGATATGACTTGATAAAAAATATTCAACATAGAAAATGTTAGTATTAAACCATGCTGAACATAATGATGTGAAAAAATTTGACTTTTGAAACAGTCAAATTGGCACCTTTTACTGTCATTTCTTATCCTGTGTGAGGACAGATGAGTAAAGGTAGACAAGCAAAATAATCCTGTTAATTAGACTATACTTACGGATTTTTTACGGCAATGTATTGATGTATACAGGATGTATATGACTGTGTATAGGTGTGCTACTGAATGGCCACCTAGTCATGCTTATGTGCATGTGGATAGTCCCATTTACAAAGGGGCTATGGCAAAAATTTTCCCAAAATGTAGGTGTGGTAGTCATGCATTTTTAACTCTACTGTATATGTATGTTAAAGCAATGCATGTAATCATAGAATGCATTTTGAAAAGACTCCAGGTAAGAAATTACCACACCCTTTCTGAGGTGATTTGGAGACTTACTGTCCAGATATCATGGGTCCGGATCAGCCGAGTAGTTCCCGCAGGACCACTTCTGGTTTATGGATAAGGGCTTTTAAAGAGCCTCAGCGTCGTTCTATTAGACAGCCTCGTCGCTTGGCGGAGGCAGTGATACGTCCTATTCGGGTTGAAGTGCCGAATGTCGGGGACGATGAGGAGGATGCACCGATCGAGGTTCCTACTCCTGCTGTATGTGTTCCCCGTAGGGAATTGGCAGGTATTCAAGTGGCGAACCCAGATCTTCTGGGTGACTTGAGTAAGCATCCTTCAATATACCTGCACGCAAATGAGGTATGAAGTTAGATCTTTAATCTTCCTTATTTCATATTGATGAGGAGTCAAGGAGTCTGATGTTGATATGCATTTGATGTAGGTTCCCGGCTTCACACAGCCTCGAGGGAACTGGTTTAACATCCACTCTATGTATCAGGCCTTTCATGATGACTACAGAGCGATCATCCATGGCTAGGGATTAGGGAGGTTCTTCTCCATTCTACCCCGTTGCTGTCCCTGGGGTTACCTCAGGGCATTGTCTGAGAGGTGGTTTCACCAGACTCAGTCACTCCATTTGCTGGACTACGAGGTGATGATGACACCGATGGATTGGCGATTTATCACAGGTATGGAGTT
Organism: Panax ginseng; assembly: GCA_020205605.1. Taxonomy (NCBI): domain Eukaryota; kingdom Viridiplantae; phylum Streptophyta; class Magnoliopsida; order Apiales; family Araliaceae; genus Panax; species Panax ginseng. The sequence goes on from CM035137.1 coordinate 47,662,319, forward strand.
TGGAGGGGAGTCGATTCCTTGCACGGTGGATATCACCCCTACTGTCGTCAGATCCTTGTTGGGAGTTCCGGTGGAGGCGCTCAATGGCAGGACTGTTCGTATAGGTCCTTTGAGCGTAGATGCTATGAGCGGGCTATTGAGTGAGCCTATACCCGATGATGTGAGAGTCAGGGATCGCATTCTTCCGCGATTGTTCCTGATGATCATTAGGGGCTGCTTTATAGCAGATAACTCTTCTACGGTGTCCTTCGCTTTGATCAACGCCACTCGACACGTGGATCGTATAAGAGAGTATGATTGGGGTTCCAACACCTTTGCCTATTTCCTCAAAGGAATGCGCATTCGATCGCAGGGCTTGACCGAGGCGTGGTTAGGATTCTACCCATTTCTGCTGGTGAGTGTTTCTCTTGTCTTTTCCCATGTATAGGTAAAAAGTGTTGACTGACAACAGATGTTTGCCTTTGTGTTGGCAGTTTTGGGCCTATGAGAGGCTTCCTTATTTACGTCCTGTGAGCGTGATAGGTTTAGACACCTATCCACGAGGACGAAGATGGCATCATTCCATACTGGCGGAGGTTTCTGTTGCTAAAGGTTTCACTCATTGTCGCATACAACTGGAGCTATTGACAGCAGATGTCATCACATGGATTCCCTACTCTGGAGAGCATTTGGGAATTGGTTTTGAGGATGGGTACCCGACTGGAGTTGAGTACGTCATTTCCACCCACAAGATTTCTCTCTTTATAGATGGAGGATGAGAGCTCTATTTAGGAGAGCGTGCTATTAGGAGCACTACAGGAGAGATTCGTATACCGATCTTGCCTCCTGCCAGGCGTTATTGGCCTATTTCGCAGTCACCCATCATTGACATCCCATTGATGGGGATTAACGGTTTTACATTGTTAGAGGGCCCCTGTTCTCAGGAGATGTTCCAGCATTGGTGGATCCCTTGTACGATTGGAGCTCAGACCCGTGCCACATAGTTTATAGGGGATATTGTTCCATGATCCGTGATGATGATAGATTGGCTAGCCTATGTCAGAGATCCGACTCATGTGACACAGCTTGACAGATTGACTTGGCAGCTGGACCGGTCACATCTTTTCATTCGGCATTTGGGCAGAGATCCTGCAGAGGTAGATACTTTTGATCCTTCCAGCTCTAGCGCTGGTCCCTCAGGTGACCCATATGGTTTTTTTGGCGCAGATCCTCCTTTGTATTGGCCTAACATCCTTGTAGATAGAGATCCAGTTACTCAGGAGGAGTTACATCAGGTGGACAGGATCGATGATGTAGACATCGACACTCTTGACTTTTTCTAATGTATTTCTCGCTATCTCTTTTGATAGGCTTTTGTTGTATGTTGGGTAGCTTCGCCCCATTTCCCTGTATTTTAGTTGTACAGAGATGTATTAGATGATGATATACTTAGGAATGTATGTACAGTTTTCCATTCCCTATATCATATTGCCATCTATTATATCATGCATGTTATTATGTTATGCATATGTATGTATGTCCAGAGATATTCAGTATTGACCCCTGGATGGTCTTATGACACGGCCCATACAGATGTCTTCTTCGAAAGTTAGCCGTATTGATCATACCCCACCATTTGTGGTGGTAACTGGTATGCGCTCATGGTATGATAGTATATCACCATCAAACATGGTGATCGTAGATGATTTGCTGCAGCATACTATGACCCTGTTGATGTTTCAGGTTCCTATAGGATTTGTAGAGGGCATGCTAGAGCACTGGATATCGGAAAGACAGGTTTTTCGATTTGGGACCCAGGAGTTGACTCCTACTTTGGAGGAGTATGCACGATTGACGATGTTGCCGCTGGACAGACCTTGGGTGCATATGGCTATTGGAGACATGAGCAGATAGTTCATGACCCTCACCGGATTGAGACGTAAAGTGGTCCAGGATGAGATTACATCCGGCCACGTGATATCCCAGTGTTTCCTGTTTGATAGGTTTGGCTCTGAGGATAGCTATGCACGATATTCTGGGGATTTCACCACACCAGAGGATCATTGGCGTTCAGCCAGAGTAGATGTACTTCTTCTGTGCGTATTGTCATATGCCTTCATGTCGCGATACATGGATGAGCTGGATATCGACATCATTATGGCAGTGAGAGCTCTCGGGGAGGGTTGTACCATTGTACCGATGATCATTGCAGAGACTCTGGGGTCAACTACATATTGCTATACTTCTCCGGCAAGAGTGTTTACAGGTAGTTCGGTCATGCTGTATGTGTGGTTTATGTCACACTTGAGACTGATTGGCACATTTAGACGGCAGGGGTTTTGTTTCACCCAGGAGATAGCCATGTCGTACTCCTTTCAGCCTGCAGAGTGCACAGATGCTGCATCATGGTCAGCTTTTCTGGCAGGGATTAGGGATTCGTTTGCCATATTGCCGTGTTCAGGGCATAGTTCACCCTACAGCTTCATTACTCATGCTCCGAGCATGGATTACCTCACTCTGCTGGATTGAGGGGCATGATTACTTACCACCCATCGCCATGATGTGCCAGTTTGACCGATTCTAGGATTTCATCCATATGAGGGGGCAAGGAGTCACCCGCGTCACCGCTTATCAACGGAGGATGATCCAGGTTGTATGCTGTTGGGATCGGCGAGAGTTGGTTGAGTTTTCATCGACCATCCGTGTTGTTCTCGCAGAGTATTCCGCATGGATGGAGACAGAGATCGCATCGCATCGCGGCAGTATATCCACGGTCACGGATTGATTCGGCGATGAGAGAACCTATAGAGGAGGCCATTATTCCCACCGATGATTTGATCTTTGGGCTACCAAAGATTTGTGATGGATTCTCCCACCACGAAAAGCACTTTACATTTCGAAGATTCGGCACAACATTTGGAGCAGAGCTTACATCGATGACCTATGAGAGAGATCGAGGCTAGGGCGCGATGTTGTTGACAGCTCTTGATGAGAGAGATCTTGCTTCTGTTAGAGAGGGATGAGGCTAGAGCAGCCAGGGATGTATTGATAGTGGGATGCTTCCTTATCTGCTAGGGATGTGGCCATTGCAGACAGCACTTCAGTGAGATCCCAGATGATTGTCAGTCTTGCCGACATGAGTGCTTACATTGATGAGCATTATGCCACCAGAGGGATGCTATGTTAGATCTGATAATCTGCATACACACAGATCTGTTGATAGCTTTGTATTTTCCTGCACAGACTAGCTTAGCCATTTTGTCATGTACAACATAGATGTATATATCAAACAGTATTATGTATGGCAGGGAAATATATTTTGATTCACTTCCCTTTTAGTTATGCCTTGATACTTGCTTGATGTTTTCCTGTTTTTCCAGGGCTTTGTGATCTTGATGCATTCTGAACTTATCCTTGATATATGGACATTGAGACGTCGCAAGATCTCTTAGAACGGATCACTGATTTCTGTAAATCCCTACCATCTTTGGTGTCTTGGGACTGGTATCTGTATGGAAAAGTGGAGAAGAGGGTAGGTTCTTCCTCTCTGAGATTGACCGCACCACAGATGGTCACCAGTACTTCTATTTGTGAGAAGCCTAGTTAATTCCATCTCTTATAGGTTGGTATTGCTCTTTGAGGCACGATCGCAGCTTAGATGGTCACCGAATCTTCTATTTGTGAGAAGAGATTGGGTAATTCCATCCCTTTGATCTAAAACCGATGAAATATTGTGAATTAAAGATTGATCCCAGTACCATGTGACAAGTATGTTGTTCTGGTAGGGGTTAGACTGCACCATGAATGGCTGCCTACGTACTCCTATTGAAGAGGAGATCAAGTCTGCATAGTTCGAACCTAGTATAGGAGGTTCAACACTGAATGCGGAAGGTAGATGGGTGTAGAAGTATTTTTGTTATTTTTGTTGTTCTGTAGAGAAATGGTAGAAATGTTTTTGTTGTTTTTCTTTATTGTGACCAGACCATATAGAATATGGTTTCCTACGTACCCCCGGGTATCAAGGAGATCAAGTCGACGTAGTTCGCCCCTCAAGACGAATTGAAGGCGAAGAGAAGTGTGAATCCCATGTGCAGGCTATACTATGGGGAGAAGAAAGTTTGATCCCATAATGGGGATAAACTGCAAGTGTGTAAAAAGTTTGATCCTGTCCTCAGGACAAACTACAGGCGTAGAAAAGTTTAATCCCGTCTTCAAGATAAACTACAGGTATGAAAGGTTCAATCCCGTCTTCAGGATAACCAAAATTATGAAAGATTAAATCTCGTCTTCAGGATAACCGAGATTGTATGAAAGGTTTGAAATGAAGTAAAACCAGGCTGTTGGCTTGAAGTGTATGTTTCCCTGAGGGGTAGAAGAGTATGTAGAAAGGAAAGGGTTCAAAATCGGAATGACTGGTGATTTGAGGATCAAAACCAGGATGTTTGTTTGATGGTAACTTCAGACATAGTACCGTTTCATGGTGTCCAAGTTGATAAGCTGTGGAAATTCATCGCCGTCCATTTCCTGTAATCTGAGAGCACCTCCTGTCAATACTTCCTTGACAACAAATGGGCTTTCCCAGTTAGGAGCGAATTTTCCCTTAGATTGATCTTGGTTGTCAATGATCTTCTTCAAAACCAAGTCATGTTGTTTGAATTGCCGTAGTCGAACTTTTTTGTTCTAGGATCGTGTGATCCTTTGCTGATATAACTGACCATGGAAGATTGTCGCGGTTCTCCTTTCGTCTATCAGAGACAATTGGTGATACCTATCTTGTACCCATTGGTCTTCATCCAACTGAGCATCCATCAATACTCTGAGGGATTCCATTTCCACTTCTATGGGGAGCACTGCTTCCATCCCATAGACTAATGAGTAGGGGTTGCCCTAGTGGAAGTTCGCATGGAAGTTCTGTAGGCTAATAAAGTAAGAGGCAAGAGGTCAGGCCATCCTTTATGATTGGCGGACATTTTCTGCATGATCTTCTTGATGTTTTTATCAGCCACTTCAACAGCACCATTCATCTTTGGACGGTAGATGACAGAGTTGAGATGTTTGATGTGGAATTTTCTACATAACTCCTCCATCATTTTGTTGTTGAGGTTCTTAGCATTGTCTGACACAATGACCTCTGGTTGTCCATATCGACAGATGACATTGTTTCTGATGAAAACAATGATAACTTCTTTAGTAACCCTGGGGAAGGATGCTGCTTCTACACATTTTGTGAAGTAGTAGATCATGGTGAATATGAATTGATGTCCATTACTGGATTTGGGCTTGATGGGCCCGATCACGTCCATTCCCCACATTGAGAAGGGCCATGGCGAACTCATATTGTGGAGTTCCCTTGAAGGGGCGTGGATATCATTCCCATGAATCTGGCATTGATAGCACCTCTTGACATGATCATCACAGTCAGCTTTGAGTGTAAGCCAATAATGTCCCATTTTGAGAATTTTCTTGACAAGTAATGGGTCGCTCATGTGTGGGCCACATACTCCACCATGGATCTCATCCATGAGTCTCTGAGCTTGGTCTTTGTCTAGACATCTGAGGAGACCTAATCCTGCATCTCTTTTGTAGAGTGCATCTCCGCTCAGGTAGAATTTCATAGCAAGTCGATGAATCCGCCTCTTCTCAATTAGGCTCGCCTCACCGGGTGTAGATCCATCTCGTAGATACTCCTTGATGCATTGATACCAAGGGTTGTAGATGGGAGGTAGCTCATCCGATACTTCTCCAACGTAATTCCCATAGACTGGGGCTCTTTACAGAGTAAACGTGATGCTTGGCATGTTTTCCTTGTCCGGTATATAAACCAAGGAGGCCAACATTGCTAATGCATCTGCAAAATCATTCCTATTACAAGGAATGTGTAGAAAGGAGATTTCTTCAAAAATCCAAAGCCATCTTTAAAACTTGCCGATGGTAAGGCAGCAAATGTAATTCTATGGTTTGATATATTCCTGTGGATCGCTTGATTACCAATTCGGAATCCCCAAAGACAGTTAACCTCCTGATGCCTGTTGAACGGGTAAGTTTTAGCCCCATGATACAGCTTTCATACTCAGTTGTGTTGTTGTCAAACGACAAACGCAATTTAATGGCGACGGATATCGCTTCTCCCGTCACGGGATATTAAAACTACTCGGTTCGAGCCTTCAGATATCACTCCATCAAAATACATTCTCCACGTACGGCATGTATTGTATTAATGTTATAACTGAATTGTCATTACCCCTTCATCGGGAAAGTATGTTTCTAAGGGTTTGTAATCCCCTACAGGTGCGGTGGCCAGTTGATCCGCAATTCCTTGACCTTTGACAGACTTTTACGTCACGTAGACGATGTCAAATTACTGTAGGATCAACTGCCATCTGGACAGTCGACAATTCAGTATGGGCTTACTGAACATATACTTGAGAGGATCCGTTCGAGATATGAGATGGGTTGTGTGACCATGGAGGTAATGCTGTAACCTCATGGAAGCCCATGCTAAAGCACAATAAGTCTTCTCGATCAGAGTGTACTTGTGTTCACTGATGTTGAATCTTTTGCTGAGGTAATAGATAGTTCGTTCTTGGCCTCTATTGTCTTTTTTCCCCAGCATGCAGCTCATGGCATTGTCATTTATGGACAGGTACATGAATAGGGGAACATCATCCCTGGGATGTACCAAAATAGGAGCGTTAATTAGTTTCTCTTTAATGGTAAGGAAGGCTTTCTGACACTCATCATTCCATTTCATGGAGGAGTTCTTCCTTAACAGCTTGAAGATAGGCTCACGAAGTTCTCGTGTGAGTTGAGAAATGAACTTTCTTAATGAAATTGATTCTTCCCAAAATCCCCGTATTTCCTTCTCTGTCTGAGGAATGGGCATTTCCTTGATGGCCTGGATTTTGGTAGGATCCAGTTCAATCCCTTTGTGGCTGACTAGGAAACCTAGCAACTTGCCTGACTTAACACCAAAGGCGCACTTGGCGAGATTCAATTTCAAGTTGTACTTACGCAACATGTTGAAAAGTTTTGTGAGATGGTCTAAGTGGTCATCCTCCTTCCGGGATTTAACAATGATGACATCCACGTAGATCTCTATCTCTTTGTGCATTAAATCGTGGAAAAGAGCCATCATAGCTCGTTGATAGGTTGCCCCGGCGTTGATGAGGCCGAATGACAACCGTCTATAGAAAAAGGTTCCCCAAGGCGTGATGAAAGAAGTTTTCTCATTATCTTCCTCAACGACCATAATTTGATGGTACCCCGCAAATCAATCAGCAAAGGAGTACATGTCGTATTGAGCAGTATTGTCAATAAAAATGAGGATAAAGGGCACGGGAAAGCTATCTTTAAGGCAAGCTTTGTTCAAATCCCTGTAATCCACGCAAACTCGCACCTTTCCCCCTGGTTTAGGCATGGGAACAATGTTGGATATCCACTCCGGATATATAGACACCGTGATGATGTCAACTTGAAATTGTTTCACAATTTCCTCTTTGACTTTTAAACTCCATTCAGGTTTCAATCGCCTGAGCTTTTGCCTAACTAGCTTAAATCCTTCTTTGATGGGAAGGCGATGAAGAACAATGTCCGTGGACAAACCCACCATGTCTTCATAAGACCATGCAAACATATCATGGAATTGGGTTAATAGTGCAACCATGTCATTCCGTTGATTTGTGGTAAGGTCTGAACCAATCTGGATTAGCTTAGGGTTGTCTAAGGTTCCGAGATTAAAAGGATTAGTTTGATCAAGATTGGGTTTGGGTTTGTCTGCGACCCATTCCTTAATCTCCTGAGGTATCTCAATGTCCTCTTGGATGTCCATCAAGTCTGAGTCCAACTTTGCATCAAAGTTACAGCCCTTGTGGAGAGAAGGCGTGTCATCAGCAAGGACAGGCACATCTAAATTCAGAGTCCTGAAACAAAAGATGCTTTCACTTAATATATGCAACTGTTCGATCATACAAAAGTGTTAGCATGTACTTGATAAAATAGCTGCTAGTGTTGTAAAGGAAAGCAAGCAATTAAAGTTATCTACAGGGCAGAGGGATTTTCTGCCCATTTTACCCTCGTCGACCAATGAATGGAGTGTTGCTCCAATTATCGAGGGCAAAGTCCTGATGGACTGCAGTGATGGAAGGATCGTCATTGTCCTCCTTCTCCCGAATGATAACCATGACATCTGGTCAATCATCGTCTGGGGTGTATCTATTTGTATGTTCATCATGAACAATGACGCGAATGCCTGCCATCATCAAGGCAAGGTCATGTTTATGTTTCCGTTCCTTTTCTTCCACTTCGGGATCAGGAATCAGCACCTCTTTTGCTTTGATTGGCACTGGTTTTGGAAACAGCATAGCTACAACATGTGTTGGAACCTTTACTGGAGATTGCATTAACTCATGAGGTAAAGGTATAGAGAATCGTCGTGAGGTGGAAGCTTGAGGAACCTGTTTGTGCTTATGAGGATTCCTCAGAATCGGGCTCGCGTAATAGCCTAGTCCTATTGCTCCAATTTAACTGGACATTTGAATAGGGTGCTTAATACTCTGTTTATCTTTACCAAGCCCTTGTCCAGGTTGATGACCCAATGACATCATTTCTTGAGTGACCGACATAACCTCGACAGAAATCTTGGAGTGCACGGAAGTGGCGCCCAATAGAATGGTATTGCGTGTTACTCACTTCCAGTAGTATGAAATCGCCGCCCAACTTCAATTGAAGGCGATAATTGGTAGAGTTCCTTGTTCAGGACAATCCGGCTCAACGTTGACAGTGACTAGACTGTTGTTGATAATGTATTTGAGTTGTTGATGTAGCGTGGAGGGAACAGCACCAGCCATGTGTATCCATGGTCTCTGTGAACCCCAGATTTTATAAATAAAAGATTTAAATTTCTTGAAATATTTTTTTTAATATTATGGTGTGGATTTGATATATTGTTATAGTTGTGGGTAGTATTTGAAAATTTTGCAAAGTATGCAAGTTGTTATATAATATTCGTTTGGTAGGGAATATTCTTTTTTGTTTGGGAATATTCGCATGCAACGACACAATCATTATTGTGGACCCCACAACGGAAGCACTGTCGTAGTTAGAAAATGACAAAAATATTTTATGAAAATAACGGCAGAGGTTTTACCGTTAATACTATTGAACTACCCGATAGTAAAAGTACAGTAATACGCGTGGTTTCATTGTAGCATACGGTATTGATTATTGATGCTTAAGTGATAAGTCACTCAGTTATACTGCATTATTGCTACAGTAATTGCTGCATCATATCTCTCATATTATTGATTCGATTATTGTCACAGTATCATCTGCATTATATGTTATTTTATTAAATCAATAATTGAGACGACAAAGTTATTCATATTAGTAAATTGCAATATTTACAATGTCTAGAAGTTCTATTAAGGAAAGGTTTGGTCACCTAATTGCGCGCCAATAGGGAGAAATCCTTATTGGAAAGCCCCCTCTTTCCTAGGAACAACCTGGTTGTTAAATATTGTGAGTTATGATATTAATGATGGATAAGTTCGTGTTGATTAAAGATGAATTTGATAGTTCCATTGTGTTGAAATTATTTGTGTTAGTGAGAATCGACATTTATTTCGATAGTAATTGATGTCTGAAGGTTATATTGTTCAATCGGGTATTCGGGGCACTTTTTGTGTCAGAGTTACTATTCACGAGTTACTATTCATGAGTTACTATACATGAGTTACTATTCACGAGTTACTATTCATGAGTTACTATTCACGAGTTACTATTCATGAGTTACTATTTATGAGTTACTATTCACGAGTTACTATTCACAAATTACTAGTCACCTAATTACTATTCACTCTAGCATTGTGCATTTGGGTATTTGGGTACAATATTATTCCATGAGGAGATGTGCTAATTTTTCAGACCGTTGGTTGAAATTATAATAGTAAATCAATATGGATCGTTGATTTAAAGTCTTAATAGTAACTTGTCCCTTCAATATTACCAAGAGTTAATTACCCCTTCGTAAATAGTAGTTGTCTCTTCAATATTACCAAGAGTTATTTGCCTCTTCGGTGTTCCAAGAGTTAATTACCCCTTCATAAATAGTAGTTGTCTCTTCAATATTACCAAGAGTTATTTGCCTCTTCGGTGTTCCAAGAGTTAATTATCCCTTCGCAAATAGTAGTTGTCTCTTCAATATTACCAAGAGTCATTTTGACCCTTCGTTAAGACCAAGAGCCACTCTCAGTTTTTCTATAAATAGAAGCTCATTCCTTCATTATTTCTTACGAATTCACTAAAACTCTAGAGAGAGAAATTATAGAGAGAAAGAAGAAGAGTATTCTGCTACTTTACTACTTCTATATCCAATTTCTTTTACGGTAAGGGATATTATTTGTTGTACCCATAAGGGGTGTTATTCTTTCTTATTCATGAAGAGAACTTCTGTTATTCCATTCTTTATTATTTTGTTGGAATAACCTGTATACGTGGCATACCTTATACATAACCTGTATGCGCGGCATACCCTATACTTGGTGAAATCCTTATGTTATTTCATTCTTTATTATTCTGTTGGAATAACCTGTATACGCGGCATACCCTATACTTGGTGAAATCCTTATGTTATTCCATTCTTTATTATTCTGTTGGAATAACCTGTATACGCGGCATACACTATACTTGGTGAAATCCTTATGTTATTACATTCTTTATTATTACATTGAATAACTTTTGTATCGCCGACATACCCTATACATAACTTTTGTATCATGCCGCATACCCTATACTTGGTGAAATCCTTATGCTATTCCATTCTTTATTATTCTGTTGGAATATCCTATCTGTGTGTTTTACACCGGACCTGGTTCCGTTATTATTATTCTGTTGGAATATCCTGTCTATGTGTTTTACACCGGACCTGGATCCGTTACTTATTATTCTGTTGGAATAACCTTTCTATACGAAGTACCGCATGCATGGTGATTTCTTTTGTTATTCCATTCTTTATTATACTCAGTTGGTTAAAGTTTTGACTTCTATACTCCATGAAATTAGTGGAATATCCTTGATATTTGCGCTTCATCCAGTATCTTTTCATGGAAATATTCTTCTGAGCATTCTTGAATTTTACTCTACAAAGAAGTATCATGTTGACAATTTGGACGTTATTAATTCCTTGATAAATTAATTCGTGAACTTGTTTTATTGAATTCTTATATCATTGCCATCATCCTCATGTTTATATTTTTTTTTGAAAGTCATCTGTGGCCTGTAGTGCATAGATGGACTTGGTATGATTATGACCAGGGATTATTCGGTATAATCATGACCGTAATGGTACAAATGATGTGGTAAAAGTCCTCATTGGCCCGTAGTGCATTGATGGACAGTTGTTGGCATGATCATGACCATTGATGAATACACGAAAATCCTTGGCCCGTAGTGCATAGATAATTTGTGGTCATGACCCTAATGAATATCCTTGGTCGTAGTGCAGGGATGATGTGGATTATTTATTAAGCTGAGTCTCAGCTATAAAAATTGATGAAAACATTTTAAATCATAAAAGATAGTAGATTTTATTCTCTACTTGACTCTTTTAATGGATTGCTTATTCCGCTGCAGTTAAACTTGATGTCTATTGTATTTTATCAGTTTAACATTGTTGAGGACTAATGATAATTTTTTCTGCATTATCTTAGTCATAATATTTCTTACTAGGCTAGTTGAGCTTACCCTTTCATTCACTGTTCTCTTCAGGAAATGAGAATATAGCTGGGACGAGTCGGGGAACAGAGTGACGGTCCAGATGATAGCATTAGTAGTCCTCACTATTCTGTTAAATAGTGTGACAATAAATGTAACGAGGACTGAATTTGAGTTTGTATACTGTCTATGAGAACTCCGTTGAGAATGGATATTGTCTAGAAGGCAGTATTCTTGTTTAAACTCTTAAATTATGTTTTATCGTATTTTACATGAAAGATGTATTATTAAGTTGTATTTGAATTTTGTACCATGTATTTGGCGACTTAAGATGGGTGATGAATACCTATTTTTGGGGGCGTCACAGTCTCCCTAATAGCAGGTTGTATCCTGAGTCTATCTTGAGGACGTGGAAAGATACATTGAATGTATTTGGACCAATCTCAATTGGCAACTCAATCTTTTCAACGGAATTTCGTCAGGATCCATCAAAAGCTTTGATGACCATGTGGCTTCTTTGGATCCGCTTGAGATTGATATTCATCTTTACCAAGGTGGCATAAGGATAGATATTTAGAGATGAGCCTCCATCTATCAATACTCCTGCTAGCATATACCCGAAAGAAAAAACTGCAATATGCAAAGGCTTGCAATGACCGGTCCCTTTGGGAGGTATGTCGTCATCAGTGAAGGATATCACATTGTTGTTGAAAATGTGATCAACCAAATGTTGAAATTTTTCCACGTCCACTGATTTTGGCAAATAGGCTTCTTCTAAAACCTTCAGCAAGATCTTCCGATGATCCTCGGAAGAGAAAACCAAGTCCATTATCGAAATCTGGTGTGGAGCTTCTCGTAAGCTTAAAACCACTTTGGCTTCATTGTGGCCCATAGTGCGGAGGAATTTTTCAATCTTCTCCACAGGCAACTTCCCCTTTGCTTGCAAGTAGGTTTAATAATCCATTGAGGAAGATACAGTGGATTTTCCTTCGACACTGTAGCAGTAGTATGAGACGTGGATCCTTCAGCTTCTCCATAATTCCATGGAACGTTGTGTAAGCTAACGACAGGATATTGTGGTCTGAAAGATAAAGAAATTGTCTCTGGAGCGGCCACTTTCAAAGGATTGTCAGCTCCTTTGAGTTGAATTGGTTGTATGGGAAATACTTTGATAGTCTCATCATCCACTTCGGATATAACTGCTACTGATCCCTTCCATTTGGTAGGACATGCATTCCCACCCTTGAGTTGTACAGTGTAATCATCTGCTATTTTCAGGACATCGCTATTAATAAGATTCTGAATAAGATGGCGGAGTGCCCAACATTCTTCTGTGTTGTGACCGCGAGAATGTGAATGATATTGACAAATTTCATCAGGATTGAACCGCCCTGAGCGGGGATTAATGGGAGGGAGAAGGAAGGAAATTCTTCCTTCGTTGATCAACATCTGTAATATCTCCTCCATAGATTGGCCCAAATAGGTGAATTCCCTCTGATTGGCAAAATCCCGATGGGCTTTAGCATTTGCTCGCTTCACAACCTTATCCTCCATAGCTTCGCTTTCTGAAGGTGGTGAGGAGGCATTCATAACAAAAGGAAGGAGATAGGCATGCTTCTGCCTGATTAATTGGTGTGTAACTTGATGCTGGTGGGTCACCAGTTCTGCCAATTGTTCAATTTGTTTGGAAAGAGTTTTCATCTTTCATTCCATGGTAAACTGGAACTTTGCATAATCCCATTTGTCAACACCGTCTTTGATGGGTTGGAATGATTCGCCGTTAGAATTGGAACCTTGTACAGTGCTCCAACTGATCATGTTGACCTCTTCTTCTTTGTGTTGAGGAAGAGGGTTATCTTTCATATGAGGTTGATTTGGTTTAGTGACCACGATCTCACCGTTGTCTATTAGATCTTGAATCTTATGCTTTAAGGCCCAATAATCTTGAGTATCATGTCCAGGTGCCCCGACATGATAAGTACACTTTTGAGTAGCATTAAAACCCCTCCCATTAGGGTTGGCTGGTGGAAGAAGATGTGTAATTTTCTTCTGAGTAGTCAGAAGAGCAAGAATATTCTCGAGCGAGTCCCCTAAGGGTGTGAACGTTCGAGGTCGCTTTACTTCTCCACTATTAGGCAATGGAGAGTAGTTTCTCCTCTACATAGGCATGCTTGGATTGCTTTTTTGTCCTTATAGTATCAAGGAAACATCCTCCTCTTTCTTTTTATAGACCCTCCGGGGGTTGTTTCCATAAGATCCGGACTGGATGTGCTCAACAACAGCTTTAAGAGCTGCCATGTCTTGAATTTTACCGGGCTTCAATCCCATCTCAGCCATCTCGCCGTGTTTGATCATTTCAGAAAATGGTTTGCCAATACCAGCTAGAACTCTTTCATAGAAAGTAGCTTCCTGTACATCGATGAAGGTCATGACCATTTCTGATTCCTCCACCTTTGAGCATACTCTCTAAATGACTCATTAGACTGTTTCTTGACCTTGGTAATTTGGTACCGGTCAAGAACCATCTGAGATTGAAAACTGTATTGAGTAAGGAAGGCGTGAGCCAGCTCTTCCCAACTATGGATCTTAGAGTTATCAAATCTGGTATACCATGAACAAAGCTTCTCGGTCGGACTTTTTTGAAAAACATTGCATTCGAGCTTTTCATTTTCTCGCTCGCTTAAGACCCAAGTTCTCCAATGAACACCTTTAAATGTGTATAAGGATCCCCTAATCCGTCATATTTCTCAAAATCAGGGGTCGTGAATTTCTCTGGATATTGAACACCAGGAAATATGCAAAGGTCTATATATGAAACACTGCCATGTGTTCCAATCCCTTCGAGAACGCGGATAGTTTCCTCCATTTGGAGGACCTTCTTCCTGATATCACCGGTGTCTGGATCTCCTTTCAGATGGGTGTTTTCAGGGTCTTTGTTGGTTGTATCCAACTAATGTTCTGGAACTATTTTTTCTAGACCTTGAACTCCTCCTTGTGTAGAGGATTCTGTATGTGTAGGTATCTTCGTACCCTGAGTTAACTGGTGTAATTCTTTTAGTAGGACAACCATGTCTGTGATTTGTTTACTCAATCCATCAAATTCTTCTCGGGAAACAGCATTAGACTGATCAGAAGAAGACATGATTGGTTGTAGGCATGTGGCCTTTTTGGACTTTGAACGGGTAACAGGCCCAATTGCTTCCCTACAAAAGACTTACGTAGTTTAGTCTTAGGGTAATATAAATGTTATCATAACATGTCCGTTTAGGAATTTTGTCCAGCAAAATCGGTTGTTAATTGATAACATGTCATGCATGCACAGATATTCTTTATATTTTCCATTACATATGAATGAACATGGAATAGAATTACAAGTAAATATTTTTACAGGTAATTTAAAATGGAAAGTATGAAGAGACTTCCCTCCGCGTTTAGTTTATGAGAGGCTGACCTATCTTAGGGTTACTCTCGCGGCTTTTCGGCATGAAGGTTCCCAGATCATCGCAATCTACTTGACGGGAAGTTAATCCTATTGCTCAACTGGAGTGAATCTGAGTGGTGCCTTTCCTGAGCCCCAGGGAATCATTCTTCCCGCAAGTCCAGTAATCAAACACCGACAGGATAGCCTCCTGGTGGAGGGACCACACAACATACATTCACATACAACGTGTCTCACCATTTATGCAAAATAATGACATGTGCAAAGCACTAATATCACAGATAGATATTTAGCAGTGCAGTAATTAAGATGCATTCGTACACATTCATCAGAAATGTAAATGCCACATTCACACATAAGCATATAACAATTTTGAAAAGCTTATAATGGGGGCTTAAGCTCTCTTCTTTGGAGTTCCCAAAGAGAGTCGCTACACTGTCGACGCCAGATTTTTGAGTGTCCTTTTTACATTACTTGTTCTTTGGTGTTCTCATGTTAATGTGAGATTTGTTTGAAAAAACAAGTGAAAAAGGTCTAACATGTATAATGTCGACGATTTGACTTTAAGGAGTCGCCATTGGTGTATTTAACTGGTTGTACCAAAGCAACCAAAAAGGTTTGCACATTGACCCAAAGGTGTTTGACACTGCTAGACGAGTCTATGAAACCTAGATTCATTTTGGGTTCGGGGCTTGATTATGCGGAGGGAGGTGTTAGGCACCCCCACATCTGTGTGTTACCACTGTGACCGCCACTTTTCAAAGAAATTATTATATGAATGTGTGTGTTTGTGTGTGTGTGTGGATCAATGTGCGCTTATTTGAAAGTAGTCGAGGCCTCGTCAGCACCTATATACACAAGGTTTGAATTTTATAGAAAATTCAGCTTTTAACCAAGATATAGCAATGACATTTTATAAAAGAGGTTTTTCAAACCACATGCTCAATAGGAATTGAGACCTTTTCTTACTTCCATTTTATTATTAAATGTTCTATTGTTTGCTTTTGTTTTCGAGATGCCAAGCATTCTAGAAGAAAATATTATACAACGATCTTAGAACTCCTCATGGGCATGACAACCATCCAAGGAAATTGAGACACTATAAAATAATGTACAGTCACATAATTGAAAATGTCCATCATGGGAACCGAATCTAGATTCAGTAAACTGAACCTGTGATCACATGATTCCTAGGCTCACATGATACTGCAATTTGTATGGAAAGTAGTAAGCAATTATATATATAAAAGCTTTAAATATATATATACAGACATGATCAACCACCAAGAAACAACTCCATGGGGGATCGGAAATGTAAATATATAAAAGCGGTAAATATATATATATATATGGACATGATCAACCACCACGAAGTAAACTCTGTGGGACGAAATGTAAATAAAGTTGTAAAGCGATCAACTTCCATGAAGTAAACTCCAGCGGATTTAAATATAAATAAAAGCTGTAAAAGGCCAATGTAAGTAAACTCCAGGTGACGACAGAATTTAAATATATATATATATATATATATATATATATATATATATATATATATATAAAAGCAAAGAAACGCATATTGATGTGAATCCGTGGCTCATCTGGATATGTCCGACAACAATTATATATATAAGTATATATATATATAAATATATATAAAAGAAATTAAACGCACCGGATATTAAATCCAGGCTCATCAGATAGAGTCTGACCACAGTTTATATATATAAGTATATATATTTATAAAAGCAATTAAACGCTCCAAACTGAAGTCTAGGCTCAATCGAGGCATAACTAGATAATGTTAGTCCATATATAAAATATATACATATATATAAGTATATATATACAGACAGAAATGAAAACCACGGACCGAAGTCCGGGCAAACACACTCTTCGGAGTACTCTTCTTTATAAGGTAAGGGGTATTATTTCTTTCATATTCATGAAGAGAACTTCTATTATTCCATTCTTTATTATTCTCATTGGAATAACTCAGATCACGCTGTGATCTACCCCTATACTTGGTGAAATTCTTACATTATTCCATTCTTTATCATTATGTTGGAAAAATTTGTCTATGCGAAGTACCGCGTACTTGGTGAAATTCTTCTATTATTCCATTCTTTACTATTATGTTGGAATAAGCTGTCTATGCGAAGTACCGCATACATGGTGAAATTCTCCTGTTATTCCATTCTTTATTATTCTGTTGGAATATCCTGTTTGTGCGTTTACGCATGACCTGATTCTGTTATTTATTATTCTATTGGAACATCCTATAGGTGCAAATTTTGCATGACCTGGTTCCGTTATTTATTATTCTGTTGGATTATCCTGTCTGTGCGTTTACGCATGACCTGGTTCCGTTATTTATTATTCTGTTGAAATAACCTGTCTATGCGGTCTATCGCATGCCTAGTGATTTCTTTTGTTATTCCATTTTTTATTATACTCAGTTGGTTAAAGGTTTGACTTCTATACTCCATGAAATTAGTGGAATATCCTTGATATTTGCGCTTCATCCAGTATCTTTTCATCGAAATATTCTTCTGAGCATTCTTGAATTTTACTCTACAAAGAAGTATCATGTTGACAATTTGGACGTTATTGGTTCCTGGATAAATTAATGCTTGAACTTGTTTTATTGAATTCTTATATCATTGTCATCATCCTCATGTTTATATTTTGTTGAAAGTCATATGTGGCCTGTAGTGCATAGATGGACTTGGTATGATTATGATCAGGGATTTTTTGGTGTAATCATGACCGTAATGTTACAAATGATGTGGTAAAAGTCCACATTGGCCTGTAGTGCATTGATGGACAGTTGTTGGCATGATCATGACCATTGATGAATACACGAATATCCTTGGACAGTAGTGCATGGATAATTTTTGGTCGTGATACTAATGAATATCCTTGGTCGTAGTGCAGGGATGATGTGGATTATTTATTAAGCTGAGTCCTAGCGATAAAAGTGATGAAAAACCTTTTTAAATCATAAAAGATAGTAGATTTTATTCTCTACTTGACTCTTTTAATGGATTGGTTGTTCATTCATGCAGCTTAAACTTGATGTTTGTTATATTGTATCGGTTTAGCAATCGTTGAAGGCTAACGATAATTTATTCTCATTATCTTCATCATAATATTTCTTCTTTGGGCTAGTTGAGCTCGCCTTTTAATTTCATTATTCTCTTGTGAAATGAGAACGTAGCGAGGACTAGTCGGGAAGCGGGTGTGCGGTCCGAGATAATAGCATTAGTAGTCCTCACTATTCGCTAAATAGTGTGATAATAAATGTAATGAGGACTCAATTGAGTGTGGATATTGTCTAGATGACAATATTTGTATTAAAACTCACAGCATATGTATTGTAGTATATTACACGACGGTTGTATAATTAAGTTTGTATTTGTATTCTGTACCATGTATTTGGTGACTCAGAATAGGTGATGTATACCTATTTTGGGGGTATCACAAATTAGGTTTTCCCTAATTAACAATTATAATTCTAACACTTGTTAATTAACAACATTTACAAACAATCTTGAACTCTAATTTGAGTTTCAAATTATGGTTTAGCACAGTAAAACTAGGGTTTTCAAATAATTAACCGATCATTATCAGTACGTACATACCGTACATATTTATAGCACTGAAAAATTTAAATATAATTAATATTATATTATTATTCTCATTCCTTGATAAAAAAACCAAAATTAGGGTTTGGATTTCATATATGACTTATTCTTCATATATATAACATTATTAATTAAGTTAAAATAATTAACTTAATTAATTTAACATAAATTCATATAATAAATAATTATTATTATAATTCTAAAAATCATTTTATATATTATTTAAATAATATATAATTATAATTTCATGGAAAATAATTAATAAAAATATTTCGCTATAAAATTAATTATTATAAGAATATAGTTTATAATGATCAATAATTCTAAAATAAAATCATTTATAATTATTCATGTAATAAATATATATTTTATTTATCACACACACACACACACACATATATATATATACACATGCATTATCTTGACACATATTTCCCATATTTATTTTAATAAATAAAAAAATTTATACGCAAAATTTTTGATTTATTTGTATAAAAAATATCGGGTTGTTACAACTTTAACCTTTTATCAATTTAACCATTTAAGAAATAAAATAATAATTATAAGAAAATTGAATACTTTCATTTCATAAAATTCGGGGTCTTACAATCTCCCCTCCTTATGAAATTTCACTCTCAAAATTTATATACGCACCTGGTATGTCAAAGAGATGATGATACCTCGTCAGATTCTAACACTTGAGGTATAACCTTTAAACGTAGAATATATTAATTCTTATCCAACATTTTAACAGGTACATCTTCATACGTTAAATCATCTGCTATCTCGTCCGGTTCTAATTCAATAATGTGGTTCGGGTCGTCCACATATTTACGTAACATCGATACGTGAAAAACGTTATGAACACGCGACATACTTGACGGTAAAGCGAGTCTATAGGCCAAAGTTCCTACTCAACCGAGGATTTCGAATGGCCCAATTAAATTGAGGGTTCAGATTTACTCTCTTCGTCGATTCTTGCTTCTAGAATAACGCCATCTTGAACCTTCTTCTTCACATTCATCAGCTCCGGGTGTGTACCTTGAGCGGTTTTAACTTTATCGGTTAACGTCGATTTTAATCGTATTATTTGACATCATCATGTGGGTCCTTAGAGTCTTTAACTCTATCTTTATCATTTGTGTTAACAACTTTACAATCGTAAACGCATATGATCTTCTACTCAATGCATCAGCTACCACGTTCGCTTTTTCCAGGATAATATTGAATGGTATGGTTGTAATCTTCAACAACTCGAGCCAATGTCTTTGGCGCATTATACGTTCGTTTTGGTTAAAGAAATATTTAAGGGTTTTAGAAATGGGTTTTGTACTGGGGTCAATACAAAATTCGATTTCACACTGTAGGGTAGACCAGGAAGTTCTTCGAGAATACGTCAGGAAATTTATTAACGATAGAAATATCATTTAAAACCTGTGACTCTCATCTAAGATTTGGATAGCACATGTAATGAAGGTTTATCCTAACGGAGTTTCAACAGATAATTCAAATTCTAATTTCTCTGGAGTTAAATTTAAACGTTGAGCGCAAATAGGAGAAATAAAAGAATGGGTAGAACCGGTATCTAACAAGGTAGAGACTTCACAAGAGTTTATTATTATCTAACCCATGATAACTTCGTTCGAGTTACTCACTTTTTGAGAAGTCACAAAAAACGCTTTGCCTGAAACCACTGACTTTGTTTTGTTTGTATCCGCCTTTGGTGCCACCGTCCAAGTTAGCTTTTATTTCGCTACAGGACAAAATCGAGCTATGTGACCATCTTTTCCACAACTAAAACATACCTTGGAAGGTTGTGAATAGTTTGGACTTATGTGTCCCTCCTCTCCGCATCTGTAGCATCTAAATGGAGATCGTTCTCCTCCCCTAGAATTTGTTGTTGGTGCTGCTGCCGACGTCTTCCCATCATCGTTAAATCTTCTCTTCCTGAATTTTCCACATGAATCATTTCTTCTATTATCTTGGCCATGATTACCACCTAAGTGGTTACCATTTCTTGCCTGATAATTTCCTTCACGATGGTTATCGTTGTTTCAATGGTCGTTGCCACCGGTACAATTATTATCGTGTTGTTGGTCATTAATCGCTCTCCAATAACTGAGCTCTATTCACAACATCTGAATATAAACAAAGTTTGTGAGAAATGAGGTATTGACATATCTCAGGTTTCAAACCTCTTAGAAACATTCGCGTCATTCTCTCCTCATTATCAACCAAGTGGGACGCAAACCGGGACAACTTGGAAAACTTAGCTTCGTACTACGACACGGTCATATTATTTTGCTCCAGCTTGATGAACTCTACCTACTTAATGTGACGAATACTTTTGGGAAAGTACTTGTCGTTGAACAATTCTTGGAACTTCTCCCAAGACATCTTGAGTGCATCAGGCTGGGTATGCTTTACAGATTCCCAACAATAATCTTCCTCTTCATGCAACACAAAGGTGGCGAAGGGAACGTTTTGCTCCTCTGAGCATTTCAAGACATCAAATATCTTTGTGATTTGCTTTATCCACGTCTCTGCCTTAAGTGGTTCTGGCTTTCCCAAAAACTCCGGCGGTCCCAGCTGTGACGCCCCCAAAATAGGTATACATCACCCATTCTGAGTAGCCAAATACATGGTACAGAAAACAACTACAACTTTATTATTACAATTGTCGTTCAAAATACGACAACACATACTGTGAGTTTAAATACAAATATTGTCTTCTAGACAATATCAAGACTCAAATAAAGTCCTCATTACAATTATTGATGCAATATTTTACAAAAATAGTGAGGACTGCTAAAACAACTGTCTAGGGCCATAACTCTATACCCTGACTGGTTCCTGCTATGTTCTCGTTTCCTAAGAAGAAAAATGGAACAAAAAGGAAAAGGGTGAGCTCAACTAGCCTAGTAAAGAATATTATGACTAAGATAATATACAACAAATTATCCTTAGTCTTCAACAGGGAAAAAATCTATTAATATATAATCGACAACAAGTTTTAGATCAACAACTGCAGCGGAAACAACAATTCATTAGAAGAGTTAAGTAGAGAATGAAATCTACTATCATCTATGAATTCAGAAGTCCATCATCAATATTTTATCCCTGTAACCTCAATCAATATACATCTTGCATCAAATATTCATCTTTTCACTACGGGCCAAAGATATTCATTTGTATCACCGATTGGTCATGTTCATCTCAACACCTGTTCACCTTTGCACTACGGGCCAAAAATATTCTTCAGGTAATCATACATCATTTCACTACAGGCCAAAGATATTCATCAAGTATCACCATTAAGGACTGAGGATGATGAAAAACATTTTAGAGAACGAATCTAGTGAGACAGAAGGACAAATATTAGGGATTCGTATTTCGATTTATCCAAATTCAATAATACTCCATAATAACCAAGTGTGAAGTAGAATTCAAAAATAAAGATCAAAAGATGGATACAATCAAAGATAGTAACCATAAAAGACATTCGGGACGAAAAAGAGAAAATTTCATTTTTCGGTGAATAGTACCGTATTTGTGAATAGTGTTGTATACGTGAATAGTAACCCCGACACAAAACGGTAGAAATTCCACAATAAAATTCATAACAATATCTCAGCATAATGATATTGAAGAAAATAATATCATTTAAGAAGAAAAAAACATCCCTTACCTCAAAAGAAACAAGATTTTAATGAAAGGTCGGATGTGATCTTTGAATGAAACTTGTACTGAATAGCAACTCTCAAAGTATCTAAATACTCACAAAATATGCTCAATAATATAGAGAGAGAAAGAGAGAAAGCTTATGTTTCTGGTGTGATTTTCAATTCTAGCCTAAGCACCTATTTATAGGAAAATGCTACCACGCCGAAGCAGACTTGACCTACTACCTGATGGCTTTACCTGCTACTATTTCCACCCACCACATTTGAAATAAAATTCAGCACATTTCTTCACCAACCACAAGTGGGGCCCAGTCAATTCTAGAATTTTCCACCAAAATTATTTATAAACCTAAAATCCGAATCAGTCACCTCTTAAAATTCATAACAAATCATACGTTCATTTTTAACGGTTCAAAATTTGTGGACATATACTCACCTTATATATGTATAACATATCCAAAAATCACAACGATCCAACGGTCAGATTAAAAATTATAACTCATGCAATATATCTCAAGACATTGCCAATAATGCTATCTAATAATATTATTCAAATAATATGAATTATTAATCTGATAATGGGAAATACTGTGCAGTGACAATTATTGAAACAACAATAATATAAAATATCAACGCAGCAATTATTAAATCAATAAAATAAAATAAGGAACAATAATTACTGTAACAATTATTGAGTAGTGCCTTCTTATGTAAGAATCAATAATTCAAAATCTTTGCAATAATACCGTAAAGCTACCGTGAAACCACGCCAGATTCATCAGATTTTAACCACCGGATATTCCAACAGTGTTAACGGTAACAACTACGCCGTTATTTATAAAAACTCAAACTTGTCATTTTCTTCATCCGGCAGTTATTCTGTTATGAGGCTCACGAATGGCTGCGTCATCGTACAAATATTCCTCGACATTAAGAATATTCCACGACCAAACGAATATTCCCCGACAAAATAAATATTTTATAACCACTTGCTTATTTTGTAAAATTTGCACATTTCACCCATAACCAAAGTATTATATCAAATTAAATCCTTATTATTTCAAGATAATAAATAGAGAAAATTTAATTTTATTCATAATAAGTTGGGGTCTTACAACCTCCCCTCCTTATGAAATTTCGTCCTCGAAATTGACGTACTTACCTGGTGTTTCGAAAAGGTGAGGGTACCTCGCTTTCATTTCCGATTCCAACTCCTAAGTCATTTCCTCAATAGCATGGTTCCTCCACAAAATCTTAACTTGTGGTATAACCTTTGTTCGTAGGATATGCTCTTTCCTATCCAATATCTTGACAGGTACCTCCTCGTACATTAAATCTTCGGCTATCTCATCTGGTTCTAACACAATAATGTGGTTTGGGTCTTTCACATATTTACGAAACATAGATATGTGAAAAACATTATGAACACGAGACATTCTTGGAGGTAACGCGAGTCTATAGGCCACATTTCCTACTCGGTCAAGAATCTGAAATAGACCAATAAATCATGGATTTAGCTTTCCTCTCTTCTCGAATCTTGTAACTCCTTTCCATGGAGCAATACGTAACAGTACATGATCCCCAATACCAAATTCCACGTCCTTTCGATGAAGATCTGCATAACTCTTTTGTCAATCATGTGCCATTTATATACGTTGTCGAATCTTTTGGATCTTTTCCGTAGTCATACGTACCAACTCTGGTCCCAACAATTTTGCTTCACCCACCTCATCCCAACATACTGGAGAGCGACACTTTCGTCCATACAAGGCTTCAAATGGAGCCATACCTATACTTGCCTGACAACTGATGTTGTAGGAGAATTCCACAAATGGTAAATACTTATCCCAACTCCCTTTGAAGTCTAGGACACAGAGTCTTAATAGATATTCAAGGGTTTGAATAGTCCTTTTCGATTGTCCGTTCGTTTGAGGATGGTATGCTTAACTGAATCGTAAATCCGTCCCCATAGCTTTCTACAAGCTAACCCAAAATCGTGAAGTGAATCTTGGGTCACGATCCGAAAATATGGGTACTAGCATGCCATGCAATCTCACAATCTCATTTACGTACATAATAGCAAGACGTTCAAGGGAATAAGTCTCACGTATAGGCAAGAAATGAGCAGACTTGGTTAATCTATCAACAATAACCCAAATCGCATCTATGCCTTGAGAAACCTTAGGAACACCTGTAACGAAATCCATGGTAATGTGTTCCCACTTCCATTTCGGAATCTCAAGTGGTTGCAATGGATCTTGGGTCATAATCCAAAACTATGGGTACTGACATGCCATGCAATCTCACAATCTCATTTACGTACATAATAGCAAGACGTTCAAGGGAATAAGTCTCACCTTAGGAAAACCTCGAGATAAACTCTACGACCTCTCTCTTCATATTGTTCCACCAAAATGTATGTCGAAGATCATGATACATTTTGGTACTCCCGGGATGGATTGTAAATGGTGTGTTGTGTGCCTCCATCATGATTCTATGCTTCAATTCAGAATCGTTAAGAACACAAAGTCTGGAGTTGACTCGAAGTATTCCTTCTTCATCGATTCCTGCTTCTGGAATAGCACCTTCTTACTCTTTCTTCTTTATACGCATCAGCCCCAGGTCCGTAGCTTGAGCATCTTTAACTTTATCGATTAAAGTCGGTTCTACTCGTATATTTGCCATCATCATGTGGATCCCTGGAGTCTTTAACTCTATCTCCATCCTTTGTAAGTCGTATAAAATGGGTCTTTGTGTTAACAACATCGCACTTGTACCCGCATACGATCTTCTACTCAATGCGTCAGCTATAACGTTTATTTTTCCAAGATGATATTGAATGATATGGTCGTAATCTTTCAAAAACTCGAGCCAACGTCGTTGCCACATGTTGAGTTCCTTTTGGGTGAAGAAATATTTGAGGCTTTTATGATCCGTATAAATCTCCACTTTCTCCCCATACAGGTAGGGTCTCCAGATTTTCAACGCAAAAACGACTGCTGCCAACTCCAGATCATGAGTAGGATAATTTTTCTAATATTCTTTGAGTTGTCACGAGGCATAGGCTATGACTTTCCCATATTGCATGAGAACACATCTTAACCCTTTGCCTGAAGCATCGATGTAGATAATAAATCCATCCGAACCAGATGTTATTGTCAAAACAGGTGCCGAAATGAGTCTCCTCTTGAGCTCTTGGAAACTCTTCTCGCATTCCTCGCTCCATACGAATTTTGCATCTTTCTGAGTCAGCTGAGTTAACGGAGTAGCGATTCGAGAAAATCCTTCCACGAATCTCTGATAATAACCAGCTAAGCCCAGAAAGTTACGTATTTCGGTCACCGACTTTGGTTGCTCCCAACTTTGTATTTCTTCAATCTTCGTCGGGTCAACAGATACTCCATGTTTTGACACCACGTGCCCAAGGAATGTTACTTCCTTAAGCCAGAACTCTCATTTCTTCAACTTGGCATATAGTTTGTTGTCACGAAGTCTTTGAAGTACCAGCTTCAAATGGTGCTCGTGATCTTCACGGCTTTTGGAATAGATGAGGATGTCATCAATAAAGACAACAACGAACTGATCCAAATATTCCTTGAATACATGGTTCATCATATCCATGAAAGTAGCAGGAGCATTAGTCAATCCAAAAGACATTACTAAGAATTCATAATGCCCGCACTAGTTACGAAGGCGCGCTTTGGAATATCCTCAGTTTTAATCTTCAGCTGATGATATCCAGAATGAAGATCGATCTTTGAAAAGAATTGTGCTCCTTGCAACTGGTCAAATAGGTCATCAATGCGAGGTAGTGGATACCTATTCTTGATGGTGACATGGTTTAATTCTCGGTAGTCAATACAAAGTCGCATACTCCTATCTTTCTTCTTTACAAATAAAACAGGAGCACCCAAAGGAGATGTACTAGGACGAATGAAACCGATGTCTAACAATTCCTATGGTTGGACTTTTAACTCCTGAAGTTCAATAGGAGCCATTCGATATGGGGTTTTAGAAATGGGCTATGTACCCAGTTCAAGATCAATAAAGAATTCAACTTCACGCTCTGGGGGTAGACCAGGAAGTTCTTCAGGAAATACGTCAGGAAATTCATTAACAACAGGAATATTATTCAAATCTGACGTATTTTTGTTCAAGTCCATAATATGGGCTAAGAAAGCTTGACATCCGTTTTTCAATAAACGAATAGCTTTATAGCTTGATATGACCGTGACTGATTTTAGTGGTTTAGTTGTTTGAATTCGTATAACAGGTTGGTTAGGAATATAAAAACTAACAACCTTACAAAAATAATCAATTTTGGCATGATGAGTGGTTAACCAATCAATCCCTAAAATCACATCAAATGCAAGTATCTTTAAAGAGATAAGATCAATAGGTAATGTGATTGTGCCAACTTGGATCAAACAAGATTTATAAACTGTAGATGTAACAAAGGTTTCACCCAATGGAGTTTCAACAGATAAGTTAAAGTCCAATTTCTCCGGAGTCAAGTTTAAACGTTGAGCACAAGCAGGAGAGATAAAAGAATGGGTACAACTGGTATCTAGTAAGGTATAAACTTTGTAAGAGTTCAAGATTAGCTTACCCGTGATCACCTCATTCAAGTTTCTCGCGTTTTGGCCAGTCATGACAAACGCCCTTCCTTGAACCACCGACTTTGTTTTGTCCGTAGTCGCCTTTGGTGCCGCCATCCCAGTTGGACTTGACTTCGCTACCGGACAAAATCGGGCTATGTGACCGTCTTTTCCACAATTAAGTGAACAGTTTGGACTTATGTGTCCCTCCTCTCCGCATCTGTAGCATCTAACTAGCGGTCGTTCTCCTCCCCTAGAATTTGTTGTTGGTGCTGGTGCTGTTGTTGATGTCTTCCCGTCATTGTTGAATCTCCTCTTTTTGAAATTTCCACTTGACTCACCTCTCCTATTATCATGGCCACGATTATCATCCGAGTGGTTACCGCTTTTGTCCATATTCTTCCCTCCTCGTTGGTTATCATCGCTCCGATGACTGCTGTCACCGGTATGACCCTGGTTGTGGTCCCTCGGTTGAATATACTCATTATCACGCTCTAATAATTGAGCCCTGTTTACAACATCTGAATATAAAGAAAATTTATGAGAGATAAGATATTGTCGAATCTCGAGTTTTAGACCTCTCAGAAACATCTGCGTCATACGTTCCTCATTTTCTACCAAATGAGGTGCAAACCTGGATAACTATGCGAACTTCGCCTCATACTAGGACACCGTCATGTTGTTCTGTTCCAGTCTAATAAACTCTACCTCCTTCATATGACGAATACTTTCAGGAAAGTACTTGTCATTGAACAGTTTCTGAAATTTTTCACAAGACATGTTGAGTGCGGCTGGCTGGGTACGCTTCACACATTCCCACTAGTAATCTGCCTCACCATGGAACATAAAGGTGGCGAATTGAACCTTCTGTTCCTCCGTGCAGCCCATGACATCGAATATCTTGGTAATTTGCTTAACCCACGTTTTCGCCTTAATCGGATCGGGCTTTCCCCAGAAATCTGGTGGTCCCAACTCCTTGAACTGCTTGGCTGTGACAAACCATGCGTTGCTATCATTTCCACCCGTATTTTTTACACGAGTCTCCATCGTCTGATTTTGCATGAACTGTAAAAAGCTTCTAAACAACGCATCATTCATCGTTTGCTCGGTAGTGATGTTTACAAGAAGAATTTTGCCTTCCTGTTGCATGTTCTCTTGGTTGGTAATCAAAGGTTGTTCCACAGTCTCATAGACTCCATTGTTAACATTCTCAGGTGCCATTCTTAAAAACTGCCATAAAACAAGGGTTAATTAAACAAATTAACATATCACATAATATCCCTATATTATATCCGACCAACAAATAAGCTTAGGTAGGACACACAAGCGAAGGATTTACTCGTCTCTCCTCTCCTAGTTCTATTAACCGATCTCCGCTAGAGACTATATCCCTAAGCTCTAATACCAATTGTGACGCCCCCAAAATAGGTATACATCACCAATTCTGAGTCGCCAAATACATGGTACAGAAATAACTACAACTTTATTATTACAATTGTCGTGCAAAATACGACAACACATACTGTGAGTTTAAATACAAATATTATTTTCTAGACAATATCAACACTCAAATAAAGTCCTTATTACAATTATTGATGCACTATTTTACAAAAATAGTGAGGATCATAAAACGATTCGCTCAGGACCATCACTCTATACCCGATCGTTCTCGCTATGTTCTCGCTTCGAGAAGAAAAAATGGAACAAAAAGGAAAGGGTGAGCTCAACTAGCCTAGTAAAGAATATTATGACTAAGATAATATACAAAAAATTATCCTTAGTCTTCAACAGGGAAAAAATCTAATATAATATAATCGACAACAAGTTTTAGATCAACAACTGCAGTGGAAACAACAATTCATTAGAAGAGTTAAGTAGAGAATGAAATCTACTATCATCTATGAATTTAGAAGTCCATCATCAATATTTTATCCCTGTAACCTCAATTAATATACATCTTGCATCAAATATTCATCTTTGCACCAAACCTCTCCTTAGACAGAACTTTCTAGACATTGCCAATAATGCTATCTAATAATATTATTCAAATAATATGAATTATTGATCTGATAATGAGAAATATTATGCAGTGACAATTATTGAAACAACAATAATATAAAATATCAACGCAGCAATTATTGAATCAATAAAATAAAATATTGAACAATAATTACTATAACAATTATTGAGCGGTGGCCTTCTTACATGTAAGAATCAATAATTCAAAATATGCAATATCGTGTGCTAATTTGTGCAACCACGCGTATTACTGTATTTTAACCACCGGGTATTCCAACAGTGTTAACGGTAACAACTACGTCGTTATTTATAAAAACTCAAACTAGTCATTTTCTTCATCCGACAGTTATTCTGTTATGAGGCCCACGAATGGTCACTACTGCAAATAAATGCATTTAATATTCCCCAACAACAAGAATATTCCACGACCAAATGAATATTCCCCGACAAAATGAATATTTTATAACCACTTGCTTATTTTGTAAAATTTTCACATTTCACCCATAACCAAAGTATTATATCAAATTAACTCCTTATTATTTCAAGATAATAAATAGAGAAAATTTAATTTTATTCATAATAAGTTGGGGTCTTAGACCAGCTCCTTGAACTGCTTAGCAGTGACCATCCGAGAGTTGCATGAATTGCATAAAGCCTCTGAAAAACTCATCGTTCATCATCTGATCGGTGTTGTTATTTATCTGAGGATTATTGTCTTCTAGTTGCACATTATCCTGGGTATTGATTATTGGTGACTCAACGGTCTCATGTGCTTCATTGCTGATCTCAACATTTTCAGATGCCATTTTCAAACACTGTCACAAATCAAGGGTTAATTGACATATCAGATATTATCCTTATACTCTGACCGACCAATTAAATACCAAATAAACTTAGGTAGGTCATACTAGCGAAGAAATTCCCCGTCTCTCCCCTCCTAGTTCTTATCTCACATCTCAGCCAGGGGTCATATCCCTAAGCTTTGATACCAACTGTGACGCCCCAAAAATAGGTATACATCACCCATCTTGAGTCGCCAAATACATGGTACATAAATCAAATATAAACTTAAGTATACAACTGTCGGGTAATATACAACAAAACATAGCTGAGAGTTTAACAAGAATATTGCCTTCTAGATAATATTCACTCTCAATAGAGTCCTCATTACAATTATTATCACATTATTTCACAAAATAGTGAGGACTACTAAAGCCACTTATCCTGGACCATCACTCCATTTCCTGAATCGTTCCAGCTATATTCTCATTTCTTGAAGAGAACAATGAAAGAAAAGGGTGAGCTCAACTAGCCCAGTAAGAAATGTTATGACTAAGATAATGCAGAATAAATTATCCTTAGCCTTCAACAGTATAACAACTAATAAAATACAATAGACAACAAGTTTTAGATCAACAACTATAGCGGAACAAGCAATCCATTAGAAAAGTCAAGTAGAGCATGATATCTACTAACTTCTATGATTTAAAAAGTTTTTCATCAAATTTATCAATGAGACTCAGCTAAATAAATAAGCCACATCATCGAATCAACCTTGCACTACGGGCCAAGTATATTCATGTAATCACCAATGGTCATGATTATACCGAATAATCCCTATTCATAATCATACCAACAACTGTCCATCAATGCACTACGGGCCAATGAGGACTTTTACCACACCATTTGTAACATTACGAGTCATGATTATATCGAATGATCCCTGGTCATAATCATACCAATCAAAAGTCCATCTATGCACGTAAGCCAAAGATGACTTTCATCATAATATAAGCATGAAGATGATGACAATGATATAAGCATTAATCAAATGAAATCAAGGATAAATATTAAAGACTTTAAATTTATCCAGAGTTTAAAAATATCCAAATTGTCAACATGGTACTGCTTTGTAGAGTAAAATTCAAGAATAATATTCATGTACCAAAAATAATTTGGACAGAAAAGAAATATATTTTTCGGGTTAATAGTACCCCGTGAATAGTACCATATGAATAGTACTTCGGGAATAGTACCTCGTGAATAGTACTCCAACACGAAAAGTACCCCAAATACCTGAGTGAATAATATTCAGGTGAATATTAATTGGGTGAATAGTAACCCATGAATAGTACTCTGGCATGAAAAGTGCCCCGAATAACCGTGTAAATAATATTTGAGTGAATAGTAACCCGTAAATAGTAACTCATGAATAATATTCCGTCATGATAAGATCAATAATTATCAAGAAAGCTCAGAATAATATTTCCATGAAAACATACTAGATGAAGCTCAAATATCAAGGATATTCTACTAATTTCATGGAGTATAGAAGCCAAAACTTCAACAAAATGAGTATAGAATTCAAAATCTGAAATGAAATAATATTACTTAAATACTACAGAGTATGGAAGAAAATATTATTTCAAGCAAATATTGAACAAAAATAACATCCCTTGAACGGAACTAATATTCCAACGAATATTTAACGAAGATAATATTCCTACGAATATTGAACGAAGATAATATTCTTTATGAATATTGAACGAAAATAATATTCATACGAATACAAAAAATAATATCCCTTCATATTATGAAATAAATAATACCCCTTACGACTGTTGAATGAAAATAATACCCCTTACGGCTGTTGAACGAAAACAATATTCCTACGAATATTGAACGAAAATGATATTCCTTACGAATATTGAACAAATATAATATTCATACGAATACAAAAAATAACATCTCTTCAGAATATGGAATAAATAATACCCCTTACCTCAGAAGAAGACTGGATACTGGAGTAGTGAAGTAGCAGACTACTCTTCTTCTTTCTCTCTATAGCTTCTCTCTCTATAATTGCTCTTGTGAGTCTTAGTGAATTGGTGATAATGAAGGAAGAATGAGCTTCTATTTATAGGAAAATATAGTTTCGATAATTGCACATTTTGGGCCTCGAAATATTATAGTACAATACCTTCATCTTTTTCTTTATTTTTAATTTAGTCCTGCAAGTATTATCAAACTTGCACCACCTCCCCTAATAGTATATCATGTGAATCAATAATACAATCATGTGACTCAATAGTTCTATACAGGTGAAAAAAATAATTACAGTATAGTACCTTCATCTATACCTCCATTTTTAATTTAGTCATACAAGTATAATCAATCTTGCACCACCTCCCCTAATAGTACATGCATGTGAACAAATAGTTATAATCATGTGAATTAATAGCAATTAATTGCTCATTTATCCGATTAATTACCCGATTGGTCAATATAACCTCCAGACATCAATTATTATCAGAATAGATGTCGATTTCCACTAACACTAATAATCCCAACACAATAAAACTATCAATTTCATCTTTAATCAACACAAACTTATTCATCATAAATATTATAGCTCACAATATTTAACAACCAGGTCGTTCCCAGGAAAGAGGGGGCTTTCCGAGAAGGATTTCTCCTTATTGGCGCGCAATTAGGTGACCAAACCTCTCCTTGACAGAACTTCTAGACATTTTCAATATTGCATATAATAATATGAATAACTTTGTCGTCTCAATTATTGATTTAACGATAATAAATATTATGCAGACGATACTGTGACAATAATTGAATCAATAATACGAGAGTTATGATGCAGTAATTACTGTAACAATAATTGAGTATAACTGAGTGACTTCTTACGTAAGCATCAATAATCAATACCATGTGTTACTATGCAACCACGCGTATTACTGTACTTTTACTACCGGGTAGTTCAACAGTTAAACGGTAAAACTTTTGCCGTTATTTTTATAAAAAGATATTTCTATCGTTTTCTAACTACTGACAATACTTTTGTTGTGGGGTCCACTTAATGATTATGTAAATAAATATTTAATATGCCTGTTAAAACGAATATTCCCAAACACTGATGAATATTTTATATCAACTTGCTTACTTTGCAAAATTTTCACATATCACCCTTAACTTTAACCTTTTATCAATTTAACCATTTACAAAATAAAATAATAATTATAAGAAAATTGAATACTTTCATTTCATAAAATTCGGGGTCTTACATTCTTGGCCATGATTACCACCGAAGTGGTTACCATTTCTGGCATGTTGATTCCCTCCAAGTTTATTGTCATCGCTTCGTTGACTGCTACCACTAGTATTATCATTTTTTTCGACTGCTCTCTCTTGGTTGGGTTGACTCATCATCGCGCTCCAATAACTGAGCCATATTCACAACATCTGAATACAAGCAAAGTTTGTGAGAGATAAGGTATTGACGTATCTCGGGTTTCAAACCTCTTAGAAACATCCGCGTCATTCTCCTCTCATTATCAACTAAGTGGGACATAAACCGGGATAACTCGTCAAACTTGGCTTCATACTACGACACGGTCATGTTGTTTTGCTCCAGTTTAATGAACTCTACCTCTTTCATGTGACGAATACTTTCAGGAAAGTACTTGTCGTTGAACAGTTCTTGGAACTTCTCCCAAGTCATCTTCAGTGCGGCAGGTTGAGTACGCTTTACAGATTCCCACCAGTAATCTACTTGTCATCGCAACATGAAGGTGGCAAAGGGAATCTTTTGCTCCTCGGAGCATCCCAAGACATCAAATAACTTGGTGATCTGCTTTATCCACGTCTCCGCCTAAAGTGGCTTTGGCTCTCCAATAAACTCCTGTGGTCCTAGCTCTTTGAACTGCTTAGCGGTGACTGTCCAGGAGTTATCAGTGTTTCCACCTATATTTTGGACTGGAGATTCTCTTGCCTGATGTTGTATGAATTGCAAAAAGCCTCTAAACATTCCATCGTTCATCATTTGGTCAATGTTGTTGTTTGCATGAGGATTGTTGCCTACCTGATGCACATTATCCTAGTTATTGATCTGTGGTGACTCAACAGTCTCCTGTGCTCCATTGCTATTCTCAACATTCTCAGATGTCATTTTCAAATACTGCCACAAAACAAGGGTTAATAGACATGTCATATATTATCCCTATACTTTGACCGACCAATTAAATACCATTTAAACTTAGGTAGGTCATACTAGCGAAGGAATTCCCCGTCTCTCCCCTCCTAGTTCTTGTCTCACATCTCAGCCAGGGATCATATCCCTAAGCTCTGATACCAACTGTGACGCCCCCAAAATAGGTATACATCACCCATCTTGAGTCGCCAGATACATGGTACATAAATTCAAATACAACTTAATTATATAACAGTCGTGTAAAATACGACAAAACATAACTAGGTCATTTCCAGGAAAGAAGGGGCTTTCCAATAAGGATTTCTCCCTATTAGCGCGCAATTGGGTGACCAAACCTCTCCTCGACAGAACTTCTAGATATTGTCAATATTGCAAATAATAATATGAATAACTTTTTCGTCTCAATTATTGATTTAATAATATAAAATATTATGCAAATGATACTGTGACAATAATTGAATCAATAATATAAGAGATATGATGCAACAATTAATGTAGCAATAATTGAGTATAACTGAGTGACTTCTCACGTAAGCATCAATAATCAATACTGTGTGCTACTATGCAACCACGCGTATTACTGTACTTTTAACACCGGTTATTTTAACAGTAAACGGTAAAACTTTCGCCGTTATTTTCATAAAAAAATATTTTTGTCTTTTTCTCATTCTGATAATAATTACGTTGTGGTGTCCACCAATGATTGTGTCGTCGTACGAATATTTTTTGCTTAAACGAATATTCCCTGACCAATCGAATATTATATAACAACTTGCTTACTTTGCAAAATTCATAAATATTAACCACAACTATAACATTATAACAAATTCAAACCTTAATATTCAAAAATGATATTTATAGAAAAATTCATCTTCATAAAAGTTTGGGTCTTACAGATATACTACGGATAAGGAATGACATACCAATGCTACAATCAGTAAAGATAAAGTTGTCTAAACATTCCTCCATGAATGATTTGGGAATAGTATCTTAATTGGGGATACAAATCTATATAGATAGATTTAGAAGGATGCTCGGCTTAACTCAAGGAACGTATATTCATTTAATGCTAAAATCGTTTAGCATAGAAAACTCCAAGAGATGTCTCATGTTGATGAGTCATGGAGTGTATCTCTCTTGATAGTCCCCGTAGACTCCTGAAAAGAGAGATCTCATGAGTAACAATCATGTATGCAATGAAATGTGTGAGACCTGATGTTGATCAGTCATATTCTGGAGAAGATCACTGTAGAACAAGAAAAACATCTTAAAGTAGTTAACTGACACTAAGGATGTAGTCATATTCATGGTGGGTCTGAATTAAAACTAAAGGGCTTAACAGACTCAAGTTTTTCAGACAAACCAAGACGACAAAAAATTCATTTTAAGATAAAGTGTTACCTTGAACGGTGGTGCACTGAATTGGAAATGTTTCAAACAGCAAAGAGTTTTTGGTTTAAGTTGAAGGGTTTCGGCACATAAAATGCAGCGGAAATAAACAATTAAAAGACAATTACAAAACCCTAAAATAGGATCCATTGGTTAGAAATTATACCGATTATTAAAGCTAGAATCGATGCGGTCGAATCTCCAACGCAATCCAAACGAACTGCGTCTCTATGGTATCCATATGAACGCCCCCGCGAATCGTCGTACGATCTGCAGAAAAAGGAACAGCGGTACTAGCCACCAAGGATGAGGATTTTTCCGATATTATTTTCTCTAGTCTCTCTCTAAGAGCGACTACGGTTTTTGTTTTTGATGTAATACCTAAAATGGCTGATATATATCATATATATAGCAGTTAGGAGGAATTAATCAAAACCTAATATAATTAAAATCCGAATTTATATATATATATATATATATATCTTAATTAAGTCTTACTTAATTAATATAAATATATACAAATTATCCTTTTAATTTAAATTCGTGATTTAAAATACTATCAATCATATTGATATATTTAAATCCTTACAATTTAAATAAATTTCCTTTTAAATTACGTTCTATGTGTGTGACCCTATAAGTTATTATTGCATTGGCAATAATTTTATAATTATATTATAAAATTATAAACAGTAAGTGGCATCTAGTAATGCATCACTACTACCCAAGTAATAATAAGATCGATGATTCGATGCAACCTTTTCGTGACCAATGTTTCAACGTAATATAATCCTTTTAACCTTGACATCCTAGATTAAACTCGAGTCATGGAATTTGTCATCCTCTTCATAATTTAATGTGTTTTCTTGATCAATGAGTAGAATATATGAAACAAATCACTATTTGAGCATGGCCATGCATTTCATAGTCCTACTCAATCAAGAGGCTTATGGATATCACCCCTAATATATATGAGGGTTAAATTCCATCTAGATCACTCATATTCCTCACACGATTCATGATATACCCAATAATGACCTTTATAGTCCACCCTATTATTTGATATAATTGCTTAACATAAGTGACAAAGACAAAGTATATAGCTGTAAATGAAGCTGCAAGTTGATTGTTTTGATGAAAAATTTATTACAGAACTAGGAATAGTTCCTAAGTCTCATCTTGGATCTAAACATGTGTTGCGGTACTTTCATTTGATTAATTAGAGGAATCATTGAAAGATGAGAAATCACTATAGACATAGTGGGCTCTCAAGAACAACATTACATATCCATTTACTAAAGCTTATCCAACAGCAAGATGATCTTCACTTAGAGAATAAATGTATAAGATACCATAACGATTGACTTTAGTGCAATTGAGAGATTGAAAGTAGTATGCACACAAGTCAATCATGTTGATGATAAAGCATATACTTTGTAACAATCTTATTCGTTTATTAATAAAAGTATTCATTTACTAAAGGTTTTAATTTATCTATGTGGTGATGTTTTTATAATATGTGATAAACTCATAGTTTCAAGCAATGCTTTTACAATCATAATGAGATCATGCTAATGAGATCTAAATTCTTAGTAGCTTAAAACTAAAATTGTTCCCAATTGTTGGATTACTAAAAGGGAGATTTGTAAAGCCCCCAAATCCAGGTACTTGAAACCCGAACTCGGTGCTTCACGATACCATATCTATGAGCAGAATAATACTAATAATAATAATAATATAGATAACAAACTTAATTTACATAATTATCAAAGTCTAATCCCCAGGTACGAGACCTTTAAACATTCATTACACGATAACTAATAAGTATCATTGTCATAATAAAGTCTAATTATTACATAGAATACCACAAATCTTATTTGGTTAGCTTTCATTTCCCTTTGTTTCCGCATGAGCCTTCTACTTGTTCACACTTAGCTGAAAACATTTAAATTATGCAAGGATGAGCATTTAAGTGCCCAGCAAGTATTAATTATATATATATAAGCTGAAAGAATTTAAATGTTTTCTTTATACTATCCTTCTATAACAAGTCAATAGTTGTGAAGTAATCTGAACCGATAATAATATCATAACAACCCTCTTTCAAATTTTTAAAACTATGTACTGACTATAAATAGGGTTAAGGTGACATACTATGAACATTGTTTTCATTTTCGAAAAAGGTTTAACTGAACTTCATCCGCAAACCGTCATAACTTACGGGCACGGAGGGTGATCAACCTGTTGTACCCTGTATTGATCAATACTACATTGCAAGAACAATGTTATCGTTCACTCTGTCCACCTTGGGTGCAAAAAAAGTTTTCCCGTGTAAGGGATGTTCATACTTGTCAGGGTTCCAAACCAAAGGTTTTATCTTGTTCAACAATAATCTATAATTCAACATATATATATGGGCAATTAACAAAGGTGTATCAACATGTGATTAAACACAATGATTATCCAAGTGGGGACACTTGTATAACCATTTATAGAAATTAACGAACAGAATACATATCTGAATTACCATATACTAACATGTTGATAATCAATGAGCGTATATAATATAGGGTTAATAACATGTACAGTAATAATATAATTCTGAAACATTCTTACTCATGTCCATTGCATAAAGAAAATGCAAAGGTAAGATACTTGCCTAGTCTGCTGCTTACAAAATGCAACTTAGATTTATCTTTTATATCACGACCTATCATTAATCAGATCATTCGTTCTATTAGAACATGTGATAACCCGGGATTTTGAATAATCCAAATTTCACGAATAAATTTTTTATTTTTTTTATTTTATTTTTATATATATATTGACATTGACTGTTAATATTGTACTGTGTATCTTTGATACGAGTATCGAGAAGTAGTCAATTTGTGTATTAACTTAGAAATTAGAGTAGAGTTGTACTATATAGAATGTTGATAAATGATTGGTCGGGTAGGGTACAATATTGGTAAACCCTAATAAGAGATTAGAAACTCTAATCTCAAGATTTGAAACCATAACACGTAATTAGGAACCCTAATTGAAAGCCGGGAAACCCTAAATTTTAATTTGGGAATCCTAAACCCTAATTAGGAAACCCTAATCCTAATTAGTAAGCTCTAAAGTGATTAGTATACTTTAATGTGATTAGTAACCTTTAATATAATTAGGGAACACTAATTATATTTTTGAGAATCTTAATTTTCTATTTTAAAGATCCTAATTCAGAAAATCCTAGAAGCTAAAGTTGTAAAACTTTAGGGTTAGAGCCTTAGGGTTAAACCCTAAGGGTTTGGTAAATTCCATGTATGCCATTAAAATTTCATGTACAAAGTCCAAAGTACCCCTTTAGTTAGATATTTAGTTAGAAGATTTGCAAGATCTAGTGAGTCATCACTCAAGATTATCCCATGTGCTAGAAATCAGCCCAAATCTTATCCATATCTTTCCAACTTGCACACTTGGATTCATTACATCTAGGATTTAAGAGATCTAGAGAGAGAAATGTCAGTGACCGTAGATCTTATTATGTTCATGTTTTGTAAGGTTTTATGTGTTAGATTGGTAGCTTGTTATGTTGTCTTTAATCTGCAAATGGTAGTATAGCCATTAGATGTCTAGATTCGAAGTTATTTAAGGTCAAAACCCATTGACCGACGTTGACCAAGCACAAATCTGGGCAGCCCAGAATTGTTTAAACTGTGTCTGACAACATGTTTCGTAGCCCAGATCTGTCAGGTTTTTGGTGTTATGTTATTGTTATTTGGTAAATCTTGTAGCTGGTTATGTGTACTATAGATCTGGGTCTTTAGATCTCTCATAACCTCAATAGAACGATCGTGAAAGGTGGTCAAAGTAGACCACCCGAGCTGATTTTTACTTTTCTGGAAAAACCCAGAAATCTGGGGAACGCAATTTCTGACATACTTTGACCATACTGATTCTGTAGATTGAGCTGTTTTAGAACTGAAATGTTACTTTGTAATTGTTCTTTGGTATCTGGTGTAAGACCCCAAATAATTAATAAATAAAATTTAATTTCCTCTATTTATTATTTTGAAATAGTAAGGGTTGATGTGATTAATGTGGATAGTTATGGGTAAAATACGCAAATATTTCAAAATAAGCAAGTGGTTATAAAATATTCATTGTTGTCGGAGAATATTCATTTGGTCGTGGAATATTAAATCTTTGTCAGAATATTATTTTACTTGCCAAGTATGCCCATGTATGGGCCCCATAACGAAAAGCGATTGGAGGAAGAAAACGACAAATATAAGTTGTTTAAAAATAACTACAGTAGTTATTACCGGATTTAATCGTTGGAATACACGGTGGTTAAAACACGAAGAATACGCGCGTTGTTGCACAAGAAGACACTTCAGATTGCACCAATTATTGACTCTTACGTAAGAAGGCACTACTCAATAATGGTTACAGTAATTACTGTTCAGTATTTTATTTTATTGGTTCAATAATTGTTGCGTTGATATTTTATATTGCTGTTGTTTCAATAATTGTCATTACACAGTATTTTTCATTATCGAAGCAATAATTCATATTATCTGAATAATATTATTAGATAACATTATTGGCAATGTCTAGAAAGTTCTGTCTAAGGAGAGGTTTGGTCACCTAATTGTGCGCCAATAAGGAGAAATTCTTATTGAAAGCCCCTCTTCCCGAACCGCACGGTTGTCAATATTGTGATTCTGTAATATTATTTGTGAATAATTAATTATTGATTCATATGATGAGGAAAATATTGATTTTATGTGGATATAGATGGAGAAAATTTTTAATGTGACAATTGTTGAAAATTAATATTTTATCTTTTTCTGATAAAAATAATTTATTTAAATATATATATTATTATATTTTAATAATATAATAATAGTGATATTTTACAACGAATGTAGAATATATGAGTATACGAGGAGGAAGAGTATTTTTTTTGCAATAAATGTTTAAAACATGTTAAACATGCTCATGGACCCCATTTATTGATCGAATTTGATTATAGCAATTGTAAAATCGCCTGTGTATGGATTTCGGTCAATTTACGCTTGGAATTTGGAAAAACTTTCTTCTGCAACATTGTAGAGAATTGAATTTCCTATAAAAACACGCGAGATTCGAATTTTCTAACAAAAGGGATATTTATTATGAATTATTGAAGTTCCAAAGCTCCGAAATAATTGATTTTTGGAAGTTTAAAATGATTTAAATAACAAAAACGTTTTTGGAATGTTTGGGGACATCAGTAACATGTGATATAAATGTGTTGAGAGCTGAAACTCAGATTTCAAATGATGCGTATAATATTTGTATAAATAATATTATTATATTAAATTTTCTGCTTTGGTGTTCTAAGCAATTTCCTATAAATAGGGTGCTTAGGTTAGAATTGAAAATTACACCAGAAACTGAAGTTTTCTCTCTCTATATTATTGAGCGTATTCTTGTGAGTATTTTGAGTATACTTTGAGTATTGCTATACTGCAGAAAGTTCAAGTTATAGCTTATATCCAAAGATTCTAGTTAAAGTCTTCGCTTTCCGAGTAAGGGATATTATTTTTTTTCGTAATGATATTATTTCTTCAATATCATTATGCAAATATTGATCCGAAGTTTTTATCAAATTTAGAACTTTTGGTGTCTCTGAGTTACTATTCACGTGTACAAAGACTATTCACGTATACGATCTTATTCACTTAATACTGAAGACTATTCATCGAAAAATGAAAATTTTTCTTTTCGTCAAAATATCTATTGTGGATACTAGCTTTGATTGTATCCATGTTTTGATCATTCTTGAATTTTACACCACTATGATTATTTTTGAGGTATTTTGGACGTGGATAAAACAAAGTACGAATCCTTAATCCTTAATCCTTGTCATTTTGATTCAATGGATTCGCTTTCTTTAAAAATATTTTTCATCATCCTCATTATTAAATGATGATATTATGGAATATCTTTGGCTGTGAGTGTGCAAAGATGAATGATTTCGATGAATATCTTTGGCCGTAGTGCAAAGATGAGCAGTGTTTAGATGAACATGACCAATCGGTGAATGTCCTCTCGCCTCAGAAAGTGCAAGGATGAATATATGATTCCGATATATATTGATTGATGTTACAGGGATAAAAATATTGATGATGGATTGTTAAATTCATAGATATTAGTAGATTTCATCCCTACGTAACTCTTCTATGAATTAATATTTTCCGCTGCGAGTATTGATTTAAAACTTGTTGTCTATTGTATTCTATTAGAATATTTTTTTTCCCTGTTGAAGACTAACGATAATTTGTTCTGTATTATCTTAGTCATAATATTCTTTACTGGGCTAGTTGAGCTCACCCTTTTCCTTTTTGTTCCATTTTTCTTCTCAAGAGGCGAGAATGTAGCGAGTACGAGTCGGGGTATGGAATGATGGTTTTAGAGAGTTGTTTAGTAGTCCTCACCATTTCTGTAAAATAATGTATCAATAATTATGATGAGGATTTATTTGTATGTGATATTGTTTAGATGGCAATATCTCGTATTTAAACTCACAGCTTTATTGTTGTAATAATAAAGTTGTAGTTGTTTCGCACAGTGTATTGACAACTCGTAATGGGTGATGTATACCTATTTTGGGGTGTCACGGTTGGTATCGAGCTTAGGGATATGATCTCTGGCGGAGATCGGGGAATAGAACTAGGAGGGAGAGACGAGTAAATCCTTCGCTAGTGTGTCCTACCTAAGCTTATTTGTTAGTTGGTCAAGATATAGAATATTATGTGATATATTGATTTCCTTAATTAACCCTTTTTATGACAAGATTTGAGAATGTCGTCGAGAATATTAACAAAGGAAATGAGATCGTGGAGACGCCTCAGTACTCACCAACGAGGAGAACGCGCAACAGTCGGTAATGTTCCTCCTCGTGAACAACACCACGGAGGAGCAGATGATGAACGAGGGATGTTTAGAAGCTTTTTGCAGCGATTCATGCAAAATCAGACGAGGGAGACTCGTGTTCAAAACATAGGAGGAAATGATAGAAATTCACGGGTTATCACAAGCAGTTCAAAGAGTTGGGACCACCAGAATTTAAGGGAAAGCTCGATCCGATCATGGCGGAAACATGGGTCAAGCAAATTACCAAGATATTCGATGTCTTGGGATGCACGGAGAACGAAGGTTCCATTCGCCACCTTTATGTTCCGTGGCGAGGCGCGACTCATCGGTAGGAATCAGTGA
Organism: Panax ginseng; assembly: GCA_020205605.1. Lineage (NCBI taxonomy): Eukaryota > Viridiplantae > Streptophyta > Magnoliopsida > Apiales > Araliaceae > Panax > Panax ginseng. The sequence goes on from CM035137.1 coordinate 47,705,032, forward strand.
AGTGTACCCATCCATTCTTTCAAAGATGTCTTGGGAGACATTTCAGAACTATTTAATGACAAATACTTTCCTCGAAAGTGTTCGTCATATGAAGGAAGTGGAGTTTATTAGACCGAGCGTAACAACATGGCGGTGTCTCAAAGACGAGGCAAAGTTTGCAGAGTTATCCAGTGTTTGCACCTCATTTGGTGGAGAATGAGGAACGTATGACGCGGATGTTTCGAGAGGTTTGAAACCCGGCAGATATCGAAGATCTCATCTATCATAAATTTTCTCTTTATTCGGATGTTGTTAACAGGCTCAATTGTTAGAGCGAGATAACGAGTACACGGCCAACCGAGGTACCACAATCGAGGATCATACCGGAGATAGCGATCAACAAAACAACAATAACCAAAGGGAGAAAGAAAAGACGGACAAAATGGTAACCACTCGGGTGGTAATCATGGCCATGAAAATAGAAGAAGCGAGTCGAGGAGAGATTTTAAAAGAGGAGACTTAACAACGACCATGTGAAGACGACAAAGTCTTGGCGACAATTGGTTCTAAGGGAGGAGAACGACCACACCCATTATATGCTACAAATGTGGAAAAAGAGGACATATCACCAAAGCGCCCACAACAGCCTCAGTATGCTATAATTACGGAAAGGAAGGACATATCGCCGAGATTGCATGGTAGCGAAACCTAGTTCAGCGGGGACGGTGACTCAAAAGACTATCCCAGAAAATTCAAAGTCAACGGTTCTTGGAAGAGCGTTTGTTGTGACTGGTCAAAATGCGAGGAACCCAAACGAGGTGATCACGAGTAAGCTATTTATAAATTCTTGTGAAGTTTATACTTTACTAGATACCGGTGCTACCCATTCATTTATCTCTCCTACTTGTGCTCAACGTTTAAATTTGACTCCGGAAAAATTAGACTTTGACCTATCTGTGGAAACTCCGTTAGGAGAAACTTTCATCACATCCACTATTTATAAATCTTGTCTAATCCAAGTTGGCACCCTTATCTTACCTGTTGACCTTATCTCTTTAAAGATACTTGCTTTTGATGTGATTTTAGGGATTGATTGGTTAACTACTCATCATGCCAAAATTGATTGTTTTCGTAAGGTTGTTAGTTTTCATATTCCTAATCAACCTATTGTTCAATTCGAAAAACTAAACCATTAAAATCAATCAACGTCATATCTAATCATAAAGTGATTCGTTTATTGAAAAACGGATGTCAAGCTTTCTTAGCCCATGTTATGGATTTGAATAAAGACACGTCAAATTGAATAATATTCTTCTGTTATTAACTTTCCTGACGTATTTCCTGAAGAACTTCCCGGTCTACCCCCAGAACGTGAAGTTGAATTCTTTATTGACCTTGAACCTTGTACAAAGCCCATTTCTAAAACCCCATATCGAATGGCTCCTATTGAACTTCAGGAGTTAAAGGTCCAACTACAGGAATTGTTGGACATCGGTTTCATTCGTCCTAGTACATCTCCTTGGGGTGCTCCTATTTTATTCGTAAAGAAGAAAGACGGGAGTATGCGACTTTGTATTGACTATCGGGAATTGAACCATGTCACCATCAAGAATAGGTATCCTCTACCTCGTATTGATGACTTGTTTGACCAGTTGCAAGGAGCACAATTCTTTTCAAAAATCGATCTTCGCTTACGGATATCATCACCAAAATTAGAATCGAGGATATTCCAAAGACCCTTGAGAACCCTTTATGGGCATTATGAATTAAATAGTTATGTCTTTCGGATTGACTAATGCTCCTACGGCTTTCATGGATATGATGAATCGAGTATTCAAAGAATATTTGGATAAATTCGTTGTTGTCTTTATTGATGACATCCTCATATATTCCAAAAGCCGTGAAGATCATGAGCACCATTTGAAGCTGGTACTCCAAAGGCTTCGTGAAAACAAGCTTTATGCCAAGTTAAAGAAATGCGAGTTCTGGCTTGAGGAAGTAGCATTTCTTGGGCATGTGGTGTCAAAACATGGAGTATCTGATGACGTGCCAAGATTGAAGCAATACAAAGTTGGGAGCAACCAAAGCTCGATGAATCAAGTAATGAGTTTTCTGGGCTTAGCTGGTTATTATCGGAGATTCGTGGAAGGGTTTTCTCGAATCGCTACTCCGTTAACTCAGTTAACTCGGAAGGATACAAAATTCGTTTGGAGCGAAGAATGCGAGAAGAGTTTCCAAGAGCTTAAGAGAAGACTTATTTCTAAGACTGTTTCTAACAATACCATCCGAATGCGGATGGATTTGTTATCTACAATGATGCTTCGGGCAAAGGGTTAGGATGTGTTCTCATGCAACATGGGAAAGTCATAGCTATGCCTCGCGACAACTTAAAGAATATGAGAGAATTATCCTACTCATGATCTAGAGTTAGCGTGATGAGTTTTCGCGCTAAAGATATGGAGGCACTATCTATATGGGAAGGAAGTGGAGATATATTCGGACCATAAAAGCCTTAAATATTTCTTCACTCAAAAAGAACTCAACATGCGGCAGCGACGTTAGCTCGAGCTATTGAAAGACTACGACCACACTATTCAATACCATCCTGGAAAAGCGAACGTGGTAGCTGACGCGTTAAGTAGAAGATCATATCACGAGAACGAAAAGCGATGATGTCAAGTATACGATAGAGCCAACTTTAATAGAAAAAATTAAGGTTGCTCAAGCCTCCCAATCCGAGTCGATGCATATGAAGAAGAAAGTAAAAGAAGGTGCTATTCCTAAGCGAGAATTGATGAAGAAGGAATACTTGAGTCCACTCCGGACTTTGTGTTCCTAACGATTCTCGATTTGAAGTACAAGATCATGATGGAGGCACACAATACACCATTTGCAATTCATCTCGAAGTACTAAAATGTATCGTGATCTTGACATACATTTTGGTGGAACAATATGAAGAGAGAGATTGCAAAGTTTATCTCAACATGTTTAACTTGTCAACGTGTAAAGGCGAGCATCAAGTGCCTAAGGGACCATTGCAACCACTTGAGATTCCGAAATAGAAGTGGGAACACATTACCATGGATTTCGTTACGGGTCTTCCCACGGTTTCTCAAGGCATAAATGTTATTTGGGTTATTGTAGATAGATTAACCAAGTCTCCGCATTTTTCTTGCCGATACGGAGACTTATTCTCTTGAACGCCTTGCTAGTATGTATGTAAATGAGATTGTGAGGCTGCATGGCATGCCAGTATCTATAGTTTCGGATCGTGACCCAAGATTCACTTCAAGATTTTGGGTTAGCTTACAAAAAGCTATAGGTACGGATTTACGATTAAGTTCGGCATACCATCCTCAAACCAGACGGGACAATCGAGAGGACTATTCAAACTCTTGAAGATTTATTAAGACTCTGTGTCCTAGACTTCAAGGGCAGTTGGGATAAGTATTTACCATTGGTGGAATTCTCCTACAATAACAGTTATCAGGCAAGTATAGGTGTGGCTCCATATGAAGCATTATATGGACGAAAGTGTCGCTCTCCAATATGTTGGGACGAGGTGGGTGAAGCAACATTGTTGGGACCCGAGTTGGTACGTATGACCACAAAAAAGATCCAAATGATTAGACAACGCATACAAACGCCATAGGATAGACAAAAGAGTTATCCAGATCTTCATCGAAAGGACGTGGAGTTTAGTATAGGGGATCATGTATTGTTGCGTGTTGCCCCATGGAAGGGAGTTATAAGATTTGGGAAGAGAGGAAAGCTCAATCCACGATTTATTGGTCCATTTCAAATTCTTGACCGAGTAGGAAATGTAGCCTATAGACTTGCTTTACCTCCAAGTATGTCTCGTGTTCATAATGTGTTGCACATATCTGTACTTCGTAAATATGTGAAAGACCCGAACCACGTTATTGAGTTAGAACCCATTTGAGATAGTCAAGACTTAACGTATGAGGAGGTACCAGTCAAGATCTTGGATAGGAAGGAGCATGTCCTACGCACGAAGGACATACCACAAGTTAAAGTCTTGTGGAGGAACCATGTTATAGAAGAAATGACCTGGGAATTGAAAACGGAAATGAAAGCGAGGTATCCTCATCTTTTCAAAACACCAGGTACGTATGTCAATTTCGAGGACGAAATTTCATAAGGAGGGGAGGTTGTAAGACCCCAAATAATTAATAAATGAAATTTAATTTCCTCTATTTATTATTTTGAAATAGTAAGGGTTGATGTGATTAATGTGGATAGTTATGGGTAAAATACGCAAAATATTTCAAAATAAGCAAGTGGTTATAAAATATTCATTGTTGTCGAAGAATATTCGTTTGGTCGTGGAATATTCAGATCGCTTGGAATATTCGCATTTACGATGCCACAAATGACCATGTGGGGCCCCATAACTGAAAAGCGATTGGAGGAAGAAAACGACAAATATAAGTTGTTTAAAAATAATGACTTAGTTGTTACTGCTTTACCTTTGTTGGAATACCCTTGGTTAAAACACGATGTCTGCGTTGTTGCACAAGAAGAACTTTACAGATTGCACCAATTATTGACTCTTACGTAAGAAGGCACTACTCAATAATGGTTACAAGAATTACTTATTCAAAGATTTTATTTTATTGGTTCAATAATTGTTGCGTTGATATTTTATATTGTTGTTGTTTCAATAATTGTCATTACACAATATTTTTCATTATCGAAGCAATAATTCATATTATCCGAATAATATTATTAGATAACATTATTGGCAATGTCTAGAAAGTTCTCATCTAAGGAGAGGTTTGGTCACCTAATTGCTTGCGCCAAGAAGGAGAAATTCTTATTGAAAGCCCCTCTTCCTGAACCGTCTCGGTTGTCAATATTGTGATTCTCGTAATATTATTTGTGAATAATTAATTATTGATTCATATGATGAGGAAAATATTGATTTTATGTGGATATAGATGGAGAAAATTTTAATGTGACAATTGTTGAAAATTAATATTTTATCTTTTTCTCGATAAAAATAATTTACTTAAATATATATATTATTATATTTTAATAATATAATAATAGTGATATTTTTACAACGAATGTGGAATATATGAGTATACGAGGAGGAAGAGTATTTTTGTTGCAATAAATGTTTAAAACATGTTAAACATGTCGGTGGACCCCATTTATTGACTGAAATTTGATTATAAACAAAAAATCGCCTGGCTTATGGATTTCGGTCAATTTCTTTGGAATTTGGAAAAACTTTCTTCTGCAACGTTGTAGAGAATTGAATTTCCTATAAAAACTCGCGAGATTTGAATTTTCTAACAAAAGGGATATTTATTATAAATTATTGAAGTTCCAAAGCTCCGAAATAATTGATTTTTGGAAGTTTAAAATGATTTAAATAACAAAAACGTTTTTGGAATGTTTGGGGACATCAGTAACATGTGATATAAATGTGTTGAGAGCTGAAACTCAGATTTCAAATGATGCGTATAATATTTGTATAAATAATATTATTATATTAAATTTTCTGCTTTGGTGTTCTAAGCAATTTCCTATAAATAGGGTGCTTAGGTTAGAATTAAAAATCACACCAGAAAATGAAGTTTTCTCTCTCTATATTATCGAGCGTATTCTTGTGAGTATTTTGAGTATACTTTGAGTATTTCTATACGGTGAAAGTTCAAGTTATAGCCTATATCCAGTATTCCAATTAGAAGTATTGTCTTTCCGAGGTAAGGGATATTATTTTTTTTCGTAATGATATTATTTCTTCAATATCATTATGCTGAAATATTGATCTGAAGTTTTTATCAAATTTGGAACTTTTGGTGTCTAATTACTATTCACGATATCACGGACTATTCACGTATATGGTACTATTCACGAATCACCTTTATTCTATTCATCATCTAAATGAAAATTTTTCTTTTCATCCAAAATATCTATTGTGGATACTACCTTTGATTGTATCCATGTTTTGATCATTCTTGAATTTTACACCACTATGATTATTTTTGAGGTATTTTTGGACGTGGATAAAACAAAGTACGAATCCTTAATCCTTAATCCTTAATCCTTGTCATTTTGATTCACTAGATTTGTTTCTTTAAAAAATATTTTTCATCATCCTCAGTATTAAATGATGATATTATGGAATATCTTTGGCCTGTAGTGCAAAGATGAATGATTTCTGATGAATATCTTTGGCCCGTAGTGCAAAGATGAACAGGTGTTTAGATGAACATGACCAACTGGTGAATGTCCTTGGCCTGTAGTGCAAGGATGAATATATGATTCCAGATATATATTGATTGATGTTACAGGGATAAAAATATTGATGATGGACTGTTAAATTCATAGATATTAGTAGATTTCATCCTCTACGTAACTCTTCTATGAATTAATATTTTCCGCTGCGAGTATTGATTTAAAACTTGTTGTCTATTGTATTCTATTAGAATTTTTTTTTTCCCTGTTGAAGACTAACGATAATTTGTTTTGTATTATCTTAGTCATAATATTCTTTACTGGGCTAGTTGAGCTCACCCTTTTCCTTTTTGTTCCATTTTTTTCTCAGGAGGCGAGAATGTAGCGAGTACGAGTCGGGGTATGGAATGATGGTTTTAGAGAGTTGTTTAGTAGTCCTCACCATTTCTGTAAAATAATGTATTAATAATTATGATGAGGATTTATTTGTATGTGGATATTGTTTAGATGGCAATATCTGTATTTAAACTCACAGTTTTATTGTTGTAATAATAAAGTTGTAGTTGTTTCTGTACCGTGTATTGACAACTCAAAATGGGTGATGTGTACCTATTTTGGGGGAGTCACATCTGGACTATAACTTTGAGCCTTTATATCACATAAACCATGAGTAGAACATAGATTAATATGATCAAAAAGGTGCCTAGTCGAGTTTCTGGGTTTATGGAGAAACCCAGATATGGTCTGACAGCTTCTTTGAGAGCCCAGATCGTTATGTTATGTGGTGTTATGACCAAGTTGATGGTTTATAGATATATTATTACATGTGTACTACGATTTTGAATTTTAAGCTGGCCCAGAAATGATTTTAAACTAAGGATTTAAGTTGGTCAAACAAGGCAGGTTGATAAGCCGGTTGTCAGTGTTCTTGAGCTTAAGAACACCAACAGCGACGCTTTGTGTCGCTAAAGCCCTATAGTGACGGTTTTTATTTTTTTTAATTTCTGATATTTCCGGAAAATGATTAAAAATAGAAATAAATTCTAAAAATTACCAAAAATAGTTTTAAAAATTATTTTAAATTATGAAAAATAATTTCTGACTATTTGGAATATTTTTCTTTAATATTTATAATTAATTAAATATTAAAGGTATTTAATTTATTTAATTAGTGTATTAAATAAATTAAAGAAAATGATTTAATATTATTAAAAATCATTTTAAATAAGAATAATGTATTTAAAATATTTTGAGTTGTAAAATGTAAATTTTAATATTTTTAGAGAATTTTCATTAATAATTTAATATTAATGATATTAGATTTATTTAATTATTAAAATGATTTTATTGATTTAAAATTATTTAAAAATGAGAAAAATAATTTAATATTATTTTAAGTTATAATTAATGACTTTTAATATTTTGATGATAATTTCATTAATATTTGATTATTAATGGTAATGATTTAAAATGATTTTAATTACTTTAAAAATCATTTAAGTAGAATATTTATGATTTAAAAATATTTAAGTTATTGAAAATAACTTTAATATTTTGACAAGTATGTTATTAATATTTTTATATTATTAAATATTAATAATGATAAGATTATTTGATAATTAAATCATTTAAAAATAATTTCGATGTTTGAAAAATTATTTTAAATTATAATAAATACTTATAAATTATTAAAAGCTTCCAAAAAATATTATAAATGATATTTGACTTATCTAAAATAATATTGAAGCTTAGAAACCAAGTTTAATTGACAATAGCTGTTGTAATTGTCGGATAGGGTGACTAGATCACTGAGAATGGACCGAAGTCTAACCAGACCGAAATAGTTAGACTTGATAAGTGTTTATCTAGGTTATAAACATTATTGTGGCTATGTGGTAATGTGCCTAGGGGAAGTTTGACTGTGAATTATAGTGTTATGTGTTATAAAATGATTGTGCTAATTGTTAGACCGATATTATTGGTTATAGGTCTTTCGAAAGCAAATAAGTTTATTGTGTAGTTGTAATCAGCGGAAGAGGCAAGTTCCCTAACTCAACCTTGAGTTAATATTGTTTAATTATTATTGGTGGTTAATTATTGCTAATTAGACCACGTCCAGGGATTTATAGTTCATTATTCGCAGTTAGTGCATGCTTAATAATTCAAATTGAATTACTGATTCAGAATATATACATTCGTAGAATAACTGTTGTTGGATATACATATTCGTAGAAGCTAGAATTGACGATCTGAGATAATTCCTGCTTTATTGTCGAATTATGTTGAGAAATGTCTTAGCCAATTATTCGGTTGATTTAACATTTGTTAGAACTTGATAGATTCGAGAAGAGAATTCAATTGTTATTAATGATGATCGATGCAAATTATTTCGGCTAGATCGAGAAGTAAATAGAATTTGAAATCACAGTATTTCGTTGTAAAATCAAAATCTTGATTCTAAGACTGAGAAGAACAACCTTTTATATAAAGGGAATATTTTATCGATCAGTATTAAATAACCTTTACTGCACGCGATTAAGTATTATGCATAATATAGGGTATACTAAAGCTGATCACTTTATATACTTGCAGAGGGAATCTTTATGGTTATCTGATACACCTGGGTATATGTAACGACCCGAAAATTTGGATTTTCCAGAATTTAAGTTTAAAGAATTAGTTATTAATAAAATGAATTTTTATTAATAATATTATGTGCTATATGTTTATTAATCGTTCTAGAACCTAGGACGATTATAAGTCGAGAGGATTCTGACTACGAGCTAGACTAAGCGATTAAGAATTTTCAAGACAAAAATGAAAATTTTTCGGGAACAAGAATATTTCCGGGGAAAAAGACGAAATAGGCACTATTCACCCGACGAAACATAAGGATTAGGGTATGAATAACCTAAGCCGTTCTGAAAGTTCGGTATGTAGAAATGACATTCCGTCAAAAGATTTGACGATAATATATCTTGAAAAGTTAACTAAGCCGATAAAAGTTTTTCTCAAAAAACGTGCAGAAATCGGACAAAATAAAAATGACGAAAAGTACTGCTGTGTACTTTTCACTCGTTTAACTACGTTAGGGTAAAACGTGAAGGAAAACGCTTAACGCCAAAAAGTGTTTTTTAGTTTTTAGAAATCCGAAGAATACGTAAAAGTTAATCGGTAAAGGAAAGACGAAATATCCAAAAATATTTGGATTCCGAGAATCACAGTTTTTAAAACTGTCGAACAAAACCCGAAAGATGGAACCACGAAGCTTCCAGGAAGCTACGTTAACAGTAAGGAGGTGTGTTAAGGAGGTGGAATTAGTAAATTTAAGTATTAAGTAAACTTGAAAGTTAAGCAAACTTAAAGGCTAAGTAGACTTAAGTGTTAAGTAAACTTAAGGAGTAAGTTAACTTAGTCTTTAAGCCATGAATAGTAAGGAGGTTAAGGGGGGCGAAATGACTTAATGAGAATAAGAAGTATATGATGTTAGGAATGATTTTATATGGTTGAAATCATAAGAAAATGAAGAAATAAGAATTTAAAGTTTAGTAAATAAATTTCTTAAGGAAGTATAAGATTCGTAATGAATTAGAATGATCCGAGTAGATTATATAAATAAGTAGGTGAAATAAGTAAGGAATAATGTTTTATAACATCAAATTCCAATAAAAAGTTAAATCGTAATCCAAAATATCGATTAAAATGAAGAACAAACGAAGAACATGAAGAACGTTCGAAGAACACGAAGAACGTTGTTGATGGAAAAATTTAAAACCATCATAGGATAATTGTTGTTGATGGAAAAGTTTAAAACCATCGTGTATAAGTTAGATGCTTGTTGCTTGGTTAGGAACGGTAGAAACGTTCATGAAGAACAGATTAAAACTTAGCTAGAACGAAGTTATGGCGGAAATTTCATATAAGACAAACGAGAATTAGAAAGTTAGTAAAAGGAACCCGAACGTGTAGGGTTTCATAAGAATATAAGAAAATGTTGAAAACGTGAGTCGTGGACTCAAGAACGATTGAATTCTGGGTTCGGATGACCGAATTACGGATGAACGAACAAAGAGCGTTAAAAACATAAAACAAACGAAGGGTGGTGATCAAGCCAATCGAATGGCACGTTAATAGATTCAGAAAAAAGTTCTGTCCAGGGGTATTGAAGTACGTAAGATAAGGAAGAGAATGGCTTTGGAATAACCTCATTCCGAGTTATAACGGATAAGTTATGGAAGCGGGAAGTAAGCATCTCAAATTGGATTTAACACTTCGAGAAATTTTCTAGGGTTAGGGCTTGGCGCCGCGGTGCCAACCATGCCTTGTAAGGTGAAAACAAGTAATACAAAAACAGAGGGCCGAAATCTCGCAAACTCATGGCCACCAACATGATGAGAGATAGAAGGAAGAGTGGCGACCTTGGCCAAGTAATGAAAAAAAAAGCAAAGAAGAGCTTTTAACTGCTCAACTCTTGGGGGAAACGTACGGGAAGATAAAGAACATAATGTTCAACTAAGATAACACTTTATCAAGTGAATTAAACATTTAGTACAGGTTGAATGAAATGGTCAAAAGAGATTAAAAGACAAAGAATTTTTTAAACGCGAGTTACATAACCGATGTCCGGGGACCGTAGTCGCGATGAACGAACGTGAGGGGTTGCTAGGGTTGTGATTCCTTAGACGTTGAGCGACGAGGGTAATGAATAACATTTTGATGTTATGACATGATAGTGAGAGAGATAAGTTTGAAGCGTTTAGACGTTGTGTATGCACGTTGTTTTGTGTAAAACGAGTGGTCTTAGCATCACAATGACTGTGTATGGCTTCGACATTAAAGAAGAATAACGAATGGTATTAAGAAAGCCGTAATGAACTTCGGTAATAAGATTAATGGAAGCCAAATATGAGTCTGGATAAGAATGTTAGAATAAAATGTATCGTTGAACACTTTAACCGACGTGAAGGTTGAGGGCACGCAAATATTAAACGGATAGAACCTACACCCTGTGTATGGTTTGACCGTAAGATAATGACGATCAATGTTTAAACTGTGAACGGTAAAGAAGTTGAATTAAAGATAATAACGTTTAACGTAACGAAGCCGAGTTAAGGATTAAAGGGAATGATCGCTCTGAGTATACAAAAGACTGTATGACTTAGACGATAAAGAGTGAATACGGAGGTGTGGCATTTAGTTGCCAGGAAGCCATAAAGAATGAGAAATTAACTAACAAAGATTATAGTTTAATAGTTAAGATAAGTTAAGTTGTAGTACAATCGTAACGTTTGATGGTTGACATATGGGAGCTGGGCTAAACAATTCCTTCAGAGAGCGAATGTATATACAAAACTGGCAACCGATCTAACTCAATGTTATGGGCAGTGTAGACGAGACGGGAACTTGTTTATTGGTTATTTGTGGGAAACAACTCAGAGTACCATATGGACTACTAGCAGAGAAGCGATGTGTGCTGAGTCTTAGAGAAGTAATAAGAAGAAGATAATATGTAAAACATCAAAGATGATGAACATATAAGTAAGACATCTCCATATGTCATGAAGCCATAGAACGATAATGAAAGTGGTCGCGTAAACTTAGGTTGCAAGAATGCGAACCCTAAGAAGTAAAGTTAAGTAAACTAATGCATAAGTCAAAGATGTATGACTAATTGGTGTATGTGGTGTTTTCTTATGTGTTATATAGGAATTGAAATGAGCAGTTCGGTGTAAGCTGTAGCTGGGCGTAAGGCAAGTTTCCTAACTTCATTCATATTTCAAATGAATGCTAATTTCTTAAACTTCTCAGATGTTGAACTTGAGAAGTTCCGTCTATGTGCTAATGTGCGATATTTGTACAAGGTGGTAGAACGTATGAGGCCTTGTGCCATAATGTGAACACTTCGGTGTTTTCTATGAGATGAACTATTCTGTGATTTAACTGTTCAATAAGAGAATTCTTTGTTCATACATGATCCGTTATTGTTAAGTCTGTGCTAATGATTCTAGCCAGAAATAATGTGTATGAAAAAGGTAGAGGAATGAAAGTATTTCAAAGTGAAAATGACTGATGTTTTAAAATGATAGGAATCGAGACTATTCCTATTATTCAAGCTGCTTCATAACTTTTGTTCAGTTATTGAAGTCTTAAAAGAATGTTTTAATTCTTGAAGATGTTTGTTCTACTGTGATGACTTGTTGGGAAATTGAATGCTCACACTTGCTTTAAATGAAAAATATTTTCAGTGAACAATGTAAGACGAACTTAAGGATCCCGTAATGATCAAGCTGACGTTATCTAGATGAATTGCTATTCAGAAAGTGGATGAGCGAGAAGATCAAGTGAAGACTTGTAATATAGAAATATGAAATTGAACTATAGACTAGTTAAGAAATTGTTATGTATCCTTGGTGGCGGATAAAAGTCACTCTTGTAAGATGAAATGAATAATGTATTTATCATTATTTGGAATGAAAAAGATTATAAGGTTTTTAGAACCTGGGATTTGAGAGTATATGTTGTTATATTTAGCTATATAATGATGTATGTTTGGAAGAAGATGGGATCGTGACGTACGGAATCCGGGTGTGAAGATAGACCGGATTTCGGGCCGTTACAGATTGGTATCAAAGCTGATAGGTTATAAATCTTAGGTAAGAGTATCTAAGATTATAATCGTAGAGAGATGGATAAGAAGATCACCACGTGATCATAGTGAATCGTAGTAACAGATGAGTTGTTAAACGATGAATGATGTATAAGTAATACAAAGTAGTACGGGAAGAAGAACTCAGATTGAGTTGTGAAGGATAGTATATGAATTAAAGAAAATTCGTATTTAGTAAAGAGAGATTTAGAAGTTGTAAAATTTCAATTGAGGACTCATGTGATAGCTGAGTTGTATGAACCTTTGTATGGGCAGAGGTTTGTGCTTGGTGTAACAACTGCTTAGCTTATTACAGTGATAATCATTGGAATTGGTCGCGCTATCAAGATAAATATGACGAAAAGGTGAATTTTTTCTCATGTATATACTTGATAGGTAGAGAACGATAAGGTAGGTGCGAGTTCTTGAAACTCATACTTATGGTACGTTCGTGACTCATAATGATATGGTATGTTTTTGAACTTCTCAGCGAATGGACGCTTATGTTCTGTTTGGGATGGTTCTGAAACTCGTATTATTGTGGAAAGTTCCTGAACTCATAATGTGTGGTAAGTTGATGGACTGTACTAAGATATAGGGATGTTTAGACTGAAAATAAGTTGTTTTCAGTAGGCTTAGTATTGAAGGTTTTAGAGAAGATTAGGTATTGTCACAGTAAGACAATGAAGGAAGATGGAGAATAGGATATTCCAAGTCATCTAGCTATGCTAGATTTCGAAGTTTATTGAACTCATGCTGATATGTACATTTTGAAAAAGGAAAGAATTGGTTCAACTTTTGGAACCAATAGATTTTTAAAAGAACTTTTCTTGGTATGTCTATGCCAATTGTTTCGGCTAGACTGAAATTGATTTAAAATATCAAAATGAATTTTATATCATCAGTGCATTTGATGCAAGGATGGTAAAAGATGGAGTTATTAATGCAATTGAACCTGGTGTTGGATGTGATCTTAGGATCAACAACCCGCTATGGTATGATGTATAATGACGAAGTCACGAACTGACGAAGTCCTCAACGTACTATGAAAAGTACGGTATCATGACGTCATAAAACGTTTTGATGTATTGTGAAAAGAATTTAAAGAAGTAGTCGATGTCAATTGAGTTGACTAGACGAATGTTTCACGTTGATATCCAATTTATTGGTATGGTCTAAGCTACTTTATTCGGCTAGACAAATGGTATGTCATCGAGCTTTCTTTGAAGAAGTTGTGCCAAACCAAATTGTTTTGGTGCGGAATCTAATGATTAAGTCTGAGGTGAACATATCCTGAAATGGGGTATACGATGGGTAAGAGGTAGTTTGCTTTCTTTGTGATTGTAAATTGTCCATGGAAGAAAGGTTACGGCGTCATGCTGTTAAACCTAGTAAGAGTTCATGGTCGATTTGACCCCTCAACAAAAGTATGAAACATTTTAAAAGGAAATTTTATATTCCTCGTTATTCTTTCTACTTCATGATTCTTGATAGGTTGTGGAGGTTTGGAATGATGAAAAGATAAGAACTTCTTTGAAGAAAAGTTGAGAAGATGGGTAGGCTAAAATTCTAAGGACGAAATTCTGTGAAAAAAGGGTGAATGTGATGACCCGGGTAAGGGTGTGGTTTTAAGAAATTCCGAGGACAGAATTTTTATAAGAAGGGAAGAGTGTAACGATCCGAAAATTTGGATTTTACAAAATTTAAGTTTAAAGAATTAGTTATTAATAAAATGAATTTTTATTAATAATATTATGTGCTATATGTTTATTAATCGTTCTAGAACCTAGGATGATTATAAGTCAGGAGGATTCTGGCTACGAGCTAGACTAAGCGATTAAGAATTTTCAAGACAAAAATAAAAAAATTTCAGGAACAAAAATATTTCCGGGGAAAAAGATGAAATAAGCACTATTCACCCGACGAAACCTAAGGGTTAGGGTTTGAATAACCTAAACCGTTCTGAGAGTTTGGTATGTTGAAATGACATTCCATCAAAAGATTTGACGATAATATATCTTGAAAAGTTAACTAAGCCGATAAAAGTTTTTCTCAAAAAACGTGCAGAAATTGGACAAAATAAAAATGATGAAAAGTACTGCTATGTACTTTTCACTCGTTTAACTACGTTAGGGTAAAACGTGAAGGAAAACACTTAACGCCAAAAAGTGTTTTTTAGTTTTTTAGAAATTCGAAGAATATGTAAAAGTTAATCGGTAAAGGAAAGACGAAATATCCAAAAAAAATTGGATTCCGAGAATCGCAGTTTTTAAAACTGTCGGACAAAACCCGAAAGATTGAACCACGAAGCTTCCAAGGGAAGCTACGTGAATAGTAAGGAGGTGTGTTAAGGAGGTGGAATAAGTAAACTTAAGTAGTACGTAAACTTAAGTGTTAAGTAAACTTGAAAGTTAAGCAAACTTAAAGGCTAAGTAGACTTAAGTGTTAAGTAAACTTAAGGAGTAAGTTAACTTAGTCCTTAAGCCATGAATAGTAAGGAGGTTAAGGAAGGCGAAATGACTATTTTGCCCTAGCTTTAGATTTTCTATAAATAGTAAGCTTAAATCATTTAAATTGGATTTTGAAAATCCTACACTAGAGAGAGAGAGGATTCGGATGGAGAGGGAGGAGGAGGAGGAAGAGCTTGAGCATGATTGATCGGATAGAAAGTGTGCGTGAAATAGAAAAGCTAGCGAATCGCCAGTTTTGTCTAGCGGAAGAAAAATAAATAGGAAAGGTATTAAAACCTAACTTCTATGTTAGATTTTCTTTAAGTTTTATATGTTTAAAACATAACTTAATGAGAATAAGAAGTATATGATGTTAGGAATAATTTCATATGGTTGGAATCATAAGAAAATGAAGAAATAAGAATTTAAAGTTTAGTAAATAAATTTCTTAAGGAAGTATAAGATTCGTAATGAATTAGAATGATCCGAGTGGATTATATAAATAAGTAGGTGGAATAAGTAAGGAATAATGTTTTATAACATCAAATTCCAATAAAAAGTTAAATTGTAATCCAAAATATCGATTAAAATGAAGAACAAACGAAGACCACGAAGAACATGCGAAGAACACAAAGAACGTTGTTGATGGACAAATTTAAAACCATCATAGGATAATTGTTGTTGATGGACAAGTTTAAAACCATCACGTATAAGTTAGATGCTTGTTGCTTGGTTAGGAATGGTAGAAACGTTCATGAAGAATGGATTAAAACTTAGCTATAACGAAGTTATGGCGAAAATTTCATAAAAGACAAACGAGAATTAGAAAGTTAGTAAAATGAACCCGAACGTGTATGGTTTCATAAGAATGTAAGAAAATGTTGAAAACGTGAGTCGTGGACTCAAGAACGATCGAATTCCGAGTTCGGATGACCGAATTACGGATGAACGAACAAAGAGCGTTAAAAACGTAAAACGAACGAAGGGTGATGATCAAGCCAATCGAATGGCACGTTAATGGATTCAGAACGAAGTTTTGTCCAGGGGTATTGAAGTACGTAAGATAAGGAAGAGAATGGCTTTGGAATGACCTCATCCTGAGTTATAACGGATAAGTTATGGAAGCGGGAAGTAAGCGTCTCAAATTGGATTTAACACTTCGAGAAATTTTCTAGGGTTAGGGCTTGGCGCTGCGGTGCCAACCATGCCTTGTAAGGTGGCGCTTCTGGCGCTGAACCGAGGACCGAAAATCGAAACTCACGCCAGCATGCGAGAGATAGAAGGAAGAGTGGCGCCCAGCAAATACCAAGGTAATTGAAAAAAGCCAAAGAAGAGCTTTTAACTGCTCAACTCTTGGGGGAAACGTACGGGAAGATAAAGAACATAATGTTCAACTAAGATAACACTTTATCAAGTGAATTAAAACTTTATTAGAGTTTGAATGAAATGGTCAAAAGAGATTAAAAGACAAAGAATTTTTTAAACGCGAGTTACATAACCGATGTCCGGGGACCGTAGTCGTGATGAACGAACGTGAGGGGTTGCTAGGGTTGTGATTCCTTAGACGTTGAGCGACGAGAGTAATGAATAACATTTTGATGTTATGACATGATAGTGAGAGATAAGTTTGAAGCGTTTAGACGCTGTGTATGCAACGCTGTTGTGGTAAACGAGTGGTCTTAGTATATAGCGAACTGTATGGCTTCGACATTAAAGAAGAATAACGAATGGTATTAAGAAAGCCGTAATGAATGGTAATAAGATTAATAGAAGCCGAATGTGAGTCAGATAAGAATGTTAGAATAAAATGTATGCGTTGAACACTTTAACCGACGTGAAGGTTGAGGGTACGCAAATATTAAACGGATAGAACCTACACCCCGTGTATGGTTTGACCGTAAGATAATGACGATCAATGTTTAAACCGTGAACGGTAAAGAATTTGACTTAAAGATAATAACGTTTAACGTAACGAAGCCGAGTTAAGGATTAAAGGGAATGATCGCTCTGAGTATACAAAAGACTGTATGACTTAGACGATAAAGACTGAATACGTAGGTGTGGCATTTAGTTTCCAGGAAGCCATAAAGAATGAGAAATTAACTTAAAGAAGATTATAGTTTAATAGTTCGGATAAGTTAAGATAAGTTAAGTTGTAGTACAATCGTAACCTTTGATGGTTGACATATGGGAGTTGGGCTAAACAATTCCTTCAGAGAGCGAAGGTATATAAAAAACTGGCAACCTATCTAAATCACTGTTATGGGCAGTGTAGATAAGACGGGAACTTGTTTGTTGGTTGTTTGTGGGAAACCACTCAGAGTACCATATGGACTACTAGCAGAGAAGCGATGTGTGCTTAGTCTTAGAGAAGTAATAAGAAGAAGATAATATGTAAAACATCAAAGATGATGAATGTATAAGTAAGACATCTCCGTATGTCATGAAGCCGTAGAACAATAATGAAAGTGGTCGCGTAAACTTAGGTTGCAAGAATGCGAACCCTAAGAAGTAAAGTTAAGTAAACTAATGCATAAGTCAAAGATGTATGACTAATTGGTGTATGTGGTGTTTTCTTATGTGTTATATAGGAATTGAAATGAGCAATTCGGCGTAAGCTGTAGCTGGGCGTAAGGCAAGTTTCCAACTTCATTCATATTTCAAATGAATGCTAGTTTCATAAACTTCTCAGATGTTGAACTTGAGAAGTTCCGTCTATGTGCTAATGTGCGATATTTGTACAAGGTGGTAGAACGTATGAGGCCTTGTGCCATAATGTGAACACTTTGGTGTTTTCTATGAGATGAACTGTTCTGTGATTTAACTGTTCAATAAGAGAATTCTTTGTTCATACATGATCCGTTATTATTAAGTCTGTGCTAATGATTCTAACCAGACATAATGTGTATGAAAAAGGTAGAGGAATGAAAGTATTTCAAAGTGAAAATGACTGATGTTTTAAGATGATAGGAATCGAGACTATTCCTATTATTCAAGCTGCTTCATAACTTTTGCTCGGTTATTGAAGTCTTAAAAGAATGTTTTAATACTTGAAGATGTTTGTTCTACTGTGATGACTTGCTGGGCAATTGAATGCTCACACTTGCTTTAAATGAAAAATATTTTCAGCGAACAATGTTAGACGAACTTAAAGATCCCGTAACAATCAAGTTGATGGTATCCAGATGAAGTGTTATTCAGAATGTGGATGAGCGAGAAGATCAAGTGAAGACTTGTAATATAGAAATATGAAATTGAATTATAGACTAGTTAAGAAACTGTTATGTATCCTTGGTGGCGGATAAAAGTCACTCTTGTAAGTTGAAATGAATAATGTATTTATCATTATTTGTAATGAAAAAGATTATAAGGTTTTTAGAACCTGGGATTTGAGAGTATATGTTGTTATATTTAGCTATATAATGATGTATGTTTGGAAGAAGATGGGATCGTGACGTATGGAATCCAGGTGTGAAGATAGACCGGACTTCGGGGCGTTACAGGGTGAAGATGGGCTTCTATAGGGTCAGTTGTACCTTTGAATTTTGGCGGTCCTACAGCCTTAAAGTCTTTGAAATTCGCCAAATGATTATCCTATTTGGTTCCCTACAATACCGCATTCTTTCGCATAACTTGTGCTACCATATTTGCAAAATGTTGCATTGGGTCTGCTTGTTGTTGTCCCTCAATGTTATTGACAGATTCTTCTACCCTTTGATGTCGAGTTTGACGTCTTGGCGGCATTATCTGGATAATTAAACATAATTTAAATTACATTCTAAACCTAGATATTAAACTTGTTTCATTACTCAAACATAGATTCATATTCATTCATCAATTTCAAAATACTTTACATATCACAGCACATAGTGCTTTAAACATCTGTTATCCCTTTGTGAATACAAAAGTTGGGATTTACAACCTTGACCAACACAAAAGTTGAGAATATTTCATTATATAGACACACTTATCACACATATTACCTTAAACATACCTACACAACAGAACATATACTACCTATTTACTAAGCTTTTTTTCTTGGACAACTCTTCGCCTGATGATCTTCCATCCCACAAACAAAACATGCACCTGGTTTATAGTCGGGATAATACAGAGTGGTATGCCCCTCATAGCCGCAAAGATAACATATTCTTTTTCCTTTCTTCTTATCGGGTCTTTCTAAGTCATGATCTTCTATCTTTCTTTTTCCCTTATTTCTCGGAGCTGCACACGATGTTGAGGCTCCCATCAGATCAATTTGGATTTTAAGCTTATCCTGCTCTTCCATTATTTTTATTAATGCCTGACGCAGTTGACTATTAAGCAGCTTTTCTATCTCCCACAACCTTTCCAGAGAAGAAACCTTGTTCCTCAGATTCTGCACTTCCATTGATGCTTGATCAGCTTCAACTTTAGTGTCCGAATCACTATCTGTCAGTTCCACCATTTCCGGATCTGATACGACATTTTCCACAATAACCACCTCATCCGAGTTGGTTTCATTATGAGCCTCTATTTCAGCTATTGGCTTCGATATTAGCTCGGGTGTATGGGTCTGATCCTTCTTCAAGTTATAAGCATACAACAATCCCTTTCCACCAGACATCTACACACATAAATTATCCTGATTAGCATATAGTATATACACATAACAATTAATAGTTTTATATAAGTTATCTTTTATTTTTGTTTGACATTGAATTTATTCAATTCATCTCTTTTTAAACTCTATATGAGTTATTTATATTTTCAACGTTTCCCTTTGTTCTAAGGTTATAGCCTAAGGTTTATCCCACCTAAGGTTTCTAACCCTAAGCTCTGATACCAACCTGTAAAGCCCCCAAATTCAGGTACTTGAAACCCGAACTCGGTGCTTCACGATACCATTTCTATGAGCGGAATAATACTAATAATAATAACAATAATATAGATAACAAATTTAATTTACATAATTATCAGAGTCTAATCCCCAGGTACGAGACCTTTAAACATTCATTACATGATAACTAATAAGTATCATTGTCATAATAAAGTCTAATTATTACATAGAATACCACAAATCTTATTTGGTTAGCTTTCTTTTCCCTTTGTTTCCGCGCGAGCCTTCTGCTTGTTCACACTTAGCTGAAAACATTTAAATTAAGCAAGGATGAGCATTTGAGTGCCCAGCAAGTATTAATTATATATATATATATATATAAGCTGAAGAATTTAAGTGTTTTCTTAATACTATCCTTCTACAACAAGTTAATAGTTGTGAAGTAATCTGAACCGATAATAATATCATAACAACCCTCTTTCAAATTTTTGAAACTACGTACAGACTATAAATAGGGTTAAGGTGACATACTATGAACATTGTTTTCATTTTCGAAAAGGTTTAGCAGAACTTCATCCGCAAACCGTCATAACTTACGGGCACGGAGGGTGATCAGCCCGTTGTACCCTATATTGATCAATACTACATTGCAAGAACGATCTTATCGTTCACTCTGTCCACCTTGGGTGCATAAAAAGTTTTCCCGTGTAAGGGATGTTCATACTTTTCAGGGTTCTAAACCAAACATTTTATCTTGTTCAACAATAATCTATAATTCAACATATATATATACGGGCAATTAACAAAGGTGTATCAACATGTGATTAAATACAATGATTATCCAAGTGGGGACACTTGTATAACCATTTATAGAAATTAACGAACAGAATATATATATCTGAATTACCATATACTAACATGTTGATAATCAATGAGCGTATATAATATAGGGTTAATAACATGTACAGTAATAATATAATTCTGAAACATTCTTACTCATGTCCATTGCATAAAGAAAATGCAAAGGTAAGATACTTGCCTGGTCTGTTGCTTATAAAATGCAACTTAGATTTATCTTTTATATCACGACCTATCATTAATCAGATCATTCGTCCGATTAGAACAATATACTATAACACATAGTACTGCATTTCGCAGTCAGCACATAACCTAATCACATTATCACACATGTTCAACAACCATTGAATCGCAAATAAACACTTATCAAATCAACCTATCTAAGTCCAGATCAATTTCTGAAACATGTCGGTGTACCGACAGCTTTACCGGGTAATAATCGAGTCTAAGACTCTACTATGTATCTATAGGTGTTCTTCGCATTCTTGGCCAAACCCAGAAAATGCATGTCAGTTACCGAGTGGGTGAGTTTGACCAAACACACTGATCAGATCATGATGTTTGAGAGCATATTTCTAGTCAGATCGTGTAGTACAAATGTAACTCTACAAGACCCAACAATAAACACGATCAAATAACATCACAATCAGTAGATATAAGCCTGCAAAGTGGCTATCAGACCTGTTCTTCATTTCTGGGTTTCCCAGAAATGAAGAAACGATTCAGAACCTACTTTGGGCTTCCACACCTTGCAATCCTGGTAATGATTTGATGTTATAATGGTTTCAATTTGTAGACCACATGCAAGACAACAGATCTGATACAACAAATCATCATAACAACAAAACACTAGCAAGATCTGGATCGGTCAACCCATGTCAGAACATATGGCCATAGGTTTTCTGGGTTACCCAGAAAACCAGATCCGTGATCAAGCTACTTACTTTGACCAGCCACTACATCAAATATATATGTTATTTAGATGATCTAGAAGATTTAAACTGTAGTCCATATACCATGCTACCATTCTATTACAAAAACAACAACAAATAAGCTCTAACCTGCAAGATCTAAGGCCATAAATAAGCTATCAGACACTGAAAACCCATTTCTGGGTTACCTAGAAATGGTCTAGTCATGGTCGGTCAACGACCTTTGACCAACAATATCATGCAATCTATAACAGATTTAAGCCTGATTCCAAGCCCAGATCCAAGAGAACATATCACACTACAACTACCAACTTTCAAAACACAAACACATTACAGATCACAGAGATATAAGGCCTGACATTCGGCTGTCAGACATCAAAAACAAAATTTCCAAATTTTGTAGATCATCAAATCTGAACCTCTAGATGTTATTGATCTAACATCTAGCAACCCAGATCATCATTATACACTACTTATAACATATTTTAACACTTAAACACAACATTAAACATAGGATCAAAGGACAGATTTCAAGCTAGAATTTTATACCTTTCTTTGATCAATCTTGATCTTAGGGTTCTGATTTGATATAGATGTTAGTGGGGCTGGTTTTGGGACTGATCTAGCAAAAGTTTTCGTGGGTTTGGGTTGAGAGAAAAGGTTTGAGTGTTTTGTTCAAAATGACCTAGCAAAATACAATTCTCTCTCTTCCAATCTATATATAGAAGTGTTAGATGCATGTATGGTTGAGCTTAGGGGCTGATTGATGTCAATTTTAATCACATGGGGTAGTTGGGTTTGGTCATCAACTTCACCTATTGTCAAAACCTATATATTAGCCTCTTTAATGCTCAAAAGGGCAAAATAGTCATTAGGCTTGCAATTTTTAATGGCACATTGGTCAATTAGCAAACCCTTAGGGTTTGACCCTTAGGGTTTAGCATAAAGTATTTGTAATATCTAGCAATTAGGGTTTGTACAAAATAAAAATTTTAGTTTCTAAAATTTATAATTAGCGTTTCCTTAATTAGATTAACTTTCTAATTATACATGAACATTAGGGTATTATATAATAATTATAATTAACTTAATTTAGCAATTAGGGTTTATAAGTTTGGTAATTAGGGTTACCAAAACATAATTAGGGTTTATAATTCAAACATTAGGGTTTCTAAAAATTAATGTGACGCCCCCAAAATAGGTATACATCACCCATTCTGAGTCGCCAAATACATGATACAGAAAACAACTACAACTTTATTATTACAATTGTCGTGCAAAATACGACAACACATACTGTGAGTTTAAATAGAAATATTGTCTTCTAGACAATATCAACACTCAAATAAAGTCTTCATTACAATTATTGATGCACTATTTTACAAAAATAGTGAGGATTGCTAAAACAATTGTCTAGGACCATCACTCTATACCGCGACTGGTTCCTGCTATGTTCTCGCTTCCTGAAACGAAAAATGGAACAAAAAGGAAAAGGGTGAGCTCAACTAGCCCATTAAGAATATTATGACTAAGATAATATACAACAAATTATCCTTAGTCTTCAACAGGGGAAAAATGTAATAGAATATAATCGACAACAAGTTTTAGATCAACAACTGCAGCGGAAACAATAATTCATTAGAAGAGTTAAGTAGAGGATGAAATCTACTATCATCTATGAATTTAGAAGTCCATCATCAATATTTTATCCCTGTAACCTCAATCAATATACATCTTGCATCAAATATTCATCTTTGCACTACGGGCCAAAGATATTCATTTGTATCACCAGTTGGTCATGTTCATCTCAACACCTGTTCATCTTTGCACTACGGGCCAAAGATATTCTTCAGGTAATCATACATATTTGCACTACAGGCCAAAGATATTCATCAAGTATCACCATTAAGGACTGAGGATGATGAAAAAAATTTAGAGAACGAATCTAGTGAGACAGAAGGACAAATATTAGGGATTCGTACTTTGGTTTATCCAAATTCAATAATACTCCATAATAACCAAGTGTGAAGTAGAATTCAAAAATAAAGATTAAAACATGGATACAATCAAAGATAGTAACCATAAAAGACATCTGGGACGAAATAGAGAAAATTTCATTTTTTCGTGAATAGTGTCGTATACGTGAATAGTGTCGTATACGTGAATGGTAACCCCGACACAAAACGGTAGAAATTCCACAATAAAATTCATAACAACATCTCAGCATAATGATATTGAAGAAAATAATATCTTTTAAGAAGAAAATAACATCCCTTACCTCAAAGAAACAGTACTTCAGAATGAAAGGTCGGATGTGATGCTGAATGAAACTTGTACTGAATAGCAACTCTCAAAGTATCTAAATACTCACAAAATATGCTCAATAATATAGAGAGAAAAAGAGAGAAAGCTTATGTTTCTGGTGTGATTTTTAATTCTAACCTAAGCACCTATTTATAGGAAAATGCTAGCACGTCGACCTGCTACCTGATGGCTTTACCTGCTACTATTGCCACCCACCACATTTGAAATAAAATTCAGCATATTTCTTCACCAACCACAAGTGGGGCCCACTCAATTCTAGAATTTTCCACCAAAATCATTTATAAACCTAATTTTCGAATCAGTCGACTCTTAAAATTCATAAAAAATCATACGTTCATTTTTAACAGTTCAAAATTTGTGGACATATACTCAACTTATATATGTATAACATATCCAAAAATCACAACGATCCAACGGTCAGATTAAAAATTATAACTCACGCAATATATCTCAAGAACAATGATTTAATTTTTAATACCTCCATTCCAACAAAAATACCTCAACATTAATTCCTTCAATTATATCCACATAAAATAAATATTTACTTATCATATAAATCAATAATTAATTATTCACAAATAATATTACAGAATCACAATTATGACAACCAGTGCCGCTCCTCAGAAAGAGGGGCTTTCAGATAAGGATTTCTCCTTCTTGTGCCATGATTAGGTGACCAAACCTCTCCTTAGACAAAACTTTCTAGACATTGCCAATAATGCTATCTAATAATATTATTCAAATAATATGAATTATTGATCTGATAATGGAAAATACAGTGCAGTGATAATTATTGAAACAACAATAATATAAAATATCAACGCAACAATTATTGAATCAAAAATAAAATATTGAACAATAATTATCAGAACAATTATTGAGTAGTGCCTTTCACGTAAGAATCAATAATTCAAAAATCTTTGTGCAATACCCGTGCTATTCTTTATGCAACCACGCGTATTCTTTGTATTTTAACCACCGTATTCCAACAAAGATAATTGGTAACAACTACGACGTTATTTATAAAAACTCAAACTTGTCGTTTTCTTCATACGGCAGTTATTTTGTTATGAGGCCCACGAATGGTCGCATCAGTCGTCATTTAATATTCCCAAAAAACAAGAATATTTCACGACCAAACGAATATTCCCCGAAAAAATGAATATTTTATAACCGCTTGCTTATTTTATAAAATTTGCACATCTCACCCATAACCAAAGTATTATATCAAATTAACTCCTTATTATTTCAAGATAATAAATAGAGAAAATTTAATTTTATTCATAATAAGTTGGGGTCTTACAATTAATATATCCAAATGTTAATTAGGGTTGACCTAATTAACAATAAAATCATATAACACAGTTATATAAAAGTCTTAAACTCACAATTGGGTTTCAATTTAGGGTTTCTCATAGTAAAACTAGGGTTTTGACATGTTACATTAAAACTATTCCACACATTAACATTACACACATACAGTACATATTTATAGCAGTGAAAAATCAAAATATAATTAATATTATATTATTATTCTCATGCCTTGATCAAAATCAAAAATTAGGGTTTGGATTCTATATTTGGTTTATCTGCCATACTTAACCTTAATAATTAAGGTAAAATAATTAACTTAATAATTTGTACTAAAATTCATATAATAAAATAATTATTATATTTATAATAATTCTAATAATCATTTCATATATTATTTAAATAATATATAATTATATTTTCATGGAAAATAATTAATAAAAATATTTCTATTATAAAATTAATTATTATAAGAATATAATTTATAATAATCAATAATTTTAAAATAAAATTATTTGTAATTATTCATGTAATAAATATATTTTATATTCATCACATAAATACATACACATTATCTTGGCACATATTCCCCATATTTATTTTAATAAATACAAAAAAATTATACGCAAAATCTCTGATTTATTTGTATAGAAAATATCGGGTTGTTACAAGATTAGTGAATCCGGATAGATTCGTACATACGTTGCTTGCTCATTGGATGAGCATGATTGATCTCATGATCATTTGTGTGGAGACACTAAATCAAGTATGTAGGTGCCTGATTGAACAGAACTCGCTAAGTAATGCCTGATTGAGTTTTACTTTTTTGTCAATAGAAATTTCTGAAGTGATAGTAGTACATGTGACGCCCCCAAATCCGGGTATCCCCGACAGATGGTGCTACACGGTACTAGCATTCACACATACATTCAATTGAAAAGCCTCAATAGAACGAATATGTCTTCTATATATTCATAATGATATTAACATTCCCCAAGTTCTTTATAACCATTACATTTGTTCTTGTCATAATATCAACTATATTACAATCATTCACCCTATACTATTACATAAGTATTCTACGAGGTCACCTTCACCTTGCCCTTATCCTTGCCGGAGCCTTCGATCCATTCGATCTTAGCTGTGTTCATATGGTTCAAGCAAGAGTGAGCATGACTAGCTTAGCAAGTACAACAATTCTAATAAACAACATTCTTAAAACATAGGAATCATATATCGTCAATAACTGGACAATAGTTATGAAGTACTATTGATAATTCAAAATAGCACTTCTTTTCCTTCAAAACGTTTTACCACAATATTCAGTAAAACATTAATTTCCGGTCCAAGACGTTGAGCATTTCATAAGTTCTTTGAAAAAAGGACATCCTGACACTAAGTCTGTAAGTCTGACATTACTTACGAGCACGTCTAGGTGATCAGCCTATAGTACTCTATGTTAATTAACATTACATTCATTAAATGTATATACGTTTAAGTGGTGGCAACCTCACGTGCCTGTCGTTTGACGACAAAACATTTTTAGCATACTCAATCTTCGTTTGAAAACCACACCAATATAACTTGGTAAACATTGTACATGCTTTGATAAAAACATAATATCAGTCTAGCCAAAAGAGTTGGCTTTGACTTCATCATACAATACTTCATGTATAAGAATACATGAATTACAAAGCTTGTCCAGATTAAACTGAAACAAGGGTTAGAATACTTGCCTTCAGCGTCTGCTATAGTTATAACACATTCACATTAAGTCTTTAAGTCTTTAAGTCTTTAAGTCTTTAAGTCTCTACAGTAAATGATAACATCACATAACACATTAGATCATGAATGAACATACATGGTTCCTAATGAATCTTACCCTTCTTCTCAATCTAATTATGACTTAGATTTGTTATTATTGGTTCTGGCTTTTTGTTACGTAGTTCTTACATTCACATACAATTGACTTACGTTAACCTTAATTGGTCATACTTAAGGTTTAAACATGTCTTAACAATATTATAATCAAGCCTTATTTCATTACTAATGAGTTACCAATCATTTCATACTTGTAAACCTTCTTTACTATGTAAATCCTAGAAATTTGGCGTTACATATACACCCTTCCTTCTCTATGTTGGCGCTATGGCGCCACTTTCACAATAGCTAAGGTTCGACTCATGTATTTATGGCGTGAGTCTAAGTGCTAACTACCGTGACACGACGTGAAACTATAGAAGGTTGTGACATCTTGTGTGCCCAGGTCTTAGTGCCATACCACCATTTAGCCTTGGGGTTGCACCACTGGCGCCAACTCATGCCTCGAGATAGCTTTGATGATTTTTTCATCTTTGTGAGATTTTCGGGCTCGTAAATTCTTTGTTATAAGTCCGAATTGGCTCGTTCAAGAGCCTACGATTCACAAATTTCATACCCTACACGAGTATGCAAGAATTTTATCTATTTTAATTCGTTTACTCAAAATTCACCTATTAGTTCATTTTTTAACGAAAATGATAAATGTACGTGAACGTTCAATGCTCGTTTCTTCGTTCTAAGTTGGAATTCGATCATTTTTGAGTCAGTAACTCTATAATGCCAAATATTACTTGTCTCCATTGAAAACCAACGTTTTCGAGTTCAAACACAAAATCCGACTTCTATTCCAAGAATTCACGATTTTGACAATTACCGTCCAATCGTGTGAATTCCGGTAAAACTTCATTACTAATGATTTGATCATCATTCTAAATGAATTCTCACCATCATATGAACATTTCGAACTTCATATTACAACAACTTATTTTCAAGCTATGTTATGGTTTATTCTTCATAAGTTCATGACTTAATAACTTATAAACTACAAGTTTTCATTCCTTATGATTTATTATAGATTTAAGTCCTTTAATCAACATTCTCACATCTTATCAAACATACTAACTTCATATGGCAAACATACGACAAGTTCATCATAAGTTCATAACTTATTTATGTTTATCTTACTTATTCATAATTTATTCGGCTTAAGTCCATTAATTATTCAATTCTTACATGTTCTTAGCATACATGCTTATTAGACTACACTTCTCTTATCACCCTACAATGATAGAGATGGAAGATTATTAGACAAGAGTCTTACCCTTGATGAACTAGTACTTCTCTTCTTCTTGAAAATCTAACAAAGGATGTTTTAACTTAAAAGTGCTTATTCTCTCTAACACTAAAGTTGCTTTATGTTGGATGAAAGTTAACAATCCAACAAATGAAATTTGAGCTTGCTATTTATAGACTTGGAAAAGTTAAGGCATTATGGTCATTATTCATCCCACCTCCTTAACAAACCTCCTTACTATTCATCTACTTAACCCTTAAGTAAACTTGCTAGGTACACAACTTTCTTTCCCATCACATAAAATACTTGGCCATTACACAAAGTTCTTGCCCACCAAGACAACCCACGTCAACATGGTTGCTCCATGGATCAAACTTAACCCATTGGATTATTACATTGGGCCTAAGTTAATTAACTTAGCTTATTCATATTGGGCTTGCATTAATTTACTTTGGGCTTTTGATTAAACCAACACTTAGCTTAATCATCAATACATCTTGGGCTTGTCCCTTAATGCATATTGGACTTGCACTTCATACAAGATCCACCATTCCATTCATTTTGTCTTTAATCCTTAACTTTCTTAATTTAAGTCCGCATGCAAAATATTACATTTTCCATACTTAGATTATTATTACATAATCCATCTCACCTTGATGTTATAACGTTACGTATTTCTTAGAAGTTCAAAAATAATTCCCGAGCGAAAATCGATGAATAGTGTTTTTTAGAAAATTTCTCGAAAAACTTTTATTTTCGTCTTGGAAATTCAAACTCTTTAATTCTTTTACGTAGTTAAAATACTACGATATTTTGACGTTTCTAGGTTATAGAACGACATTCATCTTACTAACACATAATAATAACAAATAATATTATTTTATTTATTATTTTATTAAATAAATTATTTTACAAAGTATTCGAATTTTTCGGTCGTTACATTATTCCCCCCTTATAAAGATTCTGTCCCTAGAATCTCGTCTCTTACTACTCAAACAACTGAGGGTAATCCTTCCTTATCTTTTCTTCCAATTCCCACGTTGCTTCTTCTGCATCGTGGTTCTTCCATAACACCTTCACAGAAGGTATAAATTTATTCCGCAGAACTTGTTCTTTTCTATCGATGATTTTAATCGGCAACTCTTCATATGTTAAGTCCTTCTCGATATGAATAGGCTCATATTCTATCATGTGCTTATAATCCGGCTTATAAGGACGCAATACCGATACATGAAACACGTTATGTATTCGTTCTAGGTGTGACAACCCGAGAAATTAGACAATTTATTAAAATCTTAAATGATGGAATTAAGGTCATATAATAGACCTAGACAGAAAATAAGTGTATGCGTTTGACATTTTTGGGAGGAAATTTTGAGGATTTCAAAATTCTGTGAAGCAATTTTGTGAATTAAAAATTTTTGTGATGAATTATTCACGATTAAGTATATGAGTGTTTATGTTCTGTGAATATGGTTATGTATGTGTACAGAATGTGGTTAAGGGTCAAGGTTGACGGATAAATTTTTATCGTGGTCAAACCCTAAGATTATCGATGAATGTCAACGTTACTATTAGAAAACCTAATGACCGATAAGAAACCCTAGAAATCGGTTCTTGAAACCCTAAGTTCGATTAAGGAATTTAAAACCCTAATTCTAAGTATATTAAACCCTAAATTTGGGGTTTAAGTACAACGTATATGGTTTTTGTATTAATCACTAACCTAATTAAGGATAACCCAATTAATTAATTAGAAATTCTAATAATTAGAAACCCTAATTATTAGGAACCCTAATTTGTAAATATGAAACCCTAATTGGTAATTAGGTAATTTTAATTTTGAATTAGGAAATATTCATCCTATTTTTATTAAATCCTACTGTGATTTGAAAATTATAATATAATTAGGAAGCCCTAATTATAATTTAGAAATCATGATTTTCTATTTTAAAATCTAATTAAAAAATCTTAGAAAATTAATTTGCAAAATCTTTAGGGTTAAACCCTAAACCCTAAGGGTTAAACCTTAAACCCCAAGGGTTAAAACGTAAACCCTAAGGGTTTGGGCAATTGATAATCAAGCCATTAAAATTTCATGTACAATGACCAAAATGCCCTTTTAGTATATTTTTAATATCTAACTTGCAAATCTAGCAAATATTGGAGTTGGTGACCTAATTGCTTGACTTTGTGACATTAAAATATCATCAAATTCACCTCCAATTGACAGCAAGATCAGATTGTTCATGTATCTATGTGATATATATAGATTTGGGAGAGAGAAAATCACTTAACTTGCTCATTTTTCTCTCTTGCTCTCACCAACTTTTTCTCTCAACCAAACCCCCGAAATTCTAAGATAGATCAGTCACATTATCAGCCCTTAGATCACCCAAGAACATATTGGAGATCAAAGATCAAACTCTAGAACATAAAGGTATAAACCCTAAGTTTCATTTTGATCTTGTATGCTTTGTAAACTTTTGTGTTTATGTGTTTAAGAAGGTGTTAGATGATGTTCTATGATGATCTATGTTGATATAACATAGATCCATAGCATCAAAATGCTTTATAATTGAAGTTTTACAAAACTGCCCAAGAACATGGTTTGTGGTCTGACAAGCTAATGTCAGGATCCATAGATTCGTGTATGTTTATGATTTTTGTTGTTTGATGTTTTGGATTGGTAGTCTGGTATGACTTCTCGGTTCTTCAAGTGAAATCCAAGTCATGTTGTATGTTGTTTGTTGATGTTGTTGTATACATGTTATAGCCTGCTAGATGGAATATAAATCCATGCCTTAAAACCCCTTAAATAACAACTATGTTGGATATAGGAGATGGTCAAAGTAGCCATCCGAGACTGATTTTGGAGTTTTTGGAATTTCCAAAAACCGTATGAACTGGCCCTCTGACATAGTTTGAACAAGTTGTATCTGTCAAACCCGTTATTGTTAATCTAATCTGTTGATTAATATATGTTCCTTGTCATGTATACTATGAGTATAAACCAAGATATCACATGAAGCATGACCTGAACCCCTTAATAATCGAACTTGAAACTGCTCACTCGGACTGCCTGGGTTTCTGGAAAACCCAGGAGCTGTCTGACAATGATTTTGGTTGTCTAGAACTCCGTGTTGTGTTGTTGTATGAACAAATTGATGATTGATTCATGTAGTGTTACATAAACACTACATAATCAACGTTTAAGCAAGCCCAGAAACATTTTGGATTGGAAATTATAAGTGGTCAAACTAAGCCCCTCAAAGTCTGACATGGGTTTTCTAGGTTTGAGCAAGAACACCAAGAACACCTATATAATGCAGGCTTGCACGCTTATAGGGCCCTTTAACGACAGATAAATTAGAAAATTAATTATTTTAATTAATATATTGAAATAAATAGTTTTTAATTATTAAAAATACATAAAAAATTATAAAAAATTATTTTAAAGCCTGAAAAATAGTTTTTAATTATTTTTGAGTATATTTCAAAAATATTTAATATTTTTGGAATATAAAAGGTATTAATTATAATATTAAATAAATTATAATATTTATGTATGTGTACAGAATGTGGTTAAGGGTCAAGGGTTGACGAGATAAATTTTATTAGCATCAAACCCTAAGATTATTGATTTAATGTCAACGTTCTATTACAAAACCCTAATGACTGATAAGAAACCCTAGAAACCGGTTCTTGAAACCCTAAGTTCAGTTTCGGGAATTTAAAACCCTAATTCGGTATATTGAACCCTAAATTGGGGGTTTAAGTACAACGTATATGGTTTTTGTATTAATCACAAACCTAATTAGGGATAACCCTAATTAATTAATTAGAAATTCTAGTAATTTGAAACCCTAATTATTAGGAAACCTAATTTGTAAATGTGAAACCCTATTTGGTAATTAGGTAATTTTAATTTTTAATTAGGAAATATTAATCCTATTTTTTTTTATCCTAGGGTGATTTCAAAATTATATTATAATTAGGAAGCCCTAATTATAATTTAGAAATCATGATTTTTTATTTTAAAATCTAATTAGAAAATCTTAGAAAATTAATTTGCAAAATCTTTAGGGTTAAACCATAAACCCTAAAGGTTAAACCTTAAACCCTAAGGGTTAAAACCTAAACCCTAAGGGTTTGGGCAATTGACAATCAAGCCATTAAAATTTTATGTACAATGACCAAAATGCCCTTCTAGTATATTTTTAATATCTAACTTGCAAATCTAGCAAATATTAGAGTTGTTGACCTAATTTCTTGACTTTGTGACATTAAAATATTATCAAATTCACCTCCAATTGACAGCAAGATCAGATTGTTCATGTATCTATGTGATATATATAGATTTGGGAGAGAGAAAATCACTTAACTTGCTCATTTTTCTCTCTTGCTCTCACCAACCTTTTCTCTCAACCAAACCCCCGAAATTCTAAGATAGATCAGTCACATTATCAGCCCTTAGATCACCCAAGAACATATTAGAGATCAAAGATCAAAATCTAGAACATAAAGGTATAAACACTAAGTTTCATTTTGATCTTGTATGCTTTGTAAACTTTTGTGTTTAAGTGTTTAAAAAGGTGTTAGATGATGTTTTATGATGATCTATGTTGATATAACATAGATCCATAGCATCAAAATGCTTTAAAATTAAAGTTTTACAAAACTGCCCAAGAACATGGTTTGTGGTCTGACAAGCTAATGTCAGGATCCACATATTCGTGTATGTTTATGATTTTTGTTGTTTGATGTTTTGGATTGGTAGTCTGGTATGATTTCTTGGTTCTTCTAGTAAAATTAGAGTCATTTAATGTTTAGATTGTAATTTATAATCGGTCAAAGTCGCTTGACCAACCATGACCGAGTACAATCTGGGTAACCTAGAAAGGTATGAACAGTGTCTGACATGATTTTTGAACGTCCAAATCTATCAGGTTGTATGTTGTTTGCTGATGTTGTTGTATACATGTCATAGCCTGCTAGATGGAGTATAAATCCATGCCTTAAAACCCCTTAAATAAGAACTATGTTGGATATAGGAGATGGTCAAAGTAGTCATCCGAGACTGGTTTTGAAGTTTTTGGAATTTCCAAAAACCATATGAACTGGCCCTCTGACATAGTTTGACCAAGCTGTATCTGGAAAATCCGTTATTGTTAATCTAATCTGTTGATTTATATATGTTACTTGTCATGTATACTACGAGTATAAACCAAGATATCACATGAAGCATGACCTGAACCCCTTAATAATCGAACTTTAAACTGCTCACTCGGACTGCCTGGGTTTCTGGAAAACCCAGGAGCTGTCTGACAATGATTTTGGTTGTCAAGAACTTCATGTTGTGTTCTTGTATGAACAAAATTATGATTGATTCATGTAGTGTTACATAAACACTACATAATCAACGTTTAAGCAGGCCCAGAAACATTTTGGATTGGAAATTATAAGTGGTCAAACTAAGCCCCTCGAAGTCTGACATGGGTTTTCTGGGTTTGAGCAAGAACAACAAAAACATCTATAGCGATGGTTCTGTCGCTATAGGGCCCCTTTAACGATAGATAAATTATAAAATTAATTATTTTAATTAATAAATTTAAATAAATATTTTTTAATTATTAAAAATATATAATAAACTATGAAAAATTATTTTAAAGCACGAAAAATAGTTTTAAATTATTTTGAGTATATTTCAAAAATATTTAATATTTTTGGAATATAAAAGGTATTTATTTATGTAATTATAATATTAAATAAATTATTAAAAATTGTTTTAATTCATGAAAAATTATATTATGATATTAGAAAATATTTTAAGTTATTTTTGATGACTTTCAATATTTTTTGATGAATTTCATTAATAATTTAATATTAATGGTAATTAAATTATTTAATAAATATATGAAATAAATTATGGAAAAATAGAATTAATGTTTTAAAAATCATATAAAATGATTTAAGTGTTATAAAAGTATTTTAAGTTATAAATTATAATTTTGATATTTTGTCATGAAAATATTAATATTTTAATATTAATAGCAATTATCGAATAATGAATTTAGTTGTTTTAAAATCATATAAATATGATTTTAAAGTATTAAAATACTTTGTGATATTATAAATATATTATAATATTATGTTATACTTTTCATTAATATTTAATATTAAATAAATATTAATGATTAAGGAATTATGTGATATTTATATTATATAAATACGATATAAATGATTCAAAAATCATGATAAATGGTAATAATTATCTGAAAATTATTACAAGTCTATGGAAAATAATTTGACTGATAATAAATTATTTAATATAATTGTTAAGTGTTCAGGCAGAGTTTAATTGAACTTAAACTCGATATTTGTCCGACTAGACCGTCGGGATGTTAGAATTATGTCGGTTTCAACTCAAACTAAAATAGTTTGACTTGATGCCGAGTTTTATGTGTGTTGTAGACTGATAGGGTTATGTGTTATGTGTTTAGGTTATTCTATGTATATATATATATATATATATATATAATATTATTATATTGTGATGATATTATTCTAATATTGGAGATCTATATTACTAATATTAGGTCTTGGATAAAGTTTATATAGAATGCGTAGCGATAATCAACTAAACAGTGAGTTTTTCTTAACTCTACTAAGAGTTGTTTCATTCGGATATGCTTATGGTTAATCATTCTTTGATTTCCATGTAGAATTGTACTCTATACATATTGCATGTATAAGTCGGTATGAAAATTCGATCACCTTCATTACCGTTTGGTCCGGATATATTTGTTCATGTTAAATACTTGTTCAAATAAAGTTTGTTCGCTTAATTCACAACTATATTGATGAATTATAGCCACTTTATTATTCGAGACTCTTTCAATCATGATATATCCTTATATAAATTTAAACTTGCTGGGCAACTTTCATGCTCACCCTTGCTATATTATGATAAACATTGCAAATAAGGCGAACGCGTTCGGATACAGGAAAAGGATAAAGCCAAGTTCAGCTTAGGATAAAATGTGCAGCTAATTTGTAATAGTATAGTTTGATAATAATGATATATGTTAGATAGTTTATGAATTGTGTATAAGTTAAGGTTACTCGATTTTGGGGAATAGTGTCTAAAGTGTATTGTATAAACAATTTATGTTTATATCTTCCGCAATAGTTGTAGAATGATTGTACTAGATCCGTGGTGATTTGGGACCCGAATTTGGGGCTTTCACAGTTGGTATCAAAGCTGTTGGTTATGAACCTTAGGTTGGAATACCTAAGACCAATAACCGCAGTGCTTAGGATAAGATCTAACTCACATAGAGTTCCCTAACTCTGATAATAAAAGTGAACAGTAGTGATGAATAGATCGAGTCTAAAAGACTAAAAGTACAATGATAGGAGATCGTAACACAAAACGATTAAGATATAGAAATGAATCGTAATATATACGATGAGATCACTCCGTGATCTGATAAGGTGATAGCATGAAAAAGAATCAATATGATGATTGGAAAGTTTACAGCAAGATTGTTTTGTGAATTGGTACAGATTCAGGAAAGGATTATGAATATGGATTGAATGAAATTCGTATTGAGAAGGGGGTTAAGATTAGGTGGGGATTTCAATTGAGGACTCATGTCGGCAGCTGAGTTGTATGATTCCTTGTATGGGCGGGGAATTGTACTTGGTGTAAAAACTACTTAGTATCTGGCATTGATAATCATTGAAATGTTGTGTCGCGCTATTTTCTATATGCATGTTAAGAGGGTGATTCCTTTCTCATGTGTATAACAGATAGATAGGCCATAGGTAGAGAATATAGGGTTAAGTACGAGTTCTTTAAACTTATACTTATGTGACATTCTTGACTCATAGCTATATGAAATGTTTATGAACCCCTCAGCGAATGGACGCCAAAGGTCTGACTATGGTAAGTTCTTAAACTCATATGATTGTGGCAAGTTTATGAACTCATAAGTGTGGTTTGACGAACTGGGTATAGTTGTGTGTGAATGCAGAATTGAGGATTATAGGAACAGATAGATTGTTAAGCAAACGATTATTAGTGGAGACATAAGTTTTCCAAAAACTGCTAGCTATGCTAGACTTCGAAATTTTGACATCAAGCTAAATACGCACTATGTGCTTTTAAAAAAAATATGTAGACTCGTAATCATTTTTGAAACGGTTTAAAGTACAGTCTATGCTACCTATTTCGGCTAGACGCAAATGATTTAAAATATCAAATATATTTTATTTATCACTTATGTACCATGTAACCTGGTGCAGAGATGATAAAAAGATGATGGAGTTGTAAATACAGGAATACTTAGTGTGAATTTGATCTAAAATCGTTATTCCGCTATTGTATGATGTGTTATGACAAATCATACGATGACGGCATCCTCAAACGGACTGTTAATACTGTATGGCATCATGACGTCATTCTCGAAAATGTTTTCAAAAATTTTAATTTGCCAACGGAGTTTGGCTACACCTAATTAATTCGATTGAATTGAATTATTGATATGAGTCTACGCTATTCGATTCAGCTAGACTAATGTTTATGAAAACTCTAAGAGTTCATTGAAAGAAATTTCCCAAACCAAATTGTTTTGGTGCGGAATCCAGTAAGACTGAGGTAAAGTTTTGTGCCTATGGCAGTGACGAGAAACAGATAAAATTAGTACTTGGCCAGTACAGGGCATATCGGGCTAATCACCCTTTTGTGTCCGTAAGTAATGATGATTTGCGGATGAATTTCCATAAAACCTTTGCAAAAATGACAGACAAATAGTCTATACGACTCCTCAGCACAATTTGAAAATTTTACTCTTGTGAGTGGTGAATTGGGTAGCATGTGATGATGTGTGAATGGTGTAAGCAGTATGGTGCATGGTGTAAGGAGTAAGGTGAATTTCAAGGACGAAATTCTTAGAAGGAGGGGTGAATGTGACAACCCGAGAAATTAGACAATTTATTAAAATCTTAAATGATGGAATTAAGGTTAAATAATAGACCTAGACAGAAAATAAGTGTATGCGTTTGACATTTTTGGGAGGAAATTTTAAGGATTTGAAAATTCTGTGAAGCAATTTTGTGAATTAAAAATTATTGTGGTGAATTATTCAGGATTAAGTATATGAGTGTTTATGTTCTGTAAATATGGTTATGTATGTGTACAGAATGTGGTTAAAGGTAAAGGGTTGACTAGATAAATTTTATCAGCGTCAAACCCTAAGATTATTGACGAATGTCAACGTTCTATTAGAAAACCTTAATGACTGATAAGAAACCCTAAAAATCGGTTCTTGAAACCCTAAGTTCAGTTCTGTGAATTTAAAACCCTAATTCGGTATATTGAACCCTAAATTTGGGATTTAAGTACAACGTATATGGTTTTTGTATTAATCACTAACCTAATTAGGGATAACCCAATTAATTAAATAGAAATTCTAATAATTAGAAACCCTAATTATTAAGAACCCTAATTTGTAAATGTGAAACCCTAATTAGTAATTAGGTAATTTTAATTTTTAATTAGGAAATATTCATCCTATTTTTTTTTAATCATAGTGTGATTTGAAAATTATAATATAATTAGGAAGCCCTAAATATAATTTAGAAATCATGATTTTCTATTTTAAAATCTAATTAAAAAATCTTAGAAAATTAATTTGCAAAATCTTTAGGGTTAAACCCTAAACCCTAAGGGTTAAAACATAAACCCTAAGGGTTAGGGCAATTGACAATCAAGCCATTAAAATTTCATGTACAATGACCAAAATACCCTCTTAGTATATTTTTAATATCTAACTTGCAAATCTAGCAAATATTGGAGTTGGTGACCTAATTGCTTGACTGTGTGACATTAAAATATCATCAAATTCACCTCCAATTGACAGCAAGATCAGATTGTTCATGTATCTATGTGATATATATAGATTTGGGAGAGAGAAAATCACTTAACTTGTTCATTTTTCTCTCTTGCTCTCACCAACTTTTTCTCTCAACCAAACCCCCGAAATTCTAAGATAGATCAGTCACATTATCAGCCCTTAGATCACCCAAGAACATATTGGAGATCAAAGATCAAACTCTAGAATATAAAGGTATAAACCCTAAGTTTCATTTTGATCTTGTATGCTTTGTAAACTTTTGTGTTTATATGTTTAAGAAGGTGTTAGATGATGTTTTATGATGATCTATGTTGATATAACATAGATCCATAGCATCAAAATGCTTTCAAATTAAATTTTTACAAAACTACCCAAGAACATGGTTTGTGGTCTGACAAGCTAATGTCAGGATCCACAGATTCGTGTATGTTTATGATTTTAGTTGTTTGATGTATTGGATTGGTAGTCTGGTATGAGTTCTCGGTTCTTCAAGTGAAATCCAAGTCATGTTGTATGTTGTTTGCTGATGTTGTTGTATACATGTTATAGCCTGCTAGATGGAGTATAAATCCATGCCTTAAAAACCCTTAAATAAAAACTATGTTGGATATAGGAGATGGTCAAAGTAGCCATCTGAGACTGATTTTGGAGTTTTTGGAATTTCCAAAAACCGTATGAACTGGCCCTCTGACTTAGTTTGAACAAGTTGTATCTGGCAAATCCGTTATTGTTAATCTAATCTATTGATTTATTTATGTTCCTTGTCATGTATACTACGAGTATAAACCAAGATATCACATGAAGCATGACCTAAACCCCTTAATAATCGAACTTAAAACTGCTCACTCGGACTGCCTAGGTTTCTGGAAAACCCAGGAGATGTCTGACAATGATTTTGGTTGTCTAGAACATCATGTTGTGTTTTTGTATGAACAAATTGATGATTGATTCATGTAGTGTTACATAAACACTACATAATCAACGTTTAAGCAAGCCCAGAAACATTTTGGATTGGAAATTATAAGTGGTCAAACTAAGCCCTCGAAAGTCGACATACGGTTTTCTTCGGGTTTGAGCAAGAACACCAAGAACACACTATAGCGATTTACCTCATCGCTATAGGGCCCTTTTAACGACAGATAAATTAGAAAATTAATTATTTTAATTAATAAATTGAAATAAATAGTTTTTAATTATTAAAAATACATAAAAATTATAAAAAATTATTTTAAAGCCTGAAAAATAGTTTTTAATTATTTTGAGTATATTTCAAAAATATTTAATATTTTTAGAATATAAAAGGTATTAATTATAATATTAAATAAATTATAATATTTATGTATGTGTACAGAATGTGGTTAAGGGTCAAGGGTTGACCAGATAAATTTTATCAGCATCAAACCCTAAGATTATTGACGAATGTCAACGTTCTATTACACAACCCTAATGACTGATAAGAAACCCTAGAAATCGGTTCTTGAAACCATAAGTTCAGTTCCGAGAATTTAAAACCCTAATTCGGTATATTGAACCCTAAATTGGGGATTTAAGTACATCGTATATGGTTTTTGTATTAATCACAAACCTAATTAGGGATAACCCTAATTAATTAATTAGAAATTCTAATAATTAGAAACCTTAATTATTAGGAACCCTAATTTGTAAATGTGAAACCCTAATTGGTAATTAGGTAATTTTAATTTTTAATTAAGAAATATTAATCCTAATTTTTTTTAATCCTAGTGTGATTTGAAAATTATATTATAATTAGGAAGCCCTAATTATAATTTAGAAATCATGATTTTATATTTTAAAATCTAATTAGAAAATCTTAGAAAATTAATTTACAAAATCTTTAGGGTTAAACCATATAAACAGTAAGGGTTAAACCTTAAACCCTAAGGATTAAAATCTAAACCCTAAGGGTTTGGGCAATTGACAATCAAGCCATTAAAATTTTATGTACAATGACCAAAATGCCCTTTCAGTATACTTTTAATATCTAACTTGCAAATCTAGCAAATATTAGAGTTGGTGACCTAATTTCTTGACTTTGTGACATTAAAATATCATCAAATTCACCTCCAATTGACAGCAAGATCAGATTGTTCATGTATCTATGTGATATATATAGATTTGGGAGATGAAAAATCACTTAACTTGCTCATTTTTCCCTATTACTCTCACCAACCTTTTCTCTCAACCAATCCCCCGAAATTCTAAGATAGATCAGTCACACTATCAGCCCTTAGATCACCCAAGAACATATTGGAGATCAAAGATCAAAATCTAGAACATAAAGGTATAAACACTAAGTTTCATTTTAATCTTGTATGCTTTGTAAACTTTTGTGTTTAAGTGTTTAAGAAGGTGTTAGATGATGTTTTATGACGATCTATGTTGATATAACATATATCCATAGCATCGAAATGCTTTAAAATTAAAGTTTTACAAAACTTCCCAAGAACATGGTTTGTGGTCTGACAAGCTAATGTCAGGATCTACAGATTAGTGTATGTTTATGATTTTGTTGTTTTATGTTTTGGATTGGTAGTCTGGTATGATTTCTTGGTTCTTCTAGTGAAATTAGAGTCATTTAATGTTTAGATTGTAATTTATAATCGGTCAAAGTCGGTTGACCGACCATGACCGGGTACAATCTGGGTAACCTAGAAAGCTATGAACAGTGTCTGACATGATTTTTGAA
This sequence comes from Panax ginseng, assembly GCA_020205605.1. Classification (NCBI taxonomy): domain Eukaryota; kingdom Viridiplantae; phylum Streptophyta; class Magnoliopsida; order Apiales; family Araliaceae; genus Panax; species Panax ginseng. The sequence continues at coordinate 47,746,305 of CM035137.1, forward strand.
CGTCCAAATCTGTCAGGTTGTATGTTGTTTGCTGATGTTGTTGTATACATGTTATAGCCTGCTAGATGGAGTATAAATCCATGCCTTAAAACCCCTTAAATAAGAACTATGTTGGATATAGGAGATGGTCAAAGTAGTCATCCGAGACTGATTTTGAAGTTTTTGGAATTTCCAGAAACCGTATGAACTGGCCCTCTGACATAGTTTGACCAAGCTGTATCTGGAAAATCCGTTATTTTTAATCTAATCTGTTGATTTATATATGTTCCTTGTCATGTATACTACGAGTATAAACCAAGATATCACATGAAGCATGACCTGAACCCCTTAATAATCGAACTTGAAATCGCTTTCACTCGACCGCTGCTGGTTTCGGAAAACCCAAGAGTCATCTTCGACAATGATTTTGGTTGTCTAGAACTCCATGTTGTTTTTTTGTATGAACAAATTGATGATTGATTCATGTAGTGTTACACAAACACTACATAATCAACGTTTAAGCAAGCCCAGAAACATTTTGGATTGAAAATTATAAGTGGTCAAACTTAGCCCCTCGAAGTCTGACATAGGTTTTCTGGGTTTGAGCAAGAACAACAAGAACACCTATTGTGACGGTTCTATCGCTATAGGGCCCCTTTAACGACAGATAAATTAGAAAATTAATTATTTTAATTAATAAATTGAAATAAATAGTTTTTAATTATTAAAAATATATAATAAACTATGAAAAATTATTTTACATCCTGAAAAATAGTTTTTAATTATTTTGACTATATTTCAAAAATATTTAATATTTTTGGAATATAAAAGGTATTTATTTATTTAATTATAATATTAAATAAATTATTAAAATGGTTTTAATTCATGAAAATCATGAAAAATTATATTATGATATTAGAAAATATTTTAAGTTATTTTTGATGACTTTTAATATTTTTTGATGAATTTTATTAATAATTTATTATTAATGGTAATTAATTTATTTAATAAATATATTAAATAAATTATGGATAAATAGAATTAATGTTTTAAAAATCATATAAAAATGATTTAAGTTCAGTTCCGAGAATTTAAAACCCTAATTCGGTATATTGAACCCTAAATTGGGGATTTAAGTACAACGTATATGGTTTTTGTATTAATCATAAACCTAATTAGTGATTACCCTAATTAATTAATTAGAAATTAGAATAATTAGAAACCCTAATTATTAGGAACCCTAATTTGTAAATATGAAACCCTAATTGGTAATTAGATAATTTTAATTTTTAATCCTAATTTTTTTTAATCCTAGGGTGATTTGAAAATTATATTATTATTAGGAAGCCCAAATTATAATTTAGAAATCATGATTTTATATTTTAAAATCTAATTAGAAAATCTTAGAAAATTAATTTGCAAACTCTTTAGGGTTAAACCATAAACCCTAAGTGTTAAAACCTAAACCCTAAGGGTTTGGGCAATTGATAATCAAGCCATTAAAATTTTATGTACAATGACCAAAATGCCCTTTTAGTATATTTTTAATATCTAACTTGCAAATCTAGCAAATATTAGAGGTGGTGACCAAATTACTTGACTTTGTGACATTAAAATATCATCAAATTCACCTCCAATTGACAGCAAGATCAGATTGTTCATGTATCTATGTGATATATATAGATTTGGGAGAGAGAAAATCACTTAACTTGCTCATTTTTCTCTCTTGCTCTCACCAACCTTTTCTCTCAACCAAACCCCCGAAATTCTAAGATAGATCAGTCACATTATCAGCCCTAAGATCACCCAAGAACATATTGGAGATCAAAGATCAAAATCTAGAACATAAAGGTATAAACCCTAAGTTTCATTTTGATCTTGTATGCTTTGTAAACTTTTGGGTTTAAGTGTTTAAAAAGGTGTTAGATGATGTTTTATGATGATCTATGTTGATATAACATAGAACCATAGCATCAAAATGATTTAGAATTAAAGTTTTACAAAACTGCCCAAGATCATGGTTTGTGGTCTGACAAGCTAATGTCAGGATCCACAGATTCGTGTATGTTTATGGTTTTTGTTGTTTGATGTTTTGGATTGGTAGTCTGGTATGATTTCTTGGTTCTTCTAGTAAAATTAGAGTCATTTAATGTTTAGATTGTAATTTATAATCGGTCAAAGTCGGTTGACCACCCATGACCGGGTACAATCTGGGTAACCTAGAAAGCTATGAACAGTATCTGACATGATTTTTGAACGTCCAAATCTGTCAGGTTGTATGTTGTTTGCTGATGTTGTTGTAGACATGTTATAGCCTGCTAGATGGAGTATAAATCCATGCCTTAAAACCCCTTAAATAAGAACTATGTTGGATATAGGAGATGGTTAAAGTAGTCATCCGAGACTGATTTTGAAGTTTTTGGAATTTCCATAAACCGTATGAACTGGCCCTCTGACATAGTTTGACCAAGCTGTATCTGGAAAATCCATTATTGTTAATCTAATCTGTTGATTTATATATGTTCTTTGCCATGTATACTACGAGTATAAACCAAGATATTACATGAAGCATGACCTAAACCCCTTAATAATCGAACTTGAAACTGCTCACTCGGACTGCCTGGGTTTCTTGAAAACTCAGGAGCTGTCTAACAATGATTTTTGTTGTCAAGAACTTCATGTTGTGTTGTTGTATGAACAAATTGATGATTGATTCATGTAGTGTTACATAAACACTACATAATCAACGTTTAAGCAAGCCCAGAAACATTTTGGATTGGAAATTATAAGTGGTCAAACTAAGCCCCTCGAAGTCTGACATGGGTTTTCTAGGTTTGAGCAAGAACAACAAGAACACCTATAGCGACGGTTCTGTCGCTATAGGGCCCCTTTAACGACAGATAAATTAGAAAATTAATTATTTTAATTAATAAATTGAAATAAATATTTTTTAATTATTAAAAATATATAATAAACTATGAAAAATTATTTTAAAGCCTAAAAAATAGTTTTTAATTATTTTGAGTATATTTCAAAAATATTTAATATTTTTGGAATATAAAAAGTATTTATTTATTTAATTATAATATTAAATAAATTATTAAAATGGGTTTAATTCATGAAAAATCATGAAAAATTATATTATGATATAAGAAAATATTTTAAGTTATTTTTGATGACTTTTAATATTTTTTGATGAATTTCATTAATAATTTATTATTAATGGTAATTAATTTATTTAATAAATATATTAAATAAATTATGGATAAATAGAATTAATGTTTTAAAAATCATATAAAAATGACTTGAGTTCAGTTCCGGGAATTTAAAACCGTAATTCGGTATATTGAACCCTAAATTGGGGATTTAAGTACAACGTACATGGATTTTGTATTAATCACAAACCTAATTAGGGATAACCCTAATTAATTAATTAGAAATTCTAATAATTAGAAACCCTAATTATTAGGAACCCTAATTTGTAAATGTGAATCCCTAATTTGTAATTAGGTAATTTTAATTTTTAATTAGGAAATATTAATCCTAATTTTTTTTAATCCTAGGGTGATTTGAAAATTATATTATAATTAGGAAGCCCTAATTATAATTTAGAGATCATGATTTTCTATTTTAAAATCTAATTAGAAAATCTTAGAAAATTATTTTGCAAAATCTTTAGGGTTAAACCATAAACCCTAAGGGTTAAAACCTAAACCCTAAGGGTTTGTGCAATTGATAATCAATCCATTAAAATTTTATGTAAAATGACCAAAATGCCCTTTTAGTATATTTTTAATATCTAACTTGCAAATCTAGCAAATATTAGAGTTGGTGACCTAATTGCTTGACTTTGTGACATTAAAATATCATCAAATTCACCTCCAATAAACAGCAAGATCAGATTGTTCATGTATCTATGTGATATATATAGATTTGGGAAAAAGAAAATCACTTAACTTGCTCATTTTTCTCTCTTGCTCTCACCAACCTTTTCTCTCAACCAAACCCCCGAATTCTAAGATAGATCAGTCACATTATCAGCCCTTAGATCACCCAAGAACATATTGGAGATCAAAGATCAAAATCTAGAACATAAAGGGATAAACCCTAAGTTTCATTTTGATCTTGTATGCTTTGTAAACTTTTGTGTTTAAGTGTTTAAAAAGGTGTTAGATGATGTTTTATGATGATCTATGTTGATATAACATAGATCCATAGCATCAAAATGCTTTGAAATTAAATTTTTACAAAACTGCCCAGGAACATGGTTTGTGGTCTGACAAGCTAATGTCAGGATCCACAGATTCGTGTATGTTTATGATTTTTGTTGTTTGAGGTTTTGGATTGGTAGTCTGGTATGATTTCTTGGTTCTTCAAGTGAAATTAGAGTCATTTAATGTTTAGATTGTAATTTATAATCAGTCAAAGTCGGTTGACCAAACATGACCGGGTACAATCTGGGTAACATAGAAAGCTATAAACAGTGTCTGACATGATTTTTGAACGTCCAAATCTGTCAGGTTGTATGTTTTTTGCTGATGTTGTTGTATACATGTTATAGCCTGCTAGATGGAGTATAAATCCATGCCTTAAAACCCCTTAAATAAGAACTATGTTGGATATAGGAGATGGTCAAAGTAGTAATCCGAGACTGATTTTGAAGTTTTTGGAATTTACAGAAATCGTATGAACTGGCCCTCTGACATAGTTTGACCAAGCTGTATCTGGAAAATCCATTATTGTTAATCTAATCTGTTGATTTATATATGTTCCTTGTCATGTATACTACGAGTATAAACCAAGATATCACATGAAGCATGACCTGAACCCCTTAATAATCGAACTTGAAATCGCTTTTTCTTTCGACCGCTGGGTTTCGGAAAACCCGTGAGATGTCTCGACAATGATTTTGGTTGTCTAGAACTTCATGTTCTGTTGTTGTATGAACAAATTGATGATTGATTCATGTAGTGTTACATAAACACTACATAATCAACGTTTAAGCAAGCCCAGAAACATTTTGGATTGGAAATTATAAATGGTCAAACTGAGCCCCTCGAAGTCTGACATGGGTTTTCTAGGTTTGAGCAAGAACACCAAGAACACCTATAGTGACGGTTCTGTCGCTATAGGGCCCCTTTAACGACAGATAAATTAGAAAATTAATTATTTTAATTAATAAATTGAAATAAAAAGATTTTAATTATTAAAAATACATAAAAAAAAATTTAAAATTATTTTAAAGCCTGAAAAATAGTTTTTAATTATTTTGAGTATATTTCAAAAATATTTAATATTTTTGGAATATAAAAGGTATTAATTATAATATTAAATAAATTATAATATTTATTTATGTGTACAGAATGTGGTTAAGGGTCAAGGGTTGACCAGATAAATTTTATCAGCATCAAACCCTAAGATTATTGACGAATGTCAACGTTCTATTACAAAACCCTAATGACTGATAAGAAACCCTAGAAATCGGTTCTTGAAACCCTAAGTTCAGTTCCAGGAATTTAAAACCCTAATTCGGTATATTGAGCCCTAAATTGGGGATTTAAGTACAACTTATATGGTTTTTGTATTAATCACAAACCTATTTAGGGATAACCCTAATTAATTAATTAGAAATTCTAATAATTAGAAACCCTAATTATTAGGAACCCTAATTTGTAAAGGTGAAACCCTAATTGGTAATTAGGTAATTTTAATTTTTAATTAGGAAATATTAATCCTAATTTTTTTTAATCCTAGTGTGATTTGAAAATTATATTATAATTAGGAAGCCCTAATTATAATTTAGAAATCATGATTTTATATTTTAAAATCTAATTAGAAAATCTTAGAAAATTAATTTACAAAATCTTTAGGGTTAAACCATAAACCCTAAGGGTTAAACCTTAAACCCTAAGGATTAAAACCTAAACCCTAAGGGTTTGGGCAATTGACAATCAAGCCATTAAAATTTTATGTACAATGACCAAAATTCCCTTTTAGTATATTTTTAATATCTAACTTGCAAATCTAGCAAATATTAGAGTTGGTGACCTAATTGCTTGACTTTGTGACATTAAAATATCATCAAATTCACCTCCAATTGACAGCAATATCAGATTGTTCTTGTATCTATGTAATATATATAGATTTGGGAGAGAGAAAATCACTTAACTTGCTCATTTTTCTCTCTTGCTCTCACCAAATTTTTCTCTCAACCAAACCCCCGAAATTCTAAGATAGATCGGTCACATTATCAGCCCTTAGATCACCCAAGAACATATTGGAGATCAAAGATCAAACTCTAGAATATAAAGGTATAAACCCTAAGTTTTATTTTGATCTTGTATGCTTTGTAAACTTTTGTGTTTGTGTGTTTAAGAAGGTGTTAGGTGATGTTTTATGATGATCTATGTTGAAATAACATAGATCCATAGCATAAAAATGCTTTACAATTGAAGTTTTACAAAACTGCCCAAGAACATGGTTTGTGGTCTGACAAGCTAATGTCAGGATCCACAGATTCGTGTATGTTTAAGATTTTTGTTGTTTCATGTTTTGGATTGGTAGTCTGGTATGACTTCTCGGTTCTTCAAGTGAAATCCAAGTTATGTTGTATGTTGTTTACTGATGTTGTTGTATACATGTTATAGCCTGCTAGATGGAGTATAAATCCATGCCTTAAAACCCCTTAAATGACAACTATGTTGGATATAGGAGATGGTCAAAGTAGCCATCCGAGACTGATTTTGATGTTTTTGGAATTTCCAAAAACCGTATGAACTGGCCCTCTGACTTAGTTTGAACAAGTTGTATCTGGCAAATCCGTTATTGTTAATCTAATCTATTGATTTATATATGTTCCTTGTCATGTATACTACGAGTATAAACCAAGATATCACATGAAGCATGACCTGAACCCCTTAATAATCGACCTTGAAACTGCTCACTCGGACTGCCTGGGTTTCTGGAAAACCCAGGAGATGTCTGACAATGATTTTGGTTGTCTAGAACTTCATGTTGTGTTGTTGAATGAAAAAATTGATGATTGATTCATGTAGTGTTACATAAACACTACATAATCAACGTTTAAGGAAGCCCAGAAACATTTTGGATTGGAAATTATAAGTGGCCAAACTAAGCCCCTCGAAGTCTGACATGGGTTTTTTGGGTTTGAGCAAGAACACCAAGAACACCTATAGCGACGGTTCTGTCGCTATAGGGCCCCTTTAACGACAGATAAATTAGAAAATTAATTATTTTAATTAATAAATTGAAATAAATAGTTTTTAATTATTAAAAATACATAAAAAAAATTATTAAAAATTATTTTAAAGCCTGAAAAATAGTTTTTAATTATTTTGAGTATATTTCAAAAATATTTAATATTTTTGGAATATAAAAGGTATTAGTTATAATATTAAATAAATTATAATATTTATGTATGTGTACAGAATTTGGTTAAGGGTCAAGGGTTGACCAGATAAATTTTATCAGCATCAAACCCTAAGATTATTGACGAATGTCAACGTTCTATTACAAAACCCTAATGACTGATAAGAAACCCTAGAAATCGGTTCTTGAAACCCTAAGTTCAGTTCCAGGAATTTAAAACCCTAATTCGGTATATTGAACCCTAAATTGGGGATTTAAGTACAACTTATATGGTTTTTGTATTAATCACAAACCTAATTAGGGATAACCCTAATTAATTAATTAGAAATTCTAGTAATTTGAAACCCTAATTATTAGGAAACCTAATTTGTAAATGTGAAACCCTAATTGGTAATTAGGTAATTTTAATTTTTAATTAGGAAATATTAATCCTAATTTTTTTTAATCCTAGTGTGATTTGAAAATTATAGTATAATTAGGAAGCCCTAATTATAATTTAGAAATCATGATTTTCTATTTTAAAATCTAATTAGAAAATCTTAAAAAATTAATTTACAAAATCTTTAGGGTTAAACCATAAACCCTAAGGGTTAAACCTTAAACCCTAAGGATTAAAACCTAAACCCTAAGGGTTTGGGCAATTGACAATCAAGCCATTAAAATTTTATGTACAATGACCAAAATGCCCTTTTAGTATATTTTTAATATCTAACTTGCAAATCTAGCAAATATTAGAGTTGGTGACCTAATTGCTTGACTTTGTGACATTAAAATATCATCAAATTCACCTCCAATTGATAGCAAGATCAGATTGTTCATGTATCTATGTGATATATATAGATTTGGGAGAGAGAAAATCACTTAACTTGCTCATTTTTCTCTCTTACTCTCACCAACCTTTTCTCTCAACCAATCCCCCGAAATTCTAAGATAGATCAGTCACATTATCAGCCCTTAGATCACCCAAGAACATATTGGAGATCAAAGATCAAAATCTAGAACATAAAGGTATAAACACTATGTTTCTTTTTGATCTTGTATGCTTTGTAAACTTTTGTGTTTAAGTGTTTAAAAAGGTGTTAGATGATGTTTTATGATGATCTATGTTGATATAACATAGATCCATAGCATCAAAATGCTTTAAAATTAAAGTTTTACAAAACTGCCCAAGAACATGGTTTGTGGTCTGACAAGCTAATGTCAGGATCCACAGATTCGTGTATGTTTATGATTTTTATTGTTTGATGTTTTGGATTGGTAGTCTGGTATGATTTCTTGGTTCTTCTAGTGAAATTAGAGTCATTTAATGTTTAGATTGTAATTTATAATCGGTCAAAGTCGGTTGACCGACCATGACCGGGTACAATCTGGGTAACCTAGAAAGCTATGAATAAAGGTAATCGACATGATTTTTGAACGTCCAAATCATCCGAGTTGTATGTTGTTTTTGATGATTTGTTGTATACATGTTATAGCCTCTAGCTAGATGGAGTATAAATCCATGCCTTAAAACCCTTAAATAAGAACTATGTTGGATATAGGAGATGGTCAAAGTAGTCATCCGAGACTGATTTTGGAGTTTTTGGAATTTACAGAAATCGTATGAACTGGCCCTCTGACATAGTTTGACCAAGCTGTATCTGGCAAATCCGTTATTGTTAATCTAATCTGTTGATTTATATATGTTCCTTGTCATGTATACTACGAGTATAAACCAAGATATCACATGAAGCATGACCTGAACCCCTTAATAATCGAACTTGAAACTGCTCACTCGGACTGCCTGGGTTTCTAGAAAACCCAGGAGATGTGTGACAATGATTTTGGTTGTCTAGAACTTCATGTTGTGTTGTTGTATGAACAAATTGATGATTGATTCATGTAGTGTTACATAAACACTACATAATCAACGTTTAAGCAAGCCCAGAAATATTTTGGATCGGACTGCCTGGGTTTGAGCAAGAACAACAAGAACACCTATAGCGACGGTTCTGTCGCTATAGGGTCCCTTTAACGACAGATAAATTAGAAAATTAATTATTTTAATTAATAAATTGAAATAAATAGTTTTTAATTATTAAAAATATATAATAAATTATGAAAAATTAATTTAAAGCCTGAAAAATAGTTTTTAATTATTTTGAGTATATTTCAAAAATATTTAATATTTTTGGAATATAAAAGGTATTTATTTATTTAATTATAATATTAAATAAATTATTAAAAAATGGTTTTAATTCATGAAAAATTATATTATGATATTAGAAAATATTTTAAGTTATTTTTGATGACTTTTAATATTTTTTTTGATGAATTTCATTATTAATTTATTATTAATGGTAATTAATATATTTAATAAATATATTAAATAAATTATGGAAAAATAGATTTAATGTTTTAAAAATCATATAAAATAATTTAAGTGTTATAAAAATATTTTAAGTTATAAAATATAATTTTTTATATTTTGTCATGAAAATATTAATATTTTAATATTAATAGTAATTATCGGATAATGAATTTAATTTTCAAAATCATATAGATATGATTTTAAAGTATTAAAATACTTTGTGATATTATAAATATATTATAATATTATATTATGCTTTTTATTAATATTTAATATTAAATAAATATTAATGATTAAGGAATTATATTATAGTTATATTATATAAATACGATATATATGATTCAAAAATCATGATAAATGGTAATAATTATCTGAAAATTATTACAAGTCTATGGAAAATTAGTCGACTGATAATAAATTATCTAATATAATTGTTAAGTGTTCAGGCAGAGTTTAATTGAACTTAAACTCGATATTTGTCCGACTAGACCGTCGGGATGTTAGAATTGTGTCGGTTTCAACTCAGACTGAAATAGTTTGACTTGATGCCGAGTTTTATGTGTGTTGTAGACTGATAGGGTTATGTGTTCTGTGTTTAGGTTATTCTATGTGTGTGTGTGTGTATATATATATATATATATATATTATTATATTGTGATGATATTATTATAATATTGGAGATCTATATTACTAATATTAGGTCTTCGAAAAAACGATATAGAATGCGTAGCAAAAATCAACGAAACAGGCAAGTTTTTCTTAACTCTACTAGGAGTTGTTTCGTTCGGATATGTTTATGGTTAATCATTGTTGATTTCCATGTAGAATTGTACTCTGTATATATTGCATTTATAAGTCAGGTATGAAAGGCTAATCACCTTCATTACCGTTTGGTCCAGATATATTTGTTCATGTTAAATACTTGTTCAGTCAAAGTTTGCTCGCGCTAATTCACAACTATATTGATGAATTATAGCCAGCTTATTACTCAGACTCTTTCAATCATAATATATCCTTGGACCACCTGGAAACATATCATTGCTAGCTTTAATAGAGCCATACACACCAAATGATCGACTTTCATCTAGCGACTTAACCTCCTTGCATCGGGCTTCAATGGCATTCTTGAAAGATGGCCGAGTACACTAAGAAAGTCAATTTTCCATCATCACTAGCTAACCGATTAATTAAGGGTCCGCATGAGCGAGTTACATCTTTCCATCCCAATCTTTGTCAAAAGCAAACCCCTCAAGTTCGGTGAGTCGTTGTTCTTCTACTTGGATGAGGAGGAGTTGATTGTCTTGTGCACGAGATCCACATAGACGAAATTAGTACTATAAGCCTCAAGGATAGTTATAATATAATTAGGAAGACCTAATTATAATTTAGAAATCATGATTTTAAATTTTAAAATCTAATTAAAAAATCTTAGAAAATTAATTTGCAAAATCTTTAGGGTTAAACCCTAAACCCTAAGGGTTAAACCTTAAACCATAAGGGTTAAAACGTAAACCCTAAGGGTTTGGGCAATTGACAATTAAGCCATTAAAATTTCATGTACAATGACCAAAATGCCCTTTTAGTATATTTTAATATCTAACTTGCAAATCTAGCAAATATTGGAGTTGGTGACCTAATTGCTTGACTTTGTGACATTAAAATATCATCAAATTCACCTCCAATTGACAGCAAGATCAGATTGTTCATGTATCTATGTGATATATATAGATTTGGGAGAGAGAATATCACTTAACTTGCTCATTTTTCTCTCTTGCTCTCACCAACTTTTTCTCTCAACCAAACCCCCGAAATTCTAAGATAGATCAGTCACATTATCAGCCCTTAGATCACCCAATAACATATTGGAGATCAAAGATCAAACTCTAGAACGTAAAGGTATAAATCCTAAGTTTCATTTTGATCTTGTATGCTTTGTAAACTTTTGTGTTTATGTGTTTAAGAAGGTGTTAGATGATGTTTAATGATGATCTATGTTGATATAACATAGATCCATAGCATCAAAATGCTTTAAAATTGAAGCTTTACAAAACTACCCAAGAACATGGTTTGTGGTCTGACAAGCTAATGTCAGGATCCACAGATTCGTGTATGTTTATGATTTTTGTTGTTTGATGTTTTAGATTGGTAGTCTGGTATGAGTTCTCGGTTCTTCAAGTGAAATCCAAGTCATGTTGTATGTTGTATGCTGATGTTGTTGTATACATGTTATAGCCTGCTAGATGGAGTATAAATCTATGCCTTAAAACCCCTTAAATAACAACTATGTTGGATATAGGAGATGGTCAAAGTAGCCATCCGAGACTGATTTTGGAGTTTTTGGAATTTCCAAAAACCGTGAACTGGCCCTTTGACATAGTTTGAACAAGCTGTATCTGGAAAATCCGTTATTGTTAATCTAGTCTGTTGATTTATATATGTTCCTTGTCATGTATACTACGAGTATAAACCAAGATATCACATGAAGCATGACCTGAACCCCTTAATAATTGAACTTGAAATCGCTCACTTTCGGACCGCTGGGTTTACGGAAAACCCGTGAGATGTCTCAACAATGATTTTGGTTGTCTAGAACTTCATGTTACATTGTTGTATGAACAAATTGATGATTGATTCATGTAGTGTTACATAAACACTACATAATCAACGTTTAAGCAAGCCCAGAAACATTTTGGATTGAAAATTATATGTGGTCAAACTAAGCCCCTCGAAGTCTGACATGGGTTTTCTAGGTTTGAACAAGAACACCAAGAACACCTATAGTGACAGTTCTGTCGCTATAGGGCCCCTTCAACGACAGATAAATTAGAAAATTAATTATTTTAATTAATAAATTGAAATAAATAGTTTTTAATTATTAAAAATACATAAAAATTATTTTAATTATTTTGAGTATATTTCAAAAATATTTAATATTTTTGAATATAAAAGGTATTAATTATAATATTCAATAAATTATTAAAAAATGGTTTTAGTTCATGAAAATCATGAAAAATTATATTATGATATTAGAAAATATTTTAAGTTATTTTTGATGACTTTTAATATTTTGTGATGAATTTTATTAATAATTTATTATTAATGGTAATTAATTTATTTAATAAATATATTAAATAAATTATGGAAAAATAAATTAATATTTTAAAAATCATATAAAAATGATTTAAGTGTTATAAAAATATTTTAAGTTATAAAATATAACTTTTGATTTTTTTCATGAAAATATTAATATTTTAATATTAATAGCAATTATCGGATAATGAATTTAATTTGTTTCAAAATCATATAAATAAGATTTTAAATTATTAAAATACTTTGTGATATTATAAATATATTATAATATTATGTTATAATTTTTATTAATATTTAATATTAAATAAATATTAATGATTAAGGAATTATGTGGTATTTATATTATATAAATACGATATAAATGATTCAAAAATCATGATAAATGGTAATAATTATCTGAAAATTATTACAAGCCTATAGAAAATAATTTGACTGATAATAAATTGTCTAATATAATTGTTAAGTGTTCAGGTAGAGTTTAATTGAACTTAAACTCAATATTTGTCCGACTAGACCGTCGGAATGTTAGAATTGTGTCGGTTTCAACTCAGACTGAAATAGTTTGACTTGATGCCGAGTTTTATGTGTGTTGTAGACTGATAGGGTTATGTGTTTAGGTTATTCTATGTGTGTGTGTATATATATATATATATATATATATATATATATATATAAAAATATTATTATATTGTGATGATATTATTCTAATATTGGAGATCTATATTACTAATATTACGTCTTCGGATAAGACGATATAGAATGCGTAGCAGTAATCAACGAAACAGTCAAGTTTTTTTTAACTCTACTAAGAGTTGTTTCATTCGGATATGCTTATGGTTAATCATTGCTGATTGTCATGTAGAATTGTACTATGTACATATTGTATGTATAAGTCAGGTATGAAAGGCTGATCACCTTCATTACCGTTTGGTCCTGATATATTTGTTCACGTTAAATACTTGTTCAGTCAAAGTTTTTTCGCGCTAATTCACAACTATATTGATGAATTATAGCCAGCTTATTATTCAGAATCTTTCAATCATGATATATCCTTATATTAATTTAAACTTGATGGGCAACTTTCATGCTCACCCTTGCTATATCATGATAAACATTGCAGATAAGGCGAACGCATTCGGATACAGGAAAAGGATAAAGTCAAGTTCAGCTTGGGATAAAATGTGCAGTTAGTTTGTAATAGTATAGTTTGATAATAATGATATATGTTAGATAGTTTATAAATTGTGTATAAGTTAAGGTTACTCGATTTTGGGGAATAGTGTATAAAGTGTATTGTATAAAAAATTTATGTTTATATCTTCCGCAATAGTTGTAGAATGATTGTACCAGATCCGTTGTGATTTGGGACCCGGATTCGGGGCTTTCACACTAGGTCTGGAGGTAATGCTATCATATAAGCTACCTCACCTACTCATTTAAACACTTCAAAAGGTCCTATAAACCTTGGACTTAACTTTCCCTTTTTTCCAAAACGTATCTTTCCTTTCCAAGGAGATACCTTTAGAAATACGTATCTTTCCTTTCAAACTCCCTATTTTCTCGATGTAAGTTCGTATACTTCTTTTGTCTATCTTGAGCTGCTACTAAACGTATTTGTATCAACTTCACTATATCCGTTGTTTGCTGCACCAATTCTGGCCCTAACATTCGGCGTTCTCCCACTTCATCTCAATACAATGGCGTTCTGCACTTCCTCCCATATAAAACTTCATAAGGCGGCATACCTATACTTGCATGATAACTATTATTATACGCAAATTCTACTAATGGTAGATGATCATCCCAACTACCCTTGAAATCCATGACACAAGATCTTAATATATCTTCTAACGTCTGAATTGTTCTTTCTCTCTGTCCATCAATTTGTGGATGATACGCCGTACTCAGCTTCAACTGCGTTCCCAACTGCTCTTGTAGACTCCTCCAAAAGTTTGATGTGAATCGTGGATCACAATCTAACACAATCGATACTGGTGTTCCATGTCTGGAAATTATTTCCTTAACATAAAGTCTAGCTAACTGGTCTAAGTTATATTTGACCCTAATTGGCAAAAAGTGAGCCGACTTCATCAATCGGTCCACTATTACCCAAATCGCATCATATCCTTTCGTTGTAGTCGGAAGCCCCACCACAAAGTCCATCGTGATATGCTCCCACTTCCACTCCGGTATCTCCAATGACTATAGCAAGCCACTTGGTCGTTGATGTTCGGCCTTAACTTTCTGACAAGTCAAGCACCTACTCACATACTCAGCTATTTCCCTCTTCATGTTTGGCCACCAAAAACTCTATCGAAGGTCTTGATACATCTTAGTACTACCAGGAGGAATCAAAAACCTCGAACTATGAGCTTCTTGTAATACCTGCTCCTTTAATTACGTCTCATTCGGAACCCAAATTCTTCCTTCAAATCTTAATAATCCCTCATTATCAAGACTATACTTAGTATCTTTTTCATTGGTTAGCCGCTCTTTTATCCGGTCACACTCAACAGTTTGGAGATACACCTCCTTAACTCTCTCTACGATGGTAGATTATATCTCCGTCGTAAACAATATCTGCTCCGATTCTCTTGGTAACTTCACTTCTATTTCAATCCTAGCCATCTCTGTTATTAACTCAGTTTGTGCCGTTAACATAAAAAACTTCTCCCGACCCTTCCAACTTAAGGCGTCGGCAACTACATTACCTTTTCTAAGGTGATACAAGATTTCACAGTCGTAATCCTTTATCAACTCCAGCCATCGCCTCTGTCTCATATTCAACTCCTTCTGTGTGAAGATATATTTTAGACTCTTATGGTCCGTGTCTATCTCACATTTTTCTCTGTAAAGATAATGTCTCCATATCTTTAGAGCAAAAACTCATCGCGCCAGTTCGAGATCATGAGTAGGGTAAACTTTCTCATAATCCTTCAATCGCCTTTGATGCATACTGTGATGACCTTGTCATCTTTGCATGAAACACGCAAACCAAGTCCTCTATGCAAAGCATCGTTATAAACTACAAAATTTCCTGTGTCATCGGGTAATGACAAAACAGGCGCTTCACTCAACCTCTTCTTCAGTTCTTGAAAACTATCCTCACATTTATCACTCCATGCGTATTTCACCGTCTTCCTTGTCAAATTAGTCAACGGAGTAGCTATCTTCGAAAAATCCTGGATGAATCTCCAATAGTAACATGCTAACCCTAGGAAACTCTGCACCTTAGTCAATATTTTCGGTTGTTCCCAATTCATCACGGCATCTACCTTCGCTGGATCTACTACAATCCCCTCATGGTCAATGACATGACCTAAAAATTGTACCTTTTCCAACCAAAATTCACACTTAGTAAACTTCGCATACAAATTATCTTTCATTAGTGTCTCCAACATTAACCTTAGGTGTTCAGCATGATCTTCTGGCGTCTTAGAATAGACTAGAATATCATCGACAAACACTACGACAAACTTGTCCAAATATTGTTTGAACACTCTATTCATCATATCCATAAATGCAGCTGGTGCATTAGTCAACCCAAATGACATCACTAGAAACTTGTAATGACCATAACGAGTCCTGAATGTTGTCTTTGGTACATCCTCCTTCCTAACCTTCAACTGGTGATACCCCGTCCTTAAATATATTTTAGAAAAATACTTAGCCCCTTTCAACTGATCAAAAAAATCATCGATCCTAGGCAATGGGTATTTATTCTTTATTATTAACTTGTTCAACTCTCTATAGTCGATACGAAGCCTCAACAATCCATCCCTCTTCTTGACAAACAGTACCGGTTCTCCCACGGCAAAACACTCAGCTATATGTACTTCTTGTCCAACAGTTCTTGAAACTGCACCATCAACTCCCTAATTTCCACTGGCGCCATACAATACGGTGCCCTAGAAACTGGTGCCGCTCCTGGCACAATGTCTATTACAAACTTGGTCTCCCTATCCGGTGGAAGACCCGGTAATTCACTCGAAAATACATCGGCGAATTCTCTAACTATAGGTATTTGTTCCATGGTTGCTACCACTCTCTGGGTATCAACAACATGACACAGGTAACCTACACATCCTTTCCTCAATAATTTCCTAGTTTGTGTCATGGTTAAACAACACAAACGTTCCAGTGATCTATTCTCGTAAAATACTACTTGAGGTTATTTTAACGTTCTAATATTTACACATTTCTTCTAACAATCTATAATTGACCCATGGTTTACCAACCAATCCATTCTGAGAATTACATCGAATTCTCCTAATTTTATTGGTATCAAATCTATCGATAATTTAAAACCCCGTATATCTACACAACAACTCCTATGAATATTTTCAACAGGAATCATCTCTTCGTTTGCTACCTTAATGTTTAAAGGTATAGGCACCTTTTTGGGAAGTAATCCTAATCATCTAGCAAAATCACATGCTATAAATGAAGAAGTAGCACCCGAATCAAACAGCACGTAAGCATTTATGTCGTTGATCGGAATAATACCTGCGACGACGTCCCTTAATGAAAGTGCATCTTGGACTGTCATGTTAAAGGTACGGCCCATCGGCCTACCCGATTGCACTGGACCGCTAATAGCTAACTTATCGTTATTAGTGCCCCGATTCCCTGTCCCCTTCTTTGGGCAACTCTTTGCCATGTGGTCAGTTGACCCACACAAAAAGCATCCGTGATTCTTTTTTGGACTTGGATAGTTAGACGAGATATGCTCTTCCTGTCCACAGTTGTACCATACGGCCTTTCCTTTGAGACAGACTCCTAAGTGAGTCTTCCCATAGGTCTTGCAGGCCTCCATTCTCCTCTTTGGGTCTCCTTGTTTCACTCCGGTATTCCCAGAGCTAAACACTTTCCTCTTCTGTCCCTCTCCACTCCCACTGGCTCCTTCTATCTTCACTCCCCCATCGACTTTCCCTTTGTTCTTCTTATCTTTGTGGTATTGGCTCAACGCCTCGCTACCACCTTCGGCGATTATCGCCTTCTCTAAAATGGTCCCAAACGATGTACTTTGGAACACATAAATACGGTTATAGAGCCAGGGTTTCAAGCCCTGCTCGAACCATAGCGCCTTTCTAACCTCGGTGTCCACTCGGTGTGGAGCAAACCTCGCCAGTTCATTAAACTTGGCGGCATATTAGGGAACCGTCATGTCCCCTTATTTCAATTCAACAAACCGCATCTCCATCCTCCCCTACATGCTCGTGGGAAAGTAGTTCTCGAAAAATATCTCCTTGAACCTCACCCACGTCAAATTCTCTATCCCGACCCTAACCTGATTGGCTTCCCACAAAAATTTGGCCTCTCCCTTCATCATATAGGTTGCAAAGGCAACGTTCTGGGCCTCGTCGACATTTGCTATTACAAATGCCTTCTCGATTTCTTTTACCTATGTTTGGGCTTCGATCGGGTCCGTAATTCCTTTGAACTCCGGCGGACCAACACTCTTAAAATCCTTAAAGGTAGTAGTTCATGCTACTCCCAGATTTACGGGGATATTAGCTCCATTTCTATTTAACGCTGCTATTAAAAGATTAACAAACTCCTGCATGGGGTTAATCGTACCTCCCTCCGGTTGATTTACATTAGCTCCTTGATTACGTTGCCCTTTTCTTGGCGGCATTTTGCTGATACAATAAACAACACATTATGTTATTATTCCTTTCTTATTAGTTAGTTATTATTCGATATTAAACAATAACTTCAACATCCATTGCTCAGTATGTTTCATAAAAAGGCTTATATTCATTTATTCATTGTAGTATAATACTACATCGGTTACATTACACAGCCGAAGCTGATTACATTACTATCCCGCTATTACTTTCCAAAAATTGGGATTTACAAAAGACTACCCTTTGCTATACAAAAGAGGGTTTTACGTCACTACTAGGTACACCATATATACATACCTACCCTACTCTATCTACTAATAGATTACATCTGCCTCAAGGCATTATCAAAATCCGCCTTGGCAAGACCAGCAATAGTATCACGGCTGATAGTATATCATGTCTGCCCTGCCTCTATGGGATATCCAGCTACCTACTGCTAGAAATCTATATGAGAACTCCTATGATTATAGGACATTCTCCCTATCTTCTGCTTTTTGGTCTTTAGCTCCTCCTTGAGCTCAAAAACCTCATGCTTTAGCTCATGGACTTTGTCCTTGGCCAAAACTCTCTCATTGTGTTCCTGCTCCTACATGGACTCCACATCGGTCTTATCCTCTATAACCGCCTGGAGCTCTGCCTTCATCTCCTTAATCACCTGACAGTAATGGATATTTCTATCCAACACTGACATAAAGAGTGATATCATTGACTCCCCAGGAGCCATCTCTTGCTACTGGATTGAAGGACACTACCTCCTCCTCTTCTTCTATCATGCTATTGAACACAAACATGAGATCGGGATCCTCTGAGTCTCCAAACTCAATGACAACTATCTTTGGCTCCTTTGCTATGGGGTTCGGTATAACCTCTATTTGGTTAACCGATTCTTCACTAAATGCTTGTACATCTAACTGCATTCCATTTACTCCTGACATCTACACAAAATAATGAAGTTGATTAGTACATGTCAGTAGAATATTAAAAACACATAATATATTCATAATGCATTTTTGTAGGGTTATTTTCTTCTTTTTCTTCTTTGACTTCTCTTAAGGTTATGACTTAAGGTTTTTAATCCTTCTTTAAGTTTTATAACCTAATGCTTTGATACCAACCTGTGATGCCCCCAAATCTGGGTATCTTCCAACCCGATAGATGGTGCTACACGGTACTACCATTCACACATACATTTAATTGAAAAGCCTCAATAGAACGAATATATCTTCTATATATTCAAAATGATATTAACATTCCCCGGGTTCTTTATAACCATTACATTTGTTCTTGTCATAAATCAAATATATTACAATCATTCACCCTATACTATTACATAGGTATTCTACGGGTTCGCCTTTGCCTTGCCCTTATCCTTGCCGAAGCCTTCGGTCCGTTCGATCTTAGCTGTGTTCATATGGTTCAAGCAAGAGTGAGCATGACTAGCTCAGCAAGTACAACAATTCTAATAAACAACATGCTTGAAACATAGGAATCATATATCTTCAATAACTGGATAATAGTTATGAAGTACTATTGATAATTCAAAATAGCACTTCTTTTCCTTCAAAATATTTTACAACCACAATATTCAGTAAAACATTAATTTCCGGTCCAAGACCTTGAGCATTTCATAAGTTCTTTGAAAAAAAGGACATCCCGGCACTAAGTCCGTTAGTCCGACATTACTTACGAGCATGTCTAGGTGATCAGCCTATAGTACTCTATGTTGATCAACACTACATTCATGAAACGTATATACGTTTAAGCGGTGGCAACCTCACGTGCCTGTCGTTTGACGACAAAACATTTTTAGCATACTCAGTCTTCGTTTAAAAACCACACCAATATAACTTGGTAAACATTGTACATGCTTTGATAAAAACATAATATCAGTCTAGCCGAAAGAGTTGGCTTTGAATTCATCATACAATACTTCATGTATAAGAATACATGAATTACAAAGCTTGTCCAGATTGAACTGAAACAAGGGTTAGAATACTTGCCTTCAGCGTCTGCTACAGTTATAACACGTTCACGTTAAGTCTTTAAGTCTCTACAATAAATGATTACATCACATAACACATTACGTCATGAATGAACATACATGGTTCCTAATGAATCTTACCCTTCTTCTCAATCTAATTATAACTTAGATTTGTTATTATTGGTTCCGACTATTTGTTATGTAGTTCTTACATTCATATACAATTGACTTACGTTAACCTTAATTGGTCATACTTAAGGTTTAACCATGTCTTAACAATATTATAATCAAGCCTTAGTTTATTACTAATGAGTTACCATTCATTTCATACTTGTAAACCTTCTTTACTATGTAAATCCTAGAAATTTGGCGCCACCACCCTTCCTTCTCTATATCATGCCTTCTTGGCCGCTTTCTTTACATAGCTGAAGCTAAGGGTCGAGTCCAGCATTGCGGCTCGAGTCTAAGTGCTAACTGCCATGCCACGGTGTGAAACTACAGAAGGTCGTGACACTGTGCCCGGCGTTGCAACGCCATCATTTGGCCTTGGGTTGGCGCCGCGGCACCAACTCTATGCCTCAGATAGCTTTGACAGATTTTCATCTTTGTGAGATTTTTGGGATCGTAACTTCTTTGTTATAAGTCCGAATTGGCTCATTCAAGAGCCTACAATTCACAAATTTCATACCCTACACGATTATGCAAGAATTTTATCTATTTGACTTCGTTTACTCAAAATTGACCTATTAGTTCATTTTTAACTAAAACGATAAACGTTCGTGAACGTTCAACGCTTGTTTCTTCGTTCTAAGTAGGAATCCGGTCATTTTCGAGTCCGCAACTCTATAATGCCAAATATGACTTGTGTCCATCAAAAACCAACGTTTCTGAGTTCAAACACAAAATCCGACTTCCATTCCGAGAATTTCACGAATTCAACGATTACCGTCCAATCGTGTGAATTCCGGTAAAACTTCATTACTAATGATTTGATCATCATTCTAAATGAATTCTCACCATCATATGAACATTTCAAACTACATATTACAACAACTTATTTTCAAGCTATGTTATGGCTTATTCTTCATAAGTTCATGACTTAATAACTTATAAACTACAAGTTTTCATTCCTTATGACTTATTATAGATTTAAGTCCTTTAATCAACATTCTCACATCTTATCAAACATACTAACTTCATATGGAAAACATATGACAAGTTCATTATAAGTTCATAACTTATTTATTTTTATCTTACTTATTCATGACTTATTCGGCTCAAGTCCATTAATTATTCAATTCTTACATGTTCTTAGCATATACTTATTAGACTACACTTCTTTTATCACCCTACAATGATAGAGATGGAAGATTATTAGACAAGAGTCTTACCCTTCATGAACTAGTACTTCTCTTCTTCTTAAAAATCTAACAAAGGATGTTTTGACTTAAAAGTGCTTATTCTCTCTAACACTAAAGTTGCTTTATGTTGGATGAAAGTTAACAATCCAACAAATGAAATTTGAGCTTGTTATTTATAGACTTGGCAAATTTAGGACATTATGGTCAATACTCACCCCACCTCCTTAACGAACCTCCTTACTATTCATCTACTTAACCCTTAAGTAAACTTGCTAGCTACACAACTTTCTTGCCCATCACATAAAGTACTTGGTCATTACACAAAGTTCTTACCCACCAAGACAACCCACATCAACATGGTTGCTCCATGGATCAAACTTAACCCATTGGATTATTATATTGGGCCTAAGTTAATTAAGTTAGCTTATTCATATTGGACATGCATTAATTTACTTTGGGCTTTTGATTAAACCAACACTTAGCTTAATCATCAATACATCTTGGGCTTGTCCCTTAATGCATATTGGACTTGCACTTCATACAAGATCCACCATTCCATTCATTTTGTCTTTAATCCTTAACGTTCTTAATTTAAGTCTGCATGCAAAATATTACATTTTCTATACTTAGATTATTATTACATAATCCATCTCACATTGATGTTATAACGTTAAGTATTTCTTGGAAGTTCAAAAATAATTCCCGAGTGAAAATTGATGAATAGTGTTTTTCAGAAAATTTCTCAAAAAACTTTATTTTCGTCTTGGAAATTTAAACACTTTAATTCTTTTACGTAGTTAAAATACTATGATATTCCGACGTTTCTAGGTTATAGAACGACATTCATCTTACTAACACATAATAATAACAATAATATTATTTTATTCATTATTTTATTAAATAAATTATTTTATAAAGGATCCGAATTTCTCGGTCGTTACCGTACAAGTGATCCTTAGACTTGAGATCATCATAATATCTTGGGTATGATGTTTATACTTTGACATATTACTTAAGACCCTTAGTGTAAGACCTCACTTTTATGAATAAAGATTAATTTCTCTCGAAATATATTTTTGAATATTATGGTGTGGATATAATATAATGTTATAGTTGTGGGTAATATTTATAAATTAGGCAAAGTAAACAAGTGGTTATATAATATTTGATTAGTCAGGGAATATTTGTACAACAGCACAATCATTGGTGGACCCCACAATAGAAGTATTGTCGTAGTTAGAAAACGACATAACTATCTTTTTATAAAAATAACGGTGGAAGTTTTACCGTTAAACTGTTGAACTACCCTAGAGTAAAAGTAAATCTGATGTCTGGCATTGGTTGCATAGTAGCACACAAGTATTGATTATTGATGCTTACGTGAGAAGTCACTCGCTTATACTCAATTATTACTACGATAATTGTCTGCATCATATCTCTCATATTATTGATTCAGATTATTGTCACGAAGATCATCTCGCATAATATGATATATTATTAAATCAATAATTAAGACGACAAAATTATTCATATTATTATTTGCAATATTGACAATGTCTAGAAGTTCTGTCAAGGAGAGGTTTGGTCACCTAATTGCGCGCCAATAGGGAGAAATCCTTATTGGAAAGCCCCCTCTTTTCTGGAAATGACCTGGTTGTTAAATATTGTGAATTATAATATTAATGATGAATAAGTTCATGTTGATTAAAGATGAAGTTGATAGTTCCATTGTGTGGGAATTATTAGTGTTAGTGTAAATCGGCATTTATTTCGATAATAATTGATGTCTGGAAGTTATCGGGTAATTAATCGAATAAATGAGCAATTAATTGCTATTAATTCATATGCATATAACTATTGGTTCACATGTGTGTACTATTGATTCACATTCATGTACTATTAGGGGAGTTGGTGCAAGATTGATAATACTTGCATGACTAAATCAAAAATGGAGGTATAGTTGAAGGTACTATATTGTATTTAGTTTTTTCACATGATTATACTATTGAGTCACATGAATGAACTATTAATTCACATGATTTACTATTAGGGGAGGTGGTGCAAGTTTGATAATAATTCTAGGACTAAATTAAAAATGAAAGAAAAGTTGAAGGTATTGTACTGTAATATTTCGAGCCCCAAAACGTGCAATTATCGAAACTATATTTTCCTATAAATAGAAGCTCATTCTTCATTCATTTCTCATCAATTCACTAAAGCTTTAGAGCAATTATTATAGAGAGAAATTATAGAGAGAAAGAAGAAGAGAAGTCTGATACCTCACTATTCAAATATCCAGTTTCTTCTAAGGTAAGAGGTATTATTCTTTCGTATTCATGAAGAGAGTTATTTTCTTTCAATACTCATAAGGGTTGTTATTCCATTCTTTATTATTATGTTGAAATAACCTATCTATCTGTACCGCATACATGGTGAAATTCTTACATTATTCCATTCTTTATTATTCTCCTTTGGAATAACTTGTATGTATGATCTATCGTATGCAGTGAATTCTGTTGTTATTCCATTCTTTATTATTCTTTTGGAATATCCTGCATGCGTGTGAATTACGCATGACTGGTTCCATTCTTTATTATTCTCACTGGAATAACCTCATGCATATGGCCTATCGCATGCCCGTGTGAATTCATTGTTATTCCATTCTTTATTATTCGTTGGAATATCACATGCATGCGGATTACGCATGACACTGTTCCATTCTTTTTTTTTATTATGTTGGGAATAACTCATGCATGCGGTCTATCGCATGCCTGGTGAATTCTTCTGTTATTCCATTCTTTATTATTCTGTTGGAATAACCTATCTATGTGGGTTACCGCATGTATGGTGAATGATCATTCGTATTCATTCCTTATTAAATTGTGGAAATGATCTGTCTACGTGGATTACCGCATGGCGGGTGAAAATCCATTTGCAGTTTCATATATTCTATTATACTCAGTTGGCTAAAGTTTTGGCTTTTATACTCCATGAAATTAGTAGAATATCCTTGATATTTGCGCTTCATCCAGTATCTTTTCATGGAAATATTCTTCTGAGCATTCTTGAATTTTACTCCATAAAGTAGTGTCATGTTGACAATTTGGACGTAATTAATTTCAGGATAAATTAACTTATAAATCTTTAAAATTTATTCTTGAACTTGTTTTATTGAATTATTATGTCATTGTCATCATCCTCATGCTTATATTGTGATGAAAGTCATCTTTGGCTTACGTGCATAGATGGATTTGGTATGATTATGACTAGGGATCATTCGGTATAATCATGACCTGTAATATTATAAATGATGTGGTAAAAGTCCTCAGTGGCCTGTAGTGCATTAATGGACAGTTTTTGGTATGATTATGACTAGGGATTATTCGGTATAGTCATGACCATTGATGATTTAATGAATATCCTTGGCCCGTAGTGCAGGGATGATTCGATGATGTGGTTTATTTATTAAGCTGAGTCTCAGCGAGAAAAATTGATGAAATCATTTTAAATCATAAAAGATAGTAGATATCATGCTCTACTTGACTCTTCTAATGGATTGCTTATTCCACTGCAGTTAAACTTGATGTCTATTGTATTTTATCAGTTTAACATTGTTGAAGACTAATGTAACAACCCGATATTTTCTATACAAATAAATTAAAAATTTTGCGTATAAATTTTTTTTGTATAAATATGGGGAATATGTGCCAAGATAATGTGTGTATGTATTTATGTGATATATTTATTACATGAATATTTACAAATGATTTTATTTTAGAATTATTGATCATTATAAATTATATTTTTATAATAAATAATTTTATTGTAAAAATGTTTTTATTAATTATTTTCTATGAAAATATAATTATATATTATTTAAATAATATATGAAATGATTTTTGGAATTATTATAATAATTATTTTATTATAAGAAGTTATGCTAGATTAATTAAGTAATTATTTTAACTTAATTGATAATGTTATATATAATGAGATAAATCAGATATGGAATCCAAACCCTAATTGTTGGACTTTGATCAAGGCATGAGAATAATAATATAATATTAATTATATTTTAATTTTTCAGTGCTATAAATATGTACTGTATATGTGGACCGATAAGGGTCAGTCAATTATGGTGTTATGTAACAAACACTTGTATTACTATGTGAAATCCCAATTTTATATAATTAGGTTATGAGCTAAAGTCACATGTATAAGTAATTAAATTTCATAAGATTGGGAATGGAAACCCTAAATAAATAATTTGGGTAACATATATTAAAATTGTTAGACTATGTTGATTACATGGCCCAAAGCAAATAAAGGAGAAGCCCAAAAGAAATAAAATGCAAACCAATACTTAGCCCACTTAATTAAGGGTATTTTAGACCTTTGATTTATCTAATTTATGCATTAAAATAAAAGCTAAATGAAGGAATTAGTGGGCATATATATAGCTGGCCACATTAGCCTTTTTAAGGCAAGAATATTAAGCTAATCAAGTTCCATAAGTAGAAGTCTTACACACAAGTACAAGTGTGTCATGCTCCCATTGGTGGAAAGCTTACTTAGCACCCTTAATCACATGATTAGGCTTAATTGGAAGAGATAAGGTGAAGCCCTTTATCCAAGGAACAACAAAAGTATGGGGGATCTTAGCTAAATCACCAATACATGCATCTAGACTTCTATATATAAATTGGAGAGAGAGAGGAAATCATTTGTTAGGCCATTTTGTGCACAACACTCATCTTAACTCTCTTAAGCTCTCACCTTCGAAATTTATTAGCATTTCAGTCACATATTCAAGCCCCACAAACACCTTTAACAGATTCAGAAGCTAGAATCAAAGAATTGTTCATAAGAGGTATAAACCCTAGAACTAAATATGACCTTTGATCCTATGTTTAATGTTGTGTTTAAGTGTTAAAATATGTTAGATATAGTGTATAATGATGATCTGGGTTGATAGATGTTAGATCCATAACATCTATAGGCTCAGATCTTGCATTCTTCAAAATCTAGAAAAGTTTACTTTGTGTTCTGACAACCAAATGTCAGGCCTATTATCTCTGTGATCTTTAAAGATTTTTGTGTTTTGAAAGTTTGTAGTTGTAGTCTGGTATTTGCTCTTTAATCTGGATCAAGAATCAAGCCTAGATCAGTGCTATATTGCAAGTTATTCATGGTCAAACCACGTTGACCGGCATTGACTGGTTGAAATCTGGGCAGCCATGAACTTGCCCAGAAAGCTCTGACAGCAAGTTCATGGGCCCATATCTTTCTTTTATTTGTTGTTTGGTTTCTTTTGTTGTAACAATGTTGTAGTATGGTGTATGGACTTCACGTTAAGACTTTTAGATCCTTGAAATCATCAACAGATTGAACACTATGGATGGTCAAACCAACTCAGGTGATCACGAATTTGGTTTTCTTGAATTTCCAGAAAATCACATGATTTCTGACAATGGTTGACCGGCATGGATCTTGATTTTGTGATGTTGTTATATCAATATTATGTATCCGATCTGTTGTCTTGTATGTGGTCTACAAATTGAAACCATTAGAACACAAAAACATTACACGGTTAGCATGTAGTGGAGGTTGGAAAGTGGCACCATAGACTGTTCTTCATTTCTGGGTAACCCAGAAATGAAGAACAGCCTCTAACAGCTGCTTTAGGCTCTTAGATCTACTTTGTTATGCATGTTATGATTATGTTTGTTGTTGGATCTTGTAGTCTTGTATTAGTACTACACGATCTGATCAACAACATGTCCAAAAACACTTTGTGTGATGAATTATTCATGGTCAAAGTTGTTTACTCGAAACTGTGTATGAAGATCTGAGTTTGCATGATGAACATGAAAAACACCTATAGCGACGGTTCTGTCACTATAGGTGGTCTTTAGCGACAGTCTTCATATAAAATTATATTTTTATTAAATAATTATAGAAAATTAGTTTTTAATTATTAAAAATACCAAATAAATTATAAAAAAATTATTTTAAATTACGAAAATTAGTTTTAATTAATTTTAGTATATTTCATAAATATTTAATATTTTGAAATATTAAAGGTATTTAATTTATTTAATTATTATATTAAATAAATTATTTAAAAATGATTTTAATATTTGAAAAATCATTTAAAATTATATTATGGTATAAGAAAATATTTTAAGTTATTTTTAAAGACTTTTAATATTTTGTGATGAAATTCATTAATTAATTAATATTAATGATAATTAAGTTATTTAATAAATGAATTAAATAAATAGATTTAAAAAATGATTTTAATATATTAAAAATTATTTTAAATAAAAATAAGGTATTTAAAATATTTGAAGTTATAAAATATAACTTTCAATATTTAAAGGTAAATTTATTAATTAATTATTATTAATGATATTAAAGTTATTTAATAATTATATTAAATAATTTAGTTTAAAAATCATTTTATTATTATAAAAATCATTTTAAATGAAAATAAAGTATTTAAAGATATTTTAAGTTATAAAATATAACTTTTAATATTTAATGGATAATTTCATTAATAATTTAATATTAATGATATTAATTTAGTATTAATGATATAAATTTATTTAATTGTTATATTAAATAAATTGTTTAAAAATGGTTTTATTAAATTAAAAATCATTTAAAAGGATATAAATGAATTAAAAATATTTTAAGTTATACTTAATGACTTTTAATATTTTGAGGAATAGTACGTTAATATTTTAATATTAATGATAATAGAATTGTTTGATATTTAAATCATTTGATAATGATTCCGGTGTTTGAAAATTCATAATAAATTATGATAAATGTTTATTAAGTCATTTAAAATAATATAACTGATACTTATGGATATTGAACTTTGGAATAGAGTCTTAGACTCGATAATTACCCGATAAAATTTCAGTTTTTACAATTGACGTGTGTCGAAAAATTGATCTGGACTTAGATATTTTGGTTGTGTTAATGTTTGTTTGTGATTCAATGACTGTTGAACATGTGTGATAATGTAATTAGGTTATGTGCTGACTGCGAAATGTAGTGTTATGTGTTATAGTATATTGTTCTAATTGAACGAATGATCTGATTAATGATAGGTCATGATATAAAAGATAAAACTAAGTTGCGAATTATAAGCAGCGCATCAGGCAAGTATCCTACCTTTGCATTTTCTTTATGCAATGGACATAAGTAAGAATGTTTCAGAATTATATTATTACTGTACAGATTATTAACCCTATATTATAGACGCTCATTGATTGTCAACATGTTAGTATATGGTAATTCAGATATATATTATGTTCGTTAATTTCTATAAATGGTTATACAAGTGTCCCCACTTGGATAATCATTGCATTTAATCACATGTTGATACACCTTTGTCAATTACCCCTATATATATATGTTGAATTATAGATTATTGTTGAATAAGATAAAACCTTATTATTACCCAACCGAATTGCTTTAGTTTGGAACCCCGACAGGTATGAACATCCCTTATACGGGAAAACTTTTTATGCACCCAAGGTGGACAGAGTGAACGATAATATCGTTCTTCCAATGTAGTATTGATCAATACAGGGTACAACGGGCTGATCACCCTCCGTGCCCGTAAATTATGACGGTTTGCGGATGAAGTTATGCTAAACCTTTTCGAAAATGAAAACAATGTTCATAGTATGTCACCTTAACCCTATTTATAGTCAGTACGTAGTTTCAAAAATTTGAAAGAGGGTTGTTATGTTATTATTATCGGTTCAGATTACTTCACAACTATTGATTTGTTGTAGAAGGGTAGTATAAAGAAAACATTTAAATTCTTTCAGCTTATATATATATATATATATATATATATATATATATTGCTATTATAATTTCAGCTTATATATATATATAATTGTTATTACTTGTTGGGCACTCAAATGCTCATCATTGCTTAATTTAAATGTTTTCAGCTAAGTGTGAAGAACCAGAAGGCTCATGCAGAAACAAAGGAAAAGGAAAGCTAGCCAAATAAGATTTGTGGTAGTTTATGTAATAGTTTGATATTATTAAGACAATGATATATATATTATCTATCATGTTATGTAATGAATGATTAAAGGTTACGTACTTGGGAGCTAGACTCTGATAATTATGTAAATTAAGTTTGTTATTTGTAATATCGTTATTATTATTAGTATTATTCCGCTCATAGAAATGGTATCGTGAAGCACCGATTTCGGGTTTCAAGTACCTGGATTTGGGGGCTTTATAGCTAATGATAATTTATTCTGCATTATCTTAGTCATAATATTTCTTACTGGGCTAGTTGAGCTCACCCTTTTTCTTTCATTGTTCTATTCAGGAAATGAGAACGTAGCCGGGACTAGTCGGGGAACGGAGTGATGGTCCGAGATGGTGTTATAGTAGTCCTCACTATTTTATAAAATAGTGTGACAATAAATGTAATGAGAACTCTATTTGAGAGTGGATATTGTCTAGAAGGCAATATTCCTGTTTAAACTCCCAGCTATTTTTTATCGTATATTACACGACGTTTGTATAATTAAGTTTGTATTTGTATTCTGTACCACGTATTTGGCGACTCAAGATGGGTGATGTATACCTATTTTGGGGGTGTCACAGTTGGTATCAAAGCTTAGGGATATGATCCCTGGCTGAGATATGAGACAAGAACTAGGAGGGGAGAGACGGGGAATTTCTTCGCTAGTATGACCTACCTAAGTTTATTTGGTATTTAATTGATCGGTCAGAGTATATGGATAATATGTGATATGTTAATTAACCCTTGTTTTGTGGCAGTATTTGAAAATGGCATCCGAAAATGTTGACATAAGCAATGAAGCACATGAGACCGTTGAGTCACCAACGATCAATACCCAGGGTAATGTGCAATAGGAAGACAATAATCCTCATATAAACAATGACACCGATGAAATGGTGAACGATGGGATGTTCAGAGGCTTTATGCAATTCATGCAACATCAGGAGAGAGCGGCTCCTGTCCAAAATACAGGTGGAAACACTGATAACTCTCGGACGGTCATCGCTAAGTAGTTCAAGGAGTTGGGACTACCAAAATTTTTGGAGAGCCAAAACCACTTAAGGCAGAGACGTGGATAAAGCAGATCAATAAGATATTTGATGTCTTGGGATGCTCCGAGGAGCAAAAGGTTCCCTTTACCACCTTCATGTTGTGAGAGGAGGCAGATTACTGGTGGGAATCTGTAAAGTGTACTCAACCTGCCACACTGAAGATGTCTTGGGAGAAGTTCCAAGAACTATACAACGACAAGTACTTTCCTAAAAGTATTCGTCACATGAAGGAGGTAGTGTTCATCAAGCTTGAGCAAAATAATATGACTGTGGCGCAGTACGAAGCTAAGTTTGCTGAGTTGTCTCGGTTTGCATCACTTGGTTGACAATGAAGAGAGACTGACGCGGATGTTTCTAAGAGGTTTGAAACCCGAGATACGTCAATACCTTATCTCTCATAAACTGTGTTTGTTTTCGGATGTTGTGAATAGGGCTCAGTTATTGAAGCGCGATAATGAGTCTACCCAACCAAGAGAGAGCAGCCGACAAGTCGATAATACTAGTGGAAGCAGTCATCAAAGCGGTGACAACAAGCATGGAGGGAATCAACATACCAGAAATGGTAATCATTTCGGTGGTAATCATGGCCATGATAATAAGAGTGGACATTTCAAGAAGAGGAGATTCAATAATGATGGAAAGATGTCAACATCAGGACTTGTTGTTAAGGAAGGAGAACGACCGCCGGTCGTATATTACAAATGTGGAGGGGAAGGACACATAAGTCCAAACTGCACGATGCAGTCCAAAGCATGTTATAATTATGGAAAAGAAGGTCACCTAGCCTGATTTTGTCGTGCACCAAAGTCAAGTCCAGCTGGGATGGAGGCATCAAAGGGTGTTCCAGACAAGACAAAACCGGTAGTTCAAGGGAGAGCGTTTGTCATAACCTCCCAAAAAGCGAGGAATCCAAACGAGGTGATCACGGGTAAGCTAATCATAAACTCTCGCGAAGTTTATACTTTATTTGATACCGGTTCTACCCATTCCTTTATTTCTCCTACTTGTGCTCAACGTTTAAATTTGACTCCGGAGAAATTAGACTTTGACTTATCTGTTGAAATTTGACTTAGGGATTGATTGGTTAACTACTCATCATGCTAAAATCGATTATTTTTGTAAGGTTGTTAGCTTTCATATTCCTAACCAACCTATTATACGAATTCAAGCAACCAAACCACTAAAATCAATCAATGTCATATCAAGCCATAAAGCTATTCGTTTATTAAAAAACGGATGTCAAGCTTTCTTAGCCCATGTCACGGATTTAAATAAAAATACGTCAGATTTGAATGATATTTCTATTGTTAATAAATTTCCGACGTATTCCACGAAGAACTTCTCGCCTACCCCGGGCGTGAAATTGAATTTTGTATCGACCTTGAATCCTATATAAAACCCATTTCCAAGGCCCCATATCGAATGGCTCCTATTGAACTTTAGGAGTTACAGGAATTGTTAGACATCGGTTTCATTCGTCTGGTCAAGACGCCTCCTTGGGGCGCCTGCTGTTCTATTTGTGAAGAAATATGAAAGTATGCGACCTTGTATTGATTATCGGGAGTTGAATCATGTCACCATCAAAAATAGGTACCGTTGCCTCGCATTGATGACTGTTTGACCAGATTGCAAGGAGCCAAATTCTTTTCAAAGATTGATCTTCGTTCGGATATCATCGATTAAAGATTAAAATCGATGACATTCCAAATCTTGCTTTTCGAGAACTTCGATGCGGGCATTATGAATTCTTAATCATGTTTTTTGGATTGACTAATGCTCTTGCTGCCTTCATGGACATGATGAACCGAGTATCCAAGGAATATTTGGATCACTTTGTGGTCGTCTTTATTGATGACATCCTCATATATTCCAAAACCCGTGAAGACCATGAGCAACACTTGAGGCTGATACTTCAAAAGCTTCATGAAAACAAGTTATATGCCAAGTTGAAGAAATGCGAGTTTTGGCTTGAGGAAGTTGCAATCCTTGGGCACGTGATATCAAATCACTGAATATCTGTTGACCCAACAAAGATTGAAGCAATTCAAAGTCGGGAGCAACTTTAAGTCGATGGCAAGTCACGTAGCTTTATCGGCTTAGCTGGTTATTATCAGAGATTCATAGAAGGGTTTTCTTGAATCGCTACTCCATTAACGCAGCTGACTCGAAAAGATACAAAATTCGGTTGGAGCGAGGAATGTGAGAAGAGTTTTCAAGAACTCAAGAGAAGACTCGCTTTTTTGACTGCTCGACAATACCATCCATCGGCTCAAGGAATTTTTTCATCTACAAATGATGCTTCGTGCAAAGGGTTAGGATGTGTTCTCATGCAACATGGGAAAGTCATAGCCTATGCCTCACGACAACTCAAAGAATATGAGAGGAATTATCCTACTCATGATCTAGAGTTAGCGGCAGATGAATTTTTAGCGCTTAAGATTTGGAGGCATTACACCATATGGAGAGAAGGTGGAGATCTATACGGATCATAAAAGCCTCAAATATTTCTTTACTCAAAAGGAACTCAACATGCGGCAACGACGATGGCTTGAGCTGTTGAAAGATTATGATCATAATACCATCCTAGAAAAAGCGAATGTAGTAGCTGACGCATTGAGTAGAAGATCATATGCGGGTACGAGTGCAATATTTTCAACCCAAAGACCCATTTTGTATGACTTACGAAGGATGGAGATAGATTTAAAGACTCTAGGGACCCATGTGATGATGGCGAATATATGAGTAGAATCGAATTTAATCGATAAAGTTAAAGCTGCTCAAACTACAGACCTGGAGCTGATGCATATGAAGAAGAAAGTGCAAGAAGGTGCTATTTCGGAAGCAAGAATCGATGAAGAAGGAATACTTCGAGTCAACTCTAGACTTTGTGTTCCTAACGATTCTGACTTGACGTATAAAATAATGATGGAGGCGCACAACACACCATTTGCAATCCATCTTGGAAGTACAAAAATGTATCGTGATCTCCGACATACATTTTGGTGGAGGAATATGAAGAGAGAGATAGCGGGGTTTATCTCAAGGTGTCTAACTTGTCAACGAGTCAAGGTGGAGCATCAAATGCCAAAAGGTCCATTGTAACTACTTAAAATTCCAGAATGGAAGTGGGAGCACATTACCATGGATTTCGTTACTGGTCTTCCCAAGGTTTCTCAAGGCATAGATGTGATTTGGGTCATTGTTGATAGATTGACCAAGTCTGTTCATTTCTTACTGATACGAGAAACTTATACACTTGAAAATCTTGCTAGTATGTATATAAACGAGATTGTAAGATTGCATGGTATGCCAGTATCCATAGTTTCTGATCGAGACCCAAGATTCACTTTAAGATTTTGGGTTAGTTTACAAAAAGCTATGGGCACGGATTTACGATTTAGTTTGGCATATCATCCTCAAACGGATGGGCAGTCGGAAAGGACTATTCAAACTCCTGAAGATTTATTAAGACTCTATGTCCTTGACTTCAAGGGAAGTTGGGACAAGTTCTTACCATTGGTGGAGCTTTCCTACAACAATAGTTATCAAGCAAGTATTGGCATGGCTCCATTTGAGGCGTTGTATGGAAGAAAGTGTCGTTCTCCAGTATGCTAAGATGAGGTAGGTGAACCAAAGTTGTTGGGACCAGAGTTGGTACGTATGACTATGGAAAAGATTCAAATAATCCGACAACGTATAAAAACCTCACAAGATCGACAAAAGAGTTATACTGATCTTCATCAAAAAGACGTGGAATTCAATATTAAAGATCATGTGTTGTTACGTGTTGCTCCATGGAAAGGAGTTACGA
This sequence comes from Panax ginseng, assembly GCA_020205605.1. Lineage (NCBI taxonomy): Eukaryota > Viridiplantae > Streptophyta > Magnoliopsida > Apiales > Araliaceae > Panax > Panax ginseng. Next base: position 47,781,019 of record CM035137.1, read on the forward strand.
GATTTGGAAAGAGAGGAAAGCTCAATCCTCGATTCATTGGCCCATTTATAATCCTCGAATGAGTAGGAACTGTGGCCTATAGACTCGCCTTAACGCCAAGTATGTCTCGTGTTCATAACGTTTTCCACATATCTATGTTACGTAAATGTTGGGCTTGATGCGAACGCATAAATGGAAATTAAAATTTTAAAGCAATTTCAAAACCCTAAAACAGGATCCATGCGAAAATCAATTAATTTAGAGGTTTAGAGATTATACCGTATATAAACAAAAAACGAGAATCAAACCGATCAAGCCTACCGAATCTCCAACGCAATACAAACCGATTATACGCCTCTACAGATATCCACATCGAACGCCGCACAAACCGTCGAACGATTACGCAATAAGAAGGACTTGCAGACTAGCCACCAAAAGGAATGGATTTTACAAACTGCTTTCTCTCTAGTCTCTCTCTAAGAGCGGCTAGGGTTTTTCAATTATGATATCTTACCCTAAGTAGTGCTATATATCATATATATAGTAGTTAAAAGGAGTTAATCAAATCAAAACCTAATTTTATAAAATCCGAATTTATATATATATATATATATATATATATATATATATATATCTCTTAATTAAGTCTTACTTAATTAATATACATATATACAAATTATCCTTTTATCCTTTTAATTTAAATTGTGATTTAAATACTATTAATCATATTAATATATTTAAATCCTTAAAATTTAAATTAATTCCCTTTAAATAACATTCTATGTGTGTGACCTTATAGGTTATTATTACGTTGGCAATAATTTTAAAATCATATTATAAAATTATAAACAAAGGAGCTTGCATCTAGTAATGCATCACTGCTACCCAAGTAATAATAAGATCGATGATTCGATGCAACCTTTTACGTGACCAATGTTTCAATGTAATTTAATCCTTTTAACCTTAATATCCTAGATTAAACTCGAGTCATGGAATGTGTCATACTCTTCATAATTTAATCTGAGTTTTCTTGATCAATGAGTAGACTATATGAAACAAATCACTATTTGAGCATGGCCATGCATTTCATAGTCCTACTCAATCAAGAGGCCCTATGGATATCACCCATAATATATAGGATGGTTAAATTCCATCTAGATCACTCATATTTCTCACACGATTAATGATGAACCCAATAATCACCTTTATAGTCCACCCTATTAAAGGTGACATTTGATGATATCAAAGTACATAAATTCTCGTGTAGTAATATATATGATTTCGGCCGGAGGACCATTACATCATTATCACTATGAGAATTGCTAACGACACTTCGCATAATGCTCCATATAGAATTCTCATGGTGGGTCCGCATCCGATTACATCGTTCTCTAACATGTACCTATGCATTGACTTAATATCTCATATATTTATGACCAATGAGACTTGGTCATCAATCGATCCATCCACACACTAGTCTCCATGCATCATTGTTGTCCCATCAACAATGATACTCGACTAAGGGACATATAAGAACAACGATACTAATGGTAATATATAATCTCATGTTCAAGTCACATACTTGAAACTATATAATTTGTATCAATATTCTAAGGAATTTTATTATGTTAACAATTATATTACGCAGTAAATAAAACCATAATAAAATCATATATTTATTCAATTAAATATAATATCAAAACGTTAAGCAATTATATCAAATAATTGGCCTCTAGGGCATAAACTCTAACAGTAAATATGTGAAAGACCCGAACCACATTATTGAATTAGAACCAGATGAGATAGAGGAAGATTTAACGTATGAAGAGTTACCTGTTAAAATCTTGGATAAGAAGGATCATATTCTACGCTCCAAGGTTATACCTCAAGTCAAAGTTTTGTGGAGAAGCCACGATGTGGAAGAAATGACCTGGGAGTTAGAATCTGAGATGAAGTCAAGATATCCTCACCTCTTTGATATACAAAGTACGTACCCTAATTTCGAGGACGAAATTTCATAAGAAGGGGAGGCTGTAAGACACCAACTTTTATGAATAAAGATTAATTTCTCTCGAAATATATTTTTGAATATTATGGTGTGGATATAATATAATGTTATAGTTGTGGGTAATATTTATAAATTTTGCAAAGTAAGCAAATGGTTATATAATATTCGATTGGTCGGGGAATATTCGTTTTAACAGGAAATATTCGTACGACGGCAAACTCATTGGTGGACCCCACAACGGAAGTATTGTCGTAGTTAGAAAATGACATAATTATCTTTTTATAAAAATAACGACGGAAGTTTTACCGTTAAACTGTTGAACTATCCATTAGTAAAAATACGATGTACGCGTGGTTGCATAGTAGCACACGGTATTGATTATTGATGTTTACGTGAGAAGTCACTCAGTTATACTCAATTATTGCTACAGTAATTGTTGCATCATATCTCTCATATTATTGATTCAGTTATTGTCACAGTATCATCTGCATAATATGATATATTATTAAATCAATAATTGAGACGACAAAATTATTCATATTATTATTTGCAATATTGACAATGTCTAGAAGTTCTGGCAAGGAGAGGTTTGGTCACCTAATTGCGCGCCAATAGGGAGAAATCCTTATTGAAAAGCCCCATCTTTCTTGGGAACGACATGGTTGTTAAATATTGTGAATTATAATATTAATGATGAATAAGTTCGTGTTGATTAAAGATGAAGTTGATAGTTCCATTGTGTGGGAATTATTAGTGTTAGTGGAAATCGGCATTTATTTCGATAATAATTGATGTTTGGAAGTTATCGGGTAATTAATCGAATAAATGAGCAATTAATTGCTATTAATTCACATGCATATTACTATTGGTTCACATGTGTGTACTATTGATTCACATTCATGTACTATTAGGGGAGTTGGTGCAAGATTGATAATACTTGCATGACTAAATCAAAAATGGAGGTATAGTTGAAGGTACTATATTGTATTTAGTTTTTTCACATGATTATACTATTGAGTCACATTAATGAACTATTAACTCACATGATTTACTATTAGGGGAGGTGGTGCAAGTTTGATAATACTTCCAGGACTAAATTAAAAATGAAAGAAAAGTTGAAGGTATTGTACTGTAATATTTCGAGCCCCAAAACGTGCAATTATCGAAACTATATTTTCCTATAAATAGAAGCTCATTCTTCCTTCATTTCTCACCAATTCACTAAAGCTTTAGAGCAATTATTATAGAGAGAAATTATAGAGAGAAAGAAGAAGAGAAGTCTGATACCTCACTATTCTAATATCCAGTTTCTTCTAAGGTAAGAGGTATTATTCTTTCGTATTCATGAAGAGAGTTATTTTCTTTCAATACTCATAAGGGTTGTTATTCCATTCTTTATTATTATGTTGAATAACTTATCTCATGCTAAAGTACCGCATACATGGTGAAATTCTTACATTATTCCATTCTTTATTATTCTCATTGGAATAACTTGTCTCTGATCTGCTCATCGCATTTGTGAATTCTGTTGTTATTCCATTCTTTATTATTCTTTTGGAATATCCATGCGTGTGGATTACGCATGACTGGTTCCATTCTTTATTATTCTCACTGAATAACTTTGTGTGCATGGCGGTCTATCGCATGCCCGTGAATTCTGTTGTTATTTCATTCTTTATTATTCTGTTTGAATATCCCGTCTGCATTTGATTACGCATGACTGGTTCCATTTTTTTTTTATTCTTTTTGGGAATAACTTTATGCATGCGGTCTATCGCATGCACTGTGAATTCTTCATTATTCCATTCTTTATTATTCTGTTGGAATAACCTATCTATGTGGGTTACCGCATGTATGGTGAATGATCCTTCGTATTCGTTCCTTATTAAATTGTGGAAATGATCTGTCTACGTAGATTATCGCATGGCGGGTGAAAATCCATTTGCAGTTTCATATATTCTATTATACTCGGTTGGTTAAAGTTTTGACTTCTATACTCCATGAAATTAGTAGAATATCCTTGATATTTAAACTTCATCCAAAGATCTTTTCATGGAAATATTCTTCTGAGCATTCTTGAATTTTACTCCATAAAGTAGTGTCATGTTGACAATTTGGACGTAATTAATTTCAGGATAAATTAACTTATAAATCTTTAAAATTTATTCTTGAACTTGTTTTATTGAATTATTATGTCATTGTCATCATCCTCATGCTTATATTGTGATGAAAGTCATCTTTGGCTTACGTGCATAGATGGACTTGGTATGATTATGACTAGGGATCATTCGGTATAATCATGACCTGTAATGTTATAAATGATGTGGTAAAAGTCCTCAGTGGCCTGTAGTGAATTAATGGACAGTTTTTTGTATGATTATGATCAGGGATTATTCGGTATAGCCATGACCATTGATGATTTAATGAATATCCTTGGCCCGTAGTGCAGGGATGATTCGATGATGTGGTTTAGTTATTAAGCTGAGTCTCAACGATAAAATTTGATGAAAACATGTTAAATAATAGAAGATAGTAGATATCATGTTCTACTTGACTCTTCTAATCGATTGCTTATTCCGCTGCAGTTAAACTTGATGTCTATTGTATTTTATCAGTTTAAAATTGTTGAAGGTTAATGATAATTTATTTTTCATTATCTTAGTCATAATATTTCTTGGGCTAGTTGAGCTCACCCTTTTGCCTTCATTATTCTCTGCAGGAAATGAGAACGTAGCCGAGACTAGTCGGGGAACGGAGTGATGGTCCGAGATGGTGTTATAGTAGTCCTCACTATTCTATAAAATAGTGTGACAATAAATGTAATGAGAACTCTATTTGAGAGTGGATATTGTCTAGAAGGCAATATTCATGTTTAAACTCTCAGCTATGTTTTGTCGTATATTACACGACGTTTGTATAATTAAGTTTGTATTTATATTCTGTACCATGTATTTGGCGACTCAAGATGGGTGATGTATACCTATTTTGGGGGCGTCACACTTAGGGTATATCAAAGGGTATGCTTGGGTATAATAAGTTGTGCATGGAGATAATGAATCAACAAAAAATCTACCCCTTCTAGTAAAAGAAGAGAAATGTCCTATGCGATTCGATAAATGACAACCCAGTAGTCCTTGGCCAAGGCAGAATAAAAGTAGAAAGAAGTTTCTAATTTGCATTATTTGGAGTTGTGCATTTAAGAATCGAAATACATATAATTAAATAAAATAAGATTTGACAGTAATTCCATGTCTTATATTTAATTGGGACATTGTATGATGGAATGATTGAATTGTATGGTAACTATTTACTCAGAAGTTCTTTTATGATTAATGTTGAAATCTATATTATCTGAAAAGTCGTTGATTGCTAAGGAGGCTTATCCTTATTGTAGAATAAATGTTATTTATTTAAATAAATTATTAGATTAATTTATTTATTTAAATAAGATTAGAATTATTCTAATTGATTTATTCACGACCGATTTAATATGAAGAACCTAAATGGTCACACCATAAAAGGAAGAATAATTATTTAAGAAGTTAATGTCATAATCGTAATAATAAGTTATGTATATTTAATTAATCTATGGTGATAGAATAAATTAAATAGCTTAATATTTATTATTTAATATTTTGGAAATATTAAATATACATTGATAAGAGGAGTCTTATTATTATTACAATTATTATTATTTAATTATCAAAGGAGTTTGGGAATTAATTAGTAAAAGTACTATCAAATATTCCTAATAAGATTAGGAGGCAAATAAATTAAAATGGTTTAATTAATTATTTTTAATATGATTAGGAAGCCTAATTAATTAAAGAATTTTAATTAATTAAATAACTCAATTTCTAATTAGATTAGAAGGGTTGTCTACATCTATAAATAAGAAGAGTCTTATTATGGGTGAGTAGAGATGTTTTCACAACACACGTGTGATTTTTTTAAGAGTTGAGAGAGTACGTATTTTCTATAGAGATAGAAAAACTAGGGTTTTGCCAAACATTTATCTTTTTAAGTACTTTTTCTTCCTTGGTGGATCACCTCTAGAGGTCAAATACTTGAGTGGCTAACGTTGATAAAAGGAAGGAATCAAACCCGGTGAATTCAAGTTAAACGCGAAATGGATTAGATGTGAACTTGTACATGAGGAAGCTAGTTCTACAAGGGTATGAATTTAATCTTAATCTCTTTTCATCTAATTAATAATTGTGCATACAGGATGATCCGGGTAATTGGTTTGTAAAATTTTAAAATCTTTTTTTACGCTTTCGCTTTACTTTGATGCAATATGATTGTGTACATGAATATTACAAACCTAATAGATAAATCATCTTTCCTAAACTATTTAGGACTTAGGGTTTTTAATCTAAGTCCTAAACTATTTAGGAACTAAATTATTTTATAATAATAATAATAATTTATAATTAGTATTTCTTAAATATTTTATTATAAATACTAAGTTATTTAATTTGTTCCACCATGGTACAAATTAAATATACTCAATTTATTATTATTTGAGTCAATTACTTTTAAATCAATATTTCTTTTTAAATATTCTGTCAGTAGTAGAATAAATAAAGTTAGAATTATTCTAATTTTATTTAAACGAATTAAACTCTTTTAATTCTTGTATATAATTAGTAAAATTAATTATATCATGAGTGAAACTGACCTCTCATAATATCATGGCTATCCAGATAATATGAAATCAACATTTAACTACAATGAACCTATTCAGTAAATAGTTATCGTACAATTAAATTATTCTATCACATAGTGTCCAAATCAAATATAAAAAATAAAATTATCTGTCAAGTTTTATTTATTTGATTATATGCATTTCAATTCTCAGAAGCACAAGTCTAGTTATTGTAAATTAGAAACTCTTTTCTAATTTTCATTCAACCCTAGTCAGGAATTTCTTAGTTGTCAATGATCGAATCATATAAGACATTATATCCCTTTACTGGAAGTAGTAGATCCTTTTGTTAATCATTCACATACCTTCATGTACATTTTTTTATATCTGAACATATCCTTTTATATACCCAAAGAATCTTAAGGAATATGACAAAATATAACTCGGAATACGCAAGGTACTATGGTGATCTTAATTCCAATAATCACTTGTACTACTACCATGTGACGCCCCCAAAATAGGTATACATCACCCATTTTGAGTCGTTAAATACATGGTACAAAATTCAAATACAACTTAATTATACAACTGTCGTGTAAAGTACGACAAAACATAAACTGGGAGTTTCAACACAAATTTATTAATGCAATATCCAAACTCAAATTCAATATTATTAAATTTATTTTCACATTATTTCACAAAATAGTGAGGACTACTAATGCAAACATCTGGACCGTCACTCCGTTTCCCGACTAGTCCCAGCTATATTCTCATTTCTTGAAGAGAACAATGAAATCAAAGGGTGAGCTCAACTAGCCCAGTAAGAAATATTATTTCTAAGATAATGCAGAATAATTTATCGTTAGCCTTTAACAATGTTAAACTGATAAAATAGAATAGATATCAAGTTTAACTGCAGCGGAACAAGCAATCCATGAGAAGAGTCAAGTAGAGCATGATATCTACTATCGTCTATGATTTAAAAAGTTTATCATCAATTTTATCGCTGAGACTCAACTTAATAAATAATCCACATCATCGAATCATCCCTGCACTATGGTCAAGGATATTCATTAGTATCATGACCACGAATTATCCATGCACTACGGGCCAAGGATATTCATGTTTTCATCAACGGTCATTATCATGCCATAAAATAATTCATCTTTGCACCCTTGGCTGAAGAGAACCCATGGTCATGATCATACCAAAAATTGTCTATCAATGCATTATGGGCCAATGAGGACTTTTACCACATCATTTGTAATATTACGGTCATGATTATACCAAATAATCCCTGGTCATAATCATACCAAGTCCATCTATGCATTACGGGCCAAAGATGACTTTCATAACAATATAAGCATGAGAATGATGACAATGATATAATAATTCAATCAAACGAGATCAAGGATAAATTTTAAAGACTTTAACAATTTAATTTATCCAGAATTCAAGAATATCAAAATTGTCAACATGATACTACTTTGTGGAGTAAAATTCAAGAATACTATTGTACCAAAAATGATTTGGACCGAAAAAATCAATTTTTTGTTATGAATAGTACCCTAGGTGAATAGTACCCCAGGTGAATAGTATTCGAGTGAATAGTACCCCGTGAATAGTACTTCGGGAATAATATTTTTATAAAAAGATACTAGATGAAGCGCAAATATCAAGGATATTCTACTAATTTCATGGAGTATAGAAGACAAAACTTTAGCAAAATAAGTGTAAAATTTGAAATCTGAAACGAAATGATATTACTTACATACTACAGAGTATGGAAGAAAAAATTATTTCATATGAATACTGAACAAAAATAATATCCCTTACAACTGTTGAACGAAAATAATATTCCTTACGAATATTTAACGAAGATAATATTTCTTACGAATACGAAAAATAATATTGTAAGCGAATATGAAATAAATAATACTCCTTACCTTAAAAAGAAGAGTATTCTAACTGGTATAGCAGAGATATTCTTGAAGAAAACTTTTATTGTTTTCTACACTCAAAGCTTCCTAAAACTCGAAAGAAATGAGCTCAATATTATAGAAGAAGAATTCTCTGATTCTGGTGTGATTTTCAATTCTAACTAAGCATCCTATTTATAGGAGAATGGAAAGAATACTATTTGAATTTTCTTCTCGCGAACTGCACAAGAATAAAATCACGGGCAACGCAAATCGGCTGATTTTTTTTCTGATTTACTATGCAAACACTATGCAGGTACTATTGTCATAATAAAATATAATATATTCTATTTTTAATCTAATAAAATAAAACTTATTATAATATATATATATATATATATATATATATATATATATATATATATATATATAATAACACTAATAATGGTAATCCCTTTTCCACCTCCCTTACTTCATCCGTGAGTTTCCATTTCTTCTCCCCCATATCATTTTTCTACACGTGAGCCCCACGTGTTCCCCTCCCATCAACATGTCATCATCACAGGTGGGTCCCACCATAATACATATATACTGAAAAAATTTATATCGATTATTTTGAAAAATTGGTAAATGAGGGTCCATAAAATAAGCAAAATTTATATCAAATACTTCATAAAAAATCTTCTCAATATTTTTAACAACATTTATCAGCATTATTATAACTTGTAATATTTAACAACCAGATCGTTCCCAAGAAAGAGGAGACTTTCCAATAAGAATTTCTTCCTATTGGCGCGCAATTAGGTAACCAAACCTCTCCTCGACAAAACTTTCTAGACATCGTCAATATTACAAATAATAATATGAATAACTGCATCGTCTCAATTATTGATTTAACAATATATAAAATATCGACAATAATTGAATCAAATAATGTGAGATACTATGCATCAATTACTGTAGCAATAATTAAATAAAACTAAGTGACTTCTCACGTAAGTATCAATAATCAATACCGTGTTCTACTATACAACCACGCGTATTACTGTACTTTTACCACCGGGTATTTCAACTGTTAAACGGTAAAACTTTCGCCGCTATTTTTATAAAAAAGATATTTCTGTCGTTTTCTCATTCTGATAATAATTCTGTTGTGGGGTCCATCAATGATTGTGCTGTCGTACGAATATTCCCTGTTAAAATGAATATTCCCCAACCAATCGAATATTTTATGACAACTTACATACTTTGCAAAATTTATAAATACTACCTATAACTATAACATTATATCAAATCCACACCATAATACTTAAAAAAAAATATTTTGAGAAAATTAATCTTTATTCACAAAATTTGGGGTCTTACATACCACATCAAACGTGATTGGCTTGAGGATATACTATTTTCAGTAACTATTATAACTTATAGTTTGATATTTTTATTTATTTAATAAAATTTGTTTACAAGCAGAAAAATACTATGTTGTGGATTCTAGATACACTATGTAGGGGTGCTCAAAATTTTCGCTTTTTTCAGTTTTTTACCGATACCGGTGGTACCGATTTTTTCTTGCATCAGCTTTTTTTCGAGATCGATTTTTCAAATATTTTAACACTTTTCTAGATTCTAGTAGCGGTAATGACTTTTTTGAATTCGGTAAAAACCAAATAATTTAAAATACCAAAATTTAATAATTTAATAATTAATAGTTAATGTTTTGTAATTTTATATATTAAATAATTTTTTATATATATTAACAATTTCTATATAATAGTAGTTTTATTAATTTTTATATATATATTACTAATGTTTTGTAGTTTTATTTTATATATTAATTATTATTAATAGTTAATGATTTCTTAGTTTTTCAAAAAATTATTAATATATATAAAAAAAATTTATAATTATTATTAATAATTATATATATTACCATACGGTATAACCGAAAAAATCGATATCTGATACCTAAACCTAAATTCTTGGTATCGGTTTCTGCCTTATTTTTTTAATAATTTTGATCGATGCAGGTTCTAATTTTTCTTGCATCTAGGTTCGATTTTTTTATCGAATGAGCACCCCTAACACTATGTTGTGTTTGGTTGGTGAGAATGGAATAGAATGGGCCGGAAATGTAATGACCATTGCTTATGGAATGACTTAAAACATGTTTGGTTATCAATTGGAATGACCATTCAGTTTCTTTAGTTATTCTCTTTCAAATTTAAAAATTATTTTTTATTTCTTTCTAAATAGGTGAGTTTATTTCATTCCTAGGTCAACCTTCTTCCCTTCTTCTCTTCGCTATCTATCATTATTTCTTTTGTTTTCTTACCTTTTTTTATTCTACTTCATTTTCCTTACAAAAGCGTTATGTTTATGTTTATTTTAAAGTAATTTTTTTGAATTGTTTTTAGACTAATATTTTTTTAACTTCTTTAATTTCTAATATTGTTTATTAATGTTAAACGCAAAAATTAAATAAATGAAAAATACATCATTATTAACCATCTTAATGCATAAAACTGGCGCTTTATTAATGGATGGAGTAATATATATATATATATATATATATATATATATATATATATATATATTTGATTAATGATCCATAGCATCTATTTGCTATAGATTAAAAAATAGCAAATAGCATTTCTACCTTCCATTACATAAACAAAAGGCCAGGATTAAAAAGGGGGAGTTGTCGTTCGCTAGTATGACTAGCGGACTGGATTAAAAAAAAATTGGACACTTATACCCCCGATTCGAGTAAGTCAACCCATGTCAAAGTATTGAAATCGAATTCAATTAACCTCGCTGTGAAATTCACTGTGAAATCGAATTGGGGCAAAAAAATTGATAACAGAACTCCCAAAGCTTATACCCACTTGATTAGTTTTCATCTTCACAGCCAAATTATAAACAACAAAGAATATGCACAATCTGTACCAACTTTTTCCTATCTTTAGACATGTACAAGAATCATCTCCCCATTTAAGGTACAAGGGATGATCTCCAAGGGCGAATTTCTTTGGTGTCTTACCAAAACACCAAAAAAGAAATAAAAAAAAAAGTGGGTATACTTACAAGCTCAACTTCAAGCATTAAATTGCTTCAGATCTCAAGCTCGGCCCACAAAAGAGGTGAAAGTTTTGGGACAACTCCATCAACTCTAATTCCTATTACCTCTTTAAGTCTTGCAGTAATTTCCCTCATCGACGGTCTTTGTTTGGGGTTGGGATGGCAACAAGATTTGGATCCACCATTTCTTTGAAGGGTTGACTCCCTCTCAAATTTTTCCGGATGCTCAGTACTGGAGTGAGAAATTCTCTGCTTAGTAAGGGTTGCCCCCTCTCAAATAATCAGATTAGGAATTGTGATGAACAATTTTCAAGATGAGGCCCACGTGTATTGTTTCAAGGTGGGATTAGGAATTATTCAAAAGTTGGGGACGCTATGTATTGTTTCAAGGTGGGGCCCATGTGTGTATTAATAAAAATCATGCTTGACTTGCTCGGATAAGGGGTATAAGCGCCCAATTTTTTTATTAATCCAGTCCGCTAGAATGACTAGCGGACGACAACTTCCCCTTTTTATTCCTCACCTTTTATTTATGTAACGGAAGGTAGTGATATTATTTGTCATTTTTTAATCCATAACAAATAAATGCTATGGATCATTGCCCATAATAATAATAATAATAATAATAATAATAATAATAATAATAATAATTCCTTCATTTCATAATAATAGACGCTTTTAATTGATTAAAAAAGTTATTTAATAATTAAAATTTGTGTAAAGTTTTATCACTATACTTTATGAAAAGTTGAAAACTAACTAATAGATGACAATGAATTTTTAGGACAATGAGATAAGTTAGAGTAATATATAAAATTAAATAATTTATTATCCTAAAAATTATAAACCACAAATAAATTAAAATAAATTTTTTATTAAAAAATATATTATTAAAGAATGAAGAGAGTATATAATGTACACATATATATATATATAGTAAATTTGATAGTTAAAAAATCATTATGAAATTTACATCAAAAGTTAATTTGTACGTAAAATTACATTTCATTGAAAGTTTTAACAAAAAGAAAAAGTGTATCAGATCAAATATTAAAAATATAGTACATATTAATTTTCATATATTAGTTTTAACAAAAAAATACTTTTGCATATATTAGTTTCCTAAAATATTAATTTGCTTTAAATATATAAAAGTACTTACATATATTAAATTAATACAAGTTATGTTATTTTAGTCTACGCAATATTATTATAAATAAATATGAGAAATGATATATGATGCAAGAAAAGCGTTAAGATTTATGTTTTCACTGATTGCTTATATATATTTGTACTTATTTATATACCCGTTCTTAAAAAATTTAAAAAAAGGTATAATTTTCACACAAATTAAAAAAATTAAAGTAAAAAAAATAGAGTAAAATAATTTCAAATTTATACTTAATGACCTCACAAGATTATTTTTCATTCACTTTATAAGTTTGTAGTATACAAAAAACTAAAAAGATCATTTTACATTAATGTAATTCATATAAACTAAACACTTAAAGTTGAATAATAATTTTATTCCTGAATAAATAAATGAACAAACCAAACATAAAAATAAGAATAATCATTCTCATTCTCATTCTCATTCTCATTCTCAAGCGATTACATTTCATACATGCTAAAGAATGGAAACTAAACACAGTATAACATGCCGGGATTTTTAACGCCATACAAAGGAGAAAGATATCATTTGCGGGATTATCGAGGTCCTATACGACATGCAAAAGGCCCTAAAGAGTTGTTCAACTATACGCACTTTTCATGACCAAATGTTATTGAGCTTTGGACTCGATTTCTTATTTTGAAGCAAATGGCTCCTTATTCTGATGTGCACAACTTTATAAGGAAGTAAAATAAAGAAGATCAATTATTCACGGAGTATAGTTTACATACCTTAATTTAGTTAAAAATATGTTGGAAGTAGTTCACAAAAAATCCGATAGAAATAGATATTTCTCAAAGACATCTTCGTCAAATGGATAAAGTTGGCAAGATTATAATACTTGAATTGTAAACAACAATGGTTTAAAATCTAGAACCAATTTATTTGAATATGTAAATTGTATTTTAATGGTGAATGATCGTCTTAAAAATATATATGATAATCATAAGGACCATTGTTTATGGCATAAAATGACATTATTTCTTATAGTTAAAATTTCAACAATGAAAGAAAGAAAGAAAAGAAAAACAAATGATGTCTACCAAACATGTTTATTTTGTTTTTAATATAACAAAAATATTAGCCAAACGTGTTTTATTTTTTCTTAAAAAAGCAACCCAAAATAAAAAATGTTAATAATTTTTTTTTCAAAATTTAAAACAAAAAAAGATGTTACCGAACGAACCCTTAAATGTATTATTATTCTTATAATTAACATATTAGTTTAATATAAAAAAATACAAACAATACATTAATTTTATTATTAAAAAAGGAATCGTGTTTTGCACGAGGTAAAAGAGGGAGTAATTTAGCAAAAAAAAAAAAAAGAAGCTAGTTATTATAAAAAAACACCATAAAGAATCTCACGCGCTCCGAAAAATACAGAAAATTATTCACCTTTCTCGTTAATTGGAAAAAAGGTTAGGGTTTCATATTCAATTTCTATCGAGAATGGCGATGAGGAATTTCTACAAGGAGATTAAGGGGATGAAGGTGAGGGAGCTGCCGGCTCACCTGAAACCGATGTTCACGATGGATTACGTGAAGGAATCGGTGAAAAGAGGATTGGATTCTTACCACGCCAAGTATATCCAGACCAGCTCCATTGATCCGCTCTATCACGTCTGTTTCGGCGGCATGATCTTCTCTTACCTCGTTGCTCTTCCCGAGGAGCGTCGCCACCTCGAGCACCAGCAGCACGCCAAGGATCACGGGGGCCACTGATTCCATCTAAATGTATCCTCTCTAAGGTATTCCATTATCGTACTATAACATCTTTTTGTAACTTAGAGATTTGGATATTTATTTGTGTAAAATCGATAATTGAAATGCTTCATTTTCTCCTTTCTAGCAGATCTGATTCAATTGATTGGAATATAAAGCACTTCTTTGGTAGTTCTGGTATTTTATTGTTATTACTTATTGGTGGTCCAGTCTAACAGGACATTGGGGAGTGGAAGGGAAAAATATCTCTTCATTCGCTAATGTGTTCAGGAATTGTGGGCGTCCCCTTGCTCTTTGGGAAATTGCTTGGGGTGTGATTTTGTTTTTAAGATTTTTTAGATGTTTCATAGAGATTGGCGAGCAGCCCCTCTGTTAGCTATTTATGGTCTGGAGTAGACTTTGAAAGGAATTGTAGGCTTGTAGCCTATAGGGAAGAAGAGAGAGGAAGATAGATTGGGGAAGAGGTTTTAATTCAATTCATTCCTATCCCAATCTGTTGCATACTCTGACTTATATAATAACATATATGTAGCACAACTCAGTTGTTAATTGAAGTCTATGTCCCAATCACCATAAGTGCTTCATGCTTCAATTACGTTCCATTAGCATAGTCATTCCCCTCCATATCAATAATTTGTTCTTTACTTTTTGAATCATTTTCCCATCCCTTCTAAATCACTTCTGAACTAAAGTTTGGATCATACTTCACCAATAACAAAATTCTCCACCTGAGACATTTTGAGTGGGTCATCTTGAGGGTCAAAATTTTTTTTAACTTCATAATGTTGACTAATATTGAAGAATTACTCTCTTGATCAAGTGGCAGTTCCACAATGTCTATCCCAAAATAAAAATGAAAACCAACACAATTAGTAGCATGGATAAAATCATCATGTGTTCTTGATAATTTTTATTTCCCATTAAGAACATCCCCTCTAAGATCTTTAGGATAAAAGAATTGATGAGTAACATACACAGCACCGTTAGTGATTTGAACTCCAGGCGCTATTGTTCCTTTAATGATTTGTTCGTCCTTGTTTGTAATTTTGTATTATATATCTTGTAGAATAAAATGATGTCGATAGTGAGAAGACAAAGCATGCACCATAGAGCCGCGTAAAATAATGTCACTTCTAAATTATTACTCTTTGTCGCTGCACCAAACTCGCTACCCATGTATTTATCTACCCATGTATTTATCCTCTTCAAATTGTGACAAGACCCTAATTGCTTGAACACGAATGTAACCCGATGTACACCCTAACACATCATATGATTGTGATTATTAGCCGCAATGTTCGAAAAAGTTAAAAGTGGTACAAAGCGTTTTTCTCTGGACGAAGTGAGGCGTAAGCCTCGATTTGAAAATATATGTTATTGATAAATATTGAATATATATAAATTTTGTGGTGATGAATAATTTAGAGAAAAGATTCAAGATCAACACTTTCGACTCACGAGTTATCAACACAAGAAATGATTTTTTTTTGCTCTAGGGACTTGAGTGCAGAAAATATAAAGAAACAGGGGATGAACTGTAACTTATGAAACTTCAGGGGCTGAAATGAAAGAAAATGAAACTGTAGGGGCTGCTATGTAAAATTTTAGGGGCTATTTTGAAATTTAAGAAAACTTTTAAGATTAAACTAAAAATTTATAAAGACTATATGGTACCTAACTATAATTATTCATAAGATATTTAATCATCGTACATAGATTACATAGATCTTATATCTATCAGATAGTACTTTCTTTTCCAAGAACAAAGAGACAGAAGGAAGAAGAAGAAGAAGAAGAAGAACAAGAACAAGAAGAAGAAGAGAAAGATCTGGGCTCGAACGATCTGTGAAGAAGAAGAAGAGAAATCGCATCTTACGAACCTCTTTTTTTGTTTCAAATCAAGGCGTAGGTCTTGTTACGCGACGAGGCACACGGCGTCGAGGCACACACCTCAGTCAAATAAAGTCCAAGCCTCTGAATTTCTCAGTAAGGCGTAGTCTAGCTCCCGCCTCACCACGCCACGAGACACATGCCTTGATCGCAACATTGATTAGATGTGGATCGAACCTGACTTGTCCCTCTACCATTGAAGCACCCTTTTTAATCTTGCGGTGATAGTTTTCACTTAACACTTGGAACGATTTTCCTTCTAAGGAGCTGAACGTTGAGAGAAGCCTTGAGTTACATAACTCAAATATAATTGAGTTTCCAGTGAAACTGAAAGTTGAATGAAAAGGAACAACTATAGATGTGAAAGAATTTAGTCCATACTTATTGAACGATGAGATTACATTTTGGTTTGCACCATTTTCCATCCCATATCCATCCCTAGTTATTCCATGGTTCATATCTTTTTCTACAAGTTGCTGTGCAGTCAAAGAATTTTCATTTGCAAATACCTGTATATAGGCTGCTTGGATGGAACCATTATTGCTACCTAATTTCAGCATTATTTTCGTCTTATTTTGTGCTTACCCCAAGGCATCCACCATTATTCAGCAAATATGGTGTCATGAATAGGCTTGGAAATTCACCAACTCCAAGTGGAATCTTGGAAGTGGGACGGTATGTGGTCCTCTCATCCCCTAGAAAACTATCAGATACCAGGAACTCCCTATCCAAGGATTCTAACCCCTTCTTCAGCACTGGTTCACATTTGCCTTTAATTGAACTACCATACTGCAACAGATCAAAATCATCTTGTCTAGTGTTGGATGATAACCATACAAGGTTTTGTAGAGGCATTATCTAGTAGATGCCATTCCTCAATAATTTGGAGTCAAAAGAGGAAGATATAACTTGAAGCAACAGGTCAGTAGGTTTTCAGTAAACTTTCTTCCAAATCCCAAATTGTTTGTAGTTTCTTTGTTTTCTCCTGCTAGTTCTAGTTGGGTTGATTGTTCACACATCATAGCAAATTTATAATCAATCAAATCTCTTAATTCCATAACATCAACCAAATAGAAAAATTCATATTCAACAAACACAACCCAATAATCATAATTTGACAAATCTAGTGTCAAGAATTGGTGAAAAGAAAACTCAATAGTCTCAATTTTTCCTCAATATAAACCATATTCCCTCAACGTGGATTTCCAAGGCTCCTTATTCCACTTTGACATTTTATCAAACACTTGATACCCATATTCATTTATAAGTGATGAGGGAAAAGGAGCAAACACAGAGACAGAAATGAGAGAATGAGAACAAATAGAATTAACCTTCATGATTGGCTCTCGTTCAGTTTCCTCATGGTATGCAGATTCTTTTATAATTTCTAAATTAGCATTAGCTTTAGTTGGCGCAGGACTATTGTTAAACACCTTGTCTACAAGGCACAACTCTTGCCATTTTGCTAAGACAATGGCTCTCTGTAAGGAATCTGGAGAGTGGAGACTCTAACTTCACACATATACTGATCTCTTCCTTCAACCCAGGAACAAATCGGTTCGCAACCCAGTCTTCATCAAATTAAGTTGCGAAAACGAGTTCTCATATTAGGCACAGTGTTGGATTGTTAATGATAAACAAAATAGTTCATCACAAATTCATTGTACTCCAACTCCAACTCCAATATTTGAATCTCCAATGCTGTTAGGAGTCGCCGATTTTTCATTTCATAGCTCCATAATTCATCTAAAAAATTACTCAGTTCTACCAATTGTTTATTCGTTGATTCCATGGATTGGTTGACGTTAATTTCCACCATAGAATCTGTCAATGAAAGCACACCTATTTATAGTCTCGGGTAGACTTTGAAAGTAATTGTAGGGAAGAAGAGAGAGAGAGTGAGAGATTGGCAAGAAGTTTTAATTCATTTCATTCATATCCTCGATGTGTTGCATACTCTGACTTGTATAATAAAAATGCAATGCTGAAACTAATCCTAACCATTGGCTTTAAAAACTAATCTCAACCCTTAAATCGCTCTAACACTTAACCTATGCTTATTTTTCACCAATTGGAAATTTGGTTTGTTACACCCTCATGAGTTTTTCTTTACTTTCAACTCTTTCTTCTTTCTAATAAAACTTCTTCTTTCAAATAACAAGAAATAAAAATAATTTATTGTCAACAGTTTGCTTTTTGAGTCCAGTTTTGAACTATTAGAGTATTTTGATTTAATTATCTATTCTTCTTTTGACTTGGCTGTGCAAACTCTGTATTGTTATCTCCTAGAATGTTGAGCCAAGCTAGGGCAGGCATCTAATCTAATATTATGACAGTTAATTTGGTGTAACAAAATTGGGAAGCCTTTTTACTTTCCTATTTTACCGTACGTTTCTTTATGTTGGCCTATTATTCACTTTTCCCTCTCCCATTATCTCCCACCCCTATGTTTTAGCATCCTATTTTCCCCCTTTAACACGCACGTAGTGTGTGCCATGTAGACTAGTTGTCCATATTGGTGTTAATAAATCTGTCTTACCATTCATGCCTTCTTTTAATAAAATGTATGGGATAAACACATCATTAGCTTTTCTTAAGGGATACATCTATCATGGACTTTGTGGATGTATTCTTCATTCTCTTTTGAGATAAGGGGAGTTTCATTATAACTTATATGTTCAGAAAAATTAGATAGTCAATTAGACCTTTATTTTGGGACACGTTATGTTCAGTCTATGAAGCATGGACACATCTCGGAGATTGACGTGTCTGTGGCAGACATGTGTCGGACACCATCACTCCACTGGCAGTTCTTGTTATTTATATACTTCTAGATACGTTATGATAGGTGCTAGTATTTTCATTAAACTTCAATATATAAAATTTACTTACTATATCGATATATATATCTATAAAAATATTTAAAATTTCATCCATCTCTGGTGAATTACTGAATTTTGATGTTGGTTTGTTGCTAACTTGCTAATTTCCTAATTTATATATGCCTAACATACTGATTCCCTTGGCTTCTTTTCCTACTATTAGTATTTAGTTAAATTTCTTCTATATAACTACAAGGATCAAATAAAAATTCCAACTTCTTTACTGATATGAACATATATTTGTCTACGGTTATCTCTTAGAGTTGTACTTGAATGTTATAATCTTGTATGTTATTAGGCTTGGAGATATTTATGGTACGAGTGTTCCTCAATAAGTCAATATTTTACTTGATTTGTTATTTTTTATTAGAGTTGTATGCTTTGGTTTGGCATCAATCCTGAAGTCGTTACTTCAGATAAGTTTTGTTTATATAGAGGAATGAGTTCAATACGAACAAAACAACCCTATTTTAGAAGGCTGATGGGAGATTCCCTTTGAGTTAAATCAAGCTCTGTTTGATAAGCCAACCTTCAGTAGATGTTTCGCGGTGGTTGACTCAAGTATGTCTTCTTTTTTGGTTTGTTAGATTGAAGTATCAGGGAACATAAAATACTCTACAAGATGTTATGATGATTGATCTCTTTGATTTCTCTCTTATTTTACGAATATTAAATGGTGATATAAGCTTACCGCATTATGATCATTCCTCAACCACATTCATACTAATGATCCTCCATACACCTCGAATAAGAATCCGCTACTGTGAAGGGGATAAACAACCCCTTACACGGAAAAGGAAATGGGAAAGAGTTTGATATTATTTTTCAAACATGTAAAAGTAAGAAGTTAAAAATTTTCCCATTGTGATTTTCAGTTTGGTTTTGTTGATCTGGCATACATCTGCCGACTGCTGTATCTTCCTCAGCTTTGGCCAACTTCGATATTGTGCTTGTATAGTTATACATATATATGTGCAGTACCATCTTATGTTGTGGGAAACTGACGGGGCGTTTAACTTTTATTGTTGTTGACATTTTACGTTAGTGATACACAATTTTCTCATCCAACTTTCATTTTTCCCTGTAGTTGCAGCTTCGGCAAGATGAATGGTAAAGTCAATGTTTACCCTAGAGGAAGATGATGAAGTCTTTTGATTGATTTAATTTCAATTTTGTGTACCCTGTTGGATACTTGGATGTATTGTCTTTAATTTCAATTGTGTTACCCTGTAGGATACTTGGATGTATTGTAGCATTCTTACAGTTGGTAGAAATAAATTTGTGAAAGATGTCTATGCCTCAACGGTATAGTTTTCTCAAATGATTGATGGTGTTGAATATTTATTAATTATTTTTTGGTGATGATGATGTATCAGGAGAAGAGTAGTGTGTGTGTGTGTTTTTGGGCTCTTCTTCTATCACAATGATTGATTGTGATGAATAATTTTTGTCTTGGGAAATTAATATTTTTACATGTATTATTTGATATTTTCTGATATTAAAATAAAGTGAATTCCCTTTGATCATGTAAAAATATTATTAGTACATGTGAAAATAGTGCTCTTTTATTTTACATACACCTCCAACATGCCACAACGCCATCTAAGCACTTGCATCACTTTCTCTTCCTCTCAAAATTCTCCTCTCCATCTCCTTAAAGTTTGCGAACACCGTGGTTCAGTACTACCACTGAAAATCGTTAAAACCAGTTTCTTAGTAAACCGTTAAAAGTAATTATGTCCATCTTTTGCATAAATTTTTTGTTGTAAACTCAATTACTTTTAAAACTGAAATTTATAAGAATGAAAAATATACAACTGAAGAATAGATGCATTTTATTGAGAAAGAAAAAAGTATAAAAGTTCCACAATTTGCAAGCAAATTCTGGTTACTGCAAAGTTTCTTCATCAGACCTATTTACGAAAAGAAATAATTTCCAACTATCACAATAGCTCCTAGAATTAATTGGATTATTAAAGGTTATAGTTCTATATAGTAAACTAAATAATTTTAATTTTTTTTGGCAACGGTTGACTGGGAGAGAGCATGGTTGGGAATTCAACTAATCAACCGCTTTTTTAATCTGCCTCCTTGCTCCTGCAAGATAGGGTGACGCCAAAAAGCATATAGCTCAAAAGCACTCACATTTTTTTACTTTTAATTTCATTTTAAAATCCGGCTCGCAAGCTTCTTCAATAGTAACATAATCCGAAGCCAGCGAGTGGACTGCATAAGTAAATAGGGGCGTCTTGCACTAGATAAGCCAAGTGAGAATGAAAGTTCTCTTAGGCTGCTATCGGTGACCGGCTTTTGCATGCTATTCTTTCCGCCCTGGTTCAGGACTAATTTCTTTCCGCCCTGGTTCAGGGCTAATTTCAATAAAGCACTAGCCCCAGGCTTACTTACCTCTCACTATTTTCCATTTCAAAATGGAATATTAATACACGCAAGATTCTACGCTTTAAAGGAAATGTGTGCCAATCACTAACCTCATTTAACTCGGTTCGGCCGGACCTATCAGTTTAATTGAGTATTAGAATTATTAAGAAGACTTTCGACAGCTAAGTCTCTCGCCGCGTTCCTGTAATGTATGTCCCTCAGCCTAGTCGATCACATAGGACACAATTAGTAAATCACTGGCCTTTGGCAAAAGAAAGCTTCCAAGCCAAGGAAATCAGTAGAACCATTCATGCCTATTCTCATTCCGAGAGAGCTTTCAATGGCCTAAAAAAACCCTCTCAGGACATTCTAAGAGAGGGAAAACCAACCTTCCAAAGAAGACAGATCGAGTGTGAAGTACTTCGACCTAAGATCCCCAGCCCCAGCCCCAGCCCCAGCCCCAGCCCCAGCCCCAGCCCCAAATCCTTCCTTCCAAACTTGTTCCGACCGACAGATAACAACGAGATGCTTGGAACTAAGAAGAAAAGGTTGGAGCGAGTTACCTCATAGCAACCAATTGTCGATCGAAGGCCCCTTAACACTTATAAGTTAGCTTCAAAAAGGGAAAGCTTCGAGATCAAGGGCTGAGAGATGAGAATAAGTGCCACGGCATTGATGAGTTGGAGTAAATGCTAATAGCATAAAGTCTTTGATGCCGTTGATGGCCACAAGAGCAGCTAGAGTAAAGGCGTAATATCCAACAGACTTTACAAAGGCTCAAAAGTGGCATAATTAAATTTTTTTTTTTTTCAAAGTTCAAAGACCATAATTATAGGCAGACCTGGCAAAGGGACGACTTGGGTAAAAAAAAACATACGTGTGGGCTCAGAGAAGAGAAAATGGATAATCCTAATAAGAATGATGAATAGATATACTTTACTTCTGAAGCAGTGTCTATAATCTTTGACCCTCTTTCAATAATATGATGAATGATTATAAAGATGAACAATATTTTAAAAGACGCTAGGCGAGAGACCGAGGGAACCTAGCACCTAGACATGGCCTAGGCAAAACCTAAACATAATTTTTTATTTTAAGCCAATTTTAATATTTTATCTTACATTTATTCAAACAAAATAATAATATAAAACAAAATAATTTATAATAAATATAATAAAAACATTTGCTTAAAGTTCAAACACATATCCATATTGCTAATACTTCCATCCCAAGTAATTACTTATTTAGGGGATTGGGAAAGTGTGTCCCGGGTGGTATTCGCGGAAGGAATTTTATTTATTTTGAACAGTAAGATCTTCCTGCGGAAAGATATAGGGAACGGTGCCCATATTTTTTTTAAATTTCGTAGATCGATTTGAAAGTCAAATTGTATCTTTAATTTCTAATTTTAAATATAGAAATAATACTTTATTGAAGTGATAGATCGACAAAAATGATCGCTAAAGACCATCAGTAACATAGATTGTAATATACAACTAAAATTTAGGAGGCCTGAAATTCACGAACAATTCAGGAGCACAGAAACAAAAAACAATAAAAACATTGCACATCTGACTAAAAGCAAGTACAAGTTCATTTACTTCCATACATAACAAATTACAGTAACTACTACGTCTAAATTCACTTCCAGAAAACTAGTAACATACGCTTCGATACACCACACGAGTTGCTCAAAACCGATGGACCGACCACAAAGGGAGAAGAGCTTCCACCAAATCCACCGAGAAAGTCAGCACTTGGATGCAATATTCTTTGCTATTATGATCCCTCCCATTTTTTTCTTTTTTCTTTTTTGATATTTTATATATATATATAAATATATATATATATATATATATATATATATATATATATATATATATATATTAAATAAAAAGGAAAAAAAATTCATACTGTAACAGGTGAGAGAACTAAGAGACTCAAGGTGAACCTGCAACCCCAGGAAATAGTTCTGATATTTTATTGAAAACATCCATAACCTGAAATATGATAAAAGATGAACAGAATTTATTATTCTTTCAAAATGCAACAGCATGAGTATTAACAAACATCAAGTCTTATAAGTAATGTGGAACTGGTAGCTTCACATAATAACATTTGCTTAGTAGCCTCCTTTTACTTGTCATGGAAAGGACAACCTCTAGTAGTTTGTGTGGGGATTGGCGAAAAAAATATAATTATAATTGCAATCACAAAAAGACAAGAAATTATAACTCAAAAACATATAGAAGATAAAAGTTCTAGAGAATGCCCACATATGGAACAAATGGCAATTTCTCATCATTTTTTTATACATTTTCCCCTCTATTTCAGTTTTAAATTAACTGGCAAAAGCACATAGAAATTTGGCCTGAAAGATTAAATTGTCAGATAAGGTTAACTTACCTCCTTGTCATTTTGATATTTCGCAATACTCAATGGGTTTTGAGAACACTGCAAAAATGACCAAGTATTAGAGAGTTTATATGCAAAAAATATATAAACATGCAACTACTCTAGACTAGTGCACTGACTTCAAGTAGTAAAAATATATAGATATATAAACATATGTGACTACTACAGTAACCTCACCAACCAATATATATATATATATATATATATATATATATATATATATATATATATACCTGTGTGTGTGTGTGTGTGTGTGTGTGTGTGTGTGTGAAAATGGTGTTTAAACCTAAGAAACAAAACAAAACAAAACAAAGGAAAATCATCTAGATCATACATCCATAATGGCAGCTTGAACTCTCGGATTTTGAAAGGCCATGGCAACATCAGGATTGGACATTATTTTTGAAATAACTTCTTCCGGGGTAAGCCCAATTTGATCTGCAATACATGAATAAATAGAAACAAGAAAAACATATCATACGAGTCACCTTTACACACACAAAAAAAACTCATTTAATATAATTAGAATATAAACATCTCAACAAAACGCAAAATCTTTATTAAAATCTGATATAGACTGTATTTCAACTGTTCTTATTTTATGAAGATTTAAATGTTACATACCTAGAATACAACAAGGTGTGTCGGACACAAATCAACTCAACCTAGAATACAACAAGTGTGTCGGACACAAATCAACTCTACCTAGAATACAACAAGTGTGTCGTACACAAATCAACTCAACAACCCCTTTTATCTCAAAATAGTTAAGGTGCAAGTAGAAATAAAAATAGAAAGATAAAACAAATTAAATAAGAAAAGAATAAAATAAATAATAATGTAAATAAAAGTAGAAATGTATGAAGATTAGTAAAAAAAACACCCACGTATAGAAAAATACACACATATATGTATATATAGAAAAATAAAAAAAGAGTAAATAAATGGTATACAACACAGTAAAAGATTTCTAAGATTGATCACTTCAAATACAAGGCATAAAAACATCCCTCCTAGAGTAGTTGTTAATACGAATAAGAGTAGCTATTAAGGAAAGTGGTTTGAAGTTAATTATAGTACTGCCATCAAAAGAAAGTAATACAGAGTCACCTTTGATTCCAATAAACATTTTTTATTTATATTTAATTATTAATATACCTCAGGAGTAAATAACTTAAACTCACCAAACTGCTGCTTGACCTCTGGACTGCTGAGATCAAAATTTTCCAAAGAATCCTTCAATCGGTTGTCCCAGTCAGCACTACCACCCATGCTATTTCTGAAAAGAATAAAGCAAAGAGTATATAAAAATTAAAATAATTTGATTATTTGTGAAAAGGCCAGTGATTTAAATGCTTTATACAGTATATTAACAATAAAACTGCAGCCTGACAGACATAATGATACTAAAATGACAATAATTTAGTAGCAAACACTTGTACAAGAAATTCATAATTTAAAATTTTAATATATCCGCAGAAGTGAATTAATATCATGCAACTATTGCCAGGCAAGATTTTAATAAGACAAACCACATTGAAACAAACTGTGAGGATCCGGAATTTTACGAATAATTTTCTTTTTTATTTAGTATTTATATTGATTATCAATATTGTGTTAAGTATCTGTGATACAAGTCTAGAGAAGTGGTCAATTTGTATATTGACTAAGAAATATGAGTAGAGTGTGCTTAACAGAGAATAGAAACCCTAACCTCAAGTCTGGATAGGGATTCGGTAGAAAATACAGTTACAACAATTGTTATTGGTTCTAATTACTACAATGAACATATTTAGGTTGTGTAGACAGTTCTGAGTATTATAAATTAGCTGATCGTCGGGCAGACAAGTTTTTCTGCATTTTGTGCAAACCTCATATTTCAAATGCCAGTTTCATTTAAATTACTTTATTAAATGAAAATTTGATATTTATCAGTTATGATCTGGTGATACATAGTGTTTATGAATTCTGTTATTCAAAGGTTATGATTTCTTGTTCAAACATAACCAAGTCATATGAGTTATTATTATGGAAAAATGCGTTTGATTTAATATCAAAGCATAGTTTATGAGAAACCAATTTTGTTTGGTACAAATGCATAAAAGCATAGTTTGTGAGAAACCAATTTTGTTTGGTACCAATGTATAAAAGCACAGTTTGTGAAAAAGAAATTTTGTTTGGTGCCGATATATATACTTACACTATTAGAACCGACAGTGAGGAGCTGTCTCCGACATTTATAGCAATGATCGGACAGTACATAGAGGATGATATGCATACTCCTAGTTTTGTTTGGTTGAGCGGATTAACCCGGGTTGCTAAGTATATAGGACTGACAGTAACTCGTAATGTGCAGGGTTTGATAGATAAACCTCAGTATATCTTTATGGCATTACTCTGAACTTTATGTTCATATAATCCAGTTTTGGTGTGTGGAAAAACTCTGAACTTTATGTTCATTTATTTTAGAATTGATATATATAACATTCGTTTATTGTTCAAAACTTGCTGAGCTTTCTGTAGCTCATCCCTGCAAATATTTTCTTCATTTGCAGATAGAAAGAATATATTCTAGAAGTTTCGGTATTGTGGATAAAAGGCTTAAGACATGGATATTTGTTGAAAACTATCATGTAATAGTAACGGTATATTATTTGTTTAATGTAATATTAGTTTGCAGTATTTAGTTGTTATTCTAATGGAATTAGAAAAGTGTACAAATATCTATATGAACTATATATCCAATGATAGTGTTAATGCACATTGCTCTCCGACGATGCGAGGTAGCGCTTCACTCAGTTCCAAGAACTCTAACATTAACACTATGAAAGTCAGATAGATAAGAATTATAGATATGGAAGAAATATCTATAAGATACTAAACCTGTACATCCAAGTGAGGGTACTCAGTTACAATGATTGTTCTGACGAGAACTACTATTTACTATGAGTACTGTGAATCTTGGATTTATAGGAATTATTATCTATTAGAATATTTACGTGAGCACCAAATTCGCTACAGTGAGTGTAGAGAATTTGGGGGCGTCACACAAACCATACTAAGAACTGTGCTGCAACGATATCATTAAGGTCATGAACATAAGAAATCAAAGAATATTCACCATATTATTTCTTCATTTACAGTTTATTTAACAGATTATTATTCCCTCTATTTATGTATATGTACGTGTATACGAGAAGCAAATAAGTGAGTGAATAATTATTGACCATCATTTAATCGCAGAATACAAACATCAATTTTGCTTCAGACATTTTTTACCCTACTTTTGGATTGCCGCAAAAAACATCAGACATTATATAAGCATTGTAAATTTAGGTTGTGAAAACAGAAAAAGATTCAATTATGTGAATTACATTTGCAGAAATATTATAATACAAAAGTACAAATACTGGAATAAAAGACAACCACACATCAGTAATAAACTGAGGAGTCAATGCCAATAAACCAATACATCAATGTAATGATTAATGAAGATGAAATAGATACTAACAACATATCTTGCAGTTGTTGACGATTTTGCGGATTCTGTAGCATCCCTGTTACAAACATGTGACAAAATTTAGCGCAGCTAAACTGCAAATTATTTAAGCTTTTTTTACATTGATTAGATTTCAAATGATAGTAGGTATAATCTAACTGCTTTATCTATGCCACAGAACCATGAGATGATCGAGTAACAACAACAGAATAAGTGTTTACCATGTATGATATAATAGATACTATAGCAACAAATCAAAACTATTAGACACCTCATTTCATATAGTAATGATGGGTGTTTGCCATGTATGATATAATAGATACTATAGCAACAAATCAAAATTATCAGACACCTCATTCCATATAGTATTCATGGTAATTTTAGGCAAAGAACATAAAGGTTTGAAGAAATATTGAACTTGTAAGAGGTAACAAAGAAATTTTGCAACACCATTTATGCCTCTGAAAAAATGTAGTTAATAAACTGTATGCCGATTCTACCTATAGACGCTATTAGTCGCTCACTGTATATATCATATTATGTTAGGACCTTGAGAGACCCTATTTGATAGGTAAATTTAGAAAGAAAGAGATTTCAGTTGCAGAACTTGGGAGAAGAAGGGGGAAGAAAAAAGAAGGGAGGTAAGGAAGGGGTTTAAGGGAGTAGCATCTCAAAACTTGTACTCTCAGTTTCATTTCAATACTCAGCATAATAAACTGGTTACATCATAGCAAATATATAGATCCCTAGTGGCTTACAATAGCATTTATCTAACATGAGCCTAAAGAAGTAAAATGCACTAAAGTAGTAACAGACTTCACATGCACCTGTTTCTAGAAACTATTATTCTAACAACTTCCCTAAAATAACCCTGGCTTGACATTCCTTCCCCCTTCCATTAGTTCCATGTCCTCATGGATCTAATACAAATTGTGAGAAATTTGGCTTCAGTAGTCCTTCATCCTCCCAAGTGGCCATTTCTATACTGCAATTTTTCCACTGAATTAAGTACTGGTAAACTTCTCTATTGTTTCTATGTATCACCCTTCGTTCCAGGACTCTCAAGGGACCTATTTCAAAAATGCAATCAGGTTTAGTAGTAGGCAAGTGGGGGTTGATTATAGCATCTCCAATATGTTTCTTTAACTGGGATACATGCAAGGTGGGATGGATTCTAGCTGTACTAGGAAGTTCCAATGTATAAGCTGTTATTCCAATCTTCTCCAAGATTTTAAAGGGCCATAAAATTTAGGAGCTAGTTTAAGAGCTTTCTTGAGTGACACAGTAACTTGTCAGTAGGGCTGTGCTTCAAGTAGACTAGCTCTCCTTCTTGAAATACTCTCAGTCCTATTTTGTCTGCATAGTCTTTCATCTTAAGTTGTGCCTTTTCAATATTCTCCTTAATGATTTCCAGCTGCTTCTACCTTTCATCATTTCTTCTACAGTAGCCAGGTTAGTACTTTTTCCTGGCAAAATGGTGAGGTGATTAGCAGCTGTTCCATAGACAGCTTGATAAGGAGTAGTGTTTAGAGCTGTGTGAAAGGTGGTGTTAATCCACCATTCTGCTAAGGGTAACCAAGAACTCCACTACTTTGGAGATTGTCCACACATGCACCTTAAATATTGTTCTAGGCATTGGTTCACTCTCTCTCTGTTACCATCACTTTGGGCGTGGTAGGAAGTGCTGAGGTGTAGCCTGGTCCCTACTAGCTTAAACAGAGTTTTCCAAAATTCACTGATAAAGATGGGGTCCCTATTAATGACTATGGAAGAGGGCATACCATGGAGCTTGAAAACATCTTCAAAGAACAGAGTGGAGAGGCTCTTAGCTGATATAGGGTGGATTAGGGGAAATAAACGAGAATATCTAATGAACCGATCAGTGATTAGTGATTACCTATATTACTTCGAACCCTCTAGGTTTGGGTAACCCAGTAATAAAATCCATAGCTATGTCCCTCCAAATTTCTTTAGGAATAGGAAGGGGTTGTAACAGTCCTGGGAAGGGAGGGTTTCATGTTTGGAAACTTGGCAAATGGGACATTTTATTACCCAAGTTGTGATGTCTTTCTTCATCCCTACCCAATGGAAATATTTCTCAATCCTTTTTAGAGTTGCTCTGGCCCCTGAATGTCCCCAGCTCTTCAAACACTTGTCTTCTTAGGTCTCTAGTTAAGCCAATAACCCATTTGCCTTTAAATTTCAGTAGCCGTTTACTGAGCTCAAACTCATTAGGTCCCCATTTACTAGTTAAAAGTTCTGTCATAACCCTCTCAATCTCACTATCCCCATCATAGCTTTCAATGAGTTGAGACATCCATAATGGTTGTGAAATGGTCAATTGTTGGCATTGTAATTCCCTCTGAATAGTAGTGGTTTGCCCATGTTGGCATTGTAATTCCCTCTGAATAAATTTCATTGTAAGGGAATCCTGGGACCCAACTCCTTGAGCCAGTTAGCCCCTAGAATGATGTCCCAATCCTTGAGAGGTAAAATCCACACTTTGGTGGTGAAAGAATGGCCATTAATGCTCCATGTGAAAACAGGGCAGTTTGAGTGAGTCCATATTTTTTCACCACTTGCTAAGGAGATGGCTCTGGGCTCTACTTCTTCAATAGAGTTGCTTAGCCTTCTCTTGAGAGTCCATATTCTGAAAAACTTGCTTGGTATGAACTGGAATTGGTTCTATGAATTAATCTATGGTATGGACGTTTTAGAAACTGAAATTGATGATCGAGGTAGTTAAATAGGTACTAAGAGAATGAAATATAAGTGATTATACCTTACTTTGATGATTGGATCGAATATGGGCTGGAGTTGCAGGTCTCACACAGAAACAGAACATCTATCCATGGTTGTTTCTGATTGTTGAAGCTTGATTTGTTGATGAAACTTTGTGGGTTTGTTTGGATGAGTTTCTGTGAATAAAATAAGTAAAACCATGTGTTTTTCTTGGTTTTTTTATTTTTTTTGAGTTCTTGAATTTCTGGGTATGATCAGTAACGCGAGGAATAAGAAAATGGTGATAGAAATGATCCTAACAGGTTTGAACTTCTCTGATACCAAATTGTTAAGACCTTGAAAGGCCCTAACTGATTTGATAGGTAAATTTAGGAAGAAAGAGATTTCAGTTGCAGAACTTGGGAGAAGGAGGGGACAGAAAAAGGAAGGGAGGTGAGGATCACAAAATCGTGTACTCTCAGTTTCATTTCAATACTAAGCATAATAAACTGGTTACATCATAGCAAACATATAGAACCCTAGTGGCTTACAATAGCATTTATCTAACATGAGCCTAAAGAAGTAAAAAGCACTAAAATGGTAACTGACTTCACATGCATCTGTCTCTAGAAACTATTATTCTAACTACTTCCCTAAAATAACCCTGGCTTGACATAGTAGGGACCGATGGTATGGTACGAAACACGGTGATTTTAGAAGAAAACGGTACAAAGCTTTTGTTGTTCCATTCCGGTCAAAATACCGGCTTGTACCGCTGATACCGGCCTGGATTCATCGAAAAATGTGTACTGGGACGAGATGTCAGCCGGACCGGTACAAAATTTGAGAGGCTCTCGACCTACATATTTGTCGTGGGGATCTCGGAGCTGGTGTGGCCAAGTGGATGTCGAGTCTTTCAAGACATCAACCATTAAAAAAGATGAATTTTTGTGGTGAGAGATCTAATTTAGAGAATTAATTTAGGAAGAGAGGTGAAGGAGAGATCTGATAGTCTTTCAAAAGAAGATAATAATGTGGTAGTAAAGAGTGACATGTGGTCAGGAAATTTCAAATTCACCAACCACATTTGTCCTGTTTCCCAATTGGTCATTTGACTCTTTTTTTTAATCTTCGTAGGAAAGAATTGGCTAGTCTTAGTTGAGGGCCTTGAGGCTGGGATTTAAGTATTGCAATTGTTAGTTTAGACTAAATAGCATTTAATATCCTGATTTCATAACAAATATATGTAAATTATAATTTCATATGTAGATATGTATTTATGTGTGTGTGTGTGTGTATATATATATATATATATACACACACACATTATGCGCGCCAGTACAGTATTTATAACTTTGGTTCATACATGTAAATACATTCTTAAATCAAATGACTTAATTAAATAAGAAAAAGAAAAGAGATAAAAATATGTATAGTTTAGAGATTTATATACTTTGAAAGAGGCGCAAAACCAGGTTTGAGATTGATATAAGGGAGAAGTGTTAAGAAGGATAAAATATTACTGACATTTAAAGGTAGTAGGATTCCTCATCTCCTCCGGCAGATACCTGTAAGGGGAAAAGAATGAAAAAAATTTAAAATAATCAAACTTTTATCTCATAATAAGTCACAAGGGTTCACATTCTAAAGCAAGGTCACACTATTAATTGCTTGGGAAAAGAAGATAGTACTATTAAGTCATTCTTATTACTTCATGAACATACATCAAACTGGAAGTGATCCCAGAAAGAAAATTAGCAAATAAAAACACGTCAAACAACATATCTTGGCATATTCATTGATTTATCAATATATTGCTAGATACAATCATGAGTGTAAGCAGTGAACATTTTAGTGTTAAGAAAAGGACTGACTGGCATTTCTATTAAGTTTACCTAATATTACTCAGTAAGCAACAGAAATGGTTTTACAAGTTTCTTCTGAGTTGGAACTTAGATCATATCCGTGTTTTGTGAATAAAGGGGACATCATCATTGAAATCAAGCATCCATATTGATGTAGGATAAGGTGGAAAGAAGGAATAAGAGTACCTATTCCAACAAGGAATCGGTAGAAAACACACAAAAGCAAGAAGCTTTAATCTCAAATCAATATTTCAATAGTCTGAAAGATGATCAAGATTGTAACTCTTTATATGAGAACTATGACTTAACGACAAAGTAAAATACCCTGACTAATAAAATAAGGAAATAACTCCTAATAGTTATCTACTGCCTTAATGAATATTCTAGAATATTCTAATTTATCTGCTCTAAAGTATCAGTTATTAATTCTCAAACAATCAGGTGTACAAAACACTAGTCCAGAAGGCTACATATTTCCAAAATTTCATCTGGAGACATCAATATATTCCGGTATTCCCCAAAAAGAATAGAAGGTGGGGGGCAGACAGTAAGCTCCCAAATAAAAGCATATTTTATTAAAGGTATACCACAAAACGAGAAAATACCCATTAAAAAAGATTTCCCTGAAAATTTATACGGCTTTCTCTGGAAGCAAAGATCATTTAGCCTAATCGAACATCAAGACAGACAGGTTTTTGTAAAGAATGACTACCTAAGAAGTACCAACACTATTAAGGCAGAGCCATACCCATGCGGATACAAATCAGAGATGGAAACTTCGTAGACAATGTAGATGCAGCGCAATTTCAAATAAAACTTGAAGCTCCGAAGTAAAAACCAATAGTTTTCGCAAAGTCGCCAATGTGATCAATAAACATGAATGTTGAGATATGACTTTATTACCATGTAAAGAAAGTGTTAAATTCCTCTTGCGATCCTAACTTTCAAGTAGAAACTGGTAACAAAAAGAAGAGATAATGGAAAAATAGGGAAAAATATAGGTAGAATGTTAAGGTAGAAGATGAAATAGGAAGACAGAATGACAGGTGATAGGGAGTCACAAAACATGAACTCTATTTCATATTTTCATTCATCAAATTCATGCCTTACATTACACTATTACATCACTTTATATATAGCTAGATTACATGAACAAAGACTAACATATCCTCCTTATCATAACGAAGTTCCGTCACATGGTGTCACACGAACTCTACCTAAATAATTAGTAATACAACTGTTAATTACCATAGTAACATTACTAAGATCGCTGAACTGAACAAAAAGTATAATTGTAAAGAACATCTAAGTTAAAGTTTTATCGTAATAAAGGAGCATGTATTGATGGAAAAGAGAAGTCATTGCATATCAAAAGTACAGGTAACACATAACGTACTCCTTATATCAATACCTGTACAATACTCTCCATTCCGAAACGTAATTTTACAAAGGCAAGTGGTCTTATATTTTGGAACGGAGGAAGTATGTTTTCACATTGATCATAAAGTATCCTAAAATTGAGCTAAAACCCTACTTTCTCATAACCCATTATTGGGCAATATCTCATATCAACTTCTTTTCCAATGCTAATATTGCAGACTTTCAGATGCTTGTTCTCTCTATCCTGTTGATCCATGTCAAATATTAAGTCCATGAGTCATGACTCACAAATGTCGATCATCTTTCTCTCATCAGATTGACCTTCTAGTAATACGCACCCTTAAGACCAATGTTTTAAAAGGCGTTAGGCGGAAGGTGGGCGGCCAGGGGGCCTAGCGCCTAGGGGGCCTAGGCGGGATTTTTTATTTTAAATCAATCTTAATTTTTTATCTTATATTTATCCAAACAAAACAATAATATAAAGCAAAACAATCTATAATAAAGATAATAAAGGCTTTTGCTTAAAGTTCAAACACATATTCATATTGCTAATGTCAAAGTTCAAACACAAACATACAATTGTTCAAAGTTCAAATATATTTTAACGTATTAGTTTTATTCATAAACAAGATTGCTATTAAATAATAATATTTAAAATTCAAGAATTTAATTCAATATTAAAACTTAAGAAACTAAACATAAATTTAAGAATTATATTGAATTAAACTAAATATTACAAATGTATCATCATTTATATAATTTGAAGTTGGTACAAGTTCAAAAAATTACAACTATAATAAAATTATCCATTTTGACTTAATATTGTTCACTTCTTGTTGTGATTTGATATGCTATTGCACTTTTCAGATGCTTATGAATATGGTAAATCATTAGAAAAATAAATATATCAAAATCTGGTTTGAGTAGTTATTAAAACCTTTCTTCCTAGGCCCCGCCAAATTTTCTGGGAGGATTTTTTTTCCGCCTTGGGCCTAAGGGAGGCGCCATAGGGGGCCTAGCGCCTAGGCGAGGCACCAATGGGGCCTAACGCCTAGGCAGGGTGCCAAGGGGGGGCCAAGCGCCTAGGCGAACCTAGGCGGAGATTTTTAGAACACTGCTTAGGACAACCTTGATATATTAATTTCATGCCATCTTGGATACATAATAGGTTCTTTGAACTTAAAGCAACTAAAATAATTCTGCTAAACAAGGAAAAGAACAATAAAGTTCTCAAATGATCAACAAAGTAAATCAGCTAAACGGTGTACGCAAGATCAATTTTTGAGTCACTTGAAAAAGAAAAGACAATGGTGGGGCTATTAAAATTACGAGAATTGTTTGAGGCTTGTGGAGCTCTCTTTGGAGCGTTAGGAGAGGAATGGACGTATCTTGGTTTGGTGAGATATGTTGCTAGTTCATTTTCGAGGATTTGAAAAAAAGAAAGATGCCAAAATTTTATGAAAGTGTGCATCTCTTTTCTCCATTTTATGGGAAATTTGGAATGAGCGTAATGTTAGACTGTTTAGAGGAAGTTGCTCTTCTTTTAAGTTGTTGAATGATAGGATTATTTTACTTGCTTTTCTATGGGTTTCTTCTATGGGAGCCTTTAGAGGTATCTGTGTCTAATTTGTGTAGAGATTGGAGAACTGCAATTTTTTAAGTGCTCTTTTTTATTTTTGTTTTTTAGTCCGTTGAGGGTGGACTTCTTGTTCCCCTTTTTATTGTATCTTTTCTTTTCTATTAATAAAATTTCTTCTTTTTTTTGAGAACTTAACCAACACTCAAGAAATTACCAAAAGAATGGCATTACTATTGAACTAAGATCTAACTACGAGCTAAAACTTACACAATAAAACCATTAAACAAGCAACATTTAAAGACAACAACAGAACAATAGGGAGCTATATTACGGATAAATCATTTTTTGCATCATTGGATCCTCCATCATTTTCTCCAAAGCTTCCACCGACAAAACCGAATCTGTTTTTCCTGTCCAGAATATGAAAAACAATCAAAACATGTAAGCATAAATAAATTTCAAAACACAAATAATAAGATACATTGATCAAAACATGTGAATAATACTATGATTAAAAATTTGATTGTCATGCTTGATAAATTTGCCATCAAGATCGATTAACCAAATTTCATTTGATGCTAGGAGGGAAAAACTTCTGTTTGTACAGGAAAGATTAAATCAAACAAAAAATCGAAAATTGCTGAAAGCACTTAGGTAGGTCCACTGCGGCTTAGTGAATGCTCACATGCTGCCTAGATGTATACAATTACAAAGCATGTAATACAAAGATATATAAATTCATATAACAATATGAAAAATAACAATATGTATACAATTACAAAGCATGTAATACAAAGATATATACATTCATATAAAAATATGAAAAATAACCTCCAAATAAAGAGCATGAATAATTGTCACTTGGGTGCTTTATCGGAGAAGTAGGGATAAAAACTAATTCCTTTAGCTGTGTTCAATAATTCTTTATTGGCAACACCAGGTCCTCACATCTTATTATTAAATGAACTCACCTGTTATTTAGTTATAGTGAATCCAATCACTATTCAAGAGCTTCAGGATATATATATATATATATATATATATATATATATATATATATATATATATATATATATATATATATATAGGAATGATCCATAGCATGTATTTTCTATAGATCCTTATAGGGTATACACCATCTATACCATTGTAAACAAGAAGAATGACCAGAATTAAAAACTGAAAATCGACGTTCACTACTATTAATAGCGGACAGTAAAAAAAAACTCATATCATCTGTTAATAATAGTAACAGACACTAATCAGAATAAAAATTTGACTTTACTAATAAATGTTTACGATTTATTAATCAAGATTTAGGATTTATTAACCAGGGGTTTAGCGTTTATTAACTAGAGTTTAAGATTTATAAATCCTAAATCCTAGTTAATAAATCCTAAATCCTGGTTAATAAACCCTAAATCTCGGTTACTAAATTCTAAACTCTAGTTAATAAATCCTGAATCCTAAACATTTATTGGTAATTAGTAGCGGATGTCGATTTTCAATTTCTAATTCTGACCTTTCTTGTTTTCAATGGTATAGATGATATATGCCCTATAAGAATTCATAGCAAATACATGCTATAAATCATTACCATATATATAGACCTTGAATGTCAAAAGATCCAATTCCTGTGAACAACTTAAGCACAAAAATCTAACTATTGTCTATTAAACATCAAAATGAAAAGCTTCTACAACACTAGCAGACCTCATGTGAGTAGTGGGAACAATGACATGACAGGATTGAAAACATTAGGTGTAGTTTGGAACCATTAGCTGTTTTCAGCTATCAATTAAAAATAAAAAATAACAATGTTTTTGTTATGTTTGTAATTGCAGAAAAGAATAACACATTTGGTTGACATATCTGGTAAATTAATTTAAAACCAGAAATGATAAAACATGTTCGGTAGACATTTATTTTCATTTTGTTAGATTTCTACTCAAAATATAATAGATATACAATACTTCCCCAAACAACTATATAATGCAATGTTCTAAAACTCCACGCCAAGGTGTTAGGCAGGTCCTCTACCATCTCTCTTATTTTCTATCTCACCATCCTCGCTTGTTGACTGCTGCTATCTTGCTGCCCACTGCTTCATCCCTCACCAGCAAAATTTAACTAGCAAAAATTTAATAATATACTCCCTCCATTCCATAATAATAGTCTTTTAAACTTCATTCACATAGATTAAGAAAGTCAATTAATATCATCATTTAACGATTAAAACTTATGTAAAATTTCATTACTATCCATTTATGAGAAGTTGAAAACTATTAATGCAAGATCGAATTTCTTGGGACAATGAGAGAAGTTGGGGGTGTATTATGGGATGGAGGGAGTATAATTAATATTGATAAAAAAATATTTTTTTTTAAAAATCAACAATAATAGTTCATCTATTTATATAATATAAATGATAGTATTCATTGTTAGAATAATAATGATTTATATAATATAAATATATTATATAATTAACTATTATTATTATGAAGAATATGAATTTTAAAGAACACCAACTAAATTAAAAAATGTATGAGAATAAGAGATAGTGGTAAGTAGGTAATTCTGATAGTAAGAATGTAGATGCAATGATTTTGAAATCAAATAAAAGATGAAAAAATAATTTGTTTTCCTAAATTTTAGGTTTGCTATTCTTAAATTTTAGGATTGAATGTTCATTCCTAAATTTTA
The DNA here is from genome assembly GCA_020205605.1 of Panax ginseng. Taxonomy (NCBI): domain Eukaryota; kingdom Viridiplantae; phylum Streptophyta; class Magnoliopsida; order Apiales; family Araliaceae; genus Panax; species Panax ginseng. The sequence continues at coordinate 47,818,860 of CM035137.1, forward strand.
GGGTTGAGAGATCATTTTGTGTTATTCATTATATACAGATTATTCGACTTGTATCATTGATAGTATATGGAGGTTTTGATTTTTAAAGAGCAGAGCGAGTAGAGATGGCAGACAAATTTCAAAATGATATTTGACACACCATTTGGCCTGTATATTTTCATATAACAAAGTCCAAGTGAAGAAAAATGTGTTAGGAATCTGCATGTACGTTGAAAGGTTGATTAATTGAGAGGGAGATTATTTAGAATCTACATGAGATTACAATTGTAAAAGATTTGACGATGAACATCCGATCTAAAGGATAGAGAAAGATCAAGCATGATAGGTCGATCTTACTAAGTTGATACTAATGCTTGTAATATATATATATATATATATATATATATATATATATATATATATAATGTTCAACTAAAGCTTACATGTGAAAGAGAGGCTTTATAAAGTCCTTATGGAACAAATGTACAAGGACTTAAAACTGAAAAGATCAAAACTGTTAGATTGATCTTAATTAAATTATAATGAACAAATGATTAAAGTATATTTGTAATGATAACTTTTGTAAAGTCCTTATGAAACACATGTACAAGAACTGTTAGGTTGATCTTATCAAAGCTCTCAATGTATAGTCGACAGAACCAACCGATTGTAGAGTTACTCCACTGGATCGTAGTGTGATCAAAATCAGCAGAGTCACCTCATTCTCTCAAGCGCATGAAGATGAAAGATCGTATACACTGAGAATATTCTCTGAGCTTATCAGAAGGAATCGCCTCACGAGCCATGAAGATGAGTTGAAGGCCTAACTAGAAGAAGATGATCACAAAAGGATATACACTGAGAATATTCTCTGTCTTTGGTATAGTCCTTATCGAGGAGTCTGCTAAAGAATCTCTGGAATGTCTCTCAGAGCTGAAGGAATCTTTACCATCATCAGTTTTCGATGGTTTTTCTGAATGTCTCTAAGATCACAGAGCAAGAACCATCGAGGTCCCGAGGTATCAATCTCTCAGTTTCCATCCTGACACAGTTTTTTGAAGTTTTCAAATGCCTCTTCTTTTGCTTTACTTTTGGTCAATGGTCTAGCAACAGATCCATTTTCTTTCCTAGTTACTTAATCCCTTGTGGGTACTTTCTTCTCCACAGCAGTTTCTCTCTATCTGAGTTGAGAGCACTTTTTTTTTGTTCAAGGTTTGAATAAATATTGTCATGTATAATTCACCTCTCTGTTTTACCTCTCACTGCATGACTTCCAGCCTTCCACTAAAGTAAGACATATCCTTCTCTATTTTTAATTTTCTATGCAAGTATGTATGACATGCATATCTGTTGACCGTTATCACTAATTTATTATATGCATATATATATATATGCCAAGTACGAAGTAAATTGTCTAATGTCATGCATATACTGATATATGTATGACCTAGCCAAGTGTCTACAAGTTGATGACATTAATTTATTTATCTGTGCTCTGATAATGAAAAGCTAATGCATTTTGGGAATATATTTTAAAACTTAATCTATTTATCTATGTTCTGATAATGATAAGTTGTTTATTTCTTCATTTTTGGTACAATTTACAAAGAACACTATCTATTAAGTGTTCAGTGTGCATGGTTACTACTTACTAAACTAAAAATAAAAATAAAAATGTCAATTGTCTCTTATATTTTTTGTTTTATTGTATTTTGTAGAAACTAGAAAATAAAATGGCGAAAAGTTCGGGAACTAATGGTTATGATATAACCAAGGACCCGTAAAGAAAGTCCAAATCAAAAGACTCGGGTTGGAAATATGGGTATTAAACGGACATGAGTAATAAGGATATAGTTCGATGTATCCTTTATGGGAAGCAATGTCGTTTGGGAATCAAAAGGTTGAAGCAACATTTAACAGAAAATTTTAGAGATGTAGCGAAGTGTCCCAAAACAACAGAAATTATGAGGGAGATGTAAGCGGCTTTAAATATTAGAAAGAGGAATAAGCCAGTTGAGCTAGTTGATGATGATGATGATGTAGTAGAAGTGTAAGAAGAACAATCATCTGCTTGTCCAAGCATGGTTTCAATGCTTCTTCTACACTATCCCATGTTATGGGACAACTTTCAAAAGGAAGAAAGCTGTTTTTCAATTCCAAAAGTCACAACCAAAAGCTCCAACAAAAACGGTTGAAGCACTTCCAAGGAAAACTCTCGAAGAAGTTGTAGAGTAGAGAAATAGCAAGCGTTGAGCCAAACGAGTATTGAAAAACGTTAAGGACACCGGAGAAAAAAGAGAGAGTCCATATGCACATTGTCAACTTTTTCTACGAGTGTGGCATACTATTCAATGCTACAAATGCAAGGAGCTTTGAGGTAATGATCAAGTCCATAGGACAATATGGGCCAGGTTTAAAGCCACCAACATATCATGAGGTGAGGGTTCCTTCACTTGAGAAGGCAAAGACGAAAACTGATGAGTTAAAGGCAAAACATGAAGTTGCTTGGAAGGAATATGGTTGCACACTCATGCAGGATGGTTGGACAAATAAGAGGGGAAGAAACTTATTGAATTTCCTTGTTAATAGTCCGGAGGGGAATTATTTCGTGAGTTCTGTTAATGCCTCCAGTTAGCAAGATTTAGGAAATTAGCCCCTAGTATGTTGTTCAAGTGTTCACGGACAATGCCTCTAATTACAAGGCAACGGGACATATACTAATGGAGAGGAGGCCTACACTGTTTTGGACACCTTGTGCCTCTCACTGCCTTGACCTTATGCTAGAGGACATAGGCAAGTTGAAGCAATTCTAGCCCACAATTCAAATGCAAGAAGAATCACAACATTCATTTATAAGCACAGTCGTCTTCTTGATGTGATGAGGGAAAAAACAAATGGAAGGGATCTTGTGAGAGCCACAGTTACTAGATTTGCTACAACTTTCCTCACCTTGCAGAGTTTGTACAAGCATAAAGATGCATCAAGGCATTTCTTCATAAGCAATGATTAGACAGAATCTAAGTTGTTGGCTACTGAAGCGGAAAAGAAAGTATATGATATTGTTATTTCAACAACATTTTGGCTTCATATTGAGAATTGCATTATGGCGTCACAGCCACTTCTTATAATTTTGAGGATTGTTAATGGTGATGAGAAGCCTGTTATGCTAGAAGTTTTCGCTGCGATGGAATGCGCGAAGGAAAACATAAAAGACACATTTGATAACAAACAAAGATTGTATAAAAAGGTGATCGACATTGTTGAGCGGCGATGAGAAAGTCAAATGGAGTAAAAATTATATGGGGCTGCGTTGTTTCTCAATCCGGACAAGTACTTTGATATCAAAGAGGAACGTCAGATGTTTGTTGATACTTCACGAGAAGACTTCAATAACATTCTTGCAAAGATGGTGCCCGAGCTAGATTTGCTAGACAAAATAAGCAATCTAGCCGATAACTATGATGCTTCTCGAGATACTTTTGCATGAGAAATGACGATTAGGCAACGGAAAATAAAGAATCCTCGCAAGTATATTAAAATATATATAAAGATATAAAAGCTAAATTATAATTATAATTTATATACATTCTTCATTTCCTCCCTTTAAAAATATTTATATTTTTTTTAAATGTTTGCTTGTTGATTGGTGGAATACTTTTGGAGGGCGGGCTATTGAGCCTTCAAATTATTTATTGAAATTGATTGCATATTAAATGGAATTGATTGTATAAAAACAAAGAAGACAATAAAGAAATCTTATCATTTGGAGTCACATCCATATTACCATCAAAGATTAATTTTCACAAAAGAATCAAGCATCAATCAAGGAAACTCGACTAGATATTTTCACATCTCCATCCAAGAATTGGACCAATATCTCCCATCTTCACAAAATATCTACAACTAAAACCAAAAATCTCAGACAAAGGTTGCTTCAATAAATCATCTACCGACAAAAATAAAACTCTATAATCCTACCCAATAGACAAGAGAGAAACTTGAGATTTGCTCCAATCTCTGTATCTTGGGTTCGTGAATCATAATAGTGTGGAAAGCAGTAGAGGGAATTCGAAGGAGATGAAAGGATGCATGTGGCTATGGTGATTATATAGATGTTAATCAAAGAAAAGTGGGAGAGGGAGTAGCTGAGAAAGGGGGAAGCTTAGATGTATTTATAAATGAACAATACATGTATTTATAAGAAAAATAAATATATATAGAGACAGAGTATAATCGGTTCACCCGTTTGGTACGGTAATTATTGTGTGTTCAAAACTAAGTCTCATTCCTGGTACCGAGTAATCGGTTTTTACCGGTATTGAACCGACTCTATAAATTACCGAACCAATGGTACCAAACCGGCCGATTACGGTAATATTTTTTACCGAAAAAATTGCACAACCCTAATGTCAACCCCATGCATGGACTTCAAATACTTCATACAAATATTTATTGAACAAATATTGAAATGTGTAACGTTGAGCCACATGAATATGAATGGAGAAAACCCTAGCTCAAATACCAATTGGTCGATGTGGGACTTTAACCCAAAAAGCCCAGCACGTCCCCCACGTGGAGACGTCGTTAACCTTTGGCCTACTGCTTTGAAATTCCTTACTTATAGAGTTGGTAATGGTAACATCTTCAGTTTGTGGTTTGACCCGTGGCTGAATGGCCAACCTAATCTCCTTCTGAGTCCCTTGTCTCTAATAGAGTCTCTTACATCATTTCTCAGGGTTCTTGGTCTCTACTTCTTAGAAACCATCGTAACCATCATGAGGTGATGTAGTTTTGAAATCTATTAAATGAAGTTCTTGTGCCTTCTGCTGCTGAGGACCTCATATTTTGGAACGGTATTGTCATTAGTTCCCTGAAGGAAAATAACATCTGAGAGGTCAGCATATACCTTGGGCTAAGTTGCTATGGCACAAGCTTCATGTGCCCCGGTTCTCTTTTACATTGTGGCTAGCCTTGCATAGGAGACTCCCTACAAATGATTTATTCTGTTCCTTTTCTAATTTCCAGCGCTTGGCCATCCCCTTTGTAACATGACTGTGGAAACTTTCCCTGATCTTTTTTTCAACTGTCCTTACTCTAAAACTGTTTTATGTTCTGTTATGGATGTTGGGAATTGGCCTCATGTCCCATTTGTCTGGGATAATTTGGTGGAGTATATTCTTCAGTTTAAGGGGAGGTATATGCAATCTGAGATCCTCAAGTTGGTTTTTGCTACTTCGGTGTACAAAATTTGAGGAGCTAGGAACTCAATGGTGAATGACAAAATCAAACTGCCCCCCCCTCGTTCTAGAAAAAGAAATTGTGAAGTTGATCAGGGCTCGGCTATCCACTTCTCTGCAGTTCCAAAAGGCAGCTCAGAATTGTACTAGCTATTTTAATTGGATGTAATGGGATGTCATTCTTTTTGTTTTTTGTTTTGTTTTTTCCTTGCTGCGTTATGGTTGCTCTAGCTTTGGTCGTTTAACCGGCCTGCTGTTGCTTTGGTTGTTCCTGAGTGATTTCAGTTATTGTTCGATCCTCCTGGGGACTGTCCCATGATGAATAGCTCAATAGTTCTGGGGTTTACCCCCTTTGTCATTGTCATTGTAATTATGCACAAACAAATTTAGCGAAAAAAAAATACTATGATAGATTTATAAATGAGCTAAGTCAAGCATATAAAGACATCAAGAGATCTCTAACTCAAAAACAATTGGCACAAAGAGATGAGACCCCTTAAATACATATAGTGAGTTTCCAGGTCAAACTTAATTGATGTGGGACTTCAACCAAATAGGTACACTACCACCCACGTGCTAGCAATATCTAGAAAAATCTAACTAACATGTTTACAACTAACCGTTGTTTACTAATATTGCAAATTGTGTAGCCATGGCCTAACATTGTACTCCCTAGAAAAACATTATGTCCTTATGGATGGCTTAGTTGAAGCTTTTGTATCTTGCTAGTCATTTTCACCAGGATCAAAATCTATATCAAGGAGATTGAGGAATTTCACTTCCCATATCTCAAGCATCTCCTCGATTCATTGGCTAACTTCATTGACCCTTTCCTTTCACAACCTAAATTAATGTATGTTTTCATAGTTGAATTTGTCCTCCTTATGTGGTACTTGAATGAAAAAGGATCCCTTTTCACATAGCTTTTGATCATGCTCCTCTTCACACTCTTCATCATAAGAAACCTCTGGGTGATAGATAGGAGGACCATCATACAAGAGGGCTTTTTTCTCCAGAGTCACTATTAATGGCTTCCAATGTTCTTGAGCAATGGCCAAAGAGTTAAGGCTGGGAGGTCTTGTGGTAATGGGTCTTCCTTGCAAACCCACCATCTCATTTCCTTTGTAGAACTCAAGTAGCTTCCAATCAACATCAAATAGCACGGATCTTAAGGTTCCTAATAACCTAACTCCAAAGATAGCATCCCATGTATAGGATTTGTATCATGATTCTGTTGGTGCTTTTCTTTGCTCACTGATATTGCATAAGCTAAAATATTCTTCACAATCCTTTATCCATTCAATCGCTTCATCTTCCATGAAGCTTGGTTTACCCATCACAGAGAAACTGAACACAGAATATGAAAGTGTATGTTACATTAAAATATGGATTTAATAATCCTTCTTTACTAAAGAGAGAAGAAGAAATTTATTAGTAGGAAGAGAGAATACAAAGACAAGAGAGGAAAAGCATGACCAGATAAAGATTCTACAGCTAAAATAACCTAAAAGATATTCTTCAGTTCGAGAAAGAATATATAAACATCATAAATTTTAGGAAGGGAAGGTTTAATACGTCAAGTTTTAATTGGATAAAGTAATAGACATGCATTGTCATGTCCATTACTACTAAGTTAGCATTCAGATAAACATAACCCTTCTGGTGTTGCTTTTTGCAGGTGAAAGTACATATTCAAATGTAACTTTTAGAAGACAAATTACACCCGTAGAACAGAGTCCTATACTTACTGCTGGATGAGAAGCCCTCAGAAGCATCAGACCCTGGCTTGTAAGCAGCTCCATTTTGGAAACCCTTTATGATGCAGTAAGATGATTCGATGTTTAGAAGATAATACTAAACTTCAAAACAAATAATGATAAATTATAACTGCATTATACAATGTCAGATTCTTACATGGGTGTGAAACTGAGAATCTTTTGATGAATCTTTCTCAGTTAGTTCCTTGAAACTTTCGAAAGGATTATTTTGCAAAGTTTCTTCAGGAGATACATCAACAAAAGCTGCAAATGTAAGTTCAGTTAAAAAAATCAGGAAAAAAATAAAATAATAAACTCATATTAGAGCGCCAAAAAGCAGTTGATTTTTTGTGAATGCCAGAAGACTATTTTTCCATATCATAATGTGTACAATAGAGAGCCTTTATATAGGCCAAGTATCAAAGCTAAATATGGAAAGTATATCATGATCAAAGATTACCACTAATCATACTTCTAGAATAATCCTACCACTAATCACTCCTAATCAAATCAATCATAGAATCGTAAAATCCTCTAGATTAATCTAATACTCCCCCTCAAGCTGGAACATGTATATCGATCATGTCCAGCTTGTTACAAATATAACAGATTCTAGTAGCCTCTAAAGCTTTAGTAAACACATCTGCAACCGCAAGTTGATCACCAGTCTTCACATGACTTGTACAAATAATCCCTTCTTGTATTTTCTCTCAAACAAAATGGCAATCAACCTTGATGTGCTTAGTTCTCTCGTGGAACACCGAATTAGAAGCGATGTAGAGCGCAACTGCATTATCACACCAAAATTGCATAGGAACTATCTTGTTAAAACCCAACTCAGTTAACAAATGTTTCAACCGTATTAATTCACAAGAGACGTGAGTCATTGCTCGATATTCTGATTTTGCACTAGACCGAGACAACATTCTGCTTCTTACTTTTTCACGATACAAGATTACATCCAACAAATACACAATGACAATTTCATGTAGTAGTTCTCTTATCAGTAGGACTACATGCCTAGTCAGCATCACAAAATCCTTCTACTCTCATGTGATTATGATCTCTAAATATTAATCTGTGGCCTGGAGCACTTTTCAGGTACTTTAGTATCCTCACAACTGCATCCCAATGTGAGGACTTAGGGGAAGACAAAAACTGGCTAACCACACTAATAGGGAAAGTAATGTCTTTTTATTTTTATTATCAATAGTAATAGAGAGCAATGAATTCAACTCCTCGTACATTTTTTTATAGTCTACAAAAAATTTAAGTGAGTGGAAGCTCAAACTTACGAGCAAAATTATTTTGGCCCAAGTACAAAACCTCCAAGTATTCCCACAATTCTTTTACTGTATTGATGAGTACAAATTGGGTATTATTTTACTTGAATTATTGTGTATTCATGGTAATTTTCCTTGTTACTTTTTATGGTTTGTGTCACTTTGCAGGAAAGGAGCAAGGATGGGCTTGGTGAATGAATGAAAGGAGGAGGAAAATCTGAGCAAATTGCGCTGGGTGGAGAACGCATAGTTTATTATAGGGAGATACAGAGCAATGAAAATATGGCACGGGTTACCGGTCGACGAATTATGCTGATTTAGTTTTCATATTTCCAAAGTTGATTCATATGAGGAGTGTTACTTACCTTGGTATTAGGGTTTTGTTTAAGACTATAAATATTTTTTTTTAACCAAGTTTAAAAAGACTTTTGACTGCAATTCATTGAGAGCCATTTCTACGGAGACTTGGAGATTTCATTGGAGAACACACAAGACGGAGATTGAAGTTTAGAGATTGGAGTTCCTCGACAAAGTTTTTCTTCTCCTCTTAATTTCATTATCTGTACTTGAGATGTTATTTAATTTTAATCTTTCAGTTTTTGTTACGATGATGAACTAATTTCCTAATTAGTAATACAATGGAACCTTTTGCAAAGCAGTAATTTAATTATCTTTATTTCCACTGATTGATTCTATTAAGTTAATTATTATATTTTGTGCTTAATTGAATAATTCGTTGGCCAACAATTAACCTGATATCTTTAATGGAATTGAAAAAGAAAATCTTAGATTAATTCTGAAAATAATAACGCATGAATTTGTTGATTCTTGTTAAGGATAACATAACAGTGTGAGACGAAAGTACTTGTATGTCATGTGTAACTTTGTTAGGAGTTTGTGCTTAATATATCTATTTTAAGTTTCTTACATGAAAATAGCAAAATAACTTAAATATGTCATTTTATTAATCATTGAAAGATGTTAATAAATTGATAGACAATCCTAGTTAGCAACTTGTTGAATTAATTAAGTAGGAATAAAATAAGTCGATTATTGGAGCAACTGGGAAAATTGTATTCTTATGTCTTAATCATCTAGTGATTAATAGTTGTTAGTTAATTTAGTTTTATTTTTATTTAAATCAATTTGCACAAATCAATTGAGATGACTGTTTAGGTGAATTTAAATTGGTAAAAACTTGATAATTAGATTAATTGTTAATAATTGTTCTCTGTGAGTTCGGCACTTTATTTACTTCTATATTACTTGATTGACCGTGTGCACTTGCGCGCATTTAGTATATAAAACGGACATGTATCAAGATGAGTGACTAAATCAACAACCTTACTATCCATGAAATTAAGCATCTGATATAAAATGCTGGTATCAACTAGCTTCCAAGCATTGTCTGAAGTATCTGTTTTCGTTAAATGATCGCTCCTCTCTACTAAGTAGGGCTAAATGCACAATGCTTCGCCACTGCTAATAGTTATGGACTCCCTTCAAATTATTATAAGACTATTCGAGGAAGACAACACCTCTATAACACCCATGGACTGCCTAGAATCGGACACATTTGATGTTTGGCTCATAACAATATCGGATACGGTAGACATCTTACTCATATTAAATTTGTCCAAACCTTTTCACACAATAAAAATACAATCATGACTGAAAAGAACGACGAAACGATGGTAACAACGACATGCAAAACCCCTCAAGACCTAACAAATCCAAACCCAAAATGAGCAACGAACTAATCATTTTCTGCCTCCTCAAAAATAAGGAAACAACTCGAACACATATTTCGGAAGAGCACAACAAATTAGAACTTGCACTTGCATTGATGAATGGGAAACGAGATGAACAGGGTCGGGCACTGTTCACGATGAACAGTGTTGGTAATGTTCACGGTGCGCAATGATTTTTATTTTTATTTTGGAACAGAGAAAAAGAGACAAAAAAAAGAGGATTTTTTTTAGAAACCATGGTTCTTGCTACCATATGAATGCTAGAAGACAATATTATTTCATTTCATAATGTGTACAATAGAGAACCTTTATATAGGCCAAGTGTCAAAACTAAATATGGAAAGTAAATCATAGTGATCAATGATTATCACTAATCATGCTTCAAGAATAATCCTACCACTAATCACAGTTAATCAAATCAATCATAGAATCCTCTAGATTAATCTAACAATTTCAAATTGAAACTCATCGCATACTAAGCGAAGATTAGATGACATATATACGCCCCAATTAAATACCTTAATGAATACCTTAATACCTTAGTGAAACAGCTGTCTAGTTCTATGACAATTAAAAAATGCAGCTAAGAAGCAGAGACACCTCCCCATGGTTAGCATGGTCGTGTTGGACACTTAACCAATATCAACATTGCGATCTAACGCTTCTTTCGGTGTGTTCATAACTTATTGACACTCGCCTAATGTGTACAAGAAACTACTACTATGACATTGTTTTTGTATGGTAAAGAAGTAATTAAGTATAACCAATGGAAGGTTTCCTTCCCGTTTTGGGAAAGGGGTGTGGAAAGCCATTGTATCGGGCTTTGACGACTTTGCGATTCACATTTTATGGCAGGTTGGAAATTGAAGGAGGATTCACCTTTGGTCAGATACTCAATGCGGTAAGGTTGCTTTAGGGACGGTTCCTTCTGGAGGTAAAATTGCAGATTATCACCCAATATCAACGGTAATTTGTTGTGGCAGCCGCTGTTTAGGCATAAAATCTAGGATTGGGAGTTAGAAGAGGTGCTTGATTTGCTTACTGTCCTCGGAGGGAGGGAGCTTGTGGTGGTGCGGAAAGATCTCATGAGGGGGAATGAGCACAAGTTAGAATTTCTTGGTCCATTCCCACTACAGGACGCTGCAAGGATATGGAATTTGAAGAGTGGGAGCACCAAGGAAAGTGGATTCTTATCTTCGACGGCAGCCTTGGGTGCAATCCTCACTCAAAATAACCTCCAGTTCATAACCCAGATCCTTCCCTTAAAAGAATACAGATTCTTCTCACTTCTCCCACAAGAGCCCAGATCTCTCTCGCTCTACACTCTTCAAACCCTAAAATTCAAAAATAAATCATCATATCTCTAAAAATCTTTGTTATTGTTTCATAACTAATTTTGAGCACCTTTGAGCCTTGATCACTTACCAACATCAGTAAATACACAGACAAATCAGCCCATGCGACTTCACGAATCACTGGAAAAAAAATCCCAAATCAATCCTCTAAATTCATGGTTTGGATAAAAAATTTGTTGGCTGTAATCGAGTATAATTCCGAGCAAGATAGGCTGGGATTCTTCATCAAATAACATCAAAAAAATATCAAATCAGTCCCACAAGCAACTGTCGTAACTTGTCCCATTTTTGCCAAGTCCGCAACTGTGAAACTTCCATGATTCAACCACCCTTATAAGGTAATACTCATCCTAATCTACTCAGTTTGACTAGTAGTTTTCAATTGTCAATTTGATGAAACAAAGCAATTCAAATGAATTTTTATCTCCACTTCTGGAAACTCATGAATGTTGGCGTTTATGGAGTTCTTCGATTTGGTCTAGTGTTATTTGTCAATTACTTCGCTTGAGAATCTGAGATCTCTAAATCCATCTGAGATTGTTATAGCTGTTAATGGGTGGAGGAGGATTCTTTTTTAAAAGAATTGTTTTTTTAATGTGGGCCCCATACTCCACATCATCTTCCATTTGTACAAAATTAGCAACCTAGGATATGCCGTTAGCAATGTCTGTGAAATTAATTCAATGGAAATCAGTCAAGTCACTAGATTGGAATTTTTTATTTAGTGTACTAACTCAATTGAAAGTTTTTGTAGTTCAGTAACTAAATTGTAAATTCATCTCCAGTACAATAACCAAATCCTCAATTAATCCCCTTATGTTCTTTTCCTTTGGCTTCATGAGATTTTTCCAGGTCCAATTGTGCTTTTTGGATTTTTGGAACATTTTACTTTACAAACCTAGAGTTGTTCTCTCTTTTTGTTTGTAGATAAAAAGTGTAGCAGTCTCTTTTTGGGAGGCTTGCCTGTATAGGGTGGATTTTGGTTTCTTGGGGCAATAGGTGTGCCTTTTTCTCCCTATGCATTTGTAGATTTCACATGTACTTGGGACGCCCCTTTCTGGGGAATAATATAGTGGATTAACTATTTACTTGTCAAAAAAATAGTTGTTTCAAGGTTAATTGGTTATAATACTAAATTTAGTTAATTCTCTAGGTACCTTGTAATTTTGAGTAGTCAATTAGTCCTAGTAGACCATTTCTTTATTCAGATAAAAGTAGTCAACTAGTGCTACTAGACTTTTGACGAAATAGTTAAAAACTACAAGATATGTAATGCAGTAGTATAGACTCTATAAACTCTAGTTGTGCTCTGTGAGTGATGGTCTAAACCTATATATACACACATTTAATGCCAATATATGCAGACTTTGATTTGACAAAAGAGAAGTGCCATTGCTTGGATTTTTTTTCTTTCCGGACTACTTTGCTTTCGCTCAGTTTGACGAGCTAAACCCTACAATTTCCACATTTTTGCTGCATCTACCCTATAACCCTTTATTCTAACCCAAAAACCTCCAAATATTGATTTTGAGAAACTATCTGCTTATTTACTGAGTAACTAAAAACATCAAGAGAAAGACAACTTTCAGGACCATTTCCTTCCATGAATCTTACACTTCATAACCTACCTCGTCCAATTGTGGCAGCAGATTAATAATTTTCGAGGTCCTTCGTGAAACTCCCCCGCACAAAAACTGGACAATTTGACAGGTTTGGGATATGCTTCACTTTGGGGAACATACACACACACAAATATAATATGTTTATTGACTCGATCAAGATTCTTTAAAAAAAATACAGGATTTATAGGATCTGAAAAGGTATAATTAAATATAAGGGATAACATGCGGGACATTTGGTTGGATGGAATCATTTTAGACAGAATGGAATCGAAATCAAGCATTCCATTCACAAGTTTTAGAAACTGTGTTTGAATGTTAGAATCATATTCATACCAATAAGCCATTTGGTTGGTAGGAAAATAGATTGAAATGGATGGATAGTATGCCAAATGACCCCTAAAAATTTAGAGGAAAACAAATTGTAGGGAGGGAAAAATTTAGAGATTTAGACACGAGCTTCAGAGAATACTAGATAAAAGAATTTTTGAAAGAATTTTTTATTGATAGTTGATTAACAGTATTTGGACCCATTCTGTCCAATGGTGGAATCCATTTTCCGACCCCCTAAGGAATGCTATTACAAATGCATAGGAGAAATAGACATTCCGATGGATTGCCCATTCTGATCATTTATAGGATACTAAAAGTCGAAATAGAATACTTGTCACACCCGCAAATCCGAGTGTTTTCCACAGCGGACCTGGTGTTGACGATCCATCATCTTCCATAACATTCACCAATAACACTTGGTAAAAACTCGTATTAGTGAATAGTGATTTTATATTTAAGTTTTAACCCTTAGATTTCAACCCTTGGGTCAATTCTCCAAACTTAATTTACTATCTAGTTTGATCATTAGTTAACTTTTCTAACTAATCCGGTTAGTCAAAATTGTTGACTTTCCCAGAGTTGACTTTAGCGTATTTATGAATAGTGATTTCCTAGTTAAGTTTTGCAAAAAAATTCTATAATGATACATATAATGAATCCACACATTCAATCACATAACACATAATTTCAATCCCCAAAACATCCTTTATTACTCATAAATTACATTACAAATCTTATAAGGATTCGGAATATTACATTCACCCCTCCTTATAAGAATTTCGTCCCCGAAATTAAGTACATACTACGTAAACAAAAATGTGGGTATTTTCCTTCATTTTCTCTTCAAGCTTCCACGTAACTTCTTAATTCCTCATAATCATTTCGCTTTTTTCTTCGGGCAAATTCTCGCCTAATGGTCTAGGTCCCCACAGCTAAAACACCAGTTCTTCTTAGGATTTGGACAGTTAGAAGAGTAATGCCCCTTCTGCCCACAGCGATAAAACACATTTTCGCTTCTCCAACATGTTCCTTCTTGATTCTTACCACATTTTTTACATGCTTCTTTATTTTCTCCCTCTCCTTTATTATTCTGCTTCCTTTTATTACCATTTCCCCCGTTACAAGTTTCTATTTTATCATTTCCTCCCTCACAATTATTATTTTTCTCTTTATCAAACTTAATTAAGGCTTCATTCCCACCTTCGGCAATTAAGGCATTCTCTAAAATCTGCGCGAAGGTTTCTAACTGCAGTATAGACAAATTGTTACAAATCCTGGTTTTAAACACTGCTCGAACCTCCTTGTCTTCCTCTCCTCAATATCAACCTGATGTGGAGCAAATCTGACCAATTCATTGAATTTGACCGCGTATTGGGTACTGTCAAAGTCCCTTTGTTTCAAATCTACAAATTGTACTTCCATCCTATCCTGCATATTTCTTGGGAAGTAGTTCTCGAAGAATATCTCGTTGAACTTATCTTATAAAACTACTCCGACTTGGTTAACTTCCCACTAGAAGCTTGTCACGCCTTTCAAAAAGTAGATAGTGTAACGTCCACAAATTTTAAACTCCTTATTAATTAAATATGTTATTTAATTTTAATGAGTTAGTTTTGTGAGCCTATTTAAACCTTATGTGGTTATGTGAATGTATGAAATGATTTAAGGGGGTCACTAATAGTCGATTTAAATTAGTGGGCTAACTCTAAGTTTATAATATCAAAGACTTGATAAGAGTATTAATTAAATATTCAATCTATTTGAATATAGTAGCATGAGTTGATCATATTGATTAATTGCAATTATGAGTAATTAATTGATAATGTGTTAATAATTATTATGAATAAATAATAATTAATGAGTAAGAGATTAATAATTTGTAAAATGATTATATGTTTACTTGATTTATTTGTGCAATATAGTAAACCTTTATTATGTGGTAGTTAATTGTATATTTTATATAGTTCAAGGTGACACATTACTATGTATATATACTATATATATAGACTACATAGTAAGAATTATTACATTCATGTGGGTACATAGATAAATCCCCAACTCTCTTTATGTAGTAGCATTTACACATTTATATTACATTATGGGATTTATAGTGTCCAAACCAAGCCTTAGTTGATCAAGTATGCTGAGTTTTCTTCCTTGTCCCAAAATGAGTGTCTCATTAGTACATGAACAGTGTCTTGAGCTAAGTTTACGTAACTTGAAAATGGTTAGAACTTAGGCAATGATTTCAAGGCCAATGGCCTATGGGGAGTTGTTGAACCACTCCTTAGCAATCAATGTGTTTTTCCTTTGCACCATGAGCTCCAACATTAGGATAATATGATTGTCCAGTTCATAGTTCTTCTATAAATGCCAGCCCCATTTTCAGTTTTTGGTTGTTTGTTAAGTCTATATTGAGAGTTCTAAGTTGCTGAGAAAGTTTGGGAGCATACTCGGTGTGTGAGGAGTTCATTTCAAGCCTAACAAGGTATAAACTCTAATTGTGTTCTTAGTTGGGTATTGTCAAATTCTTGAGAATTTCTTGATCCATATGTTAATCAAAGTGAATTAGCATACTATAACGTGTTTAGGAAGTAGCCTTACATGTTTGAACTCTTAAATGATGGTATGAAGCATGTTTAATTCAAGGAGAATGGTTAAGGGTTAAGGCTCTGCAAAACAGAGTCTGCTTACTGTCTCTGATATAGGCACGGCACAGCTGCACCCTATTTTGTACTAGGGTGCGGTAGCAAGAATCTGCTACCAGAACCCTAAACTTCGCTTTTTTCTCGGGCATGGCGCAGCTTCACGCCTCTAATTGTATTAGGTGCGGTGTATCTAGCTTAGTCCTGATGTTTTCTGTTTTTTTCTGTTGTGCTAACATGTTAGTATATAGTTAGAGCAAGCATGTAAACTAATGTACCACACACACATAAGCATGTGCATGTAGTATGAACAAGTGTAACCATGTTAGTACCTACAATGGACACAACATTTACGGTCCTGAAATGATATTTGTGATTTCAAAAGTGAATTTTGTCACGAACACATCATGTGAGCATTCTGACTTTATGAGTATGTTAATATGGTTTATATTGACATGAAATGCAACACTAAAGTGGTTGAACACACTAGCATACATGATTGAAAGATTAGACTAGTTCAAAGATAAGAACTTAAGACTTTGCAAAGTGAACCTTACCAAGACTTTTATCTAGTAAGTTCTGACTATTTGAACATGCATGTGGCTTTAATATATGTTGTAAATGCATGAGAGTTACATGTTAAGATGCCTTGTATGTGCAAAGTTGACTTAGTGTTAAATTCAAAGAAATTAGAATGAGAAAGCTAATGTCATCAAGTAATGAGTAAAGGATGTTATGACCATTCTAGCATGTGTATTAGGATTCATTATGCCTATAGACATATTGACATGAGCATCGTTTGGTTAAGATATGGTTTTCACTTATGCACACATAGTCATCAAGAAAAAGGAAATTTCTAGGATATGAACTATGTGAGTAATGTATAAATGTGTTGTATATATATACAAGCATGACCATTGAGTATTGAATGACCAAGTTGTAAGGCACAAATGATTACATGACCTTGTTATGTTTTAATGATATATAAATTGTAAGTAAACTTGAAGTAATGAAATCAAGTATGGTTATGTGCTTTGTGAAACTCTAGCATGTATGTATGTTAATATGTATGCATAGGCGTATGTTAGAGTTGGACTGAAGTCAGGAAGTGCAAGGCTCAAAATCGTCTAGCCGGGGACAGTAACATTGCTGGCCCCCTAAGCCTAGACTAGCGCAATTGCGCCATTAATCTGCAATCCAAAATGATTCTTTTTGGTTCTGAAATTTAAGGCATGATTACATGATCTCTTTATCTTGTAATATGTGACCAATGTGCCATGTAATGTCTTGAGAAGCATGCTATGTGATGACTTGATTATTTGTAAATGTAGACTCATAATAGTTTACACAGACTAATTGAAATGATCGACTTGTAATGTTAGGTCGTTTCAACGTGAGTTAGTTAAAGCTAGTATTATATTGTAGCTGAGCAATCAGGCAAGTTTTCGAACTTCACTCTTTGATTGTGCAAGTTCCTTGAACCCTATTTTATTGTGCAAGTCCCCTAAACTTACTCAAATTATATTGAGCAAGTATCCAAAACTATTTTATTATGTCAAAATGTTTCCTTACACAACTTTGTTTATTGTGAAAGTTTCTTACCCTTCTCATATTGTATTGAGTAGGTTATTATTGTATAAAAAGTTATTCATTTAAGCTTGAATATTATTTCCAAGCATGCTATTAAGTGGTTTAATTTCCTTACAATTATTCCACACTTATATTATTGGTAGTCGCACTTGGTGCACTTGAGATCGTACAGTCTTGGACTTGTACATCATTTAAAGTTCAAATAATTCTTGAACTATGTTAGATAGAGTCTGAACCTTTGTTCTCTTCAGGACAAGTGTATGAAGTTTTAAAAGCTATCCAAACCAATTGATGGTAAGGATTCTTAGACTGAAAGAACACCCCTTTCTATGATAGGGGAATGCAGGTATCTAATAAAGATACAATAAACAGATTTAAATGTTATGCATATACATAGTGTACGTGAGGTTGATCCCCTCAAGTACTTATTTTGTAGCCAGTAACCAAAGGGTCAATCAGCTATTGATTCCGTTGGAGTGATATAGTTCGAAGTCTATTCGACTAGCAGTTATTTTAAAAGCAATCATTGTCTTTGCTTATGATATTCATATCGTTGAATCCATTGTCAGTTATTTTTCCATTCATCATGATATATCCTTATTGTTGTATTTAAACTTGCTGGGCAAACTTGTTGCTCATCCTTGCTATATCATGAAATATATTGCAGCCAAGCCCGAGACCTCCGGAAAGGACAGGGGTAAAGGGAAGATGTAGAAAAATTGCGAGAAGCAGAATTTATCTTATGCTTAGTTTAAATTACGATTATGTAATGTGAACCATAATATTTATTTTAGGGTATGATTGTAAGATGATATTAAGGTTATCGTATCTTGGGACTAGTAACACCTTTTGAATGAACAACATATGTTTATTATATTCCGCATTTTAATTATCGTATGTTGTTTAGAGGTGAATGTTTGTAGTTTATCGTGACGACCGAACCGGGGTCAGAGGACCCGGATTCGGGGGTGTCACAGATAGCAAAGACCGTCTTCTGGTCTTCCCCAACTCCAGCAATTTTAAATGCTTTCTCTATTTTCTTTATCCAACCCTGAAACCCTGAGCCTCTATTGGCTTAGAGGTTCCCTTAAATTTGGGAGGTCCTTACAATCATGAAATCCTTAAACGTTACGCTTCGCACTGCGATTTTCTAAGGGACGACTCTGTAATGCCCCTAATAGTAATTCTACAAATTGTTGCATCGGGTTAACTTCACTTTGTTCTCCCTCACTATCTATCTCTAAGTGTGATATTCTTCTTAGCGCCATTTTCTATATTTAAAAGAAAACAACACATAAATACTAATACACATATACACATATCACATCGAATTATAAATAATCACAATATATTTCTTAATCCATCTTTTCTTTACTTAAAGAACTCTTCACGAGTCCATTTCTCTCTGTTTCTACTAATTCCCTAAAGATTATATCCTAAGGTACTCTTAGAGCTATAACCTACCGCTTTGATATCAAAATGTTATGCCCAAAATCCAAGTGCTTTCCATAGCGTACCTGATGCTGACGATCCATCATCTTCCATAACATTCACCAACACTGGTAAAAACTTGTATTAGTGAATAGTGATTTCGTATTTAGGTTTCAACCCTTAGGTCAATTCTCCAAACTTAGTTTACTATCTAATTTTCTCATTAGTTAGCTTTCCTAACTAATTCGGTTAGTCAAAATTGTTGATATTCCTAAAGTTGACTTTACATTTTATGAATAGTGATTTAGCGTATTTATAGTAATTTTCTAGTTAAGTTTTGCAAAAAAATTCTATAATCATACAGATAATGAATCCACACACATTCAATCACATAACACATAATTTCAATCACCAAAACATCATTTATTACTCATATAAGGTTCTATGACAAATCTTGTAAGGATTCAAAATATTACAATACTTGATCAGAATTAGTATTCCATTCCACCACCATTAGTCCAAACAAACACGCTGTTATAGTTTTGGATTTATCCTAGAGGGGAACAGTTAAATTATTGGAAACATAAACAAAACAATGCCCCTCCTTTTATCTAAAATAGCTGGAGTAGGCTGAAAATCAAACCATATGAAAGCGTAATAGTAGAAAGACAAAAAGAAGTAAAGCCACATTGTTGCATCTGATGAGTGTTAAGTTTCTAATTTTCTTTTCCCTTTTATCAGCAAGCTTGTAGACACACTCCCCCCCCAAAAAAAAAATTAGTTCCCAGCTTTTGGTATTAGTCCTACTCCACATAAACCTTACCCCTAGCCTATTTGCTTACTTTCTGGCCAGTTTATACTTCTGCAAGTACTCTTCATTATTGCATTTATTTCAGCAAATATCACTCCTCCTTTTTCATCTAATAGCCTCTTGGAGGTCCTCAGTTGACCACTATGTTTCCTTAGTTGTCATACCATTCCCTCTACTTCCCCAAACACCGCCTCGCTTTCCAAATGCAGCTAGACATCTTGTTCAACATCACACCAACTTCCTCATCTATGTTCAAGGTCTTTCTTTGAAAACATTTAGTTCTTGAAACATGGAACTCATAAAGAAAAAACATAATCTCATCAAACTTATGCATTAGAAGCCCTACTTAATGTGCTAAACAACCAGCTTGTATCCCACCTTCTAGAGCTTCTGTGGTCGGTTGTCTGTTGCTGTTCCAAGTTTTATGGGGCAATAAATAATAGATGCTGCAGCAATACCAAAAAAAAAAATCATTTCATACCAGATTTCTTTGGTTCCATCTTTAATTCTTGGTCATCTTTGACCTCTATGGTTGGTGGAGCCTCCACTTTGGTCACAGGTACATCTACAGTCGCCTCATGGGACGCAACTGGAGAAGTCGAGGCAGTTGGAACTGATATTGGTGTTGTTGGAAAAGGAAAAGGAGATCCAGGCGAAAATGAAGCATTGTTGAATTGGTTATTTTGTGAATCCATCTGTCCCATCAAAGTCTTGAAAGCTTGTTGCATTGCATATTTCTGAAATAAGAATCAAGTCACGATTTGAAGACAAACGTTTGCATGTGAATACAGGATAAGCAAGAAGTTACATATTAGCGCAGAGGGTACTTATATAAAAATAAACTTGAGAAAACTAACACATAAACATGAACAAAATCAGAAACCAAAACAGTTTTAGTAATATATCATTCTTCAAAAGTCCAGTAATATATATTTTTCAAAGATGAGGTCTGGTGTTAAAAGAAAAGAATCTTAGTATAACTAACCTCTTTAAGCCATAAACTGTCTTAACAACTAATTGCTTCAAGCCAATTGCAAATCCCCCCCTCCCTCTTTCTCTTTTCGTCCGAACAAAACAAAAAGGCAAAAAAACACCTAAATTCTCAAAGTTGTAATAAAAAGGATATTTGATCATCTCAATCTTATTAAATCTTGTGCCCGTACACGTTTTGGCTATCCTCTGAGATATTTGGATAGACACAAACACGAGGAATCCTAGTGAATAGTGATACTCATCTCTCTCTGCTGCTTTAAAGAGGGAGTCTTTTCTTGGCTTCTCGCTGGGCTTCAACAATGGGGGGTATTTGGGGGTAGCTATTTTGGAATAGATAGGGACTAGGAGATATCCTTTGTATTTTCCCTTAGTTGCTTTTTTTGTTTCGATGGACTTCTTGCCCGTCATTGATGACTCTGTTTGCTCTCTATAAAGTTTCTTCTTTTATCTATGAAAATTCATCTCCTTATCATTGCAAGGAGAAATACGAAATAAGTCTCGCTGGGCTTCAACAATGGGGGTATTTGGGGGTAGCTATTTTGGATTAGATAGGGACTAGGAGATATCCTTGAATAAGGATTTGTATTTTCCCTTGGTTGCTTTTGTTGTTTCGGTGAACTTCTTGCCGTCATTGATGACTGTTTGCTCTCTATGAAAAATCGTCTCCTTATCATTGCAAGGAGAAATACGAAATAAGTCTCGCTGGGCTTCAACAATGGGGTATTTGGGGGTAGCTATTTTGGATTAGATAGGGACTAGGAGATATCCTTGAATAAGGATTTGTATTTTCCCTTGGTTGCTTTTGTTGTTTCGGTGAACTTCTTGCCGTCATTGATGACTCTGTTTGCTCTCTATAAAGTTTCTTCTTTTATCTATGAAAAATCATCTCCTTATCATTGCAAGGAGAAATACAAAATAAGTCGGTTAACAAGAGATGGTGCATCTCAAAGTTGTCAGTAACTTAAGATACATCATACGGGATTTGGCTCCCCTCCCTTACACATTTCATCCAATTCCGGCCAAATACACCAATTATTTGAGCTTTAATAATTTTATTAGTAATGATCAAAATATGTTAATAAATACTTTATGATATTAAAATCTATCTTATAAAAAATTAGAATCATAAAAAATATTTTCACCGTAAAAGGATTTTTATCCATTGAAATTTTGATAAAAAATCCGCATGTTCATCAAATGGTGAAAAAGTGTTGAATAACTTTCATTTTTGAAATAATTATGTTATTCAATATAATAAATTATCGATTTCAATTATACTATCCACAACTATAAAAATATGGTGTATTGAATGGAATTGAAGGGAAGGTGTAATGGAGAGGATCCAAATCCCATGATACGTATCTTACAATATAATATGGCACGAGCAATTAGATAAAAGTATTGCTAGTGTATCAAAGAGTCAACCGCGTCTTACGGTACGGCGCATGTATCCTACAGTAAGTTAAAGAAGATCCTGACTAGAGTCTATACAATAAAAAGTTTTAAAATGATTCCTAGAATTTCTTATCTTTTATGGAATTTATCTCCACTTTCTTTTTTTCATGTCTCATTGACATGTAAATTTAAATCAATAGTTTTAGAGAGATCTTTTGCTCTAAAATTCACTAGTTTGGGCTTAATTTCACGGTGAATTTATACTTATAATTTAAAATGCAAGTAATGATTTAATTCGAACTCGGGATTTGACGATTGTTACGTATGATATTATTAGTGCGACTCTCGAATGCTCAAATCAGGTTATCCGATCGGATTACCTGTAATCGGATTTTTATATGAATTAAATTTTTATTTGATTATGTGAAATAAATAAATTTAATTGATTATTTATGTGAGTAAGCTGTATGAAGGTCGTTCTATGACTTAGAATGTGACCTAGAATGTGCGGATGTGGTTAGGATTCTGGCTATGTGCTAGAATTAATTGTTTTGAATTTTCGAGAAATTTTCGTAAAAACACTATTCATCTCCAGTTCCTTCAGAAATGGTAAGATCTTTGGCGGAAGAAGAAGGGGTTGATCCGTATCATCTTGACTTGGTTCTGCTTCCTCTTCTCGGGAATTAAGTTTGAAATTCTAAGAAACGCATAATGATAGAATTCTAAGACGAGATGGAATATCCAATAATATTTCAGTTATGGCAAACGAAGTTTTCGCTTGCGGACTTAAAACCTAAGAGTTAGGGAAAGTGATTTCCGAGAAGGAAATAAATGCGTATAATGATTAGGGTTATTATACGTGTGATATACGAGCAGGATACTAGTTAGTATACGAGTATAGTATGAAGAACATTACGACGTATAATACGAATATCGTACGAATACTATACGAAGAGAATACTTGAGTTATACGCGTAGAATACGATTAGTTCTTATTGGACTTTGAGTTTATGGACTTTGTAGAATCCAATTGGACTTGGATTATATCAAGCCCAATGCTTTGTGAAATGAAGCCCAAGATTGACTATTATCAAGGCCCAATGTTAAGGTTAAATCAAGTCCGATCCAAGAAACCGAACCGCGGATCGAACCGATGGGTCACCGGATGGGTAAAACCCATGGGAGGACCCACAAGGCCATGTGGGCCGGCCACTTAGTGGCCAAGTAAAGTCATTACTTGGTTACAAAGTAATGAATAGTAAGGAGGTGCACCAAATGACCAAAATACCCTCCATTTGATTTTCTATATATGGAAGCTTAGCTTGGTCATTTGTTGTTTTACAAACTTTGACCAATATAATTTGAGAGAGAGAAAGAGCTGGAAACAAGAAATCAAGTGAGCTTGAAGCAAATCATACAAGTTTTAAGTAAGAACGCGAAGAACGATAAGGTAATAATTCGTAAAACCTTAAGTCTTCGATCCGTTTAAATTTATTTTTCGTAAAAAATCATGAATTAGTGGAGCATGTCTCTTCCGGAAGAATAAGGATGGCTATTAGTGAATTAAACATTTACAAGCCATGTATAAGTAGGAATCATAAGCGTTTAAGTAAGTTTAACCGACCAAAAATCATTAAGTCTTGACTTGGTTGTTGATGGACAAATTGAAAACCATCATTTATAAGGTATGTGAATATTGCTTGGTTAGGATGTAGATAATGAATCAATGGATTTGTTCCATTTGATTTAGCGTATAAAACATGAGTAACGAAGTTATGGCAAAATTTACGAAATTAGACGTTAAACGTTGAAATCGTATAATTCCGGATTAGTAGTCAAAACTTGTCGTTTAGTTCGGAAACCCTAGTTTTCAATGGCATAACGTAGAAAAACCTAGTCAAGAGTCGTGGACTCAAGAGCGGTCGAGTTCCTACTTGGAACGAAGAAAACGAGCTATGAACGCTCACGAGCGTTTAACAAACGCTTATTAGGACGTTAATAGTGAATTCATCGTTAACGGATTTAAAAACTACTTTTGTCCGTATGAAATCGAAGTATATGTTACGCGTAAGAAAATGACTTTTGAACGAGCCAATTCCAACTTAAAACGACTAAGTTATGAGTCCGGGAAGAATTGTATTAGAAATTAGAAAAAAAATTCAAGGGCTCAGGGGAGGCGCCGCAGCGCCACCCCAAGCTTTAATCTCCGCATCAACAGCACCGACGAGGAACATTAGCTTATCGGAGAGTGGAAATACAGCCATACCACTAGTACAAAAAGATCTTCGTCGCAGTCATCGAGACTGGGCAAAACACACTGTTAGTTGGCGCCGCAGCGCTAATAGTGTATTGATGTCAAGCGCCTCAGCGCCGGTAATGGAGAAAAGTTGGCCAAGTTAGTTTTCTAATCCCAATTGATTGTAAACCAATAGTGGGGCATGTATATACTTAATATACATGATAAAACCATTCCTATATAGTATATATATAGCGATGACTTTAGAAGATGAATGTCGTTCATAGTAATTAAACGAAGAACGCGAGATATACGGAAGTAAAGTGTATTCAAACTTTGGTAATTAACCAATGATGATCAAGACTTGGTTTAGTGATGTAAGAACGTTAATAAGCCGTAATGAAGAATAGTATGTCGAATTGACAATTATTAATGAAATAAATTCAATTAAGACATAGAAGAGAAAGAAGCTGGTAAAAAACAATGTGATTAGATTGTTTAGTAGCTAATTACAGTGTGCTATGTGAATATATCATGTAGAGACTGTAAAAATCAAGAACTGTTGAATATTTTATTTGAAGACACTTGAAGGCAAGTTTTCTTAACGCTTGTCTAACCTTCGTGTTAGCCAAGTTTCTGTAATTCATGTTATGAGATGCATGAATTGTTTTACGAAAGGGTCGATGCCAGTTTTAACTCGACTAGACTATTCTTAAGAGTTAAATTGATTTGTTTACAAGTCTTTCGATATAAAACTATTAACGTTATCCTATGCCAAGTATTTGGTACGGATTCAAGGTAAGTTTGTATATGAACAAACAAAAGTATTTTCATCGATTATTCGATGGGCACGTGAGGTTGCCAAAACTTAAACGTAAATACGTTTAACGGATGAGTGTTGATCTAGGTAGATCAACTAGAAGTGCTTGTAAGATATATCGGACTTACGGACTTATTGTCGGGATGTCCTTTTTCATGAATGAAAACCAAAAGAGAATGTTCATGGTCTTCTGACCAACTCTGAATTCCTACACTACTATATGTATTCTAGAATTGTCTTTATATAATTCTCGACGTGATATTTGTATTATCTTTTGTTAGACTTGTTGAGCTAGTTATGCTCACTTCTTGCTTGAATTATATGATTGCAGCTAAGGCCGAAAGAACTGAAGATCCCAGTAGGGATAAAGGCAAAGCTAAGATGGATAAGTAGATTATCCTGTAATAGATTAGTATGTTGTAAGAATCATATTATGATAAACAAAGAATGTATCGGTTTCAGAACCTGGGAATGAATTTATTATTATTATTGTAATAAGAATGTAGTAATTATGTTCATTTTGATGTTGTTTCAATGGAATGAATGTATAGTGATGAGTACCGTGTAGAACCATTTCTGTGGGTTGAAAGTACCTGGATTTGGGGGCGTCACAGGTTGATATCAGAGCATTAGGTTATAAAACTTAAGGGGAGAAGAACCTTAGGATAATAACCTCGTTAGGAAAGTAGAAGTCAGAAGGAATTGAACTCTAGTCGAATGAGTTAATTAAGTATTGAGATAACTCAGTACTGAAAGATTTAAAAGATGAAAATTAACCCTACATAAACTAAATGTGATTTGTGCTTATATTATTGTGTATTATGTTCTAATCAACATTTTATGTGTTATTGTAGATGTCCATCGATAGCTTGATGTATAGGGATATACACGTGATGAGCGAAGAGTCCGTGAACCGGGTAGAGCCTGTACCTATATATACCCGTGGCGGGAGTACCATTAGTGATACTAGAAGAGTCCGAGCCAGAGGAGGACTATTCGAAGGAGGATTACTCTGAGGGAGACATGGAAAACATGGGATCGTCGTCATATCTCGATATGGTGGTTGATGGGGATGAGGAAATGGAGGTAGCATCGTTTAATACGGTGGTACTCAAGATTAAAGCCAACACCTCCGGGCCTTGATGAGGGCATTGTATCTCAGCGGTGCTTAATAGGAATGTGCAAATTGCGCATCACAGTGCGAGAACTGAATAACGAGATTAGTGATCTCTATGAGGCGAAGGAGTCTGCAGAAGCAGATTTTAACTTAGAGCACGACGAGAAGGTGCTTAGGACAGATAAGGCAAGGGACTATAAGAATGAGGCCGTAGAGCTTCGTAAGGAACTAGTTGAGAAGAACTGAAGATAAAGACGGATGTCTTACATCCATAATAAAGATTTCATGAGGATTTCAAGCTGAAAATTACTTGTTATTCCATTGAGTCGGGATAGACTCGACGTACTATTAGTCGGGATATTGTTTCGATTCTTGCGAATCAGAAGCATGATAATGCTGTGATGCAGTGTTAGTAGATCGGTAGATCTTTTTGTATATGTGTAGTGACGTAAAACCCTCTTTTGTATAATTAAAGGGTAGTCTTTTTGTAAATCCCAATTTTTGTAGAAGTTAATCGCGGGATAGAAATGTAATAGCTTTTGGCTATGGAATCGAGTTGTAAATAGTTCGGAACTATGAAGAAGCATATTAATATAATGAAGTCTTTATTTAATGTGCTTTGTTGTGGTTTGAGTTATCGTTGTTGAATGATAACTAGGAAAGTAAATACATAATAATGAAACTTTATTTATTTAATCGAGAATAATGCCGCTTGAAAGAAGACAATGTAATCGTAAAGTCAATCACATAACGATAACTAAGGGGGTCGAAATAACCTATCAAGAGTTCGTTAATTTATTAACGGTACGCATTTAACCAAACCGGGGTAGAGCACCATGATTGATACCTAGGGTAGCGTAATCTACTACCTTTAAGGAGTTTAAAGTGTAGGTCCGCCAGAGTTCGAGGAACTACGGACCCAATAAAGGCCCAGAAATGGGTAAAAGAAATAGAAAAAGCATTTGTTATTGCAAACGTAGCAGAGGCGCAAAAGACTTCTTTTGCGACCTACATGATGAAAGGAGAAGCCAACTTTTGGTGGGAGGCTCACCAGGGTGGGGTGGGGCTAGAACTGATGCTGTTACATGGGAACAGTTTAAGAAGGTTTTCTTCGAGAATTATTTTCCTACCAGCATGCAGGGGAGGATGGAGATTAAGTTCTTAGAACCTAAACAAGGGGACATGACGGTTCCCCAATATGCGGTCAAATTCAATGAATTGGAAGGTTTGCTCTATACCAAGTGGACACTGAGGAGAGGAAGGCTCATAGGTTTGAGCAGGGCCTGAAACTCT
This sequence comes from Panax ginseng, assembly GCA_020205605.1. NCBI lineage: Eukaryota > Viridiplantae > Streptophyta > Magnoliopsida > Apiales > Araliaceae > Panax > Panax ginseng. The sequence goes on from CM035137.1 coordinate 47,846,505, forward strand.
GGCTCTATAGTAGGATTTTTGTTTTCCAGAGTGCCTCATATGGAACCATTCTGGAGAAAGCAATCACTGCAGAGGGTGGTAGTGAGGCTTTGAGCCAATACCACAAGGAGAGGAAGAATAAGGGTAAAGGAGAAGGAGGACCCAAGGTGGAGGGAGCTAGTGGCAGTGGAAGTCTGTCCAAGATAAAGAATTTTAACTCCGGGAATACTAGGGTGAAACAAGGGGATCCTAAGCGTAGGATGGAGGCATGCAAGACATGCGGAAAGACTCATCTAAGAGTCTGTCTGAAAGGGAAGTCGGTTTGTTATAACTGTGGGCAGGAGGGTGACATATCACCCAATTGTCCTAATCCTAAGAAAACCCATGACTGTTTTGTTTGTGGGTCGATGGACCACATGGCAAGAAATTGCCCGAAGAAGGGGTCAAAGGGTAGTAAAGGTTCTGGTAGTGGTAAGTTAGCCATTACTGGACCAACACCATCGTCGGGTAGACCCTCAGCCTATACTTTTAATACGACTGTCCAAGATGTGGTTGCATCAGCGGATGTAATAGCAAGTATCATTTCAGTCAATGAAATAAATGCCTATATGTTATTTGACTCGGGTGCTACTTGTTGTTTTATAGCATGTGAATTTGCTAAGCGATTAGGTTTATTTCCAGAAAGATTAGAAATACCTTTAGACGTTAAACTAGCAAACGAAAAGATAATTCCCATTGAACACATTCATAGAAATTGTTGTGTAGATATTAGAGGTAACAAATTATCGGTAGATTTGGTACTGATAAGGTTGAGGAAATTCGATGTAATTCTCGGTATAGATTGGTTGATTAATCATAAGGTTGTCATAGGAAGAGTGTGAACATTCGGCTTTCTAAGAAAACCAAGGTAGTGTTCTACAGTAGTAAATCACCGAGACGCTCTTGTTGTCTAACCATGACACAAGCAAAGAAAATGTTGAAGGGGTGTATGGGATATATGTGCCATGTTGTGGATACCCGGAGAGTGGAAGCATCATTGGAACAGATACCTATAGTGCAAGAGTTCGCGGATGTATTTCCAGACGAGTTACCCGGTCTTCCGCCTGACAGGAAGATCGAATTTGTGATTGATTTGTTACCGGGTACGGCACCAGTTTCTAGGGCACCATATAGGATGGCACCGGTAGTCGGTAGAAATGAAGGAATTAATGGTTCAACTATAAGAACTATTAGATAAGAAGTACATTCGACCGAGTGTGTCTTCGTGGGGAGCACCGGTATTGTTTGTAAAGAAGAAGGATGGATCGTTACGACTTTGTATCGACTATCAAGAGTTGAACAAGTTAACGATTAAAAATAAATACCCATTGCCCAGGATCGATGATCTATTTGATCAGTTGAAAGGGACAAAGTATTTTTCTAAGATAGATTTGCGTACGGGGTACCATCAGTTGAAAGTAGGGAAGGAGGATGTACCTAAGACGGCGTTCAGAACTCGTTATGGTCATTACGAGTTTTTGGTTATATCGTTTGGGTTGACTAATGCGCCAACCGCATTCATGGATATGATGAACAGAGTGTTCAAACAGTATCTGGACAAGTTTGTTATAGTGTTCATTGATGATATTTTAGTCTATTCTAAGACGCTAGAAGATCATGCTGAACATTTAAGGATAGTGTTGGAAACACTACGGAAGGAGAAGTTGTATGCAAAATTCACAAAGTGTGAATTTTGGCTTGAAAGAGTGCAGTTTTCAGGACATGTTATTGATAAAGATGGCATCTCTGTGGATCCAGTGAAGGTAGAAGCAGTTAATAATTGGGAGCAACCGAAAACGCCAACTGAGGTTCGGAGTTTTCTGGGGTTAGCGGGATACTATAGAAGGTTTATTCAGGACTTTTCTAAAATAGCTACTCCGTTGACGAATTTGACGAGGAAGTTAGTAAAGTATGTGTGGACTGAGAAGTGTGAGAGTAGTTTTCAGGAACTAATAAGGAGGTTAAGTGAGGCACCTGTATTGTCTTTACCAGATGATACGGGAAATTTCGTAGTTTATAGCGATGCTTCGCATAGAGGACTGGGTTGTGTGCTCATGCAACATGTCAAAGTCATTGCGTATGCGTCACGTCATTTGAACGATTATGAGAAGGTCTATCCTACTCATGACCTAGAATTGGCAGCTGTAGTTTTTGCCTTAAAAATATCGAGACATTATTTATACGGGGAGAAGTGCGAGATATACACGGACCATAAAAGTCTGAAATATATCTTCACACAGAAGGCGTTGAATACGAGGCAGAGAAGGTGGTTAGAGTTGATAAAAGATTATGACTGTGATATCTTATATCATCCAGGAAAGGCAAATGTAGTAGCCGATGCGCTAAGTAGGAAGGGTAGAGAAAAACTATTAATGTTAACGACTCAGAGTGAGTTAGTAATGGAGATGGCGAGAATGGAGCTAGAAGTTAAATTACCAAATGAAGAGGTGGAGATGTTATTCGCAATGGAGACTCAACCAACCATAGTGGAACGAGTTAAAGAAGTACAATTAAGCAACGAAGAATGCGAACGAATGAAGAAGAGGATGGAGGATGGAGAGAAGATCAAGTATAACCTCGACAAGGACGGATTGCATCGTTTTGAAGGAAGAATTTGGGTTCCAGATAATTCTGAGTTAAAAGAAGAGATAATGAGTGAGACACATAGTTCGAGGTACTCGATACATCCAGGTAGCAATGGAATGAATGTATAGTGATGAGTACCGTGTAACACCATATCTGTGGGTTGAAAGTACCTGGATTTGGGGGCGTCACAAGTTGGTATCAAAGCATTAGGTTATAAAACTTAAGGGGGAAGAACCTTAGGATAATAACCTCGTTAGGAAAGGAGAAGTCAGAAGGAATTGAACTCGAGTTGAATGAGTTAATTAAGTATTGAGGAAACTCAGTACTAAAAGATTTAAAAGATGGAAATTAACCCTAAATAAATAAAATGTGATTTGTGCTTATATTATTGTGTATTATGTACTAATCAACATTTTATGTGTTATTGTAGATGTCCATCGATAGCTTGATGTATAGGAATATATACGTGGTGAGCGAAGAGTCCGTGAACCGGGTAGAGCCTGTACCTATATATACCCGTGGCGGGAGTACCATTAGTGATACTAGAAGAGTCCGAGCCAGAGGAGGACTATTCGAAGGAGGATTACTCTGAGGGAGACATGGAAAACATGGGATCGTCGTCATATCTCGATATGGTGGTTGATGGGGATGAGGAAATGGAGGTAGCATCGTTTAATACGGTGGTACCTGCACTAAAGCCAACACCTCCAGACGCAATGAGGGCATTGTATCTAGCGGTGCTTGACCGGAATGTGCAATGCAAGCGCACTTGTTGTGTAACTGAATAACGAGATTAGTGATCTCTACAGAGGCGGCGAGTCTGCAGGCGATTTTGACATGTACCACTGACGAAAAGGTGCTTATGACGGATAAGGCGAGGGACTATAAGAATGAGATCGTAGAAACCGTAAGGAACCGGTTGAGAAGAACGAGGAAGATAGCACGGATGTCTTACATCCATAATAAAGGCTTTCATGAGGATTTCAAGTGAAAATTACTTGTTATTCCATTGAGTGGGATAGACTCGACATACTATTAGTCGGGATATTGTTTCGATTCTTGCGAATCGGAAGCATGATAATCTTTGTGATCTTGATGTTAGTAGATCGGTAGATCTTTTTGTATATGTGTAGTAGACGTAAAACCCTCTTTTGTATAATTAAAGGGTAGTCTTTTTGTAAATCCCAATTTTTGTAGAAGTTAATCGCGGGATAGAAATGTAATAGCTTTTGGCTATGGAATCGAGTTGTAAATAGTTCGGAACTATGAAGAAGCATATTAATATAATGAAGTCTTTATTTAATGTGCTTTGTTGTGGTTTGAGTTATCGTTGTTGAATGATAACTAGGAAAGTAAATACATAATAATGAAACTTTATTTATTTAATCAGAATAATGCCGCCAAGAAGAAGACAATGTAATCAGGAAGCTGAATCACATAACGATAACCAAGGAATTGGAATAATAACCCTATCAAGAGTTCGTTAATTTATTAACGGCTGCATGAATTTAACCAAACCGGGGGTAGAGCACCCGCAGTACCTAGGGTAGCCAGAACGACTACCTTTAAGGAGTTTAAAAGTGTAGGTCCGCCAGAGTTCAGAGGAACTACGGACCCAATAAAGGCCCAAAAATGGGTAAAAGAAATAGAAAAGGCGTTTGTTATTGCAAACGTAGCAGAGGCGCAAAAGACTTCTTTTGCGACCTACATGATGAAAGGAGAAGCCAACTTTTGGTGAGAGGCTCACCAGGGTGGGGTGGGGCTAGAACTGATGCTGCTACATGGGAACAGTTTAAGAAGGTTTTCTTCGAGAACTATTTTCCTACCAGCATGCAGGGGAGGATGGAAATTAAGTTCTTAGAACCTAAACAAGGGGACATGACGGTTCCCCAATATTCGGTCAAATTCAATGAATTAGAAGGTTTGCTTTATACCAAGTGGACACTGAGGAGAGGAAGGCTCATAGGTTTGAGCAGGGCCTGAAACCCTGGCTCTATAGTAGGATTTTTGTTTTCCAGAGTGCCTCATATGGAACCATTCTGGAGAAAGCAATAACTGCAGAGGGTAGTAGTGAGGCTTTGAGCCAATACCACAAGGAGAGGAAGAATAAGGGTAAAGGAGAAGGAGGACCCAAGCTTTTGGCTATGGAATCGAGTTGTAAATAGTTTGGAACTATGAAGAAGCATATTAATATAATGAAGTCTTTATTTAATGTGCTTTGTTGTGGTTTGAGTTATCATTGTTGAATGATAACTAGGTAAGTAAATACATAATAATGAAACTTTATTTATTTAATCAGAATAATGGCACTAAGAAGAAGACAATGTAATCAGGAAACTGAATCACATAACGATAACCAAGAGGGGTCGAAATAACCTATCGAGAAGAATTTAATTTATTAACTATTGTGATTTAACAAAACCGGGGTAGAGCACCATTGATACCTAGAATAAAGCGAGCAACTACCTTTAAGGAGTTTAAAAGTGTAGGTCCGCCAGAGTTCAGAGGAACTACGGACCCAATAGAGGCCTAGACATGGGCAAAAGAAATAGAAAATTGTCAAAACTGTCTGGTACTGAGGTCTGGCGCCGCAGCGCCAAGAATGCCCATTAGCCACTGAAGAGTGGCGCCGAAGCGTGGACTTTTGAACTGCAGTTGTACCGCACAGTCATGGGTCCGGATGAAAGCCATCAGAGAGTGGCGCCACAAGCATGGAATAAGGAAGGAAAAGGCAGCCTTGGCTGAAAATTAGGTGAAGCCCAGAGAGGAAAGGTTATGAATATAAAGAGAAAACAAGTTAATGATAATGAATCATATCAATGCTAAACCTACTGTAACATCATTAAAGAATGTTATAAACCATAAGTATAATAGTAAAGGTTGGAGGTAAGTCAATTAAATGTGAACGTGAACGGTATGCAATAAATGTACTTAACCAATGACGATCGAGTCTCGATTAGTAACGTAAGAACGTTAGTAAGCCGTGAGGAAGGATGATTAACTCAAAACGAGTTGTATTAATGAAGTAAATCCACTTAAGACATAGAAGAGAAAGAAGTTGGTAAGAACGATGTAAATTATAAACAATGGAACCATAATAACAAATCTAATATATGATTAGATTGAGAAGAAGGGTAAGATTCATTAGGAACCATGTATGTTCATTCATGACCTAATGTGGTATGTTATGTGGTTATGTGTTGTAGAGACTGTAAAGACTCAAAGGGAAAGTAATTTTACTGTAGCAGATGCTGAAGGCAAGTTTTCTTATCGCTTGTCTAACCTTCGTGTTAGTCGGGTTTTCAGTGATTCATGTTATGAGATACATGAATTGTTTTAAAGAAAGGGTCGATGCCAGTTTTAACTCGGCTAGACTAATTTTGAAAGATTGATTGATTTATTTACAAGTCTTTCAATATAGAATTGATAACGCTATCCTACGCCAATTGTTTGGTACGAATTCAAAGTAAGCCTGAGTATGAATAAACAAATGTATTTTACATCGATTATTCGATGGGCACGCGAGGTTGTCAAAACTTAAACGTAAATACGTTTAACGGATGAGTGTTGATTTACATAAAGTACTATAGGTTGATCACCTAGAAGTGCTCGTAAGAAATATCGGACTTACGGTCTTAGTACCGGGTTGTCCTTTTCATGAATAAAAGCTAAATAGAATGTTCACGGTCTATGGACCTGCTCAGAATTTTCCAAGCTACTATATGTACTTCGGAATTATTTTATGAGATGAGAAGTGCTATTTAATGTTTCCTAGTACTTCATAACTATTATTTAGTTAATGAAGAAAAATCATATTATTCTCGAAGTGATATTTATATAATATATTGTTAGACTTGTTGAGCTAGTTATACTGACTTCTTGCTTGAATCATATGATTGCAGCTAAGGTCGAGCGAACCGAGGGTTCCAATAGAAATAAAGGCAAGGCAAAGATGAATGACTAGTTTATTCTGTAATAGACTACTATGTTTGTATGAATTATATTACAACGAACACAGAATGTAATGGTTTCAGAACCTGGAAACGGGATGTATTATTATTAATGTAATAAGAATGTCGTTGATACACATATTTTAATGTTGTTTCAATAGAATGAATGTACAGTTATGAGTACCGTGTAGCACCATCTGTCGGGTTGGAAGATACCCGAATTTGGGAGCGTCACATATTCAAAGGAAAACAAAGCTAAAAATAAATCTTTTAACCTTCACCAATATTCTTATCCTTCAGTCATGAGTAACTCACTACCCATGTGCTCACATGCTCATTCAAAGTGTACTACCTACTATAATATACTAATTATTTTCTTTGTTTCCAGTTTACCCTTGACTTCACATATTATTATAAATAAAATCTAACTCTTTCAACCTTGAACCATAGCATCCCAAAACCCTACCTAAGACGATCTTGTAAATACCCAGTCCAATAACTGATAGCCTTCTTTTGTTTCTTTCTTTTTTCAGGATAAATTCTTTTCTTTTTAATGGATTTATAGAAATGAAGAATCTATTAGAAAAGAAAAGGAAAATAAAATGATGAATAGAGAATTGATCAGTCTTCTTTAAAATCCACAAACCCTAATCTTTGCTCCCAAAACCAAATTCTTATCTCTTAAGTTCGGAGAACTATGAAAAGAAAAATAACAAAATAAAACTAAAATTTGGAAATGTTAAGAAAAAGGTAAGATGTTGCCCCATAGTAAACAAATCTCATTTACATACTTCTGTGTCTGGACTATGATATTATAAGCTCCTCTTTAAGCCCAGAGAATCCCAATTTGCAATTCCAATCCTTCTCTCCATTTAATATACATTAGCACCCAGAGTACACTAAGCAGACCAATTTACTATCCACATAGAACCACCAGACCCATCTCCTTTATCACCCTAAACAATTCCTGCTCCTATATCCCCTTTCCCTAATATTGATCTCTTTCCTCCCATCAAACATCTTCAAATTATAGTCAAAAGCCTAGTCCTTCAGTTAATAAAAGCATATGGTATTGCCAATAATTTACCATGAGAGTTGCAAACCTATTAAATATGAGGTAACATGTCTCACCTCATTGACTGAACGTTTAAAAAATCTAAAACTAAAATGTTCTCTAAACAAACACAAAAAAATCACCCAAATAAAAACAAAGGAGCTGTAGTTCTATTCTTTTTTCATACATAAAAGAAGAATATCAGCAAGGAAAGAAGAATAGAAAAAGGAACATCCCTCCAAAGAACATAAAGATTGTAAATTGCTTTTTGGGCAAACTTTTATTTTTTGAGCCCAGAGGGGGGGGGATGTGAAACTATACATGAATGAAAGTGAAGAAACTGAATAGAATTCTTTTATTGAATTAAAATTCTATATACATAGGTTGATATATATACACACAAGTATCCTAATTACAGTTATGTCCTAAATTACAGTAATGTGTACACACTGATTATGGAAACTACAATCATGGAATATCTTCTAACACTCCCCCTCAGGTTGGTGTATAGATGTCTCGCATACATAACTTAAAACATAACGGATGAAATATCTTACTACTAACACCCTTAGTCAAAATATCAGCAAGCTCATGTTCTGTTTTGACAAAAGATAAGTAAATAAGACCACTGGTTAACTTTTCTTTGATGAAGTGTCTGTCAATCTCAATGTGCATCGTGTTGTACTGAGTCATTTGCAATACTAATGGCTACCTTATTATCACAAAATAACTGCATAAGCATTTTAGTTGTAACACCCAAATCTTCTAGCAAGGTTCGAAGCCACATTAGTTCAGATATACCCAAGTCGATAGCTCGATATTCAGCCTCAACATTGAATCTTTCCACTACGGACTGTTTCTTACTGCGTCAAGTAACAAGATTACCTCCAACAAATGAACAATAACCTGACGTAGAACGGCGATCCTCTATAGAGACGGCCCAATCTGAGTTGAAAAAAGCTTCAACTCTCATATGACCTTGTGGTGCGAATAATAAACCTTTTCCAGGAGCAGACTTGATATACCTCAGAATTCTATAAATGATTTCCATGTGACAATGTCGAGGGTCATGCATATACTAACTCACTATTCCCATAGCATAAGATATATCAGGTCTAGTATGAGAATGGTATATTAATCGTCCCATCTCTTTCTCTATCAACTCTAGATCATGTGTCACCTACTAGATGATGATTAACTTCAATAGGAGAATTAGCAAGCTTACATCCCAACATGCCAGTTTCTGTTAAAAGATCAAGGACATACTTCTTTTGAGATAGAAAAAACCGACTGGAAGATCTTGCAACTTCAATACCAAGAAAATATAAGGACCAAGATCTTTAAATTCAAACTCTTTAGCTAGAATTTCAAACTCTTTAGATTAACTATCTCTAGATTAACTATATCCCTTCTCTGATCCCCCTCACCACATGTCATCAACATAAACGATAAGAATGGTAGTCTTACCAAAATGTCATCAACATAAACAATAAGAATGTTAGTCTTACGTTTTATCTGTTTGACAAATAGAGTATGATTTGCTCGACTCTGCTTGTACCCAAATTTTATCATTGCCTTGTGGAATCTACCAAACCAGGCTCTGGGAGACTTCTTCAAACCATATAAAGCCTTTCACAGTTTACACACCTCACCCTTGGTGACAAATGAAGCAAAACCAGAGGGTATTTCCATGTATACTTCCTCCTCTAAGTCACCATGAAGGAACACATTTTTCACATCCAATTGCTGAATATTCCAGCCAAAGTTTGTTGCACATGAGATTATAGTACTTACAGAGTTCATCAATGTCTCCTGATAATCAATTCCATGAGTTTGAGTATACCCTTTTGCAACTAGCCCGGCTTTGACTCACTCAACTGTTCCATCTGGCCTTTGTTTGACTGTATATACCCATTTGCAACAATCTGGTTTTTTCCCTTAAGGAAGAGAAACTAGTTCTCATGTATCATTCTTTTTCAGGGCATTCATCTCCTCTATCATAGCCTGTTTCAAATTCTCATCACTAATTGCTTCTCTCCATTCCTGAGGTACAGATAATGGAGATAAGGAAGAAACAAAGGAGAGGTAGGATGCAAATAATTTATCATAGGCTAAGAAATTAGAGAGGATGTTGAGTACAAGCTCTAACCCCTTTTCTAAGAGCAATAGGAATTCAGTATCATCAGAAGAACAAGTAGAATTAGGATTCTCAACATTAGCATTATCAAGACTAGTTATGGTTGGTGTAGTGGTGCAGAAATGATGACCTTATTCTTGCCTCTTTGAACATAGGTTCTCAACTAGGCTCATTCTGTAACTCCCCCTGTGTAGAATTATCAGAAACAACAAGAACAGGAGAAGATGATATACTAGTTAGGACCATGAAAAGATGGTATAGTAGAACTTGTAATGTCAGCCTCAGGAGGAAGCTTCTCCTCATTAATTACATCCTCCCCTGAGAAGAAGGTGAAGAAGAATAAAAAGGTTCCAATTCCCAAAAAATTACATCCATGACAAATACTTTGTGTAACGGAGGATGACAACATTTATAATCTTTTTGGGTTGAAGAATAACTAATAAAAACACATCGAAGAGACTTTGGATCTAATTTTTCGCGAGTGGGAATGAACATAGCACACACAACCAAAAACTCGAGGCGAAGGAAAAGGACTTGTCGTGTATTGGAGAAAAGAGATTGGACTTTTGTTCCCAAGAATTCAAGAAGTCGATTTATCATAAATGCAGCAGTCAGAACAACATCTCTCCATATAAATTTAGGGGTGTTCATCGTAAACATAAGTGCAAGTTACCTCTAGTAAGTGTTGATTCTTTCTTTCCGGTACTCCATTTTGTTATGGAGTTTCGACACAGGTGGTTTGAAGAATAGAGAGATAAGATGCAAAAGCATTATTATTACTATATTCACGACTATTATCACTATGGAGAATCTTGACTTTAGTTTGACTACCACTGTCAATCTTCTGCACCGTCATCAAGTCTTGAAAAACACAATGAGATGGAAAAAAAGTTACTGAACAATGTAAGGATTCAGAAAGACGTTGAACAGATAACAAATTTCTAATAAATGAAAGAATATGGAGAACAAATGATAATGTCAATGAAGGAGCACAAACTACAGAGCCTCTCCCAGATATAGAAGAGATATAGAAGAGAGAGACCATCAGCTACACGAACCTTGTCTTTTCCCGAACAAGTCGTATATGAAGTAAAGAGAGTGAAGGATCCGGTCATATGCTCAGAAACACCTGTGTCAATGATCCAACTAGGACAAATTGATGAAACATTAAAAGCACAAGAATGTATACCTGACTGAGCATAATGAGAAGAAGTAGATTTGGAATAGAATTTTTGAAAAACTGAGATTTCCTCGGGAGTAAGTGCAGTAGTAGTGTCTGAAGCACTGGATGCATCAACAGAAAGTGTTGTAGTAATCGCATAGACCTCAGATCCACGTCCACTACTAAACCGACATCGTCCTTTAGGACGTCTATGAAGCTTAAAACAACGATCTCTGGTATGATTTTCCCCCCACAGTAATCACATTCACGAGATTCCTTCTCAACAGGAGACTGAATGATGAAGCCAAACTTAGGATACTGATGCAAGATAGTCTGAGACCGAAGAGGCTGAACTATCGAAAAACATGTTGATGACCTTGGAGTAAGTCGAATGATCGTCACAGACATAGAGGCCATTGACGCCTTCGGCTTCAGACTAGAGGATTAGCTTCGAGAGATTGGACGTCTTCGGGCTCGTGGCGTCCTGACTTCGCAAGTCGACAGATAGGTTTATTTGCTATTTCTTATTTAGTTCCTTTATGGTAATAAAGTTTTTATTAGGAAGTAAATCTGTTATATTAAGTTGTTACTAGTTAGGATTTTTATTCCCATAAATATAGGAAGTTTGTTAGGATTTTGTGTCCATATTTTTAAGATTTCTGTTATAACTTGGGCAGAAAGTTATGACTCGGAGAGAAAGTTTTGTTAATCTATAAAACCCGGCTTGAGGGTTGAATTTCATAACTTTGATTTTGATAAATATAAACTCGAGCATTTGAGAAGTTTCTCTGTGTTTTTCCGGTGAATCTCTTGTTCCTTTGCCTGTGAATTTATTTGTTACCTAGCTCGCAAGATAATCGCTATCCCGCCGGCATCAGATACAAAACAATCATGGTTGATCGGCCAACATAATTTAGAACCATCACCCGATGCCTACTTTCCTCTTATTAAATTCTCGCATGAGCCTCTCGCAATGATAGAAAAGATGTCTGACCAATCAACTGTGCCCGAACCTAATCAAATTCTATATTCAAACCTACCAAGAAATCCACAACTTTATCCGCACTAACAAACTTTTGATAAACAGCTGCATCTTCGAAAAAAAAACCCGGTAATGATCAAGCTAGTGCCAAAGAGCATTAATTTCTGCAAAACACTGAGCCACAGTCCTCTCCCCTTGACTTAGCTCACGGATTCTTTTACGAATGTCATATGCCTTGAACATATCATCAGAAACAGAGGAAATTTAAGAGAGCCTCCCAAAGCTCATAGGCAATGTCTAAGAATATGTAACTACTCTGCATACTAGGTTCCATGGAATTAAATATCTATGTTTTCACCATGGAATTATCAGATTTCCATTCTTCTTGGGCCAGACCCGGTTTCTCAGGCATAGTGGTTGTTCCATTGATGAAGTGTTGCATGCGATTGGCCTTAATTGACATACGACAAGCTTGAGACCATGCCAAATAGTTAGTCCCATCCAGTTTAAAGGGGTTGAGAGTAGATGCTGAATTAAGAGTACGACTCCTGAACAAGCCTTGTTCTTCTATTTTACTGTTCTGAACCTTACTGCTAGCACCACTTTTGTTCCTCCATATAATATGTAGATTCCATATACCCAAGAAGAATAGCCTTTCCAAAGGATATCACTAATTGCACTGCAAAATTTATGCAGAAGAAACAATTGGAGAGAAACAATTGAAACAATATTGTCCCAAGCACAAACCGAACCCACTGATCGAAATAAAACTGTATAAACATAAACCAAACACTACAAAACCACTATAGATAAGAAGAGGGAAGAGAGACGAACATTGTGGAAAAAGCCGAGTCGTAAGACGATTGTCAGATAATGTTCTAAAAGGCACTAGGCGCTAGGCGGGCGGCCAAGGGGGCCTACGCGAAATTTTTTATTTTAAACTAATTTTAATATTTTATCTTACATTTATCCAAACAAAACAATAATATAAAGCAAAATAATCTATAATAAAGATAATAAAGGCTTTTGCTTAAAGTTCAAACACATCTATATTGCTAATGTCAAAGTTCAAACACAAACATGCAATTGCTCAAAGTTCAAACATATTTTTAACGTATTAGTTTTATTCATAAACAAGATTGCTATTAAATAATAAAATTTAAAATTTCAAGAATTTAATTCAATATTAAAATTTAAGAAACTAAACATAAATTTAAGAATTATATTGAATTAAACTAAATATTACAAATGTATCATCATTTATATAATTTGAAGTTTGTACAAGTTCAAAAAATTATAACTATAATAAAATTATCCATTTTGACTTGATATTGTTAACTTTGATATGTCACAATCTGTATTATGAATATGGTAAATCATTAGAAAAATAAATATATTAAGATCTGATTTGTGTAGTTATTAAAATAAAAAAATATATATCTCTCCGCCTAGACCCCGTCTAGGCTCCGCCTAATTTCCTTGAAGGATTTTTTTGCCGCCTAGGTGAGGCGCCAGGGAGTCCTAACGCCTAGGCGAGACTCCAAGGCGCGTGGCATCGGCCTGCTGCGCGTGTGGCAGTGGGTCAGAGTTTGGAAACTCCTATGGTGGTCGCCTGACTCTGGGTAATTCAATTATGGTCTCAATTCCTTCATACAAATTCGTTCAACTAGGTTTCTGAGAAAAAATATGAAAAGCAACAAGACTAAGAAAGAACTTCTCTATGTAAGGACCGTACTCTATACCATGAAGAAACTGAATAGAATTCTTTTATTGAATTAAAATTCTCTATTACATTGGTTGATATATATATACACAAGTATCCTAATCACAGTTATGGTAATTCCTAAATTACAGTAATGTGTACACATTGATTATCGAAACTACAATCATGGAATATCTTCTAACAGAAAGTAATATATAACAAATAAACTAATTCCTAGAGCCTTTAAAATACATTCAAAACTTATTGCCTTCATTTTTAGATACGACTCAAAAGCAGACCACCAATGACAAAAGGAGAGTCCAAACAAAAACCCATTTCATTTGTCATTCAGTGTCCTAAAGAATGAAAGAAACCTTAAAACAGTGTTCTAAAAATCCCCACCTAGGTCAATTAATCCCCGCTCAGGCGCTAAGCGGTCCTCTGCCGCCTCGATTTGGTTGGGCGCCTAGGCCCCTGCGTAGACAAAATCAGACCTCTACTTTGAAGTTTTACAATACTTCAAATAAATTTGTTAAACATTTATTTTGGTAATGTAACAACCGAGAAAATCGGATTATAATGTAAAATAATTTTATTTGAATAAATAATGAATAAAATTATAATATATGTTATTTATAACGAGTAAGCGTGATGAAGGTTATTCTATAACCTAAAAGAGGAATAATATAGTAGTATTCTGGCTAAGTGTTAGAATTAAGGTGATTGAATTTCCAAGACGAAAATAAAAGCTTTCCGAGAAATTCTCCGAAAAACACTATTCATCCATTTCTGCTCGGGAATTATTTTTGAACTTCCGAAAAATACGTAACGATAGAATGATAATAAAGGATGAATTATCTAATAATAATTCAATTATGACAAACGCAGTTTTTCGCCCACGTACTAAGTTCGAGAATGTTAAGGAAAGTGAAGATTTGAATAAATATTGATCGAATAATAAGAAAGTTATTATACGAGTTAATGAATACGAGTATAATACAAGGTATTGTACAAGTATATACGAAAGTTAACATAACGTATATGATGAATGTTATATGAACTAGTATACGAGAAGAATACGAGGATTATACGTTACAAGTATAAACCATTCTTAATGGACTAGTAAGATTTTAATGTAAATTTGGCAAGCCCAAGTGAAATATGTCAAGGCCCAAAGATAATTAAATTCAAGCCCAATGTTGGGCCCAAAGTTAATTAAACTTAAGCCCGAACCAAGCACCGAACCCGTGGATCGAACCAATGGGTCACCGGGTGAGAAAAACCCATGGGGCAACCCATGTGGGCCCCCCATGGTAAGTTATGGCTGGCCACTTGGTGGCCAAGCAAAGGAGGTGGCTTTGGTGGCAAGTTTTGAATAGTAAGGAGGTGGAATAGTAAAGAGATGGGTGGCCTTTAGACCCTTTTGCCCTCACTTTGCAAAGCTTATAAATAGAGAGCTTTGTTGGTCATTTGTTGCTTGTTCAAATTAACCAACACTTAGAGCAATAGTATTGAGAGAAGTGAGAGCTAGCTTAATTAATCCAAGAAGAAGAAGAAAGCTAGAACATCAAAGGTAATGAATATTTAACCTTTAATCTTCATCTCTTCAATTATAATTTTGATAGAGAAGTGGATATTGGTGGAGCATGTATCATAAGGAGTAACAAGGATGGCTATTAGTGGACTTTAAACATTAATAAACCATGTTACAAGTGGAATCATAATCATAGAAATATGAACTAATGAAGAACACATGAAAATTTATCATATGTTGTTGATGCACAAGTTTAAAATCATCATATGTGGGATTAGATGCTATATGTTTGTTTAGTATGATGGATGTATGGATAATGGAATGAATCCATTTTGAACGAAGTAAAAATATCAAGTAACGAAGTTATGGAAAAATTTACAAGATTAGACGATAATCGTTAAAATCGTAAAATTCTCGGAATGAAAGTCAAAAGTCGTCGATTAACTCTGAAACCTTAGTTTTCGATGGCGTATCGTAGAACTTTGCATTTAAGAGTTGTAGACTCAAGAATGGTCGAATTCCAACTTAAAACGAAGAAACGAGCTATGAACGTTCACGAACGTTTAACGAACGCGTAATAAGGAATTTAAACAGTGAATTTAATGTTAACGGATTCGGAAACGTAAGTTGTCCTAATGAAATCGTAGTATATAAGATATGTGAGATAACAGCTTTTGAACGAGCTAATTCCGACTTATAACGATTAAGTTACGAGCCCGGAAAGCATTTGAAATGAAAAACTTAAAAAAAATTCAAAGGCTCAGACAAATAGCCATGGCTAAACTAAGTTTATGAACATGGCATGCCATTTTTTGATCCCGAACACTAATGAGTCGCACCGCAACGCCAAGATATACAAAAGAAGAAGGCTGAAATAAGTACCAAAGATTAAACAAGAGGCAGAGAAGAATGAAAATGAATACAAAGAAAAGGGAAGTTGATTGAAGGTGAATTATGACCTTAATTAAACTTAAAGTAACATCATAAAGGATGATAAAAACCTTAAGTTCAACGATTAAAAGTAAACGAAAGGTTACGAAAAACGTAAACACGAAGTAAGTTTAATAACGCGAAAACCGTACGCACGCTGAATGAATGTTTGAGATTACTTGAAATGTAATTACTTAGGCATTGAATAAGTAAGGTCACTTATAACAACAAAATGTTATAAAGCCGTAATGAACGTTAACTAACCTAATGAATGTTAGTAAGTTAAGCAAATGGATAGTTAAACCGAGAAGGAGAAGATAGGTTAATGACAATACTTATTGATTGTTTATGACCTAATGTGGCATGCTATGTAATTATGTGTTGTAGAATCTATAAAGACTCAAAAGAGAAGTGAATTAACAGTAGAAGATGTTGAAGGCAAGTGTTCTAAACCCTTGTCTATGTTTATTTTGGACAAGTTTTATGATTCGTGTAATACCCGGGAAAAAAAATAAATAAATAAATATTAAATAATAAAAAAAAATTATTTTGTCATTTATTTGGGTCAAACTAATTATTTAATTTGTGTGGGCTAATAAATATTAATAAGTGATGGGTAAATTAATTTAGTACAATTTGGGCCTTAAAATTAATTAGGCTTTAAACTAAGTGGGTCTAATTTAGAATTGTGTAATTTTAAAATCCTATTAAAATTTGGAGTGTTAATAAATATATTATATTAATTAATAAAATTTGTTTTAAGTGTATAAATGTCTAAGACCTAATTTACTCAACATCACGTCTGATACAAATTGGGGGAAAAGAAGAAGAGGCAGCAACGGTAGTAAAGATCAAAAAGTAAAATAGGTACTTTTCTTTTATCTGTATATTGAATATTGTGTATTATGAAGTCTTGATTTTGACCTTCTGAAATTTAGATGCCTAATTTATATATAAGGCCATGTGTGTGTTGAGTGGTTAGTTCTATATATATATAAAATTCGTAGCATGATGGTATTGGATATGGAGAACTATTGATGTATATATATATATAGAATTTGAAAAAAAATTAACATCATGTAAGAGCAGAAACTGGTATGTGTATATTATTACTATTATTATAAAAAAAACGTAACTTAATTTTTTATAAGTCTACTGTTCTTAGTCTGTACACACACACACACACACACACACACACACACACACACATATATATATTTAATAGAATTATTGATTTTGTCTTTTTTTTTCTCTCTCTATATATATATAAAAAAATAAATGGAAACGATTAAAACATCAATTATAATTTAATTTGGATTTGTGTCATAAAACTGATGTAAATTAGGAAATAAATTCATGTTATTATAAATTATAGTTATTAAGTAACTTATAATTGTATTATTATTACCTTTTATTTTGATCGGACGGAGGGAATTTAAAGAGTTATTTTTGGAATATAAATTTTGGAGTATTAGTAATTGATAAAAGGCGATGATTAAAGGCATATTAAATAAATTATGAATTACTTTGGAATTATAAGTTTGGATTGTTTTTAATTTGAGGTGAATATGTTTAGGTTGCAAATAACGTTTCGTATTTGATATCGTGGCAGTGTAATATTTGGGTTTGGTGAATTATTTCGCTATTATATTCAGGTACGGATTCCATACTCTTTCAGCGACATTCTTGTTAAATTTGATTTGTTCGTTTTGTCCCTTATTTTGAAATTCTGTTATTATTTCACATAATTGTTTCTTGTGAAATTCATATATTTGATTCATTTTGGAGTTGACACCTTGGACTCGTATTTGTACTCTTTGAATTAGGATATCATGTTTAGTATTTATTTTTGATAATTGTAGAGCGGTACATGTTGCTACCTTCTTTTGAGACTTTGTGACTAGAATTTGATTTGGTTCAACATGTACATATAGAACCCTTTTTGTTGGTATTATGTCGCATGTGTTGTGACATGGTATTTTGTTAGAATATACCGTAGGGTATACTTGAGCTATAACCACCTGTGGGGGTACCACAGGCACGTTGTCTTGGCACGAGAGACATGACACTTTTCGTGGCGGTGTGATTAGTCCACGACGTCTCCGTTTGGGCTCCAGAGGAAGTGGGCCATTTGGTGTTTTGTTGTGGGAGGCGTATGGGTTAACCCTAGTTTTCTGTTCTGCGGATTTGTGATGTTGTGCCAAACACACTTATCCGATTTGCATACATTTGGATTCGCGGTCCAATGTGTGATTTGCCTGTGTGGCATTATTTTGGTTGCCTGTGTGGCATTATTTTGATTTGCCTGTGTGGCATTGTTTTGATGTGCTTGTGTGGCATTATTTTGGTTGCCTATGTGGCATCATTTGATTTGCCTGTGTGGCATTAGTTTGACTTGCACGTGGTAATGTGTATTTCTCGAGCTCATTCTTGTGATGAAATAACATCCAACCATTTGATTCAAATTTATTTATCTCATTGTATTGGTTTTGTTTGTTTCGCTCGCTTTAATTCATTGAGTTAGTTACTTGATTCGTTATTTCTTTACTCTTTCTGTTGATTCGCACGTATTCCATTCGAGATATTTGGAGATTATATTTTTTGTCGATTATTTACACTTAAGGCTTTGTTCAAGATTTTGTCTCGATTGTTTTCGTATATCACCAGTATATCTTTTATATATCCGTATCCGTCTTTGGGCAATTAGTTCAAGTCGTGTTTTTCTTCCAGCGAGTTTGCGAGGGGTGATTCGTATTAGGTGGTGATGAGAGAGTTGCCTTTGACCATCTAGGTTGTTTCGATTTTAAGTTTTGATTATTTTGACTCTGTTTGGAGAATTGTACTTAGTACTTTATTTATGGATCACCACTATTAATATTGTAAGGTTGTTAGTGCTCTGTTTATTTATTTTAAGGTTTGTTGTGTTTTGCACGTGACCTCCCTTTCCTTTTCGGGAAGGGGGTGTTACAATTCGTGTATCTTACGCATGAATTGATGTTCAAAGAAGTCGAAGCCAATTTCTTCGGCTAGACTTAATGTATTTTGTGGATTTCATTGTAATCTATCAAAATATTATTGATATTGTTATCTTATATCGACTGTTTTGGAGTGGATTTCAAAGAAAGACTTGAGTATGAATAAATAAATGTTTTGTCGTCAATCGACTGGCACGTGAGGTTGCCAAAACTTAAACGTAGATACGTTTAATGTAGTAGTGTTGTACAAGATAGAGTACTATAGGCTGATCACCTAGACGTGCTCGTAAGAAATATCAGACTTACGGACTTGGTGTCGGGTTGCCCTTTTTAAAGAAAGAATGAAATGCTCAAGGTCTTGGACTAAAATCAAGGTTTAACAGATGTTGTTCATTGTTAAACATTTTAAAGAAAAGAAAAGTGCTATTTTGAATTATTTATAGTACTTCATAACTATTGATTCATTTATAGAAGATATATATTCATATGATTCAAACATATTGCTTAAATGAAATTGTTATACTTGCTGAGCTAGTTATGCTCACCCTTGCTTGAACCATATGAATGCAGCAAAGAATGAACGGACTGAAGGATCCAGTAAAGATATAAGAAAGGCTAAGGCGGACAAGTAGTCGTCTTTGTAATAGTATAGTATGAATTTTGTATTTATTTGATACTATGACGAAAAACATATGTAATAGCTACAAAGAACCTGGGAAAGGAAATATTATTATGTAATATATAGAAAACATATTCATTCTTTTGAAGTATTTCAATTGAATGTATGTGTGAACAGTAGCACTGTGTAGCACCATCTGTCGGGTTGGAAGATTCAAAAATTTGGGGCGTCACAGGTAATGTTTCATGTATATGCTTTATATAGTATAACAAGTATTTATAATAGAAAAATAAATAAATGAGATCGCCTAGGGAAACGTCTACACACTGCCTAGGAAAATGCCTAGGCACCGCCTACAAAAGCGTCTAGGCAACCTAAGCGCAAGGCACCCCCTCAGCCGTCTAGATCCGCCTAACAATTTTTAGAACAATGTCTTAAATTACCTTTTAAAAAACATAAATTGCAATCCTCTTTTATTCCTTCTTTTTATCCTTTTCCTAAATTATTAAACCGCATTTGTTTTATTCATCTTGTTTTTCGATAAGTAAATTGCATTTTTTTATAACCCTACCACTTGAAAAATCTAACCACCATAAACATGTAAAGGTATGTAAATAACTTGGAAGAAACAAATTCACCTTTAAGTTCGTAGCCACCTGCCAAATGATGTAGATTGTCAGACAAAAAACATAGGGAAAAAACAATATATAAATAAATAATTAGCATCTCATAAACATGTTGAGAGAAGAACATGCAAGTGTCTCTGTTCTCACCCATGAAAAAAGTGCTGAGAACCCAACACCGACCCCAATCCAGAAGAGTGGTGATCCACTACAAACATGACCAGAAAATTACAAAGCACGTGAATATATATGATTATATCTAATTTTAAATTTCACATCCAACATAAATCTATAATCATTAATGGAATTATTATTTATAAGACATAATTACAAACAAACTATAATCCATGAAGGAAGAACAAAAGTACATACACATGAGAAGGAGGGGGCGGCATCGAAATCTGAGGATTGACACCGACTGAAGATGTTTCTTGGCTACTTGAAGAAGTAATACTAGCAAACAATTTTCTCCCTAGCTTCTCTCGTACTGTACAGAAATTGTATTCAAAACTAAAGCATTGCACACTGACAAAAAAATGTAAGACTAAAAGGACCAAACAATATGTGGACATACTTTTGCCTGCATGAATGTGTATAGAAACAAAGACAGTAATTTAACACTAACACAACTGTGGAAGAAGAAACGAAGACAGTAATTTAACACTAACACAACTGTGGAAGAAGAAGAATAGCATCCACTTAGAGAAAAAATGGCAACGAAAGTTTGTGACAAAACTGACAGATTAAAGATTCCAAACATTGGAACCATCCTTTCTTAGAAATTGGGAGTCGTTTTCTAAGATAGCTTGCCTAGATACCTTGCTGATCAAAAATACACATCACCGATTTTAAAATATGAAAAGAAAAAAAAAGTCTTAGAAATTGGGAGTCGTTTTCTCTTTTCCTTTTTGATATGCAACACTTCTAATTTATTTATGAATATGGGTGGAAATAGTGCTCAAGTAGGTCTTTTCTCTTATAAGTCAGTGAATTGGTCTAAGATGGTAAGCTTATATTTAGGGTACCAAATTATCTATCTATCTATATTATAAAGCGGGAGAAAAAAGTTTGTAGTTAATTTGGTGTAAACAAAATTATGAAGCTAAACTTTCCTATTTTATACCAACTTTTTTTACATGTCTTTTATTCACTTTTCGCTCTCCCATTATCTTCCACTCCTGTCTTTTAGCATCATATTTTCTCCTTTTTAACACACATAGAGTATGTCATGTAAACTAGTAATAATAATACTCTCTTATTATATAGGGAGAGCAAAAAATTTAACCACTTTTTGGTGAGGCTGTGTAACAGCTTATAAAAAAAAGAATACTCCCTCTTTTCCGAGTTATAAGATCTACTTACTTTCTAAAAGTCAATTTGAAATATTTTTAAAAAATTTAAAATTGACATGATTCATTTATGTTTTGAAAACAAATCATATAACTAGTAGTCCGGTAGTTTATAGTATTCATAATTGTATTGAATTGACGTAAAATAAATTAATTCGGGTCAATTTTGAATTTGAAATTGATTTTTAAAAAGCCATCTTATAATTTGGAAGTATGGTTTTTAACATTATCCAATACGAATTTGAAATTGACTTTTAAAAAGTGATCTTATAATTTGGAAGTATATTTTCTAACATTGCCCAATTCCTATTTTATCTCTTAGTTCTACCTCATCCCTAAATTATTGCCTCATGTTGCATTTTTAAAATTGCACTTAGCGTGTACCATGTAGGATTAGTAATAATCTCTCTTCGAAAAATGAAGTCCTACTACCTCTTTGTTGACGTCTTATTGCCGAATATACCTCTTTGTTGAAGTCTTATCGTCGAATATTTAAGTTTCATAGGACAAAGGTTACCCAATTCACCACTCCCAAAAAAAAACTAGAATAGACAGCAAATTGTCCATACTCATATGTTAAGGACCTAGAATTACCTGGAAAAGCCGCCATGAACGAAGTTCTTCCCTTGCCGCCTACGATGGAAGTTCTTCCATTGCTTCCGATGACGAAAGTTCTTCCCTTGCCGCCGCAAATGGAAGTTTTCCCATTGCCGCCAATGATGAAAGCTTCCGGCCGTGCAAAACATTGAGGAATTCCAGCCATGGAGGAGATTACGAAGAAGTTGAGGGGTTAGGGCTTGTGAAGGATTTGAGGGTTACGGACTTGTTAGGGATTTGAGCGGCTACAGCGTCTGCGAAGGATTTCGAGGAGCCGTAAAGGATTTAAGGGAAGAGGCGAGAAGAAGAGGGAAAGAGGAACACTGTTTGTGAGAAGAAAAGGTTTTAATACTGAGATGAGTTCGGAAAAAGGTTTTTTTTTCCAAATTTTTTTTGTTACCAAGTCGATATATCTATGTATCTATATACTCCGTCAGTTTCTTTCTATTTATCTTTTTAGAGATCGAAATTATTATTTTTTTTATTTGTGATTTGAAATTTTTAAAAAAATATTAATGACTTAATTTATCATATTATCTTTATATTAAATATTAATTTATTTATTTTTAATTTAAAGAATAATATTGAGATTTTATACTTATTTTAATCAATCAAACAAAATATTAATTGTATTTCTTAATTTTTGTATTTTCTTCTAAAATCTATATATAAAATAAAACAAAATTATTGTGCAACCTTACTATACGAGGGACCTCCTAAAATTTAATAGAATCCTTCTACCACGGTCCCCTTAGACTTAATGAATTTAATAATAATAAATCTTGAAATCTATATATATAATAAATAAGATAAAATCCTCGTTTAACCCTACTTTACAAGTTGCCTCCTTAAGGAAGTGCAAAGCATAGAAATAGGGGTAGAAGGGATGGATCCCCTACTTAATCTTTTCTTTTGTTTTATAGTAGTCTTATGCTCTTATAATATTAAGGGGCTAAATAAGAAGCCTAAGCATGATAACAAAATATCTTTTGTTGGCATAGTAGGAACCAGAGTCAAATGTTCTAAAGTCAATTATATCTCTAATTCTATTTGTGAGCACTGGAGTTGGGAATTTAATTATGAGTATTGATGATGCACAAAATAGACTTTGTACACACCTGTCAAGTAATAATAAATGAGATAATTAAAGTAAGGAATAAGAAAATAATTAGAGTGATTCGGTCTAGGTGACCTAGTCCACTTTTGAATGGCTTTAGTCGCCGGCACTTTTTATTATATCAAGTGTGTTGGAAATAGAGGGAGTACAGAGAGTTCTCAAGTACAAGAAATCAGTTGCCCCTCAAGTGATGGTGAGGCATACAATTTATAGCGACCCCGTGACAGTTTTGGGGTGAACATGTAGCCACTAAACCACTACTGTAGTGGAGCTCCCAACCTCTTTCTAATGCGCAAGATGGTTGGCGTGCTCTCCGTGAGACGAGGCTTGCCCACTTCCTTCATGATGTGGTCGTGCGTAGCTAACTGATGAGCTCAATTAACCCAACTGAGATGGATCACCTTTGTTGGGCTCGTCAGACTTCTTGAACTTGGGCCTATATTCCATATTGGGCTTACGAGATGGGCTGGATCCTTGGATACCCATCATTTGCCCCCCAATGACCTGCGTCCAACGGAACTTGGAAAGGAGGGCATTCAGTTTAAATTTGATCTTTCGACAAAACTGGAAAAACTTTGGGAGGCCAAAACATTCACTTCCAAGGCTTTTTTGGGCTTTTAACAGCATGTGTCATGACCATAGGCGATGAATTTTGTAGAGCTCGTCGATACGGTTGTTTTGATATATCCAAGGTACCTCAGGTGGGTAGCACTGATGGGAGTGTAGATCCATTTGGGGTTCATAGCAGAGCTGGACAGGGGCGAGATGGGCGAGCTGGGCAAGTCTTGGGTGAGCAGGGTCGAGCTGGACAGGTCTTGGGTGAGTAGGGTCAAGCTGGGCAGGCCTTGGGCGAGCAGGGGCGAGCTGGGCATGCCTTGGGGCGAACATGTTGGTGATGGGAGAGCTCGTGGTGATGGGAGAGCTCGTGGTGATGGAGGAGCTCTTGGTGATGGGAGAGCTTGTGGTGATGGGAGAGCTCGCGGTGATGGGAGAGCTGGTGGTTCAGATTTCCACTGCATCTGTATACTTGTTCTCGAGGGCTCATTATTACGGCCAATTGAAGCTTAACCATGAGGTTGTGCAGAAGGAGCTTCTTGCTGCTTATGTGAGGATTGCCAAGCTCGAAGCTGCTGATAGGGCTTCTCGGGCTGAGATATTGGCGACCCATGGGAAGGCCGCACTTAGTGAAGCAGCTTTCTCGAAGGCTGAAACAGATCTTTTGACTATCCGTGAGAGGACAATTAAGGTCGAGGCTGAGCTTTTGGCAACCCGTGAGAGGGATGCGCTTAGGGAGGTGGAGCTTGTTGAGGCCCATGAGAGGGCAACTAAGCTTGAGACTGAGCTTCAGACGGCCCGTGAGAGGGACGCGGCCAGGAGGCACTTTACTTCAAGAAGCGGAGGCGAATCGAGGCGCCTCCAGAGAGAACTTCTCAGGCTGAAGCGGATCTGGAGTATGTTGTCGCAGGTGCTTTCATTGATGGCTATGAGGAGCTTCGGGGCAAGATCTCTGCTTTTTTCCCTAATATTGATTTCTCAGGCTTTGTGCCAACTAAAGCACCTGACGATGGAGGTTCTGAAGATGCTCTTCAGGTGCTCAGCGTTCTATGGATGGGGTAAGATCTTCCCTTCGAAATTCTAGATCTTATAAGAGAATGTGCCCGATGGTAGCATTGAAAGGAGTGAAGGGTCGTCGATCTTTCTGTGGAGCAGGACCGAGTTTGTCTTTGGCGGATACCCTCTATGTCCTACTTGATTTGCTATCAGTCTCCTTTCTATCGTCCCTATGTCTTCCCTTTCTCTTCTCTCCTGCTCTAGAGGATTCACCTCGTCTGCCCCTTATGACGTCCTCAACATTCATGTATTTCTGGGCCTTTGCGAGTAGCTCGGTCATGTTCTTTAGTGGATGTTTCATCATTGAGAAAAGAAAACTTGACGAGCAGATGCCCCACCCCAAAAAAAGGCAGTCATGGTTACCTTATCATCAGGTTCTTCTACTTGAAGTACCTCCTTATTAAAACGAGTGAGGTAATCCCTCAGGCTCTCGTCTTTGTCTTGTTTTATGCTGAAAAGGTGTGTGATGGGCTTCTGATGACATCGCCCCTCAATAAAGTGGGACACGAAAGACCTGCTTAGTTTAGCAAAGGTTGAAATGGAGGCTGGAGAGAGCTTGGAAAACCACTATCGAGCGGAACCCCTCAAGGTGGTTAGGAATGCCCTGCACATGATTTCATCGAGGATGTTATGAAGCTGCATCAGGGTTTTGTACGTTTCGAAGAGATCCAGCGGATCTTTCGTTCCGTCAAAGGTCTCCACGTATGGCATTTTGAACTTTTGAGGGAGTGGGTAGTTCGCCACGTCAGGCTTGAAAGGGGTGTTTGTTCGTCTTACAAGGTAGTCCACTGTTTCTGGTCCTCCCGCCTTCATGGCGTTGAAGACATCACCGAGTTGGTTTTGTAATTCTTTAATTTTCTCACCCCATTGATCAGGGGCTCCCCTGGAATGATCATGGAAACGACTCCTATGCTCCACGCTATGGTTCTTACCTTCATCTTCTTGAAGATGAGGATCTCCATCCTCTGAAGAAGGAGGAGGAGGAGGAGATGGATCATGATGGGCTCCTCTATGTGGAGCTCCTTGATGTCCAGGGGGTGGAGCTCCATGTGGTCCTCCTAGTTGCACTCCTCCTCCTTGTCCGACGAGCAGGAGTTGTAGTATCTGCTGATTTTGGGTAGCCAATTGTCGCATGGTATCCAACATTTGCTGTGGATTTGGAGCTGAAGTATTTGGGATGGGGTTAGTGTGCGGAGGAGCACCCTCCTCTAGTCATGGATTGTCTTCAGGTTGTTTCATTGACCTGGTTGTGATCGCCATTGGTTTAGATGTTTAAAGGTGAAAATCTTTTCGAATTCCCACAGACGGCGCCAAACTGATGATGCACAAAATAGACTTTGTACACACCTGTCAAGTAATAATAAATGAGATAATTAAAGTAAGAAAATAAGACAATAATTAGAGTGGTTCGGTCTAAGTGACCTAGTCCACTTTTGAATGGCTTTAGTCGCCGACACTTTTTATTATATCAAGTGTGTTGGAAACAGAGGGAGTATAGAGAGTTCTCAAGTACAAGAAATCAGTTGCACCCCAAGTGATGGGGAGGCGTATAATTTATAGCGACCCCGTGACAGTTTTAGGATGAATATGTAGCCACTAAACCACTACTGTAGTGGAGCTCCCAACCTCTTCCTAATGCGCAAGATGGTTAACGTTCTCTCTGTGAGATCTAGAGACGAGGCTTGCCCACTTCCTTCATGATGTGGTCGTGCGTAACTAGCTGATGAGCTCAATTAACCCAACCGGGATGGATCGCCTTTATTGGGCTCGCCAGACTTCTTGAACTTGGGCCTATATTCCATATTGGGCTTAAGAGATGGGTTGGATCCTTGGATACCCATCAAGTATTATTCAAATGGAAGAATCTGGATTAGTTGGATCCATCTATTTGGCATACTTCTATTCTATTCAAATCTGATCAGGTTATTCATTGTAAATTCAATTTACTGGCCAAACAGAAGGAGCTTTTTGTCACTGTTGTTTATGGTTATAACACTGATATCCAGTGAAGGCCCTTGTGGTCCCATCTTGTTAGTTTGGCTCATAAAATGCTTGATAGAACCTTGGGTAATGCTAAATGGTTTAACAATATGTCAAATGTTCATGTCACTGTTGGTTCCAAAGGCCTCTCTGACCACGCCCCCTAATTCTCCACACTGGGTTTGTTGTCCCTAGGATAAGAAAACCATTCCAATTCTTCAATTACATGCTTCAGTTAGATGGTTTCAATGACATTATTGCATCCGCATGGCAAAAGAAAATTGATGGCAATCCCCTGTTTGTTCTGGCTGAGAAGCTTCGGCCTGTAAAAAGGGCCTTAGTTACTCTAAACAAAAATCATGGCAACCTAACTTCAAATGTCCAACATACAAGGCATGAGTTGCATTCTTTGCAACAAGCTATCGACTGCAGCTTATCTTCTTCAATGAACCCTCTCTTCTTTCAGGGCTCAGGAAAGAGATTTGCATCACAAGCTATGGAGAACATTTCTCTTGAGGAAAACCTTGTCCAGCAGAAGTCCAAAGTGCAGTGGCTTGCAAAGGGTGACATGAATACTAGCTTCTTCTTTAACAACACTAACACTAACAGCAGATGGAATCCAAACAAAATTCTGGCGATTGGAAATTCTAATGGAGACATGGTTGAGGGGCATTCTGAAGTTCAAAAGGTGGTTATGTCTTATTTTTAGAACATGTTCTCCGTAATAAACCCTATATCTGATATCTTTAATGTGAATCTGGAGTGGACAAATGTAATGACTCCTACCTAATCTAGCCAGCTAATCAAGCATGTGGAAAATGAGGAAATTGTTAGTAACTTTATAAGGAAATTATATATATATATATATATATATATATATTGACTTATCTCAAATAACCAAAACTGTAGGAAAAATATTTGTTAAGGCTAGTACTTGTTACTATGTCCTTAAGACAATTATGCCCTCCGTATTATGCTTAGAGTTTATAGCACTCGTCTTCCAGGATACAATAACACCGTACACTTTAGCAGCACTACTAATAGTATACTCTTCGAACCAAAAGAAATGCTCTAACTCTCTCTCTAAATAAACCTAAAGAAACTAATGAAGAAATGAAGACTAGAATGCTTTATATGCTTAAATGCTTGAGCAAATGAATGATTTTGAAGGCTGCCCCCTCCTATCTATTTATAAGAGGGGTTGGTGACCCTTCGGATCGGCACATCAGCCCTGAAAAGGTATGGGGTGCCTTCTGAAGAGGTATTATTTGTATCTCTTGTTCAAAACGACGTAGTTTTGACAATTTACAAAATAGGCACATCTATTCGGTCTTTAAAACTACGTAGTTTTAGGCTTAGAAGAAAAGGCAAGACAAAACGACGTAGTTTTGGGCCGCCCCGTTCAAACTTATAGATACCACTTCATCAAAACGATACAGTTTTGATAATACCACTCAAAACGACATAGTTTTGATAATATAATAAATACAGCTTCTCAAAACGACACAGTTTTGATAATAGAATTAAATAAATTTTAATTAAAAAATTTAAATAAATTTTGTCTAAAAAATTATATACAGGACCCAGACCCAGACCCACGACCCACGTGCCTCGTGCCACGAGCCCGAGCCAAGCTGAGCCAGCTCTTTGGATTTAACAATGTACCTGGCGTGTGGTTTCGAACCTAGCCTTGGCTAGGTCCTCTTCCTTCCACAAGAGTGGGGTGCCCCTTGAGGCCCAAACCCAAGAGCACTTTCCTTGTATATAAACATATAAAAACTTTAATACTTAACCTATGCGGGACTTGGTTTTTCCCATATGTATTTATTATCTTTTATCATTTCCAAGTGTGATCTTTGGGAGTTAATATCTCATTCATTACTCCATGGATTTGAGCTTCCAAATACTTAATTTAATCTACTCATGGAGTAGAACACATTAATATATGGAATCATAAAAAATAATTAATGACACCCACATTAATTTAGGCTCAAATTCCAACAATCCCCCACATGAATGATATTGACTGCCAGTCTTATGCAAATGTTATGTAGACTCTGAGAGAGAGACAGAATTAGAAATCATCTGTATCGAGAGAGGTAGCTTTTAGCTTTGAACCTTCTCTTGTGAAAAACTATCGGGTTTACGGGTTGTCCAGTGAACGTGATGTCTTGAACTGTCCAATCATTTGTGTAAATCGAGACAATAGTAATTCAAACAGAATCTTTCTAGATATTATTTGGTTCTCATGATTTTGTTCATTTTGGCCCCGAACAATCCCGGATTTATGAGTGCTTTAGAGAAGTATAACCTTATCCTTCTCATAGAATTAGCCCAGTTCACACTCACATAGGTGATTTTTAATAAGAGTATCCTGCCATACTCCACATGTTTATCAAGATTTAAGAATCATTAAAAGCATAGCTTAACCTGTAACCGCTGTAGGTATCACTATCTCGTATCATAGGAATTAGCAAAAGAATTTAATTTCTTCATAGTGATTTGGTTGAATCATTCACAATTTAGTTGTCCCTTTGAACCTAGATCTTGGGATCTCCAGTCAACTAGGTTGGGTTTCCATCATGACGATCCTTGTTTATAGGATTTAAACCCATTCCCCTCGAAGTTATTTTTACTTACTCTCTAGTCAAACCTTTAGTCAACGGATCCGCTATATTTTCTTTCGACTTTATGTACTCAATATACATAATGCCGTTAGAGAGCAATTATTTTATGGTATTGTGTCTACGACGAATATGTCTAGACTTACCATTATACATATGACTCTGTGCCCTTCCAATTGCTGATTGACTGTCACAATGGATATAAACAAGTGGCACAGGTTTAGGCCACATAGGAATATCTTCTAAAAAATTACGAAGCCATTCAGCTTTTTCTCCAGCCTTATCCAATGCAATAAACTCAGATTCCATCGTTGATCGAGCAATGCATGTTTTTTTAGAAGATTTCAAAGATATTGCTCCTCCACCTAGTGTAAACACAAAACCACTTGTGGATTTAGAGTCTTTGTATTCGATATCCAATTCACATCACAGTATCCTTCAAGTACTGCTGGATATCTTGAGTAGTGTAATCAAAAATTTTGAGTATATTTTAAATACTTTAAAACTCTTATAATCGCTTTCCAGTGATCTTGTCCTGGATTGCTTATAAATTTACTCAATTTATTGACAGCTTGTGCTATGTCAGGACGTGTACAATTCATTAAGTACATAAGGCTTCCAATTATTTGTGCATACTCAGATTGTGATATGCTCTCTCTTTTATTTTTAGACAAGTGTAGATTTGTATCTACTGGTGTTCCCACAGGATTGCAATCATATTGATTGAATTTCCTGAGTATTTTTTCAATATAATGTTATTGTGATAACTCTAATCCATCCGATGTTTTAGAAATTTTAATTCCTAATTTTACATAGGCAACACCCATGTCTTTCATGTCAAACATATTATTTAACATTCTTTTAGTAGTTTTAATGATATCATTACTACTACCCATAATGAGCATATTATCTACATAAAGACAAATAATGACATACCCATTCTTAGTGTCCTTAACATACAGACATTTGTCACACTCATTTATTTTGAAACCATTTGATAACATTGCATTATCAAAATTTTTATGCCATTGTTTAGGTGCTTGTTTTAATCCATAAAGAGACTTTACAAGCCAACAAACTTTTTTCTTGTACTGGAACAATAAATCCTTCTGGTTGTTCCATGTAGATTTCTTCTTCTAAATCTCCATTCAAGAAAGCTGTTTTTACATCCATTTGATGTATTTCTAAATTATATATAGCTGCAATGGATATTAACATCCTAATCGAGGATATTCTTGTCACAGGAGAATAAGTATCAAAATAATCTAAACCCTCCTTTTGTATGTATCCTTTGATTACAAGTCTTGCTTTATATTTGTCTATAGATCCATCTGCTTTCATTTTCTTCTTGAATATCTACTTATATCGAAGAGGTTTAGAGCCTGGTGGGAGATATACTAATTCCCACGTATGATTATGCAAAATGGATTCTACTTCACTGTTTATAGCCGCTTTCCAATATGGAGCTTCAGGACTCGATATTGCTTCTTTATAGGTTTGAGGCTCATTTTCTAACAAATAGGTTAGAAAATCCGAACCATAAGATTTTGATGTTCTAGCACGTTTACTACGTCTATGTTCTTCAATATCTTTTAAACCATGATTACTGTCATTAACAACATCATAAGTTCTTTTATTTGAACTTGTTTCTTGTTCGTTAGAACTTGGCTCTTATTCCTTTTTATTAGGAAGTACCATTTCAAAGAATTCAACATCTTTTGACTCAATAATCATATTTTCATGTACTTTCTCTATTTTTGATTTATTAACCAAAAATCTATATGCACTGTTGTTATTAACATAACTAATGAATATACAATCTATTGTTTTCGGTCCTATTTTCACCTTTTTAGGTGGAGGAACCATTACTTTTGCTAAACACCCTCACACTTTTAAGTGTTTATAAGACGGCTTACATCCTTTCCATAATTCATAGGGTGTAACATTAGACTTCTTATGAGTTATTCGGTTGAGATTATAATTTGCTGAAAGAATTGCTCCCCCCCCCCCCCCACAAATTCTGAGGTAGCCCAGAACTTAATAATAATGCATTCATCATTTCTTTTAAAGTTCTATTCTTTCTTTCTGCAATACCATTTTGTTGTGGTGAATAAGGTGCAGTGTTTGGTGTATTATACCATGTTGTGAACATATTTCAACAAATGGAAATTTATATTCCCCACTTTTATCACTTCTAACTATCTTGATCTTTTTATCAAGTTGATTCTCAACCTCATTTTTGTAATGTTAAAACATTTCCAAAGCCTCATCTTTACTTCTCAATAAGTAAACATAACAATATCTTGTACAATCATCTATAAAAGTGATAAAGTATTTTTAACCTCATCTTGTTTGTATATATTTTAAATCACAAATATTCGTGTGTATTAACTCAAGAGGTTCTGTACTTCTTTCAATTGATTTAAAAGAAGATTTTCTAAGTTTTGCCTCAACGCAAATTTTACATTTATGATTAGAGTTAATCTCACATTTTGGCAAATATTCTATATTAATTAATCTACGTATAATATTATAATTAACATGCCCTAATCTACCATGCCATAAATTAGATGACTCAATCATATAAGTAGAAGATGTAATTTTATTAATATTGGAAGGTACAATAGTCATTACATTCATTTTGAAGATCCCATTGCTCATATAATCCTTCCCCACAGGGTTAAATACATTTTTGCCAATTCTACTCGACCTCGGTTTATAAATGCATCAATTGACTGAATTTTTTTTACGGTTAACTCATTAAACTATAATTTGTTTTACAAAAATTGAAATTTCTGTCTAAAAGTGTTAAAAGTTAACAGAAAAGCTACATGGCAAAGCTTAAATAACTTTATATGTAAAATTATAATAAAATAACTTTAGTTTAAATTTTTTTGATGTGCTGGAACCGCCTGATCCTTTCTCTTTCTAGATGTGCTGGAACCGCTATGTACAATAATTATATGTTAAATACACTGTGGATTTTATATAAATTACATATAATAATAATTTTATATTAATTACATATAAATTCATATTAAAGAGAAAGCTTAAATAACCCACCGTGGATTTTTTTTTAATAATAATAATAAAAATAAAATAACTTTAGTTTAATTTTTTTTTATTTTCAAACTTAAATTCTCTATTTTTTTAAATAAAAAATAATTAAATTAATAATAAAATATATTAATTAATAAAAAATATATTAATATATAATTTTTACAAATATATTTGTATAAAATTAATGAATACATATATTTTTTTTTTAAATTTTTAAATATTTGAAGTTAACTTTAAAGATACAAAATCTACTTTATCATCTTCTTTACCACAACCCAAATTCGTCCATTGATAAGCCCGATTGCTTGAACACCATTGATGAACCCGATTGCTTGAACACCATTGATGAACCCAATTGCTTTGAGGAGTGGATTTTAGAAGAATAATTTGAAGAAGGAATCAGAGGGAGAGGCTTTTAGAAGAATGATTTAAAGAACTGAACAACCCAGATATGAACTTTTGGTTTCCACCGATTTCTCCACCAACAGATCTTGATTGCTTTTTTCCTTTGTTTTGATCCTCTGTTTTGAAGAAACGTATTTCTTGCTCCTGTTGAATTAATATGAAATTGGAGTTTTGATAATTGAATAAAACTTAAAAAAATATGAATTCATTAATTTTATATAAATATATTTATAAAAATTACACATTAATATATTTATTATTAATTACTTTAATTAATATATTTTATTTAATTACTTTACTTATTTGTTAATATATTTTTAATTAATTTAATTATTTGTTAATATATTTAATATTTAATATTTATTTAATAATTTCATAATATAAATAATAATTATATTAGTTTTCAAAAATAAAAATAATAATTAATTTTCAAAATTTTAGTTATATTTTTGAAGTTTGAATTTATTTTTATAATTTTTAATTTTTAATTTGTGGTTATTATAAAATACTTATGAATAATGTTAAAGATATTACTCAAATTCAAAATTTACCCAAAATTTTCTTATTTTAATAATATATGTAATATATCTTAATACAATAACATGTCGGACATTTATATGTTATATTACTAATTTTAGTTTTATTTGAAGAGAGGTTAATTAAATTAATGAATTTAATGAGTTATTTAAATTAAAAGAAAATTATATAATTATATGTAATTTATATAATTTATTTAAAATTGTACAAATATTAATGATTAAAATAAAATTTTAAAAATTATTTTATTGTACTTTTATTTTGAATGCATTATTTTATTTTATTTATTTGATTTTAGATTAATTTAGCATTAAATTTATACAAGTTTCCATCTAAGCATGCCACAAAGAAAATATCTGACATGTAGGATTTCTCTCTCTTACGTGGCAACTTGTGTAATTTTTTTGTCCAAAGTCAAACAATTTAACGAAATTTGTAACGGTTTGTAAAAAATTGTAGTTCAGTGAGTCAAATGAAAAAAAATTCAGTTCAATGATTCATTTGTAAACTGAGGTCGAGTAGAGTGGGAAAAAGTGTATTTAACCCCTTCCCCACATACATCCCATTTTTAGTTAATACAAATTAGTCTGATACAAAGACTAATTTAAATCTCTTTTAACTAAAGAAGGGATCCTGACACTAAATTTTTCCTAATATCAGGCACTTGGAGCACGTTGTTGAGGGTGAGTTCCTTGCCAGAAGTCATCTTCAGAATCACCTTTCCTTGTCCAACAATCTTGGATGAAGAAGAATTTTCCATGTATAGATGTTCTCCATTCTCAATTTCTTGATATGTGGAGAACATCTTCCTGTCGGAACACACGTGGCGGGTTGCTCCTACCCACCATTCTCTTGGATTTTCAACCATATTTATTTCTGAAACAACCGCTGAAAGGTTCATTTCAGAAACATCTTGAAGAAGACTATTCACTTCCGTTACATGAACCTTTCAGAAACAACCGCTGTGCGGACTTCTTGTTTTGGTCTTTGTGTTTTTTACAATCCTTTGCCCTATGTCCGGGCTTGTCATAGATGTAGCATTTTCCTCTTTTTGGACTTCGAACCTTGTTCCACCACGTTTTCTTTATACTCCACAAAGGTCCTTCCAATTTTCTTCTTAGAGGCACGGTTTTCCTCTTCTATCCTTAATCTTACGATTAAGTCTTTAAGTTTCATCTCTTTACGTTTATGCTTGAGATAATTTTTAAAATCTTTCCACATTGGTGGTAGTTTTTCAATGATAGCAGCAACTTGGAAAGATTCACTTAATGACATACCTTCTGCATGTATTTCATGCAGGATTACTTGTAATTCTTGGACTTGGTTGATGACTGCCTCGGAATCAATCATCTTGTAGTCCAAAAATCTGCCAACAATGAATTTCTTCGTGCCAACATCTTTTGTTTTATATTTTTATCCAAGGAATCCCATAATTCTCTTGTTGTTTTGAGAGAACTATACACATTGTATAATGTGTTGTCCAATCCATTAAGGATATAATTTTGACACAAAAAATCTGCATGTTTCCATGCATTTATTGCGGCAACAACTTGCCTGTTTGTTTCATCTTCTTTGAGCACATGGGGATCTTCGTGAAGAAACCTCGCCAAGTTCAAAGTTGTGAGATAAAACAACATCTTTTGTTGCCATCTTTTAAATTCTGTTCCATTGAACTTTTCTGGTTTTTCACCATGGTTCACAGGAACATTTAGTATAGAAGGTGTAGAAGAAGAACAAATTATAGTAACAGAATTGGTATCCATATTTCTTGCAAATATATATATAATAAGAGTAATTGTCTTAAGAATGTTAGTAACTTTATAAGGAAATTATATATATATATATATATATATATATATATATATAGACTTATCTCAAATAACCAGAACTGTAGGAAAAATATTTGTCAAGGCTAGTACTTGGTACTATGTCCTTAAGACAATTATGCCCTCCATATGGTGCTTAGAGTTTATAGCACTTGTCTCCCAGGATACAATGACACCGTACACTTTAGCAGCACTACTAATAGTACACTCTTCAAACCAAAAGAAATGCTCTAACTCTCTCTTTAAATAAACCTAAAGAAACTAATGAAGAAATGAAGACTAGAATGCTTTATATGCTTAAATGCTTGAGCAAATGAATGATTTTGAAGGATGCCCCCTCCTATCTATTTATAGGAGGGGTTGGTGACCCTTCGGATGGGCCCATCAGCCCTAAAAAGGCATGGGGTGCCTTCTGAAGAAGTATTATTTGTATCTCTTGGTCAAAACGACGTAGTTTTGACCATTTGCAGAATAGGCGCATCTATTCGGTCTTTAAAACGACGTAGTTTAAGCATCAGCAAAACCAAAACTATGTAGTTTTAGGCTTAGAAGAAAAGGCACGACAAAATGACGTAGTTTTGGGCCGCCCGTTCAAACTTACAGATACCGCTTCGTCAAAATGACACAGTTTTGATAATACTGCTTCTCAAAACGACACAATTTTGATAATATAATAAATACAGCTTCTCAAAATGACACAGTTTTGATAATATAATTAAATAAATATTTAAATAAATTTTGTTAGTTCCCGGAGGCAAAATAGTTATCTAGAGGGGGGGGGGGGTGTTGAATAGATATTTAAAAAATATTTTCGTTTTACTTTGTCAGTTTTGATAATGATTTAAACACAGCGGAATTAAGGTTAGTTTGATCTCCCTTTTAGATATAATGAGTTAATGAGAGTGAGACAGTTATAACAGTTATAGCAGTTATAACAGTTATAGCAAGAATAAAATAGACACAACTTTTTTAAGGGGTTTAGAGCACTTAAAGCTCCTAGTCCACTCTTCTACTCCTCGAGTAGGAAATCCACTAAGGATGTCTTTTACACTTTCTGAATCTCACAGATTCCTTCTAGACCAGTAGTCTAGGAGCTTCTTAGTTCACTCTTGAACTCTTCAAGTCCAACAGACTTGGTTCTTCACAGTTCACTTTAGAACTCTTCAAGTCCTTCTGACTTGGAACTTCTTACTTCACTTGTTTGGCTATTCTTTGAGTTCTTGATTGGTGCTACTACTCGATTCTTGTTAAGCTCTTTTCTTGAAAAGAACTGAGTAGCTGTGCAAGCTTTCTCTTTTACTTAAACCGTAGAGTTGAGCGTTGAGTATTCTTCCTTTTTGTTCAATTGCTTGCTTGCATGAATCATCTGCATATGTCTTGCATATATGTGATCTTTGAAATCTGCCCGTTGAATCCATCCGTTGAAGCATCATTTCTGAACTTTGATGAAGACTTTTCTGCATATCTTCTGAATTGAATTCTGGCCCACTGACATAGCAGACTGCTTTCTCACCTAACACCTGAAAAGGTGTTTTCCTCTGTCCCATGGTCCTTTCCTTAGCTTCTTTAATACGTCTCTTTGTTGCATACTAAGGATATTTTTATGCCATTGGTACTGGTGATTACTTCAACGTTTGTAACCCATTCCACATTTGTTAAGATTTTATCTTTGAACAAATGATCATGGCCCACATCTTCTGACACAACCAGATAATACTCTACGATTCTTATCGTGGTGTCTTGCCACCTTGGTGCTGGATGCAAGCAAACGAGAGCACTACGATTTCTCTGAAGGACGGGCACACTACGATCTTCACTTGCTTGTTTCGCAGACTACGTTTCCGAGAGCACACTACGATCTCTGAGTTGGCTTCGGCAAACGTTTGGACCACTCTACGATCTCTGAGTTGGCTTCGGCAAACGTCTGGACCATTCTACGATCTTGCCTTGGCTTCTGCAGACTTTTGCTCAGCTCATTAGACAGCAAATCTGATTGAAGCCTATCTATTACATTTCAAGATATAGATCAACCTAACATCTTTGATCTCTTTTTCTATACATTCATTTACAGAATGATGAACATTGAAAGCTTAGATCAACCTAACAATTTTGATCTATCACTAAGTCCTTGTACATATATTCCTTGAAGGACTTCACATATAATCATGAATGATTACTATAAACATCAAATCAAGATATGCATTCTTCCAACAATCTCCCCCTATTTGATGTTGACATAACCAAGGAGATTTGTTGTCATGATTATCGAATTCTATATGCAGTGCAGCAAAGTAAATATGACTTAATATTTCAGTGAGCATCTGAAATTTCTAGAGAATAAACATGAATTTATTGATGTTTGAGGATTGATATTACATTTAAACTTAGTTACATCAATAATAGTTGAGTTTTAACTTATCTCTATTTCTTTTGCCTTTTTCTTCTCGGAGGATTTGCATATTCCTCAGCTCTTCTTCTCCTGCTAGCTTCATCTCTTCGTGCTATTTCTTCCAGCTCGCTTTGACTAAGTCTTTCATTATAATCGTGTCTATTCATGAATGTAGGATCTCCAATTGGCATTCTTAGGCCTGTTGTGGTCACCTCGTGTGAGCTGGAAGAAGGCCTTTGACTTCTTAATGGTTGAGCCATGATAATTGGCTCATCATCAGATCGTTGAGTATGATGGAAAAATCGTGGAGTCTGTTGATGATACTGCCTTGGAGGACTCCTTGATGATTGAGCAGAGAAAGTGCCTCTGCCTCTGCCCTTTCCGCCTTGATCTCCTTTCCCTTTATTCTCCCCCTTTATGTCAGCATCAAGGGTTCAAATGTCTTTTGAGAGACGAGTCATTCCTTGGACAAGCTCATTGAGTTGACTTTGATTTTGATCAATGTCCTCGTAATTTTCTTTGATTAGAGCATCAGATTGAGCTTCCCTTTGTTGGAGGATGGCTAGAACATTGTCAGTCTTCTGGCCTTGTGTGACAACCCAGAAAATCGGATTGTCCAAAATTTAAGATTTAAAGAATTAGTTATTAATAAAATGAATTTTGTTAATACTATTCTGTGCTATGTGTTTATTAATCGTTCTATAACCTAGAATGATTATAAATCGGGAGGATTCTGGCTATGAGCTAGACTGAACGAGTAAGAATTTTCAAGATGAAAATAAAATTTTTCTGGGAACAAAATATTTTCGTGGGAAAAGACGAAATAGGCACTATTCACCCGACGAAACCCTAAGGGTTAGGGTTTGAATAACCTAAGCCTTTCCGAGAGTTCGGTATGTCGAAATGACATTCCGTCGAAAGATTTGACGATAATATATCGTGAAAAGTTAAGTAAGCCAATAAAAGTTTTTCTTGAAAAACGTGCAAAAATCGAACGAAATAAAAACGTCGAAAAGTACTATTATGTACTTTTCATTCGTTTAGCTACGTTAGGGGAAAATGTGAAGGAAAACGATTATCGTGAAAAAGTGTTTTTCAGTTTTTCGGAGATCCGAAGAATACTTAAAAGTTAATCGGTAAAGGAAAGACGAAATATCCAAAAATATTTGGATTCCAAGAATCGTAGTTTTGAAAACTGTCAGACGAAAACCGAAAGACGGAACCACGAAACTTAAGGGCTAAGCAAACTTGGGGGCTAAGTTAACTTAGTCCTTAAGCCATGAATAGTAAGGAGGTTAAGGGGGCGAAATGACTAAAATACCCCTAGCCTTGAAAATCTATAAATAGGAAGCTAACTTCATTATTTTGGGATTTTGAAAAATCCTGCACCTTGAGAGAGAAAGAGAGAGAGAGTTCGGATGGGGGAAGGGAAGGAGAAGAGGGAGGAAAAGCTTGCCCGAGTGCACGCTTTGTACGACGGAATGAGATTAAAGAAGAAAGGTAATCTGAAAACCTAACTTCTAGATAATTTTCTTTAAGTTTATATGTTTAAATCATAACTTAATGAGAATAAGAAGTAGATGATGTTAGTAATGGTTTCATAGGGTTGAAATCTTAAGAAAATGAAGAAATAGAATTAGAAATTTAGTTTATAAATTTATTAAGGAAGTGTAAGATTCATAATGAATTAGAATGATTCGAGTGAATTATATGAATGAGTAGGTGAATTAAGTAAGGAATGGTGTTCTATAACATCAAATTCCAAGAAAAAGTTAAATCGTAATAAAAATATCGATTAAAAATGTAGAACGAACGAAGAACGCGAAGAATGTTGTTGATGGACAAATTTAAAACCATCGCAGGATAATTGTTGTTGATGGACAAGTTTAAAACCATCGCGTATAAGTTAGTTGCTTATTGCTTGGTTAGGAACGTTAGAAACGTTCATAAAGAACGGATTAAAACTGAGCTATAACGAGTTATGGCAAAAATTTTGTAAAAGAAGAACGAGAATTAAAAGTTAGTAAATGAACCCGAACGTGTAGGGTTTCATATGAATGTAAGAGAACGTATAAAACGTGAGTCGTGGACTCAAGAATGAATGAGTTCCGAGTTCGGATGACCGAATTACGGACGAACGAACGAAGAACATTAAAAATGTAAAATGAACGAAGTGCAAAGATTAAACCAATTGAATGGCATGTTAACAGATTAAGAACGAAGTTCTGTCCATGGGTTATCGAAGTACGTAAGATAAGGAAGAGAATGTCTTTGGAACGACCTCGTTCCGAGTTATAACGAATAAGTTATGGAAAAGGGAAGTAAGCGTCTTAAGCAATTCGTAAGACTTAGAAAAATTTTCTAGGTTTTGTGTTTTAAAATAAGCCGGCCAATCCAAGCCTTGAGAGGCAAATATGAGACCGGGCCATCACCATCTTCTTTGAGTGGCGCCATGATGCGAGAATTAGAGAAGGGAGTGGCGCCACAACAAAACCTCTTTCTAGCTTGACATTGTAGAGTGGCGCTGTAGCGCGAGGTAAATGAAGGGGCACGGCAATACAGTCACGGTGCAAGTCGGTCTGCATGATGAGCTTTTAACTGCTCAATTACTGGGGGATGTGCAAGGAAGAAATATGAACATGTAGTTCAACTAATGTAACACTTAATCAAGTGTATTAAACCTTTGATGAAGGTTGAACAAAAAGATTAAACGAGATTAAAAGATACAGAATGTGAATGGGGGTTACAGAACTAATATCTGGGGACCGTAGTCACGATAAACGAACGTGAGGGATTGCTATGATGGTGATTCCTTAGACGTTGATTGACGAGGGTAATGTATAACATTTCGATGTTATGTGAGAGTAATGGGAGATGAATGTAAAGCGTATAGACGCTGTGAATGCAACGTTGTTGCGATGAACGATCAGTCTTAGCATACAACGAATCGTATGGCTTTGACATTAAGAAAGAATATTGAACACGGAGTTCAGGTGATAGTAATGAATGAAAGCAATTAAAACATTGGATAAAGGTTGAATGAGAGATTAAGGGATGAACAATGTAAATGTTGAATAAGTAAACGATCCTCGTGAATCGTATTTACGTCGGACGAACATTCTAAGTATACATTGGTTGTATGACTTAGACGTTGACGAAGGTAGTAAGTAAGATATGAATTATCAAGAAAGCCGTAGTGAACAGTAATAAGATTATTAAAAGCCGAATGTGAGTCGGAGGAGAATGTTAGAATGAAATGTAAGTGTTGAACCCTTGAACCGACGTAAAGGTTAAGTGTACGCGAATATTAAACGGGTAGAACCTACACCCCGTGTATGGTTTGACCATAAGGTAATGAAGATTAATGATTAAACCTGTGAACGGTGAAGAAGCTGAATTAAAGACAAGTACGTATAACATAAAATAAGTTGAGTTAATGTTTATAACTTGGATGACGTTCCAAGTCGAATGAACCGGACGTTGTAAGATAAGAATAAGGTAATTTAAAATGGTTAACGCTATAAATGCGTAGAATGAATATTGAATGATCGTTTTGAATATACAAAAGATTGTATGACTTAGACGATGATGAATGAATCCTGAGGTATGGCATTTAGTTGCCAGAAAGCCATAAGGAATAAGAAATTGACTTAACAAACATTATAGTTTAACAGTTCGGATATGTTAAGATAAGTTAGGTTGTGGTGTAATCGTAACCTTTGATGGTTGACATATGGGAGCTGGGCTAAACAATTCCTTCAGAGAGCGAAGGTATATACAAAATGGCAACCGATGTGACACCCCCAAATCCAAGTACTTCATTTCCACAAGATTTGGTGGTCACTATCCAAACATTCATATCTATCTACCCAAATAAAATAACATTTAACCATAAATCCTCCCTTTAAATAGGGTTACATCATTAAATAAAATCTTCCCAGGTTGTCTAACCTTTAAACAGCATCCAAGTGCGGAAATAAAATTATTACATCACATCATTATATAAAAGTCTATGACCATCACAATAAATAAAAATTACAAGTCTGCATCACTTGTACATTTTTCCCTTTCCTAGGCTAGTTGAAGGTTCTCTACCTTCTCAACTTTAGCTGCAATGAGTGTATAAATATGCAAGAGTGAGCAAAATAAATGCTCACTAGATATATCAATACCTATTAGATATGCTAACATACCATAACATGTACATTTCTAACTAAACTTATCATTTTAGCACAAGTCTTATGCTACCATATGTATTTCAGAATTCCCAAGTGTTAACCTCACAACACTTATCTAACATTCATTGTGTATACTAAGTTATCACAT
This sequence comes from Panax ginseng, assembly GCA_020205605.1. Classification (NCBI taxonomy): domain Eukaryota; kingdom Viridiplantae; phylum Streptophyta; class Magnoliopsida; order Apiales; family Araliaceae; genus Panax; species Panax ginseng. The sequence continues at coordinate 47,888,598 of CM035137.1, forward strand.
AACGCGTTCATAATTTACTAATCATTTTTACCACTTTGAATTCACTAACCACATAATCACAACTCTGTTTTAGCCTTGTTGTTACATGTTGGACACATTAACATAACCTTAAACCAAGTGGTAAGGTATTCCAAGGTCTGCAGAAACAACAGAACAAATCTGTCTCGTATCAGGTATGGCGCAAATTTGCACCATACACAGTTCGAGACCAAAGACAACAAGGCAGCTGATTTTTTGCCTTGGCACTTGCAGCGTGGCTACTTGGCACAAGAATTACGACAGAGAGGCGAGAGACTACCGATGAACAATGTGTAACTTTTAGCCCAACAAACATGAATTTCACCCACTAGACAATAATATCAACATGTAAAATTGATTAAAAACTATTGTAAACATGTTTGTTAACATTTTCAACCAATTAGAATAATTTAACATCAAGTATACTAGTTAAATTCTTCAAATTTCACATTTTCATACAAAACTCAATTTTCTTGACATTCATCCCAAAAATCAACACTGTGATTCAATTCTTGCTCAAATTGCTTCGTTCGAATTACGTTATGCCTTTTTCTTAAGGAACTAACATAAACAAGCCTATATTTGCAGTTTAACATACGAATTGATCATCAAAATTAATACTTACATAAGCCATATGAAAAATACATATACTTTCAAAATTTTCCTACTGTTAACCAGAATTAGCATGCAACTTCCTTATTTAAACATAAACTCTAGCATTATATCACATATGACCACCATAACTTAGTTACATAACAACAATTCGGAAGAAATAGAATTCACAAAGCATAGCAAAACTTTGCCATGATACATATAAACACACACACACACACACACACATATATATATATATACAATACTAAGGTTATGCAAAAATACCTTTAATTTGCTTGAAATCCTTGCTATCACCACTGATAATCACTATGAAATCCTCAGGTTTCCTCTCAACTCTCTCTCAATTCTCTCTGAACTCAGACTTAGCCAATATCCAACTGACCAACTAGTATGCGTAATAACAAAGATACAAAACTGATATGGCCATAATAGGCCTCATCAGTTACAACATATAACGTATATATTATAAATATATTATATTTATTATTTTAAATTTATTTTATTTAAATTCAAAAATCAAAAATAATCCAAAAGCCATAAGGCTTTGTTTGGCAAAACCTTTTAAATTTAAAGACTTAATATTTTAAACCTTGTTTGGCAAAAACTAAATTAAACCCTTTTTAATTTATTTTAATAAACACTTTAGTTTATAATTACATTAATCAAATAAATCAATCACATACTATATTTTTAAATAAATTTACCATTGAAACAAATAACACCAAATTATAATTTTCATTATAACTTTATTTAATAATTTAATATACCATTTAAATTATTAAATCAACACAACAATATAACATCTCACATCATGTTACAACTCTTTAATTTAGACACTATCTAATAAATTTAGATTCATAAATATTTATTAACAACCATCACATTAATAAATATTTAATCCACAATAACACCTCAAATAAATATTTATATAATCCAATAAATATTTAAATTACAATTTGAAATTTTGGATTGTTACATCCTTCCCTCCTTACAAGGATTCTGTCCCCAGAATCACAATTCAAACAATCAAATCGTCACATTCTCCACTACTTACAAAGATTCTGTCCCTAGAATCGAAGACACAGACTAAACAAATAACTTAGGATAATTTTTCATCATTTTCGCTTTGAGTTCCCACGTAGCCTCTTCGACGTTGTGGTTCCTCCATATCACCTTCACATAAGGTATCACTTTATTCCTAAGCACTTGTTCTTTCCTGTCGACTATTTGGATAGGAATCTCTTCATAAGACAAATCTTTACTGAACTGCAACGGTTCATACTCGATCACATGCTTGTAATTGGGTTTATACGGTCGCAGCACAGACACATGAAAAACTTTGTGCTCATGTTCTAATTTTGGAGGTAAAACTACCTCATAAGCCACTTCTCCCACTCTGTGTAGAATTTCAAAAGGTCCAATAAACCTTGGGCTGAGCTTTCCTTTCTTGCCAAAACAAATTTTCCCCTTCCAAGGAGAAACTTTCAGGAACACGAAATTTCCTGCTTCAAATTCACGACTCTGCTTGTGTTGATCAGCATACTTTTTCTGTCGATCTTGAGAAGCTACTAGTTTTATTCTGATGAGTTTGATAACTTTAGCGATCTGCTGTACCAGTTCTGGGACTAACAGTTGACGTTCACCAACTTCATCCCAGTATAGTGGAGTTCTGCATTTCCAGCCATATAACGCCTCGTATGGCGGCGTACCAATGCTTGCATGGTAACTGTTGTTGTATGCAAATTCTACCAATGGTAGATGATCATCCCAGTTTCCTTTGAAATCCATGATGCACGCTCTAAACATATCTTCTAGCGTCTGGATTGTTCGTTCGCTTTGCCTATTCGTTTGTGGATGATATGCTGTGCTCATCTTCAATTATGTTCCCATGAATTCTTGTAGTCTCTTCCAGAAATTTGATGTGAACCTCGGGTCTTGATCTGACACAATAGATACTGGAACTCCATGCCTTGACACGATCTCGTTAACATATAATTTTTCCAGCTGATCAAGATTAAATCTAATCTTTATTGGCAAAAAGTGTACAGATTTTGTAAGTCTGTCCACTATCACCCATATCAAAAGTATCCTTTCTGAGTCGTTGGTAGGCCTACCACAAAATCCATTATGATATGCTCCCATTTCCATTCCGGTATTTCCAACGGTTGAAGTAATCCGCTTGGTCTTTGATGTTCTGCATTCACTCTCTGACATGTCAAACACTTTGCAACGCATTCTGTAACGTCTCTTTTCATATTTGGCCACCAAAAATGTCACTGCAACTCTTGATACATCTTTGTACTTCCTGGATGAATCGAGTATCTTGAGCTATGAGCTTCTGTTAAGATGTCTTCTTTAATATCCTGTACTACTGGAACCCAAATTCGTCCCTTGAATCTCAGCATTCCCTCAGATCAACACTGAACTTCACTTCTTTTCTTTCGACCACATTTTCCTTTATTTTTCTGCATTCTTCATCCTGTAATTGAGCATTCTTCACTTTGTCTACTAAAGTTTGACTGGTTCCATCTGGTACAATTTTTCATCGGATTCTTTTGGAAATTTGATTTCCAACTCTAGCCTTGCCATTGCTGAAATGAGCTCTTCCTTATCGGTTAACAACATCAATTTTTCTCTGCCTTTCCTACTCAAGGCATCTGCAACCACATTAGCTTTGCCCGGGTGATAAAAGATCTCACAATCGTAATCTTTTATCAATTCCATCCATCTCCTTTGACGCATGTTCTAATCCTTTTGTGTGAAAATATACTTCAGACTCTTATGGTTTGTGTAGATTTCACACTTCTCTCCATAGAGATAGTGCCTCTATATATTCAGAGCAAACACTACTGCCGCCAACTCTAAATCATGAGTCGGATACCCTTTCTCGTAGTCTTTCAATTGCCTTGATGCATACGCAATGACTTTGCCGTTCTACATTAGAACACATCCTAAGCCCTTGTGTGAAGCATCACTATACACCACAAAATTTTCTGTATTATCTGGTAATGACAACACAGGTGCCACACTGAGCTTCTTCTTCAATTCCGCAAAACTTTCCTCACACTTCTCCGTCCAAACAAATTTTACAGATTTTCTTGTCAAATTTGTTAACGGAGTGGCAATCTTGGAAAAATCCTGGATAAACCGTCTATATAATAATCCCAAACCCAAAGAAATTTCTTACTTCTGATGGAGTTCTTGGTTGTTCCCAATTTATCACAGCTTCGACCTTTGATGGATCCACTGAAATTCCATCCTTGTCAATTGCGTGCCCAAGAAATTTTACACATTCCAGCCAAAATTCACATTTAGAGAATTTCGCGTACAACTTTTCTTTTCTTAGCGTCTCCGGTGTCAGACGTAAGTGTTCCACATGTTCTTCTTGAGTTCTAGAGTACACCAGAATATCATCGATAAATACCACCATAAACTTGTCTAAAAATGGTTTAAACACCCTGTTCATCAAATCCATGAATGCTGCATGGGCGTTTGTCAAACCAAAAGACATCACTAAAAATTTGTAATGTCCATACCGAGTTTGGAATGTCGTCTTTGGTAAATCCTCCTTCCTCACTTTCAATTGATGATACCCACTTCTCAAATCTATTTTCAAGAAATATCTAGCACCCTTCAATTGATCAAACAAGTCATCTATTCTTGGCAATTGATATTTGTTTTTAATAGTGACTTTATTTAATTCTCTATAATCAATGCAAAGACGCATTGACCCATCCTTCTTCTTCACGAATAACACCGGTGCTCCCCATGGTGATACACTCGGCTGACTGTACTTCTTATCTAACCGTTCTTGTAGTTGCACCATTAGTTCTTTCAGCTCTACCGGAGCCATTCTATACGCGGCCTTCGATATCGGAGCGGTTCCTAGCGCTAAATCGATCACAAACTCAATCTCTTGGTCAGGCGGATGTCCTGGCAAATCCTCCGGAAACACATCTACGAATTCCCTAACCACTGGTATCTCTTCAAGTTTTACACCCTTCTTCTGAGTATCGTCTATGTAAGTTAAATAACCCACACAACCTTGACTCAACAACTTCTTGGTCTGCATAATCGTCAGACATTTCATTTGTCTTGGCGATTTGCTACCATAGAAAACTATCTTTGACGGAGTCATAAGGTTTACACATTTCTTTTGGCAATCAATTATTGCTCCATAATTGAACAACCAATCCATTCCCAAAATAACATCAAACTCTCCAAGTTTTATCGGAATTAAATCCACCACCATAACATTTCCCTTAATATTCACCCTACAGTTCTTGTACACGAACCTAACATGAATCACTTCCCTATTCGCAATTTCTATGTTTAAAGGGAAATTTAACTCTTCATTAGGTATTTCTAACTTCTTAGCAAAATCATCAGATATAAATGAGCAAGTAGCACCCGAATCAAATAATACATATGCATTTATATCATTGATTGGGATAATACCTGACACGACATCTTTTGATTGCACCGCGTCCTGCACCGTCATGTTGAAGGTTCTTGCTGTGGGCTTATTTATTGATGTTGGTCCAACAATAGTCAGTGTACCTCCACTAGCATTTCCCTTGCTTCCATTTGCCTCACCAGATCTCTTCTTAGGGCATTCACGAGCAAAGTGATCCTTGGACCCGCACGTGAAGCAAACGTTCTTCTTAGGTTGATTGCAATTTGGGGTGATGTGACCCTCCTGGCCACAATTGAAGCATACTCATTTCCCCATCAAGCACACACCCTTGTGAAACTTTCCTCATGTAGCACATGCTTCGAACTTCTTCTTTTGCTGGTTTCCTTGTTGATTCCCAGCTCCCACATTTGCCTTCCACTTCCTCTTTAAATTGTTGTTGCCATTCCCACCGTTACCACCACCACCACCATTCTTAGCTTCACCTTCACTCTTCTTCTTCCTCTGCTCTTGGTTGTGTTTTGTTACAGCCTCACCTCCATTCTCAGCGAGAATTGCTTTCTCCATTACCGCTGCAAATGTCTTCAATTGGAACAGGGAGACCCTACTGTACAACCAAGGCTTTAGTCCCTGTTCAAACCTCTTTGTCTTGCGTTTGTCTGTGCTGACTTGATATGGCGCAAACCTCGCCAACTCGTTGAATCTTGCGGCATACTCAGACACCGCCATCGTTCCCTGCTTCAGTTCCAAAAACTGTACTTCTAGCTGACTCTTCGAACTTTCTGCAAAATAGGTCTCAAAGAATATTTCTTTGAACCTTTCCCAAGACATTATCTCTTGACCTCCTCGGGTTTTATTGGCCTGCCACCAATAACTAGCCTCTGCTTTCAATATAAAGGTTGCAAAAGCAGTCTTCTGGTTATCCTCTAGCCTAGCAACATCAAAAACTTTCTCTATTTCCATGATCTAGGTCTGTGCTTCAATCGGATTCATGGACCCACAGAATTCTGGTGGTCCAACCGCCTTGAAATCCTTAAATATTGTACCTTGGTTCTGAGGTTGATTTTGCAAAACACCCGTCAGTAACGTCACTAGCTGCTGAACTGGGTTACCTTCCACATTGTTGTTGTTGGTTTCCTCAGTGGTTCTCTGTCGTGGTTGACGTCTTGGAGGCATTTTCTGTTAAAAATACACTCATTAGACTATTACTCCATTTCTTTAAGTATCTCTACTTAATTTACACATAAAATTTTATCACGTAACACATAACACTTTGAATAAAATAATAACTTTTATTCATTCATAATCTTTTAAAAACATTAAAACAATAGTATCACTGATATTTACATTACTTTCCTGAACTATAACAGTTGCAGGATTACTTCATCAGCATCACATCCCATTGTTTGTATCATAACCGAGATTTACATCTTATTTACTCATCAATCACATAATAGTTACATATCAACCTATGACGTCCTACTAAAATGCTGTGTAGCCTTACGACGCTCTTCCTCCATAATTTGGAACATTGTTCGACAATCCAATATGTATGATGGTAGCGTCTCGAACTGAATGAGATAACCCATGACCCGATCCTGAGCTCGATTGATCACAATGTTGAATATGTTATTCATCTCTTCCATCTTCAAACTCTTTTCTTGTGCATCTCTCTCTGCTATTCTAGCACGTTGATAAGCTTCCTTGTACGCATCTTCAGCTCTTGCCCTCTTAGTAGATTCCTCCTTCAGCTTATTCTTCAATTCTGCAATCTCTGCTATCATACGCTCGTTCTCTCCTTCGGTGTGAACCATCTTTTCTTCAACGTTATTTAGACGTTCCTCTCGATCCTGGATCTCGTCATTCTTCTATGCCATTGAGGTATGTTGTTCAGCTACTATCTCCTGCAACTCCTCGACGGTATCCTGGAGTTCCACATTACGGTCATACACCTCGTCATACATACGGCCAGCTATCGAGTTAAGTGGAATCTCTTCCTCCTCGTTCTCCTCATCCGATTGTGGCAGCTCCATGAGGTCCTCCTCATCCATCTCTATCTCATCATCCTCATCAGGTAATCTCTCCTACTCAACTACTGTGACCGACGAAACTGTTTCTCGTGGCAGTCATTGTTCCCAAACCACCTGAATATCTCGAGGCTCCTCCTCTCTAGGCATCTGGGATCCTTCCTCCCTAGCCTGACTTGATCCTCCTACATTAGCCATCCTGTCAATCAAATTTAAAGTTTTAATTACTAATCATTACAACTCGACACTCACGAGCACAGAAGTTATAATCACATAAGCACATAAGTATTTTATTACTTCTTCCTTAAAACTCGATAAGAGTTTATCATCACTATCTTTTCAAAGGTTACTTCCTAAGGCTTTCCCCCCACCTAAGGTTCATAACCTAAGGCTTTGATACCAACTTGTGACACCCCCAAATCCAGGTACTTCATTCCCACAAGATTTGGTGTTCACTATCCAAACATTCATAGCTATCTACCCAAATAAAATAACATTTAACCATAAATCCTCCCTTTAAATAGGGTTACGTCATTAAATAAAATCTTCCCAGGTTGTCTAACCTTTAAACATCATCCAAGTGCGGAAATAAAATTATTACATCACATCAATATATAAAAGTCTATGACCGTCACAATAAATAAAAATTACAAGTCTGCATCACTTGTACATTTTCCCCTTTCCTTTGCTAGTTGAAGGTTCATCTACCTTCTCAACTTTAGCTGCAATGAGTGTATAAATATGCAAGAGTGAGCAAAACAAATGCTTACTAGATATATCAATGAGTCAATAGGAATATAATAGCTACCAATAAATAGGCTCATCAAAACTGAATAGTACTCTATCAATGATAACCAAAGACTGGAATCAAAATATGGAATATAAATATTTGAGGGTCATAAGACCACGAACTATGTCCACAGTTGTGAGTAATCTTTCAACTCCAACTTTAACAGTCATAAGACTATAAGGACTCCTCGTACTTAGGGGGATTAGCCATTCATACAATGTATTGTGCATAAACATTTTAACGCTAAGTAAAGTATCCCCTAATAATAGGGTTGTTCATCTCAGTATTTAAAGTACAAGTCCGCACCAAAGAAAGTTTGGTTTAGATAAGCTTTCAAGGGTAATTTGAAGTTTAACGATCATCAACTAGAGGACTAGTTGAATCAATAGTGTTTGATAACACAACAGTTGTTTAATAACAACATAACATAGAACAATTGAGAATCATTGGTGAACTGACTATACATATTAAACTCATGCTTGAAATAACTATAGAGCATAAGTATTCAACAAAATGAATAAAATGGTAAACCTTTGCTTGAATAATAAAAAAGCTAAGGTTAGGGTCTTATAACATTAGAAATGAAATTACTGAACTTACATTAACTGATAGCAAGCTGAAAACTAAAACTTGCCCAACATGGTATTAACTCATGCAAAGAAATAAAACAGCTCAATAATAGAGACGAGAGTTCAAAAAAAATTGCGTTCATTATACAAGAATAGAACTTAAGAAATTTAGAACTTAAGAAACTTGCTTAACTATAAACAAGTTAGAATGAATCCACCATAATGAGAATTCCAATAATGTTAGAGTTAAAGTTTGCTCAAATGAAATTTAGGAACAATTGACTTGTTCAATAACAGTTTAAGATAGAAAACTTGCTCAATCAAAAGAATAAAGCTACACAATGTAATAATAGAATTAGCTCAACAAAAGTGTAGAGTTAGAAAGCTTGCTCAATGTAAAAGAGAAGTTTAGAAACTTGCCTCGAGCGTAAGCTATAATATTAAACTCACGTTCACCTACACATAGGTATTACCTATTAGATATGCTAATATACCATACCATGTACATTTCTAACTAAACTTATCATTTTAGCACAAGTCTTATGCTACCATATGTATTTCAGAATTCCCAAGTGTTAACCTCACAACACTTATCTAACATTCATTGTGTATACTAAGTTATCACATAACGCGTTCATAATTTACTAATCATTTTTACCACTTTGAATTCACTAACCACATAATCACAACTCTGTTTTAGCCTTGTTGTTGCATGTTGGACACATTAACATAACCTTAAACCAAGTGGTAAGGTATTCCAAGGTCTGCGAGAATAATGAACAAATCTGTCTCGAGCGAGCAGGTAAGCAATTTGCACCATACACACACAGGACCAAAGATTCAAGTAGCTTTTTTTGCCTTGGCACTTACGTGCGTAAACTACGGCACGTACTTACCGAACAGAGGCGAGACGATCGATGAACAATGGCAATTTTAGCCCAATAAACATGAATTTCACCCACTGTATAAAGAATATCAACATGTACAATTGATACAAAACTATTGTAAATATGTTTGTTAACATTTTCAACTAATTAGAACAATTTAACATCAAGTATACTAGTTAAATTCTTCAAATTTCACATTTTCATACAAAACTCAATTTTCTTGACATTCATCCCAAAAATCAACACTGTGATTTCAATTCTCGCTCAAATTGCTTCGTTCAAATTACGTTATGCTTGTTTCTTAATGAACTAACATAAACAAGCCTAAATTAGTAGTTTAACATACGAATTGATCATTGATGAGTAGGTCTTTAACCTATGAATTATGTTCATTTGGCTTGTTATATTGTTAGTTTTTGGCACTTTCATGTTACTTTGATGGGTTTTACGTTTGTTGTAGGTTAATCAAGTTGATCCATCAAGATGGAAGCATTGGAGGACTTTTTGAGCAAATTTATAGTTTTACATTTGACATAAGCGCAACCGCTACCGTGATATAGAGCGATGTAGCCTTGAGCCTACTGAGGCATAATAGGTTCTTGATAGCCTAGTCTTGAGGCCTTGTACTGCGGAGAGAGCTTTGGCCAAGCAGTGATCTTGTTGGTGCTTGTGAGGTGGTTTTTTTAAGCGGTTATTGGATAAGGAGACTAGTGGTTGGTGTTGATACAAATGAGGAGTCTCTAGAGTTTCTCTTGGGGGCGATAGTTAGGGTTGGATTAGGAGTGTACTGTAGGTAGTGGAGAGAAGATAGATGGTAAAGATTACGTGTGGAAAAAGGGTCATCGAATATACATACTTTGAAGAACAAAATTAAAGAGCAAGCTTTTGGGGGTTTAGAGAAGAGGAGATTCTCACGAAAATTTCAGAGTTGAATTCAGAGAAGGGTGGTGTATTATTATTCTTCTTTAATTTCAATTTGTGTAATTGGGATGATGTTTCCTTTTATTTATTCAGTAGTTAATTCATTTATTATAAACTAATTTACTTTTTAGGTGAATGATGGATATTTGAGTGGAACAATGATTATGTAGCCTTTATTTTCAGTTTAATAAAATATTCTTCATTTTATTTATATTGATTCGAGCTTGAATTTGCGAATTGCCTGATCAACAATTCTTCATGGATTTGTATGGAATCGAGAGAGGATATTCAAATCTAGACTTAATTGATATAGCATGTGTTCATGAGTTTTGTGAATAGCAGAATTGTGATGAATGTTAAGGTAGAGATATGCTTGACATCGCATATAATTGGATAGAGAACTTAATCTTAAACTTTCTTTGATTTTAATTCGCATAGAGATATAGTGAGTAAATTGATGAAGGTGTTTGACTTATTTCTATCTTAACTGTGGATTTAAGTTAATACGATATTAGTATATCGAGAGGTGGTTAGTACTACAATTGTGTTCTTGATTAATAAACTGGAATATTGAGTTGAACTGGGATAAAGGTGTATTAATCTGAGTGAAGCTTAGGGTGAATTCATGAGCCTAATTCTCCAATAATTGTTTGAAAATTCAGTTTCTATTAGTTGTGGGTATTTTACGATAACTAGGTTAATAATTATTAAGATTTTGTAATCATTAATTTGAATAGTTTAATAAAATTTGGATTAGTAGAAAATTGATAATTGTAAGGTTGAGTTTCTTACTAATTTGTCTCTGAGGGAACGATACTTTACTCATTACTTTATTACTTGTTGACCACGTATACTTGCGTGCTGTACGTAATTAGATTTTAACCAACAAGTTTTTGGCGCCGTTGCCGGGGACATTTTAGTATAGATCTTAAAGTTATTACAATTTCAGTTAAATTATTTTAGTTTTACTTAAACATTTTTTATTTGTTTGTTTATCTTATTTCAGGTGTTTGAAGCGGTTTATGCAAACTCGGTCTAAAAATCCCGACCTGCTGCCTTTGGAGGACGACATTAAGAAAATGTTTCTGAGGTTAAGTAAGTGGATTAAGGAAATGAGACAAGAATTTGAAACACCTGAAAAAGAAGAGGAAATGGCAGCTGAAGATCACAAAGCATTAAGGGACTTCGCCACAACCAAGGTGATTGAACTGCAGTCAAGCATCACTAGGCCCGCAATAGCTGCAAATACATTTGAAATTAAGAGTGGAATGATATAAATGATTCAGAATTCGGTTCAGTTTGGGGGATTGGCAAATGACGATCCAAATGAGCATCTGGTCAGTTTCCTGGAGATATGCGACACCTTTAGGTATAATGGAGTGTCGGATGATGCAGTGAGACTTCACTTGTTCCCATTAACTTTACGGGACAAAGCGAAGAGTTTGTTACATTCTCTACCTCCAGGATCAATCACTATGTGGGAAGACCTAGTTCAGAAATTCCTCGCCAAATTCTTCCCACCAAAAAAAACTGCAAAAAAAGAGGAACGAGATAACGATGTTTGAACAGCAACACGGGGAGTCATTGTATGAGGCATGGGAAAGGTACACAGAATTGCTCAGAAAGTGTCCACATCATGGGTTTCCAAAGTGGTTGTAAATGAACACGTTTTATAATGGATTGAATGGGAACCTCAGAACTAGCATTGATGCAGCTTCAGGTGGAGCATTTATGGCAAAGAGCTATGAGGAGGCATATGAATTGATAGAGACTATGGCAACTAACAATTACCAGTGGCCCACGGCAAGAATGAATCAAGCAAAGGTCGCAGGAGTGTTAGAAGTAGATGGAATGACGACAATACAAGCTGCCCTTGATTTCAAAGACTCTCAAAGAAATTTGATTCTATGAGAGGGTACAAACACAACAAGCACAACAGCACTATAATAACCAAATATTTTCAATAAGAAATTTTACTTAATAATTTATATATATATATATATATATATATATATATATATATATATATATATATATATATATATATATACTATGGGGATTATGTGCAAAGTAAAGTATATGTATTTATTCGATAAATAAAATTATTTACTAGATGTAAATAATTTCTTATTAGACTTATTGATCATTATAGATTATATTCTTATAATAAATTAATTTTTGTAATAAAAATATTTATTATTTATTTTCCATGAAAATATGATTATTGTATATATGATATAGATATTATGATATATATATATATATATATATATATATTATATTAATTAAGTTAATTATTTTAACTTAATGGTATCTATGAAGGTTATGTCAGATATAAATTCAAAACCCTAAGTTTGGATTTTGAATAAGGAATGCGAATAATAATATAATATTATTTATATTTCAGTAATATAAACATGTCTTATATGTGTGTAATGTTAATGTGTGGAACAATTATAGTAAAACAGTACAAATCCTAGCATTACTGATAAACTATAGTACAGTGTCAAATATGACTGTAAGATTTGTTAAGTTATGTGTTATGACCATTATTATGTTTAATGTTAATTAGGTAAACCCTAATTGACATTTAAAAACCCTAATTACTAGATCAAGACCCTAATTGCTAAGTTATAAACCCTAATTACTAATTTAGCAAGCTTAATGGTAATTAGTATTTTACAAAGCCTATTTTGCAAGCCTAAAGTGATTAGGAAACCCTAATTCACATTTTTAGAAACTAAGATTCCCATTTTGCCCTTAATACACAATTCTAGATTTAGAGCTTAAGAAATCTTAGGGTTAAACCCTAAGGGTCAAACCCTAAAGGTTAGAATGAATTGTCAACCTTGCCACTAAAAGTAAAAGCCAAATGACCAAATTGCCCTTCTTACATTATTTAATAGATAACTTGTAGAACTTGCCATAACTTTAGTTGGTGACCAACTCTAGCTAGCCATGTGGTCTAGTAATAGCCTTTAATCAATAAAAATTTTATAGACATGATCAACCATGAGAATTACACCATGTTATATAGGATCAAAGAGAGAGAAAGGTTACTAACTTGCTCATTTATTCACCAATACTCAACCAAGACTCTCTCAATTTCAAACCTCCAAAATTATCTTGTTGGACCAGTCCCCAATCAAGCCCCACTATCACTATAGCAGATCAGAAGTCAGATTCTAGGATCAAAGCTAGAAAGGAGGTATAAACCCTAATCTTTAAAATCTTATGATCTGATGTTAAATGTTGTTAATGATTAGTTAGATATGTGCTAGAGGGTGTCTTTTAATGATCTGGGTTGGTATTTAGTGAATCCATAACATTTATATGCTCGAATCTAAGTTTTTACAAAATCTGAGAAATTTTCAAAAGTGGTCTGACAACCGAATGTCAGACCACATAGATCTTTATCAGGTTATCGTTTGTGTTGTTTAAATGTTTGAAGTTGTAGTATGCTATGAGATCTTTGATCTAAAACTTGAATCAGAGTCAGAGCATGAACAGATTGTAAGTTATTCATGGTCAAAGGTCATTGACCGACCATGACTTTTCAAATCTGGGAAACCCAGAAAGTCCTTATCGATGTCTCCATAAGGTTTTGCAAAGCATGAATCATCGATTTTGAGTCTTTTGTTTATGTTGTTATATCTAAGTTGTAGTTTGTTATGAGTACTATGGTTACATGATTTTAGATCCCTTAAATCACAAATATATGGAACACAGGGGAAGGTCAAACTACCCTACTCGGTCACGAAATCTGTTTTCTGGAAATTCCAAAAAACTCAAGAACACCACTTCCCGACATGGTTTGGACCGTATGATATCTAGTGATTACGATGTAGTTTGATTGATATGATGTAGGATAATTGTACCTTGACATGTGTATTACAAGCTTGAACCATTAGATTGACCAAAGGATGACCAAATTACCTAGATTAAATTATCTTTAGAAAGTACCAAGTCGAATCGTGCGGGTTTCGGGTAACCCGAGAAAACCCGGATGAAGTCCGACAATAAGTTTGGGGGCTCGATCTCTCACAGTTGTGATGTTGTATGACCAAAAGTAATGAGTGGATCTTGTAGTACTACATATATGCTACAACATCAAAGTATTATATTGTCGAACGAATTTGATAAGATAATTAGCGTTGGTCAAACAGAGCCCTCGAACATCGACACATCGTTGTTCTTGAGCTCAAGAACACCAACCGTGACAGAAACCGTCGCTAAAGCCTTTAGCGACGGATTTAATTATTTTAGTTTTCTAATTTCTGAAAAATGATTAAAAATAGAAATAAATTCTAAAAATCATTTAAAAATAGAAAATAGATTATGAAAAATTACAAAATCAGTTTTAAAAATTATTTTAAGTTATAAAAATTAACTTTTAATAATTTGACATATTTTCCATAAATATTAGTAATTATTTGAATATTATTAATATTTAATTTATTTAATAAATGCATTAAATAAATTAATTAAAAATGATTTTATTATATTAAAATTATTTTAAATGATAATAAGGTATTTAATAATATCTTAAGTTATAAAATGTAACTTTCAATATTTTAATGTAAATTTCATTAATTATTTAATATTAATGATATTAGATTTATTTAATAATAATATTAAATAAATATATTAAAAATAATTTTATTGATTTAAAAATCATTTAAAACAGGATATAAGTGGTTTAAAAATATTTTGAGTTATTATAATTGACTTATAATATTTTAGTGAATAATACCTTAATATTTAAATATTAAAGGTAATTGTTTAAAATGATTTTCAATGTTTTAAAAATCATTTAAGGGTAATAATTAATACTTTAAAAATATTTTGAGTTATTATAAAATAACTTTGATATTTTGGTAAGGGTTGCATTAATACTTTAATATTATTTAAATATTAATGATAATATAATTATGTAGTATTTAAATCATTTAATAATGATTCCAGAGTTTGAAAAATTATGATAAATTATAATAATTAATTAAAAATTATTATAAGTCCTATGATTAATATTTGAAGTATCCAGAATAATATTTAAGATATAGGTTAGAGTTTTAAACTCGATAATTTTTCGATAATGCCGTCGGTACACCGAAATATTACCGAAATTGATCCAAACCTTTATAAGTTGACTGTATAAGTGTTTGTTTGCATCTTAATGACTGATATAACTATGTGACAATGTGATTAGGTTATGTGTTGACTGTAAATAGCAGTACGATGTGTTATAATATGATTTTCTAATCAATAGAACCATCTTATAAATGATAGGTTGTTGAATTAAAGGTAGAACTAAGTCGTGTAAACAGCAGACCAAACAAGTTTCCTATACTTACTCCAATTATTATTGAGGAAGTATATTTACCTTTGCATTTTCTTTATGCAATGGACATGAGTAAAAAAGTTTTAGAATTATATTATTATTGTATCAGATTATTAACCCTATTGTTATATATGTTATATCCGATCATTGATTATCAACATGGTACTATATTGTAATTCAGATATATATATTCCGTTCGTTAATGTCTAAACATGGTTATTCAAGTGTCCCCACTTGGATAATCATTGTATTTAAACACATGTTGATATATATATATATATATATATATATATATATATATATATATATATATATATATATATATATATATTTTTGACCCCAAAGATGTATAATGATAACAAAGAGTCGCCTAAGCTATTTGACCAAATTGAGACACGATTTAGAAATGTTGTTAAATATGATAAAACCTTTTGTATCCAATCAAATTGTTTTGGTTCAGATTCCAGACTAAGTATGAACATCCCAAATATGGGAAAATTTTTATGCGCTCAAGGCGGATAGAGTGAACGATAATATCGTTCTTGCATGTAGTATTGATCAATACAGGGCATAACGAGCTGATCACCCCCCGTGCCCGTAAGTTATGACGGTTTATAGATGAAGTTCTGTTAGACCTTTTTGAAAATTGAGAACAATGTTCATTGTATGTCACTTTAACCCTATTTATAGTCAGTACGTAGTTTCAAAAATTTGATAGAGAGTTGTTATGTTATTATTATCGGTTCAGATTTCTTCACAACTTTTGATTTGTTATAGAAGAGTAGTACAAATAAAATATTTAATCCTTTCAGCTAATATTTATAATTGTTATTACTTGCTGGGCACTCAAATGCTCATCCTTGCTTAAATTAAATGTTTTCAGCTAAGTGTGAACAACCAGAAAGCTCATGCAGAAACAAAGGAAAAGGAAAGCAAACAGAATAAGATTTATGGTATTCTATGTAATAGTATAACCTTATTAAGACTTTGATAACTATTAAGTATCATGTAATGAATGTTTAAAGGTCGCGTACCTGGGATTTAGACTCTGATATATAAATTAAGTTTAATATTTATATTATTGTTATTGTTATTGGTATTATTCCGCTCATAGAAATGGTATCGTGAAGCACTGAATTCGGGTTTCAAGTACCTGAATTTGGGGGCGTCACAGGCACAGCAAGTGGCAATTATATGTGAGTTGTGCGCGGGAGAGCATTCTACGGATTAATGCGCAATTAATCCAGCCTCTGTGCAATTTGTGGGTAGCTATAACACAATTCCACAAAACACATATCAGAATGCGTACAATCAAGGGAATATGAATCATCCAAATCTTTCATGAAGCAATAACCAGCAACAACAAGCTCCAAGATCATCATATCCCCCAAGGTTTCAGACCCATCAACAACCAGCTCAATATCAAGAAAGGAAATCAGATCTGGAGGAGTTGGTGACAAAATACATAACTAGTAATGAAGTTGCTATGAAAAATCAAGCAATGGCTATGAAAGCCCAAGAAATGGCGATGAAATCTCAAGAAATGGCTATCAAGAATCTAGAGAATCAGATAGGACAAATTGCGTTGGCATTGAATAATAGACCACAAGGAACGTTACCAAGTGACATCGAGAGAAATCTGAAGGGTAATCATGAGCAATGTTAAGCTATTATGTTGAGAAGTGGAAAACATCTTGAGGGTCAAGGAACAAAAATTTCGGCTACAAAGGAAGTTGAAACAGAGAAAGAAAAGACAGAGGGTGAGGTGAAGCAGGGGGAAAAAAAACCAGTGGAAAAGAGCAAACCAATTAACGAACCAGTTAGCTATCCTCCCCCACCATTTCAACAAAGAATTCAAAAACAGAAAGTAGACAAGCAATTTGCAAAATTTTTGGAAGTTTTTAAGAAACTTCAAATTGACATCCCGTTTGCAGAAGCCCTGGAACAGATGCCTAGTTACACAAAATTCATGAAAGGGATTTTGTCCAGGAAAAAGAAGTTGGAAGACTTTGAGATAGTAGCATTAACCGAAGAGTGTAGTGCAGTGTTACAGTGAAAGTTGCCACCAAAGTTGAAAGACCCAGGGAGTTTCACCATTCCATGCACGATTGGGAATACGGCGTTCAACAAATGTTTGTGTGACTTAGGAGCGAGTGTGAATCTTATGCCACTATCAGTCTACACAGAGTTGGGTTTGCCCGCGCCAAAGCCTATGAACATCTCATTGCAGTTGACGGATAGGTCAGTGACATATCCGAGAGGCATTGTAAAGGACATATTAGTTAAGGTGGACAAGTTTATATTCCCCGCAGATTTTATTATTCTAGATTTTGAGGAGGATAAGAACATCCCAATCATCCTAGGGAGGCCTTTCTTGGCTATGGGAAGGACACTCATCGACGTACAAAAAGGAGAACTGACTATGAGGGTCCAAGACCAGGAAATTAAATTTAATGTGTTTAAGGCCATGAAATTCTCGACGGATGGAGAAGAATGTTTTAGGATGGATCCTATTGACCACATAATTGGCGAAGACATGAATAAGAGTTTGGTGAATGATCCATTGGTGATGACATTATTGGGAGATGAAGAACTCGACGATCCGGAATTTATAGAGTATTTACAGATGTTAGACTCCCTGCCACGAGTTAGCAGATTTAAAACACCATTTGAAACATTGCACACAGAAGAGAAAGCCACGACAAGGATGAAACCATCATTGGAGGAGCCACCAACTCTTGAGTTAAAACCACTACCTAAACACCTTAGGTATGCGTATTTATGCAGTTCAAATTCTTTACCTGTTATTATCTCTGCCACACTTAACGAATTGCAGGAAGAAAAGCTATTGCGAGTGCTTCGGGAACATAAATCGGTTATAGGATGGATAATTGCTGATATCAAAGGAATCAGTCCATCTTTTTGCATGCACAAAATCTTGATGGAGGATGATGCAAAATCGATCGTGGAACAACAGATACGGCTCAACCCTATTATGAAAGAGGTAGTCAAAAAGAAAATTCTGAAGTGGTTAGACGCAGGTATCATCTACCCTATTTCAGATAGCAAGTGGATTAGTCCAGTACAATGTGTGCCGAAAAAGGGAGGAATGACTGTGGTTCAGAACGATAACAATGAGCTGATTCCAACAAGGACAGTGACTGGCTGGATGGTTTGCATGGACTACAGAAAATTGAATAAGGCAACCTGCAAAGATCACTTCGCTCTACCTTTTATCGATCAAATGTTGGACAGCTTGGTGGGACATGAGTACTATTGCTTATTGGATGGATACTCGGGTTACAATCAAATCGTCATCGCTCCTGAGGATCAAGAGAAGACTATATTTACATGCCCATATGGGACGTTCGCATTCAGGAGGATGTCATTCGGATTGTGTAATGCACCTGCTACTTTCCAGCGGTGCATGATGGCCATCTTCTCAGATATGGTGGAAAAGAATGTGGAAGTCTTCATGGACGATTTCTCTGTCTATGGGGATAATTTTGATTCGTGTTTGGAAAATTTGGTAATGGTCTTACAAAGATGCACCGACACAAATTTGGTCCTTAATTGAAAAAATCCCACTTTATGGTGGAAGAAGGTATAATCTTGGGACACAAAGTCTCGGCGCAAGGATTGGAGGTCGATAAAGCAAAGCTGGAAACAATTGAGAAGCTTCCTCCACCAAGTTTAATCAAAGGAATTAGAAGCTTTCTAGGACATGCTGGGTTCTATAGGAGATTCATAAAGGATTTTTCTAAAATGGCAAAACCCTTGTGCAATCTTCTAGAGAAGGATTCTATGTTCAACTTTGATGAGGAGTGTAAGTCGACCTTCGAGTTGTTGAAGAAAAAGTTAATTACAGCTCCCGTGATCGTCGCTCCGGATTGGAATATGCCGTTTGAACTAATGTGTGATGCAACTGATTATGCAGTAAGGGTTGTTTTGGGTCAACGTAGAGACAAGATATTTCATGCTATCTATTATGCAAGTAAGACACTCACAGAGGATCAATTGAACTACACAACTACAGAAAAAGAATTACTTACAGTGGTGTACACGTTTGATAAATTCCGGGCCTATTTGATCGGAATAAAGGTGATAGTTTACACGGATCATGCGGCTATTCGATATTTGATCGCGAAAAAAGATGCTAAACCACGTCTTATCCGATGGATTCTACTCTTACAAGAGTTTGATTTAGAGATAAAGGATAGAAAGGGGACGGAGAACCAAGTTGCCGATCATTTGTCAAGGCTGAAAAATCATGACAAACAGAAAGATGACAAGTGTGTAATCAATGAGTCATTCCCGGATGAGAAATTGTTTGGGATACAGTCATAATTTCCATGGTATGCAGACTTTGTTAATTATTTAGTGAGTAATATCCTACATCCTGATCTTACACGACAACGGAAAAAGTAGTTTCTGCACGACGTCAAATGGTATATGTGGGATGAGCCGTACTTGTTCAAACAGTGCGCCGACAAGATGATCAGAAGATGTGTGCCCTACAGTGAAGTGAAGAACATCTTGCACGAATGTCACTCATCTGCGTATGGCGGACACTATAGTAGTGCAAGGACAATAGCGAAGGTGCTTCAATCAGGGTTTTATTGGCCCACACTATTTAAAGACGTCCACCAGTTTGTCAAAACATGTGATCGATGTCAAAGGGTGGGCAACATATCAAAAAGAAATGAGATGCCACTACAAACAATTCTAGAGGTTGAAATCTTTGATGTATGGGGCATTGACTTCATGGGACCATTCCCTTCGTCTCTTAACAATTAATACATTTTACTCGCAGTGGACTACGTATTGAAATGGGTTGAAGCCGCATCACTACCATCAAACGATGCCAAAGTGGTCTTAAAATTTCTACAGAAAAATATCTTTACAAGGTTTGGGACACCGAGGGGTATAATAAGTGATGAAGGTAGTCACTTCTGCAACAAAGCGTTTACAGCCCTACTGGCAAGATATGGGGTCAACCACAAAATAACGACGGCTTATCATCCCCAAACCAATGGGCAAGCGGAGGTGTCGAACATGGAAGTCAAGAAAATATTGGAGAAAGTAGTAAACCCAAATCGAAAGGATTGGTCGCTTCAATTGGATGATACATTATGGGCATACCGAACTGCGTATAAAACATCGATCGGCATGTCACTATACCAACTGTTGTATGGAAAAGCTTGTCACTTACCGGTTGAGTTACAACACAAGGCTTATTGGGCTATCCATAAACTGAACTTCGATTAAGCAGCAGTGGGGGAAAAGAGATTACTTCAGTTAAATGAGCTTGACGAATTACGACTGCAAGCCTACGAGAATGCACAATTGTACAAGGAAAAGGTTAAAAGATGGCATGACCAGAAAATCATGCACCGAACATTCATGCCAGGTCAATCAGTGCTTTTGTTTAATTCAAGACTGAGATTGTTCCCAGGAAAACTTAAATCACGATGGGCAGGACCATTCACCATAAAAACTGTTTTTCCGCATGGCACCGTTGAGCTTTACAGTAGAAATCCATTGGATACTTTCAAGGTTAATGGTCAAAGATTGAAGCACTACTGGGGTGAGGATTCAAACTAGGACGTCATCAACATTACCCTCATGGACACACAATGATACAAGAGGCACTGTCGGGCTAGCGACGTTAAACCAAACGCTCCTTGGGAGGCAACCCAAGCTCTAAACTCTACCTCTTAATTACTATTTAAATCTTAGTTTATATTTTAGTCAAACACATGTTTTAATTAGAGAGTAACTACATCTATGGAATAATTGCAGAAAATCCAAGAAAAAGCATTCAAGCGACTCTTTCGGTCGACAATGCAGCGGACTGCTACCCATCACTGAATCTCAGCGTGGAGCGTATAGCAGAGCGACTCGAAACTCTCGTCAGATAATGTTGTGATCGCTGCCATCAATGCCTATACACAAGATGACCGATCACTAAAGCTTAAGCGCCTAATCTGAAAGCGTGGAATGCGCTGAATCACCCTGCACCTACTGAATGCCAAGCGCGGATAGCGCTATACCAAGCCTACACATAGCATGGGGCGCTACCGATTCGACCATCTATCTTGCCCAGTAGCAGACGGTATATGCCGCCCACACTAAGCGCGGACCGCGCTACTTGGGACTATCAGACAGAATATAAGAGACGTGTTCTAAATTGATTCAAGCCACCTCTCCTCATTACATGAAACCTATCCACGTCTCCTACACCTATTGCACTTCCTATTCCCCATAACTCCCAATTACACCATATTTACTCTCCTTTTCCTCTTCAACTTCCAATCCCACTAACCCCTTCCATCCCCATCTCTAACCCACGTTGGTTTCCTACCTTCTATATGAACTCCCACCATCTAAGAAGTTATGGTCCTATAAAGCTTAAACACAAGACTCCAATCCTAAATCTAATCCACCCCTTGCACAAATTCATACAAATTGGGACTTCTTTACAAAGAGGAAAACCCAACTCATTAAAGGTAAGCACAATTATCTCCATCCCTCATGAAATTCTCTGTTTTGATATCAAATTGAGTGGAAAATTCAGGGAATTGAATACCCAAGGAGTGGGTTCTGTGTTTTGAAAATTTGGCTAGCAAAGCAATATCAATCAATAAAGTTTGGGGGAAATAATCAATCCACCCACCAACTGTTTGATAAAAGTCCAAAACTAAATTTTTGTGCTCAATAACACCGGAAACAACATGTCTTCCCACAAAAGACAACGGGCATCAACCTCCACAACTCGGCCTACATATGACCATACAAAATTTGTTAGCGAAAGGGCCGCGAAAAGATTCAAGTCATCCATCGACAAGAAGAACTTGGTGCTAGAACGAGGATTGAAGCCAAATGCGAATTTGGATGGTGACATGGCTCTGCAAATTGTAGAGCGCAACTGGTTTCAGCTAGTTGATCAACCACTTCCAGCGGCAATTAACATAGTTAAGGAGTTTATGCCAATGTAATGGAACATGTCAATCATGTCGCCATGGTTCGGGGCAAACCGGCGGCGTTTCATGCTGATGCTATCAACGCTTATTTTGGGTTAGAGACACCACTAGCTGACCGATATGAAGATGGATTGCCCGAGTTAGATGAGTTGATTTCCCGATTATGCAAACCAGGGACTCAATGGGCAATTTAAGCAGGAACAAATGAAAAGATATGTTTTCCCCAATCAGCACTTAGTCGTTATGGTAAAGCATGGCATGCTTTTATATGCGCTCGTCTAATGCCCACTCGCCACCAAACTGATGTAACTAAAGCACGGGGTCGACTGTTGTATGGAATTGTTCACCACCACTACCGTGTGAATAATTTAATTGCATTCTACAATGTTGATGTGGGGGAGTGTATTCAAGAATCAATTAACCGAGCATTACGTGGGAGTACCACGGAAGGTTTGCTTCACGGGTTCCTAATTACTGACTTATGCCATAAAACTGGAGTGCAGTGGCAACCTACTGAGCTAATACAATAACCAACGACCATAATTGACCATGCTACTATTGAGAGGTACAAAGCATGGGATGGGGCGCAATCACACCCGCGTGGTGAAGGCTACATCATAATCCGCCAACCATCACCCCCAGTTAGTGCGGCACAAGCGCGGGTCCCAAGGAATCAATTTATGTGGTTGGCCGAACGTCAGGATTTAATGCATCAGTACAATGCAAATGCATTCAACATGCTTGCTGATGCGTTTTCTCGTTGCAATCCTAATGCTCAACCGGTGGTTATGCCTATTCCTCCTATCCTGCCAACATATCCTCCGTCGGACAACGACGAACAGTAACGCATTTTCAGGGAAGTCCTCAACTTTTTATTGAACATAATTGACGTAATGAGGGAATTACTTGATTTAAGTTTGGGGGATTATGTTGTCGTCTGCCTAGTAATTTGCATGTGTAGTTTTTAGTTATGAGTTTTTATATTTATGCATATTTAGGGCATATTATTATTATATAAAAAACATGTAGTTGCATGAATCCAGTGGATAGTTGGTATATATTTGTTTTGGGCCAATGATGAGATTGGAATTTGGTGAACACATGCAATATCAATTAAGGGAACTTTGAAGTAATTTCTTGTCATAAGTTGAATCTTTTTTTTGTATGAAACTATTATAATAAGAATTGTACAAGAAAACCAACTTGTAGATTGATTGCATTTAAATTGATTCATAATAAGACTTTAAAAGGCATGACTAGTTTAAATGAAGGAAGGACACAAACAAGCAGTGATGACTAAGGTTAGGCAAGAACCTAAGATTTGGGGGATTATGAGGGGTATATAAGCTAATATATATATATATATATATATATATATATATATATATATATATAATAAACAAACACCGTAGCATGCTTGTCTAGTTTTGTGGCCTTTGTTACTTGAGTAAGTAAGCCCGAGGGGATTGTCTTTACACCTGGCGCCCTAAGGTTTTAATGATTTGGGAGTCGTTGGTCGAAAGCTCGTTAAGGTAGCATTGAAAAGCCTAAGGGAATAAGACTTGCATAGTTATGCGTATTTATATCTAAAAAAAATGAATAAAACGGGAAATAAGTGCAATATGCCTCCGTAAATGATAAGTAAAGCATAAATATCCCATGTTGAACCTTGATGTTGGTTATTGTCTGGCATTGGTTGGAATTAGCTGGTTGTGGATTTCTTAAATTTATTTTGTATAATGCCGTAGAAGAGGTTTGTTATGTATTAAATTTGATGGTATGTCAATTTATATTGTTGGTACACACACACACACACTATAATAGTGATAACAGTTTGAGATGCAATGATTGGCATGGAATTGTGGAATGGTTTCATTATGAGGTGTTGGTATGTTTACTTGATTTCTCTGAGGCCTTATGAGTGAACTATTCATTACTATCATAATACTGGATTCGTAATTTTAGTGTTAGATGCATTGCATTACACTGCATTTTGCTTGAGGACAAGCAATGTTCAAGTTTGGGGGAATTTGATGAGTAGGTTTTTAACCTATGAATTATGTTCATTTAGCTTGTTATATTGTTAGTTTTTGGCACTTTCATGTTACTTTGATGGGTTTTACGTTTGTTGCAGGTTAATCAAGTTGATCCATTAAGATGGGAGCATTGGAGGACTTTTTGAGCAAATTTACAGTTTTCTATTGACATAGCGTGGACCGCGTTGTGATATAAAAAGCAGTGTGGCGTGGAAGCGTCTTTGGGGCATGACCGGGTTCTTGATAGCCTAGTGCGAAGCACGTTCTGAGAGGCTTTGGCCGTAAGGCAGCTGCTACCGGTGCGGAGAGGTGGTCTTTGGGCAGTTTATTGGATAAGGAGACTAGTGGTTGGTGTTGATACAAATGACTAGTCTCTAGAGTTTTTCTTGGGGGCGATAGTTAGGGTTGGATTAGGAGTGTACTGTAGGTAGTGGAAAGAAGATAGATGGTAAAGATTACGTGTGGAAAAAGGGTCATCGAATATACACACTTTGAAGAACAAAATTGAAGAGCAAGCTCTTGGGGGTTTAGAGAAGAGGAGATTCTCACGAAAATTTCAGAGTTGAATTCAGAGAAGGGTGGTGTATTATTATTCTTCTTTAATTTCAATTTGTGTAATTGGGATGATATTTCCTTTTATTTATTCAGTAGTTAATTCATTTATTATGAACTAATTTACTTTTTAGGTGAATGATGGATCTTTGAGTGGAACAATGATTATGTAGCCTTTATTTTCAGTTTAATAAAATATTCTTCAGTTTATCTATATTGATTTGAGCTTGAATTTGCGAATTGCCTGATCAACAATTCTTCGTGGATTTGTATGGAATCGAGAGAGGATATTCAAATCTAGACTTAATTGATATAGCATGTGTTCATGAGTTTTGTGAATAGCAGAATTGTAATGAATGTTAAGGTAGAGATATGCTTGACATTGCATGTAATTGGATAGAGAACTTAATCTTAAACTTTCTTTGATTTTAATTCGCATAGAGATATAGTGAGTGAATTGATGAAGGTGTTTGACTTATTTTTATCTTAACTGTGAATTTAAGTTAATACGGTATTAGTACATCGAGAGGTGGTTAGTACTATAATTGTGTTCTTGATTAATAAACTGGAATATTGAGATGAACTGGGATAAAGGTGTATTAATCTGAGTGAAGCTTAGGGTGAATTCATGAGCCTAATTCTCCAATAATTGTTTGAAAATTCAGTTTCTATTAGTTGTGGGTATTTTATGGTAACTAGGTTAATAATCATTAAGATTTTGTAATCATTAATTTGAATAGTTTAATAAAATTTGGATTAGTAGAAAATTGATAATTGTAAGGTTGAGTTTCTTACTAATTTGTCTCTAAGGGAACGATACTTTACTCATTACTTTATTACTAGTTGACCACGTATACTTGCGTGTTGTGCGTAATTAGATTTTAACCAACATTCATCAAAAGTAATACTTACATAAGCCATATGAAAAATACATATACTGTCAAAATTTTCCTACTGTTAACCAGAATTAGCATGCAACTTCCTTGTTTAAACATAAACTCTAGCATTATATCACATATAACCACCATAACTTAGTTACATAACAACAATTCAGAAGAAATAAAATTCACAGAGCATAGAAAAACTTTGTCGTGATACACATAAACATATATATATATATATATATATATATATATATGTATGTATATACAATACTAAGGTTATGCAAAAATACCTTTAATTTGCTTGAAATCCTTGCTATCACCACTGATATTCACTATTAAATCCTCATGTTTCTTCTCAACTCTCTCTCAATTCTCTGAACTCAGAATTAGCCAATATCCAACTGACCAACTAGTATGCGTAATAACAAAGATACAAAACTAATATGGCCATAATAAGCCTCATCAGTTACAACATATAACGTATATATTATAAATATATTATATTTATTATTTTAAATTTATTTTATTTAAATTCAAAAATCAAAATAATCTAAAAGCTATAAGGCTTTGTTTGGCAAAACCTTTTAAATTTAAAGACTTCATATTTTAAACCTTGTTTGGAAAAAACTAAATTAAACCCTTTTTAATTTATTTTAATAAAAACTTTAGTTTATAATTACATTAATCAAATAAATAAGAAGCTAGGTTGGTTCATTTGTGAGTTTTTTAATTACCCAACTTAGATTATTTGAGAGAGAAAGAGAGCTAGACTACACAAATCATACACTTTGGAAATTTTGACTTCGAGTTTTCAAGAGATTTCATAAGAGTTCTTGAGGTAATAATCCTTATCTTTCATTTCCATCTCTTTTGATTTTCTTTTATCTTGGGGGATCATAAAATGGGTGGTATATGTCTTGTATAGTGGATTAAAGATGACTTACCATAGATTCAATCTCTATAAGTCATGAGATCGTAGGAATCATAAGGTTCGATATAGTTTCAAACCATGAAATTATTGATTGTTGAGATCGATTATTAATAAATGATTGAACTCCATCAATACATTAATATATGCATCTTGCTTGGTTAGGATGTAGATATGAAGTCCATAGAGTATTCCTTGTGATTTGTCTTAGAGAACATTAGTAACGAAGTTATGGCGAATTTTGCGTAAATAGACGTTAAACGTCGAAAATGTTGAAATTCCGAATGGTTAGTCGAAAGTTGTCGTGAGACTTGAAAACATTGTTTTTCAATGTCAACATGTGAGATAGGGTATTTAAGAGTTGTGGGTTTGAGAATCGTCGGATTCTGACTTAAAACGAAGAAAACGAGCATTGAACGCTCATTAACGTTTACGAACGTCTAGAAATTGAACTCAATAGTGAATTTTGAGTTATCGGATTCGAAAGTGTCAAACTTATATGAACACGTAGGGTATGTCATTTATGACGTGTAGGCTTTTGAACGGACCAAATCGGGCATATAACGAAGAAGTTATGACCCCGGGAATTTCACAAAAATTTTCAAACTTTGAAATTCTGGTACTGAGGTTTGGCGCCGCGGCACCAAACGTAGTGTAAAGTGTCGCACCACAACACCGGCACAGTAACATTGGCCATTGCTAAATGGCATCGTAGCGCCACTGTTTGTACAAAGTCTCATGGCAATGCCGCATAAAGACCGGAAGCCCGCTGCTAATCGTAGCGCCAATATAGTAGTCTAGTTCTATAGAGGTCATGTACCAAGCAATGCCTGAATTGCAAGGCTTTGGATAGTGACTTAGGTTTTGTACTTCAATTGTTCGAAGACCTAAGGGAGTAATGTTTATACACTTCATAAGTGTATTAAAACTATTCCTATACTACCTATACTAGAGTATATGGTATTGAACTTAGGAATTGAATGGATGTTAATAAGTTATGAATGATGAACAAAGTTGTACTTTATCAACAATGTTCGAGTCCGGTTAATAATGTCAATTGAGTAATGAGCCGGGACGAAGGGTAATAAGTCATGTTGACTTTATTATTAATATTAAGTTAACTAAGACATAGAAGAGAAAGAAGTTGGTAAAATAATGTGAACATTTATTTGTAGCTAATTACAGTGTGCTATGTGAATATATCATGTAGATTCTATAAAGGCTTTGGTAAGTCGATTAAATTATTTGAAGACGCTGAAAGGAAAGTTTTCTTAATGCTTGTCTAACTTCCAAGTTAGCCAAGTTTTATGTGATTCGTTGAACTGAATTGCACGATTGGTTTTAAAGAAAGGGTAAATGCCAGATTTTAACTCGGCTAAACTATTCGTAAGATATACATTGATTATGATTCATATCTTTCTATATAGAAATGTTAACACTATCCTATGCCAAGTAATTGGTACGGACGTGAAGGTAAGGTTTGTCTATGAACAAACAAAAATATTTTTCATTGATTATTCGATGGGCACGCGAGTTTGCCAAATATATTAAATGTAAATACGTTTAATGAATGAGTGGTGATCAACATAGAGTACTATAGGCTAATCACCTAGAAGTGCCCGTAAGTAATGCGGACGTAACAGTCTTAGTGCTGTGAAATCCTTTTCAAGTATGAAAACTGAAAGCTACTGTTCATGGTCTATCGACCGGTTCAGAATTCCTAATCTATTCTACACTTTGGGAATTGATGTTATGAACAGTTAAAGTATTATTGTTTCATGATACTTCATAACTATTGTTCAGTTATGTAGGAATTGTTATATAATTCACGAATGTGGTATTACTGTTATCCTTTATCAAACTTCTTTGGTATATCATGCTCACTTCTTGCGTGAATTATATAACTGCAGTTAAGAATGAACGTCCTGAGAATGCTAAGAGAGATAAGGGCGAAGCTAAGATGGATGCTTAGCCATTGTGTAATAGATTAGTAAGTTTTTATGTATTATACATTATGAACAACAAATGATGTAACCGATTTATGAACCTAGGAAGGATTATACTTTGATTATAATAAGAAGATAGTAATTACATTCATTTTGTTGTATTTCAATGGAATGATTGTATGGATATTAGTATAGTGGAGCACCATATGTTCGGTTGGAAGATACCCGAATTTGGGGGCGTCACAATATCTGATGAGGCTGGATTTTACATCCAGAACGTTTATTTTATATATATATATATATATATATATATATATATTTATATTTCTGTCAGGCCTGAAGTTTACTTTGAGGCCTTTTACTACTTTATTTACATTTAGTCCCGCCTGGAGTTTACTTCGTGGCGGTTGATCGCATTTACTGCTTTATTTACATTTTTGATCCCCCATGGAGTCGTTTCGTGGTGGTTGATCATGTCCACACACACACACACACACACACACACACACACACACATATATATATATATATATATAATCGCTATCGCTTTTGCATACAAATCATGCAGATCATGTGAGCCTAGGAATCATGTGATCACAGATTCTGTCTAGTGAATCTAGATTTGGTTCCTGTGATGGACATTTTCAGCTGTAAGTAGCTTGTACATTATTTACAGTGTACGAATTTCTTTAGATGGCTATCATGCCCATGAGGAGTTCAGCACTGCTGTATATTATTTTCTCAAAGATACCTCGCATCTCGAAAATAAAAGCAAACAAGCCAAACATTTAATAATAAAATGAAAGTATGAAAAACCTCTTCTACAAAACATCATTGCTATATCTTACTTAAAACTGAATTTTTCTATAAATTCAA
The DNA here is from genome assembly GCA_020205605.1 of Panax ginseng. Classification (NCBI taxonomy): domain Eukaryota; kingdom Viridiplantae; phylum Streptophyta; class Magnoliopsida; order Apiales; family Araliaceae; genus Panax; species Panax ginseng. The sequence goes on from CM035137.1 coordinate 47,918,385, forward strand.
ACCCTTTGTATATAGGTGCGAACGAGGCCTCGCACTACTTTCAAATAATTGCACATTGATCCACACACACACACAGACACACATTCATATAACAGTTTCTTGAAAAGTGGCGGTCACCGTGGCAACACGGATGTCGGGGGGTGCCTAACACCTTCCCTCCGCATAATCAAGCCCCCGAACGCAAATGAATCTCGTTTCACAGTCTCGTTTAGCAGTGTCACATCATTGGGTCAATGTGCAAACCTTTTTCGGTTGCGTTGTGCAACCAGTTAAAAACACCAACTGGCGACTCTTAAAGTCAAATCGTCGACATTATACATGTCAGACCTTTTTCACTTGTTTTTTCAAACAAATCTCACCTAACATGAGAACAAGTAACGAAAAGGGACAACTAAAAATCCCAACGTCGATAGACAACACATGATAAACCGGTATATTCCTATCTGGTTCACGAATCACAAAACCAAACATAAATAAGTCTCATGAACATATGCCAACATGGTCTAATCTGTACTTATATTTCCTTTTCCAATTCCATATAAATAATTAGTGTGAATGGTGATCAAACATTCAATATTTTAGCACAACTATGATGGGCAATCCAGTATTAAACATACAAACATCACAAACATGCATACAAATATGGACTACACATTAAACTCCATTAGAATCCCATAATGGAAGTTAGTTAATTTCTGAATCAACAACCATTATGGGATTGAAGCAAAACATAGAAATGAACAATGAAAGCAAGAGATATAAGGAAATTGAGGAATCAAATCTGATAAACCCTACTTCAAAGTCTGTTCCCAAGCTTGTTCAGGTCCACATTCATCAACAAAATCAAAACCCAGTATTTACAAGCAATAATCTAGAGAGAGAAGCTCAAAGAAATAGAGGAAATGTTATATATATCTCTAGAATACCAAAACCTAATAATAGTAATATAAAAACTTCTTAATACGTCTTTGATAACCAACAAATACGTCTAAATATAGCAAACACGGTCCAACATTTCAAAATAAAAAGTCAGCATTTTAAAATTTAGCATTTATATCATGACTCAGTGGGATACGACAAACATTGGGAATCAGACTAGGAATTCATTGCTCATAAGTAGGTTAAAATTTATCAAAACAGAGAGTGTCTTATGAATAAACAAAAGAACAAAAAATAAAGCCATTGGACATCAATATCCACACACACAATGTATATAGTATGACTTTGACAAACAGCGGTGACTATACTTTAAAAAATTAAAGAGATACATAGAGGGTTTTACCTGAGTGAGCATATTAAGCAAAAAATACCAATTTCTTGTATTATAGATGCAGATGTCTTAAGGAGAGTAATCATGTGGCATGCACAGCCTTTTGCTATTTCTCAATAAAGAGAAACGTATTCGTTCAAGTAGAGGTATATAGATACACAGACAGATGGATTTATATGTATATATAGCTATTTGATAGATAGCTTCAAAAGTTATATATATATATATATATATATATATATATATATATATATAGAATATGTAAGATTTTCAGAAGATATATAAGTGTATATATATGAACTTTGAATTAACAAAAAATGGAATGAAATAGATGTAGATCTGAGAAAAATAAAAAATCTTAGATATGAAGTTTTTCGATCCTGAAAATTAGAATATATTATCGTAAAAAATCAATTTTCGAATTTTGAAACCATAAATGAATATACCTTTTAGCAAAACAAAAGAAGAATGAACAGATTTGGCTAATCGAGATAGTACATAGCTAATAAAAAGTGTACAGATCATAAATCTGATGTCTTTTTAATATAAAAGAATTCGAGATAAAAAAATTATACAGATTTAATAGATTTTGAAAAGATAAATTTAGTATTTATGTTTAAAAAAATCCAACAGATAAAATGAAGGGTTTTTGAAGATCATAACTGAGTTATTAGAGGTATGGTCATGATGTTAGGGTTTAAAAATTGAAGGCATAATTTACTCAATCAAACAGATTGATAGAAGAAATCAACCCAAACATTTGAAAGTGAAATGAGAGAATGAAGTCAAGAGAAGCAATTTTCATCAAGGTTTAGTAGATTAGAGAAGATAGAGGGAGAATCAGAGGCAAGAGAGAGTTGAAGGTGAGATTTAATTGAAGAAAGGAGAGAGAGAATCGGTGGCGAGAGACGCAAAGAGAGAGAAAGAAAATATAGAAATGAAATAAAAAAATTAAAATTTATATTTATAGTTTGACTAAACTGGTAGATCCAACAGTGGAAAGCTTGCCTGGATTGAGATCAATGGCTGGGATTTGATCTGGGATCTGAACAGTTGTGTTTCTTTAATTAAAACTGATCCAATGGCTGGGATTGAGTTCCAGGTTTGATCGAGCGGTGAAAGATGGTGATCCGTATGTTTCTCAATAGTTGAATCTGATTGGTCCATTTGGGAAGGCACGAAATGAAGCAGATAGCCATTGGGTCTATACTTATATGAATGGTCCAAATTTAACCCTTGATATATATATATATAAACTAAAAAAGCTAAATTATTAAACATTATTTACTAATAAGTAATTTTAAAACACAATTAGTAATAAAATAGATGATATTAAAGTTTTAAAATCTCAAAATTATTATACTAATTTTTGTGAGTAGGATTTATAAACATAATTATAATATAAATATATAAGTATGATATAATATTATTAAAAAATAATAAATATATAAAATGAGTTAAAATTTAAAGGCTAATAATAAATAATTAAGTGGAAATATCTAACATACCTAATTTGATTCGTAATTTGCAAAATATATCCGAACTTAGTGGTTTAGTAAATATATCAGCGATATTTAATTCAGTGTCAATGTGTTCTAGTTTAATAATTATGTTATTAACATGATCACGTAAACAATGATGCCTAGTGTCTATGTGCTTCGACCTAGCATGCAGAACGGTATTTTTAATAAGATTGATAGTGCTTGTATTATCACATATAATTGACACATAATCAAATTTTAAATTACAGTCAGCAAGAGTTTGTTTCATCCACAGTATTTATGCACAACAACGTGCAGCAGAAATATATTCAGCTTCAGAGGTCGAAATGGATACCGAGTTTAATTTCTTAGAGAACCAAGAAACTAAACATCCTCCTAGAAACTGACATGTACCACTAGTACTTTTTGGATCGACATGATGACCTGCATATTCAGAGTCTGAAAAACACACAAGATTAAATTGTTGATCTTTAGGATACCATAAGCCCAATTCAATTATTCCAATAAGATATCAAAAAATCCTTTTCACTGCGACCAGGTGAGATTCTTTAGGATTTGCTTGAAATCTGGCACATTTATAAATACTAAACATAATGTCAGGTCTACTAGCAGTTATATATTGTAAACTTCCAATCATTCCTCTTTATTTCTTTGAGTCAACATTTTTTCCATTTTCATTAGTAATTAATTTATCAGTAGTTGAAATAGGAGTATTAAGAGGTTTTGCAGATTCTAAGCCAAATTTTTTGATCATTTCTTTAGAATATTTAGATTGAGATATATGAATTCCTTTTTCTCCTTGTTTGATCTGCAATCCGAGGAAGAAGTTTAATTCTCCCATCATACTCAGTTCAAATTCTTTACTCATACTTTCAAAAAAATCGTTGGACATAGTAATGTAAGTAGAACCAAAAATAATATCATTAACATATATTTGAATTACAAGAATATCATCATCCTTATTTTTAGTAAATAAAGTAATATCAACAGTACCCCGTTTAAAACCATTATTTAGCAAAAATTTACTTAGTCGTTCATACCATGCTCTAGGGGCCTATTTTAAACCATATAGAGCTTTATGTAGTTTATAGACATATTCAAGATGACTAAAATTTTTAAAACTTGGAGGTTGTTTAACATAAACTTCCTCTTCTATCACACCATTCAAGAAAGTAGATTTGACATCCATTTGAAACAACCTAAAATTTTTATGACATGAAAATGCTAATAACATATGGATAGATTCAATTCTAGCAACATGAGTATATATTTCATCATAGTCAATGCCTTCTAGTTGATTATATCCTTGTGCAACTAATCTTGCTTTATTATGTACAATAGTTCAACTTTCATCTAGTTTATTACGAAACACCCATCGAGTTCCAATAATTGAGACATCCTCGGGTTGTGGAACTAACTCCCATACTTCATTTCTAGTGAATTGTTCAAGTTCATCTTGCATAGCCATTATCCAATCTTCATCAATTAAAGTATCTTTTATATTTTTATGTATAATTTGAGATAAGAAAGACAAGTGACCAACTAAATTATGTGCTTGTGATCTAGTGATAACTCCTTTATCAATATTACCAATTATATTTTCTATAGGATGATTTTTAATAATGCGAGACTCTTTGGGCAAATCATTTAACTGAGGGTTTGGGTTTTTAAGGGGATTTTCATCAATAGGTGGAGATGAACTATCTAGTTTTGGTTCTTCCATATTTCTGAGAATATCTTCAATGACAACATCACTGTCAACTAACTCTTCATATTTTGGAGGAGGCTGAGTTTCATCAAAAGTCACATTCATGGACTCTTCCACAACTAGACTTCTTTTGTTAAAGACTCTGTTTGCTTTACTATTAAGTGAGTATCCCAGAAATATTCCTTCATCAGATTTGGGATCAAATTTCAATAAATGTCCTTTAGTATTTAGAATAAAACATTTGCTCCTAAAAATAAGAAAATAATTTATTTTTGGAGTTGTTTTATAATAGAGCTCATAGGAAGTTTTGAGCAAAATAAGTCTTAATAAAACTCTGTTTAAAATGTAACATGCTGCTGCCACAGCTTCGGCCCAAAAATATTTTGGAAGACGGTATTCATTTAACATGGTATTAGCCATTTCTTGCAAAGATCGATTTTTCCTTTCAACTACACCATTTTACTATGGTGTATAAGGAGCAGAGAAGTTATGACTTATACCGTTCTCATCACAGAACATAATAAAATCGAAATTGTTAAATTCTCTTCCGTGATCAGATCAAATATAGACAATAGAACTTCTCTATTGATTCTAAATTTTCTTACACGAGGCATAAAAGGAGTTAATAGCCTCATTTTTAAACTTTAGAAAATCAACCCATGTAAATCGTGAATAATCATCAACCAAAACTAGAATGTATACAGAACCACACCCATGCTATGTTTAGGGATTGGTCCTACAAGGTCCATATGTAATAGTTCTAAAGGTCTAGAAGTTGACACAATAAGTTTAGGTTTATGTGATGCATGAATTTGTTTTCCCAGTTCACAAGCTTCACAAATGTGATCTTTTAAGAATTTTAATTTTGGGAGACCATGGACGTGTTCTTTAGAAGAAATGTTATTTATAAGTTTCATGTTGATGTGTCTTAGTCTACGATGTCATAGCCAAAGAACCTCATTTATAAATATAAGACAAATATTATCTAGATGAGAATATACATCTAAGTTAAATGTTTATACATTTTGATATCTAGGACAGACTAGAATTAATTTACTAGTTTGATCAAATATAGAGCAATTATGTGTAATAAATGATATTTTAAAACCACTATCACATAGTTGACTGATAGATAAAAGATTATACCTAAGTCATATGACTAACTGAACGTTAGAGATAGTTATGTGGTTATTACCAACACTTTCATCTCCAATTATTTTACCTTTATTGTTATCTCTGAAAGTTACTTCACCAAAGTTTGTAGCTTGAAGATTTTTCAATTTTGATTTGTCACCAGTCATATATCTTGAACAACCGATATCAAGATACCATTTGCTTTTATTTATATCAGATGCAAGACATAACTGTGATATATGTACTAATTTTACAAATTGGTACCTCTTAATAAGAAGGGTCCTTTGGGTGAGTTTTCCATTTCGTATAAGAAATATTTGAAGTTTTGTTTACAAAACTTGGCATAGGATAATCAGTTTTGGTAGAAATAAGCATTCTATGAGTAACAAGATTATAAGATGTATGATAATACTGTTTATGAAATTATTTTCTAGTGATAATAGGTGTTGTGTATGTCCCTTTGGGAACCCAAATCATTTTTCCTTTATAGTTTCCATTTCTAGCATTACACATATAAAAGGAATGACCGTTTCTGTTATAGTAAGAGCATTTGGTGAAAGGAGATATATGACTTTCTTTTTCTTTGATTTTAACATGATATAGTCCTTTATCTTTTGATTTACTTGTTTCTTCAGTATATCCTAAACCTTCTTTATTAAAACTACATTTTTGTTGATTTAACATGACATTAAGATTTTCTTTTCCTTTTGTAAATTTATAAATTATATTATTTAGATTGTCATGTTCTTTAGGTAAATTTTCAATTAAAGAATTATGATTTTCTAATTCCAATTTTAGATGTGAGTTCTCAATTTGAGATTTCAAATTTCTTCAGTTATCACTTGATCTTGTACTTGAGTATCTTCATTGATTACAACAAGTGTTGAATTTTCAATTTCAAGATTTTTATTTATTCATTTAACTTGTTCTAATTCTTCTTTTAATGATTCATTTTTCAAGTTTACTTTATTTAAACTTTCATTGGTTATAATTAAGTTAGCATTTTAATTTTAAGACTTTTGTTTATTTTTCTTAAATTTTCTAATTCTTCTTTTATTATTTCATTATTTTCATATAAGTGATTGTAAGCCTCTTGTAATTCATAATGATCTTCATTTATATTTTCTAAAGTATATGCAGAAAATGAGGTGCTAGGTAATTGGTGTTTAAAATTTACCTCAGATCTTGGTGATAAGTCATTTTCTACCATTAAACAGAGATTTGTAATTTCTTCAATTTGTTTAGCAGTTTCTTCCTCGTCACTTAGATCCCATCCTTTCTCAGCTACTAGAACTTTTTTGTTGACTAGTTTTGGACAATCCTTTTTGAAATTTCTAGGCTGCTTGCATTCAAAGCACGTGTTTGAATTTTCATTTGAGTTGGTATTTCTGAAGTTGTTGTTATTTGCTTTGAAATTCCCTCCTTGTGTCTTTGGCTTGAATATTTGTTTGCTCTTGAAGTTGTTGAAGTTGTTGTTTGTCTTCATAAAGCCTTTGCCATATTTTCTTGCCTTGCTTTGAATCACTCTCCTGAGTTGTCTGGATAGTAGAGCAACTTCATTGTTGTCTAGACTTAGGAGTTCTTCATTTAGTTCTTCATCGTCGCTTTCTTGGTCTACCAGAAGGGCTTTGAAAGCAATTCCTTTTTTTTTTGAGATCTGTCTCTGATCCAGCTTTTTTGACTAGCATGTCGACTTCATGGGCACAAAGATTTCTAATGAGATCATCCATAGGATATGTGGATAGATCTTACATTTCCTTGATTGTTGTAACGTTCATTTTCCAGATGGATGGAAGGGCTTTGAAAATTCTTCTATTTTTCTCATTTGTAGTGTATGCCTTTCCCAATTGCTCTAGCTCATCAATGATTCTGGAAAAACGTGTTTCCATATCAATGATCTTTTTTCCTTCTTCAAGCTTGAAGCTTTCATATTCTTGGATTAGGGCATCTTTTTTTGTTTTTTTGATATGATTGGTACCTTCATAGGTTACAATCATTTTTTCCCAAATTTCTTTTGTATTTTTGCAGTTGCTAACTCTTTTGTACTCTTTTTTCAATCAAAGCACTTGTTAACATGTATTCAGCTCGGGATGATATATTCATAGTCTCTTATTCTTTAGTAGTGAATTCATAGATATCTTTCTCGACAGTCTTTTCTCCTTGAATTTTTGTTGGAACTTTTACACCTCGTTCTATGACACACTAAATTTTGATTCCTTGAGATTTGGCATAAATTTTGAATCTATTTTTCCAGGTTGCAAAGTTGGTACCAACAAATAGTGGAGGTCTAGACATTGATAGTCCTTTTACTCAACCAATAGCATTTTAGGCCATGGATCTACTCTTAGGTATGCCTGTATTTACTCAACAAACAAGTTAAAAAGCGCCGATTTGATACCAATTGAAAGTCCAATAATAATCTAGAAGGGGGGTTGAATAGATTATTACATATTTAAAATTATCTTAGGCATTTCTGAATATTTTTGATAATTAATTTGCAGTGTTAGAAATTAAAAACGCAAGACAGTAAAAATTCAATCACACAATACACAGAGATTTATTTGGTTCACAACATACACCCTTGGTATGTTGCTACGTTCAGTCTCATATTCCTATTTGGAACTTAAGATCATATTACTAAGAGTAATAAAATACTCCTTCAACAGGCGAAGAAAGCTTTACAAAGTTTTATAGACAATCTTCCAGCTATTCATAACTACCTATCTTGGACAGCAAGCTCTCAGCTCCTTCCTCAAGCTTAGTTGCACTTTCTTTTGAGTTCAGTTATATTCTATGATCTGGTCTTGAAACAAAAGCCTCTTCCTCTCCTCACAAGTTCACTAGAGACCCAACTCCCAATGACCTTTCTCTAAGACTACTGGTCTTGGTCAAGAATTATTACTATCTTCTTCTCATAGTACATAAAATAAACTAACTCTACCATTTTCCTTTTTACAAAAGATGTTACAACAATTTGCTTCTTAAAATAAGCAGATAAGATTTAATACAGATTGATGCTTCTCAGATAAGCAAATATAAATTAAAGAGCAAATAAAAGTTCAAGGACTTTTATATTTGAGAAAATATGATTCTTGGTAAACAAATAATTTGTGTAGATTAATAATGCTTTATGTAAGCAAATATAAAAATTTATAAAGTTTAAATTACTTTTATATTTTGTGTAAAAAGTGCTTCTTGAATAAGCAAATAAGTAAATTTTAGCTTTTACTCAAAGATGCTTCGTATAAGCGGATAAATGATTTCAATACAATTTTATAAAGAATTATTATTCTTTATAATAAAGAGTGTTTTTCTATGGATTAAAAGTACTTGTTTCTCGTATATTCTTTAACGAGTATTATATGAAAGACTTTGTGTTCAAATACTTTGTATTAAAAAAGAATAAATCAATTTAAGAAATAATTATCAAGTATAACAAAATTAATTAAGCACAACTTGATATAGCAAATATACTTATTTAACTTAAATATCATATACTAATATTTTATCTATTATGTGATTTATAAATAAAGTCACTTAGTACTATAAGGAATCGTACGGTTCGATTCCGTCACTTAAGAGGAATATCTCTGTAGCCTTTCGGCGTCTAAGTGTTACAAAATTTATATTCTCACAATTGATATTTATATATATTTTAAATAGATAACTTAGATTTTCAAATCCAGTTCGGATGATTCACTCTTTTTTGAGGAATATCTCAGTGTCGTTTTGAACTATCAAGTGTATTATCTATTTTACAATATTTATATAAATAATATCAATAAAAAGTTACTTAGTACTATAAGGAATCGTACGGTTCGATTTCCTCTCCGTAAATGAATATTTATGTAGCCTTGCGGCGTCTAAGTATGACTTTTTATTTGATAAATAGTTGGAATATAGATATATAAAATTGTGTATAACAGTTGATATTCGTATATCTATAATTTAAAACAAGTAAGAAATAATTCAACTAAGTTAACTCAAATAACTTATCTCAATTACTTGGACCAATTTCCTCTTCTCAAATAATCAAACCTTTGATAAAAAGAGATATAAAGCTTTAGAGAAAGTATGTAGGCAAGGAGAGTAAGCTTTTCTTTTAACTTGAATTGGCAAAAACCAAATGAATGAAAGACTCCCTATTTATAGAATTTTTGAGATCGGGGGAAAAAATGGTAATTTTTGAAATTTATTTTTGAATGAATGGATGAGATTGCTCATTTATAAAATCAATGGTCAGGATCAAAGTTTTGCACATGATTGCCAATATACATTATATACCCATAAGCAAACAACAGTTTTTTTAAAGTTAGTTTTTATCTTATTTTACGATGAATTTTCACAATCCATCTCATATAAACTCTTTTTGAGTTTATCTTTTTATTATCTTCCTTACTGATCTCATTCCTAATACTAAATTTGAGCAAAAATCTCTTACTTTCAGCGTACTCGGTTCTAAACTTTTTGCCATACACAACTGTTAGGTTTTGTGAAGATCAAAGACGCAATCAAATTGCAAAATTAGTAGAAGCAAAGTAAAATCAGATTTTAAAATTTTTCACAAACCAATTACCCGGATCATCCTTTATGCTTATTATTAATTAAAACGAAAAACAAGAATATATGGAATCCTACCCTTGTAGATACGAGCTTCCACGGGTACGATTTCAATTCCTACTTCTCCGCGATCTCCTTGAATCTCTGGGTAAATTACTTCCTTTGATCAATTTTAGCCACCCAAGTGTATGGCCTCTACAAGTGATCCACCAAGGAAGAAGAATTTTCAGGAAGAAGGGTGTATTGGCTAAAACCCTAATTTTTCTATCTCTGTAGAAAAAAGGGTCGTACTCTCCAAATTTTGGAATTACGTATATTTGGTATCTGATATAATTAAGACTCCTCTTATAAAGATATCAGGTATCCCTATTTAATTAAAATAAGGTATTATTTATTTAATTAAACTCCTTTAACTAATTGGGCTCCCTAATCTTATTAGGGATAATTAATTAAACTCCTTTAACAAATTTTGTCTCCTAATTCTATTATAAATAAATTAGAGTACTTATATTAAATTAATTCCTAAACTCTTTTAGAAATTAAAAATAATATTAATAAGACTCCTCTTATTAATTTATATTTAATATTCCCAAAATATTAAATAATAAATATTAAGTTATTTAATTTATTCTATCACCATAGATTAAATTAAATATACCTAACATATTATTACGATTATGCCATTAACTTCTTATATAATTATTCTTCCTTTTATGGTGTGACCCTTTAGGTTCTCCATATTAAACCGGTTATGAATAAATCAATTAGAACAATTCTAATCTTATTTAAATAAAGAAATTAAACTATTAATTTATTTAAATAAATAATATTTATTCTACAATAGGGATAAGCCTCCCAAGTGATCAACGACTTTCTAAATAATATAGATTTCAACATTAATCATAAAAAAAACCTTTGAGTAAATAGTTACCGTACAATTCAATCCTTCCACCATACAATGTCCCAATTAAATATAAGACATGGAATTACTGTCAAGTCTTATTTTAATTAATTATATGTATTTCGATTCCCAAATGTACAACTCCAAATAAATGCAAATTAGAAATTACTTTCTAATTTCTTTCCATCTTGGCCAAGGATTCCTAGGTCATCATTTATCGAATCACATATGACATTTCTCTTCTTTTACTAGAAGTGGTAGATTCTTTATTGATCATGTACTATCTCCATATATAACTTATTATACCCAAGCATACCCTTTGATATACTCTAAGATTCTTAAGGAATAAGTCAAAGTATAATTCATTATATATAAGATACTATAATGATCTCAAGCTTAAGGATCATTTGTACTACTCTCACTACAGGAATTCCTATTGACAGGTAAGTAAAACTCCATTAGGTATTCCTTAGCGAGTCACGTTCAATGAACTTATTCTCCAATAAGCACCTACATACTTGCTTTAGTGTCTCCACACAAATGATCATGAGATCAATCATTCTCATCCAATAAGAAAGCAACGTATGTACCAATCTATTTGGATTCACTAATCCCTTTTTTAGTAATCCATTGATTGAGAACATTTTAGTTTTAAGCTATCTAAGAATTTAAATCTCATTAGCATGATCTCATCATGATTCTAAAAGTATTGCTTAAAACTATGGGTTTATCACATATTATTAAAACATCACCATGTAGATAATAAATGCCTTTAATAAATAATTCATTTATTAATAAATAAATAAGATTGATTACAAAGTATATGTTTTATCATCATACATGATTGGCTTGTATGTATACTACTTTCAATCTCACACTTGTACTAAATCCAATCACCGTGGTATATCAAACCCATCTTTTCTAAGTGACGATCAAACTCTTGTTATGTTAACGCTTTAGTAAATGTATCTGAAATAGTCTTGAGAGACCACACGCTCCACGGTGACATGTCCTCTTTCAATGATCTTTCTGATCAAATGAAACCTCCGCAACACGTGTTTAGATTTCTGATTAGATCTAGGTTCCTTAGCCTGTGCAACAACTCCGGTGTTGTCACAGAATAAAGGTACTGGTCCTCTAATGCTAGGAACCACATTAACTTTGGTTATGAAATTCTTCATCCAAACATCCTCCTTTGCAGCTTCACTTATAGCTATGTACTCTGCCTCTGTCACTGAATCAACCACTGTTTGTTATTTGAAACTCTTCCAACTCACTATGCCACCATTCAAGATAAAAAATACCCCAAAATGGATTTACTTTGATCTTGGTCCATTTGAAAAATTGAGTCTGTAAAGCCCTCTAGTTTCAATTCAGACCCATCGTAGACAAGAAACACATCCTTAGTTATTCTTAAGTACTTTAGGATATTTTTCACTACTTTTCAGTGTTCTTTTCCTGGATTCGACTGATCTCTTCTTGTTACACTAAGTGCATGAGTGACATCTGGTCTAGTACATATCATACCGTACATAATAGATCCTATTGCTAAAGCATAAGGAATCTTACTCATACGGTCTCTCTCCTCAGGTGTCTTTGGGGCCTATTTCTTGGAGTGATGTATTCCATGGCTCATCAGCATGAGACCTCTTTTGGAATCTTTCATACTAAGCTTCTTTAACATCGATTCAATGCACATTCCTTAGGATAAGCCAAGCATCCTTTTAGATCTATCTTTATAGATCTTTATACCCAAAATATAGGATTTTCACCCAAGTCCTCCATTGAGAAGTGTTTAGATAACCATATTTTTATCAATTGTATCATAGGAATATCATTCCTTATCAGTAATATATCATCTATATATAATACAAGGAATGAAACAACGCTCCCACTAACCTTCTTGTACACACATGGTTCATCCTCATTTTTGATAAAATTAAACTCTTTGATTGTCTCATCAAAACGGATGTTCCACCCACGAGAAGCTTGCTTCAATCCATAAATGGATCGTTGTAGCCTATAAACTTGATTTGTTCCAACCTTTGAAAGAAATGCCTATGGCCGTGTCATATACACATCCACCTCAAGTTTCACATTGAGGAAGGTCGTTTTCACGTCCATCTGCCAGATTTCGTAGTCATGGTAAGCTGCAATCGCAAGCAAAATTTGAATGGACTTAAGCATCGCTACTGGTGAGAATGTTTTGTCATAGTCAACTCCTTGTCTTTGTTTAAAACCTTTTGTGACCAGTCGAGCTTTATAGGTTTCTACCTTGCCGTCTGCTCTAGTATTTCTTTTAAAGACCCATTTAGACTCAATAGGCTTAATGCCTTCAGGTGGTGAAACCAAAGTCCATACTTAGTTTTCATACATGGAGTCTATCTCAGATTTTATGGCTTCTTACCACTTCTCTAAGTCTTTACTACTCACAGCCTGTTCGTAATTCAATGAATCATCATCATCATCTATGATGCATACCACATCGTCGTCCTCTATGATGAATCCATACTTATTAGGTATCTTCGGTACTCTTCCAGATTTACGAATAGGGTGTGTTACAATAGGTTCTTCCACTTGATTAGGTACCTTACTTTGATCTGTAGTATTTTGTGGTTCTTGAACCTCTTCAAGATATATCTTACTCCCACAGACCCCTTCAAAGATAAACTCCTTTTCCAAAAAGGCATCATGTTTCGCAACAAACACCTTTTGATCAGTTGGATGATAGAAATAATACCCTGATGTTTCTTTAGGGTATCCCACAAATCTACACTTGTCGGATCTAGTCTGCAGCTTATCATTTTTAAACTTTTTAACATAAGCTGGATAACCCCAAGTCTTAACATGCTTATGATTTGGTTTCCTTCCTGTCCATAATTCATATGGGGTCTTAAGGATAGATTTGGTAGGTACCTTGTAAAGTAGGTATGCAGCCGATTCTAGGGCATATCCCCAGAAGGAAACCAGAAGGTCGATAAAGCTCATCATGGATCGAACCAAGTCCAACAATGTTTGATTTCTCCTTTCAGATACACAATTCATCCATGGAGTCCCTGGTGGAGTCCATTGTGAGATTATACCATTTTCTTTGAGACAATTGAGAAACTCACTGCTTAAGTATTCACCTCCTCGATCTGATTAAAGAATCTTAATACTTTTGTCCATCTGTTTCTCTACTTCAATTCTGAACTCTTTGAACTTTTTAAATGATTCAAATTTGTATTTCATTTAATAAACATATCCAAATCTTGAGTGATCGTTAGTGAATGTAATAAAATAAGAATACCCTCCTCGTGCATTCGTTGCCATAGGTCCACATACATCTGTGTGTACCAATGCTAACAACTCTATAACTCTTCCTCTTTTTCCACTAAAAGGAGATTTAGTCATTTTTCCAATGAGACAAGATTCACAAGTTGGATATGATTTATAATTCGATAGCTCTAGGAGCCCATCTTTATGCAACTTGGATAATATTGTTTCATTAATATGACCAAGTCTATAGTGCCACATATAGGTATAATTAACATCATCTCTTTTCCTTTTTATTATTTTGTTCAATTTGAAGTATATTTTCATGCAAGTCAAGTATATAAAGTCCATTTCGTAAATTACCAACACAATATAAAACATTATTATTATAAGTAGAACAACTGTTGTTCTTAATTATAATGTCAAAACCATCCATATCCAATACAGAAGTTGAAATAATGTTTCTAATGATATTCGAAACAAAATAACAATTATTTAAATAAATGAACTTGCCCGTAGGCAATGCTAAATAATAAGTCTCTGCAGCTAATGTAGCAACCTTTGCTCCATTTTCCACTCGTAGGATGACCTCAACCTTGCTCAGCTTTCTACTTCTGACCAGTCCCTGCAGCTTATTACATATGTGAGAACCACAACCAGTATCCAATACACAAGTAGAAGATTGACTTTCAAAAAAATTTATTTCAATCATAAACAAACCTTGATTAGGATTCGAAGCTTCTCCAAGCTTCTTCTGCTTTTGCTCTGCAAGATAATCCTTGCAGTTCCTCTTCCAGTGACTCGGCTTGTTGCAATGGAAGCAAATTCCTTTGCTAGCTGAATTAGGTTTCTTTTGATCCTTCACTTTCGCCTTTCCCTTAGCCTTCTTGGATTTCTTCTTTTCAGAAGATACATTGGGCCTCTTACTTTTCTTGGAAGAATCATCCACCAGTAAAATATGGTTCTTCTTGGATGGGAAGTGACCTTCAGCAGTTTTCAACATGTTAAGTAATTCAGGCAAGCTGACAACTAACTTATTCATGTGAAAATTCACAACAAATTGTGAAAATTCCGAGAGTGACTGCAAGACTAAATCTTGACTCAACTCCCCATCTATGACACACCCAAGCTATCCAAGACGTTCAATCAGATTGATCATCTTTAAAATATGAGTCTCAATGGTAGTGCCCTCGGTCATCCGAGATCGGAAGAGCTCTTTAGATATTTCATATCTAGCAGTCCTACTTTGCTCACCATACAGCTCTTGTAGGTGCAGTAGCATAGTAAGAGCATCCATGGTTTTATGTTGATGCTGAAGCTCGTTACTCATGGATGTGTTAAAAGTAGCAATCTCTTCCTTAGAGGCTGTCTCTGCAACATTTGTAGGTACGGGCGAATTTAGGACATAAGAAATCTTTTCAACAGTGAGAACAATTATCAGATTCCTTAACCAGTCCGTGTAATTCGGTCCAGTCAGTTTGTTAACATTAAGTATGCTACACAATGAAGTTAGTGAGTATGACATTTTCAAAGTAAAAAGATAATATTTTAGCAAACATTCATTTAATTAATAACTAAAATAAATTAGGTCTTATTTTAAATTGGTATCTCCCATTATTTTTTTCAAACTATATTACCCTCATCTATATAGTTTGGCAAAATCTAATTAAAGTTTTTGCTAGTGAGAATAAGGATCCCATTTCAAATGTATATAGCCTTGTGGTGACACAACAAACTATATAAATAAATAGGTAGACAACTCCTTGTTAATTACATCATAATATAACTCCTTATTTTTTCCTCTTTGATTATTTTGATCAAGTGGTGGCACATCCGAATCAAAATTATCTAAGTAATGTCTAACCTAGCACTTCTATATATTCAAAAAAGAAAAATATTGTCCTTGTGATGACACAACAAAATAATATTGTTCAATTTTTTTTTATAAGCATCAAATGTGATAAATTAACATCTTAAATTCTTAATACTTGCCTTGTGGTGACACAACAAACTCATATTAAATATTTAATACTCTATTAAATTTGTCATACTAGAAGGAACCGTTCGATATTCTAAATATCTTTGAACGCTGAAGACTTAATATATAAAATCTTTGAGGGATTTGTTATTATTTGTCTCAGCTTGTTTAGTGCGCATGCACACACACACACACACACACACACACACATATATATATATATATAATACTTGCATGCATATTATAGAATACTATATTCTATCCGGATTAATTATGGACTTTTATTCTACTTTGGTTCACTAGAGCCACCAAGTGAACCAAAAGGTCAAACTCTAGGGTGCAAGAATTAACATTTAAATATAACTATTACATTTAAACCCGGGCTCCATTACAAACGTGTCTTCAAACACTCATTGCACCTTGATCTCTGGTTCTTCAAAAATTCTAACTAATCCTATTACATTACTTAATTTAAATAAAAACCTTTATCAGCAGTCAAGCGGAAATACATAGGAGAGATAGAATTTACATCAAGAAGAAAAACAGAAAAGCCAAGGTACGCAGACCCCATTTAATAAAACTCATTCATTCAAGCATCAAACCAAAATAAATTCATTTACATTGGTCAATAGTCTATAATCAATCTCCTTTATTATCATATATATCATCATATTTATCAATAAATAAAACATTCATCTCATGTATAAAATCATTCCATATATATATATATATATATATATATGAATATCGTTTAATGGGCAATTTTAAGTTGCATGAAATCCAATTTCAAGATTAAAATAAACTCTTTATTTTAATTATAAAATTATTAATATTGTTATTGTTATATATATATATATATATATATATATATATATATTATTAACAAAATCATAATCTGGATGCTTGTCCCAGAATCAAGATCAGCTTTTTGAATAAATAAATCAGCCACGGACCTCGCGAATTGATCATTACGGCTTTTCCTTTTCCTTTTTCTTTTTCTTTTTCTTTTTCTTTTTTAAAAATAAATTTTATACAACAAATTTTGCCCAATAAATTATTCTAAATGCATACCCATGCATATATGGAATCAAAATAATTAATAATTCGTATAAAGTTTGGCTCTAATACCACTGTTAGGTTTTGTGAAGGTCAAAGACGCAATCAAATCGCAAAATTAGCGAAAGCAAAGTAAAATCAGATTTTAAAATTTTTCACAAACTAATTACCCGAATCATCCCTTATGCTTATTATTAATTAAAACGAGGAACAAGAAGTTATGGAATCATACCCTTATAGATATGAGCTTCCACAAATACGAGTTCAACTCCTACTTCTCCGCAATCTCCTTGAATCTCCGGGTAGATTTCTTCTTTTGATCAATGTTAGCCACCCATGTGTATGACCTCTACAGGTGATCCACCAAGGAAGAATAATTTTCAAGAAGAATGAAGTATTGGCTCAAACCCTAGTTTTTCTATCTCTGTAGAAAAAGGGGGCTTACTCTCCAAATTTTGGAATTATGTATATTTGATATCTGATATAAGACTCCTCTTATAAAGATATCAGATAACCCTGTTTAATTAAAATAAGGTATTATTTATTTAATTAAACTCCTTTAATTAATTGGGCTCTCTGATCTTATTAGGAATAATTAATTAAACTCATTTAACTAATTTTGTTTCCTAATTCTATTAGGAATAAATGAGAGTACATATATTAAATAAATTCCTAAACTGCTTTAAAAATTAAAAATAATAATAAATTTAATAATATTAATAAGACTCCTCTTAATAATTTATATTTAATATTTCTAAAATATTAAATAATAAATATTAAGATATTTAATTTATTCTATCACGATGGATTAAATTAAATATACTTAACATATTATTACGATTATGCCATTATTTCTTAAATAATTATTCTTCCTTTTATAGTGTAACCCTTTAGGTTCTCCATATTAAACCGGTTGTGAATAAATCAATTAGAACAATTCTAATCTTATTTAAATAAAGAAATTAAACTATTAATTTATTTAAATAAATAATATTTATTCTGCAATAGGGATAAATCTCCCTAGCGATCAATGACTTTTCAGATAATATAGATTTCAACATTAATAATAAAAGCACCTTTGAGTAAATAGTTACCGTACAATTCAATCCTTCCAGTATACAATGTCCCAATTAAATATAAGACATGAAATTACTATCAAGTCTTATTTTATTTAATTATATGTATTTCGATTCCCAAATGTACAACTCCAAATAAATGCAAATTAGAAACTACTTTCTAATTTCATTCCACATTGGCCAAGGATTCCTGGGTTATCATTTATCGAATCACATAGGATATTTCTCTTCTTTTACTAGAAGTGGTAGATTCTTTATTGATCATTCATTATCTCCATATATAACTTATTAAACCCAAGCATACCCTTTGATATACTCTAAGAGTCTTAAGGAATAAATCAAAGTGTAATTCATTATACATATAAGATATTATGATAATCTCAAGTCTAAGGATCATTTGTACTACTATCACTACAGGAATTCCTATTGACAGGTAAGTAAAACTCCATTAGGTATTCCTTAACGAGTCACATATAGTGAACTTTCTCCAATAAGCACCTACATACTTGCTTTAGTGTCTCTACACAAATTATCATGAGATTGATCATTCTCATCCAATGAGCAAGAACGTATGTATTAATCTACCCGGATTCACTAATCCCCTTTTTAGTAATCTTTTGATTGAGAGTATTTTAGTTTTAAGCTATTTAAAAATTTAAATCTCATTAGTGTGATCTCATCATTATTCTAAAAGTATTGCTTAAAACTATGGGTTTATCACATATTATTAAAACAGCACCATGTAGCTAATAAATGCCTTTAATAAATACTTCATTTATTAATAAATAAATAAGATTGATTACAAAGTATATGCTTTGTAAGACCACAACTTTTTTGAATAAAGAATATGTTTTTTTCTCAAAATATATTTTTGAATATTATGGTGTGGACATGATATATTGTTATAGTAACGGGTAATATTTGAAAATTTTGCGAAGTAAGCAAGTTGATATAAAATATTCGTTGTGTCGGGGAATATTAGATTGGTCGGGGAATATTCGTTTTAACAGAAAATATTCGTACGAAGGCACAATCATTGGTGGAACTCACAACGGAAGTATTTTCGTAGTTAGAAAATGACAGAATTATCTTTTTTATAACAATAATGGCGAAAGTTTTACCATTAAAATGTTGAACCACCCGGTGGTAAAAGTACAATAATACGCGTGGTTGCATAGTAGCACACGGTATTGATTATTGATGCTTACGTGAGAAGTCACTCAGTTATACTCAATTATTGTTACAGTAATTGATGCATAGTATCTCACGTTATTTGATTCAATTATTGTTATAGTATTAATATTTTATATTATTAAATCAATAATTGAGACGACAAAGTTATTCATATTATTATTTGTAATATTGACGATGTCTAGAAAGTTCTGTCGAGGAGAAGTTTGGTCACCTAATTTTGCGCCAATAGGGAGAAATCCTTATCGGAAAGCCCCTCTTTCCTTGGAATGATATGGTTGTTAAATATTATGAGTTATAATATTTGTAGATAATCAAAATTTTCTTTTCCTGTTACTAACTATGCAGGAGGGCAAAAGCGTCTTTTCCACACTCCAGAGGTAACCCTAGAGGACTATAACATAATTTCCTGACCACGGAGTTAACCCCGGTAGGTCAAGCCGACCTCAGAGATAACCCTAAGGACATTAAAAGTCAACAACATGATAACCTCAGAGATAACCCTGAGAAAAGAATGCTACAATTGAGCAAAAATTGAAGATAACCTCGGGAAGGGCAAAATGGTCATTTTTCCAACTCAACTTCACTTCAAATCAAATACACTCATTTGAACTCAAATTTCTTTAAAATAGGTACCAAAAGAACCATATCTTAACTTCGGAGCAAAAACTACGCAAAACGGCTCACCAGATTGCCTAACGGAAACCCAGAAATGCTAATTTGGTCACGGACCCATCTTCCCGAATTCAAAAAAGGTCAAATCCTATGTCATTTTCTAGCTCTTGGAAAGAGCTTTCCGGAATGGTATGGCACGCTTCCATCGGACTCCCGAATTGAAAGTTATGAGCGACCGAGCAAACGGTGCATTATCTCAATTAATGTCTTTGCAACACAAATGAGACCCACAAAGGCTGCCTTGGGCGACAAGGCGACTCGTGTGATGCCCCCAAAATAGGTATACATCACCCATCTTGAGTTACCAAATACATGGTACAAAATTCAAATACAACTTAATTATACAACAGTCGTGTAAAATACGACAAAACATATTCTGTGAGTTTTAATACAAATATTGTCATCTAGACAATATCCACACTCAATTGAGTCCTCATTACATTTATTATTACACTATTTAACAGAATAGTGAGGACTACTAATGCTATTATCTGGACCGTCACTCCATTCCCCGACTAGTCCCTGTTACGTTCTCATTTCCTGAAGAAAACAATGAAAGTAAAAGGGTGAGCTCAACTAGCCCAGTAAGAAATATTATGACTAAGATAATGCAGAATAAATTATAATCATCCTGCAACAGTGTTAAACTTATACAATATAACAAACATCAAGTTTAACTGCAGCAGAACAAGCAATCCATTAAAAGAGTCAAGTAGAGAATAAAATCTACTATCTTTTATGATTTAAAAGGTTTTTTATCACTTTTATCGCTGGGATTGAGCTTAATAAATAATCCACATCATCCCTGCACTACGACTAAGGATATTCATTAGTATCACAACCACAAATTATCCATGCACTACGGGCCAAGGATATTCGTGTATTCATCAATGGTCATGATCATGCCAACAACTGTCCATCAATCCACTACGGGCCAATGATGATTTTTACCACATCATTTGTAACATTACGATCATGATTATACCAATAAATCCCTGGTCATAATCATATCAAGTCCATCTATGCATGTGACAACCGAGATTTTTGTAATTTAATTTTAATATTTATTGGATTAAATAAATATTTTTTGATGAATTAATTATTAGATTAAATAATTAATTGATGAAATTGTGGTAGATTAATTTAATTATATGTGTTATATTTATTAAATTAATGTGGAGAATTTTATTATTCAAGTATATGATTATGTGAGCTTATTGAATTAAAAAAATATTTAATAAGCCTATGTTATTTTAATTAATTTAATTATTAATTAGAGATTTAATAATTTAATATTATTAATAAATGAGAAATTTAATTATCGCGACTTATTTGAATTATTGAGAAATTATTATATTTTATTTAAATAAATTAAATAAGACATTGATTTATTTTATAATGGATGTGACATTACTTAAACTATATAATAAAGCATTATTAAATTAAATGATTTTTAAAACCTATTCTAACTAGCCAAACATGGCCTTAGAGGGAGTTGATGGCAGTTACCCATGACTGGGTAACTGACCACAACTCGTCAAACGTCTTCTTTATTATACGCTTTCCCCTTCCTTTTCTTTATTAATTTTCCTAAGTCTAGAAAGTGAAAGAGAGAGTTTGAGAAATTTTGAGAGAGATTGGGAGAAACTCTGTGATTGAAGTAGAGGGAATTGTCATTTTATTTAATCTACGCTTTGGCTAATTCTCTCCAACCCAAATTCCTATTTTACGTCTTTTTAAGTTTTCATGAATATGGCCTAAGTTTTCTGTAAAGTTTCTGTAGTTGGAAAGGGTAACAATTATGTGATTATGTGTTAATATATAACATCATAGCATATTTTATATATATTATATGGGTTTCCATATCTTCAGTTTCATGAAATTATACAGTAAAAGATTTCAGAGTATGTTATATGGCCATATGGCCTTATACGTGTTTTTAGTATGTCAAACATAAATGGTTTTGCAAAATTTCCACTTGTATATGATTATGTATGATAAAATGAACAAAACAAAATTTGAATGGTTGGATTTGGTCTTATAACGAATCTATGGCGATAAATTTTAGAATTTATGTTCAAAACTTCAAGAACATCAAGAACAGTCCAATTTTCATGCTCTAATTCTATGATTATGTGTTTTAATGTGTTAAAATCACTCTATATATATATTGGGTAATGGTTATGTATAAATTCTAGCATGTGGGTATGTTTAAATTGGTGAAATTCATGATCACATGGGAGTTTATTTCATTGAATTACATGTTCTTCGAGAATTGGAAATTGAGAATGTCTGAGTGTGTCATGTGGCTGACTCCGAACTTCGAGACTCATGGCCAAGCAGGTGCCACCATGCCATATTGCCATGACACTTCTTGCCAAGAAGACCACACATGTTCTGCAGCGCTAAGACATAGATATAAAAGTGGCCTTATGCATATTTCACTTAGAAGAATGGTTAGAAATGAGTTTTTAAAAGTGTACAAGTATGGAAATGTGATAGCAACTTAGTCTAATGATTATAAAGACTTGTTAGACCTATAATGAGATGTTAAAATAAATTCTTAACATGTCCATAACACAATTACTTGTGGATTGAATGATCGAATGCATAATTAGTTTATTTTTCGTGAAGTCTTAATTTTACACTAAGTGTAATAATTGACTAAGTATAGTCATGAATTTGAGTTAAACAAAGAGTAAAGTTATGATGTTAGTGCGTTGTTATTGACTGGTATTGTGAACATAATTGGTATGTAGGATTTAATTCAAAGAACGAGTTTGTTTAAGTGTAATCTACACACGAGGCAAATTTCTAAACCTTATCTTGTTACATTGAGCAAGTTTTCTAACTCTACATTTACGTTGAGCAAGTTTCTTATCCTAAACTTTCGTTGAGCAAGTTTCCTAACCTTACTTGTTATCGTTATACAAATTGATTAATTCCTCTTTCGATATTGAACAAGTTCTCATTATTATTGATCAAGCTTGTCTTGGATATTAAAGTTTATTAATCTTTAAGCGTGATGTTGTTATACAATAATTATTCTATTGTATACCTTTTGAGATGTTATTCAAGTTAAATATTCATTTACTGTTAAACTTTATTAGACTAGTGAACCCTTATTGATTCGACTAGTCCATAGTTGATGAGCGTTCTAAATTTCAGAACCCCTTTATGAGTTATCCAAACCAAACTTCCTTTGGTGCGGACTCGAATGTCAAACCGAGATGAAACGATACCACATATAGGGGATTATTTACGCTTTAAGCGTTAAGATATTATGTGATGTTGTACTAAGGGCTGATCCCCTAAGTACGAGAAAGAAGAGTCCATAGTTTTAATCTTTAAAGGTTTCAAGTAAAAACACTTGACAACCTAGGACATAGTTCAAGGTCTTATGACCCTCGAAATTTCTTTTGATTCTTGTTATCCATTCTTGATTCAAAATTTGAGCTTTATATCGGTTATTATTTCTCTCGCATGTTATTATTCATTGTTATATTGTTATACTTGTGGGTAATCGTGCTCACTCTTGCGTAATAATAACATTGCGCTTAAGAACGAAAAGAGCGCGCATTTAACCTTCCACTAGTAAGGGCAAGGGCAAGATTTGCAAGTAATGAAGACTGTTTTATTATTGTGGTTATGTAATGATGATTAGAATTGATGTTACTTAAGACTAATTTGTTTATATTTTCCGCACAGATGATTTAAGGTTAGAGTAACCTGGGATTTATTTATTATGTAGTTGATGTAACCCCCAAAGGGGAGAGATTTTATTATTTATTTCTATCTATTGCATGGTTTGCATTTATTTATGGGTAGATAGATAGATGATGTTTTTACAGTGAACACCAAATCATGTTGAAATGGAAGTACAGGATTTGGGGGTGTCACAATGCACTACAGGCCATAGATGACTTTCAACATAATATAAACATGAGGATAATGACAACGATTTAAGAATTCAATAAAACAAGTTCAAGAATTAATTTATCCAAGAACTAATAACGTCCAAATTGTCAACATGATACTTCTTTGTAGAGTAAAATTCAACTCTAGAAACTGGACTTCCATCTGATTTTATGAACTGGTTGGGAAATACATCTCGAAGAACATCTCTTTAAATCTTTCCCAGGATATTACACCTTCACCTCATCAAGGGATTATGAAATTTAGAACGCTCATCAACTATGGACTAGTCGAATCAATAAGGGTTCACTAGTCTAATAATGTTTAACAGTAAATGAATATTTAACTTGAATAACATCTCAAAAGGTATATAATAGAATAATTATTGTATAACAACATCATGCTTGAAGATTAATAAACTTTAATATCCAAGACATGCTTGATCAATAATAATGAGAACTTGCTCAATATCGAAAGAGGAATTACTCAATTTATATAACGATAACAAGTAAGGTTAGGAAACTTGCTCAACGAAAGTTTAGGGTAAGAAACTTGCTCAACGTAAATGTAGAGTTAGAAAACTTGCTCAATGTAACAAGATAAGGTTTAGAAACTTGCCTCGTGTGTAGATTACACTTAAGTAAACTCGTTCTTTGAATAAAATCCTACATACCAATTACGTTCACAATAACAGTCAATAACAACGTACTAACATCATAACTTTACTCTTTGTTTAACTCGAATTCATGACTATACTTAGTCAAGTATTACACTTAGTGTAAAATTAAGACTTCACGAAATAATAAACTAATTATGCATTCGATCATTCAATCCACACGTAATTGTGTTATGGACATGTTAAGAATTTATTTTAACATCTCATTATAGGTCTAAAAAGTCTTTATAATCATTGTACTAAGTTGCTATCACATTTCCATACTTGTACACTTTAAAAACTCATTTCTAATTATTTCGCTAAGTGGTACCATACCACTTTTATACTATGTCTTGGGGTCATGGGCGCTGAAAATATGCACATGAAGTCTCAAACTTCGAGTCAGCCATGCCAGCGCATTACTCTAGATTCTCAATTTCCAGATTCACAAGAACACGTAATTCAAATAAATAAACTCTACGTGATCATTAATTTCACCAATTTAAACATACCCACATGCTAGAATTTATACATAACCATTACCCAACATATATAGAGTGATTTTAACCCATTAAAACACATAATCATAGAATTAGAGCATGCAAATTGTAATCGTTTTTGATGTTCTTAAACAAAAACATGGATTTTAATGTTACGGATTCGTTATAAAGCCAAATCCAACCATTCAAGTTTCATGTTGTTCATTTTAACATGCATAATCATATCAATGTGTGAATTTTTCAAAATAAATTATTTTGACATATAAAAATCACGTATAAGGCCATATGGCCATATCAATGCTCAGAATCGTTATCTTGTAAAAAATTTCATGAAACCGATGATATGGAATTATGCAATATATATATATAAAACATGCCACTACTCGAATTATTACATATATTCTTATAACAACTTTCTAATTTGCGAGATTCACGTAAGACTTTAAGCCATATTCATGAAACTTAAAAGACGTAAAATAAGAATTTGGGTTGAAGAGAATTACCCAAATCAGAGATTAAATAAAATGACAATTCCCTCTACTTCAATCATGTAATTTCTCCTAATCTCTCTCAAAATTTCTCAAACTCTCTTTTGATTCTCTCTCGTTAAGCTCTCTAGACTTAGGCAAATAATGAAGAAGAAAGAAGAAGACGTATTGTTAATAAGGAGAAGAATCGACGCTGTTGGTGGTCAAGATTACCCACCATGGGTAACTTCCTCAACTCCCATTAAGGCTATGTTTGGCTAGCATACTAGGTTTCAAAACCTATTATTTTAATAAAACCTTATCATATAGTTTAAAAAATGTCACATCCATATAAAATAAATCTAATATCTTATTTAATTTACTTTAAATAAAATATAATAATTTCTCATTAATACACATAGTCACATAATTCAAATTCTCTTTGATTAATAATGTCAAATTATTAAATCTCTAATTAATAATTAAATTAATTAAAATAACATAGGCTTATTAAATATTTCTTTTAATTCAATAAGCTCACATAATCATATACTTGAATAATACAAATTCTCCACATTAAATTAATAAATGTAACACATATAATTAAATTAATTTATCACAACTTCATCAATTAATTATTTAATCTAATAATTAATTCATCGAAAAATATTTATTTAATCCAATAAATATTTAAATTAAATTACAAAATCTCGGTTGTCACAAGTCATGCGTAAGCATACGCACGCATGTGATGTTCCAACGAGAATAATAAATAACGAACCGTGTCGTGCAAAATACGCATCGATGGGATGTTCCAAATGTAATAATAAAGAATGGAATAATGTAAGAATTTCACCATGTATGCGGTGCTTGTGATAGATGCAAGTTATTCCAACAAAATAATAAAGAATGGACGTAACAATCCAGAATTTTATTTATAATTTCAAATATTTATTGAATTAAATAAATATTTTAATTAATGTGTTTGTTGTTTAGTAAATATTTGTTGGATTATTTATTAGTAAGTAAATAATTAAGTGAGTTATAGAAATTAACTTAATTAAGATAAAGAGTGATGAATTAAATTTATGAGATAATACTCTAATTTAATTCAATAACTAAATTAGAGAGTTATTAAGGATTATATGGTTTGTTATAATGTTATTCAATTTAATTTTGTAATTAAAGTGATGTGTTAATTTATTAAATAAAATTATAATTATAATAAAATTATAATTTTATTGTATTTGTTTATGTGGTAAATGGATTTAATAAATTGTTATTAAATTTAATATAATTTGAGTATGGAATTTATTTAAATAAAGTGTGACAATAAATATGACTTATGAAAATAGATTAAAAGAGTTTTAATTTAGTTTTACCAAACAAAGTCTTAGAGTTTTTTTTAAAATTCTTATTTTAATCTTGTTTTACCAAATAAGGCTTAAGGAATGATTAAGTCATTATTGTAATAGGTTTTGCCAAACAAGGCCTTATGGATTTTAAGTTTAAAATAAAAAAAATAACTGATAGGTATTTAGTAGCCTTGTTATTATACGTCAGTTTTTTTTATGTTAGTGTCTGTTTTAGTTTTACATTGTCTTAAGCTTAAGAAAGAATAGAAGGAAGAAAGAAGAGAGGAAGAGAAGAAGTTCTCTGTAAATTGAGAGAAGGAATTTGTGAGGGTTATGGAAGGAAGAAACAAGAAGATTGTTCGAAATTTTATAGCTAATCAAAGGGATACACGAAGCGAAATTAGCGATACACAGTTAAGTTGTAGTTGATAAACTACGAATCAGTCAAGTCTTTCAGTTCCTATTTGATATATGAATTTGTTAACTGTTAGTTAAATTATATTATGCTATGAGAATGTTGATGTATATATATGAAATGCATATGAGATATGTATGAAATTGAAAGTTGATATTTGATGATATGCCTGTGAAGTAAATCTCTATGCCTGTTATGTGAGAAGTAATATGCATAGTAAATATTAATTGATTATAAATGCATGAACTGAATATGCTATTATATGATATGTGTTGCATGAAAACTGTTAGAATTGCTGGGCTGTCGAGCTCAACCTTGCAATAACCACTTTTGTAGGTTCAAGATTCAAGGTAAAGTTATGTGTTACTTGAAAGACATGAATCAGATGTGATACTTGAAGATTTACACACTTTGGTTCTATTATTATTATTTGAAGCATATTTAAGGTTTCGAATAATGTATTAATGTGGAATTGTAATATCATTTTGAGATGTAAACTATTGTAGTATTAAAATGATTATGAGATATTTAGATGTAAAGGTTGAAGGTTTTGGGAACGAAGATAGTTTGTAATAGAAAATTTTAATTATTCCGCAAATTTCAATAGTTGTATTATCGTTTAATGATGTGAAATTAGAGGTTGAATATGTTTTTAACGACCGAAGTTGAGAATTAAATTGTATGAATTTTGGGGTCATTACAGTTGGTATCAAAGCTGTAGGTTATAAACCTTAGGTAGGAGTACCGTAGGCTATAACCTTAGAGAATGAATATGAAGATAATGAAAGAATACGCTCAAATAGAGTTTGAACAATAAGAAATAATTTAAAAAAATTTATAAAGGAGGGATTAAAACATGCGTGTAAGGATTCAAAGAAGAATCTCGCAAAGTTATAAGGAGTATGAATGTGGGGTTACCCAACTCTAATAATAAGGATGTAAGGTGATAATAAATAGACAATGTCTATAAGAAGAGAATGATAAAGAAGTAAGAATCAAAAAGTTATATTTAAGTATGGTATAATTGTACTCTTTAATAGTTGATGTATGGTATCTGGGCTAAACGATTCCTTCATGAAGCAGAGGTATATACGAACTAGCAACTCGGAACCTAGTTTATTGGTTGTTTGTGGGACACCACTCAGCGTACCATATTGAAACTGTTAGAGACTCGATATGTACCAAGTATAGAAATGGATACGTGTGATGAAAAAAGACCAAGTATAGAAATGGATACGTATGATGAAAAAAGAAAGAAAAAGGATCGTAAAACAAAACGATCACGAGTTACGAAAAGAATTTTAAGGGAGATGATTATAGAATAAGATCACGACATGATCTATTTAATTTATAAAAGAAAGATTGTCTGCAATGTTTCAATAATTATAGCTTAATGCTATGAAGTTAATGTACTATGATATAGTATAAGATAAACTCACGAGGAGTTATAGATAATGTGATACGAGGAATTCGTATTGAGCAAGTTAAGATCAAGTTATGAACAAGATAGAGTTAGGTGGGATTTCAATTGAGGACTCATGTGATGGTTGAGTTGTACAAATCTTTGTATGGGCGAGGGTTTTGTGCTTGCACTCAGTTTATCACATTGATAATCATTGGAATGTTGGTGTTGCGCTATCAATGTATATGTGGCGAAAAGGTGATTCTTTTCTCATGTGTATATTTGATAGTTAGAAACTATTAAGATTAGTAAGATATTATTAGGATTAGGTGTGGTTCTTAAAACTAACGCATATGGTAAGTTTATGACTCATAATAATATGGTATGTTTTGAACCCCTCAGCGAATGGACGCTTATGGTCTGACTAGGACAAGTTCTTAAACTCATATTATTATGGCAAGTTCCTGAACTTCTAATGTGCGGTAAGTTTGATGAACTGGGGTATATTTAAGTGTGAATCGAGTATTGAGGATGATAAGAATAGATAGACCTATTAAGCAATAGATCATTATAGAAAGTGGAGTTGATGATGGGAGCATAGGTATTCCAAATCTTCTAGCTATGCTAGACTTTCAAAATTTATTGACTTCGTGCTGATGTTTACACTTATATTTTCTTGAAAAACATTGGATCAAATGATGAAACCAACGAGTTTTAAAAATAATACCGTTATTCGTATGTCTATGCTAATTTCTTTGGCTAGACAAAAATGATTTGAAATATATCAAAATGTATTTTTTTTATATCATCAATGCATCATGGAACTCAAAAAGAGATGATAAAAACGATGGAGTCATCAATGCGATGATACTTGGTGTTGGATGTGATCTAAGGATCGTCGACCCACTATGGTATGATGTAGTATGATAAAATCACCAAATGATTTTAATCCTCAACGAATTTGTAAATAAAATGCGGCATCATGACGTCATAAAAATATTTTTGAGATTTCTTTAAGATATGGGAATATATATATATATATATATATATGTATATGTATATTTCGATTGATGTCTGAATTATTGTAGAAGTCTATGCTATTTGATTTAGCTAGACCAATATTGAAAGATGTTCATGAAATTCAAGCGTTTCTTGAAAAGTTATGCCAAACCAAATTTTTTTGGTGCGGATTCAGATGTTGAAAAGCTGAGATGAAAAACCCTTTTATAGGGGATTACGCATAGCGTTTAGATGTTTGTGCATAATGCATTGTACGAAGGGCTGATCACCCTAAGTATGGGGGTCCCTATAGTCTTATGACTGTTAAAGTTTAAGTTGAAATATTACTTAGAACTATGGACATACGCATAGCATTTAAATGTTTGTGCACAATACATCGTACAAAGGGCTTAACACCCTAAGCACGGGGTCCTTATAGTCTTATGATCATAAAGTTGAAGTTAAAAGATTACTTGCAAATGTGGACATAGTTAAGTGGTCTTATGACCCTCAGTATGATTTGGAATCTTCGAAATTCCTGTTATTCATATTGCTTCCCAATTATTGAGCAATTGTGGAAGATTCTTGCTATTCTAAAAGGTGAATGTGGTAAGGATGATATTCCTTAGAAAGAAGTAAGTCATAGAATGCGACACTGAATGATTAATATATTGAATAAGTGAGAAAAGAAATTTTTAAATGAGAAGGAGATGAGTTATCAAAGAATAATGTAAAACTTTTAATAGAAAAATTTAATAATTGTAGAAAGATCTTTGTGGAAAGAAGTGGTTATAGAACCCAATTGAATGAATAAAATATTAACATAAAATCTATTTTGATAGATTGAATGAATGAAATTCTTAGAAGAATGGGTGAATGTAATATTTCGAGTGTTTATGATAACGATCTTTAGAAAAGAAAATGAATGGGTTAAAGAGTATAGAATACTCAAAATATAATTGAGTTCAAGTGAAAGTTATGAAATAAAACCTAGAATTTTTTTGAAGTAATGAATGTAGTAAGAAATATAAAACCTATATTCAGGTCATGTGTTGAAGTTATTCAACGAAGTGATTTGATGAAAACCTGAGTAAGGTAGGGTTTCGGTGATTCCGAGGACGGAATCCTTATAAGGAGGGAAGAATGTGACTAATGAATTGTTTGAGTTATGATTCTGGGAATAAAATCCTTGTAAGGAGGGAAGAATGTAACAATCCAGAATTTTATTTATAATTTCAAATATTTATTGAATTAAATAAATATTTTAATTAATGTGTTTGTTATTTAGTAGATATTTGTTGGATTATTTATTAGTAAGTAAATAATTCATGAGTAATAGAAATTAACTTAATTAAGATAAAGAGTGATGAATTAAATTTATGAGATAATACTCTAATTTAATTCAATAACTAAATTAGAGAGTTATTAAGGATTATATGGTTTGTTATAATGTTATTCAATTTGATTTTTGTAATTAAAGTGATGTGTTAATTTATTAAATAAAATTATAATTATAATGAAAATTATAATTTTATCGTATTTGTTTAAGTGGTAAATGAATTTAATAAATTGTTATTAGATTTAATATAATTTGAGTATGGGAATTTATTTAAATAAAGTGTGACAATAAATATGACTTATGAAAATAGATTAAAAGAGTTTTAATTTAGTTTTACCAAACAAAGTCTTAGAGTTTGTTTTAAAATTCTTATTTTAATCTTGTTTTACCAAATAAGGCTTAAGGAATGATTAAGTCATTATTGTAATAGGTTTTGCCAAACAAGGCCTTATGGCTTTTAAGTTTAAAATAAAAAAAATAACTGATAGGTATTTAGTAGCCTTATTATTATACGTCAGTTTTTTTTATGTTAGCGTCTGTTTTAGTTTTACATTGTCTTAATCCTAAGAAAGAACAGAAGGAAGAAAGAAGAGAGGAAGAGAAGAAGTTCTCTGTAAATTGAGAGAAGGAATTTGTGAGGGTTATGGAATGAAGAAACAAGAAGATTGTTCGAAATTTTATAGCTAATCAAAGGGATACACGAAGCAAAATTAGCGATACACAGTTAAGTTGTAGTTGATAAACTACGAATCAGGCAAGTCTTCCAGTTCCTATTTGATATATGAATTTGATAACTGTTAGTTAAATTATATTATGCTGTGAGAATGTTGATGTATATATATGAAATGCATATGAGATATGTATGAAATTGAAAGTTGATATTTGATGATATGCCTGTGAAGTAAATCTATATGCCTGTTATGTGAGAAGTAATATGCATAGTAAATATTAATTGATTATAAATGCATGAACGGAATATGCTATTATATGCTATGTGTTGTATGAAAACTGTTAGAATTGTTGGGCTGTCGAGCTCAACCTTGCAAATAATCACTTTTGCAAGTTCAAGATTCAAGGTAAAGTTATGTGTTACTTGAAAGACATGAATCATATGTGATACTTGAAGATTTACACACTTTGGTTCTGTTATTATTATTTGAAGCATATTTAAGGTTACGAATAATGTATTAATGTGGAATTGTAATATCGTTTTGAGATGTAAACTATTGTAGTATTAAAATGATTCTGACATATTTAGATGTAAAGGTTGAAGGATTTGGGAACGAAGATAGTTTGTAATAGAAAATTTTAATTATTCTGCAAATATCAATAGTTGTATTATCGTTTAATGATGTAAAATTAGAGGTTGAATATGTTTTTAACAACTGAAGTTGAGAATTAAATTGTAAGAATTTTGGGGTCGTTACAATGGAATAACAGATGAATTTCACCAAGTATAGGTAGCCCGCGTATACAGGTTATTCCAACAGAATAATAAAGAATGGAATAACAGAAGTTCTCTTCATGAATACGACAGAAATAATACCCCTTACCTTAGAAGAACTGGATATAGAAGTGGTGAAGTAGCAGAATACTTTTCTTCTTTCTCTCAATAGTTTCTCTCTTTAGAGTTTCAGTGAATTCGTAAGAAATAATGAATGAATGTGCTTCTATTTATAGGAGAATGGACTGAATAGTAACTAATTCTTGAACGGTCCATATTGAGTTACTTTTAAACGGGCGGTCCAGATTGGTTTACTATAAAATATTCTAATAAAACAAAAAAATATTTAAATAAAATATAATATATTATATATATATATATAATACAAAAAAAACTTACTTTTCCACCAAAACCCGTGACAACAAATCAGCCACCTTCCTCCTTCAATTTCAAATGTGGGCCCCAAAGTGGGCTCCTCCTATTATTATATATATATATATATATATATATATATATATATATATATAACTTTCTACCGATTATTTTGAAAAATGGGTAAATGACGGTCAATAAAATAAGCAAAATTTACATCAAATACTTTATAAAAAAATCTCCTCAATATTTTTAACAACATTTATCATCATTATTATAATTCACAATATTAATCGACTGTGTCGTTCCCGGAAAGAGGGGCTTTCAATAATGATTTCTCCCTATTGGCGCCTTGATTAGGTGACCAAACCTCTCATTAAGCGAACTTCTAGACATCGTTAATATTACAAATAAAAATATTAATAACTTTGTCATCTTAATTATTGATTTAATAATATATAAAATATCGACAATAATTGAATCAATTAACGTGAGATACTATGCAACAATTATTGAAGCAATAATTGAACAAAACTGAGTGACTTCTCACGTAAGCATCAATAATCAATACCGTGTGCTACTGTGCAACCATGCGTATTCTTGTACTTTTAACACCGGGTGTTTCAACAGTTAACGATAAAACTTCCGCCGTTATTTTCATAGAATATTTTTGTCGTTTTGTCAATCCGACAATAATTTCGTTGTGGGGTCCACCAATGATTGTTCCGTCGTACGAATATTCCATGTTAAAACGAATATTCCCCGACCAATCGAATATTATATAACAACTTGTGTAGTTTGCAAAATTTATAAATATTTTCCACAACTATAACATTATATCATATTCATTCCATAATATTCAAAAATGATAATTATAGAAAATTCATCTTTATTCATAAAAGTTGGGGTCTTACAATCTCCCCTTCTTATGAAATTTTGCCCTCGAAATTAGGCTACGTACCTGGTATGTTGAAGAGGTAAGGATACCTTGATTTCATTTCAGATTCTAACTCCCAGGTTATTTCCTCAACATCGTGGTTCCTCTATAAAACTTTGACTTGAGGTATAACCTTGGAGTGTAGAATATGTTCCTTCTTATCAAAGATTTGAACAGGAACCTCTTCATACGTTAAATCTTCCGCTATTTCATCCGGTTCTAACTCAATAATGTGGTTTGGGTCTTTCATATATTTTTGTAACATGGATATATGAAAAATATTATGAACATGAGACATACTTGGCAGTAAAGTGAGTCTATAGGCTACAGTCCCTACTCTATCGAGGATTAAAAATGGGCCAATGAATCGAGGATTGAGCTTCCTTCTCTTTCCAAATCTCGTAACTCCTTTCCATAGAGCAACACGTAACAACACATGATCCCCAATATCGAATTCCACGTCCTTTTGATGAAGATCATCATAACTATTTTGTTGGTCTTGTGAGATTTTTATAGGTTATAAGATCTTTTAAATCTTTTCCATAGCCATACGTACCAACTCCGGCCCCAACAATGTTGCTTCACCCACCTCATCCCAACATACTAGAGAACGACACTTTCTTCTATACAACGCCTCGAATGGAGCCATGCCAATACTTGCTTGATAACTGTTATTGTAGGAAAACTCCACCAATGG
Organism: Panax ginseng; assembly: GCA_020205605.1. NCBI lineage: Eukaryota > Viridiplantae > Streptophyta > Magnoliopsida > Apiales > Araliaceae > Panax > Panax ginseng. Next base: position 47,953,188 of record CM035137.1, read on the forward strand.
TAAGAACTTGTCCCAACTTCCCTTGAAGTCAAGGACATAGAGTCTTAATAAATCTTCAAGAGTTTGAATAGTCCTCTCTAATTATCCGTCCATCTGAGGATGATATGCCGAACTAAATCGTAAATCTGTGCCCATAGCTTTTTGCAAACTAACCCAAAATCATGAAGTGAATCTTGGTTCTCGATCAAAAACTATGGATACTGGCATACCATGCAGTCTTACAATCTCGTTTATGTACATACGAGCAAGACGTTCAAGTGTATAAGTTTCTCGTATTAGTAAGAAATGAGCAGACTTGGTCAATCTATCAATAATGACCCAAATTGCATCTATGCCTTGAGAAACCTTGGGAAGACCAGTAACGAAATCCATGGTAATGTGCTCCCACTTCCATTTTAAAATTTCAAGTGGTTGCAATGGACTTTTTGGTACTTGATGCTCCGCCTTGACTCGTTGACAAGTTAGACACCTTGAGATAAACAGTGCTATCTCTCTCTTCATATTGCTCCACTAAAATGTATGTCGAAGATCACGATACATTTTGGTACTCCTAGGATGGATTGCAAACGGTGTGTTGTACGCCTCCATCATGATTTTATACTTTAAATTAGGGTCGTTAGGAACACAAAGTCTGGAGTTGACTCGAAGTATTCCTTCTTCATCGATTCTTGCTTCTGGCATAGCACCTTCTTGCACTTTCTTCCTCATACGCATTAGCTCCAGGTCTGTAGCTTGAGCAGCTTTAACTTTATCTATTAAAGTCAGTTCTACTCGTATATTTGCCATCATTACGTGGGTCCCTGGAGTCTTTTTCTCTATATCCATCCTTTGCAAGTCATACAAAATGGGCCTTTGCATTGACAATATCTCACTCGTACCCGCATATGATCTTCTACTCAATGCGTCAGCTACCACGTTTACTTTTCCAGGATGGTATTGGATGGTATGATCATAATCTTTCAATAGTTTAAGCCAACATCGATGTCGCATGTTTAGTTCCTTTTGAGTGAAGAAATATTTGAGGCTTTTATGATCCGTAAAGATCTCCACTTTCTCCCCATACAAGTAATGCCTCCAAATTTTAAGTGCGGAGACAACAGCTGCCAACTCTAGATCATGAGTAGGATAATTCCTCTCATATTCTTTGAGTTACCGAGAGGCATAGGCTATGACTTTCCCTTGCTGCATGCGAACACATCCTAACCCTTTGCCCGAAGCATCACTGTAGATGACAAATCCCTCCGAACCAGATGGTATTGTCAGAAAAGGTGCTGAAATGAGTCTCCTCTTGAGTTCTTGAAAACTCTTCTCACATTCGTCGTTCCACCCAAATTTTGTATCTTTTCGAGTCAGCTGAGTTAAAGGAGTAGCGATCCGAGAAAACCCTTCTACGAATCTCCGATAATAACCAGCTAAGCCAAGAAAGCTACGTACTTCGGTCACTGATTTAGGTTGCTCCCGACTTTGAATAGCTTCAATCTTTCTTTGGTCAATGGATATTCCATGACTTGATACTACGTGCCCAAGGAATGCTACTTCCTCAAGCCAGAACTCACATTTCTTTAACTTTGCATAAAGCTTATATTCACGAAGCTTTTGGAGTATCAGCCTCAAGTGTTGCTCATGATCTTCACGGCTTTTGGAATAAATAAGGATGTCATCAATAAAGACGACCACAAAGTGATCCAAATATTCCTTGAATACTCGGTTCATCATATCCATGAAGGCAGCAGGAGCATTAGTCAATCCAAAGGACATGACTAGGAATTCATAATGCCCGTACCGAGTTCTGAAAGCCATCTTTGGAATGTCATCGGTTCTAATCTTCAATTGGAGATATCCGGAACGAAGATCAATCTTTGAAAAAATTTGGCGCCTTGCAAAATCGGGTCAAACAGTCATCAATACGTGGCAATGGGTACCTATTTTTGATGGTGACATGATTCAACTCCCGATAATCAATACTGAAGTCGCATACTCCCATCTTTCTTCTTCATGAATAGAACAGAGCACACCCCAAGAGAAGTACTAGGACGAATAAAGCCAATGTCTAACAATTCCTGCGATTGGGTCTTTAACTCACGAAGTTCAATAGAGCCATTCGATATGGGGCTTTGGAAATGGGTTTTGTACCGGGTTCAAGGTCGATACAAAAATCAATTTCACGCTCTGGGGTAGGCCAGGAAGTTCTTCAGGGAATACATCAGGAAATTTATTAACAATAGAAATATCATTCAAAACTGACGTATTTTTGTTTAGATCCGTGACATGAGCTAAGAAAGCTTGACATCCATTTTTCAATAAACGAATAGCTTTATGGCTTGAGATGACAGTGATTGATTTTAATGGTTTGGTTGCTTGAATTTTCATAATAGGTTGATTAGGAATATGAAAGGTAACAACCTTATGAAAATAATCAATTTTTTTATGATAAGTAGTTAACCAATCAATCCCTAGAATTACGTCAAATGCAAGTATTTTCAATGAAATAAGATCAACATGTAATGTGAGGGTACCGATTTGAACCAAACAAGGCTTATAAACAGTGGATGTAATGAAGGTTTCTCCCAATAGAGTTTCAACAGATAAGTCAAAGTCTAATTTCTCCGGAGTCAAATTTAAACGTTGAGCGCAAGTAGGAGAAATAAAAGAATGGGTAGAACCGATATCAAATAAGGTATATACTTCGCTAGAATTTATGATAAGCTTACCCGTGATGACCTCGTTCGGATTCCTTTCTTTTTGGGAGGTCACGATAAACGCTCTTCCTTGACTTTTTTGGGACGTCCTTTGGTGCCTCCATCCTAGCTGAACTTGTCTTCGGTGAATGACAAAATCGGGCTAGGTGACCTTCTCTTCCACAATTATAACATGCTTTAGACGGCATCGTGTAGTTTGGACTAATGTGTCCCTCCCCTCCGCATTTAAAGCATATGATAGGTGGTCGTTCTCCTTCCTTAACAACGGGAGCTGGTGCTGACGTCTTTCCATCATTGTTGAATCTTCTCTTCTTGAAATGTTAATTTTTATTGTTTTAGCCATAATTACCACCGAAGTGGTTACCATTTCTGGCATGTTGATTCCCTCAACACTTATTGTCACCACTTCGATGACTATTATCACTGGTATTATCATTTTGCAGGCTGCTCTCTTTTGGTTATCGCGCTCCAATAACTAAGCCCTATTAACAACATCTGAATACAAACACAGTTTATGAGAGATAAGTTATTGACATATCTCGGGTTTCAAACCTCTTAGAAACATTCGCGTCATTCTCTCCTCATTATCAACCAAATGGGACGTAAATCGGGATAACTCGGCGAACTTGGTTTCGTACTACGACATGGTCATGTTGTTTTGCTCCAGCTTGATGAACTCTACCTCTTTCATGTGACGAATACTTTCGGGAAAGTACTTGTCGTTGAACAATTCTCGGAACTTCTCCCAAGTCATCTTTAGTGTGGCAGGTTGAGTACGTTTTACAGATTCCCACCAAGAATCACCTCACGCACGCATATACGACATGAAGGTGGCTAAGGGAACATTTTGCTCCTCGGAGCATCCCAAGACATCAAATATCTTGCAGATCTGCTTTATCCACGTCTCAGCCTTAAGTTGTTTTGGCTCTCCAAAAAACTCTGGTGGTCCCAGTTCCTTGAACTGCTTAGCGGTGACCGTCCGAGAGTTTCCAGTGCTTCCACCTGCATTTTGGACAGGAGATGCTCTTTCCTGATGTTGCATGAATTGCATAAAGCCTCTAAACATTCCATCGTTCATCATCTGGTCATTTTTGTTGTTTGCCTGAGGATTGTCGCCTTTCAAATGCACATTATCCTGATTATTGATCTGTGGAGACTCAACGGTCTCCTGTGCTCCATTGATGTTCTCATCATTCTCGGATGCCATTTTCAAACACTGCCACAAAACAAGGGTTAATTAACATATCACATATTATCCTTATATTCTGACCGACCAATTAAATACCAAATAAACTTAGGTAGGTCATACTAGCGAAGGAATTCCCCGTGTCTCCCCTCCTAGTTCTTATCTCACATCTCAGCCAGGGATCATATCCCTAAGCTTTGATACCCACTGTGACGCCCCCAAAATAGGTATACATCACCCATCTTGAGTCACCAAATACATGGTACAAAATTCAAATACAACTTAATTATACAACAGTGGTGTAAAATATGACAAAACATATTTTGTGAGTTTTAATACAAATATTGTCATCTAGACAATATCCACACTCAATTGAGTCCTCATTACATTTATTATCACACTATTTAACAGAATAGTGAGGACTACTAATGCTATTATCTAGACTGTAACTTCGTTCCCTGACTAGTCCCTGCTACGTTTTCTTTTCCTGAAGAGAAGAATGAAAGTAAAAGGGTGAGCTCAACTAGCCCAGTAAGAAATATTATGACTAAGATAATGAAGAATAAATTATCATTAGCCTTCAACAGTGTTAAACTGATACAATATAACAAACATCAAGTTTAATCACAATGAAACAAGCAATCCATTAAAAGAGTCAAGTAGAGAATAAAATCTACTATCTTTTATGATTTAAAAGGTTTTAATCACTTTTATCATTGGGACTCGACTTAATAAATAATCCACATCATCCCTACACTACGGCCAAGGATATTCATTAGTATCACAACCACAAATTATCCATGCACTACGGGCTAAGGATATTCGTATTCATCAATGGTCATGATCATGCCAACAATCGTCCATCAATGCACTACGGGCCAATGAGGACTTTTACCACATCATTTTTAACATTACGGTCAAGTGATTATCTGGATAAATCCTCGGTCATAATCATACCAAGTCCATCTATGCACTACGAAAGCCATAGATGACTTTCAACATAATATAAACACGAGGATGATGACAATGATATAAGAATTCAATAAAACAAGTTCAAGAATTAATTTATTTAGGAACTAATAACGTCCAAATTGTCAATGATATACTTTTTATAGAGTAAAATTCAAGAATGCTCGGAAGAATATTTCCATGAAAAGATACTGGATGAAGCGCACATATCAAGGATATTCCACTAATTTCATGGAGTATAGAAGTCCAAACTTTAACCAACTAAGTATAATAAAGAATGGAATAACAAAAGAAATCATCAGGCATGTGATAGACCACATAGACAGGTTATTCCAACAGAATAATAAATAACGGAACCAGGTTATGCGTAAACGCACAGATAGAATATTCCAACAGAATAATAAATAACGGAACCGTGTCAAAGTAAAATTAAAGACCGAAGCGGGATGTTCCAACATAATAATAAATAACGGAACCAGTCATGTGTAAACGCATTTGACGGGATGTTCCAACAGAATAATAAATAACGGAACCAAAATTAGGTGAAATTATTGCCGATAGGATGTTCCAATGAATAATAAAGAATAGAATAACGTAAGAATTTCACCATATATGCGGTATTGCGATAGACAAAGTTATTCAATGAATAATAAAGAATGGAATAAAAGATGAATTTCACCAAGTATAGGGTAGCAGCGTATCTGAGTTATTCAAATGAAATAATAAAGAATGGAATAATGTGAAGTTCTCTTCATGAATATGAAAGAAATAATACCCCTTACCTTAGAAGAACCCGAATATAGAAGTGGTGAAGTAGCAGAACACTTTTTCTTCTCTCTCTCTCTAGAGTTTCAGTTAATTCGTAAGAAATAATGAAAGAATGAGCTTTTATTTATAGGAGAATGGACCTGAATAGTAACTAATTCCTAAACGGTCCAGATTGATTTACTTTTAAACGGAGGGTCCAGATTGGTTTACTATAAAATATTCTAATAAAACAAAAACAAATTAAATAAAATATAATATATATATATATATATATATATTATATATATATATATATATATATATACACATGCTAAATAAAGGCATGGGTTGTAATCCCGTGAACTTCCTGAAATCTTTCAAATTATATATATATATATATATATATATATATATATATATATATATATATATATATATATAAAAAAACTTACTTTTCCACCAAAACCCATGACAACAAATCACCCACCTTCCTCCTTCACTTCAAACGTGGGCCCCACAGCGGGCCCCTCCTATTATATATATATATATATATATATATAACTTTCTACCGATTATTTTGAAAAATGGGTAAATGGCGGGCAATAAAATAAACAAAATTTACATCAAATACTTCATAAAAAAAAATCTTCTCAATATTTTTAACAACATTTATCGGCATTATTATAATTCACAATATTAATCGACCAGGTCGTTCCCAGGAAAGAGGGGGCTTTCCAATAAGGATTTCTCCCTATTGGCGCGCAATTAGGTAACCAAACCTCTCTTTGGCAAAACTTCTAGACATCGTTAATATTGTAAATAATAATATTAATAACTTTATCATCTCAATTATTCATTTAATAATATATAAAATATCGACAATAATTGAATCAATTAACGTGAGATACTATGCAACAATTACTGAAGCAATAATTGAACAAAACTGAGTGACTTCTCACGTAAGCATCAATAATCAATACTGTGTGCTACTATGCAACCACGCGTATTCTAGTACTTTTAACACCGGGTGTTTCAACAGTTAACGATTAAACTTCCACCGTTATTTTCATAAAATATTTTTGTCATTTTCTCAATCCGACAATAATTTTGTTATGGGGTCCACCAATGATTGTGCCATCGTACGAATATTCCCCGACCAATCGAATATTATATAACAACTTGTGTACTTTGCAAAATTTATAAATAGTACCCACAACTATAACATTATATCAAATTCATTCCATAATATTCAAAAATGATAATTATAGAAAATTCATCTTTATTCATAAAAGTTGGGGTCTTACTGATAAAAGGCACCAGAGGAGCAGGCGGGCAAATGAGATATGTACTGCTGCACCCCCCCTCTATAAATATGGGCTTGGGGTGGCTTAATTTTCAAGAGAAATAGGGAGGGAACCCTGTCCGTTTGGCTTTGTACACCCCCATATTGAGTGCTTGCTCTTTCTAAACACCTGTTAGCTCACTTATAGTTATACATTTACCAGCGGGAGATGAGTGTTTATCCATATAGAGTCATAGAAGTCTACATTGGCAGCCCACTGTAAGCCTTCTCACACTCTATAAAGCCTTTATCTTCATCTTTGCACACACTATTCTACACATTGAGAGTCGTGTTGTGTGCATATGCCCGGACTTCGGTCTGTGGTTTTCATTTCTATATGTATATATACTTATATATATGTATATATTTATATATATGGACTAACATTATCGAGTTATGCCTCAATTGAGCCTAGACTTATGTCTGGATCATTTATTTGCTTATATATATATATATATATATATATATATAAAATCATTGTCGACTACATCGATGAGCACAGATTTTATATCTCGAGCATATATATATATATATATATATATATATATATAATTGTTATGGAGACATATCGATGAGCCTCGAATTTTACATCCTGGGCGTTTATTGCTTTTTTATATATATTTATATATATAATTATTGTCGGACATATCCGATGAGCCTGAATTTTATATCCGGTGCGTTTATTGCTTATATATATATATATATATATATATATATATATATATACTTACGTGGCCTTTTACTACTTTATTTACATTTCGTCCCTTTAGAGTTTACTTTGTGGCGGGTTGATCGCTTTTCTTCGCTTTCTTTAAATTCAAGTCCCTTTAGAGAGTTTACTTCGTATGGCGGTTGATCGATTATTGCTTTATTTACTTTTTGACCCCCATGGAGTTGCTTCGTGGTGGTTGATCATGTCCATATATATATATATATATATATATATATATATATATATATATATATATATATTTACCGCTTTTATATATTTACATTTTTCGATCCCCATGGAGTTGCTTCGGTGGTTGATCATGTCTGTATATATATATTTACAGCTTTTATATATATAACTGATTACTACTTTTCATATAAACTGCGGTATCATGTGAGCCTAGGAATCATGTGATCATGATTCAGGTCTCCATTGAATCTAGACTCGGTTCCCATGATGGACATTTTCAAATTTATGGCGACTTGTACATTATTCTGATGTCTGAATTTCCTTAGATGGCTTTCATGCCCATGAGGAGTTAAGATCGTCAGATATTATTTTCTCGAAGATGCCCCGCATCTCGAAAATAAAAGCAATCAAGTCGAGCATTTAATAATAAAATGGAATTATGAAAAGGTCTCAATTCCAATTGAGCACAGGTTTTGAAAAACCTCTTTTTACAAAACTTCATTGCCATATGCTGTTAAAAACTGAATTTTTCTATAAAATTAAAACCCTTTGTATATAGGTGCGAACGAGGCCTCGCACTACTTTCAGATAATTGCACATTGATCCACCCACACACAAACACACACATTCATATAACAGTTTCTTGAAAAGTGGCGGTCACCGTGGCAACACGGATGTCGAGGGGTGCCCCCGTAGCTAAATGAATCTCGGTTTCACAGACCCATTTAGCAGTGTTAAATCACTGGGTCAATGTGCAAACCTTTTCGATTGCGTTGGTGCAACCAGTTAAAAACACCAACTAGCGACTCTTAAATTCAAATCGTCGACATTATACATATCGGACTTTTTTCACTGGTTTTCTCAAACAAATCTCACCTAATAATGAGAACACCAAAGAACAAGTAACGAAAATGGACAATTAAAAATCCCGATGTTGACAGGTGGCGACTTTGTTGGGGACTCCAGTAAGAGGGCTTAAGCCACTATTACAAGCTTTTCAAAACTGTTATATGCTTATGTGTGAATGTTGCATTTACATTTATGATGAATGTGTACGAATGCATTTTACTTACTGCACTGCAAAATATCTATCTGTGATATTAGTGCTTCGCACATGTCATCATTTTCATAAACGGTGAGACACGTTGTATGTGATTGTATGTTGTGTGGTTCCTCCATCAGGAGGCTATCCTGTCGGTGTTTGATTACTGGACTCGTAGGAAGACTAATTCCAACGAGGCTCAGGAAAGGCACCACCCAAATTCACTCCAGTTGAAAGACCGGATTAACTTCCCATCAAGTAAATTGCGATGATCTGGGAACCTTCATACCGAAAATCCACGAGAGTAACCTAAGATAGGTCAGCCTCTGATAAACTAAACGCGAAGGGAATTCTCTTCATACTTTCCCATTTAAATTACTTGTCAATCTCAATGTAATGGAAAATATGTAGAATATGTGTAAATGCATATTAAGGCTTGGCATGCTATCAAATGACACCCATTTTACAGGATAATATTCCTAAAATGGACACGTTATGATAGCATGTAAAAGTTTTAGACATTTCCTTAAGACTAAACTACATAAGTTTTTGTAGGGAAGCAATTGATCCTGTTTCCCATTCAAAGTCAAAAAGGGCATTAAGCCCACAGTCAGACATGGATAAAAGTGCCCAGCCTGATCCTACTCATGTCTCTCGCGAGGAGTTCGAAAGATTAAGCTATCAAATGACATAGTTGGCTGTTATGCTCAAAGTACTACACCAATCTACTCAGGGTATATAAATACCCATCCACACAAAATCCTCTGCACATGGAGGAATCCGGGGCCAAACAATGCCTACTCAACCAGAGTCATCCGCATCAGGGGGCAGTTAGGGTATTGGTAAATAGATGGAAACCCAGATACCTAAACCTCATTCCAATAAAGAAATCACAAATCTAAGGGATGATCGAGAAACTTGGGATATAAAAAAAAAGTCCAACAAATGGAGGAGACCATCCGGCCAATCAAAGGGACTGAAAACTATGGGAGTGTCACCTATTCAGATCTCTACATATTCCCAAGGGCTCGATATCCTACCAAATTCAAAGTCCTAGAGTTTGAAAAGTACAGCGGGACAAGCGATCCATATACATACCTGAAAGTGGCCCAAACCTTTTTAAATCAGTACAGTTTTCAGTCAAAAATGGCGCCAGATCGATACCAAGTGACTAAAGTCAAAAAGCATAGTACTGAACCTTTCCGAGAATATGCCCAAAGGTGGAGACATCTCGCAGCGCAAGTCATTCCATCAATGACGAAAACTGAGATGGTAATGATATTTATTGATATCCAAGAGGATCCGTACTACGAGAGGATCCTAGCAGGCATAGGAAAGCCATTCTTGGAAATGATTAAACACGTAAAAATGGCAGAGATGGGCCTGAAGGCAGGAAAAATTAAAGACTTCACTACCTTGGAAGCAGTCGCCAAGAATATACAAACTGGCAAACATACGAGCGATCCCAAGGGGGTACCCGATAAAGGTAGTGAAGATGTATCCCTTGTTGTACAGGGGAAAGCTAGTAGACCAACCTATAGTCCCCCTATTTGGAAAAAGCGAGACAATCTGCCATTTCAACAACAGGATGCATTTAACCAATTCCAGGACAGGAAAAGAAAATTTGAGAGAACGGAAATTTGGGTATTCACTCCACTAGGCGATTCTCTTGAAAATGTGTTGGTGATATTGATAGATCATAAGCAAATTACCGAACTGGCTCCACCTCTGGAATTAGGGAGCAAAAGATACAATCCAAGCCAAAGATGTGCTTACCACTCAGGATCTCCAGGACACGATACACAAGATTGTTGGTCTTTAAAGCATAAAATTCAAAATCTGATCGAAAGTGGCATTATTGTGGTCCAACAACTTGATCAACAAAATGTCAGCACCAACCTTCCGTTACAGCATGATACGGGGGAAGTAAACATTATCGGGTCAGGAAACGCTGAAATGTATCCAATTCGTAAGTGCATACGAAGGATAAAGGACTACCCCCAAAGGCACAAAACTAATATCCTAAAGTGGGAAAACTCGGAGGAGGGTATCACAGTAATGCAAAAATTAGAGACGATCCAGAATCAAGTAAATCTGCTAGCTAAGCTGATAGTGCAACAACATCAGGATACGAGGCAGTTTTTCACTCAACTATCAAAAGGCCAAGAAAAGGGGGATGATAAAATTGCTAGAAGATCTCACCAATGGAAAAATCACTCCGAGGAATGCAAATTCTCAAAGAAGAAAGATCAAACAACCTCCACAAGAGCCCAAAAATTCACCCCTCTAAGCAAATCCAATGAAGAAATGCTACACTTTCTGATAAGCGAAGGAAGGATTACTGAGTTACTGCCTCCTATAAATCCCAAGATAAAGAGTTACGATTCCACCAAGATATGTCTCTACCATTCTAACTCACATGGACATACAACTGAGGAATGATGGTCTTTGCGACATAAAATCCAGGATCACATTGAAAATGCAGAGCTGGAGATAGAATCCCCCATGACCAAAAAAGGCAAACACGAAAAAAAAAGCTTAAGATGTCCACTCGAGACAGGAAGTTCAGATGAGGTGAAGGCTATAGGCGATAATCCTGGTAGAACATAAGATGGAATGATCCTAATGCAGGAAATGACAGAGGATACACGGGAATCCCCAAAGGATATTCCTCCGCCAACATCAAACATCTTTTGGTCCAAAGATATCAACCACATTCCTGATTTTATAACCTTGGATGATGAGGAGGAAATACTAATCATGTCCAAGGAAGGAAAAGCCAAAAGGGAAAATTCCTTGCAAGAAATGCGATGACAGTTCGAGGGAGATTTCATGGTCGAATCCTCTCAAGCCCAGGAAAAGTGTGAAGGAATAGATGAAGGAAAAGGTGGTGAGGTTGTCGGGGAAACTAACCCATCAAAGAATCAAGAGTTCATACCTTTTTGTGATGGGTCCAACTCAAGCATCCCTGAGGAATGTACTGAACTAGGAAGCCATCAAATTATGGCCATACGTGAAGACATTCAAAACCAAGAAGTAACCTCTGTCGCGAGCCGTGAAGGTAACACAACCACTAACGACTGGACTATCAAGCCTCAACTAGCCAAAAAGATGTAGATCCAGGGGACAAAGTTGCATATTCCAGAAGATGCTGGGATGGTATCACTTTCTTCGTAGTATGCCTTTTATTTTCCATGCATGTAAATATTGAAAAAAAAAGAAAAAAGAAATCAAAAAAAGAAAAAAAAAGAAAAAAAAGAAAAAAAAATCAAAAATCAAGTCATTCAGGTTTCAGCTCATCAAGCCTGAACTACGAAAGACCCGATCTCCTCTCCAATAGGAGTACGTAGGCAGCCATTTATGGTGCGGTCAAACCAAACAAAAACTAAAACAACAAAAACACTTCTACCCTTTCTCTACAAAAATAAAAACAACAAAAACATTCTTACACCCTTCTACATCATTCAGCGTTGAACCTCTTACACAAGGTTCGAACTACGCAGACCTGATCTCCCTCACATACAGGAGTACATAGGCAACCATCAGTGGTGAAGTTTGAACATCAAAAGAAACATTCAAACCCAAACATCTATCCCAAGTCTATGCCCAAGAACAACCCTCCAAGTCAGCAACCCATGTGGAGAAGACCCAACAACACTTCAATGTTATTCCATCAGTTTTGGTAGAAATCCCAGAAAGGAAGAAACAACGATACACTAATACAACCAGCAGTGAGGACCTTCAAAGAGCCGACACCCTTAATCACAAGTCTTCATCAAATCAGAAGAAAATCATCAAAGCCTATTGCGCGAACAAGTTAGGAACAATGATTGAGGGCATCAAAGCCCAAATCCACTACCTGTTCACCATCTGATACAAAGGTAAAAGCCTCTTGCGATCTCAGCATCCTAGCAAAGCAACTATCATAGACAACAAGCAAGGTTGGAGCAATTTCAACATTAGTGACAACTCGATATTGGGACCCATACAACAAGACTAGGGCAATCTCGAAAACTGCAACAACTCAACACTGGGGCATTTATCAACCATCCTAAAGGGGAAAATGCACCAGTTAGCACCATCATCATGGTACATCATCATCAGAACTTCCCTTATATCATCTCACTAGCGATTCGGATATTGCTCACTCGCAATTTGGTCAACAAAGAGAGTTTCTCATATCAATACCCGACATCAACATACGAAAGGACTGGGGCATTCTCCAATTCCAAGAGAAGGAAGGAGTTTAAGGCAAGATCAAGCCTCTCATCAAAAGAAAGGGGAGAACTCCTATCACGGCGATATAAGCTTGCCCCTACAGAAAAAGGGGAAAATTATCAAAAAAGTTCTTAACTCAAAAGTAAAGGCCCAATGATAAAAGGTTTGGCGAATGAAATCTACACCATCAAACATGTTAATTTGCGTTAAATCCTCATAAATTGAGGCCTCTACACTGAAGTTCAAAAGTTCGACAGCAAAAAAGCGAGTTGCACCCTCCAGGGATATCGGTGACATTCAGTCATCATCCCCAATTCGGTGGGTTGTGAATCAAATGTTCAAGGAAATGGGGCACAAGCACTCAACAGCGAAAGGAAACTACAAATCACCTCAAAAAGGGTGAGACACTACATCAACATACATCTCTATCCAGCGTAACGTCTGGAAGAGTCTAGCGAAACAAACCTTTGAATATTACTTCAGCGAAGGTATCGGGAGATCCGGTATTCAAAACCATTGGCATCAATTCAGTGCAACATCAAGATAGTTCAGAGATGAAATCTTTGTATACTGTAACGACCCCAAAATTCATACAATTTAATTCTAGACTTCGGTCGTTAATAATACGTTCAACCTCTAATTTTACTTCATTAAACGATAATTCAAGCATTAAAATTTACGGAATAATTAAAATTTTCTATTACAAACTATCCTCGTTCCAAAAACCTTAAACCTTTACATCTAAATACCTTGGAATCATTTTAATACTACAATAGTTTACATCTCAAAACGATATTACAATTCGACATTAATACATTATTCAGAACCTTAAATATGCTTCAAATAATAATAACAGAACCAAAGGGTATAAATCTTCAAGCACCACATCTGACTCATGTCTTTCAAGTAAGACATAACTTTACCTTGAATCTTGAACCTGCAAAAGTGGTTATTTGCAAGGTTGAGCTCGACAGCCCAGCAAAATCTAACAGTTTTCGTACATCACATAGCACATAATAATATGCTCAACATATATCTCATAAACATCGGACTAACATAACATTCATGCTACCATTCATATAACAAGTATAAAGATTGAGTTCCTTACTCAATCAGCATGCTTTAGTCAAACAACGTAGTCATAAATTGACTTTAACATTTCATACATTCAACATATATATAACATATCATGGTCTTTGTAATAAAGATTTAAAACAGTTAATCATCAAGTTCACATAACAAATAGGAACCGAAAGACTTGCCTTGATCGTTGTTTACCAATAACAATTTAACGAATTACGGTTATCTCAGATCGCACGTGTTCTACACAATTATATACTCATTCACATCAACTATTAGTCACATAGCAACGCATAGTAGTTGTAATGTAAACTTTAAACTACATCCTATAACCCTTCCTATTAATCAATACACACTGTTCAATTTGATTGTGTTAACTTTAGACTTAAACTCCCTATATTTCATGTTCAAAGTTCATTCAAGTTCTTAAGTCTTGCTAGGACTACTTATTGGTTTTATATTAAATCCATTCCATATCTTACAATATTTATTTCAATTGAATTGAAACACTTTTTAAGTTTATTTACACTCGGCACGACGTTTCGACGTTCATTCGTCACACGCCCAATTCGTCTCTCATGTGTGTGCTTAGTATGCTTATACAACTTATCTAATACATCATTTATTAATGTTAAGCATCATTATATTTACTAATATTCATGTTTTATAACTTATAACAACATCTTTAATCGTCAAAAGCACTACACTTGCATGTGTGCATTCCCGATGCCCTCCGCTTGCCTCCTAATACATATTAGTCCCACAAATGACCATTTTTACTGTTGTTCCCGACCTCAAATTGAAAACCTTAAAGAATAAAGGTTGTAGGTTTTTTCGTTCTCATTCCGGATCATCTTTAATCACCTCAATCGGAGTTCGTATGAAAAAGTTATGGCTGTTTTTAGTAAAAATACGTCCTGTTAGATTTTTTTTTTCCAAAATTGGCTAGGCAGACTACCCCCCCCCCCAATTGGGGCAGGGGTTTTTACACTAGAGGGGCCGCCGGGACGGGGGTCCCTTCTGCTAACTCGCGAATTTTGATCCCGAACACTACAGAAAGCCAAATTAGGCCTACAAACTCCTTTCTAACAACCATACCAACCTACCTAAGGTGTAATATGTTTATAGAAACATCAACTAATGTTTCTAACACGTTTCTCACCACATAAACAACATAAACATCAAAGATTACAACCTTTAATTTTACTATTTCTCTTATTGCCTCTTCTTTTGACATTCATAGCAAAATTCTTCATTGTGAATTCGTTTTACATCCGTTTTGACTCGTTCAACTTGGGTTGTTTTTGTTTTTCCAAGCACTACCAGAATACATCATCAATTTAAGGTTTTAATCATGATTTCATAACTAAACTTTGACTCCAACTAAGCCATAACATATATAACATAAATTCATTGACTATACTCATATATAAACAAATGAAAATAGTTTCACAACAACTATTTATCATATAAACTATATATAACAATTAATTGAACCTCTTCAAAGATTTTACAAAGAATTTTGGAATAGAAGACAACCACAACTTTTAGAATTTTAAAAGGGTAGAGGATACCTTGTATGCTATAAGGTGAAAATTTTCTTCATTTGATCAACAAGACTTCTTTTCCCCAATTCCTTTCTCAAAATCTCTCTAGGATTTTCTCAAGTTTTCTCTTAATTTCATCTTTTCTTCTGTTTCTTTCTTCTGAGTCTTTCTCCCTAACTTCTAACTTACGCATTAACAAAAATATAACGTATAATAATAATATAGATATAGATATTAAGTATATAACTTTAATCAGTTATCAAATTTTGAAAATCAAAAGCCATAAGGCTTGTTTGGCTAACATAATTAAAATTAATCAATTAATCCTTATATCTTATTTGGTAAAACAACTTAAAATAATGACTCAATCATTCCTTAAACCTTGTTTGGCAAAACAAGATTAAAATAAGAATTTTAAAAGCTCTAAGGCTTTGTTTGGTAAAACCAAATTAAAACTCTTTTAATTTATTTTTATAAGTCATTTATAATATAGTTTATTGTCCCGCAATGTTTACTTGGATTTCCATATCCAATCTTAATTAAATAAACTAATTACCACATACTAAATAAATTTCCCATTGACCAAATATCACAAAATTAAAATTTCATTATAATTTTATTTAATAACTTAATATACCACCTTAAATTATTAAATTAAAACAACAATATAACATCTCATGTTATATTACAACTATCTAAATTATAAATTAATTTAATTTAGAATATTATCTAATGAATTTAGATTCCTAAATATTTACTAGCAACCATTACATCAATAAAATATTTATCTCATCAATTTCAACAATAAACGCATCAAATAAATATTTATATTTTAATAAATATTTAATATTATAATTTGAAATTCCGGATCGTTACATCCTTCCCTCCTTACAAGGTTTCTGTCCCCAGAATCACAACTCAAATAATCAAATCGTCACATTCTTCACTTTTTTTTATCTTAATTAAGTTAATTTCTATAACTCATGGATTATTTACTTACTAATAAATAATCCAATAAATATCTACTAAACAACAAACACATCAATTAAAAATATTTATTTAATTCAATAAATATTTGAAATTATAAATAAAATTCTGGATTGTTACATTCTTCCCACCTTATAAGGATTCCGTCCTTGGAATCACCGAAACCCCACCTTCCTCAAGTTTCTTACCAAATCTCTTCGTTGAATAACTTAAACTCATTACCTTAATATAGGTTTTATATTTCCTACTCCCTCCATTCTTCATAATAAATTCTTGCAAGTTTTATTTCATAACCTTTACTTAGACTGAATTATATTTGAATATTACATATTCTTTAACCCGTTCATTTCCTTCTCTAAGGATCGTTATCATGAACACTTGGGATATTACATTCACCCATTCTTCTAAGAATTTCGTCCTCGAAATTTTATTTATTACTCTTAATTCATTCAATCTATCAAAATAGATTTTATATTGATATCTATTTATTCATTAGGTTCTGCAACCAAATTCTTTCTCTAAGGATCTTTCTAAGATCATCATATTCCTCACCTCTTCCTCTTCTAAGAGTTTCACATTTCTCCTCTTTCTGGAGTTTTAATTCCTTCTTGAAATTATTATGGTTTGTTTAATTTTCTCATCCTTTCCACTTTCACCTTTCAAAATAACAAGAATCTTCCATAATTACTCAATAATTGGGAAGAGATATGAACAACAGGAATTTAAAAGATTCCAAATCATGTTGACGGTCATAAGACCTTGAACTACGTCCACGGTTATAAGTACTCTTTCAACTTAAACCTTAACAGTCATTTGACTATAAGAACTCCCATACTTAGGGTGTTAAGCCCTTCGTACGATGTATTGTGCACAAATATTTAAACGCTATGCGTATGTCCATAGTTATAAGTAATCTTTCAACTTAAACTTTAACAGTCATAAGACTATAAGGACCCCTCGTACTTAGGGTGATCAGCCCTTCGTACAATGT
The DNA here is from genome assembly GCA_020205605.1 of Panax ginseng. Lineage (NCBI taxonomy): Eukaryota > Viridiplantae > Streptophyta > Magnoliopsida > Apiales > Araliaceae > Panax > Panax ginseng. The sequence continues at coordinate 47,970,897 of CM035137.1, forward strand.
ATTGTGCACAAACATCTAAACGCCTTCGCGTAATCCCCTATAAACGGGTTGTTCATCTCAGCTTTTCAACATCCGAATCCGCACCAAAACAATTTGGTTTGGCATAACGTTTCAAGAAACGCTTGAATTTCATGAACATCTTTCAATATTCGTCTAGCTGAATCAAATAGCATAGACTTCTATAATAATTCGGACATCAATCGAAATATACATATACATATATATATTCTCATATCTTAAAGAAATCTCAAAAAATATTTTTATGACGTCATGATACTGCACTGTATTTACAGTCCGTTGAGGATTTCGTCTTTTGGCGATTTTATCATACTACATCATACCATAGTGGGCTGACAATACTTAGATCACATCCAACACTAAGTAATATTGCATTGATGACTCCATAATTTTTATCATCTCTGCACCAGGTTCCATGATGCATTGATGATATAAAAAAAATATATTTTGATATATTTCAAATCATTTTTGTCTAGCCAAAGTAATTAGCATAGACATACGAATAATAACACTATTTTTAAAAATTCTTTGGTTCACTAGTGTGACCCAACATTTATTTTTTCAAAAAATCAAAAGTATAACCATCAGCACAAAGTCAATAAATTTCGAAAGTCTAGCATAGCTAGTAGATTTAGAATATCCAGGTATCCATCAACTTCAATCATTACTCCATTACTTCATTACTTAACCATTCTATCAATCTTCAACTTCATCAATGCTCTCTATACTATAACCATTTCCTACCCAATATAGTTCATCAAACTTACCACACATTAGAAGTTCAGGAACTTGCCACAATAATATGAGTTTATGAACTTATCCTAGTCAGACCATAGGCGTCCATTCGCTGAGGGGTTCAAAACATACCATATGCATTAGTTTTAAGAACCGTACCTAATCCTAATAATATCTGACTAATCTTAATAGTTTCTAACTACCAAATATACACGAAAAAAGAATCACCTTTTCGCCACATATACATTGATAGCGCGACACCAACATTCCAATGGTTATCAATGTGATAAACTGAGTGCAAGCACAAAACCCTCGCCCATACAAAGATTTGTACAACTCAACCATCACATGAGTCCTCAATTAAAATCCCACGTAACTCTATCTTGCTCATAACTTGCTCTTAACTTGCTCAATACGAATTCCTCGTATCACATTATCTATAACTCCTCGTGAGTTTATCTTGTACTATATCATAATACATTAACTTTATAGCATCAAGCTATAATTATTGAAACATTGTAGACCATCTTTCTTTTATAACTTAAACATATCACATCGTGATCTTATTCTATAATCATCTCCCTTAAAATTCTTTTCTTAACTCGTGATCGTTTTGTTTTATGATCCTTTTTCTTTCCTTTTTCATCACACGTATCCATTTCTATACTTGGTACATATCGAGTCTCTAACAGTTTCAATATGGTACGCTGAGTGGTGTCCCACAAACAACCAATAAACTAGGTTCCGAGTTGCTAGTTCGTATATACCTCTGCTCTATGAAGGAATCGTTTAGCCCAGATACCATACATCAACTATTAAAGAGTACAATTATACCATACTTAAATATAACTTTTTGATTCTTACTTCTTTATCATTCTCTTCTTATAGACATTGTCTATTTATTATCACCTTACATCCTTATTATTAGAGTTGGGTAACCCCACATTCATACTCCTTATAACTTTGCGAGATTCTTCTTTGAATCCTTTCACGCATGTTTTAATCCCTCCTTTATAATTTTTTTAAAATTATTTCTTATTGTTCAAACTCTATTTGAGCGTATTCTTTCATTATCTTCATATTCATTCTCTAAGGTTATAGCCTACGGTACTCCTACCTAAGGTTTATAACCAACAGCTTTGATACCAACTGTAATGACCCCAAAATTTATACAATTTAATTCTAGACTTCGGTCGTTAATAATACGTTCAAACTGTAATTTTACATCATTAAACGATAATTCAACCATTGAAATTTGCAGAATAATTAAAATTTTCTATTACAAACTATCCTCGTTCCCAAAACCTTCAACCTTTACATCTAAATACCTTAGAATCATTTTAATACTATAATAGTTTACCTCTCAAAACGATATTTCAATTCGACATTAATACATTATTCGAAACCTTAAATATGCTTCAAATAATAATAATAGAACCAAAGTGTATAAATCTTCAAGCATCACATCTGACTCATGTCTTTCAAGTAAGACATAACTTTACCTTGAATCTTGAACCTGCAAAAGTGGTTATTTGCAAGGTTGAGCTCGACAACCCAATAAAATCTAACAGTTTTCATACATTACGTAGCACATAATAACATGCTCAACATATATCTCATAAACATCGGACTAACATAACATACATGCTACCATTCATATAACAAGTATAAAGATTGAGTTCCTTACTCAATCAGCATGCTTTAGTCAAACAACATAGTCATAAATTGACTTTAACATTTCATACATTCAACATATATATAACACATCATGCTCTTTGCAATAAAGATTTAAAATAGTTAATCATCAAGTTCACATAATAAATAGGAACCGAAAGACTTGCCTTGATCGTTGTTTACCAATAATAGTTTAACAGCTTACGGTTATCTGTACTGCACATGCCCTACACAATTATATAATCATTCACATAAACTATTAGTCACATAACAACGCATATTAGTTGCAATGTAAACTTTAATCTACATCCTATAACCCTTCCTATTAATCAATACACAATGTTCAATTTGATTGTGTTAACTTTAGACTTAAACTCCCTATATTTAATGTTTGAAGTTCATTCAAGTGCTTAAGTCTTGCTACGACTACTTATTGGTTTTATATTAAACCCATTCCATATCTTATAATATTTATTTCAATTGAATTGAAATACTTTTTAAGTTTATTTACACTTGGCACGGTGTTTCGACGTTCATTCGTCACACGCCCGATTTGTCTCTCATTTGTGTGCTTAGTATGCTTATACAAATTATCTAATACACCATTTATTAATGTTAAGCATCATTATATTTACTAATATTCATGTTTTATAACTTAGGACAACATCTTTAATCGTCAAGAGCACTACACTTGCATGTGTGCATTCCCGACGCCCTCCGCTTGCCTCCTAATACATATTAGTCCCACAAATGACCATTTTGACCCCTGTTCCCGACCTCAAATTGAAAACCTTAAAGAATAAAGGTTGTAGGTCTATTCGTCCTCGTTCCGGATTATCTTGAATCACCTCAATCGGAGTTCGTATGAAAATGTTATGGCTGTTTTAGTAAAACATATCATGTTAGATTTGTTTTTCTAAAATTTGCTAGGCAGACTACCCCCCCGCTGAGGCGGGGGTTTTTACACTAGAGGGGACCACCGGGGCGGGGGTCCCTTCTGCTAACTCGCAAATTTTGATCCCGAACACTACAGAAAGCCAAATTAAGCCTACAAACTCCTTTCTAACAATCATACCAACCTACCCAAGGTGTAATATGTTTACAGAAACATCAACTAATGTTTCTAACACGCTTCTAACCACATAAACAACATAAACATCAAAGATTACAACCTTTAATTTTACTATTTCTCTTATTACGTCTTCTTTTGACATTTAAGGCGAAATTCATCATTGTGAATTCGTTTTACATCCGTTTTGACTTGTTCAACTTGGGTTGTTTTTCGGTTTTGCAAGCACTATCAGAATACATCATCAATTTAAGGTTTTCATCATGATTTCATAACTAAACTTTGACTCCAACTAAGCCATAACATGCATAACATGAATTCATTGACTATACTCATATATAAACTTATGAAAACAGTTTCACAACAACTAATTTATCATATAAACTATATATAACAATTAATTCAACCTCTACAAAGATTTTACAGAGAATTTTTGAAGAGAAGACAACCACAACTTTTAGAATTTTAAAAGGGTAAGATGATACCTTGTATGCTATAAGGTGAAAATTTTCTTCCTTTGATCAAGAAGACTTCTTTTCCCCAATTCCTTTCTCAAAATCTCTCTAGGATTCTCTCAAGTTTTCCCTCAATTTCTTCTTTTCTTCTTTTTCTTTCTTCTGAGTCTTTCTCCCTAACTTCTAACTTACGCACTAACAAAAATATAACGATAATAATAATAATATAGATATTAAGTATATAACTTTAATCAGGTTATCAAATTTTGAAAATCAAAAGCCATAAGGCTTGTTTGGCTAACATAATTAAAATTAATCAATTAATCCTTATATCTTGTTTGGTAAAACTACTTAAAATAATGACTTAATCATTTCTTAAACCTTGTTTGGCAAAACAAGATTAAAATAAGAATTTTAAAAGCTCTATGGCTTTGTTTGGTAAAACCAAATTAAAACTCTTTTAATTTATTTTTATAAGTCATATATAATATAGTTTATTGTCCCGCATTGTTTACTTGGATTTCCATATCCAATCTTAATTAAATAAACTAATTACCACATACTAAATAAATTTTTCACTTAACCAAATATCACAAAATTATAATTTCTTTATAATTTTATTTAATAACTTAATATACCACCTTAAATTATTAAATTAAAACAACAATATAACATCTCATGTTATATTACAACTCTCTAAATTATAAATTAATTTAATTTAGAATATTATCTAATGAATTTAGCTTCATAAATATTTACTAGCAACCATTACATCAATAAAATATTTATCTCATCAATTTCAACAATAAACAAAACATATAAATATTTATATTTTAATAAATATTTAATATTATAATTTAAAATTCTGGATCGTTACATATACCACCATTCAAGTGGGAACCGAAACAGTTGGGCAATGTCAGTATATTCAACTACCAGCAGGGTAGGATCTATTATCAAACTACCATCAGGGTAGGCACCATTATAAACTACCAGCGTATGCATCGGCGACATCTCAATTTCTCTACATCAAACAAGCATTAGCGACACCGACAAAAAGCCAAACTGTTGTAGTCAACACCAGCATAAGCATCAGCAATCCTCGGTAAAGGTAAAGTGATTTGTGAAAACATTTTAAATATGCATCATAACATTCATTACATTATGATTTGGGATTTACGATTTGCGATTTGCGATTTGCGATATGCGATATGCGATATGTGAAATGCAATGTGCGATTTGCGAACTGTGATTTGCGAAAACATTTTAAACATTCATCAGCACATTCACTACATTGCTTTTTGCATCATTAAAAATACCTTGTCATATTTCAAGTGTATACTAATCTTTATTATGTCCATTCCATTGCATTGCATGAACATGATAAAGAGGGGCATTTGTAGACACTCAAAATTTTCTTTTCGTGTTACTAACTATGAAGGAGAGCAAAAGCGTCTTTTCCACACTCTAGAGGTAACCCTGGAGGACTACAACACTATTTCTTGACCCCGGAGTTAACCCCGGGAGGTCAAGCTGACCTCAGAGATAACCCTGAGGTCATTCAAAGTCAACAGCATGATAACCTCAGAGATAACCTTGAGAAAAGACTGCTACAACTGAGCAAAAATCAGAGATAACCCCGAGAAGGGCAAAATGGTTATTTTACCAACTTCACTTCACTTCAAATCAAATACACTCATTTGAACTCAAATTGCTTCAAAAGAAGTACCAGAAGAACCATATCTTAACTTCGGAGCAAAAACTACGCAAAACGGCTCACCGGATTACTTGATGGAAACCTAGAAATGCTATTTCGGTCACGGACCCATCTCCCCACAATCAAAAAAGGTCAAATCCTATGTCATTGTGTATCTCTTGGAAAGAGCTTTCTGGAATGGTATGGCACGCTTCCATCGGACTCTCGAATTGAAAGTTATGAGCGACCGAGCGAACTATGTGTTATCCGAGTGTACGTACTGCAACACGGTGGGACTCACAGTGCCCTGGGAAGCCTGGGCAGCTGCAGATGTACCTGTGGCACCCCCCCCCCCCTCTATAAATATGGGGCTTTGGGAGGCTTAATTTTCAAGAGAAGTAGGGAGGGAACCCTGTCCAATTGGCTTTATACACCCCCATATTGAGTGCTTGCTCTTTCTAAACACCTGTTAGCTCACTTATAGTTATACATTTACCAGTAGGAGCTGAGTGTTTATCTATATTGAGTCATAGAAGTCTGCATTGGCAGCCCACTGTAAGCCTTCTCACACTCTATAAATCCTTTCTTTTCATCTTTGCACACACTATTCTACACATTGAGAGTCGTGTTGTGTGCGTATGCCCGGACTTCGGTCCGTGGTTTTCATTTATATATGTATATATATACTTATATATGTATATATTTATATATATGGACTAACATTATCGAGTAATTCCTCGATTGAGCCTAGACTTATGTCTGGAGCGTTTTTTTGCTTTTATATATATATATATATATATATAAATCGTTGTCGACTCATTCATGTCGATGAGCCCAGATTTTATATTCGCCACTTGCTTTTATATATATATATAATTGTTGTCAGACATATCTGATGAGCCTGGATTTTACATCCGGAGCGTTTATTTCTTTTATATATATACTTATATATATAATTGTTGTCGGACATATCCGATGAGCCTGAATTTTATATCCTATGCATTCAAAGGTTATATATATATATATATATATATATATATATATATATATATATATATTTCGTCGAGCCTAGAGTTTACTTAAATGGCGGTTGCTCGATTTATTGCTTTATTTACTTTTCTGATCACCCATGGAGTTGCTTCGTGGTGGTTGATCATGTCTGTATATATATATTTACAGCTTTTATATATATAACTGATTACTGCTTTTCATAGAAACTGTGGTATGATGTGAGCCTAAGAATCATGTGATCACAGATTCAGTCTACTGAATCTAGATTCGGTTCCCATGATGGACATTTTTAGCTGTAAGCAGCTTGCACATTATTTGCGGTGTCTGAATTTCCTTAGATGGCTTTCATGCCCATGAGGAGTTCGGCACTGCTGTATATTATTTTCTGGGAGATGCCTCGCATCTCAAAAATAAAAGCAATCAAGCCTAGCATTTAATAATAAAATAGAAGTATGAAAAGGTCTCAATTCCTATTGAGCACAAGGTTTGAAAAACCTCTTTTTACAAAACTGCATTGCTATATGCTGTTTAAAACTAAATTTTTCTATAAAAATCAAACCCTTTGTATATAGGTGCGAACGAGGCCTCGCACTACTTTCAGATAATTGCACATTGATCCACCCACACACAAACACACATATTCATATAAGAGTTTCTTGAAAAGGGGCGGTCACCGTGGCAACAGGGATGTCGGGGGGGTGCCTAACACCTTCCCTCCGCATAATCAATCGTTTGCGTTGGTGCAACTAGTTAAAAACACCAACTGGCGACTCTTAAAGTTAAATCGTCGACATTATACATGTCATACCTTTTTCACTAGTTTTTTCAAACAAATCTCACCTAATAATGAGAACACCAAAGAACAAGTAACGAAAAGGGACAATTAAAAATCCCGAGGTCGACAATATTAATGATGAATAATTGTTGAAGTATTAAGAATGTGTTTATTGAAGATAAGTGAATTACAAAAGTTAGAGGGGAATAATGCAAACTTGGAAAATTTTAGGGGTACTAAAGTGTAATAACTTAAATCAATTTGTATCATTGATGGTGGTAGTAATAGTAAATTAATCTGGACCATTGATGGTGGTTTTAATAGTAAATCAATCTGGACCATTGATGGTGGTTTTATTAGTAAATCAATCTGGACCGTCGGTGGTGGTTTTAAAATTAAATCAATATGGACCGTCGGTGGTAGTTTTAAAAGTTAATCAATATGGACCATCGGTGGTGGTTTTAAAAGTAAATCAATCTGGACAGTCGGTTATGGTTTTAATAGTAATCAATATGAACCGTCCGTTGTAATAGTAAATCAATCTGGATCGTTCGTGAATTAGTTACTATTTAGTCCACTCTCCTATAAATAGAAGCTTAATTCTTCTTTCATTCTCACCAATTCTCTGAGATTCACAAGAGACACTATAAAGAGAGAAACTATAGAGAGCAAGAAGAAGAGTATTCTGCTACTTCACTATTGCAGTATCCAGCCTTCTACTAAGGTAACAAGTATTATTTCTTTCGTATTCATAAGGAATACTATTTTTCATATTCATTCTTTAATATGTTGGAACAATCTGTCTACACGGATTACGTACAATATGACAGGTGAAAATCCATTTGCAGTTTCGTATGTTATTTCTTTTCATATTCTTAAATCTAAACTTACTATGGTAAGTATTGCTTCTATAATCCTTGAAATTAGTGGAATATCCTTGAGTTTTGCGCTTCATCCAGTATCATTTTATTGGAATATTGATCTGAACTTTCTTATTAAATATCAATATTTTCTCTTGGGGTACTATTCACGGGTTACTATTCACCCGATTACTATTCACTCAAATATTGTTTACTCGGGTATTCAGGGCACTTTTCATGTCAGAGTACTACTATTCACGGGGTACTATTCTTGAAGTACTATTCATAGGGTACTATTCACGGGGTACTATTTACCGAAAAAATTACTTCTTTTCTGTCCAAATTATTTTTAATACATGGATATTATTCTTAAATTTTACTCCACAAAGCAGTATCATGTTGACAATTTGGACATTATTGAATTTTGGATAAATTAAGTTATAAATCTTTAAAAATTTATCCTTTGTTTTCTTTTAATTGAATTCTTATATCTTTGTCATCATACTCATGCTTATATTGTGCTGAAAGTCATCTTTGGCGTACATGCATAGATGGACTGTTAATTAGTATGATTATGACCAGGGATAATTTAGTATGATCATTACCATTGATGATTACACGAATATTCTTAGCCCGTAGTGCAAGAATAATTTATGAACGTGATACTAATGAATATCCTTGGCCCGTAGTGCAGTGATGATTCGATGATATGATTTATTTATTAAGCTGAGTCCCAACGATAAAGTTAATGATAAACTTTTTAAATCATAGAAGATAGTAGATATCATTCTCTACTTGACTCTTCTAATGGATTGCTTGTTCCGCTGCAGTTAAACTTGTTGTCTATTATATTCTATCAATTTAACATTGTTGAAGGCTAATGATAACTTATTCTGCATTATTTTAGTCATAATATTTCTTACTGGGCTAGTTGAGCTCACCCTTTTACTTCCATTGTTCTCTTCAAGAAATGAGAACATAGTCGGAACTAGTCGGGGAATGGAATGATGGTCCGAGATGGTGTTTTAGTATTCCTCACTATTCTATAAAATAGTGTGACAATAAATGCATGCAATGAGGACTCCATTTGAGTTTGGATATTGTCTAGGAGACAATATTCGTGTAAAAACTCTCAGCTCATGTTGTATAATTAAGTTTGTATTTGTATTCAGTACCATTTATTTGGCGACCCAAGATGGGTGATGTATACCTGTTTTGGGGGCGTCACAGTTGGTATCAAAGCTTAGGGATATTATCCTTGGTTGAGATGTGAGACAAGAACTAGGAGGGGAGAGACGGGGAATTCCTTCGCTAGTATGACCTACCTAAGTTTATTTGGTATTTAATTGGTCAGTCAAGGTATAGGGATAATGTGTGGCATGTCAATTAACCCTTGTTTTGTGGCAGTGTTTGAAAATGGAATATGAAAATGTTGAGATAAGCAATGAAGCACATGAGACCATTGAGTCACCAACAATCAATATCCAGGATAATGTGCAATAGGAAGACAATAATCCTCAGGTAAACAACAACACCGATCAAATGATGAATGATGGGGTGTTCAGAGGCTTCATGTAATTCATGCAACATCAGGCGAGGGCGGCTCCTATTCAAAATGCTGGTGGAAACACTGGTAACTATCGAATGGTCACTGGTAAGCAGTTCAAGGAGCTGGGACCACCAGAGTTTTTGGGAGAGCCAAAACCATTTAAGGTGGAGACGTGGATAAAATAGATCACCAAGATATTTGATGTCGTGGGATGCTCTGAGGAATAAAAGGTTCCCTTTGCCACTTTCATGTTGAGAGGAGAGGAAGATTACTGGTGGGAATTAGTAAAACATACTCAGCCTACCGCACTCAAAATGTCATGGGAAAAGTTCCAAGAAATGTTCAACGACAAGTACTTTTCTGAAAGTATTCGTCACATGAAGGAGGTGGAGTTTATCAAGTTGGAGCAAAACAATATGACTGTGTCGCAGTACGAGGCTATGTTTGCCGAGTTGTCCAGGTTTGTATCCCATTTGGTTGATAATGAGGAGAGAATGACGCGAATGTTTCTATGAGGTTTGAGACCCAAAATACGTCAATACCTCATTTCTCACAAACTATGTTTGTATTCAGATGTTGTAAATAGGGCTCAGTTATTGGAGCGCGATAATGAATTAACCCAACCAAGAGAGAGCAGCTGGAAAGTCGATAATACCAGTGGTAGCAGTCATCGAAGCGATGACAACAAACGTGGAGGGAAACAACATGCCAGAAATGGTAACTACTTCGGTGGTAATCATGGCCAAGATAATTAAAGTGGAAATTTCAAGAAGAGGAGAATCAATAATGATGCAAAGATGTCAGCACCAACACCTGTTGTTAAGGAAGGAGAACGACCGCCGGTCATATGTTACAAATGCGGAGGGGAGGGACACATCAGTCCAAACTGTACGCAGCAGTCCAAAGCATGTTACAATTGTGGAAGAGAATGGCACCTAGCCCAATTTTGTCATACACCAAAGTCAAGTCCAGCTGGGATAGAGGCATCAAAGGCCATCCCAGACAAGATAAAATCGGTAGTTCAAGGGAGAGCATTTGTCGTAACCTCCCAAAAAGTGAGGAATCCGAATGAGGTGATCACGGATAAGCTAATCATAAACTCTAGCGAAGTCTATACCTTATTTGATACCGGCTCTACCCATTCTTTTATTTCTCCTACTTGCACTCAATGTTTAAATTTAACTCCAGAGAAATTAGACTTTGATTTATCTGTTGAAACTCTGTTGGGAGAAACCTTCATTACATCCACTGTTTATACGTCTTGTTTGATTCAAATCGGTAACCTCACGTTACCTGTCGATCTTGTCTCTTTAAAAATACTTGCATTTGATGTGATTTTAGGAATTGATTGGTTGACTACTCCTCATGCAAAAAGTGATTGTTTTCGTAAGGTTGTTAGCTTTCATATTCCTAACCAACCTATTATGCGAATTCAAGCAACCAAACCACTAAAGTCAATCACTGTCATCTCAAGACATAAAGCTATTCGTTTATTGAAAAACGGATGTCAAGCTTTCTTAGCTCATGTCACGGATTTAAACAAAAATACGTCAGTTTTGAATGATATTTCTATTGTTAATAAATTTCCTGACGTATTCCCTGAAGAACTTCTTGGCCTACCCCCAGAGCGTGAAATTGAATTTTGTATCGAACTTGAACCCGGTACAAAACCCATTTCCAAAGCCCCATATCTAATGGCTCCTATTGAACTTCAAGAATTAAAGACCCAACTACAGGAATTATTAGACACTGATTTCATTCATCCTAGTACGTCTCCTTGGAGTGCTCCTGTTCTCTTCGTAAAGAAGAAAGATGGAAGTATGCGACTTTGTATTGATTATCGGGAGTTGAATCATGTCACCATTAAAAATAGGTACCCGTTACCACGCATTGATGACCTGTTTGACCAGTTACAAGGCGCCAAATTCTTTTCAAAGATCGATCTTCATTTCGGATATCATCAGTTAAAGATTAAAACTGATGACATCCCAAAGATCGCTTTCGAACTCCCCAGACAGAGGCATTACGAATTCCTAGTCATGTCTTTTGGATTGACTAATGCTCCTGCTACCTTCATGGATATGATGAACGGAGTATTCAAGGAATATTTGGATCACTTTTGTGGTCCTCTTTATTGATGACATCCTTATTTACTCCCAAAGCCGTGAAGATCATGAGCAACACTTGAGGCTGATACTCCAAAAGCTTTGTGAGAACAAGTTATATGCCAAGTTGAAGAAATGCTAGTTTTGGCTTGAGGAAGTAGCATTCCTTGGGCAAGTAATATCAAATCATGGAATATCTATTTACCCGGCGAAGATTGAAGCAATTCAAAGTTGGAAGCAACTTAAGTCAGTGACCGAAGTACGTAGCTTTCTCGACTTAGCTAGTTATTATCGGAGATTTGTAGAAGGGTTTTCTCGAATCGCTACTCCATTAACTCAGCTGACTCGAAAAGATACAAAATATGGTTGGAGCGAGGATTGTGAGAAGAGTTTTTAAGAACTCAAGAGGAGATCATTTCAGCACATGTTCTGACAATACCATCTACTTCGGAGGGATTTGTCATCTATAGTGATGCTTCAGGCAAAGGTTTAAGATGTTTTCTAATGCAACATGGGAAAGTCATAGCCTATGCCTCACGACAAGTCAAAGAATATGAGAGGAATTATCCTACTCATGATCTAGAGTTGGCAGTTGTCGTTTTTGCGCTTAAGATTTAGAGGCATTACCTATTTGGAGAGAAGGTGGAGATCTATACGGATCATAAAAGCCTCAAATATTTCTTCACTCAACAGGAACTCAACATGCGGCAACGACGATGGCTTGAGCTGTTGAAAGATTATGATCATACCATTCAATACTATCCTAGAAAAGCGAACATAGTAGCTGACGCATTGAGTAGAAGATCATATACGGGTACGAGTGTGATATTGTCAATGCAAAGGCCCATTGTGTATGGCTTACAAAGGATGGAGATAGAGTTAAATACTCCATGGACCCATGTGATGATGGCGAATATACGAGTAGAACTAACTTTAATCAATAAAGTTAAAGTTGCTCAATCTACAGACCTGGAGCTAATGCGTATGAGGAAGAAAGTGTAAGAAGGTGATATTCCAGAAGCAAGAATCGATGAAGAAGGAATACTACCAGTCAACTCCAGACTTTGTGTTCCTAATGATTCTGACTTAAAGTATAAAATCATGATGGAGGCGCACAACACACCGTTTGCAATCCATCCTGGGAGTACCAAAATGTATCGTGATCTTTGACATACATTTTGGTGGAGCAATATGAAGAGAGATATAGTGGGGTTTATCTCAAGGTGTCTAACTTTTTAACGAGTCAAAGCGGAGCATCAAGTGCCAAAAGGTCCATTGCAACCACTTGAAATTCCAGAATTGAAGTGGGAGCACATTACCATGGATTTCGTTATTGGTTTTCCCAAGGTTTCTCAAGGCATAGATGCAATTTGGGTCATTATTAATAGATTGACCAAGTCTGCTCATTTCTTACCGATACGAGAAACTTATACACTTAAATGTCTTGCTCGTATGTACATAAACGAGATTGTAAGATTGCATGGTATGCCAATATCCATAGTTTCTGATCGAGACCCAAGATTCACTTCAAGATTTTGGGTTAGTTTGTAAAAAGCTATGGGCACAGATTTAAGATTTAGTTCGGCGTATCATCCTTAAACAGACGGGAAGTCTGAGAGGACTATTCAAACTCTTGAGGATCTATTAAGACTCTGTGTCCTTGACTTCAAAAAAGTTGGGACAAGTTCTTACCATTGGTGGAGTTTTCCTACAACAACAATTATCAAGCAAGTATTGGCATGGCTCCATTTGAGGTGTTGTACGAAAGAAAGTGTCGTTCTCCAGTATGTTGGGATGAGGTGGGTGAAAGAACGTTGTTGGGACCGAAGTTGGTACGTATGACTACGGAAGAGATTCAAATGATCCGACAAAGTATAAAAACCTCACAAGATCGACAAAAGAGTTATGCTAATCTTCATCGAAAGGACGTGAAATTTAATATTAGAGATCATGTATTGTTACGTGTTGCTCCATGGAAAGGAGTTACGAGATTGGGAAAGAGAGGAAAGCTCAATCCTCGATTCATTAGCCCATTTGTAATACTCGATCGAGTAGGAAATGTGGCCTATAGACTTGCTTTACCACCAAGTATGTCTTGTGTTCATAATGTTTTTCACATATCTATGTTACGTAAATATGTGAAAGACCCGAACCACATTATTGAATTAGAACCGGACGAGATAGCGGAAGATTTAACGTATGAAGAGGTACCTGTTAAAATCTTGGATACGAAGGATCATATTCTACGCTCCAAGGTTATACCTCAAGTCAATGTTTTATGGAAAAACCACGATGTGGAGGAAATGACCTGGGAGTTAGAATCTGAAATAAAATCAAAGTATCCTCACCACTTCGTCATATCAGGTACGTACCCTAATTTCGAGGATGAAATTTTATAAGAATGGGAGGTTGTAAGACACCAACTTTTTTGAATAAAGAATAAGTTTTTTTCTCGAAATATATTTTTTAATATTATGGTGTGGATATGATATAATGTTATAGTTATGGGTACTATTTGAAAATTTTGCAAAGCAAGCAAGTTGATTTAAAATATTCGTTATGTCGGGGAATATTCGATTGGTCGAGGAATATTCGTTTTAACAGGGAATATTTGTACGATGGCACAATCATTGGTGGAACCCACAACGGAAGTATTTTCGTAGTTAGAAAATGATAGAATTATCCTTTTATAAAAATAATGGTGAAAGTTTTACCATTAAACTGTTGAACTACCCGGTGGTAAAAGTATAGTAATATGCGTGGTTGCATAGTAGCACACATTATTGATTATTGATGCTTACGTAAGAAGTCACTTAGTTATAATCAATTATTGATACGGTAATTATTACATAGTATCTCACGTTATTTGATTCAATTATTGTTACATTATTAATATTTTATATTATTAAATCAATAATTGAGACGACAAAGTTATTCATATTATTTTGCAATATTGATAATGTCTAGAAAGTTTTGTCGAGGAGAGGTTTGGTCACTTAATTGCCCGCCAATAGGGAGAAATCCTTATCTGAAAGCCACCTCTTTCCTGGGAATGATCTGGTTGTTAAATATTGTGAGTTATAATATTAATGATGAATAATTATTGAAGTATTAAGAAGAAGATAAGTCAATTACAAAAGTTAGAGGGGAAAAATATAAACCTGGAAAACTTTAGGGGTACTAAAGTGTAATAAGTTAAATAAATCTATACCATTGATGGTGGTTGTAATAGTAAATCAATATGGACCATTGATGGTGGTTTTAATAGTTAATCAATATGGACCATTGATGGTGGTTTTAATAGTAAATCAATATAGACCATTGATGGTGGTTTTATTAGTAAATCAATCTGGACCTTCGGTGGTGGTTTTAAAAGTAAATCAATCTGGACCGTCGGTGGTGGTTTTACAAGTAAATCAATCTGGATCGTCGGTTGTGGTTTTAATAGTAATCAATATGAACCGTCCATTCTAATAGTAAATCAATTTGGACCGTTCGTGAATTAGTTACTATTTAGTCCATTCTCCTATAAATAGAAGCTTAATTCTTCTTTCATTCTCACCAATTCAATGAGATTCACAAGAGACACTATAGAGAGCAAGAAGAAGAGTATTCTGCTACTTCACTATTGTAGTATCCAACATTCTACTAAGGTAAGGGGTATTATTTCTTTCGTATTCATAAGGAATACTATTTTTCATATTCATCCTTTAATATGTTGGAATAATCTGTCTACACGGATTACGTACCATATGACAGGTGAAAATTCATTTGCAGTTTCGTATGTTATTTCTTTTCATATTCTTAAATCTAAACTTATTATGGTAAGTATTGCTTCTATAATCCTTGAAATTAGTGAAATATCCTTGAGTTTTGCGCTTCATCCAGTATCATTTTATTGGAATATTGATCTGAACTTTCTTATTAAATATCAATATTTTCTCCTGGGGTACTATTCATGGGTTACTATTCACCCGATTACTATTCACTCAAATATTGTTCACTCGGGTATTCGGGGCACTTTTCATGTCGGAGTACTATTCACGGGGTACTATTCTTGAAGTACTATTCATAGGATACTATTCACGGGGTACTATTCACCGAAAAAATTACTTCTTTTCTGTCCAAATTATTTTTAATACATGGATATTATTCTTGAATTTTACTCCACAAAGCAGTATCATGTTGACAATTTGGACATTATTGAATTTTGGATAAATTAAGTTATAAATCTTTAAAAATTTATCCTTTGCTTTCTTTTAATTGAATTCTTATATCTTTGTCATCATCATCATGCTTATATTGTGCTGAAAGTCATCTTTGGCTTACGTGCATAGATGGACTGTTAATTAGTATGATTATGACCAGGGATAATTCAGTATGATCATGACCATTGATGATTATACGAATATTCTTAGCCCGTAGTGCAAGAATAATGTATGGACGTGATACTAATGAATATCCTTGGCCCGTAGTGCAGTGATGATTCGATGATGTGATTTATTTATTAAGCTGAGTCCCAGCGATAAAGTTAATGATAAACTTTTTAAATCATAGAAGATAGTAGATATCATTCTCTACTTGACTCTTCTAATGGATTGCTTGTTCCGCTGTAGTTAAACTTGTTGTCTATTATATTCTATCAGTTTAACATTGTTGTAGGCCAATGATAACTTATTCTGCATTATCTTAGTCATAATATTTCTTACTGGGCTAGTTGAGCTCACCCTTTTACTTCCATTGTTCTCTTCAGGAAATGAGAACGTAGCCGGAACTAGTCGGGGAACGGAATGATTGTCCGAGATGGTGTTTTAGTAGTCCTCACTATTCTATAAAATAGTGTGACAATAAATGTAATGAGGACTCTATTTGAGTTTGGATATTGTCTAGAAGTCAATATTCGTGTAAAAACTCTCAGCTCATGTTGTATAATTAAGTTTATATTTGTATTCAGTACCATGTATTTGGCGACCCATGATGGGTGATGTATACCTATTTTGGGGGCGTCACATGCTTTATCATCATACATGATTGGCTTGTATGCATACTAATTTCAACTTTAAGTCTCACCCTTCTAGGTCGCTTTCTAGATCCATCACCATATCATTTCTTATAACCTTAATTGTATCTATCCATTTCAAAACATTTTATCTTAATAATCTCCTCATTTCTTACAACTTCTCTTTGTCTATTCTAGACATTCCATGATCAATCTTAACTAACACCTCCAAAATAATTCCTTGCAATGAGTACCTCAACTCATTTCTTAAGACTACATCTAAGTTTATCTCCTTATTACCTTCATTATGTTCTCTCAGGTCATATTCTAAGGCTCTCCTACCCTAGATCTATAACCTACTACTTTGATACCAAATTATAACGCCCTCAAATTCTCAACACTCCCTATAGCAGATTTGGTGCTCATGTAAATTTTTCATAAGATAATAATTTCTATCAATCATGTAGACACTTGAAATTTCATTTTCCTGTTACTAACTATGTAGGAGGACAAAAGTGTCTTTTTCACAATCCAGAGATAACCTTGGAGGACCACAAATCAATTCCAACCTCGGAAGTAGCCCCGGGAGATCAAGTTTCCAACCCCGGAGATAACCCCCGGGAATCAAGTTCAAAGCCTGGAGATAACCCCAGGAGGTCATGTACACCTCAGAGATATCCCCGAGGACAATCAAAGTCAACAGCAGGCCAACCTCAAAGATAACCTTGAGAAAAGACTACTATAATGGTGCGAAAACCAAAAATAACCCCAGGAGGGGAAAAATGAAAATTTTGCCAAATCAACTTCAACTTAAATCAAATCAACTCATTTCAATACAAATTACATCAAAAGATGTCCCACAAGATCCATATCTTAACTTTCGAGCACAAACTACGCAAAATAGCTCAACAGACTGCCTAACAGAGACCCGGAAATGCTATTTTAGTCATGGACCCATCTTCTTGGAATCAAAAAAGGGAAAATCCTATGTCAATTGCATTTCTCTTAAAAAGAGCTTTCCGGAATGGTATAGCACACTTCCATCGGACTCTCGGATTAAAAGTTATCAAGGTTCGAGCGAACAACGCATTGTCCGAGTGTATGTACTTCGAGAAGACGGGACTCACATTGCCCGGGGCACCCCGAATCTTGCGCAGTACACTCCATCGCTGCAAGTACACTGTTGCTCTCTACTGCAGTACACTGCGTCTCCCCCTCTATAAATAGAGGGCTTGGGGTGGTCATTTTAGCAAGAAAAACGGCAAGAAAACCCTGCCCAATTTGCTTTGTACACCCTACAAACTGAGTGCTTTCTCATTTTAAACACTTGTGAGCTCATATATAGCTACTTTTTTACCGATGGGAGCCGAGTGTTCATCCATTTAAAGCTATTGAAGTCTTCTTTGGCTGTCCACTATAAGCCTTCTTGCTTTTCTTAAAGCCTTTCTCTTCTACTATGCACACACTGTTCTTCACGTTGAGAGTCGTGTTGCGTGCATTGATGCCCGGACTTCGATCCGTGGCTTTTATTTCCTTTTGTGTGTGTGTGTATACATATATACATATATATATATATATATATATGGACTAACATTATCGAGTTATGCTTCGATTGAACCTGGACTCACGCCCGGAGACTCACGTCCGGAGCATTTATTTGCTTTTGTATATATATATATATATGTATGTATATATGAACTGTTGTCGAACTCTGTTCGATGAGCCTGAATTTTACATCCGGAGCGTTTACTGCTTATATATATATATATATATAAACTGTTGTCAGACTTTGTTCGATGAGCCTGGATTTTACATCCGGTGCGTTTACTGCTTTTATATTTATATATAGCGACAAATCGCTGAAATGATAAACCGAGCCGGTATCGATATATATCTTGTGCGTTTACCTCTCTCTCTCTCTCTCTCTATATATATATATATATATTTACATTTCTGTCAGGCTTGGAGATTACTTCGTGGCCTTTTACTGCTTTATTTACATTCCGTCCCTCCTGGAGTTTACTTCGTGGCGGTTGATCGTCTTTACTGCTTTATTTACATTTTCGATCCCCCGTGGAGGTTCTTCGTGGTGGTTGATCTTGTCTCTAAATATATATTTACCACTTTTATACATTTACATTTACAGTCCCCCATGAAGTTCGCTTCGTGGTGGTTGACAGTCTTTATATATATTTATAGCTTATATATATATATATATATATATATATATATATAAAACTGCTTACAGCTTTCATATAAACTACTACATCATGTGAGCCTAGGAATCATGTGATCATAGATTCAGTTTCCTGAATCTAGATTCGCCTCGTGATGGACATTTTCTATCAGTAAATGACTTGTACATTATTCACGGTGCCTGAATTTCCTTAGATGGCTATCATGCCCACAAGGAGTTCGGCACTGCTATATATCTTATTTTTTCGAAGATACCTCCCATCTCAAAAATAAAAGTAATTAATCCGAACACTTAATAAAAATGAAAGTATCGAAGGCCTCAATTACTATTGAGCATAAGGGTTTGAAAAACCTCTTTTACAAAACATCACTGCTATATCTTGTTAAAACTGAATTTTTACATAAATTAAAACCCTTTGTATATAGGTGCGAACGAGGCATAGCACTACTTCCAAATAACTGCACATTGACCCACACACACACATTTATATAATAGTTTAATTGAAAAGTTGCGGTCACCATGGTAGAACGGATGTCGGGGGTTGCCTAACACCTTCCCTCCGCATAAGCAATTCCCCGGACCCTAATGAATCTCTGTTTCACAAACCAGTTTAGCAGTGTCACATCACGCGGTCAATGTGCAAACCTATTCTCGGTTGAGTTGGTGCAACCATTTAAAAAAACCAACAGGCGACTCTTACAGTCCAATCATCGACATATATATGTCGGACCTTTTCACAACTTATTTTTTCAAATAAATCTCACCTAACATGAGAACACCAAAAAACAAGAACAGAAAAGGGAAAGTAAAAATCCCGACGTCGACAGGTGGCGACTCTGCTGGGGACTTCCAGTAAGAGGACTTAAACCTTTATTATAAACTTTTCAAAACTGTTATATGCTTGTGTGTGGATGTTGCATTTACATTTTTTGATGAATGTGTATGAATGCATTTACTTACTGCACTGCAATATATCTATCTGTGATATTAGTGCTTCGCACATGTCATCATTCCCATAACGCTGATACACGTTGAATGTGAATGTATGTTGTGTGGTTAATCCACCAGGAGGCTATCCTGTCTGTGTTTGATTACTGGACTCGTAGGGAGACTAATTCCAACGAGGCTCAAGAAAAGCACCTCCCAGATTCGCTCCAGTTGAAAGACCAGATTAATTTTCCGGCGAGTAAATTGCGATGATCTGGGAACCTTGATGCCAAAAAGACGCGAGAGTAAACCTAAGATAGGTCAGCCTCTGATATATAAACCAAACATGGTGGAAAGTCTCTTCATGCTTTCCATTTTTAATTACTTGTAAAGACAATTACTTATAATTTCATTCCATGTCAATCTCTATGTAATGGAAAATATGAAGAATATGTGTACATGCATATTAAGGCTTGACATGCTATCAAATAACACCCGTTTTACTTGATAATACTTCTAAAATGGACACATTATGATAGCATGCAAACATTTATACATTCCCTGAGACTAAACTACATAAGTTTTTGTAGGGAAACAATTGGTCCTGTTTCCCGTTCAAAGTCCAGAAAGGCATTAAGCCGACAACCAAACAAGGCTAAAAGTGCCCAACTTGATCCTACTCCTGTCTCTCGTGAGGAGTTCAAAAGATTAAGCTATCAAATTACAGAGTTGGCTGTTATGCGCAAAGAACTACACCAAAATACTCAAGGTCCACAAATACTCATCCACACAAAATCCTTTGCACGTGGAGGAACCCAGGGCCAAACAATGCCTACTCAACTAGAGTCATTCACACCAGGGGGCAGTCAGGGTATTTGCAAAAAGATGGAAACCCAAATACCTGAACCTCATTCCAATAAAGGAACCAACAAAACCCCTAAAATTACAAAACTCAGGGATGATCGAGAAACTAAAGATATAAGAAAGAAAGTCCAACAAATGGAAAAAACCATCCAGTCAATCAAAGGGACTGGAAACTATGGTAGTGTCACCTATTCAGATCTCTGCATATTCCCAAGGGCTCGATATCCTGACAAATTCAAAGTCCCAGAGTTTGAAAAGTACAATGGGGCAGCCGATCCCTATACACACCTAAAAGTATATATTGGCGAGCTAGGGTCTTATGCTGAAGATGAAAGCCTCAGAATGCAACTTTTCCAAAAGAGTTTCACTAGAGAGGCTAAAGCCTGGTATGCCCGACTTGACAATACAAAAATCCACAACTGGCAAGAATTGGCCCACGCCTTTCTCAATCAATATAGTTTTCAGTCACAAATGGTACCGGATCGATACCAAGTGACTAAAGTCAAAAGGCAAAGTACCGAATCTTTTCGAGAATATGCCCAAAGGTGGAGACATCTAGAAGCGCAAGTCATTCCATAAATGACAGAAACTGAGATGGTAATAACGTTTATTGATATCCAAGAGGCTCCTTACTATGAGAGGATCCTAACAAGCATAGGAAAACCATTCTCATAAATGATCAAACACGGCGAAATGGCAGAGATGGGCCTAAAGGAAGGCAAGATTAAAGACTTCACTGCCTTGGAAGCAGTCGCCAAGCATATACAGACTGGAAAATATATAAGCGATCCCAAGGGAGTACCCGATAAAGGCAATGAAGATGTATCCCTTGTTATACAGGGGCAAGCTAGGAGACCAACCTACAGTCATTTGGAAAAAGCAAGACAATCTGCCATTTCAACAACAGGCTCCCTTCAACAAGTGCTCGGACAGAAAAAGAAAATTTGAAAGAACGGAAAATTGGGTGTTCACTCCACTAGGCGTTTCCTTTGAAAATGTATTGGCGATATTAATAGATCACAAGAAAATTATCGAATTGGCTCCACCTCTGGAACCAGGTAGAAAAAGATACAATCCAAGCCAAAGATGTGCTTACCACTTAGGGTCTCCAAGACACGATACACAAGATTGTTGGTCCTTAAAGCATAAGATTCAAAATTTGATCGAAAGTGGCAGTATTGTTGTCCAACAACCTGACCAACAAAATGTTAACACCAACCTTCCATTGCAGCATGATACGGAGGAAGTAAACATGATTGGGTCAAGAAGCGCTGAAATGTATCCAAATCATAATTACATAGAAAGGATAGAGGACTACCCCCAAAGGCACAAAACAAATGTCCTAGAATGGGAAAACTCAGAGGAGGGTATGATCGTAATGCAAAAATTAGAGATGATCCAGAATCAAGTAAATCTGCTGGCTAAGCTGATAGTGTGCCAACATCAAGAAACGAGGCAGTTTTCACTCAACTATCAGAAAACCAAGAGGAAAAAGAGGTCAACCATAATGCAAGCCCATATCTCTCCAGGATGAGCCAGCTAAATAAAGAAGATCAAAGCAGGCTGAATGGAAAAGAAAATGGGATTGATAAAATTGCTAGAAGATCTCATCAACGAAAAAATTGCTCGTGGGAATGCAAATTCTCAAAGAAGAAAGATGAAACAACCTCCACAAGAGTCCAAAAATTCACCCCTCTAAACAAATCATATGAAGAAATGCTACACTTTCTGATAAGCGAAGGAAGGATTGCTGAGTTGCTGCCTCCTATAAATCCCAAGATAAGGAGTTATGATTCCACCAAAATGTGTCTCTATCATTCTAACTCACTTGGACATGCAACTGAGCAATGTTAGTCTTTGCGACATAAAATCCAGGATCTCATTGAAAAAGAAGAGCTGAAGATAGAATTCCTCATAACCAGAAAAAGCGAAGCGGAAATAAAAAGCTTAGGATGTCCACTCGAGACATGCAGCTCAAAGGAGGTGAAGGCTATAAGCACCAATCCTAGCAATACACAAGATGGACTGATCCTAATGCAGGAAATAACTGAGGAGACAAGGGAATCCCCAAGGGAGATTCCTCCGCCAATATCAAACATCACGTGGTCCAAAGATAACAACCATGTTCCTGATTTTTTAACCTTGGATGATACAGAGGAAATACTAATCCTTTCCAAGGAATAATGAGCCAAAAAGGAAAGTTCCTTGCAAGAAATACGACAACAGTTCAAGGGAGATTTCATGGTCGAATCCTCTCAAGCCCAAGAAAAAGGTGAAGGAACAGACGAAAGAAGAGGTGGTGAAGTTATCGGGGAAACCAACCCATTAAAGAATCAAGACTTCATACCTTTTTGTGATTGGTCCAGTTCAAGCGTCCTTGAGGAATGTATTCAATCAGGAAGAGATCAAGTTATGGCTATAAGTGAAGATATTCAGAATCAAGAGGTAACCTCTATCGCGATCCTTGAAGGAAACATAACTACTGACAATTGGACTATCAAGCCTCAGCTAGCTAAGAAGGTGTAGATCTAGAGGATAGAGTTGTGAGTTCCATAAGATGGTGGGACAGTATCACTTTCTTCGCAGTATACCTTTTATTTTCCATACATGTAAATATTAAAAAAAACATAAAACAAAACAAAAACAAAACAAAAAAAGAAAAAAAAAGAAAAAAAAAGAAAAAAAGAGAAAAAATAAAAAATAAAAAATAAAAAGAAAAAAAAAGAGAAAAAAAAAGAAAAAAAGAAAAAAAGAAAAAAAGGAAATATTAAATCAGCCAGGTTTAACTTTTAGCTCATCAAGCCTGAACTACGAAAGACCTAATCTCCCTTCATAGATGGGAGTACGTAGGCAGCCATTTATGGTGCGGTCAAACTCAATAAAAACCCAAAAACCCCAAACAAACACTTCTCAAACCATTTATCTTATCAAGTAGGAACTACGCAGACCTGATCTCCTACATACATAGGAGTACGTAGGTAACCATTAGTGGTGCGGTCTGACCCTCAAAAAAAACATCCAAACCCAAACATCAATCCCAAGTCTATGCCCAAGAAAAACCCTCTAAGTCAGCAACTCATGTCATGAAGACCCAACAACACTTCAATGCTATTCCATCAAAACTGACACAAATCCTAGAAAGGAAGAAATAGTGATACGCCAAGAGAACCAGCAGCGAGGACCTTCAAAAAGCCGAGACCCTCAATCACAAGTCTTCATCAAATTAGAAAAAAATCAGGAAGGCCGATTGCGCGAACAAGGTAAGAATAATGAGTGAGGGCATCAAAGCCCAAATCCACTAAATGTTCACCATCTGGTCCAGAGATAAAAGCCTCTTGCAATCTCAACATTTCATCAGCCCACCTGTCAAAGAAACTATCCCAGACAACAAGCAAAGTTGGGGCATTTTCAAAATTGGCGACAACCCGATATTGGAACCCTTACAACAAGACTGGGGCAATCTTAGAAACAGCAACAACTCAACACTGGGGCATTTATCAACCATCCTAAAGTGGAAAATGTTTCTGTCAGTACCATCAGCATGATACATCATCATCAGATCTTCCCTCACATCATCTCATTGGCAATTCGGTATGATCATTTGGTCTTTTCCAACCATATTGTTCTTAGAATGAATAATCCACATGTGAGGATATTATTCACTCGCAATTTGGTCAACAAAGAGAGTTTCTCATATAAATCCCCAGCAACAACATGTGAAAGGACTGGGGCATTTTCCAATTCCAGGAAATGGAAGGAGTTTAAGGCGGGTTCAGGCCTCTCATCAAAAGAAAAGGGAGAATTCCTGAAAGAAATCATGGCGACATTAGTTTGCCCCTGCAAAAGAAGGGAAAAATTCTCAAGAAAGTTCTTAACTCAGGAGCAGAAGGCCAGCGACGAAAGGTTTAGCAAATGAAATCTACACCATCAAACATGTTAACCTGCGTCAAGTCCTAACAAGTTGAGGCCTCTACACCAAAGTTCAAATCTGTGCAGCGAAAGAACGAGTTGCACCCTCCAGGGATGTCAGCGGCATTCAGGTCATCAGTTCAGCTGGGTTGCAAATCAAACGCTCGAGGAAATGGTGCACAAGCACCCAATAACTTTGAAAAGGGTGAGCGTAACATCAGGTAGAGTCTGGCAAAACAAAACTTTGAATATTACTTCAGCGAAGGTATCAGAAGATCCGGTAATCAAAACCATTGGCATCAATTCAGCGCAACATCAAGATAGTTCATCGATACAAGCTTTGTATACCACCGTTCGAGTGGGAATCGAAATAGTTTGGCGATGTCAGGGTATTCAACTACCATCAAGGTAGGATCCGTTGTCAAACTACCATCAGGGTAGGCACCATTGTAAACTACCAGCGTATTCTTCGGGAAGGTCTGGTGATTTTAGAACGTCATCCCTAGAAAATATGTAGAAAATATCTCAATTTCTCTTCATCAAATAGGTATCAGCAAAATCGATAAAAAGCCAAACCGTTGTAGTTAACACCAGCATAGGCATCAGTAATAATCGATAAAGGTAAAGCGATTTGCAAATTTTTTTTAACATTCATCATAACATTCATTACATTATGATTTGAGATGTGCGAAATGAGATGTGCGATGTGCGAGTTGCGAAGTGCGATTGGCCAAAAGCGAAGTGCGAAGTGCAAAATGCGATGTGCGATTTGCGAACTATGATTTGCAAAAACATTTTATCATTCATCATAACATTCATTACATTGCGATTTGCATCATTAAAATAACCTTGTCATATTTTAAGTGTTTAGTAATCTTTATCATGTCCATTCTATTGCATGAATATGATAAAGAGGGGCATCTGTAGACACTCAAAATTTTGTTTTCCTATTACTAACCATGCAGGAGGACAAAAGCGACTTTTTCACACTCTAGAGATAACCCTGGAGGACCACAACATCAATTCCAACCCCGAAAGTAACCCCGGGAGATCTAGTTTCCAACCCTGGAGATAACTCTGGGAAATCAGTTTTCAACCTCGGAGATAACCCCGGAAAGTCAGTTCCAACCCCAGAGATAACCCCCGGGAATCAAGTTCAAAGCCTGGGGATAACCCCAGGAGGTCAAGTACACCTCATAAATAACCCTGAGGACAGTCAGAGTCAACAACAGGCCAACCTCAGAGATAACCCTAAGAAAAGACTGCTATAACGATGCAAAAATCGAAAATAACCCCGGGAGGGGCAAAATGGTCATTTTACCAACTCAACTTCAACTTAAATCAAATTAACTCATTTCAATATAAATTACTTCAAAAGATGTCCCACAAGAACCATATCTTGCTTTTACCGGCGGGAGCTGAGTTTTCATCCATTTAAAGCTATTGAAGTCTTCTTTGGCAGTCCATTATAAGCCTTCTTGCTTTTCTTAAAGCCTTTCTCTTCTACTGTGCGCATGCTATTTTTCATGTTGAGAGTCGTGTTGCGTTCGTTGATGCCCGGACATCGGTTTATATATATATATATATAGATATATATGAACTGTTGTTGAAATCTATTCGATGAGACTGGATTTTACATCCAGACTTTGTTCGATGAGCCTGGATTTTACATCCTGTGCGTTTACTACTTTTATATTTATATATAGCGACAAATCATAGAAATGATAAAATGAGTTGTGATAGATATATATCATGTGCATTTACCGCTTATATATATATATATATATATATTTATATATTTACATTTCTGTCAGGCCTGGACTTTACTTCATGGCCTTTTACTACTTTATTTACATTCCGTCCTGCTTGGAGTTTACTTCGTGGCGGTTGATCATTTTTACTACTTTAATTACATTTCATCCCACCTAGAGTTTACGTCGTGGCGGTTGATCTACTTTACTGCTTTATTTACATTTCTGATCCCCCGTAGAGGTGCTTCGTGGGGGTTGATCTTGTCTCTCTATATATATATTTACCACTTTTATATATTTACATTTACAGTCCCCCATGAAGTTCGCTTCGTGGTGGTTGACAGTCTGTATATATATATATATATATTTACAGCTTTTATATATATAATTGCTTAAAGCTTTCATATAAACTGCTACATCATGTGAGCCTAGGAATCATGTGATCATAGATTCAGTTTCCTGAATCTAGATTTGGTTCCCGTGATGGACATTTTTGGCTGTAAACAGCTTGTACATTATTCACGGTGCCAGAATTTTCTTAGATGGCTATCATGCCCACAAGGAGTTCGACACTGCTATATATCTTATTTTCTCGAAGATGCCTCTCATCTCAAAAATAAAAGCAATCAAGATGAACACTTAATAAAAATGAAAGTATCAAAGGCCTAAATTACTATTTAGCATAAGGGTTTGAAAAACCTCTTTTACAAAACATCACTGCTATATCTTGTTAAAACTGAATTTTTACATAAATTTAAAACCTTTGTATATATGTGCGAATGAGGCATAACACTACTTCCAAATAACTGCAAATTGACCCACACACACACACATTTATATAACAGTTTTATTAAAAAGTGGTGGTCATCGTGGTAATACGGATGTTGGGGGGTGCCTAACACATTCCCTCTGCATAAGCAAGTCCCCGGACTCTAATAAATCTCGATTTCACAGACCAGTTTAGCAGTGTCACATCACGTGGTCAATGTGCAAACCTTTTCTCGGTTAAGTTGGTGCAACCATTTAAAAATACAAACTGGCGACTCTTACAGTCCAATTAATGTCGAACCTTTTCAGAACTTGTTTTTTCAAACAAATCTCACCTAACATGAGAACACCAAAAAACAAGAACATAAAAGGGAATGTAAAAATCTCGACGTCGATAAATCCAAAATTCACAGTATTCCATAACAGATAGTACTTATTGTCAGAACAATTACTATGTTTAGATACCCTCACTTGGATGAATAGATTTATAATTTCATGGATATTTCTTTCATATCGATAGTTCCTATCTATCTGACATTCACAGTATTAATGCTAGGGTTGTTCTTGGAACTGAGGGTCGCGACCTCAGTGCATCAGAGAACTCCTAAGATCTTTTAATACTATCATTCAGATGTATAGTTCATATAGATATTGTAATTCTTCTAAAATTTTATAGAAAAGTAAAAGCTAAGCAACTTATATCACAAAACTTAAAATTTAGTTACATAAATTCCAACTTACAATTACATCAGAGTTTACAGAGATTTAGTCAAGTCTAATACAACAAAAATTAAAACTAGAAGACTATTTTTATCTAAAAGAGTGAGTACAAGAACATCCGAGATTTTCATTCGACGCTGCAAAAAGAAAAATAATATATTTTGCAAGGATGAACTAGAAAAAGCTCAACAAGTTTAAACAGGTTATATTTTAAACTCACACTGTATCAGAATTTGATGAACATATAGTTCAAGTTTTATTTTTCACACACACACACACACATATATATATATATATATATACACTGAGGTTTATTTGTCAAACCCTACACTTCTCATATGACTTTTATCCACATATTTCTGGCCTCTATTCGTCATTAAGACTTAGAATCCCGAAGTTGATCTGTTCAACCAGACATGATAATCACTTCTATATGTCATAAATACTTAGAAGACATTAGCTCATTCTGGCTTTTGTCAGTCATAAAGACTTCGAACCCCGAGATTGATCTGTAACGACCCCAAAATTCATATAATTCATCCATTGACTTCGGTCGTTACCAATACGTCTAACTTCTGATTTTACATCATTATTTGATTTTAAACTTAATAAAATGCGGAATAATTAAAACTTTTCTATCTTCTTACTTTTTTTATTTCCCTTAATCATAACCTTTATCATCTACACATCTCTGAATCAAATTTATTTTATGATTCGCTTCATCAGAGTAATTTTATAAAATCCTACATCTAAGCTCGATATCCCTTGTACATTGGGTAGTTCAAACTTTACAACTAAATATGAAGTTTCACATCATAAATTATCAAGTACATTTCTCAAAACCTTTATCTTGACCTACATTTGAACCATACTTAGTTTATTACTCGCTTTATTAGAATTAATAAATCTTACATCCAGGTTCAATACCCTTTATACATCGGACAAAATTTAAACTTTATAACTCAACATATATTAAACATCATACATTATCAAGTATATCATTCGGAACCCTAAACATGGTTCAAATAATAACAACTCAGCTAAAGTATATAAATTGTGACGCCCCCAAATTCGGGTATCTTCCAACCCGACAGATGGTGCTACACGGTTACATTCAATTAAAAAGTCTCAATAGAACGACTATGTCTTCTATATATACAAAATAATATTATATTTCCCCAGGTTCTTTATAACCCATACATACGTTCTTGTCATAATATTCAATATATTAAAAACATTCACCTATACTATTGTATAAGTAATCTAAGGGTTTGTCTTCGCCTTGCCCTTATCCTTGTCGGAGCCTTCGGTCCGTTCGATCTTAGCTGTGTTCATATGGTTCAAGCAAGAGTGAGCTTGACTAGCTCAGCAAGTACTACAATCTAATAAATAACATGCTTGAATCATAGGAATCTTATATCTTCAATAATTGAATAATAGTTACGAAGTACTATTGATAATTAAAAATAACACTTCTTTTCATTTAAAACGTTTTACAACAATAATATTTAGTAAAACATCAATTTCGGTCCAAGACATTGAGCATTTTATAAGTTCTTTTGAAAAGGACATCCCGACACTAAGTCTGTAAGTCCGACATTACTTACAAGCACGTCTAGGTGATCAGCCTATAGTACTCTATGTTGATCAACACTACATTCATTAAACGTGTATACGTTGAAGTTGTGGAAACCTCACGTGCCTGTCGTTAAACGACAAAAACATTTTAGCATACTCAGTCTTTGTTTGAAAACCACACAAATATAACTCAGTAAAGATTAATCATGCTTGATTGATTCATAATATAAGTCTAGCCGAAAGAATTGGCTTTGACTTCATCATTCAAGACTTCATGCGAAAGAATAAATGAATTACAAAAGCTTGTCCAGACTGAACTAGAACAAGGATTAGAATTGTTGAATTACTTCTGCTTACTGTTTATCACACGTACCATTTAAGTCTCTAAGTTTCTACAATACATGATCACATAACGTACCACATTAGATCATATATAATCAAGTATGTATGCCACTAGATCTTACCCTTCATCTCAATCTAATCCTAACTTAGATTTGTTATTATTGGTTTCGGCTTTTCGTTACATTGTTTCATTACGTTTATGATTGATTACTTATCTTCAACCTTTAGACAACATAAATAAGGTTTAACAATACCTTACAATACCTTATTAAGTTCCTCAGTTTATTAATACTGAGTTACTGTTCACATTATGCTTATAAACATTCTTTACTGTCCAAAACCTAGGGTTGGCAATCGCATACCACCCTTTCCTTTTTTGAGCGCCATGCGGCGAAGTTAACAAGATGTAAGTTCTCGGACTCACACCGCTGCCGTGTAGTCTTTTTTTTTTATGTCGCTACCGGCGCAAAAGTTTAGTTGGTTCAAACACTGTGTCTGGCGCTGCGGTGCCATCTTTTGGCCTTGGGTTGGCGCTGCGGTGCCAACTCTGTGCCTCAGACAATTTTGTAGATTTTGCAATTTTACGAAACTCCCGGACACATAACTTCTTCGTTATAAGTCCGAATTGGTTCGTTCAAAAGCCTACGGTTCACAAATTACATACTCTATGAATTCATGCAAGAATTTTATCTATTTGACTTTATTTGCTAAAATTTCACCTATTAGTTCATTTTTAACAAAAATGATAAACGTTCGTGAACGTTCAACGCTCGTTTCTTCGTTCTAAGTCGGAATCTGGTCATTTTCGAGTTCACAACTCTATAATGCCAAATATGTCTTGACTCCATCGAAAACCAATGTTTCCGTGTTCAAACACAAAATACGACTTTCATTTTGAGAATTTCACGAATTCGACGATTATTGTCCAATCGTGTGAATTCTGGCAAAATCCCATTACTAATGATTTGATTATCATTCTAAATGGATTTTAATCAACATATGAACATTTCAAGTTACTTATTACACCAACTTATTTTCAAAGTAAGTTTTGACTTATTCTCATAAGTTAATGACTTAATCAACTTATAAACTACAAATTTCCTTGTTTATGACTTACTATGGACTTAAGTCCATCAATCAATGTTCTCATACAATATTGAACATACTAACATCATATGACAATCATATGATTGGTTCATCATAAGTTTATCAACTTATTTAAGTTTAAGTTGCTTATTCAACTTATTCGGCTTAAGTTCATTCATTAATAACTCCTTATATGTTCTTAGCATACATGCACATTAAGTTACACTTTTCTTATCACCCTACAATGATAGAGATGAAAACTATACTTCTCTTCTCTTTGAAAACTAGCAAAGAACGTTTGACTTATTCTTGACTTATGTGAGCTTATTCTCTCTAACACTTAAGCACTTAACTTGAGAGGAGTTGAATGAAATAAAACAAGCAACAAATGAATTGTGGAGCTCTCTATTTATAGGCTTGACAAGATGAGGGTACTATGGTCATTATAACCTTACACCTCCTCAACTAACCTCTTTAATCCACCTCTTTACTATTCATTGCTTTGGCTCTAAGTAAACTTGCTAGTCACTTTTATTACTTGATCATCACAACACTTGATCATTACACAAAGTACTTGCTCATCAACACTACCCATATTACTCTTGGTTTTCTCTATGGATCATGGCTAACCAATTGGGCTTACTTAATTAACATAGCATATTTCTTGTTGGGCTTACATTACATTAGTTTGGACTCATGATTAACAAACACTTGGGCTTGCATATCACTTCCTATTGGACTTCTACCATTACGTTAATAATCCTACAAGTCCATTCCATTTAATTAAGAACCTTAACATATATACACCACGTATAATTCTCGTATGCTAGCTCGTATATTTATTCGTAATATATGTTATTCTATTCTCCATACCTAATCGTATAATACATCATATCATACTTGCATTCAATACCTCGCATAATGCCTACATTATACGATTAATACATTCTTTTCTTAACGCTTAATATTCCTAACGTTCTCAAATTAAGTCCGCATGCGAAATATTGTGTTTTCCATACTTAAGATTATTATTACATAATCAATCTCACCTTGATATTATAAAGTTACGTATTTCTCAGAAATTCAAAAATAATTCCCGAGCAGAAATCAATGAATAGTGTTTTTCAGAAAATTTCTCGGAAAGCTTTTATTTTCGTCTTAGAAATTCGAACACTTTTAATTCATTCATGTAGTTAAAATACTACAACGTTCCGACGTTTCTAGGTTATAGAATGACATTCATCTTATCAACACGTAATAATAATAAATAATATTATTTTATTCATTATTAAAAGTATTTAAAAAATGTTCAATTTTTCGGGGCATTACACTCTCTCCCCCTTATAAGGATTCTGTCCCCAGAATCTCGCTATATAAAAAAAAATTACACAAACAAATAAGGGTAATTCTTTTTCATCATTTCTTCTAACTCCCACATTGCTTCTTCTGCATCGTGGTTCTTCCATATCACCTTCACGGAAGGTATGACTTTATTCCGCAAAACTTGTTCTTTTCTATCGACAATTTGAATCGGTGTTTCTGTAACGACCGAGAAATTCGGATCTTATTGTAAAATAATTTTATTGAATTAAATAATAAATAAAATTATATTCTATGTGATATCAAGATGGTTGTCATTCTATAACCTAATAATGTTGGAATGTCATAGTATTTAAGCTACGTGAAGGAATTAAAGTTTTTGAATTTTCAAGACGAAAATAAAGGTTTTCCAAGAAATTTTCTGAAAAACACTATTCATTGGTATTTTCTCGGGAATTATTTTTGAACTTCTGAGAAATACGTAATTATAGAATATCAAGGTAAGACGGATTATGTAATAATAACCTAAGTATGGAAAATGTAATATTTCGCTTGCGGACTTAATTTGAGAATATTAAGGAAGGCGAAGTATTAATGAGTTAAGTAATAGTCGTATGATACTTATGTATTGTACGACGTAATGAAAACGAGTATAATATGAAGTAT
This sequence comes from Panax ginseng, assembly GCA_020205605.1. Lineage (NCBI taxonomy): Eukaryota > Viridiplantae > Streptophyta > Magnoliopsida > Apiales > Araliaceae > Panax > Panax ginseng. Next base: position 48,003,971 of record CM035137.1, read on the forward strand.
TATACGAGTTTATGTGAATTATGGATTATTGTATATAAAGGAGTTGTATACAAGTTAGAATACGGAAATAATACATAAACAATATGTTATATGTATTAAGCAATTTGTACAAGCCCAAGTGAAATAATGATAAAGCCCAAATGATAGTTAATGAACAAGTTGATGTTTGTTAATGCAAGCCCAAAAGTTAGATAAGTTAATCCAAGCCCAAGCTAGGATCCAATGAGTGGTAATGACCCATGGGGAAAACCATGTTGTTATGGTTAATTTTGGTAATCAAATATTATGTGTTATGACCAAGTATTATGTGTGATGACCAAGACTTAAGAGTAATGACCAAGCAAAAGATAAGAGTTGTGATTAACAAGTAATGAATAGTAAGGAGGTGGCTTAAGGAGGTGGGATGATGTTTTGACTAAACTACCCTAGCTTTGGAAATTCTATAAATAGAAGGAGATTGCTAGTCATTTGCTACTTGTTCAAATCATCCAACAACTTATAAAGTGCTTAAGTGTTAGAGAGAATAAGCAAGACTAAGCTACTTCCATTTGTGAGAAGAAGAAGAAGAAGGCTTATTCCAAAGAACTTCAAGGGTAAGACTTCTTGTCCATTAATCTTCTATCTCTACCATGATAGGTTGATAAGAGAAGTAGGGATTAATGAACATGGATGTTAACAAGTAAGAACAATGATTAATCAATGGACTTAAGCTGCATAAGTTGGAAATAAGTCATTTGAACTTGCAAAAGTTACGAACTTATTATAAGTTAACCTTGAATGTTTGTATGAAAACTAAGAGTTTGTATGAACTTGTATCATGGATACATGAATGAAATTATATGTTGAGAACATATAAGAATAATGATTAAAAGACTTTAATACCTTAATAAGTTATGAGCAATGAAGCTATAAGTAGTTTATAACTTAATAAGTTATAAGCTCATTTAAGAATAAGTCAAATCCAACATAAAAATAAGTTGTTGTAATAAGTATGTTGAGATGTTCATATGATGAATTGAATTCATTTGAAGTAATGAACAAATCATAATTAATGAAGTTATGCCGAAAATTGCACGATTGGACAATAATCGTCGAATTCGTGAAATTCTTAGAATAGAAGTCAAATTTTGTGTTTGAACTCAGAAACATTAGTTGACAATGGAGAAAAGTCATATTTGGCATTCTAGAGTTACGGACACGAAAATGATCGAATTCCGACTTAGAACGAAGAAACGAGCATTGAACGTTAACGAACGTTTATCGTTTTCGTTAAAAATGAACCAATAGGTGAATTTTTTAGCAAACAAAGTCAAATAGATAAAATTCTTTCATAAACATGTAGAGTAGGTAATTTGTGATCCAAAGGCTTTTGAACGAGTCAATTCGGACTTATAACGAAGAAGTTATGAGCCCGAGAATTTCGTAAAGTTGAAAAACTATCAAAATTATTTAGTGCAAAGAGTTGGTGCCGCGGCACCAGCCCAAAGCTAATTTGTCACGCCGCAGCGCGAGACTGAAACCGAGTACACTGCTTAATGGCGCCGCAACGTGACTTGAAGAGTAAGGACTCATGACTGCAAGTATGAAGTCCGATCTGTGATACCACTAACTCACTACACAAAAGGCGAAAGTTACAGAAAGCAAAGGTGGCGCCATGCACTAGCCCTAGAACAAAGATAGTAAAGAATAATTATAAGCACAAAGCAAGGAATGGGATTAATTCAAAGTGAACCTATCTTAAGGAACTTGAAGTAACATTGTTAAACCTTAAGGATAGTGTGTGAATGGTTGAAATAACCTATTCAAATATAAATTTAAGAATAAATGACAAGATGGAATTAATATTAAACAAATCTAATGTATGATTAGATTGAGAAGAAGGGTAAGATATAATCATGTCAATACTTGATTATATATAACCAAATATGATACATTATGTGATCATGTATTGTAGAGACTCTAAAGACTCGAACATAAAGTATAAGCTACCTCACCCACCCGTTTAATACCTCAAAAGGTCCTATGAACCTCGGACTTAACTTTCCCTTCTTTCCAAAATGTATCTTTCCTTTCTAGGGAGATATATTTAGAAATACGTACGAACCTACTTCAAATTATCTATTCTCTGTATGCGAATCCGTAAACTTCTTCTGTCTGTCTTGAGCTGCTAGAAGACGCATTTGAATCATCTTGACAATGTCCGTTGTTGCTGCACCAATTCTGGTCCTAACATTCGGCGTTCTCCTACCTCATCCCAGTACAGTTGTGTTCTGCATTTCCTCCCATATAAGGCTTCGTAAGGTGGCATACCTATGCTCGCATGATAACTATTGTTATACGCAAACTCCACTAATGGTAGATGATCATCCCAGCTACTCTTGAAATCCATGACGCAAGATCTTAGCATATCTTCTAACGTCTGAATTGTTATCTCGCTCTGTCCATTCGTTTGTTGATGATACGCCGTACTTAGCTTCAACTGCGTTCCCAACTGCTCTTGTAGACTCTTCCAATAGTTCGATGTGAATCGTGGATCACGATCTGACACAATCGATACTGGTACCCCATGTCTAGAAATTATTTCCTTAATATAGAGTCTAGCTAACTGGTCTAAGTTATACTTGACCCTAATTGGCAAAAAGTGAGCCGATTTTGTCAATCGATCCACTATTACCCAAATTGCATCATACCCCTTTGTTATAATCAGAAGTCCCACCACAAAATCCATCATGATATTCTCCCACTTCCACTCCGGAATTTCCAATGACTGTAACAAGCCACTTGGTCCTTGATGTTCGGCCTTAAATTTCTAGCAATTTAAGCACTTACTCACGTACTCTGTTATCTCTCTCTTCATGTTCGGCCACCAAAAACTCTGTTGAAGGTCTTGATACATCTTAGTGCTACTGGGATGAATCAAAAACCTTGAACTATGAGCCTCTTGTAATACCTACTCCTTTAATTCTGTCTCATTCGGAACCCAAATTCTTCCTTCAAATCCTAATAATCCCTCATTATCATGACTATACTTAATATCTTTTTCATTGGCCAGCCGCTCCTTCATCCGGTCACACTCATCAACTTTGAGTTGTACCTCTTTAACTCTCTCTATGATGGTAGATTGTATCTCCGTCGTAAACAAAATTTGTCCTGCTTCACTTGGCAGCTTCACTTCCAACTCCATCCTAGCCATATTTGTTATTAACTCAGTTTAAGCTATTAACAAAGACAACTTTTCTCGACCCTTCCTATTTAAGGCATCGGCAACTACATTGGCTTTTCCAGGGTGATACAGGATTTCACAATCGTAATCCTTTATCAACTCCAGCCATCTCCTCTGCCTCATATTCAACTCCTTCTGTGTGAAGATATATTTTAGACTCTTGTATTCCGTGTATATCTCACATTTTCCCCATAAAGATAATGTCTCCATATCTTTAGAGCAAAAACTACTGCGGCCAGTTCCAGATCATGAGCAGGATAAACTTTCTCATAATCCTTCAACAGCCTAGATGCATACTGTGACGCCCCAAAAATAGGTATACATCACCCATCATGAGTCGCCAGATACATGGTACATAAATTCAAATACAACTTAACTATACAACAGTCGTGTAAAAGTACGATAAAACATAGTTGAGAGTTTAAACAAGAATATTGTCATCTAGACAATATCCACACTCAATGGTGTCCTCATTGCAATTATTATCACATTATTCCGTAGAATAGTGAGGACTACTAAAGCCATTTATCTTGGATCATCACTCCAATCCCCGACTCGTCCCAGCTATATTCTGATTTCCTAAAGAGAACAAAGAAAGAAAGGGTGAGCTCAACTAGCCCAGTAAGAAATATTATGACTAAGATAATGCATAATAAATTATCCTTAGCCTTCAACAATATAACAACTGATAGAATACAATAGACAACAAGTTTTATATCAACAACTGCAACAGAAATAATCAATCCATTAGAAGAGTCAAGTAGAGCATAAAATCTACTATCTTCTATGATTTAAAAAGTTTTTCATCAACTTTATCGCTGAGACTCAGCTTAATAAATGAAATCGAATCATCCCTGCACCACGGCCAAGGCTATTCATGTAATCATTAATGGTCATGATTATACCGAATAATCCCTGGTCAAAACCATACCAACAACTGTCCATCAATGAACTACAGGCCAATGAGGACTTTTACCACATCATTCATCACATTACGATCATGATTATACCGAATAATCCCTGGTCATAATCATACCAATCCATCTATGCACGTAAGCCAAAGATGACTTTAATCACAATATAAGCATGAGGATGATGACAATGACATAATAATTCAATAAAACAAGTTCAAGGATAAATTTTAAAGATTTATACTTTAATTTATCCAGAAATCAGTAACGTCTAAATTGTCAACATGATACTGCTTTGTAGAGTAAAATTCAAGAATAATATTCATGTACCAAAAATAATTTGGATAGAAAAGAAATATATTTTTTGGGTGAATAGTACCCCATGAATAGTACCCCGACACGAAAAGTGTTCCGAATACCCAAGTGAATGATACTAGAGTGAATAGTAATTGGGTGAATAGTAACCTATGAATAGTAACTCGTAAATAGTACTCCAGCACGAAAAGTGCCCCGAATACTCGAGTAAATAATAATAGACTGAATAGTAACCGGGTGAATAGTAACCCATGAATAGTAACTCATAAAAGAAAAATACCAAAGAAAATGATATTCCATGACGAGTACAAAAGAAATGATATCTCATACGAGTATAATAATATACGAAACTGCAAATGGATTTTCACCTCCATACATAATCCATATAGATGATATAATTTCCACAATTTAAAAAAGAATTAATAAGAAGGATCATTCACCATGCATGCGGTAATCCACATAGACAGGTTATTCCAACAACATAATAAAGAATAGAATAACATAAGAATTCACCATGCATGCGATAGACCGCACAGACAGGTTATTCGAACAAAATAATAAAGAATAGAACTAGGTCATGCGTAATCCGCATGCATGAGAATATTCCAAATGTAATAATAAAGAATGGAATAACAACGAATTCACCAGTATGCGATAGACTGCATGACGTGTTATTCCTGAGAATAATAAAGAATGGAACCAAAGTCATGCGTAATCCACACGCATGTGATATTCCAATAGAATAATAAAGAATGGAACCGGTCATGCATGATTAATTACATACATACATGATATTCAACGAATAATAAAGAATGGAATAACAACAAAATTCACCAGGAATGCAATAAACCGCACAGATAGGTTATTCCAATAGAATAATAAAGAATGGAATAATAGAAGAATTTCACCATGTATGCGGTACTTCGCATAGACAGGTTATTCCAACATAATAATAAATAATGGAATAACAGCTCTTACGAGTATTGAAAGAAAATAAATCTCTTCATGAATACGAAAGAATAATACCCTTTACCTCAAAAGAAAACTGGATATTGGAATAGTGAGGTAGCAGACTTCTTTTCTTCTTTCTCTCTATAATAATTTCTCTATAGCTTTAGTGAATTGGTGAGAAATGAAGGAAGAATGATCTTCTATTTATAGGAAAATATAGTTTCGATAATTGCACATTTTGGGGATTGAAATATTACAGTATAATACCTTCTTCTTTTCTTTCATTTTTAATTTAGTCCTGCAAGTATTATCAAACTTGCACCATCTCCCCTAATAGTAAATCATGTGAATCAATAGTTCTAGACATTTGAAAATATGAATTACAATATAGTACCTCTATCTATACCTCCATTTTTAACTTAGTCATGCAAGTATTATCAATCTTGTGAGTTATAATATTAATGATTAATGTTATTAAAAATCAAAGTTGAGTTCAGAGTTGAATTTGGAGACGCGGACGTGATATTTGAGTCCAGAACGACGAAATTAGTAGAAATAGACTATAAACGCAAAATTTATCGGGGTTGACTTTTTGGTCAAAAAAGTCAATAGTTGACTTTTTCGAAAAAAGTCAAACTTTGAAATTTCAAAAATGAAATTTTTGAGAAAAATATTTCCATTGTGTTAGGATTGTTAGTGTTAGTGGAAATCGACATTTATTTCAATAATAATTGGTGTCTGGAGGTTATATTGACCAATCAGCTAATTAATCAAATAAATGAGAAATTAATTGCTATTAATTCACATGATTATAACTATTTATTCACATGTGTGTACTATTGATTCACATTCATGTACTATTAGGGAAGTTGGTGTAAGATTGATAATACTTGCATGACTAAGTTATAGATGGAGGTACTATACTGTTATTCGTATTTTTACATGATTATAACTATTGAATCACATGATTGAACTATTGATTCACATGATTTACTATTAGGGGAGGTGGTGCAAGTTTGATAATACTTGCAGGACTAAATTAAAAATGAAAGAAAAGTTGAAAGTATTGTACTGTAATATTTCAAGCCCCAAAACGTGCAATTATCGAAACTATATTTTCCTATAAATAGAAGCTCATTCTTCCTTCATTTCTCACCAATTCACTAAAGCTATAGAGCAAATATTATAGAGAGAAATTATAGAGATAAAGAAGAAGAGAAGTCTCCTACCTCACTATTCCAGTATCCAATTTTCTTCTAAGGTAAGAGGTATTATTTCTTTCGTATTCATGAAGAGAGCTATTGTTATTCCATTCCTTATTATTATTGTTATTCCATTCCATTCCTTGTTAATCCATTCCTTATAATCATTAATATTTTTAATATCAATCTCCCCTCCCTACGAAATTTTGCCCTTGAAATTTACGTACGTACCTGGTATGCCGAAGAGATGAGGATACCTTGACTTCATTTCAGATTCTAACTCTTGAGGTATAACCTTTGAGTATTGAATACGATCCCTCTTATCCAAGATTTTAACACGTATCTCCTCATACGTTTAATCTTCTGATATCTCGTCTAGTTCTAATTCAATAATGTGGTTCGGGTCATCCACATATTTATGTAACATCGATATGTGAAAAACATTATGAACACGCGACATACTTGGCGGTAAAACGATTTTTTAGGCCATAGTTCCTACTCGATCGAGGATTTCAAATGGGCCAATTAAAATCGAGGGTTGAAATTTCCTCTCTTCATCGATTCTTGCTTCTAGAATAACGCCCTCTTGAACCTTCTTCTTCACATTCATTAGCTCTGAGTATGTAGCTTTGAGTATGTAGCTTGCACAACTTTAACTTTATCGATTAAAGTTGATTCTACTCGTATATTTTGTGACGCCCCCAAAATAGGTATACAACACCCATTCTGAGTCGCCAAATACATGGTACAGAAAGAAAACTATAACTTCAATAATACAATTATCATGCAAAATACGACAACACATACTGTGAGTTTAAATACAAATATTGTCTTTTAGATAATATCCACACTCGAATAAGTCCTCATTACAATTATTCAAACACTATTTTACAGAAATAGTGAGGACTGCTAAAATATCTTTCTAGAACCATCACTCCATACCACGACTAGATCTTGCTATGTTCTCACCTCCTGAGAAGAAAAATGGAACAAAAAGGAAAAGGGTGAGCTCAACTAGCCCAATAAAGAATATTGTGACTAAGATAATATACAACAAATTATCGTTAGTCCTCAACAGGGAAAAATCTGATAGAATATAATAGACAACAAGTTTTAGATCAATATTCTGCAGCGGAAACATCAATCCATTAGAAGAGTCAAGTAGAGAATGAGTTCTACTATCTTCTAAGATTTAAAAGTCCATCATCAATATTTTATCCTTGTAACAACAATCAATATACATATTTAATCAAATATTCATCTTTGCACTACAGGCCAAAGATATTCATTTATATCACCAGTTGGTCATGTTCATCTCAACACATGTTCATCTTTGCACTACGGGCCAAAGATATTCATCAATTAATCATTCATCTTTGCACTACAGGCCAAAGATATTCAGTAATATCATCATTTAGGACTAAGGATGATGAAAAATATTTTAAAGAAAACGAATCCAATGAGACAGAAGGACAAATATTAGGGATTCGTATTACAGTTTATCCAAGATCAATAATACTTCATAATAACCAATTTTGAAGCAAAATTCAAAAATAAAGACCAAAACATAGATACAATCAAAGATAGTAACCATAATAGACATCTTGGAAAAAAAGAAGAAAATTTCATTTTTTGGTGAATAGTGCCGTATTCGTGAATAGTGCCATATACGTGAATAGTACCGTATACATGAATAGTAACCTTAACACAAAAAATTCCAAATTTGATTAAAAGTTCAGATCAATACTTCGGTATAATGATATTGAAAGAAATAATATCATATATGAAGAAAATAACATCCCTTACCTCAAAGAAACAGTACTTCGGAATGAAATATCGGATATGATGTTGAATGAAACTTGTACTGAACAACAACTCTCAAAGTATCTAAATACTCACAAAATACGCTCCATAATATAGAGAGAGAAAGAGAGAAAACTTGTTTCTGGTGTGATTTTCAATTCTAACTTAGCCTTCTATTTAAAGGAAAATGTTAGCACGCCGAAGCAGACTTGACCTGCTACCTGATGGCTTTACCTGCTACTATTGCCACCCACCACATTTGAAATTCAATTGAGCACATTTCTCACCAACCAATTCTAGAATTTTCCAGAATGTTTTATCATTTAAACAATAATAAGAAACTTTGATAATTCATAGAAAATAGCCCGTTTATCAGAAAAATACGAATTTTATATCCATTCCACACGAAATCGAATTCTCTACAACTTTGTAGAAGAAAGTTTTTCCAAATTCCAAATAGAAAATATCTGAAATCCACAAATGGGTGATTTTTAATACCTCAAATCTAACAAAATACTGATAAAACATCTCAGCATTAATTCTTTCATTAATAACCATATAAAATAAATAAATCCATCATTTATATCCAAATCAAATAAATATTTCCTTATCATATAAATCAATAATTAATTATTCCCAAATAATATTACAGAATCACAATTATGACAACCAGGCCATTCCCAGGAAAGAGGGGACTTTCCGATAAGGATTTCTCCTTACTGGCGTGCAATTAGATAACCAAACCTCTCCTTGACAGAACTTTCTAGACATTGCCAATAATACAATCTAATAATATTATTCAAATAATATGAATTATTGATTTGATAATGGGAAATACTGTGCAGTGACAATTATTGAAACAACAATAATATAAACTATCAACGCAACAATTATTGAATTAATAAAATAAAATATTGAACAGTAACTACTGTAACAATTATTGAGTAGTGCCTTCTTACGTAAGAATCAATAATTCAACTATACTTAATACCGCTGGTGTAATCTTGTACCACGCGCAGACATCGTATTTTAACCACCAGGTATTCTAACAGTGTTAACGGTAACCATTACGCCGTTAATTATAAACACTCATACTTTGTCTTTTTCTTCATCCGAAAATTATCATGTTATGGGGCCCACGAATGACTGCGTCGTCATACGGATATTCCCAACAAAAAGAATATTCCACGACCAAACGAATATTCCCCGACAAAAAGAATATTTTATAACCACTTGCTTATTTTGTAAAATTTGCACATTTCACCCATAACCAAAGCATTATATCAAATTAACCCTTATTAATTTAGAATAATGAATAGAGGAAAATTTAATTTTATTTATAATAAGTTGGGGTCTTACATATTTGATATCACCACGTGGGTCCTTAGAGTCTTTAACTCTATCTTCATCATTTGTAAGTTATACGAAATGGGTTTTTGTGTTTACAACATCACTCTCGTAAATGCATACGATCTTCTACTGAACGCGTCAGCTACCACGTTCTCTCTTCCATAATGATATTGAATGGTATAATCGTAATCTTCAACAGCTCGAGCCAACGTCTTTGGCGCATTATACGTTCGTTTTGGTTGAAGAAATAATTAAGGGTTGAAGAAATGGGTTTTGTACTGGGGTCAATACAAAATTCAATTTCACGCTATGGGGGTAGGCCAGAAAGTCTTCAAGAATACGTTAGGAAATTTATTAACAATAGAAATGTCATTCAAAACTGTGACTCTCCTCCAAGACTTGGATAACACGTCACATTGATACCTATCAACTAGCCATCGTTATTCACGACGTCCCCTACGGATATTCTGGCTTTGGTGTATTCCAAGACTTGGAAGTCACCAGCGAAAGGCTCGGGGCTCTTTACTTATGGCTTGATATGACAATGATTGACTTTAATGGTTTGGTTGCTTGAATTCGCAAAATAGGTTGGTTAGGAATATGAAAGCTAACAACCTTACGAAAAGCATGATGAGTAGTTAACCAATAGATTCCTAAAATCGCATCAATGGCAAGTATTTTTAAAGAGATAAGATCGACAAGTAACGTGATAGTGTTAATTTGAATCAAACAAGACATATAAATAGTGGAGGTAACGAAGGTTTCTCCTAACCGAGTTTCAACCAATCAGTCAAAGTCTAATCTCTCTGGAGTCAAATTTAAACGTTGAGCGCAAGCAAGAGAGATAAAAGAATGGGTAGAACATGTATCTAATAAGGTATAGACTTCGCAAGAATTTATAATTAACTAACCCGTGCTAACTTTGTTCGGGTTACTCGCTTTTTGAGAAGTCACGAAAAACGCTCTTTACAAAACCACCACTTTGTTTTATGCTCAGATTCGCCTTTGGTGCCACCGTCCCAGCTGGACTTGATTTTGCTACAGGACAAAATTGAGCTATGTGACCGTCTTTTCCATAACTAAAACATACCTTGGAAGGTTGTGAATAGTTTGGACTTATGTGTCCCTCCTCCCTGCATCTATAGCATCTAACTGGCGGTCGTTCTCCTTCCTTGAAAATGGTTATTGGTGCTGCTGTCAAAGTCTTCCCATCATCGTTAAATCTTCTCTTCTTGAATTTTCCACTTCTATTATCTTGGCCATGATTACCACCGAAGTGGTTACCATTCTTGGCATGATAATTTCCCCCACGATGGTTATCATTGTTCTGATGGTCATTGCCATCAATACGATTATTATCGTGTTGTTGGTCGTTGCCTTTTGGTTGTGCTGACTCATTATCGCGCTCCAATAACTGAGCCCTATTCACAACATCTGAATATAAACAAAGTTTGTGAGAAATGAGTTATTGACGTATATTGGGTTTCAAACCTCTTAGAAACATTCGCGTCATTCGCTCCTCATTATCGACCAAATGGGATGTAAACCGGGATAACTCCACAAATTTAGTCTCGTATTGCGATACGGTCATATTGTTTTTCTTCAACTTGATAAACTCCACCTACTTAATGTGACAAATACTTTTGGGAAAGTACTTGTCGTTGAACAGCTCTTGGAACTTCTCCCAAGACATCTTGAGTGCGTCAGGCTGGGTACGTTTTATAGATTCCCACCAGTAATCTGCCTCTTCACCCAACATAAAGGTGGTAAAGGGAACCTTTTGCTCCTCATATCATCCCAAGACATCAAATATCTTGGTGATCTGCTTTAACCACGTCTCCGCCTTAAATGGTTCTGGCTTTCCCAAAAACTCTGGTGGTCCCAGCTCCTTGAACTACTTAGCTGTGACCGACCGTGGGTTGCCATTATTTCCACCTATATTTTGAACAGGAGTCTCTCTTACCTGATGTTACATGAATTGCATAAAGCCTCTGAACATCCCATCGTTCATCATTTAATCGTTGTTGTTATTTTCCTGAGGATTATTGTCTTCCTATTGCACATTATCTTGGGAATTGATCGTTGGTGACTCAATGGTCTCATGTGCTTCATTGCTTATCCCAACATTTTCAGATGCCATTCTCAAACACTGTCACAAAACAAGGGTTAATTAGCATATCAAATATTATCCCTATACTCTGACTGACCAATTAAATACCAAATAAACTCAAGTAGGTCATATTAGCGAAGGAATTCCCCGTCTCTCCCCTCCTAGTTCTTGTCTCACATCTCAGCCAGGGATCATATCCCTAAGCTTTGATACCAACTGTGATGCCCACAAAACAGGTATACATCACCCATCTTGAGTCGCCAGATACATGGTACATAAATTTAAATACAACTTAATTATACAACAGTCGTGTAAAAGTACGACAAAACATAGTTGAGAGTTTAAACAAGAATATTGTCATCTAGACAATATCCACACTCAATGGTGTCCTCATTACAATTATTATCACATTATTCTGTAGAATAGTGAGGACTACTAAAGCAATTTATCTTGGACCATCACTCCAATCCCCGACTCGTCCCAGCTATATTCTCATTTCCTAAAGAGAACAAAGAAAGAAAGGGTGAGCTCAACTAGCCCAGTAAGAAATATTATGACTAACATAATGCATAATAAATTATCCTTAGCCTTCAACAGTATAACAACTGATAGAATACAATAGACAATAAGTTTTATATCAACAACTGCAGCGGAAATAAGCAATCCTTTAAAAGAGTCAAGTAGAGCATAAAATCTACTATCTTCTATGATTTAAAAAGTTTTTCATCAACTTTATCGCTAAGACTCAGCTTAATAAATGAAATCGAATCATCCCTGCACCACGGCCAAGGCTATTCATGTAATCATCAATGGTCATGATTATACAGAATAATCCCTCGTTAAAACCATACCAACAACTGTCCATCAATGAACTACAGGCCAATGAGGACTTTTACCACATCATTCATCACATTACGGTCATGATTATACCGAATAATCCCTATTCATAATCATACCAATCCATCTATGCACGTAAGCCAAAGATGACTTTAATCACAATATAAGCATGAGGATGATGACAATGACATAATAATTCAATAAAACAAGTTCAAGGATAAATTTTAAAGATTTATAATTTAATTTATCCAGAAATCAATAACGTCTAAATTGTCAACATGATACTGCTTTGTAGAGTAAAATTCAAGAATAATATTCATGTACCAAAAATAATTTGGATAGAAAAGAAATATATTTTTCAGGTGAATAGTACTCCGTGAATAGTACTTTGGGAATAGTACCCCATGAATAGTACCCCGACACGAAAAGTGTTTCGAATACCCAAGTCAATGATACTAGAGTGAATAGTAATCTGGTGAATAGTAACCCGTGAATAGTAACTCGTGAATAGTACTCCGGTATGAAAAGTGCCCCGAATACCCGAGTTAGTAATACTAGAGTGACTAGTAACCGAGTGAATAGTAACCCATGAATAGTAACTCATAAAAGAAAATACCAAAGAAAATGATATTCCATGACGAGTACGAAAGAAATGATATATCGTACGAGTATAATAGAATATACGAAACTGCAAATGGATTTTCACCCGTCATGCGGTAATCCACGTAGACAGATCATTTCCATAATTTAATAAATAATGAATACGAAGGATCATTCACCATGCATGCGGTAATCCACATAGACGGGTTATTCCAACCGAATAATAAAGAATCGAATAACAGAAGAATTCACCATGCATGCGATAGACCGCACAAATAGGTTATTCCAACAAAATAATAAAGAATGGAACTAGGTCATGCCACATGCATGAGATATTCCAACGTAATAATAAAGAATGGAATACCAACAAATTCACTGGCATGCGATAGACCGCATGCAGACGAGTTATTCTAGCGAGAATAATAAAGAATAAAACCAGTCAAATGCGTAATCCGCATGCATGTGATATTCCAATGTAATAATAAAGAATCGAAACCAGTCATGCGTAATTCGCACGACATGGATATTCCATCGTAATAATAAAAATGGAATAACAACGAATTCACTAGGCATGCGATAGGCCAGATGCAGACGTGTTATTCCAACAGAATAATAAAGAATGGAATAACAAAAGAATTTCATCATGTATGCGGTACTTCGCATAGACAGGTTATTTAAACAAAATAATAAAGAATTGAATACCAGCTCTTACGAGTATTGAAAGAAAATAATTCTCTTCATGAATAGAAAAGTATAATACCCCTTACCTTAGAAGAAAACTGGATACTGGAATAGTGAGGTAGCAGACTTCTCTTCTTCTTTCTCTCTATAATAATTTCTTTATAGCTTCAGTGAATTGGTGAGAAATGAAGGAAGAATGATCTTCTATTTATAAGAAAATATAGTTTCGATAATTGCCCATTTTGGGGCTCGAAATATTACAGTATAATACCTTGCTCTTTTCCTTCATTTTTAATTTAGTCCTCCAAGTATTATCAAACTTGCACCATCTCCCCTAATAGTAAATCATGTGAATTAATAGTTCTAGACATGTGAAAATATGAATTACAATATAGTACCTCCATCTATACCTCCGTTTTTAACTTAGTCATGCAAGTATTATCAATCTTGCACCAACTCCCCTAATAGTAAATGAATGTGAATCAATAGTACACACATGTGAACAAATAGTTATAATCATATGAATCAATAGCAATTAATTTCGCATTTATCTGGTTAATTACCCGATTGGTCAATATAACCTCTAAACATCAATTATTATCGAAATAAATATCAATTTTCACTAATACTAATAATTCCCACACAATGGAACTATCAATTTCATATTTAACCAACACGAACTTATTCATCATTAATATTATAACTCACAATATTTAACAACTAGGTCGTTCTCAAGAAAGAGGGGGCTTTTCGATAAGGATTTCTCCTTATTGGCGCGCAATTAAGTGACCATACCTCTCCTTGACAGAACTTCTAGAAATTGTCAATATTACAAATAATAATATAAATAACTTTGTCGTCTCAATTATTGATTTAGTAATATAACATATTATACAGATGATACTGTGACAATAATTGAATCAATAATATAAGAGATATGATGCAGCAATTACTGTAGCAATAATTGAGTATAACTAAGTGACTTCTTACGTAAGCATCAATAATCAATACCGTGTGCAACTATGCAACCACGCGTATTACTGTACTTTTACTACCGAGTAGTTCAACAGTTTTAATGGTAACACTTTCGCCATTATTTTTATAAAAAGATAATTTTGTCGTTTTCTAACTACGATAATACTTCCGTTGTGGGGTCCACCAATGTTTGTGTCGTGGTACGAATATTCCCTGTTAAAATGAATATTCCCTGACCAATCGAATATTATATAACAACTTGCATACTTTGCAAAATTTATAAATATTACTCATGTGACACCCCCAAACCCAGGTACTTCATTTCCACAGGATTTGGTGTTCACTTAATCAAACATTCATATCTAACTACCCAATCACAATAATAATGGATAAATAAAACCTTCCCCATTAAAGGGTTATATTAAAAAAATCTCCCAGGTTGTCTAACCTTTAAACACAATCATTCAAATGCGGAAAATAAATAATCTTTATTACAACCATTCCATTAAAAACTGATAATAAAATATCATCAAATTACAAGTATTCAATACTTGTTCATCTTTCATTTTCCCTTACTGGTGCTAGGTACATCAACCTTCTCATTCTTAACTGTAATAATTATATAAGCAAGAGTGAGCAAACAATGCTCACTTAATACAATAATGAATGAAAAACCTTTACAACAAATGTTGAATAAGAGGCTCAATGGATTTAAACAATTATGATTTGTCAACAATCTGAAGTAAATAACTGAGGGTCCTAAGACCACGAACTATGTCCATAGTTATAAGTAATGTTTCAACTTTAACTTTAACAGTCATAAGACTATAGGGACTCCTCGTACTTAGGGGGATCGGCCCTTCGTACAATGTATTGTGCACAAACATTTCAACGCTAAGCGTAAGTTACCCCTAATAATAGGGTTGTTCATCTCAGTATTTAGAGTACAAGTCCGCACCAAAGTGAGTTTGGTTTGGATACATTTTAGGGTAATTTGGAATTCAATGAACATCAACTAAGGATTAGTTGAATGAAATCAATAACATCATACTATAGAATAATCATAATTGAATCAACATGGTAAATTAAAGTCATGCTTTAGGAATAATCTAATAGCATATAACTTGAATAACTATAATACACCTTGCTTGAATAATATTAAGCCAAGGTTATTTAAAATTGAATACTAAGCATGCATGGCAATATGAACGATAAAACTATTAAAATATATTTTGGGCATGCTAAACAACAAGTTAAATACAAGAATAACTTGTTCAATATCAAAAATCAAAGTTTAGAAACCTTTCATTATTATATTGGGAACAATAATGGATCAACAATAAAATAGATTAGAGAACTTGCATCATTTATAAGGTAATCGAATTGGAAACCATAATTAGTTCAACAAGATAAAGGATTAAAAAACTTGCCTTGCTCGTAGGCTAAACCGAATCAATTCGGATCACAATACTGTATATATATATATATATATATATATATATATATATATATATATATATATATGTCATCATAACATAGTTAGTCACTACCACTTTACAAACTTAACTAACTACATTCATCATGTAGGTTTTATTATTTAATCACATAATCAAGTTATAACACAAGTTAATCGTTAATAACATACTTATTCATAGTATAGAAATACTAAAATCAATATTTTACAGTCCTACTATCATCACGTAACAATTCTTTAAAATTTCGAGTACAAAAGTACACTTTGTCGAACCATTACGCTTAACTCACATGTTGCAGGCCATGAGATGATAATATTCTACAGAGAATAACGCTACTGGTCATTCATGCACATAAAAGATGAATCTGTTGGGACGTATGCACTACAATGCTAAAGTTGTGAGTTTCGATTTACAGCCTTTTGATAAAGATAAGAAAAAGCCAATTTTGGCCTAAAAGTTCCTTTCTAACAGCCTAATTCACATGTAATTCATACAAAGACTTCATGTAAACATAATTCAAAGATTGTAAACATGTTTATACTCATAAAACAATATAAAAAACAAATTTAACACATACAATTTCACTGTTTTTTTATATAAACTCATTTTTTGATGTTTTTGATGAAAATAAACACTATGATTTTGTTTTTCAACCAAAACAGTTAATTCAAAGCATTTTATCAATGTTTATACATACTCTATCAAACTCAACAGTCAATTTATCAATTAAACAACTAACTACCCTTAATTTTTACTTTAAACTAAACAATATATATATACATAAAAACTCTCTGTAAAAATAGCTTTTCTACACAACCATATACATAATACAAATTCATGGACTATTCTCCATTATAGCTTAAGAAAATAGTTTAACAATACTAGATTATCATATAAAATCACATACATTACAAATAATTTATCCTTACACAAGGATTTTACAGAGAATTAGGGAAGAGAAAAAAATAAACCTTTAAAACTAAAAAGAATAGGATAATACCTTGAAGAAGATGATGATGGCTATTCCCTTTTTTTTATTCTCAAGCTTTTCTTCTCATCAATTCCCTAGCCTTTCTTCCTCTCTTCTTTTCTCTCTCACTCTTCTTCTTCTCTTCTTCTTCTTCTTCCTCTGAGTTTTCTCTTTTCTTCCTAACTCTAACTACGTACTAAAAATATAACGTATATAGGATATAATTTATATTAATTATATAATATAAATATAGATATAACTGATATCAGTTATCTAAGTTTTGAAAACCAAAAGCCATAAGGCTTGTTTGGCTAGTCACTAAAAAAAATAATCAATTAATCCTTATGCCTTGTTTGGTAAAACACAATTAGAATACAGACTTAATAGGCATTAGACATTGTTTGGCAAAACTGAATTAAAACTCCTTTAAGTTATTTTAATAACTACTTTATAAAAGGTTATTTGTCACACTTTTAATAAATTAAATTAATCTTAATAACAATATATTAAATTACTTTAGCACATAAATCAATACCACAAATTATAATTTTCTATATAATTATAACTTTATTTAACCAACTAACACATCCTTTTAATTACAAAATTCAAATAAAAAGAATAATAATTCAACTAATCAAAACTCTCTAACTTAATAATTAAATTAAATTAGCAAATATAATAATTTCCTTAATTATTTATTTAACATATAGTTAACCAAATTGAATCAAATTTGAACAATTACAAATTCAACCATAAACACATCCATTAAATACTTAAATAATTCAATAAATATTTGATATAACAATTAAAATTCTGGAATGTTACATCATTCCCTCTTTACAAGGATTATGTCCCCAGAATCATAATTCAAACAATTCATTCGTCACATTCTCCCCTACTTACAAAGATTCTATCCCCAGAATCGAAGATATAGATTAAATAAATAACTCAGGGTAATTCTTCATCATTTCAGCTTTGAGTTCCCACGTAGCCTCTTTGACATTGCGGTTCCTCCATATTACCTTCACAGAAGGTATCACTTTATTTCTAAGCACTTGTTCTTTCTTGTCAACTATCTGGATAGGAACCTCTTCATAGGACAAGTCTTTCTCAAACTGCAATGGTTCATACTCGATCATGTGCTTGTAATCAGACTTATATGGTCGTAACACTGAAACGTGAAAAACATTATGAATGTTTTGCAATTCTGGAGGTAGAGCTACCTCGTAAGCCACCTCTCCAACTTTTCGCAGCACTTCGAAGGGTCCATATTACCTACGTCGAATGCACGATCTTGTCTGTGTTGATCAACATATTTCTATTGTCTATCTTGAGCATCTATCAATCTTGTTCTGATGAGTTTGACAACCTCAACAGTTTGTTGTACCAGTTCTGGTCCTAACAGTTGACATTCACCGACTTCATCCCAGCACAGTGGAGTTCTGCACCTCCTGTCATACAATGCTTCGTAAGGCGGCATCTGCGATGCTTGCTAGTGTAATAACTTGTTATTGTAGGCAAATTCCACCAATGGTAATTGTTCATCCCAGCTTCCTTTGAAATCCATGACGCATGCTCTCAGCATATCTTCTAATGTCTGAATCGTTTGTTCAGTTTGGCCATCTATTTGCGGATGATATGCCATACTCATTCGCAATTGTGTTCCCATACATTCTTGTAGCCTCTTCCAGAAGTTTGATGTGAACCTCAGATCTCTATCTGACACAATCGACACTAGAACTCCATGTCTCGTCATGATTTCTTTAACATATAGTTTTGCCAGCTGATCAAGATTGAATTTAATCTTTATTGTCAAAAAGTGTGCAGATTTTGTCAATCTATCCACTATCACCCAAATAGCATCGTATCCTTTCTGAGTCGATGGGAGACCTACCACAAAATCCATTGTGATATGTTCACATTTCCATTCCGGTATCTCTAACGGTTGAAGTAACCCACTTGGTCTTTGATGCTCGGCTTTGACTCTCTGACATGTCAAGCACTTTGCAACGCATTCTGCAACGTCTCTTTTCATATTTGGCCACCAAAAATGTTACCGCAAATCTTGATATATTTTTGTACTTCCTAGATGAATTGAATATCTCGAACTATGAGCTTTTGTCAAGATGTCCTCTTTAATATCTGGTACTGCTGGAACCCAGATTCGTCCCTAGAATCTCAGCATTCCATCAGTATCAACCTTGTACTTCACTTCCTTTCCCTCGACCACACTTTCTCTTATTTTTCTGCATTCCTCATCATGTAGTTGAGCGTTCTTCACTTTGTCCATCAAAGTTTGACTGGCTTCCATCTGGTATAATTTTTCATCGAATTCTTTTGGAAATTTGATTTCCAACTCTAACCTTGACATTGCTGTAATAAGCTCCTCCTTATCAGTTAACAACATCAACTTTTCCCTGCCTTTCCTACTCAAGGCATCTGCAACCACGTTTTCTTTGCCTGGATGATAAAAGATCTCACAATCTTAATCTTTTATCAATTCCATCCATCTCCTTTGACGCATGTTTAGGTCTTTTTGAGTGAAAATATACTTCAGACTTTTATGATCCATGTAAATCTCATATTTCTCTCCATAGAGATAGTGTCACCATATCTTCAGTGTGAACACAACTGTCGCCAACTCTAAATCATGAGTCGGATACCCTTTCTCGTAGTCTTTCAATTGCCTTGATGCATACGCTATGACTTTCCCGTTCTGCATAAGGACCCATCCTAATCATTTGTGTGAAGCATCACTGTACACCACAAAATTTCCTGTATTATCTAGTAATGACAACACAGGTGCCATACTTAGCTTCTTTTTCAATTCCTGGAAACTTCCTTCACACTTCTCCGTCCAAAAAAATCTTACAGATTTCCTCGTCAAATTTGTTAACGGAGTGGAAATATTGGAGAAATCTTGAATAAACCGTCTGTAATACCCTGCCAATCCCAAGAAACTTCTTACTTCTGATGGAGTTCTTGGTTGTTCCCAATTTATCACAGCTTCGACTTTTGATGGATCCACTAAAATTCCATCCTTGTCGATTACGTGCCCAAGAAATTATACACGTTCTAACCAGAATTCTCATTAGAGAATTTTGCGTACAACTTTTCCTTTCTTAGTGTCTCCAGTGTTAAACATAAGTGTTCCACGTGTTCTTCTTGAGTTCAAGAGTACACCAGAATATCGTCAATAAACACCACCACAAACTTGTCTAAAAATGGTTTAAACACCCTGTTCATCAAATCCATGAACGCTGCAGGGGCGTTTGTCAAACCAAAAGACATCACCAAAAACTCGTAATGTCCATACCGAGTTTGGAATGTCGTCTTCGGTACATCCTCCTTTCTTACCTTCAATTGGTGATACCCACTTCTCAAATCTATCTTTGAGAAATATCTAGCACCCTTCAACTGATCAAACAGGTCATCTATTCTCGGCAATGGATGTTTATTCATAATAGTGACTTTGTTCAACTCCCTATAATCAATGCAAAGATGCATTAACCCATCCTTCTTCTTTACGAATAACACCGGTGCCCCCCACGGTGACATACTCGGCTGAATGTATTTCTTGTCCAACAGCTCCTGTAGTTGTACCATCAGTTCCTTCATCTCTACCAGAGCCATTCTGTACGGGGCTTTTGATATCGAAGCGGTTCCTGGCATTAAGTCGATCAAGAACTCAATTTCTCTGTCAGGTGGAAGTCCTGGAAAATCCTCCGAAAACACGTCCACAAATTCCGTAACCACTAGTATTTCTTCCAGTTTTGCACCTTTCGTCTGAGTATCGACTATGTAAACAAAATAACCCACACAGCCTTAACTCAACAACTTCTTGGCCTGCATAATTGTCAGACATCTCATTTGTCTAGGCGACTTTCTTCCATTGAAAACTACCTTTCACGGAGTCATAAGGTTTACACATTTCTTTTGGCAGTCAATTATCGCTCCACAATTGAACAACCAATCCAATCCCAAAATAACATCAAACTCTCCAAGTCTAATCGGAATTAAATCTACCATCAAAATATTTCCCTTAATATTCACCTTACAGTTCTTGTATACGAACCTAATAGGAATTACTTCCTTATTCGCAATTTCTATGTTTAAAGGGAAATTCAATTCTTCACTAGGCAATCCTAATCTCATAGCAAATTCATCAGATATAAATGAACAAGTAGCACCCGAATCAAATAATACGTAAGCTTCAATATCATTGATTGGGATAATACCTAACACCACATCCTTTGATTGCACAGCATCTTGCACAGTCATGTTGAAGGTTCTGGCTGTGGGTTTGGTTGATACCATCGGTCCAGTAATAGCCCATGTACCACCACTGCTTCCTCCCTTGCTTCCCATTATTTCTCCAGCTTTCTTCTTGGGGCACTCACGAACAAAGTGATCCTTGGACCCGCAAGTGTAACATACATTCTTCTTGGGTTGATTACAATTTGGGGCGATGTGACCCTCCTGGCCACAGTTAAAGCATACACGTTTCCCCATTAAGCATACACCCTTATGAAACTTCCCACATGTAGCACATGCTTCAAACTTCTTACTCTGCTGGCTACCTTGTTGATTCCCAGCACCCACATTTCCATTCCACTTTCTTTTCAGATTATTATTTCCACTACCACCACTTCCATTCTTACCCTCCACTTCATTCTTCTTCTTTTTCTGTTCCTGGTTGAACTTGGTTACAACCTCGCCTCCACCTTCGGCGAGAATTGTCTTTTCTATCATGGCTGCAAATGTCTTCAGCTGGAACAAGGAAACCCTACTAAACAACCAGGGCTTCAGTCCCTGTTCAAATCCCTTTGCCTTACGTTCATCTGTGCTGACTTGGTATGGCGTAAACCTCGCCAACTCGTTGAATTTCGCGGCATATTCTGACACCGTCATCGTTCCCTGTTTCAGTTCTAAAAACTATACTTCTAACTGGCTTTTCGAACTCTCTGGGAAATATGTCTCGAAGAAAATGTCCTTAAACCTTTCCCAAGTCATAATTCATGGTCCTTCCCGAGTTTTATTGGTCTGCCACCAATAACTAACCTCTGCTTTCAACATGAATGTTGCAAAAGCAGTCTTCTGGTTATCCTCTACCCTAGCAACATCAAAAACCTTCTCAATTTCCATGATCCAGGTTTATGCTTCAACTGGATTCATGGATCCACAGAATTTTGGTGGTCCAACCGCCTTGAAGTCCTTAAACGTAACACCTTGGTTCTGAGGTTTATTTTGCGGTTGATTCTGTAGTGCACCTGTCAACAATGTCACTAGCAGCTGAACAGGGTTAGCTTCAGCATTATCGTTGTTGGTTCCTTTGGTGGTTCTCTGACGGGGTGGTTGATGTCTTGGAGGCATTTTCTGCTAAAAATACACTCATTAGATTATTACCCAACTCTTTCAAGTAATTCCTAATTAACTTGCCCCCAAAAAAAGTAATCACCACATAACACATAACACTTTGGATAAAAGAAGATAATAACTTTTATTCATACTTAATTCTTTGAAAAACATCATATCCATAGCATCACTGCTATTTACATTATTTTCCTGAACTACTAAAGTTTCAGGATATCATCATCATATCCCATAAGTTGCATAACACTTGGGATTTACATAATACTTATCATAACATAAATCATAAATCAAGTACACTTCTTACGATGTCCTATTAAGATACTTCAAAGCCTTACGACGCTCTTCTTCCATAATTCAGAACATGGTTCGACGATCTAGTATGTACGAGGGTAGCGTCTCGAACTGAATTGGGTAACCCATGACCCGATCCTGAGCTTGATTGATCGCGATGTTGAATACGTTATCCATTTCATGCATCTTTATTCTCTTTGCTTGTGCGTCTCCCTCTGCTATTTCGGCCCGTTGATCAGCTTCCTCATACGCCTTAGGAAGTATCAAAGCCTTAGGAAGTAACCTTTGAAAAGATAGTAATGATAAACTCTTATCGAGTTTTAAGGAAGAAGTAATAAAATACGTATGTGCTTATGTGTTTACAACTTATGTGCTCATGAGTGTCGATTAGTAATGATTAGTAATTAAAACATAAACTTTGGTTGACAGGATGTCTAATATAGGAGGATCAAGTCAAACTAGGGAAGAAGAGCCTCGAGATATTCAGGTAGTTTGGGAACAATTACGGCCACGGGAAACCGTTCCGTTGGTCACAGTAGTTGAGCAGGAGAGAGTACCCGATGAGGATGATGAGATAGAGACGGATGAGGAATATCCCTTGGAGCTGCCATAGACGGATGAAGAGGATGAGGAGGAAAGGATTCCATTTACTTCCTAAGGTTCTTCCTCTCTTCTTTTCTCTCTCACTTTTCTTCTTTTCTTCTTCTTCTTCTTCTTCCTCTAAGTTTTCTCTTTTCTTCCTAACTCAAACTACGTACTAACAATATAACGTATATAGGATATAATTTATATTAATTATATAATATAAATATAGATATAACTGACATCAGTTATCTATTTCGGCCCGTTGATCAGCTTCCTCATACGCGTCTTCGGCTCTTGCCCCTTTTGTAGACTCTTCTCTCAACTTGCTCTTCAACTCTGCAATCTCTGCTCTCATTTGGTCGTTCTCTTCTTCAGTGTGAACCAGTTTCTCTTCAACATTGTTCAGTCGTTCTTCTCGATCCTGGATTTAGTCATCCTTTTGTGCCATTGAGGTTTGTTGTTCAGCTACTCTCTCTTGCAATTCCTCAACAGTATCTTGAAGTTCCACGTTACGGTCATGCACCTCATCGTATATATGGCCAGCTATCGAGTTAAATAGACTCCTTTCCTCCTCGTCCTCTTCATCCGTCTGTGGAAGCTCCAAGGGATCTTCCTCATCCGTCTCTATCGCATCATCCTCATCAGGTACTCTCTCCCCGCTTCAACTCATGTGACCAGCAGAATCGCTTCCCGCGTGGTAGTAATTGTTCCCAAACTACCTGAATATCTTGAGGCTCTTCTTCCCTAGTTTGACTGGATCCTCTTATATTAGACATCCTGTCAACCAAAGTTTAAGTTTTAATTACCAATCATTACTACTCGACACTCATGAGCACATAAGTTGTAAACACATAAGCACATAAGTATTTTATTACTTCTTCCTTAAAACTCGATAAGAGTTTATCATTACTATCTTTTTAAAGGTTACTTCCTAAGGTTCTTCCTCTCTTCTTTTCTCTCACTTTTCTTCTTCTCTTCTTCTTCCTCTGAGTTTTCTCTTTTCTTCCTAACTCTAACTACGTACTAACAATATAACGTATATAGGATATAATTTATATTAATTATATAATATATATATAGATATAACTGATATCAGTTATCTAAGTTTTGAAAACCAAAAGCCATAAGGCTTATTTGGCTAGTCACTAAAAAAAACTTAAACTTATGTGCTTATGAGTTTTAAGAAAGAAGTAATAAAACACTTATGTGTTTATGTGTTTACAACTTATGTGCTCATGAGTGTCGAGTAGTAATGATTAGTAATTAAAACTTAAACTTTGGTTGACAGGATGTCTAATATAGGAGGATCCAGTCAAACTAGGGAAGAAGAGCCTCGAGATATTCAAGTAGTTTAGGAACAATTACGGCCACGGGAAACAGTTTTGTTGGTCACAGTAGTTGAGCAGGAGAGAGTACCTAATAAGAATGATGAGATAGAGACGGATGAGTAAGATCCCTTGGAGCTACCACAGATGGATGAAGAGGACGAGGAGGAAAGGATTCCATTTAACTTGATAGCTGGCCGTATATACGATGAGGTGCATGACCGTAACGTGGAACTTCAAGATACTGTTGAGGGATTGCAAGAGATAGTATCTGAACAACAAATCTCAATGGCACAGAAGGACGACAAGATCCAGGATTGAGAAGAACGACTGAACAATGTTGAAGAGAAACTGGTTCACACTGAAGAAGAGAACGACCAAATGAGAGCAGAGATTGCAGAGTTGAAGAGCAAGTTGAGAGAAGAGTCTACAAAAAGGGCATGAGCCAAAGACGCGTATGAGGAAGCTGATAAACTGGCCGAAATAGTAGAGGGAGACGCACAAGCAAAGAGAATGAAGATGCAGGAAATGGATAACGTATTCAACATCGCGATCAATCAAGCTCAGGATCGGGACATGGGTTACCCAATTCAGTTCGAGACGCTACCCTCGTATATACTAGATCGTCGAACCATGTTCCGAATTATGGAAGAAGAGCGTCGTAAGGCTTTGCAGTATCTTAATAGGGCATCGTAGGAAGTGTACTTGATTTATGATATATGTTATGATAAGTATTATGTAAATCCCAAGTGTTATGCAACTTAGGGGGATATGATGATGATATCCTGAAACTTTAGTAGTTCAGGAAAATAATGTAAATAGCAGTGATGCTATGGATATGATGTTTTTCAAAGAATTAAGCATGAATAAAAGTTATTATCTTCTTTTATCCAAAGTGTTATGTGTTATGTGGTGATTAATTTTTTGGGGGCAAGTTAATTAGAAATTACTTGAAAGAGTTGAGTAATAATCTAATGAGTGTATTTTTAGCAGAAAATGCCTCCAAGACATCAACCACCCCGTTAGAGAACCACCGAAGGAACCAATAACGATAATGCTGAAGCTAACTCTGTTCAGCTGCTAGTGACGTTGTTGACAGGTGCACTACAGAATCAACCGCAAAATAAACCTTAGAACGAAGGTGTTACGTTTAAGGACTTCAAGGCGGTTGGACCACCAGAATTATGTGGATCCATGAATCCAGTTGAAGCACAAACCTGGATCATGGAAATTGAGAAGGTTTTTGATGTTGCTAGGGTAGAGGATAACCAGAAGACTACTTTTGCAACATTCATGTTGAAAGCAGAGGCTAATTATTGGTGGCAGGCCAATAAAACTCGGGAAGGACCAGGAATTATGACTTGGGAAAGATTTAAGGAGATTTTCTTCGAGACCTATTTCCCAGAGAGTTCAAAAAGCCAGTTAGAAGTACAATTTTTAGAACTGAAATAGGGAACGATGACGGTGTCGGAGTATGCCGCGAAATTCAATGAGTTGGCGAGGTTTTCGCCATACCAAGTCAGCACAGATAAACGTAAGGCAAAGGGATTTGAACAGGGACTGAAACCCTGGTTGTTTAGTAGGGTTTCCTTGTTCCAGCTGAAGACGTTTACAGCCATGATGGAAAAGGCAATTCTCACCGAAGGTGGAGGCGAGGCTGTAACCAAGTTCAACCAGGAACAGAAAAAGAAGAAGAATGAAGTGGAGGTTAAGAATGGAAGTGGTGGTAGTGGAAATAATAATCTGAAAAGAAAGTGGAATGGAAATGTGGGTGCTGGGAATCAACAAGGTAGCCAGCAGAGTAAGAAGTTTGAAGCATGTACTACATGTGGGAAGTTTCACAAGGGTGTATGCTTAATGGGGAAACGTATGCTTTTAATCAGTGCCGTGAGAGGTCACATCGCCACAAATTTCAATCAACCCAAGAAGAATGTATGCTACAATTACGGGTCCAAGGATCACTTTGCTCGTGAGTGCCCCAAGAAGAAAGCTGGAGAAATAATGAGAAGCAAGGGAGGTAGCAGTGGTGGTACATGGGCTATTACTGGACCGACGGTATCAACCAAACCCATAGCCAGAACCTTCAACATGACTGTGCAAGATGTTATGCAATCAAAGGATGTGGTGTCAGGTATTATCCTAATCAATGATATTGACGCTTACGTATTATTTGATTTGGGTGCTACTTGTTCATTTATATCTGATGAATTTGCTATGAGATTAGGATTACCTAGTGAAGAATTGAATTTCCCTTTAAACATAGAAATTTCGAATAAGGAAGTAATTCCTGTTAGGTTCGTATACAAGAACTGTAGGGTGAATATTAAGGGAAATATTTTGATGGTAGATTTAATTCCGATTAGGCTTGGAGAGTTTGATGTTATTTTGGGGATGGATTGGTTGTTCAATTGTGGAGCGATAATCGATCGCCAAAAAGAAATGTAAAACCTTATGACTCACCAAAGGTAGTTTTCAATGGAAGCAAATCGCCTAAACAAATGAGATGTCTGACGATTATGCAGGCCAAGAAGTTGTTGAGTCAGGGCTGTGTGGGTTATTTAGTTTGTGTGGGTTATTTAGTTTATATAGTCGATACTTAGAAGAAAGGTGCGAAACTAGAAGAAATACTAGTGGTTAGGGAATTTATGGACGTGTTTTCGGAGGATTTGCCATGACTTCCACCTGACAGAGAAATTGAGTTCGTGATTGACTTAACGCCAGGAACCGCTCTGATATCGAAAGCCCCGTACAGAATGGCTCCGGTAGAGATGAAGGAACTGATGGTACAACTACATGAGCTGTTGGACAAGAAATACATCCAGCCGAGTGTGTCACCATGGGGGGCACCGGTGTTATTTGTAAAGAAGAAGGATGGGTCAATGCGTCTTTGCATTGATTATAGGGAGTTGAACAAAGTCACTATTAAGAATAAATATCCATTGTCGAAAATAGATGACTTGTTTGATCAATTAAAGGGTGCTAGATATTTCTCAAAGATAGATTTGAGAAGTAGGTATCACCAATTGAAGGTAAGAAAGGAGGATGTACCGAAGACGGCATTCCGAACTCGGTATGGACATTACGAGTTATTGGTGATGTCTTTTGGTTTGACAAACGCCCCTGCAGCGTTCATGGATTTAATGAACAAGGTGTTTAAACCATTTTTAGACAAGTTTGTGGTGGTGTTTATTGACGATATTCTGGTGTACTCTAGAACTCAAGAAGAACCCGTGGAACACTTATGTTTAAAAATGGAGACACTAAGAAAGGAAAAGTTGTACGCAAAATTCTCTAAATGCGAATTCTGGTTAGAACGTGTACAATTTCTTGGGCACGTAATCGACAAGGATGGAATTTCAATGGATCCATCAAAAGTCAAAGCTGTGATAAATTGTGAACAACCAAGAACTCCATCAGAAGTAAGAAGTTTCTTGGGATCGAGGTGGTATTACGAGACGGTTTATTCAGATTTCTCCAAGATTGCCATTCGGCCGACAAATTTGACGAGGAAATCAGAAAATTTGTTTGACTTTTAGAAGTGTGAAGGAAGTTTCCGTGAATTGAAAAAGAAGCTAAGTATGGCACCTGTGTTGTCATTACCAGATAATACAGGAAATTTTGTGGTGTACAGTGATGCTTCACACAAAGGATTAGGATGTGTCCTTATGCAGAACGGGAAAGTCATCGCGTATGCATCATGGCAATTGAAAGACTACGAGAAAGGGTATCCAACTCATGATTTAGAGTTGGCGACAGTTGTGTTCGCACTGAAGATATGGAGACACTATCTCTATGGAGAGAAATGTGAGATTTACACGGATCATAAAAGTCTGAAGTATATTTTCACTCAAAAAGACCTAAACATGTGTCAAAGGAGATGGATGGAATTGATAAAAGATTAAGATTGCGAGATCTTTTATCATCCAGGCAAAGAAAACGTGGTTACAGATGCCTTGAGTAGGAAAGGCAGGGAAAAGTTGATGTTGTTAATTGATAAGGAGGAGCTTATTACAACAATGTCAAGGTTAGAGTTGGAAATCAAATTTCCAAAAGAATCCGATGAAAAATTATACCAGATGGAAGCCAGTCAAACTTTGGTGGACAAAGTGAAGAACGCTCAACTGTAGGATGAGGAATGCAGAAAAATAAGAGAAAGTGTGGTCGAGGGAAAGGAAGTGAAGTACAAGGTTGATACTGATGGAATGCTGAGAATCGAGGGACGAATCTGGGTTCCAGCAGTACCAGACATTAAAGAGGACATCTTGATAGAAGCTCATAGTTCGAGATATTTGATTCATCCAGGAAGTAAGAAAATGTATCAAGATTTGCGGCGACATTTTTGGTGGTCATATATGAAAAGAGACGTTGCAGAATGCTTTGTAAAGTGGTTGATATGTCAGAGAGTCAAAAATGAGCATCAAAGACCAAGCAAGTTACTTCAACCGTTAGAGATACCGGAATGGAAATAGGAACATATCACAATGGATTTTGTGGTAGGTCTCCCATTGACTCAGTAAGGATACGATGCGATTTGGGTGATAGTGGACAGATTGACAAAATCTGCACACTTTTTTCCTATAAAGATTAAATTCAATCTTGATCAGCTGGCAAAACTATATGTTAAAGAAATCGTGATGAGACATGGAGTTCCAGTGTCAATTGTGTCAGATAGAGATTCGAGGTTCACATCAAACTTCTGGAAGAGACTACAAGAATGTATGGGAACACAATTGCGAATGAGTACGGCATATCATCCGCAAACAGATGGCAAAAGTGAACGAACGATTCAGACATTAGAAGATATGCTGAGAGCATGCGTCATGGATTTCAAAGGAAGCTGGGATGAACAATTACCATTGGTGGAATTTTCCTACAATAATAGTTACCACGCTTAGCATCGGTGATGCCGCCACGAAGCATTGATGCCAGGAGGTGCGAAACTCCACCGTCTTTGGGATGAAGTCGGAACGCCAACCGTTAGGACCAGAACTGGTACAACAAACTGCTGAGGTTGTCAAACTCATCAGAACATGATTGATAGCTGCTCAAGATAGACAAAAGAAATATGCTGATCAACATAGACAAGATCGTGCATTCGATGTAGGAAATTACGTTTTCCTAAAAGTTTCACCTTAGAAGGGAAAATTTTGATTTGGTAAAAAGGGAAAATTAAGCCCGAGATTTATTGGACCCTTCGAAGTGCTTCGAAAAGTTGGAGAGGTGGCTTACGAGGTAGCTCTTCCTCCAGAATTACAAAACATTCATAATGTTTTTCACGTTTCAGTGTTACGACCATATAAGTCTGATTACAAGCACGTGATCGAGTATGAACCATTGCAGTTTGAGAAAGACTTGTCCTATGAAGAGGTTCCTATCTAGATAGTTGACAGGAAAGAACAAGTGCTCAAAAATAAAGTGATACCTTCTGTAAAGGTAATATGGAGGAACCACAATGTCAAAGAGGCTACGTGGGAACTCAAAGCTGAAATGATGAAGAATTATCCTGAGTTATTTGTTTAATCTATGTCTTCGATTCTGGGGATAGAATCCTTGTAAGTAGGAGAGAATGTGACGAATGAATTGTTTGAATTGTGATTCTGGGGACAGAATCCTTGTAAGGAGGGAATAATGTAACATTCCAGAATTTTAATTGTTATATTAAATATTTATTGAATTATTTAAGTATTTAATGGATGTGTTTATGGTTGAATTTGTAATTGTTCAAATTTGATTCAATTTGGTTAACTATCTGTTAAATAAATAATTAAGGAAATTATTATATTTGCTAATTTAATTTAATTATTAAGTTAGAGAGTTTTGATTAATTGAATTATTATTCTTTTTATTTGAATTTTGTAATTAAAAGGATGTGTTAGTTAGTTAAATAAAGTTATAATTATATAGAAAATTATAATTTTGTGCTATTGATTTATGTGTTAAAGTAATTTAATATATTGTTATTAAGATTAATTTAATTTATTAAAAGTGTGACAAATAACCTTTTATAAAGTAGTTATTAAAATAACTTAAAGGAGTTTTAATTCAGTTTTGCCAAACAATGTATAATGCCTATTAAGTCTTTATTCTAATTGTGTTTTACCAAACAAGGCATAAGGATTAATTGGTTATTTTTTTTAGTGACTAGCCAAACAAGCCTTATGGCTTTTGGTTTTCAAAACTTAGATAAGCGATATCGATTATATCTATATTTATATTATATAATTAATATAAATTATATCCTATATCGTTATATTGTTAGTACGTAGTTAGAGTTAGGAAGAAAAGAGAAAACTCAGAGGAAGAAGAAGAAGAGAAAAAGAAAAGTGAGAGAGAAAAGAAGAAAGGAAGAAAGTCTAGGGAATTGATGAGAAGAAAAGCTTGAGAATCAAAAAAAAGGGAATAGCCATCATCATCTTCTTCAAGGTATTATCCTATTCTTTTTAGTTTTAAAGGTTTAGTTTTTTCTCTTCCCTAATTCATTGTAAAATCCTTGTGTAAGGATAAATAATTTGTTATATATGTGATTTTATATGATAATCTAGTGTTGTTAAACTATTTTCTTAAGCTATAATGGAGAATAGTCCATGAATTTGTATTATGTATATGGTTGTGAAGAAAAACTATTTTTATGGAGAGTTTTTGTGTATATATATATTGTTTAGTTTAAAGTAAAAATTAAGGGTAATTAGTTGTTTAATTGATAAATTGATTGTTGAGTTTGATAGAGTATGTATAAACATTGATAAAATGCTTTGAATTAACTGTTTTGGTTGAGAAACAAAATCACAGTGTTTATTTTCATCAAAAACATCAAAAAGTGAGTTTTTATAAAAAACAGTGAAATTGTATGTGTTAAATTTGTTGTTTATATTGTTTTATGAGTATAAACATGTTTACAATCTTTGAATTATGTTTGCATGAAGTCTTTGTATGAATTGCATGTGAATTAGGCTGTTAGAAAGGAACTTTTAGGCCAAAATTGGCTTTTTCTTATCTTTATTCAAGTCAAGCACGTCGATTGAAGCTATGATTTAAGCGCCGGCCATGATTCATCTTTAAGTCAAGAATTGTGCCATGCACGCCACGTCAATGGCCTTTGTAGCGATATTCTCATGTCATTATCTCTCTCCTACACATGAAGTTAAGAAATAATCGACGATTGTACTTTTGTACTCGAAATTTTAAAGAATTGTTATGTGATGATAGTAGGACTGTAAAATATTGATTTTAGTATTTCTATACTATGAATAAGTATGTTATTAACGATTAACTTGTGTTATAACTTGATTATGTGATTAAATAATAAAACCTACATGATGAATGTAGTTAGTTAAGTTTGTAAAGTGGTAGTGACTAACTATATCATAATGACATATATATATATATATATGTGTGTGTGTGTGTGTGTGTATATGTGTGTGTGTGTGTGTCTGTGTCTGTGTGTAGGGTATTGTGATCCGAATTGATTCGGTTTAGCCTACGAGCAAGGAAAGTTTTTTAATCCTTTATCTTGTTGAACTAATTATGGTTTCCAATTTGATTACCTTATAAATGATGCAAGTTCTCTAATCTATTTTATTATTGAATCAATTATTGTTCCCAATATAATAATGCAAGGTTTCTAAACTTTGATTTTTGATATTGAACAAGTTATTCTTATATTTAACTTTTATGTAACCCTTTAATGGGGAAGGTTTTATTTATCCAGTTTTATTGTGATTGGCTATCAAATTACAAGTCTTCAATACTTGTTCATCTTTCCTTTTCCCTTACTGGTGCTAGGTACATCAACCTTCTCATCCTTAACTGTAATAATTATATAAGCAAGAGTGAGCAAACAAAGCTCACTTAATACAATAATGAATGAAAAACCTTTACAACAAATGTTAAATAAGAGGCTCAATGGATTTAAACAATTACGATTTGTCAACAATCTGGAGTAAATAACTGAGGGTCCTAAGACCACGAACTATGTCCATAGTTATAAGTAATGTTTCAACTTAAACTTTAACAGTCATAAGACTATAGGGACTCCTCGCACTTAGGGGTATCAGCCCTTCGTACAATGTATTGTGCACAAATATTTCAACGCTAATCTTAAGTTACCCCTAATAGGGTTGTTCATCTCAGTATTTAGAGTAGAAGTCCGCACCAAAGTGAGTTTGGTTTGGATACATTTCAGGGTAATTTGGAATTCAATGAACATCAACTAAAGATTAGTTGAATGAAACCAATAACATCATACTATAGAATAATCGTAATTGATTCAACATGGTAAATTAAAGTCATGCTTTAGGAATAATCTAATAGCATACAACTTGAATAACTATAATACACCTTGCTTGACCAATATTTAGCCAAGGTTATTTAGAATTGAATACTAAGCATGCTTGGAAATATGAACGATAAAACTATTCAAATATATTTGGGCATGCTAAACAACAAGTTAAATACAAGAATAACTTGTTCAACAGCAAAAATCAAAGTTTAGAAACCTTGCATTATTATATTGGGAACAATAATTGATTCAAAGATAAAATAGATTAGAGAAATTGCATCATTTATAAGGTAATCGAATTGGAAACCATAATTAGTTCAACAAGATAAAGGATTAGAAAACTTGCCTTGCTCGTAGGCTAAACCGAATCAATTCGGATCACAATACCCTATATACATATATATATGATGACATATATATATATATATATATATATATATATATATGTCATCATGACATAGTTAGTCACTACCACTTTACAAACTTAACTAAATACATTCATCATGTAGGTTTTATTATTTAATAACATAATCAAGTTATAACACAAGTTAATCGTTAATAACATACTTATTCATAGTATAAAAAATACTAAAATCAACATTTTACAGTCCTACTATCATCACATAACAATTCTTTAAAATTTCGAGTACAAAAAGTACACTGTCAGACCATTCTCGCTAAACTTCATGTTTGCGGTGCCACGCTTTATCTTTGTAGTGCGGCAACTATGACTTTAGAGATGGCGTTATAAGCACAAGAATAATGCTACAAGGCCGAAATTGCAGTATACCATACACAAGGCTGCATGAAGATGAATCATTGGGCAAGATCATGACGCTAAATCGCAGCTTTCATTTGGCGACTTTCCGACAACAAATAAGAAAAAAAGCCAATTTTGGCCTAAAAGTTCCTTTCTAATGACTTAATTCACATGGAATTCATACAAAGACTTCATGTAAACATAATTCAAAGATTGTAAACATGTTTTTACTCATAAAACAATATAAACAACAAATTTAACACATATAATTTCACTATTTTTGATAAAAACTCACTTTTTGATGTTTTTGATGAAAATAAACACTGTGATTTTGTTTTTCAACCAAAACAGTTAATTCAAAGCATTTTATCAATGTTTATACATACTCTATCAAACTCAACAGTCAATTTATCAATTAAACAACTAATTTCCTTAATTTTTACTTTGAACTAAACAATATATATATACACAAAACTCTCTCAAAAAAATAGCTTTTCTTCACAACCATATACATAATACAAATTCATGGACTATTCCCCATTATAGCTTAAGAAAATAGTTTAACAATACTAGATTATCATATAAAATCACATACATAACAAAGAATTTATCCTTACACAAGGATTTTACAGAGAATTAGGGAAGAGAAAAAACTAAACCTTTAAAACTAAAAAGTATAGGATAATACCTTGAAGAAGATGATGATGGCTATTCCCTTTTTTTTATTCTCAAGCTTTTCTTCTCACCAATTCCCTAGCATTTCTTCCTCTCTTCTTTTCTCTCTCACTTTTCTTCTTCTCTTCTTCTTCTTCTTCCTCTGAGTTTTCTCTTTTCTTCCTAACTCTAACTACGTACTAACAATATAACGTATATAGGATATAATTTATATTAATTATATAATATAAATATAGATATAACTGATATCAGTTATCTAAGTTTTGAAAAACAAAAGCCATAAGGCTTGTTTGGCTAGTCACTAAAAAAAATAATAAGTTAATCCTTATGCCTTGTTTGGTAAAACACAATTAGAATAAAGACTTGATAGGCATTAGGCATTGTTTGGCAAAAATGAATTAAAACTCCTTTAAGGTATTTTAATAACTACTTTATAAAAGGTTATTTGTCACACTTTTAATAAATTAAATTAATCTTAATAACAATATATTAAATTACTTTAACACATAAATCAATACCACAAAATTATAATTTTCCATATAATTATAACTTTATTTAACCAACTAACACATCCTTTTAATTACAAAATTCAAATAAAAAGAATAATAATTCAATTAATCAAAACTCTCTAACTTAATAATTAAATTAAATTAGCAAATATAAAAATTTCCTTAATTATTTATTTAACAGATACTTAACCGAATTGAATCAAATTTGAACAATTACAAATTCAACCATAAACACATCCATTAAATACTTAAATAATTCAATAAATATTTAATATAACAATTAAAATTCTGGAATGTTATAACCCACAACTATAACATTATATCAAATCCACAACATAATATTAAAAAAAATATTTTCAGAAATTTAAATCTTTATTCATAAAATTTGGGGTCTCACACATACGCAATGACCTTGCCATGCTGCATGAGCACGAAACCAAGTCCTCTATGCGAAACATCGCTATAAACTACAAAATTTCATGTGTCATCGAACAATGACAAAACAGGCGCTTCACTCAATCTCTTCTTCAGTTCTTGAAAATTATCCTCACACTTATCAGTCCACGTGTATTTTTCCGTCTTCCTTGTCAAGTTAGTCAATGGAGTAGTTATCTTCAAAAAATCCTGGATGAATCTCCGATAGTAACCCGCTAACCCTAGGAAACTCCACACCTCAGTTGATATTTTCGGTTGTTCACAATTCATCATGGCTTCCACCTTTGCTGGATCTATGAAATTCCCTCATGGTCAATGACATGACCTAAAAATTATACCTTCTCCAACCAAAATTCACACGTAGGGAATTTTGCATATAACTTCTCCTTTCTTAGTGTCTCCAACACTAATCTTAGGTGTTCAGCATGATCTTCTGGAATCTTAGAATAGACTAGAATATAATCAATGAACACCACGACGAACTTGTCCAAATATTGCTTGAACACTCTATTCATCATATTCATAAATGCAGCTGGTGCATTTGTCAACCCAAATGACATCACCAAAAACTCCTAATGACCATAACGAGTCCTGAATGTTGTCTTTGGTACATCCTCCTTCCTAACCTTCAACTGGTGATACCCAGTTCTTAAATATATTTTTGAAAAATACTTAGCCCCTTTTAATTGATCAAAGAGATCATCAATCCTGGACAATTGGTATTTATTCTTTATCGTTAACTTGTTCAACTCTCGGTAGTCGATACAAAGTCTTAACGATCCGTCCTTGTAATGACCCCAAAATTTATACAATTTAATTCTCGACATCGGTCATTAATAATACATTCAACCTCTAATTTTACATCATTAAACGATAATACAACCATTGAAATTTATAGAATAATTAAAATTTTCTATTACAAACTATCCTCGTTCCCAAAACCATCAATCTTTACATATAAATATTTCAAAATATTTTAATACTACAATAGTTTACATCACAAAACGATATTACAATTCAACATTAATATATTATTCGGAACTTTAAACATGGTTCAAATAATAATAACACAACCAAAGTGTATAAATCTTCAAGTATCACATCTGATTCATGTCTTATAAGTAACACATAACTTTACCTTGAATCTTGAACCTGCAAAAGTGGTTATTTGCAAGGTTGGGCTCGATGTGACCAAAGAAAATCTAACAGCCATGCATCACATATCACATAATAACATGCTCAACATATAACATACATGTTACAGTTCATATAACAAGTATAAAGATTGAGTCCTTACTCAATCAGCATGCTTTAATCAATCAACATAGTCATAAATTGACTTTAGCATTTCATACTTTCAACATATATAAAACACATCATGCACTTTGCAATAAAGATTTAAAACAGTTAATCATCAAGTTCACATAACAAATAAGAACTGAAAGACTTGCCTGATTCGTAGTTTATGAACTACGACTTAACTACTTAACGCTTATCTGCACTTCGTGTATTCCTACATAGTTATATAATCATGGATTCACATCCATTAGTCATATATTTCATACATTCTTAATATAATAGTAACGTTAAATTGTTTCCTAACTAGGTTTGTAAAACCTTCATTTCACTTTCTCATCATACTCTTAGAATAGCTAGGCATGTATAAGTATACCTTAACCATCCGTACTTAACATCAAATAGGTTGTGATCTATTTTCAAGTTCACATTCAAATTACTTAGCCCCATAATGATTTATTTCAATCAATAAGGCTTAACAACTTTCTTTAACAAGATTTGATGTTATATGCTTTTAAACCATATATTTGTACTAATAAGCCTCTAATAGCATGCTCACATGTATCTATCTCATTTATATGGACATAGCATAGTTCATACTTTTAAAACATGCTTAATAACTTATGTCATGCTTGACTAGTTGAGTGCATATATCATTCATGTCTTAATACTTAGTTACAAAAGATAATGGAGTTTGTCTTTGAAATCTTTTTATCATTAATGATGCAGTATAGCACATAGAAGACAACTTTTAAAAACTCTTATCATAAGTAACTAAGTCATGATAACGTCTTCTCAAGTTCAAAACCTACCTCATGTAGCATTTATGCACCTTAGTTCTATTATATCAAAATTCTCTTGAAAACTTTTCTAACACAGGGTCTAACAAGTTTTATCATGAACAAGACACTATAAACACCACTAAGTTGAGAACTTATAGAACATAAGTTTCCTCAAGGTTTTTTTTTTAAAGTTTCTTTTCCAAAACATATACTAAGTCATGCCAATGCTTTCTATTATGAGCAAGGAAATTTTTATATGTCATGTATAATATCATGCATTTTCATGTTACATCACTTAGAATAACATATTCCATCATCGGGAGCAATATACTTGAGTACGTGTTCGTTTGACGCCCTCCGATCGCCTTCAAATACGTAACAGTCACAAAGATGACTTTTTTGACCCTTACTAAATTCCTTAAATTAAAACACTTAAAGAACAAAAGTTGTAGGTCTATTCGTCCTCGTTCCGGTTCATCTTGAATCACCTCAATCGGAGTTTGTATGAAAAGGTTATGGCTGTTGTAGTAAAACATGTCCTGTCAGATTTGTTTTTCCAAAATTGGCTAGGCAGACTACCCCCCTCCCCCCTGCTGGGGCGGGGGTTTTTACAATAGGGGGGCCCGCCGAGACGGGGGTCCCTTCTGCTAACTCGCAAATTTTGATCCCAAACACCACAGAAAGCAAATTTAAGCCTACAAACTCCTTTCTAACAACCATACCAACCTACCCAAGGTGTAATATGTTTACAGAAACATACACTAATGTTTCTAACACGTTTTTAACCGCATAAACAACATAAACATCAAAGATTACAACCTTTAATATCACTATTTCTCTTATTACCTCTTCTTTTGACATTCATAGCGAAATTCTTCACTGTGAATTCATTTTACATTCGTTTTGACTCATTTAACTTGGGTTGTTTTCGTTTTTCAATATACTAACAATATCTATCATCAATTTCAAATTCTATCCATCAATTTTGACTCCAACATAAGTTAAACTATACATATGCCATCAAAACCCAAGTTTTTCATCTTTAACATATTCTTATGATTTTGATTACTCTAGAACCAATTAAAAAGACTATATATACTACATTATACACCCATACACATATATATACAACATCTCTTCAAATTACCCAACCAAAATAGCTTTTTAAGTGAAGAACTTGAGAAACTATAAATTAGAATTTTAGAACTAGATGAATACCTTTGAACAAAAATAAAAATCTCATGTAAGCGTATACATGAATACATATGAACACCATATATGCATATAAATTCACAATCATGAAAACCTAATTTTACACAGACTAAATACAAAACATCTTAATTTAGTATAAGGGTTAGTTTGATACCTTTCTAGGTTGAATTAGGAGAAAAGATGGAGATAAGGAAAGTTTTTCTTTTGTTTTCTCAAGGTTTCCCTTCTTCTTCTTCTTCTTTTTCCTCTTCTTCCTCTTCTTCTTCTTCTTCATTGTATTCTCTCTTCTCTAACTTACGTACATAGAAACATATATCGTATAATATAATAGATATAAATTATATAATATAAATATATATGTAACTGATATCAGTTACATTTTTTTTTTGAAAATCAAAAGTCATAAGGCTTGTTTGGCAAAACCATTTTAAAATAATGACTTAATCATTCCTTAAGCCTTGTTTGGCAAAACAAGATTAAAATAAGAATTTCAAAAGATCTAAGGCTTTGTTTGGTAAAACAAAATTAAAACTCTTTTAATTTATTTTCATAAGTCATTTATAATATAGTTTATTGTCCCACATTGCTTACTTGGATTTTCATATCCAATCTAAATTAAATAAACTAATTACCACATACTAAATAAATTTCTCACTTAACCAATTATCACAAAATTATAATCTCATTATAATTTTATTTAATAATTAATATATCACTTTAATTATTAAATTACGACAACAATATAACAACTCATATAATCTTTAACAACTCTCTAACTGTTAAATTAAATTAGAGTATTATCTAATAATTTTAATTCACAAATATATACTAACAACAATCACATAAATAAAATATTTAATTAATTTAATAAATATTTTAAATTACAAATAAAATCCTGGATTGTTACAGTCCTTCTTCTTGACAAAGAGTACCGGAGCTCCCCACGGAGAAACACTCGGTTGAATGTACTTCCTGTCCAATAGTTCTTGTAATTGCACCATCAACTCCTTCATCTCCACTGGCACCATACGATACGGTGCCCTAAAAACTGGTGCCGCTCCTGGCACGATGTCTATTACAAACTCTGTTTCCCTATCCGGCGGAAGACTCGGCAATTCACTCGAAAATACATCGACGAATTCTCTCACTATAGGTATTTGTTCCATAGTTGCTACCACTCTCTGGGTATCAACAACTTGACACAGATAACTTACACATCCCGTCCTCAATAATTTCCTAGTTTGTGTCATGGTTAGACAACACGAACGTCCCGGCGATCTATTCCCGTAAAATACTACCTGAGGTTGTCTTAACGTTTTAATGTTCACACATTTCTTTTGACAATCTATAATTTCCCCATGGTTCACTAACCAATCCATTCGGAGATTTACGTCGAATTCTCCTAACTTTATCGATTACAAATCTACCGATAATTTATAACCCCGTATATCTATGCAACAACTCCTATGAACATCTTCAATAGGAATTACTTCTTCGTTTGCTACCTTAATATTTAAAGGTATAGGCAACTTTTCGGGAAGTAATCCTAATCGTCTGGCAAAATCCCATGCTAGAACAAGTAGCACCCGAATCAAAAAGCATGTAAGCATTTATGTCGTTGATCAGAATAATACCTGCGATGACGTCCCCTAATGCAACTGCATCTTGGACTGTCATGTTAAAGGTACGACCCATCGGCCTACCCGGCTGCCTTGGACCACTAATAGCTAACTTACCGCTATTAGTGCCCCGGTTCTCGTCTGTCCCCTTCTTCGGGCAATTCTTTGCCATGTGGTCGGTTGACCCACACACAAAGCACCCATGATTCTTTTTTGGACTCGGACAGTTAGGAGCAATGTGCCCTTCATGTCCACAATTATAACAGACGGCCTTCCTCTTGAGACAGACTCCTAAATGAGTCTTCCCACAGGTCTTGCAGGCCTCCATTCTCCTCTTTGGGTCTCCTTGCTTCATTCCGGTATTCCCAGAGCTAAACACCTTCCTCTTCTGTGCTTCACCGCTACTACTGGCTCCTTCCACCTTTATTCCCCTATCCACTTTCCCTTTGCTCTTCTTGTCCTCGTGGTATTGACTCAGAGCCTCACTACCACCCTCGACGATTATCGCCTTCTCTAAAATGGTTCCAAAAGAAGTACTTTAGAACACCGAAATACGGTTATAGAGCCAGGATTTCAAGCCCTTCTTGAACCGTCGCGCCTTCCTAACCATGGTATCCACTTGATGTGGAGCGAACCTCGCTAGTTCATTAAACTTGGCGGCGTATTGGGGAACCGTCATGTCCCCTTGTTTCAACTCCAGAAACTGCATATCCATTCTTCCCTGCATGCTCGTGGGAAAGTAGTTCTTGAAGAATATCTCCTTGAACCTCTCGCACGTTAGATTTTCTATCCCAGCCCTAACCTAATTGGCTTCCCACCAAAAGTTGGCCTCTCCCTTCATCATATAGGCTGCAAAGACAACCTTTTGGGCCTCCTCGACATTTGCTAACACAAATGCCTTCTCTATTTCCTTCACCAACGTTTGGGCTTCAGTAGGGTCCGTAGTTCCTTTCAACTATGGCGGACCCACACTCTTGAAATCCTTAAAGGTAGTAGCTCGTGCAACTCCTGGATTTACAGGGATATTAGCCCCTGTTCTGTTAAAGACAGTTGTTAATAAATTAACAAATTCCTACATCGGGTTAACCGGATCTCCTTCCAGTTGATTCACATTCGCTCTTTGGTTACGTTGCACTCTTCTCGGTGGCATTTTGCTAATACAATAAACACATTTTTTTATTATTCCTTTCTTTATTAGTTATCATTTAATATTAAACAATAACTTCAACATCCACTACTCATTGTTTTTCATAAAAAGACTTATATTCATTCTTTGTAATATAATACTACATCAGTTACATTACACAGCCTAAGCTGATTACATTACTTTCCCGCTATTGCTTTCCAAAAATTGGGATTTAGAAAAGACTACCCTTCACTATATAAAAGAGGGCTTTATGTCACTACTAATTACAAAATATTTATATACTGAAACTACTCTAGCTACTACTAGTCTACATCTACCTTACGGCATTATCAAAATCTGCCTTGGCAAGACTGACAATGATACAACGGCTAATAGTATGTCATGTCTGCCCCACCTCTACAAGATATCCAGCTACCTGCTGCTAGAAATCTGTGTGAGAACTCGTATGAATATAGGACATTCTCCCTATCTTCTGCATTTTGGTCTTTAGCTCCTCTTTGAGCTCAAAGACCTCATGCTTCAACTCGTGGACTTTGTCCTTAGCCAAAATCCAATCATCATGCTCCTGCTCCCACATGGACTCCACATCAGTTTTCTCATCTGTGACAGCTTGGAGCTCTGCCCTCAGCTCCTTGACCTCCTGATAGTAATGGATATTTCTATCCAATACTGACATGAACAGAGACATTATTGACCCCCCAGGAGCTATCTCTGCTGCTATAGCTACTGGATTAGAGGACACTACCTCCACTTCCTCCTCTATCATCCCATCGAATACTGACATGAGGTCAACATCATCTGAGTCTCCAGACTCAATAACTATTTTCTCAGGATCTGCTACTATGGGGTTCGGTATGACCTCTACTTGGTTCACCGACTCTTCACTAATGACCTGTCCATCTACATACATTCCATTTACTCCTGACATCTACACAAAACAATTAAGTTGATTAGTACATGTCAGTAGAATAATAAAAACACATAATATAATCATAATGCATTTTTATAAGGTTATGTTCTTCTTGTACTTGTTTAACTTCTCTTAAGGTTATGACTTAAGGTTTTTAATCCCCCCTTAAGTTTTATAACCTAATGCTTTGATACCAACCTGTGACGCCCCCAAATCTGGGTATCTTCCAACTCGACAGATGGTGCTAAACGGTAATACGATTCTCACATACATTCAATTGAAAAGTCTCAAAAGAACGAATATGTCTTCTATATATTCAAAATAATATTACATTTCCCCAGGTTCTTTATAACCCATACATACGTTCTTGTCATAATATTCAATATATTATAAACATTCACCTATGTTATTACATAAGTAATCTAAGGGTTCGTCTTCGCCTTGCCCTTATCCTTGCCGGAGTCTTCGGTCCGTTCAATCTTAGCTGTGTTCATATGATTCAAGCAAGAGTGAGCATGACTAGCTCAGCAAGTACTATAATTCTAATAAACAACATGCTTGAATCATAGGAATCTTATATCTTCAATAACTGAACAATAGTTATGAAGTACTATTGATAATTCAAAATAGCACTTCTTTTCATTCAAAACGTTTTACCAAAAACAATATTCGGGAAAACTCAATTCCGGTCCAAGACCTTGAGCATTTCATAAGTTCTTTTGAAAAGGACATCCACACACTAAGTCCGTAAGTCGACATTACTTATAAGCACGCTCAGGTGATCACCTATATAGTACTCTCTATGTTGATCAACACTACATTCATTAAATGTGTATACGTTTAAGTTGTGGCAACCTCACGTGCCTATCGTTAAACGACAAAAACATTTTAGTATACTCAATCTTCGTTTGAAAACCACACCAATATAACTCGGTAAACATTAATCATGCTTTATTGATTTATAATATAAGTCTAGCCGAAAGAATTGGCTTTGACTTCATCATACAAGACTTCATGTGAAAGAATATATGAATTACAAAGCTTGTCCAGACTGAACTGGAACAAGGGTTAGAATACTTGCCTTTAGCGTATGCTTACTGTTTATCACACGTACCCTTTAAGTCTCTAAGTTTCTACAATACATGATCACATAACGTACCGCATTAGGTCATATATAATCAAGTATGTATGCCACTAGATCTTACCCTTCATCTCAATCTAATCCTGATTTAGATTTGTTATTATTGGTTCCAGCTTTTCGTTACATTGTTTCATTACGTTTATGATTAATTACTTATCTTCAACCTTTAGACAACATCAATAAGGTTTAACAATACCTTTCAATACCTTATTAAATTCCTCAGTTTATTAATACTGATTTACTGTTCACGTTATACTTATAAACATTCTTTATTGTCCAAAACCCAGGGTTGGCGCTGCGCCACCACCCTTTCCTCTTTAAGCCGCTGACTGCATGACGAGTTAACAAGATATGTAAGTCCTTAACTTCGGCTACGTGCGCTGAGTCTTTGTTCTTCATGTCATAACGACCGCAAAGACGAAAGTTCAGTAGGTTCAAACATTGTGTCCGTAATATTGTGTGGCGCCATCTTTTGTTTCCTTGGGTTGGCCATGGCTGCCAACTCGTGCTCTCGCATAATTTTGTAGATTTTGCAATTTTGTGAAACTCCTGAACTCATAACTTCCTCGTTATAAGACCGAATTGGCTCGTTCAAAAGCCTATGGTTCACAAATTATATACTCTATGCTTTCATG
Source organism: Panax ginseng (assembly GCA_020205605.1). Taxonomy (NCBI): domain Eukaryota; kingdom Viridiplantae; phylum Streptophyta; class Magnoliopsida; order Apiales; family Araliaceae; genus Panax; species Panax ginseng. Next base: position 48,048,347 of record CM035137.1, read on the forward strand.
CAAGAATTTTATCTATTTAACTTCGTTTGCTAAAATTTCACCTATTAGTTCATTTTTAACGAAAACGATAAACATTCGTGAACGTTCAACACTCGTTTCTTCGTTCTAAGTCAGAATCCGGTCATTTTTGAGTCCGTAAATCTATAATGCCATATATGACTTGACTCCATCGAAAACCAACATTTTCGAGTTCAAACACAAAATACGACTTTCATTCTGAGAATTTCACAAATTCGACGATTATCGTCCAATCGTGTGAATTCCGGCAAAATCCCATTACTAATGATTTGATTATCATTCTAAACGGATTTTAATCAACATATGAACATTTCAAGTTACTTATTACACCAACTTATTTTCAACGTAAGTTTTTACTTATTCTCATAAGTTAATGACTTAATCAACTTATAAACTACAAATTTCCTTGCTTATGACTTATTATGGACTTAAGTCCATCAATCAATGTTCTCATACCATATTGAACATACTAACATCATATGACAATCATATGATTGGTTCATCATAAGTTTATCAACTTATTTAAGTTTAAGTTTCTTATTCAACTTATTCGGCTTAAGTTCATTCATTAATAACTCCTTATATGTTCTTAGCATACATGCACATTAAGTTACACTTCTCTTATCACCCTACAATGATAGAGATGAAAACTATACTTCTCTTCTCTTTGAAAACTAGCAAAGAACGTTTGACTTATTCTTGACTTATGTGAGCTTATTCTCTCCAACACTTAAGCACTTAACTTGAGAGGAGTTGAATGAAATAAAACAAGCAACAAATGAATTGTGGAGCTCTCTATTTATAGGCTTGACAAGATGAGGGTACTATGGTCATTATAACCTTGCACCTCCTCAACTAACCTCCTTAATCCACCTCATTACTATTCATTACTTTGGCTCTAAGTAAACTTGATAGCCACTTCTATTACTTGATCATCACAACACTTGATCATCACACAAAGTACTTGCCCATCAAGACTACCCACATTACTCTTGGTTTGCTCCATGGATGATGGCTAACCAATTGGGCTTACTTAATTAACCTAGTTTATTTCTTGTTGGGCTTACATTACATTATTTTGGACTCATGATTAACAAACACTTGGGCTTGCATATCACTTCCTATTGGACTTCTACCATTATGCTAATAATCCGACAAGTCCATTCCATTTAATTAAGAACCTTAACATATATACACCACGTATAATTCTCGTATGCTAGCTCGTATATTTATTCGTAATATACGTTATTCTATTCTCCATACCTAATTGTATAATACATTATATCATACTTGCATTCAATACCTCGCACAATGCTTACGCATTATACGATTAATACATTCTTTTCTTAACGCTTAATATTCCTAACGTTCTCAAATTAAGTCTGCATGCGAAATATTGCATTTTCCATACTTAGATTATTATTACATAATCAATCTCACCTTGATATTATAACGTTACGTATTTCTCAGAAATTCAAAAATAATTCCCGAGCAGAAATCAATGAATAGTGTTTTTTAAAAAATTTCTCGGAAAGCTTTTATTTTCGTCTTAGAAATTCAAACACTTTAATTCATTCACATAGTTAAAATACTACGACGTTCTGACGTTTCTAGGTTATAGAACGACATTCATCTTCTCAACACGTAATAATAATAAATAATATTATTTTATTCATTATTAAAAGTATTTATAAAATGTTCGATTTTTTGGGGCGTTACATAAATATTCATGAATTACATTTGATTCATGTCTCTTTACATTCATTAACACTTGTCATGATGTTTTGACGTTCATTCGTCACACGCCTGATTCGTCTCTCTTATGTATGCTTAGTATGCTTATACAACTTATTTAATACATCATTTATTAATGTTAAGCATCATTATATTTTCTAGTATTCATGTTTTATAACTTAGAACAATATCTTTTATCGTCGGAAGCACTACACGTGCGTACGTGCATGCCCGACACCCTTTGATTGCCTTCGAATGTACGTCAGTCCCAAAGATGGCCATTAACAGATTATATCTATCCATAAACATATATAAACTATACCTCAACAAATTCAACCACCAAAAACCCAATTATAGAGAATTTAGAAAATAAAAATCATAAACTAGAAACCTAGGAATTTTTCCTTTTATTCCTCTAAGCTCTAGTTAGAGGATTGGAAGTCCTTGTTTAATCATCCTTTTCCTCTTGATTCTTAGAGTTTCTCTTTTCAATTTCTCTCTAAGCCTCTTTCTCTCTATGTTTTACAACCATAAATTGATAAACACACTTACGTGAGTTTTTACGCATCCTTCAGTTATACAAATAAAGTTTTGCCATATGTTACAAATACCAAGGGGGGCCACAAGGCCACTTTTGGCTAGCTCTCTAAAAATCTATTTTAGCTTATTTTTATTACTTTCTTAATATATAGTTTATTTGTCACAACCATTATTAATTTAAATTAAACTTCAATATAATTATAACTTCCATTTAGTCAATATAACAAATTACTAAATCTCTAATTTAATTACTTAATTAAATTAGACTATTCACATTCCATCAATATTATCACACTTCCATTAAATATGAAGTTTCACATCATAAATTATCAAGTAAATCTCAAAACCTTTAACTTTACCTATCTTTAAACCATACTTAGTTTATTACTCACTTTATTAGAGTTAATAAATCTTACATCCAAGTTCAACACCCTTTATACATTGGACAAAATTTAAACTTTATAACTCAATATCTATTAAACATCATACATTATCAAGTACATCATCTAGAACCCTAAACATGGTTTAAATAATAACAACTCAGCTAAAGTGTGTAAATCTTTATGCATTACATCTGATTCATGTCTTTCACGTAGCACATAGTGTTACCTTGAATCCTTAACCTGCAAAAGTGGTTATTTGAAAGGCTGAGCTCGATAACCCAGTAAATCTAACAGTTTTCATACATCACGTAGCACATATTAATATTCTCAACATAAATCTCACAATCATTGGTCTAACACAGCATGCATATTGCAATTTACATAATAAGTATAAAGATTGAGCCCCTTACTCAATCAGCATTCTTTACTCAATCAACGTAATCATAAATTAACTTTAACATTTCATACTTTCAACATATATATAGCACATCATGTTCTTTGCAATAAAGATTTAAAATAGTTCATCATTAAGTTCACAAAGCAAATAGGAACTGAAAGACTTGCCTTGATCGTTGTTTACCAATAACAGTTTAACAGCTAATAGTTATCTGCACTTTACGTGTCCTACACAATTATATAATCATGCACATCAACTATTAGTCACATAGAAACGCATAGTAGTTGTAATGTAAACTTTACTCTACATCTCATAACCCTTCATGTTAATTAATACATAATGTTCAATTTGATTGTGATAACTTTTGACTTATGTCTCACTATATTTCTTTTTAGTCATACTCAAAGTTCATTCAAGTGTTTAAGTCTTGCTAGAACTCGTTATTGGTTTTATATTAACCTCATGCCATATCTTATAATGTTTATTTCAATTGAATTAAAACACTTTTTACCTTCATTAACATTTGTCACGACGTTTCAATGTTCATTCGTCACACACCTGATTCGTCCCTCTTGTGTATGCTCAGTATGATTATACAACTTATCTAATACATCATTTATTAATGTTAAGCGTCATTATATTTTTTAATATTCATGTTTTATAACTTAGAACGATATTTGTTATCATCGAAAGCACTACACTTACATACGTGCATGCCCGACACCTTTTAATTGCCTCCGAATGCACATCAGTCCCAAAGATGGCCATTAACAGATTATATCTATCCATAAACATATATAAACTATACATCAAAAAATTAAACCACCAAAAACCCAATTACAGAGAATTTAGAAAATAAAAACCATAAATTAGAAACCTAGGAATTTTACCTTTGATTCTACTAAGCTATAGTTAGATGATTGGAAGTCCTTGTTTAATCATCATTTTCCTCTTTATTCTCAGAGTTTCTCCTTTCAATCTCTCTCTAAGACTCTTTCTCTCTATGTTTTACAACCATATAAACACACTTACGTGTGTTTTTATGCATTCTTCAGTTATACAAATAAAGTGTTCCCATCTGTTACAAATACCAAGGGCCACAAAGCCACGTTTGGCTAGCTATCTAAAAATCCCTTTTAGCTTATTTTTATTACTTCCTTAATATATAGTTTATTTATCACAACCATTATTAAATTAAATTAAACCTCAATATAATTATAACTTCCATTTAGCCAATATAAAAAAATTACTAAATCTCTAATTTAATTATTTAATTAAATTAGAATATTCCCATTCCATCAATATTATCACAGTTTCATTAAATATGATGTTTCACATCATAAATTATCAAGTACATTTCTCAAAACCTTTATCTTTACCTACCTTTAAACTATACTTAGTTTATTACTCACTTTATTAGAGTTAATAAATCTTACATCCAGGTTCAATACCCTTTATACATCGGACAAAATTTAAACTTTATAACTCAACATATATTAAACATCATACATTATCAAGTACATCATCCGGAACCCTAAACATGGTTCAAATAATAACAACTCAGCTAAAATGTATAAATATTCATGAATTACATCTGATTCATGTCTTTATAGCGTTACCTTGAATCCTTAAACTGCAAAAGTGGTTATTTGCAAGGTTGAGCTCGACAGCCCAGTAAATTTAGCAGTTTTTATGCATCACGTAGTATATATTAACATGCTCAACATAAATCTCATAATCATTGGACTAACATAATATACATGTTGTAGTTCACATAACAAGTATAAAGATTGAGTTCCTTACTCAATCAGCATTCTTTACTTAATCAATGTAGTCATAAATTGACTTTAATATTTCCTACTTTTAACATATATATAACACATCATGTCCTTTGCAATAAAGATTTAAAACAGTTCATCATCAAGTTCACATAGTAAATAGGAACTCAAAGACTTGCTTGGATCGTTGTTTACCAATAACAGTTTAACAACTTATAGCTATCTACACTTCACGTGCCCTATACAATTATATAATCATGCACATCAACTATTAGTCACATAGCAACGCATAGTAGTTGTAATGTAAAATTTACTCTACATCTCATAACTCTTCCTGTTAATTAAAACACAATGTTCAATTTGATTGTGTTAACTTTCAACTTATGTCTCATTATATTTCTTCTTAGTCATACTCGAAGTTCATTCAAGTGTTTAAGTCTTGTTTGGACTCCTTATTTGTTTTATATTAACCCCATTCAATAACTTATAATGTTTATTTCAATTGAATTGAAACACTTTTTACATTCATTAACACTTGTCACGACGTTTCGATGTTCATTCGTTACACGCTCGATTCGTCTCTCTTGTGTATGCTTAGTATGCTTATACAAATTATCTAATACATCATTTATTAATGTTAAGCATCATTATATTTTCTAATATTCATGTTTTATAACTTAGAACAATATCTTTTATCGTCGGAAGCACTACACTTGTGTACGTGCATGCCTGACACCCTCTGATTGCCTCCAAATGCACATCAGTCCCAAAGATGGCCATTAAACATATATAAACATATATCTATCCATAAACATATATAAACTATACTTCAACAAATTCAACCAACAAAAACCCAATTATAGAGAATTTAGAAAATAAAAACCATAAACTAGAAACCTAGGAATTTTACCTTTGATTCTTCTATACTCTTATTAGATGATTGGAAGTCCTTGTTTAATCATCATTTTCCTCTTGATTCTCATAGTTTCTCCTTTTCATTTCTCTCTAAGCCTCTTTCTCTCTATGTTTTACAACCATAAAGTGATAAACACACTTACGTGTGTTTTTATGCATCCTATAATTATACAAATTAAGTGTTACCATCTGCTACAAATATCAAGGGCCACAAGGCCACATTTGGCTAGCTCTCTAAAAATCCCTTTTAACTTATTTTTATTACTTCCTTAATATATAGTTTATTTGTCACAACCATTATTAAATTAAATTAAACCTCAATATAATTATAACTGACATTTAGCCAATATAACAAAATACTAAATCTCTAATTTAATTTACTTACTTAAATTAGAATATTCTTATTCCATCAATATTATCACACTTTTAGTAAATTATCATAACGATTTCCGTCAAATATTCATTTTAAATTTCATAAATATTTCAACTAAAATACTTATGTTATTTAGTAAATATTTTACTCACACTACATTAACATATTACATTTTCATGCAATATAATACATTCTCATTTTCTTAAAAATAATTATATTAATTCACTCTTTAAGTTAAGTGAATTACTTACATTATATATGAAGTTAATTCATAATAATTCTATTGTCACAATAGTAATCAAATTATATTATCTCATAATATAATTTAACTTAATTAGATTACCTAATAATATTCAGTTAATTTCCTTTTCATAACAATTTTCATTTAATTTCTTCGATAGTTTAATTAATTATTAAACCTCTTTTTTCCCAATCCAGGAATATATAATTTTCTTCACACTAAATCACATATTTCACAATATATAACACATATATATAGGTACTCAAACTCAAAACATCTTATAATAAGAATTTTATTTATTAAATTCTTATTTTAATAATTTCTGAAAATTTGAGTTATCACAAATCTGTACAATCGGACATAGTATGCATACCCCAAAAAGGTCAGTGCTACAACTACCTATAACTACCGATCAGTACAATAACTATCGTTTCCAAATAGTATCAGTATATATATTTGTACCAAACAACATTGGTTTTATCAAAGTCTATGATTTTATATCAAATCAAATACATTTTACGCAAATAACAGTTCATATGGCTTGGTTATGCTTGAACAAGAAGCAATAACTCTTTTATTAATAGATATCACAAATAATGTTTAAAACAAGTTCACATGGCATCAATATAAGAATTATATTTAATACAAAAATTAAATGTAGTTGGAAAACTTGTCTGATAGAAGAACAACTATCTTATGCTATTTGAACTGTCTACGCAACCTAAATATGTTTATAACAGTCATTAAAAATAATAATAACTAATATCTAATCAAACTATTAGAGCCTAGGTTGATTTTGGTGTCTAATTAGTGTTTTATTTCTTTATCGATTAATTATTGAATTGATTTCTAGATGAAACATTATTTAAAAGCTTCACTACTATTTTGAATAATTTAATTATCACTTATAATACTTTCTAGAAGCTCATAATGATTTTTAAATGATTATTATTATTATTATTAAATAATTAATTATCATTTATAATGATTTTTAAATCACTAATATCATTTTTTAAATGATTTATTATCATTTTTAATGATTTTTAAATAGCTTATCTTTATTTATAATGATTTTTAAATCATTATTATAATTTTAAATAATTTATAATGATTTTTAAATCATTGATATCATTTTAAAATAATTAATATCATTTTAAATAATTAATTATTCTCATTAATATTAAAATATTAATGAAATTTTTGTCAAAATATTAAAAATTATTTATTATAATATAAAACGTATTTTCAAATTAATTATTAATTATAAATAATTATTTATTATTTATTTATTAATATTTATTTTAATTATTTTTATTAGAAACGGTCGCTAAAGGTTTTACCAATAGAAAGTGTCGTTATAGCTTTTCTTCAGCTTATGAAGAACAGCCTGGTCAACTTCTTGGACCATACTTTGACCACCTTTAATTTCTAATTGGTTTTGTTTCTGGGTTTGTAAATGTATCCATGGTGTAATTTTTATGTAATACTATATTTTTAAACTTAGTGTACTGCCTAAATTCATCATAACAGAGATCTACAAGTGGTCAATGTGACGCCCCTAAATCCACCATTTGAACCTCGGATCCAGTCTGCCACGATACTACTATCGTCAAACTATTTATATCTTTTATTTATAACTTAATGAATATAACTTTGCTTATTACAATTTAGAATATAAATCCTTTTCATTTCCAGTATCTGTGTAATAACCCCAACCATTTATAAGTTTAAAATCTTGGTCATTTACCATTTTTGTCTTACATAATATTCGATGTTATAAAAATATGTTAAATAATTTAAACTTTTTCAATCTCCTTATAAAAAATCTTTTATTGATTTCTTAACTTGAATCAATTACATATCCTTGAATCAAATTAGGTTATGATTCATTCTATTAGAATTAATGTATAAATTTTTTTACATCTCGATTCGAATTCCCCTATACATCACATAGTACAATTTTACAACTCAACATGTATTACACATCGTAAACTACTATCATGTACATCTCCTAGAACCTAAACATAGTTCAAGAACATATATTTAAATAAATGAATCAATCTCCTTTGATTCTATTGAACTCTATCAATCAAGTAGCATGTAATCTTTACCGAGAGTCCTTAACCTGTAAAAATGGTTATTTGTAAGGGTGAGCTCGAAAGCCCAGCAATTCTAACAATTTTCATGCATCACATAGCATATAGTAACTTACTCAGTTCATGCATTCATAATCAATTAACATTTACTACGCATGTTACTTCTCACATAACAGACATAGAAATTTACTCCACAAGCATATCATCAAATATCAACTTTCATAATTCATACATATCTAATATGCATTTCATACATATACATCAACATTTTCGTAGCATAATATAGCTTAACTAACAATTATCGCATTCATATATCAAATAGGAACTAAAAGACTTGCCCGATTCGTAGTTTATCAACTACAACTTAACTACTTAAAGCTTATATGCACTGCATTTGTTCCTACACAGTTATATAATCATGGATTCATACCCATCAGTCATACATTTCATACGCTTTTAATATAAGAACAAATATTATTTCTTAACTTGGTTTCATTTTTACTTGAACTTAGGATAACCATGAGACTAGCTCATTCTACTATCATATTTATCTAAACAATGTTGTTTCATATCTTGTAGTCCTTAAGGACAAAATATAATCATAACTTAAGACCACGCAGTTAACAAACTGCTCTTGGTCACTCTGCAGAATAAACGCAACCCATCAGCAGATTTAAGCTTGGGAGTGGCGCTACCACTGCTTACTCCCCCGCCAGTAACTGCACTTTGGCTTTTTATTGCCCAATATAATTTCTAGCATAACATGTACTCTGATACATACTGTAAACTTACATCAAGTAGGTTGTGATCTATTTTCAATTTCATATTCAAACTACTTAGCTCCATAATGATTTATTTCAATTAATAAGGCTTAACAACTTTCTTTAACAAGATTCGATGTTATAAGCTTTTAAACCATATATTGGTACTAATAAGCCTCTAATAGCATGCTCACATGTATATATCTTATTTACATAGACATAGCATACTTCATTATTTGAAAACTTATTTTAAACCAGAATTGAAAGGTTTAATTCATGCTTAGATAGATGATGAACATATTCATCATGTCTAAAGGCATAAGGCATCTTAGTATGCATGCTAGAAAGGTCAGAGTATACTTTACACAATATTTGAAACTATTAGTTCTCAAAACTTCTAAGTTTTCTTTAAAAACATTTTAAACCAAGCTATATCAATCTAGTATATGCAAGGTAACTTTAAAACTAAATTTTATGCACGTTGATATGCGTACATAGGGTCCAAGGTCAGAACTCAAAGGACACCAAATTCATCAACTTTCGTTTCTCAAAAACTTTAAGTTCTCTTTTAAAAAAATCATGTTAAAACATTCCATTATGAGTAAGGTAATCTTAGTTATATGACATGTCTATTATCATTCATATTTATGCTTTATCACTTAGAATAACATATTTTATCGTCGGGAGCACTACACTTGCATACGTGCATGCCCAACGCCTTCCGATTGCCTCCTATTACACATCAGTCCTAAATATGACTATTTTTACCCCTTCTATTGACCTCAAATTGAAAAACTTAAAGAACGAAAGTTGTAGGTCTATTGGTCCTTGTTTTGGATCATCTTGAATCGCTTTAATCGGAGTCTGTATAAAAATGTTATGGCCATTTTACCACAACAGGTCAAAGCAGTCACACTTAACACACTTTGGGCACGACTGCGCCCATTTTCTTCACCATCCCAAAGGCCCATGCGCTTATTTGATTAAGGCTCACCAGTATGCTTGCATGCTCAGGCAAATAAGACCAAGACTTGCTTTGCCCAAATTACAGTTTTCTCAATGTTTTTAATTCAAATCTTCATAACTTCTTCATTTTAAGTCAGAATTAGTTGGTTTCCAATTCATTGAACTCGTTAAACTCCTAGCTACTCATCTACACAATAATTATAACACTTCAAACATATTAAAAAAATCATTTTAAGGGTTCCAATTCAGTGTTCATGCTATATTTCCATATTTTAAACATATTTAGCGAATTCATTCACTATGAATTCATTTCAAAACCAAATTGGTCCGTTCAACTTCTGTTGTTTTCGTATTTAACCGTATTAATAGTATCTAGCAACAATTCATGGATTACAACAATCCTTAGCCATCAATTTTATGACTTAAAAGTAAGTATTTTCTTAACATTTCAAAGAAATTCAAAATCTTGAAATGAAGAACATATATGTATATAAATTATAATCACCCAATCTTCATGCTCAACACATTACATTGATACATAATGCACATTAAACTAGGTTAATACCATAACACTCAATTTTCAACCCACTTAATAGAGAATTTTGGAGAATTATGAGAACTTATCAAACTTTGGAATTAAGAACATGAATGGAAGTAAGGTTACCTCTTGAAGCTTTAATTGGTAACTATACTCCTCAATTCTCTAATTGCTCCTCAATTCTACCACGCTCACTCTCCAATTCTACTAACTTTCAATAGCAAAACTCAGACACTTCAACAAAGGGGAATGAAGAGGAGGAGTCCCTATTTATAGAGGAACCATTGACCATGTTAAAGTTTGTGCGCTAGAGGCCAATTATTTAATATAATTGCTTAACATTTTGATATTATATTTGATTGAATAAATGAATGATTTTATTATGGTTTTATTTACTGCGTTATACAAATGTTAACATAATAAAATTCCTTATAATAGTGATACAAATTATATAGTTTCAAGTATGTGACTTGAACATGAGATTATATAATTATAATTAGTATCATTATTCTTAAAAGTCCCTAGTCGAGTATCATTATTGATGGGACAACAATGATGCATTGAGACTAGTATGTGGATTGACTGATGACCAAATCTCATTGGTCATAAATATATTAGATATTAAGTCAATGCATAGGTACATGTTAGAGAACAATGTACTAGTCAGACCCACCATGGGAATTCTATGTGGAGCATTATGCGAAGTGTCATTAGCGATTCTCATAGTGACAATGATGTAATGATCCTCCGACTTGAAATTACTATATTACTACACGAGAATTTATGTGATTTGATATCATCAAAGGTCACCTTTAATAGGGTGGACTATAAACGTGATTATTGGGTACATCATGAATCGTGTGAGGAATATGAGTGATCTAGATGGAATTTAACCCTCCTATATACTAGGGGTGATATCCATAGTCCTCTTGATTGAGTAGGACTATGAAATGCATGGCCATGCTCAAATAGTGATTTGTTTCATATAGTCTACTCATTGATCAAGAAAAAACTCAGTTTAAACTATGAAGAGTATGACACATTCCATGACTCGACTTTAATCTAGGATATTAAGGTTAAAAGGATTAAATTACATTGAAATATTGGTCACGAAAAGGTTGCATCGAATCATCGATCTTATTATTACTTTGGTAGCAGTGATGCATTACTAGATGTCGCTCACTATTTATAATTTTATAATATGATTTTAAAATTATTGCCAACGTAATAATAACATATAGGGTCACACACATAGAACGTAATTAAAAGGGAATTAATTTAAATTGTAAAGATTTAAATATGTCAATATGATTAATAATATTTAAATTATGAATTTAAAGTAATAGGATAATTTATATATATGTATATTAATTAAGTAAGACTTAATTAAGATATATATATATATAAGTTCGGATTTTATGAAATTAGGTTTTTGATTAATTCCTTTTAACTGATATATATATATATATATATATATATATATATATATATATATATATAGCAGCCATTTAGGTAACATATAATAACCTTACAAACCCTAGCCGCTCTTAGAGAGAGACTAGAGAGAAAAGCTTTGAAGAAAATCCTGATCTTTTGGTGGCTAGTATCGCAGCCCCCTTTTATAGCAGAATCGTGAGATGGTTCGCGGGCGTTCGTGTGGATACCGTAGAGACGTAGTTCATTCGGATTGCATTGGAGATTTGATCGCATCAATTTCAGCTTCATAATCAGTATAATCTCTTACACACTGAATTAATTTCTGTTTCGCATGGATCCTGTTTGGGTTTCGGATTTTGTCTTGTTCAATTTATTTTCCGTTGTGCATAGCTTTGATGTGCCAAAAACCCTACAGACTAAACAATGACTTTGCCCACAGATTTAAACCAAAAGGAAGAAGAAAAAACTATTGCATATGGGGGATTTGGTGAAAAACAGTTGCATGCTCCCTCCCTTCCATTCTCCCAGTCATCATTAGCTCTATCAACAGTGGAAATGAAATAGGATAGGCCAATTACCTATTTATGCATCTGAAAAGTTTTTGAGAGACAAAATTTGGGACAATGCTTATTACTTCTAATTTATTTGTGAAATGGGTCTCATTCTACTAAAATTTATTCCTTTTGGCTTATTAAATCAATTATAATGATTTAACATTACTACATTAAATTAATTTATGGGTACATAAACACACATATATATGTACCTACCCACATGTAGGAAGGATACTTATATACTCCAATATATAATTCTATATCCCATGTACATTTGGGCTAGTCCAAATATATTATAATTGAGTAGTGTCACACCACACTATCATGAACTGTATCATTTCAATTGTACTTAATTCTTGAAATAATTATTAACAACAATTATTTATTTAGTTTAGTTTAATATCCTTCATAAAGTACACATTAATGTACTACACATAACACACTATCACATAAGTCCATTTATGTGACTCATGCGACTTATTCCACTTTGCCATATAGTTTCCTAAATTATTTAGTTACCATTGAAGTGTCACACTTCATTTCATATCATATAGATGTAGCTGCTATATAATATATAATCATTGCACACACCAGTTAATTCCTTCAATTATTCATTCATTAAATTAGTTAATGAATGTTTATTCCATCACTTTGCCACACTAGGCATATCTCACAAGCTTACATTAAGTTTATTCTCATTCTCATTACTTATTCATTTCTCACCACACTACTATTTATAACATGTTCAATTTACATCGAACTATTATATCACAAGGTTCACATATATAATTATATCGTGAATGGAAATATTTAAATATTCTTTATAACATTCGCGGTAATATAATAACTCAAGTTATTTAGTAAATTAAAATAACTTAGTTTTCTTTCATAACTTTAACCCTCTTGGAAATACATTACTATAATCAAAATTATGTATTTCGCCATAACATAACATATGATGTTTTTATCATATTTTCTATAAATATAGGAACTAATCCTAATAAAATGATTTACTCATTTTTTTCAAGATATTATTCTTAATATAATATCTATGTATTACTAAAATATTTACATGCACGCGACACATATTACATACGTATGTATAGAAAATAAGTTTATTTCTTATTATGATAAATTGTTTCCATCAACTTATATAGCAAATATGTTTTAATATATTTACCATATTACTTAATCACACACATTACCTCGTACAAAGCTATATAAGGTAATATCAAAATAATATTCCCCCTTTTATTAAAATAATCAAATGCTAGAATGTATTTTAATATACTTTATTAGAAATATACTATAATCATTTTTCTTTCCTTTCTATATATTGTCTCAATACAGTTTCTTTAATCTATATATTTAACCATATCCCAATATTAATCAATAAATCTCTAACCAATATTTATCTAAAGATATATCAATTTTCTTCTCTCGTCAACAACGTACATATATACAAGTCTAAACCTAGAACACATCGAGTCTTTAATAGTATTCAATATAGTACACTGAGTGGTTTTCCACAAATAACTAAAATTAGTTTTCGTCTCGTCTACACTGGTTTCATAGTGAGTTAGATTGGTTACTAATGTATATACCTCCGCTCTCTTAAGGAATTGTTTAGCCCAGCTCCTATACATCCACCATTAAAGGGTACGGTTGCACTGCCTTAGACTACTTACACGTATATATACTCAAGAAATTGGTGATTATCAAAGATATTTAATGTCACCAACTTACTATGATAAAATAATTTTACATAAATTATTTAATATCGATAGATAAATTTCTATCCATCTTCTTTACTTCAAATAACTAGCCACTTCAATAAATAACAAATATATAATAATAATATATTTATTAAACATATAAATCACTTATTGCATAGTTTATATTACCACATGCAACACAATACCACATACCTCACAACGCATATATATATATATTCTTATTCGAACCCTTCTTATGCCTTAAAAATTTTATTTTAATAAATTCTTATTTTAATATTTTCTGAAAATTCGTGTTCTTACATCCTCTCCCCCTTATAAGGATTTTGTCCTCAGAATCACCGAAACCTCCTCTACTCGGTGTTATTCCGAATATTACATATTCTTTTTGAATAATTTTATCCATTCTCTTTTCGGATGTTTTTATTATTGTAACTTTCTCAAATGCATTCTATCACTTTTTCCTTTCTAAGGAACATTCTACTTACTACATTTATCCTTCAAAAGAATAAGAATATTCCACGATTATTCAATAATCGAGAAGTAGTATGAATAATATTAGATTCCAAATTATGCTGAGGGGTCACAAGACCGTGAACTCTTCTCTAGGTTTACTAGTGCTTCAACACAATCCTTCACACTGCAAACCAAAGTGTTTTTCAATCACAAAGATTGAAAACACCCTCCACGCGTACACTAGGCGGCCAGTCTATTGTACCACTAGTTGGGCCGCAATGTAGTATGTTGTAACGCCTATATGGATTACGTTCAGAACTATTGTCTCCGCAAACACGTCCCCTTATAGGGTTGTTCACCTCAGCTTTTTAACATCTGAATCCGCACCAGAGCAATCTGGTTTGGCATAAATACTCAAGAATGCTTGAATTTCATAAATATTTTTCAACATCCATCTAGCCAAATCAAATAGCTTAGACTTTTATCAACAATTCGGACATCAATCGAAATAATTTAGCCAACTTAATTGACCTTCTTCATAATTTAAAAGAAAACCAAAAATTCTTTTATGACGTCATGATACCGTACCAGATTAGTAGTACATTGAGGATTCCGCCATTATGTGACTTTGTCATATTACATCATACCATAGTGGGCTGATGATCTTTCGATCACAACCAATCCTAGGTTTGACTGCATTAATGACTCCGTCGTTTACCATTTTCTACACCATATCAAATGATGCACATGGTTTGAAATACATTTTGAAAATTTTTAAATCATTTTTGTCTTAGCCGAAACAATTTACATAGACATAAGAATAACGATATTGTTTTTAAACATCATTGGTTTAGTCACATGATCCAAAGTTTTTCAAGAAAATAGAAGTGCAAACATCAGCATGAAGTCAATAAATTTTGAAAATTTAGCAAAGCTAGAAGATTAGAAAATTCATTTTTCTCCATCAACTTCAATCTTTACTCCATTGCTTCTTTCGATCAATCTCTAACACCATCAATGCTTACTATACCAAAATTTCTTAATTCTTACCTAAAAAGTTTTCTATACCCAGTATAGTTCATCAAACTTACCACACTTTGGAAGTTCAGGAACTTGCAACAATAATATGAGTTTAAGAACTTATCCTAGTCAGACCATAGGCGTCCATTCGCTGAGGAGTTCAAAACATACCATATGATTATGAGTCATGAACTTACCATATGCATGAGTTTTAAGAACTCGCGTCTAATCTTAATATTCTCTATCTTAATCTTAATAGTCTCTATCTATCCAATATGATATGAGAAAAGAATCACCTTCTCACTATAAGCATATCGATAGCGTGACACCGACATTCCATTGATTATCATTGTGAGGGACCGAGCGCGAGCACAAAGCCTCCGCCCATATAAAGGTTTGTACAACTCATCTCTCACATAAGTCCTCAATTGAAATCTCACTTAACTCTATATCACTCTTAACTCTCTCTTTGCTCGATACGAATTTTTCATATCTCATCTTTTACAACTCCTCATGAGTTTATCTCGTACCATTTCATAGTACCTTCTTTTATAGCATCAAGCTATAGCCACTTAGTCGTTACAGACTATTTTTCATTTCATAGCTCAATTTGATCACGTGGTGATCATCGGTTTACCTTAGGGTTCTTTCCCATTATCAACTAAACTCCATTCGAGTTCATTCTTATTATCTTAGTCATCTTCATCTTATAGACATCATCTTAATATTTTTATTACCGGAGTTAGGAAACTCCTAAATTCTCATTCTTTAGATACTTCAAGATCCTTTTTTGAATCTTCGTTTATATATATTTTAATCTTTATCTTTCTCTCTCTTAGGTTATAGCCTAAAGTACTCCTACCTAAAGTTTATAACCTACAGCTTTGATACTAACCTGTGACACCCCCAAATTCGGGACCATTAGAACCTCGGATCCGGTTCGCCACGATACTACTATCGTCAAACTATTTATATCTTTTATTCATAACTTAATGAATATAACTTTGCTTATTATAATTTAGAATATAAATCCTTTTCATTTCCAGGATCTATTTAATGCCCCCAAACCTTTATAAGTTTCAAATCTTGGTCATTTACCATTCCTGTCTTACATCATATTCGATGTTATAAAAATATGCAGAATAATTTAAACGTTTTCTATTTCTTTATAAAAAATCTTTTATTGATTTCTTAACTTGAATCAATTACATATCCTTGAATCAAATTAGGTTATGATTCATTCTATTAGAATTACAATATAAATTTTTTTACATCTCAATTCGAATTCCTCTATACATCACATAGTACAATTTTACAACTCAACATGTATTACACATCGTAAACTACTATCATGTACATCTCCTAAAACCTAAACATGTTTCAAGAACATATATTTAAATAAATGAATCAATCTCATTTGATACTATTAAACTCTATCAATCAAGTAGCACGTAATCTTTACCGTGAGTCCTTAACCCACAAAAATGGTTATTTGCAAGGGTGAGCTCGACAGCCCAGCAATTCTAACAGTTTTCATGCATCACATATCATATAGTAACATGCTCAATTCATGCATTCATAATCAATTAACATTTACTACTCATGTTACTTCTCACATAACAGGCATTGAAATTTACTCCACAAGCATATCATCAAAGATCAACTTTCATAATTCATACATATCTCATATGCATTTCATATATATACATCAACATTTTTCGTACCATAATATAGCTTAACTAACAATTATCGCATTCATATATCAAATAGGAACTGAAAGACTTGCTTGATTCGTAGTTTATCAACTACGACTTAATTGCTTAAAGCTTATTTGCACTGCATGTGTTCCTTCACAATTAAATAATCATGGATTCATACCCATCAGTCATACATTTCATACACTTTTAATATAAGAACAAATATTGTTTCCTAACTTGGTTTCATTTTTACTTGAACTTAGGATAACCATGAGACTAGCTCATTCTACTATTATATTTATCTAAACAATCTTGTTTCATATCTTGTAGTCCTTAAGGTCAACATATAACCATAACTTAAGACCATGTAGATAACAAACTGCTCTTGGTCACTCTGCAGAACAGGGAAGCCGCGCTGCATTTAAGCTTGGGAGTGGCACGACCGCGCTACTCCCTGCCACAACTAGACTTTCGCTTTTTATTGCCCAATATAATTTCTAGCATAACATGTATTCTGATACGTACTATAAACTTACATCAAGTAGGTTGTGATCTATTTTCAAGTTCATATTCAAATTACTTAGCTCCATAATGATTTATTTCAATCAATAAGGCTTAATAACTTTCTTTACCAAGATTCGATGTTATAAGCTTTTAAACTATATATTGGTACTAATAAGCCTCTAATAGCATGCTCACATGTATATATCTTATTTATATAGTTCATTATTTGAAAAATTATTTAAAACCACACTTGAAAGGTCCAATTAATGCTTAGCTAGCTGATGAACATAGTCGCCATGTCTAGAGGCATAAGGCGTCTTAGTATGCATGCTAGAAAGGTCAGAGTATAGTTTACATAATATTTGAAACTATTAGTTCTCAAAACTTCCCAGTTTTCTTTAAAAACATTTTAAACCAAGCTATATCAATCTAGTATATGCAAGGTAACTTTAAAACTATATTTCATGCACGTTGATATGCGTACATAGGGCCCAAGGTCAGAACTCAGAGGACACCAAATTTATCAACTTCTGTTTCTCAAAAACTTTAAGTTCTCTTTTAGAAAAAGCATGTTAAAACATTCCATTATGAGTAAGGTAATTTTAGTTATATGACATGTCTATTATCATGCATATTTATGTTTTATCACTAAGAAGAACATATTTTATCATCGGGAGCACTACACTTACATACGTACATGGTCGACGCCCTTTGATTGCCTCTTATTATACATCAGTCCTAAAGATGACTATTTTGACCCCTTCTATGGACCTCAAATTGAACAACTTAAAGAACAAAAGTTGTAGGTCTATTCGTCCTCATTCCGGATCATCTTGAATTCCCTCAATCGGAGTCCGTATAAAAAGGTTATGGTAATTTTACCAAAATAGGTCAAAGCAGTCACACTTTAACACACTTTGGGCGTGGTCGCGCCCAATTTCTTCACCATCCCAGCATGCCCACACCATTTGAAAGTGCCTAGATGTGTGCCCGTTCTTTTAGGTAGCGCGCTCGCGCTTGGCTTTGCCCAAATTATAGTGTTCTCAATGTTTTTACTTCAAATTTTCATAACTTCTAAATTTTAAGTCAGAATTAGTTGGTTTCTGATTCGTTGAACTCGTTAAACACTTGGCTATTCATCTACAGAATAATTATAACACTTCAAACATATTAAAAAAATCATTTTAAGGGTTTCAATTCAGTGTACATGCTATATTTTCATGTTTTAAACATATTTATTGAATTTATTCACTACGAATTCGTTTCAAAACCAAATTGGTCCGTTCAACTTCTGTTGTTTTCGTATTTAACCGTATTAACTGTATCTGGAAACAATTCATGGATTACAACAATCTTTAGCCATCAATTTTATGACTTAAAAGTAAGTATTTTCTTGACATTTCTAAGAAATTCAAAATCTTGAAATGAAGAACATATATGTATATAAATTATAATCACCCAATCATCATGCTCAACATATTACATTGATACATAATACACATGTAAACTAGGTTAATACCATAAGAATTAATTTTAAACCCACTTAATAAAGAATTTTGGAGAATTATGAGAACTTATCAAACTTTGGAATTAAGAACATGAATGACAGTAAGGTTACCTCTTGAAGCTTTAATTGGTAACTATACTCCTGAATTCTCCAATTGCTCCTCAATTCTACCACACTCACTCTCCAATTCTACTAACTTTCAATAGCAAAACTCAGACACTTCAACAAACGGGAATGAAGAAGAGGAGTCCCTATTTATAGAGGAACCATTGACCAAACAATGACTTTGCCCACAGATTTAAACCAAAAGGAAGAAGAAAAAACTATTGGATATGGGGGATTTGGTGAAAAGTAGTTACCTACTCCCTCCCCTCCATTCTCCCAACCATCATCAGCTTTATCAACAGTGGAAATGAAATAAGATAGGCTAATAGCCTATTTATGTGTCTGAAGAGTTTTTAAGACATAGAAATTGGGACAATGCTTATTACTTCTAATTTATCTGTGAAATGGGTCTCATTCTACTAAAATTTATTCCTTTTGGCTTATTAAATCAATTATAATGATTTAACATTACTACATTAAATTAAGTTATGGGTACATATACACATATATATATATACCTACCCACATGTAGGAAGTATACTTATATACTCCAATATATAATTCTATATCCCATGTACATTTGGGCTAGTCCAAATATCTTTTAATTGAGTAGTGACACACCACACTATCATGAACTTTATCATTTCAATTAAACTTAATTCTTGAAATAATTATTAACAACAATTATTTATTTAGTTTAGTTTAATATCCTTCATAAAGTACACATTAATGTACTACACATAACACACTGTCACATAAGTCCATTTATGTGACTCATGCGACTTATTCCACTTTACCATATAGTTTCCTAAATTATTTAGTTACCATTGAAGTGTCACACTTCATTTCATATCATATAGATGTAGCTACTATATAATATATAATCATTGCACATACCAATTAATTCATTAAATTATTTAATGAATGTTTATTCCGTCACTTTGTCACACTAGGCATATCTCACAAGCTTACATTAAGCTTATTCTTATTCTCATTACTTATTCATTTCCCACCACATTACTAATTATAACATTTTCAATTTACATCGAACTATTATATCACAAGATTCACATATATAATTATATCGTGAATGGAAATATTTAAATATTCTTTATAACATTCGCGGTAATATAATATATGTGTATTATTAAAATATTTACATACACGACACATGTACACACTATATATAGAAAATAATTTTATTTCCTATTATGATAAATTGTTTTCATCAAATTATATAGCAAATATGTTTTAATATATTTACCATATTACTTAATCATACACATTACCTCGTACAAAGCTATATAAGGTAATAACAAAATAATATTTTCCCTTTTATTAAAATAATCAAATGCTAGAATTTATTTTAATATACTTTATTAGAAATATACTATAATCATTTCTCTTTCCTTTCTATAGATTTTCTCAACACAATTTCTTTAATCTATACATTAACCGTATCTCAATATTTAATAAATCTCTGACCAATATTTATCTAAAGATATATCAATTTTTCTCTCTCGTCAACAACGTACATATATACAAGTCTAAACCTAGCACACATCAAGTCTTTAATATTTTTAATATAGGACACTGAGTGGTTTCCCACAAACAACCAACAAATTAGCTTCTGTCTCATCTACATTTATTTCACAATGAGGTAGATCGGTTACTAATTCGTATATACCTCAACTCTCTGAAGGAATCGTTTAGCCCAGCTCCTATACATCCACCATTAAAGGGTACAGTTGCACTGCCTTAGACTTGATACTTACTCGTACATATACTGAAGAAATTGGTGATTATCAAAGATATTTAATGTCACTAACTTACTGATGATAGTGATTATCAAAGAAATTGGTGTATGCACACAAGCCTATCATATTTGATGATAAAGCATATATTTTGTAACAATCTTATTCATTTATTAATAAAAAGTATTAATTTATTAAAGGCTTTTAATTATCTACATGATTTTGTTTTATAATATGTGATAAACCCATAGTTTTAAGCAATGCTTTTAGAATAATTATAATGATCATTCTAATGAGATCTAAATTCTTACAAAGCTTAAAACTAAAATTGTTCCCAATCGTTGGATTACTAAATTGGGGATTAGTGAATCTGGATAGATTTGTACATACGTTGCTTGCTCATTGGATAAGGATGATTGATCTCATGATCATTTGTGTGGAGACACTAAAGCAAGTATGTAGGTGCTTATTAGAGAATAAGTTTACTAAACCTGGCTCGCTAAGGAATACCTAATGGAGTTTTACTTGTCTGTCAATACAAATTCCTGTAATGATAGTAGTTGTGACGCCCCTATATTCGGGTATCTTCCAACCCGACAGATGCTGCTACACGGTACTACCATTCACACATATATTCAATTGAAAAGTCTCAAAAGAACGAATATGTCTTATATATATTCAAAATAATATTACATTTCCCCAGGTTCTTTATAACTCATGCATTTGTTCTTGTCATAATATTCAATATATTACAAACATTCACCTATACTGTTACATAAGTAAACTAAGGGTTCGTCTTTGCCTTGCCCTTATCCTTGTCGGAACCTTTGGTCCATTCGATCTTCGCTGTGTTCATATGGTTCAAGCAAGAGTGAGCATGACTAGCTCAGCAAGTACTATAATTCTAATAAACAACATGCTTGAAACATAGAACTCGTATATCTTCAATAACTGAACAATAGTTACAAAGTACTATCAATAATTCAAAATAGCACTTCTTTTCATTCAAAACATTTTACAACAACAATATTTAGTAAAACATCAATTTCGGTCCAAGACCTTGAGCATTTCTTAAGTTCTTTTGAAAAGGACATCCCAACACTAAGTCTGTAAGTCCGACATTACTTACGAGCACGTCTAGGTGACCAGCCTATAGTACTCTATGTTGATCAACACTACATTCATTAAACGTGTATATGTTTAAGTTGTGGCAACCTCACGTGCCTGTCGTTAAACGAAAAAAATATTTTAGCATACTCAGTCTTCGTTTGAAAACCAAAACAATATAACTTGGTAAACATTAATCATGCTTGATAGAATCATAATATAAGTCTAGCCGAAAGAATTGGCTTTGACTTCTTCATACAATACTTTATGCGAAAGAATACATGAATTTCAAAGCTTGTCCAAACTGAACTGGAACAAGCGTTAGAATACTTGCCTTTAGCGTCTGCTTTACTTTTTCATCACGTACACTTTAAGTCTCTAAGTCTCTACAATACATAATCATATAACGTACCACATTAGGTCATATATAATCAAGTATGTATACTACTATAATCTTACCCTTCATCTCAATCTAATCATGACCTAGATTTGTTACTATTTGTTTCGGCTTTTCATTATGTTGTCCATACATTGTCATTACTTCATATTTGATTACCTATCTTCAACCTTTAGACAACATAAATAAGGTTTAACAATACCTTACAATACTACATTTAAGTTCCTCAGTTTATTACTACTGAATTACTGATCATGTTATACTTGTAAACCTTCATCACTGTAAACCCTAGAGTTGGCGTTGCGGTGCCACCCTTTCCTCTCTAAGCCGCCTTGCGGCGCCACTCTGATAGTACAGAATAGGACTTGGCTGCTGACGCCGAGTCCTTGCTCTTCATGTCGCGTTCTTGGAGCGAAAGTTCGATGAGTTTCGAGACATTTGTTAAATCACATGATGCCATCTTTCTTTTGGGTTGGCGTAGCGGCCATGGCACTCAACTCCGTGCTCGAAAAAATTCTGATTTTGAAATTTTGTGAAACTTCCGAATGCATAACTTCTTCGTTATAAGTTTGAATTGGCTCGTTCAAGAGCCTACGGTTCACAAATTACATACTCTATGTGTTCATGCAAGAATTTTATCTATTTGACTTCGTTTGCTAAAATTTCACCTATTAGTTCATTTTTAACAAAAACGATAAAAGTTCGTGAACGTTCAACGCTCATTTCTTCGTTCTAAGTCGGAATCCAGTCATTTTTGAGTCCGCAACTCTATAATGCCAAATATGACTTGTCTCCATTGAAAACCAACATTTTTGAGTGCAAACACAAAATACGACTTCCATTCCGAGAATTTTACGAATTCGACGATTATCGTCCAATCGTGTGAATTCCGGCGAAACCTCATTACTAATGATTTGATTATCATTCTAAATGGATTTTAATCATCATATAAACATTTTAAGTTACTTATTACACCAACTTATTATCAAAGTAAGTTTGAATTTATTCTCATAAGTTAATGACTTAATCAACTTATAAACTAAAAATTCCATTTCTTATGAATTAATATGGACATAAGTCCATCAATCAATGTTCTCACATTATATTGAACATACTAACATCATATGACAAACATATGATAAGTTCATCATAAGTTTATCAATTTATTTAGGTTCTAGTTGCTTATTCACAACTTATTCGGCTTAAGTTTATTCATTAATCACTTCTTATATGTTCTTAGCATACAATTACACTTCTCTTATCACCCTACAATGATAGAGATAAAAGATGTATTATACTAGAGTCTTACCCTTGAAGACTAGTACTTCTCTTCTTTGTAAATCTAACAAACGGTGTTTGACTTATTCTTGACTTATTCTCTCTAACACTTAAGCACTTAACTTGATAGAAGTTTGGAGGAATTTGATCAAGCAATAAATGAATTGTGAGCTCTCTATTTATAGGCTTGGCAAAGTTAGAGTAGAATGGTCATTTAGGCCCTCCGCCTCCTTAATCCAACCTCCTTACTATTCATTGCTTTGGCCCTAAGTTAACTTGCCTATCACTCACTTTACTTGATCATCACAAAACAAATCATATGTTTGGTCATCACATAAAGTTCTTGTCCACCAAGACTACCCATATCACTCTTTGTTTGCCACATTATGGCTAATCCATTGGGTCATTACCTTGGGCTTGCTTAATTAATCTAGCTTATTTCTTGTTGGGCTTGCATTACATTAGTTTGGACTCTTAATTAACAAACACTTTGGCTTGCATATTACTTCCTATTGGACTTCTACCAATATGCTAATAATCCTACAAGTCCATTCCATTTAATTAAAAACCTTGACAAATATACTATATGTATAATTCTCGTATGTTAGCTCGTATATTTATTCGTAATATATGTTATTCCATTCTCCATACTTAATCGTATAATACATCGTATTATACTTTCATTCAATACCTCGCATAATGCCTACGCATCATACGATTAATACTCTCTTTTTAATGCTTAATATTCCTAACGTTATCTAATTAAGTCCGCATGCGAAATATTGCATTTTCCATACTTAGATTATTATTACATAATCCATCTCCCCTTGATATTATAATGTTATGTATTTCTCGGAAATTCAAAAATAATTCCCGAGCAGGAATCGATGAATAGTGTTTTTTAGAAAATTTCTCGAAAACTTTTATTTTCGTCTTAGAAATTCAAACACTTTAATACTCTCACGTAGTTAAAATACTATGACATTCCGACGTTCCGACGTTTCTAGGTTATAGAATGACATTCATCTTATCAACACGTAATAATAATAAATAATATTATTTTATTCATTATTAAAAGTATTTAAAAAGGTTCTATTTTCTGGGGCGTTACACTCTCTCCCTCTTATAAGGATTTTGTCCCTAGAATCTCGCTATATATAAAAAAATTACACAAACAAATGAGGGTAATTCTTTTTCATCATTTCTTCCAACTCCCACGTTGCTTCTTCTGCATCGTGGTTCTTCCATATCACCTTCATAGAAGGTATGATTTTATTTTGCAGAACTTGTTCTTTCCTATCGACAAATTTGAATCGGCGTTTCTTTGTACGTTAAGTCCTTCTCGATATGAATAGGCTCATATTCTATCACGTGTTTATAATCTGGCTTATAAGGACGTAACACGGATACGTGAAACACATTATGTATTCGTTTTAGGTCTGTAGGTAATTCTATCATATAAGTTACCTCACCCACCCGTTTTAATACCTCAAAAGGTCCTATGAACCTCGGACTTAACTTTCCCATCTTTCCAAAACGTATCTTTCCTTTCCAGGGAGATACTTTTAGAAATACGTACGAACCTAATTCAAATTCTCTATTCTCTCTATGCGAATCTGTAAACTTCTTCTGTCTATCTTGAGCTGCTAAAAGACGCATTTGTATCATCTTGACAATGTCCGTTGTTTGCTGAACCAATTCTGGTCCTACCATTCGGCGTTCTCCTACCTCATCCCAATATAGTGGTGTTCTACATTTCCTCCCATACAAAGCTTTGTAAGGTGGCATACCTATGCTCGCATGATAACTATTGTTATACGCAAACTCCACTGATGGTAGATGATCATCCCAACTACCCTTGAAATCCATGATGCAAGATCTTAGCATATCTTCTAACGTCTGAATTATTCTCTCGCTCTGTCCATCGATTTGTGGATGATACGCCGTACTTAGCTTCAACTGTGTTCCCAACTGCTCTTGTAGACTCCTCTAAAAGTTTGATGTGAATCATGGATCATGATCTGACACAATTGATACTGGTACTCCATGTCTGGAAATTATTTCCTTAATATAGAGTCTAGCTAACTGGTATAAGTTATATTTGACCCTAATTGGCAAAAAGTGACCCGACTTTATCAACCGGTCCACTATTACCCAAATTTCATCATACCCCATCGTTGTAGTCGGAAGTCCCACCACAAAATCCATCGTGATATTTTCCCACTTCCACTCTAGAATTTCCAATAACTGTAATAAGCCACTTGGTCGTTGATGTTCGGCCTGAACTTTCTGGCAAGTCAAGCACCTACTCACGTACTCTGCTATCTCTCTCTTCATGTTCGGCCACCAAAAACTCCGTCAAAGATCTTGATACATCTTAGTACTCCCAGGATGAATCAAAAACCTCAAACTATGAGCCTCTTGCAATACCTGCTCCTGTAATTCCGTCTCATTCGGAACCCAAATTCTTCCTTCAAATCTTAATAATCCCTCATTATCAAGACTATACTTAATATCTTTTTCATTGGCTAGCCGCTCCTTTATCCGGTCACACTCATCAGTTTTGAGTTGCACCTCTTTAACACTTTCTACGATGGTAGATTGCATCTCCGTCGTAAACAACATTTGTCCTGCTTCACTCGGTAGCTTCACTTCCAATTCCATCCTAGCCATCTCTGTTATTAACTCTATTTGAGCCATTAACAAAGATAACTTTTCCCGACCCTTCCTACTTAAGGCGTCGGCAACTACATTGGCTTTTCCAGGGTGATACAGGATTTCACAATCGTAATCCTTTATCAACTCCAGCCATCTCCTCTGCCTCATGTTCAACTCCTTTTGTGTGAAGATCTATTTTTGACTCTTGTGGTCCGTGTATATCTCACATTTTTCTCCATAAAGATAATGTCTCCATATCTTTAGAGCAAAAACTACTGCGGCCAATTCCAGATCATGAGTAGGATAAACTTTCTCATAATCCTTCAACTGCCTAGATGCATACGCAATGACCTTGCCATGTTGCATGAGCACGTAACCAAGTCCTCTATGCGAAGCATCGCTATAAACTACAAAATTTCTTGTGTCATTGGGTAATGACAAAACAGGCACTTCACTCAACCTCTTCTTCAGTTCTTGAAAATTGTCCTCACATTTATCAGTCCACGCGTATTTCACTGTCTTCCTTGTCAAGTTAGTCAACGGAGTTGCTATCTTCGAAAAATCCTAAATGAATCTATGATAGTAACCCGCTAACCCTAGGAAACTCCGCACCTCAATCGGAGTTTTCGGTTGTTCCCAATTTATCACGGCTTCCACCTTTGCTGGATCTACTGAAATTCCCTTATGGTCAATGACATGACCTAAAAATTATACATTCTCCAACAAAAAATCACACTTAGTGAATTTCTCATACAACTTCTCCTTTCTTAGTGTCTCTAACACTAATCTTAGGTGTTCAACATGATCTTCTGGCGTCTTAGAATAGACTAGAATATCATCGATAAACACCACAATGAACTTGTCCAAATATTATTTGAACAATTTGTTCGTCATATCCATAAATGCAGCTGGTGCATTTGTTAACCCAAATGACATCACCAGAAACTCGTAATGACTATAACGAGTCTTGAATGCTGTCTTTGGTACATCCTCCTTCCTAACCTTCAACTGGTGATACCCCTTCTTAAATCTATTTTAGAAAATACTTAGCCCTTTCAATGATCAAAGAGATCATCGATCACCGGGTAATGGGTATTTATTCTTTATCGTTAACTTGTTCAACTATCGGTAGTCGATACAAAGTCTTAACGATACATCCTTCTTCTTGACAAACAGTACCGGTGCTCCCCACGGTAAAATACTCGGTTGAATGTATTTCCTGTCCAACAGTTCTTGTAACTGCACCATCAACTCCTTCATCTCCCCTGGCGCCATACGATACGATGCCCTGGAAACTGGTGCCGCTCCTGGCACGATGTCTATTACAAATTATGTCTCCCTATCCGGCGAAAGACCCGACAATTCACTCAGAAATACATCGACGAATTCTCTCACTATAGGTATTTGTTGCATGGTTGCTACCACTCTCTGGGTATCAATAACATGACACAGATAACCTACGCATCCCTTCCTCAGTAATTGTCTAGTTTGTGTCATGGTTAGACAACACGAACGTCCCGGTGATCTATTCTCGCAAAATACTATCTGAGGTTGTCTTACTGTTTTAATGTTCACACATTTCTTCTGACAATCTATAATTGCCCTGTGGTTAATTAAACAATCCATTCCGAGAATTACGTCGAATTCTCCTAACTTTATCAGTATCAAATCTACCGATAATTTACAACCCCATATATCTACGCAACAACTCCTATGAACATCTTCAACAGGAATTATTTCTTCATTTGCTACCTTAATATTTAAAGGTATAGGCAACTTTTGGAAAGTAATCCTAATCGTCTAGAAAATCGCATCTTATAAGCGAACAAGTAGCTTTTGAATCAAATATACACGTAAGCATTTATTTTGTTGATCGAGAATAATACTGCGACGGCGTCCCCGATGATGCTGTGAGATCTTGGTTTGTCATGTTAAAGTATGGCCCATCGGCCTACCCATTTTATTTGGACCACTAATAGCTAACATACCGCTATTAATGCCTCGGTTCCCATCCATCCCCTTCTTCGGGCAGTTCTGTGCCATGTGGTAGGTTGACCCACACACAAAGCATTCATGATTCTTTTTTAGACTTGGACAGTTAGGCAAAATATGCCCTTCCTATCCACAGTTGTAACAGACAGCCTTCCCCTTGAGATAGACTCCTTAGTGAGTCTTCCCACAGGTCTTGCAGGCCTCCATCCTCCTCTTTGGGTCTCCTTCTTCACTACGGTATTCCCAGAGCTAAACACCTTCCTCTTTTGTCCCTCGCCACTACCGCTGGCTCCTTCAACCTTTACTCCCCCATCCACTTTCCCCTTGCTCTTCTTGTCCTTGTGGTATTGACTCAGAGCCTCACTACCACCTTTGGTGATTATCGCCTTCTCTAAAATGGTTCCAAATGAAGTACTTTAGAACACTGAAATACAGTTATAAAGCCAGGGTTTCAAGCCCTACTCGAACCGTCGCGCCTTCCTAACCTCGGTATCCACTTGGTGTGGAGCGAACCTCGCCAGTTCATTAAACTTGGCGGCGTATTGGGGAACCATCATGTCCCCTTGTTTCAACTACAGAAACCGCATTTCCATCCTTCCCTGCATGCTCGTGGGAAAGTAGTTCTCGAAGAATATCTCCTTGAACCTTTCCAGTGTCAGATTCGCTATCCCGGCCCTAGCCTGATTGGCTTCCCACCAAAAGTTGTCCTCTCCCTTCATCATATAGGTTGCAAAGGCAACCTTTTGGGCCTCGTCGATATTTGTTATCACAAATGCCTTCTCTATTTCCTTCACCCATGTTTGGGCTTCGATTGGGTCCGTGGTTTCTTTGAACTCCGGCGGACCCACGCTCTTGAAATCCTTAAAGGTAGTAACTCGTGCTACTCCTAGATTTACGGGGATATTAGCCCCTGTTCTATTAAAGGCAGCTGTTAATAAATTAACAAACTCTTGCATCGGGTTAACTGGACTTCCCTCCGGTTGATTCACATTAGCTCCTTGGTTACGTTGCACTCTTCTCGGCGGCATTTTGCTGATACAATAAACACATTTCGTTATTATTCCTTTCTTTATTAGTTATTATTTAATATTTAAACAATAACTTCAACATCCATTACTCATTGTTTTCCATAAAAAGACTTATATTCATTTTTTGTAGTATAATACTACATCGGTTATATTACACAGCCTAAGCTGATTACATTACTTTCCCGCTATTGCTTTCCCAAAATTGGGATTTACAAAAGACGACCCTTCACTATACAAAAGAGGACTTTACGTCACTACTAATTACAAAATATTTACATTCCTAAACTACTCTAGCTACTACTAGATTACATCTGCCTTAAGGCATTATCGAAATCTGCCTTGGCAAGACCGGCAATGATATCACCGCTAATAGTATGTCGTGTCTACCCCACCTCTACAGGATATCTAGCTATTTGCTGCTGAAAATCTAGGTGAGAACTCCTATGAATATAGGACATTCTCCCAATCTTCTGCAGTTTGGTCTTTAGCTCCTCCTTAAGCTCAAAGACCTCATGTTTCATCTCATGGACCTTGTCCTTGGCCAAAACCCTTTCATCGTGCTCCTGCTCCCACATAGACTCAACATCAGTCTTATCCTCTATGACAGCTTGCAGCTCTGCCTTCAGCTCCTTGACCTCCTAACAGTAATGGATATTTCTATCTAATACTGACATGAACAGAGACATCATCGAACCCCTAGGAGCTATCTCTGCTGCTATAGCTACTGGATTAAAGGACACTACCTTCACTTCCTCCTCTATCATACCATTGAATATTGACATGAGGTCAGCATCCACTGAGTCTCCAGACTCAATAACCACTATCTCAAGCTCTGTCGCTATGGGGTTTGGTATGACCTCTACTTGGTTCACCGACTCTTCACTAATGGCCTGTCCATCTACATACATTCCATTTACTCCTGACATCTACACAAAATAATTAAGTTGATTAGTACACGTCAATAGAATAATAAAAATACATAACATAATCATAATGCAATTTTATAAGGTTATTTTCTTCTTGTATTTCTTTGACTTCTCTTAAGGTTATGACTTAAGGTTTTTAATCCCCCCTTAAGTTTTATAACCTAATGCTTTGATACCAACCTGTGACGCCCACAAATCTGGGTATCTTCCAACCCGACAGATGGTGCTACACGGTACTACCATTCACACATACATTCAATTGAAAAGTCTCAAAAGAAAGAATATGTCTTATATATATTCAAAATAATATTACATTTCCCCAGGTTCTTTATAACCCATACATTCGTTCTTGTCATAATATTCAATATATTACAAACATTCACCTATACTATTACATAAGTAAACTAAGGGTTCGTCTTCGCCTTGCCCTTATCCTTGCTGGAGCCTTCGGTCCGTTCAATCTTAGCTGTGTTCATATGGTTCAAGCAAGAGTGAGCATGACTAGCTCAACAAATACTACAATTCTAATAAATAACATGCTTGAAACATATAACTCGTATATCTTCAATAACTGAACAATAGTTAAGAAGTACTATCGATAATTCAAAATAGCACTTCTTTTCATTCAAAACATTTTACAACAACAATATTCAGTAAAACATCAATTCCGGTCCAAGACCTTGAGCATTTCATAAGTTCTTTTGAAAAGGACATCCCAGAACTAAGTCAATAACTCTGACATTACTTACGAGCACGTCTAGGTGTTTAGCCTATAGTACTCTATGTTGATCAACACTACATTTATTAAACATGTATACGTTTAAGTTGTGACAACCTCACGTGCCTGTCGTTAAACGAAAAAAATATTTTAGCATACTCAGTCTTCGTTTGAAAACCAAAACAATATAACTTGGTAAGCATTAATCATGCTTGATAGAATCATAATATAAGTCTAGCCGAAAGAATTGGCTTTGACTTCTTCATACAATACTTTATGCGAAAGAATACATGAATTTCAAAGCTTGTCCAAACTGAACTGGAACAAGCGTTAGAATACTTGCCTTTAGCGTCTGCTTACTTTTTATCACACGTACACTTTAAGTCTCTAAGTCTCTACAATACATAATCATATAACGTACCACATTAGGTCATATATAATCAAGTATGTATACTACTATAATCTTACCCTTCATCTCAATCTAATCATGACCTAGATTTGTTACTATTTGTTCTAGATTTTCTTTATGTTGTCCATACATTGTCATTACTTCATATTTGATTATCTATCTTCAACCTTTAGACAACATAAATAAGGTTTATCAATACCTTACAATACTGCATTTAAGTTCCTCAGTTTATTACTACTGATTACTGATCATGTTATACTTTTAAACCTTCATCATTGTCTAAACCTAGGGGTTGGTATTGCATGGCCTACCTTTTCCTCTCTAAGTCGTGCCTGCATATTTCACTATCTGATACAAGCAGGGCCAGGACTCGGACTTTGTGGGCGCGAGTCCTTGCTTTCATCATCACGCTTCTGACGTGAAAGTTCGATGAGTTCAAACATCGCTCAAAGGATGACTGCGCCATCATCTTTTGGCCTTGGGTTGGCACCGCGGCGCTAACTCTGTGCCTCAGAAAATTTACAACTTTTGAAATTTTTGTGAAACTCCCGAATGCATAACTTATTCGTTATAAGTTCGAATTGGCTCGTTCAAGAGCTTACGGTTCACAAATTACATATTCTATGCGTTCATGCAAGAATTTTATCTATTTGACTTCGTTTGCTAAAATTTCACCTATTAGTTCATTTTTAACGAAAAGCGATAAGCGTTAAATGAACGTTCAACGCTTCGTTCTTTGTTCTAAGTCGGAATCCGCTCATTTTTGAGTCCCCAACTCTATAATGCCAAATATGACTTGTCTCCATTGAAAACCAATGTTTCCGAGTTCAAACACAAAATACGACTTCCATTCCGAGAATTTCACGAATTCGACGATTATCGTCCAATCGTGTGAATTCCGGCGAAACCTCATTACTAATGATTTGAT
Source organism: Panax ginseng (assembly GCA_020205605.1). Classification (NCBI taxonomy): domain Eukaryota; kingdom Viridiplantae; phylum Streptophyta; class Magnoliopsida; order Apiales; family Araliaceae; genus Panax; species Panax ginseng. The sequence goes on from CM035137.1 coordinate 48,081,295, forward strand.
TATCATTCTAAATGGATTTTAATCATCATATGATCATTTTAAGTTACTTATTACAACAACTTATTATCAAAGTAAGTTTTGAATTATTCTCATAAGTTAATGATTTAATCAACTTATAAACTACGAATTCCATTTCTTATGACTTAATATGGACTTAAGTCCATCAATCAATGTTCTCACATTATATTGAACATACTAACATTATATGACAATCATATGATAAGTTCATCATAAGTTTATCAACTTATTTAGGTTCTAGTTGCTTATTCACAACTTATTCGGCTTAAGTTTATTCATTAATCACTTCTTATATGTTCTTAGCATACAATTACACTTCTCTTATCACCCTACAATGATAGAGATAAAAGATGTATTAGACTAGAGTCTTACCCTTGAAGACTAGTACTTCTCTTCTTTGTAAATCTAACAAACGGTGTTTGACTCATTCTTGACTTATTCTCTCTAACACTTAAGCACTTAACTTGATAGAAGTTTGGAGGAATTTGATCAAGCAATAAATGAATTGTGAGCTCTCTATTTATAGGCTTGGCAAAGTTAGAGTAGAATGGTCATTTAGGCCCTCCGCCTCCTTAATCCAACCTCCTTACTATTCATTGCTTTGGCCCTAAGTTAACTTGCCTATCACTCACTTTACTTGACCATCACAAAACAAATCTTATGATTGGTCATCACATAAAGTTCTTGTCCACCAAGACTACCCATATCACTCTTTGTTTACCCCATGGATCATGGCTAACCCATTGGGTCATTACCTTGGGCTTGCTTAATTAATCTATCTTATTTCTTGTTGGGCTTGCGTTACATTAGTTTGGACTCTTAATTAACAAACACTTGGGCCTGCATATTACTTCCTATTGGACTTCTACCATTATGTTAATAATCCTACAAGTCCATTCCATTTAATTAAAAATCATGATATATATATTATACGTATAATTCTCGTATGCTAGCTCGTATATTTATTCGTAATATATGTTATTTCATTCTCCATACTTAATCGTATAATACATTGTATTATACTTGCATTCAATACCTCGGATAATGCCTACGCATCATACGATTAATACTTTCTCTTCTTAACGCTTAATATTCCTAACGTTCTCTAATTAAGTCCGCATGCAAAATATTATGTCTTCCATACTTAGATTATTATTACATAATCCATCTCCCCTTGATATTATAACGTTACGTATTTCTCGGAAATTCAAAAATAATTCCCGAGCAGAAATCGATGAATAGTGTTTTTCGAAAAATTTCTCGGAAAGCTTTTATTTTTGTCTTAGAAATTCAAACACTTTAATACCCTCACGTAGTTAAAATACTATGACGTTCAGACGTTTTTAGGTTATAGAACGACATTCATCTTATCAACACGTAATAATAATAAATAATATTATTTTATTCATTATTAAAAGTATTTACAAAGGTTCGATTTTCCGGGGCGTTACAGTAGTACAAGTGATCCTTGGACTTGAGATCATCATAGTATCTTGTGTATGATAAATTATACTTTAACTTATTCCTTAAGACCCTTAGAGTATATCAAAGGGTATGCTTGGGTATAATAAGTTGTACATAGAGATAATGTATGATTAATAAAGAATCTACCGCTTCTAGTAAAAAAAGAGAAATGTCCTATGTGATTCGATAAATGACAACCCTGTAGTCCTTGGCCAAGGCATAATGAAATTAGAAAGGAGTTTCTAATTTGCATTATTTGGAGTTGTTCATTTAAGAGTCGAAATACATATAATTAAATAAAATAAGACTTGACAGTAATTACATGTCTTATATTTAATTGGGACATTATATGGTGGAAGAATTAAATTGTACGGTAACTATTCACTCAAATGTTCTTTTATGATTAATGTTGAAATCAATATTATCTGGAAAATCGTTAATCGTTGGGGAGGCTTATCCCTATTGTAGAATAAATATTATTTATTTAAATAAATTAATAGTTTAATTTATTTATTTAAATAAAATTAGAATTGTTCTAATTCATTTATTCACAACCGGTTTAATATGGAGAACCTAAAGGGTCACACCATAAAAGGAAGAATAATTATTTAAGAAAAAAATGGCATAATCGTAATAATAATTTAAGTATATTTAATTTAATCTATGGTGATTGAATAAATTAAATAGCTTAATATTTATTATTTAATATTTTGGAAATATTAAATATAAATTAATAAGAGGAGTCTTATTATTATTATTATTTAATTCCTAAAGGAGTTTGGGAATTAATTAATAAAAGTAATCTCATATATCCTAATAAGATTATGAGGCAAATTAATTAAAAGAGTTTAATTAATTATTCCTTATAAGATTGGGAGCCTAAATAATTAAAGAAGTTTAATTAATTAAATTAAAATAAAATAAAATTTCTTAATTATTAAGGAGGGTTGCCTACATCTATAAATAAGAAGAGTCTTATTATGAGTGGTTGTTGTTGACTTTTTCATAACAGGCGTAATTCCAATAGTTGGGAGAGTACACCTTTTTCTATGAGAGATAGAAAAACTCGGGTTTTGCCAAATACCCAACTTCTTAAATCTTTCTTCTTCCTTGGTGGATCACCTTTAGAGGCCAAACACTTGGGTGACTAACATTGATCAAAGGAAGGAACCAAACCCGGTGGATTCAAGTTGAACGTGAAAGGATTTGGAGGTGAACTTGTACTTGAGGAAGCTCGAATCTTCAAGGGTATAATTGTTGTTCTTTATCTTTTCATTTAATTAATAATTGTGCATAAAGGATGATCCGGTTATATGGTTTGTAAAATTTTAAAATTCTATTTTACCACGGTTCCGCTTATTTTGTGCAATTTAATTGCGTTCATGAATCTTACAAACCTAACACTTACCATGATAAAATAATTTCACATAAATTATTTAATATCGATAGATAAATTTCTATCCATCTTCTTTACTTCAAATAACTCGCCTCTTCAATAAATAACAAATATATAATAATAATAATAATATATTTATTAAACACATAAATCACTTATTGCATAGTTTATGTTACCCCATGCAACATAATACCACATACCTCACAACGTATATATATATATATATATATATATATATATATATATATTCTTAATATATTCTTATTCGAACCATTCTTATGCCTTAAGAATTTTATTTTAATATTTTTTGAAAATTCCGGTTCTTACAGTCAAACCACCTACCCCACTCTATTTTCTAGTTTTTGGGTTGCCTATAAAGGTTGGGTTAATGCCGGTCAACGCCCTTTAATCGCTAATAACCTCTAATCTGTGCACTTGTTAGGTGTTTTAATAGCTCATAGTTGTAGTAGGCATATCAATGTTCAAAAGTGTGACACTGGTTGAGCATAAAACCTTTATAAGAAAGATTTAAGCTGTTGAAACCATTGTCAGACACCTTTCAGGTGTTCTTCACCATTTCTGGAATTTCCAGAATTACAATTGTGATCGGTCAATGACTTTTGACATATAATAACTCATTTCCTAGTGATTTAACAAGTGATCGACTGTCATAGTGTTGTAGTATATACATCAAAGTAAAAAACTATAAAACTTAGCTAACCTAAACACACTTCAGTTTGAAGATTTAAGTCAGTCAAACGACTGTCAGCACTTGTTCTTATTGCTTTATGGAAATTCTAGAAATAAAAATTTGTGATCAGTCAACGATGTTTGACCATCTATATCTAACAGCTCATTGATCCAATTAGTATGCTATCACTTCCAGATTACTAACAACATAACATACTATAACTACAATACATTAACTAGTTCAAACAATTAACATATTAGGATCTAGAGGCTCTAACATTTGGCTGTTAGACCTTATTTTTAGGGTTTGAACAGTTTGCTATTTTCTTCATTTTGATGCATTTAAATGTTATTGATTCAAGTTTAATCAACCCAGAACAACAAATAAAATTAAACTTAACATATTTAAACATCAAAACATAAATTTTACTGAGGCCTTAATGTATGGTTTTGTGAAAATCAAAGTAGTAATCAAATTGCAAAAATAGCGGAAGCAAAATAAAATCAAATTTTAAATTTTTTCACAAACCAATTACCCGGATCATCCTTTATGCATATTATTAATTAAAACGAATACAAAAGTTATGGAATCATACCCTTTTAGATACGAGCTTCCACAGGTACGAGTTCACCTTCTACTTCTCCGCGATCTCCTTGAATCTCCAAGTAGATCCCTTCCTTTGATCAATGTTAGCCACCCAAGTGTATGGCCTCTAGAGGTGATCCACCAAGGAGGAATAATTTTCAAGAAGAAGAGCGTATTGGCTCAAACCCTAGTTTTTTCTATCTCTATAGAAAAGGGGTGTACTCTCCAACAATTGGAATCACGTATATTTGATATCTGATATAAGACTCCTCTTATAAAGAAATCATGTAACCTTATTTAATTAAAATAAGGTATTATTTGTTTAATTAAACTCCTTTAATTAATTGGGCTCCCTAATTTTATTAGGGATAATTAATTAAACTCATTTAACTAATTTTCTCCTAATCCTATTAGGAATAAATTAGAGTACTTATATTAAATTAATTCCTAAACTCTTTTAGAAATTAAAATAATAATAATTGTAATAATATTAATAAGACTTGTCTTATTAATTTATATTTAATATTTTCTAAATATTAAATAATAAATATTAAGCTATTTAATTTATTTTATCACCATCGTTTAAATTAAATATACTTAACATATTTTATGATTATGTCATTAACTTCTTAAATAATTATTCTTCCTTTTATGGTGTGACCCTTTAGGCTCTTCGTATTAAACCGATTGTGAATAAATCAATTAGAACATTTCTAATCTTATTTAAATAAATAAATTAAATAATTAATTTATTTAAATAAATAATATTTATTCAACAATAGGGATAAGCCTCCCTAGCGATCAACGACTTTCCAGATAATATAGATTTCAACATTAATCATAAAAGAACCTTTGAGTAAATAGTTACCATACAATTCTATAACGACCCCAAAATTCATACAATTTAATTCTCGACTTCGGTCGTTAATAATACATTCAACCTCTAATTTTTACATCATTAAACCATAATACAACCATTGAAATTTGCGGAATAATTAAAATTTTCTATTACAATTAAAATTTTCTATTACAAACTATTCTCGTTCCCAGAACTTTCAACCTTTACATCTAAATATCTCAGAATCATTTTTAATACTACAATAGTTTACATTGCAAAACAATATTACAATTCAACATTAATACATTATTCGGAACCTTAACATGGTTCAAATAATAATAACACAACCAAAGTGTATAAATCTTCAAGTATCACATCTGATTCATGTCTTTCAGGTAACACATAACTTTATCTTGAATATTGAACCTACAAAAGTGGTTATTTGCAAGGTTGAGCTAGATAGCCCAGCAAAATCTAACAGTTTTCATGAATCACATAACACATAATAACATGCTCAACATATATCTCATAAACATTGGACTAACATAACATACATGTTATAGTTCATATAACAAGTATAAAGATGTATAAAGATTGCGTTCCTTACTCAATCAGCATGGTTTACTCAATCAATGTAGTCATAAGTTGACTTTAACATTTCATACATTCAACATATATATAACACATCATGCTCTTTGCAATAAAGATTTAAATCAATCAAATTTACATAGCAAATAGGAACTGAAAGACTTGCCTTGTTCGTTGTTTACAAATAACAGTTTAACAGCTTACAAATATCTGCACTTCACGTGCCCTACACAATTATATAATCATTGACATTAACTATTAGTCACATAACAACGCATAGTAGTTATAATGTAAACTTTACTCTACATCTCATAACCCTTCCTATTATCAATACACAATGTTCAATTTTATTGTGTTAACTTTCAACTTCAAGTGTTTAAGTCTTGCTAGGAATCATTATTGGTTTTATATTAAACTCATTTCATACCTTATAATGTTTATTTCATTTGACTTAAAACACTTTTTACGTTCATTATCACTTATCACGGCGTTTCGACGTTTATTCGTCACACGCCCAATTTGTTGTGTGTGCTTGGTATGCGTATTCAACTAATTTAATATATCATTTATTAATGTTAAGCATCAGTATACTTCATAATATTCATGTTCTATAACTTAGAACAACATCTTTTGTCTTCAAGAGCACTACACTTGCATACGTGCAAGCCTGACGCCCTCCGACCTCCGATTGCCTCCGAAAACATAACAGCCCTAAAAATGACCATTTTGACCCCTGTTTCTGACCTCAAATTGAAACACTTAAAGAATAAAAGTTTTAGGTCTATTCGTCCTCGTTCCGTATCATCTTGAATCACCTCAATCGAAGTTCATATGAAGACGTTATGCCTATTTTACTAAAACAGGTCAAAACAGTCACACCTGACACACTTTGGGTGCAGCTGCTCCCAATTAAGCCTTGGGCATAGTGCTTGACTCGCCCTACTGTAGCATTGCGCCCCAAATGACTTAGGACACAGTCACGTTTTATCTCCGTTAGCGAGAAAGGAGCTGAGACTACTATTCTTCGTGATTTTTGACCATTTTTCTCCTACTAATCTTCATAACTTTAGTTATACACATCCAAATTAGTCCGTTTTTCGATTTTATGAATTCGTAATTCATAGAACTATAACATATTAGAATTATAACAATTTATAAAAACACTAGCTAGCCTAAATCTTAACCCAAAACTCATGTTCATACTAAACTTTCATGTTTTAACATGTTAGCCTAAATCTATAAATCTTAACCCAAAACTCATGTTCATATTATAACTTTCATGTTTTTAACATCTTCAATCCATAAAAATTACCATACATTAATTTAGTTAATATAAACACTTAACTAAATTATTACACAACAATTTCATCGAATATTTATTTATCTCAATAAATAAATTATTTAAAATATTTATTTAATTTAATAAATATTTAAAATAATTACCAAATTCATTTAATTTCTTCAATAGTTAACTTAACTATTGAACCTCACTTTCCCAATATATGAATATAAATTTCTCTTCACACCAGATCACACATTTCAAAATATATATAGTACGTATATATACATACCCAAACTTAAAACATCTCATAATAAGAATTTTAATTATTAAATTTCTATTTTATTCACTTATAAAAATTCGGGTTATCACAAATTCAATCCTTCCACCATACAATGTCCCAATTAAATATAAGACATGAAATTACTGTCAAGTCTTATTTTATTTAATTATATGTATTTTGATTCCCAAATGCACAACTCCTAATGAATGCAAATTAAAAACTACTTTCTGATATCATTCCACCTTGACCAATGATTCCTGGGTTGTCATTTATCGAATCACATAGGACATTTCTCTTCTCTTACTAGAAGTGGTAGATTCTTTATTGATCATTCATTATCTCCATATATAACTTATTACACCCAAGCATACCCTTTAATATACCCTAAAGGTCTTAAGGAATAAGTCAAAGTATAAATCATTATATACAAGATACTATGATGATCTCAAGTCTAAGGATTACTTTTACTACTATCACTATAGGAATTCCTATTGACAGACAAGTAAAACTCCATTAGGTATTCCTTACTGAGTCACGTTCAATGAACTTATTCTCAAATAAGCACTTACATACTTGCTTTAGTGTCTCCACATAAATGATCATGAAATCAATCATCTTCATCCAATGAGCAAGCAACGTACGTACCAATCTATCTTGATTCACTAATCCCCTTTTTAGTAATCCCTTGATTGGGAACATTTTAGTTTTAAGCTATCTAAGAATTTAGATCTCATTAGCATGATCTCATCATGATTCTAAAAACATTGATTAAAACTATGGGTTAATCACATATTATTAAAACAGCACCATGTAGATAATAAATGCCTTTAATAAATTATTCTTTTATTAATAAATAAATAAGATTGATTACAAAGTATATGCTTTATCATCATACATGATTGACTTGTATGCATACTACTTTCAATCTTCCACTTGCACTAAACCCAATCGCCATGGTATCTCATACCCATCTTTTCTAAGTGACGATCGAACTGTTGTTGTGTTAATGCTTTAGTAAATGAATATGCATTATTGTCTTGAGAGTGCACACGCTCCAGGGTGACGTCTCCTCTTTCAATGATCTCTCTGATCAAATGAAACAACCACAATACGTGTTTGGATTTCTGATGAGACCTGGGTTCCTTAATCTGTGCAACATCTCCGGTGTTGTCACAGAATAAAGGTATTGGTCCTATAATGCTAGGAACCACACCATGTTCAGTAATGAACTTCTTCATCCAAATAGCTTCCTTTGCAGCTTCGCTTGCAGCTATGTTGTGACAACCCAAAAAATCGAATTATCCAGAATTTAAGATTTAAAGAATTAGTTATTAATAAAATGATTTTTATTAATACTATTTTTGTGCTATGTGTTTATTAATCGTTCTATAAACCTAGAATGATTATTAATCGGGAGGATTAAGCTCTGAGCTAAAGCCCAACAATAAGAATTTTCAAGACGAAAATAAAAAAATTTCGAGAACAAAAATATTTTCGGGGAACAGAAGAAATAGGCACTATCCACCCGACAAAACCTAAGGGTTAGGGTTTGAATAACATAAGCCGTTCTGAGAGTTCGGTATGTCAAAATGACATTTCGTCGAAAGATTTGACGATAATATGTCGTGAAAAGTTAAGTAAGCCGATAAAAGTTTTTCTCGAAAAATGTGCAGAAATCAAACAAAATAAAAATGACGAAAAGTACTGTTATGTACTTTTTTCGTTTAGCTACGTTAGGGGAAAATGTGAAGGAAAACGCTTGACACCAAAAAGTGTTGTTTTTAGTTTTTAAGAAATTCGAAGAATACGTAAAAGTTAATCGGTAAAGGAAAGACGGAATATTCAAAAATATTTGGATTCCGAGAATCGCAGTTTTTAAAACTGTCGGACGAAACCCAAAAGATGGAACTACGAAAACTTAAGGGCTAAGTTAACTTAGTCCTTAAGCCTTGAATAGTAAGGAGGTTAGGGAGGGCAAAATGATTATTTTGCCCCTAGCCTTGAAAATCAAATAAGTAAGGAATGATGTTCTATAACATCAAATTCCAAGAAAAAGTGAAATCGTAATCCAAAATATCGATTAAAAACGAAGAAAATGAAGAACACTAAGAACACACGAAGAACACGAAGAACGTTGTTGATGGACAAATTTAAAACCATCGTAGTATAATTGTTGTTGATGGACAAGTTTAAAACCATCGCGTATAAGTTAGATGCTTATTGCTTGGTTAGGAACTGTAGAAACGTTCATGAAGAATGGATTAAAACGGAGCTATAACGAAGTTATGACGAAAATTTTGTAAAAGACGAGCGAGAATTAGAAAGTTAGTAAATGAACCCGAACATGTAAAGTTTCATAAGAATGTAAGAGAGTGTAGAAAACGTGAGTCATAGACTCAAGAACGAACGAAGTCCGAGTTCGGATGACCGAATTACACAGACGAACGAACGAAGAATGTTAATAATGTAAAATGAATAAAGGGCGAAGATTAAACCAATTGAATGGCATGTTAACTGATTCAGAATGAAGTTTTTTCTATGGGTAATCAAAGTACGTAAGATAAGGAAGAAAATGGCTTTGGAACGACCTCGTTCTGAGTTATAACGAAGAAGTTATGAGATCAGAAATTAAGCGTCTCAAAATGAAGTTAACACTTAGAAAAATTTTCGAGAAGAAGGGCTTAGCGCCGCGACGCCGGACATGTCTTGTAAAGTGGTAACTGCAAATGCACACAGACGAGAAGAGCGGATTCTTCGCTAACTCGTGCCATAGCGTAAGTCTTAGTGAAGAAAGTGGCGACGTAGCGCCGGTACAGGGAAAAAGGCTAGTAATGAGCTTTTAAGTGCTCAACTGCTGGGGGATGTGCAAGAAAGAAATACGAACATGTAGTTCGCCTAATGTAACACTTAATCAAGTGTTTTAAACCATTAATAAAGGTTGAACAGGATGATGAACCGATATTAAAAGAATGTAATTATGGATTCTGGGCCGAGATCCGGGGATCGTAGTCGCAATAAACGAAGGTGAGGGATTGCTATGATTGTGATTCCTTAGACGTTGAGTGACGAAAGTAATGAATAACATTTTGATGTTATGTTGTGGTAATGCAAGATGAATGTAAAGCGTATAGACGCTGTGAATGCAACGTTGTTGCGATGAACGATTGGTCTTAGCATACAATAATCTGTATGGCTTCGACACTAAGAAAGAATAATGAACATGGGGTTCATGGGATGGATAACGATTGAAAGAGATTCAAACCTCGAGTAAAGGTTGAATGAGAGATTAAGTGAGAAACAACGTGAACGTTGAATACATAAATGATCCTCATAAATTGTATTCGCATTGGACGAGCATTCTAAGTATACCCTGGTTGTATGACGTAGACATTGACAAAGGTAGTAAGTAAGATATAAATTATCGAGAAAGCCATAACGAACGGTAATAAGAGTATTGAAAGCCGAATGTGAGTCGAATAAGAACGAATCCTGAGGTATGGCATTTAGTTGTCAGAAATCCAAAAGGAATAAGAAATTGACTTAACGAACATTATAGTTAATAGTTCGTATAAGTTAAGATAAGTTTAGGTTGTGGTACAATCGAAACCTTTGATACTGGCAACCGATCTAACTCACTGTGATGGCAGTGTAGATGAGACGGGAACTTATTTGTTGGTTGTTTGTGGGAAACCACTCGGTACCATATGGATTACCAAAGAGAAAGCGATGTGTCTTTGAGTCCTAGAGAAGTTATAAGAAGAAGATAATAATGTAAATCATCAAAGATGAAGAACGTTTTTGAGTAAGACATCTCCGAATGTCATAAAGTCATAAACCCAGTAATGAAAGTTTGTCGTGTAAACTTAGTTTGTAAAAACGTTAACCCTAAGAAGTAAAAGTAAAGTAAACCAATGTGTAAGTCAAGTATATGACTAATTGGTACATGTGTTATTTCATATATCTTTGCATAGGAATTGGAATGAGCGATTCGGTAAATAAACTATAAAATGTATGGTATGCGTAAGGTAAGTTTCCTAACTTCATTCATATTTTAAATGAATGTTAGTTTCTAAAACTTCTCAGATGTTGAACTTGAGAATTTCTGTCTATGTGCGAATGTGTGATATTTGTACAAGGTGGTAGAACGTATGAGGCCTTGTGCCACAATGTGAACACTTCGGTGTTTCTATGATATAAACTGTTTTATGATTGAACTGTTCAATATGAGAATGTTTTGTTTTTACATGAACCATTATTGTTGAGTCTGTGCTATTGATTATAGCCAGACAGAATGTGTATGAAAGAGAGTAGAGTATGAAAGTATTTCAAAGTGAATATGACTAATGTTTTAAAATGATAGGAATAGATATTATTCCTATTGTTCAAGTTTCTTCATAACCTTTGTTCGGTTATCGAAGTTCCAAAGGAATGTTAAACTCTTCAAGTTGTATGTTCAACTTTTATGACTTGCTGGGCAATTGAATGCTCACACTTGCATCGAATAAAAATATTTTCAGCGAACGATGTTAGAAGAACTTAAGGATCCCGTAAGAATCAAGCTGACAGTATCCAGATGGAGTGCCATTCAGAATGTGAATGAGCAAAAAGATCAAGTGAAGACTTGTAATGTAGAAAGATGAAAATTAAACTATAGACTAGTTTAATGAATTGTTGTGTATCCTTGGTGAGGATAAAAGTCACTCTTGTAAGATGAAAGGAATAATGTAATTATCATTATTTGTAATGACAAAGGTTATAAGGTTTTAGAACCTGGGAATTTAGAATGTATGTTATTATATTTCAATGATATAATGATGTATGTTTGGATGAATGATGTACTTGTGACGTACGGAATCCGGGTGTGAAGATAGACCGGATTTCGGGGCGTTACAGGTTGGTATCAAAGATGATAGGTTATAAATCTTAGGTATGAGTACCTAAGATTATAATTGTATAGAGAAGGATAAGAAAATCAACACGTGATCATAGTAAATCGTAGTAACAAGTGAGCTGTTAAACGATGAATGATTTATAGCTAATGCTATGAATGAATGGTATTACGAAGTAATACGGGAAGAAGAACTCAGATTGAGTTATAGAGGATAACATACGAATTAAATAAAATTCGTATTAAGTAAAGAGAAAGTCAGAAGTTCTAGGATTTTAATTGAGGACTCATGTGATAGCTGAGTTGTATGAACCTTTGTATGGGCGGAGGTTTGTGCTTGGTGTAACAACTGCTCAGTTTATTACAGTGATAATCATTGAAATTGGTCGCGCTATCAAGATGTATATGATGAGAAGGTGAATCTTTTCTCATGTATATACTTGATAGGTAGAGAACGATAAGGTAGGTATGAGTTCTTGAAACTCATACTTATGGTACATTTGTGACTCATAATGATATGGTAGGTTTTTGAACTTCTCAGTGAATGGACGCTTATGGTCTGTCTGGGATAGTTCTTAAGCTCATATTATTGTGGAAAGTTCCTAAACTCATAATGTGTGGTAAGTTGATGGACTGTACAAAGGTATAGGAATGTTTAGACTGAAATGAGTTATTTTCAGTAGGCTTAGCATTGAAGGTGCTAGAGAAGATTAAGTATTGTCATAAGTAAGATAATGAAGGAAGATGGAAGAAAGGATATTCCAAGTTATCTAGCTTTGGTAGATTTTAAAGTTTCTTTAATTCGTGCTGAAGTGCGCGTTTTGGAAAATGAAAGAATTGGTTCAAATTTTGGAACCAATGGAATTTGAAAGAACTATTCTTGGTATGCCTATGCTAATAGTTTTGGCTAGACAGAAAATGATTTGAAATATCAAAATGAATTTTATAACATCTGTGCATTCGATGCAAGGATGGTAAAAGGATGGAGTTATGAATGCAATTGAACCTAGTGTTAGATGTGATCTTAGGATCAACAACCCGCTATGGTATGATGTATAAATGATGAAGTCACAAACTAACGAAGTCCTCAACGTATTGTGAAAAGCACGGTATCATGACATCATAAAACGTTTTGATGTATTGCAAAAGAATTTAAAGAAGTAGTCGATGCCAATTGAGTTGACTAGACGAATGTTTCAAGTCGATATCCAATTTATTGGTATGGTCTATGCTATTTGATTCGGCTAGACAAATGGTATGTTATGTTTAAAAAAAAATCGAGCTTTCTTTAAGAAGTTGTGCCAAACCAAATTATTTTTGTGCGGAATCAAATGATTAAGTCGGAGGTGAACAAACCCCGAAATGGGTAGATTCTTTATTGATCATTCATTATCTCCATATATAACTTATTACACCCACGCATACCCTTTAATATACCCTAAAGGTCTTAAGGAATAAGTCAAAGTATAAATCATTATATACAAGATACTATGATGATCTCAAGTCTAAGGATTACTTTTACTACTATCACTACAGGAATTCCTATTGACAGACAAGTAAAACTCCATTAGGTATTCCTTAGTGAGTCACGTTCAATGAACTTATTCTCAAATAAGCACTTACATACTTGCTTTAGTGTCTCCACACAAATGATCATGAGATCAATCATCTTCATCCAATGAGCAAGCAACGTACGTACCAATCTATCTTGATTCACTAATCCCCTTTTTAGTAATCCCTTGATTGGGAACATTTTAGTTTTAAGCTATCTAAGAATTTAGATCTCATTAGCATGATCTCATCATGATTCTAAAAACATTGATTAAAACTATGGGTTAATCACATATTATTAAAACAGCACCATGTAGATAATAAATGCCTTTAATAAATTATTCTTTTATTAATAAATAAATAAGATTGATTACAAAGTATATGCTTTATCATCATACATGATTGACTTGTATGCATACTACTTTCAATCTTCCACTTGCACTAAACCCAATCGCCATGGTATCTCATACCCATCTTTTCTAAGTGACGATCGAACTGCTGTTGTGTTAATGCTTTAGTAAATGAATATGCATTATTGTCTTGAGAGTGCACACGCTCCAGGGTGACGTCTCCTCTTTCAATGATCTCTCTGATCAAATGAAACAACCACAATACGTGTTTGGATTTCTGATGAGACCTGGGTTCCTTAATCTGTGCAACATCTCCGGTGTTGTCACAGAATAAAGGTATTGGTCCTATAATGCTAGGAACCACACCATGTTCAGTAATGAACTTCTTCATCCAAATAGCTTCCTTTGCAGCTATGTTGTGACAACCCAAAAAATCGAATTATCCAGAATTTAAGATTTAAAGAATTAGTTATTAATAAAATGATTTTTTATTAATACTATTTTGTGCTATGTGTTTATTAATCGTTCTATAACCTAGAATGATTATTAATCGGGAGGATTCTGGCTACGAGCTAGACTGAACGAATAAGAATTTTCAAGACGAAAATAAAAAAATTTCGAGAACAAAAATATTTTCGGGGAACAGACGAAATAGGCACTATTCACCCGACAAAACCTAAGGGTTAGGGTTTGAATAACATAAGCCGTTCTGAGAGTTCGGTATGTCAAAAAGACATTCCGTCGAAAGATTTGACGATAATATGTCGTGAAAAGTTAAGTAAGCCGATAAAAGTTTTTCTCGAAAAACGTGCAGAAATCAGACAAAATAAAAATGACGAAAAGTACTGTTATGTACTTTTTTTTCGTTTAGCTACATTAGGGGAAAATGTGAAGGAAAACGCTTGACACCAAAAAGTGTTGTTTTTAGTTTTTAAGAAATTCGAAGAATACGTAAAAGTTAATCGGTAAAGGAAAGACGAAATATTCAAAAATATTTGGATTCCGAGAATCGCAGTTTTTAAAACTGTCGGACGAAACCCAAAAGATGGAACTACGAAAACTTAAGGGCTAAGTTAACTTAGTCCTTAAGCCTTGAATAGTAAGGAGGTTAGGGAGGGCAAAATGATTATTTTGCCCCTAGCCTTGAAAATCTATAAATAGGAAGCTTAAGCTCATTTGTTTGGATTCTTGAAAATTGTACACTTTGAGAGAGAGAGAGAGAGTTCGATGGGAGGAAGAAGAAGAGAAAGGAAGAGGAAAAGTTGGCTCGTGAGCAAACTTTGTCCCGTGGAAGAGAGACCAAAGGAGAAAGGTAATCTGAAACCTATTCTCTTAGAAATTTTCTTTATGTTTCTATGTTCAAAAACATATATTAATGAGAATAAGGAGTAAGATATTGAGAATGAATTCATATGGTTGAAATCATAAGAAAAAGAAGAAATAAGAATTAGAAGTTTATTTTATAAATTTCTTAAGGAAGTATAAGATTCGTAGGGATTTTGAGCGATCCGAATAAATCTTATGAATGAGTAGGTCAAATAAGTAAGGAATGATGTTCTATAACATCAAATTCCAAGAAAAAGTGAAATTGTAATCCAAAATATCGATTAAAAACGAAGAAAACGAAGAACACTAAGAACACACGAAGAACACGAAGAACGTTGTTGATGGACAAATTTAAAACCATCGTAGTATAATTGTTGTTGATGGTCAAGTTTAAAACCATCGTGTATAAGTTAGATGCTTATTGCTTGGTTAGGAACTGTAGAAACGTTCATGAAGAACGGATTAAAACGGATCTATAACGAAGTTATGACAAAAATTTTGTAAAAGACGAGCGAGAATTAGAAAGTTAGTAAATGAATCCGAACATGTAAAGTTTCATAAGAATGTAAGAGAGTGTAGAAAACGTGAGTCATAGACTCAAGAACGAACGAAGTCCGAGTTCGGATGACCGAATTACGGACGAACGAACGAAGAATGTTAATAATGTAAAATGAATAAAGGGCGAAGATTAAACCAATTGAATGGCATGTTAACTGATTCAGAATGAATTTTTTTCTATGGGTAATCAAAGTACGTAAGATAAGGAAGAAAATGGCTTTGGAACGACCTCGTTCTGAGTTATAACGAAGAAGTTATGAGATCAGAAATTAAGCGTCTCAAAATGAAGTTAACACTTAGAAAAATTTTCGAGAAGAAGGGCTTGGCGCCGCGACGCCGGACATGCCTTGTAAGGTGGCGCTGCAGTGCCAGACCAGAGAGCCAGACACTGCTAACTCGCGCCATAGCGTAAGTCTTAGTGAAGAAAGTGGCGCCGTAGCGCGGTACAGGGAAAAAGGCCAGTAATGAGCTTTTAAGTGCTCAACTGCTGGGGGATGTGCAAGAAAGAAATATGAACATGTAGTCGCCTAATGTAACACTTAATCAAGTGTTTTAAACCATTAATGAAGGTTGAACAGGATGATTAACCGATATTAAAAGAATGTAATTGCGGATTACGGAACCGAGATCCGGGGATCGTAGTCGCAATAAACGAAGGTGAGGGATTGCTATGATTGTGATTCCTTAGACGTTGAGTGACGAAAGTAATGAATAACATTTCGATGTTATGTTGTGGTAATGTGAGATGAATGTAAAGCGTATAGACGCTGTGAATGCAACGTTGTTGCGATGAACGATTGGTCTTAGCATACAATGATCTGTATGGCTTCGACATTAAGAAAGAATAATGAACATGGGGTTCATGGGATGGATAACGATTGAAAGCGATTAAAACCTCGAGTAAAGGTTGAATAAGAGATTAAGTGAGAAACAACGTGAACGTTGAATACATAAATGATCCTCATAAATTGTATTTGTATTGGACGAGCATTCTAAGTATACCCTGGTTGTATGACGTAGACATTGACAAAGGTAGTAATTAAGATATAAATTATCTAGAAAGCCATAACGAACGGTAATAAGAGTATTGAAAGCCGAATGTGAGTCGAATAAGAACGAATCCTGAGGTATGGCATTTAGTTGTCAGAAAGCCAAAAGGAATAAGAAATTGACTTAACGAACATTATATTTAATAGTTCGTATAAGTTAAGATAAGTTTAGGTTGTGGTACAATCGTAACCTGTGATGGTTGACATATGGGAGCTGGACTAAACAATTCCTTCAGAGAGCGAAGGTATATATGAAACTGGCAACCGATCTAACTCACTGTGATGGCAGTGTAGATGAGACGGGAACTTATTTGTTGGTTGTTTGTGGGAAACCACTCAGAGTACCATATGGATTACCAACAGAGAAGCGATGTGTGCTGAGTCCTAGAGAAGTTATAAGAAGAAGATAATAATGTAAATCATCAAAGATGAAGAACGTTTTGAGTAAGACATCTCCGAATGTCATAAAGTCATAAACCGTAAATTAAAGTTTGTCGTGTAAACTTAGTTTGTAAAAACGTTAACCCTAAGAAGTAAAGTAAAGTAAACCAATGTAAAGTCAAGTATATGACTAATTGGTACATATGTTATTTCCTTATATCTTTATAGGAATTGGAATGAGCGATTCAACAAAACTATAAGTCGTAGTCATGTCGTAAAAGTAAGTTTCTAACTTCATTCATATTTTAAATGAATGTTAGTTTCTAAAACTTCTCGGATGTTGAACTTGAGAATTTACATCTGTATGCGAATGTGTGATATTTGTACAAGGTGGTAGAGCGATGAGGCCTTGTGCCCACAATGTGAACACTTCGGTGTTTCTATGATATAAACTATTTTATGATTGAACTGTTCAATATGAGAATGTTCTGTTTTTACATGAACCATTATTGTTGAGTTTGTGCTATTGATTCTAGCCAGACAGAATGTGTATGAAAGAGAGTAGAGTATGAAAGTATTTCAAAGTGAATATGACTAATGTTTTAAAATGATAGGAATAGAGATTATTCCTATTGTTCAAGTTTCTTCATAACCTTTGTTTGGTTATCGAAGTTCCAAAGGAATGTTAAACTCTTCAAGTTGTATGTTCAACTGGTATGACTTGCTGGGAAATTGTATGCTCACACTTGCATTGAATAAAAATATTTTCAGCGAACGATGTTAGAAGAACTTAAGGATCCCGTAAGAATCAAGCTGACAGTATCCAGATGGAGTGCCATTCAGAATGTGAATGAGCAAAAAGATCAAGTGAAGACTTGTAATGTAGAAAGATGAAAATTAAACTATAGACTAGTTTAATGAATTGTTGTGTATCCTTGGTGGAGGATAAAAGTCACTCTTGTAAGATGAAAGGAATAATGTAATTATCATTATTTGTAATGACAAAGGTTATAAGGTTTTAGAACCTGGGAATTTAGAATGTATGTTATTATATTTCAGTATATAATGATGTATGTTTGGATGAATGATGTACTTGTGACGTACGGAATCCGGGTGTGAAGATAGACCGGATTTCGGGGCGTTACAGGTTGGTATCAAAGATGATAGGTTATAAATCTTAGGTATGAGTACCTAAGATTATAATTGTATAGAGAAGGATAAGAAAATCAACACGTGATCATAGTAAATCGTAGTAACAAGTGAGCTGTTAAACGATGAATGATTTATAGCTAATGCTATGAATGAATGGTATTACAAATGTCTGGGAAGAAGAACTTCAGATTGAGTTATAGAGGATAACATACGAATTAAATAAAATTCGTATTAAGTAAAGAGAAAGTCAGAAGTTCTAGGATTTTAATTGAGGACTCATGTGATAGCTGAGTTGTATGAACCTTTGTATGGGCGGAGGTTTGTGCTTGGTGTAACAACCGCTTTCGATTTATTACGGTGATAATCATTGAAATTGGTCATATTATCAAGATGTATATGATGAGAAGGTGAATCTTTTCTCATGTATATACTTGATAGGTAGAGAACGATAAGGTTGGTATGAGTTCTTGAAACTCATACTTATGGTACATTTGTGACTCATAATGATATGGTAGGTTTTTGAACTTCTCAGTGAATGGACGCTTATGGTCTGTCTGGGATAGTTCTTAAGCTCATATTATTGTGGAAAGTTCCTAAACTCATAATGTGTGGTAAGTTGATGGACTGTACAAAGGTATAGGAATGTTTAGACTGAAATGAGTTATTTTCAGTAGACTTAGCATTGAAGGTGCTAGAGAAGATTAAGTATTGTCACAAGTAAGATAATGAAGGAAGATGGAAGAAAGGATATTCCAAGTTATCTAGCTTTGGTAGATTTTAAAGTTTCTTGAATTCGTGCTGAAGTGCGCGTTTTGGAAAATGAAAGAATTGGTTCAAATTTTGGAACCAATGGAATTTGAAAGAACTATTCTTGGTATGTCTATGCTAATAGTTTTGGCTAGATGAAAAATGATTTGAAATATCAAAATGAATTTTATAACATCAGTGCATTCGATGCAAGGATGGTAAAAGGATGGAGTTATGAATGCAATTGAACCTAGTGTTAGATGTGATCTTAGGATCAACAACCCGCTATGGTATGATGTATAAATGATGAAGTCACAAACTAACGAAGTCCTCAACGTATTGTGAAAAGCACGGTATCATGACATCATAAAACGTTTTGATGTATTGCAAAAGAATTTAAAGAAGTAGTCGATGCCAATTGAGTTGACTAGACGAATGTTTCAAGTCGATATCCAATTTATTGGTATGGTCTATGCTATTTGATTCGGCTAGACAAATGGTATGTTATGTTTAAAAAAAAATCGAGCTTTCTTTAAGAAGTTGTGCCAAACCAAATTATTTTTGTGCGGAATCAAATGATTAAGTCGGAGGTGAACAAACCCCGAAATGGGTAGATTCTTTATTGATCATTCATTATCTCCATATATAACTTATTACACCCACGCATACCCTTTAATATACCCTAAAGGTCTTAAGGAATAAGTCAAAGTATAAATCATTATATACAAGATACTATGATGATCTCAAGTCTAAGGATTACTTTTACTACTATCACTACAGGAATTCCTATTGACAGACAAGTAAAACTCCATTAGGTATTCCTTAGTGAGTCACGTTCAATGAACTTATTCTCAAATAAGCACTTACATACTTGCTTTAGTGTCTCCACACAAATGATCATGAGATCAATCATCTTCATCCAATGAAAAGCAACGAACGTCGTACCAATCTATCTTGATTCACTAATCCCTTTTTAGTAATCCCTTGATTGGGAACATTTTAGTTTTAAGCTATCTAAGAATTTAGATCTCATTAGCATGATCTCATCATGATTCTAAAAACATTGATTAAAACTATGGGTTAATCACATATTATTAAAACAGCACCATGTAGATAATAAATGCCTTTAATAAATTATTCTTTTATTAATAAATAAATAAGATTGATTACAAAGTATATGCTTTATCATCATACATGATTGACTTGTATGCATACTACTTTCAATCTTCCACTTGACTAAACCCAATCGCCATGGTATCTCATACCCATCTTTTCTAAGTGACGATCGAATCTATTTGTTGTGTTAATGCTTTAGTAAATGAATATGCATTATTGTCTTGAGAGTGCACACGCTCCAGGGTGACGTCTCCTCTTTCAATGATCTCTCTGATCAAATGAAACAACCACAATACGTGTTTGGATTTCTGATGAGACCTGGGTTCCTTAATCTGTGCAACATCTCCGGTGTTGTCACAGAATAAAGGTATTGGTCCTATAATGCTAGGAACCACACCATGTTCAGTAATGAACTTCTTCATCCAAATAGCTTCCTTTGCAGCTTCGCTTGCAGCTATGTTGTGACAACCCAAAAAATCGAATTATCCAGAATTTAAGATTTAAAGAATTAGTTATTAATAAAATGATTTTTTATTAATACTATTTTGTGCTATGTGTTTATTAATCGTTCTATAACCTAGAATGATTATTAATCGGGAGGATTCTGGCTACGAGCTAGACTGAACGAATAAGAATTTTCAAGACGAAAATAAAAAAATTTCGAGAACAAAAATATTTTCGGGGAACAGACGAAATAGGCACTATTCACCCGACAAAACCTAAGGGTTAGGGTTTGAATAACATAAGCCGTTCTGAGAGTTCGGTATGTCAAAATGACATTCCGTCGAAAGATTTGACGATAATATGTCGTGAAAAGTTAAGTAAGCCGATAAAAGTTTTTCTCGAAAAAACGTGCGTAAATCGAGACAAAATAAAATGACGAAAAAATCTTCATATGTACTTTTTTCGTTTAACTTCACGTTAGGGAAAGCGTGAAGGAAAACGCTTGACACCAAAAAAGTGTTGTTTTTAGTTTTTAAGAAATTCGAAGAATACGTAAAAGTTAATCGGTAAAGGAAAGACGAAATATCCAAAAATATTTGGATTCCGAGAATCGCAGTTTTTAAAACTGTCGGACGAAACCCAAAAGATGGAACTACGAAAACTTAAGGGCTAAGTTAACTTAGTCCTTAAGCCTTGAATAGTAAGGAGGTTAGGGAGGGCAAAATGATTATTTTGCCCCTAGCCTTGAAAATCTATAAATAGGAAGCTTAAGCTCTTTTGTTTGGATTCTTGAAAATCGTACACTTTGAGAGAGAGAGAGAGAGAGAGTTCGGATGGGAGGAAGAAGAGAAAAGGAAGAGGAAAAGTTGGCTCGTGAGCAAACTTTGTCCGACGGAAGGAGACCAAAGGAGAAAGGTAATCTGAAACCTATTCTCTTAGAAATTTTCTTTATGTTTCTACGTTCAAAAACATATATTAATGAGAATAAGGAGTAAGATATTGAGAATGAATTCATATGGTTGAAATCGTAAGAAAAAGAAAAAATAAGAATTAGAAGTTTATTTTATAAATTTCTTAAGGAAGTATAAGATTCGTAGGGATTTTGAGCGATCCGAATAAATCTTATGAATGAGTAGGTCAAATAAGTAAGGAATGATGTTCTATAACATCAAATTCCAAGAAAAAGTGCAATCGTAATCCAAAATATCGATTAAAAACGAAGAAAACGAAGAACACTAAGAACACACGAAGAACACGAAGAACGTTGTTGATGGACAAATTTAAAACCATCGTAGTATAATTGTTGTTGATGGACAAGTTTAAAACCATCACGTATAAGTTAGATGCTTATTTCTTGGTTAGGAACTGTAGAAATGTTCATGAAGAACGGATTAAAACGGAGCTATAACGAAGTTATGACGAAAATTTTGTAAAAGACGAGCGAGAATTAGAAAGTTAGTAAATGAATCCGAACATGTAACGTTTCATAAGAATGTAAGAGAGTGTAGAAAACGTGAGTCAAAGACTCAAGAACGAACGAAGTCCGAGTTCGGATGACCGAATTACGGACGAACGAACGAAGAATGTTAATAATGTAAAATGAATAAATGGCGAAGATTAAACCAATTTAATGGCATGTTAACTGATTCAGAATGAAGTTTTTTCTATGGGTAATCAAAGTACGTAAGATAAGGAAGAAAATGGCTTTGGAACGACCTCGTTCTGAGTTATAACGAAGAAGTTATGAGATCAGAAATTAAGCGTCTCAAAATGAAGTTAACACTTAGAAAAATTTTCGAGAAGAAGGGCTTAGCGCCGCGACGCCGGACATGCCTTGTAAGGTGGCGCTGCAGCGCCAGACCAGAGAGCCAGATACTGCTAACTCGTGCCATAGCGTAAGTCTTAGTGAAGAAAGTGGCGTCGTAGCGCCGGTACAGGGAAAAAGGCCAGTAATGAGCTTTTAAGTGCTCAACTGCTGGGGGATGTGCAAGAAAGAAATATGAACATGTAGTTCGCCTAATGTAACACTTAATCAAGTGTTTTAAACCATTAATGAAGGTTGAACAGGATGATTAATCGATATTAAAAGAATGTAATTGCGGATTACGGAACCGAGATCCGGGGATCGTAGTCGCAATAAACGAAGGTGAGGGATTGCTATGATTGTGATTCCTTAGACGTTGAGTGACGAAAGTAATCAATAACATTTTGATGTTATGTTGTGGTAATGCGAGATGAATGTAAAGCGTATAAACGCTGTGAATGAAACGTTGTTGCGATGAACGATTGGTCTTAGCATACAATGATCTGTATGGCTTCGACATTAAGAAAGAATAATGAACATGGGGTTCATGGGATGGATAACGATTGAAAGCGATTAAAATCTCGAGTAAAGGTTGAATGAGAGATTAAGTGAGAAACAACGTGAACGTTGAATACATAAATGATCCTCATAAATTGTATTCGCATTGGACGAGCATTCTAAGTATACCCTGGTTGTATGACGTAGACATTGACAAAGGTAGTAAGTAAGATATAAATTATCGAGAAAGCCATAACGAACGGTAATAAGAGTATTGAAAGCCGAATGTGAGTCGAATAAGAACGAATCCTGAGGTATGGCATTTAGTTGTCAGAAAGCCAAAAGGAATAAGAAATTGACTTAACGAACATTATAGTTAATAGTTCGTATAAGTTAAGATAAGTTTAGGTTGTGGTACAATCGTAACCTTTGATGGTTGACATATGGGAGCTGGACTAAACAATTCCTTGAAGAGCGAAGGTATATATGAAATCGGCAACCCATCCAACTCCTTTGTGATGGCGGTGTAGATGAGACGGAACTTATTTGTTGGTTGTTTATGGAAACCACTCAGTACCATATGGATTACCAGCAGAGAAGCGATGTGTGCTGAGTCCTAGAGAAGTTATAAGAAGAAGATAATAATGTAAATCATCAAAGATGAAGAACGTTTTGAGTAAGACATCTCCGAATGTCATAAAGCTGTAAACCGGTAATGAAAGTTTGTCGTGTAAACTTAGTTTGTAAGAACGTTAACCCTAAGAAGTAAAGTAAAGTAAACCAATGTGTAAGTCAAGTATATGACTAATTGGTACATGTGTTATTTCCTTATATGCTGCATAGGAATTGGAATGAGCAATTCAGCGTAAACTATAAGCTGTAGCTGTGCGTAAGGTAAGTTTCCTAACTTCATTCATATTTTAAATGAATGTTAGTTTCTAAAACTTCTCAGATGTTGAACTTGAGAATTTCTGTCTATGACGAGAAGGTGAATCTTTTCTCATGTATATAGTTGATAGGTAGAGAACGATAAGGTAGGTACGAGTTCTTGAAACTCATACTTATGGTACATTTGTGACTCATAATGATATGGTAGGTTTTTGAACTTCTCAGTGAATGGACGCTTATGGTCTGTCTGGGATAGTTCTTAAGCTCATATTATTGTGGAATGTTCCTAAACTTATAATGTGTGGTAAGTTGATGGACTGTACTAAAGTATATGAATGTTTAGACTGAAATGAGTTATTTTCAATAGACTTAGCATTGAAGGTGCTAGAGAAGATTAAGTATTGTCACAAGTAAGATAATGAAGGAAGATGGAAGATAAGATATTCCAAGTTATCTAGCTTTGGTAGATTTTAAAGTTTCTTGATTTCATGCTGAAGTGCGCGTTTTGGAAAATGAAAGAATTGGTTCAAATTTTGGAACCAATGGATTTTGAAAGAACTATTCTTGGTATGTCTATGCTAATAGTTTTGGCTAGACAGAAAATGATTTGAAATATCAAAATGAATTTTATAACACCTGTGCATTCGATGCAAGGATGGTAAAAGGATGGAGTTATGAATGCAATTGAACCTAGTGTTAGATGTGATCTTAGGATCAACACCCCGCTATGGTATGATGTACAAATGATGAAGTCACAAACTAACGAAGTCCTCAACGTATTGTGAAAAGTATGGTATCATGACATCATAAAACGTTTTGATGTATTGCAAAAGAATTTAAAGAAGTAGTCGATGCCAATTGAGTTGACTAGACGAATGTTTCAAGTCGATATCCAATTTATTGGTATGGTCTATGCTATTTGATTCGGCTAGACAAATGGTATGTTATGTTTAAAAAAAAAATCGAGCTTTCTTTAAGAAGTTGTGCCAAACTAAATTATTTTGGTGCAGAATCAAATGATTAAGTCTGAGGTGAACATACCCCGAAATGGGGTTATACAATGGGTTGATCGCCTTCGTATGAAAGAGGTAGTTTACCTTCTTGGTGATTGTAAATTGACCGTGGAAAGAAAGGTTACGGCGTCATGCTGGTATACTTAGTAAGAGTTCATGGTTAATTTGACCCCTCAACAAAAGTATGAAATGTTTTAAAGGAATTTTTATATTCCTCGTTGTTCATTCTACTTTATAATTCTTGATAAGTTGTGAAGGTGAGAGAATGTTTGAAAGATAAGAACTTCTTTGAAGAGAAGTTGAGAAGAGGGGTAGGCTAAAATTTCGAGGATGAAATTCTTTGAAGAAGGGGTGAATGTGATGACCCGAGTATGGGTGCGGTTTGAAGAAATTCCGAGGACAAAATTTTTATAAGGGGGGAAGGATGTGACAACCTGGAAAATCGGATTGTCCAGAATTTAAGATTTAAAGAATTAGTTATTAGTAAAATGAAATTTTATTAATACTATTTTGGGCTATGTGTTTATTAATCGTTCTATAACCTAGAATGATTATTAATCGGGAGGATTCTGGCTACGAGCTAGACTGAACAAGTAAGAATTTTCAAGACGAAAATAAAATTTTTCCGAGAACAAAAATATTTCTGGGGAAAAGATGAAATAGGCACTATTCACCCGACGAAACCTAAGGGTTAGGGTTTGAATAACCTAAGCCATTCCGAGAGTTAGGTATGTCGAAATGACATTGCGTCGAAAGATTTGACAATAATATGTCGTGAAAAGTTAAGTAAGCCGATAAAAGTTTTTCTCAAAAAACGTCTAGAAATCTGAGAAAATAAAAATGACGAAAAGTATTGTTATGTACTTTTTATTCGTTTAGCTACGTTAGGGGAAAACGTGAAGGAAAACGCTTGACACCAAAAAGTGTTTTTTTAGTTTTTCAGAAATTCGAAGAATACGTAAAAGTTAATTGGTAAAGAAAAGACGAAATATCCAAAAATATTTGGATTCCGAGAATCGCAGTTTTTAAAACTGTCGGACGAAACCCAAAAGACGGAATTACGAAACTTAAGGGCTAAGCAAACTTGAGGGCTAGGTTAACTTAGTCCTTAATCCTTGAATAGTAAGGAGGTTAGGGAGGGTGAAATGACTATTTTTCCCCTAGCCTTGAAAATCTATAAATAGGAAGCTTAAGATCATTTGTTTGGATTCTTGAAAATCCTACACTTTGAGAGAGAGAGAGAGATAGTTCCGATGGGAGGAAGAAGAGAAAAGGAAGAGGAAAAGTTGGCTCGTGAGCAAACTTTGTTCGACAGAAGGAGATCAAAGGAGAAAGGTAATCCGAAACCTATTCTCTTATAAATTTTCTTTAAGTTTCTATGTTCAAAAACATAGATTAATGAGAATAAGGAGAAAAATATATTGAGAATGAATTCATATGGTTGAAATCATAAGAAAAAGAAGAAATAAGAATTAGAAGTTTATTTTATAAATTTCTTAAGGAAGTATAAGATTCGTAGGGATTTTAAGCGATCCGAATAAATCTTATGAATGAGTAGGTCAAATAAGTAAGGAGTGATGTTCTATAACATCAAATTCCAAGAAAAAGTGAAATCGTAATCCAAAATATCGATTAAAAATGAAGAACACGAAGAACACGCGAAGTACATGAATAACATTGTTGATGGATAAATTTAAAACCATCGTAGTATAATTGTTGTTAATGGACAAGTTTAAAACCATCGCGTATAAGTTAGATGCTATTGCTTGGTTAGGAACGGTAGAAACGTTCATGAAGAACGGATTAAAACGGAGCTATAACGAAGTTATGACGAAAATTTTGTAAAAGACGAGCGAGAATTAGAAAGTTAGTAAATGAACCCGAACGTTTAGGGTTTCATAAGAATGTAAGAAAACGTAGAAAACATGAGTCGTAGACTCAAGAACGAACGAATTCTGAGTTCGAATGACCGAATTACGGACGAACGAGCGAATAACATTAATAATGTAAAACGAATAAAGGGCGAAGATTAAGCAAATTGAATGGCATGTTAACAAATTCAGAATAAAGTTCTGTCCATGGGTAATCAAAGTACATAAGATAAGGAAGAAAATGACTTTGGAACGACCTCATTCCGAGTTATAACGAAGAAGTTATGAGATCAGAAAGTAAGCGTCTCAAAATGAAGTTAACACTTAGAAAAAATTTCGAGAAGAAGGGCTTGGCGTCACGCGCCCGGACATGCCTTATGTAAGGTGGCAATCTGCACACCGGACGAGAGAGCTAGACAACGCTAACTTCGCACTACAATATGAAGTCTTAGTGAAGAAAGTGAAATAATACCGGTCTGAGGAAAAAGGCTAGTAATGAGCTTTTAAATGCTCAACTGCTAGGGGATGTGCAAGAAAGAAATATGAACATGTAGTTTGCCTAATGTAACACTTAATCAAGTGTTTTAAACCTTTAATGAAGGTTGAACAGAAAGATTAATCGAGATTAAAAGAATGTAATTGCGGATTACGGAACCGAGATTCGGGGATCGTAGTCACAATAAATGAACGTGAGGGATTGCTATGATTGTGATTCCTTTGACGTTGAGTGATGAAAGTAATGAATAACATTTAGATGTTATGTTGTGGTAATGCGAGATGAATGTAAAGCGTATAGACGCTGTGAACGCAACATTGTTGCGATGAACGATCGGTCTTAGCATACAATGATATGTATGGCTTCGACATTAAGAAAGAATAATGAACATGGGGTTCATGGGATGGATAACGATTGAAAGCGATTAAAACCAAGAGTAAAGGTTGAATGAGAGATTAAGAGATGAGCAATGTGAACGTTGAATACGTAAATGATCCTCGTAAATTGTATTCGCATTGGACGAACGTTCTAAGTATACCCTAGTTGTATGACGTAGACGTTGACGAAGGTAGTAAGTAAGATATGAATTATCGAGAAAGCCATAACGAACGGTAATAAGAGTATTGAAAGCCGAATGTGAGTCGAATAAGAACGAATCCTGAGGTATGGCATTTAGTTGTCAGAAAGCCAAAAGGAATAAGAAATTGACTTAACGAACATTATAGTTAATAGTTCGTATAAGTTAAGATAAGTTTAGGTTATGGTACAATCGTAACCTTTGATGGTTGACATATGGGAGCTGGGCTAAACAATTCCTTCAGAGAGCAAAGGTATATACGAAACTGGCAACCGATCTAACTCACTGTGATGGCAGTGTAGATGAGACGGGAACTTGTTTGTTGGTTGTTTGTGGGAAACCACTCAGAGTACCATATGGACTACCAGTAGTGAAGCGATGCGTGCTGAGTCCTAGAGAAGTTATAAGAAGAAGATAAGAATGTAAATCATCAAAGATGAAGAACGTTTTGAGTAAGACATCTCTGAATGTCATGAAGCCGTAAACCGGTAATGAAAGTTTGTCACATAAACTTAGTTTGTAAGAACGTGAACCCTAAGAAGTAAAGTAAAGTAAACCAATGTGTAAGTCAAGTATATGACTAATTGGTACATGTGTTATTTCCTTATATGCTGCATAGGAATTGGAATGAGAAGTTCAATTAAAAACTATAAGTCATAGGCATGTGTAAGGCAAGTTTCTAACTTCATTCATATTTTAAATGAATGTTAGTTTCTAAAACTTCTCGGATGTTGAACTTGAGAAGTTACAGATATGTGCGAATGTGTGATATTTGTACAAGGTGGTAGAGCGTGTGAGGCCTTGTGCCAAAATGTGAACACTTTGTTTCTATGATATGAACTATTTTATGGTGAGAATCGCTCAATATGAGAATGTTACATTTTATACATGAACCGTTATTGTTGAGTTTATGCTATTGATTCTAGCCAGACAGAATGTGTATGAAAGAGAGTAGAGAATGAAAGTATTTCAAAGTGAATGTGACTAATGTTTTAAAATGATAGGAATCGAGATTATTCCTATTGTTCAAGCTGCTTCATAACCTTTGTTCGGTTATCGAAGTTCCAAAGGAATGTTAAACTCTTGAAGCTGTATGTTCAACTGTTATGACTTGCTAGGCAATTGAATGCTCACACTTGCTTTAAATAAAAATATTTTCAGCGAACGATGTTAGAAGAACTTAAGGATCCCGTAAGAATCAAGCTGATGGTATCCAGATGAAGTACCATTCAGAATGTGAATGAGCAAAAAGATCAAGTGGAGACTTGTAATGTAGAAAGATGAAAATTAAACTATAGACTAGTTTAATGAATTGTTGTGTATCCTTGGTGGCAGATAAAAGTCACTCTTGTAAGATGAAAGGAATAATGTAATTATCATTATTTGTAATGAGAAAGGTTATAAGGTTTTAGAACCCGGGAATTTAGAATGTATGTTATTATATTTCAGTATATAATGATGTATGTTTGGATGAATGATGTACTCGTGACGTACGAAATCCGGGTGTGAAGATAAACCAGATTTTGGGGCGTTACATATGTACTCTGCCTCTGTCACTGAATCAGCAACTGTTTGTTGTTTGGAACTCTTTCAACTCATTGTGCCACCGTTTAAGGTAAACACATACCCCGAAATGGATTTACTATTATCTTGGTTCATTTAAAAACTTTAGTCTGTAAAACCCTCTAGTTTCAATTCAGACCCACCGTAGACAAGAAATACATCCTTAGTTCTTCTTAAGTACTTTAGGATATTTTTCACTGCCTTCCAGTGTTCTTCTCCTGGATTTGACTAATATCTGCTTGTTACACTAAGTGCATGAGCGACATCTGGTCTAGTACATATCATCTTTGTACATAGCGATCCCTATTCTTTACTGACATAAGAAATCTTACTCATACGGTCTCTCTCTTCAGGTGTCTTTGGGGCCTATTTCTTAGAGAGATGTATTACATGGCTCATCGGCATGAGATCTCTTTTGGAATCTTCAATGCTAAACTTCTTTAGCATCGAGTCAATGTACGTTCCTTGGGTTAAGCCAATCATCCTTTTAGATCTATCTCTATAGATCTTTATCCCCAAAATATAGGATGTTTCTCCCAAGTCCTTCATGGAGAAGATTTTAGATAACCAGATTTTAATTGATTGTAGCATAGGAATATCATTCCCTATCAGTAATATATCATCAACATATAATACGAGGAATGAAACAAATATCCCCACTAACCTTCTTGTACACACATGGTTCATCCTCATTTTTGATAAAATCAAACTCTTTAATTGTCTCATCAAAACGGATGTTCCACCTATGAGAAGCTTGCTTCAATCCATAAATGGATCGTTGTAGCTTATAGACTTGATTTGTTCTAACCTTTGAAACAAATCCCTCTGGCTGTGTCATATACACATCCTCCTCAAGTTTCCCATTGAGGAAGGCCATTTTCACGTCAATCTGCCAAATTTCGTAGTCATGGTAAGCTACAATCGCAAGCAAAATCCGAATGGATTTGAGCATTGCTACTATGAGAAGGTTTCATCATAGTCAACTCATTGTCTTTGTTTGAAACCTTTAGCAACCAATCAGGCCTTATAGGTCTCTACCTTTCCGTCTGCTCCAGTCCTTTTTTTAAAGACACATTTACACCCAATAGGCTTAATGCCTTCAGGTGGTGAAACCAAAGTCCATATTTGGTTTTCATACATGGAGTCCATCTCGGATTTCATGGCTTCTTGCTACTTCTCTGAGTCTTTACTACTCATAGTTTGTTCGTAATTCAATAGATCATCATCATTAATGATGCGTACCTCATCATTATCCTCTATGACAAGTCCATACCTATCATGTATCTTTGGTACTCTTCTAAATTTACGAATAGGGTGTGGCATAGAAGGAATCTCTACTTGGACAGGTTTATCCATTTGATCTGTAGTGGTTTGTGGTTCTTGAATTTCTTCAAGATCTATTTTCCTCCCACTGGCCTCTTCAAGGATAAACTCCTTTTCCAAGAAGGCAGCATGTTTGGCAACAAACACCTTTTTATTCGATGGGATTGTAGAAATAATATCCTAAACTTTCTTTAGGATATCCCACAAAAGTACACTTATCAGATCTTGTCCCAGGCTTATCATTCTGAAACCCTTTCACATAAGCTGGACATCCCCAAATCTTAACATGCTTAAGACTAGGCTTCCTCCCTTTCTACAACTCATATGTAGTCTTAGGGACGGATTTTGAGGGAACCTTATTTAGTAGATATATAGCTGCTTCTAGGGCATATCCCTAGAATGACACCGGAAGATCAATAAAACTCATCATGGAACAAACCATGTCCAACAGTGTTCGATTTCTCCTTTCAGATACACCATTCAGCTATGGCATTCCTGATGGAGTCCATTGTGATATTATACCATTTTCTTTGAGACAATTGAGAAACTCACTACTTAAGTATTCACCTCCTCGATATGATTGAAGAATCTTAATACTTTTGCCAGTTTGTTTCTCTACTTCACTTCTGAACTCTTTGAACTTTTCAAACGATTCAGATTTATATTTCATTAAATACACATATCCAAATCTTGAGTGATCACAATGAATGTAATAAAATAAGAATACCCTCCTCGTTCATTCTTTGTCATAGGTCCACATACATCTGTGTGTACCAACGCTAACAACTCTGTAACTCTTTCTCCTTTTCCACTAGAAGGATATTTAGTCATTTTTCCCATGAGACAAGATTCACAAGTTGGATATGATTCATAATCAGATAGCTCTAGGATCCCATCTTTATGCAACTTGGATAATCTTGTTTCATTAATATGACTGAGTCTACAGTGCCACATGAAGGTATAATTTACATCATCTCTTTTCCTTTTCTTAGTTTGTTCAATTTGAAGTACATTTTCATGCAAGTCAAGAATGTAAAGTCCATTTCATAAATTACCAACACCATATAAAACATTATTATTATAAATAGAACAACTATTGTTCTTTATTATAATGTCAAAACCATCCATATCCAATATAGATAGTGAAATAATGTTTCTAATAAGTGACGGAACAAAATGATAATTATTTAAACTAATGGACTTGCTCGTAGGCAGTGCTAAACAATAAGTCCCTACAGCTAATGCAACAACCTTTGCTCCATTTCTAACACGTAGGACGACCTCATCCTTTCTCAGCTTTCTACTTCTGACCAGTCCCTGCATATTATTACATATGTGAGAACCACAACCGGTATCCAAATACCCAAGTAGAAGATTGACTTTCAGAAAAATTAATTTCAATCATAAACAAACCTTGATTAGGATTCAAAGCTTCTCAAAGCTTCTTCTGCTTTTGTTCTGCAAGATAATCCTTGTAGTTCCTCTTCCAATGACCCGACTTGTTGCAATGGAAGCAAATTCCTTTGCTAGCTGGATCAGGTTTCTTTTGATCCTTCATTTTCGGCTTTCCCTTAACCTTCTTTGATTTCTTCTTTTGAGAAGATACCTTGGGCCTCTTCATTTTCTTGGAAGAATCATCAACCATTAAGACATGGTCCTTCTTGGATAGGAAGTGACCTTCTACTGTTTTAAACATGTTAAGTAATTTAGGCAAGCTGACATCTAACTTTTTCATGTGAAAATTCACAACAAATTGTGAGAAGGTGTCCGGGAGTGACTTCAAGACTAAATCTTGACTCAACTCCCCATCCATGACGAACCTAAGCTGTCCAAGACGTTCAATCAGATTAATCATCTTTAAGACATGAGTCTCAACGGTAGTACCCTCGATCATCCGAGATCGGAAGAGCTCCTTAGATATTTCATATCTAGCAGTCATACTTTGCTCACCATACAACTCTTGAAGGTGCAGTAACATAGTAGGAGCATCCATAGTTCCATGCTGACGCTGAAGCTCGTTACTCATGGATGAGGGCATGATGCATTTAGCCACGGATGCATCATCTTGCCACTATTTAAAAGTAGCAATCTCTTCCTTAGAGGCTGTCTCTGCAACTTTTGTAGGTACGGGCGAATTTAGGACATAAGAAATCTTTTCAGCAGTGAGAACAATTCTCAGATTCCTTAACAAGTCCATGTAATCTGGTCTGGTCAGTTTGTTAGCATCAAGTATGCTACGCAGTGAAATTAGTGAATGTGACATTTTCAAAATTCTGCATGTAAAAAGACAATATTTTAGCAAACATTCATTTAATTAATTACTAAAATAAATTAGGTCTTATTTTATATTGGTATCTCCCACTATTTTCATCAAACTATATTACCCTCATGAATATAGTTCGGCAATATCTAATTAAATATTTGCTAGTGAGAATAAGGATCTCATTTCAAATGTATATAGCCTTGTGTGTGCACAACAAACTATATATAAATAAATAAGTAGACAACTCTTGTCAATTACAAAATCATGTAACTCCTTATATTTTGCCTCTTAAATCATAATGGCCAAGTGTGTGCACATCCGAACTAAAATGATTTAAGTTAAGTTATACCCATCATTTCCATATAAGTGAATAGAAAACTACAGCCCTTGTGTGTGCACAACAAAGCGGTAATGTTCAATTCCTTATAAACATCAAATGTAATAAAAATAACATCTCAAATATTTAATACTTTCCTTGTGTGTGCACAACAAACTCATATTAAATATTTAATACTCTATTGTTTTTATCATGCAAGAAGGCGACGTTAGATATTCCAAATATCTTTGAACGTTACAACTTAATATAATTTCATTGAGGGGTTTGTTATTATTAGTCTCATCTTGTTTAGCGTGCATACAAATATATATATATATATAAAATACACGTCATATTATTAAACATGCAAAGCATGTTTGCATAATATATAATATATATAATACTAGCATGCACATATAGAATACTATATTCTACCCGGATTGATTATGGACTTTTATTCTAGTTTGGTTCACTAGAGCCACCAAGTGAACCAAAAGGTCAAACCCTAGGTGCAAGAATAAATATTTAAATATAACTATTACAATTAAACCCGGGCTTCATTACAAACGGGTCTTCAAGCGCTCCTTGCTCCTTGATCTCCGGTTCTTCAAAAAAAATTCTAACTAATTTTAAAACATTAAACTATTTAGTTTAAATAGAAACTTTGATCAGCAGTCAAGGGGAAGTGCATAGGAGAGAGATAGAATTTACATCTGGAAGAAAATCAGAAAAGACGAGGTACGCAGACCCCATTTAATAAAATTTATTCATTCAAACATCCAACCAAAATAAATCCAATCACATTGGTCAATAGTCCATAATCAATCTCATTTATTATCATACATATCATCATATGTATCAATAAATAAAATCATTCCATATATATATGTATATCATTTAATGGGCAATTTTAAGTTGCATGAAATCCAATTTCAAGATTAAAATAAACTCTTTATTTTAATTATAAAATTATTAAGAATATTATATAATATATATATATATATATAATTAATATATATAATATTTACCAATACCATGAATCATGATCACTTCATATAAAACCGTGTTATATGATTACTATAAGTAGTGAATCGAGTAAGTCACTTAACTAGATTGTATATGAAAGTAATTGTCATGTGATTCAATATATATATATATATATATATATATATATATATATATATATATATATATATATAACATTCAACATCATGCGAAAAAGACTCGGTAAGGACGGAAAAAAAATAATAATGCGAATCGTCTTTTCATGAATCGATCTGATTCACCAAATAAAAAAATTCAAAATTTGGTTTCGCGAATGTTTTTTTTTATAAAATAGTAATTTTATATAACAAATTATGGCCAATAAATTATTCTAAATACATACCCATACATATATGGAATCAAAACAATTAATAATTTGCATAAAGTTTGGCTCTGATACCACTGTAAGGTTTTGTGAAAATCAAATTAGCAATCAAATTGTAAAAATAGCGGAAGCAAAATAAAATAAAATATTAAAAATTTTCACAAACTAATTACTCGGATCATCCTTTATGCATATTGTTAATTAAAATGAAGAACAAAAAGTTATGGAATCATACCCTTGTAGATACGAGCTTCCACAGGTACGAGTTCACCTCCTACTTCTCCGCGATCTCCTTGAATCTCCGGGTAGATTCCTTCCTTTGATCAATGTTAGCCACTCAAGTGTATGGCCTCTAGAGGTGATCCACCAAGGAGGAATAATTTTCAAGAAGAATGGTGTATTGGCTCAAACCCTAATTTTTCCTATCTCTATAGAAAAGGGGTGTACTCTCTAACAATTGAAATCACGTATATTTGATATCTGATATAAGACTCCTCTTATAAAGATATCAGGTAACCTTATTTAATTAAAATAAGGTATTTTTATTTAATTAAACTCCTTTAAATAATTGGGCTCCCTAATCTTATTAGGGATAATTAATTAAACCCTTTAACTAATTTTTCCTCCTAATCCTATTAGAAATAAATGAGAGTAGATATATTAAATTAATTTCTAAACTCTTTTAGAAATAAAATAATAATAATTGTAATAATATTAATAAGACTCCTCTTATTAATTTATATTTAATATTTCCTAAATATTAATTAATAAATATTAAGCTATTTAATTTATTCTATCACCATAGATTAAATTAAATATACCTACCATATTATTATGATTATGCAATTAATTTCTTAAATAATTATTCTTTCTTTTATGGTGTGATCCTTTAGGTTCTCCATATGAAATCAGTTGTGAATAAAACAATTAGAACAATTATAATCTTATTTAAATAAATAAATTAAACTATTAATTTATTTAAATTAATAATATTTATTCTACAATAGGGATAAGTCTCCCTAGCGATTAATGACTTTCCAGATAATATAGATTTCAACATTAATCATAAAAGAACATTTGAGTAAATAGTTACCGTACAATTCAATCCTTCCACCATACAATGTCCCAATTAAATATAAGACATGGAATTACTGTCAAGTCTTATTTTATTTAATTATATGTATTTCGATTCCCAAATGCACAACTCCTAATGAATGCAAATTAGAAACTCCTTTATAATTTCATTCTACCTTGGCCAAGGATTCCTAGGTTGTCATTTATCGAATCACATAGGATATTTCTCTTCTTTTACTAGGAGTAGTAGATTCTTTATTGATCATTCATTATCTCCATATATAACTTATTACACCCAAGCATACCCTTTGATATATCCTAAAGGTCTTAAGGAATAAGTCAAAGTGTAAATCATTATATACAAGATACTATGATGATCTCAAGTCTAAGGATTACTTGTACTACTATCACTACAGGAATTCCTAGTGACAGGCAAGTAAAACTCTATTAGGTATTCCTTAGCGAGTCACGTTCAGTGAACTTATTCTCTAATAAGCACCTACATACTTATTTTAGTGTCTCCACACAAATGATCATGAGATCAATCATCCTCCTCCAATGAGCAAACAACATACGTATTAATCTATACGATTAATTCACTAATCCCCTTTTTAGTAATCCATTGATTGGGAACATTTTAGTTTTAAGCTATCTAAGAATTTAGATCTCATCATGATTCTAAAAGCATTGCTTAAAACTACGGGTTTGTCACATATTATTAAAACAACACCATGTAGATAATAAATGCCTTTAATAAATTATTTTTTTATTAATAATAAATAAGATTGATTACAAAGTATATGCTTTATCATCATATATGATTGGCTTGTATGCATACTACTTTCACTTAAAGATCTAGCATGAAGTAGGGTTTCTTACCTTTTAAAACCAATATTTGATTTTTACTTTCTGATTCTAATCTAGACTTGTTATGCATTGTTTGAGGATTATTATATGAAGTGTATGAAGTGTAAAATTCGGAGGTTTGCTTATGATAGACTTATTTTAGGTATAAAAATATAAGTGAGCTCTTTGGTCCATTTTCTTTGACAAATGGCTTATTTCCTTGCATGATCTGATGTTAGGTGTCAATTAGAGGCTTGATCTAGTAAGTTTTTTTATCACATGGTGATATCTTGGGTGATGAGTCACCAAGATTTGATCCTATCTTTTGTTAAAGGATAAGCATAAGGGCATTTTAGTCTTTTTACACATACTAAGGGTAATTTAGTAACTTCATAATTAAATTTAAGGGTAATTTAGTCATTTCATATATCTCCCTTAATTTTTACTCTTAGGGTTTGCTAATTAGGATTAGGATTTATTAATTAGGTCTAGGGTTCCATAATTAGGGTTAGGGTTTCTTAACTAGGGTTTTCTAATTATGATTTCATAAGTAATATTATATTCCATAATTTCTAAATACAATATAATAATACATGTATTTATGAATCTTGACTAATAATCCTTACTAAAATCATGGTTTAAGGTTTTAAAATCCTAAATTAGAGTTTCCTAATTAAGTTTAGGATTTCCAAATTTAATTCATATTTATTATATCTCATTTATTGCAATATAACAAAACTTAATATATATATATATATATATATCACATAATACACATAATTATAATAATAATTGTATTAATATTCACAATTGTTATTTGTAATCCTGATTAGGGTTTGGATTATTACAGTTAAACCATGAAAATGAACAACTCTAAAAGTCCAATAATAATCTAGAAGAGGGGTTGAATAGACTATTATAGGTTAAAAAATTATATTAGGCATTTTTGAATTTTTATTAATTTTCACTTTTAGAAATTAGCATGCAAGGTAATAAAAAATTCAATCACACAATGCACAGAGATTTATCTGGTTCACAACATACACCCCTTGGTATGTTGCTACG
Source organism: Panax ginseng (assembly GCA_020205605.1). NCBI lineage: Eukaryota > Viridiplantae > Streptophyta > Magnoliopsida > Apiales > Araliaceae > Panax > Panax ginseng. The sequence continues at coordinate 48,118,965 of CM035137.1, forward strand.
TCCAGTCTCAATTCTCTACTTGGAACTTGAGATCCTATCAGTAATATAAAAACTCCTTCAAGAGGCAGAGAAGCCTTTACAAAGTTTTATAGACAAACTTTCAATTATTCAACTATTCTATCCTGGATAGCAAGCTCTCCGTTCTCCTTCCTCAAGTCTAGTTGTACTACCTTTTGAGTTCAGTTCTATTTTATGATCTGGTCTTGAAATAACAGCTTCTTCCTCACTTCACAAGTACACTAGAGACCCAACTTCCTGCTAACCTCTCTAAAACTCTAGTCTTGGTCGAAGAATTACTCGTCTTTCTTACAGGTACATAAAATAAACTAACTCTAACCTTTTCTCTTGTTACAAATGATTTATAACAATGTGCTTCTTAAACAAGCAGATAAGAATTTAGTACAAATGAATGCTTCTTCAAATAAGTATATATTAATTTAAGAACGAATATATATATGTATAACAGTTCAACGACTTTTATATTCAGTAATGTGCCTCTTTAAAGCAAGTAGAAATTTTAGATCAAAATTATGCTTCTGATTAAGCAAATATATAAAATAAGCACAGTTATAAGAGTTCAAATAACTTTTTATGTTTTCAAGAAATGGTTCTTTTTAAGCAGATAAATAACCTTAATGCACTTTATAAAGAATTTATTAATTCTTTAAGTAAAGAGTGTTTTTCTATGGATTAGATAAAATTATTTCTCAAACAATCTTTATCAAGTATTATATGAAAGATGTTTGTGTATCAATACTTGTAAATAAAGAATAAATCAATTAAAACAATATTTATCAAGTATAATGTTTAAATCAGTTAAGTACAAACGTATATAGCAAATATTATTGTTTAACTCAGATAATATATAAGAATATTTTATCTATTATGTGAAATTTTATAAATAATTGTCACTTAGTACTATAAGGAATCTTACGGTTTGAATTCCTCTTGGTAGAGGTGTATCTCCGTAGCCTTGCGGCATCTAAGTACAACAAAATTTATAATTTTTAGAATTAATATTTATATAAATATTTTCAATAGATCACTACGATTCTCAAATCCAGTTCGGATGACTACCCTTTTTGGAGTAGTATCTTAGTGTCATTTTGAGCTATCAAGTGTCGTATCTATTTTACGATATTTATATAAATAATGTTGATAAACGCTTACTGAAGACTATAAGGAATCGTACAGTTTGAATTCCTCTCCATGGAGGTGTATCTCCGTAGCCTTGCGGCGACCAGGTATCCTTTTATTTGACAAATAGATAAAATATAGATATATAAAATTGTGTAGAACAATGTGAATTTGTATATCTATAGATATAATACAAGTAAGAAATAATTCAACAGAAATTAAACTTATCTCAATACTTCGACCAATTTTTCTCTTCAAAAATTCAGAACTTTTGTAAGAAGAGATATAAAACATTTTAGATAGAATGTAGGCAAGGAGAGTATGCTTTACTTTTTACTGAATTGGTAAAAACCAAATGAATGATATACTCCCTATTTATAGAATTTTTTGAAGTTAGGGCAAAAACGTAATTTTTAGAAATCTGATTTGAACGCACTGTTTAGATGAGGAAAGTTTGAAATTAATGGACTAGATTTTTTTACGCGTAAGAATTTAGAAATTCGCCCGGGCCATACTCCACCTACTTATCATTTATTATACTTTTTGACCACATGGTTTTAATCACCAAAATCAATGCCATCATATGAGCATACTAGTCCCAAAAAGAATGTCCATTTCGCCAGAACAAAATATTTTCCATACTTGTTTGGTTATTACACACACATGCACGATATATATATATATATATATATATATATATAGAGTCCGGATCTTAAGCTCACCCCTTATCCAACTCACTGAGAGCTCACCCCCTTTAGCAACGGACAAATGACAGGTTCGGTCATCCAATAAATCGTCTATACTTTTAGCGACGGACAACATATAGTGTCGCTAAAAGTATGAGCGACGGTTGTATGACCAAAACCGTCATTTGGGTCCGTCGTTAAATGAGGGGTGAGCTCGTGTGTTGGATAAAGAGCTTAAGATCCGACCGTATATATATATATATATATATATATATATATATATATATATATATATATATATATATATATATATATATATCCAGATTTATAAATATAATATGTATACTTGCTACATGTTTTAGTATGTTATGAAGCATGCATGCATAAACATTTTGCCCACTCTTTGGTTTTGAAGAAATAAATAGGATCTCCTTGCCTTGAATATCCTATGAATTAATTTATTTAACACTTGACATATATTTTATCAAGGTCAATAAAAATTAATTCAAGTAGAAAGCAGAAAATAGTTAAAATAAAATAATAAGGAAAATAATTAAATAATTACATATTTAATTAATTAAAACATAATTGTTATCATCAAAATATAAAATAAAATTTATACCTATCAATCTCCCCCTTTTGATTATGACAATTATAAAAATATTTTTAGTCCTTAAGAAAACTCCCCCTTAAACTATGAATACTTATATCCATTCATAGGAGTTATATACATTCATAGCAGTTATATCTCCATTCATAGCAGTTCATATCAGTTAATATTTTTCTTCTCCCCCTTTGTCATCATAAAAAATGATGGGGTAAAGAAAATCTTAAACCTGCAGTAAATATTTTAGTAAACCTGCAAAGAGAGTTAGTAACCAAAAATATATAAAAACGAGTAAAGATTATGTACTTAGTAGTAGTATTAGTGTAGTAGGAGAGGGGTTGGGGAGTTAAGTTTACAGTCATCCGAATAGTTAGTTTAGACAATTTGATCAAATAGTTAGATGTCCTCTAAATTTAGAGGAGAGAAGTGAGAAATGTCAGGGATGTTACCATCATGATCTTCTTGTTGGGGAGCATGAGCAGTAAAGTCAGCAGTGGTATTGGCATTGAATGGATAGGGATGCATCAACAGGTTATTGTTCTCCATTAAAAAGCATACCACAGATTTAACAGTATGTAATGATAACTGAACATCTTTTAATTTTTCCAAAATTAGAGTTTGATTGTGGAAAAGAAGTTGGTACATACTGTTAAGGGAATCAATTTTTGTGGCCATGTTGATGTTGGTTTCAAGGACCTCATGATTAATGGGTTTAAAAATAATGAGTGACTGAGGTGGCAGATTTAAGTGGGATATAATGTTGCTGGTGGGAACGAGTTGAGACTGATGATTTGACAAAGGAATGTTCAAATAATTTAACACATGTGTGAGGAGTAGACCAAAACCAAGATAATTATTTTGAAAATAGAATTCAAACGATGACAGCAAGAAGTAGGCCAGATTGTAGGGCACACATTCATTTAAAAGACTCTTTATAATTTCCAAATCAAAGGGCAACATTTTTCGATCATCTCTTATTGGCATGAAATTATTTCTTAAAATTTTGCCCAAAAATTGGCACTCAGCAATTAGAAATTCTAGACCAATTTTGCAGGGATAGTCAAATAAAAGGGCTGACACCATTTGATCAGTTACCACAGATAGATTATGCTTGAATAACATGCATTCTTCTACAGATATACCAGATGAATGACGATATGAGTTGATCATAGGTAATTCTAGAGTGGAAGGATGCAATTGAAGTGCATGGACAAGAAATAATTCATCAATGATTTAAGTTTGACCTTGGATGCAAGTGGTAATGTTCTTTAATAAACCAGAGGAATCAGTTGAAAAGTCCATATGATCATAAAACTCTTCTACAATACTAGGATAAATTGATTTTTATAGAAAGAAACCAAGCATTCCCACCCAACATTTTAAAATTTTTCAAACAAGTTTGGAAAGCTATGAAATGTAATGACATTCCCAGGACACATGTTGTGCCTCATAGACTTATACTTTGATTGGGCAGAGGCAGTAGTGAGGTGAGGGACAGCATTGGAGAATTGTAACTCGGAATTTAGAGGAAGAGTTTTTCTTTTGGATGAAAATAAATTAGACATTATGAGTAGGGATGCAGGAAAGATAGGAGAAAATATAAAGCTAAGAATGCACCATTTTTGAAAGACCTTATATATATAGACAGAGAAAAGAGTAATGATATGCTGCAGGTAATATACCCTCAAATGAGTCAAGTAGCAGTTAATAAATTGATGTTGGAGCAAGTAATAAGACTATACTGAAAATAGTAACAAAAAAATTAGGAATTATTAAAGTTAAACAGTAGAGTAAAACCTTTAAAAATCTGTCATTTAAGAAGGTAGAGATAACATTTAAAATAAGATATCCACATGTCATTTAGAGAACATAAAAAAAATCAGTCAACCTTAAGAATGACTACAAAAAATAGCCATATTTGTCATTTAAGACATTTATGGTATAACACGGCAAGGTATTAATGAACAGAGAGGGATGGACCTTAATTATGTTTGAAGATTCATGACTAACATTGAATGAAAAATTCATAGAAGCATGTAACATGTAAAATAGAGCAGTTATAGCAAGTTTCATAAAGTTGATCAAAAACCAGTTGATGCAATAAATAACCTAGTGGACATCAGTATCCACGCAATATATAAGACATGTAAACTTAAACCCAATGGACATCAGTATCCACACAAAACATATAAGGTAAAAAAAAGAAACCTAGTGGACATCAGCATCCACGCAAGTAGTAATATTCAGAGAGATAGGAAGTTTATAACTGAGTTAGTGTAACAGGCTCGTCCGTATGCAGTTTTCTTAATGGAAACATCAATGAGCACAGCAAGGGTGCACAGATATATAGGTATATATATATATATACAAAGATATATATAATATGAATGAACAAAGATGAGGCCAGTGTTTTCAAAAAAAATATGAGAGCGCAATTGAAAAAGATGGTTGTTTTTAAAAAAAATGCTTTTTGTTGAAACTCTTAAAGACATAGATGTCAAAAATAGTTGAAGTGGTTGTTGGAAGATAAAAATATACGTTTGAAACAGATATATATAATATGATTCTAAGGAAAACAGTTGGAGGTTTTGAAACAATAAAAACTAGGGTTTAAAAAATATAAAAAAGTAACTGGATTTTAGAAAATAGAGATAAGAGAAGCGACTAACAAAAACTCTTGGTAAAATTTAAAGAGAAAAAAATTTCAAACAGAACTTACCATAGATTTCAGTGGATTTGATGAAGTAGACGAAATGTCGTGCATTGTTCTAAAAAGAATTTAGCAGTTGAGTTTAATTGAACACCCTAACCAGAGATTTTTCGATCGAGAAACAGAAGAAGATTTATATTTTTATAGATAGTTGTGCATCAGAAGTTTCATAAATCAAAAACCCTAATTAGAAAGATTTTGTATGTAGTTGAACTTTAGAGGCTTCACAAATAAAAAAAAATTTGGTTGTGAAAACCAATTCAAAAATTGAGTCAGAAACGATTTAAAGTGGAAATCCTAAAAGTTTTTTTTAAAAAAATAAGTATCTGAAAGCCCTAATCATAGAGTTATCATTTTTAGGATTAGACGAGAGGAAGACAGAGATGTTTTATAAGATAAAATTTTATTGTTCAAAACTGGTTAAAAAACTTAAAATATAGTGTAAATTTCATAGATTTGACGATCTTGATTAAGAACATATTTGAGTGGCTGAAAACCCTAGAACAAAAAGTTCAGATCTAAACAAAACTTTTCAGTAGATTAAGTGAAACGATTTTGAAAAAAAATTCTTTGACCAAAACTCTAAAAGTTTTAAAACTTACAATTAATCGGATCAAAAAATTAGTAAGGTGTTTGAGAGTCATGATCAGAGGAGAAGAAGGGACGGACACTAGAGATAGACTAACACTGGAGAAAGAGATCAGAGAAGGCGAAGAAGAAGCCGGAGAAGATGAGAGAGAAGGGAGAGATAGCTGAACGCATAAGGGAGGAGAGAGAAGGAAGTAAATGAAAAAATGAATTAAAAATGCAAAAATTATATATATAGTTTAACTTACTTTTTGGATCCAACGGTGGAGAACTTGCAAAGATTGAGATCAACGGTTAAAAAATAAACTGAGTTGTGTTTCTTTTTAACACATGATCCAATAGCTGAAATGAAAGCCCAGTGTTGATCCAACGGTTCTAGTTCATAATCTGTGCACTTCATGATGTAGAAATCTGATTGGTTTGATGAGTGGGACACGGATTGGTCAATTTTGACCATTGGATATGTACAATAATTAATGGTGTAGATTTAATCTTTTGAAATACATATATAAATTAACTTAGGAATGATATAATGAGCATTTTTATTTACAAAAGTAGTAAAATAAATATAATGAAATATCTAGCATGCCTAACTTAATTCTTAATTTGCAAAATCTTTCAGAGCTAAGTGTTTTAGTGAATATATCAACGATATTTAGTTCAATGTCAATATGTTATAGTTTAATAATTCCGTTATTAACATGATCACGTAGAAAGTGATGCCTGATGTCTATATTCTTTGACCTGGCATGCAAAATTGTATTTTTGCTGAGATTTATAGTGCTTTTATTATCACATAGAATTGACACACAGTCAAATTTCAAGTTATAATCGGCAAAGTGCATTTCATCCACGATTTTTGAGCACGACAATGTGCATCGACAATATATTCAACCGATGGGTTGAAATAGATATTGAGTTTTGTTTCTTAGAGAACTAAGAAACCAAACACTCTCCTAGAAATTGGCAGGTACCACTGGTACTTTTTCGATCGACATGATAACCTGCATAGTCAGAGTCTGAAAAACATACGAGATTAAATGGTTGATCCTTAGGATTCCATAGACCTAATTTAGCAGTTCCTTTAAGATATCAAAAAAGTCTTTTTACTGCGGTCAGGTGAGATTCTTTAGGATCAGCTTGAAACCTGGCACATTTATAAACACTAAACATAATGTCAGATCTACTAGCAGTTATGTATAATAGGCTTCCAATAATTCCTCTATATTTCTTTGAGTCAACAAATTTTCCATTTTCATCAACAATTAATTTATCTGTCGTTGACATAGGAGTGTTAAGAGGTTTTGCTGATTCTAATCTAAATTTCTTGATTTATAGTATTTAGACTGAGATATATGGATACCTTTTTCTCCTTATTTGATCGACATTCCGAGGAAGAAGTTTAATTCTCCCATCATACTAATTTCAAATTCTTTACTCATACTTTCAGAGAAATCATTGCACATAGTAATGTTAGTAGAACCAAAAATAATATCATCAACATATATTTGAATTTACCAAAATGTCATCATTTTTATTTTTAGTAAATAGAGTATTATCAACAGTTCCTCGCTTAAAACCATTATTTAACAGAAATTTACTTAGTCTTTCATACCAAGCTCTAGGGCCTGTTTTAAACCATATAAATCTTTATGTAATTTATAAACATATTCAGGATGACTAAAATCTTCAAAGCTAGGAGGTTCTTTAACATAAACTTCCTCTTCTATAATACCATTTAAGAATCCAGATTTGATATCCATTTGAAAAAATTTAAAATTCTTATGGCATACAAATGCTAATAATTTACGAATAGATTCAATTCAAGCAACAGGAGCATATGTTTCATCATAGTCAATTCCTTCCATTTGATTATACCCTTGTGCAATTAATTTTGCCTTATTATGCACAACAGTTCAACTTTCATCAAGTTTATTACAAAAAATCCATTGAGTTCCAGTGATTGAAACATCCTTGGGTTGTGGGACTAACTCCCATACTTTTTTTCTAGTTAATTGTTCAAGTTCGTCTTGCATATCCATTATCTAGTCTTCATCTAGTAAGGCAACTTTTATATTTTTAGGTTCAATTTGGGACAAGAAAGACAAATGACCAGCTAGATTATGTGCTTGTGATCTAGTGATAACCCCTTTTTTAATATTACCAATAACATTTTCTATAGGATGATTTTTAATAACATGAGACTCTTTGGGCAAATCATTCAACTGAGGGTTTGGATTTTCAAGGGGATTCTCATCAATGGGTGAGATGCATTATGTAGTTTTGATTCTTCTATATTTCTGAGAATATCTTCAATGACAACATTATTATCAACCGGTTCTTTATATTTTGGAGGAGGCTGAGTTTCATCAAAAGTAGCATTCATTGATTCTTCCACAACTAGACTTCTTTTGTTGAAAACTCTATATGCTTTACTATTAAGAGAGTATCCAAGAAATATTCCTTCATCAGATTTAGGATCAAATTTTAATGAATGTCCTTTGGTATTTAGAATAAAACATTTGCTCCCAAAAACACGAAAAATAGTTTATTTTTGGAGTTCTTTTATAATAAAACTCATAGGGAGTTTTGAGCAAAATAGGTCTTAACAAAACTCTATTTAAAATGTAGCATGATGTTGCCACAGCTTCAGCCCAGAAATACATTGGAAGACAATATTCATTTAACATGGTATTAGCCATTTCTTGCAAAGAACGATTTTTCCTTTCAACTACACCATTTGACTGAGGTGTATAAGGAGCGGAGAAGTTATGACTTATACCGTTCTCATCACAGAACATAATGAAATCAGAATTATTAAAAAAAAATTCCTGATCAGATTGAATATAGACAATAGAACTCCCCTGTTGATTTTGAATCTTTTTACATATAGAAGAAAATAATTAATAGCCTCATTTTTAAATTTTAGAAAATTAACCCATGTTAATCGTGAATAATCATTAACCAAAACTAGAATGTATACAGCACCACCCATGCTATGTTTAGGGATAGGTCTAACAAGGTCCATATGTAACAATTCTAAGGGTCGAGAGGTTGACATAGTAAATTTAGGTTTATGTGATGCATGGATTTGTTTTCCTAATTCACAGGCTTCACAAATGTGATATTTAAAGAATTTCAATTTAGGAAGACCACGTACATGTTCTTTAGAAGAAATGTTGTTTATAAGTTTCATGTTGATGTGTCCTAGTCTGCGATGTCATAGCTAAGGATCCTCATTTGCAGATATAAGACAAATGTTATCTAAATGGGAGTATGCATCTAAGTCACAAGTGTACACATTTTGATATCTAGGACAAACAAAAATCAATTTACCAGTTTGATCAAAAATAGAGCAATTTTGTGGTTATAAAGGATGTTTTATACCTGAGTTTAGTGACTAACTGAATGTTGGAAATGGTTATGTGGTTATTACCAACACATCCAACTCCAATTATTTTACCTTTATTGTTATCTCCGAAAGTTACCTCACCAAAATCTGTAGCTTGCAGATTTCTTAATTTAGACTTGTCACCAATCATATGTCTTGAGCATCCACTATCAAGATACCATTTGCTTTTATTCATATCAGCTGCAAGACATACTTATAATGTATACACTAAATTTACAAGTTGGTACCCTTTAAATTGGAGGGTCCTTAGGGTGAGTTTTCCATTTTGTATAAGGAACATTTAAAGTTTCCTTTACAAAACTTGGCATAGGATAATCAATTTTAGTAGAATAAAGCATTATGTGAGTAACTGTATTTTGAGAAGTATGATAATGTTGTTTATGGAATTCTCTTATTGTGATGATCGAAGTAGTATATGTGACGCCCCCAAAACAGGTATACATCACCCATCTTGAGTCACCAAATACATGGTACAATAATACAAATACAACTTAATAATACAACTATCGTATAATATGCGATAAAACACAAACTGAGAGTTTTAATAAGAATATTGTCATCTAGACAATATCCACACTCAATGGAGTCCTCATTACATTAATTGTCACACTATTTAATAGAAAAGTGAGGACTACTAATGCTATCATCTGGACCATCACTCCGTTCCCCGACTCGTCCCACCTATATTCTCATTTCCTAAAGAGAACAGTGAAAGAAAGGGTGAGCTCAACTAGCCCAGTAAGAAATATTATGACTAAGATAATGCAGAATAAATTATCATTAGTCTTCAACAATGTTAAACTGATAAAATACAATAGACATCAAGTTTAACTGCAGCGGAATAAGCAATCAATTAGAAGAGTCAAATAGAGCATGATATCTACTATCTTCTATGATTTTAATTGTTTTCATCAATTTTTATCGCTGAGACTCAGCTTAATAAATAAACCACATCATCGAATCATCCACGCTTTTCTGGGCCAAGGATATTCATTAAATCATCAATAGTCATGACTATCTTAGATAATCCACTAGTCATAATCATACCAAATCCATCTCTGCGCATAAGCGAAGATATAAAACAATAAAACCAATAATCAACAATCTATCTTTGCGTAAGCCAAAGATATACAATTCAATAATCAAAAGTTCATCTTTGCACGTAAGCGAAGATAACTTTCATCACCATATAAGCATGAGGATGATGACAATGATATAAGCATTAATCAACGCGAAAACAAGGATAAATATTAAAGACTTTAAATTTATCCAAATATTATCAACCACTTAATAAACTCATAATCTAATTTTATTAATATTATAACAATAATTTAATCACTTCTCAAACTTATAAATAATTTATTTCAATTGTTTACACTTTACCACATAAAGCATTTAATCATTCAAAATGCCATACTCATAAGATCTCATCACCAGTGATCAAATCCTTTATCAAAAATCTGCATATACCCTATATGGGATTCCCAAGCCATAAAATTCTATTTTTTCAATTTTGTTACTTCACATAACATATTTAACTCATTTACTCATAACTAGATTATTTTCATGAAAAATACCAAATCAGTCCCAAAAATATTCCTTTTCTGGGATTTAGCATAATATAGTCCCATATTGAACATATATTTTCTCTGAATTTTTAAAATTCATTTACTATTTTTCAAAAATTAATTTCTAATTAATTCCTTAAGAAATTAGCTACCTCAAGCTTAACTCCAAAAATTCCCAAATCTTGGCAGGATCTTACACATGTTAACGTGAGCTTCCAGTTTAAATTTCATGGTCATCGGAGTTATAGAACTCCGATTATAGCATTTTAAATCGAAAAAAACTAAATATTAAAATGGTCATAACTTGCTCATTTAAGTCGAGAATGAGCTCATTTTTGGACAGGAGGTACTTTATACCATATATTTCCATGTCCCAAAAGGCCGAAATTTTTCTCACAAATTAAGTGGCCAAAAATTCCCTTTTAAAAATCTAGGCAGTAGCTTTTTAAAAATTGGCAGTTTTTGACTCCTTCGCTAAAATCAGTCCACACGAAAATCTATAGTACCTTTTCCAGTGATTCCAATTGGATAAGTTAGAAAACTCATAGACCTAACTCTAGAACTTGACCACAATCAGTAATTTGAAATATAATAGGAGATATGGTCAATTGAATTTCATGTTCCATTTTCACCAAAATCTGATTTTCAACCCTTTATGATTTCTAAGAAACTTTCATGTTTTCACATAATAACCAACATAACTCATCATGACAATGACACAATAATTCAATAAAAAAAGTTCAAGAATAAATTTTAAAGATTTATAAGTTAATTTATCTTGAACTCAATAACGTCCAAATTGTCAACATGATACTGTTTTGTAGAGTAAAATTCAAGAATGCTTAGAAGAATATTTCCATGAAAAGATACTGGATGAAGCGCAAATATCCAGGATATTTTACTAATTTCATGTAGTATAGAAGTCAAAACATTAACCAACTGAGTATAATAGAATATATGAAACTGCAAATGGATTTTCACCCGCCATGCGGTAATCCACGATATCTGAGATCATTTCCACAATTTAATAAGGAATGAATACAAAGGATCATTCACCATGCATGTGGTAATCCACATTGACAGTTATTCAAACGAATAATAAAGAATGGAATAACGGAAAGGATTCACCATCGTGCGATAGGCTACATGCAGACGAGTTTATTCCCAATGAAATAATAAATAATGGAACCGAATCGTGCGTAAAACGCGTCTTGATAGGATATTTCGACGAATAATAAATGATAGAACCGGTCCGAATTAAAAGCGCTTACGAACGAGGATATTCCGACAAAATAATAAAGAAGCGAAATAATAGATAAATTTCACCATGTATGCGGTACTTCGCATAAACAGGTTATTCCAACATAATAATGAAGAATAGAAGAATAGAAGAATTTTACCATGTATGCGGTACTTCGCATATACAGGTTATTCCAACAGAATAATAATAAATAGAATAACAATAGCTCTCTTCATGAATACGAAAGAAATAATACCCCTTACGAGTACAACAAATAATATCCATTACCTTATAATAAAGCTGGATACTAGAATAGAGAGGTAGCAGACTTCTCTTCTTCTTTCTCTCTATAATTTCTCTCTATAATAAATGCTCTATAGCTTGAGTGAATTGGTGAAGAATAATGAAGAAATGAGCTTCTATTTATAGGAAAATATAGTTTCGATAATTTGCACATTTTGGGGCTCAGAATATTACAGTATAATACCTTCCTCTTTTCCTTTATTTTTAATTTAGTCTTGCAAGTATTATCAAACTTGCACCACCTCCCCTAATAGTAAATAATGTGAATCAATAGTTCAATCATGTGAATCAATAGTTATAATCATGTAAAAATATGAATTACAGTATAGTACCTTCACCTATACCTCCATTTTTAACTTAGTCATGCAAGTATTATCAATCTTGCACCAACTCCCCTAATAGTACAAGAATGTGATTCAATAGTATACACATGTGAACAAATAGTTATATAAGCATGTGAATTAATAGCAATTAATTGCTCATTTATCCGATTAATTACCCGATTTATCCGATTAATTACCCGAATAGATGTTGATTTTCACTAACATGAATATTCCCAACACAATGGAACTACCAAATTCATCTTTAATCAACACGAACTTATTCATCATTAATATTATAACTCACAATATTTAACAACCAGGTCGTTCCCAGGAAAGAAGGGGCTTTCCGATAAGGATTTCTCCTTATTGGCGCGCAATTAGATGACCAAACCTCTCCTTGACAGAACTTCTAGACATTGTAAATATTATAATTTAATAATATAAATAACTTTGTCGTCTCAATTATTGATTTAATAACATATCATGCAGATGATAATGTAACAGTAATTAAATCAATAATATGAGAAATATGATCTGACAATTCTTGTAGCAATAATTGAGTATAAGCGGGTGACTTATCACCTAAGCATCAATAATCAATACTGGTATACTACTATGCAACCATGCGTATTCTTTATGCTTTTTACTCTAGGTAGTTCAACAGTTTTAACGGTAACACTTTCGCCGTTATTTTTATAAAATGATAATTTTGTCGTTTTCCAAATACGACAATACTTACATTTTGGGTCCACCAATGATTGTGCCGTCGTACAGATATTCCCCGACAAAATGAATATTCCCCGACCAAACGAATATTTTATAACAACTTGCATACTTTGCAAAATTTATAAATACTACCCACAACTATAACATTATATCAAATCCATACCATAATATTTAAAAAAAATATTTTGAGAAATTTAAATCTTTATTCATAAAATTTGGGGTCTCATAATCTCCCCTCCTTATGAAATTTTGCCCTCGAAATTTACGTACGCACCTGGTATGACGAAGAGATGAGGATACCTTGACTTCATTTCAGATTCTAACTCTTGAGGTATAACCTTTGAGTGTTGAATACAATCATTCTTATCCAAGATTGTAACATGTATCTCCTCATACATCAAATCTTCTGCTTTCTCGTCTAGTTCTAATTCAATAATGTGGTTTGGGTCGTCCACATATTTACGTAATATAATATTCCAGAATTTTTAATTGTTATATTAAATATTTGTTGAATTATATAAGTATTTAATGGATGTGTTTATGGTTGAATTTGTAATTGTTCAAATTGATTCGATTTGGTTAATTATTTGTTAAATAAATAATTAAGGAAGTTAATTATTATATGCTAATTTAATTTAATTATTAAGTTAGAGAGTTTTGATTAATTGAATTATTATTCTTTTTATTTGAATTTGTAATTAAAAGGGATGTGTTAGTTGATTAAATAAAGTTATAATTATATAAAAATTATAATTTTGTGGTATTGATTTACGTGTGAAAGTAATTTAATAAATTATTATTAAAATTAATTTAATTAAATAAAATTGTGACAAATAACCTTTTATAAAGGAGTTATTAAAATAACTTAAAGGAGTTTAATTCAGTTTTGCCAAACAAGGCCTAATGGCTATTGAGTCTTTATTCTAATTGAGTTTTACCAAACAAGGCATAAGAATTAATTGATTATTATTTTTTCTTGTGGTTAGCCAAACAAGCCTTATAGCTTTTGATTTTCAAATAAAACATAACTGATGTCAATGAAATTAGAATTATTTTATATATTTAATATCTATATTATTATTATACGTTATATTTCTAAGACGTAAGGTTAGAATAGAGAGGTAAGAGAGAAGAAGAGAGTTTACAGAGAGAAAAGAAGAGAGGAAGAAAAGCTAGGGAATTGGAGAAAAGAAGCTTGAGAATCCAAAAGGGTTAGCCAACATCTTCTTCAAACAAGGTATCATCTAAACTTTGTTATGGTTTTCTTTTCAAAGATATAGTTTCATTTTCTCTCCCAATTTTTCTCCATAAAAGCTTTGTAGAAATTGAATTATTTGTTATGTCTGTGGTTTTATATGATAATATAGTGTTGAAAAACTATTTTCATAAGTTATATATGAGCATAGTCAATGAATTGATGTTATGTATGTGGTTTGTGCATAAAAACTATTTTACAAAGAGTTTATGTGAATGAGTATGGTTTAGTTTAAGGTAGAAATTAAGGGTTAATTAGTTGTTTAGTTGATAAATTGACTGTTGAATTTGATAGAGTATGTATAAACATTGATAAAGTGCTTTGAATTAACTGTTTTGATTGAAAAATAAAATCACAGTGTTTATTTTCATTAAAAACATCAAAAAGTGAGTTTTTATCAAAAACAGTGAAATTGTATGTTTTAAATTCGTTGTTTATGTTGTTTTATGGGTAGAAACATGTTAGGAGTCTTTGAATTATATTTATATGAGGTCTCTATATGAATTATGTGTTAATTAGACTGTTATAAAGGAGCTTGTAGGCCAAAATTGGCTTTGTTCATGTGATTTACATGGTATGCTGTAGAGGTACACAATTAGTGTGCAATGTTGCAGCAGCGATATAATTCTCGCGTCGCACACGCATACGCCATGATCTTGACCTAGTAGTATAATTCTCGCGTCGCTGACGCCATCATCTGCGTCATGACTCAGACCACCAGATAAAACGTAGGCGCCACAACATGATTAGCGAGAATGGTGCAGCAGTGTTAATTTTGTACTCAAAGTCTAAAGGAATGGTTATGTGTTAACAATAGGACTGTTAAATTATGATTTTAATATTTCTATATCTAGAATGAGCATGTTATTAACGATTAGTTTGTGTTATAACTTGATTATGTGATTAAATAATCAAACCTACATGATGAATGTACTTAGTTATGTTTGTAAAGTGGTAGTGACTAACTATGTCATGATGACATATATATATATATATATATATATATAGGGTATTGAGATTCAAATTGTTCGGTTTAGCCTACGAGCAAGGCAAGTTCTCTAATCTATTATCTTGTTGAACCAATTATCGTTTCAAAATCGATTACCTTATAAATGATGCAAACTTTCTAAACTTTGATTTTTATATTGAACAAGTTATTCTTGTATTTAACTTGTTGTTTAGCATGCACAATTATACATACTAATGTTGAACAATTTTATCGTTCAAATTGCTACGAATGCTTAGTATTCAATTTTAAATAACTTTGGCTTAACATTGTTCAAGCAAGGTGTGTTATAGTTATTCAAGTTGTATGCTATTAGATTATTCCTAAAGCATGACTTTAATTTACCATGTTGATTCAATTACGATTATTCTATAGTATGATGTTATTGGTTTTATTCAACTAATCCTTAGTTGATGTTCGTTGAATTCCAAATTACCCTGAAATGTATCCAAACCAAACTCATTTTGGTGCGGACTTGTACTCTAAATACTGAGATAAACAACCCTATTATTAGGGGTAACTTATTCTTAGCGTTGAAATATTTGTGCACAATACATTTATGCGAAAATTTGATCCCCTAAATGCGAGGAGTCCTATAGTCTTATGATTTGTTAAAGTTTAAGTTGAAAAATTACTTATAACTATGGACATAGTTCGTGGTCTTAGGACCTTCAGTTATATACTTCAGAATGTTGATAAATCATATTGTTGAATTCTATCGAGCCTCTTATTTGATAGTTGTTGTAAAGATTTTCATTCCATATTATTTCAAGTGAGCTTTGTTTGCTCACTCTTGCTTATATAACTATTATAGTTAAAGACGAGAAGGTTGATGTACCTAGCACCAGTAAGGGAAAAGGAAAGATGAACAAGTATTGAAGACTTGTAATATGTTGATATTTGATTTTCAGATTTTAATTGGATGGTTGTAAAGAAGTTTATTAATTTTCCGCATTTGAATGATTGTATTTAAAGGTTAGACAACCTGGGAGATTTTCATTTTGTAACCCTTTAATGGGAAAGATTTTATTTATCCAGTTTTATTGTGATGGGTAGTTAGATATGAATGTTTAATTTAGTGAACACTAAATCCTGTGGGAATGAAGTACCTGGGTTTGGGGGTGTCATAAGTTGGTATCAAAGCCTTAGTTTATGAACCTTAGGTGGGGAAAAGCCTTAGGAAGTAACCTTCAAAAAGATAGTGATGGTAAACTCTTATCGAGTTTTAAGGAAGAAGTAATAAAATACTTATGTGCTTATGTGTTTACAACTTATGTGCTCGTGAGTGTCGGGTAGTAATGATTAGTAATTAAAACTTAAACTTTGGTTGACAGGATGACTAATATATGAGGATCCAATCAAGCTAGGGAGGAGGAGCCTCGAGATATTCAGCTAGTTTGGGAACAATTACTGCCACGGGAAACAGTTCCGTTGGTCACAGTAGTTGAGCAGGAGAGAGTACCTGATGAGGATGATGAGATAGAGACAGACGGGGAGGATTTAGTGGAGCTGCCACAGACGGATGTAGAGGACGAGGAGGAAAGGATTCCACTTAACTCGATAGCTGGTCGTATATACGATGAGGTGCATGACCACAATGTGGAACTTCAATATACTGTCGAGGAATTACAAGAGATAGTAGCTGAGCAACAGGCCTCGATGGCACAGAAGGACGACGAAATTCAGGACCGAGAGGAATGTCTGAACAATGTTGAAGATAAGCTGATTCACACTGAAGAGGAGAACGAGCAAATGAGAGCAGAGATTGCAGAGTTGAAGAGAAAGTTGAGAGAAGAATCTGCAAAAAGGGCAAGAGCCGAAGATGCGTACGAGGAAGCTGATCAACGAGCCGAAATAGTAGAGGGAGAAGCACAAGCAAAGAGAATGAAGATGCAGGAAATGAATAATGTGTTCAACTTAGTGATCAATCGAGCTCAAGATCGGGTCATGGGGTACCCAATTCAGTTTGAGACGCTACCCTCGTACATAATAGATCGTCGAACCATGTTCCGAATTATGGAAGAAGAGCGTCGTAAGGCTATGCAGTATCTTAGTAGGACATCTTAGGGAGTGTACTTGATTTATGATTTATATTATGATAAATAATATGTAAATCCCAAGTGTTATGCAACCTATGGGATATGATGATGATGCCCTAAAACTTTAGTAGTTCAGGAAAATAATGTAAATAGCAGTGATGCTATTGATATGATGTTTTCAAAAAAATTAAGAATGAATAAAAGTTAGTATCTTCTTTTATCCAAAGTGTTATGTGTTATGTGGTGATTACTTTTATGGGGGCAAGTTAAGTAGAAATTACTTGAAAAGAGTTGAGTAATAATCTAATGAGTGTATTTTTTAACAGAAAATGCCTCCAAGACGTCAACCACCCAGACAGAGAACCACTGAAGGAACCAACAATAATAATGCTGAAGCTAACCCCGTTTAGCAGCTGGTGACGTTATTGACAGGTGCACTGTAGAATCAACCGCAGAACCAACAACAAAATCAAGCTACAACGTTTAAGGACTTCAAGGCGGTTGGACCACCAGAATTCCGTGGGTCCATGAACCCGATTGAGGCACAGATTTGGGTCATGGAGATAGAGAAAGTGCTCGATGTTGCAGGAGTAGGGGAAGATCAGAAAACTACTTTTACAACATTCATGTTGAAAGTAGAGGCTAATTATTTGTGGCAGGCCAATAAAACTCGAGGAGGACCATGGGTTATGGCTTGGGATAGGTTCAAGGAGATGTTCTTCGAGACCTATTTCCCAGAGAGTTTGAAGAGTCAGCTAGAAGTGCAGTTTTTAGAACTAAAGCACGGAACGATGACGGTGTCGGAGTATGCCGCAAAATTCAATGAGTTAATGGTTTCGCGCCATACCAAGTCAAAGCCTGAGATGAACGCAAGGCAAAGAGGTTTGAACAAGGATTTGAAGCCTGGTTGTTTAGTAGGGTTTCCTTGTTCGATTGAAGACATTTGCTTGTTAGTAATGGAAAAGGCAATTCTCATTGAAGGTGGCGAAGCAGTAAACCAAGTTCAATCGAGAAGCAGAAAAAAGAAGAATGAAGTGGAGGTGAAGAATGGAGGTGGTGGTAGTGGAAATGGTAATAATAATCTGAAAAGAAAGTGGAATGGAAATGTGGGTGCTGGGAATCCACAAGGTAACCAGTAGAATAAGAAGTTTGAAGCATGTGCTACATGTGGGAAGTTTCACAAGGGTGTATGCTTAATGGGGAAATGTGTATGCTTTAACTGTGGCCAGGAGGGTCACATCGCCCTAAACTGCAATCAACCCAAGAGGAATGTTTGCTACACTTGCGGGTCCAAGGATCACTCTGCTCGTGAGGGCCCTAAGAATAAAGCTGGAGAAATAATAGGAAGCAAGGGTGGTAGCAGTGGAGGTACTTGGGCCATTACTAGGCCAACGACATCAAACAAACCCACGGCCAGAACCTTCAACATGACTATGCAAGATGTTGTGCAATCAAAGGATGTGGTGTCAGGTATTATCCCAATCAATGATATTGATGTTTATGTATTATTTGATTCGGGTGCTACTTGCTCATTTATATCTGATGAATTTGCTATGAGATTAGGATTGCCTAGTGAAGAATTGAATTTCCCTTTAAACATAGAAATTGCGAATAAGGAAGTAATTCCTGTTAGGTTCGTATACAAGAAACTGTAGGGTGAACATTAAGGGAAATATTTTGATGGTAGATTTAATTCCGATTAGGGTTGGAGAGTTTGATGTTATTTTGGGAATGGATTGGTTGTTCAATTGTGGAGCGATAATTGACTGCCAAAAGAAATGTGTAAACCTTATGACTCCGTCAAAGGTAGTTTTCAATGGTAGAAAATCGCCTAGACATGTCTGACGATTATGTAGGCCAAGATGTTATTGAGTCAAGGCTGTGTGGGTTATTTAGCTTACATAGTCGATACTCAGAAGAAGGGTGCGAAACTGGTAGAAATACCGGTGGTTAAGGAATTTGTGGACTTGTTTCTGGAGGATTTGCCAGGACTTCCGCCTGACAGAGAAATTGAGTTCATGATTGACTTAACGCCAGGAACCGCTCCAATATCGAAAGCCCCGTACAGAATGGCTCCGATAGAAATGAAGGAACTGATGGTACAACTGCAGGAGCTGTTGGATAAGAAATACATTCAGCCGAGTCTGTCACCGTGGGGAGCACCGGTGTTATTCGTAAAGAAGAAGGATGGGTCAATGCGTCTTTGCATTGATTATAGGGAGTTAAACAAAGTTACTATTAAGAATAGATATCCATTGTCGAGAATAGATGACTTGTTTGATCAATTAATGGGTGCTAGATATTTTTCAAAAATAGATTTGAGGAGTGGGTATCACCAATTGAAAGTAAGGAAGGAGGATGTACCGAAGACGGCATTCCGAACTCGGTATGGACATTACGAATTTTTGGTGATGTCTTTTGGTTTGACAAATACCCCTACAACGTTCATGGATTTGATGAACAGGGTGTTTAAACCATTTTTAGACAAGTTTGTGGTGGTGTTTATTGACGATATTCTGGTGTACTTTAAAACTCAGGAAGAACACTTACGTCTGACGCTGGAGACGCTAAGAAAAGAAAAGTTGTACGCGAAATTCTCTAAATGTGAATTCTGGTTGGAACGTGTACAATTTCTTGGTCATGTATTCGATAAGGATGGGATTTCGGTAGATCCATCAAAAGTTGAAGCTGTGATAAATTGGGAAAAACCAAGAACTTCATCAGAAGTGAGAAGTTTCTTGGGATTGGCAGGCTATTATAGACGGTTTATTTAGGATTTTTCCAAGATTGCCACTCCGTTGACAAATTTGATGAGGAAATCTGTAAAATTTGTTTGGACGGAGAAGTGTGAAGGAAGTTTCCAGGAATTAAAGAAGAAGTTAAGTATGGCACCTGTGTTGTCATTACCAGATAATACAGGAAATTTTGTGGTGTACAGTGATGCTTCACACAAAGGATTAGGATGTGTCCTTATGTAAAACGGAAAAGTCATCGCGAATGCATCAAGGCAATTAAAGGACTATGAAAAAGGGTATCCGACTCATGATTTAGAGTTGGCGGCGGTTGTGTTTGCTTTAAAAATATGGAGACACTATCTCTATGGGGAAAAATGTGAGATCTACACAGACCATAAAAGTCTGAAGTATATTTTCACACAAAAAGACCTGAACATGCGGCAAAGAAGATGGATGGAATTGATAAAGGATTATGATCGTGAGATCTTTTATCATCCAGGAAAAGCAAACCAGGTTGCAGATGCCTTGAGTAGGAATGGTAGAGAAAAGTTGATGTTGTTAACTGATAAGGAGGAGCTTATTACAGCAATGTTAAGATTAGAGTTGGAAATCAAATTTCCAAAAGAATCCAATGAGAAATTATACCAGATGGAAGTCAGTCCAACTTTGGTGGACAAAGTGAAAAACGCTCAACTGCAGGATGAGGAATGCAGAAAAATAAGAGAGAGAGTGGTCGAGGGAAAAGAAGTGAAATACAAGGTTGATCTGGAGTGGAATCTTTGATATTCGAGGGGCGAGTCCAGGTTCCAGCGATACGGATATTAAAGAAGACATCTTGACAGAAGCTCAAAGCTCTAGATATTCGATTCATCCAGGAAGTACAAAGATGTATCAAGATTTGCGACAACATTTTTGGTGGCCAAATATGAAAAGAGACGTTGCAGAATGTGTTGCAAAGTGCTTAACATGTCAGAGAGTCAGGGTCAAGCATCAAAGGCCAAGTGGATTACTTCAACCATTAGAAATACCGAAATGGAAATGGGAACATATCACAATGGATTTTGTGTTAGGTCTCCCATTGACTCAAAAAGGATACGATGCGATTTGGGTGATAGTGGACAGATTGACAAAATCTGCACACTTTTTGCCAATAAAGGTTAGATTCAATCTTGATCAGCTGGCAAAACTATATGTTAAAGAGATTGTGACAAGACATGGAGTTCCAGTGTCAATTGTGTTAGATAGAGATCTGAGGTTCACATCAAACTTCTGGAAGAGACTACAAGAATGTATGGGAACACAGTTGCGAATGAGTACGACATATCATCCGCAAACAAATGGCCAAAGCGAACGAACGATTCAGACATTGGAAGATATGCTGAGAGCATGCGTCATAGATTTCAAAGGAAGTTGGGATGACCAATTACCGTTGGTAGAATTTGCCTACAATAACAGTTACCATGCAAACATCGACATGTCGCCTTACGAAGCATTATACGGCACAAAGTGCAGAACTCCACTGTGCTGGGATGAAGTTGGTGAACGTCAACTGTTAGGACCAGAACTGGTACAACAAACTGCTGAGGTTGTCAAACTCATCAGAACAAGATTGATAGCTGCTCAAGACAGACAAAAGAAATATGTTGATCAACACAGATTAGATCGTGCATTCGACGTAGGAAATTACGTTTTCCTAAAAGTTTCACCTTGGAAGGGAAAAATTCGATTTGGTAAGAAGGGAAACTAAGCCCGGGTTTATTGGACCCTTGAAGTCTTTGCGAAAAGTTGGAGAGGTGGCTTACGAGGTAGCTCTACCTCCGTAATGCAAAACAATCATAATGTTTTTCACGTTTCGGTGTTACGACCATATAAGTCCGATTAAAAGCATGTGATCGAGTATAAAACATTGCAGTTTGAGAAAGACTTGCCCTATGAAGAGGTTCCTATTCAGATAGTCGACAGGAAAGAACAAGTGCTCAGAAATAAAGTGATACCTTCTGTGAAGGTAATATGGAGGAACCACAATGTCGAAGAGGCTACGTGGGAACTCGAAGCTGAAATGATGAAGAATTACCCTGAGTTATTTGTTTTATATGTGTCTTCGATTCTAGGGACAGAATCTTTGTAAGTAGGGGAGAATGTGACGAATGAGTTATTTGAGTTGTGATTCTGAGGACAGAATCCTTGTAAGGAGGGAATGATGTAACATTCCAGAATTTTTAATTGTTATATTAAATATTTGTTGAATTATATAAGTATTTAATGGATGTGTTTATGGTTGAATTTGTAATTGTTCAAATTGATTTGATTTGGTTAATTATTTGTTAAATAAATAATTAAAGAAATTAATTATTATATGCTAATTTAATTTAATTATTAAGTTAGAGTTTTGATTAATTGAATTATTATTCTTTTTATTTGAATTTGTAATTAAAAGGGATGTGTTAGTTGATTAAATAAAGTTATAATTATATAAAAAATTATAATTTTGTGGTATTGATTTACGTGTGAAAGTAATTTAATAAATTATTATTAAAATTAATTTAATTAAATAAAAGTGTGACAAATAACCTTTTATAAAGGAGTTATTAAAATAACTTAAAGGAGTTTAATTCAGTTTTGCCAAACAAGGCCTAATGCCTATTGAGTCTTTATTCTAATTAAGTTTTACCAAACAAGGCATAAGAATTAATTGATTATTTTTTTTTCTTGTGGTTAGCCAAACAAGCCTTATAGCTTTTGATTTTCAAATAAAACATAACTGATGTCAATGAAATTAGAATTATTTTATATATTTAATATCTATATTATTATTATACGTTATATTTCTAAGACGTAAGGTTAGAATAGAGAGGTAAGGGAGAAGAACAGGGTTTACAGAGAGAAAAGAAGAGAGGAAGAAAAGCTAGGGAATTGGAGAAAAGAAGCTTGAGAATCCAAAAGGGTTAGCCAACATCTTCTTCAAACAAGGTATCATCTAAACTTTGTTATGGTTTTCTTTTCAAAGTTATAGTTGTATTTTCTCTCCCAATTTTTCTCCATAAAAGCTTTGTAGAAATTGAATTATTTGTTATGTCTGTGGTTTTATATGATAATATAGTGTTGTAAAACTATTTTCATAAGTTATATATGAGCATAGTCAATGAATTGATGTTATGTATGTGGTTTGTGCATAAAAACTATTTTACAAAGAGTTTATGTGAATGAGTATGGTTTAGTTTAAGGTAGAAATTAAGGGTTAATTAGTTTTTTAGTTGATAAATTGACTGTTAAATATGATAGAGTATGTATAAACATTGATAAAGTGCTTTGAATTAACTGTTTTGATTGAAAAACAAAATCACAGTGTTTATTTTCATTAAAAACATCAAAAAGTGAGTTTTTATCAAAAACAAAGTTGAAATTGTATGTTTTAAATTCGTTTGTTTATGTTGTTTTATGGGTAGAAACATGTTAGGAGTCTTTGAATTATGTTTATATGAGGTCTCTATATGAATTATGTGTTAATTAGACTGTTATAAAGGAGCTTGTAGGCCAAAATTGACTTTGTTCATGTGATTTCCGTAGTGTATCCGAGGTCTCACCAATTAGGCATTTATAGCTGACATTGATATAATTCTCAATTTCGTGTGCCATGCCAAATATATGCCACGCTATACAGCTCGGCACACCACACCGCACCGTGGCCTATTAGTATAATTCTTACTGTACATCGCCATCATCATTCATCATGTGTGTAGGCCACCCATAAAGATAAAATGTATACGCCAGATCTTGAGTTAAGCGAGAAATGGTCCAGCGGTGTTAATTTTGTACTCAAAGTTTAAAGGAATGGTTATGTGTTAATAATAGGACTGTTATATTATGATTTTAATATTTCTATATCTAGAATGAGCATGTTATTAACGATTAGTTTGTGTTATAACTTGATTATGTGATTAAATAATCAAACCTACATGATTAATGTACTTATTTATGTTTATAAAGTGGTAGTGACTAACTATGTCATGATGACATATATATATAGGGTATTGAGATTCGAATTGTTCGGTTTAGCCTACGAGCAAGGCAAGTTCTCTAATCTATTATCTTGTTGAACCAATTATTGTTTCCAATTCGATTACCTTATAAATGATGCAAGCTTTCTAAACTTTGATTTTTATATTGAACAAGTTATTCTTGTATTTAACTTGTTGTTTAGCTTACACAATTATATATACTAATGTTGAACAGTTTTATCGTTCAAATTGCTACGAATGCTTAGTATTCAATTTTAAATAACCTTGGCTTAACATTGTTCAAGCAAGGTGTGTTATAGTTATTCAAGTTGTATGCTATTAGATTATTCCTAAAGCATGACTTTAATTTACCATGTTGATTCAATTACGATTATTCTATAGTATGATGTTATTGGTTTTATTCAACTAATCCTTAGTTGATGTTCGTTGAATTCCAAATTACCCTGAAATGTATCCAAACCAAATTCATTTTGGTGCGGACTTGTACTCTAAATACTGAGATAAACAACCCTATTATTAGGGGTAACTTACTCTTAGCGTTGAAATGTTTGTGCACAATACATTGTACGAAGGGTTGATCCCCTTAAGTACGAGGAGTCCCTATAGTCTTATGACTGTTAAAGTTTAAGTTGAAAAATTACTTATAACTATGAACATAGTTCGTGATCTTAGGACCCTCAGTTATATACTTCAGAATGTTGATAAATCATATTGTTGAATTCTTTCGAGCCTCTTATTTGACAGTTGTTGTAAAGATTTTCATTCCTTATTGTTTCAAGTGAGCTTTGTTTGCTCACTCTTGCTTATATAACTATTACGCTTTAAAGGCGAGAAGGTTGATGTACCTAGCACCAAGATGAGGAAAAGGAAAGATGAACAAGTATTGAAGACTTGTAATATGTTGATATTTGATTTTCAGATTTTAATTGAATGGTTGTAAAGAAGTTTATTAATTTTCCGCATTTGAATGATTGTATTTAAAGGTTAGACAACCTGGGAGATTTTCATTATGTAACCCTTTAAAGGAAAAGGTTTTATTTATCCAGTTTTATTGTGATGGGTAGTTAGATATGAATGTTTGATTTAGTGAGCACCAAATCATATGTGAATGAAGTACCTGGGTTTGGGGGTGTCACACGTAACATCGATACGTAAAAAAAATGTTATGAACACACGACAAACTTGGCGGTAAAACGAGTCTATAGGCCACAGTTCCTACTCGATCAAGTATTTCAAATGGGCCAATTAAATTGAGGGTTGAGATTTCCTCTCTTCATTTATTCTTGCTTCTAGAATAACGCCCTCTTAAACCTTCTTCTTCAAATCTATCAGCTCTGAGTATGTAGTTTGAGCGGCTTTAACTTTATCGATTAAAGTCGATTCTACTCGTATATTCGTTATCTTCACGTGGGTTCCTAGAGTCTTTAACTCTATCTTCATCCTTTGTAAGTTATACAAAATGGATTTTTGCATTAACAACATCGCACTCGTAAACGCATACGATCTTCTACTCAACGCGTCAACTACCACGTTCGCTCTTCCACGATGATATTTAATGGTATGATCGTAATCTTCAATAGCTCGAGCCAACGTCTTTGACGCATTATACGTTCATTTTGGGTGAAGAAATACTTTAGGGTTTTAGAAATGGGTTTTGTACTGGGGTCAATACAAAATTTGATTTCACGTTCTAGGGGTAGGCTAAGAAGTCTTCAAGAATACGTCAGGAAATTTATTAACAATAGAAATATCATTCAAAACTGTGACTCTCATCCAAGACTTGGGTAGCACATGTAATGAAGATTTCTCCTAACGGAGTTTCGACCAATAAGTCAAAGTCTAACTTCTCTAGAGTTAAATTTAAACGTTGAGCGCAAGCAAGAGAGATAAAAAAAATATGGGTAGAACCGGTATCTAATAAGGTATAGACTTTGCAAGAATTTATAATTAACTAACCCGTGCTAACCTCGTTCGGGTTACTCGCTTTTTGAGAATTCACGAAACACGCTCTTCCTGAAACCACCGACTTTGTTTTGTCCGTATCCGCCTTTGGTGCCACCGTCCCAGTTGGACTTGACTTTGGTGCACGACAAAATCGGGCTACATGACCTGCTCTTCTTGAAATTTCCACTTCTATTATCTTGGCCATGATTACCACCGAAGTGAATACCATTCTTGGCATGATAATTTCCCCCACGATGGTTATCATTGTTCCGATGGTCGTTGCCACCGGTACGATTATTATCGTGTTGTTGCTCGTTGCCTTTTGGTTGTGCTGACACATTATCGCGCTCCAATAACTGAGCCCTATTCACAACATCTGAATACAAACACTGTCACAAAACAAGGATTAATTAACATATCACATAGTATCCCTATACTATGACCGACTAATTTAAATACAAAATAAACTTAGGTAGGTTATACTAGCGAACGAATTCCCAGTCTCTCCCCTCCTAGTTCTTGTCTCACATCTCAGCCACGGATCATATCCCTAAGCTTTGATACCAACTGTGACGCCCCCAAAACAGGTATACATCACCCATCTTGAGTTGCCAAATACATGGTACAAAAATACAAATACAACTTAATAATACAACTGTTGTGTAATATACGACAAAACATAAATTGAGAGTTTTAATAAGAATATTTTCATCTAGACAGCCAAATACATGGTCCAAAAATACAAATACAACTTAATAATACAATTATCGTGTATGTAAGGTTTCGACACAGAAACGCACAGTGGAAATAGAATAATTTAAAGCAATTTCTGAAACCCTAAACAGGATCTATGCGAAAATAATTAATTCAGTGGTTAGAAATTATACCGAATATGAAAATGCTTCTGAAATTGATACGCTCGAATCTCCAACGCAATCCAAACGAATCGCGCCTCTACCGTATCCACACGAATGCCCATGAACGTCAGACGATCCGATCTGCGATGTAATCGCTACGATACTAGCCACCAAAAGGAATGGATTTTAGAATCTGCTTCTCTCTAGTCTCTCTAAGAGCGGCTAGGGTTATGATGTTATGATATTACCTAAGTGGCTACTATATCATATATATAGTAGTTAAAAAGGATTAATCAAAAACGTATTTTAATAAAATCCGAATTTATATATATATATATATATATATATATATATATATATATATATATCTTAATTAAGTCTTACTTAATTAATATACATATATACAAATTATCCCTTTTAATTTAAATTCTTGATTTAAATACTATTAATCATATTAATATATTTAAATCCTTGAAATTTAAATTAATTCCATGTTAAATTAAGTTCTATGTGTGACCACTATAGGTTATTATTACGTTGGCAATAATTTTAAAATCATATTATAAAATTATAAATGTTGGCTGCATCTAGTAATGCATCACTGCTACCCAAGTAATAATAAGATCGATGATTCGATACAACCTTTTTGTGACCAATGTTTCAATGTAATTTAATCCTTTTAACCTTAATATTCTAGATTAAACTCTAGTCATGGAATGTGTCATACTCTTCATAATTTAATCTGAGTTTTCTTGATCAATGAGCAGACTATATGAAACAAATCACTATTTGAGCATGGCCATGCATTTCATAGTCCTACTCAATCAAGAGGCCTATGGATATCATCCCTAATATATAGGAGGGTTAAATTCCATCTAGATCACTCATATTCCTCACACGATTCATGATGTACCCAATAATCACCTTTATAGTCCACCCTATTAAAGGTGATATTTGATGATATCAAAGTACATAAATTCCTGTGTAGTAATATAGTGATTTCAGGTCGGAGGACCATTACATCATTATCACTATGAGAATTTCTAATGACACTTCGCATAATGCTCCACATAGAATTCTCATGGTGGAGTCCATCCAAAGACATCGTTCTCTAACATGTACCTATGCATTGACTTAATATCTCATATATCTGTGACCAATGAGATTTGTCATCAGTCAATCCACATACTAGTCTCATTGCATCAATGTTGTCCCATCAACAATGATACTCGACTAGGGACATTTAAGAATAATGATACTAATTGTAATTATATAATCTCATGTTCAAGTCACATACTTGAAACTATATAATTTGTATCACTATTCTAAGGAATTTTATTATGTTAACAATTATATAACGCAGTAAATAAAACCATAATAAAATCATTCATTTATTCAATCAAATATAATATCAAAATGTTAAGCAATTATATCAAATAATTGGCCTCTAGGGCATAAACTCTAACAGTGTAATATACGACAAAACATAAACTGAGAGTTTTAATAAGAATATTGTCATCTAGACAATATCCACACTCAATGGAGTCCTCATTACATTTATTGTCACACTATTTAACGAATAGTGAGGACTACTAATGCTATCATCCGGACCATCACTCCGCTCCCCACTCGCTCGTCCCGGTTATATTCTCATTTCACAAAGAATAACGGTGAAAGAAAGGGTGAGCTCAACTAGCCCAAGAAGAAATATTATGACTAAGATAATGCGGCATAAATTATCATTAGTCTTCAACAATGTTAAACCGATAAAATACAATAGACATCAAGTTTAATGCAGTGCAGAATAAGCAATCCATTAGAAGAGTCAAATAGAGCATGATATCTACTATCTTCCATGATTTAAAATGTTTTCATCAATTTTTATCACCGAGACTCGACAATAAATAAACCACATCATCGAATCATCCTCGCTCTACGGGCCAAGGATATTCATTAAATCATCAATAGTCATGACTGACTATACCCTAAATAATCCTCGTCATAATCATACCAAATCCATCTCCTCGCACGTAAGCCAAAGATATACAACAATAAAACCAATAATCAACAATACATCTTTGCACGTAAGCCAAAGATATACAATTCAATAATCAAAAGTTCATCTTTGCACGTAAGCCAAAGATAACTTTCATCACCATATAAGCATGAGGATGATGACAATGATATAAGCATTAATCAAACAAAAATAAGGATAAATATTAAAGACTTTAAATTTATCCAAATATTATCAACCACTTAATAAACTCATAATCTAATATTATTAATATTATAACAATATTTTAATCACTTCTCAAACTTATAAATAATTTATTTCAATTGTTTACACTTTATCACATAATGCATTTAATCATTCAAAATGCCATACTCATAAGATCTCATCATCAGTGATCAAATCCTTTATCAAAAATATGCATATACCCTATATAGGATTCCCAAGCCATAAATCCTATTTTTCCAATTTTGTTACTTCACATAACATATTTAACTCATTTACTCATAACTAGATTATTTTCATAAAAAATACCAAATCAGTCCCAAAAATATTTCTTTTCTGGGATTTAGCAGAATATAGTCCCATATTGAACATATATTTTTCTCAGAATTTATAAAATTCATTTACTATTTTTCAAAAATCAATTTCTAATTAATTCCTTAAGAAATTAGCTACCTCAAGATTAACTCCAGAAATTCCCAAATCTTGGCAGGATCTTACACATGTTAACGTGAGCTTCCAATTTAAATTTCATGGTCATCAGAGTTATAGAACTCTGGTTATAGCATTTTTTGTCGAAAAAACATAAATATTGAAATGGTCATAACTTGCTCATTTTAAGTCGGAATGAGCTCATTTTTGGACAAGAGGTACTTTATACCATATATTTCTATGTACCAAAAGGCCGGAATTTCTCTCACAAATTAAGTGGCTGAAAATGCCCTTTTAAAAATCTAGGCAGTAGCTTTTTTAAAATTGGCAGTTTTTGACTCCTTCGCTAAAATCAGTCCACATGAAAATCTACAATACCTTTTCCAGTGATTACACTTGGATAAGTTAGAAAACTCATAGATCTAACTCTAGAACTTAACCACACCCAATAATTCAAAATATAACAGGAGATATGGTCAATTAAATTTCATGTTCCATTTTCACCAAAATCTGATTTTCAACCCTTTGTGATTTCTAAGAAACTTTCATGTTTTCACATAATAACCAACATAACTCATCATGACAATGACATAATAACTCAATAAAACAAGTTCAAGAATAAATTTTAAAGATTTATAAGTTAATTTATCTTGAACTCAATAATGTCCAAATTGTCAACATGATACTGCTTTGTAGAGTAAAATTCAAGAATGCTCAGAAGAATATTTTCATGAAAAGATACTGGATGAAGTGCAAATATCCAGGATATTCTACTAATTTCATGGAGTATAGAAGTCAAAACTTTAACCAACTAAGTATAATAGAATATACGAAACTACAAATGGATTTTCACCCGCCATGCGGTAATCCACGTATACAGATCATTTCCATAATTTAATAAGGAATGAATACAAAGGATCATTCACCAAGCATGTGGTAATCCACATAGACAGGTTATTCTAATAGAATAATAAAGAATGGAATAATGTAAGGATTCACCATGCGTGCGATAGGCGAGAGCAATGTACGAGTTATTCCCAAATGTAATTATAAATAATGTAACCAGTCATGCCTAAACGCATGGCGACGGGGATATTCTACGTAATAATAAATAATGGAATAAGGTCCCAGTAAAAACGAGATGAGATATTCGGCGAATAATAAATGATGGAACCAGTCTAACGTAAACGCGCATGACGACGAGGATGTTCGACGTAATAATAAAGAGCGGAATAATAGAAGAATTTCACCATGTATGCGGTAGATTTCGCATAAATAGGTTATTCCAACATAATAATGAAGAATGGAAGAATGTAAGAATTTCACCATGTATGCGGTACTTCGCATATACAGGTTATTCCAACATAATAATAAGGAATGGAATAACAATAGCTCTCTTCATGGATACGAAAGAAATAATACCCCTTACGGGTACAACAAATAATATCCCTTACCTTAGAATAAAGCTTGATACTGGAATAGAGAGGTAGCAGACTTCTCTTCTTCTTTCTCTCTATAATAAATGGTCTATAGCTTGAGTGAATTGGTGAAGAATAATGAAGAAATAAGCTTCTATTTATAGAAAAATATAGTTTCGATAATTGCACATTTTGGGACTCAGAATATTACAGTATAATACCTTCCTCTTTTTCTTTATTTTTAATTTAGTCATGCAAGTATTATCAAACTTGCACCACCTCCCCTAATAGTAAATAATGTAAATCAATAGTTCAATCATGTGAATCAATAGTTATAATCATTTGAAAATACGAATTACAGTATAGTACATTCATCTATACCTCCATTTTTAACTTAGTCATGCAAGTATTATCAATCTTGCACCAACTCCCCTAATAGTACAAGAATGTGATTCAATAGTACACACATGTGAACAAATAGTTATATAAGCATGTGAATTAGTAGTAATTAATTGCTCATTTATCCGATTAATTACCCGATTTATCAATATAACCCCCAGACATCAATTATCATCAGAATAGATGTCGATTTCCACTAACATGAATAATCCCAACACAATGGAACTATCAAATTCATCTTTAATCAACACGAACTTATTCATCATTAATATTATAACTCACAATATTTTACAACTAGGTCGTTCCCAGGAAAGAGGGGGCTTTTCAATAAGGATTTCTCCTTATTGGCGCGCAATTAGATGACCAAACCTCTCCTTGACAGAACTTCTAGACATTATAAATATTGCAATTTAATAATATAAATAACTTTTCCGTCTCAATTATTGATTTTATAACATATCATGCAGATGATACTGTAACAATAATTAAATCAATAATATGAGAAATATGATGCAGCAATTATTGTAGCAATAATTAAGTATAACTGAGTGACTTATCACGTAAGCATCAATAATCAATACCATGTGCTACTATGCAACCACACGTATTACTGTACTTTTACTACCAAGTAGCTCAACAGTTTTAACGGTAACATTTTCATTAATTATTTTTATAAAATGACAATTCTGTCGTTTTCTAAATACGACAATACTTCCATTGTGGGTCCACCAATGATTGTGTCGTCGTACAGATATTCCCCGATAAAAAGAATATTCCCCGACCAAACGAATATTATATAACAACTTGCATACTTTGCAAAATTTATAAATACTACCCACAACTATAACATTATATCAAATTCATACCAAAATATTTAAAAAAATATTTCGAGAAATTTAAATCTTTATTCATAAAATTTGGGGTCTCACAGTATATGTTCCTTTGGGATCCCAAATCATTTTTCCTTTATAGTTTCCATTTCTAGCATTGCACATATAAAAGGAATGACCATTTCTATTACAATAGGAACATTTTGTGAAGGGAGATATATGACTTTCTTTTTCTTTGATTTTAATGTGATATAGTCCTTTATCTTTAATTTTGATTTACTTATTTCTCCTGTATATCCTAAACCTTCTTTATTAAAGCTACATTTTTGTTGATTTAACATGACATCAAGATTTTCCTTTCCTTTTGTAAATTTATAAATTATAGTATTTAAAGCTTCACGTTCTGTAGTTAAGTTTTCAATTATGGAATTATGGTTTTCCATTTCTAATTTTAAAGGTGAATTTTCATTTTTGATTTCTTTAATTACTGCTTGATCTTGTACTTGATTATCTTCATTGATTACAACAAGTGTTGAATTTTTAATTCCAAGATTTTCAATTGAGCTATTAAGTCAGGAATTTTCTATTTCAAATTTTTATTTGTTTCTTGTTGTTCTAATTCTTCTTTATTTTCTAAGTTTATTTCATTTAAACTTTCATTTGTGATAATTAAATTAGCATTTTCAATTTCAAGATTCTTATTTATTTTTCTTAATCTTTCTAATTCTTCTTTTAATGATTCATTAGTTTCATATAAATGACTATAAGCTTCTTGTAATTCATAGTGTTCTTCATTTATATTTTCCAATGTGTATGCAGAAAATGAGGTGCTAGGCAATTGGTGTTCAGAATTTACCTCAGATCTTGGTGATGAGTCATTATCTGCCATTAAACAGAGATTTGTAATTTCTTTGGTTTTTTCAACAGTTTCTTCCTCGTCACTTAGATCCCATCCTTCTTCAGCTACAAGAACTTTGTTGTTGACCAGTTTTGGACAATCCTTTTTGAAGTGTCCGTGCTGCTTGCATTCAAAACATGTGTTTGAATTTTCATTTGGGTTGGTACTTCTGAAGTTGTTGTTAATGGCTTTGAAATTTCCTACTTGCGTCTTTGGCTTGAAAAATTGTTTACCTTTGAAGTTGCTGAAGTTGTTTTTTATCTTCATGAAGCCTTTGCCATATTTTCTTGCCTTGCTTTGAATTACTCTCCTAAGTTATCTGGACAGTAGAGCAAATTCATTGTTGTCTAGACTAAGGAGTTCTTCATTTAGTTCTTCATCATCACTTTCTTGATCCACCAGAAGGGCTTTGAAGGCGATTCCTTTCTTTTTGAGATCTATGTCTGATCCATCTTTATCGACAAGCATGTCGACTTCGTGGGCACGAAGATTTCCAATGAGATTATCCATAGGATATGTGGTTAGATCTTACATTTCTTTGATTGTTATAACCTTCATTTTCTAGATGGATGGAAGGGCTTTGAGAATTCGTCTATTTTTCTCATTTGTAGTGTAAGCCTTTCCTAATTGTTCTAGCTCATCAATGATTCTGGAAAATCGAGTTTCCATATCAATGATCTTTTCTCCTTCTTCAAGCTTGAAACTTTCATATTCTTGAATTAGAGCATCTTTTCTGGTTTCTTTGAAATGATTGGTACCTTCATAGGTTAGAATCAATTTTTCCCAAATTTCTTTTGCATTTTTGCAGTTGCTAACTCTTTTGTATTCTTTTTCAATCAAAGCACTAGTCAACACTTGTTATGCTCGTGATGCAATATTCATGATTTCTTCTTCTTCAGTGGTGAATTCATAGATGTCTTTCTCGACAGTCCTTTCTCCTTGGATTTTGGTTTGAATTTGTACACCTCGTTCAATGGCACACCAAATTTTGATTCCTTGAGACTTGGCATAGATTTTGAATCTGTTTTTCTAGGTGGCAAAGTTTGTATCATCAAATAGTGGAGGTCTGGACATAAATAGTCTTTCTCTGCAACCAGTAGCATTGTATGCCATGGATCTACTCTTAGGTATGCATGTATATACTCAACAAACAAGTTAAAGAGCAATGCTTTGATACCAATTGAAAGTCCAATAATAATCAAGAAGGGGGTGTTAAAGAGATTATTACAGGTTAAAAAAATTATATTAGGCCTTTTTGAATTTTTAGTAATTAATTTGCAATTTTAGAAATTAGCATACAAGATAATAAAAATTCAATCACACAATGCACAGAGATTTATCTGCTTCACAACATACACCCCTTGGTATGTTGCTACGTGATAAGTGGGTTTTATACCTACTTATTGGATATCAATTCACGAGAACTAGGCCCACTTCAAGTACATTTTAGTGTGTTTTTAGTTGCATTTTGTGTTATTTTGCATTGCATGTACTGAGAACTCCTTTGGTGTAAAAGTGCAGGAAAATGGCATAAACTCGGCATTGGTAGGTGGCATGTGATCAATGAAGGCACAACATGAGGGTCGAGTTGTGAGACCCCAAATTTTATAAATAAAGATTTAAATTTCTCGAAATATTTTTTTATTTATGGTGTGGATTTGATATAATGTTATAGTTGTGGGTAATATTTATAAATTTTGCAAAGTATGCAAGTTGTTATATAATATTCGTTTGGTCGGAGAATATTCTTTTTATCAAAAATATCCGTACGATGGTACAATCATTGGTGAACTCACAACGGAATTATTGTCAGAATGAGAAAATGGCGAAATATTTTATAAAAAATAACTGCTGGAAGTGTTACCGTTAAAACTATTGAACTACCCTAAGAGTAAAAGTACATGCGATGTCACGTGTGGTTGCATAGTAGCACATGGTATTGGCTATTGATGCTTACGTGAGAAGTCACTCAGTTATACTCAATTATTGCTACAGTAATTGCTGCATCATATCTCTCATATTATTGATTCGATTATTGTCACAGTATCATCTGCATAATATGATATATTATTAAATCAATAATTGAGATGAAAAAGTTATTCATATTATTAAATTATAATATTTACAATGTCTAGAAGTTCTATCAAGGAGAGGTTTGATCACCTAATTACGCTCCAATAGGGAGAAATCCTTATTGGAAAGCACCCTCTTTCCTGGGAACGACCTGGTTGTTAAATATTGTGAGTTATAATATTAATGATTTGTGTTAGTGGAAATCGACATTTATTTCAATGATAATTGATGTCTGGGGGTTATATTGATAAATCGGGTAATTAATCGGATAAATGAGCAATTAGTTGCTACTAATTCACATGTTTATATAACTATTTGTTCACATGTGTGTACTATTGAATCACATTCTTATACTATTAGGGGAGTTGGTGCAAGATTGATAATACTTGCATGATTAAATTAAAGATGGAGGTATAGATGGAGGTACTATACCGTAATTCATATTTTCACATGATTATAACTATTGAATCACATGATTGAACTATTGATTCACATGTTTTACTATTAGGGGAGGTGGTGCAAGTTTGATTATACTTGCAGGACTAAATTAAAAATGAAAGAAAAGTTGGAGGTATTGTTAATTTTTGAGAAAATGTACAATTATCGAGAAGCTCATTCTTCCTTAATTTCTCACAATTCACTAAAGCTTTAAAGCCATTATTATAGAGAGAAATTATAGAGAGAAAGAAAAGAGAAGTCTTCTACTCACTATTCCAATATCCAAATAATATTATTTATTTCATAGAAAGAGAGCAATTGTTATTCCATCCCTTATTATTCTTTTGAATAACCTTTTATACAATCTATTAAAATTCTTCTATTATTCCGCTCTTTATTATTATGTTGATCTTATCTGAATCTATTGATTTATTATTCTCACGAATATCATGTTTCTTTACAATGGAATTGGTTCCATTATTTATTATTAACGTTAGAATAACCTTTATCGCACTTACGTGGATGAATCCGAATTAAAAATGATTATTCCATTCTTAATTATTCATTTGAATAACCTATCTATGTGATTACCATTTGGTGAATGATCCTTTGTATTCATTCCTTATTAAATTGTGAAAATGATACTAATAATAATGATAAATGTAAAGGAAAATAATATAAATAATAAACTTAATTCAATAATTATCACAAGTTACATAAAAAATACTACTAATAATAACAATAATATAAATAATAAACTTAATTCACATAATTATCAAAGTTTAGCGCCCAAGTACGTAACCTTTAATCATTCCTTACAATACGTCATAGGTAATTTATATCATACTTGTCTTAATAAAGATAACCATTACATAAAATGGCATTGAATTCATTCTGCAACCTTTCCTTTCCCTTTATTCTTTGTCGAGCCTTCTACTTGTTCACACTTAGCTGAAAAAATATTTAAATTAAGCAAGGATGAGCATTTAAGTGCCCAACAAGTAATAGCAATTATATATATAAGCTGAAAGAATTTAAATGTTTTCTTTATACTACCCTTCTACAACAAATCAATAGTTGTGAAGTAATTCTGAACCAATAATAATAACATAACAACCCTCTTCCAAATTTTTGAAACTACGTACTGACTATAAATAGGGTCAAGTTGACATACTATGAACATTGTTTTCATTTTCAAATAGGTTTAGCGTAACTTCATCCGCAAAACCGTCATAACTTATAAGGCACGAGGGTGATCAACCCGTTGTACCTCTCAGATTGATCAATACTACATTACAAGAACGATATTATCGTTCACTCTTAAGCTTTCAGGCACATAAAAATCCCCGTGAATGGGATGTTCATACTTGTCGGGGTTCCAAACCAAAGCAATTCGGTTGGATAATAATAAGGTTTTATCTTGTTCAACAATAATCTATAATTCAACATATATATATATATATATACGGATAATTGACAAAGGTGTACCAACATGTGATTAAATAAAATGATTATCCAAGTGGGGACACTTGTATAACCATTCATAGAAATTAACGAACAGAATATATATCTGAATTACCATATACTAACATGTTGATAATCAATGAGTGTATATAATATAGGGTTAATAATCTGTACATTAATAATATAATTCTAAAACATTCTTACTCATGTCCATTGCATAAAGGAAATGCAAAGGTAGGATACTTGCCTGATGCACTTCTTACAATACGCAACTTAGTTTTATCTTTTATATCACGACCTATCATTAATCGGATCATTCATTCGATTAGAAAAATATACCATAACACATAGTACTGCATTTCGCAGTCAGCACATAACCTAATCACATTATCACACATGCTCAACAGTTATTGCATCACAAACAAACATTAATACAGTCAAAATATCTAACTCCAGATCAATTTTTAAAACATGTCGGTGTACCGATAGCTTTATCGGATAATTATCGAGTCTAAGACTCTATTCTGTAACTCAATATTTGTAAATATCAGTCATATTACTTTTAAATGACTCATAATAATTTTTAAACATTTATCATAATTTATCATGAATTTTCAAACACCGGAATCATTATTAAATGATTTAAATATCAAATAATTCTATTATCATTAATATTTAATTAATATTAAACTATTAATAAAACCATTGCCAAAATATTAAAGTTATTTATAATAACTTAGAATATTTTTAAAGTATTAATAATACCCTTAAATGATTTTTAAAACATTTAATATCATTTATAAATAATTTCCATTAATATTTAAATATTAAGGTACCATTTATCAAAATATTAAAAGTCATTAAGTATAACTTAAAATATTTTTAATTCATTTATATCCTTTTTAAATGATTTTAAAATCAATAAAACCATTTTAAAACTATTTATTTAATATAATTATTAAATAAATTTAATATCATTAATGTTAAATAAATATCATTAATATTAAATTATTAATGAAATTATCCTTTAAATATTAAAAGTTATATTTTATAACTTAAAATATCTTTTAACACTTTATTTTTATTTAAAATGATTTTTATAATATTAAACTCATTTTTAAACTAATTTATTTAATAAAATAATTAAATAACCTTAATATCATTAAAAATTCACCTTTAAAGATTGAAAGTTATATTTTATAACTTCAAATATTCTTAGATACCTTATTATTATTATTTAAAATGATTTTTAATATAATAAAATTATTTTTAATTATTTATTTAATTCATTTATTAAATAACTAAATTATCATTAATATTAATTAATTAATGAAATTCATCATAAAATATCAAAAGTCATTAAAAATAATTTAAAATATTTTTTATTGCATAATATAATTTTAAATGATTTTTCAAGTATTTAAATCATTTTAAATAATTTATTTAATATAATTATTAAATAAATTAAATACCTTTAATATTCCAAAAATATTAAATATTTGTGAAATATATCCAAAATAATTAAAATATAATTTTCGGACTTAAAAATATTTTTTTGTAATTTATTTTGTATTTTTTATAATTAAAAACTAATTTTTTATAATTATTTAATAAAAATATGATTTTTATAAATAATCTGTCGCTAAAGACCAACTATAGCGACAGAATCGTCGTTATAGGTGTTCTTCATGTTCATCACACAAACCCAAATCTTCAAGCCAATTACCGAGTGACCGAGTTTGACCATCAATGATTTAATGTGTATTGTGTTTCTAGGCATGTTGTTGATCAGATATAGTAGAGCTAATGTAAGACTACAAGATCCAGCAACAAACATGTTCATAACATGCATCAAATGAAAGATCTAAGCCATCAAAGTGGCTGTAAGAGGCTGTTCTTCATTTCTGGGTTGCCCAGAAATGAAGAACAGATCGTGGGGCTAACTTTGGCCTTCCACTACATACTGATAGTGTAATATTTTCGTGATCTAAGACTTCCAGGTTGTAGACAACATGTAGGACTACAGATTGATTACATAAAAGCATCAAAACAACAAAAAAATCAAAAGATATACACTGGTCAAACCTTGTCGGAGATCATGCTCTTAAGTTTTCTCGGGTTACCCGAAAACTCGTTAAATGATCTTCCGGCCCGCGTTTGACCTTCTACTGACTTCGATTCATTTACTATTTAAGCAATCTAAAAGCTTAATCTTGTAGTCCATATACCATAATACAAATCTAGTATAACAACAGAAACCAAACAACTAACAATAGAAAGATCTGGGCCCATGAACTTGCTGTCAGAGCTTTCTGGGCAAGTTCATGGCTGCCCAGATTCTTGTTCCAGATCAAAGATCACATATCATACTACAACTACAAACTTTTAAAACACAAAAATCATTAAAGATCATAGAGATATAAGGCCTGACATTCGATGTCAGACAACACATAACAAAATTTCCAGATTTTGAAGAACATCAAATCCGAGCCTCTAGATGTTATGGATCTAAAATCTATCAACCAAGATCATCAATATACACTACTAACAACATATTAAAACACAGAATCAAAACATCTAACAACAGATTTATGGTCAGATTTCAAGCTAGGGTTTTATACCTTCTTTGATCAATTCTTGTTTCTAGCTTTCTGATTTGATTGTGGTGTTAGTGGGGCTTGGTTTATGACTGATATATCTTTTTATTTTCGGAGGTGGGAGCTTGAGAGAGTTAAGATGGGTGTTGTGCATAAAATGGCCTAACAAATGATTATTTCTCTCTCTCTCAAGTCTATTTATACAAGTCTAGCAAATGTGGGATTTAACTATTATCCCACATACACTTGTTGTCCCTTGGATAAAAGACTACACCTTATCTCTTCAATTAGCTTAATCATGTGATTAAGGGTGCTTAATAGATTTGCAACCAATGGGAGATTGACACCTATGTACTTGATGTAAGAGTTATTATTTAAGAAAACTTGATTAACATAATTTGTTGCCTTAAAAGGCCTATTGTGGCCAGCTATATATATACCCATTAATTCTTTTATTTAGCTTTTATTTTAATGCATAAATTAGATAAATCAAAGGTCTAAAATACCCTTAATCAAGTGGACTAAGTTTGGGCTTGTATTTTATTTCTTTTGGGCTTCTCCCATAATTGTTCTGGGCCATGTAATAATCATAGTCTAACAATTTTAATATATGTTACCCAAATTATTTATTTAGGGTTTAAAATATAATTAGTTTGCAAAATTTATAATTAAGGTTTTCTTAATTGATTAGGGTTCTAATCATACATGAACATTAGGGTTTATTATGTAATAATTATAATTATCCTTGCTAATTTAGTAATTAGGGTTTATAATTTTGGTAATTAGGGTTACCAAATCACAATTAGGTTTTATACTTAATAATTAGGATTTCAAGAAATTAATATATATAAATGTTACTTAGGGTTGACCTAGTTAATCGCAAAATCATACAACACAGTTATATAATAGTCTTGAACTCATAATTGAGTTTCAAATAAGGGTTTCCACAGTAAAACTAGGGTTTGACATAATAGACCATAATTGACCAATCATTGTCAGTC
This sequence comes from Panax ginseng, assembly GCA_020205605.1. Taxonomy (NCBI): domain Eukaryota; kingdom Viridiplantae; phylum Streptophyta; class Magnoliopsida; order Apiales; family Araliaceae; genus Panax; species Panax ginseng. Next base: position 48,159,903 of record CM035137.1, read on the forward strand.
CACATACATACAGTATATAATTATAGCACTGAAAAATCAAAATCTAAATAATATTATATTATTATTCTCATTCCTTAATCAAAATCCAAAATTAGGGTTTGGATTCCATATCCGATTTATCATAAATACATAACATTATTAATCAAGTTAAAATAATTAACTTAATAATCATACTAAAATTCATATAATAAAATAATTATTATAATTATTCTAAAAATTATTTCATATATTATATAAATAATATATGATTATATTTTCATTGAAAATAATTAATAAAAATATTTCTACTATTATTATAATAATATAGTTTATGACAATCAATAATTCTAAAATAAAATTATTTAAAATCATTCATGTAATAAATATATCACATAAATACATAGACGTTATCTTGGCACTTATTCCCCATATTTTAAAAAAAAAAAATTATACGCAAAATTTCTAATTTATTTATATAGAAAATATCGGGTTGTTACATTCACCCTCCCTTATAAAGATTTCATCCCTGGAATCACTGTTTTAAAACCTACACATACAAGTGTACGTAGCATATACAATCATTGCAAGTAGATCTTGATCATAAATGATCGTACTGATCTTTAACTTATTCACGTAAAGCATGTCTATCTGATTAAACAGAAATTTGATTTCTAAAAGAACTCAAATTCCTTCTTCAAAATTTCTTTATAAAATAATTTACTATATATATGAAAATCATGCATAAGAAAATGAAAGTTATACGAATAATACCTGGAATTGCACCACTAGCTGCTATGGTATCCTGGACCGTCATGTTGTAGACCCTTCTTTGTTGATTTAAATTAAACTTCTTTGGATGAAGTTGGTCCCGTGATTGCTAGAGTTCCACTGCCCTTGCCAGTATTCACACTCCCTGCCTCCGTCCTCCGCTTCGGACAATCCATCACCTTGTGCTCAGTCGTCCCGCATAGAAAACACCTATTGTTCATTATTGGATTGGGGCAGTTGGGAGAGATATGGCCCTCCTGCCCGCACTTATAGCACACGAACTTCCCCTTCAAACATTCTCCCGAGTGGTTCTTTCCACAGTTTTCACACTGCACAGCTTGCTTCTTAACTCCTTCCTGCATCACCTGAATACTTCCAAAATTGCTTCCCTTCCTTTTGCTACTATCACTTTTACTTCCAGTATTAATTTCTGCCTTCTCAGCTCCTTCGACCTTACTCTTGTTCTTTCTCTCCTTGTTGTAGAGGCCCATGGCCTCACTCCCCTCCTCGGCAATAATAACCTTCTCCATGAGTGCTGTAAATGTAGGGATTTGTAACACCGCCACCTTGTTGTAGAGCCAGGGTTTTAATCCCAGTTCAAACCTTCTAGCTTTCCTAGCCTCCGTATCAACTTGATGCGGAGCAAACCTAGCCAACTCATTGAATTTTGCGGCGTATTCGGACACCGTCATATTCTCCTGCTTCAACTCAAAAAATTTTACCTCCATTCTAGCCTGCATACTAGATGAAAATTAGTTTTTGAAGAACAGTGCCTTAAACCTATCCCATTTAACTACACCTTCTCCTACCCTTGCCTGATTCGCTTCCCACCAAAAATTTGCCTCACCCTTCATCATGTAGGTGGCAAAAGCGGTGTTTTTCCCCTTAGCTACCCTAGCTATTACGAACGCCTTCTCAATCTCTTTAACCCAAGTTTGCGCTTCTACAGGGTCAGTTGTCCCTTTGAATTCGGGCGGTCCCACAGCCTTGAAATCTTTAAAGTTAGCTAAGCGGTTGTCCGGCTGGTTCCCTGCGACTGGCATTCCTTGCTGCATAGCTTGTGCTACCATATTTACAAGTGCTGCATTGAGTCTGCTTGTTATTGTCCCTCAACGTTATTGAAAGACTCTTCTGCCCTTTGGTTTCGAGTTTGATGTCTTGGTGGCATTATCTGGCTAAGTAAAACCATAAATCATTCTTTACATTCTAAATCTTATCGTATAAGTTTAGTATATTAACTCATTTCATTACTCAAACTTAAATTCATATTCATTTAGCGACTACTTTACATACCATAGTACATACTGCTTTAAACATCATTCATCCCTTTATGACTACAAAAGTCGGGATTTACAGCCTTGACTAATACCAAAAGTTGGGAACATTACATTACACAGACATACCTAACATTAAACAGACCTACACAACAGAACCTATACTACCTATTCACTACGCCTTTTTCTTGAACAACCTTTTGCCTGATGACCTTCTATCCCACAGATAAAACATGCTCCTGATTTATAGTCGGGACAATACAGAGTGGTATGTCCCTCATAGCCACAAAGGTAACATATTCTTTTCCTTTCTTCTCATCATCAAATTTTCCTAAGTCATGGTCTTCTATCTTTCTTTTCCCTTTCTTTCTCGAGAGCAAGACACTGCGATGTGTTGCTTGTGGCTCTCATCCCGATCAATTTGGATTTTAAGCTTATCTTGTTCTTCCATTATTTCTATTAACTACCGGTGCATGATTGACTATTTAACTGCCTTTTCTATTTCCCATGACTTTTCGGAGAAGAAACCTTGTTCCTTAGATCCACTGCACCTCTGTTGATGCTTGTTCAACTTTCAACTTTAGTGTCCGAATCACTATCTGTCGACTCCACCATCTCCTGGATCTGATCGTACTATGTTTTCTACAATAACCACTTCGTCTGAGTTTTTTCATTGTGAGCCTCTATTTCAAATTTATTTGCTTTGATATTGGCTCGGGGTATGGATTTGATCCTTCTTCATGCTATAAGCATATAACAAGCCTTTTCCACCGACATCTACACACATAAATTATCTGATTAGCATATAGTATATACACAAAAAGAAATAATAGTTTTATATAAGTTATCTTTTATTTTGTTTGATGATGAATTTAGTCAATTCATCTCTTTATAAACTCTATATGAGTTATTTATATTTTCAACGTTTTCACTCTGTTCTAAGGTTATAGCCTAAGGTCTATCCCACCTAAGGTTTCTAACCCTAAAGCTTTGATACCAACCTGTAAAGCCCCCAAATTCAGGTACTTGAAACCTGAATTCAGTGTTTCACGATACCATCTCTATGAGCAGAAAATACTAATAATAATAACAATAATATAAATATTAAACCTAATTTACATAATTATCAAAGTCTAGCTCCCAAGTACGTAACCTTTAATCATTCCTTACAATACGTCATAGGTAATTTATATCATACTTGTCTTAATAAAGATAACCATTACATAAAATGGCATTGAATTCATTCTGCAACCTTTCCTTTCCCTTTATTCTTTGTCGAGCCTTCTACTTGTTCACACTTAGCTGAAAAAACATTTAAATTAAGCAAGGATGAGCATTTAAGTGCCCAACAAGTAATAGCAATTATATATAAGCTGAAAGAATTTAAATGTTTTCTTTATACTACCCTTCTACAACAAATCAATAGTTGTGAAGTAATTCTGAACCAATAATAATAACATAACAACCCTCTTCCAAATTTTTGAAACTACGTACTGACTATAAATAGGGTCAAGTTGACATACTATGAACATTGTTTTCATTTTCAAATAGGTTTAGCAGAACTTCATCCGCAAACCGTCATAACTTATGGGCACAGAGGGTGATCAACCCGTTGTACCCTGTATTGATCAATACTACATTACAAGAACGATATTATCGTTCACTCTGGCTGCCTTGGGCACATAAAAATCCCCGTGAATGGGATGTTTATACTTGTCGGGGTTCCAAACCAAAGCAATTCGGTTGGATAATAATAAGGTTTTATCTTGTTCAACAATAATCTATAATTCAACATATATATATATATATATACGGATAATTGACAAAGGTGTACCAACATGTGATTAAATAAAATGATTATCCAAGTGGGGACACTTGTATAACCATTCATAGAAATTAACGAACAGAATATATATCTGAATTACCATATACTAACATGTTGATAATCAATGAGTGTATATAATATAGGGTTAATAATCTGTACATTAATAATATAATTCTAAAACATTCTTACTCATGTCCATTGCATAAAGGAAATGCAAAGGTAGGATACTTGCCTGATGCACTTCTTACAATACGCAACTTAGTTTTATCTTTTATATCACGACCTATCATTAATCGGATCATTCATTCGATTAGAAAAATATACCATAACACATAGTCTCGCATTTCATGATCGAAAGACATAACCTAATCACATTATCACACATGCTCAACAGTTATTGCATCACAAACAAACATTAATACAGTCAAAATATCTAACTCCAGATCAATTTTTAAAACATGTTTGATTATCTTTATAGCTTTATCGGATAATTATCGAGTCTAAGACTCTATTCTCAGAACTCAATATTTGTAAATATCGACCATATTACTTTTAAATGACTCATAATAATTTTTAAACATTTATCATAATTTATCATGAATTTTCAAACACCTAAATCATTATTAAATGATTTAAATATCAAATAATTCTATTATCATTAATATTTAATTAATATTAAACTATTAATAAAACCATTGCCAAAATATTAAAGTTATTTATAATAACTTAGAATATTTTAAAGTATTAATAATACCCTTAAATGATTTTTAAAATATTTAATATCATTTATAAATAATTTCCATTAATATTTAAATATTAAGGTACCATTTATCAAAATATTAAAAGTCGTTAAGTATAACTTAAAATATTTTTAATTCATTTATATCCTTTTAAATGATTTTAAAATCAATAAAACCATTTTTAAACTATTTATTTAATATAATTATTAAATAAATTTAATATCATTAATGTTAAATAAATATCATTAATATTAAATTATTAACGAAATTATCCTTTAAATATTAAAAGTTATATTTTATAACTTAAAATATCTTTTAACACTTTATTTTATTTAAAATGATTTTTATAATATTAAACTCATTTTTAAACTAATTTATTTAATAAAATTATTAAATAACCTTAATAAAATTCACCTTTAAATATTGAAAGTTATATTTTATAACTTCAAATATTCTTAGATACCTTATTATTATTATTTTAAATGATTTTTAATATAATAAAATTATTTTTAAATTATTTATTTAATTCATTTATTAAATAACTAAATTATCATTAATACTAATTAATTAATGAAATTCATCATAAAATATCAAAAGTCATTAAAAATAATTTAAAATATTTTTTATTGCATAATATAGTTTTAAATGATTTTTCAAGTATTTAAATCATTTTTAAATAATTTATTTAATATAATTATTAAATAAATTAAATACCTTTAATATTCCAAAATATTAAATATTTGTGAAATATATCCAAAATAATTAAAATATAATTTTCGGACTTAAAAATATTTTTTCGTAATTTATTTTGTATTTTTTATAATTAAAATCTAATTTTCTATAATTATTTAATAAAAATATGATTTTTATAAATAATCTGTCGCTAAAGACCAACTATAGCGACAGAATCGTCGTTATAGGTGTTCTTCATGTTCATCACACAAACCCAGATCTTCAAGCCAGTTATCGAGTGACCAAGTTTGACCATCAATGATTTAATGTGTATTGTGTTTCTAGGCATGTTGTTGATCAGATATAGTAGAGCTAATGTAAGACTACAAGATCCAGCAACAAACATGTTCATAACATGCATCAAATGAAAGATCTAAGCCATCAAAGTGGCTGTCAGAGGCTGTTCTTCATTTCTGGGTTGCCCAAAAATGAAGAACAGATCGTGGGGCTCACTTTGGCCTTTCACTACATACTGATAGTGTACTATTTTCATGATCTAAGACTTCCAGGTTGTAGACAACATGTAGGACTACAGATTGATTACATAAAAGAATCAAAACAACAAAAAAAATCAAAAGATATACACTGGTCAAACCTTGTCAGAGATCATGCTCTTAAGTTTTCTGGGTTACCAAGAAAACTCAGTTCGTGATCTTCTGGCCCGGTTTGACCTTCCACTGACTTCGATTCATTTACTATTTAAGCAATCTAAAAGCTTAATCTTGTAGTCCATATACCATAATACAAATCTAGTATAATAACAAAAACCAAACAACTAACAATAGAAAGATCTGGGCCCATGAACTTGCTGTCAGAGCTTTCTGGGCAAGTTCATAGCTGCCCAGATTTTAACCAGTCAATGCTGGTCAACATGGTTTAACCACGAATAACTTGCAATCTAGACCAGATCTAAGCCTGATTTTTGTTCCAGATCAAAGATCACATATCATACTACAACTAAAAACTTTTAAAACACAAAAATCATTAAAGATCATAGAGATATAAGGCCTGACATTCGATGTCAGACAACACATAACAAAATTTCCAGATTTTGAAGAACATCAAATCTGAGCCTCTAGATGTTATGGATCTAACATCTAGCAACCAAGATCATCAATGTACACTACTAACAACATATTAAAACACGGAATCAAAACATCTAACAACAGATTTATGGTCAGATTTCAAGTTAGGGTTTTATACCTTCTTTGATCAATTCTTGTTTCTAGCTTTCTGATTTGATTGTGGTGTTAGTGGGGCTTGGTTTATGACTAATATATCTTGTTATTTTCGGAGGTGAGAGCTTGAGAGAGTTAAGATGGGTGTTGTGCATAAAATGGCCTAACAAATGATTATTTCTCTCTCTCAAGTCTATTTATACAAGTCTAGCAAATGTGGGATTTAACTATTATCCCCCATACACTTGTTGTCCCTTGGATAAAAGACTACACCTTATCTCTTCAATTAGCCTAATCATGTGATTAAGGGTGCTTAATAGATTTGCAACCAATGGGAGATTGACACCTATGTACTTTATGTAAGAGTTACTATTTAAGGAAACTTGATTAGCATAATTTGTTGCCTTAAAAGGCCTATTGTGGCCAGCTATATATATGCCCATTAATTCTTTTATTTAGCTTTTATTTTAATGCATAAATTAGATAAATCAAAGGTCTAAAATACCCTTAATCAAGTGGACTAAGTTTGAACTTGTATTTTATTTCTTTTTGGCTTCTCCCATAATTGTTTTGGGCCATGTAATAATCATAGTCTAACAATTTTAATATATGTTACCCAAATTGTTTATTTAGGGTTTAAAATATAATTAGTTTATAAAATTTATAATTAGGGTTTTCTTAATTGCTTAGGGTTCTAATCATACATGAACATCAGGGTTTATTATGTAATAATTATAATTATCCCTGCTAATTTAGCAATTAGGGTTTATAATTTTGGTAATTAGGGTTACCAAATCATAATCAGGGTTTATACTTAATAATTAGGATTTCAAGAAATTAATATATATAAATGTTACTTAGGGTTGACCTAGTTAATCACAAAATCATACGACACAGTTATATAATAGTCTTGAACTCACAATTGAGTTTCAAATAAGGGTTTCCACAGTAAAACTAGGGTTTGACATAATACACCATAACTGACCAATCATTATCAGTCCACATACATACAGTATATAATTATAGCACTAAAAAAATCAAAATATAAATAATATTATATTATTATTCTCATTCCTTGATCAAAATCCAAAATTAGGGTTTGGATTCCATATCTGATTTATCTCGTAAATACATAACATTATTAATCAAGTTAAAATAATTAACTTAATAATTTGTACCAAAATTCATATAATAAAATAATTATTATAATTATTCTAAAAATTATTTCATACATTATAGAAATAAAATATGATTATATTTCATTGAAAATAATTAATAAAAATATTTCTACTATTATTATAATAATATAGTTTATGACAATCAATAATTCTAAAATAAAATTATTTAAAATCATTCATGTAATAAATATATCACATAAATATATACACACATTATCTTGGCACTTATTCCCCATATTTAAAATAAAAAAAATTTATACGCAAAATTTCTAATTTATTTGTATAGAAAATATCGGGTTGTTACAATGAAAGTCATAATAAAAGCATTGAACTGATGAAAATCATGGGTATATGTAGTATTAGTAAGTGTTATGATGAGTTATGTTGGTTATTATATGAAAATATGAAAGTTTCTTAGAAATCACAAAGGGTTGAAAATCAGATTTTGGTGAAAATGGAACATGAAATTCAATTGACCATATCTCCTACTATATTTTGAATTTTTGGGTGTGGTCAAGTTCTATAACTCCGATGACCATGAAATTTAAACTGGAAGCTCACGTTAACATGTGTAAGATCCTGCCAAGATTTGGGAATTTCTAGAGTTAAACTTGAGGTAGCTAATTTCTTAAGGAATTAATTAGAAATTGATTTTTGAAAAATAGTAAATGAATTTTAAAAATTCTGAGAAAATATATGTTCAATATGGGACTATATTCTGCTAAATCCCAGAAAAGAAATTTTTTTTTGGGACTGATTTGGTTTTTTTCATGAAAATAATCTAGTTATGAGTAAATGAGTTAAATATGTTATGTGAAGTAACAAAATTGGAAAAATAGGATTTTATGGCTTGGGAATCCTATATAGGGAATATGAAGATTTTTGATAAAGGATTTGATCACTAGTGATGAGATCTTATGAGTATGGCATTTTGAATGATTAAATGCATTATGTGGTATAGTGTAAACAATTGAAATAAATTGTTTATAAGTTTGAGAAGTGATTAAAATATTGTTATAATATTAATAATATTAGATTATGAGTTTATTAAGTGGTTGATAATATTTGAATAAATTTAAAGTTTTTAATATTTATCCTTGTTTTCATTTGATTAATGCTTATATCATTGTCATCATCCTTATGCTTGTATGGTGATGAAAGTTATCTTTGGCTTACGTGCAAAGATGAACTTTTGATTATTGAATTGTATACCTTTGGCTTATGTGCAAAGATGGAATGTTGATTATTGGTTTTATTGTTGTATATCTTTGGCTTACGTGCAGAGATAGATTTGGTATGATTATGACCAGGGATTATTCGGTATAGTTATGACTATTGATGATTTAATGAATATCCTTGGCCCGTAGTGCAGAGATGATTCGATGATGTGGTTTATTTATTAAGCTGAGTCTCAGCGATAAAAAAAATTGATGAAAACATTTTAAATCATAGAAGATAGTAGATATCATGCTCTACTTGACTCTTCTAATGGATTTCTTATTCCGCTGGAGTTAAACTTGATGTTTATTATATTTTATCAGTTTAACATTGTTGAAGACTATTGATAATTTATTCTACATTATCTTAGTCATAATATTTCTTACTGGGCTAGTTGAGCTCACCCTTTCTTTCCGTTATTCTCTTGAGAAATGAGAATATAGTGAGACGAGTCGAGAAACGCGTTGTGATGATCCGGATGATAGCATTAGTAGTCCTCACTATGGCATGACATGCAATATATAATTGTATTGAGGACCTAAGATGTGTGTGTCGTATTTTATACGTCACTTAATAATTGATTTTGGTGAAAAACAATAGGGTGATGAGAACCCGACCCTGAAAGCGTCAAAAGTGCACCACAGTAAATTGAAGAGAACAGAAATCTTCTCGTGTCCCTTTGGAGACTTGAAATATTTGTTGCTGTCTTAAATGGCATGTATTAATTTGAGTATGAATATTGTCGTATTATATACGTTACAATATTTGTATTAAAACTCACAATATATATGTCGTCGTATTTTGCACGACTGTTGTATAATTAAGATTGAATTTGTAGTTCTGTACCATGTATTTGGCGACTCGAGATGGGTGATGTATACTGCTTTGGGGCGCCACGGTTGGTATCAAAGCTTAGGATATGATCCTGGTGAGATGTGAGACAAGAACTAGGAGGGGAGAGACGGGAAATTCCTTCGCTAGTGTGACCTACCTAAGTTTATTTGGTATTTAATTGGTCGGTCAAAGTATAGGGATAATATGTGATATGTCAATTAACCCTTGTTTTGTGATAGTGTTTGTATTCAGATGTCGTGAATAGGGCTCAGTTATTCGAGCGTGATAATGAGTCAGCACAACCAAAAGGCAACGAGCAACAACACGATAATAATCGTACCGGTGGCAACGGCCATCGGAACAATGATAACCATCGTGGGGGAAATTATCATGCCAAGAATGGTATCCACTTCGGTGGTAATCATGGCCAAGATAATAGAAGTGGAAATTTCAAGAAGAGAAGGTCACCTAGCCCAATTATTATCGTGCACCAAATTCAAGTCCAGCTGGGACAGTGGCACTAAGGGCGGATACGGACAAAACAAAGTCGGTGGTTTCAGGAAGAGCGTTTTTTGTGACTTCTCAAAAAACGAGTAACCCGAACGATGTTAGCACGGGTTAGTTAATTATAAATTCTTGCAAAGTCTATACCTTATTAGATACCGGTTCTACCCATTATTTTATCTCTCTTGCTTGCGCTCAACATTTAAATTTGACTCCGGAGAAATTAGACTTTGACTTATCGGTTAAAACTTTGTTAGGAGAAACCTTCATTACATGTGCTATCCAAGTCTTGGATGAAAGTCATAATTTTGAATGATATTTCTATTGTTAATAAATTTCCTGACGTATCCTTGAAGACTTCCTGGCCTACCCCAGAGCGTGAAATCGAATTTTGTATTGACCCAAGTACAAAACCCATTTCTTCAACCCTTAAATATTTCTTCAACCAAAACGAACGTATAATGTGCCAAAGACGTTAGCTCGAGTTGTTGAAGATTACGATCGTACCATTCAATATCATCGTGGAAGAGCGAACGTGGTAGCTCACGCGTTGAGTAGAAGATCGTATGCGTTTGCGAGTGCGATGTTGTTAACACAAAAACCTATTTCGTATAACTTACAAATGATGAAGATAGAGTTAAAGACTCTAGGGACCCACGTGAAGATAATGAATATATGAGTAGAATCGACTTTAATCGATAAAGGTAAAGCCGCTCAAGCTACACACCCGAATCTGATGAATGTAAAGAAGAAGGTTCAAGAGGGCGTTATTCTAGAAGCAAGAATCGATGAAGAGAGGAAATCTCAACCCTCGATTTAATTAGCCCATTTGAAATACTTGATCGAGTAGGAACTGTGACCTATAGACTCGCTTTACCGCCAAGTATGTCGCGTGTTCATAACGTGTTTCACGTATCGATGTTACGTAATTATGTGGACGACCCAAACCACATTATTGAATTAGAACTAGACGATATAGCAAAAGATTTAATGTATGAGGAGATACGTGTTAAAATCTTGGATAAGAATGATCGTATTCAACACTCAAAGGTTATACCTCAAGAGTTTGAATCTGAAATGAAGTCAAGGTATCCTCATCTCTTCGGCATACCAGGTACGTACGTAAATTTTGAGGGCAAAAATTCATAAGGAGGGGAGATTGTGAGACCCCAAATTTTATGAATAAGGATTTAAATTTCTCGAAATATTTTTTTATTTATGGTGTGGATTTGATATAATGTTAGAGTTGTGGGTAATATTTATAATTTTGCAAAGTATGCAAGTTGTTATATAATATTCGTTTGGTCGGGGAATAATCTTTTCGTCAGAAATATCGAAATCCAATCGTGACGACGGCACAATCATTGGTGAACTCACAATGCGGAATTATTATCGAGAATGAAAAACGACGAAATATTTTTATAAAAATAACGGTACGGAAGTGTTACTGTTAAAGCTGTTGAACTACCCTAAGTAGTAAAAGTATGCACGATGTCTGGCGTGGTTGTATAGTAGCACACGGTATTGGTTATTGATGCTTACGTGAGAAGTCACTCGGTTATACTCAATTATTGCTACGATAATTCTTTGCATCATATCTATCATATTATTAATTCGATTATTGTCACGATTATCATCTGCATAATATGATATATTATTAAATCAATAATTGAGATGAAAAAGTTATTCATATTATTAAATTATAATATTTACAATGTCTAGAAGTTCTGTCAAGGAGAGGTTTGATCACCTAATTACGCTCCAATAGGGAGAAATCCTTATTGGAAAGCACCCTCTTTCACAGAACGACACAGTTGTTAAATATTGTGAGTTATAATATTAATGATTTGTGTTAGTGGAAATCGACATTTATTTCGATGATAATTGATGTCTGGGGGTTATATTGATAAATCGGGTAATTAATCGGATAAATGAGCAATTAATTGCTACTAATTCACATGCTTATATAACTATTTGTTCACATGTGTGTACTATTGAATCACATTCTTATACTATTAGGGGAGTTGGTACAAGATTGATAATACTTGCATGATTAAATTAAAGGTGGAGGTATAGATGGAGGTACTATACCGTAATTCGTATTTTCACATGATTATAACTATTGAATCACATGATTGAACTAATGATTCACATGTTTTACTATTAGGGGAGGTAGTGCAAGTTTGATAATACTTGCAAGACTAAATTAAAAATGAAAGAAAAGTTGGAGGTATTGTACTATAATTTTTCGAGCCCCAAAACGTGCAATTATCGAAACTATATTTTTCTATAAATAGAAGCTCATTCTTCCTTCATTTCTCACCAATTCACTAAAGCTTTAGAGCCATTATTATAGAGAAAAAGAAGAAGAGAAGTCTGCTACCTCACTATTCCAATATCCAGTCTTCTTTTGAGGTAAGGGGTATTATTTCTTTCAGTATTCATGAAGAGAGTGCTATTGTTATTCCATCCTTTATTATTACATTGGAATAACCTATTTTATGCAATCTGCGCGCATACATGGTGAAATTCTTCTATTATTTTATCTAATATCCATATCACATGCATGCGTTTACTGGCCCTTTATTCCATTATTTATTATTCTATCGAAATATCATGTATGTGCGTTCTGGGACCTAGTTCCATTATTTATTATTACGTCCGAATATCACGTACGTGCGCGTTCTGGCAGACTTTAGTTCCATTATTTATTATTACATTGGGAATAACATGTATGTGCAATCTATCGCATGCATGGTGAATCCTTCATTATTCCATTCGTTATTATTACATTGGAATAACTTTGTACATGTGGATTACCACATGCATGGTAAATGATCCTTTGTATTCATTCCTTATTAAATTGTGGAAATGATCTGTTTACGTGAATTATGATGAAAGTCATAATAAAAGCATTGAACTGATGAAAATCATGGGTATATATAGTATTAGTAAGTGTTATGATGAGTTATGTTGGTTATTATGTGAAAACATGAAAGTTTCTTAGAAATCACAAAGGGTTGAAAATCAGATTTTGGTGAAAATGGAACATGAAATTCAATTGACCATATCTCCTATTATATTTCGAATTGTTGGGTGTGGTCAAGTTCTAGAGTTAGATCTATGAGTCTTCTAACTTATCCAAGTAGAATCACTGGAAAAGGTGTTGTAGATTTTCGTGTGGACTATTTTTAGCAAAGGAGTCAAAAGCTGCAAAATAGCAAAAAGCTACTGCCCATAAATTTAAAAGGGCTGTTTCAGCCACTTAATTTGTGAGAAAAAATCCGAAATTTTGGGACATGAAATTATATGGTATAAAGAACCTCCTGTCCAAAAATGAGCTCATTCTGACTTAAAATGAGCAAGTTATTACCATTTCAATATTTAGGTTTTTCCGACAAAAAATGCTATAACTAGAGTTCTATAACTCCGATAACCATGAAATTTAAACTGGAAGCTCACGTTAACATGTGTAAGATCTTGCCATGATTTGGGAATTTCTGAAATTAAACTTGAGGTAGCTAATTTCTTAAGGAATTAATTAGAAATTAATTTTTGAAAAATAGTAAATGAATTTTAAAAATTCCGAGAAAAATATATGTTCAATATGGGACTATATTCTGCTAAATCTCAGAAAATAAATATTTTTGGGACTGATTTGGTATTTTTCATGAAAATAATCTAGTTATGAGTAAATGAGTTAAATATGTTATGTGAAGTAACAAAATTGGAAAAATAGGATTTTATGGCTTGGGAATCCTATATATGGTATATGCAGATTTTTGATAAAGGATTTGATTACTGGTGATGAGATCTTATGAGTATGGCATTTTGAATGATTAAATGCATTATGTGGCAAAGTGTAAACAATTGAAATAAATTGTTTATAAGTTTGAGAAGTGATTAAAATATTGTTATAATATTAATAATATTAGATTATGAGTTTATTAAGTGGTTGATAATATTTAGATAAATTTAAAGTCTTAAATATTTATCCTTGTTTTCGTTTGATTAATGCTTATATCATTGTCATCATTCTCATGCTTATATGGTGATGAAAGTTATCTTTGGCTTACGTGCAAAGATGAACTTTTGATTATTGAATTGTATATCTTTGGCTTACGTGCAAAGATGGAATGTTGATTATTGGTTTTATTGTTGTATATCTTTGGCTTACGTTCAGAGATGGATTTGGTATGATTATGACCAGGTATTATTCGGTATAGTCATGACTATTGATGATTTAATGAATATCATTGGCCCGTAGTGCATGGATGATTCGATGATGTGGTTTATTTATTAAGCTGAGTCTCAGCGATAAAAAAAATTGATGAAAACATTTTAAATCATAGAAGATAGTAGATATCATGCTCTACTTGACTCTTCTAATGGATTGCTTATTCATTGCAGATTAAACTTGATGTCTATTGTATTTTATCAGTTTAACATTGTTGAAGACTATTGATAATTTATTTTGCATTATCTTAGTCATAATATTTCTTCTTGGGCTAGTTGAGCTCAACCTTTCTTTCACCGGTTCTCTTGAGAAATGAGAATATAGGTGACGAAGCCGAGTCGGAAAGCGGTGTGTGATCCGGATGATAGCATTAGTAGTCCTCACTATGGCATGAAATGAAATATATAATTGTATTGAGAACCTAGGATGTGTGTGTCATATTTTATACGTCACTTAATAATTAATTTTGGTGAACAACAATAGGGTGATGAAAACCCAACCCTGAAAGTAAAATGAAGAGAACAGAAATCTTCTCGTGTCCCTTTGGAGACTTGAAATATTTGCTGCTGTACTTTATATGGCATGTATTAATTTGAGTATGAATATTGTCGTATTATATACGTTATAATATTTGTATTAAAACTCACAGTATATATGTCATCGTATAATTAAGATTGTATTTGTATTTCTGTACCATGTATTTGGCGACTCAAGATGGGTGATGTATACCTGTTTTTGGGGAGTCACACGAGTGGACAAAAGAAACTGAGTATTGATGGACAAAGAAGCAAGAGTAACATGTCAAAGCATCAGTAGCAACATGTCAAGGAAGAAGAAGCATCAGAACTTGAGGATTCAAAGTTCAGAAGTCGCGCGGCTACACAAGCCAAAAGACGTGCTCCTGCGCCATCAACCGGAAAGACCTAATTTTGTACACAAGCGTGCCCGCGCCTATTTTACAATGGGACCTCATGCGGCCGTGCGCGACATCTGCAGCTGTTAATTAATTTTATTTTAATTTTTAAATTAGAAGTGTTTGAGTTGGTATAAACTATTCTGGTTGGTACCAGACATATCTATCGATTGTTTTTACGTGTTTTTCATAACATAGAACTAGGGTTTTACACTTTGAGCGATTTCCAACGTGGAGCCAAGCATAGACTTAATATTTTCTACTTCTGCTTTGGAATTCAATCATTGTGGATGACTTAAATTTATGTTGCTGGAGATTATTGAGGATTTGAACATCAAGTTTGGATTGTAATTAGCAATTAGGTTTGATCAATTCTATCTTCTCTCTTTCAATTGTTTATTTATTTTCTGTGTATTGCTTTGATCACATAATGGCTTTTGGTTCAGCTATGAACTCAACTCCATTATGGGATTCTAACGGATTTTAATATGTAGTCTAATTAATGACTTGATTGCTGGCCTGTTTGTGTATCTTCAGGAATTTCTATTATGGTTGATTTAAATGCATGAATGATTGATCACCATTCATTTTATGTGCTTGTATGGAATTGAAAAATAACATGCAAGTATGGTTATAATCATGATAGCATGCGTATATAGGGCTGATTTGCTTAGCTTTATATTTCATGAGCCAGATAGACATATACTGTTTCACCGTATGAGTTATATAAGGGCTTGTGCTTAAATTCAATATGGCTGCAATTTCACATAGACATATAGTGAGGTTGGTTTTATTGATGATTACATGATGTCAATTGTATGTGGATGTTATGTAAGTAAGTCATAATACATTGAAAAATGGTTATGTCTACGTTTGAGCTCTTGGCTAAATTTTTTTGTTACGTGAATAGTCTTGCATGAAGGTGGTAATTAGATGAACTATTAAATGAAGTTAGGATCACATTATTTCCAGATTTGATTTATTACATTAATATTCTTCTTTTAGTTATTATTCAAGTTTAGAGTAATTCACAATTATAAGCATTCGTTTAAGCATATGAAAATAGTGGTTTAGTTGATGCATAACAGTTTAATTTAGAAACCTTTCTCCGTGGATCGATACTTGACTTACTCTATATTACTTGTTGACACATGTATGCTTGCATAAGTTAGAGTCCTTTTATTAGAAGTAAAAAGGAGGCAACAAGTTTTTGGCGCCGTTGCCGGGGAAAGGCATTTAAATTTTTATTATTATATTCATTTTTAAGCTATATTGTATAACTTAGACAAATCTAATCGTATCTCATTTCTATTTTTGTTTTTGTTTTTGTTTCAGGTACTTGTAGATATTTTATGCACACGCGATCATCCAATTCTGAATTGATACCAGCACAGGATAATATTAATGGGAGAGGTTGGAAAGCGAGAGTGCAGAGAAATTTACAAGCGGAGTTAGAGGGTACTACATCTAATATGGCAGCCGAGGGACAAAGAGAAGAGCAAAGAGAGGAGCATAGGGCTCTGAGAGACTACTCCATGCCTAATATTAATGGACTTCAGTTTAGAATAGTCAGACCAGCGATAGCAGCTAATACATTCGAGATAAAACTGGGCACAATTCAGATGGTGCAGAATTCGGTACAGTTTGGGGGTGCTGCTACAGATGATCCAAATGAACACCTGTTGAGTTTCATCAAAATATGTGATACATTCAGATATAAACGGGGTGACGGAGGATGTTATTAGATTAAGACTGTTTTCATTCTCATTGAGGGATAAAGAAAGAAGTTAGCTTCATTCATTGCCTTCAGGATCAATTAATACATGGGAGGACCTAGCACAGAAGTTCTTAGCCAAGTTTTTCCCAATGGCTAAGACCACGAAGATGAGGACAAAAATCTCCCAATTTGAGCAACAACAAGGTGAATCCTTATATGAAGCCTGGGAGAGAAATAAAGAGATGCTAAGGAAGTGTCCACACCATGGCATGCCAGATTGGATGGTAATCAACAAATTCTATAATGGATTAGGATGGCAGTCTAGGCCGATTGTAGATGCAGCTGCAGGAGGAGCATTATGGGCAAAGAGTTATGAGGAAGCTTATAACCTTATCGAGACAATGGCAGCGAATGACTTTCAAAACCCTACATCTCGGATGCCAAAGCCCAAAGTTGCAGGTTTGTTGGAAGTGGATGCTATCACTCAGTTGTCAGCATCGATGGCATCCATGGCAAAGAAAATAGACTCATTGACAGAGAGTAAGGCAAAGACAGTTTCCTTTGTATGCGAAATTTGTGCAGGGTCACACTCCACGGATCAATTTTCTATTAGCTCAGAGTTGGTACAGTATGTGAGCAACTACAGGAAGGACCAAGGCCAATTTTAGAACACGTACAACTCCAACAACCGCAACCATCCAAACTTCAGTTGGTCAAATAATCGAAATCAATGAGAATCGGTTTGGTAGAATAATCAATTCCATCCACGGCCGGTCAAAGAATAGTTCACTTCAAGACCACCTTTTACACCGGGATTTTCTCAACAGCAACAACATCATACTCCATCTGCACCTCAATAAGAAAAGAAATCAGAAATGGAGGAGATGATGATGAAGTACATGGCAAACATAGAGATAATGATCAGAAGCCAAGTAGTGGCTATTAAAAATCTGGAAACTCAAATGGGATAAATGGCGAGCATGCTTAACAACAGGCCCCAGGGTTCATTGCCAAGTAATACAGAGACAAATCCACGAAGAGAAGGGAAGGAACAATTAATCGGCGATCACATTAAGGTGCAGGAAAAGGTTGTAGAAAGCGAGGCATGGCGGCGTGTCGCGCGCCATGTTTACAAAGGAAGGATCTTGTGACGTGAGGCGAAAATGGTGCCCGAAAGCGAGATGACAAAATGTAACGCCCTAGAAAATCGAACCTTTGTAAATACTTTTAATAATGAATAAAATAATATTATTTATTATTATTACGTATGGATAAGATGAATGTCGTTCTATAACCTAGAAACGTCGGAATGTCGTAGTATTTTAACTACGTGAGAGAATTAAAGTGTTTGAATTTCTAAGACGAAAATAAAAGCTTTCCGAGAAATTTTCTGAAAAACACTATTCATCGATTTCTGTTCGGGAATTATTTTTGAACTTCCGAGAAATACGTAACGTTATAATATCAAGGTGAGATGGATTATGTAATAATAATCTACATATAGAAAATGTAATATTTCGTATGTGGACTTAATTTGGGAACGTTAGGTTTATTAAGCGTTAAGAAAAGAAAGTTATAATCATATGATGCGTATGCATTATACGAGGTAATGAATGTAAGTATAATAAGACGTATTATACTATTAAGAATGGAGAATGAAATAACGTATATTACGAATTAATATACGAGCTAGCTTACGAGAATTATACGTGGTATATATATATTAAGATTTTTAATTAAAGGTAATGGACTTGTAGGATTATTAGCTTAATGGTAGAAGTTCAATAGAATGTAATACTCAAGCCCAAGTGTTTGATAAATCATAAGTGCAATCTATTTGTAGCATAAGCCCAATAAGAAATTAGCTTGATTAGTTAACAAGCCCAATGACTAAGCCATGATCCATGGAGCAATCCAAGTGTAAATGGGTAGACTTGATGGGAAAACAAATTATGTGATGAGTAAGTATTGTGGCTAGCAAGTAGACTTGGATGTTAAGAAAGGAATAGTAAGGAGGTGGAGATTAAGGAGGTTTAACTAAGAAGGTGGGATGGCCTAAAGTCTATTATTCCCTCACTTTGAGTTGCCTATAAATAGAAGGCTTGATTTTTTATTTGTTGGTTGTTTCATTTCATCCAACTCCTCTCAAGATTAAGTAACTTATTGGTTAGAGAGAATAATCACATAAGTCAAGAATAAGTCAATCATACTTTGATAAATCTTCAAGGAAGAAAAGCACAAGTGCTTCTAGTGTAAGACTCATGTCTACTATATCTTTATCTCTTGTATGATAGGATTGATAAAGAAGTGGGATTGTTTGATAATAAAATATAATAAGTTATTAATGAATGAACTTAAGCCGAATAAGTTGAATAAGCAACTTGAACTCTAATAAGTTGATAGAATCATGAAGAACTTGCCATATGTTTGTCATATGATGTTAGTATGTTGAATATAGTATGAGAACATTGATTGATGGACTTATGTCCATAGTAAGTCATAAGCATGAGAATTTGTGGTTAATAAGTTAAATAAGTCATTAACTTATGAGAATAAGTCAAAACCTACTTTGACTATAAGTTGGTGTAATAAGTAACTTGTAATGTTCATGAGTTGGTTAATATCCATTTAGAATGATTAGTAATGAAGCTTTGCCGGAATTCACACGATTAGACATTAATCGTCAAATTCGTGAAATTCTCGGAATGGAAGTCGTATTTTGTGTTTGAAGTCGAAAATGTTGGTTTTTCGATGGAGACAAGTCAGATTTGGCATTATAGAGTTGCGGACTCAAAAAAGACCGAATTCTGACTTAGAACGAAGAAACGAGCGTTGAACGTTCACGAACGTTTATTGTTTTCGTTAAAAATGAACTAATAGGTGAAATTTTAGCAAACAAAGTCAAATAGATAAAATTCTTACATGAACACATAGAGTATGTAATTTGTGAATCGTAGGCTATTGAACGAGCCAATTCGGACTTATAACGAAGAAGTTATGAGTCCGGGAGTTTCGTAAAATTTTCAAACTTTGCAAACTGTCTCAGGCACAGAGTTGGCGTCGCGGAGCCAACCCAAGGCCAAATGAGTGGCGGCAAAAGCCGGCCGATCTAAGATCTCTGGCGCTTCGCTAACTCTTTGCCGCAGCTTGAGATGAAGAGTTAAGTTTGGCGCCGCTACGCCAGTTCCGGATGCTAGAGTCTTGCTAACTCATGCACCATTGCATGAAGTTGAAGAGCAATGGGTGGCCAGGCAAATAAACCCTTGGTTGTGGGCAGTAAAGAATGATTTCAGATATAGAATGAAAGAGAACTCATTAGTATTGAACTAAAGTATTAGTATAACATTGTTAAGGCATTGTTAGACACCTATTTGTATGATGATTAAGAGTTATTAATCCATTGAAAGTAAGCGTAATGTGAACGACGTAATGAAAAGCCGAAACCCATAATAACAAATCTAAGTCAGGATTTATATTGAGATGAAGGGTAATTTAGTATACATACTTGATTATATATGTCCTAATGTGGTACGTTATATGATCATGTACTGTAGAAACTTAGAGACCTAAAGTGTACGTGTGATAATCAGTAAGCAGACGCTGAAGGAAAGTATTCTAACCCTTGTTCCAGTTTAGTCTGGACTAGCTTTGTAATTCATGTATTCTTTCGCATGAAGTTTTAACGATGAAGTCTAAAGCCAATTATTTCGGCTAGACTTATATTATGATTTTGTCAAGCATGATTAATGTTTATCGAGTTATATGTATGGTTTTCAATCGAAGACCAAGTATGCTAAAATGTTTTTGTCATTTAACGACAGGCACGTGAGGTTGCCACAACTTAAACATATACACGTTTAATGAATGTAGTGTTGATCAACATAGAGTACTATAGGCTGATCACCCAGAAGTGCTCGTAAGCTATGCCGGACTTACGGACTTAGTGTCGGGTTGTCCTTTTCAAAAGAAATTATGAACTGCTCATAGTCTTGAGCCTTAGTTGATATTCTACTGAATATAGTTGTTGGAAAACGTTTTGAATGAAAAGAAGTGTTATTTTGAATTATCAATAGTACTTCATAACTATTGTTCAGTTAATGAAGATATATGAGTTCTATGTTTCAAGCATGTTGTTTATTAGAATTGTAGTACTTGCTGAGCTAGTCATGCTCACTCTTGCTTGAACCATATGAACACAGCCAAGATCGAGCGGACCGAAGACTCAGGCAAAGACAAGGGCAAGACGAAGACGAACCCTTAGATTACTTATGTAATAGAATAGTTGAATGTCTATAATATATTGAATATTATGACAAGAACAAACGAATGGGTTAGAAAGAACCTGAGAAATGTAATATTATTTTGGATATATAGAAGTTATATTAATCATTTTGAGACTATTCAATTGAATGAATGGTAGTACCATGTAGCACCATCTGTCGGGTTGGAAGAGACCCGAATTTGGGGGCGTCACAGGTTGGTATCAAAGCATTAGGTTATAAAACTTAAGGGGGGATTAAAAACCTTAAGTCATAACCTTAAGAGAAGTCAAAGAAGAACAAGAAGAAAATAACCTTATAAAAATGCATTATGATTATGTTATGTGTTTTTATTATTCTACTGACGTGTACTAATCAACTTAATTGTTTTGTGTAGATGTCAGGAGTTAATGGAATGTTTGTAGATGGTCAGGCCATTGGTGAAGAATCGGTGAACCAAATTGATGTTTTACCGAACCCCACAGCAACAGATCTAGAGGTGGTAGTTATTGAGTCTGGAGACTCAGATGATGCTGACTATATGTCAATATTCAATGGGATGATAGAAGAGGAAGTAGAGACATTGTCCTTTAATCTGGTAGCTATAGCAATAGAGATAGCTCCTGGAGGGTCGATGATGTCTCTATTTATGTCAGTGTTGGATAAAAATATCCATTACTGTCAGGAGGTGAAGGAGCTGAAAGCAGAGCTCTAAATGGGTATTGAAGACAAGACTGATGTCGATTCCATGTGGGAGCAAGAACATGACGAGAGGATTTTGGCTAAGGACAAAGTCCACGATTTAAAACATGAGATCTTTGAGCTCAAGGAGGAGCTAAAGACCAAGGTGCAGAAGATAGGGAGAATGTCCTATATCTATAGGAGTTCTCACACAGATTTCCAGCAGCAAGTAGCTGGTTATCCTGTAGAGGTGGGGCAAAAACGGCATACTATTAGCCGTGATATTATTGTCGGTCTTGCCAAGACAGATTTCGATAATGCCTTGAGGCAGATGTAAACTAGCAGTAGCTAGAGTAATATGTGAATATTTTGTAACTAGTAGTGATGTAAAGCCCTTTTTGTATAGTAAAGGGTAGTCTTTTATAAATCCCAATTTTTGGAAAGCAATAGCGGAAAGTAATGTAATCACCTTAAGGCTGTGTAAATCGATGTAGTATTATATACGAAGAATGAATATAAGTCCTTTTATGGAAAGCAATAAGTTATGGATGTTGGAGTTATTGTTTAAAATAATGATAACTAATAAAGAAAGGAATAATAACGAAATCACCCATTGCTAAGTTGTCGTAATCACACGGAATCAACCGTAAACAACTACAACTTTATTAATACAATAAACAGGGCTAATCTCCAGTGAGTTTAAATACAAAGGATTTCAAGAGCGTGGGTCTCCGTAGTTCAATAACTACATACACCCCAAAATAAATCATCATCATTCCGAATTATTTATACATTATTTTACAAAAAAAACGGTGAGTTTACTACTAATATTATCTTCTGACAATATCTATACCATCATTCCATACCAAAATGGTGAGGACTACTAAACAACTCTCTCTATAACCATCATTCCATACGCCTCCCACTCGCGAGAAGAAAAAAATGGAACAAAAAGGAAAAGGGTGAGCTCAACTAGCCCAAGAAGAACATTATGACTAAGATAATATAAAACAAATTATCGTTAGTCTTCAACAGGAAAAATCTGAGAGAATATAATAAACAACAAGTTTTAGATCAATATTCGCAATGAAAATAATAATTCATAAAGAGTTATGTAGAGAATGAAATCTACTATTATCTATGAATTTAACAAATCCATCAACAAGATTATTTTATCCCCAGTAACATCAATCAATATTCATCTTGAATCATATATTCATCTTTGCACTGTGCCAAAGATATTCATCAGTTGGTCATGTTCATCTCAACACTTGTTCATCTTTGCACTACGGGCCAAAGATATTCATTATATAATCATCAATCTTTGCACTACAGGCCAAAGATATTCAATAATATCATCATTTAGGACTAAGGATGATGAAAATATTTTAAAGAAAACGAATCCAAAGGAAACAAAAAGAATAAATATTAAGGATTCGTATTTTAGCTATTTCATGTCCAAAAATACCTCATAAATAATCATAGTGGTGTAAAATTCAAGAATGATCAAAACATGGATACAATCAAAGCTAGTATCCATAATAGATATTTTGGACTTAAAAGGAAAAATTTTATTTTTTCAATGAATAAAGGTCGTATTCGTGAATAGTGTCAGATACGTGAATAAAGGTCATATACGTGAATAGTAACCCCGACACAAAAAAGTTCTAAATTTGATTAAAAGTTCAAATCAATATTTCGCAGATAATGATATTGAAGAAGATAATATCATTTAAGAAGAAAATAACATCCCTTACCTCAAAAAGACAAAGATTTCTAGTTAAACACCTGATATAGGCTATGACTTGAACTTGCACCGTATAAAGAACACTCAAAGTATTAAAATACTCACAAGAATACGCCAATATATCGAGAGAGAGAAGAGAGAAACTTCAGCTTTACGTGTGTGATTTTCAATTCTAACCTAAAGACCCTATTTATAGAAAATGCTTAGAACACCAAAGCGTAAAAATTTAATATAATATTAATATATATTTATTAAATTTTCCTACGCCCCTCCAAGAACTTAATTCAATCATTCAACACAAATGTGTAACACACCTAATGAATGAAAAAAACGCTTTTATTATTTAAAATATTTAAAACTTCCAAAATTAATTATTTCGAAATTCTAACTTCAATAATTCATAATAAATAGCCCTTTTGTCGTAAAAATTCAAACTCATGTCTTTTCCATAGGAAATTCCATTCAAACTTTGCGTAAGAAAGTTTTTCCAAATTCCAAATGTAAATTGACCAAAATTCCACAAACCAAGCGATTTTACAAAATATAATCAAATTTCAGTCAAGAAATGGGGTCCACATACATGAAAAACATTTTTAAATATTTTTGGTAATAAAAATACTCCTCCTCATATACTCATATATCCCATATTCATTGTAAAATATCACCGCTATTATATTATAATAATATAATAATATATTTAAATGAATTATTTTATCGTAAAAAGATAAAATATTAATTTTCAACAATTGTCACATTAAAAATTTTCTCCATCTATATCCACATAAAATCAATATTTTCCTCATCATATAAATTAATAATTAATTATTCACAAATAATATTACGAATCACAATATCGACAACCAGTGCAGCCTCGTGATAGAGGGGCTTTCCAATAAGGATTTTCCTTTACATGCCGCAATTAGATGACCAAACCTCTCCTTAGTACGTAACTTTCTAGACATCGCCAATAATGTTATCTAATAATATTATTCGATAATATGAATTATTGCTTCGATAATGAAAAATATCGTGTAGTGACAATTATTGAAACAATAAGAATATAAAATATCAACGCAAAGAATTATCAATCAATAAAATAAAATATCGAATAAGAATTATCGTAATAATTATCGAATAAGTGCCTTCTTACGTTAGAATCAATAATTGGTGCAATACCGCAAAGCATGTGTTTTAACCAATTTAGTATTTTAACAAGATTAATCTGTGAATAACTACGCCATTATTTTTAAACAACTTATATTTGTCGCTTTCTTCATCCAATCGCTTTCCGTTATGGGCCCACATTAAGGTCAAGGTCGTCAGCATCATATTCAAATATTCTCCGAAGCAGAAGAATATTCCACGACCAAACGAATATTTTATAACCACTTGCTTATTTGAAATATTTGTGTATTTTACCCATAACTATCCACATTAATCAAATCAACCCTTACTATTTCAAAATAATAAATAGAAAAATTTAATTTCATTAATAATAAGTTGGGGTCTTACAACCTCCCTCCTTATGAAATTTCGTCCTCGAAATTGATGTACGTACTGGTGTTTCAAAAGGTGAGGATACCTCGCTTTCATTTCCGCTTCCAACTCCTGTGTCATTTCCTCTATAAAGCATGGTTCCTCCACAAAACTTTTACTTGTGGTATGACCTTCGTATGTAGGACATGCCCTCCTTTCTATCCAAGATCTTGACAGTACCTCCTCATACGTTAAGTCTTCTATCTCGTCCGGCTTCTAACTCAATAACGTGGTTCGGTCTTTCACATATTTACGGCTGCGGATATGTGAAAACACATTATGAACACGAGACATACTTTGAGGTAACGCGAGTCTATAGTCTACATTTCCTACTTGGTCAAGAATTTGAAATGGATCAATAAATCGTGGATTGAGCTTTCCTCTCTTCCCAAATCTTGTAACTCCTTCCATGGAGCAACACGCAACAATACATGATCCCCAATACTAAATTCTACGCCCTTTCAATGAAGATCCGTGATAACTCTTTTGTCGATCTTGTGTCGCTTTGTATACGCTGTTGAATCATTTGATCTTTTCTCAGAGTCATACGCATCAAACTCTGTCCCAAACAATGTTGCTTCACCCACCTCATCCCAACATATTGAGAGCGACACTTTCGTCCATACAATGCTTCAAATGGAGCCACACCTATACTTGCCTGATAACTGTTGTTGTAGGAGAATTCCACCAATGGTAAATACTTATCCCAACTTCCTTTGAAGTCTAGGACACAGAGTCTTAATAAATCTTCAAGAGTTTGAATAGTCCTCTCTGATTGTCCGTCCGTTTGAGGATGGTATGCCGAATCAATCATAAACTGCGCTCATAGCTTTTTGCAAGCTAACCCAAAATCTTGAAGTGAATCTTGGGTCACGATCCAAACTATGGATACTGGAATGCCATGCAATCTCACAATCTCATTTGCATATATACTAGCAAGACGTTCAAGGGAATAAGTCTCCAATATCAGCAAGAAATGAGTAGACTTGGTTAATCTATCAACAATAACCCAAATAGCATTTATGCCTTGAGAAACCGCAGGAAGACCCATAAAAAAATCCATTGTAATGTGTTCCCACTTCCATTTTGAAATCTCAAGTGGTTGTAAAGGACCCTTTGGCACTTGATGCTCTGCCTTTACACGTTGACAAGTTAAACACGTCGAGATAAACTTTGCAATCTCTCTCTTCATATTATTCCACCAAAATGTATGTCGAAGATCATGATACATTTTAGTACTTCCAGGATGAATTGCAAACGGTGTATTATGTGCCTCCATCATGATCTTATACTTCAAATCAAAATCGTTAGGAACACAAAGTCTGGAGTGGACTCGAAGTATTCCTTCTTCATCTATTCTTGCTTCGAATAAAGACTTTCTTGTACTTTCTTCATCATAATTATCTTTTTCCCGTCAGGCTCATGAGCAACCTTAACTTTTTTCTATTAAAGTTGGCTCTATAAATCATACTTGACATCATCGCACTCGCTCCTCGCATATGATCTTCTACTCAACGCCACGCCTACCACGCTCGCTTTTCCAGATGGTATCAATAGTGTGGTCGTAGTCTTTCAATAGCTCGAGCCAACGTCGCTGCCGCATGTTGAGTTCTTTTTGAGTGAAGAAATATTTAAGGCTTTTATGGTCTGAATATATCTCCACTTTCTCCCCATATAGATAGTGCCTCCAGATCTTTAGCGCGAAAACGACTGCTGCCAACTCTAGATCATGAGTAGGATAATTCCTCTCATATTCTTTAAGTTGTCGCGAGGCATAGGCTATGACTTTCCCACGTTGCATGAGAACACATCCTAACCCTTTGCCCGAAGCATCGCTGTAGATAACAAATCCATCCGTACCAGATGGTATTGTTAGAACAGGTGCCGAAATGAGTCTCCTCTTGAGCTCTTGGAAACTCTTCTCGCATTCCTCGCTCCATACGAATTTTATATCTTTCCGAGTCAGCTGAGTTAATGGAGTAGCGATTCGAGAAAATCCTTCCACGAATCTCCGATAATAACCAGCTAAGCCCAGAAAGCTACGTACTTCTATTCCACCGACTTCTGCTTGTTCTAACTTTGTATTGCTTCAATCTTCACGCCGTCAACGATACTCCATGTTTTGACACCACGCGCCCAAGGAATGCTACTTCCTCAAGCCGTAACTCGCATTTCTTCAACTTGGCATATAGTTTGTTTTCACGGGCCTTTGAGTACCAAATTTTCAAATGGTGCTCATGATCTTCACGACTTTTGAATATATGAGGATGTCATCAATAAAGACAACAACGAATCGATCCAAATATTCCTTGAATACTTGGCTCATCATATCCATGAAAGTCAGCAGGAGCATTAGTCAATCCGAAAGACATGACTAAGAATTCATAATGCCCATACCGAAGTTCTCAAGGCGCTTTTGAATATCCTCGCCTCTAATCTTCACCGATGATATCTAGAATGAAGATCGATCTTTGAAAAGAATTGTGCTCCTTGAATCGGTCAAACAGTCATCAATACGAGGTAGAGGATACCTATTCTTGATGGTGACATGGTTCAATTCCTCGATAGTCAATACAAAAAGTCGATACTACCGCCTTTCTTCTTTACTTAATAAAACAGAGCACCCCAAGGAGATGTACTAGATCTAATGAAACCGATGTCCAACAACTCCTCAGAGTTGAACCTTTAACTCCTCAAGTTCAATAGAGCCATTCGATATGGGGTTTTAGAAATGGGCTTTGTACCAGTGTTCAAGATCAATAAAGAATTTAACTTCACGCTCGGGGGTAGACCGAAGAAGTTCTTCAGAAATACGCCAGAAAGTCAATAACAACAGAATATTATTCAAATTTGACGGTCTTTATTCAAATCCATAACATGGGCTAAGAAAGCTTGACATCCGCTTTTTCAATAAACGAATAGCTTTATGATTAGATATGACAAAGATTGATTTTAATGGTTTAGTTGTTTGAATTCGCATAACAAAGTTGGTTAGGAATATGAAAACTAACAACCTTACGAAAAACAATCAATTTTGGCATGATGAGTAGTTAACCAATCAATCCCTAAAATCACATCAAAAGCAAGTATCTTTAAAGAGATAAGGTCAATGTGTAAGGTGATGGTGCCAACTTGATCAAACAAGATTTATAAACAAAGGATGTGATGAAAGTTTCTCCTAACTGAGTTTCCACAGATAAATCAAAGTCTAATTTCTCCTGAGTCAAGTTTAAACGCTGAGCACAAGCAGTGAGAGATAAAATGAATGGGTAGCACCCCAGATCAAGTAAGGTATAAACTTCACAAGAATTTATAATTAGCTTACCCGTGATCACCTCGCTTTTGGGTTCCTCACATTTTGACCAAATACAACAAACGCTCTTCCAGAACCGCTGACTTTGACTTTTCCGGATGTTTTTTTGAGTCACCATCCCCACGAACTAGGTTTCGCTACCGTATAATCTCGAGCGATATGTCCTTCTTTCCACAATTATAGCATACCTTGAACTGTTGTAGGGCAATTTGGGGTGATATGTCCCTCTTTCCCCAAGATTTGTAAGATATACGACCCAAGTGGTCGCTCTCCTCCCTTAGAACCAGTTGTCACCGGTGTCGGCGCCTTCACATAATCATTGTTCAATCTCCTCTTTTTGAATCTCCTCCCGACTCGCTTCTTCTATTCTTCATGGCTATGATTACCACCAGAGTGGTTACCATTTTTGTCCGCCTTTTTCTTTCTCCACCGGTTATCGTTTTTCTCGCTGACTACTATCTCCTAGATGATCCTCGTTGTGGTCCTCTATTGAACGTATCAAGTATCTCGCCTAATAATTGAGCCCTCATTGACAACATCCTAATAGAGAGAAAATTTATGAGAAATGAGATACTAACGTATGCCGGGTTTCAAACCTCTCGTAAACATCCGCGCCATACGCTCCTCATTCTCCACCAAATGAGGTGCAAACCGATAACTCGCAAACTTTGCCTCGCATCGACACCGCCATGTTATTTTGTTCCAAATCTAATGAACTCCACTTCCTTCATATGACGATTTAATACTTTCGTGAAAGTACTTGTCATTGAAAAGTTTCAAAATGTCTCCAAGACATGTCGAAAGTAAGTATACCGGATGGGTACGCTTCACGTATTCCCACCAAGAATCCGCCTCATTACGGAACATAAAGGTGGCGAATGGCACCTTCGCTCTCCTCCGCATCCCAAGACATCGAATATCTTGGTGATTTATTTGACCCACGCTCCGCTTTTTTAATCGGATCCGCGATTTCCCTGCACTCGTGGTCCCAACTCTTTGAATCGCTTGGTCAGTGACAAACCGTGAATTGCTATCATTTCCACCCCGTATTTTGTGCACGAAGTCTCCCTCGTCCGATTTTGAATGAACTGCAAAAAGCTTCTAAACATCCCATCGCTCATCATCTCGCTTCAAGTGGTGTTGTTCACAGAGAGAACATTGCCACTGCTGCACGCTCGTTCTCCTCGTCAGGAAAGTAGACAAGGCTCTCTACTTGCCTCATTTATTCCACTATTAACATTCTCAATGACATTCTCAAATACTACATAAAACAAGGGTTTAATTAAGAAAATCAATATATCACATAATATCCCTATATATCGACCAACTAACAAATAAGCTTAGGTAGACACACTAGAGAAGGATTTACTCATCTCCCTCCTAGTTCTATTCCCCGATCTCCGCCAGAGATCATATCCCTAAGCTCGATACCAACCGAGACACCCCAAAATAGGTATACATCACCCATTCTCGAGTTGTCAATACATGGTATGTAAACAACTACAACTTTATTATTACAACAAGAAAAATCGTGAGTTTAAATACAAATATTATCTTCTGTACAATATCTACACCCAAATAAATCCTCATCACAATTATTTATACATTATTTTACAAAAATGGTGAGGACTACTAAACAACTCTCTCTATAACCATCATTCCATACCCCGACTCGCATTAACTACATTCTCGCCTCCCGAGAAGAAAAAATGGAACAAAAGGAAAAGGGTGAGCTCAACTAGCCCAAGAAAGAACATTATGACTAAGATAATATAAAACAAATTATCGTTAGTCTTCAACAGGAAAAATCTGAGAGAATATAATAAACAACAAGTTTTAGATCAATATTCGCAATGAAAAATAATAATTCATGTAAGAGTTACGTAGAGAATGAAATCTACTATTATCTATGAATTTAAAAGTCCATCAATGATATTTTATCCCCGTAACATCAATCAATATACATCTTGAATCATATATTCATCTTTGCACTACAAAAGCCAAAGATATTCATCACCGTCATGTTCATCTCAACACTGCTCATCTTTGCACTACGGCCAAAGATATTCATTATATAATCATCAATCTCGTGCACTACAAAAAGCCAAAGATATTCATTAATATCATCATTTAGGACCGAGGATGATGAAAATATTTTAAAGAAAAAACGAATCCAAAGAAACAAAAGAATAAATATTAAGGATTCAGATTTTAGCTATTTCATGTCCAAAAATACCTCATAAATAATCATAGTGGTGTAAAATTCAAGAATGATCAAAACATGGATACAATCAAAGCTAGTATCCATAATAGATATTTTGACGAAAAGGAAAAATTTATTTTTTTTGAATGAATAAAGGTCGATTCGTGAATAAGTGTCAGATACGTGAATAAAGGTCATATACGTGAATAAGAACCCCGACACAAAAAGTTCTAAATTTGATTAAAAGTTCAAATCAATATTTCGCATAATGATATTGAAGAAGATAATATCATTTAAAAAAAAAATAACATCCCTTACCTCACAAAGACAAAGATTTCTAAATGAAACACCGATATAGGCTATGACTTGAACTCAAGCACCAGATAAAGAACACTCAAAGTATTAAAATACTCACAAGAATACGCCAATATATCGAGAGAGAAAGAGAGAGAAAACTTCAGCTTCGTGTGATTTTCAATTCTAACCTAAGACCCTATTTATAGAAAATGCTTAAACACCAAAGCGTAAAATTTAATATAATATTAATATATAAATTAAATTTCCTACGCTTACACCTCCAAGAACTGAATTCAGCTCATTCAAAATGTAACCACACATAAAAATGAAAAAACGCTTTTGTTATTTAAAATATTTTAAACTTCCAAAAATTAATTATTTTGAATCTTCTAACTTCAATAATTCATAATAAATAGCCCTTTTGTCGTAAAAAAATTCAAACTCAATGATTTTCTATAGGAAATTCCATTATCTACAAATTTGCGTAAGAAGTTTTTCCAAATTCCAAACAAAATTGACCAAAATTCACAAACCATGATTTTATAAAGCTATAATCAAATTTCACCAAGAAATGGGGTCCACATACATGAAAAACATGTTTTTAATATTTTTGCAAATAAAAATACTCTCCTCCTCATATACTCATATATCCTATATTCATTGTAAAATATCACCATTATTATATTATAATAATATAATAATATATTTAAATGAATTATTTTATCGTAAAAAGATAAAATATTAATTTTCAACAATTGTCACATTAAAAATTTTCCATCTATATCCACATAAAATCAATATTTTCCTCATCATATAAATTAATAATTAATTATTCACAAATAGTATTACAGAATCACAATACTGACAACCAGGCAGTTCCTAGGATAGTGGGGGCTTTCCAATAAGGATTTCTCCTTATCGGGCGCCAAGCAATTAGATGACCAAACCTCTCCTTAGATGTAACTTTCTAGACATTGCCAATAATGTTATCTAATAATATTATTCAGATAATAATATGAATTATTGCTTTGATAATGAAAAATATCGTAGTGACAATTATCAAACAACAAAGAATATAAAATATCAACGCAAAGAATTATCAATCAATAAAATAAAATATCGAATAAGAATTAATCGTAACAATTATCGAGTAGTGCCTTTTACGTAAGAATCAATAATTGGTGCAATACCGTGCTACGTGTGTTTTAACCAATCGAGTATTTTAACAAGATTAATCTGTAATAACTACGCTGCTATTTATAAACAACTTATATTTGTCGCTTTCTTCATCCAATCGCTTTTCCATGGGGCCCACATTAAGTTTATCATTGCATTTAATATTCCCACAAAGAAGAAATATTCCATTTTGCTTATTTGAAATATTTGCGTATTTTACCCATAACATCCACATTAATCAAATAACCTTTACTATTTCAAAATAAATATAGAAAATTTAATTTCATATTTACTTAACCTATAACCACTTAAAGAGATAGAGAAGGCATTATTTGTCGAAATATTATGATGAAGGAGAGGCCATTTTACCCATAACTATATTCTTCACATTAATCAAATCAACCTTCTTACTATTTCAAAATAATAAATAGAGGTGGGCTTGAAACCCTGGATTATAATTTTCATTTTTTTGGATAATAATCGCCGAGGGTTGGGCTCGTCTTAAAGTAAATGGGGGAGTAAAGATCGAGGAGTCGGTGGTAGTGGCGAGGGTCAGAAGAGGAAGGTATTTAGCTCTAGGAATACTGGAGTGAAGCAAGGAGACCCGAAGAGAAGAATGGAGGCTTGCAAGACCTGTGGGAAGACTCACTTAGGAGTCTGTCTCAAGGGGAAGGCCATCTGTTACAACTGTGGATAGGAGGGGCAAATTGCGCCTAACTGTCCAAGTCCAAGAAGAATCATGGATGCTTTGTGTGTAGGTCAACCACCACATGGAAAAGAACCGCTCAAGAAGGGACGACGGAACCGTCTAATAGCGGTAGTTAGCTATTAGTGGACCAACACAAACCGGTATTATTCGATCTTTAAAATGATATCCCAAGATGCAATGATCGAGACGCCGTATGTCTTCAATGATATCAATGATTCTTGCTTTGATTCTTTGCTACTTGTTCGTTCATAGCTTGTGATTTTGCTAAACGATTAGAATTACTTCCCGAAAAGTTGCCTATACCTTTAAATATTAAGGTAGCAAACGAAGAATTAATTCTTGTTGAAGATGTTTATAGGAGTTGTTGTGTAGATATACGGGGTTGTAAATTATCGGTTGATTTGTTACCGATAAAGTTAGGAGAATTTGACGTAATTCTCGGAATGGATTGGTTAGTTAACCATGGGGAAATTATAGATTGTCAAAAGAAATGTGTGACAACCCAAAAAATTGGATTGTCCAGAATTTAAGATTTAAAGAATTAGTTATTAATAAAATGAATTTTATTAATATTATTCTATGTTATGTGTTTGTTGATCGTTCTATAACTTAGAATGATTATTAATCGGGAGGATTCTGGCTACGAGCTAGACTGAACGAGTAAGAATTTTCAAGATGAAAATAAAATTTTTCCGGGAACAAAATATTTCTGGGAAAAATACGAAATAGGCACTATTCACCCGACGAAATCCTAAGAGTTAGGGTTTGAATAACCTAAGCCTTTCAGAGAGTTCGGTATGTCGAAATGACATTCCGCCAAAAGATTTGACGATAATATATCGTGAAAAGTTAAGCAAGCCGATAAAAGTTTTTCTCAAAAAACGTGCAAAAATCAGATAAAACAAAAACGACGAAAAGTACTTTTATGTACTTTTCACTCGTTTAACTATGTTAGGGGAAAACATGAAGGAAAACACTTGACACCAAAAAGTGTTTTTCAGTTTTTCGAAAATCCGAAGAATGCTTAAAAGTTAATCGGTAAAGGAAAGACAGAATATCCAAAAATATTTGGATTCCGAGAATCGCAGTTTTTAAAACTGTCGGACGAAACTCGAAAGACGGAAGCACGAAGCTTCCAAGGGAAGCTACGTAAGGAGGTGGGGCGACAACTTGGCCACCAAATAAACTTGGTGGCTAAGCTTTGAATAGTAAGGAGGATAGTGTGACAACCCGAGAATTTAGAAAAAAAAAAAATTCATCTTAAATGATTGATTTATGGTCAAATAATAGACCTAGACAGAAAATAAGTGTATGCATTTCATATTTTTGGGATGGAATTTTGAGGATTTCAAAATTATGTGTAGGATTTTGAAGAATTATTCAGGATTAAGTATATATGTGTATATGTTCTGTGGATATGGTATTATATGTGTTCGAGAATATGTGGTTATGGGTTAAGGGTTGACGGATAAATTTTATCGAATACAAACCTAATATTATTAAACGTCAACGTTCGGTTAGAAAACCCTAACGTCTGATAAGAAACCCTAGAAATCGGTTTTGAAACCCTAATTTTAGTTCCGGGAATCCGAAACCCTAATTCGAAAATTGAAGACCCTAATTCTGAAATTTAAATATTGTGTATAAGGTTTAAACGTCATTAATTATAATTTATTAAGGAAAACCTTAACGAATTATTTGAAACCCTAATTGCTTATTAGAAAGCCCTAATATCAAATCTGGGAACTCTAATTTCAAATTTCGGGTATTTGAAAACCTAATCTGGGAAGTTAAAGGATGAGAATATTGCTTAAGTGTTATTAATTATAATAGTAATTAGGGTAAAGCTTAATTAATTAGCAAACCCTAATTTCAAATTTTTAAACCCTAATTATTATGTCAGGAACCCTAATGTACAAATATGGATTTAATTACTAAATTAGCAATCTTAATTAAGAAATATTAATCCTAATTTGTGTTAGCCCTTATGTGGTTAGGAAAGTATATTGTAATTAGGAAACTCTAATTATAATTTAAAAATGTTAATTTTCATTTTTGAAAACCCTAATTTAGAAATCCTAAAATGCAAATTATGGAAAGCTTAGGTTTTAACCCTAAGGGTTTGCAACAAATGACAATTCTAGAAATAAAATGGTATGGAAAATACTAAAATGCCCTTTTCTTAAGCTTGAGCAAAAGATTTTGCAAATCTTGTGAGTCATCACCTTAATGTTTATCCCATGTGCTCTATATCTATTTTATATTAGATATGTGTACTACCTAGCAACTAGATACAATATATCATATCTATTATATAGATCAAGAGAGAGAAAAAGGACCACTTTACTTTCATTTTCTCCTAAGGCTTTCTCTCTCTAAAAATTTCGAAATATAGTGTGAGAGTGAGTGATTAGATAAGCCATGATC
Source organism: Panax ginseng (assembly GCA_020205605.1). Taxonomy (NCBI): domain Eukaryota; kingdom Viridiplantae; phylum Streptophyta; class Magnoliopsida; order Apiales; family Araliaceae; genus Panax; species Panax ginseng. The sequence continues at coordinate 48,195,348 of CM035137.1, forward strand.
AGGTGTTAGCAGTACAAGATCAGATCATCAAGATCATATTCAAAAATGGGGCATCAAAATGGTATAATCCCTAAATCTTCAAAATCTCACGATCTTATGTTAATGTTATAATTTGTTGGTTAAATATGTGTTAGATGGTGTCATTTAGTGATCTGGGTTGTTATATCCCAGATCCATAACATCAAAGTGCTCGAAAATCAAGTTTTTATAAACTGACTTTGAACCCTAAAATGTTGTCTGGCAGCCATATATCAGGGCTCGTAGATCCGTGTGTGTTAGGTGTTATGTGTGTTTTATGTTTTGGATCTGTTCTATGCCATGTGTACTTTGATCTAAAACTGGAAATAATGTTAGATCATGTCTACATCGTAAGTTACAAGCGGTCAAAAGGCGTTGACCGAACACAGAGTCTGGTTTCTGGGCAACCCAGATTTCCCAGAACCTCTGACAACCATTTTCTAGGCTCCAGATCTTGCTTCTGTTAAATGTTATAGCAATGTTGTTGTTTGATCTTTGTAGTCTGACATGAGTTGTGCATACTAAAACCTTTAGATCACCTAGATCTGTAACAGGATCGTAGAAATTCAGGGTCAAACCACCATTGACCAACTGACCGGATGAAGATTTCTGGGAAACCCAGATCTTCAAGAACCGTGTCCTGACTCCTAGTTTGACCAGCCTTGATCTTGCTCATGTGTTGTTTTTAGACTGATATAAGGTTGTATACTCGTACTCTGACATCAGGACTATATGTAGGAACCATTATATCTCACAAACTAGACCCAGATGCAAACGACAAGGATTCAAAGTATCCCTCTTGAACTGTTCTTCATTTCTGGAAAACCCAGAAATGAAGAACAGCTTCTGACAAGCTTTTAATTGGATAATATCTCAGTGATGTGTTGTTATTTGGATCTGAAAAATTGTTTGTTAGTGTAGTATTATATTGATACTACATGTGTAACACATCAAACCGCCCAGAATCATAAGCATCAAAGTTTTAGACTCGGTCAAACGTGGGACCCTGTAAACTGTTATGAGTTTCTGGGTTCTTGCTCAAGAACACCAAGAACACCTTTAGAGACAGATTTGTCGCCTAAGCCCCTTTTAGCGACAGTTTAATTAGGAAACTAATTATTTTAATAAATAATTAGAAAAAATAGTTTTTAATTATTAAAAATACATAATAAATTATGAAAAATTATTTTAAAGCCAGAAAAATAGTTTTTAATTATTTTGAGTATATTTCAAAATATTTAATATTTTTGGAATATAAAAGGTATTTATTTAATTATAATATTAAATAAATTATTTAAAATGGTTTTAATTCATGAAAAATCATGAAAAATTATATTATGAAATTAGAAAATATTTTAAGTTATTTTGATGACTTTTAATATTTTGTGATGAATTTTATTAATAATTTATTATTAATGGTAATTAATTTATTTAATAAATATATTAAATAAATTATGGAAAAATAGAATTAATAATTTAAAAATCATATAAAAATGATTTAAGTGTTAGAAAAATATTTGAAGTTATAAAATATAACTTTTGATATTTTGACATGAAAATATTAATATTTTATTATTAATAGCAATTATCAAAAAATAAATTTAGTTGCTTAAAAATCATATAAATATGATTTTAAGGTATTAAAATACTTTGATATATTATAATTAAATTATAATATTATGAAATGATTTTCATTAATATTTAATAATAAATGAATATTAATGATTAAGGAATTATGTGGTATTTAATTCATATAAATACAATATTAATGATTGAAAAATTATGATAAATGATATTAATTATCTGAAAATTATTACAAGTCTATGAAAATTGTTTTGACTGCTAAGAAAATTACCTGTGATAATTGTTAAGTGTTTAGGCAGAGTTTAATTGAACTTAAACTCGATATTTGTCCGACTAGACCGTCGGGATGATAGAATTGTGTCAGTTTTAAGTCAGACTGAAATAGTTTGACCTGATACTAAGTCTTATGTATATTGTAGACTAATAGGATTATGTGCTATGTGTTTAGGTTATTCTATGTGTATATATATAATAGTATTATATTGTGATGATATTATTCTAATATTGGAGATCTATATTATTAATATTAAGTCTTCGGATAAAGCGTTTTAAATTGTGTAGCGGTAATCAACGGTTCAGGCAAGTTTTACTTAACTCTACTAAGAGTTGTTTTATTCAAATATGCTTATGGTCAATCATTGTTGATTGCCATGTGGAATTGTACTCTATACATATTGCATGTATAAGTCAGGTATGAAAGGTTGATCACCTTCATTACCAGTTGGTCCAGATATATTTGTTCATGTTCAATACTTGTTCAGTCAAAAATTTATTCGTGCTAGTTCTCAATTATATTGATGAATTATAGCCAACTTATTATTCAGACTCTTTCATTCATGATATATCCATAAATTGTATTTAAACTTGCTGGGCAACTTTCATGCTCACCCTTGCTATATCATGATAAACATTGCAGATAAGACGAATGCGTTCGGATACAGGAAAAAGGTTAATGCCAAGTTCAGCTTGGGATAAAATGTGCAGCTAGATTGTAATAGTATAGTTTGATAGTAATGTTATGTGTTAGATAGTTTATGATTTGTGTATAAGTTAAGGTTACTCGATTTTGAGGAATAGTGTGTAAAGTGTACTGTATAAACAATTTATGTTTATATCTTCCGCAATAGTTATAAAATGATTGAATCGAATTTGCGGTGATTTGGGACCCGAATTTGGGGTTCTCACAGTTGGTATCAAAGCTGTTGGTTATGAACCTTAGGTAGGAATACCTGAGACTAATAACCGTAGTGATTAGGATAAGATCTAACTCACATAGAGCTAGTTGGTCGGTAAGATTCAAAGACGAATCTCGGCGAGTTATAAAGATACGGAGTTCCCTGACTCTGATAATAAAGTTAAACAGTAGTGGTGAATAGATCGAGTCTAGAAGACTGAAAGTACTGGGATAGGAGATCGTAAAACAAAACGATCATAGAATTAAATCGTAACATATACGATGTGATCACCCCGTGATCTGATAAGGTTAAGTACGAGTTCTTAAAATTCATACTTATGAACTCATACGTGTGGTTTGATGATCTGGGTATAGTTGTGTGTGAATGGAGTATTGAGGATAATAGGAACAGATAAATTGTTAAGCAAATGATTATTAGTGAAGATATATGTGACGCCCCCAAAACAGGTATACATCACCCATCTTGAGTCGTCAAATACATGGTACAAAATTCAAATACAAACTTAAATATACAACTGTCGTGTAAAATACGACAAAACATAAACTGAGAGTTTAAACAAGAATATTATCTTCTCGACAATATCCACTCTCAATGGAGTCCTCATAGACAGTATACAAACTCAAATTCAGTCCTCATTACATTTATTGTCACACTATTTAATAGAATGGTGAGGACTACTAAGACACCATCTCGACCACACTCGCTCCTCGACTAGTCCCGATTATATTCTCATTTCCGAGCGAGCATAAAGAAGGAAAGGGTGAGCTCAACTAGCCCAAGAAGAAATATTATGACTAAGATAATGCGAGAATAAATTATCATTAGTCTTCAACAATGTTAAACCGATAAAATACAATAGACATCAAGTTTAATCTGCAATGAACAAACAATCCATTAAAAGAGTCAAGTAGAGAATAAAATCTACTATCTTTTATGATTTAAAAAGTTTTTCATCACTTTTATCGCTCAGACTCATCTTAATAAATAATCCACATCATCAAATCATCCCTGCAATACAGGCCAAGGATATTATTTAGTATCATGACCACGAATTATCCATGCACTACGGGCCAAAGATAATCGTGTTTTCATCAACGGTCCTGATCATGCCATAAAATAATTCATCTTTGCTCCCTTGGCCGAAGAGAATCCACAGCCATAATCATACCAAAAACTGTCCATCAATGCACTACGGGCCAATAAGGACTTTTTCCATATCATTTGTAACATTATGGTCATGATTATACCGAATAATCCCTGGTCAACAAAATATAAACATGAGGATGATGACAATGATATAAGAATTCAATAAAACAAGTTCAAGAATTAAATTATCCAGGAACTAATAACGTCCAAATTGTCAACATGATACTTCTTTGTAGAGTAAAATTTAAGAATAATATTCATGCACCAAAAATAATTTGGATAGAAAAGAATCAATTTTTCATCGTGAATAGTTCCCCGTGAATAGTAACCCGACATGAAAAGTACTCCAAATACCCGAGTGAATAACTATATGCATGTTTATAAAACTATCCAAACCAATTGAATGGTGTGGAAATCTTGAAAACTGAGTTGAACAACCCTTATGGTAACGGGAGGGTATGTTGTTGGAAACCCCAACATATGAGTGGATATTATTCTGGTGTTATGCATAACTTAGAGTATTGTAGACTGATCATCTATAGTACTTAATTCTTTTGGGTTATCAATCTAATATTGGTAATTCTATTAGATGTTCAATAGTCCTTAGTGACTGCTCAGTATAAATTATTTATCCAGTTGGATACGTTGTTAGTCGTTGAATTCATATATATCTGTTGATTTATATTTAATTATCGTTCTTATTCTAAGAATTATTGTTACTCATTATTCATGATATTATTCTGAAACTCTAAACTATCTTAGAGATGATACTTCGATATTTCAAACTTGTGTTATGAAACTCTTTACCCTTGTTGTATATTACTTGCTGGGCAAATTGTTCTCATCCTTGCTTACTTAAAACCTTTCAGTTAAGGCGGAACGGGGAATTGTCTTTGGGCAAGACAAGGGTAAGGGCAAGGCTACCGACTAGCTTGTCCCTTTTATGTTTAAGACAATTATGTTATATTAATAATGTTTTCAAGAGTATGTTGAACTTAAGTAGGATTATGTAATAAGTCTTTATTCGATATTATTATGTAATCTATTAAGTACTATAGGTTGCAAGACTTGGGGGAATAATTATAATAAATCATTGTATATTATTCTAAATTAGATTTTCTGTTGTGAATGTGTTATTTTAGTTATTATGGTTTTACCATGAGAACGTGATGAACCAAATTCGAGTGACCAAGTGAAGGTCCAAATTTGGGGGCGTCACAGGTTGGTATAAAGCCATAGTTATAAACCTTAGGAGCCAGTATCCTTAGATTATAACTTAGGAGAACTTAGAAGTTAGGAAGGAGATAAAACTCATGTAGAGTTTTCCTTGTGAGACTTAGTGTGTTATGAAATGTAACTTCATTCTATACAATGAACTTATGTTTATTTAACATTCTAATGGAGTTGTTGTTTGTGTTGTCTTATGTTGGTGATTGTAGGATGACTGACATGGGAGGACCTAGCCTAGTAGAGGAGGAGCCACGTGATATCCACATAGTCTATGAGGCATCCTCAATAGCAGAACCTATATCAGTAGTGGTCCCTAACGATGATGATGACGATGAGGAGGAGGTGGAGTCTGACCCTGAGGAGGAGTCCGAACCTATAGAGGACTCCAACGAGGCTACCTTTGAGGATCAGATGTTAGGAGAGTATGAGGAGCAGATATTAGAGTTAGGATGTAGAGTAGAGGAGCTTGAGGCTTAGGATAAGGAGAGGGATTTTGTGTTCCAAAAGATGAGGGACGAGGACCATCAGAGAAAATTGGCGATGCAGGAAATGGAGGTAGAAATTGCTCACCGTAAGGAGGCAGGGATCTAGATGGGAGCTTTGTTTCACCGAGCAGTGGCGAGGAATGTTGAGATGGCAGGAAAGATGGAGGAATTAGAGCAGAGGGTTTTGAGTGAGAGGGCGGAGAAGGAGGCTCTCTAAACTCAGTTAGAGATGGAGGTGATGGATATGATTCACTTCGAGGAGAAGTGGGAGGAAACCAACGATAGGGTGGATGATCTAGAGGATGAGGTGCGGTGCAAGAGGAGGAAGATGAATAAGATGGGCTATGCTCTATGCACGGCCATGGAGAGATTGATTGATGGGGTAAATCACTACCCAGTTGAGCAAGGACAGACCTGGCATACCATAAGTCGAGATATAGTGGTGCACATTACACAGAAGGAATATCAGAGTGCCGTGGAGCGTGGGATGTTAGATTGAGTCTAGAGGATGAAGACTAGTAGTTGCATTATTTTGTTTACATGTTGTTTAATATGTTGTTGTAATCTCAGTCTTTTGTGTAAGACGTGAGGTAGTAGTAAAACCCCAACTTTTGAAGAATGTTAGAGGGGTAGTAAGCTAGTGTTGTCCCCATCTTTTGTGATAATAGGGGATATGTGATATCATTTATAGCAGTATGCTAGAAAAGAACATGTAATGTAACCATTTGGCATATGAATATAAATGATCTTATTTCAGAAACGTGTTATTAACCTGTAGTTCTTTTCTATTGAGAAATGTCTAAATATGATAATTAAGTAATAAAATGAAAAATGTTGTGATGCAGAAAATGTTGCCCAGACGTAGAATAATTATCCCAGAAGAGTCAGTTAATGATGAGAGAGGTCCAGTAGATCCGATACAGAGACTGGTAGATTTATTGGGAGAAACTCTAAGCGAAAGAAACGAACCCGTACCACCCGTTCCCCAAGCTATCCTAGTAACAACCTTCAAAGATTTTAAGAGTGTAGGACCCCCGGAGTTCACGGGAACCACTGAACTGATAGTTGCGTAAACCTGGATCAAGGAGATCAAGAAGGGTTGAAGTCGTGGTTGTATAATAAGGTATCAGTCTTCCAGATTGATTCCTTTATGACGTTGTTAGAGAAGGCAATCATTGCGGAAGGTGGCAGTGAGGCCTTAAGTCTATATCATAAGGAAAAGAAGAACAAGAACATTGGTAGTGAGCATCGTGGAGGAAGCAGCAGCGGAGGGAGTAATTCTGGAAAAAGGAAATGGGAAAACAACAACAACAGAAATAATAATCAAGGTGGGAGTCACCAGGGAAAATTCAAGAAAAGAATTGAAGCTTGTAGCAAATGTGGAAGAAGTCATCAGGGAGAGTGTTGGAAGAGAAAAAACACTTGTTATAATTGCGGCCAAGAGGGGCACATATCGCCAAATTGCCCAAAGCCAAAGAAGATCAGAGGATGTTTTACTTGTGCATCAACAGAGCACCAGATAAAGGATTGCTCGAAGAAAGGAAGCAGTGGAACTGGCGTAGGCCAGGGAGGAGGAAGCAAGTTAATGATTGGTGGACCTGCACAACTCAACCGATCGATCGCTCGAACCTTTAATATGACCGTCCAGGACGCAGTAGTTGCAAAGGACGTGGTGTCAGGTATAATCCCAATTAATAATATAAATGCTCATGTATTATTTGATTCAGGTGCCACCTATTCTTTTGTATCCAAAGAATTTGCTAGTAAACTTAGTATACCCCGAGAACATTTAGAAGATCCTTTGAACATAGAAGTTGCGAATAAGGAAATAATCCCTGTAGAATACGTCTATCGAAATTGTCGCGCAAACATTAGAGAACATGAACTGAGCGTAGACTTTATTCCTATTAAACTAGGAGAATTCGACGTAATACTGGGAATGGATTGGTTATATAACCATGCGACAGTAATTAACTATCAGAACAAGTGTGTGAACCTTCAGTCTCTGAGTAAGTCTAAGGTAGTGTTTCATGGTAGCTCATCGTTTAAGCAATCATGTTGCGTTACGATGATACAGGCCAAGAAATTGTTAAGGAAAGGATGTGTAGGTTACTTAGCTTACATTTTGGATACTCAAAAAATGGAATAGAGATTAAAGATATACCTGTAGTGAGTGAATTTTAGGATGTGTTTCCGGATGATCTGCCTGGCCTTCCACTAGATAGAGAAATCGAATTCGTAATAGACTTAGCACCGGGAACGGCACCGATTTTGAAAGCTCCATATCGTATGGCGCCATTAGAAATGAAGGAATTGATGATACAACTTCAAGAGTTATTGGATAAGGGTTACATTCGATCGAGTATGTCTCCTTGGGGAGCACCAGTGTTATTCATTAAGAAAAAGGACAGATCTATGAGGCTTTGTATCGATTATTGAGAATTGAATAGAGTAACGATTAAGAACAGATATCCACTACCGAGGATAGATGACTTATTTGATCAACTGAAGGGAGCGAAGTGTTTCTCAAAGATCGACCTATAGACGGGATATCACCAACTAAAAGTGCGGGATGAAGATATACCAAAGACTGTGTTTCAAACCCTTATGGACATTACGAGTTTTTGGTAATGTCATTCGGTTTAACTAATGCTCCGTCAGCATTCATGGACTTGATTAATCGAGTTTTCAATCCATACTTGGATAAATTCAAAGTAGTTTTCATCGATGATATTTTGATCTACTCAAAGACAGAGGAAGAACACGCCGAACATATGAAGATCGTTTTGGAGGCACTACGAAAGGAGAAGATGTATGCGAAGTTTTCAAAATGTGAATTTTGGATGAAGAAGGTTCAATTCTTAGACCACGTGGTGGATAACAATGGAATCTCAGTAGGCCCTGAAAAGGTCGAAGCAGTAAGTAATTGGGAACAACCGAGAACACCGATGGAGGTAAGAAGTTTCTTAGGATTAGGTGGGTACTATCAAAGATTCATCCAAGATTTTTTCTAAGATAGCGACCCCGTTAACTAATCTGAAGAGGAAAACAGTAAAATTTGTATGGACCGACAAATGCGAAGAGAGTTTTCAAGAGTTGAAGAAGAGATTAAGTGAGTCGCCTGTATTATCACTACCAGATGATACGAGAGGATTTGTGGTGCATAGTGATGCGTCGCATAGAGGACTGGGTTGTGTGTTAATGCAATAGGGAAAAGTTATTACGTATACGTCACGACAATTGAAGGATTACGAAAAATGATACCCTGCTCATGACTTAGAGTTAGCAGCAGTAGTTTTTGCATTAAAGATATGGAGACATTCTTTGTACGGAGAGAAATGTGAGATATACACGGACCAAAAAAGTCTAAAATATATCTTCACACAGAAGGAGTTGAATATGCGTCAGAGAAGGTGGTTAGAATTGATCAAAGATTATGACTGTGATATTCTTTATCACCCGGGGAAGGCAAACGTAGTTGCTGATGCTATGAGCAGGAAAAGAAGGGAGAAATTGATGCAACTGACAACTCAGGAGGAGTTAATAAGAGATATGGAGAAGTTGGAAATAGAGGTGAAGGGACCCGAGAGGTCTGAAGAGAAATTATTTATAATGGAAGCTTGTCCGACATTGTTGGATAGAGTAAAGGAAGCACAAGAGAAAGATGGAGAATGTGAGAAAATCAGGAGAAGGATCACGAAAAATGAGGTAGAAAAATTTCGAATAGATAAGACAGTATCTTAAGATTCGAAGGGAGAGTGTGGGTACCGGTAGTGGCTGAGTTAAGAGAGAAGATTTTGTACGAGGCTCATAATACGACGTATTCCATTCATCCGGGAGGCACAAAGATGTACCGGGATTTGAGGTAACATTTTTGGTGGCCAAATTTGAAACAAGAAATCGCTGAGTACGTTAGTAGATGTTTGACTTGTCAATGCGTAAAAGCAGAGCATCAGCGGCCGAATGGTTTATTACAACCGTTGGAAATACCAGAGTGGAAATGGGAGCATATTACGATGGATTTCGTGGTAGGACTTCCAGTCACGCAGAAAGGTTTGGATGCCATTTGGGTTATCGTGGATCGACTTACGAAGACTGCACATTTTCTACCGATCAAGATTCGATACATTTTAAATCAATTAGTGAGTCTGTACGTAAAGGAAATTTTTTCACGACATGGAGTGTCAGTGTCGATTGTTTCTGACCGAGACCCGCGTTTCTCATCAAAATTCTGGAAAAGCTTACAAGAGAGGATGGGAACACAGTTGAGATTGAGTACCGCTTATCATCCTCAGACAAATGGATAAAGTGAGCGAAAAATACAAACACTAGAGGACATGCTTAGGACTTGCGTGATGACCTTCAAGGGAAATTGGGACAACCACCTACCCTTAGTCGAATTTGCGTATAATAATAGTTACCATGCGAGTATCGGCATGCCACCGAATGAATCTCTTTACGAAAAGAAATGCAGAACGCCATTATGTTGGAAAGAAGTCAAAGAGCGACGAATACTCGGACCAGAGTTAGTACAACAAACCGCGGATGTGGTGACAGTAATAAGGGCCAGACTAGTAGCAGCTTAACATCGCCAGAAAAAGTACGTGAATTTGCATCGGCAAGACCGAGATTTTGAAGTCGGTAGTTTTATATTCTTGAAGGTATCTCCATGGAAGGGAAAGATTCGTTTCGGCAAGAAAGGAAAACTGAATTCAAGATTCATAGGACCGTTCGAGATACTAAAGCGAGTGGGCGAAGTAGTGTACAAAGTTGCACTACCACCTGAGCTGGAGCACATCCATAATGTGTTTCACATATCCATGTTGTGTCCGTACAAGCCTGACTACAAGCACGTTATTTCTTACGAACCCATTCAAGTGGAGAAGTGAAAGTAGTATGCACACAAGCCAATCATGTTTGATGATAAAGCATATACTTTGTAACAATCTTATTCATTTATTAATAAAAAGTATTAATTTATTAAAGGCTTTAATTATCTACATGATGCTATTTTATAATATGTGATAAACCCATAGTTTTAAGCAATGCTTTTAGAATAATGATGATGATCATTCTAATGAGATCTAAATTCTTAGAAAGCTTAAAACTAAAATAGTTCCCAATCATTGGATTACTAAATTGGGGATTAGTAAATCCGGATAGATTGGTACATACGTTGCTTGCTCATTGGATGAGGATGATTGATCTCATAATCATTTGTGTGGAGACACTAAAGCAAGTATGTAGGTGCTTATTAGAGAATAAGTTCACTAAACGTAGCTCGCTAAGGAATACCTAATGGAGTTTTACTTGCCTGTCAATAGAAATTCTTGTAGTGATAGTAGTACAAGTGATCCTTGGACTTGAGATCATCATAGTATCTTGTGTATGATGAGTTATACTTTGACTTATTCCTTAAGACCCTTAGGGTATATCAAAGGGTATGTTTGGGTATAATAAGTTGTACATGGAGATAATGTATTATCAATAAAGAATCTGCCGCTTCTAGTAAAAGAAGAGAAATGTCCTATGTGATTCAATAAATGACAACCCAATAGTCCTTGGCCAAGGCAAAATGAAATTAGAAAGGGGCTTCTAATTTGCATTATTTGGAGTTGTGCATTTAAGGATCGAAATACATATAATTAAATAAAATAAGACTTGACAGTAATTCCATGTCTTATATTTAATTAGGGCATTGTATGGTGGAAGGATTGAATTGTACAGTAACTATTTACTCAAAGGTTCTTTTATTATTATTGTTAAAATCTATATTATCTGGAAAGTCGTTAATCGCTAGGGAGGCTTATCCCTATTGTAGAATAAATATTATTTATTTAAATAAATTAATATTTTAATTTATTTATTTAAATAAGATTATAATTGTTCTAATTGATTTATTCACAACCTATTTTAATATGGAGAACATAAAGGGTCACACCATAAAAGGAAGAATAATTATTTAAGAAGTTAATGGCATAATCGTAATAATAAGTTAAGTATATTTAATTTAATCTATAGTGATAGAATAAATTAAATAGCTTAATATTTATTATTTAATATTTTGGAAATATTAGATATAAATTAATAAGAGGAGTCTTATTATTATTATTATTATTACTATTATTTAATTCCTAAAGGAGTTTGGGAATTAATTAATAAAAGTACTCTCATTTATTCCTAATAAGATTAGGAGGCTAATTAATTAAATAATTTTAATTAATTAAAATAAAACCCAATTCTTTAATTGTTAAGGAGGGTTGCCCACATCTATAAATAAGAGAGTCTTATTATGGGTGAGGTGGTTGTTAACTTTTTCACAACAGACGTGATTCCAATTATTGGAGAGTACGCTCATTTTCTATGAGAGATAGAAAAACTAGGATTTAGCCAACCACCCATCTTCTTGAATCTTTCTTCTTCCTTGGTGGATCACCTCTAGAGGCCAAACACTTGGGTGGTTAACGTTGATCAAAGGAAGGAACCAAACCCGGTGGATTCAAGTTGAACGCGAAAAAGATTGGAGGTGAACTTGTAACTGAGGAAGCTCGAATCTTCAAGGGTATGATTCTTGTTCTTCATATTTTCGTTTAATTAATAATTGTGCATAAAGGATGATCCGGGTATATGATTTGTATAAAATTTAAAACTTTGATTTTCTACGTTTCCGCTTATTTTGTACAATTTGATTGCGTTCATGAATATTACAAACCTAACAAGAAGAACTTAGCATATGAAGAAATTTATGTCCAAATTCTAGATAGGAAAGAGCAAACTCTAAGGAATAAAGTTATTTCCTCTGTAAAAGTACTTTGGCGTAACCACGATGTCGAGGAGGCAACGTGGGAGTTAGAAGATAGAATGATGTGGGATTATCCCCATCTATTTGTGTAACCTTGTAGCAATTCTGGGATGAAATTTTTATAAGGGGGGGAGGATGTAATACCCGATAATTTCCACGTATTATTAAATAAATATATTAATGGAAATAATATTTATGAGAATAAAAGTGTTATTGTTTTGTGAGTCGATTAATTCAATTGATTCGTATTAGATTGATGTGTATTAAGATGTGTGAATTGACAATGAGAATTATGAAACGCCTTGTGTGACATATTGTGAAAGGAGGAAATCCATTAAGCAAATTAAAACGAGAATCTAGAAAATTAATCTTGTTGATCATGTGATTTCACATGTGTAATCAATATGCTCGTAGACTTGTAGTAACACTTTTGTGGACATCAATTTATGTCGTACACAATGAGTTTAGCGATGAAAATTGGCACGGGCTAAAGCTAAACCAATCTTAGCATTTGTCGTCGGTATATGTGCAATTGCCAAATAGTCGATTGGAGAAAACTAATTTTTCTCACTTTGGAAATTAAATGGAACAATTATGTGATATGTGTGACATTGGTAAACCATGAAATAAAATACGTTATGTTTGACGAAGGAATTATTAAGTAAACCATTAATTTATATTAGTTAATTGTGGTAGAATATTGATTTCCTTATGATAGAAATTCCTTATGATACGCAAAACAGTCCAGCAGTCAAACATGTAATTAAACTACATATTAAAATCCGTTAGAATCCTATTATTGAGTTTAGTTCATGACTGAACCAAAAGCCATTATGGGATCAAAGCAAAACATGGATAATAAGCAAACAATTGAAGGAGAGAAGAAAGAATTGATCAAACCCAATTGATGATTATAATCTAGTAATAACATTAAATCCTCACAAAAATCCAGCAAAGTAACAATAGTTTATCCACCGTGATTGAAAATCTAAAGAAGAGGTAGAAAAGATGAATTTTTGGCTTAGTTCTACATTGGAATTCTCTCAAAGTGTAAAACCCTAGTTCCAATATGAAAAACACATAAAAACTACTCAATGATGCGTCTGGTACCAACCAGGATTGTTTAAAACGATTACAACTCTTTCAAATTAAAAATTAAAATAAAATGGATCGGAATTGAATGTGTAGTACGTGGTAACGCTTCTCTTATAGTAATCCTCGCACGGGCGCGCGTCTTTAAAATCTTGTCAAACCGGGTGATCGCACGGCGTCATGAGTATTATTAATTGTTTAGCCGTCTTTGTCGCGCGGCTTTTGCGATTGGATTCGTGTTCTGCTGCATTGCTCACGCTATCGCTTTTGCTTTGTCCTGCTGTCATTGCTTCTTTGTCATGTCACTCTTCCTTCATCCATTCTCAGTTGCATATCTCCACTTGTTCCTTGCGTCATGCGTCCATTAGCCTCATGCCATCTAACATCACCAAATTATGACATATCCTGTACTTTTACACCAAAGGAGTTCTCAGTACATGCAATGCAAAATAACATGAAATGCAACTAAAAACACACTAAAATGTACTTGAGATGAGCATAGTTCGCATAAATTGATATCCAATAAGTAGGTATAAAACCCACTTATCAAATACCCCCAAACTTGAACTATTGCTTGCCCTAAAACAATGCATACAACTTAAAACACAGAAAATGCAACTACATGTTATGTAACTAAACCATGATGCAAACGAGTCTCACATTGTTCCAGCTATAACAGAATTTTAGTCCAAAATGCCTCAGCGAATTATCCAGATTCAAGAATACAACTTCAAACCAAACTATAGGCATAATATCATACACTCAAATAATTCATATTAACTATAGAGATGTTGTGTGTGTGTGTTGTGTTCACCAAAACTTGATTTCAGCAAAGAATACACATGCTAAACTGCTCAAAATAGAAAATTACAGTCTAAATCAAGACTCATATATACTTATGCAACGAAGACTATTCCAACATATTAAAACAAACTAAGGTTCAACAATGGGCTTAACTGCTTTATTGCTACTCACGAGGGCAATTTTCGCTCTTTCCCGCGGTGTTTATTGCTATTTTTTTTCTTTTTCTCTTTTTCTCTTTTTTTTCACATGACTGTGCAATGCCTTATTCCATTAGGCAAGCATTGTTACCCCTTAGCGAGCTTTCAACCAACGACTCCCAGACCATGAAAGACCTTAGGGCGCTAGGTGTTAAGACACCCCTACGGGCGTACTTACTCAAGTAGCTAGGGCCCCGAAATAAGACTAGCCACGTTATTGATTGATTATTTTTTTTATACATAGCATACCCATGTTTTCCCAAAATTTGAATCTCAATGTTTTGCACAGTCTAAATACATGTTCCACATATTTCTCTTTTTAAAACCACATTTTCTATTAAGCAATGCAACACATCATTCTTATGCCTACAAGCAATTGTGAACACATCCGTGCAAACCGAAAGCATCTAAACAGCAACATGAATTTCATCGTGTAAAACCTTATAACTAGGTTCATGTTATCCAAAATACTCAAAAATCCTTCAAAATTCACTATCATCATCGGCTAGACAAAATTTCCATAAAACAAGAACTGTGAGACATGCAAACTAAAAATATACTAACACAAGTAATAATGACTAAAAACTAAAAAAAAATTCAACAAATTTTATCTAACATATAAACATGCGAACTTTTAAACTAAACATGAAACTCTAAACTAAACATGCAGATACTATATGCAATTATACTACTACCCCAATACCCCCAAACTTATCATATTTAGTGTCCCAGTGAATGAAGGTAAAAGGGTTACATAAAACTCCCCTAATGCTCAGCCGCACCACCCTCCTCGGGTGGTGAATCTGGTGGTGGATATGGCACAGCTGTCTCAAACTGAGGCCACTCTAACATTGTTCCCTGTTGTGCCAATGCCTCAGCCAATGACCTCGTGAGACCCGTAGCAAATGCTGCGAAGTTATCGTACAT
Source organism: Panax ginseng (assembly GCA_020205605.1). Lineage (NCBI taxonomy): Eukaryota > Viridiplantae > Streptophyta > Magnoliopsida > Apiales > Araliaceae > Panax > Panax ginseng. Next base: position 48,210,829 of record CM035137.1, read on the forward strand.
GGCATCAACCTTACGCTCCAACCTTCGGAGCTGGCGATCCCCAGGGGCAACAGGTGCTTGCGTTGATGGGCCCGCCTCATCTGTCTAAGAGGGCTGCTGTGATGGCTCTGGGAATGTGGGCTGGAGGATAAATCCTCTTCCTCGCGGCTGCGGCACACCTCCTGCCCAATCCTCGAATTTCGCAATGGTGGCGTTAGTGATGTCCTGACTCGGGTTTTGCATTTGTTCATTGCCACAACTGAGGCGTGTGGAATGCTCCCAGTAGTGCTTCCCCGTAGATATCACAGCATATTCTGATGGATGAGATGGCCCACATAAATATATTTTCCTGTGATTATGCCCCATAGAATGATTGCCCTTTCCGCTGTGATCTCATGTTGATGAGACGAAGGCACTAGCTTGGCACACATGAACAAATTCCACGCCTTTGCATATCGATTCAAAGCTGCGGCGGGGAATATGCGAGGCTGATTCGTGTCGGCTTTATAAGTCCACTTTGTGCCTGGCACGCATAATTCAGCAATAACCAATTCCAAGTCCGTTTCCATATGTGCACTTGTGACCGAATTAGCAGACCCTGTTGGTGGTGTATCAGTAATCCTAAACACTGCTCTGATGGCTGGAGGTCTGTAATCTATTTCAAATCCGCGAACCATAGATATACCGCTCATGGTGACTTTCGCATTGGCATAGAACTCTCGAACTACACTCATCAGAATAGGCGTGGGAGTGGCAGTCAATCCACCCCACCGTCTTTCAGGAATCATATCACATAACTAACCATCTTGCCCCTCCGGTTTGAAACTGCGCTCCTTGACAAACGTCTTCGCCACAATTCGGTAATACTCATGATGGGCTTCCAAATCCAGGAATTTGGTATGATCGACAACATCCTCCCCTTGACTGCTAAAGGATGACGACGATGAAGAAGAAACTGAGCGAGCTCTTTTTGGTCCCATTTGCAATTGCTAGAGATAATGCAGATGATTTGACTGATAATGAATAGGAGCCTATGATGTGATAACCCCCAAACTCGTTTGGCATAATCTACTCTGAAACCCTAACTTTATACTGCATATATGGAACGTGGGTGTAATCGTGGCTATGAATACCGAAGCAATAATCGCGTGATGGGGCAGAGAGGTAGGGCTTGGATTGTAACTGACTAGAGAGGAAGAGACGTGCATTTTTGAGAGAGCAATGTGAAAACGCCTTCTGTTCTTTCAAATGATAGACCAAATACTTCCCAATATGTTTTTAACACCTTAAAAATTTTCAAGTCCCGATTTCGCGCGCGGCCGCGCGAGTTTCAATAGGTTTCATGCGCGGGCGCGCGAGTGAGCGCTGAGGCGCTTTGTTGTGCACTGATTGGACCACCTAGGTGGTTGTAACATGTGACATGTCTGGTTGTGACTTGTCAAAGGGAATAAGGCGCAGGCGCACGATTTGCGTGTACTGCACAGAATTTCTTCCAGGCGCGGGCACTCGAGTTGTATAGTGTATTCATGCGCGGCCGCGCGAGACTGAATATGCACTATTAATTTTTCATGCTGTAAGGAAGTACTGCAAAAAAAAATTTATTCACCTGCATAACACCAATAAACACTGTCAAAGCATGATTTTCTAAAGAAACATGAGTGTCTATTGTGTCACCCTCATTTCAATGCAATGCACAAACATACTCCTATTCAATTTCAGCTACTATGCTAATTATGCAAAGATAATCACACTATCCTAACTAAGAATGAAAATGAGGTAACAAAAACAACTTAAACTGAATAACTAAAAAGACAATAGAGATAGAAATAATGGGTTGCCTCCCATCAAGTGCTAAGTTATAGTCAATTAGCTTGACTATCTCTGAATTTCATGTTGAAGAAAGAACTGAGGTGACTTTCTGTCTATCCACCTCACCACCAAAGTAATGCTTCAATCGTTGTACATTCACCTTAAATGGCTGATCCAAAAAGTTATCAAATACTTCAATTGTACCATGCAGAAAGACAGTCTTCACTGTAAATGGCCCTGACCATCTCGATTTCAGGTTCCCGGGAAAAAGTTTAAGTCTGGAGTAATAAAGCAAAACCCTTTGTCCCAGTTCAAATGTCTTCTCTATGATCTTTCGGTCATGCCATTTCTTCACCTTCTCCTTGTACAACTTAGAATTCTCATATGCCTGTAATCTGAATTCATCCAACTCATTGAGTTGGAGAAAGCGTTTCTCCCCTGCAGCTTTCAAATCAAAATTGAGCTTCCAAATTGCCCAATATGCCTTATGCTCTAGCTCCATAGGAAGATAACAGGCTTTTTCGTACATGAGCTAAAAAGGTGACATGCCTAACGGAGTTTTGTATGCAGTCATACAGGCCCATACTGCATCATCCAACTTTAACGACTAGTCCTTCCTTGTGGGATTCATAACTTTTTCAAGGATTCTCTTGACTTCTCGATTTGACACTTCAGCTTGGCCATTCATTTGTGGGTGATAAGTTGTAGCAATGCGATGGTTCACCCCATACTTAGCCAACAAAGCTATAAACTGCCTATTACAGAAATGACTGCCTTAGTCACTGATGATAGCCCTTGGAGTCCCAAACCTCGTGAAGATGCTTCTGTGTAAAAATCTGAGGACGACCTTGGCATCATTTGTCGGAAGATTTACCACTTCTACCCATTTCGAGACATAATCCACTGCGACCAAGATGTAGAGATTTCCGTAGGAAGAAACTAAAGGTCCCATGAAATCAATCCCCCACACATCAAAAATTTTTACTTCGAGGATTGTATTCAGGGGCATTTCATTTCTTTTTGAGATGTTCCCCACTCGCTGACATCTATCACACTGCTGGACAAAACTGTATGCATCCTTGAAAATTGTCGGCCAGTAAAATCCTGCTTGTAGTACTCTAGCCGTTGTTCTTTCTCCACCATAGTAACCACCATACACCGTAGAATGACAATCCTGCAAAATCCCCTCGGTCTCGCTATACGAAATACACCTTCTTATCATTTGATCAGAACACTATTTAAACAAATAAGGCTCATCCCATATATACCATTTGACATCATGCAAAAATTTCTTCTTTTGATAACCCACCAAGTCAGAAGGTACAATCTTACTCACCAAATAATTCGCGTATTCTGTGAACCATGGCACTTCCCCTTTCACCACAAATAATTGCTCATCTGGAAAGGATTCATTGATCATAACTTTATCGTCTGCCTTCCTTTCCAGATTCTCTAATCGTGATAAGTAGTCTGCCACTTGGTTTTTAATGCCATTTCTGTCCTTGATTTCCAAATCAAATTCCTGCAGTAATAAAATCCATATGATCAATCGGGGCTTTGCATCTTTCTTTGCCACTAAATGTCGAATTGTCGCGTGATCCGTATACACAATCACCTTCGTGCCAATCAGATATGCTCGAAATTTGTCAAAGGTGTACACCACTGCCAATAACTCTTTCTCTGTGGTGGTGTAGTTCAACTGTGCATCTGTGAGGGTCTTGCTAGCATAATAGATCACATGAAATATCTTTTCCTTTCGTTGCCCCAAAACAGCCCCTACGGCGTAATCATTGGCATCACACATCAGCTCAAATGGCAAATCCCAATCTGGTGCGGTAATCACTGGTGCTGAAGTTAGTTTCCCCTTTAAGTGCTCAAATGCTGACATGCAGACTTCATCAAAATTAAACTGTGCATCCTTCTCTAATAAACTGCATAGTGGTTTAGTTATCTTGGAGAAGTCCTTGATGAATCTGCGGTAGAATCCTCGTAGATGTCCCGAGAAAAAATCATGAACACCTTTTACTGAAGTAGGTGGTGGCAAGTTCTCAATAGTTTCCAGCTTCGCCCTACTCACCTCGAGTCCCTTCTTTGAAACCTTGTGTCCTAGTATGATTCCTTCTTGTACCATAAAATGGCACTTTTCCCAGTTCAGCACTAAGTTCGTCTTAACACACCTCTTCAATACCATAACCAAATTCTTAAGGCATAAATCAAATGAGTCCCCAAAGACTGAAAAATCATCCATAAATACCTCCACATTCTGCTCCACCATATCTGAAAATATAGCCATCATGCATCTCTAAAAGGTGGTTGGAGCATTGCACAACCCAAAGGACATCCTTCAGAAAGCAAACGTGTCGTATGGACATGTGAAGGTAGTCTTTTCCTGGTCTTCTGGAGCTATCACAATTTGATTATATCCCAAATACCCATCCAGAAGGCAATAGTACTCATGACCCGCTAATCTGTCCAACATCTGATCAATGAATGGTAGTGGAAAATGATCTTTCCTTGTAGCTTTGTTGAGCCTGCGGTAATCCATGCAGCATTCTCCACCCGTCATCGTATGCGTGTTGGAATTAACTCATTATTCTCATTGGTCACAACAATCATACCACCTTCTTTTTGGTACACACTTGCCTGACCGGGCTCACCCACGAGTCATTCGAAATCGGATAAATTATTCCTGCATCCAGCCATTTCAGTACCTCTTTCTTGACCACTAATTTCATTATTGGATTAAGTCTTCTGTGTTGCTCGACTGACGGCTTACTCCCATCTTCCATCAGGATCTTATGCATGCAAAATGAAGGGCCGATCCCTTTAATATCTGATATGGTCCACCCAATAGCTGATTTGAACTCTCTAAGCACTCGTAGCAGTTTTTCTTCCTGAAAAGATGTTAGTTCAGAAGAAATAATCACAGGTAACTTTGAATCTTTATTTAAAAATGCGTACCTGAGATGATCTAAAAGTGGTTTAAATTCAAGCTCTGGAGGTGTCTCTAGAGATGGCTTTAATTTTACCGATGACTCTCCAGCTTTCGTCAATGGCTCGACAGGTGTCCTGAATTTTCTAAATTATGGAGTGGTATCCAGATATTGCACAAGTTCATCGAATTCCTCGTCTTCCAAATCTGAATTTTCAGCAATTACACTCCTTAACGGTTCATAGTTCACCAAATTTTGTACCTCATCATTTAAGACCCGATCCACCAAATCAACCCGGAAACATTCTTCTTCATCTGTTGGGAACTTCATTGCTTTGAAGATGTTAAAGGTAACCTCCTGATCATGTACATGCATCGTGAGTTCCCCTTTTTGCACATCTATCAAAGTCCTTCTTGTGGATAAGAATGGTCTCCCTAGTATGATTGGTATACTCTTATCTTCCTCATAATCCAAAATGATGAAGTCAACCGAAAAAATAAATTTGTCCACTTTCACCAACACATCTTCAACTATTCCCCGTGGATACGTGATGGATCTGTCAGCTAGCTGCAATAAAATGTTTGTCGGCCTTGGAGCCGGCAATCCCAACTAGTTGAATACTGACAAGGGCATCAAATTGATACTTGCCCCAAGATCACATAAACACTTACTGAAACTCATCTTCTCGATCGTGCATGGAATTGTGAAACTGCCTGGATCCTTCAGTTTTGGAGGTAATTTTTGCTGAAGCACTGCACTGCATTCCTCTGTCAAGGCTACTGTCTCAAACTCGTATAATCTCCTCTTCCTTGACAATATACCCTTCATGAACTTTGCATAGCTTGGCATTTGTTCCAATGCCTCGGCGAAAGGTATGTTGATTTGCAGCTTTTTAAATACCTCCAAGAACTTGCTGAACTGCTTATCTTCCCTCTGCTTATTTAATCTCTACGGATACGGAACTAGAGGGTGAACTAATGGTACTGTATTCACGGGCTTTGTAAAAACCCAGGATTTCGAATAATCCAAATTTCACGAAAAAAAAAATTTATTTAATATTGACTGTTAATATTGTATTGTGTATCTATGATACGGGTATCGAGAATTAGTCGATTTGTGTATTGACTGAGAAATTAGAGTAGAGTTTTGCTTAACAGCTTTAGAAACCCTAACCCTAAGATCAGATAGGGATTCGGCAGAAATTACAATTTTAATAAGAGAAGCTAAGGTAACCTAATTAGACATTAGGAATGAAAAATTAAATAACCTAAGGGTTATGATACGGGAGAATATTAGTATATAAAATATATATTAATTCTAAGGGATTTATTTTATATATCTCAGTTAATTAATTTTATAACCTAATTATAGCAAGTCTAATTGGGTTAAGGAAATAAATGTGCATGAGTAAGAATTTATGTTATAATTGAGGAAATGAAAACCCTAATTAAATGATTTGGGTTGGATAAGAATTAAGGTATGGCACTATGTAAATTTTATAGCCCAAGTGTTGGCCCAATGAAATTGGTTAGAGGCCAAGTAATACATTAATTGAGTGGCCCAACTTTTAGCCCAATTGAGAGGGGGTATTATGAACCTTATGTATGCTAAATAAGAGATAAAAAGAAAGCAAAATTTTGAGCATAATAAGGCCACATGTCCGGTTATTAGAGAGGAAAAAGGAGGGGGGAAGAATGTAATGATTGCCTACTTTAGTTAGTGAACAACTCCTACCTACTCCTCTTATGTGTCATCTTTTTATTTTGCCAACATATTTGTTCAAGCTTGCAAGCAACCACTTGGTAATTGAGTGGGAGAGATAAGAGCTAGATATGTTAGTAGATTAGGGATAGATATACCAAATATATCTATACTTACTTTTCCAACAATCCAAATCTAAGTCTTATCTTTTTCTTTTCATCTTATTTTCTAACATAAACTAAGAAAGAAGGAGAGAGACAAGAGAGAGAGAGAGCTACCATTCGGCAGCTCCAAGAGGAGAATGAGAATAGAAGAATTTGATCTTCATACACCCAAGATCCATCTCATATTTTTGAAGGAGAAAGAAAATCTAGCAAAGGTATAAACCCCTTTTTGTTTATGTAATTTTTGATTACTGTAAATCAAACCTTGAATCTATAGTTCTAAACTCAAAAATCATGTATATAAATGTTGATGAGTGTTTTGTGTGTAGATCTACCCTTACTGGGTGTTGATTTGGTTGAAATCAAAAGGAATAGAAAAATAGAATTTTTCGGAAAGCTTAAACTTCAAAGTATGATCTAGCTTTTGATTTTTGAAATCTATTATGGATTTTGTGATTTATGTTCTTGGGATGCTAGATCTATGTATGAAGGATAAAACCCCTTTGGAATCACTCAATTAGGTTGAATATTGAGCAAGTTATGGAATTTATCCCAAACTACTCAAAGCTAAGAAAACTGTTAGAATAACAGTTTTGACCAGACATTTCCGGGTTAATTTTTGGATGCTTAACATGTCCAAATATCGATTGTGATAGATGAAAATTGTAGATCGGAAAGATACGAATCCAAAAAAATTGACAGATCGTTAATTGGAGTTATAGATTTCATTTTATTTAAGTTTTAGTAAAGGACTCCAAAACAGCTAAAGGACAAAAGTAAACTGTCCAAAATTTTAAAGGGGCTGTATCGGCCACTTAGTTTGTGAGATAAATTTCGGCCTTTTGGGACATAAAAATATATGGTATAAAGTACATGCTGTCTAAAAATGAGCTCATTCCGACTTAAAACGACTAAGTTATGACCATTTCAATTTTTTTAGATTTTCCGACGAAAACGGCTATAACCGGAGTTCTATAACTCCGATGGCCACAAAATTTAAACTGGAGACTCATGTTAACACATATAAGATTGTTTCAAGAGATGGGGATTTCTGGAGTTGAGCATGACGGGGCTAAATTCTTAAGCTACACACTAGAAATGATTTTTGAAAAATACTAAAGGAGGTTGGAAAATTATGGAAAAATACTTTCTGTGTATGAAATATATGTATATATGTTTGGACAAAGGATAGAAAAATAATAAGTTGATTTGGTGTTTTTTGTGAAAAGGATATGGAATCCAGCTTGTTGGATTGAATAATTTATGAATCCCGTTTGCTGGATTGAAAAACAGTTTACTGAATTGAAAATATGTTGAATCCAAATTTTGAATTGCGCTTTAAATTTGTTGGATTTGGAATTCAAAGTTCTTTGGATTTGGAATCCAAAGTTCTTTGAGTTAACCAATTTAGTTGCTAGACGTAGAATCCAGGTTGCTGGATTCGTATTTAACTTATTAGATGTTAAAGATTAACTTATGAAATGAAAAAGGTAAGTGTTAAATCATAATGTATATGATATAGTGATTAAAGAATTATCAAAAGATGATAATAATGTTAATGTTGTAAGGTGTTATCTAATATTTAATTATGTGATTAAGTGTTAGATAATTGATTGATAAAGTAATTGTATTATGATACAAAGTGTGATATGCTGATTAAAAGGCCAATCTTATTAATGATAGGTCTTACAAAAGAAGTTAACTTAAATTGCGTAGCAGTGGTCAACGAATCAGGCAAGTTCCCTAACTCAACCTTGAGTTAATATTGTTTAATTATTATTGGTGGTTAATTATTGCTAATTAAACCACGTCCAGGGATTTATTGTTGATATTTCGCAGTTAGTGCATGTTTAATAATTCAAATTGAATTACTGATTTGGAATATATACATTCGTAGAATAACTGTTGTTGGATATTCATATTCGTAGAAGCTAGAATTGACAGTACAGATAATTCTTGTTTATTGTCAAGATTATATTGAGAAATATCTTAGCCAATTATTCTGGTTAGACAAACATTTGTTAGAACTTGATAGGTTCGAGAAGAGAAGAGAAGAGAATTTAATTATTATTGATAGATTAATGCCAGTTCTTTCGGTTAGATCGAAAAAGAAAACTTGATAGGTTTGAGAAGAGAAGCAAATAGAATTTGAAATCACAGTATTTCGTTGTTAAATCAAAATCTTGATTCTGAGACTGAGAAGAACAACCTAAATATAAAAGGGAATATTTTGATCGTATATTCGATCTTTGCGCGCGACTTAAGTATTATGCATAATATAGGGTACAAAGAGTTGGCCGGCTCTGAGTACTTGCAGAGGGGTATGATTTAATCTTTATGGTTAACTGATACACCTGAGTTATATCAATGTAAATCTTTGATAGATACCCGAGAAGATAAGTTCAAGATCTTGTGTGATCACTCAGCATAAATCTGGAAAACATTCCACTTTGTTATTTTCCATAATTGATTCTTGATTATTCCTTTAAATATCGTAGAAATATTGAAAGAGTTGTACTCTTTCATTATTGAATTATTGTGTTGTATAAAATACGAGAAGACTTGTTATTGAATAACAATTTGTTCAACTATTTCAAAGTTCCCCAAACTTTGGTTTCATTCTATCAAAATAGATAGTCTGTTGTTTTGAATTCTTATACATTTATTGTATGTCTTAACTTGCGGAGCAAATTTGTTGCTCACCCTTGCTAAATAAAACTTTTCAAATTTAGGGACGACGAAGTGGCGAGAAGTCTTACTCACAAGGATAAAGGCAAAGGCATAGTAATTAATTAGTTATGATTAACATATTTATTATGTTGTATTGTAAGCCCTTTTTGTATATCTAAGGGGTATGTTTGTAATGTTAAGGTTAGTAGACCTGGGATTAATGTATTAACAGCGTATGTTAATGTGGTATGTATTACTATTCATATATTAATGGGTAGTTAGATGCTATTATATTGTGGATCATGAACACCAAACTCGGGGGTCAGGTAACCCGGATTTGGGGGCGTCACAGGCTTTTCCATTGAACTTGCTTTATCCTTCTTTAGTTGCTGCAACTCAGATTTCTCATGAATTTCTTCCTTTCACTAATCGCTTCCGCCTCACTCAAATACCTGGAATCCTTTTTTTACATCAAAGTAGCCAGGCGCTGGATGATCGATTCTGTAATATTTTTCCAATACCTCAATGTGATTGCTTGACACTGTTCCTTCCCGTCTCTTCGTGGATTTGCTTCTGTATTACTTGGCAATGAACCTTGGGGCCTGTTGTTAAGCATGTTCGCCATTTGCCCCATCTGAGTTTCTAGATTTTTAATAGCCACTGCTTGGCTCTTGATCATAACCTCCATGTTTGCCATGTACTTCAACATCATCTCCTCCATTTCGGATTTCTTCTCTTGCTGAGGTGCAGCTGGAGTGTGATGTTGTTATTGATTCTGCTGATTCCCTTGGTTATTTGACCAACTGAAGTTTGGATGATTGCGGTTGTTGGGGTTGTAAGTGTTCTGAAACTATCCTTGGTCTTTCCTGTAATTGCTCACATACTATACCGACTCTGAGCTGATAGCACATTGATCTGTCGAGTGCGACCTCGCACAAATCTCACATACGAAGGCAACTGTTTTCACTTTGTTCTCTGCTATTGTATCTATTTTCTTCACCATAGCTGCCATCTATGCCGACAACTGAGTAATAGCATCCACATCCAACAACCCTGCAACCTTGGGTTGTGGCATCCGAGATGTAGGATTCTGAAAGTCATTCCCAGCCATTGTTTCGATAAGGTTATAGGCCTCGCCATAGCTCTTTGCCCATAGTGCCCCTCCTGCAGCTACATCTACAATAGGCCCCAACTGCCACCCCAATCCATTGTAAAACGTGTTGATCACCATCCAATCTGGCATACCATGGTGCGGACACTTCCGTAGCATCTCTTTGTATCTCTCCCAGGCCTCGTATAAGGATTCACCATGTTGTTGTTCGAACTGAGTGATAGTTATCCTCATTTTTGCGGTCTTAGCCATTGGGAAAAACTTGGCTAGAAACTTCCGTGCTAGGTCCTCCCATGTAGTGATTGATCCTGAAGGCAAAGAATGAAGCCAACTTCTTACTTTATCCCTCAATGAGAATGGAAATAACCTCAGTCTGATAGCATCCTCTGAAACCCCGTTGTATCTGAATGTATCGCAAATCTCAATAAAGCTCAACAGGTGTTCATTCGGATCATCTGTAGCAGCACCCCCAAACTTTACCGAATTCTGCACCATCTGAATAGTGCCCGGTTTAATCTCAAAAGTATTTGCTGCTATCGTCGGTCTTACTATGCTCGACTGTAGTCCATTAATGTTCAGCATGGAATAGTCTCTCAGAGCCCTGTGCTCTCTCTTTCTACTACTTTTGTTCTTCCGCCATATCGGATGTATTACTCTCTCTAACGAAGCCAAATTTCTCCGCGCACTTGCTTTCCAACCTCTTCCATTAATATTATCCTGCGCTGGTATTAACTCGGAATTAGATGATCGCGTGTGCATAAAAAAATCTACAAGTACCTAAAACCCAAAAACAACACAAAAATAGAAATGAGATAAGATTAGATTTGTCTAAGTTATACAATATAGCTTAAAATTGATGATAATTATTTAAATTTAAACGCCTTTCCCCGGCAACGGCGCCAAAAACTTGTTGCCTCTTTTTTAGTTCTAACAAAAGAGCTCTAACTCATGCAAGCATACATCTGTCAACAAGCAGTACAGCGTAAGTCGAGTATCGATCAACGGAGAAATTTGTCTAAAGTAAACTACTATGCATCAACTAAATCACTATTTTTATATGCTTAAAATTGTGAATTACTCTAAATACAAATAATAACTAAATAAGAATAATAATGGAATAAATCAAATCTAGAAATAATGGGATCCTAACTTCATTTAATAGTTCATCTAATCACTACCATCATGCAAGATTGTGCACGTATCACAGAAAAGTATCCAAGAGCACTAATGTAGACATAACCATTTTTCAATGAATTATGACCTACTTACATAACATCCACATGCAATAGACACCATGTAATCTTCAATAAAACCAATCTCACTATATTTCTATGTGAAATTGAAGCAATATCAAATTTAAACACAAGCCCTTATATTAACTCATACGGTGAAACAGTATATGTCTATCTGGTTCACGAAATACAAAGCTACACAAAACAGCCCCATATACGCATGCTATCATGATTTCAGTCCGTACTCGCATGTTATTTTTCAATTCCATACAAACACTTAAAACGAATGGTGATCAATCATTCATACATGCAAAACAACCATGATAGAAATTCCTTTTGATATGCAAAACAGTCCAGCAGTCAAGCATGCAATTAAACTACATATTAAAATCCGTTAGAATCCCATAATAGAGTTTAGTTCATGACTGAACCAAAAGCCATTATGGGATCAAAGTAAAACATGGATAATAAGCAAATAATTGAAGGAGAGAAGAAAGAATTGATCAAACCCAATTGATGATTACAATCCAGTAATAACATTAAATCCTCCCTAAAATCCAGCAAAGTAACAATAGTTTATCCACCGTGATTGAAAATCCAAAGAAGAAGTAGAAAAGATGAAGTTTTGGCTTAGTTCTACGTTGGAATTCTCTCAAAGTGTAAAACCCTAGTTCCAATATGAAAAACACGTAAAAACTACTCAATGATGTGTCTGGTACCAACCAGGATTATTTAAAACGATTACAACTCTTTCAAATTAAAAATTAAAATAAAACAGATCAGCAGCTTCAGGTGTCGCGCGCGGGCATGCACTTCCCCTTAGTAATCATCGCGAGGGCGCGTGTCTTTAAAATCTGGTTAAGCCAGGTGATCGCGCGGGCGCGTGAGTATTGGCATGTTTAGCCACGGCTTGCTTCGGATTTGATTCTCGCTACTCACGCTCTTTCGCTTTTGTCCTCTTTGTCATTACTTCTTTGTCATGTCACTCTTCCTTCATCCATTCTCAGTTACATATCTCCACTTGTTTCTCGCGTCATGCGTCCATTAGCCTCATGCCATCTAACATCACCAAATTATGTCATATCCTGCACTTTTACACCAAAGGAGTTCTCAGTACATGCAATGCAAAATAACATGAAATGCAACTAAAAACACACTAAAATGTACTTGAGATGAGCATAGTTCGCGTAAATTGATATCCAATAAGTAGGTATAAAACCCACTTATCATAAACCAAAAAGGCTAAGGCCTATTTCTTCTTCCAAGCTTCCTAACTAAATGATCACGGGGGTGTGGTGGTGTAACGCCCGAGAAAATCGAACCTTTTATAAATACTGTTATAATGAATAAAATAATATTATTTGTTATTGTTATGTGTTAGTAAGATGAATGTCATTCTATAACCTAGAAACATCGGAACGTCGTAGTATTTTAACTATGTGAAGGAATTAAGGTGTTTGAATTTCCAAGATGAAAATAAAAGTTTTTCGAGAAATTTTCTGAAAAACACTATTCATCGATTTCTACTCGGAAATTATTTTTGAACTTCCGAGAAATACGTAATGTTATAATATCATGGTGAGATGGATTATGTAATAATAATCTAAGTATGGAAAACGCAATATTTCGCATGCGGACTTAGTTCGAGAACGTTAGGAATATTTAGCGTTAAGAAGAAAGTGTATTGATCGTATGATACTTATGTATTATACGAACAAATGAATACGAGTATAATACGAATATGTATGAAGGATGAGATATCGTATATTGTGAATTAATATACGAGTGAGAATATGAGTATAATACGTAGAGAAATTGTAATAAGGCTTTTAGCCAAATGAATTGGACTTGTAGGATTGTTAGCAATTTGTAAAGTCCAATAGAATTAATGTGTAAGCCCTAGTATGTATAATGTTAGAGCCCAACTGGTTGTTAATGAGGAGTCCAAGAAAATTGGTAATACAAACCCAAAGTTGAGTTAAAGTTAATTAAATCCAAGCCCAAGCTAGGATCCATTGGGTTGTAGTGACCCATGGGGCAACCCATGTTAATGTGGTTATTCTTGGTGACAAGACATTTGAGTAATGACCAAGATATAAGTGTAATGACCAAGTAAAGGATAAGTGTTGTGATTAGCAAGTAATGAATAATAAGGAGGTGGGATGGCATAATGACTAAACTACCCTAATCTTGTGTTTTCTATAAATAGAATGAGCTTGCTAGTCATTTGCTACTTGTTCAAAACACCAATAACTTTCCTTACAAAGCAACTTAATTGTTAGAGAGAATAAGCCAAGAATAAGTCAAACTTTCCTTGTTAGATTTCCAAAAAGAAGAAAGCTAGTCATCAAAGGTAAATGATCTTATGATCTTATATCTTTCATCTCTACTATTGTAGGGTGATAAGAGAAGTGTAATTTAAATGAACATGTATGCTAAGAACATATAAGGATTGGATAATCAATGGACTTAAGCAGAATAAGTCATGAATAAGTAATTTAAACCTAAATAAGTTATGAACTTATGATGAACAATGATGAACTTGTCATATGAAGTTATCATGATTGATAAGATGTAAGAATGTTTTTTAAAGGACTTAAATCTATAATAAGTTATAAGGAATGAAAACTTGTAGTTTATAATTTGCTAAGTTATAAACTTATGAAGAATAAGCCAAAACATAACTTAAAAATAAGTTTTTGTAATATATAGGTTGAGATGTCTAGTTAATGAATTGAATCCATTTGGATTTATGAACAAATTTTTGGTAACGAAGTTTTGCCGGAATTCACACGATTGGACGATAATCGTCGAATTCGTGAAATTCTCGGAATAGAAATCGGATTTTGTGTTTGAACTCGAAAACATTGGTTTTCGATGGAGACAAGTCATATTTGGCATTATAGAGTTACGAACTCGAATATGACCGGATTTCGACTTAGAATGAAGAAACGAGCGTTGAACGTTCACGAACGTTTATCGTTTTCTTTAAAAATGAACTAATAGGTGAATTTTTAGTTAACGAAGTCAAATAGATAAAATTCTTGCATGAACATGTACAGTATGTAATTTGTGAGTTGTAGGCTCTTGAACGAGCCAATTCGGACGTATAACGAAGAAGTTACGAGCCTGGAAATCTCGCAAAGTTAAAAATCTGTTAACACTATCTGGTGCACAGAGTTGGCGCCGCGGTGCCAACCCAAGGTATAATGGTGGTGCTGCAGCGCCATGTATAGTGTTATCACCTCATCGCAGAGTCACATCACTGCAAGTCTTGGTTGAGAGAGTTATGTTTGGCCATGCATGGCCAAGGCCGATCAAGCGTCTCATCGCTAACTCAAAGTATATATGCAAAGAAGAGAAAAAGGGCGGCCAGAAAGTGCCAAATTTCTAGGGTTTTGATGAAGTGAAGAAAGTTTGCAAGTATAGAATGAATGTTAATCGATTAAAAAAGAAGTAAAGACTAATATTAGCATTATAAGGTATTGTTTAAACCTTAAGTATGATACCTAAGGGTTAAAGATAAACAATTGAACATTAACGTAAGAACAATGTGAACTATATCGGAAAGCCGGAACCAATAGTAACAAATCTAAGTCATGTTTAGATTGAGAAGAAGGGTAAGATTCATTAGGAAATGTATGCTCATTCATGACCTAATGTGTATGCTATGTTATTATCTAATGTAGAGACTTAAAGACTTAAAGTGCACATGTTATAACCGTAACTGACGCTGAAGGCAAGTATTCTGACCCTTGTTTCAGGTCAATCTGGACAAGCTTTATAATTCATGTATTCTTACTCATGAAATATTGTAGGATGAAGTCAAAGCCAACTTTTTCGGCTAGACTTATATTATGTTTCTATCAAAGCATGGTCAATGTTTACCAAGTTATATTGTGTGGTTTTCAAATGAAGAATGAGTATGCTAAAATGTTTTGTCATCAAACGACACGCACGTGAGGTTGCCACAACTTAAACGTACATACGTTTAAGGAATGTAGTGTTGATCAACATAGAGTACTATAGGCTGATCACCTAGACGTGCTCGTAAGAAATGTCGGACTTACGGACTTAGTGTCGGATGTCCTTTTCAAAGAACATATGAAATGCTCAAGGTCTTGGACCGGAATTACTATTTTACGAATATTGTTATTGTAAAATGTTTTGAAGAAAAGGGAAGTGTTATTTTTAATTATCTATAGTACTTTATAACTATTGTTCAGTGATTGAAGATATATGATTCCTATGTTTCAAGCATGTTGTTTATTGGAATTTTCATACTTGCTGAGCTAGTCATGCTCACTCTTGCTTGAACCATATGAACGCAGCTAAGATCAAACGGACCGAAGGCTCCGGTAAGGATAAGGGCAAGGCGAAGACGAACCAGTAGAATACTTATGTAATAGTATAGGGTTAATTTTGTAATATATTTGATATTATGACAAGAACAAATGTAATGGTTATAAAGAACCTCGGGGAATATTAATATTATTTTGAATATATAGAAGACATATTCGTTCTATTGAGGCTTTTCAATTAAATGTAGGTGTGAATGGTAGTACCGTGTAGCACCATCGGTCGGGTTGGAAGATACTCGGATTTGGGGGCGTCACAGGTGGTCATGATGAAATCCAACTAACATCCAACAACTCCTCTTTGCCCTTCATATAATTCTTTCATCCATGGGTTTGATTTAGGGGAAAATGTCATTGTCTGGGTTTTGAGTGTTCTATAAATGAGGGCTCTCCTTTCATTTTTCCATTACTGAGAATTCCATTAAGGGTGAGGTTGAGAGCATACAAGCAATCTAGGACATTGGGAGTTCATTAGGATTAAGTTCTTTCACATTACAAAGGTATAACTCATTTTCCTTGCTTCCATTTCATTCTCTGTAAAAATGGAGTTTTGAGTTCTTGAAATTCAAATTTTTGATTTTTTGAAATTGGATGTTAATGAGGTTGGGTAATGTTTAAATAGTTGTTATATAACCATATGAGCATGTTTAAACTGATACATGAGTTTTTAGGAACGAATTCATGAGTAATTCCTGGCTTGAACCAGACGTGGCGCAGCTGCGCCGTTTTAACACTATAAGTGTAGTGGTATGTTAGAGTGGGGACCAATTCAGGGAAGGCGAGAGCTTAGTCCTAGTTCCGCCGGGACAAAGACAACAAGCCCAATCCTAAGCTTTCCAGATAGTAGCAATTGCTGCTACTGCAAGCAATGATCTTAAATGACTTCTATTTTTGAACTGATGTTTGAAGCATGCCTATATGATTACTTTAACTTATCTTACATGACCAATATGTCATGTAATGTGTTAAGAATCATGCTATGTGATAGAGACAAATATTGATCATAACTTCCAAATGTTAAATCCAAAGAATGTCTTAAAGAAATAAAGCAATCAAGACGTCGTTGTATTTGTGATGACTTATAAACTGATTTTGTACCGTATGTGTATACTTGAATCGTGTCAAACTTGATTAATGAATGTGTTAGCTAATGAGCATCTTGTACTTATAATACACTATATTAGGATTCAAAAGTGTTGATTTATTAACGTGGATAAACTACGCGTAAGGCAAGTTCCCTAAACTTACTCCAATTATTATTGAGCAAGTTTCCTTAAACTTCACTCTTTAATTGTGCAAGTTCCTAAATTCTTACTCTTTTATTTGAGTAAATATCTGAACCCTACTCTTATCGTGCAAGTATCTTTGCATTACTTTATTCAATGAATACCGTAAGCAGAGTATATAAACCTTATCACTTTGAATGCAAGTTATTCAACTTATTCGTTCAATTGAACAAGTATTCTTAGACTCTTGTGAAAACTATTATTCATGTTGAACTTAGTATTGTTCTTGAATATTGTGAAGGAGTCGATGCCATTTAATTCGGCTAGACTATATGCATGTTTATAAAACTATCCAAACCAATTGATTGGTGCGAAAAACTTGAAAACTGAGTTTAACAACCCTTATGGTAAGGGGAGGGTATGTTGTTGGAAACCCCAACACATGAGTGGATATTATTGTGGTGTTATGAATAACTTAGAGTATTGTAGACTGATCATCTATAGTACTTAATTCTTTTGGGTTATCAATCTAATATTGGTAATTCTAGTAGATGTTCAATAGTCCTTAATGATTGCTCAGTATAAATTGTTTATCCAGTTGGATACGTTGTTAGTCGTTGAATTCATATATATCTGTTGATTTATATTGAATTACCATTCTTATTCTAAGAATTATTGTTACTCATTATTCATGATATTATTCTGAAACTCTAAACTATCTTAGAGATTATAATTTGATATTTCAAACTTGTATTATGAAACTCTTTACCCTTGTTGTATATTACTTGCAGGGCAAATTGTGCTCATCCTTGCTTATTTAAAACCTTTCAGTTAAGGCGGAACAGGGAAGTATCTCTGGGCAAGACAAAGGCAAGGGCAAGGGCAAGGGCAAGGCTACCGACTAGCTTGTCCCTTTTATGTTTAAGATTATTATGTTATATTAAGACTGTTTTCAAGAGTATGTTGAACTTAAGTAGGATTATGTAATAAGTCTTTATTCGATATTATTATGTAATCTATTAAGTACTGTAGGTTGCGAGACTTAGGGGGATAATTATAATAAATCATTGTATATTATTCTAAATTAGATTTTCTGTTGTGAATGTGTTATTTTAGTTATTATGGTTTTACCATGAGAATGTGATGATTCAAATTCGAGTGACCAAGTGGAGGTCCGAATTTGGGGGCATCACAGAAAACTCACTTATAAACAATATAGAATAAATTATACATACCCACGAACCTATATTATAGATTCCTTAACAAATAAATCATCAAAATCTATTTTTTATGAAGAACTCAAGAAAACATAAATTAGAGTTCTAGGGCTAGATTATTACCTTTAATTCTTAGAATAGAAGATGATTAACAAGCTTTGATCACCCTTTTTCTTCTCCCTTGATTCTTCCAAGCTTCTTCTCAATCTTTTACAGAGAACCCTCTTTTCTCTCAATTCTTCTCTATTTTCTCTATTCTCAGGCTTAACAAAATAAGATTAAAAATAAACTGATGGAACATGGGTTCCGTTAAAAGAAACATGGGTCTCAGTAGTTACAACCCACCAAGGTTCATAGGACCGTGTTTGGCTAGTACACTATATAACTCTTTTAAATTTATTTTAATTATTCACTTATTATATAGTTTACAAATGTCAAATCTAATTTAATTAAATTATTTAACAAATATAACTCTAATTTATTTAACAAATCATTACATTTCTAATTTAATTATTTAATTAAATTAGAATATTTTCATAATAATATCCATTAAATATTTATTCAATTCCATAAATATTCCAAATAAAATATTTATTCAATCCCATAATATTTTTAACTATTTACGAAACTCACAATCTTATTACATTAACATATTACATTTATATGTAATATGTATATTAATCTCTCATTTTATTAAAACAAATATATTCACATTAATTCACTATTTTAATTAAGTGAATCACTTACATTATTTATGGAACTTAATTCATAATAATTTCCATCCTCACAATAATAATCAAATTATATTATCTCATAATATAATTTTAACTTAATTTCCTTTCCAAACAATTTCATTTACTTTCTTCAATAGTTAAATTAAATTAACTACTAAACCTCATTCTCCCAATATATAAATAAATATATATCTCTTCTACATTCACACCAAATCACATATTTTAAAATATATAGCAAATATATATTTACTTAAACTCAAAACATCCCATAATAAGAATTTTATTTATTAAATTCTTATTTTAATAATTTTTAAAAATTCGGGTTGTCACATTTTCCTAGACCATATTTCCAAAGTTCAATGAATAAAACTTGGAAATACTTGAAAAACGCGACTAATTAACATCATGGCGTTCCAAAATAATCACCACGCCTTGTGTCCGTTTACAAACACAGCCCTAAAAAGGCTTAATTTCAAAACTGATCCCAACCTTAACTCTCAATTCTTATTGAATGAAATTGTAGGGCTACTTCTTAGCTTTCAGACCATCTTGAATTATCTCAATCAGAGTTCATATAAAAGAGATATGCTCAAATTGTTGGAATATTTTATTCCTTATGTGGCCTCTACTATTTATGTAATTATTGGGCTTACATATTGTATTAATTTAATCACTTTATTTATAGGTTTGGTAATTAATTATGTGGCCTATAAATAATATTCTTAATAGTATTTGGCATAATAGGCCCTAGGGTTTCATAATCTTGATGGACGATTTTGACCCTTAGTTATTCTATAAATAAAACAGTTAGGGTTTGGTCTCAATTGTCGTCTCAAGAATTTTATACACACCTATACATCCATCCTAAGATTGAGAGAGGCAATTGAAGACCTTCACCCTTAAGCGCAGCGGAAGCGTGATACATACAAGATGACTTCTCTCAATTCATGTAAGTACTTAATATTATGATTAATTGATTTTATTTATTCTATGCAATAACGCGTTCCTGTATAATTTATTCAACATCTGGTATCAGAACTATGGTTACGTTATTGTATAGAATAAATTAATTACGTTATTATGTTAGAAATTTTATTTTCGCATAACCTCTTTATTGGGTATGTTTCATGAAAAGAAATTTTATTGATTCGTTTATTGTGACTATTATTCCGTGTGTTGTATTTACGAATTCATCAAGTACACTGTCAATTAACATATATAATGAATTCTAATTCATTTGTATCCGTTATGTTCTGTATTCAATTCATTGTTATGTAAGTTATTCTTTAATGCTTAATTTTTGTTATCATGCATCATGTTGGCTTTATTAAGAATTAGGTTTTATATTATAATATTATGCTTGTTCACTTGAGTTATTCATGAGACTATAAGCATGCTCAGTAGTATTGTCATTTAATTTTTGATGACATGCTAAACATTCACGCATACATGTCAACCTGTAACCTGTAACACTCATGTCCCACCTGTTTGACTTTACATTATAATGGGAATGGGAAGGCTTTGGTCCATCTATTCTGCCCAATGGTAGAGAATGTACACATCATATATTTGGCAAACAGTATGTGAACCAAATTAATAAAATATAACTTTATAATGGAAAGGAATTGATTACCTTTAGTATTCTGTTCAAGACATAATCAGTTAGTATTCCGGATCAAAGCTTTATTTAAGCTTAATAGACAGAGATTGCATGTTGGGAGATGAACGTCATGGTCATGAATATTAAAATAATACATGTTAAATTTATTATTTATTATGTCTAGATAATATTATGATATTTTTATGCCATCATGTATTCATGTTAAAATTAATGTGATTATTTTATATTCAATTTATGTTCATAATTATATATTTTAATTTAAAAATCTTGAACATGATGTGATATATTATTAGGGCTTTTAAGTTGTTACACGTAAATTATAAATAATGTTAATTTTCAAACTTGATTAATATGTTTAAAAGAAAATTGAGTTTGATCATAATAATTTACATGTATGCGTGACTCCTTTATTGTTAAAATTAATAATCAACCCAACAGAGGGTTATTAATTGAAACAATTAAAGATCAAGAAAAGTCACATAATGTTACATTTAATAAATAATTATTTTAATTTTACCCAACGGAAAATTAGAATTAGAATTTATTAAATGGAATTTTATTGCATAAGTAACATGTTTATTTCGTTTTCTGCCCAACGGTGATGCGTGGATAAATGTGTTGTGCATTATTTTATAGGGATGTTATTAGCATATTATTAATTGGACCAACGAAAGATCAATAATTATGCACCAACATCTCATTAAAA
This sequence comes from Panax ginseng, assembly GCA_020205605.1. Taxonomy (NCBI): domain Eukaryota; kingdom Viridiplantae; phylum Streptophyta; class Magnoliopsida; order Apiales; family Araliaceae; genus Panax; species Panax ginseng. The sequence continues at coordinate 48,232,290 of CM035137.1, forward strand.
TCTATTTTTGGGTGTTGTAAATAGATTTTATATAACTAACTGATTGTCCTACAGTTGGTTTTTATTATGATTAATTATTAATTATTGTTGTACATTGTGGATTTCTTTTAGTTTTTTGTAAGCATGCTTATGAGCTTGATTTTATTTAAGCATCGACTCCAACTAGTATTTATGGGTATCTCTGGGATTGAAGCCTTGAATGGAACTAATTTTACTGCTTGAAAAGTGTAAGTGAAAATTGTTCTCGGCACTATGGTTTTGGACTATGCACTACGAGTGGATCATCCTGCTCCACTTACAACTACTAGCTCAGTTGAGCAAAAGGTTATTTATGAAAAGTGGGAGCGATCCAATTGCATGTCCCTTATGATTATGAAAAATTCTATCACGACAGCCATTCGAGGAGTCATTCATAATTTTGAGAATGTTAAAGAGTACTTAACTTCAGTCGAGTAACAATTTAAGGGTTCTTTTAAAACTCATGCAAGTATCCTTATTTTGAAAATGCTTACTAGCAGGTATGATGGGTTTAGTGGGGTACGCGAGCAAATTATGATGATGAACGACATGGCTTTTAAATTAAAGGGTATGGACATGGCGATTTCTGAGGGTTTTCTTGTTCACTTCATTATGACTTCTCTTCCTGCATAGTTTGATCCATTTAAGATCAATTATAACACGTAGAAAAAAAAATGGAAGATGAGCGAGTTAATTGTCATGTGCGTCCAAGATGAAGAAAGGCTTAAGGTTGAAAAAACTAATGTTTCTTATTTGACTACCACTAGATCTCATAAGAAGAAGGCTTATAAAATTGACAAAGGTTTTAAGAATAAGGATAAACAAATTTCTACCAAAACAAATAAGGCAAATTATTCAGGTAACAACTCTGAGACATGTCCTAAATGTCACTTCTGTAAGAAGCAATGACATATTCAGAAATAATGCCCTAAATTAAGAGAATGACTTGAAAAGAAAGGTATATCGTCCATCAATTATGTAACTTATGAATCCTTTCTAATTGATGTTCCTTCTAATACATGGTGGTTTGACACTGGTGCTATGGTTCACATTACTAATTCATTGCATGGATTCCTTTCAAAGAAGACACTCCAAAAGGGGGAAAGAACCATTAAAGTTGGCAATGAAGAGTCTATACAAGTTGAAGTTGTAGGAACTCTTCCTTTAATTTTGGAGAGTGATTTAATCTTGTATTTATATGATACACTTTATGTTCCCAGTATGACACGAAATTTAATTTATGTATCTAAACTTGACGTTGATGGATTTTCGTTTAAGTTTGGGAATAATAAAATAATTATTTATCATTACTCTCATTTTATTGGTTCTGGCTCTTTAGAGAGAAACCTCTATGAGATAAATTTGGATAATGTCTTTTCTGAATCCTTGTTAACAATGAATGTGACAGAAAGTACCTATAAAAGTGGAAATAAGAGAAAACTAGATAATAAGAATTCTTCAAAATTGTAGCGTTAACGCTTAGGCCATATTTCAAAAGACAGCATGCAACGTCTTGTAAAGGATGGAATTCTTCATTCACTAGATTTTTCTGATCTTGACCATTGTATTGAATGTATAAAAGAAAAATTTGTGAAAGGTAATAAGAGAGGAGCAACAAGAAGTAGTACACTTCTTGAAGTGATTCACACTGATATATGTGGACCATTTTCTCTAAGAATTGGTGGACACAAATCTTTTATTACGTTCATTGATGACTATTCTTGTTATACTTATGGCTACCTGATTAATGAAAAATCTGAATCACTAAATATGTTTAAAGTTTTCAAGGCTGAAGTTGAAAATCAACTTGATCGAAAAAATTAAAGTAGTGAGATCAGATAGAGGCAGAGAGTATTATGGTAAACACTCCGATACAGGTTATAGTCCTGGCCCATTTGCCTTATTTTGTTAAGAAAATGGAATCGCCACTCAAGATACAATGCCCGTACACACCACCAATGAGAATGATGTAATGAGAGGCTAAATCGCACTTTTATAGATATGGTACGTAGTATGTTATGTAATTCTAGCTTACTTGTGTTTTTGTGGACTAAGGCATTAAAGACAGCTGTTTATATTTTAAACCGGGTTTTTAGCAAATTTGTCCCTAACACTCCTTATGAAATTTGGACAGGTAGGAAACCTAGTTTAAAATACTTACGGGTGTGGGGTTGTCCAGCCGAGGCTAAGATTTTAATCCACAAATAAAGAAACTTGATTCTAAAACCATTAGTTGTTATTTCATTGGATATCCTGAGAGATCTAAGGGTTTTCAATTTTACTGTCCCTCGCATACCACTAGAATTGTTGAGACTAGGCATGCAGAGTTTTTAGATAATGGTGATTTAAGTGGGAGTGGTGAGCCTAGAAAAATTGATCTTGAAGAAAACAGTTTGTATGTTTCTAATCCTGAGCCACCACCTAATGTTGAACCCCACATTATTGAAAATCATATTCCTAAAATTGTGCAGCTTTTACGTAGGTCCGAAAGACTTAGAAAGCCTATTAATTTTGATGATTTTATAACCTATCTTAATGAGATTGACTATGATTCAAGTAAAATTAATGATCCTATCTCTTATAAAGAGGCCATTACGAGTGCTCAATCAACTCAATGGCTTGAAACCATGAATGATAAGTTGAAATCAATGGAGCTTAATAACGTTTGGGATCTTGAGGAATTACCAAAAGGTTTTAAACGTGTTGGTTGCAAGTGAGTCTATAAGACCAAATTAGATCTTAAAGGGAACGTTGAAAGGAATAAAGCTCGATTGGTTGCTAAGGATTTCACTCAAAAGGAAGGTGTGGATTATAATGAAACTTTCTCTCCAGTATCTAGAAAAGATTCATTTAAAATAGTCATGACTTTAGTAGCTCATTATGATTTAGAGTTACATCAGATGGATGTTAAAAACTGCATTCCTTAATGGTAACTTGCATGAGAATGTCTATATGGCACAACCAGATGATTTTTTGGTTAAAGGCAAGGAACATATGGTATGTAGACTTAAGAAGTCCATATATGGGTTAAAAAAGGCTTCTCGACAATGGTATCTTATGTTTCACGAGGTGATGAGTAATTTTGATTTTAAGAAAAATATAGTAGATCAATGCATATACTTGAAGGTCAATGGGAGTAAATTTGTTATTCTTGTTTTGTATGTTGATGATATACTACTTGAAAGTAATAACTTAGACATGTTGCATGAGACCAAACGTTTCCTTTTTGGAAATTTTGAAATAAAGGATCTCGGTGAAACCTCTTATGTTATAGGTATTGAAATTCATCGAGATAGCGGGATATTAGGATTGTCCCATTGACAAAGTTCTTAACAAATACAACATGCAAAATTGTTCCCCTATTGTCGCCCCTGTTGTTAAGGGTGACAAATTTGGCTCATATCAATGTCCTAAGAACCACCTTGAACGTGATTAAATGAATCTTATTCCCTATACTTCTGTGGTTGGGAGTCTTATGTACGCTACTTACAGGGTACTAAGGATATTATGCTTACATTTAGAAAAAAAACAGATAACCTTGAAGTTATTGGTTATTCTGATTCTAATTTTGTTAAGTGTAAAGACGAAAAGAAATCTACACCAGGGTACATCTTTATGTTTTCAAGAGGCCCTATTTCGTGGAGAACTCATAAGCAGGAGTTAACTACCACTTTCACGATGATGGCAGAATATGTGGCTTATTATCATGCTACTTGCCACACCATATTATTAAGGAATCTTATTTCATGACTTAAGGTTGAAGATTCCATTTCAAGTTCATTGAAAGTATTTTGTGATAATAATTCTGCTGTTAATTTTTCCAACATCACCATTTCGAGTGGTGCTGGACTATACCTCGACACTAAGTACTTATTTTTCAGGGAAAGAGTTGAAGATCAAAACGTTGTTATTAAGTATATTAATACGCATGATATGTTAGCGGATCCACTTACAAAAGGCTTACCACCCAAGCTCCTTTTAGAGCATGTTGTCGGCATGGGTTTAACTAGTAATCTTAATTAGTAAGTTATTTTGATGTAATACAAAAATTTTGAGCTCGTTGTTTTGAACTTCACATTATGTTTATGGTTTGCTATTCTCTTTATTGTGCACACTTGAGAACTTATGAGCAAACGGTATGGTAATATTTTGGACCATATGAATGAGTTTAATCTATTACCGCTTATGTAAACTCTATTCATACTTGTTATGCTTAATGTTAATCTTTGTTTTAATAAAAGTGCTAATTGTGTAACTAATGGGGATCTTGTGTTAATAATGACATAAAGATTGTATTAATTCGCATTGGTGTTTTTATTTAAACAAGATGTAGACATTAAATTAATTCTTGGCCAAATTAATGATTGTAAGCGTTATGTTTTGTATATAAATAGTTTTTCGGCCAAGTGGGAGAATGTTGGAATATTTTATTCCTTATGTGGCCTCTACTATTTATGTAATTATTGGGCTTAAATATTGTATTAATTTAATCACTTTATCTATAGGTTTGGTAATTAATTATGTGGCCTATAAATAATATTCTTAATAGTATTTGGCATAATGGGCCCTAGGGTTTCATAATCTTGATGGAATTTTGACCCTTCTATAAATAAAATAGTTAGGGTTTGGTCCCAATTGTTGTCTCAAATTTTTTATACACCTATACATCCATCCTAAGATTGAAGAGGCAATTGAAGACCTTCTTCACCCTTAAGCATTAATCGGAGCATGGTACATACAAGATGACTTCTCTCAATTCATGGAAGTACTTAATATTATGATTAATTGATTTTATTTATTCTATGCAATAACGCGTTCCTGTATAATTTATTCAACACAAATTACTAAAGCATGTCAAAGCTGATTTTTCTCTAACACTTGACCAGCACCTAGGCGCCCAAAAAATAGTCTTTGGGCAGCGCCTAGGCACCTGAGAGTAGGGTTCCGACGCCTAGTTGCCTAGGCGCTTGGCCCTTGTGGCCCAAACTCAATTTGTTTCAAGCTTGTCGCACCTACTTCACCGCTTCATAACTTCGTCATCCGACATCGAGATGAGTCCGTTCTCGAGCCCTTTTCTTGCTTGTAACATCTTCTACACATCCCCAGAAAAAATAATTTTTAAGGTTCTCTAAATTATCGGGAAATCGGCTCAAAAACCCATCATGAGCCATTTTTCACCAAAAGACGTTTTAACGTCGAACTTTTCAAACTTCACAACTCGCTCATCCGAAGTCGGATTGAGTTCATTCTTGAGCCTACAACTCATGTTTTCCACCAACTACAAAACCCTGGAAAGAAAGAACTTTTTGAAAGCGTTAACTACCCGTATACTTGGCCTGAAAAGGGTGTCAAACTAGGGTTTTTCACGCTTGACATCTTTTATAGAAAATTTTGCCATAACTTTGTTCTGACGTATTTTTCCTCCGTTCCACTTGAAACTTCTTAGCAACTTACTTAGCTATGATTCCATATTTTTGAAATCCAACAACAAAACACAAACAAACAAATTTAGAAGTTTGTTTACAGTCCACTATGAATTTTGTCTTCATCCTCACGCTTAGGCTTACGTTTTTAATTATTTGTTCACTTAACATGTATCTTTAAGGTAGTTTACAAGGGGTTACTCCTTAACAACCATCTTATATTCTCAAGATCCACCATGATCTTCCATTATCAATAACCACCATTAACTACCATCTTAAAGAAAAGAAATTCAAAGAGATGAAGGGTTAGGGTTCTTAGGCTTATCTCCTTGGTTCTTCTTCTTCTTCTTCTTCTTCTTCTTCTTCTTCTTCTTTTTCTTCTTAGCTTTGATTTAACTTTGATCTTGCTCTTCTTTCTCCCTCTTGGATCTGACCAACTCTTTCTCTTTTCTCTTTTGATCTTGAGCTTTCTCTTACTCTCTCTTTCTTTCTCTAACACTTAGCCAAATTCTTACAAAGTGTAAGAGATGATACTTTGCTTTTGCTTATATAAAACCCAGTTTCCATTTCCTATAAGTTGGTCACCCAACTAAAGTCTATTAATCATCCCCTCGAGTTATCCTAATCAAACCACAATTAAACTAACTCAAGTCACTTATTCATCACTTATTGGTTAAGACCGCTTAATGGGGGAGACAATCACTTAATGCTTTGTCTAGATAAGGTGAGTCATGCTATGTGACTCACCATATGTCCCCTTTCCTCTTCATATATCCGATCATATAGGTCTAAAATACCCATCATCTTGCTTTTTGGATAAGCCTTGTCATCCCATTTTTATCCCACATGGGATAAACACCAATATCCTAGTTTTGGCTCTAAGTCTTTAGTGTTCAACCCTAAAGCTTGAGTCATAGCTCAACCCTAGCCAAGCCACACCAAAACCTAGGCTTAATTCTTGGCTCAACCCTTAGTCAAGTCATTCAAACTCTAGGCTCAATCATTGGCTCAAATCTAGCCAAGTCTTGCAAATCTTAGCCGAGCCTTGAAATTCTTAGGCTTATTTAGTCCAACTAATTCTAGTTAGACATTTTCTTATCCAGTTAAGTTTTCTAACTTTTTCGATTACGTTTTCGTAATTCTCTCGGTTAGCCAAAAAATTGACTTTTAATTTTCGAAAATCCAATTTCGCCACCAATCCCCATTTTCTGAATTAACGTTATGTTGTAATTCGAAAAATCAAATAAACGAAGTTACGTTTTTAGCATTAATAGTGTTTTTACGTTTTTTCTCGAAATTTTTTTATTTAATTTTATGACATTTACCCTTCAAAAATTCAAATATGTTCACATTACACGTATCATGGTCGTATTACGACTATAAGACACATAAAACTCAAATTATCTATAAAAATCTTATTTTAGTATATAATTCTCTTAAAAATTCTATTTAGAAGGATATTCGATCTTTGCGATCATTACATCCATATATCTCCCTCTCTATTTTTTCTATATGTCAATCGATTATTATTTTATTTTTGGTATGTCGCATTTGAAGTTTTTTCTTGAAGTGTTATTAGTAAGAGAAATTGACCAGCACATGTTTAATGCATATAATACATTTTATTACAGTGCTTAACGAAATGTTTAATAATATTAACACGTGTTAAAAGTAAAAAATAAAATAAAAATTTAGATATGGGTCTTGTGTACGAGACATTTATCAAAATAGAATAATAATCAATCTACATATAATAAAGGTGTAGAGTGAGATATATGAATTAGGTGATTTAGACTTTTACATTTATTGGTATTGTGAGAATTTTTGACTAATTGTGTAAGTCGCTTATGTGAAATAAAAAGAGTATTCTCAAGTTAAAGATTCTTAAATATTGAATTGGAGTCAAATAATTTAACTACGCGAGGATTTTTTCACGAAAAAGCACATAAGAAAAAGTAGAAGATAGTTTTGCGAAAGAGAAACAAACTGGAGGCTATTTTAGCATTTCAGTCGAATATTAAATTACAAACTATGTATAAAACCCATAAAATCCCATAATTACCCAAAGGCCAGAAAAATCATCTCCCTCCGCACTGCAAGTTCTAAAATCCCCAAAACCTCTCAAAAATGATGTGGGATGAATGGGAAGACGAAATTCACGAAGATAGAGAAGAATCCGAACATCAGCAACAACAACAAGACTCTCATGTTAACTTCAATTTCTTATCTGTGTTATCTAAACCCAAGGTATATCTATCTATCTATCTATTTATCTGTATGTATAGGTTTTCCCATTTGTAGATTTTAGGGTTTATTATTAGTTTTTCAATTTTAGCATTCAACTTTCAATTTTCAGCTTTAAGCTTTCAATTCATGTGTTTTATTTTTATGTATCTATCCTAGTTATTCCCATTTCAAAATTTCTTTTTCATGTACACAAAATAGTCCTATTTGCCAAAAAAAATTTCAGGGAAAAAAGTCGCATTGCTTTCAATGGTAGTATAAAGTGGATGTTCTCAGGTTTATCATCATAATATATTATCATATCATCATTTCTGAATTTAAAAAAATCAATAAATTTAGGGGTAAACATGGAACAAAAATTTATCACTGAAGTTTGTAAATTTTGCTCATGAAACCCTTGTTGTGAAATGGAGAGATTATTGATTATATGAATGTGTTTATTTGAAATTTTGACTTTTTGAAGTCGTTTTGAGACTTTAAAATTCAAAATTGACGTATTTATTTAAATTGAAAACGATAAATTTTAGATTAGTAGTACGTTGTGGATAGTTTATATGTTTCATAATTTTATTGTCAAATATTAAATGAAATTCATATCGATTTTGATAGAATGTCTCAAAATGACTTTAAGAAGTCAAAAGTGGTCTTACATTTTGTAACAGAGGAATTATTAGAGTTGTGGTTATAGTGGTGACTATGGTATTTCTTCTTGCTCTTGTTCAGGATTATTATCGAATACTTGAAGTGGACTATGATGCTTCAGATGATGAAATTCGTTCCAATTATATTCGTCTAGCTTTGGTTTGTTTTTCTTTCATTACATTAAGATCATTACCTTTTGCATTGTTTTTGGTTTCTATTTGTCCCTCTTTTTGTCCAAGTAAATGAAAAGTTATTTTTATGAGTTCCTTTTACTGCTAGAGTATTTTTTGAAGCTTATTTTCTATTACTATGTTTTGTGGTTTCTACATTATGTGTAAATATGAAATGTTTCATTATCAAATGTTCGAACTTGAACTTATTATTTATACATGTATTTTACATCTTGAGATTCAATTATTTTTTACAAAGTAATTATTTTTGTTTATTGGTGGTTGCGATTGGCTTTGACAGATATGGCATCCGGATAAACAAAAGGATGACTATAGTGCCACTCCAAAATTTCAAGAGATAAATGAAGCTTACCAGGGTCAGTATCTTGTGTTGTTTTGGTACTTTTTACTTTTTAGTACTTTTACGTGTATATAGTTTCTCATTCATTTCAAATCCAAGTTGACTACTTGTGGTTCACACATGCTGCTGACTTTGATCTTAAGTTTGATACTCGTGTTCACGGCACTATGGATGTCACTTTGTGTTAGTTATTGACCATATACAAGTATACAACTTTGCTTATAGTTTTAGGTTTAAGAATGAATTGGCACTTTTGGGAGGATGAGAGAATGAAATTTGTCGTCAATTCATTATTGAATCCTTATAAGTTTCTTAAAGCCAAAATCTATAACAGGATGATGAGTAGTTAAACTAGAATTTTTTTAAAATAATTTGAAACTCGAAACCAAAGGCAATGTTAAATAATTCAAAAAAGTCACCTACAAAGTTGCCAAAAAAGTAAAAATTAATACTTAGTCATTAAGTTGATCTAATATCAGCCACATAACATAAGTTATTAATTTAAAGCTTAAGCCTCTAAATATACTAAATTTTTTTGAAATCTGAAAGTGAAAAGTAATTCACTGTAGTATCTCATTACAATTCTTGCAATACTAAGGCATAATTGCTCCTTCAACAACTCTAATCTCCCCTCTTTGGAGTTGGGACTATAGCATTCCATGATTTAATGGATGTTTGATTTATCCTTTCCTTTGAAGCTTTGAAAATATTTTGAATGTGGAACCTTGGATAGTTGAAGACAACTTTAGTGAAATAAGCTTCTTCTTTCAATTAAAAAAAAGTAGGATAAGAAAATAAGCTTTCTCCCACACAAATGCTGAAATTTTATTATTTGCTATAGTCATGTTCTTCAAGTAGTTATTCTTCATCTTGCTTCAATAGGTCTTGTAAAAGAATTTTGAATCTAAAACTTTGATGTTGAAAAGGGAAAATGAATGTTGTGCACGTTATACTGATAAAAAAAGAAAGTAATAAGTTCAATGAGATCATTGTAATGAACATCTTCGTTTTTAAAACTAATAAACTCATTGTCATGATTTTCATAACACACCATCGTTACTGATGTCAAAATAATCAATTCGGATGATTATGATCCAACACCAGAAAAGTATCACTGATTGGAGATAGGTTTAGAATAAAGATTAAGATGAGAAAGAAAGGTGATAGAAAACCTAAGAAAGGTTTATTATAAAGATTAAGATGAAAAAGAAGGGTGATAGAAAACCTAAGTACACATGGAATCGATAGAAATACTGCACACAAGCACTAAGTTTTCACTCATAATCATAATATAATTTAACTCTTGCCTAAACTTATAAGATTGCAATACATATATAGAAAATCTAACTTGGCGAACAAGTAAAAACCCTAACTTAAATCGGAAAGGACTCCTATTTATAATCTACTACCTCAATTAAACTCTAGAATAATTTACCTAGATAATTAAATAATAATAATTACGAATTATAATTTCTTTATCTCCAACTAATAATATAAATTTTCTAATTAATAATCCCTTGACTCCTTGATATTGCTCCGGGTCAATATTAGGTAGAATGCCTTGGTTAGCGGCATGCTCTTTTTGATCTGTAGCGGGGTGGGCTTCTTCTGTCAGAGTATACACTTTAGGTCAACATATATTTATGTCTCGCAATCGTCAATGGGGTATATATTCTTCTGGAAAAATGTAACTTAGGCTGATTTATATTCTTCCTTATTTTGTGTCAAAGTAATGGAAGATTGTGATGTTCATCAGTCATCATATGTTATAATCTTACAAGTGATTCCCTTGACATTGGTCATAAGTTCGCATCTTCTGATGATGGGATGCCTCACTAATTACCATCACTAGTGTTTGATGTATGCCCAAAGAGTCGTAATGATTACGAGTATATACTAGGATTGAAGTTTTTAAAGATCAAGGATCAAACATTGTGAATTTATTGGATTTCCTCGATTTCTTTACAGTCTGTACAACCGCAAAAATTCAGTTTTCTTTTCAATTTCAACATGTAGCTTTGGTTTTAGACAGGGTTACCAGATACTCTCATAGACCTAGCAAGCCACGTCTTGGTACTTGCGTACTCAAATAGGATACTCTTACGTACCAATATTCTAAATTTAGCGTACCAAAAAATTTCCTTGTTGTTTAATTATAATTGCACAAATATGAATATTATAACTTAGTGTTGGATGCACAAACATTACATTTGTACTAAAATATTTATAATACAATAAATTTTTGATTCAACTAAATATCTTATATAAAACTTTTGTTTATTATATTTAGATTTGAAGAGAATTCCTAACCATAAGAACTTATATAAAGATATCCTAGCATATCACATTTTAGTTATGTAGCATACCCGCATACCCGTATTCGTACTGCGTACCCATACTGCGTTTCAAGTAACAATGGTTTTAGAATTTAAATGGTCAGATTTTTCCAAAGCAAGGTGAAGATATTTGAAAGTTTACAGAATTTGATCAGGAGCAGAAGAAAACTGTAGCAGTTGCATCATAATGAAGCTGATTCTTTAAGTATCCAAGTTTTCTAAAGTAATGTCTGCTTTGTTAAGTTGGAAATCAATGGATTCTGACATATGAAAAGGAGGGTTGAGTCTGATGCATGCTTATGCCACTATATTGTAACAAATTACTGCTCACTAAAAAGTAATCCCTTTGTCCCGCAAAGGATGACTAAAGGTTTTTGTCCCCAAAAAGATGAGATAAAATACATAAAGTGAAGGGTAAATGCCATTTAGTGGGGTCCACTAGTATAAAAGAATAAAAGTATTTATCACTTTATATAATCTTGTGGGGCCAACTTTTTTACTCTTTACTTTACTTTTACTTTTCTTAATATGTGTGCATATTGTACTTTGCTCATCCTTTTGGGGACGGAAGGAGTAATTTTTAATAAGGACTTAAATTTTGTGTCTTGTTTCTAATAAATGGTAACCATTGGCTTTCTATTTTAGTAGATGGTTATTAATATTTTCCCTTTGACTTTGAGTTTTTCTAAGAACTTTAGTCTGTTTTGTTGTTAGGAAGTGATGGGGACGGGGTTTTTAGGACGAAGGACAATAATCTCACACAAAGCTCAAATCAATTCTAATTATTCAATGTATCAAAATAATGAAGTACATCACTATTTATAATACTGCAAACTACAAATTAAAGAAACTAAACAAAGATAACTACAAATCAAATAAGATAACTACAAATTAAAGAAACTAAACAATTTCTAATTCATGGGCTTCCAAAGTCTCTTATATTGTTCCAACTAACTTTCACAGACTTATCCTACATCATTTCTCCTCCGCTGAAAAAAACTCGACTTTGTCGAGTTATGAACATCAACACGAACAATCACGTCGAATCACCAAGGAAGTCTTTGCAAGCTTCAAATTTGGCATGGCGAGAGTGCAAGTAAGAGTGAATTTGGTATTGTCTTTGATAATCGAATAGATATTAGCACGAGTATTATGTTGCGCATGACGATCCCATAGTCAATAATACTACGTCAAAATTTAACTAAGGAGATCTTTATAAAAAGTTCTCCCACAACAAAAAGCCTTTCTCAAAATTGGAGGCCTTATTGTTGGTGAATGAAACAAAGGCCAAGCCCTTCTATTTATAGGTTTAGAAAATGGTAAAGTTCTCAATTTAGTCGATGTGGGACTTGGTTTATACTAATTTTTAATAAATCACTTTGCGATTTTGTAGCTGACAGTAACTCTGCGACTTGCTCATCCGAAAAGGCGCACGATTATCCCAGTAGTCAACTTTATGATTTCGCTTGAGCCACGCTTGAAGCCAATCGCAAGGGTAGAACATCTACCCTAAGATAATGTGACAAATCATAGGGGTAGAACATCACACATAACGGTATCCTTAAGCATGCCAATGAAAAATGTAACCAAACACCTCTGGCTAACTCTCAATTTTGTATTGGTAACTCATGCAACATCATACGGTTTCGGGTGAGGCTCAACTTTTAACCCAAGTTTTTTAACTGCTTCTTCAGAGATAAAATCCGTATAACTCAATCACAAAAGCACACTTCTTTTGTGACTCGTTCAAAATTCGAAAAAAATTACCCGCGATGGATTTTAGGATCATCAATCACAAAAAGAGCACACATCGTCTCGCATACATGACTGGCGTCGAAAAATTCGCCCACGATGGATTTTAGGATCATCCTTGTATTTCTGGGCAACAAGTAAAGGTCGAAGAAATCCTAAACATCCTTTCAAATGAGCATCAACTTTCGTCATCTATCAGCTTGCAAATCTTTTCGTTTAAGTCGGCTTTCTCGCACTATTTGTCAACAATAGCAAGTTGCCTAGAGGGAGAAGCGGCAACATTCATCTTCGGGGAAGGACACTCAAAAGACGTATGACCAAACCCACGACAGTTATAGCACCTAGACGTATGGTTGTTGCTAGCATTAGAAGAACTTGGGGTACGATTAGGCCTGCTAGTAGGTGAAGGGCTTGTTGACGATCTTTCCATTTGACTTATTTAAAACAGGCTCTACAAACGTACACTCCCTCCGAGTTTGGACTTGTATTGGAGGCTTAACATAATTCCTTTTTAAATTATCTTCTATTTGGGTGGCAACTTGAACAACATCATCCAAGAGCAAGAGTTTACTTGTAGCTACACCATCTGTAATCTCGAGATTCGATCCTCGACGGTACATGGAGATTAAAACTTCTTCAACCCAAGGAAATTCAGACCGTGTAACCAAACTATAGAACATTGAAGTAACTCGACTACAGATTTACTTTCTTGTAGACTGCAAATATAATCCAAAGGTACAAAACGTCGGGTCAATGCAACTTTCATATCTTCCCATCTTCTCACAGTTGTATACAAATTTCGCTGATGTTGATCATACCAAATCCGAGCTGTTCCTTTCAACTTCGCTTCAGCAAAGAAGAGTTTTCATCGGATAATTCATACCAACGAAAGAAACTCTCTGAACTATGAATCCAATTGAAGAATGTTTTGGGACCATTATCGCTATTGAAATCTCCAATATTTAATTTTGCTCCTCTATCCACTGCATTCATCCTAGGATCTGGAACATGTGGATTAACTCGTGAATTAGGCTCATGCTACTGTAGTCTCATATGATTACAATTCGGGATGGGGGTCTTCCAAATTCCAAATGAGCATCTTCTTGTTCTTTATTTACGCATTCTGTGAGTACACCAACCTTTACTGTAAGTGCTGTAATAGAAGCTTGAACATTTGCAGTAATTGTTGTGATTGAATCTTCAATTCTTTTGAGACGCTCATCTTGTTGTAATACATAAGCATCAAGCTTGACATTGATTTCTCCAGCATTAACCATGGTTCCTTCAAATAAAAAAAAACCTTTTTTTTCCTCTAGGGACTTAAGTGCATAAAGTATAAAGAAAAAAGAGTTGAACTGAAACTGCTGAAACTTTAGGGGCTGAAATGAAAGAAAATGAAACTATAAGGACTGATATGTAAATTTCAAGGGGTATTTTGGAATTTAAGAAAGCTTGGGGGACTAAACTAGAAAATTATAAAAACTATGGGATACTTAACTGTAATTTGCCAAAAGATATTTTAGTACTTAATATCTCTATGTTCTTTTCTATCATTGAACGTAGGTATAAGAAAAAAAGGCAAGAAGCGACAGTTGGCTAAATAGGAGAAAGGGTAAGGAGAGTAGCATGCTTACAAGAGAATATAAGAATGACGGCCGTGGTAGAAAGCGACTGCGGAGATGGCGGAATGTAGTAGCGATACCTTTTTTCTTCTACCTTTTTTTCTGTTTTTTTTCCTGTTCGTGTGGTTGATTTTTGAGGAAGGTTGGAATAAGGATGTGTTTGGTAGATTATGGCTAGTGTTTATGTTTTCTGTTTTGGCACGATGCAAAAAGGTTGGGTAGATTTGCTGTTGTAGGGCTTTGTGCGGCTAGGGTTTTCGGCTTGGATTTAGTCAGTGATGACACTAATTTTGGGACAGAGGCAGGGACGCCGAAAGTTGTGGTTTTGGGTTGAGCTCTGATACCAAAAATAATGAGGACGGGGGTTTTGGGATGAAGGATAAATATCACACAATAATCTCACACAAAACTTTATCAATTCTAAATATTCAATGTATCAAAATAATTTAGTACATCACTATTTATAATAGTCCTAGATAACTTTCCTAGCCTAACTTGAATTCTAATAAGATAACTACAAATCAAATAATATAACTACAAATTAAAGAACTAAACAAAGATAACTATAAATCTAATAAGATAACTACAAATTAAAGAAATTAAATAACTTCTAATTCATGGGCTTCCAAAGTCTATTATATTGTTCCAATCAACTTTCACGGAGTCGTCCTACATGAGGAAGTATTGAAGCAATACATTTGCTTCTCACGCTCCAGCTGCATCAAGGAGTTAAAAATAATTTCTGGTGTAAAAATTTGTAAAAAGGAGTTTGTATTGGTTATGTAGGTAACTTGTCAAAAAATAAAAAGTAGGGAGGTCAGGTTATTCATTTAGACTAAAGTCCAGTTTCCACCCTAAATGTTTTTACCTATTGAATGCACCCCAAACTTGAATACCGTAGACAAAATGCATCCATTGTCTGTTTTTTCATCCATGTGGTTGTCAAAAAGTACATGACATTAGGAAAATTAAGGCAGAAGTCGACATACAATCTGATGAAGAATTTGTGGCTTCATCAAATGGCTGAGTATGTATACACACACAAAGAGAGCGAGGAAGAACAAACCCACATGATTTGATGGAATTGATGAATAATTTGAAGATTTGTCAGTGATGGAAACATACTATATATACACACACATGCATATGAAGAGAGATAAAAGCAAACCAATTTGAAGAAATTGGAATTGTTATTGAAGGTCAACATTGGAAAATATATATACATACACATGAAGAGAGAGAAGAAGAATCTAATCGAAGAAAGTGGAATTGACAAGAGATTGGAAGAACAAACCCACACACAAATGAAGAGAGAGAGAGAGAGAGAGAGAGAGAGAGAGAGAGAGAGAGAGAGAGAGAGAGAGAGAGAGAGAGGTAGAACAAAGTTAGTTGAAGAAATTGGATCTGAAATTTTAACCTTGATGATAGAGAGAAAGAACAAGAGGAGTGGAGAGATAAAGTTGTAGGAGAGAATGTTATGCTTTTATCCTTTTAACCCTTCAATCTACTCCTTTCTAATATCATAAACTTGGGACTTTTGTGTCAATTACTCGTATTCTTTATATAAACTATATTGTTAAAAACTTCACCTCATTTCGACGTGCCCGTTTGCTAATCAAATGAAAAATGAGACATAAGGGTGCATTTTGTTTAAGGCAAGTTCAAGTGTTTGCTGTTCTCCATTTTTATCATTCATTTTATTCCTCTATTTTTCACTTAAGTGGCTGATTGATGTTGAAAGTAGGTGGCCAGCACTTCTCCATCAGGATAGCTCAGTCCATTTATTATACACGAGTTTGTCATGTGGTATATACATTCTAAACCTTGAAGCATGACAAATGTCTCTTTGAACTATTGAATTTTTTTCCCTCTGTAAATTATATACTGATAGTACACCTCTTCAAAAGCTCTCTGTTTTTAACCAACCATTGTTATCTGTGCACGTGGGAGTCGCGTTCTCTCGTTGTAAATGCTTGTTGACCATGTTAATGGTCTGTTCTTGGCATGTCTTTAGATGGTACAGCTTGTATTTATTTACTTTTCAGACAAGTAAAGTTATTTTCTTTTCAATGCGTTTCTGCATGCGAAATAATTGTAAGATGCTGCAATTTTGGACTTTACTACCTTAGATGCTTGTAAGTTTAAGTGGCTGTGTTACCAAACTGTACATACGGCATAAAGTTCTTTTAAATTAAAATGGCATTGGGAATCCTACTTTTCCACCAACTTACTTTCTAACAAGATAAAAAAATACTACCTCCGTCCCACAATAAGTGATTTTTTAAGCTTAATATTTTTTCCCAAAATAAGTGATGTGTTACAACTCCAATACAAATTTTACAATATTTTCCCATATATGCTCTCCATTATTCTTGACTCTTCGTTTCCTCCATTACTCACTATAATTAACTGACACTCATTAACTCTTCAACTCCAAAGAAAGTATATTAAGGGTATTTTTGTCATTTTAGCTTGTGTATTGGTATGTGTGATTTAAGCTAAAAAATCACTTATTATGGGACGGAGGTAGTATGTTATTAACAGGCTAGCATGTGCCATCTATAAGAGCGTTTCTTTAAAGACGTGATGCTGGGTTGTGGGTCCATATGTTTGCTGGCAAGGGCCATTGCTTGTTGCAATAGCATGTGGCCGGCAATAGCAGGAATGAGGATCTGAGATTCTGAACTTGTCAAAAAAATATGATATTTTCACAAGGAAATAATAAATGTAAGTGGGTCCAACATATTCCCTTAAGAAAATAATAAATATAAAATTTCCCTATTTTTGAATTATGCCAATTATTAGTTTTGAAACTATGGATTCGTGGGACCAGTGAATCTATTTTCATAGGATCCTAAGTTCTCTTGTGGATTTTTTTTCTTCCATAGGCTCCTAATGCAATTAGTTTATAAACCAAACATTTTGCTTGAAATGATAAAAGACTGAAATCCTACATTCCCCGAAGTATACAAGTATTAGTAGTACTGCGGAATGGAAGTTGAACCATATGACGATCAGAGTAAAAATAAATAAATATTTCCCAATAAAAGAAGCAGGAAGAGAGAAGTGATTTGCAAGAGATTAATAAGATCATGGATAAAGTTCCCTAAAGCCTCTTGTATATCTAGCATAAAATGCAAGGGAAATTGTGTTGTCTCTTGGAAAAGCTGAATAACTTTGTAGAGTTAATTCTGTAGGAATTGTGGTCTTTTTACATTGAAAAAGTTTATCATCAACATCTTATAGGAAATACAGTCAGATGCTATGGGTATCATAAGCTAGCGAGTGATCCTCATATACTAGGTTGAATCCTACTATTCAACCATCTGGTGATATTTCTGTGTGAAAACCGAAGTAGAAAATCTGGCTCATAGATTCAGTTTTGGGTTTCCCAATTCGTAGAAGCAAGAAGAGAGAGTGGAAGTAGCGAATGTAATAAAGAAAGTTACCTAAAGCATGCAATAAGTGATGATAAAACACAAGGACGGTTATTCTGTCACCGGAAAGCTGAATAACTTTTTGGACTTGAGTTATTTAAGGACTGAGGTCTTTTTACATTGAAAAAGTTAATTGTCAACAGATTGCAGGAGATATGATTAGATGTTCTTACTAGCATAGTTGTTAAGGCGACACCAAGTCGTCCAGTTGGTAGGGAGCAGGCAAGGCGACCGGACGACTTGGGTTTGGGCTGAAAGTCAAGCACCTAGCAAAGGCAGTCGTTGCCTTCGACGACTCGGCGTTGACGACTTTCCGGCAGATCAACCGACTTGGCTACTCCGGGTATGGATCAACCCACTGGGTTAAAAAAAAAGAAAGTAAAACGACGTCGCTTGGAATTGGGTAACTAGCCCTAGTCAAACTGA
The DNA here is from genome assembly GCA_020205605.1 of Panax ginseng. Taxonomy (NCBI): domain Eukaryota; kingdom Viridiplantae; phylum Streptophyta; class Magnoliopsida; order Apiales; family Araliaceae; genus Panax; species Panax ginseng. The sequence continues at coordinate 48,250,721 of CM035137.1, forward strand.
TTCGCTTCTTCGCAGAAGAACTTAGAAGAAGATCAAACTTTGCAATAGAAGAGAAGGAGTCGACGACGAGCGATTATGAGAGCGACCAAGAGAGAGAGAAACTACCTCGTCGACTGTCGACTCCGAAGTCCCTTCTGGCGACCCTGCGCGACTCCAATCAGCACTTCGGCTGGTATTTTCTTTTCTTTTTTCCCCTCCCTTTTCTGTTCTGCTGCTGCTTTTTTTTTTCCCCAGTGTCGAGTGCTATATATTTGTTTGAGTTATGTTTATTGTTTGGCTTTTTTTTCCTTATCCTTTCTATTGACTGATTGTTATGTGTGTGTGCGTGTGTGTATATATATATATATATGGAATGAGGATCTGGACTCCCGGACCTGATTAAAATACGGACCCTATATTTTTTTTGTTTTTTTTTTAAAAACAACTAATTTTTTTTTTTTTAGTATTTTATGGAACTGAAATTTTTTCATAATACAGTGCTTTTGGTGTGATTTGGATACATATAACAAATATATGTCATCAGATGCACTGCTTTTTTGTTATATGTATCCAAATCACACCCAAAACACTGTATTATGTAAAAATTCTAGTTCCATAAAATATTAAACTTTTTTTTAAGTTTTAAAAAAAAACAAAAAAAATCCGCATTTTAAGAAAATGCGGGAGTCCGGATAGGAACCGGACCCTATATATATATATATATATATATATATACTTATCCTTTATGGTGAGTCTCCTGGTTATATATAAATTTATATATGTTTTTATTTGTATTTTATATATGTACTCTTTACATTTTATCCATTTAAGTATTTACATAATTATGCCTTTAATGTTATTTCATATTGTTATGTTTCGAGTTTTAATGTATATGAAATTTTATTGCCAATATACTTGTTAAGTAAAATAAATAATATATAAATTGCACATTGTAAACGACTTGTCGCTATACAGATGTCATGATGATCGCCTTGTCGCCTAGGCGTCCTGGCAGTCGGCTACCGCCATGACTCGCCGTAGCGCAACAACTATGGTTACTAGTTATCATAAGCTAGCATCTGGTCCTCTTTACTAGGTTAAGAAATGTGGTCTTTTTACATTGAAGAAGTTAATTGTCAACTTATTAGAGGAGATATGGTTAGATGCTATAGTTATCATAAGGTAGCAACTGATCTTACTATTCAAACGTCTGGTGATATTTGGGTCCTTATCTCATCTGGGTAGCACCATAAATGACATATTTCCAAGTGTCAGTCTTTTTTTAATCACCCGTTGACCTGTAGACACTATCCTTGGAATCTGGATTGATGGTAATCACAGGTTGCACACAATACCCCACCAACTAGAATACTGTGCAATCTCATAGTAAACTATGTGTGATTGCTCCATAGTGATTCATGATTGTTGCATGCCGCTGTGGAGTATTTGTGGAGTATACTAGGCTTACTACTACTGTGCTAACTCATTGAGGTTAGTGTTTTACTAGTTGAGGCATTCCTTTATTTGCTTATACATGAAATAGTTCTAAAAAAATTGATGTATAAAGTATGTGACGGATGCTTTTTGTTTAACCAATTAATATTCATTTCTATGGAACAGTTTTGAGCGATCCTACTGCAAGGAAAGAATATGACAAGAAAGGGATGCTTCACGTCTATGATTATAATATCGTTGTGAGCATTTTTCCTCTTTCGTTGTTCTTAAAACTTTATTATTGCTACAATTTTTTTTCTTCATGAAATGACATTAATTATTTTCTTTGGAGTGCAGGAGTACCTTCAGCGGTACAAGGGCCTTATATTAACATGCAATGGTCTTGGGATGAAGCATTCAATATGGTAAAACCTAAATATGCGCAAATACAATTTTCAAGACATCTCCTTCTTGATGCAGAACACGCGTGGGGCAAGAAGACACCGCTAAAAGAACTAGCAGTTCATTTGTATTAGGAATCGGTTTCAACATGTGCTCATGTATAAATGTAGAGTTGCATAAATGTAGAGTCGAATGTTATCTTATGATTGTAGTGTAACTTCCCCATGCAGAACACGTGTGGGGCAAGAAGACAAAGCGAAAAGAACTAGCAGTTCATTTGTATTAGGAATCAGTTTCAACTCTCATGTATAAATATAGAGTTGACTGTTATCTTATGGTTGTAGAGTAACTTCCCCCTTTGATTTCATCTGCAGGGTTTCGTTATAGTTGATATCAGTTTTAGGGTTCCTCTGATGCTGAAAATTCATCAATTCTGTAGTTTTAAAGATTTATTGTATTTTGTTAATACATTAGTAGTTATAAATTACACGTAAATACGATTGTCGTGTTAAAGGTAAGGGGGACTCTGTTTAGCTAGCGAGCAAATGGTTTAATTCTGGTTGTTATGTGCTGGACCTTAAACAAAGATGTTATAGCATGATACAAGAAAAAAACTTTTGACACAAGAAAAACACTTTTGTTTCAACAGGAAAAAGTGTGCATGTTGTCAAGCCATCTTCTCCGGGAAGCAGTTACATGATATAAGTCGCACTGGAATTTCAAATCACTTGTGAATGTATCTCACGTGGAATAACAGTTCAGCGTTTCAAAATGAGAGTTTATTCTGACCTTTTTATGCGCTTAGGCGTTGCTATTTGCCATCCTCTAGCTTAATTCAGCATAAAACTTGACTTCTATTCTACTTTTTGAAGTTTAATATTTTTTTTTGATTTGTGGCATTTATCTATCTATATTATAAACTGGCAGTAAAAAGACTCGACTGCATTTGCTTATATTTGGTCCACTCAGCGTGAGACACTGAATAGTTTACATGTAGGTTGCATTTTAGTAGTCTATTCATCGACTGGAAATAAAGGTATAGTCAAAGTTATTGCCCAAAAATAAAGAGGCAAATAAGGTTGGAGGCACATTTTAGTAATATGCGGCACAACATTACGTTATTCGATTGCCGGAATTTACATTGTTTACGACATTGGTGTGTAATGCATTTGAATTTGCAAAAAACTCGTCAATTTTGATTCATTGCAATTGAGCCTTAAATGTTGCATTTGTTTGAAATAGATTATTTGTTGACAAATAAAATATTCCAATGCGTTTGAACCAAATGCTCTATAAGTTGGTAATCCAACAAACACTTAGTATTAGAGTAATATGTAGTACAACATTACACTTTAGGTTGTCACATGAAAATTAAAATTATATATATATGAAAAGAGAAGACTACTTCCACAATATTTGATGAGAATGAACATCACTTACTATGTGTAGGAAAGACATTGTGAAAAGAGCATATCCCAAAAATATTATTCCATTTCTTCAAAAAAATTGGATCCAAGTACGACCTCAATTTATGTATGCTAGAGCAAAATGTTAATGTCAGCATACATATATCATATGTGTATTGCAATTTATATTAACGGGGCTGAAATGATGAGCACAAGACTATTTATTTATTTTTAAATTTATGGACAAATTTGCCCTTTTATTCTAAATTCTTGTCCGCTGTTGCAACTCGATGTTTGTTGAGGAATCAACCCTTCGTATCGAAGGGGTTGAAGCCCAGTCCCTCCACGGCTCCACGGGCGACTGCCGACGGGTGGTTAGCCGAGGAATCTCTCCGATGTCGACCCCGGCCCCTAGTCGGTATTGAACTCGGCAGTGCGATGCACATCTCCATTTTTAAATTGGACCGCACCTCATTTGGTATCAAATGCCATACATATCCTTAAAATATTGAATCGGCCGATTTGCTAGATGTTGCTGTGATGAATTCTGCGTATTTTTTTTTTTGGTCGCTAGTGTTGAATTTGACATTAACGTTGTTTTCTTTTCACCTTACCTTTTAGATTTGGGTTTCCAATTGTTTAGCATAAATATATGATTATAATTTGTCAAATGAATTTGTGAAGGGAGCCTTAATAAATTCACTCCGCATTTCAACAGTTTGGCTCTCCTAAAATATAATACTACAGTTTTGCTCAATTTTAATCCTTTCAAAGGATCATAATAGATGAAGTGATTTTATGATCTCTCTTTCTGAAAAAAAAAACACTATATTGGAGCATATGTTTAATCTTTTGGACTATTTTTTCCTCTTTATACAATATCAACCAGCAAGCAAATGGTAACTATGTACTCTGATCAAGAAAAACTTTTCCAGATCCTACATATATTGAGCGAGGAAAAACCTCTCGTTAACGCCAAGATCTTTTCACGCGCCTCAATCACGTAAAAGCGCCTTTAATCCTGCATAGTAAACGAGTCAATACCAGAAGTTTGACGACTTGGACCGTCGGGGGATAGCTCCGGCGTGAGAGTCAGTACAGGCCGATACAAGGATAACAATGGAGAGTATTTAGCTCTAGTGTTTTTGATAATAAAAATATCAGTTACCTCTTTTGTTCTCTGCCCCGTCCTCATATACTCGAGTCTTTCTCTTGCATGCCGCTGACTTGCTATGACATCAGCCGACTGCATACAACCCACCTGTTAATCCCATCACCGTTTGCCACCCAGCTGGATTCTGTTTAACCTTCATTAATGAAATGCAAAGATAACAATCAAATTTTATCTTTGTTATCATCACCGGTCAAAGCCCAAAGTAAAACCATATTCTTCCAATGGTCCTACCAAAAGACCCGATGATGGCTCATACCAATATAAGGATAGCCCAATATATATAAAATATCATGGCCCAACATTGCCCCCCAATCTTTTATTAAACAGAATGTTTAATAAAAGAGTATATAAAAAAGGCCTAAATGTACTAAGCCCAATATGTAGGACAACTCAAACCTGGAAGTCCAAATATAATTGGGTCAAGCCCAAACAATTAGAAAACTAAAATCGGACGCTACCTCTCCAAATTCATCATCATTATTCACATTAAATGCGCCTACTGTGTTTTGAAATAAGCGGAAGGGACGACCACTATAAAACCCAATTTTCCCAACTTGTGACTTTTACCTGCTCATTTGAATTTCAAAGTGCTCTTTTGGCTTTCTTCTTCCTCCCGATTTCTTCTTTTCTACAAGCTACTATACATGGTCATTAGTTCCTCGAGGCAAATAGTTATCTAGAAGAAGGGGGGGTTGAATAGATATTAAAAACTTTTCTTTGTATTAAGACAGTTTTGATAATGATCTTAAGCACAACGGAATTAAGGTTTCTTTGAAATCCCATTTAGATAGTGAGTTAATGAGAGTGAGGCAGTTATAACAGTTATAGCAAGAATGAAATAGACACAGTAGTTTTTAAGTGGTTCAGAGCACTTAAAGCTCCTAGTCCACTCTTCTACTCCTCGAGTAGGAAATCCACTAAGGATGTCTTTTACACTTTCTCTCGAATCTCATCGATTCCTTCTAGACCCGTGATCTGAGGCACTTCTTAGTTCACTCTTGAACTCTTCAAGTCCAGCAGACTTAGCTCTTCACAGTTCACTTAGAACTCTTCAAGTCCTTCTGACTTGAAACTCTTACCTCAGTTGTTTGATAGTTGTTGAGTTGTGATTGGGGCTACTTAGTTGTAGTTAAGCACTTGTTCGAAAAAACTGAGTAGCTGAGCAAGCTTCCTCTTTTTCTTATATCATAGAGTTGAGCGTTGAGTGTTCTTGTGCATTTTTGTTCAATGCTTGCATAATCTCTCACATCTGTATGTGTTCTGTATATATGTGATCTTTGAAATCTATCCGTTGAAGTCATCTGATGAGGCATTAAATGCGTTTGACATTTTTGAGTTTTGATGGAGACTTTTCTGCACATCTTCTGAATTGCAATCTGGCCTACTGACACATCAGACTGCTTTCTCACCTAACACCTGAAAAGGTGTTTTCCTTTGCCCTATGGTCCTTTCCTAGGCTTCTTAAACACGTTCCTTTTGTTGAATACAAAGGATATCTTTTGTACGATTGGGATTGGTGATTGCTTCAACGTTCAAAACACATTCCACAAGGTAGGGCTCGATGCTTCTGACACAAGACATATGATACTCTACGATCCATATCGTGGTGACTTGTCACATTGGTACATGATCTGAAGAGAACACTACGATTTCTTTTAAGGATTTTCACACTACAATCTTTGCACACTACAATCTTTACTTGCTCGTCTTGCAGACTCTACGTTTCCGAGAGCACACTACGATCTCTGAGTTAGCTTCGACAAACGTCTGGACCACTCTACGATTTCTGAAGAGGTCCTTCAAGGCACATACACTACGATCTTCTAAGCTCTACGATCCTGCCTTGGCTTCTGCAATCTGTTGATCAGCTTGATAGACTATGATTCTTGTTGAAGCCTATCTATACTTTTCAAGTCATAGATCAACCTAACATCTTTGATCTCTTTATCTATACATTCGTTTATCGAATGATGAACACTTAAAAGCTAAGATAAACCTAACAAATTTGATCTATCACTAAGCCCTTGTACATATATTCCTTGAAGGGCTTTACATATAATCATGAGTATTTACTTTAAACATCAAATCAAGATATGCTGTGAGACCCCAAATTTTATGAATAACGATTTAATTTTTCTCGAAATATATTTTTTAAAAATTATGGTTTGGATTTGAGATAATGTTATAGTTGTGGGTAATATTTATAAATTTTGAAAAGTATGCAAGTTGTTATATAATATTCGATTGGTCGGGGAATATTGTTTTTGTTGGGGAATATCCGTACGATGGTCCAATCATTGGTGGACCCCACAACGGAATTATTGTCGGATTGAGAAAACGACAAAAATATTTTTATGAAAATAACGACGGAAGTTTTATCGTTAAAACTATTGAACTACCCAGTAGTAAAAGTACAGTAATAAGCGTGGTTGCGTAGTAGCACACGGTATTGATTATTGATGCTTACGTGAGAAGTCACTTAGTTTTGTTCAATTATTGCTACAATAATTGCTGCATAGTATCTCATGTTATTTAATTCAATTATTGTCGATATTTTATATATTATTAAATCAATAATTGAGATGACAAGTTATTCATATTATTATTTGTAATATTAACGATGTCTAGAAGTTCTATCAATGAGAGGTTTGGTCACCTAATTGCACGCTAATAGGGAGAAATCCTTATTGGAAAGCCCCCTCTTTCCTGGGAACGACCTAGTCGATTAATATTGTGAATTATAATGATGATAAATGTTGTTAAAAATATTGAGGGAATTGGAGTCACGGAAGTTTATATATATATATATATTATATATATTATATATATATATATATATATATATATATAAATTTTGTTTTATTATTATTATAAATGTAATAAAATAATTTTTTTATATAAAATGTAATACTTTTTTATAAAATTATTTATTTTATTAGATTATAAATAGAATATATTATATTTTATTATGCATAGTATTTGCATAAGTGCTCGTATAGTGTTTGCATATAAAAAATCTTTTTATATAAAATAGAATACTTTATAAAGTTATTTGTTTTATTAGATTATAAATAGAATATATTATATTTTATTATGCATAGTGTTTACATAGTGCACAGATAATGTTTGTATAGTAAAATCTTTTTATATAAAATAAAATACTTTTATAAAGTTATTTGTTTTATTAGATTTTATATTATATATATATATATATATATTTTGAATATATTATATTTTATTGCATAGTATCCTTTCCATTCTCCTATAAATAGGATGCTTAGTTAGAATTGAAAATCACACCAGAAATTCAGAGAATTCTTCCTTTATAATCTTGAGCGTATTTCTTTAGAGTTTAAGAAAGCTTTGAGCGTAGAAAATAGTGCAAGTTTTCTTCAAGTATATCCCCGCCCTACCCGTCGGAATACTCTTCTTTTTAAGGTAAGGGGTATTATTTCTTTCATATTCATGAAGAGAGTTATTTTCTTTCAATACTCGTAAGGGTTGTTATTCCATTCTTTATTATTACATTGAATAACTTTGTCTATGCTGATACCGCATACATGGTGAAATTCTTTTGGTATTCCATTCTTTATTATTACATTTGGAATAACTTTTCTGCATGCGGTTTATCGCATGCACAGTGAATCTGTTGTTATTCCATTCTTTATTATTCTCATTGGAATATCACATGCATGCGGATTACGCATGACCAGTTCCATTCTTTATTATTCATTGGGAATAACTCGTCTGCATTTGGCCTATCGCATGCATGGTGAATTCTTCTGTTATTCCATTCTTTATTATTCTGTTGGAATAACCTGTCTATGTGGATTACCACATGCATGGTGAATGATCTTTTGTATTCATTCTTGATTAAATTGTGGAAATGATCTTTCTACGTGGATTACCGCATGGCGGGCGAAAATCCATTTGTAGTTTCATATATTCTATTTTACTCAGTTGGTTAAAGTTTTGGCTTCTATACTCCATGAAATTAGTAGAATATCCTGGATATTTGCGCTTCATCCAGTATCTTGTCATGGAAATATTCTTCTGAGCATTCTTAAATTTTACTCCACAAAGAAGTATCATGTTGACAATTTGGACGTTATTGGTTCCTGGATAAATTAAATTATAAATCTTTAAAATTTATTCTTGAACTTGTTTTATTGAATTGTCATCATCCTCATGCTTATATTATGTTGAAAGTCATCTGTGTTCTGTAGTGCATAGATGGACTTGGTATGATTATGACCAGGGATTATTCGGTATAATCATGACCGTAATGTTACAAATGATGTGGAAAAAGTCCTCATTGGCCCGTAGTGCATTGGATGACAGTTTTTGGTATGATTATGGCTATGGATTCTCTTCGGCTAAGGGTGCAAAGATGAATTATTTTATGGCATGATCAGGACCGTTGATGAAAACACGATTATCTTTGGCCCATAGTGCATGGATAATTTGTGGTCGTGATACTAAAGAATATCCTTGGCCTGTAGTGCAGGGATGATTTGATAATGTGGATTATTTATTAAGCTGAGTCTCAGCGATAAAAGTAATGAAAAACCTTTTAAATCATAGAAGATAGTAGAATTTATTTTCTACTTGACTTTTCTAATGGATTGCTTGTTCCACTGCAGTTAAACTTGATGTTTGTTATATTGTATCAGTTTAACACTGTTGAAGGCTAATGATAATTTATTTTGCATTATCTTAGTTATAATATTTCTTACTGGGCTAGTTGAGCTCACCCTTTTACTTTCATTGTTCTCTTCAGGAAATGAGAACGCAGCAGGGATTAGTCGGGGAACGGAGTGAAGGTCCAGATGATAGCATTAGTAGTCCTCACTATTCTATGAAATAGTGTGCTAATAAATGTATTGAGGACTTATTTTGAGTTTGAATACTGTCTAGAAGACAATATTGGTATTAAATCTCACAGCTCATGTTGTATATTTAAGGTTGTATTTGTATTCTGTACCATGTATTTGGCGACTCAGAATATGTGATGTATACCTATTTTGGGGGCGTCACAGTTGGTATCAAAGCTTAGGGATATTATCCCTGGCTGAGATGTGAGACAAGAACTAGGAGGGGAGAGACGGAGAATTCCTTCGCTAGTATGACCTACCTAAGTTTATTTGGTATTTAATTGGTCGGTCAGAGTATAGGGATAATATGTGATATGTTAATTAACCCTTGCTTTGTGGCAGTATTTAAAAATGACATCCGAGAATGTTGAGAATAGTAATGGAGCACAGGATACCGTTGAGTCTCCATAGATCAATAATCAGGATAATGTGCATCAGGAAGGAGACAATCCTCATGCAAACAACAACACTGACCAAATGATGAACGATGGAATGTTCAGAGGCTTTATGCAATTCATGGAACATCAGGTAAGAGAGACTCCTGTTCAAAATATAGGTGGAAATAATGGCAACCCATGGTCGGTCACCGCTAAGTAGTTCAAGGAGCTGGGACCACCGGAGTTTTTGGGAAAGCCAGAACAACTTAAGGCGAAAACGTGGTTAAAGCAGATCACCAAGATATTTGATGTCTTGGGATGCTCAGAGGAGAAAAAAGTTCCATTTTCCACCTTTATGTTGCGTGAAGAAGCAGATCATTGGTGGGAATATGTAAAACGTAACCAGCTTGACGCACTCAAGATGTCTTGGGAAAAATTTCAAGAATTGTTAAACGACAAGTACTTTCCTGAAAGTATTCGTCACATGAAGGAGGTGGAATTTATCAAGCTGGAGAAAAACAATATGACCGTGTCGCAGTACGAAGCTAAGTTTGCTGAGTTGTCCCGGTTTGTATCTCATTTGCCAGATAATGAGGAGCGAATGACGCGAATGTTTCTGAGAGGTTTGAGACCCAATATACGTCAATACCTCATTTCTCATAAACTTTGTTTATATTCAGATGTTTTGAATAGGGCTCAGTTATTGGAGTGCGATAATGAGTCAACACAATCAAAAGGTAATGACCAACAACACGATAATAATCATACCAGTGGCAACGACCATCGGAACAATGATAACCATCGTGGGGGAAATTATCATGCCAAGAATGGTAACCACTTCGGTGGTAATCATGGCCAAGATAATAGAGGTGGAAATTTCAAGAAGAGAAGGTTCAATAATGATGGAAAGATAGCAGCATCAGCACCAATTTCAAAGGAAGAAGAGCCGACCACCATCGTATGTTTCAAATGCGACAGAGGACACATCCGTCTCAAACCATGCAGCAGCAAAGATCCAAAGCGTGTTTCTATTGCTGAAGAGAAGGTCACCTAGCTCGATTTTGTCGGGTAGTGAAGTTAAGTCCAGCTAGGATAGTGATGCCAAAGGATGTCTCAGACAAGTCAAAACCGGTAGTTTAAGTAAGAGCGTTTGTCGAGGAACCCAAACGAAGTTATCACGGGTAAGTTAATCATAAACTCTTGTGAAGTCTATACCTTATTCGATACCGGTTCTACCCACTCTTGTATTTCACATAGTTGTGTTCAACGTTTGAACTTGGCTCTTGAGAAATTAGACTTTGACTTATATGTTAAAACTCTGTTAGGAGAAACCTTCGTTACATCCACTGTTATAAATCTTGTTTAATTCAAATCGACACTTTCATGTTACCTGTCGATCTTATCTCTTTGAAAATACTTGCCGTTGATGTGATTTTAGGAATCAATTGGTTAACTACTTATCATGCTTTTAGTATGGTTGTTAGGTTTCATATTCTTAACCAACCTGTTATGCGAATTCAAGCAACCAAACCACTAAAAGTCAATCATTGTCATATCAAGCCATAAGTAAAGAGCCCCGAGTCTTTCGCTGGTGACTTCCTTGTGTGGAATGCACTGAAGCCAGACTTTCTGTAGGCAACGTCGTGAATGACGATGGCAAGTTGATAGGTATCAATGTGACGTACTATCCAAGTCTTGGATGAGAGTCACAGTTTTTAAATGATATTTCTATCGTTAATAAATTTCCTAGTGTATTCTTGAAGATTTCTTAGCCTATCCCTAGAGCGTGAAATCGAATTTTGTATTGACCCAATTACAAAACCCATTTCTAAAACCCTTAAATATTTCTTCAACCAAAACGAACGTATAATGCACCAAAGACGTTGGCTCGAGCTGTTGAAGATTACGATCATACCATTCAATATCATTGTGGAAGAGAAAACGTGGTAGCTGACGCGTTGAGTAGAAGGTCGTATGCGTTTACGAGTGCAATGTTGTTAACATAAAAACCCATTTCGTATAACTTATAAATGATGAAGATAGAGTTAAAGACTCTAGGAAACCCACGTGAAGATAACGAATATACGAGTAGAATCGACTTTAATCGATAAAGTTAAAGTCGTGCAAGCTACACACTCAGAGCTGATGAATACAAAGAAGAAGGTTCAAGATGGCGTTATTCTAGAAGCAAGAGTCGACGAAGAGAGTAAATCTCAACCCTCAATTTAATTGGCCCATTTGAAATCCTCGATCGAGTAGGAACTGTGGCCTATAAACTCGTTTTACCGCCAAGTATGTCGCGTGTTCATAACATTTTTCACGTATCGATGTTACGTAAATATGGGGGCGACTCGAACCACATTATTGAATTGGAACTAGACGAGATAGCAGAAGATTTAACGTATGAGGAGATACATGTTAAAAGCTTGGATAAGAATGAACATATTATACGCTCAAAGGTTATTTAGAATCTGACGAGGTATCCTCATCTGTTCGGCATATCAGGCACGTACGTAAATTTCGAGGGCGAAATTTCATAAGGAGGGGAGATTGTGAGACCCCAAATTTTATGAATAAAGATTTAATTTTTCTCGAAATATTTTTTTTAAAAAAATTATGGTGTGGATTTGAGATAATGTTATAGTTGTGGGTAATATTTATAAATATTGAAAAGTATGCAAGTTGTTATATAATATTCGATTGGTCGGGGAATATTGTTTTTGTTGGGGAATATCCGTACGATGGTCCAATCATTGGTGGACCCCACAACGAAATTATTGTCGGATTGAGAAAACGACAAAAATATTTTTATGAAAATAACGACGGAAGTTTTATCATTAAAACTATTGAACTACCCGGTAGTAAAAGTACAGTAATAAGCGTGGTTGCGTAGTAGCACACGATATTGATTATTGATGCTTACGTGAGAAGTCACTTAGTTTTGTTCAATTATTCTACAATAATTGCTGCATAGTATCTCACGTTATTTGATTCAATTATTGTCGATATTTTATATATTATTAAATCAATAATTGAGATGACAAGTTATTCATATTATTATTTGTAATATTAACGATGTCTAGAAGTTCTATCAATGAGAGGTTTGGTCACCTAATTGCGCGCTAATAGGGAGAAATCCTTATTGGAAAGCCCCCTCTTTTCTGGGAACGACCTGGTTGATTAATATTGTGAATTATAATGATGATAAATGTTGTTAAAAATATTGAGGGAATTGGAGTCACGAAAGTTTATATATATATATATATTATATAAATTTTGTTTTATTATTATTATAAATGTAATAAAAGCAAATTTTTTTATATAAAATGAATACTTTTATAAAGTTATTTATTTTATTAGATTATAAATAGAATATATTATATTTTATTATGCATAGTGCTCTGCATAGTGTTTGCATAGTAAAATCTTTTTATATAAAATAGAATACTTTTATAAAGTTAATTGTTTTATTAGATTATAAATAGAATATATATTATATTTTATTATGTATAGTGTTTGCATAGTGCTCGTGATAGTATTTGCATAGTAAAATCTTTTTATATAAAATGAATACTTTTATAAAGTTATTTGTTTTATTAGATTTTAAATAATATATATATATATATATATATATATTTTGAATATATTATATTTTATTGCATAGTATCCTTTCTATTCTCCTATAAATAGGATGCTTAGTTAGAATTGAAAATCACACCAGAAATTCAGAGAATTCTTCCTCTATAATTTTGAGCGTATTTCTTTAGAGTTTAAGAAAGCTTTGAGCGTAGAAAATAGTGCAAGTTTTCTTCAACTATATCCCCGTCCTACCCGTCGGAATACTCTTCTTTTTAAGGTAAGAGGTATTATTTCTTTCGTATTCATGAAGAGAATTATTTTCTTTCAATACTTGTAAGGGTTGTTATTCCATTCTTTATTATTATGTTGGAATAACCTGTCTATGCGAAGTACCGCATACATGGTAAAATTCTTTTGTTATTCTATTCTTTATTATTCTGTTGGAATAACATGTCTGTGCGGTCTATCGCATGCCTGGTGAATTCTGTTGTTATTCCATTCTTTATTATTCTGTTGGAATATCCTGTCTGTGCGGATTACGCATGACCTGGTTCCATTCTTTATTATTCTGTTGGGAATAACTTTGTCTGCAATGGCCTATCGCATGCATGGTGAATTCTTCTCATTATTCCATTCTTTATTATTACATTGGAATAACTTTTGTCTATGTGGATTACCACATGCATGGTGAATGATCCTTTGTATTCATTCCTTATTAAATTGTGGAAATCATCTGTCTACGTGGATTACAACATGGCGGGCGAAAATCCATTTGCAGTTTCATATATTCTTATTATACTCAGTTGGTTAAAATTTTGGCTTCTATACTCCATAAAATTAGTAGAATATCCTGGATATTTGCGCTTCATCCAGTATCTTTTCATGAAAATATTCTTCTGAGCATTCTTGAATTTTACTCCACAAAGAAGTATCATGTTGACAATTTGGACGTTATTGGTTTTTGGATAAATTAAATTATAAATCTTTAAAATTTATTCTTGAACTTGTTTTATTGAATTGTCATCATCCTCATGCTTATATTATGTTGAAAGTCATCTATGTCCTGTAGTGCATAGATGGACTTGGTATGATTATGACCAGGGATTATTCGGTATAATCATGACCGTAATGTTACAAATGATGTGGAAAAAGTCCTCATTGGTCCATAGTGCATTGGTGGATAGTTTTTGGTATGATTATGGCTATGGATTCTCTTCGGCCAAGGGTGCAAAGATGAATTGTTTTATGGCATGATCAGGACCGTTGATGAAAACACGATTATCTTTTGCCCGTAGTGCATGGATAATTCGTGGTCGTGATACTAAAGAATATCCTTGGCCTGTAGTGCAGGGATGATTTGATAATGTGGATTATTTATTGTCGAGTCTCAAATATAAAAGTGATGAAAAACCTTTTAAATCATAGAAGATAGTAGATTTTATTCTCTACTTGACTTTTCTAATGGATTGCTTGTTCTGCTGCAGTTAAACTTGATGTTTGCTATATTGTATCAGTTTAACACTGTTGAAGGCTAACGATAATTTATTCTGCATTATCTTAGTCATAATATTTCTTACTGGGCTAGTTGAGCTCACCCTTTTGCTTTCATTGTTTTCTTCAGGAAATGAGAATGTAGTAGGGACTAGTCGGGGAACGGAGTGATGGTCCAGATGATAGCATTAGTAGTCCTCACTATTCTATGAAATAGTGTGCTAATAAATGTATTGATGACTTATTTTGAGTTTGAATATTGTCTAGAAGACAATATTTGTATTAAAACTCATAACTCATGATGTATATTTAAGGTTGTATTTGTATTCTGTACCATGTATTTGACGACTCAGAATAGGTGATGTATACCTATTTTGGGGGCGTCACATATGCATTCTTCTAATAATCTCCCCCTATTTGATGTTGACATAACCCAAGAGATTTTTTGTTATGATTATCAATATCTAGATGCATTTTCAGTAAAGTAAACATGACTTAATATTTTAGTGAGCAGCTAAAATTTCTAGAGAATAAGCATGAATTTATTGATGTCTGAAGAGTAGATATTACAAATAAGCTTTACATCAATAAGAATTTAAGTTTCAACTTATCTCTATTTCTTTGGCCTTTTGCTTCTTGGAGGATTTGCATATTCCTCAACTCTCCTTTTTCTGCTTGCTTCGTCTCTCCTGGGTAGATCTTCCAGCTCACTTGGGCTTAGTCTTGGATTGTGATCATGTCTGTTCATGAATGCTGGATCTCCTATTGGCATTCTTAGACCTGGGTGTCACCTTGTGAGAGCTGGTAGAAGGCCTTTGGCTTGTTAATGGTTGAGCCATTAATACTTCCTGCTGATCTCCACAATGAGCATCAGATCTTTGAGGCTGATAGTTGGATCGTGGAGTCTCTTGGTGAAATTACCTTGCAGGACTTCTTCTTGATGATTGAGCTGAGAATGTGCCTCTTCCTCTTCCTTTGCCTTGACCTATATCTTGACCTCTGTCTTGACCTGCCTTCCCTTTATTCTCCCCCTTTTTGTCAGCATCAAGGGTTCGAATGTCGTTTGAGAGGCGATTCAGCCCTTGGACAAGCTCGTTGAGCTGACTTCTGGTCTGAGCAATGTCCTCTCGATTTTCTTCGATCAGAGCTTCAGACCTAGCTTCCCTTTGCTGTAGGATGGATATAATGTTTTCTGTTTGCTGGCCATTGCTGATGTAGAATTATTGGAATTCTTTGACATCAGTTTGTAGATTGAGGAAGCTTTCCAACATGTGTTTATTCTGATTTTCTTGGGTTATCTGCAGGGCAAGGACAACTTCTCTGTGTTTCTTGGCTGCTAGAAAGTGAATGTCATCCCGGTCCTTTATGCTTTGAATCATTTGCTTGACAAACTCTTTAAGTGTCTTAGAGAGCGTAGAGCTTAAGGATTTTGGGAGACCATTTTCAGCATTTATCACTGATGTCAATCTCATCTGAATGAGTTCAGTGTGTTCTTCAAGACTCTCATCGAGTTCCTTGATCACTTTCTTAGACATTTCTGACAAATCAGCTTTTGTGGACAACTCTGACAGAAGTTCATTGAGATGGGGAATTTGAGAAGGAGGTGGTGTGCTCTTGAATTGATCTTGCAATGAGTAGAGGGCAAGATCGAGGTTGAAGTATTCATTTGAGGACGAGGAGGGAATGTCTAATGGAGGGGCCTGTGTGTGGGTGTTTAGATTCAGTAGCTCTACGATTTGAGGTTGGGACTCTACAATTGGGCTAGAGTCAGTGATCGTAGAGATGATGGAAGGTGGGAGTAGTATAGACGTAGTCATATTTGGTTCATCAGTTACAGAATTTTGGGATTCTGCAACTGGAAATTGATTTAGTGGATGTAGATTTACTTCCAACCATCGTGGGAATTCATAAAATTGACTGAATAAGGATGATGGCAAGTGATTAACTCTAAAGAGGGTTGGGATAGACAGTACCTCATGTTCATTCTAGCACATAGATGGCCGGATATTCTTTGAAGCTCCAAAACATGTGATTCCAGGAGTTTAGAATTTGAGCTTGATGGAAAGGCATCGTGGGTAGATATGTAAATCGTTGCTCATAGTTAGCTTTTTTGTACCCATCAATGCCCACAACAATGATCTCGACCTCATCACTCTCATCCTCTTCTTTATTTTCGTTTGAGGATTCCATTATATCAATGGCCTCATGATGGTCTTGCACTGGTTCTTCCTCATTTCCTACAGGAACCTCTTCTTCTGTCATGGGGATATCATGAGCCTCCCCCTCAATGTAGTCATCTTTCTACAATATTAAGAGCTCCCCTTCAACTGGAGCACCTTCTTGGATGAGAGCTTCAGGCATCTCCCCCTCAGCAGGTGTATTCTCTATCATTAGGACTTCAGGTGTCTCCCCCTTAGTTTAAGCTTTGACTTTTTGGCTTTTGTTGGCTGATTCCTTTTTAGCAGCCAATTCTTTGTCTTTCATCTTTAGTGCTTTTTCATTGACAAGAATATATTTCTTGACCAGCTTTCTTCTTGGTTTTCTAGGCTGAGTCACAGCCTCAGGACTTTCTTGAACTCCAGTTTTGTCCTGCTGTTCAGCTAAAATGTTTGATGTAGCTATTTCCTTGCTTGATGTGTTTGGTCTGGTCTCCACGATCGGTAGAGACTCTACGATCGAAGAGATAGATGGCCTTTTGGATTTGTGGCTGACTTTATTCTTCTTCAGTAGCTGAGATATGGTAGCCCTATCTTCTTCTGCCTCAGCCTGCTGTTGCTTCCTTTTGAGGATCCTTAGAGTCTCAATTTCTGAGGACTTTACAGGCTTATCGGTAGTGGATCCCTGAGGCTCTTCTGCAGTTCTGTCTTTCAGCTTTCTTTTGCCTTTGCTTTTTCTGACCAGAGCAATGGGTTCTTCTTTGTTAGCTTCTTCTTCTTCTTTTTTTTTTTCTCCCGATAATCGACATATTCCCCGAATCCTCGATTCCTTTATATCACCAGCTTCTTCCACCGACTCGGACATCATTCGCACATTTTCTGCTGGATTCCTTTTCCAGTTCTCGAATAGTTGCTGGGTCATTTGACGGTTTGGATTAATGGCTTCTCCTTCATTGTCCCCAATTAAGTCACCCATAGCAGACTGTAGGATGATGCTAATAAACCGTCCGTAGAGCATCTTTTGAGAGCTCTGTGTCTTCTTTGAGCTGATTAGCCACTTCCTAATCCATTTAAGCAATAGAGCCCCATAGTTAAGTTGTATTTCATAACATATGGCAGTCATGAGCTTGAGTTGCACCTCATTTTCAGAGTCATGACCAGAGCTCTTGCAACATATGCATTTTCCAATAATGTCAGCTAGAAATTCATACCTCTGTGGAAACTCCTTCTTCTTGTATCCTTTGATAGAGGGGGATTTCTTGTGATGCATCTTTTTGAGTCACTTATGGAAGTTTATGCCATCTATGGATGAATATCCTTCAGGTTTGAAACCTAGGGCTAGGTTGATGTCCTCAGCCTTCAGCTTGATTTCCACGTTTCTGACTTTTGCAGTGATGGTGTCGCTTTCAAACACGCCATTATTGTAGAATTCTTTTACTAGCTTAGGGTAGATCAATGTGTCTGTACCCAGAGCTTCTTCGAGTCCACCCTTCTTTAATTATGACAAAGTCTTGTGAAATTTGGGTTCAACTATTTTGAACTCATCAAAACAGAGTCTGTAGCCAGAGATAACATTGGAAGTCGCCATTGATTTTCTTGCAAGAAGTGTGATTGACTGAGCTTTCTTTTGATTTAGGGTTTCTATTTGAGAGAGGATGAGAGAGATAATCTTTTGAACTTCTGATTTCAAAAAGACGATTTCAATTTATACTTGTAGCTTCCCTCTCTCTATTTTGCTTAGTGGGACAGGTGTCAAGTTTTGCTTGGCTCTACGAATCTGTCTTAGGAGGATTGTACTGATTTGCCCCTTAATTTCTTCTGAGCTAATGTCCTTAGCAAGGAGTACGATCGTTGAGATGGTCCTCATCATCGTCGAGTCTGTTCTGCGTTTGTTGAGTCTGCTCAGTAGTCGTCGAGTCTATTCAGCGTTCGTTGAGTCTGATAAGCTATCGTTGAGTCTGAGCTATAATCGTTGAGTCTGTTTAGCAGTCATCGAGTCTGTTCTGCGTTCGTTGAGTCTGATCAGCTATCGTTGAGGCTGAGCTACAATCGTCGAGTCTATTCAGTAGTCGTCGAGTCTGTTCAGCGTTCGTTGAGTCTGATCAGCTATCGTTGAGTCTGTTCTCTAATCGTCAAGTCTGAACTGCGATCGTCGAGTCTGACTTATTCTTTGTGATGAACTTTTTGACTTAACATTCTTCTCAGTTCAAGGTAACTCAGGAAGGGCCATCCTCATAGAGTGAATCAAGTGTTAGGTTTGTTCCTGAGGTGCTTATTAGAGAGATTGCTTTTGTTTAGTCTCCACCGCGATCTTTGTCTTTTATGGCACTTCGGCTCTACGATCGTGGACTTCCTTTGTTCATGTCTATGATTTCGATCATAGCCTTTAAATCTGTATAGTTAGCACAAACTAGAGCATATTTTTCATGGTTGTAAGTTAAGCATGCCTAGCTCACTTATTAACTTGTTAAATCTAGATTCATCGAGAGGTTTTGTAAAAACATCAGCAAGTTGATTTTCAGTAGGGATATATTGTAAAGATATAGTTCCATTTTGCACATGATCCCTAATGAAGTGATACCTTATTTCTATATGCTTAGTCCTAGAATACATGACAGGATTATGAGTTATAGAAATTGCACTTGTGTTATCACAAAGGAATAGGTATGGATTTGAATTCAAACCCATAATCTAAGAGTGATTTTTCATCCATAGATCTCGAAAGCACGCAATGCCAAAGATCAATGTATTCACTTTCATAGCTAAAAGTAGATCTTGAATTTTGCTTCTTGCTAAACCAGACACAAGTCCGCTTCTAAGAATTGACAAAAGCCATCGGTACTCTTTTCTATCTATTTTGCAGCCTGCAAAATCAGCATCTGTGTATCCTGTTAGTTCAAATGAGGACTCCTTGGGATACCAAAGTCCCAAGTGAGGTGTACCCTTGAGATACCTGAAAATCCTCTTTACAGTAGTTAAATGTGATTCTTTAGGATTAGCCTGAAATCTAGCACAAATGCATGTTGCAAACATTATATCTGGTCTACTGGCAGTAAGATATAAAAGAGAGCCTATCATACCTCGGTATTGAGTTATATCAATACTTTTACCTTTTTCATCTTTGTCAAGCTTTGTTGAAGGAGCAATTGGGGTTTTCATGGGAGAGGCTGACTCCATGCCATACTTCTTAAGTAAGTCTTTAATGTACTTGGCTTGGTTGATGAAGATTCCTCATCATCATCGCTTTACTTGCAAATGAGGAAGAAGTTCAAATTTCACCCATCATGCTCATTTCAAACTTACTCTGCATAATCTTGGAGAATCTCTTGCATAACTTTTCATCAGTAGATCCAAAGATAATATCATCACCATATATTTGAACTAATAGGACTTTATCTTAATGTTTTCTAAGAAATAGTGTGGTATCTACTCTACCTCTAGTGAATTCATTTTCAATAAGAAAGTTAGTTAGTGTTTCATACCATGCTCTAGGTGCTTGTTTAAGACCATATAAGGCTTTGTCTAATCTAAAGACATAATTAGAAAGAGATGGATTGATGAAACCTAGAGGTTGCTCTACATAGACTTCTTCTTGAAGTTCACCATTCAAGAATGCACTCTTGACATCCATCTTAAAGACCTTAAATTTCATGTGAGCAGCAAAGGCAAGGAATATTCTGATGGCTTCTAGTCTGGCAACAGGTGCAAATATCTCATCGTAGTCAATGCCTTCTTCTTGAGAGTAGCCCTTGTCCACTAGTTTTGCCTTATTCCAGGTTATCACTCCATCTTCATCCATCTTGTTTCTGAAGACCCACTTGGTTCTAATGACATGATGATTCTTTGGTCTTGGAACCAATCTTCATACTTTGCTCCTTTCGAACTGATTAAGTTCTACCTGCATGGCCTCTAGCCAGCTGGAGTCTTCCATAGCATCCTCTATTTTCTTCGGTTCCATTTGTGATAGGAAGCTTAGATAAAAGCATTCATTTTAGGTGGCAGCTCTTGTTTTGACTCTTGCACTCGAATCTCCACTGATTAGATCTTGAGTGTGATCTCTTTGCCATCTGTTTCTTGTTGGTACATCTGTCCTTATGCCTTCTTGTCTATTCAAGATCTATTTCTTCTTCTTGGTGTGGAGGTTCATTGTCTGGCATAGGTCTCTCTACGATTTCATTTCCTTGCTCAACAATTTCACTGTCTGGTACTACGATCATAGTGTTAGGCTCGATGACCTCATTCGTAGTGTCTGAACTATTAGTCGTAGTGTCTTGAAGCACTATTTTGTCTAAGTCTGTCTCATCAAAGATAATGTGAATCGAGACTTCAATACTCAGTGTCTTCTTATTGAACACTCTGTAGGCCTTACTGTCTGTGGCATATCCAAGAAAGATTCCTTCGTATGATTTTGGTTGGAATTTTGTCAAGTACTGCTTTCCATGGTTGAGAATGTAGCATGCACAACCGAAAACATGAAAGTAGCTGACACTTGGTTTTCTTCCTTCCCACAGTTCATAAGGAGTCTTCTTAATCGTAGAGTGTATGAATGATCTATTCTGAGTGTAGCATGCAAGTTAACCTTACTTCTGTAAGTACTCAAAGGTATGGGTCATTGCTTTTAGTATAATCCTTCCAAATCTATCAATGTCTCGTTTCTTTCTCTCAAAGAACTCCATTTTGTTGAGGAGTTCGTGGAGTCGAGAAGTTGTGACTAATGCCATTGTCTGTAAGCGTAATCGGTCCATTTCTGAGAAGTCGAATTCTCTGCCATGATAACTCCTTATAGCCTTGATTTTCTCTCCTTTTTCGTTCATCACCAGTTTGAACATCTTGATCAGCTGGGAGGTTGTTTCATCTTATTAGGTTAGAAAGAACACCCATGTAAATCTGGTGTAGTCGTCGACTATGACCAAAGAGTATCTCTTTCCTCCAAGGTTCGTCGTTGGAATTGGCCCAAAAAGATCCATGTGTAGCAACTGTAGAGGCTTGTCAATTGAATTGGCAGTTTTGCTCTTGAATGTGCTTCTGGTTTGCTTCCCAAGTTGACAGGCATTGCATGGCCTTTCTTTAACGAAGTTGAACTTGGGTAACCATGCAACTAGATCTTTTGAAGCTAATTTGGACATGCTTTTGAAGTTGAGGTGAGATAATCTACGATGACATAGCCAGCTCATTTCTTCAGATGCCTTAGCCAGAAAGCATATTGTCTCGTCTGAGCTTAGTTGTCCAAGATTTACTGTGTAGACATTTCCTTCTCTTGTTTCGGTTAACTTTACTGCAGATGTCTTCAGGTCTCGGACTTGACATTGATTGTTGAGAAATGTTACTTGATGACCCCTGTCTCAGAGTTCACTAATGCTTAGGAGATTGTGTTGTAGTCCTTCCACATAGGCCACTTTACAGAACTCTAAACCACTTCATATATTGATGCAGATCAGAAGTTATACCATGCAGTGCAGTTCTTAAGTCATCACTATCTACATCAGGAGAGTTGAAGTCAAATACCTCATCGATACTTACTTCATGTATGTTGGAGTTCTGTTTGTCTCTTGCATTTTTGGCCATCAGACAGAGATTTGCCATTTGAGGATCTTCATCATCTCTAGATTCTGGAGTTGAGTCATTGTCTGAGTCACTCCACGATCCTCCAGCTACAAGGCCTTTGTCTTTCTTCTGCGGCCTTTTGTTGCCTTTGTATTCCTTCTTTGAATGTGATTTCTTCTTGAGTTCTTCTCTGAGAGGTTTGTTGCAGTTAGCAATGAAGTGGCCAAGTTTCTTGCAATTGTAGCATATATCATTCATTTGCTCCTGGCTGCTATAGTTGCTGACTTTCTTTGGCTTGCTGGTTTTGCCTTGTCGCATGAACCTTCTTAGTCTTTTTACCAGCATTGCAAAGTCCTCATCATCATCTTCATCGTAGTCAGAGTCAACTTCAGTTTCCTTGAGAGCAACACCTTTATCCTTCTTTCTTCCTTCTGACAGTGTTTCTGCTCGTTGAGTTAGCTCCAATTCGTATGTGAGAAGGTTTCCATATAACTGTTGAACAGTCATTTCATGTAGATTCTTTGACTCTCTAATGGCAATGGTTTTGGCATCCCACTTTCTTGGTAAGGCTCTCGTAAACTTTATGATTAGATCTTTGTTTGGATAGATCTTTCTATAGGCTCTTAGAGAGTTGAGCAGAACACTGAATCTCTCGTATGTGGCAGTGACGTTCTCTCCTTAAACGTGAGCAAACATCTCATATTGCTGAGTCAAGAGAGATTGTTTGTTTTCTCCGACTTCTTCTGTTCCTTCATGCATGATGAGTAATGCTTCCCAAACCTCCTTTGCTGTTTTGCCATTAACCACGTTTTCAAACAGATCATCTTCTAAGGATTGAAATAAGATGTTCTTGGCCTTTTTGTCAAGCTAGACATCTCTCTTCTTGTTTTCTGTCCATTCTCCTTTGACCTTGATCTGTATACTCTATTTGGGTCATCTGTAGTTGGTGCAAGCTTTGTAGGAACGTAGGGCCCATTTTGAACAGTTTCAAATAGATCTTCATCTATTGAGTCCATGTATGCTTGCATCTTAACCTTCCAGTTAGCGAATTTGTCTTTGTTGCACATAGGTGGCTTGCTGCCTCCTCCAGTCTTTGATTCGCTTGGTAAGTGTGCCATTGGATCTACTCAAGCTTTGCAGGCTATATAATAGAACCTGCTCTGATACCAATTGTTAGTTCCCTGAGGCACAATAGTTATCTAGAAGGGGGGGGGGGGGGTTGAATAGATATTAAAAACTTTTCTTTGTAGTAAGACAGTTTTGATAATGATCTTAAGCACATCGGAATTAAGGTTTCTTTGAAATCCCTTTTAGATAGTGAGTTAATGAGAGTGAGGCAGTTATAACAGTTATAGCAGTTATAACAGTTATAACAAGAATGAAATAAACACAGTAGTTTTTAAGTGGTTCAGAGCACTGAAAGCTCCTAGTCCACTCTTCTACTCCTCGAGTAGGAAATCCACTAAGGATGTCTTTTACACTTTTTGAATCTCACTGATTCCTTCTAGACTAGCAGTCTAGGCACTTCTTAGTTCACTCTTGAACTCTTCAAGTCCAGCAGACTTGGCTCTTCACAGTTCACTTAGAACTCTTCAAGTCCTTCTGACTTGGAACTCTTACTTCAGTTGATTGATAGTTGTTGAATTGTGATTGAGGCTACTCAGTTGCAGTTAAGCATTTGTTCGAAAGAACTGAGTAGCTGAGCAAGCTTCCTCTTTTTCTTAGATCGTAGAGTTGAGCGTTGAGTGTTCTTGTGCGTTTTTGTTCAATGCTTGCATAATCTCTCACATCTGTATGTGTTCTGTATATATGTGATCTTTGAAATCTATCCGTTAAAGTCATCTGATGAGGCATTAAATGCGTTTGACATTTTTGAGCTTTGATGGAGACTTTTCTGCACATCTTCTGAATTGCAATCTGGCCCACTGACACATCAGACTGCTTTCTCACCTAACACCTGAAAAGGTGTTTTTCTTTGCCCTATGGTCCTTTCCTAGGCTTCTTGAACACGCACTACTACAAAACAGTAAATAGACAACGCGAAAAAAACGTTGTGGTTTTAGTTAGGAAAACGTCGTGGTTAAGGGTGTTATCTATTTGACACCCTTACACAACGTTTTTAAAACGTTGTAGTTAAGCACAATACACAACGTTTTTTAGGAAAAAAACGTTGTATATTTGTTTTTCAAAAATTAGCATATGCTTAAAAACGATGTAAAAGGTATGATTCCACAACATTTTTTGGATAAAAATGTTGTTATTTAGTATATCAGACAACGCTTAGGCACATTTACACAATGTTTTTAAAATGTTGTAGATTAAAAAAAAAAGAAAAAAAATGTTGTGATTCACCTACATTATCAATGCAGGTGAATTTGATTACATCCACAAAATAAATCAAACTATCCATAAAATTAAGTTACAACCTAAGTATGCATAAAATTATAGTGTGACTTGGCGGGGTTGGCTCCATGTGGCCATCGAACCTGCTGCCTTGCCTTGGTCCCATAGCACGAGGGTCTTCATGGGATGGAGCTGTTGGCCTGCCAAGTTCCCATTCACCATGGGCAAAATGACATTTATCACCAAACTGCTTGTGCAACTGGTGGAAGCATAATATCTCTACTTGTGCAACTGTTAGCCGCATTTGTAACTGAGATACTTGATTCTGCAAGTAGCAGATTGCCCCAACACAACCACAACCGTATACAGGGTCTCTCATTCTTGCGTTTGCTTCAAAAAATAAATTGCTCGCAGCATCTCCCCTTTGATGAACGGGAAGCTCCTGATCCAAAATTAATTAAACAATCAACAAACACAATATTTGCATTCAAACCAGTTTTTTAGGCTATTTATTACATTACAATGAATGTCAGTCTTTGAACTGTGTAAACAAAATTTAAGGGGAAAGAAACCTGAAGTTCCACATCAATGTAATCAGCTCCCAATTCCATGGCCAATTGAAGCACGTTCAGTCGACTTTTTTCATCACCATCATACTGACCACCTTCCCAGTTGGGTCTAGAAAAAAACATAAAATCAGCAAGTACTATACTTGGTTACCATTAAACTCAACAACAGCTTTTGTCCCAACTATAAGATGGTGCATAATAAGATAACATGACAAGGTATATTTGATAAACAAGAAATCAATTAACAAATTAAAAAAGATAATACTATTAATACATGAAATAACCCTGGATCTGCACCCTGAGTAATAACTGTAATCCTCTTGTGTGCTCCAGATGCCTTTGGCCACTGGGAGATTTTTATTGCTATTTCCTCAACATTCTCAGTCTGGTCAGTCATCAACGGAATCAGATAAATAGTCAAGAAAGTGAAAGAACAAGTCACCACCTATGCTGGACATGGAATCATTACCTCCCAGCCATGAACTTTTGAGAATGTTCTTGCTTCTGTTTCGCTTTCCAAAACAAAGTCCATATACCTGAAACCAAAAGAGTGGCAAGCTGTAAATCTGAATATTATATTTTTCAGTAAAAAAAAAATTAAGCACAAGACTAGGACATTGAGCATACTGTAAAACTTTCTCTTGTGCATCCTTGAAGAACTCACAAATAAATGGAGCAGAAAGGTTCATCATGAAGATCTGCATGTGAAAACATATTAGCTGCTGTATCATGCATAAGCTACTAGCAAAAGGAGCATGTTAAATGAACGGAGGGATGAACTGGATTTGACTATTGAAACCTCCTGCCCCAATGACAAACCTTGTTCTTTGCAGCTGCATGCTCAGCAACTAGAAGAATGGACTCAGGTGAAACAGTGAGAAAAAACCCAGCAATGTAGAAGTACTTGGCCTTCTCAACTGTCAAAATCCAATCAAGTTAGATCAAAAAAATGTAAAACTAAACAATAAAGAAAATCAGTACAAACATGGTACCCAATGCCCAATTTTCTGGTTTCTTCAAATGTTTAGATTTGTAGCAATTGGCAGCTGACAAATTTGCAACAAGAGACCTGCATATATAGTTCACAAAAATTTTTATTGGCCAAGGTAGATAGAAGGTGATAAGAGATGAATGATTGTATAATAGCAATTTCGCAGGCACATATAGGACCTTGAAACAAGACTATTTTAGCTGACCTTTCACCACCTCCTACACAAACAGCACAAGTACCCGTGGGTGTAGACTCATCCTCATAGTAGTGAACCAATTGGCAGAGTTGAGCCCGTTGACCATAAAATAACCCTTGAACCTAAAGCCTTGGACATTACTTACACAAAACCCAAGAAATTGAACCTCAAACAGAACCAAATGAATGAATATTTAAGCATATTCGATTCAAATACAATTGTTAAGCATAATTTACAAGCATAACAACTTTGCTCTCAAATATATAAATACAGTGGTCAAATTTAGCAGGAAAGTCAACACTGGTCATAAAAACTTCAACAAATCCACCATCTCTACATTTTTCCAATCAACTTAGTGCTAAAGTAGCCTCGTCTTGGAGCTGTTATTTTGGGAAAATATTAGTACAATCAATGAATTGCACTCAAGAAATAGAGTGAAGGACATCTAGAGATCAATCTGTCATGTTTATCCTTCAACTTAAATCAAGTGTATATCAAAGAGAAATATTCTGGCAAGAAAGTACCTCTATGAAACCACTTTTTGACATTCTGAATGTCATATTAAAACGAGCAAACGGATCACATACAACTGCTGGAAATGACTGTAAATATATCTTCATTTCCTATAACTCCAAAAGTTAGGAGCACTGATATGAACTACAAAATAAAACACTATTGAGCTGAATACGGTACTAAGAATAATTACTACTTTTTTTGCTGGTACAAGTACGTATTCAAAGATAAAATATAGTAAAGACTAAAGATTCATTCAAGTATCAAAGAAATCTGGCACAATTGGTGGGATTCAACAGAAGTGGTATCTTGGATTACTCACGCAGTTATACAGAACTTGTGGGTGACTGCAAGTCTGGGGGTCATCACAGAACATATAAAACATCACCCAGTTGAAAAGAAATGTAATATGGCAGTTAAGACAATCAAAGCTTTGAAATTCAGATAGAAAATTGGTTTTGATTTATTTTATCCAAAGAATGTTATAAATTAGACTGGAATTGGGAATAAGAAGTCATGCAGAATGTGACTAAGAAATAGAAGTCAACCATTGTAAAGAACAATAACAAATAATAGAAAATAATGTAAAGGAGGAAGAAGTTCAGAATTGGTTTATAACTTAATCTAACAAATTCAACCTTTCAAACAGAAGAATAAAATAGAGTACCTATAAACTCCATAACTAAAACATGAAGCCTCAAAAGAAGTGGAGTCGGACACCTGATTCCATCTGCCTTTAGCCTACAAGCAATCACAGCAACAATAGAAATAAAATCATATTAGCTCCCAAAAACATTCTTCTAAACATAGTTCGAACAACAATTTACTGTAAAAATTACAAAATTGATCAAATCCAGGAAATCTTTACCGAAATAATACTCAAACCAGGGTTGAAACTCTCGAATTAGGGTCTCCATGTATCGTCTGTACATAGAAAAATAAATACCAAATAAATCTCAAACACATAAGAAGAAAACTTAGCAAGGAGTGGGTGTGTACTAGCTGACGATTCCAGCCGACTGAGCCGGGGGAGACGCTCTAAATCTCAAGGGAACCGTCTTCTCGAGTGGCAGCGACTTGAGAGTCGTCGGTGCTGGTGGCTAAGGATACAATCGGAGACGGCTTCCATTCAACAGAGCAGCTGCGAACGCCATAATAGACACGCTCTGGATCCTGATTCACCGGCGTTCGCGGCCATTCACCAGCGGCGACTGAACTGGATCCCGATTCTCCAGATGCAGAAGTTCTACTCCATCGCCGATGTGTCGCTGGAGCTTAGAGCGGTGGTGACGAAGAAATTGAAAGATTTTGTGTGAAAAATGGGAAGGAGGGAATATCAGATCGGGGAAAATTAGGGGAAAAGTAAGGAGGAAATGAAATTTCTGTATAGGAAACGTTTTAAGCTTCGTGTTTTCACTTCCACATTTTTTTAAGCTCCGTGTTTTGTCTGATAGACAACATTTTTAAATAAAAACGTTATCTAGTTAAAACAAAAAAATGTTAAGTAGATAACGTTTTTGCATATATATATCTACAACGTTTTTTTAAAAAACGTTGTGAAAAAATATACCACAACGTTTTTATAAAAAACGTTGTGGTTTAATCGTTGTCTATTTAGTAATTTGTAGTAGTGACGTTCCTTTTGTTGAATACAAAGGATATCTTTTCTACCGTTGGGACTGGTGAGTGCTTCAACGTTCAAAACACATTCCACATTTGTTGGAATTTGTCTCCAAACAAAAGGTAGGGCTCGATGCTTCTGACACAAGACAGATGATACTCTATGATCAATATCGTGGTGACTTGTCACATTGGTACATGATCTGAAGAGAACACTGCGATTTCTTTTAAGGATTTTTACACTACGATCTTTGCACACTATGATCTTTACTTGCTCGTCTTGCAGACTCTACTTTTCTGAAAGCACACTACGATCTCTGAGTTAGCTTCGGTAAATGTCTGGACCACTCTACGATTTTTGAAGAGGTCCTTCAAGGCAGATACACTACGATCTTCTAAGTTCTACGATCCTGCCTTGGCTTCTGCAATCTGTTGATCAGCTTGATAGACTATGATTCTTGTTAAAGTCTATCTATACTTTTCAAGTCATAGATCAACTTAACATCTTTGATTTCTTTATCTATACATTCGTTTATAGAATGATGAACACTTAAAAGCTAAGATCAACCTAACAAATTTGATCTATCACTAAGCCCTTGTACATATATTCCTTGAAGGGCTTTACATATAATCATGAGTATTTACTTTAAACATCAAATCAAGATATGCATTCATCCAACAATGGCTTCTCAAAATCCAGATAAAGTGGTTCCTCTTTTAGAATAATTCAATCGACTCCATCCCACCAAATTTCAAACCCCACAAAGATGGCTTCGGGATCAAACCCTAAATCGTCTGCTACTCCAAGCAAGAAATTTCCACCAGTTGTCATTCCCAACCATTCTCTATTCTTCCAAGATGAGGAAAAATTTTCTCATGATAACACGCCTTCCTCCTTGTCTGAGGATGATATCCGTATCACTCGAGAGCGGTATCAAATTCCAGATACCCATTTCTTAAGGCTGCCCTCTCCTGATGAAAAGATGTACCAACGACCCGATGGTTGGACAGTCGTTCCTCTTACTCTACTGGAGAAAGGAGTTCGCTTCCCTCTTCATGCTTTTCTGGTTACCCTTTTAGGATTTGTTGGCATCAGATTCACCCAGCTTGTTCTCAACTCATACATCCATATCTTGGCCTTCATTTCCTTCTACCACGAGGTAAGAGTTACACCTACTCTTGACTTCTTCTTCTCCATGTACACTACTGGTAAATCTCGTGAAAAGGGATTTAAAGCACTTAGCAAATAACCCCCGAAGCCCGGTGAGAACTTCGAGAGGCGCACCTTGATAAATACCCCTTCGAGAAACAACGGATGGCACAGGGAATGGTTTTATGTCAGGGGACCTAAAATTTCTTCTCTACTCGAGTGGACAACTGCTGACTTCGATGACATTCCAGACGACCGCATAAATGAAATAATAATGCTTATAGAGAATTTCCCAAAGAAGGAGTGGAGCTTCTGACTCCTATCCAAGCAGGCATGGTTGTATGACCACAAATGTATGTCCCGGACCTCATACTAGCACAATTCTTCAAATCTCCTTTAGTAATCATTCTGAATTATTGTTCTTCTTTCTTCATAGTGTCTCTAATCAAGCCGACCTCTTTCGACCGAAGAGATCGTGAAGCATTCTTTTCGGCCCAATCTTCTCAGACCTCGACCGAACCCCCATTTCTGAAGCTTAAGATGTTGAACCCCAAACTACCAAACCAATTCCCCCTGCAGAAACAAGCCAACCTCGCCAAAAAAAATGAGCTGCTCAAAAACCCAAACATGTCCCCACACCCATCTTCAACGAATGTTTCCTCGATATGCCTCTTGTCAAATGGACCCGAGTCCTTCATACCAAAAAGAGAAAAATCAAAATAACCCCTTTAACCGCCAAAGAACTTCGAGTACCTCCTTCCGAAGTCCCTCAGCCACATGTAATTCCTGTTAAAATAAACGTTTCTGACGAAAAAACCGAAGAACAAGTTGAGCCTTCTCCATTTCTTACTCGGAAGAGAAAATAACCTTCTGACAGCCAAACAACTCCACTGCTAGAATAGATAACAACCACTACACCACATTCTCCCGAACAATCCATTCCTACTTCACCAAAACCAACTTCTTCTGAGGCTAGGCCCGAAACTGTGGCATCTCCTACACTATGGCTAGACCTCAATGTAATTTCCCTTTCCAACTCTATGATTCCTTCGTTCACGATACCGATGACCATTGGTTTGGCAATAGTTCCATCATAGATCTAATTGACGAGGGGATGAAGTACCAAGCCAAAGTAAGTTATCTATAACTTATCCATTTGGAATCATGTATATTTATTTGAAATTCACTGATTAACTCTAAAGATTTATAGGCAAACGGTATCTAGGTGCCTCTGTCCAAAATATAAAGAAGCTGAAGCTGAAGAGGATGCCGCTCGAAGAGAAAATGCCATATTGAAGTCTGCCTTGGCTAAGGAGAGAAGTAATCATAATATTGCTCTCTTCAATAATGAGTGCCTTCGGAAGGAACTTGCTCAAGTTAAAGAACAACTGGAAATAACCAAGGCCACTCATCAAGCCACGGTTGATATAAACGTTGACTTACTTCAGAAGAATGAAGTTCTAGTTCGACAAAAGGAAGCTCTTGAAAAATCTAACCAGAGCTTGGCGAAGCAAGTTAACGATGTCCAAGTTACTGAAGAACAACATCTGGCACATCGTCGTAAGCTTGAAGAGGAGCTCCGGGCACTTAAAAATCTGGGCCAGCCCCTGACTGAGGATCTTCATAAAGAAATCGAGGCAGAATACCAAAAATCAGCCGAGCTGAATGATGAAATTATTTTTATGTACGCTGAAGGATACGAAGTTTCCCGAAGCAAAGACAAGGCAAAACTTGTTGCAGCTTCATTGGATCCAACTCTCCTCGATTCCTCCGAAGATGAAGACGAAGATGATGCCTGAAGATGTCTGTTCTTCACTTTATCTTTAAAACTCTTTGTAAAAATTCCTATATTTTTGTAATAAGTTTTATATTAATTAAATGATATCATCTTTTCACCCTTATTGTAGGGATTTCGGCACAAAAACGCAGCGAAAATAAAATAATCAAAGCAAAATCCGAAACCCAACATAGGATCCATGCGAAAAATCAATTAATTCATAGGTTTAGATATTATACCGAAAATGAAAGTATTTCTGAAACGGCTTTGAATCCTTAACGCAATTCCTCACGAAACTACGTCTCTATGGTATCTGTGACAACCCGATATTTTCTATATAAATAAATCTTAAATTTTTCGTATAATTTTTTTTTTTTTTACTTTAAGGATGAGGATTTGTACAAGACTATGTGTATATGTATTTATGTGGTAAATAAAAATATATTTATTACATGAATATTTACAAGTAAATTTATTTTTGAATTATTGATTATTATAAAGTATATTTTTATAATAATTAATTTTAAGATAGAAATGATTTTATTAATTATTTTCCATGAATATATAATCATATATTACTTAAATAATATATGAAGTGATTTTTTAAATAAATATAATAATTATTTTATCATATGAATTTTTGTACGATTATTAAGTTAATTATTTTACCTTAATTATTAAGGTTAAATATGAAAGAATAATCGATATGGAATCCAAACCCTAATTTTGGATTATTGTCAAGGTATGAGAATAATAATATAATATTACATATATTTTGATTTTTCAAGTCTTATGAATATGTACTTACGATGTCCAGATTGATAATGGTTGGTCAATTACGTACGTATTTTGACCCAAACCCTAATAATATGTTAAACCCTAATTTGAGATCCAAATTAGAGTGTGAGATTGTTTTATAAGTGTGTAATATTAATTATGTCGTGTATTAAATGTATTAATTAGGTAAACCCTAATTAAAATTCTGGAAACCCTAATATTTAGAAAATCCTAATTTCCAATAATAGAAATCCTAATCCGAAAAACCTAAACTGGAGGTTTGATCTCACAAGAGTTGTGTTACGTTGATTAATAACACGTGTGATAGACTTTAATTGCTAATTAAAATAAACTTAATTAGTAAATTCAAACCCTAAAACCTAGAACCTAATTTAATTTCTAGAAACCCTAATTGTATTTCTAGAAACCGTAATTATCGATATTTTAAACCCTAATTGCTTTATTAGCAAAGTTCATTATGATTAAGGGTAATAAACCCAATGTTCATGTAATTACAAACTTAATTTAATTAACAAATTTATTTTGCAAAATTTTAGAAACTAAAAGTTATTTAATTTTATTTATTTAATTTAATTTTTTTATGTGTAAAACCCTAAATTGGAAATCCTAGATTTTGTTTACTTATAAAACCCAAATTGGCTCAAACCCTAAACCCTAAATCAAACCCTAACCCTAAGGGTTTGGTAAGTTACAATTTTGCCATAAAATGAATTATCAAAGGACCAAAATGCCCTTTTAGCATTAAAGAAGCTAGCCATAGGTTTTGACAAAAATGGTAAAGTTGTTCACCAAAACCAACAACTCCATTGACTTCCATCGACGTGAAAATTGACAAAGAATAAGCCTTAATTCAAACCAATTCATGCATCCATGTTGTCTATATAAGGATCGAGAGAGAAAAAGTGATTTTGTTAGCCAATTTTTTAATACTCAACCAACACTCATCTTCTCTCAAACCAACGAAAATATATAGTATATCAGACCCATTATCAAGCCCCACGAAATCCAACAACAAATCAATAGCCAGAAATCAAGAATTGAGCATAAAAGGTATAAAACCCTATTCAAAAATCATCCCAATTTTCTTTGTTAGATGTTATCTTTGAGTGTTAGAATATGTTGTATTTAGTCTCTAGTGATGATCCGGGTTGATATTTATCAAATCCATAACATTAAAGTGCTCAAATTAAAGATTTCAAAATCTGAAAATTATTTTTTGTGTTCGACATCAAATGTCGACGTTTGTAGATTGTCAGGTGTTTAATATTTTTGTTGTTTAAGTGTTTAATGTTGTAGCTTTGTATGAGATCTTTCATCCAGTAGCAAGAATCAAGCTTAGATCTGCTTTAGAATTCAAGTTATTCTCGGTTCAAACATGGTTGTCGACCACGACTATCGGATTTCCGGAAAACCAGATTCGCCAGTAAACTAGTCGACAACCGATTTGCGATCCTTAGATCGTGTAATATGTTTTATGATATGTGTTTGTTCTTGAACCTATGTTGTAGTATGTTATATTAGCTTTCAACCATGCTTTCATTACCTTTATATGTCTTATACATCAAGTTGGTGGTCGGTCAAAGTAGTAGAGAGAGCACGTGTTCTCGGTTTTCGGAAAACCCGAAAACCCATGAACACGGATTCAGTCAGTGGTTGACCGACGTGGTAACTGATTGATTTGTTGATGTTTTGTTTATTTTATGTAATGAATATGTAGCCCTACATGTTGTCTGCACATTAAAGCTCTTAGGTCTCAAAAATAGTTAATATATTGCAAGTTCACGGGCGATCAAAGTGGCGGTTTGGCTCATTTTCTTCAATTACGGGAAACCCGTAAATGAAGAACGACCTCTCCCAAAAGAAGTTTGGGCGATTATATCTGTTTGATGTTATGTGATTTGTCCATGTTGATTGTTGTATCTTGTAGTCTTGAACTTTGTCTACAAAAACTAGCTTTTGTAATTCCGAGAAATACAATACACAGAGAATTAAAGTGGGTCAAACATGGCCACTCGGCAAATGCCTATGAAGATCTGGGTTTAAGTATGAACATGAAGAACACCTATATACGATTACGTCTCGCCGCTATAGGTGGCCTTTAGCGACAGACAGATTATTATTTTCCGGAAATTAATTAATAATTATAGAAAATTAGTTTTAAATTACGAAAAATACAAAATAAATTATTAAAAATTATTTTAATATCCGAAAATTATATTTTAATTATTTTAAATATATTTCATAAATATTTAATATTTTTGGAATATCAAAAGTAATTAATTTATTTAATGATAATATTAAATAAATTATTTAAAAATGATTTTAATTCATGAAAAATCATTTAAAATTATATTATGATATAAGAAAATATTTTAAAGTTATTTTTAATAACTTTTAATATTATTTGATAATTTTCATTAATAAATAAATATTAATGATAATTAAGTTATTTGTTAAATGAATTAAATAAATGAATTAAAAATGATTTTATTATATTAAAAATCATTTTAAATAATAAGAAGGTATTTAAAAATATTTTAAGTTATAAAATATAACTTTTAATATTTAAAGGTAAATTTCATTAATTAATTATGATTAATGATAATAAAGTTATTTAATAATTATATTAAATAATTTAGTTTAAAAATGATTTTATTATTATAATAATCATTTTAAATAAAAATAAAGTGTTTAAAGATATTTGAAGTTATAAAATATAACTTTTAATATTTAAAGGATAATTTCTTTAATAATTTAATTATTAAATTATTATAAATGATATTAAATTTATTTAATAATTATATTAAATAAATAGTTTAAAAATGGTTTTATTTATTTAAAATCATTTAAAAAGGATATTAATGATTTAAAAATATTTTAAGTTATAATTAATGACTTTTAATATTTAGATAATAGTTCATTAATATTTAAATATTAATGGTAATTATTTAATAATGATTTTAAATAATCATTTAAGGGTATTATAAATACTTTAATAATATTTTGAGTTATTATACATAACTTTAATATTTTGGTAATGGTTTCATTAATAGTTTAATATTAATTAAATATTAATGATAATAGAATTGTTTAATATTTAAATCATTTAATAATGATTCTGATATTTCAAAATTATGATAAATGATAATAATTATCTAATAATTATTATAAGGCCATGAAAAATAGTGTGACTAATATTTAAGTTATCTAATCGAGATATTGTGATACGAATAGAGTCTTAGACTCGATTATTACCCGAAAAAAAGGCTGTCGGTGAGATAAGCGTATGTTTTAAATTGATCCTGACTTAGATAATTGGCTAGATAAATGTTTATTTGTGATTGAACGGTTGTTAAAGATTGTGTGGCAATGTGATTAGAATGTCTTTATTTCGAATAGGCGAATGTTATGTGTTATGTTATGATATACTAATCAAGAAAATGATCCGATTAATGATAGGTGATTTCATAAAGATAAAACTAAGTTGAGAATAGTAAGCGGTAGCATCGTGCAAGATATCCTAACTTTGCATTTTCTTATACGAATGGACAAGTGTAAGAATGTTTCAAAGTTATATTATTATACGATTGTTAAACTTATATTATATAAGCCCATTGATTATCAACATGCTAGTATATGATAATTCGGATAAATATATTCTGTTCGTTAATTTCTATAAATGATTATACAAGTGTCCCCACTTGGACAATCATTGTTTTCATCGCATGTTGATACACCTTTGATATACATATATGTTGAATTATATAAGACCTTTGTTATGAAAACCCGATGATATGAACATCCCAAAATAGGAAAATTTTATGCTACTAAGTGAGTGACAGAATGAACGATAACATCGTTCATGTAAATGTAGTATTGATCAATACAGGGTACAACATGGATGATCACCCTCCGTACCCGTAAGTCATGACGGTTTACAGATGAATTTCTGTTTAAACCTTTTCGAAAATGAAAAACAATGTTCATGGTATGTCACAGAAACCCCATATACAGTCAATACGTAGTTTCAAAAATTTGAATGAGGGTTGTTATGTGACTTTTTATGCTACTGTTTGTAATAGTTTTAGATTATGAAGACTATGATATATATATATATATATATATATATATATTATGACATGTAATGAATGTTTAAAGGTTACGTACTTGGGAGAATGACTCTGATGTATATGTAAATTTAAGTTTAAGTTTTATATTATTGTGATTATTATTTGTATTATTCCGCTCATAGAAATGGTATCGTGATGTACCGAGTTCGGGTTTCAAGTATCTGGATTCGGGGACCTCACAAGATCCACACGAATGCCGCATCTAACCGGTTAACGATTCTCGCATAAGAGGGACTTACAGACTAGCCACCAAAGAAACCTTTATAAAAGCAGACGCTTTTCTCTTTAGTCTCTCTCTAAGAGCGGCTAGGGTTTTTAAGTTATGATCTAACCCTAAGTAGCTGCTATATATCCTATATATAGTAGTTAAATGGAATTAATCAAAACCTAATTTCATAAAATCCGAATTTATATATATATATATAACTTAATTAAGTCTTACTTAATTAATATACATATATACAAAATTTCCTTTTAATTTAAATTCGTGATTTAAATACTATTAATCATATTAATATATTTAAATCCTTAAAATTTAAATTTATTCCCTTTTAAATTACGTTCTATGTGTGTGACCGACTAGGGACATTTAAGAACAATGATACTAATTGTAATTATATAATCTCATGTTCAAGTCACATACTTGAAACCATATAATTTGTATCACTATTCTAAGGAATTTTATTATGTAAAAAATTATATAACGCAGTAAATAAAACCATAATAACATCATTCATTTATTCAATCAAATATAATATCAAAACGTTAAGCAATTATATCAAATAATTGGCCTTTAGGGCATAAACTCTAACACTTATTATTCCTTTTAAACTTAATCCAAACTGTTAGTCATTAATCAAGTAAACTAAACAACAAATAAGACCAAGTAATAATGTAATACTTATTTGTTACCGAAGTGTGAGGCAGATCTGTAACAACCCAACTCGCCATCTTTATGAAGAATTGTTCCAACCGAACCTCCAAACTTGTGACGCCCCCAAATCCGGATACTTAAAACCCGAACTCGGTGCTTCACGATATCATTTCTATAAGCTGAATAATACTAATAATAATAACAATAATATAAAATTCAAACTTAATTTACATATGCATCAAAGTTTACTCCTAGGTATGAGACCTTTAAACATTCATTACATCATAGATAATAAGTATCAATGTCTTAATAAACTATAACTATGACACAGAATATTATAAATCTCATTCGAACAGATTTCCTTTCCCCTTGTTCTTGCATGAGCCTTCGGGTTGATCAGACTTAACTGAAAACATTTAATTTAAGCAAGAGTGAGCATTTGAGTGCCCAACAAGTAATAACAATTATAAATATTAACTGAAAGGGGTTAAATGTTTTCTTTGTACTACCCTTCTACAACAAGTCAATAGTTGTGAAGTAATCTAAACCGATAATAATAACATAACAACTCTCTATGAAATTTTTGAAACTACGTATTGACTACAAATAGGGTTAAGGTGACATACTATGAACATTATTTTCAATTTTCGAATAGGTTAAGCAGAACTTCTCCGCAAATCGTCATAACTTATGGGCACGGGGTGATCACCATTGTACCTCAGATTGATCAATACTACATACAAGAACGATATCATCGCTCACTTTATCCACCTTGGGTCCATAAAAGTTTTCCTTGATCGGATGTTCATACTTAGTCCGGAATCAACCAAAACAATTTGATTGATACAAAAAGGTTCTATCATATTCAACGATATTTCTAAATATGTCTCTAAATTTATCAAATAACTTAGAGGTATATATATATATATATATATATATATATATATATATATATATATATATATATTAACATGTGATTAAATATAATGATTATCCAAGTGGGGACACTTGTATAACCATGTTTAGAAATTAACGAATCTAATGTAATATATATCTAAATTACCATATACTAACATGTTGATAAACAATGATCGATATAGAATATATCACAATAGGGTTAATAATATAACATAATAATAATATAATTCTAAAACCTTCTTACTCATATCCATCAGATAAAAGGAAATGCAAAGGTAGAATACTTGCTTGTACGTATCTTATAATTCAAGAACTTAGTTTTATCTTTTATGTAATCACCTATCGATAATAAGATCATTTTACCGATTAGAATAACATATCACAACACATAATAACGCCTATCATTGTAACATAACCTAATCACCTTGTCACACATCATATCACGATCGTTTGAATCACAAACATTCAATAATACAAGAAAAATATCTAAGTCCCGATCAATTTAAAAAATATGTGATTATCTGACAATCTTATCGAGTAATAATCGAGTCTAAGACTCTATTCAGCTAGTTCAATAACCAGTAATTATCAATCATATTATTTTTAAATGACTTAAAATAATTTTTAAACACTTATTATAATTTATCATAATTTTCAAACACGAAATCATAATTAAATAATTTAAATATTAAACAATTCTACTATCATTAACATTTAATCAATATTAAACTAATAATGAAACCATTGCCAAAATATTAAAGTTATTTATAATAACTCAAATTGCCAAAATATTAAAGTTATTTATAATAACTCAAAATATTTTTAAAGTATTAATATTACCTTTAAATGATTTTTTAAAACATTTAAAATCATTTTTAAATAATTATCATTAATATTTAAATATTAATATACTATTTATCCAAATATTAAAAGTCATTAATTATAACTTAAAATATTTTTAATTCATTTATATCCCTTTTAAATGATTTTAAATTAATAAAACTATTTTTAAACTATTTATTTAATATAATTATTAAATAAATTCAATATCATTAACGTTAAATTAATATCATTAATATCAAATTATTAATGAGATTATCCTTTAAATATTAAAAGTTATCTTTTATTACTTAAAATATCTTTAAACACTTTAATTTCATTTAAAATGATTTTTCTAATATTAAAATCATTTTAAATCACTTTATTTAATATAATTATTAAATAATCATAATATCATTAATATTAAGTTAATAATGAAACTTATCTTAAAATATTAAAAGTTATGTTTTATAACTTAAAATATTATTAAATACCTTATTATCATTTAAAATAATTTTTGATATAATAAAATCATTTTAATTAATTTATTAATGCATTTATTAAATAAATTAAATACCAATATTATCCAAATAAATATTAATATTTATAAAAAATATTTCAAACTATTAAAAGTTAATTTTATAACTTAAAATAATTTTTGTAATTTTCGTAATTTTTATATACTATTTTTAATTGATTTTTAGAAATTAATTAATTAAAGTTATTAAATTTGTCGCTAAAGCCTTTGCGATCTTGAGAAACCAGTGCCTTCAAAGTCGTTGATCGAGCTTGCTTGTTTGACCATCAATCATTCTCTCGTATACCTAATGTTTCGGGACGTCTTTATTAATTAAATATTGTAGATGTATGTAGCGTATATGTTCATAACAATTTCTCGGCCAAATCATAAAACATGAGGAAGATCTAAGCATCGTAACATGTTGTCGAGTTGTTCATCAAGATTCCGGGTCACCTGCAATTTCGTGTCATGACTTGGCCAACGCCTTTTGTGGCTTTATATCTATCAACTGCTTACATGCATGGGTGGTCTATACATCGGTCGTGAAGAACAACTAACAAGTGGTACATGATGGAAACAATTTTCAAGTCTAAACATCATTAATAAGAAAGATCTGAAGCTCAAAAAATCGTGTCAGAGCATGTTCTTCATTTCTGGGTTTTTCCAGAATGAAGAACAGAACGAGTATGCTACTTTGGATCCTTATATCTCGCGTTTGGAGTTTGATCTATGTGTTCTATTGATTCCAGGTTGTAGCTAACATGCAATACTATAGATCTATTATATAAAACACATATAACAACAATAGAGCAAGCAGATTGAAGTTTACCAAAGGTCGCCAGAGATCGATTGTTCATCTGCTTTCTCGGGTTTCCCGAAATGTAAAAATGTGATCGCTTTTACCTACTTTGACCAGCCACTACGTCAAATATATTTGATGTTTAGGAGGTTTTAAAACACAAACATGAAGTCCATATAACATACTACAATTCTATTACAACATAAAGAACAATACAACAAACAACTGACAGATCTGGGGCTATGAACATGTTGTTAGGCTGTTCTGGGTACATTCTGGATTTTCCAGATTTTACAAAGTCATGGTCGGTCAACGAACTTTGACCATGATTATCTGACATTATAAGCATGATCTGGTTATGATACAAGTTCTATATTATAGACCTCATAGCACACTACATGTTCCAACATTAAAAACACAAAAAT
The DNA here is from genome assembly GCA_020205605.1 of Panax ginseng. Lineage (NCBI taxonomy): Eukaryota > Viridiplantae > Streptophyta > Magnoliopsida > Apiales > Araliaceae > Panax > Panax ginseng. Next base: position 48,291,579 of record CM035137.1, read on the forward strand.
CATTAACAGCCAGAGATCTACAAGACCTGACATTGGATTGTCAGACACAAAAATAAAGTTTTCCAGATTTTCTAAATCTTCAAATCTGAGCCTCTAGATGTTATGGATCTAACATCTAGCAACCCAGATCATCATTATATACTACATACTACATGTTTAACACAAAAAAACTAACATCTAACATGGCCTTCAAGATCAAATTATAAAATAGGGTTCATACCTTATTATGCACAAATTTTGATTCCTTGTCTACTGATCTGCTATGAGAGTTGGTGGGGCTGATTTGTGACTGATCTAACACTAAAATTTTGTGGGTTTGGTCTTGAGAGCATATGGCTAAGTGTTTGTTACATAAATGAACTTTGTTTTGCTTTTCTCTCTCTTGAATCTTGTATATCAATTGGTGCAATGAATTTGGTTGACTTTAATGGCTGATGTGCTGGTATTCCTAGCTTATAGCTAGGTTAAGTGTAGGGGTGGTCATTTGCAGATTTTGCAAAGATTTGGCTCTCAATAATACACCAAATGGGACAAAAAGGGTACTTTAGTAATTTCACTTATAATTTCAAGGGTATTCTTGTCCAAAGTGCTTGAATCTAGGGTTTATTCTCTAGATTTTAAATCTTAAAATTTCCCAAATAATTACTAAGGTTTGAAAAATTAAAATTAAAGTGTAATAAAATTTTAATTAAACACACTAATTTAAAATTAGGGTTTTTAATAAAAAATTAGGGTTTTTAAAATTAGGGTTCCTTATTATTATTAGGGTTTCCAAATTAATAATTAGGGTTTCCTAATTATCATTATAATTTACTAAAACAGTAATTAGGGTTTGTAATTTTAGCAATTAGGGTTTAAATAATAATTAGGGTTTTTCCTAATTACGTAAATTCTATAATACATAAAAAAATTCATATAACACAATTACTTACATACGCCTCGAACTCATAACTGAGTTTAACAATTAGGGTGTAAAAACACGATATAAGGGTTATGACATAATTTATCATAATTAACCAACCATTATCTGTCCACACATATACAGTTTTTATTATAGCACTGAAAAATCAAAATATTATTAATATTATATTATTACTTTCATTCCTTGATCAAAACCCAGATTTAGGGTTTGGATTCCATATCTGGTTTATCTTTAATATACAACATTAAGTTAAAACAATTAACTTAAATATTCTGAACAAATTCATATAATAAAATATTTATTATCATTATTCTAATAGTCATTTCATATATTAATTAAATAATATAAAATCATGTTTTCATGGAAAATAATTGATAAAAACATTTCTGCTTACAAAATTTTTTTTACTATAAGAATATTATTTACATTATCAATATTTTCTAAAATAAAATTATTTGTAATTTTTTAGGTAATAAATATATTTGCATTTATCGTTCACATTACTTGACACATATTCTCATCATTTAAAATAAATAAAAAAAATTATATGTAAAATTTCTTATTTATTTATATAGAAAATATTGGGTTATTACAAAACTTCCCTGCTCACCATCTTTAGGACGAGGCAAAACCCTACCCACCATCTTAAGGATGAGTAGGTTCTGTTCACCATCAAAGGATGAACAGATCAAACCGAACCTCTATACGTGCCTGTTCGCCAATTATAGAGCGAGGCAAAACCCTACTCACCATCTTAAGCATGAGCATGTTCTGTTCACCATCAAAGGATGAACAGATCCAACTGAACCTCTATACATTCCTATTCGCCAATTATAGAGCGAGGCAAAACCCTACTCACCATCTTAAGGATGAGTAGGTTCTGTTCACCATCAAAGGATGAACAGATCCAACCGAACCTCTATACGTGCATGTTCGCCAATTATAGAGCGAAGTAAAACCCTACTCATCATCTTAAGGATGAGCAGGCTTTGTTCACCATCAAAGGATGAACAGATCCAACCGAACCTCCTTACATCAATTAAATTCCATAAAATGTGTTTCGCCATCAAATGGTCGAATAAGTCCAACCGAACCTCCTTACACCAATTAATAGAACACCATTGGAGAGAACACCATTGGAGAAAAAAATTCTTTTATTGAAGAAAGTTAACATATTTATAGACTCCTGTACAATAACACTGTCCCTACTGGAAATACTTCCGAAGCCTTCTAGCATGCCAAGTATTCTTGATTTTCGATCCATCTAATGCTCGCAATCGATAAGTCCCAGGCTTCGGCACTTTAATAACTTCGTAAGGACCTTCCCAATTTGGCATCAGCTTTCCCAAATTCTGAGGCATAGAAGCTTCTACTTCCCTAAGAACAAAATCTCCTACTTCAAACCTTCAAAGCTTTACCCCTTTGTTATAGTGCTTAGCCACACGTCGCTGATAAGCTGTCAACTTTATCAAAGCTACTTCTCTGACTTCTTCAAGTAAATCCATGTTGACCTTAAGTCCTTCATCATTATATATCTCTTTAAACTGACTGACCCGAAGACTTGTAGATCCAATCTCCACAGGGACCAAGGAATATATACCATAAGCCAACCTGAAAGGTGAATCTCCTGTAGTAGTCCTCTTAGTAGTTCGATAAGCCTATAATACACCTAGAAGCTCTTCTGTGCTGAATTCCCAATTCCTTCAAGAATGCTTCAAACTTCGATCCCACAAACTGGCATCCGTTTTCTGAGATTACCACCTTAGGAATTCTAAAACGAAACACTATAGATTCTTTTAAAAACTTTAAACACTCCTATTCCGTTATCAATCTAAGTGGCTTTGCTTCTACCCATTTGGTCATATAATCAATTGCTACTATAACAAAACTGACCTGACCCTTCGCTTTTGGCAATGGACCTAGTATATCTACCCCCCAGACAGCAAAAGGTATAGGAGATAAAATCGAGTATAGCTCTTCTGGTGGCTGATGTGGGATCAGACTATTCAGCTGGCACTTCTGACACTTCTTCACATACTTAGTAGCCTCCTTAAAAATTATGGGCCAATAATACCCCTGTCGAAGTACTTTGTTGGCGAACGACTTAGCGGCCATATGATCGCCACAGATACCTTCATGAACTTCCCGAATGACATATTCAGCTTCGGATGGAATTAAACACTTTAATAATGGAAATGAATGAGCCCTTCGATATAGATCACCATGAATAAGTAAGAAATTGGCACTCTTATACTTCACTTTCTTGGCCAACATCTGATCCGAAGGAAGTACGCCATCTGCTAAATATTCTAAATATGGAGTTATCCAGCAATTAGAACGCTCTATACACATTACCACTTCATGTTGGATACTAGGTTGTTGCAAAGTCTCCAAGTATACTGAACCATTAAAAGTGCTTGCATCTGTAGTAGCTAACTTTTGACAATGCATCAGCAATGGAGTTATCATTGCGATCAACCCCTTGAAACTCATAAGAAGGGAAATACTAAAGCCGGTCCTTTAATTCTGCTAGATACTTAATCATTCTTGAACCTCGAGCTTCGTATTCCCCTAAAATCTACGTAACGACCAACTGAGAGTCACTGAAGATAATTAGTCATTGAACTTCCAGACTCTTTGCCAACCATAATCCTGCTAACACCGCTTCATACTCAGCCTTGTTGTTCATAGCTCTGAACCCGAATATGATAGCCTGCTGCACCCTGAATCCCTTTGGACTCATCAGTATAATCCCTGCTCCACTAATGTTCGAAGTAGAAGATCCATCGGCATACAACGTCCACGAACTCTCCATCTGCTGGAGTACTTTAACTGCTCTGTCAGACTCTTCAACTTCTCCCAAACTATCATCAGCTTCAGAAAACGAACATTCAATCACAAAATCAGCCAAATCTTGCCCTTTGATAGCTGTCCGGGGATAATATTCTATGAAAAATTGAGATAGCTCCATCGCCCAGGCAGCAAGTCTCCCAGAAACTTTAGGTTTCCCCAGCACCTTCGTTAGTGGCTGATTTGTGTACACTATTACTAACTAACCTTGGAAATATTGCCGAAGTTTTCGATTAGCTGTTATCAAAGTAAAGGAAAATTTCTCAAGATTTGGGTATCTTATTTTAGCATCCCTAAGGACATGGCTTACATAGTAAATCGGGTGCTGCTTACCCCCAACTTCACGCACCAGAACTGCTCCTACCGTTAAAGAACTGGCTGCCAGATACAAACATACTAGCTTAGCAGGAGTTGGTTTCACCAACAAAGGCGTCAAAGAAAAATACTTTTTTATTCCTTGGAAATCGTCTTCACATTCTAAAGTCCACTGAAATGTCTTAGCATTCTTTGGCCCTTTCAACGTTTCAAGAAACGGCAAACATCTTTCTATCGATTTAGACATGAACCTCCTCAAAGCTGCAATTCTACCCGTCAGACGTTGAACATCTTTGTAGGATTGAGGAGACTTCATGTTTATAATAGCCTGGATCTTTTTTGGATTTGCTTCGATACCCCGCTTGCTAACCAGATAAACCAGAAATTTACCTGCACCAAGTCCGAAGGTACATTTGGTTGGATTCAGCTTCAGATTGTAATGGCGCACTATCTGGAAACATTCCTCTAAGTCATCGAAATGTCCTTGTATAGTCATGCTTTTGTAGATCATATCATAAACTTAGACTTCCATATTTCTCCCCAACTACCTTGTGAAGACGTAGTTCATCATCCTTTGATATGTGTCCCCCGCATTCAGCAAACCAAACACCATCTTCTTATAAGCATACATTGACCGATGCGTAATGAAATCCATCTTCGGGATATCTTCTTTACACATAAAAATATGATGATAACTCGAAAAGGCATCCATAAAACTAAGCAAAACATACCCCGAAGTCGCATCAATAAGATGATCGATGTGAGGCAAGGGATAAAAGTCTTTTGGACACGCCTTATTCAGATCAGTGTAATCTATACACACTCGCCATTTTTCGTTCTGTTTCTGGACCAGAACCACCTTCGCCATCCACTCCGGATAATCAATCTCGAATATAAAATTAGCAGCCAATAATTTGACAATCTCTTCATCGATAATCTTCTGTCGCTCCGGTGCAATTATCCGCCTTTTTTGCTAAACGGGCTTTTTCGCTGGGTCTACCTGTAGACGATGCTCAACAACTTTTCTGCTTACCCAAGGCATATCGCTAGGTACCTAAGCAAAGATGTCAGCATAACAACACAGTAATTCTATTAGGTTTGTCCGGAGAGGTTCCGGTAGACCCGAACTTATCTTCATTGTTTTATCCTTCTTACCAGGAATAAGCTCGAACTCCTCAGTCTCTTCAGCCGACATGACTAAGGGCTCTGAACTACTTTCAGTAAATTGTTCAATCTCGATAGTCATAGTCTGCTTTTGCTTACTAACCCCTACCCCCAAAGCAATCACAGCATTCCGATAGCATCTTCTGGCTAAATCCAGATCTCCAGCCACTTCGCCAACTCCATGAGACGTTGGGAATATTATCTTAAAATGGGGAATTGACGTCACTGCCTAAAGAGCACTCAAAGTGGGTCTTCCCAGAATGGCATTGTAAGTTGAGTCCACATGCACTACATAGAATTTACACATAATTTCTACCTGATGTGGGGCTGTACCAAAGATGACTGAGAGCTCAATAGTCCCTGCCACCTTGACTGGATCATTACTGAAGCCATATAAAGGAGCCTCCTATCTGATCTCCATCTTTCGTCCATCTAAGTGCATCCTCTGATAGGCGTGTGCGTACAGAATATCCACAGAAGATCCATTGTCAATCACCATCCTCTTCATATCCATCGAACCCACTTGTACAGTAATCACCAAAGCTCCCTTATGGGGTTCGATGAGTTTAGAAGGGTAATCTTCATCAGTAAAAGAAATTACCGTACCTGGATACGGTCTTTCAGTCTTCGGGAGGGTACCCGCCACTAGCATGACCGAATCCAAATGTCCACGTCTTTTTCTTCCCAAAGAATTTTACCAAAGTAGCCTCTAGTAATCACATCAAACAACATGCACGTCGATTGGCCATTCGGAGTGGGTTGTGCAAGTTGAACTAGTTGAGCAGCCTGAACAGGCTTATCATTCCTTTGCCGTTCTCTTTGAGGTTCTCTTCCAGCCACATACTGAACATGGGTACCACTTTGGACATTCCTTTCAATGGATTCCTTCAGATTCCAACAGTTATTCGTGTCGTGACCAGACGCCTGATGGTAATCCCAATATTATTGGAAATACCAGACCCAAGCATACGATTGTCACGAGACGGTTCAAAATAAGGCTGGTCTTTTATTTGATCCAATATGGTAGTCCTATCCGTACTCAATTGGGTATATACCTTGTTCACCTTCTATGTAGGAACAGGCAGACGAGCCCCTCCCGAATGCCAAGTATTGTTGTATTTCTTGGAGTATCCCTCTGAATGATCATTATTTCCAGTGCTCTTTTTTTGATCAGCATCAACTTTATCTTTGTCTTTATCTGGCATTTTGTCTAAAGTGCCACGCTTAAAGCTATTCATAGCTTCTTCTACCACGATGTATCTCTCAGCCTTCTCGAAAGCTTCGGCTAGACTCTTCGGATGAATGAACATCAACTTTTTCACCAACTTTTCAGACTTTACCAAATCCAAACCATTTTGAAATAGCCCTACAACCTAAAGATCGTTGAGATCAGTCACTTGACCCACCGCTTCTCTAAATCTTTTCACATACTAGCCCAAGGACTCATTAGAGTACTGATGAACTTGTGCTAACGACCCAGTAAGTTTACCTCTCCTCTTATTACTCCCGAACTGGGCATGAAATTTACCACATAAATCTGCCCAAGATGAAACGGAGTCTGTAAATAAAGTTCCCATCCACTGTCTCGCATCTTTTCTTAGTGTCGTCACAAAAGTTTGACATTTAGCCGCATCTAAAAAATCATAATAGTCCATCAGCCTCTCAAATGTCTGGCTATGGTTGTAGGGATCACCTCAACCATCATAACTTTCCATGTAAGGAAGTTTTTTAGTGGGGTCTGCCTTCCTTAAGAATCTCCAAGGAAAAAGGAGACGCCTTTTTACCCGAAGTATCCTTTACTTGTTGGACTTTGGCTAACTATCTCCGAAGTTCCTTTAATTCCTTAACCAAAAACTCCACTCCTTCCAGTTGTGAAGAAACTTCTTTCTTTGGAGAACTTCCCTTCTTCTGAATAGACTGGTCTTTTCCATCTGAGCTCACGGCTTTTGACGGACTTCTCCGATGATGAGTATCCACAGGGCGGTGTGCCCTTTTCAAATTCTCAAGAGTACTGCTTCTAGATCTTCTTCGGTGCGGAGCCCTTTCGCTGTGGTGAGAATAATCAAGGCGGATTGACTTCTTTGAATTCTCAGGTGTAAATCCTCTTGACCTTCTCCTTCATCTACTTCTACCATAATCCCGAGAACCCCTAGGGTGAGGTATCCTCTTCGGATCCTCAGGGGTATGGCTTCTCATCCTTCTTCGGTCATGAGGTCTGCCTCGAGAGATATCTCCAGAGCGCATGGGCTCTTTTCTTCTTCTTGATCACCATTCCATGGATACGCTACGCTCTTCAGATAAAGCATAGCTTGATGCTTCATCTTTCATTTCATCCATATAAACCATCTGTTCAGCTATATCTTTTCTTTATTTTAGAAGGACTTCCAAGGCTTTGTCAGCTTCTTCTGCCATCTTGGCCAACTTGGTTGCTCTATCGGTCTGACCACCTCGGTGTTGGGTTCTAGGCGGTGTGCCTTCTACCCTTCTCTGATCATGGTCAGGTCCTTTATCAGCAGAATAAAATAACGTTCTTTTGATATCACCCTATACTTTTACTTGAGAACCTTCTGAAACATCTCGTGATGCGGTACTGTCGTGAATACTCTTTGAAGGACCCAACCTATCCTTAATAGAAATTCTTTGCACATATGAACTTACAGCCATCGGCTGTCCTTCGACAGTATCTGTCTTACTCTTCACCATAACTTTCAACGTAAAATAGGTAATATTTGTGATTGGAAATCCAGAAACACTAGAAAATAGACCTCCTTCTAGCGCCAATGTTAATTCCAAGATCTTTCCACGCGCCTCAATCATGTAAAAGCGCGTCTAATCCTGCATAGTAAACGAGTCAATACCAGAAGCTTGACGGCTTGGACCGTCGGGGGATAGCTCCGGCGTGAGAGTCAGTACAGGCTGATACAAGGATAACAATAGAGAGTATTTAGTTCAAGTGTTTTTGATAATAAAAATATCAGTTACATCTTTTGTTCTCTGCCCCATCATCATATACTCCAGTCTTTCTCTTGCATGTCGTGACCACTGCATGACATCATCATTAATACTGCATTTAACCCACTTTAATCCCATCACCGTTTGCCACCCAGCTGGATTCTGTCTAATCCTCATTAATGAAATGCAGAGATAACAGTTAAAGTTTATCTTTGTTATCATCACCGGTAGAAGCCAAAAGTAAAACCATATTCTTTCAATGGTCCGACCCAACAGCCCAGCCCAATGGCTCGGCCCAATATAAGGATAGCCCAATATGTATAAAATATCATGGCCCAACATTGCCCCCCAATCTTTTATTAAACAGAATGTTTAATAAAAGAGTATATAAAAAAGGCCTAAATGTACTAAGCCCAATACGTAGGACAACTTAAACCTGGAAGTCCAAATATAATTGGGTCAAGCCCAAACAATTAGAAAACTAAAACCTGACGCTACCTCTCCAAATTCTTCATCATTATTTACATTAAATGCGTCGGCCTCGTGTTTTGGAAATAACTGAAGGGACAACCACTATAAAAACCCAATTTTCCCAACTTTGACAGCTTTACCTGCTCATTTGAATTTCAAAGTGCTCTTTTGGCTTTCTTCTTCCTCCCGATTTCTTATTCTCTACAAGCTACTATATATGGCTTCTCAGAATCCAGATAAGGCCATTCCTCTTTTCGTAACACCAATTAACTCCATCCCACCAGCTCAAACCCCAACAAAGATGGCTTCGGGATCAAACCCTAAATTGTCTGCTACTCCATGCAAGAAATCTCCACCAGTTGTCATTCCCAACCCTTCTCTGTTCTTCCAAGATGAGGAAAAATTTTCTCATGCTAACACGCCTTCCTCCTTGTCTAAGGATGATATCCGTATCACTCGAGAGAAGTATCAAATTCCAGATACCCATTTCTTAAGGCTGCCCTCTCCTGATGAAAAGATGTACCAACGACCCGATGGTTGGACAGTCGTTCCTCTTACTCTCCCGGAGAAAGGAGTTCGCTTCCCTCTTCATGCTTTTCTCGGTACCCTTTTAGGATTTGTTGGCGTCAGAGTCACCCAGCTTGTTCTCAACTCGTACATCCATATCTTGGCCTTCATTGCCTTCTGCCATGATGTAGGAGTTACACCTACTCTCAACTTCTTCTTCTCCATCTACACTGCTGATAAATCCCGTGAAAAGGGATTTAATGCACTGAGCAAATAATCCCCGAAGCCTAGTGAGAACTTCGAGAGGCGCACCTTGATAAATACCCCTTCGAGCAACAACGGATGGCACAGGGAATGGTTTTATGTCAGGGGACCTGAAATTTCTTCTCTTCCCGAGTGGACAACTGCTGATCGCATTTCTGCTGACTTCGGTGGCATTCTAAACAAGCGCATAAATGAAATAATAATGCTTATAGAGAATTTCCCGAAGAAGGAGTGGAGCTTCTGACTCCTATCCAAGTAGGCATGGTTGTATGACCACAAATGTAAGTCCCGAACCTCATACTAGCACAATTCTTCAAATCTCCTTTAGTAATCATTCTGAATTATTGTTCTTCTTTCTTCACAGTGTCTCTAATCAAGTTGACCTCTTTCGACCGAAGAGATCTTGAAGCATTCTTTTCGGCCCAATCTTCTCAGACCTCGACCGAACCCCCATTTCTGAAGCTCAAGATGCTGAACCCCAAACTACCAAACCAATTCCCCCTATAGAAACAAGCCAACCTCACCGAAAAAAATGAGCTGTTGGAAAACCCAAACATGTCCCCACACCCATCTTCAACGAATGTTTCCTCGATATGCCTCTTGTCGAACGGACCCGAGTCCTTCATATCAAAAAGAGGAAAATCAAAATAACCCCTTTAACCACCGAAGAACTCCGAGTACCTCCTTCTGAAGTTCCTCAGCCACTTATAATTCCTATTGAAATAAACATTTATGACGAAGAAACCGAAGAACAAGTTGAGCCTTCTCCATTTCTTACTCGGAAGAGAAAAAAACCTTCTGATAGCCAACCAACTCCACTGCCAGAATAGATAACAACCACTACACCACATCCTCCCGAACAATCCATTCCAACTTCATCAAAACCAACTTCTTCTGAAGCTAGGCCCGAAACTATGGCATCTCCTACACTATGGCCAAACCTCAATGAAAATTTCCCTTTCCAACTCTATGATTCCTTCGCTCGCGATACCGATGACCATCGGTTTGACAACAGTTCCATCATGGATCTGATTGATAAGGGGATGAAGTACCAAGCCAAAGTAAGTTGTCTATAACTTATCCATTTGGAATGATGTATATCTATCTGAAATTCACTGATTAACTCTGAAGATTTATAGGAAAACGGTATCTTCAGGTGCCTCCGTCCAAAATATAAAGAAGCTGAAGCTGAAGAGGATGCCGCTTGAAGAGAAAATGCCATATTGAAGTCTCCCTTGGCTAAGGAGAGAAGTAATCATAATATTTCTCTCTTCAACAATGAGTGCCTTCGGAAGGAACTTGCTCAAGTTAAAGAACAACTAGAGACAACCAAGGCCACTCATCAAGCCACAGTTGATATAAATGTTGACTTACTTCAGAAGAATGAAGTTCTAGTTCGGCAAAAGGAAGCTCTTGCAAAATCTAACCAGAGCTTGGCGAAACAAGTTAACAATGTCCAAGTTACTGAAGAACGACATCTGGCACATCGTCGTAAGCTTGAAGAGGAGCTCCAAGAACTTCAAAATCTGGCCCAGCCCCTAACTGAGGATCTTCATAAAGAAATCGAGGCAGAATACCGAAAATCAGTCGAGCTGAATGATGAAATCATTTATATGTACGCTGAAGGATACGAAGTTTCCCGAAGCAAAGACAAGGCAAAACTTGTTGCAGCTTCATTGGATCCAACTCTGCTCTATTCCTCCAAAGATGAAGATGAAGATGATGCCTGAAGATGTCTGTCCTTCACTTTATCTTTATAACTCTTTGTAAAAATTCCTATCTTTTTGTAATAAGTTTTATATTAATGAAATGATATCATCTTTTCACCCTTATTACTCCTTTTAAACTTAATCCAAACTGTTAGTCATTAATCAAGCAAACTAAACAATAAATAAGACCAAGTAATAATGTAATACTTATTTGTTACCGAAGTGCGAGGCAGATCTGTAACAACCCAACTCGCCATCTTTACGACGAATTATTCCAACCGAACCTCCAAACTTGTGCTCACCATCTTTAGGACGAGGCAAAACCTTACTCACCATCTTAAGGATGAGTAGGTTCTGTTCACCATCAAAGGATGAATAGATCAAACCGAACCTCCACACGTGCCTGTTCGCCAATTATAGAGCGAGGCAAAACCCTACTCACTATCTTAAGGATGAGCATGTTCTGTTCACCATCAAAGGATGAACAGATCCAACCGAACCTCTATACGTGCCTGTTCTCCAATTATAGAGTGAGGCAAAACCCTACCCACCATCTTAAGGATGAGTAGGTTCTGTTCACCATCAAAGGATGAACAGATCCAACAGAACCTCTATACGTGCCTGTTCGCCAATTATAGAGCGAAGCAAAACCCTACTCATCATCTTAAGGATGAGAAGGCTTTGTTCACCATCAAAGGATGAACAGATCCAACCGAACCTCCTTACATCAATTCAATTGCATAAAATGTGTTTCACCATCAAATGGTCGAATAAGTCCAACCGAACCTCCTTACACCAATTAATAGAACACCATTGGAGAGAACATCATTGGAGAAAAAACTTCTTTTATTGATGAAGGTTAGTATATTTACAGACTCCTGTACAATAACACTGTCCCTACTGAAAATACTTCTGAAGCCTTCCAGCATGCCAAGTATTCTTGATTTCTGATTCATTTAATGCTCGCAATCGATAAGTCCCAGGCTTCGGTACTTTAATAACTTCTTAAGGACCTTCTTAATTTGGCATCAGCTTTCCCAAATTCTGAGGCATAGAAGCTTCTACTTCCCTAAGAACAAAATCTCCTACTTCAAACCTTCAAAGCTTTACCCCTTTGTTACAGTGCTTAGCCACACGTCGCTGATAAGCTACCAACTTTATCAAAGCTGCTTCTCTGACTTCTTCAAATAAATCCATGTTGACCTTACGTCCTTCATCATTATATATCTCCTTAAACTAACTGACCCGAAGACTTGTAGATCCAATCTCCATAGGGACCAAGGAATCTGTACCATAAGCCAACCTGAAAGGTGAATCTCCCGTAGTAGTCTTCGTAGTAGTTCGATAAGCCCATAATACACTGAGAATATCTTCTGTCAATCTTCCCTTTGCCTCATCCAATCTTTGCTTGATTCTGTTTAGAAGCATTCTGTTGGTTACCTCAACTTTCCCGTTAGACTGGGGATGAGCCACCGAAGTCTTTTTGTGCTGAATTCCTAATTCCTTCAAGAATGCTTCAAACTTTGATCCCACAAACTGGCATCCGTTATTTGAGATTACCACCTTAGGAATTCCGAAACAAAAAACTATAGATTCTTTTAAAAACTTTAAACACTCCTGTTCCGTTATCAACCTAAGTGGCTTTGCTTCTACCCATTTGGTCATATAATCAATTGCTACTATAACGAAAACTGACCTGACACTTCGCTTTTCGCTTTTGGCAATGGACCTAGTATAGATCTTCTAGTGGCTGATGTGGGATCAGACTATTCAGCTGGCACTTCTGACACTTCTTCACATACTCAGTAGCCTCCTTAAAAATTGTGGGCCAATAATACCCCTGTCGAAGTACTTTGTTCGCGAACAACTTAGCAGCCATATGATCGCCACAGATACCTTCATGAACTTCCCGAACGACATATTCAGCTTTAGATGGAATTAAACACTTTAATAATGGAGATGAATGAGCCCTTCGATATAGATCACCATGAATAAGTAAGAAATTGGCACTCTTATACTTCACTTTCTTGGCCAACATCTGATCCGAAGGAAATACGCTATCTGCTAAATATTCTAAATATGGAGACATCCAACAATTAAAACGCTCTATACACATTACCACTTCATGTTGGATACTAGGTTGTTGCAAAGTCTCCAAGTAAAATGAACCATTAAAAGTGCTTGCATCTGTAGTATCCAACTTTTGACAACGCATCAGCAATGGAGTTATCATTGCGATCAACCCCCTGAAACTCATAAGAAGGGAAATACTGAAGCCGATCCTTTAATTTTAGTAGATACTTAATCATTCTTGAACCTTGAGCTTCGTATTCCCCTGAAATCTACTTAACGACCAACTGAGAGTCATTGAAGATAATTAGTCGTTGAACTTCCAGACTCTTTGCAAGCCATAATCCTGCTAACACCGCTTCATACTCAGCCTCGTTGTTCATAGCTCTGAACCCGAATCGATAGCTTCTTTTCACCTCAATCCTTTGGACTCATCAGTATAATCCCTGCTCCACTAATGTTCGAAGTAGAAGATCCATCGGCATACAACGTCCACGAACTCTGCATCTGCTGGAGTACTTTAACTGCTCTGTCAGACTCTTCAACTTCTCCCAAACTATCATCAGCTTCAGAAAACGAACATTCAATCACAAAATCAGCCAAATCTTGCCCTTTGATAGCTGTCCGGGGATAATATTCTATGAAAAATTGAGATAGCTCCATCGCCCAGGCAGCAAGTCTCCCAGAAACTTTAGGTTTCCCCAGCACCTTCGTTAGTGGCTGATTTGTGTACACTATTACTAACTGACCTTGGAAATATTGCCGAAGTTTTCGATTAGCTGTTATCAAAGTAAAGGAAAATTTCTCAAGATTTGGGTATCTTATTTTAGCATCCCTAAAGACATGGCTTACATAGTAAATCGGTTACTGCTTACCCCCAACTTCACGCACTGTAATCGCTTCCTACTGCTAAAGAACCGGGCCAGGATACAAACATACTAGCTTAGCGAGAGTTGGTTTCACCAACAAAGGCGTCGAAGAAAAATACTTTTTTATTCCTTGGAAATCGTCTTCACATTCCAAAGTCCACTGAAATGTCTTAGCATTCTTTGGCCCTTTCAACGTTTCAAGAAACGGCAAACATCTTTCTACCGATTTGGACATGAACCTCCTCAAAGCTGCAATTCTACCCGTCAGACGTTGAACATCTTTGTAGGATTGAGGAGACTTCATGTTTATAATAGCCTGGATCTTTTTTGGATTTTGCTTCGATACCCCGCTATAACCGGGATAAACCCGAAATTTACTCCGCACTAAGTCCGAAGGTACATTTGGTTGGATTCAGCTTCAGATTGTAATGGCGCACTATCTGGAAACATTCCTCTAAGTCATCGAAATGTCCTTATATAGTCATGCTTTTGTAGATCATATCATAAACTTAGACTTCCATATTTCTCCCCAACTACCTTGTGAAGACGTAGTTCATCATCCTTTGATATGTGTCCCCCGCATTCAGCAAACCAAACATCATCTTCTTATAAGAATACATTGACCGATGCGTAATGAAATCCGTCTTCGGGATATCTTCTTTACACATAAAAATATGATGATAACCCGAAAAGGCATCCATAAAACTAAGCAAAACATACCCCGAAGTCGCATCAATAAGATGATCGATGTGAGGCAAGGGATAAAACTAAGGCATCCATAAAACTAAGGCAAAACATACCCCAGAAACTTCAGGTTTCCCCAGCACCTTCGTTAGTGGTTGATTTGTGTACACTATTACTAACCGACCTTGGAAATATTGCCGAAGTTTTTGACTAGCTGTTATCAAAGTAAAGGCAAATTTCTTAAGATTTGGGTATCTTGTTTTAGCATCCCTAAGGACATGGCTTACATAGTAAATTGGGTGCTGCTTACCCCCAACTTCACGCACCAGAACTACTCTTACCGCCAAAGAACTGGCTGCCAGATACAAATATAATGGCTCAGCAGGAGCTGGTTTCACCAACAAAGGCGTCGAAGACAAATACTTTTTTAGTAATTGGAAAGCGTCTTCCCATTCCAAAGTCCACTGAAATGTCTTAACATTCTTTGGCCCTTTCAACGTTTCAAAAAATGACAAGCATCTTTCTACTGATTTGGACATGAACCTCCTCAAAGCTGCAATTATACCCGTCAGACGTTGAACATCTTTGTAGGATTGAGGAGACTTCATGTTTATAATAGCCTGGATCTTTTTTGGATTTGCTTTAATACCCCGCTTGCTAACAAAATAACCCATAAATTTACCTGCACCAAGTCCGAAGGTACATTTGGTTGGATTCAGCTTCAGATTGTAATGGCGCACTATCTGGAAACATTCAACTAAGTCATCCAAATGTCCTTGTACTGTCATGCTTTTGACGATCATATCATCAACATAGACTTCCATATTTCTCCCCAATTTCCTTATGAAGACGTAGTTCATCATCCTTTGATATGTGTACTTCGCATCCAACAAACCAAACATCATCTTCTTATAAGCATACACTGACCGATGCATAATGAAAGCCGTCTTCGGGATATCTTCTTTACACATAGAAATCTGATGATAACCCGAAAAGGCATCTATAAAACTAAGCAAAGCATACCACGATGTATCTCTCAGCCTTCTCGAAAGCTTCGGCTAGACTCTTCGGATGAATGAACATCAACTTTTTCACCAGCTTTTCAGACTTTACCAAATCCAAACCATTTTGAAATAGCCCTACAACCTAAAGATCGTTGAGATCGGTCACTTGACCCACCACTTCTCTAAATCTTTTCACATACTGGCCCAAGGACTCATTAGAGTACTGACGAACTTGTGCTAACCACCCAGTAAGTTTACCTCTCCTCTTATTACTCCTGAATCGGGAATGAAATTTACCACATAAATCTGCCTAAGATGAAACGGAGTCTGTAGATAAAGTTCCCATCCATTGTCTAGCATCTTTTCTCAGTGTCGTCACAAAAGTTTGACATTTAGCCGCATCTAAAAAATGATAATAGTCCATCAGCCTCTCAAATGCCTGGCTATGGTTGTAGGGATCACCTGAACCATCATAACTTTCCATGTAAGGAAGTTTTTTAGTGGGGTTTGCCTTTTCCTTAAGAATCTCCAAGGAAAAAGGAGACGCCTTTTTACCCAAAGTATCCTTTACTTATTGGACTTCGGCTAACTGTCTTCAAAGTTCCTTAATTCGTTAACCAAAAACTCCACTCCTTCAGCTTGTGAAGAAAATTCATTCTTTGGAGAGATTCCCTTCTTCTGAATAGACTGTTCTTTTCCATCTGAGCTCACAGCTTTTGACGGACTTCTTTGATGATGAGTATCCACAGGGCGGTGTGCCCTTTTCAAATTCTCAAGAGTACTGCTTCTAGATCTGCTTCGGGGCGGAGCCCTTTCTCTGTGGTGAGAATAATCAAGGCGGAGTGCCTTCTTTGTATTCTCAGGTGTATATCCTCTTGACCTTCTCCTTCATCTGCTTCTACCATAATCCCGAGAACCCTTAGGGTGAGGTATCCTCTTCGGATCCTCAGGGGTATGGCTTATCGTCCTTCTTCGGTCATGAGGTCGGCCTCGAGAGATATCTCCAGAGCGCATGGGCTCTTTTCTTCTTCTTGATCGCCATTCAATGGATACGCTACGCTCTTCGGATAAAGTATAGCTTGATGCTTCATCTTTCATTTCATCCATATGAACCATCTGTTCAGCTATATCTTTTCTTTGTTTTAGAAGGACTTCCAAGGTTTTGTCAGCTTCTTCTGCCATCTTGGCCAACTTGGTTGCTCTATCGGTCTGACCACCTCGGTGTTGGGTTCTAGGCGATGTGCCTTCTACCCTTCTCCGATCATGGTCAGGTCCTTTATCAGTAGTATAAAATAACCTTCTTTTGATATCACCTTGTACTTTTACTTGAGAACCTTCTAAAACATCTCGTGATGCGGTACTGTCTTGAATACTCTTTCAAGGACCCAACCTATCCTTAATAGAAATTCTTTGCACATATGAACTTACAGCCATCAGTTGTCCTTCGATAGTATCTGTCTTACTCTTCACCATAACTTTCGACGTAAAATAGGTAATATTTGTGATTGAAAATCCAGAAACACTAGAAAATAGACCTCCTTCTAGCACCAATGTTAACGCCAAGATCTTTCCACGTGCCTCAATCACGTAAAAGTGCGTCTAATCCTGCACAGTAAACGAGTCAATACCAGAAGCTTGACGGCTTGGACCGTCGGGGGATAGCTCCGGCGTGAGAGTCGGTACAGGCCGATACAAGGATAACAATGGAGAGTATTTAGCTCTAGTGTTTTTGATAATAAAAATATTAGTTACATCTTTTGTTCTCTGCCCCATCCTCATATACTCCAGTCTTTCTCTTGAATGCCGCCGACCTGCTATGACATCAGTCGACTGCATGCAACCCACCTACTAATCCCATCACCGTTTGCCACCCAGTCGAATTCTGTCTAATCCTTATTCATGAAATGCAGAGATAACAGTCAAAGTTTATCTTTGTCATCATCACCGGTTAAAGCCCAAAGTAAAACCATATTCTTCCATTGGTCCGACCAAATAGCCCAGCCCAATGGGCTCGGCCCAATATAATGATAGCCCAATATGTATAAAACATCATGGCCCAACACCTCTCATTTTAAAAATTTTTAAGGTATAGGTAAAATTGTGAAGATTAGATACTCACATGAGCTCTCCCTTACACAAAACCTATGATGCTTTAATGGCGTTGGGTAGATTTTTCCAAAAAAAAAAGTAAAAAAAAATAATCTCAATCACATTGTTAGCGGGAGGACCGTCTTTTAATGCTATACAAAGTGTTCATCAACAGCGACTGTGAGATAGAGCAAAATCAGCTGCAAAAAAATTTAGAATAATAAGGGCAATTTTGTTTATAAATTAGAACTACCTTGTGCCAACTAAATTGTAAATCTAACCCTTTTATTTGTTATTTTTTGCGAGTGTGTTCTCTAAATTTATGTTTTAGCACAAATCTCCCTCATAGATATATTAGTCATGTAGATTGATCCTCCATCCTTTTCTGTTGATAATAAAACAATTTTTGTTAATTGAATTTGACAAAAAATGCTAACGTATTATTCTGTTGCATAAATTAAGGTTATTATGTGTAGACACCCGAAATTTCACTTTTCGTATACTAACTTGCAGGAGGGAAAAAAAGTAATTTCAACCCAGCGACAACCCCAAGGGAAGGTAAAAGCGTAATTTCATCCCCAACAACTTCATATTCAATAAAGGATCACAAAGCTAAGGATAAGATCATAAGAAGCCACTAAAGCAATTCCCGAGTCGCAAACTATCCAAGGCAAGCCAGCTGACTACCAGCAAACACCGGAAGATACCTTTCTGCTTTTTGCTTCATCTTCGCGAATCCGAAAATGGTCGGACTCAATGTCATTGCGTAGTCCTTGGAACGAGCTTTCTAGAATAGTATGACACATCTCCCAACTATTCTCGAATAAAAAGACATGAACAACTGAAGGAATGAACTTTGAGACTATGGAACCCATGGGCCCAACCGCAAGTACCTGCGGCTTGCTCTAAGGTCTATATCAGGCATCATTAGCTCATTTTGAAAAAGAGAGACCTCATTCTAAAGAGAGAAATAACATTTTTAGAGAGAGGAGCTCGAGAATCACTCTACAAAATCACTAGATTTAAGTTAGATCTAGTATTAGATAGCTTGATCTTATATATAGATAGGGAGATAGTATAGATTCAAGTCAAAAGAAGCTTGTATCTTCATTTCACAAGGTGAAAAACTTAATATTTGTTCATTCCATTGTAAATCTAGTTAGATCCATTAGATCTATTTCAATATTGTGATTATACATAACTAAAGTTTCAATCTTTATACATATATTAGTTGTTTATCTATAGATCTATCTATTTTACTGAATATATATATGGGGATAATGGCTGTACACAGCCGTGTACTTTTTGTTTACACAGTATACCAAACGACGTCGTTTGGCCCAAGTGCTTTAAAAAGAAAAACACGGTTCAGGCACTCTACTCCCAAAATCACATTCTATTCTTCCCTTCAGATAACCTCCTCCATTCTCTCCAATTCTCTACTCCAACGTCGGCCACCTCCTCCATTCTCTCTGATTCTCTCTTCTAGGGTTTGTGCGCGATTGCTTCAATTAGTTCATTTTCGCTCAAGTTTTGTTTTAATTCCAACTGTAACAGATCTGGTGTAACAAACCCTGTTGATTCCTATCCTCGGTACTTAATTACTAGAATATATCTAGGCTTTATTTCGAGGGGAGGCGAAGCTCCGTTCAATGCATCAGCCACTGCTTCAACCAGGTGACCTAAAATTTAGTCATTTAACTTTTTATCTTTTATGTCCAAGATTTATATGGGTTCTTCAATTTAATTTCTTAGTTATGCAGTGACTTCTTCTTTCTGATTTATAGTCATGTCAAATTATACTGAATCCCACTAAAGTTGGAAACAAATCCCACTTGAAAGTTGGTATTTTTTAAATGACACAGATAAGAATCCCATTTGGGGATATTGAGGTGAATTAAGAACTTTTGAAAATTTTGATTAAACTGGTAGACCGTAGTTTGAATATTTTCATACCTTGGTCATGATGGATTTGCAATAATACATATTTTCTATAATTTGCTACACTATCTTGCCCTCCTTGGTTTTTTGGGACTAGTTGATATGATTTCTGGTAACGAACTAGTGAGGATATGATATGAATATTGGGATAAATGTTTTTTTAATAATTTGTAAATGAAAGATAACTAATAGTGTTGAATATGTGGAGTAATAATAGTATTGAATACGACTCTTCCTCGTGTATATATTTTCTTAAGGAATACACAAGACATGTGAAAGGGATTTAATTTCATGTTAACAAACATTTGAGCCCTAGAAACAGAGAGATGTGGGACATAGATGCTAATTCTTTGGCTTATCAATGACTTTTGCACTCTATTTTGTCTAAATAGAATTCTGACCTACCCTGTAATTTCTTTTGGTAGGCTTATATCCTCGCTCCGGTTGCACTCAATGATTCGTAAAAATCCCGTGAGAGACAATGATATAAGTAACACCACAGTAAGTTAATAACTTGACATTGTGGCCTTATGTGTCTCGACTCAATTCTCACTGTCATTTTATTGCAGATTTTTATCGGTAACTTGGATCCAAATGTCACAGAAGAGGAGTTGAGGCAAATCTTTTTGCAGCTTGAGGCAAATCTTTTTGCAACTTTTAGAAGAAGAGTTGAGGCCAACAAAGGTACTTTCTTCTTATTCAGATAACGAAAGAATGATGAATCAATGTTCTTCTTCTTATTCTGACAACTAAATGTATATATATTAAAGTGGATTATATGAATCAATGTTCTTATGTACAGGTAACAACAAACAGGAGAAGTGAAGCTGCAAAATTTGCTCAGTCTTGGAATGAAGTAATTTGTAGTTTCCGTGAAGAAGATCTCATAAGTGACAGGAAAGGCCACACTGTTCAACTTACCTCTGGCTTTTCTCATCCTAGTTATCTTTTTTTTTGAAGTCATTGTAGCAGTTGGAACTAAATGGTCATTTGTTATTCCAAGTAGAGGATTTATTGCGGGTTCCTTATTCTTCATATCCTAGCCTGAAACTTATCCAGTGGCCACCATTTTTGCTTCCTAGCAAGGTTGGATATGGCAGTTCAATTTCGATCTAGAGACTCTGACCTCTGGAAGCATGTAAAATAAATTTTGCAAAGTATGCAAGTTATTATATTATTCGATTGGTCGGGAATATTCGTATGACGGCACAATCATCATCGGGACCCCCCACAATGTAATTATTATTTTGATTGAGAAAACGACAAAAATATTTTTTATGAAAATAACGACGGAAGTTTTACCGTTAATACTGCTGAACTACTCGGTAGTAAAAAGTACAAAGAATACGCTGGGTGCATAGTAGCACACCAGATTGATTATCGATGCTTATGTGAGAAGTCACCAGCTTTTATTCAATTATTGCTACACAAGTTGCGATGCATAGATCTCACGCTATTTGATTCAATTATTGTTGATTGTTATATATATATATATATATATATTTGTTTTATTAGTATTATTAATGTAATAAAATGTAAAAAACTTTTTATATAAAAAATAATACTTTTATAAAGTTATTCGCTTTATTAGGCTAATAATAAAAATTTTTTTATATAAAATGTAATACTTTTATAAAGTTATCTCTGCTTTATTAGACAATAATTAGATTATATTATATTTTATTATGCATAGTATTTGCATAGTGCCTCGTATAGTGTTTGATAGTAAAATCTTTTTAAAAGTTATTCATTTTATTAGATTATAAATAGAATATATTATATTTTATTGTAAACCAACTGACCGTCTGCTTAAAGTAAATCGATCTCGACCGCTTTCATGGATTGGTTACTATTCACCCATTCTTCTATAAATAAAGCTCATTCCTTCATTATTTCTTACGAATTCACTGAAACTCTAGAGAGAGAAACTGTAGAGAGAATTATTCTTCTATAATCTTGAGCGTATTTCTTTAGCGCTTAAGAAAGCTTTGAGCGTAGTGCAAGTTTCTTCAAGTATATCCCCGCCCTACCGTCGGAGTACTCTTCTTTATAAGGTAAGGGGTATTATTTTTTTTCATATTCATTCAAAGAGAACTTCATTATTCCATTCTTTATTATTATTATGTTGAATAACTCAGATACGCTACCACCCTATACTTGGTGAAATTTTATTTTGTTATATCCATTATTTATTATTTCTATCGAATAACTTGTCTATGCCTGTACCGCATACATGGTGAAACTCGTTGTTATTCCATTCTTTATTATTCTCGTTGAAATATCCTCGCTCAGGCGTTTTACGCCGACTCGGTTCCGCTTTTTATTATTCTGTTGAATATCCTGTCTGCAAGGCATTTTACGGACCGGTTCCGTTATTTATTATTCTGTTGAATAACTCGCTCTATTTCGCTGAGTACCGCATGCATGGTGATTTCGTTGTTATTCCATTCTTTATTATTCGTTGGAATATCCTGCTATCCCGCGTGCATTACACGCCTCGACCGGTTCCGCTTATTTATTATTCTCGCTGAATAACCTCGTCATGCAAAGTACCGCATGCATGGTGATTTCTTTTGTTATTCCATTCTTTATTATACTCAACTGGTTAAAGTTTTTACTTCTATACTCCATGAAATTAGTGGAATATCCTCGATATTTGCGCTTCATCCAAAGATCTTTTCATGGAAATATTCTTCCGAGCATTCTTAAATTTTACTCTACAAAGAAGTATCATGTCGACAATTTGGACGTTATTAGTTCCCTAATAAATTAATTCTTGAACTTGTTTTATTGAATTCTTATATCATTGTCATCATCCTCATGTTTATATTTTGTTGAAAGTCATCTGTGGCCCTGTAGAAAAGCATAGATGGACTTGGTATGATTATGACTGTGGATTATTCTTGATAATCATGACCGTAATGTTACAAATGATGTGGAAAAAGTCCTCATCGGCCCGTAGTAGTGCATCGATGGACAGCTTTTGGTATGATTATGGCTATGGATTCTCTTCTACCAAGGGAGCAAAGATGAATTGTTTTATGGCATGATCAGACTGCTGATGAATACACGAATATCCTCGCCCGTAGTGTATGGATAATTTGTGGTCGTGATACTAATGAATATCCTCGGCGTCAGAAAAGTGTGGATGATGATGTGGATTATTTATTGTCGAGTCTCAAATGATAAAAGTGATGAAAACCTTTTAAATCATAAAAGATAGTAGATTTTATTCTCTACTTGACTCTTTTAATGGATTGTTTGTTCCGCCGCAGCTTAAACTTGATGTCTATTGTATTTTATCGCTTTAATATTGTTGAAGACTAATGATAATTTATTCTCGCATTATCTTAGTCATAATATTTCTTCGGGGCTAGTTGAGCTCAACCTTTCTTTCACCGTTCTCTTCAGAAAATGAGAACGAAATGGACTAGTCGGGGAACGGAGTGACGGTCCCGATGATGATAGTATTAGTAGTCCTCACTATTCTCGTTAAATAGTGTGACAATAAATGTAATGAGGACTTATTCTCGAGAGTGGATATTGTCTAGAAGACAATATTTGTATTAAAACTCATGCCTTTCTTGTTGTATATTAAAAAGATTGTATTTTTATTCTCATGTACCATGTATTTGCGACTCGTAATAGGTGATGTATACCTATTTTGGGGGGCGCCACAGCTTGGTATCAAAGCTTAGGATATGATCCCCGGCCGAGATGTGAGACAAGAACTAGGAGGGAGAGAGACGGGAATTTCTTTTCGCTAGTATGACCTACCTAAGTTTATTTGATATTTAATTGGTCTTCACGAGAGTATAGGATAATATGTGATATGTTAATTAACCCTTGTTTTGTGGCAAGTGTTTGAAAATGGCATCCGAGAATGTTGAGAACATCAATGGAGCACAGAGACCGCTGAGTCTCCACAGATCAATAATCGTGATAATGTGCATCGTGAAGGCGATAATCCTCCCGTAAACAACAACACCGATCAAATGATGAACGATGGACGCTTAGGAGCTTTTTAGAATTCATGCAACACCAAACGAGAGAGACTCCTGCTCATAATGCAGTGGAAACAATGTCAACCTACTACCTGGTCACCGCTAAGCAATTCAAGGAGCCGACCACCGAGTTTTTGGGAAAGCCGTAACCACTTAAGGCGAGACGTGGTTAAAGCAGATCACCAAGATATTTGATGTCTTGGGATGCTCCGAGGAGCAAAAGGTTCCATTCGCCACCTTTATGTTATGTGAAGAGAGCAGACATCGGTGGGAATCAGAAACGTACTCCAAATGACGACGCGACTCAAGATGTCTTGGGAGAAGTTCCAAGAGTCGCTCAATGACAAGTACTTTCCCGAAAGTATTCGGCACACGAAGGAGGTGGAGTTTATCAAGTTGGAGCAAAACAATATGACCGTGTCGCAAAGACGAAGCCAAGTTTGCCGAAGTTGTCCCGATTTAGGCCCCATTTGGTTGATAATGAGGAGAGAATGACGCTAATGTTTCTAAGAGGTTTGAAACCCGAGATACGCCAATATCTTATCTCTCATAAACTGTGGTTTGTATTCAGATGTTGTTAATAGGGCTCGCTTATTGGAGCGCGATATAATGAGTCAACCCAACCAAAAGAGAGCAAACAACAAAATGATAATACCTGGTGATAATAAATATCAAAGCTAACAACAATAAGCATGGAGGGAATCAACATGCCGTAAATGGTAACCACTTCGGTGGTAATCATGGCCAAAAAATAAGAAATGGACATTTCAAGAAGAGAAGGTTCAACAATGACGTGAAGACGCTTAAGACCAAAGACCCGCTTTCAAAGGAAGAAGAACGACCACCGGTGGTCAGATGTTTCAAATGCGACAGAGGGACACATCCGTCCAAACCAGACGCAAAGAATCCAAAGCGTGTTTTAATTGCGGAAGAGAAGGTCACCTAGCTCGATTTTGTCATATGGTGAAGTCAAGTCCACCGGGATAGTGATGCCAAAGGATGTCCCGCATGCCAAAGCCTAGAGTTTAAGAGAGAGCATTTTTTTTTTTCGTGATTTGAGGAACCCGAATAAAATTACACACGTATGTTAGTCATAAACTCTCACAAGTCTATACCGTGTTAGATACCGGCCTCTACTCACTCTTTTATTTCACCTAGTTGTGTTCAATGTTTGAAGTTAACTCCGAGAAGTTAGACTTTGATATATCTGTTTAAACTCAATTGGGAGAAACCTTCACCTCCACTATTTTTATAAATCTTGTTCAAATCAACACTTTCACGCTACTCGTCGATCTTATCTCTTTGAAAATACTTGCCTTTGATGTGATTTTTGGAATCGATTGGTTAACTACTCATCATGCTTTTAGTAAGGTTGTTAGCTTTCATATTTCTAACCAACCTCATTATGCGAATTCAAAGTAACCAAACCACTAAAGTCAATCATTGTCATATCAAGCCATAAAGTAAAGAGCCCGATCCTTTCGTTGTCGACTTCCTCAGTGTGGAATGCACCGCTTTTTACTTTCTCAGAGAGGCGACATCGTGAATGAAGATGGCAAGTTGATAGGTATCAATGTGACGTACTATCCAAGTCTTGGATGAGGGTCACAGCTTTTGAATGATATTTCTATCGTTAATAAATTTCCGACGATTCATGAAGACTTCCTAGCCTATCCCTCAGAGCGCGTGAAATCGAATTTTGTATCGAACCCCAAAGACAAAACCCCATTTCTAAAACCCTTAAATATTTCTTCAACTAAAACGAACGTAATATGCGCCAAAGACGCTGACTCGAAATCATGAAGATTACGATCGTATTCATTCAATACCATCGTGGAAAAGCTAACGTGGTAGTAGACGCGCTTGAGTAGAAGATCGATGCGCTTACGAATCCGAATATAAGAACCCACGTGAAGATAACGAATATACGATTAGAATCGAATCGACTTTAATCGATAAAAGTTAAAAGCCGCATACCAAGCTACATACTCAGAAGGTTCAAGAGAATGATTCTAGAAGAAGGTTCAAGAAGAGAGCTATCTTAACCCTCGATTTAATCGCCCATTTGAAATCCTCGATCAAGTAGGAACTGTGGCTTATAGACTCGCTTTTACCGCCAAGTATGTCGTCGTGTTCATAACATTTTTTCACGATCGATGTTACGTAAATATGTGGACGACCCAAACCACATTATTAATTTAGAACCCATTTACGAGATAGCGGATAATTTAACGTATTTAAGATGTACTTGTTAAAATCCTCGAATGTATTCAACACTCAAAGGTTATACCTCAAGAGTTAGAATCCAATGAAGTGTCCTCATCTGCTCTCTAGATACCAGTATCGCACGTAAATTTCGAGGGCTAAATTTCATAAGGAGGGGAGATTGTAAATCCCAAATTTTACTTAATAAAGATTTAAATTTCTCAATTTTTTTTTTTTGAATATTATGGTGTGGATTTAATATAATGTTATAGTTGTGGGTAATATTTATAAATTTTGCAAAGTATGCAAGTTGTTATATTATTCGATTGGTCGAGGAATATTCTTTTTGGTTTCGAGAATATTCGATTTACGACAAGACAATCATCGGTGGACCCCACAATGTAATTATTATTTTGATCGAGAAAACGACAAAAATATTTTTATGAAAATAACTACGGAAGTTTTACCGTTAATACCGCTGAACTACTCCTAGTAAAGTACAAAGAATACGCTGTGGTCGCATAAGTAGCATTACACCCAGATTGATTATCGATGCTTATGTGAGAAGTCACTCAGCTTTGTTCAATTATTGCTATAAAGAGTCAGTTGTATAAGATCTCACGTTATTTGATTCAATTATTGTTGATTGTTATATATATATATATATATATATATATATTATATAGTTTTATTAGTATTATTAATGTAATAAAATGTAAAAACTTTTTATATAAAACAAAATACTTTTATAAAGTTATTCGCTTTATTAGGCTAATAGTAAAATCTTTTTATATAAAAATGTAATACTTTTATAAAGTTATCTGCTTTATTAGACAATAATTAGATTATATTATATTTTATTATGCATAGTATTTGCATAGTGCCCGTATAGTGTTTGCATAGTAAAAATCTTTTTAAAAGTTATTCGCTTTTATTAGATTATTATAAATAGAATATATTATATTTTATTGTAAACCAATCTGACCGTCTCGCTTAAAAGTAAATCGATCTCGACCGCTCATGGATTGGTTACTATTCAAATTCATTCTTCTATAAATAAAAGCTCATTCCTTCATTATTTCTTACGAATTCACCGAAACTCTAGAGAGAGAAACCATAGAGAGAATTATTCTTCTATAATCTTGAGCGATTTCTTTAGCGCTTAAGAAAGCTTTGAGCGTAGTGCAAGTTTCTTCAAGTATATCCCCGCCTCACCGCTTGAGAGTACTCTTCTTTATAAGGTAAGGGGTATTATTTTTTTCATATTCATGAAGAGAACTTCTGTTATTCCATTCTTTATTATTCTATTGAATAACTCAGTATACGCTAGCTCACCCTATACTTGGTGAAATTCTTATGTTATTCCATTCTTTATTATTTTATGAATAACCTGTTCATGCAAGCTACCGCATACATGGTGAAACTTTGTTGTTATTCCATTCTTTATTATTCTCGTTGGAATATCCTGTATTATTCTATTGAATATCCATGCTTTTACGCCTTTCTTCGGTTTCGCTATTTATTATTCTCATTGAATATTCTCGTTGAATAACCCCGCTCAGCGCTTTTACGCCGACCCGTTCCGTTATTTATTATTCTGTTGAATAACTCGCCTATGCTAAGTACCGCATGCATGGTGATTTCGTTGTTATTCCATTCTTTATTATTCTCGTTGAATATCCTGCGCGTTGCATGTTACGCCTCGACCGGTTCCGTTATTTATTATTCTCGTTGAATAACTTATCTATGCAAAGTACCGCATGCACGGTGATTTCTTTTGTTATTCCATTCTTTATTATACTCAACAAGTTAAAGTTTTGACTTCTATACTCCATGAAATTAGTGGAATATCCTTGATATTTGCGCTTCATCCAAAGATCTTTTCATGAAAATATTCTTCCGAGCATTCTTGAATTTTACTCTACAAAGAAGTATCATGTCGACAATTTGGACGTTATTAGTTCCCTATAAATTAATTCTTGAACTTGTTTTATTGAATTCTTATATCATTGTCATCATCCTCATGTTTATATTTTGTTGAAAGTCATCTGTGGCCTCAGAGTGCATAGATGGACTTGGTATGATTATGACTGTGATTATTCTAAGTATAATCATGACCGTAAATGTTACAAATGATGTGGAAAAGTCCTCATCGGCCCGTAGTGCATTGATGGACAATTTTGGTATGATTATGGCTATGGATTCTCTTCGCCAAGGGAGCAAAGATGAATTATTTTATGGCATGATCAGACCGCTTGATGAATACACGAATATCCTCGGCCCGTAGTGCATGGATAATTTGTGGTCGTGATACTAATGAATATCCTCGGGCAGTAGTGTGTGGATGATGTGGATTATTTATTTATTGTCGAGTCTCAAATGATAAAAGTGATGAAAAACCTTTTAAATCATAAAAGATAGTAGATTTTATTCTCTACTTGACTCTTTTAATGGATTGCTTGTTCTTCACCGCAGCTTAAACTTGATGTCTATTGTATTTTATCGCTTTAACATTGTTGAAGACTAATGATAATTTATTTTGCATTATCTTAGTCATAATATTTCATCGGGCTAGTTGAGCTCACCTTTCCTTCATTGTATTTGATGGTGTTATTTGTTGCTTTTGACTTTCTTGTCTATTTTTTTTAATTTCAGTTCAGGCACTCTCTCTCTCTCAACTATCTTTACCTCCCCCATCTATTATGTATTTTTCTATGCCTAGAGTTTCTAAAATGATCTAGTCTTATATAGTGTTCTCTCCCATTTTGACCTTCCTTTCTATTTTTAAGTCCTCATATGCCTGTTAAATTTTTGTTTTCAAATATTCCAGTAGTAAGCCTTCTCTTTTTTTATTAAGCAACCAATTCCATTCCTTCCGATTAATTCCCTGTCTTTTTATTAATTTTGTCATGTACATCACCCCACTCATTCAAAAAAAATCTGGGTACCAAAAATTACATATTTAAAAATGAAAAATAATAATTAACAATACTTGCGGATAACATTGCCTAGTAAAATATTTTCTACTATATATAACCAAATTAAAATACTACAAAAACTTTTCTCAACCAAAACTACAAATTAATGTTGTTGCTCGTTCTGCATTGATTCAATATCAACAACCTTTAATGCTTGTGTGAAGATGACATCTTCTCCACCTGAAATCATTGAAATGGTAGCCGTTATGGGATTAAGGCTAACCATTGGTTCCTCAATAATCAGCTTTGGAGCTTCGAAAAGATCCCCTTCTGCCCCCAAGGTCATATTCCAATATGGTGGATGCCTGAACCACATATTCTATAATCAAAAAATAAATCAACAAATATTAAGATTTTAGAGCAATGGAAAAAAATGATAGGCTGAATTCACTGCCTACTAATATGATTCATTGTTGATACTGGGCTAAAACTTGAAGATGAACTCTTTTTGTTCAGAAAAAATAGAAAAAGGCATCATCAGTTCACTTTATGAGGTTAAAACTTATCAAAGTGACAATTTGTATCCTAAGGTTTATTTATGGTTGGTCCTTTTCAAGAATTCGGAGGTTGATGATAGTGTTAAATATTTGGTTGACTTTCCGTCTTTTTAAGCAACTAGAAGGTGTGCACGACAGTATAAGTAACCCACATTTTAAAACAGAGAAATCTAGTGCAATTTTTCAAAGGTTACTATCTTATTCCCAGAATTAGTATTCCCACCAACAAAAATAATGGAATAACAGGCCAACAAATGAGATTGCTTAGCTTTTGCTTTTCTCCAACTTTTTCTTTTTTAATATCTCTAAGTGCAGTGAAAAGTGAATCCTCAACTACAAGTTGACATCAGAAATTTGATAAAATGAAAGATCAAACATGGGATGGAAAAAACAAATCCATGGCCAAGTCGTCCTTGCCATTGATAAAAAATGGAAAAGAGAGCATTCAACAAGAAACTATAATTTCCATTCTCTGTATCTTTCATAAGCAAAACCAACACAAATAGAACTGGAATGCTTTCAATATATGTCTTTGTTTGTTTAATTGACAAGAAAACCCAAACTTTTATACAAAGGAAAGCATTAAAACTCTTATACTATTCAACAAAAATTCTTTCCCTTCAGAAGCAAGTAGGAAAAAAAGTTTAATCAAAATATTGTTCACATTACCAGCAATTGCAATTTTATGGCGGTAGCTTATCAATTTATTTTATTGTTAGTCATAACCAACAACAGATTCATGCGCCATACAGACCTGGCCACAAACTGCACGAACCCACATCCCCTGGTCGCAGGAATCTTGACGTAGACAATTTCCCCAAGCTGCAAAAAGATTTGCCTCAACTCCTCTTCTGTGACATTTGGATCCAAGTTACCGATAAAAATTTGCAATTATAAAATGACAGTGAGAATTGAATCGAGACATATAAGGCCATAATGTCAAGTTATTAACTTACTGTGGTGTTACTTATATAATTGTATATGGGGATTGTCTGAATTGCTGGAGTGTAAACTGGAGCAGGATATAAGCCTACTAAAAGAAATTACAGGGTATGTCAGAATTTTGTTTAGACAAACAGAGTGCAAAAGTCATTGATAAGCGAATCAGCATCTGTGTCTCACATTTCTTTGTTTCTAGGGCTCAAATGTCTATTAACATGAAATTAAATCCCTTTCACATGTCTTTTGTATTCCTTAAGAAAATACATACAAATACATACACGAGGAAGAGTCATATTCAATACTATTATTACTCCAAATATTCAACACTGTTAGTTATCTTTCATCTACAAATTATTAAAAAGCATTTATCCCAATATTCATATCATATCTTCACTAGTTTGTTACCAGAAATCATATCAACTAGACCTAAAAACTAAGGAGGACAAGATAGTGTAGAAAATTATAGAAAACATGTATTATTGCAAATCCATCATGACCAGGGTATGAAAATATTTAAACTACGGTATACCGATTTAATCAAAATTTTCAAAAGTTCTTAATTATGTCTTAATTCACCTCAATATCCCCAAATGGGATTCTTAGCTGTGTTATTTAAAAAAATACCAACTTGCAAGTGGGATTTGTTTCTAACTTTAGTGGGATTTAGTATAATTTGACATGACTATAAATCAGAAAGAAGAAGTGACTGAACTAAGAAATTAAATTGAAGAACCCATATTAATCTTGGACATAAAAGATAAAAAATTAAACGACTAAATTATAGGTCACCTGGTTGAAGCAGTGGCCGATGCATCGAACGGAGCCTCGCCTCACCTCAAAATAAAGCCCAGATATATTCTAGTAATTAAGTACCGAGGATAGGAATCAACAGGGTTTGTTGCACTAGATCTATTGCAGTTGTAATTGAAACAAAGCTTGGGTGAAAATGAACTAATTGAAGCAATCACGCATAAACCCTAGGAGAGAGAATCAGAGAGAATGGATGAGGTGGCTGACGTTGGAGTAGAGAATCAGAGAGAATGGAGGAGGTTATCTGAAGGGAAGAATGGAACGGGATTTTGGGAGTAGAATGCCTAAACCGTGTTTTTTCTTTTTAAAGCAATTGGGCCAAACGACGCCATTTGGTATACTGTGTAAAAAAAAAGTACACGACTGTGTACAACCGTTATCCCCTATATATATATAGTTACATATCGAATCATTTTATTAGATCTACCCTAGATCTAGCCCTTAATCAGTTCTAAAATTTTGAAGCTTGAACCTTTATGTTAGATTGGCTCGAATCTAGGTTAGATCTAATCATTTTTAATATTTTCAATTGATTTTATACACTCCTACAAACCCTAGATCCATATCTATTGGGGAGAAAGTCCTAACTAATTGTGCTAGAGATTCTAAACAGTGACTGGTTTAAGATATATTATTTATATACTTTCGTTTAGATCCCGTTTGTGTCATGACGCGGTCTTTAGGTACCTCGGATCTATGGATTCATGTCCTCGATTATGAGATCCTTCAATAGATCTTGTCATACACATAGTCCCTCAAACATCGACCCTGATATTTTAATCTAAAATTTAGGGTATGAGAGCCCCTTTTAGACCTCTTTAGTTTATAGTCGAGTATATTGATGCGAGCCTTGGAATCCTGGGGTCAAGATCCACGAATCGGGTCTCGATTAGATTCCCACGATGGACATGTTGTTGATTGTAATATTAAAGTGCTCAAATCGTTGTACATGTAATTTGGGCCTTAAAACGACGTTGGTGGCTTTATCTCGAAAGACAAGATTTAAGGCCTCGTGATACTGGAATTGTGATTATGGTGCTTGGGTATATTGAGACAGCTCTCATGCCCACGGGTGGCCCGACCCCTTTATGATATATTTCATACATTATCACAAAAATGATTTTCAAAACAAAATAACAAAGATTTTATAAAATACGAAAGCGTTCAGGGATAGACAAACTTTTGGCTAAAAATCAAGTGACAAAAATAGGGTAAGAACACCAAGTTCTCCAAATCCTCTCAAAAAAGTGTTTTAATCAAAAACAAATTAAAAATCAAATAACGCTGCTCATAGGCTAAAATCAGGCTTAGAACAACCTTTAAAATCAACGCACTCAAACACAATTTCAATTAAAAAATATCAAAGGCTTTCTCAAACACACAAACACACACACACTTAATGCTTAGGAAATCAACAAGATCGCGATGAATCAGTATTTTCACGAAAAGTCTGGTGTGCCTAATGTAATGCGCCCCCAATTGGGTACTAATCACCACGAACCTGGTACATCATTTCTATGACTATTGCGGAAGATATAAACATAATTTGTTTATACATTAAACATTTACAACATAATACCCAAGTTTTGTTTTCTTTTAATGCTCTAATTAGTATACTAAAGGTCCAAAATGCCCCTCCTTCAATTAGGCTAAACTTGAGCCATTTTCTTTAATCTTTTGGGCTTTCCTAAATAATTCTTTGGGCCATGTAAATTAACATAGTCCAACACTTTTAATTTTATATTTATCTAATTATTTAATTAGGATTTTTATTTTCTCAATTATAATTTAATTCCTTACTTACATGCATTTAATTTCTTAACCCAATTAGACTTGCTATAATTAGGTTTATAAAATTAATTAATTGAGATGTATTAAATAAATCTCTTAAAATTAGTATATATTTTAAATACTTTTATTCTCCCATACCATAACCTTTAAGTATTAAATTTTTCATTCCTAATATATAATTAGGTTATATTAGTTTCTTTTATTTGTTTAAATAATAAACAAATAAAAATAAACACATAATATTCATATTCACTTACTCACATATTCACACAAATAATTCAATAGCTTAAGACATGATCCATAAATCTATTAAATTATGTCACTAGTATATACTTAAATACTATGACCACTAAATAAAGATAACCATTTAGGTTATTTAATTCCAATACCTAATTTATAATTAGATTATGTAACTTTCTATTTAATTTTTCTTTAATAAATAAATAAATATATATACTTAATATATTTATTTAGTTAATCACATACATACATCACATAAGTCAAAAAGCATTTATCCTTATCATATCTCTTTATTAAAATTTATTTCCTTAATAAATTTCTAACATTCATAATCTATTTCTTTCTTTTAAAAATTTCAATCATTCTTATAATTAATTCACATAAAATTAAAGGTAACATAATACCTTATTCTTAACATACTTCCAAATAAAATTTCATTCTAGGTTTTTTTAACCCTTATTTTCTCAATTCTATTCAAATAGCAAACCATATAGGTTCTTCTTTTAATTTTTTTTGAAATCATTCTTCTATTTCCACTCTAGGTTTTATTCTTTAACCTTTAATTTAATCATTCAAGATCTTATGAATTTTCGGGATGTCAAATTCTTCCCCCTTATAAGGATTTCATTCCCGGAATCACTATTGTACCAAAAGTACATATTTTAACCTCTCCTTCTGAGAATTTCATCCTTGAAATTTCAGCCTACTACACCCTACTCCTTTCATTTACCAAAACTAAGTTTTCATAATAAATTTTATCCAATCATATCAGATTTTACTCTTACGCAACGAGTTCATACAATTTTATACCCATCATCACATACTACCCAAAACATCTCTAAAGAGTAAAAATTTTCATATCATGCTGAGGGGTCATATAGACCATGAACACATAGTTTTAACGGTATTTATACCATAAAACAATAAATTAATAGGTATGTTTACAATCTTAAAGAAAATAAACTGTCGCTACTAGTACTTTAGGTTATTAGCCTATCGTACGCTTACGTCATGTATGACGTATCAATCATATCTCACGAATATTTTCGCTACAAATATATTGGATTATTTTATCCAATTGACATAGTTCACCTCAGTCTTATCATAGGATTCCGCACCAAAATAATTTAGTTCGAGATAAATTCTCAAAGAATACTTTGATTTTTTATAAACATTTGTCTAGCTGAATAAAATAGCTTAGACTCATACCAATAATTCAATTTTAATTAAAACATGTCTGGCCAAATTTAGTTGGTAATAATTTATCTTTAAAATTATAAAAATAATTTTATGACATCATGATACCGCACTATATTTACAGCCCGTTTGAGGATTCCGTCATTGTGTGACTTTGTCATACTACATCATTCCATAGTGGTTGACGATCTTTAGATCGCATCCAACTAAGTAATTCTTCATTGATAACTCCATCATTTTTATCATCTCTGCACCAAGTTACATGATGCATTAATGATATATAAAATACATTTTGATATTTCAAATCATTTTCATCTAGCCGAAACAATTATCATAGACTTTTCTCTAAACAGTTCAAAAATCATTGCAAATCAATTTTAGTGTTATCATACCTCAACAAGTAATGATGTGTCAGTGTCCCGAAGTCCACACATACACACTTGTCACCATGTATTGAGAATAAAAAAATTTATTTCTAAAAGGCACATCAGTGCGTATTTAGCTTGATGTCAAAAGGTTCGAAGTCTAGCATAGCTAGAAGATTTGGAATACATATACTTCCACCATCAACTTCACTTTCTTTAATTATCCATTGCTTAATAATTCTATCTATTTCTATCATCCTCAATTCTCCATTCACAATTTTCCTATATCCCAATATAGTTCATCAAACTTACCACACGTTATGAGTTCAGGAACTTTCCACAATAATATTAGTTTAGGAACTTATCCTAGTAATACGTAGTTCAAGAACTATCCATATGTTTAGAGGTTCAAAAACATATCATACGATTATGAGTCACAAACTTACCATAAGTATGAGTTTTAAGAACTCGCACCTAACCTTATATTCTCTACCTATCTGTTATACACATGAGAAAAGAGTCACCTTCTCAACATGTATATATCAAATAGCGCGACACAAATATTTCAATAATTATCAGTGTAAGAAACTAAGTGGTTGTTACACCAAGTACAATTCCCCGCCCATATAAAGAATCATACAACTTAGCTGCTGACATGAGTGTACACACTTGAAATTTCGTTTTCCTGTTACTAACTATACAGGAGGACAAAAGTGTCTTTTTCACACTCCAGAGATAACCCTGGAAGTGTAGCGCCCCCAAATCCATGGTCCTAAATCACCACGGATCTGGTACACTAGTTCTAACTATTGCGGAAGATATAATTTTTATACATTAAATATCATACACTATCCCCAAGGTCGAGTAACCATAACTTATACACAATTCCATACCTGTCTAACATACAAATAAATTACTTTTACAAATCTAGCTGCACACATAGTCCCAAGCTGAGCTTGACTTTATCTTTTCCTTGTATCGACGTATTCGCCTTAATCAACAATGTTTTATCATGATATAGCAAGGGTGAGCATTAAAGTTGCCCAACAGGTTTAAATTATATTTAAGGATATATCATGATTGAAAGAGTCTGAATAATAAGCTGGCTATAATTCATCAATATAATTGAGAACTAGCACGAACAAACTTTTGACTGAACAAGTATTAAACATGAACAAATATATCTGAACCGAATGGTAATGAAGGTGATCAGCCTTTCATACCTGACTTATACATACAATATGTACAGAGTACAATTCTACATGGCAATCAACAATGATTAACCATAAGCATATCTGAATGAAATAACTCTTAGTAGAGTTAAGAAAAACACACTTTTGTCTGATTACCGAATTCATGAAATATAACTTAGCTTTATCCGAAGACCTAATATAGATAATACCGATCTCCAAATATTAGAATAATATTATCACAGTATAAAATAATCTAAACACATTATCACATAATCCTATCAGTCTATACATCATATAAGACTTGGTATCAGGTCAAACTATTTCAGTCTGACTTGAATCCGACACAATTCTAACATCCCGACGGTCTAGTCGGACAATTATCGAGTTTAAGTCTAATTAAACTCTGCCTAACACTTAACAATTATCTTAGTTAATTTATTAATCAGTCAAAATAATTTTATAGACCCATAATAATTTTTAGATAATTATTATCCTTTATTATGATTTTTCAATCAATAATATCATATTTATATGCATTAAATACTACTTAATTCCATTATCATCAATATTAATTTAATATTAAATATCAATGAAAATCATAACATAATATTATAATATATTTATAATATCTCAAAGTATTTTAATACTTTAAAATCATATTTATATGATTTTTAACATTAAATTCATTATCCGATAATTGATATTAAAATATTAATATTTTCATGACTAAATATAAAAAAGTTATATTTTATAACTTCAAATATTTTTATAACACTTAAATTATTTTTATATAATTTTAAAGCATTAATTCTATTTTTCCATAATTTATTTAATACATTTATCAAATAAATTAATTACCATTAATAATAAATTATTAATGAAATTCATCATAAAATATTAAAAGTCATTAAAAATAACTTAAAATATTTTCTTATACCATAATATAATTTTTCATGAATTAAAACCATTTTTAAATAATTTATTTAATAATATAATTAAATAAATAAATACCTTTTATATTCCAAAAATATTAAATATTTTTGAAATATACTCAAAATAATTAAAACTAATTTTTAGGCCTTAAAATAATTTTTCATAATTTATTATGTATTTTTAATAATTAAAATTATTTAATACTAATTATTTAATAAAATACTAATTTTATAATTAATCTATCATTAAAAAGGCCCTATAGCGATAAAAGCTGTCATTATAGGTGTTCTTAGGTCGTTTTGACCAAACCAGTTTCATGTCGGGTTTATCGGATGCCTACTTTGACCATATTTTGATCTGTGATCCTAAGGTTTTCTTGGCTGCTTGATGTTATAAACATGTAGTATTAATGTAATACTACAATAAATACCTAAGTTAAGATCCATACAACAAAACATCGAGAGAGATCAAAGCCTCCCAATATTCTCGACAACGGCGGTGTTCTTGAAGTTTCGGGTTTCCGAAAACTCGAGCGATGAGGGTCCTTACTTTGCATCCTTATATCTTCAATTCTAGGAATGTTTTATGTGATCTATGAATTCAAAAGTGCATTAGAGGTCAGGGTACAATAACATGCTATCCATTCAGTCTAACATCATAACAAATGCAAGATCCATGCTAGTCAAACTATGTCAGAAATTTCGGCTGATGAAGATCTGGGTTTTCCAGAAAACCTTCATGAGCCATTTAGGTCAACCTAGTTTGACCATGATTATATAAGATTCTGTTACGGATATGGGTGATCTAAAAGCTTTAGTGTGTAGTTAACATGTCAGGCTGCAAGTATATAACAACAACATGGCCCAAACACTTAACAGTTGCAAGATCGGCGCCGCAAAAAGTCGTTGTCGAGATTTACGGGTTTCGGGTTACCCGAAACCGGATCTTAGGTTTCGGTCAACGCAATTAATCGCTAATAACTTTTAATCTATACATGATCTGGGCTTGATTCAAGTTCCAGATCAAAGATCTTACAACATACTACAAGTACAACCATTTAACCAACCAAAAATATAAACAGGTAAAGATCTATGGGGTCTGA
The DNA here is from genome assembly GCA_020205605.1 of Panax ginseng. NCBI lineage: Eukaryota > Viridiplantae > Streptophyta > Magnoliopsida > Apiales > Araliaceae > Panax > Panax ginseng. The sequence continues at coordinate 48,329,646 of CM035137.1, forward strand.
CATTCGGTTGTCAGACCACATTTTTTCTGTTTTCCAGATTTTTGAAATCTTTAATTTCGAGCATCTAAGTGTTATGGATCTGTGATATTACAACCCAGATCACTAATATATACTACACATTTAAACATAAAATCACAACATCAAACATCAGATCTAAGGATTTCTAGAATTAGGGTTTATACCTCATGAATGCTATATTTTTGAATCTGATCCTTGATGTTTGATCCTGTGAAGCTAACACATGATCTTGGCTTAGCTTATTACTCACTCTCACTCTAAAATTTCGGATGAGAGAGAGAGAGAAGGGTTGGCTAGGTTGAGAAATAAAGTGTTTAACTTTTCTATACTTAATGCCTTTAATCCATGTTGCAATGTATTTAACCTAGCAAGTTGGCTTATTAAAATGATTACTAGACCACATGGCTAGCTAGAGTTGGTCACCAACTCCTTACTAGGGCTAGATCTACACTCCACCTCATTAAAATATAAAGAAGGGTAGTTTGGTCTTTTGACTCATAAAGTGCATGACAACTTGGTAACTTCTCATAATTATTAGGTTTTAACCCTTAGGGTTTGACCCTTAGGGTTTAACCCTAAGATTACACAAATTTATATTCTAGACTTTTCTAATTAGGTTCTAAAATTAGAAAATTATAATTAGGGTTCCCTAATTATAATAAAGTTTACTAATCACATTCAAGCTTGCTAATTAGGGTTAAGGCGTCCTAATTAACATTAAACTCTATAAATTAATAATTAGGTTTTCTCTAATTGTACATTAGGGTTTCCAACATTAGAAATAGGACTTTCTAATTAATCAATTAGGGTTATCCCTAATTATACTTACAATTAATAACATAAAAACTTTATACTTATCTTCAAGCTTCCCAATTAGGGTTTTAATATTCCAAATTAGGGTTACGGATTCCCAGAACTGAAATTAGGGTTTCCATAGCTTGTAATATGGTTTCTTATCAGTCGTTAGGGTTTTCTAACTGAACGTCGAGGCTTTTAGTATATTATTAGGTTTTGTGACTGATATAATTTATCCGGTCAACCCTTGACCCTTAACCACATACTTTACACATATATAACCATATACAGAGATACTTTTAACACTGTAAACCTTCACCAAAAGTTTTTAAATTCATAAAATTCATTCCTAAACATGTTAAATACATACACTTATTTTCTGTCTAGGTCTATTATTTAACCTCTATTCAATCTTTTAAGATTTTATAAAATTGTCTAAATTCTCGGGTTGTCACATTCACCCTTCTTCTAATAATTTCGTCCCTGAAATTCAACTTACACCTCATACCTTGCATACACAACATCACATTCTACCCAATACATCACTGACAAGAGAAAAAAAATTTCAAATTGTGCTGAGGAGTCATATAGACTATTTGTCTGTCATTTTCGCAAAGGTTTTATGGAAATTCATCCGCAAAACCGTCATAACTTACTACTATTACACAAAGGGTGATTAGCCCGATATGCCTGTCTTGGCCAAGTCTTTGTTGGTTGGAACAAGTTTTCCCGTTCTTCTATTCCATCTCGCCTCGGTAGCACAAAATTTCTTACCTCGGTCTTTTTTTAGATTCCGCACCAAAATAATTTGGTTCGGAAATTTCTTCAATGAACACTTAGAATTTTTATAAACATTAGTCTAGCTGAATCTAATAGCATAGACTCATATCAATAATTTAATTCAATCGAATTATTTACGTGTAGCCAAACCCCGTTGGCAAATTAAAATTTTTGAAAATATTTTTGAGAATGACGTCATGATGTCGTACTATATTAATAGTCCGTTTGAGGATGCCATCATTGTACGACTTTCTCATAACACATCATACAATAGTGGAACAATGATTTTTAAATCGAATTCACACCAAGTATTCCTGTATTTACAACTCCATCAACTTTTTATCATCTCTCACTTTGTGTTATACGTACATGGTGATAAATAAAATATATTTTGACATTTTAAATCATTTGCGTCTAGCCGAAATAAGTAGCATAGACTATACTTTTAATCGTTTCAAAAATGATTACGAGTCTACATTTTTTTAAAGAGCACATAGTGCGTATTTAGCTTGATGTCAACATTTCGAAGTCTAGCATAGCTATGAGTTTTGGAAAACTTATATCTCCACTAATAATCATTTTCTTAAATAGTCTATTTATTCCTATTATCCTCAATACTCCATTCACACTTAGTTCTACCAAGTTCGTCAAACTTACCACACTTATGAGTTCAGGAACTTTCCACAATCATATGAGTTTAAGAACTTGTCCTAGTCAGACCTTTAATGTCCATTCGCTGAGGGGTTCATAAACATTTCATATAACCATGAGTCACAAACGTAACATAAATATGAGTTTTAAGAACTCGTACTTAACCTTATATCCTCTACCTATAACCTATCTATCTGTTATACACACGAGAAAGGAATCACCCTCTCAACATGCATTTAGCAAATAGCACGACATAAACATTTCATAATCCCTTCATAATCTTAACTCTCTTCTCAATACGAATTTTTATTCAATTCGTATTTATAATCCTTTCCTGAATCTGTACTAATTCATAGTACAACATACACACGACATTCTTGTCGTAAATTTTTCAATCATTCGCTTGATCCTTCTCCATACTATAACCTTATTAGATCACGGGGTGATCTCATCGTATATATTATGATTCATTTCTATGCTATGATCGTTTTGTTTTACAATCTCCTATCACTGTACTTTCAGTCTTTTAGACTCTATCTATTCATTACTACTGTTCACCTTTATTATTAGAGTTAGGAAACTCTGTGTCTTTATAATTCGCCGAGATTCGTCTTTGAATCTTACCGACACACTGACTCTATGTGAGTTAGATCTTATCCTAATCACTGCGGTTATTAGTCTAAGGTAGCTCTACCATAGGTTTATAGCCAACAACTTTGATACCAAATGTAGCGCCCCCAAATCCATGGTCCTAAATCACCACGGATCTGGTACACTAGTTCTAACTATTGCAGAAAATATAAACATAAATTATTTATACATTAAATATCATACACTATCCCCAAGGTCGAGTAACCATAACTTATACACAATTTCATACCTATCTAACATACAAATAAATTACTTTTACAAATCTAGCTGCACACACAGTCCCAAGCTGAGCTTGGCTTTATCTTTTCCTTGTATCGACGCATTCGCCTTAATCTGCAATGTTTTATCATGATATAACAAGGGTGAGCATGAAAGTTGTCCAGCAGGTTTAAATTATATTTAAGGATATATCATGATTGAAAGAGTCTGAATAATAAGCTGGCTATAATTCATCAATATAATTGAGAACTAGCACGAACAAACTTTTGACTGAACAAGTATTAAACATGAACAAATATATCTGAAGCAAATGGTAACGAAGGTGATCAGCCTTTCATACCTGACTTATACATATAATATGTACAGAGTACAATTCTACATGGCAATCAGCAATGATTAACCATAAGCATATCTAAATGAATCAACTCTTAGTAGAGTTAAGAAAAACACTTGCCTGTACCGTTGATTACCGTTATGAAATATAACTTAGCTTTATCTGAAGACCTAATATAGATAATACTGATCTCCAAATATTAGAATAATATTATGACAGTATAAAATAATCTAAACACATTATCACATAATCCTATCAGTCTATACATCACATAAGACTTGGTATCAGGTCAAACTATTTCAGTCTGACTTGAATCCGACACAATTTTAACATCCCGACGGTCTAGTTGGACAATTATCGAGTTTAAGTTTAATTAAACTCTACCTAACACTTAACAATTATCTTAGGTAATTTATTAATCAGTCAAAATAATTTTCATAGACCCATAATAATTTTCAGATAATTATTATCCTTTATTATGTTTTTACAATCAATAATATCATATTTATATGCATTAAATACTACTTAATTCCGTTATCATCAATATTAATTTAATATTAAATATCAATAAAAATCATAGCATAATATTATAATATATTTATAATATCTCAAAGTATTTTTAATACTTTAAAATCATATTTATATGATTTTAAATAGCTAAATTCATTATCCGATAATTGATATTAAAATATTAATATTTTCATGACTAAATATAAAAATTTATATTTTATAACTTCAAATATTTTATAATACTTAAATTATTTTTATATAATTTTTAAAGCATTAATTCTATTTTTCCATAATTTATTTAATACATTTATCAAATAAATTAATTACCATTAATAATAATATATTAATGAAATTCATCACAAAATATTAAAAGTCATTAAAAATAAATTAAAATATTTTCTTATTCCATAATATAATTTTTCACTTAATTAAAACCATTTTTAAATAATTTTTTTAATAATATAATTAAATAAATAAATACCTTTTATATTCCAAAAATATTAAATATTTTTGAAATATACTCAAAATAATTAAAAACTAATTTTCAGGCTTTAAAATAATTTTTCATAATTTATTATGTATTTTTAATAATTAAAAACTATTTAATACTAATTATTTAATAAAATACTAATTTTATAATTAATCTATCGCTAAAGGGCCCTATAGCGATAAAACTGTCGCTATAGGTGTTCTTGGGCTGTTCTTGACCAAACCCAGATTTCATGTCAGTTTATCGGATGCCTACTTTGACCATATTTTGATCTGTGATCCTAAGGTTTTCTTGGCTGCTTGATGTTATAAACATGTAGTATTAATGTAATACTACAATAAATACCTAAGTTAAGATCCATACAACAAAACATCAGAGAGATCAAAGCCTCCCAATATTCTGACAACGGTGTTCTTGAGTTTCTGGGTTTTCCAGAAACTCGAGCAGTGTGAGGGTCCTTACTTTGCATCCTTATATCTTCAATTCTAGGAATGTTTTATGTGATCTATGAATTCAAAAGTGCATTAGAGGTGTCAGGGTACAATAACATGCTATCCATTCAGTCTAACATCATAACAAATGCAAGATCCATGCTAGTCAAACTATGTCAGAAATTTCGGCTGATGAAGATCTGGGTTTTCCAGAAAACCTTCATGAGCCTTTTCGGTCAACCTAGTTTGACCATGATTATATATGATTCTGTTATGGATATGGGTGATCTAAAAGCTTTAGTGTGTAGTTAACATGTCAAGCTGTAAGTATATAACAACAACATGGCCCAAACACTTAACAGTTGCAAGATCAAGCGCCTGCAAAGTCGTTGTCGAGATTGACGGGTTTACGGTTTTCGGGTTACCCGAAACCGGATCTCGTCTTTCGATCAACGCAGTTTATCGCTAATAACTTTTAATCTATACATGATCTGGGCTTGATTCAAGTTCCAGATCAAAGATCTTACAACATACTACAAGTACAACCATTTAAACAACCAAAAATATAAACAGGTAAAGATCTATGGGGTCTGACATTCGGTTGTTAGACCACATTTTTCCAGTTTTCCAGATTTTTGAAATCTTTAATTTCGAGCATCTAAGTGTTATGGATCTGTGATATTATAACCCAGATCACTAATATATAATACATACTACACATTTAAACATAAAATCACAACATCAAACATCAGATCTAAGGATTTCTAGAATTAGGGTTCATACCTCATGAATGCTAAATTTTTGAATCTGATCCTTGATGTTTGATCCTGGCAAGCTAACACATGATCTTGGCTTAGCTTATTACTCACTCTCACGCTAAAATTTTGGATGGGAGAGAAAGAGAGAAGAGTTGGCTAGGTTGAGAAATAAAGTGTGTAACTTTTCTATACTTGAATGCCTTTAATCCATGTTGCAATGTATTTAACCTAGCAAGTTGGCTTATTGAAATGATTACTAGACCACATGGCTAGCTAGAGTTGGTCACCAACTCCTTACTAGGCTAGATCTACACTCCACCTTATTAAAATATAAAGAAGGGTAGTTTGGTCTTTTGACTCATAAAGTGCATGGCAACTTGGTAACTTCTCACAATTATTAGGTTTTAACCCTTAGGGTTTAACCCTAAGATTGTACAAATTTATATTCTAGACTTTTCTAATTAGGTTCTAAAAATAGAAAATTATAATCAGGGTTCCCTAATTATAATAAAGTTTAGTAATCACATTCAAGCTTTCTAATTAGGGTTAAGGCTTCCTAATTAACATTAAACTTTATAAATTAATAATTAGGTTTCTCTAATTGTATATTAGGGTTTGCAACATTAGAAATTAGGGCTTTCTAATTAATTAATTAGGGTTATCCCTAATTATACTTATAATTAATAACATAAAAACTTTATACTTATCTTCAAGCTTTCCAATTAGGGTTTTAATATTCCAAATTAGGGTTACGGATTCTCGAAACTGAAATTAGGCTTTCCATAGCCGGTAATAGGGTTTCTTATCAGTCATTAGGGTTTTCTAACTGAACGTCGAGGCTCTTAGTATATTATTAGGATTTGTGACTGATATAATTTATCCGGTCAACCCTTGACCCTTAACCACATACTGTACACATATATAACCATATACATAGATACTCTTAACACTGTAAACCTTCACCAAAAGTTTTTAAATTCACAAAATTCATTCCTAAAAATGTTAAATACATACACTTATTTTCTGTCTAGGTCTATTATTTAACCTCTATTCAATCTTTTAAGATTTTATAAAATTGTCTTTATTCTCGGGTTGTCACAGGAAGACCACAACATCAAATCCAACCCCAGAGATAATCTTGGGAGATCCAGTTTCCAACCCCGGAGATAACCCCGAGAGATCAAGTGCATTGCCCGGATTTAACTCTAGGAGGTCAAGACAACCTCAGAGATAACCTTGAGGACATTCAGAGTCAACAACATAACAATCTCAGAGATAACCTTGAGAAAAGACTACTACAATTGCGCTAAAATCAGAGATAACCCTGCGAGGGGCAAAATGGTCATTTTGCCAACTCAAATTTAACTCAAATCAAATACACTCATTTCAACTCAAATTTCTTCAAAAGAAGTCCAACAAGAACCATATATTAACTTTCGAGTGCAAACTACACAAAACAACTCAACGAATTACCTGATAAAGACCTAGAAATGCTATTTCGATCATGGACCCATCTTATCGGAATCAAAAAAGGGAAAATCCTATGGCATGGCATAGCTCTCGGAAAGATCTTTTCAAAATGGTGTGACACGCTTTCATCGGACTCCCAGATTGAAAGTTATGAAGGTTCAAGCGAACAACGCGTTGTCCGAGTGCACACACTTCGAGATGATGGGACCCACATTGCCCGGGGCACCCTGGGCAGCCGCAGATACACCTGTTGCTGTCGCAGGTACACCTGTGGCTCCCCCCTCTATAAATAGAGGGCTTGGGGTGGCCATTTTAAGAAGAGAAAATGCGAGGAAGCCCTGTCCAATTTGCTATGTACACACTATAAACTGAGTGTTTTCTCATTTTAAACACTTGTGAGCTTATATTGTGCTATATTTTACCAGTGGGAACTGAGTGTTCAACAATTTAAAGCTATTAAAGTCTTCTTTGGCAGTCCACTGTAAGCCTTGTTACGTTTCTTAAAGCTTTTCTCCACTACTGTGCACACACAGTTATTCACGTTGAGAGTCGTGTTGTGTGCGTATGCCCGGACTTCGGTCTATGGCTTTTTATTTCTTTTGTATATATATATATATATATATATATATATATATATATATATATATATATATATATATATATGTACTAACATTATCGAGTTATGCCTTGATTAAGCCTGGACTCACGCCCGGAGCGTTTTTTGCTTATATATATATACTTATATATAAACTATTGTCAAACTCTGTTTGATGAGCCTGGATTTACGTCCGGAGAGTTTATTGCTTATATATATATACACTTATATATAAACTGTATCGAACTCGCTTACGATGAGCCCGATTTATATCCTGAAGCGTTCTCGCTTATATATATATAATTACTTATATATATATTATTACCATCAAACTCGCTTTGATTGAGCCCGAATATAATATCCTATATGCTTATCTGGCTTTTATATATATATATATATATATATATATATATATATATATATATATTTCATGTCCAGCTTGGAGTTTACTTCATGGCCTTTTCTTTTTTTACATTTAGTCCCGTCCTTTGAGTTTACTTCGTAGCGGTTGATCGTCTTTTATATATATATATATATATTTCTGACTTTTATATATTTACATTTCCAATCTCCCATGGAGTTGCTTCGTGGTGGTTGATAGTTTATATATATATATATATATATATATATATATATATATATATATATATATATATATATATATATATATATATTCGACTTTTATATATATAACTCGCTTATAGTTTTCATATAAACTGCTACATCATCTGAGCCTAGGAATCATGTGATCACAGATTCAGTCTCTTGAATCTAGATTCGGTTCCCGTGATGGATATTTTCGGCTGTAATCAGCTTGTACATTATTTACGGTGTTCGAATTTCCTTAGATGGCTTTCATGCCTGTAGACACTCGAAATTTTCTGCACACTTGTTATTAACATTGCAGGAGGGCAGATTCGTCTTTCGGAGATAACCCTGGAAGACAGCTCACATCCATTCCAGATACTACCAGAAGTTCAGTCTCACCCTTTAACACACACAGGAGTATCATTTTCAACCTCGGAGATAAACCCGAGTTTCGTCCTTGGAGATAACCCCAAGGAACGCTGTTGCAGTTCCGGCGATAACTCCGAAAATGCTTGTTTCAAATGCATGTGATCAGCTTCAATCTCAAACCTCCTGCCAAGACACTCATACCTCAGACCCGGAGCTAACACCGGGGAGACAGGCACACTTACAGATGACCTTGCGACATTCAAACACTTGCAGCAGTCCAACTCAGATGTAACCCTGAGCAACGTCTGCTTTCAACTCAAACCGGAGATAACCCCGGTGAGGAGTCAAACGTCATCTTGCCACCTCAACACTTGTGCGTCGTCTCAACACTTCATACATACATATATACAACAATGTCCTACAAGAACCAAGGAGTTCCAATCCGAGTGACTATTACGCTGCGTGGCAACACACCGGATATAATTTGAAGCTTGAAGACCATGGGCATGGTCCCTCTTCCCCGACTTCGTCTGAACCTCTAATCCCATGTCATTTCGTAACTCTTAACACAAGCCATCCAAGAAGGTCTTATATACCTCGTTCGGATGCTCTGGATTGAAGTTTTGCAAGTTCGAAAGCAGACATTACAAAGGCACGAAAGTGCATGTACTTTGAGACGATGGGACTGCTGAAGCCTGTAGCACCGGGCGGCACCATGAGTGCATCTCATGCAGCCTACCATGCCCGCCTGGGTACACTCTTGCTCTCCTTCTATAAATAGAGGGCTTGGGGTGGCCATTTTGAAAAAAAGGAGGCGAGGAAGCCCCGTCAATTTGCTTGCTCTGACACACCCCATATTGAGTGTTTCCTCATTTTAAGCACATGTTAGCTTACATATAGCTATATTTTTACCTAATTGGGAGCCGAGTGTTTATCCATCTGAGAGTCATGAAACTACTTTGGCAAATTTCCCAATCGTAGTTTCCTTCTCACACTCTATAAAGCCTTTCTCTTCATCTTTGCACACACTATTCTACATATCGAGAGTCGTGTTGGCGTCGTTACCTTCTTTCTATCTGTGGTTTTCATTTCGCTCTATATATATACTTATATATGTATATATTTATATATGGACTAACATTATCGAGTTATGCCTCGATTGAGCCTGAACTTATGTCTCGAGCGTTTACTTGCTTTATATATATATATATATATATATATATATATATTTACATTTTCCTGTCAGGCACCGAGTTTACTTGAGGCCTTTTACCGCTTTTATTTATATTTAGTCCCTTTGGAGTTTACTTACGTGGTCATTGATCGATTCTTTGCTTTATTTACTTTTTTTGATCCCCATGGAGTTGCTTTCGTGGTGGTTGATCATGTCCATATATATATATATATATATATATATATATATATATATATATATATATATATATATTTACTACTTTTATATATTTACATTTCCGATCCCCCATGGAGTTGCTTCGTGGTGGTTGATCATGTATGTATATTTATATTTACAGCTTTTCTATACATAACTGCTTACTGCTTTTCATATAAACTGCGGTATCATGTGAGCCTAAGAATCATGTGGTCATAGATTCAGTCTACTGAATCTAGATTCGGTTCCCGTGATGGACATTTTCAGCTGTAAGAAGCTTGTACATTATTTACGGTGTCTGAATTTCCTTGGATGGCTGTCATGCCCATGAGGAGTTCGACACTGTTGTATATTATTTTCTCGAAGATGCCTCGCATCTCAAAAATAAAAGCAAATAAGTCGACCATTTAATTATAAAATGGAAGTATGAAAAGGTCTCAATTCCTATTGAGCGCAGGGCTTGAAAAACCTTTTTTTTATAAAACATCATTGCTATATCTTGCTTAAAACTAAATTTTTGTATAAATTCAAACCTTTTGTATATAGGTGCGAACGAGGCCTCACGCTACTTTCAAATAATTGCACATTTATCCACACACACACACACACACACACATTCATATAAAAATTTCTTGAGAAGTGGCAGTCACCGTGGCAACACGGATGTCGGGGGGTGCCTAACACCTTCCCTCCGCATAATCAAGCCCCTGAACCCAAATGAATCTCTTGTTTCACGCAGACTGCTTAGCAAATGTCACATCACTGGGTCAATGTGCAAACCTTTTCGGTTGCGTTGGTGCAACCAGTTAAAAACGTTGGTGCAACCAGTTAAAAACACCAACTGGCGAGTCTTAAGAGTCCATCGTCAACATTATACATGTCGGACCTTTATCACTTGTTTTTTCAAACAAATCTCACATAACAATGAGAACACCAAATAACTAGTAATGAAAAGGGACAACTAAAAATCCCGACATCGACAGGTGGCGACTCTGCTGGGGACTCCAGTAATAGGGCTTAAGCCACTACTACAAGCTTTTCAAAACTGTTATATGCTTGTGTGTGAATGTTGCATTTACATTTATGATGAATGTGTACGAATGCATTTTACTTACTGCACTGCAAAATATTTATCTGTGATATTAGTGCTTCGCACATGTCATCATTTTGATAAACGCTGAGACACATTGTATGTGAATGTATGTTGTGTGGTTCCTCCACCAGGAGGCTATCCTGCCGGTGTTTGATTACTGGACTCGTAGGGAGACTAATTCCAACGAGGCTCAGGAAAGGCACCACCCAGATTCGCTCCAGTTGAAAGATCGGATTAACTTCCCGTCAAGTAGATTGCGATGATCTGGGGGCCTTCATGCCAAAAAGCCACGAGAGTAACCCTAATATAGGTCAACCTCTAATAAACCAAACGCGGAGAAAAGTCTCTTCATGCTTTCCATTTTCAATTACTTGTAAAAGCATTTACTTGTAATTTTATTCCATATTCATCTTTTTGTAATGGAAAATATGAAGAATACTTGTGCATATATGTTATCAAATAACACCCATTTTTCCAGGACAATATTCCTAAAATGGGCACATTATAATAGCATTTACATTATCCCTAAGACTAAACTATACAAGTCTTTTGTAGGGAAATCATTGGGCCTGTTACCCACTCAAAATCAAAAAAGGCCACGAGCCTATAGCCAATCATGTCTTCTTCTGACCAGTCTAATCCTGTTTCTCAAAAAGAATTTGACGAATTAAGTAAATAAATCAAAGATTTGGCTGTTCTTTTGAAAGAATTGCATCAATCTACTCAGGGTACAAAGATGCCTACACATACAGAATCCTCTGCACAAGGAGGAGCTCAAGGTTTGGAAAAAATAATTCCAGAACCTCAGTTGGATACGACCAACAAAGACCCTGAAAACACCCATCTCAAAGGAGATCCAGACACTGGTGATATCAGGAAGAAGGTCCTCCAAATGGAGGAAACTATTCGTGCTCTCAAAGGGATTGGAACACATGGAAGTGTTTCATATGCTGACCTTTGCATATTTCCTAGTGTTCATTATCTAGAGAAATTCAAAACCCCTGATTTTGAAAATTATGACGGATTAGGGTATCCTTATACACATTTGAAGGTATTCATTGGAGAACTTGAATCTTATGCGGAAAATGAGAAGCTTAAAATGCAGCTGTTCCAGAAGAGTCTGACTGGATAAGCCCATTCATGGTATACCAGATTAGACAACTCAAAGATCTATAGCTGGGAAGAGCTAGCTCACGCCTTCCTCACTCAATACAATTTTCAATCTCAGATGGCTCCTGGACCAGGTGCAGTTACCAAGGTCAAAGCAATCCTAATGAGTCTTTCAAAGAGTATGCTCATAGGTGGAGGCGCCTCGCTGCTCAAGTCATTCCTTCCATGATAGAATCAAAAATGGTTATGACTTTCATAGATATACAGGATGCTCCTTTCTATGAGAGAGTTTTAGCTGGTATTAGCTAACCATTCTCTGAAAAGATCAAGCACAGAGAGATGGCTGAGATAGGGTTGAAGTCAGGAAAGATTCAAGACCTAGCTGCTCTTAAAGTAGTTGCTGAGCACATCCAGTCCGGATCTTATGGAAACAACCCCCGGAGGGTCCATAAAAAGAAAGAGGAGGATGTTTCCTTGATACTACAAGGTCAAAAGGCAATCAGAACATGCCTATACAGAGGAGAAACTACTCCCCTTTCCAAGCACAGTCTTCAAACCCTCCATTGCATAAAAGTGGATAAGCAAAGCGCCCTCGAATGTTCACACCCTTAGGGGACTCGCTCGAGAATATTTTTGCTCTTCTGATTACTCAGAAGAAAATCACACGTCTTCTTCCACCAGCCAACCCTAATGGCAGGGGTTTCAATGCTACTCGGAAGTGTGCTTATCATGCTCGGGCACCTGGACATGATACTCAAGATTGTTGGGCCTTGAAACACAAGATCTAAGATTTAATAGATAACGGTGAAATCATGGTCACCAAACCAGATAATCTCATGTGCAAGACAATCCTCTTCCTCAACACAAAGAAGAAGAAGTTAACATGATTAGTTGGAGCACTGAACAGAGTTCCAGTTTTAACAGTGAATCATCCCAGACCCTCAAAGACGGTGATGACAGATGGGATTACGCAAAGTTTCAATTTGCTATGGAATGAAAGATGAAAGCTCTTTGCAAGCAAATTGAGTAATTGGCAGAACCGGTGACCCACCAGCATCAAGTCACACACCAATTAATCAGCCAGGAGCATGCCTATCTCTTTCCTTTTGTTATGAATGCTCCACCATCACCTTCAGAAAGCGAAGCTATGGAGGATAAAGTTGCAAAAAGAGAAAATGCTAAAGCCCATCGGGATTTTGCCAATCAGAGGGAATTGACCTATCTGGGCCAATCTATGGAGGAGATATTTCAAATGCTGATCAACGAAGGAAGAATTACCTCCCTTCTGCCTCCAATCAATCCCCGTTCAAGACGGTTCAACTCCGATGGAGTATGTCAATATCGTTCACATGCTCACGGTCACAACACAGAAGAATGCTAGGCACTCTGCCATCTCATTCAGAATCTTATTGATAGCGGTGTCCTGCAGCTGGCAGAAGATGACACTATGCAACTCGAGAGTGGGAATACATGTCCTACTAAATGGAAGGGATCAGTAGCAGTTATATCCGCTGAGGATGATGAGACTGTCAAATAATTTCCCATACATGTAATTCAACTCAAAAGAGCTGACAATCCTTTGAAAGTGGCCGCACCAGAGCCAATTTCTTTACCTTTCAGACCACAATATCCTGTTTTCAGCTTACATAAAGTTCCATAGAATTATGGAGAAGCTGAAGGATCCACGTCTCATACTACTGCTACAGTGTCGAAGGAAAATCCACTATATCTTCCTCAGAGGGTGATGAAGCCCGCTATCAAAGCAAAGGGGAAGATTCGCATGGAGAAGATTGAAAAATTCCTCTGCACTATGGGCCATAATGAAGCCAAGGTGGTTCTAAGCTTAAGAGAAGCTCCACATCAGATATCAATAATGGACTTGGTTTTCTCTTCCGAGGATCACCGAAAGATCTTATTGAAGGTTTTGGAAGAAGCCTACTTACCGAAATCAGTGGATGTGGAAAAATTTCAGCATATGGTTGATCACATTTTCAACAACAATGTGATATCCTTTCATCGATGACGACATACCGCTTGGAAGGATCGGTCATTCGCAAGCCGTCAGACATTGCAATTTTGTCCTCCAGATATTTGCTAGCTGGAGTTTTGATAGATGGAGGTTCGTCTCTGAATATCTGTCCTTATGCCACCTTGGTAAAGATGAATGTCAATCTCAAACGGATCCGAAGCAGCCATACGATTATCAAAGCTTTTGATGGATCCCGACGAAATTCTGTCGTAGAGATTGAGCTGCCAATTGAGATTGGTCCAAATAGATTCAATGTATCCTTTCATGTCCTCAGGATAGATTCAGGATAAAACCTTCTATTGGGGAGACCATGGATAAACATGGTTGGAGCCGTTCCCTCCACACAGTCAAATACATTATCAACAACAGTCTAGTCACTATTAACGCTGAGCCGGAATGTCCTGAACAAGAAGATCTCACAAATCATCGCCTTCAATTCGTAAGTTGAGCCACCGGGCTTTCATACTTGAAGTGAGTAACATACAATACCATCCTATTGAGCGCCACTTCTCATACCCAAGATTTCTTTGAGGTTATGCTTCGCCACTCAAGAAATGATGTCATTGGGTCATCACCGACAAGGGCTTGGTAAAAATCAAGCAGGGTATTAAGCACCCTATTCAAGTGTCCAACAAATTGGGACGACCAGACTAGGCTATTCGCGCCATTTAGTCATAGAATCCTCATAAGCACAAGCGGGTTCCTCAAGCTTCCGCCACACGACATTTATTTTTTCCATCTCGCATGCATGAACCGACATAGCTCCAATAAAGGTGCACCCATGTTATGGCTATGCTGTTTCCCAAACTAGTACCATTCAAAGCAAAAGAGGTGCTGATTCCTGATCCCGAAGTGGAAGAAAGGGAGCGGAAACGTAAACACGACATCGCCTTGATGATGTCAGGCATACACATCATTGTCCATAATGAACATATAAATAGATATACCCCAGACGATGATTGCCCACATGTCATGGTTATCATTCGGGAGAAGGAGGACAATGACAATCCCTCCATCACTGCAGTCCATCAAGACTTTGCCCTCGACAATTGGAGCAGCACTCCATGCATTGGTTGACAAGGGTAAAATGGGCAAAAAATCCCTTTGCCCTGTAGATAACTTTAATTGCTTACTTTTCTATACAGTATTAGCAGTTATTTTATTAGAACATGCTAACACTTTTGTATGATTAAATAGTTTCATATATTAAGTGAAAGCATATTTTGTTGCAGGACTCTGAATTTAGATGTGCCTGTACTTGCTGATGAGGTGCCTTATCTCCATAAGAACTGTAACTTTGATGCAAAGTTGGACTCAGACTTGATGGAAATGCAAGAGGACATTGAGACACCTCAGGAGATTAAGGAATGGGTCGCAGACAAACCTAAACCCAATATTAACCAAACCACTTCTTTTAATCTTGGAACCTTAGAAAATCCTAAGCTAATCCAGATTGGTTCAAACCTCACCCCAAACCAACGGAATGACATGGTTACACTATTAACCCAATTCCAGGATGTGTTTGCATGGTCTCATGAAGACATGGTGGGTTTGTCCATTGACATTGTTCTTCATCGCCTTCCCATTAAAGAAGGATTCAAGCCAATCAGACAGAAACTCAAGCGATTGAAACCTGATTGTAGTTTAAAGGTTAAAGAAGAAATTGGGAAACAATTTCAAGCTGACATTATCATGGTGTCTACATATCCAGAGTGGATATCCAACATTGTTCTCGTGTCTAAACCAGGAGGAAAGGTGCGAGTTTGCGTAGATTACCAGGATTTGAACAAAGCTTGCCTTAAAGATAGCTTTCCTGTACCCTTTATCCACATTCTCATTGATAATACTGCTCAATACGGCATGTACTCCTTTGCGGATTGCTTTGCGGGGTACCATCAGATTATGGTCGCCGAGGAAGACCGTGAGAAAACTGCTTTCATCACGCCATGGGGAACCTTTTGCTACAGACGGTTGTCATTCGGCCTCATCAATGCTTGGAAACCTATCAACGAGCTATGATGGCTCTTTTCCACGATTTAATGCACAAGGAGATAGAGATTTACGTGGATGACATCATCGTCAAATCCCAAAAGGAGGAAGACCACTTAGACCATCTCAAAAAACTTTTCAACAGGTTGCGTAAGTACAACTTGAAGTCGAATCCAACCAAGTGCGCCTTTGGTGTCAAATCAGGCAAGTTGCTAGGTTTTCTAGTCAGCCACAAAGGGATTGAGGTGGATCCCACAAAAATCCAGGCCATCAAGGAAATTCCCATTCCTTAGACAGAGAAGGAAATACAAGGATTTTTGGGGAGAATCAACTTCATTAGTAAGTTTATCTCTCAACTCACAGCAACCTATGAGCCCATCTTCAAGTTGTTAAGGAAGAACTCCTCCGTGAAATGGAACGATGAGTGTTAGAAAGCCTTCCTTACTATTAAAGAGTAGCTGGTTAACGCTCCTGTTTTGGTACCACCCAGGGATGATGTTCCCCTATTCATGTACCTGTCCATTAATGACAATGCCATGGGCTATATGTTGGGACAAAAAGACGATAGAGGCTAAGAACGAGCTATCTATTACCTCAGCAAAAGATTCAGCATCAGTGAACATAAGTACACTCGGATTGAGAAAACTTGTTGTGCTTTAGCATGGGCTTCCATGAGGTTACAACATTACCTCCATGGTCACACAACCCATGACAATGCCATGGGCTATATGTTGGGACAAAAAGACGATAGAGGCTAAGAACGAGCTATCTATTACCTCAGCAAAAGATTCAGCATCAGTGAACATAAGTACACTCGGATTGAGAAAACTTGTTGTGCTTTAGCATGGGCTTCCATGAGGTTACAACATTACCTCCATGGTCACACAACCCATCTCATATCCCACGTGGATCCTCTCAAGTATGTGTTCAGTAAGCCCATACTAAATTGTCGACTGTCCAGATGGCAGTTGATCCTACAACAATTTGACATCGTCTACGTGACACAAAAGTCTGTCAAAGGTCAAGGAATTGCGGATCAATTAGTCGTCGCACCTGCAGGGGACTACAAACCCTGAGAAACATATTTCCCCGATGAAGGGGTAATGACAGTTCAGCAATACCATCAGTACGATGCATGCCACACATGGAAAATGTATTTTGATGGAGCTATTAACACAGAAGGCTCTAGAGCTGGAGCAGTTTTAGTATCCAGTACGAGGGAGCAGTATCCCGTCGCCGTCAAGTTAAAGTTTGTCAGCACCAACAACACAGCTGAGTATGAAGGCTATATCATGGGGCTAAAACTTTCCCGTTCAATGGGCATCAGGCAGTTAACTGTCTTTGGGGATTCCGAATTGGTAATCAAACAATCCACGGGAATCTATCAAATCAAAAATTACATTTGTTGCTTTACCATCAACAAGTTTTACGGATTGGGACCTACCATTCGAGTTGATGTGTGATGCCAGTGATTATGCTGTGGGGGCTGTTTTGGGCCAGAGAAAGGAAAAGATTTTTCATGTAATATACTATGCGAGCAAGACCCTTACTGATGCTCAGTTGAAATACACCACGACAGAGAAGGAATTATTGGCAGTTGTGTATGCTTTTGACAAGTTTCAGGTGTATCTGATTGGGACAAGGGTGATATTATACACAGATCATGCGGTAATTCGATACTTGGTGGCAAAGAAGGATGCAAAGCCTCGTTTGATCAGATGGATACTTCTATTGCAAGAATTTGATTTGGAGATTAAGGACAGAAAGAGAACTGAGAATCAAGTAGCGGACCACTTATCTCGACTGGAAAATTCGGGAAGGGAGGTAGATGACGAGATTGTGATTAATGAGTCCTTTTTAGACAAATAGTTATTTATGGTGAAATGGGAAGTGCCATGGTTTGCAGACTATGCGAACTACTTGGTGAGCAGGATAATCCCTTCTGATTTTGTTGGACATCAAAAAAAGAAATTTTTGCATGACGTGAAGTGGTTTATATGGGATGAACCGTATTTGTTCAAATAACGTGCTGATCAGATGATAAGGAGATGTATCCCATATAGAGAGACAGAGGGGATATTGCAGGATTTCTATGCTTCATTATATGGAGCTTACTATGGTGGAGAAAGAACAACGGCTAGAGTGTTGCAAGTAGGATTCTACTGGCCGACGATTTTTAAAGATGCTTACAGTTTTGTCCAGAGGTGTGACAGATGTCAAAGAGTTGGGAATATATCAAAAAGAAATGAGATGCCATTGAACACAATCTTCGAGGTTGAAATTTTTGATGTTTGGGGGGATAGATTTCATGGGTCCTTTCGTTTCTTCATGTGGAAATTTATACATCTTGTTAGCAGTCGACTATGTTTCGAAGTGGGTGGAAGTGGCATCTCTTCTAACTAATGATGCCAAGGTGGTCCTAAGATTTTTACAAAGAAGTATTTTTACAAGGTTTGGGACTCCAAGGGCTATCATTAGTGATGAAGGCAGTCATTTCTGTAATCAGCAGTTTACAGCTTTATTAACTAAGTATGGGGTAAATCATCACATTGCTACAGCTTACCATCCTCAAACCAATGGCCAAGAAGAAGTTTCAAATCATGAAGTAAAGAGAATTTTGGAGAAAGTCATGAACCCCAAAAGAAAGGATTGGTCATTAAAGCTTAACGATGCTGTATGGGCGTATATGACTACTTACAAGACTCCATTAGGCATGTAACCATTTCAGCTGGTTTATGGAAAGGCTTGTCACCTTCCCATGGAGCTTGAACATAAGGCGTATTGGGCAATTAGGAAGCTCAACTTTGATTTGAAGGCTGCAGGTGAAAAATGCCTACTCCAACTCATTGAGTTGGAGGAATTTAGATTGCAGGCTTATGAAAACTCCAAGCTATATAAAGAAAAGGTGAAGAGATGGCATGAATGAAAGATTATGGAAAGAGTGTTCGAACCGGGACAAAGATTTCTACTGTTTAATTCAAGACTTAAGCTCTTTCCCGGGAAGTTAAAATCAAGGTGGTCAGGGGCATTTACTGTGAAGACAGTTTATCCACATGGTGTGATTAAGGTATTTGAAAAATTCCTAGACAAGCCGTTCAAAGTGAATGGACAGCAGCTTAAGCATTACTTTGGTGGTGAGGTTGACAGGAAGAAAGTTACCTCCATTCTTTCTTCAACATGATTCAATCAGAGATAGTCAAGCTAATTGACTATAACTTAGCGCTAGATGGGAGGCACCCCATTATTTCTATCCTTATCTCTTGTTTAATTCTGATTTAGATAGTATTTGTTTCTCATTCTCATGTTAGTTGTTATAGCATAATAAGTGTGATATAAGTTTTGTGGAGCTGATTGTGCATATACTGATGATTAGGAATAGCATACAAAGTATTGTGTTGGGATAGTCATTCATGCATATTAATTAGTTCATGCTTTGATTTTGGAGAATTGATATATCTCATACTGATATTTATTGTTTGTACAGGTGCATTGGAGATTATCAGTAGCTTCTTTGCTATTTTTAAAGATGCAGATCAGTATGGTAGGATATAGGGCCGCATCTACCAATACATGAGAAAATAGTACAAAACGCAGCACGCCTGCGTCACGTATCTCTGTAATAACATAACCTATCGCGCCGCTCAAGACCTTTCGATGTAAAAGTTATACTGGTACGTGTCTTAGACCTAACCGAAAAAATTTTTAGTTTTAAAAATGTGCCTCTGCCCAACTCTCATATCAGTTTATTTAAACGTGTGTCTCTCCCTCTCTTCCTACAAAACCGACGCACGACTCTTTGCCTCTCCAAACCGTTCCTTTTTAAATCCTAACTCCTCACCCCACTACAAATTATATGTGAG
This sequence comes from Panax ginseng, assembly GCA_020205605.1. Lineage (NCBI taxonomy): Eukaryota > Viridiplantae > Streptophyta > Magnoliopsida > Apiales > Araliaceae > Panax > Panax ginseng. Next base: position 48,349,776 of record CM035137.1, read on the forward strand.
TATTCTCTTATCCATGTTCAAATTCTTTAACTAATTAGTCAATCAGTTTCAATGATAAATTTAGGGTTTCTTTAGAGGGTGAGAGCAAACAGTAAGTTTGGGGGAGTTTGAATACAAAGCATGTATTTTCTCAATCAAGTTTTTCTTTGCAATTTAGAGTTCTTCTTCTTCTTCATCAGCGTAATGGGACCAAAATGTGCTCGTTCTTGCACTCCATAGTCGTCTTCTACAAGTAGCCAGAGTGGTGACAATGTGAATTTTTCCAAGTTTGTCAGTCTTGATGCCCAGCTATAGTATTACAGAATCATGGCTAAATCATTTTTTAGAGAGAGAGGTTTCATGCTAGAGGCACAAGATGGGCAATTGAAAGACATGATCAGGGAAAGATGTTGGCATGGAGTCTGCTCTACACCCATGGCTGCACCCATGGCCATTGTACAGGAGTTTTATGCAAATGCAAAGGACACAATGAGTGGATTTTCCTTTGTTAGGGGGTTCAAGTAGACTATCGCCCAAAGGCAATTCGTGGCGTCTTCAATTTACCCGACCCTCCAACTAGACTTATAAATTGGGTTGAGGCGGAACGACTTAAGACAGACTTAGACGAGGTTATAACTGATTTGTGTATACCGGGTACACAATGGACTTATAAGCCAGGCACTAATCAGCCCATGAACTTTCCAGCTTCAACTCTCAACCATTTTGCCAAGGCTTGAAATCTCTATGTTTGTGCAAAATTGATGTCATCATCCCATCAGCATGAGATTACAACTGAGTGAGCAATCATTCTGTGGGGGATTATTACAGGAAAATACATTGACGTTGGTCATCTCCTTAATCAGAACATGTTACGCTTTATGCGGGGGAGCACTACAGGAAGTATACCACATACCTCGATTGTTGCTCATTTATGTACTCAAGTAGGAGTTAGATGGACTGATGAACAGATGAAATATCCAAGTAAGGATATCCCTCACGCCACAATAGCAAAATTTTAATATTGGGCCGGAGGTACTTGGGCCGGAGGTACCCCTCACCCAAGGGGTAAGGGTTTTATCCTTTGACCCGCGTCATCTATGCCATCACCGTCGCCTTCAAGGACAAATGAAGCATGCACTTCTACTCAAGCCACTGCTGCTACTGATGATCGACAACTCTGAAGGTTGGAGAGGAAGGTCGATGCTATGTACGATAATTTTGCAGTGTTTTCTACGGGATTGACGAGGTCTCTAGTAGAGGCTTTTGCGCTGCAGGGTACCATGCTCGAGTGGCCACAATTTGGGACAACCATGCCATTTCCACTGCCGGATTCACCACCCGAAGAGGGTGGTGCAGCTGATCACTAGGGGAGTTCTTTTAAACCTTATACCTTCATTTATTGGGACAATGAATATGTTAAGTTTGGGGGTATTGGGTAGTAGTGTAGTGCATGTAGTTCATTTGCATCACTTTTGTATGTTTAGTTTAATTTTTGCATATTTATGTGTTTAGCATGTATTAGTTAATAATTGAAGAATTTTTTTCTATTTTTAGTGCTTATTATATGTTTTAGTTATGTGTTTAGTTGCATATTCCAAGTATCTAGCTTTTGGAGTTATAGTCTAGCCAATGATGAAATAGAATTCTGAAGGATTTTTAAATTTAGTGGATAACATGAGCTTAGTAATAATGTTTTACATGATGTAAGCCGTGCTTGTTGTTTAAGATGCTTTCGGTTAGCACGTAGTTGTTCATTTATGCTTGTTGGTATAAGAATAACATGTTTTGCATGCTTAGAAGAAAATGTTGTTTTAAAAATAGAATTGTGAAGAAAGTGGACTTAGGCTATGAAGACACTGATAATCAAACTTTGGGAACACATGGGTATGCTTACTATAAAAAAAAGAAAAAAAAGAGAAAAGTATTATTGAAACCTTCCCAAGTTGATTTATTAAAGCTTGTGGTTGGGCAGGATGGAGCGTAAAATGCACTCACTAAAATAAATAAATAAATAAACACCGCGGGAAAGTGCGAGAATCACCCTCGTGAGTAAAAATAAAGAAGATTAAACCCATTGTTGAACCTTAGTTTGTATTGATGTGTTGGAGCAGTTTTTGTTGCATTAATATACATGGTTCTGGATTTAGACTTCAATTTTCTATTTTAGCAGTATAACATGTGGTCTTTACCTTGATCAAGTATATTTATGAACACAACACACACACAACATCTTTATAGTGGGTATGGGTTATTTGAGTGTATGATATTATGTCTGTAGTTTGGGTTGAAACTTTATTCTTAAATCCGGAAAATTCTCTGAGGCATAAGTATTGGAATTTCATCTTAGCTGGAAAAACTTGGGACTCATTTGCATCATAGTTTAGTTTGCATAGCATGTAGTTGCATTGCATTGTTTATTGTCGTATGCATTGCTTGAGGGCAAGCAATAGTTTAAGTTTGGGGGTATTTGATAAGTAGGTTTTATACCTACTTATTGGGTGCCAACTCACTAGAATTATGTTCATCTCAAGTAGTGTTTATTATGTTTTAGTTGCATTTATGTTTATTTTGAAGTACTTGTAGTTGGAACTCCTATGGCAAGGAAAGGCGTGGAAAAGCAAGAAATGGCATGGAATGGAATTAGCATGGCGTCATGAAGCTAAAAAAGGCATGACAAGATGAACATGAGCAGTGAAGAAGAGAAGGAATGAAGAACGAATGACAACGAACAAGAAGCAACAATAGCAAGACATCGAAGACGAGAATCAAGAGCGCTAGCGATCACAGCTGCGAATCAAGCTTAATATCGCTACCAAGGCTTCATGAATACAAAGGCTAATTTGCACCATTGCGCGACCGCGCTACATCAATGAAGGAAATTGGCGCGCACATGCCAAGACCTCGGCAAACACTTCTGTAAGACCCCAAATTATTAATAAATGAAATTTATTTTCCTCTATTTATTATTTTGAAATAGTAAGGGTTGATTTGATTAATGTGGATAGTTATGGGTAAAATCATGCAAATATTTGAATAAGCAAGTGGTTATAAAATATTCATTATTGTCGGGAATATTCGTTTGGTCGTGGAATATTAAATCGTCCCGAATATTCGTATGCGACCAGTAGTCTTTTGTGGGCCCCATAACGGAAAAGCGATTGGATGAAGAAAACGACAAATATAAGTTGTTTATAAATAACACAGAGTAGTTATTCAGTGTTATCTTGTTGGAATACCCGGTGGTTAAAACACACTAATACGCATTGTTGAGCAAGAGCACACGATATTGCACCAATTATTGATTCTTACGTGAAGGCATAGGCACTACTCAATAATTATTACAATAATTAATGTTCAATTATTTTATTTTATTGATTCAATAATTGCGCATTGATATTTTATATTATTGTTGTTTCAATAAATTGTCATTACACGGTATTTTCCATTATCTAGACAATAATTCATATTATCCGAATAATATTATTGGATAACATTATTGGCAATGTCTAGAAAATTACATCTCAAGGAGAGGTTTGGTCACCTAATTGCAAGGCGCCAATGAAGAGAGATCCTTATTGAAAGCCCTCTCTTTCTGGGAACTACACAGTTGCCAAGATCTTGTGATTCTATAATATTATTTGTGAATAATTAATTATTGATTTATAAGATGAGAAAAATATTGATTTTATGTGGATATAGATGGAGAAAATTTTTAAAGTGACAATTGTTGAAAATTGAAATTTTATCTTTTTCTGATAAAATAATTCATTTAAATATATTATTATATTTTAATAATATAATAATGGTGATATTCTTACAATGAATGTGGGATATATGAGTATACGAGGAAAAAGAGTATTTTTGTTATTAATAAATATTAAAAAGCAGATTTTGTGTGTTTGGTGAGACCCATTTCTTGACTGAAATTTGATTATAACTTGTAAAATCGCCCGTTTGTGAATTTTGGTCAATTTCTGTTTGGAATTTCGAAAAACTTCCTTCTACAAAGTTGTAGATAATAAAATTTTTCTGATAAAAGAGCTAATTATTATGAATTATTGAAGTTCTGAAGCTCCGAAATAATTGATTTTTGGAAGTTTAAAATAATTTAAATAAGAAAAATGTTTTTTGTGTTTGGTGGGCATCTTTAACACATGTCAAGTTCTTTGAATTCGATGCTTGATGCGTAGGAAGATGTAGAAAAAAATAAATAATATTAATTTATTAAATTTTCTACTTTGGTGTTCTAAGCATTTTCCTATAAATAGGGTGCTTAGGTTAGAATTGAAAATCACACCAGAAACTGAAGTTCTCTCTCTATATTATCGAGCGTATTCTTGTGAGTATTTTGAGTATACTTTGAGTATTGCTATACGGTGCAAGTTCAAGTCATAGCCTATATCCGGTGTTTCAACTAGAAGTACTGTCTTTCGAGATAAGGGATGTTATTTTATTCAAAAATGATATTATTTCTTCAATATCATTATGCCAAAATATTGGTTGAAAATTTTTATCAAATTTGGAACTTTTTCATGTCGGGGTTACTATTCATGAGTTACTATTCATGAGTTACTATTCACGAGTTACTATTCACGAGTACCATTCACGAAGCATGATAATGCTTTTTGTGAAATTTCTATCTTTTGGTGTCAGAGTTACTATTCACGTATACGATACTATTCACGTATACGGCACTATTCACGAATACGACACTATTCACAGAAAAATTAAATTTTCATTTTTCGTCTAAATATCTATTATGGATACTAGCTTTGATTGTATCCATGTTTTGATCATTCTTGAATTTTACTCCACTCTGATTACTTATGAAGTATTTTTGAACTTGGATTGTTTAAAATACGAATCCTTAATATTTGTTCTTTTGTTTCACTGGATTCGTTTCCTTTAAAATATTTTTCATCATCCTCAATCCTAAATGATGATATTACTGAATATCTTTGGCCTGTAGTGCAAAGATGAACAGGTGTTGAGATGAATATAGTAGACTAATTAATATCTTTGGCCCGTAGTGCAAAGATGAACAAATGTTTAGATGAACACGATCAACTGATGAATATCTTTGGCCTGTAGTGAAAAGATGAATATTTGATTCCAGATATATATTGATTGATGTTACAGGGATAAAATATCGACGATGAACTTTTGAATTCATATATAGAAGATAGTAGTTTTCATTCTCTACTTAACTCTTCTAATGAATTATTGTTTCCGCTGCAGTTGTTGATTTAAAATTGGTTGTCTATTGTATTCTATTAGATGTTTCTCTTATAGTCTTATGTGCTATAATTATATGTTAATTATATAAGGTGTCTGCTAGTCTACAGATTTCAATACCTTCTCGTCATAATTCCAATTCATATAAATAGAAGATGAAAGAGAGCTAAAAAGAAATCTTATTAAAGGAAACCTGCTATGTCAATCAAGCAGCAAAAAACTGAGAACAAGAAAGAGTATTAACTTTTCACCCATAACTTGCTTGAGGTTATAAAACCCTCTTAATTTTCCTATACTCTATATGCAAAAACAGACAAAAAATTGAATTTACTTTGATTACACTAAGCAACTCTATAAATTAAAAACTAGTGGTCCTAATCAATATTGAAATATTGCTATAATGGACCATATTGATCAAAATTAAGAGTTTTAAAAGTAAAAAAGTATATGAACTACTATAACTACAAGCATCGGATTCTTAAAAAGTTAACCAGACATATAGGTAAAGGAGGTACTTTGCAGCAGGACTGTCCTTGTGGATACTCCCTGCTGGAGAAATATGGTCGGTAGTAATACTGTCACCTAATAGGATTATACCAAAAATGATCTTAGTTCTAATGTAAAAACCAGATGTATGAATAAAAATGGCTTGATCTGCCTATTTACGACCTTCAGACAACAATAACAACAGGAAAGCAATGCCCAAATTGGCTGATATATAAAGCCCCCCCACCCCCCCACCCCCCATTTAGGAATCAAAAATTGAGCCATTTTAAAAACATCATTATTTATATATACAAATACATAAATATTATATAACTATGCTACTGCTTAGAAAGGTGATTTATTATGGCAACAAGAATATCATAGCAACTTTCCAAGACAGTACGTAACATGGTAGCATTTCCATTTATTTTAACAATGTTCTGCTAAATTAGGGGAATTAGAACCTCGGATCAGGGGGGGAAAGTGCAGGACATAAATCAGCGCATATCATGCCAGCCAGTGCATAAGCCACAACTAAAGGAGGAGAATCAAGATAGTTAGCTCTTGTTAGTGGATGAACACGACCTTTAAAGTTATGGTTTCCAGAAAGCACAGCTGCAGCAACAATATCTGCAAAGGAGTCCCACATGAAACCAGAAAGCATCAGTTACATATATACACACACGCACGTATTTATTACACTGTCTATGGTTTGATTTGCAAAAAGGAAGCATGAAGAAACTTAGACAAGAAGGAAATTGTGAGTATGAAGACCGCCGTTTTCCATTTAGGACCATTTATTTATACACCTTTTTGCATTCAAGCAAACACCAACTATGTAAAATGCAAGTATTTGGAGTTAAAAGTTAACATTAAAGCAAGAGGCAGTATTGTTAAAGAGATGGGGTGGTGTAGTGTCACTGCTCCAAAATACCATTTATGTAGGACAACACATGGCATGTCTGCAATCTTCATTGACAGTTGGGAATCAAATATTGTAAAAAATAAGTCACATAATTAAAAGTTGAGAGCAGACTTCAAAATGTTAGAAAGTTTGGACATTATGGAGCAAAAAGTATAGCACAGGTCAGAACAGAAAATGTATAGAAAAGTACACATTCAGTATTAAGTGTAAAACATAATGGAAGAAAATGCAAACAGAAAAACTGAAACTATGCTAAGAAGATGTGTACGTATTAGAACAGTGTATGTACACGGACTTGTACATTTAAGTTCAGTTGGTAGAAGGCAAATTATAGTTGCTGCCGTCAGCTTCAATATTTCAATTACAACAACTAGACTAGGAAATGAGAATGATAACTCTAAAATTATGAAAAGTGTATGAACACCAGTTCTGTACTCAAACATTCAATGTTTGCAAACGCGAGTGTGTGGGAAATAGAGAAACGAGATGTTAGTGTCAAAAAAATGACAAGATAATACAAAACCTACCGCTTACGGATTCCTGCTTTGAAAACAAAAAAAGGTTACAACTCATAGAGACTTAAATAAATCACTAACCTTCAGCCAGCTCCAAATCCAAATTCTGAAGAAATCTTGGGGAAAAAAACAAAGGGAATTATTTTTATATGCATACATCTTACATATTAAAATATGTAGTAAATATCATAACTTATTTGCAAAAAGTAAGATATCTTACTCGGAACAAGACTATGAGCTTTAAAAGAGTTGCAACAAAATTATATATAGTCATAAGAAGCGTTGAAAATGGCAGATGTTCCCTCCCAATCCCGATAATTATATATTATTGATTTCCACAGATGGGGTTTGGGCTGCTCGAGCAACAGCAAACAACCATTTCCATGGATTCAAACAATGCAAACTTGGCTTCCTCTATATTCTCCTGGACAGAAACTACTGCATCTCCCTCCCCAATACAGCACATGTTCTCTATAAAATTTTCAACTTGAGACACAGTATTTGATTCAGAACCCGAAATGGGCTTCGTGATTATCACTATTTTCCTGATTTTCCTTAACCCTGTACTGGATTTCATCTTCTTCAGTTGTTGAACCTACCAATTCGACCGGAACCAATTGCTGACCACTGCAGTCAATAAAGAACTCCAGATGCCGAGGGTGAATTTCAAAAGATGCATCTTCCTTGCTACAATCTTGAATCACAGTCTCATCAAAAGGGCAGAGATGAGAATGGATCCCACGATGCCTAGGGTTTCACGATCTGAAAAAGTGTGCCGAATCCGAGTAGAAGATGATGAGTGGTTGATCGAGTAACGACATTAAGAATTAAGAAGAAGAAGAAGATTAAGAAGACGACGAAGATCTCGATCTCGATCTAGATCTACATATCTTTGTGGTTATAAATAGCGAAAGATAAAAGTCTTCTAATTATAAGTATAAGTCTATAATCAGAATAAAAATAATAATGAATTTTAAAGTAGAGTTTATTAATAAAATGTTAATTTTATTATTTTTAATAAATATAATGATTAATATTTTAAATTATAATTCGAGTAAGTTTTTATTATTTTAAAATATTAAATTTTAATATAATGAATACTTTAATTACAATTATAGTTAGAATAAGAAAAAAAATAATAAGTTTTAAAGTATAATATTAATGAATGAATATTAATTTATTTATTTTTAATAAATACAATAATTAATAATCTAAATTACAATTCAAATAATTTTTATCATTTTTGAAATTCTAAATTTTAATTTTAAAATGAATGCTCTAATTACAATTATAAATAGAATAAGAAAAAATAATGGATTTTAAAGTATAGTTCATTAATTCTAAATTAATTCGAACCTAACACATTTTAATAATAAAATTATATTATTTATTATTTGCAAGTAAATTTTGAAAGTACAAAATTTGTAACAAGCTAATACCTATGTATATAATTAATTTATATATGTGACTTATTAATTATTGAATATAAGTTATATATATATATATATATATATATATATATATATTCCAATTAATTTACTGTTAGGTTGTTAGAATCTTATTCTAGCAATTCATCATCTCCATCATTTTCTATCATTTGATCAATATAATTAATGGTTGAGATTGAAATAAATAAAAGTCTTACTTTTATAAGTTGTAGCGACAAAGATTTACACTTACTTTAGTAGATTAGTAAGTGTAATTACTGTCACTATAATTTTAGCGGCAAGACTTTTAAATTTTTCAATCTCAACCATTAATTATATTGATTAACGATAGAGATGATGGTTGCTGGAATAATACTCCTAACAACTGGTTGTCATGAATTGAACCCTATATATATACACTTTAAAATTTACAATATTTATAATCTATAATTAAATTCAAAAGTTTACATTGAATATTTAATTCTTTTTTTTCAAAATTATATTGTCTATTGCTCCCGCCTCTCAACATCGCAATTAAGTTTTTTAAGTAAAAAAATTATAACAAGTTAATAATTATAATTTGGTAAGTTAATATATAGAACAATATGGTCATACACATTTGTGTATAATTTATTTGTGCATAGTCTGCCAAAACCATGTCGTTTTGGCAGTTTTTTATTATTTATTAAAAAAATAGCTTCTCTCCTCCCTAATCAGAAATAAAAAATAAATATGTCAAAACGACGCAGCTTTTGAAAGATCGTACACAAATAGAATATACTATTATATATATATATATATATGCCCCATTCTTGGCAATCGGTTGTCACAGGTACTATTTCAACAACCATAATATATACTGTTGATCGCAACATTGGATGGCACGGATTGAAATGGATTGGATGGCCTTACAAATTATTCCATTATTTTTGTAGAGATTGTGCGAGTTTTAAACAGAAATGAAAAAAATATATATTTTTCATATATTAAAATATAAAATGAAAATAATAAAATGAGTGGGAGAGGGAGAGGGAGAGGGAGAGGGAGAGGGAGGGCGAAGGTGGGAGGGGATGGGTTCAGGATATTTTCACATCTATTTTAAATATTTTTACATGAGTATACAGTGAATTTCAACTTTATGTGAAGAAAAATCATCTGAAAATATAAAAAACACATATAAAAATAGTACTCTCTTTTAATCAAATATATAGTCCATATATAAAATAATTATTAATTTTTTAAGTCAATTTATAAGTGTATTAAATTTTCCTTAAAATAGTAATTTTTATTTTTTTTGTAAAGAAAGAAATACATTTCACATAAAATAAAAAATAAACTCACCTAACACCTTATTGGATTTTTAAAATTAAGTAAATGAGAAAAAAGCTTAGAAAATTAATAAAAAAAGCTAATTCTAACATAAGTATTATTTTAATTTTATTAAAATAATTCCAACATAAATATTTTAGGAAAAAAAAACTAATAAATATTACTAACATTTTATCGGTCCGTAAAATTAAAACAAAAGATTATAACAACTTTCATTAAATTGGTTACTAATTTATTAAAGAAAAATCAAACACAATCTGTACATAACAAAATTTGACTCAGAAAATGCAAGTAAAAACATCGGGTTAAATGCAAAGTCGACTACTGAACTGTTCTGATATTTGGGTATTGAGTCCCTTTCTTCCTGTCAACGCAAACTAGGCCCCTTTTCTATTCAAAAATTTGGACTTTGAACCCCAGGCGCCACATGTGCGTTGACCTGCTGACGTGGCACACGTGGCGTCTACGTGGCACATCTAACGCGACATTTTATATTTTAATTTGACACGTGGCAGATGTGATATGACTTCTTTAGATTTTTTTCAAAAATATGTCTCCCCAAGGTTTGAACTCATAACCTCAAGTGTGAAACTTTAAGTATTTAACCACTAGAGCACCACATGTTAGCTATTAAAATACTAAAGTAAGTATTGAAGTTACTTTAGTATTCATACTAAAGTTACTTCATGCATACATAACACATATAATAATTAGCACTTGTGGAAAAAAAAGGAAAAAAGAAGTCAAATAGGTCTTTCCATACTAACGATCTTATATATCACAGAATAAAATGACAAATTAGTGTGTTATTATTATAAGATAATATATATATATATGGTTATACGTTTTATAATTTGTACAATAATTTATGCATGAAATACAAATATATTATCTTATAATAATAACACACTAATTTGTCATTTTATTCTGTGATATATAAGATCGTTAGTATGGAAAGACCTATTTGACTTCTTTTTTCCTTTTTTTTCCACAAGTGCTAATTATTATATCAATTCTTTTTTTTACAAAATAAAAAAGAAGTAGATTTTTGGGAAGCAATAGCATTAATTATTCCTTATTTTAAAATGTCCAATATTAAAAAACTAATTAATTTACTTGGCTATTAATTTACGTTATAATCTTCTATATAGTGATCATGTATGATCATCGATATGTCATTTAATTATTTTATTACCAATTTCCATCAAAAAAGTGTTTGATCGCCCATTAATTATTTGTTACAAAAGAAGAAGATAATTGAAAAGAATAACTTATACTATATTCCAAGGCAAAATAAATAAATTAAAGAACATGTAAGATAAATATCATAATTTTGTAAGTATTTGACATATATAAGCAGAAATTATAGTTTTATTATTATTATTATTATTGTTGTTGTTGTTGTTGTTGTTATTATTATTATTATTACTACTACTACTACTACTACTATTGTAGTATATAACTTCCTGAGATTATATTAATGGTATGTAGTGAAGGAGAAGAAGAGAATATATGGGGGAAATCTCATGTTTTGATATAAATATTAATCCTTGCAAGATATTAACAGATAACTTGTGTTGCTTCAGCGGTCAAATGACCAAAGTTCCAAATGATAGGTCATAGGTTTGAATATGTTCCGCATTTGGACATAATTTCTAACGAATTTTTTTCCCGCCAATGAATTAGCAACGAAATTTTGCAACGACTTATGAATTTCGTTGCAAAAAGTGAAAGCCTGACATAATTTGCAACGAAGGACAAATTTCGTTGCTAAACATATACTTTTAGCAACAAATTATAAAGTCGTTGCCCACAAAATTGTTGCTAAAGGCCCTTTTTTTGTAGTGTATGGTCAAATTATAGTTGACCAATTGCCTGGAGAATTTTTGGAAAACCCAGAAATGCTCAAGAACAGATTTCTGACATGGTTTGACCATGCCAGATCTTACACATGTTGTAACGATCGAGAAATTTGTAATTTGATTTAAATATTTATTGAATTAAATAAATATTTTTAATAATTTATTTGTTGTGGTTAAATAAATAATTGATGAATTGTGGTGAATTAATTTAGTAAATAAATTGATTAATGTTAATTAAATTGTGTATTGATAATTTTATCTGAAAGATTTAATTTAAGAAATAATTAAATTAAATCAATTATTTAATATGTAAGATAATAATTAAATTAAATGAATTGTTTAATTTAATGAAATAAATAAATTAAATAAAGTGACGTGTCTAATTTATTAATTAAATTAGATATATAATTATTTATAATGATAATAAGATTTTTATTATTAGTATTATAAGTTATTTAAATTAACTAAACTAATTTATTTAAATTAATACACTAAACGTGTGACGTGAAACTATATAATTTAAATATTATTAAAATAATTTAGTAGGGTGAGTTGTTGGTCAGCCAAACAAGGCCTTGTGGCCTTTGGCATTATTCAACTGACGCTGCCTTTTTGTGTTTTTACCTGACGTACGTGGGAGAGGCCAATTATATGGCATACGCATCTTATATTTTTTTCCTTAGGCTTGTTAACATAGAAAAATAGAGGAAGAGAGAATTGCAGAGTTCTAAGAGTGAGAAATTGAGAGAGGTTAATCTCTATGAGTTGCCAAAAGAAAGAAGAAATTCACCATCTTGTGCTAGCCTATAATCAAGAAGATTAGGGTATAATTCATTCATAAATTTCTAAGCTTTAGTTTTTATCTAAGTTCTCTGTAAATTGGTTTTTGTGGATTTGTTGTTCAAGCGTTGTGTAAATGGTGTGTATTGTGAGAGCCCCAAATTCGGGTCCCAAATCACAACGGATTCGGTTTAATCATTCTATAACTATTTGCGAAAGATATAAACATAAATTATTTATACAATACACTTTACACACATTTCCTCAAAATTGAGTAACCTTAACTTATACATAAATCATAAATTATCCAACACATGACATTATTATCAAACTATACTATTACGATCTAGCTGCACATTTTATCCTAAGTAGAACTTGGCATTATCCTTTTCCTGTATCCGAACGCATTCGCCTTATCTGCAGTGTTTATCATGATATAGCTAAGGTGAGCATGAAAGTTGCCCAGCAAGTTTAAATTCAATTTAAGGATATATCATGATTGAAAGAGTCTGAATAATAGGCTGGCTATAATTCATCAATATAATTGAGAACTAGCACGAATAAACTTTTGACTGAACAAGTATTGAACATGAACAAATATATCTGGACCAACTGGTAATGAAGGTGATCGACTTTTCATATACGACTTATACATGCAATATGATATATACGAGTACAATTCCACATGGCAATCAGCAATGATTAACAATAAGCATATCTGAATAAAACAACTCTTAGTAGAGTTAAGTAAAACTTGCTTGAACCGTTGATTACTGCTACACAATTTGTAACGCTTTGTCTGAAGACCTATTGTTAATAATATATATTTCTAAGTTAGAATAATACCATCACAGTATTTAAAAATAACCTAAACACATAACACATAACCCTATCAGTCTATACAACACATAACACCTAGCCTCAAGTCAAACTATTGCAGTCCGAGTTGAGTTCGGTACAATTCTAACATCCCGACGGTCTAGTCGAACTTTTCTCAAGTCTAAGTTTAATTAAACTCTGCCTAAACACTTCACAATTATCTTAGATAATTTATTATCAGTCAAAACATTAATCATAGGCTTGTAATAATTTTCAGATAATTATTATCATTTATCATGATTTTTAAATCACTAATATCGTATTTATATAATATAAATACCACATAATTCCTTTATTATTAATATTTATTTAATACCAAATATTAATGAAAATTATAACATAATATTATAATATATTTATAATATCACACAAGATTTTTAATACTTTAAAATCATATTTATATGATTTTTAAACATGATAAATTCATTATCCGATAAGTGATATTAATATTAAAATATTAATATTTTCATGACAAAATATCAAAATTTATATTTAAAATATTTTTCTAACCCTTAAATTATTTTTATATGATTTTCAAAGCATTATTTCTAATTTTCCATAATTTATTTAATATATTTATTAAATAAATTAATTAATTAATAACCATTAATATTAATTTATTAATGAATCTCATTACAAAATATCAAAAGTCATTAAAAATAACATAAAATATTTTCTTATACCATAATATAATTTTATAGGCAATTGTAGTTTTTTATTTCACTTAAATATGTAATTTATATTTATTATATATTTTATTGCTTTATTTATGCGTAAAAAGAAGTTTATTGGCATAAAATATCATTTACGACCAAATCTCTCCTCGTAGGACTTTATTAGATTTATTAATACTTATTATTTAAATTAACGCGATTCGTAATGTCGAACGTCAAAATCGCTTTCGACGAATGACGCCTTCGCTGCGTTATTTCGTTTTAAGTTCGACATGCTCCTTTCTGCGATTTTTAATTCTCAAATCGTGAATCATATAAGAGTGAAATTTTGGGCATGTTATAGACCTCATGTCATAGTATTTTTATAAAATTTCTAATCAAAAATGAACAATGAAACCATTCAAACAGGGTTCAAAAATGGCTTCATGGCAATTTGCAGAAAGCGGTGCGCCGATGTCTTTTTGGCGCCGCATGCAATGCCATTGCAACAATCAACGGCTTCTTTGCGATGCTTAGCGAAAGTAACCCACCTTTATGCGATTTTCTCACGCCTTGCTCGTTTATCGAAAAATTTCCAACTTTGGATATGTTATACATGGTATACCAAAGTATTTTTAAAAAATATAACCCAGTAATTTCGGACCTCTTAGGAAGCCTAAAACAGACCCCAAAAATGTCTACTCGCAACAGTTTTCAACTTTTTCCCAGATTTACCCTCTTTCGCTAAAACAGTCCTAAATTTTTCGTTTTAAAACATTTTCAGGCGATTCTTGAGCCCACGCGAAGCTAACTTCCGGGACTACAACTCTTCCCTACTAATGTTTTTCCTGATTCCGAATATCAGCCCAAAAATTCCGTTCAAGTGGACTGCACCGCACTTGTTGGACAGTTTTGACACTACTACTTTGAAATGTCAGAACTCTCTCCTTCGATGTCGGATTTAGTCCGTTTCGGAGTCTATGGAAAGCTTATTGAGTTTACTATAACATACCAAAAGCCCAGAAGTTTCTGAACATCCTAGCTAATCCCGAATTTTCCTTTTTAGGTCAGCAGTTTACTAGTTTTCACACTTTAGAAAATTAGTTTTCTTTCATTTCCTTGTTTAAGCTTTTAAATACGAAAAATGGTTAGATCTACTCATAAAACACACTAGAACTTGCAGATCTATGGTTTTAGAGTTCAAGAAACATAGATCTTTATTTTGACAAAAACCATCACAATAAATCATATTAACTAACTAGAGTTTTGAAATAGAAGAACTTTTAAACCTTTTGTTTTGATGACTTTTCTTCCTCTCCTTCCAAGAGTGATTATGGAGCTTGGAGGCATGGAAACTTCTCTTCCTTCTTCCCTCAAGGGGCTGCCGAACCAACACTATCCTCTCTCTTTCTTGCTATAGCCGAACTCTCTCTATCTCTTGAAGTTGCTAGCTTGGGAGAAAAAGATAGAAGAAGTAGAAGGATGAGAGAAAGTGAAATGTTCTAGTAAATGAAATGGTTGATTAATTATTATCCCCCATACTTTCCTTGACCCATGGATAAAAAACTTTGCCTTATCCTTTCAACTAGCCTAACCATGTGATTAAGAGTGCTTAATATATTTGCAACCAATGAGAGCTTGACAACCATGTACTTGTGTGTAAGAGTTACTAATTGTGGACATTGTTTAGTTTAATTAGTTGCCTTAAAAGGCCTTAAGTGGCTGGTCCCTCTAGCCCATTATATCTCCCAATTTGCTTTTATTTTAATACACAAATTTGATTAATCAAAAGTCTAAAATACCCTTAATCAAGTGGGCTAAGTATTGGTTTGCATTTTATTTCCTTTGGGCTTCCCCTTTAATTGTTTTTGGGCCATGTAATGAACATAGTCTAACAATTTTAATATATGCTACCCAATTTGATTATTTAGGGTTTCCATTCCTAATCTTATGAAATTTAATTACCTAAACATGTGACTTTAGCTCATAATCTAATTAGGCTTACTAGAATTAGGTTTAAAAATTATTAGTCACTTGAAATAACAAGATTATCAACTTAAGTTAGGATACATATTAAATACTAACCTTTCCTTATTACCATAACCCTTAGGTTATTTAATTGTCTCACCTAATGTATAATTAGGTTACGAAGCTTTCATTTTTTTTAATGAAATCTATAAATGTATATATCCATAACTATAGTATATATGTTTATTGATCCATGTACCACTTCACATATGTTGTTACATATTAAATCACTGTATAACACAAAGTTTTAAATATCTATAATGTACATACATATATAGTGACTTAAAATTCACAGTTATTAACCCTTAGGGTTTAAAAAAAATAGAAAATTAATATTTCTAAATTGTAATTAGGATTCTCGAATTAAATTAAACTTTCCCATTCATAAATCAATTTTGTTAATTAGGATTATGTTATCCCAATTTAAATTGCTAATTAGCAATTAAGTCAACAATTGTACATTAGGGTTTCTGACGGAACAATTAGGATTTAAAAATCTGAAATTAGGGTTTGCTAATTAATTAAGCTTTACCCTAATTAATATTATAATTAATATCACTTAAGCATTATAATTATCCTTTAAATTCCCAGATTAGGGTTTTTAATTTCCGAATTGGGGTTTCGGATTCCCGAAACTAAAATTAGGGTTTTAGAACCGGTTTTAGGGTTTCTTATCAGTCATTAGGGTTTTCTAACTGAACGTTGACATTTTTAATAATATTAGGGTTTGATACTGATAAAATTTACCTGGTCAACCCTTGACCCTTAACCACATATTCTGAACACATATAATTCCATATCCACAGAACATATACACATATAAACTCAATCCTGAATAATTCTCCAAAATCCTACACAGAATTTTGAAATCCTCAAAATTCCATCCCAAAAATATCAAACGCATATACTTATTCTCTGTCTAGGTCTATTATTTGACCTTAAATCAATCATTTAAGATTTTAAATAAATTGTCTAATTTCTCGGGTTGTCACATGTATTGTGTTGTAGAATCTGCTAATTATCATTTAAACTTGTTAACTGTTACCAAATTCATGAGAATTGGGTTGTAGCAGAAGATTATATATCAGTGTTTATGTTCATATGTTATGGCTTTAGAAAGTACCAATTTTAGTGGGCAAATTGTATGTGAAATTGTAAAGTGATGCTTGTAAATGTTAGTTTATTAAGAAACGAGCATAACGTAATTTGAATGAGGCGAATCGGCCATGTATTGAATTCGCAGTGTGGATTTTTGGGGATGAATATCAAAATTTTAGTTTTATATGAAAATCATGAAATTTGAGAAATTAACCTAACTTAGATTGTTGTTAAATTGTTTTAGTTGGTGGAGTATGTTTACAAACATGGCTGTGATAGTTCTATATCATTTTTACGTGTTATTATCACTGTTTGGTGGGTGAATTTCGTGTTAGTTGGGCTAAAAATGGCTCTTTCACTTCTTAGTCTCTGGTCATGTCTCAACAACGGCGCACTTCACGGGTGCCAAGGCAAAAAAAATGCGCCTTGTTGTCTTTGTCCCAAGCCTAAGTGTGGCAGCGATTCGCCACCTTTGACTAATGACGATGAGGTCTGCTTATTTGCAGGTCATGCTTAATGGACTTATATTAGTTTGATAAGAATGTTATTGATGTTCAGGCATAATATAAACTACAATAGCAGATTGTCATACTTTATAATACAAAGTATAAAAGATTTTGAAGTGATTGTTAATTGAGTTATAAAATGAAACAAAATGAGATGTTTTCGAAAAATAGAGCTGAACGATTAAGTTATGTTGATCAATGTGTAATTTCAGAAGTGTTAAGTATGTTAGCCTACGTGGTTAGGTGCTAAGTTAGGGTTGTGACTTAAATGATGGTTTAAACCCTAAAGTTAATATTCATGTGATTAATTGTTGTTGCGATTTCAATGATATATGTAGGATAATTGGAGATTATTTTCATTTGTGTAGCTTACAATCAAGGAAAGTTCTCTAACTCTACTTTTATATTTGTGCAAGTTTCTAAACCTTATCTCTTTACAATTGAGCAAGCTTTCGAACTTCATTCTTTTCATATCGAATGCAAGTTTCCATTCATATATTATTGATGTTCAAGTAATTGAACGAGCCTAATCTATCTTGTGTATGTTTGTACAAGCTTATGTAACCTAATTCGTTACATTGAACGAGTTTTACTTTCCTAATTACTATTCAAAGCATATATTGTTCTAATACATTGATTCAAGGGAGATTGTTTTAACTCTTCCATAGCACTTTGCATGTATATCATGTTTATTCGATTATGTATATTGTTGATATCCGATCTTTGACTTTGATAGCCTTGTACGGTTACATATTCTTGTGTTAAACCTTTATTGATGGAAATTGAGTAGTGTTCTAAAATTTCTAGAAACACTAATAAGCTAGTTCCAAACTAAACTTTCTTTAGTGCAAAAATTCTAAATTCAAACTGAGACGAACAACCCTAACATAGGGGATTTTGTACGTGTAACGTTTAGATGTTTGTGCACAATACATGGTACATAGGGCTGATCCCCCTAAGTACGTTAAGAAGGGTCCATATAGTCTAATTGACTGTTAAGTTTGGGTAATAATACCCAAGTACCAAGGACATAGTTTGTGGTCTTAAGATCCTTAGATAATTAAAGTTCAAACTTGTTTTCTATTTTGATTTGTAGAACAAGTTCCTTATTGTTCAGCTTTTGTTGTTCACTCTCATGTTATTATCATTGCTACTTTTTATATTAGTGGGCATTTATTTGCTCATTCTTGCAATTAACACTGCAACTAAGGTTGAAAGAGTCGATGAGCCATCTACCACCAAAGGGAAGGGCAAGATGCCTAAAAGTTGAAGAATTAATGAAGTTAATTTAAATGTTTCATGTTATAAGACTGGTTTAATTATATGATGTATTCCACAAACTTATGTAATAATTTTAAGGTTAGATTACCTGGGATTATTTTTGAGATGTGATGTAACCCTTTAATGGGCAAGATTATTGTTTAAGTTATTTATATTATGTCTTTATCCTTTATTGATGGGTAGTTAGATGTAATAGTTTTGATAAGTGAGCACCAAATCCTGTGGGAATGAAGTACCCGGATTTGGGGGTGTCATAGGTTGGTATCAAAGCTTTAGGTTATGAATCTTAGGTGGGGAAACCTTAGGAAGTAACCTTTAAGGAAACAGAAAATATAGAGCTGTCTAACTCTTATCGAGTTTTAAGGAATGGATTAAGGTATCCATTGAAGCTAAATAATAAAAGACATTATGTGCTCTGTGTTATTAACTTATGTGCTCGCGAGTATCAAAAATATTAAGTAAAACTTAAAACATTTTGTTGTCGGGGATGTTCTAGAAGGAGGATCTAATCCAATTTAGAGGGTGATACCTTCGATACCAATAGATGATGAGCCGGGATATTCATGTAGTCTTGGAGGCGATTGATCCAGGAGGATGTGCCTGTGACCGATCTCGAGGAGGATAGTTCTGAGGAGATAGAGGAGGAGGATGAGGAAGAGGATCCTGAGGAGTTTCCACCAAACTTCATATCAACTGAGATGTATGATGCTTTGTACGACCGTAGCATAGAGTTACAGGACGAGGTTGAGGAGCTGAAGGAGTTGGTTGGGATGCATCATACTGCGATAGAGGAGAAGGATGCGGAGATTCAGGAACTCGACTCAAAACTTGGAAACACGGAGTGGGACTTAGTTTATACCAAGGATCAGCATGAAGACTTGTTAGCAGTAAACGAGAAGATGAAGACTGACATGGAGAAATTAAAAGATGATTTCAAGGAGGAGTCAGCTAAGCGTGAAAGAGCAGAGGATGCTTGGATGAAGGCGACTCAACGTGCAGATCGTGCTGAGGCTAAGGTCCAAGTGAAGAAAGCCAAGATGAAGGAGATGGATTACGCTTTTAATTCGGCGATTGATAGAGCCCAGGATAGAGTCTTTTATTACCCACCTCAGTTTAAAGACTCGCCGTGGTTCGTGATGGATTGCAGAACGGCTTATCGTATCATGGAGGAGGAACGTCGAGAAGCCTTACGACATCTTAATATGCCTATATAGAATAAGAATGATAATAATATGTGGCTAATTGTGTGAATAAATAAATTGTGAATCCCTTATTTTGAGATAAATAAAGGGATAGTATGAGTATGTAATCCTGAAACTTGTCTAGTTCAGGAAAGTGAATGTTGATAGCGGTTATGCTATCTTTAGTATGTTTTAAAACGTTATGAATGAATAAAATATCAAGGTTTATTTGAAATGTTATGTGTTAAAGCTTTAATCTTGGAATGTTTAAGTTAAACTTTAAATACCCAAACAAATTGAGTAATGAGCTAATAAGCGTATATTTTAACAGAAAATGCCTCCTAGAAGAAGACAACCATGTCAGCAAGCACCTCCTGAGGGGTGTACTAATAATAATAATGAGACCAACGCTAATCCAGTTCAGCAGTTGGTAGCTCTATTGACGGGTGCACTTTCGAATCAACCGCAAACTCAAGTCATGACTTTTAAAGAGTTCAAAGCGGTTGGACCGCCAGAGTTTCAAGGATCTATGAATCCAGTGGAAGCCCAAACCTGGATCATGGAAATGGAGAAGGTGTTTGACGTTGCTAGAGTTAATGAAGATCAAAAGACTGCGTTCGCAACATTCATGTTGAAGTCTGAAGCTAGCTACTGGTGGCAAAAAAATAAGGTTCGTGGGGGACAAGGAGTAATAGCTTGGGATAGATTTAAGGAGATTTTTTTCGAAATGTACTTTCCAGCGAGTTCTCGGAATCAGCTGGAAGTGCAATTTTTGGAGTTGAAGTAAGGAACGATGACGGTGCCGGAATATGCTACGAAATTTAACGAGTTGGCAAGGTTTGCCACATATCAAGTCAATACTGATGAGCGTAAAACGAGAAGATTCAAACAAGGATTGAAGTCTTGGCTTTACAGCAAGGTTTCAATGTTCCAACTAAACACATTTTGCGGCTGTACTGGAGAAGACAATTATCGCAGAAGGTGGAAGTGATGCCTTGACCAAGTATAACCAAGAACAGAAGAAGAAGAAGAATGAGAATGAGAATAAGGCTGGTGGAAGTAATGTTGGAAGTAACAATCAAAAGAGGAAGTGGAGCGAGAATTCAACGGCGGGAGGACAACAAGGAAATCAGCAGAAGAAAAAGTTTGAGGCTTGTGTAACATACGGGAAGAACCATACTGGGGTATGTTTGAAGGGAAAGAGGGTGTGTTTCAAATGTGTTCAGGAGGGACACATTGCACCAAACTGTTTTAGTTCGAAGAAAGGAACATGTTTTACCTGCGGTTCAAAGGATCACATGGCTCGTGATTGCCCTAAGAAGCCAGTGGGAAGTGCAAGTGGCAAAAAAGGAAACAACAACGGTGGTGGTACATTGACTATCACTGGACCAGCTCAACCAAGCCGACCTACTGCAAGGACTTTCAATATGACCGTGCAGGATGCTGTACAGTCTAAGGATGTGGTGTCAGGTATCATTCTGATTAATGGTATTAATGCTTATGTACTTTTGATTCGGGTGCTACTTGTTCATTTATATCCAATGAATTTTCTCAGAATTTAGATTTGCCTCAGGAAGTATTAGAATTTCCCTTAAGTATAGAGATTGCGAATAAGGAAGTGATTCCTGTTAGGTTTGTGTATAAGAATTATAGAGTGGTCATAAAAGGACACGAAATGATGGTAGATTTGATACCAATTAGACTTGGTGAATTTGATGTTACTGGGAATGGATTGGTTATTCAATTCACGGAGGCGATAATTGATTGCCAAAGAAGTGTGTTAACCTTATGACTCAAATCGAAGGTTGTGTTCTTTGGCAGCAAGTCACCTCGACAAGCATGTTGTCTGACGGTTATGCAAGCCAAGAAGTTGTTGAGACAGGGATATGTAGGATACTTAGCCTACATCGTCGATACACAGAAGAAGAGTGCGAAGTTAGAAGAAATACCGATCATAAGAGATTTTTTGGACGTATTTCCAGACGATTTGTCGGGTCTTCCGTCGGATCGACAAATCGAGTTTGTGATTGATCTACTACCAGGAACGGCTCCGATATCTAAGGCACCATATAGAATGGTCCCGATAGAAATGAAAGAGTTGATGGTGCAATTGCAAGAATTGTTCGATAAGAAGTATATTCAGCCAAGTGTTTCACCATGGGGAGCACCGGTGTTGTTCGTTAAAAAGAAAGATGGATCGATGCGGCTCTGCATTGATTACATAGAATTAAATAAGGTCATGATTAAAAATAAATATCCATTACCTAGGATCGATGACCTGTTCGATCATTTGAAGGGAACAAGATATTTCTTAATGATAGATTTGAGAAGTGGTTATCATGAACTGAAGGTGAGGCCGGAGGATGTACCAAAAATAACATTCAGAACTCGGTATGGTCATTACGAGTTTTTGGTTATGTCTTTTGGTTTAACCAACACACCTGCAGCGTTCATGGACTTGATGAACAGGGTGTTTAAACCATTCTTAGACAAATTTGTGGTGGTATTTATTGATGATATATTGGTATATTCTAAAACCAAGGAAGAGCATGTAGAACACTTAAGATTGACATTGGAGATGTTGAGAAAAGAGAATTTGTACGCTAAGTTCTCAAAATGTTAATTTTGGTTGGAACGTGTACAGTTTCTCGGGCACGTTATTGATAAGGACAAAATTTCGGTAGATCCATCAAAGGTTAAAGCAGTAATAAACTAGGATCAGCCTAACACACCATTAGAAGTGAGGAGTTTCTTAGGATTGGCGGGTTACTATAGGAATTTTATTCAAGACTTTTCCAAGATCGCGACTCCGTTGACAAATATTACTAGGAAAACTGTTAAGTTTGTTTGGACAGAGAAGTGTGAGGAAAGTTTTTAGGAATTACAGAAGATGTTGAGCTCTGCACATGTGTTGTCGTTGCCTGATGATACAAGAAATTTTGTGGTGTATAATGATGCATCACATAAAGGACTAGGATGTGTGCTTATGCAAAACGACAGAGTTATTACGTATGTATCACGTTAGTTGAAAGATTACGAGAAAGGGTATCCGACTCATGACTTGGAGTTGGCAGCAGTGGTGTTTGCCCTGAAAATTTGGAGACATTATCTTTATGGAGAGAGCATGAGATATATACCCACCATAAAAGTCTGAAGTATATCTTTACACAAAAAAAGATTTGAACATCGACGACAAAGAAGATGGTTGGAGCTGATCAAAGATTATGATTGCGAGATTTTCTATCATCCCGAAAAGGCGAATGTTGTTGCTGATGCCTTAAGTAGGAAGGGACGGGAGAAGTTAATGATGTTAACTGATCAAAAGAAGCTAGTGTCGGAAATGGCTAAGATGGAGTTGGAAATTAAATATCCGACAGAATCTGAGGAAAAGTTGTTCCAGTTGGGAAACGGTTCAACGTTGGTAGATAAGGTGAAAAATGCACAACTTCAGGATGAAGACTGTGAAAAGATAAAACAGAAAATATCCGAAGGTGAGGAAAACAAATTCAAAATTGATTCGAAAGGATTACTTCGATTCGAAGGAAGGATTAGGATTCCTCCAGTACCAGAAGTTAAAGAAGAAATTCTGAGTGAAGCTCACAACTCACGATATTCTATTCACCCTGGGAGTACAAAGATGTACCAAGATCTTAAGCATCACTTTTGGTGGGCGAATATGAAGAGGGATGTGGTTGAATACGTGGCAAAATACTTAACGTGTCAGAAAGTCAAAGTTGAACATCAAAGGCCAAACGGATTGTTACAACCGTTGGAGATACCAGAATGGAAGTGGGAGTATATCACAATGGATTTTGTGGTAGGCCTTCCAACGACTCAGCAAGGTTACGACGCCATTTGGGTGATTGTTAATCGACTGACGAAGTCGGCACACTTTTTGCCAATCAAGATTCGATTTACCCTAGATCGGTTAATAAAACTGTACGTGAAAGAGATTGTGTCAAGACACGGTGTACCAATGTCCATTGTATCAGACAGAGATCCACGTTTCACATCTAATTTCTGGAAACGGTTACAAGAATGTTAAGAACACGGTGAGAATGAAGCACGCCCATCATCCTCGAATAGGCCAAGCGGAAAAAGTGAGAGAACCATCCAAACACTAGAGGATATGCTCAGAGCGTGTATTATGAATTTCAAGGGAAATTGGGATGACCATCTACCATTGGTGGAATTTGCTTATAATAATAGTTATCACGCGAGTATTGGCATGCCGCCTTACGAAGCGTTATAGGGCAGGAAATGCAAAACTCCGTTATGCTGGGACGAGGTAGGTGAACGTCAGCTATTAGGTCCAGAATTGGTGCAACAGACTGTCAAAATAATCGAGGTCATTCGAGTGAGATTAACAACTGCACAAGATAGACAGAAGAAATATGCTGATCAACATCGACAAAATTGGGAATTCGATGTCGGTAGTTATGTTTTCTTGAAAGTGTCTCCTTGGAAGGGAAAAATTCGATTTGGCAAGAAAGGAAAATTGAGCCCTAGGTTTATAGGACCTTTTGAAGTGCTCCGACGAGTCGGTGAAGTGGCGTATGAGGTAGCTTTACCTCCAGAGTTGGAGCATATTCATAATATTTTTCATGTGTCAGTATTGAGGCCATTTAAACCTGATTATAAGCATGTTATAGAATATGAGCCCTTACAATTTGAGAAAGTTTTGTCCTATGAAGAAGTACATGTTCAAATTATTGATAGAAAAGAGCAAGTACTGAGGAATAAGGCAATACCTTCTGTTAAGGTAATCTGGAGAAACCACAATGCTGAGGAAGCTACGTGGGAACTTGAAAGCGTTATGATGAAGAATTATCCTTAGTTGTTTGCTTGATTTTGTATAGCGATTATGGGGATAGAATCTTGTTAAGGAGGGAAGAATGTAACGAATAACTTTTTTTCGAGTTGTGATTCTGGGGAAAAAATCCTTTTAAGGAGGGAAGGATGTAACGATCAATTTTTTTTTAATTTTATTTAAATATTTATTGAATTAAATAAATATTTTTAATAATTTATTTGTTGTGGTTAAATAAATAATTGATAAATTATGGTGAATTAATTTAGTAAATAAATTGATTAATGTTAATTAAATTGTGTATTGATAATTTTATCTCAAGGATTTAATTTAAGGAAATAATTAAATTAAATCAATTGTTTAATATGTAAGAAAATAATTAAATTAAACGAATTTTTTAATTTAACGAAATAAATAAATTAAATAAAGTGATGTGTCTAATTTATTAATTAAATTAGATATATAATTATTTATTAATTATTTATAATGATAATAAGATTTTTATTATTGGTATTATAAGTTATTTAAATTAACTAAACTAAGTTATTTAAATTAATCAACTAAAAGTGTGACATGAAACTATATAATATAAATATTATTAAAATAATTTAGTTGAGTGAGTTGTTGGTCAGCCAAACAAGGCCTTGTGGCCTTTGGCATTATTCAACTAACGCTGCCCTTTTGTGTTTTTACCTGACGTACGTGGCAGAGGCCAATTATATGGCATACGCGTCTTATAATTTTTTCCTTAGGCTTGTTAACATAGAAAAAACAGAGGAAGAGAGAATTGCAGAGTTCTAAGAGTGAGAAATTGAGAGAGAGTAATCTCTGTGAGTTACCAAAAGAAAGAAGAGATTCACCATCTTGTGTTAGCCTATAATCAAGAAGATTAAGGTATAATTCATTCCTAAATTTTTAAGCTTTAGTTTTTATCTAAGTTCTCTGTAAATTGGTTTTTGTGGATTTGTTGTTCAAGCGTTGTGTAAATGGTGTGTATTGTGTTGTAGAATCTGCTAAGTATCATGTAAACTTGTTAACTATTATCAAATTCATGAGAATTGGGTTGTAGCAGAAGATTATATATCAGTGTTTATGTTCATATGTTATGGCTTTAGAAAGTACCAATTTTAGTGGACAAATTGTATGTGAATCTGTAAAGTGACGCTTGTAAATGTTAGTTTATTAAGAAACGAGCATAACGCAATTTGAATGAGGCGAATTGGCCATGTATTGAATTCGCAGTGTGTATTTTTGGGGATGAATATCAAAATTTGAGTTTTATATGAAAATCATGAAATTTGAGAAATTAACCTAACTTAGATTGTTGTTAAATTCTTTTAGTTGGTGGAGTATGTTCACAAGCATGGTTGTGATAGTTCTATATCATTTTTACGTGTTATTATCACTGTTTAGTGGGTGAATTTCGTGTTAGTTGGGCTAAAAGCTGCCATCTTTCACCCTTTGCCATCTCTACTGCGTCTGTCGTTTCACACCAGTAGCAATTTGCTTGTGCAAGGCAAAAAAAAAACGCAGCCTTCTCACGCTAATCCCAAGCCTAAGTGTATGGCTGCGCCACACCTGGCTGATGATGATGAGGTCTGCAGCATTTTGCGTCGGGTTTATTGGACTTATATTAGTTTGATAGGCATGTTATTGATGTTGAGGCATAATATAAACTACAATAGCAGATTGTCATGCATTATAATACAAAGTATAAAAGATTTTGAAGTGATTGTTAATTGAGTTATAAAATGAAACCAAATGAGATGTTTTTGAAAGATAGAGTTGAACGATTAAGTTATGTTGATCAATGTGTAATTTCAGAAGTGTTAAGTATGTTAGCCTACGTGGTTAGGTGCTAAGTTAGGGTTGTGACTTAAATGATGGTTTAAACCCTAAAGTTAATATTTATGCGATTAATTGTTGTTGCGATTTCAATGATATATGTAGGATAATTGGAGATTATTTTCATTTGTGTAGCTTTCAATCAAGGCAAGTTCTCTAACTCTATTTTTATATTTGTGCAAGTTTCTAAACCATATCTCTTTACCATTGAGCAAGCTTTCGAACTTCATTCTTTTTATATCGAATGCAAGTTTCCATTCCTATATTATTGTTGTTCAAGTAATTGAACAAGCCTAATCTATCTTGCGTATGTTTGTACAAGCTTATGTAACCTAATTCGTTACATCGAACGAGTTTTACTTTCCTAATTATTATTCAAAGCATATATTGTTCTAATACATTGATTCAAGGGAGATTGTTTTAACTCTTCCATAGCACTTTGCATGTATATCATGTTTTTTCGATTATGTATATTGTTGATATCCGATCTTTGACTTTGATAGCCTTGTATGGTTACATATTCTTGTGTTAAACCTTTATTGATGGAAATTGAGTAGTGTTCTAAAATTTCTAGAAACACTAATAAGCTAGTTCCATACTAAACTTTCTTTAGTGCGGAAATTCTAAATTCAAACTGAGACAAACAACCCTAACATAGGGGATTTTGTACGTGTAACGTTTAGATGTTTGTGCACAATTCATGATACAAAGGGCTGATCCCCCTAAGTACGTTAAGAAGGGTCCGTATAGTCTAATTGACTGTAAGGTTGGGTAATAATACCCAAGTACCAGGGACATAGTTTGTGGTCTTAAGATCCTTAGATAATTAAAGTTCAAACTTGTTTTCTATTTTGATTTGTAGAACAAGTTCCTTTTTGTTCAGCTTTTGTTGTTCACTCTCATGTTATTATCATTGCTACTTTTTATATTAGTGGGCATTTGTTTGCTCACTCTTGCAATTAACAATGCAGTTAAGGTTGAAAGAGTCGATGAGCCATCTACCAGCAAAGGGAAGGGCAAGATGCCTAAGAGCTGAAGAATTAATGAAGTTAATTTAAATGTTTCATGTTATAAGACTGGTTTAATTATATGATGTATTCCGCAAACTTATGTAATAATTTTAAGGTTAGATTACCTGGGATTGTTTTTGAGATGTGGTGTAACCCTTTAATGGGGAAGATTATTGTTTAAGTTATTTAAATTATGTCTTTTTCCTTTATTGATGGGTAGTTAGATGTAATAGTTTTGATAAGTGAGCACCAAATCCTGTGGGAATGAAGTACCTGGATTTGGGGGTGTCACACATGTGTGGATGTTATGATGCTTTGATGTTATATACTTGTACCTTGACATCTCTTTTACATTATCGAACTTTTATATCGCATTAAGTAAGCTCAGAACCGTATGATAATCGGGCCTCAACGTGACACCATGACACTGTCTAGGTTTATGGGTTACCCAGAAAACCCAGATCAGTTCTGACAGTTACTTTTCCTGCTTAGATCTCATTGGTTTTATGTTTTTTGATCGTGTTTATTGTTGGAGCTTGTATTATTACACCATGTCTGAAAATTACAAAATAAATTCTAAAAAATTATTTTAATGTCCGAAAATTAGTTTTTAATAATTTTAATTTATTTCATAAATATTTAATATTTTTGAAATATTAAAAGGTATTTAATTTATTTAATTGTTATATTAAATAAATTATTTAAAAATGATTTTAATACTTGAAAAATCATTTAAAATTATATTATGGTATAATAAAATATTTTAAGTTATTTTAATGACTTTTAATATTTTGTGATAAATTGCATTAATTAATTAATATTAATGATAATTAAGTTATTTAATAAATATATTAAATAAATTATGAAAAATAGAATTAATGATTTATAAATCATATAAAAATGATTTAAAGGTTATCAAAATATTTTAAGTTATAAAATATAACTTTTGATATATTATCATGAAAAATATTTAATAAATATTAATGATATTAGATTTATTTAATACTTATATTAAATAAATTAGTTTAAAAATGATCTTAATATTAGAAAAATTATTTTAAATGAAAATAAAGATTTTAAAAATATTTGAAGTTATAAAATATAACTTTCAATATTTAAAGGTAAATCTCATTAATTATTTACTATTAATGATGTTAAAGTTATTTAATAATTATATTAAATAAATTATTTTTAAAATGATTTTAATATTATAAAAATCATTTTAAATGAAAATAAAGTGTTAAAGAATATTTTAAGTTATAAAATATAACTTTTAATATTTAATGGATAATTTCATTAATAATTTAATATTAATGATATTAATTTAATAATAAATGATATTAAGTTTATTTAATAATTATATTAAATAAATAGTTTAAAAATGGTTTTATTAATTTAAAATTATTTAAAAAGGATATAAATGAATTAAAATATATTTTAAGTTATAATTTATGACTTTTAATATTTGGATAAATAGTGCATTAATATTTAAATATTAATGGTAAGTAATTAAAATGATTTTAAATGTTTTAAAAATCATTTAAAGGTATATTAATACTTTAAAATATATTCTAAGTTATTATAAATAACTTTAATATTTTTAGCAATGGTTTCATTAATAGTTTAATATTAATTGAATGTTAATGATAATAGAATTGTTTAATATCCAAAATCATTTAATAATGATTAGGTGTTTGAAAATTCATGATAAATTATAATAATTGTTTGAAAATTATTATAAGTCATTTAAACATGTTATATTTATTATTTAAATAGTCTAAAATGATATTGAACTTCGATATAGAGTCTTAGACTCGATAATTACCCGATAAGCGATGAATTTTGTAAACGTGTTTGAAATTGATATGGACTTACATAATGTGTTTGTATATGTGTTTGTTTGTGATTTAATGGACCGTGAAACATGTGTGTGACAATGTGATTAGGTTATGTCTTGTTGCGATAATAAGCGATACCATGTGTTATAATGTGTGATTCTAATCGATAGAATGATCTTATTAATGATAGGACGTGATATAAAAGATAAAACTAAGTTGTGTATTATGGCAATGAGATCAGACAAATAAGTATCATACCTTTGCATTTTCTTTATAAATGGACATGAGTAAAGAATATTTCGAGAACTATATTATTATTGCACTAGATTATTAACCCTATTGTGATATATTCTATATCCGATCATTGTTTATCAACATGATGTTATATTATATAATTGAGGATATATATTACATTCATTAATTTCTAAATATGGTTATCTGAAGTGTCCCCACTTGGATAATCATTATATTTAATCGAGATGTTGATATATATATATATATATATATATATATATATATATATATATATATATATATATATTGATCCCTAGTATGAATACAGTAAAAGTCGTCTAAGTTATTTGACCTAGCTAGAAACAGATTCAGAAATATCGTTGAATATAATAAAACTCTTTTATATCCAATCAAATTGTTTTGGTTGGATTCCTGACTAATTATGAACATCCCAAACATGGGAAAAAATTTATGCGCCAAGGCGGACAAAGGATGAACGATAATATCGTTCTTGCAATGTAGTATTGATCAATACAGGGTCCATGGGATGTACACCCTCGTGCTCGTAAGTTATGACGGTTTGCAGATGAAGTTCTGTCTAACCTTTTCGAAAACAGAAAACAATGTTCATAATCTGTCGACTACCCTATATATATAGTTAATGCGTAATTTCAAAAACTTTGATATAGAAATAATATACGGTTATGATTGGTTCAGTTTACTTCACAACTATTAATTCGTTATAGAAGTGATGTACAAAGAAAACATTTAATTCTTTCAGATAATTATATTTATAATTTTTATTACTTGCTGGGCACCCAAATGCTCATTTTTGCTTTAAATTTAAATGTTTTCAGATAAGCGTGATCAACCGGAAGGTTCAGACCAGATCAAGTGAAAAGGAAAACAAACAAAATTTGTTTTATGGTATATTTTGTAATAGTTAGACTGTATTAAGATAATGATATGTATTATATATCATGTAAAGAATATAGTAAAGCTTGCGTACTTGGGATTAGACTCTGATAAATGTAAATTAAGTTTGATATTTATAATAATAATATTATTATTAGTATTATTTCCGCTCATAGAAATGGTATCATAAAGCACTGAATTCGGGTTTCAAGTACCTGAATTTGGGGGCGTTACATTTGGTATCAGAGCTATAGGGTTAGAAACCTTAGGCTATAACCTTGGGACAGAGGGAAACGTTGAAAATACAAATAACTCATATAGAGTTTAAAAAGGAAATGAATTGAATCAATTCATCGTCAAACAAAATAAAAGATAACTTATATAAAACTATTATTTGTTGTGTGTATATACTATATGCTAGTCTAGATAAGCTATGTATGTAGATGTTAGATAGAAAGAATTAGATACCCTCATATTGTAAAGAAAGAGCCAATCTCTATAACCAAGCCAATATCAAAGCCAATAGCAGAAATAGAGGCTCACATTGAAAGCCACCTTAATGAGGTGGATATTGTGGAAAAGTGTAGTACCGAACCCATAAATGATAGTATAACTGATAGGTAGAGTTTAGTTAAAGAATATGTAGTCTATGTCGAGTTCTTAAACTCATATATTTGTGGTGAGTTCTTAAACTCATAATGTGTTGTAAGTTGGATGAACTAGGTATAGTTAGGTGTGAATGGATTATTGAGGATAATGGGAATATATAGAATTCTAAGCAATTGATCTTTATTAAAGGCGTAAGAAATAGGTAGTATTAGTATTATTTGAATATGAATCTATGTTGAATTAATGAAATAAGTTGGTATAAAGATAATAGATATTTATCTGAATACTGGTTAGTATAGTGAACCAAGTTTTCAAAATCTAATATTTTGAATATATGATTATTTGAGTAGAAAATTTCGCATGATATGTTAAACGTATACGATAAGGCTTAGAATGTAAGATAATAAAGAATAATTTACGATAATGCCGCCAAGACGAAAACGAAACCAAAGGGCAGAAGAATTTGTCAACAAAGTTGGAGGACAACCAGACCCGATACAGAATCTTGCGAATATGGACGATCAAGCTATGCAGAACGGAATACCAGCCGCGAGAAATCAGCCAAACAATCGATCGACAAACGTCAAAAACTTCAAGGCAATAGGATTGCCAGGATTTAGAGGATCAACTGACCCAGTAGATGCGTTAGTAATAGCGAGGGTAACAGAGGGGCAAAAATACAGCTTTTGCCACCTATGTGATGAAAGGGAAAATGAATTTTTGGTGGAAGGCAAATCAAGCTAGAGTTGAAAAAGGGAGTAGTGGTAGTAGAACTGGAAAAAGGAAAGAAGATAAAGGGAAAGTTTGTGTGGGTAGAAGGGACGTGTCTCTCCTAACTGCCCCAATCCAAGAATGTACAGTGGGTGTTTTATTTAGGAATGAATGGAGCATAAGGTGAAAGATTGTCCAAGAAGGGGAAGGGAGGAAAGGAATGCAAATACGGGAAAAGGCAGCAGGACATTGGCGAAACGGGACCAACATCAACAAACAAACCAACGAAATCAACCGCAAGTGTCTTCAACATGACCGTTAAAGATTCTGTGACAGCTGGGGATCCAACTCCAGGTATTATTCTAATCAATTTTATTTTCTTATATATATAGTGTATTATTTTATAAATTATTTTGAAGGAGGAAATTGAGCTCTATTAGAAATCAATTTTCCGTTTAATCAGATAGGCAAGCGTTATGTGAATAGTTAAAGATTGATTCGATCAATTTTGATCGAGATCTACTTGCAATGATTGTGTATGTTATGTACCCTGGTATGTATAGGTTTTAAAACGATGATTCCGGGGAAGGAATCTTTATAAGGGAGGGTGAATGTATTAACCCGATATTTTCTATATAATTAAATCAGAAATTTTGCGTATAATTTATTTTTTATTATTATTATTTATAATGGTGGAAGTATGTGCAAGATAATGTGTATGTATTTATGAGATAAATAAAATATATTTATTACATGAATGATTAAAAATAATTTTAATTTAGAATTATTGATCATTATAAATTATATTCTTATAATAATTAATTTTATAGTAGAAATGTTTTTATTAATAATTTTCCATGAAAATATGATTTTATTTTATCTAAATAATATATGAAATGATTATAGAATTATTATAATAACTATTTTATTATAAGAACTTATTTTAGATTAATTAAGTTAACTATTTAACTTAATTAATAATGTTATATATGACAGATAAATCAGATATGGAATCCGAACCCTAATATTGGATTTTTGATCAAGGAATGAGAATAATAATATTATATTATTATTTATCAGTGTTATAGATATGTATGTTATGTGTGTAAGGTTAATGTATGGAACAGTTTTAATGTTACTGATAAACCCTAATTCTGGTTATAGAATAAGGAATGATGATAATACTATAATATTAATTATATTTTGAATTTTCAGTGCTATAAATATGTACTGTATGTACGCATTGTTAATAATTGGTCAATATTGGTGCAGTATTTGAAAACCCTCGTTTTGAAGTCAAATGAGACTTTAAAATCTTTTTAGTAAATATGTTAGGTGATTAATGATTTTTATTATAAATATTATGTATATTTCACTACCATAAATATGTACTGTATGTGTATAATATTAATTTGTGAAATAATTTTGATGGAACTCAGTGAAAACCCTAGTATTAAACCATTTAAACCCTAATTCAAAAGTCGGATGCCAGCTTAAGACTATTATGTATTCATGTTAACGTAGGTAATGACCGGTATTAAAGGTATTAATCCTATTTAGGGAGAATCTTAATTATTCAAAACCCTATTTTTTTTAGTATAAACCCTTATTATTTTTCTAAATTATAAACCCTAATTTGCTTATGGTAAACCTTAATCGCTAAATTGGGAAGTGTAATGCTAATTAGTGCCTCTTAAACCTAATTAGCAAAGTGCTAAGTAATTAAAAACCTAATTGATTAAGAAACCCTAATTACAATTTTTAGAAACTAAAATTTTTGTTTTTAAACCCTAAATTGAAACCTACAATTTTTGTGCTTAAACCTTTGGGTTAAACCTACAAGGGTTTGTCAAGATTACAAGCTTGCCATTAAAAATCCAATCTGATGGACCAAACTACTCTTGTGCATATTTTATTAAGCTAACTTGTCAAAATAGCCAAAACTTTAGTTGCTCAACCACTCCAACAACCCTATGTGACATTAAACAATAGAAATCAGCTGAATTCAGCTTCATTCATTGCATACATATAATATATATAACATTAGAGAGAGAGAAAGTCATTTTATTGCCCATTTATTCAATCAATGCTCAACCAACCCATTCTCTCTCTAAGCTTCAAAATTATGTAGTAGATCGGTCAGTTATCTGCCCCACGTTTACTATTAATGGTCGGGAGGCGTAATCAAGCATAACTTAAGAAAGGTATAAACCCTAGTTGAAAAATCATCCCTTGATCTCTGTTAGATCTTGTGTTTTAATGTTAAAACTTGTTGTTTGTAGTTTTTATAGATGGCGTGGGTTGGTATCTTGTAGATCCATATCATTTAAGTGCTCAAAATTTATGTTTTTGAAAATCTGAAATTGTTGTTTTGTCTTTGTGATCGAATGTCGAAACTCTTTGATCTTAACTTTTATTATGTAGTTTTGTTGTTTTGAAGGTTGTTACTTGTAGTA
This sequence comes from Panax ginseng, assembly GCA_020205605.1. Classification (NCBI taxonomy): domain Eukaryota; kingdom Viridiplantae; phylum Streptophyta; class Magnoliopsida; order Apiales; family Araliaceae; genus Panax; species Panax ginseng. Next base: position 48,384,368 of record CM035137.1, read on the forward strand.
TGTAATGTGTTCTTTCATGTGAAACTTAAAATCAGGTCCAGCTCTGTTATAGATTAAATGTTATAAGTGGTCAAACAGGGTTGACCGGTCACGAAAATGCAATTCTGGGAAACCCAGATTTTTTCCAGAAAAAGATGTTTAGGGCTTCGGATCTTACAACTTTTTATGATTTTTGCTATGTTCTTGTTTGGATGTTATATACTGGTATAAGGACTACATATTCCAGTCATCAGAATACTTAGATCGTGATCAGGGTGAAAATTAATTATGGTCAAACTATAGTTCACTAACTGCCTGGAGAATTTCTGGAAAACCCAGAAATGCTCAAGAACAGATTTCTGAAATGGTTTGACTATGCCAGATCTTACACATGTGTTGATGTTATGATGCTCTGATGTTATATACTTGTACCTTGACATCTCTTCTACATGATCGAACTTTTACATCGCATTAAGTAAGCTTAAAACCGTATGATAATCAGGCCTCAACGTGACACCATGGCAGCGCATCTGGGGTTTCACAGGTTACCCGTAAAACCCGCATCGCCTCGAACGATTACTTTTCCTTCTTAGATCTCATTGGTTTTATGTTTTTTGATCGTGTTTAATTTATTGTTGGAGCTTGTATTATTACACCATGTCTACAAGATCTAACCTTTATATGTCCCAGAAACACAATACACTGAAACTTAATTCTGGTCAAATAAGCTCACTCGATGACTGACATGTTTTCTCGGCTTTGCTCAAGAACACATTTAACGACAGTTTTGTCGCCTAAAGCACCTATATCGACACTTTATTTATAATATTATTATTTGTATTAAATAAATAGAAAAAAATAGTTTTAAATTATTAAAAATACAAAATAAATTCTTCAAAATTATTTTAATGTCTAAAAATTAGTTTTAATAATTTTAATATATTTCATAAATATTTAATAATTTTAAAATATTAAATGTATTTAATTTATTTAATTGTTATATTAAATAAATTATTTAAAAATGATTTCAATATTGGAAAAATCATTTAAAATTATATTATGGTATAAGAAAATATTTGAGGTTATTTTTAATTACTTTTAATATTTTGTGATGAATTTTATTAATTAATTAATATTAATGATAATTAAGTTATTTAATAAATATATTAAATAAATTATGAAAAATAGAATTAATGATTTATGAATCATATAAAAATGATTTAAAGGTTATAAAAATATTTTAAGTTATAAAATATAACTTTTGATATTTTGTCATGAAAAATATTTAATATTAATGATATTAGATTTATTTAATACTTATATTAAATAAATTAGTTTAAAATGATCTTAATATTAGAAAAATCATTTTAAATGAAAATAAAGATTTTAAAAATATTTGAAGTTGTAAAATATAACTTTCAATATTTAAAGGTAAATCTCATTAATTATTTACTATTAATGATGTTAAAGTTATTTAATAATTATATTAAATAAATTAGTTTAAAAATGATTTTAATATTATAAAATTATTTTAAATGAAAATAAAGTGTTTAAGAATATTTTAAGTTATAAAATATAACTTTTAATATTTAATGGATAATTTCATTAATAATTTAATATTAATAATATTAATTTAATAATAAATGATATTAAGTTTATTTAATAATTATATTAAATAAATAGTTTAAAAATGGTTTTATTAATTTAAAAATCATTTAAAAGGATATAAATGAATTAAAAATATTTTAAGTTATAATTTATGACTTTTAATATTTGGATAAATAGTGCATTAATATTTAAATATTAATGGTAAGTACTTAAAAATGATTTTAAATGTTTTAAAAATCATTTAAAGGTATATTAATACTTTAAAATATATTCTAAGTTATTATAAATAACTTTAATATTTTGGCAATGGTTTCATTAATAGTTTAATATTAATTAAATGTTAATGATAATATAATTGTTTAATATTCAAATCATTTAATAATGATTCCGGTGTTTGAAAATTCATGATAAATTATAATAATTGTTTGAAAATTATTATAAGTCATTTAAACATGTTATGACTGTTATTTAAATAGTCTAAACAGATATTGAACTTCGATATAGAGTCTTAGACTCGATAATTACCCGATAAGCAGTCGGTACACCGACATGTTTCAGAAATTGATATGGACTTACATAATGTGTTTGTATATGTGTTTGTTTGTGATTTAATGACTGTGAAACATGTGTGACAATGTGATTAGGTTATGTGCTGACTGCAATAAGCAGTACCATGTGTTATAATGTGTGATTCTAATCGATAGAATGATCTTATTAATGATAGGACGTGATATAAAAGATAAAACTAAGTTGTGTATTGTAAGCAGCAGACCAGACAAGTATCATACCTTTGCATTTTCTTTATGCAATGGACATGAGTAAGAATATTTCAGAACTATATTATTATTGCACTAGATTATTAACCCTATTGTGATATATTCTATATCCGATCATTGTTTATCAACATGATGTTATATTATATAATTCAGATATATATTCTGTTCGTTAATTTCTAAATATGGTTATACAAGTGTCCCCACTTGGATAATCATTGTATTTAATCGAGATGTTGATATATATATATATATATATTATATATATAGTATATTCAAAATCTTTATAAGGAGGTGAATGTAATAACTTGATATTTTCTATATAATTAATTGAAAATTTTAACGTATAAATTTTTTTTTTTTATTATTATTTATAATGGTGGAAGTATGTGCAAGATAATGTATATGTATTTATGTGACAAATAAAATATATTTATTACATGAATGATTAAAATAATTTTAATTTAGAATTATTGATCATTATAAATTATATTCTTATAATAATTAATTTTATAGTAGAAATGTTTTTTATTAATAATTTTCCATGAAAATATGATTTTTATTTTATCTAAATAATATATGAAATGATTATAGAATTATTATAATAACTATTTTATTATAAGAGCTTATTTTAGATTAATTAAGTTAATTATTTAACTTAATTAATAATGTTATATATGACAGATAAATCAGATATGGAATCCGAACCCTAATATTAGATTTTTGATCAAGGAATGAGAATAATAATATTATATTATTATTTGTCAGTGTTATAAATATGTATGTTATGTGTGTAAGGTTAATGTATGGAACAGTTTTAATGTTACTGATAAACCCTAATTCTAGTTATAGAATAAGGAATGATGATAATACTATAATATTAATTATATTTTGATTTTTCAGTGCTATAAATATGTACTGTATGTACGCATTGTTAATAATTGGTCAATATTGGTGCAGTATTTGAAAACCCTCGTTTTGAAGTCAAATGAGACTTTAAAATCTTTTTAGTAAATATGTTAGGTGATTAATGATTTTTATTATAAATATTATGTATATTTCACTACCATAAATATGTACTGTATGTGTGTAATATTAATTTGTGAAACAATTTTGATGGAACGGTAGAAAACCCAAGTATTAAACTGTTAAACCCTAATTCAAAAGTCGGATGCCAGCTTAAGACTATTATGTATTCATGTTAACGTGAGTAATGGCCCAGATTATTAAAGGTATTAACCCTATTTGGGAGAATCTTAATTATTCAAAACCCCTATTTTTTTAGTATAAACCCTTATTATTTTTCTAAATTATAAACCCTAATTTGCTTATGGTAAACCTTAATCGCTAAATTGGGAAGTGTAATGCTAATTAGTGCCTCTTAAACCTAATTAGCAAAGTGCTAAGTAATTAAAAACCTAATTGATTAAGAAACCGTAATTACAATTTTTAGAAACTAAAATTTTTGTTTTTAAACCCTAAATTGAAACCTAAAATTTTTGTGCTAAACCTTTGGGTTAAACCCTAAGGGTTTGTCAAGATTACAAGCTTGCCATTAAAAATCCAATACAATGGACCAAACTACCCTTGTGCATATTTTATTAAGCTAACTTGTCAAAATAGCCAAAACTTTAGTTGCTCAACCACTCCAACAACCCCATGTGACATTAAACAATAGAAATCAGCTGAATTCAGCTTCATTCATTGCATACATGTAATATATATAACATTAAAGAGAGAGAAAGTCATTTTATTGCCCATTTATTCAATCAATGCTCAACCAACCCATTCTCTCTCCTAAGCTTCAAAATTATGTAGTAGATCAATCCCTTATACAAGCCCCACGTTTACCATTAACAGATAAGGAGGCCAGAATCAAGCATAACTTAAGAAAGGTATAAACCCTAGTTGAAAAATCTGTCCTTGATCCTCTGTTAGATCTTGTGTTTTAATGTTAAAACTTGTTGTTTGTAGTTTTTATAGATGACGTGGGTTGGTATCTTGTAGATCCATATCATTTAAGTGCTCGAAATTTAAGTTTTTGAAAATCTGGAAATTGTTGTTTTGTGCTGACAGTCAAATGTCAGAACTCTTTAATCTTGGCCTGTTATGTAGTTTTGTTGTTTGAAGGTTGTTACTTGTAGTATGTAATGTGTTCTTTCATGTGAAACTTAAAATCAGGTCCAGCTCTGTTATAGATTAAATGTTATAAGTGGTCAAACAGGTCGAATTGCCAATCATAAAATCAATTCAGAAAACCCAGATTTTTTCCAGAAAAAGATGTTTAGGGCTTCGGATCTTACAACTTTTTATGATTTTTGCTATGTTCTTGTTTGGATGTTATATACTGGTATAAGGACTACATATTCCAGTTAAAGATTGATTCGATCAATTTTGATCGAGATCTACTTGCAATGATTGTGTATGTTATGTACCCTGGTATGTATAGGTTTTAAAACGATGATTCCGGGGAAGGAATCTTTATAAGGGAGGGTGAATGTATTAACCCGATATTTTCTATATAATTAAATCAGAAATTTTGCGTATAATTTATTTTTTATTATTATTATTTATAATGGTGGAAGTATGTGCAAGATAATGTGTATGTATTTATGAGATAAATAAAATATATTTATTACATGAATGATTAAAAATAATTTTAATTTAGAATTATTGATCATTATAAATTATATTCTTATAATAATTAATTTTATAGTAGAAATGTTTTTATTAATAATTTTCCATGAAAATATGATTTTATTTTATCTAAATAATATATGAAATGATTATAGAATTATTATAATAACTATTTTATTATAAGAACTTATTTTAGATTAATTAAGTTAACTATTTAACTTAATTAATAATGTTATATATGATGAATAAATCGGATATGGAATCCAGAACCCTAATATTGGATTTTGATCAAGGAATGAGAATAATAATATTATATTATTATTTATCAGTGTTATAGATATGTATGTTATGTGTGTAAGGTTAATGTATGGAACAGTTTTAATGTTACTGATAAACCCTAATTCTGGTTATAGAATAAGGAATGATGATAATACTATAATATTAATTATATTTTGAATTTTCAGTGCTATAAATATGTACTGTATGTAAGCATTGTTAATAATTGGTCAATATTGGTGCAGTATTTGAAAACCCTCGTTTTGAAGTCAAATGAGACTTTAAAATCTTTTTAGTAAATATGTTAGGTGATTAATGATTTTTATTATAAATATTATGTATATTTCACTACCATAAATATGTACTGTATGTGTATAATATTAATTTGTGAAATAATTTTGATGGAACGGTAGAAAACCCTAGTATTAAACTGTTAAACCCTAATTCAAAAGTCGGATGCCAGCTTAAGACTATTATGTATTCATGTTAACGTAGGTAATGACCGGTATTAAAGGTATTAATCCTATTTAGGGAGAATCTTAATTATTCAAAACCCTATTTTTTTTAGTATAAACCCTTATTATTTTTCTAAATTATAAACCCTAATTTGCTTATGGTAAACCTTAATCGCTAAATTGGGAAGTGTAATGCTAATTAGTGCCTCTTAAACCTAATTAGCAAAGTGCTAAGTAATTAAAAACCTAATTGATTAAGAAACCCTAATTACAATTTTTAGAAACTAAAATTTTTGTTTTTAAACCCTAAATTGAAACCTACAATTTTTGTGCTAAACCTTTGGGTTAAACCCTAAGGGTTTGTCAAGATTACAAGCTTGCCATTAAAAATCCAATACAATGGACCAAACTACTCTTGTGCATATTTTATTAAGCTAACTTGTCAAAATAGCCAAAACTTTAGTTGCTCAACCACTCCAACAACCCTATGTGACATTAAACAATAGAAATCAGCTGAATTCAGCTTCATTCATTGCATACATATAATATATATAACATTAGAGAGAGAGAAAGTCATTTTATTGCCCATTTATTCAATCAATGCTCAACCAACCCATTCTCTCTCCTAAGCTTCAAAATTATGTAGTAGATCAGTCCGTTATACAAGCCCCACGTTTACCATTAACAGATCAGGAGGCCAGAATCAAGCATAACTTAAGAAAGGTATAAACCCTAGTTGAAAAATCTGTCCTTGATCCTCTGTTAGATCTTGTGTTTTAATGTTAAAACTTGTTGTTTGTAGTTTTTATAGATGACGTGGGTTGGTATCTTGTAGATCCATATCATTTAAGTGCTCGAAATTTATGTTTTTGAAAATCTGGAAATTGTTGTTTTGTGCTGACAGTCAAATGTCAGAACTCTTTAATCTTGGCCTGTTATGTAGTTTTGTTGTTTGAAGGTTGTTACTTGTAGTATGTAATGTGTTCTTTCATGTGAAACTTAAAATCAGGTCCAGCTCTGTTATAGATTAAATGTTATAAGTGGTCAAACAGGGTTGGCCAAGTCCATAAATGCATTACAGAAACCCAGATTTTTTCCAGAAAAAGATGTTTAGGGCTTCGGATCTTACAACTTTTTATGATTTTTGCTATGTTCTTGTTTGGATGTTATATACTGGTATAAGGACTACATATTCCAGTCATCAGAATACTTAGATCGTGATCAGGGTGAAAATTAATTATGGTCAAACTATAGTTCACTAACTGCCTGGAGAATTTCTGGAAAACCCAGAAATGCTCAAGAACAGATTTCTGAAATGGTTTGACTATGCCAGATCTTACACATGTGTTGATGTTATGATGCTCTGATGTTATATACTTGTACCTTGACATCTCTTCTACATGATCGAACTTTTACATCGCATTAAGTAAGCTCAGAACCGTATGATAATCAGGCCTCAACGTGACACCATGCCATCACGGGGTTTACAGGTTACCCGAAAACCAGATCGATTCAACGATTACTTTTCCTTCTTAGATCTCATTGGTTTTATGTTTTTTGATCGTGTTTAATTTATTGTTGGAGCTTGTATTATTACACCATGTCTACAAGATCTAACCTTTATATGTCCCAGAAACACAATACACTGAAACTTAATTCTGGTCAAATAAGCTCACTCGATGACTGACATGTTTTCTCGGCTTTGCTCAAGAACACATTCAACGACAGTTTTGTCGCCTAAAGCACCTATATCGACACTTTATTTATAATATTATTATTTGTATTAAATAAATAGAAAAAAATAGTTTTAAATTATTAACAATACAAAATAAATTCTTCAAAATTATTTTAATGTCTAAAAATTAGTTTTTAATAATTTTTAATATATTTCATAAATATTTAATATTTTGAAATATTAAATGTATTTAATTTATTTAATTGTTATATTAAATAAATTATTTAAAAATGATTTCAATATTTGAAAAAATCATTTAAAATTATATTATGGTATAAGAAAATATTTGAGGTTATTTTAATTACTTTTAATATTTTGTGATGAATTTTATTAATTAATTAATATTAATGATAATTAAGTTATTTAATAAATATATTAAATAAATTATGAAAAATAGAATTAATGATTTATGAATCATATAAAAATGATTTAAAGGTTATAAAAATATTTTAAGTTATAAAATATAACTTTTGATATTTTTTCACAAAAAATATTCAATATTTAATATTAATGATATTAGATTTATTTAATACTTATATTAAATAAATTAGTTTAAAAATGATCTTAATATTAGAAAAATCATTTTAAATGAAAATAAAGATTTTAAAAATATTTGAAGTTGTAAAATATAACTTTCAATATTTAAAGGTAAATCTCATTAATTATTTACTATTAATGATGTTAAAGTTATTTAATAATTATATTAAATAAATTAGTTTAAAAATGATTTTAATATTATAAAAATCATTTTAAATGAAAATAAAGTGTTTAAGAATATTTTAAGTTATAAAATATAACTTTTAATATTTAATGGATAATTTTATTAATAATTTAATATTAATAATATTAATTTAATAATAAATGATATTAAGTTTATTTAATAATTATATTAAATAAATAGTTTAAAAATGGTTTTATTAATTTAAAAATCATTTAAAAAGGATATAAATGAATTAAAAATATTTTAAGTTATAATTTATGACTTTTAATATTTGGATAAATAGTGCATTAATATTTAAATATTAATGGTAAGTACTTAAAATGATTTTAAATGTTTTAAAAATCATTTAAAGGTATATTAATACTTTAAAATATATTCTAAGTTATTATAAATAACTTTAATATTTTGGCAATGGTTTCATTAATAGTTTAATATTAATTAAATGTTAATGATAATAGAATTGTTTAATATCCAAAATCATTTAATAATGATTCTGGTGTTTGAAAATTCATGATAAATTATAATAATTGTTTGAAAATTATTATAAGTCATTTAAAAATGTTATCACTGTTAATTAAATAGTTTAAACAGATATTGAACTTCGATATAGAGTCTTAGACTCGATAATTACCCGATAAGCGATCAAGTGCAATCGGCATGTTTTGAAATTGATGATATGACTTACATAATGTGTTTGTATATGTGTTTGTTTGTGATTTAATGACTGTGTAACATGTGTGACAATGTGATTAGGTTATGTCTTTGTTGCAATAAAAAAGATTACCATGTTATATAATGTGTGATTCTAATCGATAGAATGATCTTATTAATGATAGGGCGTGATATAAAAGATAAAACTAAGTTGTGTATTGTAAGCAGCAGACCAGACAAGTATCCTACCTTTGTATTTTCTTTATGCAATGGACATGAGTAAGAATATTTCAGAACTATATTATTATTGCACTAGATTATTAACCCTATTGTGATATATTCTATATCCCATCATTGTTTATCAACATGATGTTATATTATATAATTTGATATATATTACATTAATTAATTTCTAAATATGGTTATACAAGTGTCCCCACTTGGATAATCATTATATTTAATCGATGTTGATATATATATATATATATATATATATATATATATGATCCTAGTATGAATACTGATAAAAGTCGTCTAAGTTATTTGACCTAGCTAGAAACAGATTCAGAAATATCGTTGAATATAATAAAACTCTTTTATATCCAATCAAATTGTTTTGGTTGGATTCCTGACTAATTATGAACATCCCGAATATGGGAAAATTTTTATGCGCCAAGGCGGACAAAGGATGAACGAAAATATCGTTCTTGCAATGTAGTATTGATCAATACAAGGTCCATAGGATGTACACCCTCGTGCCCGTATGTTATGATGGTTTGCAGATGAAGTTCTATCTAACATTTTCGAAAACAGAAAACAATGTTCATAATCTGTCGACTACCCTATATATATAGTTAATGTGTAATTTCAAAAACTTTGATATAGAAATAATATATGGTTATGATTGGTTCAGTTTACTTCACAACTATTAATTCGTTATAGAAGTGATGTACAAAGAAAACATTTAATTCTTTCAGATAATTATATTTATAATTTTTATTACTTGCTGGGCACCCAAATGCTCATTCTTGCTTTAAATTTAAATGTTTTCAGCTAAGCGTGATCAACCGGAAGGTTCAGACTAGATCAAGTGAAAAGGAAAGCAAACAAAATATGTTTTGTGGTATATTTTGTAATAGTTAGACTGTATTAAGATAATGATATGTATTATATATCACGTAAAGAATGTAGTAAAGGTTGTGCACTTGGGATTAGACTCTGATAAATGTAAATTAAGTTTGATATTTATATTATTGTTATTATTATTAGTATTATTTTTTCTCATACAAATGGTATCGTAAAGCACTGAATTCGGGTTTCAAGTACTTGAATTTGGGGGTGCTACAACAACTTTACCCTTCTTTGCCCCCCTTGTAGCCTGCAGCCAATCCTCCATCTCCTCGTCCTCACGCTCAACATCAGCCGCTGGAGTGTCACCTCTCTGGCTACTCTGGACCACAGAAAGGTCCTCGAACCATGTCTGAAACAACACAGAAATCGGTGAAAAGCAAGTATTACACAAAAAAATACAAAAGAATTTCAAAGCCATCAAATACATACTAAATGAAATAATTAAATTACTTACCGCAATGTGCTCTGCCTCAGGTGAGATATAACCACCGCACTACTAAAAAAATGGTCATTTGTGATGGCCAAAATCCATCACAAAAACCAGAAAAACCATCACGAAAGGTATACATGATGGCTTTAAGCTTCACAATGGTCATCTTGTATACGCCCATCATGAAAGGTTTTACGCGATGATTTTGGCAATCACGCAAACTCTTAATGCTTTTGTGATGATTAATACAATCACATTAACACGTAATCTATTGTGATTGTCAAAGTCATCACAAAAAAAGAAGACTTTAATTAGGGATTAAAGGAAAGAACGTGAATCTCTATATACGGATATTTTATTTCATTATATTAATTGTATCAAATGATACTTGTAGGATTCGAACCCTCCCCCCATTTGCGAACTAAATAACGAGTATTAACACTACACCAAAGCCCAGATCATGATTATAATTTAAAAACAAAATATAAAAGGAAATTTATGTGAGTTGACTTATTAAACAAAATTACTTCTACATAAGATTTTGTGATTGCAATGGCAGTCACACATACTCTCTAATTATGGTAAATTTAGTCATCACTGAGAGCCATCATATATTTTATTATTTTGTGATGACTTGAAAATTCCATCACAAAATACCTTCTTTTTGTAATTGCAAATAAAAGTCGTCACAAAAATCTATCTTTTTTAATGATTGTCATAACCGTCATAAAATATTTTTTTGATTATTTCTTATATTAAAATATTAATGATAGCTTAAATGCAATCACAAAAAGGATATATCTATAAGTGATGACTTAGTCCGTCGCAAAAAAAAGTTTGGTGATTGACACGACCATCACAATTATAATATATAATTGGAAAAATTAGTCATCACTAAGAGCCATCATATATACTATTATTTTGTGATTGCTTAAAAAGTCCATCACAAATTACTATCTTTTGTGATTGTTTTTAAAAACTGTCACAAAGTTCCGTCACGTATTCTTATTTTTCTAGTAGTGTCGTCACCTTTCTTCTGGTGAGCGTGCCATCAAAACTCAAGGCAGAAAGGTAGGTGCTTTAGACTCACCTCAAGTCTCTCCTTGTAGAGGTCGTCTGATCGACTCCAGGTCACGGTTGGGAGACGACTCTCTTGTCGAGCAAATTGTCGTTGTCTGACATCTTCTTGAATGCCTCGCCCTCCCAAATATCGCATATCTGCTCCCACACCGCAGTACCAATGAAATCTGGCCTGACATCTCTAAGTGTATGTCCATCAGCCATCTTGGTTTGGGCCTTCTTCTCCCAGTCGTAGACCCACTTGTGCCAATTCATCTCGAGATACTTCCCGAGAACAATGCCGTCGTGGGCTTCCTGCCCATCCTCGAAGCGATAATATCTCTGCAGTACAACATATGAATAACAGTAGTTACTTAGTAGACAACATAAAGCAAAGCGGTAAATAAATATTCAAAAGCACAAATTAAAACTAATATATGAATGAATGACTTATTACCCTAAACTCAGCAATAATCAGCCCACGTGTGCGGTCATCCACATCCACCCACCTCATCCACGGGTTGGAGAATCGGTTGCGGACGATCCCAAGTAACGTGTTCCTTGGCGTCACGTCAAGGATACTAAAATTGAAATTATTAAATTTCCAAATTACAAAGAATATATAAGAACTAAATAATTAATACAAACATATTGTTAAATATGAAATTACCTAGTAGTCCCAACACAACATATAAGCGGCGCCTGGGGGGATTCCCTAGCAATTCACGTGCTAGTCCCCGCGGAGGCCTACATCGATCACCTATGTAATGAAATACAACAATATTTATATAAAAAAAATATAATGTCAATATTATATAAAATTAAAAACAATAAGATGTATAATAACAAAACATGTAAATGACTTGTAAATAACAACAAAACATGTAATGAACGACTTGTTGTTGTCCTTTGTTCTACCACTGGCATCTAGGACTGTATAAAAATTGTTATCAAATACGTTCTTCTCAGTATGCATCGGATCTAAACAATGACGGATGCAGAGTGTAGCCCAATAAAGCAGGTCAAAGAACATGGATCTGTGTGTCCAGTTGTGAACCTTGTCGTAACCATTAGCTAGCTCCAACCTGTGATTCTTCCCTGGAGGTGGAAACTTCAAATGACTAATCCAACTCAACACTGCTGACCTAGAAAGACGGCCAGGTACTTGACGTTTCTCTGTTTTTCGATTAAATTGTCTACTCATCCGTCGATAACGATGTTCAATCGGTAAAAATTGTTTGGATGTTGCAAAGAAACTCATTTCCCCCCATGTTTGAGCCGCATAGCTTTAACTGACCCCATGCACATGGGACATGACAAGCCCCCGTGAGTTGACCATCCACTGATCATTCCTAATGCCGAGAAGTCATTTATTGTCCACAGTAAAGCTTCCTTCATGTCAAAGTTCTGCTTAAGAGATACATCATAAGTTTGAACCCCTTTTTCCCACACCATCTTCAACTCATCAACTAACGGTCTGAGGTATACATTGATGTCTTTACTTGGACTCTTATCACCCGAAATCAGTAGGCATGAACATGTAGGGATCTTTCATCCACGTCGAAGGCGGGAGGTTATAAACCACAGCAATCACCGGCCAAGTTGAGTAGGGCTTTGTGTAATGTTCGTTAAATGGATTAAACTCATCCATAGCAAGTCCAAGCCTAACATTGCGAACCTCTTCAGCAAACGAGGCATGCTTGTTGTGACAACTCGAGAATTTAAAAAAATTTTAAAATCATAATTGATTGATTTAAGGTTCAATATTAGACCCTAGACAGAAAATAAGTGAATGGATTTGACATTTTTGGGAAGGAATTTTGAGGATTTCAAAATTATGTGAAGGATTTTGGTGAATTATTCAGGATTAAGTGTACATGTGTATATGTTCTGTGAATATGGTATTATATGTGTACAGTATGTGGTTAAGGGTGAAGGGTTGACCAGATAAACTATATCTGTGACAAACCCTAAGTATATATTTAGAACGTCAACGTTCAGTTAGAAATTTCTTACGATTTATAAGAAACCCTAAAAATCGATTCTGGAAACCCTAATTTCAGTTCTGAGAATTTAAAACCCTAATTTGGGGATTTAAATACAAGGTATAAGTTTTTTGTGTATAATAACAAATCTAATTAGGGGTAAGCCTAATTGATTCATTAGAAATTTTATTAATTAGAAAACCCTAATTTTAATGTTGGAAACCCTAATTCTTGGGTTATAAACCCTAATGCCCATTTTGGTAAAACAGTAATTATTATTTAAAATTTTTAAATAGGATATATTAATCATAATTAGCAAGCTTGAATCATGATTAAGAAATCTTAATATAATTAGAGAATCCTAATTATAATATTAAATTTTCTATTTTGAAAACCGAAATTTGGAAATCTTAGAAATTAAATTGCAAAAGTCTAAGGGTTAAACCCTAAGGGTTAGGGCAAATGTCAAGTTAGCCATTAAAATTAAAAGTTAAATGTCCATTATACCATTTTATCACATTCTTTAATTGGTGGAGTGCATATCTTGCCAAGATAATTGGTTGGTGACCAACCCTAGCCCTAGCCCTAGCCATAGCCATGAGTCAAATATCAGCCATCAATTGCTAGCAAATACATTGAATCATATCATTTATATAGATTAAGAGAGAGAAAATGCATACTTTAATTCTCATTATCTCCAAGACTTTCTCTCTCGATATTTTCAAAATTTTGAGAGAGAATGAGACTAAAAGATAAGGCATGATCATGTGTTAGCATTCCAAGATCAGATCACAAGGATCAGATTCAAGATCAAGCATTGGAAAGGTATAAAAACCCTAAAATTTCTAAATCTTCAAGATTGTAGTTAATGTTGTTGTTTGTTAGTTAAATGTGTGTTAGATGGTGTCACATAGTGATCTGGGCTATTGGATCATGGATCCATATCATGTAGATGTACAAAAATCAAGTTTTTAGAAACTGTTCTTGGACCTTCATGAGTCTTCTGACAAGCAGATGTCAGGGACTCTAGATTCTTTTGTGTACTATTTATGGTGTTTGAAGTTATATATGTGTAGAATGTCATGTAGACTGTGATCTGGAATTGGAAACAGAGTCATAGCATGTCTAGATCGTAAGTTATATGCAGTCAAACCTCGTTAACCGTTCACAAGGACTGAGTTTCTGGGCAACCCAGAAACCCAGATCTCGTCTGACAACGTTTTCTGAGCCTCTGATCTTGCAGTTGTTTGATAGTTAAGCCATGTTGTTTTTTTAATGTTGTAGTCTGTTATAATTATTACACAATCAAGCCTTTAGTTCACCCAGAAAGTACATAGAGTCACAGATAATTAAGGTCAAACAAGCGTTGACCAACTGCCTTATGAAGAAATCTGGGAAACCCAGATTTCTCAAGAACAGCTTCTGACAAGCGTTTGACCAACCTTGATCTTTCTTGTGTGATGATGATATGATGATATGTTGTTATAGAATTCTTCCCTGACATTCCTACTACAAGGTTGAACTTTTAAATCACACAAACCGAGTCCAGAAAGCTAAGATTTAAAGCTTCAAAATAGGTACCTCGACTGTTCTTCAATTCTGGAAAACCCAAAAATTGAAGAACATGTCTGACAACAATTTGGAGAGCTTGGATCTCTCTGATCTATTGTATAATGACCATGCAACTTGATTTTAATTGTAGTATTACACTTATACTACAACATCAACACATTAACAAACCCAGAAACATGATAACCAAAGATCTAGAACCGGTCAAACCTAGCACCTTAGCCTCTAACATGGGTTTCTGGGTTTATGTTCCAGAACACCTATAGCGACGGTTATTATGTCTATAGTAAGTATTTAGACAGAGATAATTTACGAAAATAATTATTTTAATTAATAAATAAATAAAAAAGTTTTAATTATTAAAATACAAATAAATTTCTAGAAATTATTTTAAAGTCCAAAAATTAGTTTTTAATTATTTAGAGTATATTTCATAAATATTTAATATTTTTGGAATATAAATAGTATTTAATTTATTTAATTATAATATTAAATAAATTATTTAAAATGATTTTAATACTTGAAAAATCATGAAAAATTATATTATGGTGTTAGAAAATATTTTAAGTTATTTTAATAACTTTTGATATTTTGTGATGAATTTCATTAATAAATTTATATTAATGGTGAATAATTTATTTAATGAATATATTAAATAAATTATAGAAAATTAGAATTAATGCTTTAAAAATCATATAAAAATGATTTAAGGGTTAGAAAAATATTTTGAGTTAGAAAATATAACTTTTGATATTTTGTCATGAAAATATTAATATTTTAATATTAATAGCAATTATCGGATAATGATTTTAATTATTTAAAATCATATAAATATGATTTTATATGATTTTTAAAGCATTAAAAATACTTTGATATATTATAAATATATTATAATATTATGTTATGATTTTCATTAATATTTAATATTAAATAAATATTAATGATAAGAGAATAAGGTGGTATTTATATTATATAAATACAATATAAATGATTTAAAAATAATGACAAATGATAATAATTATCTAAAAAATTTTACGAGCTTATGAAAAATATTTTGACTGATAATATAATTATCTAATATAATTGTTAAAGTGTTATGCAGAGTTTAATTGAACTTAAACTCGATATATATCCGACTAAGCCGTCGGGATGTCAGAATTGTCCTAAACTCGACTCGGACTGTAAAAGTTTAAGTTGAAGTTAGGTCTTATGTGTGTTATAGACAGATAGGATTATGTGATAATGTGTTTAGGTTATTTTAAATATTTTGATGATATTATTCTAATTTGTATATCGATATTATTTATATATTAGGTCATCAGACAAAGTTTATTAAAATGTGTAACGATAATCAACAAAATAGGCATGTTTTTCTTAACTCAACTTTGAGTTGTTTATTCAAATATACATGTGGTTAATCATTGCTGATTGCCATGTCTAAGAACTTTTAAATTGCACTCTGTGCATACTGCATGTATTCATCAGGTATGAAAGGCTGATCACCTTCCTTACCATTCGGTCAAGATATAATTGTTATGTTCATGTTCTTTCTTGACCATTCAGTTCCCATTGACTTGGTTGTTCAGTTATAAAATTTGTTCATGCTAATTCACAACTATATTGTTGAATTATAGCCAGCTTATTATTCAAAATCTTTCAATCATGATATATCCTCAAATAAACTTATACTTGCTCGGCAAACATATGCTCACCCTTGCTATATCATGATAAACATTGCAGATAAGGCGAACACGTCGGATACAAGAAAAGGTTAAAGACAATTCCAGCTTTAAGTTAATGTGTGCAGCTAGATTTGTAATAGTATTGTATGATAATAATGTTATATGTTAGACAAGTTATGAATTGTGTATAAATTAAGGTTACTCGACCTTGGGGAATAGTGCGTAAAATTTATTGTATAAATAATTTATGTTTATATCTTCCGCAATAGTTATAGAATGATTGTCCCAGATCCATGGTGATTTAGGACCCAGATTTGGGGCTCTCACACTTGTTATCAAAAAATTTCCAATCAAGCCCATCTGTTGGGTACGTCAGTTGACCTTCGACTATGTCCCGTGTAGAGTGCCACCTCATATCCTCGGCGGTATATGTTGACATGAACAACCACTGAAGCCTCGGGGCAATGGGAAAGTAACGTAATATCTTTCTCGGCACGTCTTTTCCCTTTTTCTTGCATTGTTCACAATATCTACTTGTACCACAAATATCACATGACCTCTTATCTTTATTGACATCACCGTAATACAACATACAGTTATTCTCACAAGCATCAAACTTCTCATACCCTAGATTGAGCCTTTTGACCATTTTCATCACATCATAGTAAATGCGACTCCCAGTAACTTATTGCCTTGTGTAAGCACTCCTTCACAATGCTTAATAGTTCATTAAAACCTCTCTCGCTACAGTCATGCTCATTCTTGAAGTGTAAAAACTTAGTCACGACAGATAAGAGGCGGTGTGCTTTTTATGCACAATAAATACGATGGCGTCATTTATCTTCATCTGAATAACCCATGAAAACCCTTAGCCCCATTATTTGGCTCTTGCTCGACGCTCTCATCATCCCGTATGCAGTATTCCACTTGGAAGTATGAACCAGCAGCTTCAACTATCATGTTAGTACAGTCAAAGGTTTCGTCACCTCTGGATTCTGATTCTAATTCATGTTCATCCAACCAGGTTTCCCCATGATAGTTCCATGTCGTATAACCCTGCTTGAACCCATACGCAAATAAGTCACACATAACATCGCTCCTTTCCTTCCACACTTCATTCACACACCTCTTACAAGGACATATGATCTCATCGTCGCTGACTTGCTCAAACACGAAGTTGAGAAACTATTCAACCCTACTACAATACTCAGAGCTAAGCCCACTCTTATCAGTGGCTACCCTACGTTCCATCCAACTTCGATCAACAGACACCTCGGTCAACTGTCTTTTATATATAGGGAAAGTTAGACAAACACAATCAAGTCTCCAAGTTAATGTATATGCAAGCTTATGAATTTCCTAACTTCATCTCCTACTCTAACGGGTCAGGCTTCTATCTCGTTCCCGGATGTGTCACCTCACTGATGCCAACAACTTGAACACATCTTTAATTTTTTTCAAAAATTTCAGCAGCACCTCCCCATGATCTTCAAGTACACGAAATAGCCTAACTCATCATAGTCTAAATATGCACCCGAAGAACATCAAGAGATATATACTGACCGAAAATTCAAAAAATATAAAGACGTGCTCAAGTCATTAACACCGACCTAAGTGAGATCGAAACATACAAGAACTGTCCCAAAACGGGGACTATTTGAGATCCACTCTTACTAAGTGAATCTCAAACGGGTTTCTAAGCTTCCTAAACTATATGAAAATATGCACATATGAAATTGAACTCTTTCCTAGAATAAAAGGAATACTATCTTGAGAATGGATTATGAACCACAATAAAAGAAATTAATTCATCAATTTTCATGAGTATACAAAATCAAAGACTATATATTAAAGAATCCTCTAGAACATATTTAGAATAACGCAATGCTACCATTTTAATTAAGCAACAAAATGGAAACAAATACATGGTAATTTATATTGAGAAAGCATTATATTCGTTTCAAATAGATGTATCTCAATAACATAGATGTATCTTAACCAAAAGTACACATGTTATACTTTCCAAAGTGGACTGAAATTTTATATTAAGTGTTATACTTTCCAAAGTGGACTGAAATTTTACGGATCAAAAATAAGTTACGGATCAAAAATGGAAACTTTCCAAAGTGGACTGAAATTTTATGGTTCTTGGAGTAAAAACTATTTTTGATTTCCTTTGACATAAAAGCTCATCAACTACAAAAATGAACTAAACTTTTTGCTAGGTAATGAGAGAGGCTCTATTTATAGCTCCAAATATATATATATATATATATATACACACACACACACACAAAATCACTAAAAACTTCTAATTTTCCTTGCAATTCCCTAATATACATATTACATGAAAATAATACTTAACTATATTACACTTAACTATATACATGATGTACTAATCCATCAGTCCTACATATGCTTGATGAATGAGAAATTGAGTAGATGTTTTGTGTTCTAAGTATCATTTGAAGCTCAATTCTAAGTTCTATCACCAAAAATGTTGATTAGGACGGTCATAACATAAATAGAAAAAGAAAACATGGTGGCTCGTATCAATCTCATACTCCCTAAAATAATGGAAAAAAAAGAGGTACACATTTGATTAATCACTAGAAGTGTCCATTATGGATTTTAGGTTTCTTGCAAAATGATGTTTAAAGAGTAAGCATCATTTGTGATGATTACTTCTTGAACTTATGACCCAACTACTTACTTGTGCTGGCTGCGACCTTAAAATGCTAGATAATACAAATGAATACGTTAGCTTCTATTGGATGTCAAATCATGCATTATTTTTTATCAACTAGAGCATATAATGAACTAATGAAGGTATCCATCAAATAGTAAGTGTAAGGTCATATATGTTACTGCAAAGTAAATCTGTCAATAGTGTTAGTCTATGTATGATGTAAGGTAGAATCGCTTTACTGATATTATTTTTCCACCTGTTTAATCTTTGATTTATTTAATAGCATCTAGTTTGTTATAGTTAAGTGTAATATGAACTGACAAACATATTACATGAAAATATTTCAAATAAAAATATATACATGAACTGACATACATACTACTCCAAAAAAAAGAGAGGAGATAAAAGAAAAACTTACACAAAAGAGAGAGATGCAGAGAAGGTCAATGCCTGTTGTTTACTGCCCAAAACAAGACATACAGGTATTAGAAAAAAAAATCCAAATTAAACCTTAACATAACTAAATTGGAACTTATATACAAATGAAACCTTAAGAAGAAAAAAAGTGTAACTTACTAATGGAAGCCAACAATAAGAAATGTAGAACCAGAGCTGAGAGGGAAAGAAAATTGGGGGGAGATTGTAACAGTGTATCAGGCCAAAGAAAGGGGAGGAAGAAAGGGGGAGGCCAGACGGTGGGGGCCAAGGCGAGGACCAAAAAACAAGATGATGGTGAGGAAACAGAGGAAGAGCGAGCGACGAGAGGAAAGAAAATGCAGAGGAAAAAGAAATTGAATATGGGGGATTAAAAATAAGACCTCATTCTCGATGGTGTGTCCCTTCGTTTGGAGTACTAATCATGAGTGAGTCATTCACGACAATATTTGCCGTCGCTATTGACATTTATAGCTGTCGCCAATTAGTTTTCCCTCCACCGCCAAATTTTCGCACCTTTTTTTCCCTGAGAAAGTGTTATTATCGACGACACCTATTAGCGACGGCTTTCCCGTCGACATTAAGGTCATTCTCGACAGTACATGTGCCATCGCCAATAACCCTATCGCCTATGACATGTTTTTTTATAGTGACTACTTTTTTTTTGTGTGTGAATATATATATATATATATATATATATATATATATATATATACTTATATATATTATCATCTAAATTCAAATCGATTGAGCACAGGGTGTCTTATCCGGTGCGTTTACTACTTATATATATATATATATATATATAAATACTTATATTTATTATTATCGAGATTCGAATTGATTGAGCCTGGGTGTGATATTTAGTGCGTTTACAGCTTTTATATATATATATATATATATATATATATATACATTCTATCGAACTAGAGATCACTTATGGCAATTCTATCATTATATATATATATATATATATATATATAGGTTCCACCTAACAACAACCTAATTCAACGTGGAGCAACTTCTTTTTGGCTTGTTGAATTTTTTAATTTTTATTTTTTTGCTCCACCAAAATTTTAACAGGCCAAAAAGGGGTTGCTCCATAAAGAATCGACTCATCGTGGATGGAACCCCATATATATATATATATATATATATATATATATATATCTGACTTTTGTACATATTTCTTTTATTCATGCTAGCCTTAGGGATCATGTGATCACGATTCGGTTCTGAATCTAGATTCTGTTCCATGATGGACATTTCAGTTATGCAACGACTTGTAAAAATAATTCACTATGCACTAATTTCCTTAGATGGCTCTCATGTCCACAAGGAGTTCGACACTGCTATGTATCTAATTTTCTCGAAGATTCTTACATCTCAAAAATAATAAAAGCAAACAAGCCGAACACATAATAAAATGGAAGTATCAAAGGTCTCACTTACTATTGAGCACAAGGGTTTGAAAAACCTGTTTTACAAAACATCATTGCCATATCTCGTTAAAACTGAACTTTTATACAAAATTCAAACCCTTTGTATATAGGTGAAAACGAGGCATAACACTACTTCCAGACAACTGCACATAGACCTAAACACACACACATTCAGATAAAAGTTTAAATTGAAAATTGGCGGTAACTGTGTCACCACGAAAGTCGGGGGGTGCCTAACACCTTCCCTCCGCTTAATCAAGCCCCCAGACCCTAAAGAATCTCGGTTTTGCAGACCAGTTACACAGTGTCACATCACTATGTCTATGTCTAAACCATTTCTCGGTTGAGTTGGTGCAACCATTTAAAAATACCAATTGGCGACTCTTACAATCAAATCATCGACATATACATATCAGACATGTTCAAACTTGTTTTTTCAAACAAAAGTCACCTAACATGAGAACACCAAAAGAAAGAACAGAAAGTAACAAATAAAAATCGTGACGTCGACAATTTGTTTAGTGAAGCCAAGTGAATTGAGATAAATAGATGGGTTTTTTATGAAGTATTTGTTGTAAATTTGGCTTATTACATGGACCCCACTTACTTATTTTTCAAAATCATCGGTAGAAAGTTATCTCAGTTTTGTTTCATTACTTATATATATGTATATAAGTTTATATATATATATATATCACACTTATTATATATATATATATATATATATATATATATATATTATATAAGTTTTGTTTTTTTATATAAAATAGAATATATTATATTTTATTATGCATAGTACTACATAGTGCTGCATAGTACAACATAGTAAAATCAAAATAAAAAAAATTAAAAGTTTAGTCCGTAAATGTACTGCAAAGATGAATTGTTGTTTGGCATGATCATGACCACTGGTGATACTAACGAATATCCTTGGCCCGTAGTACATGGATAATTCGTGGACATGATACTAACGAATATCCTTGGCCCGTAGTGCATGGATAATTCGGTGATGTGGATTATTTATTGAGTTATGTTATAGCAATAAAATATTGATGATGAACTTTTAAATCATATTATATAGTAGATACCATGCTCTACTTGACTCTTCTAATGGATTATTTGTTCCGCTGCAGTTAAACTTGTTGTCTATTGTATTCTATCAGTTTAACACTGTTGAAGGCTAACGATAATTTATTCTGCATTATCTTACTCATAATATTCTTTACTGGGCTAGTTGAGCTCACCCTTTGCCTTCATTGTTCTCTTCAGGAAATGAGAATATAGCTAGGACTAATCGGGGAATGGAGTGACGGTCCGAGATGGTGGCTATAGTAGTCCTCACTATTTTATAAAATAGTGTGATAATAATTGTAATGAGGACTCCATTTAAGTTTGGATATTGTCTACGGAACAATATTCGTGTTAAAACTCTCAACTTATGTTTGTCATATTTTACACGACAATTGTATAATTAAGTTTGTATTTAAATTTTGTACCATATATTTGGCGACTCAGAATAGGTTGTGTATACCTATTTTGGGGGCATCACACCCACCCTGGCGGGGGTACGGGACTCAATTTTTTTTAAAGGCTCTCTTGCAGATCGTGACTCCCCACTTTCATCTCCTATAACCGAAGCTCAAGACACTTAAAGCCCATGATTTCTCCCCATAACCTCCAACTCCACACCAAATCCGTCCTCAATAATATTATTATATAAACCCAACTCCAATATCTTCCACTCTACACCAAATCTACAACAAATTTCAAATCTTCGAGCACAGAACCTAGGGTTTCTCACCATTAAAGGTTTTCAGGCAAAGAAGGAGGGGAAGCTCTGCAATTGGTAGTTAATCGCTTCTTTATCATTACAGAGTAAAATAATCAAGTGTGCGTAAGCATTCTTAGTTAATTTTTCATCATAGTTGGAAATTGTTGTGCTCAGTTTTTTAGTAGATTTTGATTCTTTTTGTGGCATACACACGCCAAGTGTTTGAGGAATTGCACAAGTGACAAATTTGGGGCATTTTTAATTGCATTGCTACACAATGACACCAAAGACATTGATAAAACATCAATAGGGTGAAGGTTCATCACCGCCAACCCACAGTTTCGACAAAAGGAAATTTATTAGTGCCTTAGCGGCAGACAAATTTGAGTGCTTTGCACCTAAGGCATTGACACCAAAGAGAGGGTTGAGGCTTGATTCTTTTGTCGGGCAGATGAGGCGTCAAATACATGAACAAGGATGGGACACATTTAAGGATCAATCGGACCCTGTCGTGGTGTGACCATTGTAAAAGAATTTTATGCTAATGCAGAGGATAAAGCACCATTCATTGCATTTTTCCGTGTTAAATAGGTTCCATTTGGTCCCGAGGCCATTAATGAATTCTAATTTGTGACCCCCAGCCGTCTACTAGTATGCTCAGCTTCGTGATAGCAACCCCGATTATGATCAAATACTGACTGGGATATCAAAGGTGGGCATAACGTGGTTTCAAAGGAAGAAAGGAGGGACTCTTTTCCTGAGCAAGGATTTGAGCTGATATGGAAAGATTTGGTACGCCTTCCTCTGCACAAAGTTGTTCCCATCTACACATACTAGCGAGGTGACCAAAGAGAAGGTGTTACTCCTGTATGCTATAGTGAAGGACTTTGATATTGATGTTAGTGATATTATCAATTTTTGGATCAGATGCTGCTTGCAAGGCCCATTCTCTGGAGGGTTCCCACACTCATCCCTTATATGTGGACTGTGTCGACAGTCAGGAGTTAGATGGTCAGTGGATGAGGCAGTATAGCAGCCACTCCAGTTGTTAGATTCACGTCTTATTGATCGATACTCAGTCTGGCCTGGAGGTGAGTCACATCCTAGAGGTCTACGATTTTTATTTCCTGATGCTCCTGAGGATGATGAATTTAAAGATGATGAGATGTCTGAGGGTGGTGAGGAGGCTGCATCTAAGGGTCATAGGTCTACTAAATATATGTTTAGTACTCAGTTTTGAAGCCTCCAACGCCATATCGATGCCCGTGATCGACTTGAGGATAAGAAATTAAATAGGACTGCAGAGCGTTAAGAATATGCCTTTGACACACAAAATGCCTTCAATGCTTCCATGGTCGAGGCATTTGCTAGAATGAACCCCAACACTGTGACGCCCCCAAAATAGGTATACATCACCCATCTTGAGTCGCCAAATACATGGTACATAATACTAATACAATCTTAAATATACAATAAGAGTTGTGAGTTTTAATAACAATATTGTCTTCTAGACAATATCCACTCTCAGAATATCATTACAATTATTATCACACTATTTCATAGAATAGTGAGGACTACTAATGCTATCATCTGGACCATCACTCCGTTCCCCTACTAGTCCCTGCTACGTTCTCATTTCACAGAAGAGAACGGTGAAAGAAAGGGTCGCTTCAACTAGCCCAATAAGAAATATTATGACTAAGATAATGCGGGATAAATTATCATTAGCCTTCAACAATGTTAAACCGATAAAATACAATGAGACAACAAGTTTAATCTGCAATGGAATAAGCAATCCATTAAAAGAGTCAAGTAGAGAATAAAATCTACTATCTTTTATGATTTAAAAAGGTTTTCATCACTTTTATCATTGAGACTCGACAATAAATAATCCACATCATCCCCGCACTACGTCCAAGAATATTCATTAGTATCACGACCACAAATTATCCATGCACTACGAGCCAAGGATATTCGTGTATTCATCAATGGTCATGATCATGCCAACAACTGTCCATCAATGCACTACGGGCCAATGAGGACTTTTAGCACATCATTTGTAACATTACGGTCATGATTATACCGAATAATCCCTTGTCATAATCATACCAAGTCCATCTATGCACTATCTGCCACATATGACTTTAAATAAAATATAAACATGAGGATGATGACAATGATATAAGAATTCAATAAAACAAGTTCAAGAATTAATTTATCCAGGAACTAATAACGTCCAAATTGTCAACATGATACTTCTTTGTAGAGTAAAATTCAAGAATGCTTAGAAGAATATTTCCATAAAAAGATACTGGATAAAGCGCAAATATTAAAGATATTCCACTAATTTCATGGAGTATAGAAGTCAAAACTTTAACCAACTGAGTATAATAAAGAATGGAATAACAAAAGAAATCACCAGGCATGTGATAGATCACGACAGGCGAGTTATTCTAACGAATAATAAATATCGAACTAGGTCCCACAGAAAAGCGCATGACGGGATATTCCAACAGAATAATAAAGATGGAACAGGTCCGACGTAAAACACATAGACAGGATATTCCAACAGAATAATAAAGACGGAACCAGGTTCGGCATAAAAAACACAGACATGATATTCCAACAGAATAATAAAGAATGAAATAATAGAAGAATTTCACCAAGTATAGGGTAGCCCGCGTATCTGAGTTATTCAATGAATAATAAAGAATGGAATAACAGAAGTTCTCTTCATGAATACAAAAGAAATAATACCCCTTACCTTATAAAGAAGAAACTGGATATAGAAGTAGTGAAGTAGCAGAATACTCTTCTTCTTTCTCTCTATAATTTCTTTCTCTAGAGTTTTAGTGAATTCTTAAGAAATAATGAAGGAATGAGCTTCTATTTATAGGAGAATGGATTGAATAGTAACTAATTCATGAACGGTCCAGATTGATTTACTTTTAAACGGACGGTTCATACTGATTCACTATTAAAACTTAAAGCAACGGTCCATACTGATTCACTATTAAAACTTTAAACCAACGATCCATATTTATTTACTATTATATATTGTTCGGGTGAATAGTACTCTGTGAATAGTAACTCGTGAATAGTAACTTGTGAATAGTACTCCGACACAAAAAAGTGTCCCGAATACCCGATTGAACAATATAACCTCCAGACATCAATTATCATCGAAATAGATGTCAATTTCTACTAACACAAATAATCCTAACACAATGAAACTATTAAATTCATCTTTAATCAACACAAACTTATTCATCATTAATATTATAACTCACAATATTTAACAACCAGGTTATTCCCATGAAAGAAGGGGCTTTCCAATAAGGATTTCTCCCTATTGGCGCGCAATTAGGTGACCAAACCTCTCCTTAACAGAACTTCTAAACATTATAATATTGTAATTTAATAATATGAATAACTTTGTCGTCTCAATTATTGATTTAATAATATAACATATAATGCAGATGATACTGTGATAATAATCGAATCAATAATATGAGAGATATATGATCTGGAATAATCGAGTATAAGCGATTGACTTCTCACGTAAGCATCAATAATCAATCTTGTGTGCTACTATGCAACCATGCGACATCGTACTTTTTACTACCGGAGTAGTTCAACAGTTTTAACAATAACACCTCCATTTATTATTTTTATAAAATATTTTTGTCGTTTTCTCAATCCGACAATAATTCCATTGCGGGGTCCACCAATGATTGTGCCGTTGTATGAATATTCCCTGCTAAAACGAATATTCCCCGACCAATCAAAAATTATATAACAACTTGCATACTTTGCAAAATTTATAAATATTACCCACAACTATAACATTATATCAAATTTATTCCATAATATTCAAAAATAATATTCATAGAAAAAAATCATCTTTATTCATAAAATTTGGGGTCTTACAAACACTGCTAACCAGTTCCAGTTTCCATGCCCACATCCACTGCCAGCCTACCCACCGCCGGATTCAGATGCTGAGGAGGTGCCACCTCCTGCTTAGCTGATTCAGGGAAGTCCTCTTGTGCTTTATTGCTATATTTAAACAATGAGGACATTTTTTATGTTAAGTTTAGGGGAGTATTTGTTTAATGTTTAGTTCTATTCATGTTAAGTCTGTCATTTCTTCATGTGTAGCGTAGCTTTGCATTTGTTAGTTCATATTATTTCATGTTTGCATTGCATGTTAGTTGCATTATTAGTATAGTGTAGTTTTTATGTTTTTGTAGTTTAGTTTGTAAATAATAGTCTTTGTTTTTCGTTTGAGTAATATATAAAAAAACTGAAAATAATGAAAATCTTAAAAATATTAGTTAGTTTACTGTTTTTGTGTTGTATTTAGTTCATATTTGCACGAATCCAACTTTTAGATGGTTGAAGTTTATTTAGGCCAATGATGAGATTGGAATTGCATAGACAAAAATCGTATTGACTGCTAGGACTTTGATGTAATTTCTTATTATGACCTAAATCTTTGTCTGTTTGAAATTAGTATTATCAGGATAACACGTAATAATAACTATGTTGACCGATTGGGTTTAAATTTACACATAATTGACTTCTTAAGGATTATTTTAGTCTTAATGAAAGAAAGTCATGAATAAGTGGTGATGGCTAATGTTGCGTCCCCGAAATCCGGGTCCCAATCACCATGAATCTGGTACGTTAATTTTATAACTATTGCGCAAGATATAAACATAAATTTTTTATACATTAAACTTTTACACATCATTCCCAAGGTCTATAACCTTAACTTAATACATACATTCAATATCTAAAATGGTTTATAATGTTATTTTTGTCAGACAATTTAATAGATCTAACTGCACCATAATTTAATCTTGCACTTTGTATTTTCTTCTGTCTTTACTCGAACTTTCATCTTAATCTAAAATTTTTTATCATGATATAGCAAGGGTGAGCAACAAATTTGCCTAGCAAGTTTTAAGTACAATAAGGATATATCATGATTGAAAAGAAATAAGTTGTCAAACATTCAACAATATAATGATTATGAAAGAGCATGAATCAATTTTAATGATTGAATGACTGAACCAATAATATTGGATGTCAACAATGAACATGAACAAGTTTAACTTAAACATATGGTAATGAAGGTGATCAGCCTTTCATACGTTATGAACATATACAACATGCACTAAGTGCAAATTAATAATCAAAGATGTGATATAATAAGCAATGATTAACCACGAACATGCTTTATAATAACAACCCGAGTTCGAGTTAGAGAACTTGCACAATAAAAGTATAAGAACTTTCTCAACAAAAGAGTATACTTCGAGAACTTGCCTGCACCGTCGATTACTGTTATGCAATTTAATTTTAGCTTCAGTTAAAAGACCTATTATTGATAATATTGATCTCTCAATTAGAATAATATCATCACATATACTACTGTTAATTACAGTCATAATATATCTTAAACACTTATCACATAATCAAATATTATATTACTCCTTAAAACATCATTATTATTATCATCCTTTGATAATTCTTTAATCACTATATCATATACATATTGATTTAACACTTGAAGCTTACATATTATAAGTTCTTCTTTAAAATCTAATAGGTCAATACTAATCCAGCAACCTGGATTATCCAAACATACCAATCCAGCAACCTAGATTGTAATCCAGCAAACCAGATTGCAATCCAGCAAACTGGATTCCAAATCGAACAGACTGGATTCAACTGATTTCCAATCCAGCAAGCCAGGATTCACCAATCCTTCAATCCAGCAAGCAGGATTCATAATCCTGGATTCCAAATCCAACGGACTGGATTCAACTAATTTCCAATCCAGCAAGCCTGGATTCACCAATCCTTCAATCCATCAAGTTTGATTCATAATCCTTCAATTCAGCAATCCAAGATTCATAAATCCTTCAATCTAGCAAGCTGGATTCAATATCCTTCAATCCAGCAAGCCTGGATTCATAAATCCTTCAATTGAGCAAGCTAGATTCAATATCCTTTTCACAAAAATACCAAAACAACTTTTTTTTTCTATCCTTTTTCCAAACATATATACATATATTTCATGCAGAAAAAGTATTTTTTCATAATTTTTCAACTCCCTTTAGTATTTTTCAAAAATCATTTTTAGTGCATACCTTAAGAAATTAGCCCTATCATGCTTAACTCCAGAAATTTCCATCTCTTGACATAATCTTATATATGTTAACGTGAGCCTCCAATTTAAATTTTGTGGCCATCGGAGTCATAGAACTCCGATTATAGCCGTTTTCGTCAAAA
This sequence comes from Panax ginseng, assembly GCA_020205605.1. Classification (NCBI taxonomy): domain Eukaryota; kingdom Viridiplantae; phylum Streptophyta; class Magnoliopsida; order Apiales; family Araliaceae; genus Panax; species Panax ginseng. The sequence goes on from CM035137.1 coordinate 48,413,699, forward strand.
AATCATAAAAATTGAAATGGCCATAAACTAGTCATTTTAAGTCAGAATTAGTTCATTTTTGGACAGGAGCTACTTAATACCATATATTTTCATGTCCAAAAGGCCGGAATTTATTTCACAAATTAAGTGGCCGAAACTGCCCTTTTAATTTCTGAAACAGTAGCTTTTTTAAAAATGACTTTTTCGTACTTTGCTAAAAACAGTCCATACGGAAATCTACAACTCCTTTTTCAGTGATTCCACTTGGAGATGTTAGAAAAATTATCATATTATCATCCCAAACTTTTCCAAAATTTTTGAATATCATAAAAATGACAAAACTACCCCTACCCTTGACTATCCAAAAATAGTCTATTTTCCTTTTTAACAACGAAACTATTTTTGCTAAAACAGTCACTACGGCTTGTGTACTCAACATTTTTGAGTTCTACCACTTGGGTTTAGTATTTAACTTATATATCTAGCACTTCTGTTTGACGGATCGCAAAAAGACGGTGTAGATCAAAAATGGTGGAAATCCAAAGTACATACAAATTTTATGGTTTATAAAATAGAAAAATTACTTTTCTTTTCTTTTGATTTCCAAACCAAAACAACACCCAATATGGGTATATCTAAACATGAAACACTCATTAACATGTATATTCATGGTTTTTGAGTTTAGAAATATATATTCAAGTTTTGATTTAGAATAATCAAATATACATAAATAAAAGGTATTTATACCTTTGATTACCATGCTCTCCTTCTTCTTCTTCATAGTTTGATTATGGAGCTTTGATGTCTTACCAAAAACTCCCCTTTCTCTCCTCCATTGCTGTCGAATGGACTCTCTTCTCTCTCCCTCTATTTGGTTTTTCTTTGTGTTAGTTAATAAGAGAGGAGAGAGAAATTGAATGAATTTATTTGTTAAAGTGGCCAAGATTTTTAGTATTTGGTCAATACATATATCTTGTATAACTAATCTAATCTTCCAACATAATTTGTTCTCTCTCTTAATCACCACATTGATATGTGTGAAAGAGTAATATGTAAGGTGGCCCCTTAAATCATTGGACACCTAGCTTAATTTGCTGGAAGATCTTTTACAAATGTGTAGTGTAAAATGATGACATGCATGTCTCCTTTCCTCTCTTCATATATCCGGCCAAGTGACATTTTCTTTTAGCCCAATTTGGTTAGATTTTTAATGCTTTTATTTTACTTATCAAATGACCATTGTGTCCTTCCATACTTGGATCAAGATTTGGGCTTCTTAAATTAATTATTTGGGCCAACACTCGGGCTTTTAATTTAGTTTCTTAGGCCAAGAAAAAAATTAACATATTCCAATACTTTTAAATTCTATACTACCTTAATTATTTCATTAGAGTTTTCATGTACTCAATTGTATTTTAATTCCTTATTTACATACACTTAATTTCTTAACCCAATTAGACTTGTTATAATTAGGTTATAAAATTAATTAATTGAGATGTATAAAATAAATCTCTTTGAATTAGTATATATTTTAAATACTATTATTCCCACATACCATAACCCTTAAGTTATTAAATTTTTCATACCTAATATATAATTAGGTTACCTTAGTTTCTTTTATTTGTTTATATAATAAACAAATAAAAAAAACACATAATATTCATATTTATTTACTCACATATTCACACAAATTAATTTAGTGGGTGGAGACATGATCCACGAATCTCTTAGATTAGGTCACTAGTATAAAATTAAATACTAGGACCACTAAATAAAGATAGCCATTTAGGTTATTTAATTCCAATACCTAATTTATAATTAGGTTATGTAACTTTCTATTTAATTTTTCTTTATATCAAATATATATATATATATATATATATATATTTAATCACATAAATACATCACATAAGTCAAAAAACATTTATCCTTATCATATCTCCTTATTGAAATTTATTTCCTTAATAAATTTCCCACATTCATAATCTATTTCTTTCTTTTAAAAATTTTGATTATTCTCATCATTTCTTTCACATAAAGTTGAAGGTAGTATAGGTACATGTTAGAGAATGATGTACTAGACAGACCCACCATGAGAATTCTATATGGAGCATTATGCAAAGTGTCATTAGCAATTCTCATTGTGACAATGATGTAATGGTCCTCCGACCTGAAATCACTATATTACTACACAGGAATTTATGTACTTTGACATCATCAAATGTCACCTTTAATAGGTTGGACTATAAAGGTGATTATTGGGTACATCATGAATCGTGTGAAGAATATGAGTGATCTAGATGGAATTTAACCATCCTATATATTAGGGGTGATATCCATAGGCCTCTTGATTGAGTAGGACTATGAAATGCATGGCCATGCTCAAATAGTGATTTATTTCATATAGTCTACTCATTGATCAAGAAAACTCAGATTAAATTATGAAGAGTATGACACATTCCATGACTCGAGTTTAATCTAGGATATTAAGGTTAAAAGGATTAAATTACATTGAAACATTGGTCACGAAAAGGTTGCATCGAATCATCGATATTATTATTACTTGGGTAGTAGTGATGCATTACTAGATGCCGCTCACTGTTTATAATTTTATAATATGATTTAAAATTATTGCCAACGTAATAATAACCTATAGGGTCACACACATATAACGTAATTAAAAGGGAATTAATTTAAATTATAAATATTTAAATATATCAATATGATTGATAGTATTTAAATTACGAATTTAAATTTATAGGATAATTTATATATAGGTATATTAATTAAGTAAGACATAATTAATATATATATATATATATATATATATATAAATTTGGATTTTATTAAATTAGGTTTTGAATAATATTTTTAATGGCTATATATATGATATTTAGCGTACCATTTTAGATATTATTCAAAATCGAAAACCCTAATCGCTTCTTAGAGAGACTAGAGAAAACAAGTTCTAAAAATCCTCATCCTTGGTGGCTAGTACCACGGTTCCTTCTTCTGCAGATCGTAGGGGCGATTCTCTGAGCATTCGTGTGGATACTGTAGAGGCGCAATTCATTTGGATTAACGTTGGAGATTCGAGCGCATCAATTTCAAAGATCCAATCAAAGATAATTTCTAACCACCGAGTTAATTGTTTTCGCATGGATCCTGTTTTGGGTTTCAGAATTGCTTTAAATTGGTTTATTTCCGCTGCGTTTCTGTGTCGAAACCCTATAGTACGCACTTTTTCTTACAGTCAATGACCGCTTCATGACTTAACAACCAATCCATCCCAAGGATTACATTAAACTCTCCAAGATGAATCGGTATCAAATCCACGTTAAGCTTAAACCCTCTTACATCTGCACAATAGTTCCTATGTATGTAGTCTACAGGGATAATTTCTTTGTTTCCTACTTCTACATTCATTGGGTGTTCTAATAGTTCGCGAGGTAAACTTAATCTTTGAGCAAATTCATCAGATACGAAAGAACATGAAGCTCCCGAATCGAATAACACATAGGCATTTATATCGTTGATCGAAATTATACGACACCACCTCCCCTGGATGCCACGGCATCTTACCTTTGCCATATTGAATGTCCTCGTTGTTTAACTTGTTTGGTCAATGGTCCTCCACTAGTTGTCTTAGTGTTATTGCCCCTGCTGCCATTTCTGCCATCCGTGCTTTTCTTCTTTGGGCAATCCTTGATCCGATGTTCCACTTCACCACAGTTAAAACAACCTCCTTTCTTCACCTTAGGATAATTGGGTGAGGTATGCCCTTCTTGTCCACAAGTATAACATACCATTTTTCCTTTCAAGCACTCTCCCGAGTGACCCTTTCCACAGTTTCCACACACCGACTTATTTTGTTGCACACTTCCTTGCTGAATCTCCAAATTACTACCCCCACTGCTCCATTTCCGCTTCTTGTTGTTGCTACCTCCACTGCTAACATTCTGATTCCCACCTTCTACTTTCTTCTTGTTCTTCTCCCGATTGTACTTTGAGACCGCTTCGCTTCCACCTTTCGCTATGAGAGCTTTCTCCAACAGAGTTGAGAATGACGTAATTTTCAAAACCGCTACCTTACCGTAAATCCATGACTTTAGTCCATTTTCGAACCTTCTTGCTTTCCTCATCTCCGTGTCCACCTGATGTGGAACGAATCTGGCCAATTCATTGAACTTCGCAGCGTACTCTGACACTGACATATTCTCCTGTTTCAATTCCAAAAACTTGATCTCCATTCTCGCTTGTGTACTCTCAAGGAAGTAGTTCTCAAAGAACAACTTCTTGAACGCTTCCCAAGTCACGATTCCAGTCCCGGCTTTGTTCTAGTTGGCCTCCCACCAATAGTTAGCCTCACCCTTCATTAAGTAGGTAGCAAAGATTGTCTTCTGCTCTTCTGCTACTCTAGCAATAACGAAGGCCTTCTCAATCTCCTTTATCCACGTCTGGGCCTCTATCGGGTCTGTTGTTCCTCTAAACTCCGGCGGTCCTACTGCCTTGAAGTCCTTAAAGTTAACTAATTGGTTTCCCGCCTGATTTCCTGCAGGTTGAGCTTTATTCCTCATAGCTTCAGCCATCATGTTGATAAAGTCTTGCATTGGGTTCGGTTGAGCTCCCGCTGCATTATTAACTGACTCTTCGATCTCTTGGTTCCTTATTACTCGTCTGGGCGGCATTATCTAGTGAAACAAAATTCTAACACGTTGCTTGGGTTTTATTATCATATACGTACATATCATGTAACACGCTACTGTATTCAAACAATCATATGATCATTATGTGAGAGTTTTTAAGTTACCAAGATTTGGAAGTCTTTCTCCCTGATTAGTGGGTTAAGTTTGTTTTTAAAAATTCCCAAATCAGTCTACTGGATTCACATAACATTAAATAGGCAATTTACTATTTAAATTTTCCAACACATATCATAATAATAATGCATTTATATTCATATACCAATCTTCAGTGTCTCACATGATTAATACAGGTATATTTTTATAAATGCTACTATCCCATTTAAACACAAAAGATGGGATTCACTCAAAATGATACTTCCCTACGACCACAAATAGGGATGCTACCTAACTACCTACTACCTCACACCTCCTGAGGTTTACATCATCATAAAACCTTATTACACAAAAGGGGTACTAATGCATCTATCTACAACTGGGTCATCACATAATCATCACTGGTGGCCCTGCTGGGTCACCTGCACAGGCTCTTGGGGAAACAACCCCTCCATAACCCTACGCCAAATGGATTGGCTCGACTCCCCTATCTCCTCGCAAGGCCTGACACTCACCCCCTTCTGGCACTGGAAGGTTGCATCAAGCGCTAGCCCTAATGTCTCCATCCTGGTATCGTTTGCTAGCAGCTCACCTTCCAACTGGTCGACCCTCGTAACTGCATTATACCATGCTTCATCCATCCTAGTCCTCTCCACCCTTTCCAGCTCAAGATCGGCGTGATCAAGGCTGCAAATTTGCACTCTCGGATCCCAACTTGCAACTGGGACTCATCCAACTTTCCTTTCTGTTCGACCATCTCCATCTGGGCTTGAAAAGTCGCATCCTTGTATTGACCTTCGGTGAATTGGAGGGTGTGGTTTGCAACCTCTAATTCTCCCACTCTGTCTTCTAGTTGACTGATTCTCCTCAGCAAACCCTCTACCGGAGGACCATGAGGGATATCTTCGGTGACCTCATGCTCAATGTGCTCCTGTTCTACTAAGTGACTACCCTGGCGCTCGTCAGACATCCTACAAACACCATAAATAAAACCAACATCAGTACCACAATAAAATATATTCATTGATAAAATGAAATAATATTTTATTAAGTACAACACAAACTCGATGAATTTCCACAATCCATCTCTTAACATACTCTATAAGAGTTTCTACTAAGGTTATAACCTAGGTTTCGCATTCCTAATGTTTATAACCTACAACTTTGATACCAACCTGTGACGCCCCCAAATCCAGGTTCTCTAACCTTAGATTCGGTGCTCACGATCTATCATCATCATAAGCATTCTATAACTATTACGAAATAATAAACATACATTGTTCATTATAATAAAATTATCATAACATGGTGCCAAGGTCTTCTTAACCTTAACTTAACACACCATTGATATTACAAAAAGTTTACTTAAGACATTCCATCAGATAATAATTAAATTAACATTCATTCTAAACTACTCCTGGATCTTGCCCTTGCCCTTGTCCTTCGTGTTGGATCCTTCGGGCTTAACTGAAATAGATGTCATGATATAGCAAGGGTAAACAACTAATTTGCTTCGCAAGTTTATATAAAAGGGAGATATATCATGACTTAGGAAGAAATATTGCATTCAATGTTCAACAATAGTATAAGATTGTGAAGGAACATGAATTAATAATCAACAATTGAATATTAGATAATTGAATAACATGAACTGAGTGGTTTTGAAATAACCATGAACATTTGCCAAGGTGCTCGATTATTTAAATGGGACCTCTTAATAAGTTTTGGTATTCAAGGATCACCTTTCATACCTCATGATTTATGCATAAACACTTAATAATCCGGCATTGATATCATGCCTTAATCAAGTTCGTCCTTTTCTCAGTCAAGAGTTCTTACCATATCAATTTAATAAGAACAGCTATTTAAAACACATTTGATTTAACAAATTTAGACATGCTTGATCTAGCTGATACAATTAGCATAGATCTATCTCATAAACAGTTCATGAATGAAAGAACTTTAATTTAATTCACAATTCAATAATAGTAGAACAGGAATTCAATTGCACCAACTGCGAATTTCAATAATCAATATAGATATGAATAATCATCAATAATTATTCACTAACATGCTTTGAAAATAATAACTCGAGTTTGAGTTAGAAACTTTGCCTCAAATCAGAGATTACGACTATGCAATTAAATTATATCTACTATGCAGTTAAATTATCTTCCTTTGAGAGACCTATAGTTAATCTTTCAATTAGTCATAGCATAACATTAGTTTATGCAATCACATAGATATTATACATTACATTTAGTTCTTAAAAATATTATCCTGCCTAGATAATGTTACTATTAAATAACAACTTAATATCATTAATCTTGATAATATTTAATTCACCTCCTAGTATTATTAGTTCCTAATAATACTTTTTTATTAAACTACTAATATTATTAACACCTTAATAATATTTTAATACCTTACTAATATTATTAATCCTCTTAATAATATTTTAATCATGCATTAATATTATTACCTTAATAATATCTTACTTATGCTTTAGTATGATTAATAAATTAATAATACTTTTAATCATTTACTAATATTTTATTCATTTACTAATATTATTAATCATTTAATTAATATTTTATTCATTTACTAATATTATTAATCATTTAATAATATTTTATTCATTTACTAATATTATTAATCATTTAATAATTCTTTAATCATTTAATAATGCTTAAATTAAATATTATTAACTATTTAATAATATTTTAAAGAAGTTTTAATATTAATATTTTTACTTACTTAGCAATATCATATTCTAATATTATTAATATCATAATAATATTTTAATAATTTATTGGATTAATAAATAATTTATTCTAATTGTTCATCCTTTATAAAACCTCTTATTTAATATCCATAAAAGGTCATAAATAATATTTCTTATAATAAATTTCCAAAATGCCCTAAGATAGCCATGATATTGCATATTATGAGTATTCAAGCATAAAAAATCATATTTTTCTTATTAAAGACATCATTAAACTATTTATTTCCTTTTATTCATAACTTAATCATTTTTAGGAAAAATAGCAAACTGACTCCAAAACTTCTCAACTTCTGGATTGTGACAGAATATGAACCAACAATGATCCCCTAATTTTTCTAGAATTTTAGAAAATGATTTACTATTTTTAAAGTGCCCAAAACACTCGGATCTTGCTCCATTTTTCATAAATTGAGTTTTGCTCAGAAAAATCTGAAATTTTCAGGGTATGCTCTCACAACATATATGAACCTAGTGTAAAAATTTCGAAATTTTCCAATGTATACACAGTGAGATATTCGAAGGTTAATATTTCGGAGTTCTTTACGGAAATAGTCATTAAGCACAACCTATAACTCGAAACGTGTCCGTTCTTTTTCCTACATGTAGATAACTTCTCAAGGTATCTCTGTGCTTTTTTCCAAATTTTTAAAAGACTAGTAACTGACCGAAACAGCCTCAAGAAAAAACAGAACAGTAACTATTTTAGGGTTTTGAACCCTTAACATTCAAAGTGGACTGTTTTGGGGAAAATAGCCCCAAAAGTTTCAAAACTTGCTAGATTTGTGTTCTATCACTTGGATTTACTAGATAACTCATGTATCTAACACCCCCCCTTCGACGGATCACAAATCCAAGTTGGAAAACTTGAGTTACACAATATTTAGTGGAAGAAAAGCAAGAGTTTTCACCCTTGGAGAATATATGCTCATATTCTTCCTCTAAGCCTTTGATCTAACACTCAAGATACTTAGTTCCATACATGATGATATGTAGAACTAGGGTATCTTGAGTATTTGCTCATAACCCCAACAAAACTCAAGCTATAAAACAAAGTAGAAGAAGAAGATAAAAGTTAGGTTATACCTTGATTTATTGGCTACCTTTCTTGATTTACCAAAGTACTATCTAAACTTAGGATGCATGAACAAACTAGCATTCCTCTCTCTTTATGGCCGAACCTCTCTCTCTTTGCTCTCTCTTGAAGTTGCTAGCTTGGGAGAAAAAGTTAGAAGAAGAAGAAGAATGAGAGAAAGTGGAGTATTCTAGCAAAATGAAATGGTTGATTCCTTATTATCCCCCATACTTTTCTTGACCCGTGGATAAAAGCTTTGCCTTATCACTTCAATTAGTCTAATCATGATTAAGGGTTCTTAATAGAGTGGCAACCAATGGGAGCTTGACAAACATGTCCTTGTGTGTAAGAGTTACTACTAATGGACATTGATTAGCTTGATTTGTTTCCTTATATGGCCTAATATGGCCGGTCCCTTCTAGCCCATTATATCCTCCATTTAGCTTTTATTTTAATGCACAAATTTGATTAATCAAAAGTCTAAAATACCCTTAATCAAGTGGGCTAAGTATTGGTTTGAACGTTATTTCATTTGGGCTCCCTCCTTAATTGTTTTGGGCTATGTAATAAACATAGTCTAGCAGTTTTAATATATGTTACCCAATTTAATTTTTTAGGTTTTCCATTTCCAATCATATGAAATTTAATTACTTATACATGTGACTTTAGCTCATAACCTAATTAGGTTTACTAGAATTAGGCTTAAAAATTATTAGTCATTTGAAATAACAAGATTATCCACTTAGGTTAGTATACATATTAAATACTAGCCTTTCCTTATTACCATAACCCTTAGGTTATTTAATTGTCTCACCTAATGTATAATTAGTTTACAAAGATTTCATTTTTAATGAAATCTATAAGTGTATATATCTAACTATAGTATATATGTTAATTGACCCATGCACCACTTCACATATGTTGTCACATATTAAATCATTGTATAACACAAAGTTTGAAATATCAATAATGTACATACATATATAGTGACTTAAAATTCACGGTTATTACAAGACTAATTTGAAAAGATTGATTGATTTATTTATTTACAAGTCTTTCAGTATAGAATTGATAACGCTATCCTACGCCAATTGTTTGGTACGGATTCAAGGTAAGCCTGAGTATGAATAAACGAATGTATTTCAATCGATTATTCGACGTGCACGCGAGGTTGCCAAAACTTAAACGTAAATACGTTTAACGGATGAGTGTTGATCAACATAGAGTACTGTAGGCTGATCACCTAGAAGTACTCGTAAGAAATATCGGACTTACGGTCTTAGTACCGGGTTGTCCTTTTCATGAATAAAAGTTAAAGAGAATGTTTATGGTCTATGGACCTACTCAGAATTTTCTAAGCTACTATATGTACTTCAGAATTGTTTTATGAGATGAGAAGTGCTATTCAATGTTTCATAGTACTTCATAACTATTGTTCAGTTAATGAAGAATAATCATATGATTCTCGAAGTGGTATTTATATAATATATTGTTAGACTTGTTTGAGCTAGTTATGCTCACTTCTTGCTTGAATCATATGATTGCAAACTAAGGTCGAAATGACCGAGGGTTCGATGAGAGATAAAGACAAGGCGAAGATAAATGACTAGTTTATTCTGTAATAGACTAGTATGTTTGTATGAATTATATTACAACGAACACAGAATGTAATGGTTTCAGAACCTGGGAACGGGATATATTATTATTAATGTAATAAGAATGTCCTTAATACACATATTTTAATGTTGTTTCAATAAAAACGAGCGTGTATTGAAAATAATATAGTAGTTATTGGGCCAGACCTTGAATAATAAAATATATTATTGAACAAGTGGGCCTAAAAAATTGTTCACATTACTTAGTAAAAAAAAAAAAAAAAATTAATTCAGATCTGGGGGGGTCCTGAGCCAGTTTCGTCCCTGGTATTACAAAATGTCATACCAAAAATACCAATTGTATTGATAAAGATAATCTGTGGATACCTTGGAACAAGAAAATCCACCATTCTTCCATTCTACTCCCGATTTTTATCCATGGCCATTATAGAAAACAAAATCAGCACAAAACATCTATTCTAGACTCTCTTAAAGAGGTAATTTGTTTACCGAATCAAATTGCAATTTTTTTGACAAATCAAATCAGGCGTTGATGTTACCTATTGGTGTTAAACAGGTTTTTACACGTGTGGGGGCATGTATTAGAGAGAGAAAGCAAAGCAAAAACCTATTGGATTTCTTCCAATAGGTAACATCAGTGCCTGATTTGACTTCAATAACACCAGAACCCCAAATCATACGGCAATTTGGCCTAAGAACCCCAACTCATATGACAACTTAGCCTAAAAAACCTAACACTTTGTAGGTTGAAGGATGAAATGAGAAAACCCCACACGATTATGTTAATATGGATTAGGAGATTTGCACTAATGACAGGGTGAATCCGAGATGGTTTTCTCAGATTGAATCATTGAGATGGGAGGGAACGGGAAAATTAATTATGATTTGGGGGATAGTAAAAAGTAGGAGGGACAAATAAAAGGGAATTATGATGATTAAAAGAGAAGGGAAAAATTCACCCAATATACTACCCGATTCAGATTAAAGTTATACTCATCATCTAAATCAACCAACAAGGATTTCATATCCTTTGCAATATGTTCAAACTAAGAATTCAAATAATTAAAAAAATTATAAAAACAATTAATCGTTAACTGATTAAATCTCTTAAATAGTTAGAGTTTCAAAATACCAACATCAATTTCAGAATTAATTCATTGAAAATTCTTATAAAAATAAAATAAGGGTTTAGAGAGACTCAAATAAGAAAAGAGGTGGAAAAAAAGTGCAGATCGGCAAATGGAAATGGCAATGCCAGTAGAACGTAGAACAACTGAGCCGAAGAGGGTTCTTGACACTTCGTTCTAGTATATCTTAATTCATTCCTTTCTTCTTTTTCCTCATTCTTATTCTACTGACCCTCCTCCCTCTCTTGTCCTTCTTCCCTCTTTTCTGTTTTATTTGAGATAAGATTGAGATTTATTTAAATTAAAGAATAGGAAGACTTTTTACTATTTATTTTGAACGACCGTGGATAATTTAAATTACCACCAAAAAAGAAGAAGCATCAATTTAAAAACCAATTTCCAGCAAAGCGTGACAGTTTTATCCTTCACAAAAAAACTGGCTAATAATAAATTGTGAATACAAATTCTTTCATTAATCATATTTTTCCACACAAATTTTCAAACGCCAATTATTTACACACCACCTTAGATTTGCGAGAGAAAAAAATATATTATGAAGAATATTTCTTTCAATAATAATTATATTGTCACTTAATTTTAATTCTTCACTGTTCCATCACTAAAATTTCTCATGTAAAGGAATTAATTCCTTCACAAAATTTCCTTCACAACATCCCCATTTTCTTGTAGTATCGTATAATTGAATAATGTTTTCCTAGTTATATATGTTTTACATGTATTTTCTATACTTATACATATAATTAAATCACATATTTAATCACATAACACATAATTTAAGTCACTAAATTAACTTTTATTAATCATATACAATTACATTACAAGTCTCATAAGAATTCAAAACATTACAGAGCTCACACAAAACCTCAATAATTAGTTGATTTAAGAATTTTGAACGACAATTCTCGATACGTTTTAATTTCAATAGTTTTCATGATCTCTTTAGGTTATTATTACAACACTTTGATATAATGCAGCTGATTTAGGTCAACCACATTACATTGTCCATCAGAGTAATCTATAAAAACAAGTTGTTGTCTTTTTCTTATATAAAATGTAACTTATTTTTATAAATTGTCCAAATAAATTTACCATTTTAAATTGTCCAGAATCAATATCTAAAAGACCACGGCTTTATGTCCCACTAATATTTCTCATTTTCCCTATAACACAACCAACAAAAGGACCAGTGTGACACAAAGTGTGATACCTCAATTTCCTAGTCTACTTATCACACATTCTCTCCCCTCCATATATCTTCTCCCTAATTCTTGTAAGGCGCATTCCATACATTCCACACTACACACTTTAGTCTCTTTCCTTCACTAAACCCTACAAATATATACCTACAATTCCATACATAAATTTCATCATATACTCGAGTACTTCGCATAATGGGTTCATATTCATATTCTGTAATACTTGTAACCCTAGCTCTACTATCACTATTGGCCATTTCACCAACATGGTCAACATCCAGAACTCCAACATATCCACCACCAAAATTCAGGTTCTGGGTCGCCCTCCACCACGTTGATTCGCGTAAAAACTTCACCAAATTTGAGCTTTTACACCGTGCAATGAAGCGAGACAAGCACAGGCTTCATAGGCTAAAAGCTCATAATCAACTCCAATCCCCCGTTCAGGCTGGAGACGGCGACTATCTAATGCAGCTAGCCATCGGCACTCCACCGGAAAACTTCTCCGCCGTAATTGACACTGGCAGCGACTTGATATGGACACAATGCAAGCCCTGTAGTGAATGTTTCGATCAGTCCACGCCCATATTTGATCCCGAAAAATCATCCTCTTTCTCTATGTTACCGTGTTCTAGTAACCTTTGTAAAACTGGAAGCACACTATGTAGTAAAAATACATGTAATTATGTTTACAATTACGGTGATGAATCATCCACTAAAGGCACAACGGCCACCGAGACCTTCACATTCGAGAATGCCACGGTCCCAGATATTGGGTTCGGCTGTGGGGATGAGAACAAGGGCAGCATTGGCCCGGCTGCAGGGATAATCGGGCTAGGACGAGGCCCGTTATCCCTTGTTTCACAGCTCGACGTGCGTACATTTTCATATTGCTTAATTTCAATCGACGATGAAAATACTAGTACTCTTTCCATGGGATTTCGAGCAAATAAAATAAATAATAATATTACTTCTAGTGATACGATAAAAACCACCCCTTTATATTAGAACCCATCGCATCCTTCGTTTTACTATCTTTCCCTTAGTGGGATCTCTGTTGGGGACGTTAAGATATCCACTAATCAGTCTGTGTTTTCACAAAATGATGAACAAGATAGTACTGGTGGGATGATTATTGATTCGGGCACAACATTGACTTATTTAGATGAAAGTACATTCCATTCAATTGCCGACGAATTTTCCTCTCAAACTAAGCTTGTGCTGGACGATTCGGACTATAATGACGATTACGATACTTGTTTCAAATTGCCTTCTAGTACGAAGAAGGTAGAGTATCCGAAGCTTGTGTTCCATTTTGATGGGGCTAGTTTGGATTTACCTGCTGAGAATTATGTTATAGAGGACTTAAGCATTGGGATGGTCTGTTTGGCAATGGGAATTTCGGATGGTTTGTCGATTTTGGGGAATTTGTTGCAGCAGAATAGATTGGTGGTTTATGATCTTGAGAAGGAGATGTTGTCATTTATGCCAACAAAGTGTGATCAAATGTGAGGTGATAGGATTAGTGTTGGTTTATATTGGGGGTGTGAGTTTGTTGTTTGTGTGGTGGTTTAGTGTGTGCGTTATGTTTGGTTGTAGGGGTTTTAAAGGATTTGAGAAAGTAATTACTTCCTCAGTTCTCTAACACTTTGTTGCTGAGTTTTGAACAGAAAAAAAAAATAGAAAACTTAAATTAAAACAGAAAAGAAAAAAATAGAAAACAGAGTTTTTAATTAAAAAAAATAGAAAATTTAAAATTGAGGACACGAGTTGTGATTTAAAATTTATTATATTAAAAGTTAAAGATAATATGAGAATTATAAAAATATTACTTATTTCAATTTCTTTTTCGTTCAAATCAGGCTAATTTTGGACCGAAAACTTTGGCAGGAAAAGTGGCCAAGTTTTCTATTCATTTCTTTTCTTTTCAGTTTATTAAAAAACTCAGAAACATAAGAATTTGGAAAGAAAACTTAAATTTTTCGTCAATTTCTTTTTTTTTCTGTCTATTTTAAAACTCAAAAACAGAGCATAAATAAACAAATGAAGGAAAAAAATGTATTATTTTCCAGAAATAGAATAAGTATCAAAAATAGAATAAGATATTAACATTATCATTTATCTAACAACCATTTTGTTTTATTTTTCATGAAAAGAGTTCCACTTTTTTTTAATTGTAATATAAAATTAATATTTATTATCATGTCATAGGGTATAGCACAAAAACACGAACGAATCTGCATCTGCAAAAAATCACATTATTGTAGATGCAGAGATATAGTGAAGATGTGGATGTCATTTTTTTTAGTAATCACATATTGTTGTGTGAATTAATGCAGATTCTATCTTAAAACTGCACCACAAAACAACATTTAAACCACACACATGTATATATGCTACTAAATTAGAAATAATATATATTTAATATTAACGTCAAATTTTGTCGACGCGTCCAATCACAAAATTCACGTACTTGAACCTGCACAATAATAGATCACACCCGAAGCTTGACGGCTTGTGCCGCCGGGGGATAGCTCCGGTGTGAGAATAAGTACAGACCGTTCACAAGGTTTAACAATGTAGGCTTTGTTATTTAGTGCTCAAAGAAAGTATATACATGTTAATTGAAACCCAAGCCTTGTATTTATAGTGTTCTCACTGTCTTCAAATCCTTCTCCGAGTCGGTTTAGGACTCTTAAATATGACAGTTACTATTATTTGGGTCCAACGCAATCTCCTTAAAAGGTGCAAGTGGAATCCAATTCCAACACTACCTTTGGAGTTACCATGGTTAGGACTAGAATCCATAACCATTCAGACTCCATATTATTCTGGACTCCATACGTGGACTACCCCACCATGATGAGCTTAATCCCACCGGCTCACACATTCTGTGCAGGCTTGACCAAAGGACTCAAGACCAATTCCCAACACCATACGCCAAAATAGGGATCCGCCCGAGGAGGACTCGGACCTTGCCCAAACTCAAACACTCAAAGATCACCGAGGGCTTCGGCTCATTGGGCTTATAAACCCCTTCTAGTGTCATCCCTTGGGCCCATATGAAGGTCGATAAAACGCTCCCGAACATTGTCCCCCAGTCTCTTGTTATAATTTATTTATAATTGGAGGCTTGAAAAGACGTGAACTCGAAAAGTCATGACAACCAATGATGAGTTATATGGGGAACCCAAACGGTTTCTCTTCGTTTTTCGAAATGTCACACGTTCCCCAAGACAGAGCCCACTTGTCATAAATAGCCTCCTTGGGGTTTCGTGCCGTCTCACTATAAAAACCCCCATCCTTCCAACTCTGTCACTTTTCCCAGTCTTCTTATTTCAAATTCTGCTCTCGAATTTTTCGGCAAAGGCGATTTTCAGTGAGCACTCCATCCCTCACTTTTCCTCCAATTCAAGCTTATTTCTGTTCATTTTTGCTTCCAAATCTCTACATTTCCAACCTCTTTCTCCTCAATGGCTGATTCTGGCACTCCTCCTTCCACTGAGCAAGTTCCCCCAACCGTCCTTTCTACCTCCATGACCGTCGGCGATCTGATTCCGGTCAATCTACCGGCGGCTCCCACTGACACCACAACCGAAGGTGCTGAAACGAAAATCAGAAGTATTTACGCTTCTGAAACCGACTACTCTCACATCAACATGAAGTCTACCATTACCACATCCCAACATTCTGACATCCGAACTCTCTTCAATATCCCGAAGGAGTATAAGCTTCGGGTTCCAGAGCTGAACGAAAGGTTGTTCTAGCGACCCGAAGGCAACTGGATGGCCATTCCCCTCTGGGCCCTGAAATATGGGGTCTGGTTTCCCCTTCATGAATTCATTTCCTTCTTCCTCTGTTTCGTCAGTATCGGGTTCGCACAGCTTGTGCCGAACTTGTATATTCATCTGATTTCTTTCATTGCTCTTTGTCAGGAGGTCGGGATCACTCTTGGCCTCAATTTCTTTTTCGTCTTATTTACAGTCGGGAAGTCAAAGGAACCTGGCTTTCGACAACTCAACCGAGTGGCTAGTCAAGCCAACTTTATGAAGACTCCATCTAGAAACAAAGGATGACACCCTAATTGGTTCTTCATGAGGCGAACCGAGCTTACACTTCTGCCGAACTGGGCCGGTCCCGAAGATCCTATCGCAAAGGTATCCAAATTTCCTAAGGATCGGGCTAATGCCTTCAAGGATTTTATAAGAAGCTGTAGAAGACCGAATGGGGTTTAGAGGTTGTATCTAAGGAGGCCTGGCTCTACAAACACGGCCATAAGTTATAATCCCCTAACCCTTTCATGCCTTGACTTTATCCCTTTTATTCTTTCTTTTTGAATATTTTATTTGCCTTGCAGTGACTATCTTCAAACCCGAGGGTGCCGATGACTCCCTGGTGCCTCTTCCCATCACAACCGAACCTATATGTCCTTCAGCCGCTGACGATTCGCCCGATGAGGAGACCATCCCGATCTCAGAGCTTTCGATGGGTTCTGCATCGGGGCCAGCTCCTCCGACCACCACCACTGCCGAACCCACCAACAAAAATGTGCTAAAAATGAGCCGAGCTGAGAAGATGGCCTTGTTAAAGAAGACCAAGAAACCTTCAAAGACTTCCACAAGGGTCCCCCCCCAAGGCCACTTCTTTAGCTCTACCAAAGCCGACTCCACCACCCTCTGCGCAGGTTATGGTGATCGAAGATTCAGAGGAAACCAAAGAAGTTCCTCTCGAACCTTGACCTAAGAAACCTCGTCTTACTGAAGGTCCCGAGTAGCCAGTTGCTGAGGCTGAACCCCTTCCCACCTCGACTCCCACTTCCAAAGTGAGTTCTTCTCAAGGGACGCCGACTACCTGTTGGCCGAAGAGCCCTTCAGAGGTGTTTCGTTTTAATTTGTTCGATCATTTCAAGTTGTCGGGTGATGACGAACAGTTTAAGGGATTCTCTTCCAAAGAGTATCTAGTAACTTATGTCCGCGCTTAGTGTCACATAATTCCCAAATTATTGAACCTCTTTTGTTATTTTCATGCCTTATTCTTCATAGCTGATGTGCACTTTTTGGTGCAGGCTAACACCATTCTCGCCCAAGACATTCTGCCTCTTGCCCGAACTGCAAAAAAAGAAGTTCAGCTAAGGTCAAACGTACTGCTTCTTGAGGCTGAGGTTCGGGGCCTGAATTCAGACTTAAAGAAAGAGAGGGATCTCCATGCTGAGACCCGTTATAAAGGCGACCAGGGCTGAACGTCAGGCCGATGAACTGAAAGAGAAATATTCCTTACTTCAACAAGAGTTCATCGGCCTCGAAGGTCATGCCAAGAAGCTTCTCGAGGAGAGAGATCATATAATCGAGGAAGACAACAAGCGGTTGCAGGCACTTCATGCTCTTAAGGAAAAGTTCGACGGGATGCACAGTAAGCTGATGCACGTGATCCGGGAGAACAACGCCTTGAATGATGAACGTGCTAAGGTTAAGCAGCGCACGATCGAAGAGTATGAAGAGTCCCCGACCTTGACCGAAAAGATCATGGCTCAGTTCGCTGAAGGCTATGAAACCTATCGGGAGAAGTCTCGGGAAAAGTTGACTGCTGCTGGCCTCGATGTTTCCATCCTAGACTCTTCGGAAGAAGAATCCGAAGCTGGAGATGAGGCTCCTCAGGATTAGCTTCGCTTAGGACTTATGATTTTTGTAATCTTCATTTTTTCTCATTATATGTACTTTGCCCGAATCTAATCTGATCGGGTCTTATAAAAATTTATATGATGAATGAAGTATTAAATTTTTCTGTTTGTAATTTTTTTTTTCAATCAGTTATACTTGTGACTTTTCTCGATCAATTATGTTATCTCGAACTTTCTGATCGGGTTATGCCCTAAGCTTGTCTGATGAATAATTATTTTTTTCTCGATCAGTTGCACCCGGGACTTTTACCGATCAATTATGTTGTTTCCAACTTCCTGTTCGGTTTAAGTTCAAAGTTTACTTGATCCGATTGGTAGTTATCCCAATCAGTTGTACCCGTGACTTTTACCTATCAGTTATGTCTTTTCAAACTTTCTAATCGGTTTGAGTCCGAAGTTTATCTGATCGGATATGTAAAAGCTTATGAATATAAATGAAGTGCAAATGTTGCCGAAGAAAAATCTCATTTATTTCATTGATAGATAAAGTGGTTTACACAAATAAAGGAAAGAATGACATAACTTTTACTGGTAAAATTTTTTAAGTCTTCCAGCATGCCTTGTATTCTTCACTTCAGAACCATCCATTGATCGAAACCGGTATGTACCTAGCTTCGGCACATCGACCACTTCATAGGGCCCTTCCTAGTTCGTCATCAGTTTGCCAGTGTTCTGAGGGGTTGATGCCTCCGACTCCCGAAGGACCAAATCTCCAACCTCGAACCTCCTTTGCTTCACTTTCTGGTTGTAGTGTCGGGCTGTTCTCTTTTGGTAAATCGCCAACCTTAGCAGAGCTGAGTCCCGAACTTCCTCCAAGAGATCCAGGTTTAACCGTAGGCCTTGATCATTATATAACTCCTTATACTGGCTTACCCGAAGAGTAGGAGATCCGATCTCAATCGGTATGAGTGCATCGGTCTCGTATGCCAATTTAAATAGTGAATCTCCCGTTGTTGTTCTCAGAGTAGTCCGATAAGCCCACAGAACATTGAGTAGTTCCTTTGGACACCGACCCTTTAATTCATCCAGCCTTCTTTTAATTCCGTTAAGCAGGGTGCGGTTAGTGACTTCTACTTGGCCGTTTGATTGAGGGTGAGCGACTGAGGTCTTTCTATGCTGAATTCCCAACTCTTTTAGAAAAGTTTCAAATTTTAACCCTACGAATTGCCTGCCATTGTCCGAGACCACTTCTATCGGGATACCGAATCGATAAACTACACCTTCTTTGAAGAACTTCAGTATAGATCTCCATCGATAAGAATAAAATTTAAACTTTTGTGCTTGATCTTTCTTGCCAACATGCGATCCGAAGTTAACACCCCATCAGCCAAGTACGATATATATGGTGTAAGCCAGCAGTTGAGACGATCCAAGGCTAACACATCCGCCTTCGGTACGCTTGGTTTCTCCAACACCTCTAACTATACTGACCCGTTGAATAAACTAGCTTCAGTAGTTGCCGATCTGGCTAGAGCATCTGCTACCATATTTTCTGACCGATTGATCCTTTGACAACTATGTGCGCTGAAGTATATGAGTTTATCTTTCACTTCGGCCAGATACTTTGACATCCTTGCCCCCCGAGCCTCATATTCCCCTGATATCTACTTGACCACCAGCTGCGAATCATTGTAGATGATTAGCTTCTGCACTTCCAAGCTTTGGGCCAACCGAAGTCCTGCTAGTATGGCTTCATATTCCGCCTCATTGTTGGTGGCTTTGAATTGAAACTTAATGGCTTGCTGAACTTTAAAACCTTCGGGACTTGTCAGTATGACTCCTGCTCTGCTGGTGTCCGAAGTTGACGACCCATCCACATAGAGAGTCCATGACATCTGCCTTTATTGTGTATCAGTAACCGACCTTGATAAGTAGGTTTTATACCTACTTATTGGATATCAATTTACGAGAATTATGCCCATCTCAAGTACATTTCAGTATGTTTTTAGTCACATTTCATGTTATTTTGCATTGTATGTACTGAGAACTCCTTTGGTGTGAATGTGCAGGAAATGGCATAGCTCGGCAGTGGTAGGTGGCAATGAGGCTAATGGAGACATGGCACGATGAACAAGTGGAGATAAGGGATTGAACTGTGATGAAGGAACAAGCAACAAGCAGTGGAGCAACATGAAGCAGCAGCAGAACATAGAATGCATAATTCGGGAGCCGCGCGGCTAAATGAGCTAGAAAGCGCGCGCCTGCGCCATCAACTGGACAGAGCTGATTTTACACACGCGCGCCCACACCATATTTACAAAGGGATCGCGTGCGGCCGCGCGCATCATCGACTGCAGTTGCTGACTTTATTTTATTTTTGAAATTTAAAGTGTTTTAGTTGGTATAAACTACTCTAGTTGATACCAGACGCGATCATCTATTGTTTTTATCAGTTTTTAATATTACGAACTAGGGTTCTACGCTTTGAACAAAAATTCCAAAGAGGATTGAGCATACATTGAATATTTTCTTTATCATCTTTTTGATTGATTCATTGAATAAGAACTACCTTTATTTTGCTGGACAATATTGGAGATTTGAACAACGCTTTGGAGTATAGTCTACAATTGGGTTTGATCAACTCTATCTTCTATCTCAATTGTTTTATTTATTTCTCGTGTGTTGCTATAATCCCATAATGGCTATCGGTTCAACGATGAACTAAACTCTATTATGGGATTCTAACGGATATTGATATGTAATCTACTGTTAATGGCCGGAATGCTTGATTGTGTAGTTTTTATGGAAATTTTTTTATGATTGAATTGATTGCATGAATGCTTGATCACCATTCATTTTATGTGCTTGTATGGAATTGAAAAATAACATGCGAGTATGGTTGTAATCATGATAACATGCGTGTATGAGGCTGAATTACTTGGCTTTATATTTCGTGAGTCAAATAGAAATATACTGTTTCACCGTGTGTAGTTACATAAGGGCTTACGCTTTAATTCAATATTGCTGCAAAGTCACATAAAAATATAGTGGTTTTGGTTGTATTGATGATTACATAATTTCTATTGCACATGGATGTTATGTGAGTAGGTCATAATGCATTGAAAAATGGTTATGTCTAGTTTTGTGCTCTTGGCTAATTTTCCATGATACATGAATGATCTTACATGAGGGTATTATTTAGATGAAATATGAATTGAAGTTAGAATCCCATTATTTCCAAATTTGATTTATTATTCTTCTTTTATTCATTAGTTGAGTTTAAAGTAATTCAAAATCAAAAGTGTTCGTTTAAGCATATAAAAATAGTGATACAGTTGAAGCATAATAATTTAATTTTGCAACCTTTCTCCGTGGATCGATACTTTACTTACTCTCTATTACTTGTTGACCCATGTATGCTTACATGAGTTAGAGTCCTTTTATTAGAAGTAAAAAGGAGGTAACAAGTTTTTTGCGCCGTTGCAGGGAAAAGCGTTTAAATTTATTATTATTATCATCAGTTTTAAGCTATATTGTATGACTTAGACAAATATAATCTTATCTCATTTCTATCTTTGTTTTTGTTTTTGTTTCAGGTACTTGTATAATTTTTATGCACACACGATCATCCAATTCAGAATTGATACCAGCACATGACAATATTAACGGGAGAGGTTGGAAAGCGAGAGTGCGTAGAAATTTGCAAGCGGAGTTAGAAGGAACAACATCTAATATGGCAGCCGAGGGACAAAGAGAAGAGCAAAGAGAGGAGCATCGGGCTTTGAGGGACTATTCGATGCCGAACATTAATGGATACAGATCAAGCATAAATCGAGACCAATGATATAGCGTCAACACCTTTGAAATAAAATCGGGCACTATTCAAATGGTGTAAAATTTAGTACAGTTTGGGGGTGCTGCTACAGATGATCCTAATGAACACCTGTTGAGTTTTATCGAAATATGTGATACTTTCAGATACAATGGGGTGACGGAGGATGCTATCAGACTTAGGCTGTTTCCGTTCTCATTGAGGGATAAAGCAAGAAGTTGGCTTCATTCTTTGCGTTCAGGATCAATTACTACATGGGAGGACCTAGCACATAAATTCTTAGCCAAGTTTTTCCCAATGGCTAAGACTGCGAAAATGAGGACAACAATCTCCCAATTTGAGCAGCAACAGGGTGAATCTCTATATGAAGCTTGGGAGAGATATAAAGAGATGCTAAGGAAGTGTCCACACCATGGTATACCCGATTGGATGGTGATCAACACATTTTATAATGGATTGGGATGGCAGTCGAGGCCGATTGTAGATGCTGCTGCCGGAGGAGCGTTATGGGCAAAAAGTTATGAAGAGGCCTATAACCTTATCGAGACAATGGCAGCGAATGATTTTCAAAACCCTACATCCAGGATGCCACAACCCAAAGTTGCAGGTTTGTTGGAAGTGGATGCTATCACTCAGTTGTCAGCACAGATGGCATCAATGGTGAAGAAAAGAGATTCTTTGACAGAGAGCAAGGCAAAAACAGTTGCATTTGTGTGTGAAATTTGTGCAGGATCACACTCAACGGATCAATGTGCTATTAGCTTGGAGTCGGTACAGTATGTGAGCAACTACAGGAAGAACCAAGGCCAATTTCAGAACACATATAACTCCAATAACCGCAACCATCCGAACTTTAGTTGGTCAAATAATCAAGGAAATCAACAAAATCAGTTTCAGCCGAATCAACAATTTCAGTCAACCATCTTATCCACAGTTTACACCAAGACCACCTTTTCCACCAAGATTTTATCAACAACAACATCACACTCCAGCTGTACCTCAGCAAGAAAATAAATCAGAAATAGAGGAGATGATGATGAAGTACATAGCGAATACATAGGTGATGATTAAAAGCCAAGCAGTGGCTATTAAAAATCTAAAAACTCAAATGGGGCAAATGGCAACATACTCAACAACAGGCCCCAGGGTTCATTGCTAAGTATTACGGAGGCAAATCCAAAAAGAGAAGGGAAGGAACAGTGTCAGGCTATAACACTCAGGTCTGGGAAACAGTGTGCAGGAAATCCAACAGGCGCGGCCGCGCCATGTTTACAAGTGGAGGACGCGCAGCCGCGCGGGGCAAAAACTGTGTCTGAGCAGAAAGAACACAAGGAAGGTTCTGAGTTACAGCAGGAAGAGGATAACAAAGTAGGTTCAGTCGAGAAGCCCGTGAGTAAAACACCACTAGTTCACCCTCCAGTACCTTATCCACAGAGATTGAATAAGTAAAGGGAAGACAGGCAGTTCAGTAAGTTTTTGGAGGTCTTTAAAAAGCTGCAGATTAACATACCCTTCGCTGAGGCATTGGAACAGATGCTGAGTTATGCAAAGTTCATGAAGGGTATATTGTCAAGGAAGAGGAGATTAGAATAGTTTGAGATAGTGGCCTTGACAGAGGAATGCAGTGCAGTGCTTCAGCGCAAACTACCTCCAAAGCTGAAGGATCCAGGCAATTTCACAATTCCATGCACGATTAGGAAGATAAACTTTAGTAAATGTCTGTGTGATCTTGGGGCAAGTATTAATTTGATGCCCATGTCAGTATTCAACCAGTTGGGATTACCGGCTCCAAGGCCGACAAATATTTCTTTACAATTAGCTGACAGATCCATCACTTATCCAGGGGGAATTGTTGAAGATGTATTGGTGAAAGTGGATAAATTCATCTTTTCGGCTGACTTCATCATTTTTTGGATTACGAGGAAGATAAGAGTATACCAATCATACCGGGGAGACCATTCCTAGCTACAGGAAGGACCTTGATAGACGTTCAAAAAGGGGAACTCACTATGCGTGTTCATGATCAGGAGGTTACCTTTAACGTATTCAAGGAAATGAAGTTCCCGATAGATGAAGAGGAATGCTTCAGGGTTGATTTGGTGGACCAGGTCTTGAATGATGAAGTGGGGAGTCTGGTGGATTATGAACCATTGAGAAGTGTCATTCCTGAAAATTCAGAATTAGAGGATGAGGAATTTGAAGAACTTGTGCAATTTCTTGATACTACTCCACAATTCAGAAAATTCAAAACACTTGTGGAGCCATTGAAGAAAGTTGGAGAAACGTCGTAAAATTGATGCCATCTCTTGAGACACCTCCAGAACTTGAATTGAAACCACTTCTAGATCATCTACGGTATGCATTTTTAAATAAAGATTCAAAGCTACCTGTGATTATTTCTTCTGCACTAACATCTTTTCAGGAAGAAAAACTGCTACGAGTCCTTAAAGAGTTCAAGTCGGCTATTGGATGGACTATAGCAAACATAAAAGGGATCAACCCTTCCTTTTGCATGCATAAGATCTTGTTGGAAGATGATAGTAAGCCGTTGGTGGAGCAACAAAGAAGACTTAATTGGATCATGAAGGAAGTGGTCAAGAAGGAAGTATTGAAATGGCATGATGCAAGTATAATCTATCCATTTATCGATTAGATGTTGGACAGACTAGCAGGTCATGAGTATTATTGCCTTCTGGACGGATATTCAGGCTATAAACAAATTGTTATAGCTCTAGAAGACCAGGAAAAGACAACCTTCACATGTCCATACGACACTTTTGCTTTCAGAAAGATGTCCTTCGGGTTATGCAATGCTCCAGCCACATTTCAGAGATGCATGATGGCTATTTTTTCGGATATGGTGGAACAAAATGTAGAGGTATTCATGGACAATTTCTCGGTATTTGGGGATTCTTTTGATTTATGCCTTGAGAATTTGGTGATGGTTTTGAAGAGGTGTATTGAAACGAATTTAGTACTGAACTGGGAAAAGTGCCATTTTATGGTACAAGAAGGAATAATTCTGGGACACAAGGTTTTGAAGAAGGGACTCGAGGTGGACAGGGCTAAGCTAGAAACTATTGAGAACTTGCCACCACCTACTTCAATAAAAGGTGTTTGTAGTTTTCTTGGACATGCAGGCTTCTACCGCAGATTCATCAAGGACTTCTCCAAGATAACTAAACCATTATGTAGTTTATTGGAGAAGGATGCACACTTTAAATTTGATGAGGCCTATGTATTGGCATTTGAGCACTTGAAGGAGAAATTAACTTCGGCACCAGTTATTACTGCACCAGATTGGGATTTGCCATTTGAGTTGATGTGTGATGCCAGTGATTTCGTTGTAGGGGCTGTTTTGGGTCAAAGAAAGGAAAAGATGTTTCATGTGATCTATTATGCCAGCAGGACCCTTACAAATGCACAGTTGAACTACAACACCACAGAGAAAGAGTTATTGGCAGTGGTGTATGCCTTTGATAAATTTCGAGCATATCTGATTGGTACAAAGGTGATAGTGTACACGGATCACGCAACCATTCGACACTTAGTGGTAAAGAATGATACAAAGCCCCGATTGATCAGATGGATATTATTGTTACAGGAATTTGATTTGGAGATTAAGGACAGAAAGGGCATTGAAAACCAAGTGGCGGACCACTTATCTCGACTAGAGAATCCGGAAAGGGATGCAGACGATAACGTTATAATTAATGAATCCTTTCCAAATGAGTAGTTGTTTGTGGTGAAAGGGGAAGTTCCATGGTTTGCAGACTACGCGAACTATTTGGTGAGTAAGATGGTACCTTCTGACTTGGTGGGTCATTAAAAGAAAAAATTTCTGCATGATGTCAAATGGTTTATATGGGATGAGCCATATTTGTTTAAACAGTGTCCTGATCAAATGATAAGAAGGTGCATCCCATATAGCGAGATTGAGGGTATTTTGCAGGATTGTCACGCTTCTTTGTATGGGGGTCACTATGGTGGAGAGCGAATAGCGACTAGAGTGCTATAAGCAGGATTCTATTGGCCGATAATTTTGAAGGATGCGTACAGTTTCGTCCAGAGATGTGATAGATGTCAGAGAGTTGGGAACATTTCGAAAAGAAATGAAATGCCATTGAATACGATCCTCGAAGTAGAAATTTTTGATGTGTGGGGGATTGATTTCATGGGCTCTTTTGTTTCTTCTTGTGGAAATCTGTACATCTTACTCGCAGTGGATTATGTGTCAAAGTGGGTAGAAGTGGCAGCTCTTCCAACAAATGATGCCAAAGTAGTCCTCAGATTTTTGTAGAAGAGTATTTTCACGAGGTGTCTTCTTGTGATGAAGGCAGTCATTTCTGCAACATGCAGTTTACAGCTTTGTTGGCTAAGTATGGGGTAAACCATCACATTGTTACAGCTTATCACCCATAAACGAATGGCCAAACAGAAGTGTCAAATAGGGAAGTTAAAAGAATTCTTGAAAAACTTGTGAATCCCACTAGAAAAGATTGGTCTTTAAAGCTTGATGATGCTGTTTGGGCATATAGGACTGCATACAAAACTCCATTGGGCATGTCACATTTCCAGCTAGTCTACGGCAAAGAATGTCACCTTCCTATGGAGCTAGAGCATAAAGCATATTGGGTGATTCAGAAGCTGAATTTTGATTTGAAAGCTGCAAGGGAGAAATGCCTACTCCAACTCAACGAGTTGGATGAATTCTGATTACAGGCATATGAAAATTCTAAGCTGTACAAAGAGAATGTGAAGAAATGGCATGATCGCAAGATTATAGAGAGAACATTTGAGCCGGGACAAAGAGTTTTGCCTTTCAACTCCAGACTTAAACTTTTTCCTGGAAATCTCAAATCGAGGTGGTCAGGGCCATTTATAGTGAAGACTGTTTTCTCGCATGGTGCAATAGAGGTATTTGATAAGTTTCCGGACAAGCCTTTTAAAGTGAATGGACAGCGATTGAAGCATTACTTTGGTGGTGAGGTGGACAGACATAAAGTCACCTCAATTCTTTCTTCGACGTGATTGACTCAGAGACAGTCAAGCTAATTGACTATAACTTAGCGCTTGATGAGAGGCAACCCATTATTTCTATCTCTACTTTTTTATTTATTCAGTTTAGGTTGTTTTTGTTAGTTCATTGTCATTTTTAGTTGTGATAGTTTGATATCTTTACATAAATATGTTAGTAGCTGAATGTCATATGATTTTATTTGTGCATAACATAGAAATTATGGTGTTAAGATAGACACTCATGCTTATTTAGTAAATCATGCTTTGACAGTGTTTATTAGTGATATTGTAGGTGTATTGGATTGAATGCATTATTGTCTTGAAGTATTGGGACTGAAAATTGACAGTGCAGGATTCAGATACACGCGACCGCGCCTGGAAATGCTTTAGAAATCGCGAGCCCGCGCCGCAAGCAGTTATGTTCAGAAAAAGGCACTCGCGCGCCCGCACCATATCTCCATTGAAGAGCCGCGCGGCCGCGCCCGACACCGAGAGTTAAAAAAAAGAACAAAAGGGGTTTAACATACGTGTCTTCACACTTCTCTTCCATTATTTGAAATAACAACAGAGAGTCGTGCCCCTTGTTCTCCACATCACGCACCACTTCTCATCTCCAAATAGTTACCAAGTGCTCCATTACCCACGATTCTACCCACGATCAGTATCTGCATTATAAAACTAGGGTTACTGATTGGGTTTTGCAAAAATCAGTTTGGGGGTAATCAGTCATCGGATATCACTCACTATCAGGCAAGTAATTTTTGTCTTCTCTATCAATTTTAAATGGGGCCTAAGAGAGCACGTTCTATCACTTCGTCATCATCATCTTCCTCCAGTAACCAAGGCGAAGATGTTATAGATCATCCAAAATTTTTAAGTCTGGAAGCACAAATGGAGTATTATAGAATCGTAGCTAAGACATTTTTGAAGGAGCGCGATTTCAAACCTGAGAAGCAGGATGGCCAACTATGGGATATGATTCGAGAAAGGGGATGGGTTGGACTGACTGCAACCCCTATGCCTGTTCCAATGAGTATCATTCGAGAATTCTATGCTAACGTGATAAGTGTATTTTATATATGCGATTTAATATCCAATTCATGCTTATTTGTTGCTACATTCTTGTGATCATGTTCATTTTTACTTGTTTTATGTTATTTCATGTGTAGAATGGTGGTTGTGGCATTCAACATACAATTGGTTATATTCGGTGCGATTGGGACTCAAATGGAGCATAATTGGAAGCAAGTTAGCAGAGCAGCATAGCCGCTAACGAAGAAGAGCAGCCCGTACGGGCTGCATGAACAGCTTATAAACCCCATCGAGGCGGGGGTCTTACACTCCAGCTTAACGAGAACATAGCATGCAGGGCTGGGTCTTCATCTGAGAAAGTCAGAGCCTAGCCACGCAGGAAGGCTTACATAGATATAAACTCTAAACCACGGGCTGAGAAGTGGAAAAAGTTAGAGTTTCCTGTTATGTTTGCAATTCCTCTTGGGCACGAATCTATTTGCATGGCAATATAACTCTATTTGGTAGGGAATTCGGCTAGAGTTTCAAAAAAAAAGATATCTATTACTCTATCAATAACAACGAGGACATTAGAGAGAGGAGAATTACGAAGATCTAAGCTGAGTTTTTGATAGCAAGTGTGGAGGAGTATTTCGAGGAGTTTTTCAAGACAATTGCGATTTTAGTCTACGTGAAGGGTGTTTTTCAATAATTTTCATGTTAGATTATTATTTGTAATTGGAAGAATGATTTCTATGAGTTATTCAGTGTTTATTTCGTTTATTATGAACTAATTCACTTTTTAGGCTTGTGATGGATCCTTAAGTGAATGGATGGTTTTGTAAACTTTGGTTTCCAATTTAATAAGCTATCTCCAGTTTATCTATACTAATTTGTGCTTGAATCTATGAATTGCCTGATCAACAATTCTTTGTGGAGTTGGATGGAATCGAGAGAGGATATTCAAATCTAGACTTAGTTGATATAGCATGTGTTCAGGTTTTTGTTAGTAGCTTAAACTTGATGAGCGTTAAGGTAGAGATATGCTTGACACCGCATGTAATCAGATAGAGAACTTATTCTTCAACCTTCTTCAATTGTAATTCACATAGAGATATAGTGGGTTAGTTGATTAGGGTGTTTAACAGATTTCTATCTTAATTGTGGATTGAAGTTAATAAGGTATTAGTGCATCGAGAGGTTGTTAATACTGCGTTTGTGTTCTTGATTAATAAACTGGGATAGTGCGTTAAATTGGGATAAAGGTGTTAAAATCAAAGTGAAGCTTAGGGTGAAATTATAAGTCTAATTCTCCATTAATTGTTTGAAATTTCAGATTTTGATATTCGTGGTTATTTTGTGTTAATTTAATTATTTTTAAATTTTAGTTTCGTTAATTTAAATTATTGAGTTTGATTTGTTTAATAAAATTAGGGTTAATAGATGATTGGTAATTGTAAGTTACGGTTATTGCTAATTAATCTCTGTGAGAACGATACTCTACTCATCACTTTATTACTTGTTGACCACGTATACTTGCGTGTTGCGTGTAACTAGATTCTACCCAACAAGTTTTTGGCGCTGTTGCCGAGGACTTTTTAGTATAAATCTTAAGTGTTTTACAATATCAGTTTAATTAATCCAGTTTTACTTAGACATTTTTATTTTTGTATTGTGCTTCTTATTTCAGGTGTTGGACGTAGTTTATGCAAACTCGGTCCCAAAATCCAGACTTGCTGCCTTTTGAAGATGACATTGAGAAAAGGTTTCAGAGGATGAGTAAGTGGATCAAGGAAACGAGGCAAGAATTCGAAATACCTGAAAAGGAAGAGGGAATAGTAATGGCAGCCAAAGATTGGAAAACGTTGAGGGACTTTCAACACCCAAGGTAACTGAACTGCAATCAAGCATCACCAGGCCAACAATAGCAACAAATACGTTCGAAATTAAGCCTGGGATGATACAAATGATTCAGAATTCAGTTCAGTTTGGGGGATTTGCAAATGATGATCCGAACGAGCATTTAGTCAGCTTTCTGGAAATGTGCGATACATTTAGGTTTAATGGGGTTTCGGATGAGGCGGTGAGACTTCGATTGTTCCCATTCTCTTTACGGGACAAGGAAAAGAGTTGGTTATATTCTTTACCATCCGGTTCGATAACTACATGGGAGGATTTAGCTCAGAAATTCCTCACAAAATTCTTCCCACAGGAGAAAACTGTGAAGATGAGGAATAAGATTACAATGTTTGAACAATAACATGGGGAGTCATTATATGAGGTCTGGGAAAGATACAAAGAATTGCTCAGAAAATGCCCACATCATGGATTGCCCCAGTGGCTACAAATGAACACCTTTTACAACGGACTACATGGGAATCTCAGGACAAGTATCAATGCAGCATCTGGCGGAGCGTTCATGGCTAAGAGTTACGAGGAAGCCTACGAGTTGATTGAAACCATGGCTGCTAATAACTACCAGTGGCCAACAGCAAGAATGACACAGGCGAAGGCAGCTGGGGTATTAGAAGTAGATAGTATGACAGTGATGCAAGCACAGATATCGGCACTTTCAAAGAAGTTGGAGTCAGTGGCAACATCACAAACACAACAAACACAGCAAGTACAACAAGTTGCAATAGTATGCGAGTTGTGCACAGGAGAACACCCAATGGAGCAATGTGCAATTAATCTAGCAGCTATGTAGTTCATCGACAGTTACAACAAAATTCCTCAAAACACATTTTAGAACACATACAATCAAGGAAATAGGAATCATCAGAATTTCTCATGGAGCAACAACCAGTAAAATCAAGCTTCACTAAATCATATCCTCCGTGTTTTCGTAACCAAAGAACAACCGATTCAATATCAAGAAAGGATACCTGATCTGGAGGAAGTATTGGCAAAATTCATGACTATCACACCATAACTATGAAATCACAAGAGATGTCAATCAAGAATCTAGAGAATCAGATGGGTCAAATTGCGTTGGCATTGAATAATAGACCACAAGGGACATTACCAAGTGACACCGAGAAAAATCCTAAGGGTAATCACGAGCAATGTCAAGCCATTATGTTGAGAAGTGGAAAACAACTTGTTGGTCAAGAGCCAGAAATTTTGGTTATAAAGGAGATTGATCCAGAGACAGAAAATACAGTGGGTGAGGTAAAGAAAGGAAACAAGAAACAAATGAAAAAGAACAAACCAGTCAACGAACCAGCTGTTTATCCTCCCCCACCATTCCAACAAAGAGTTCAAACACAAAAATTAGACAAGCAATTTTCAAAATTTTTGGAAGTTTTCAAGAAACTTCAAATTAACATACCATTTGCAGAGGCCCTAGAACAAATGTCGAGTTACGCAAAATTTATGAAAGGGATTCTATCAAGGAAAAAGAAATGGGAAGATTTTGAGACTGTGGCATTAACAGAGGAGTGTAGTGCGGTATTACAGCAGAAATTACCACCAAAACTCAAGGACCCGAGGAGCTTTACTATCCCATGCACGATCGGGGAGATGCATTTTAGCAAGTGTTTATGTGATTTGGGGGCGAGTGTAAACCTTATGCCATTGTCAGTATACTTAGAATTGGGCTTGCCCGCGCCAAGGTCTACGAATTGAGCTTTACTGGTCATGGTTTTGCAAAGATGTAAGGACACGAATCTCGTACTAAATTGGGAGAAATGCCACTTCATGGTTGAAGAGGGCATAATTTTGGGCCATAAGGTATCGACTCAAGGGTTAGAAATTGATAAAGCGAAGCTGGAAACTATTGAAAAATTGCCTCCATCGACCTCAGTGAAGGGTATTAGGAGTTTCTTGAGACACGCTGGGTTCTACAGGAGATTTATAAAAGACTTCTCTAAAATTGCGAAACCCCTATGCAGTCTTTTAGAGAAGGATGCAACATTCATCTTTGATGAAGAATGCAAGACGACTTTTGACTTATTAAAATGGAAATTGACTACAACCCCCGTTATAGTCGCACCGGATTGGAGCATGCCATTCGAGCTTATGTGTGATGCAAGCAACTTCGCGGTTGGGGCTATTTTGGGTCAGCGGAGAGACAAGGTGTTTCACGCTATATACTACACAAGCAAAACACTTACAGAAACTCAAATGAACTACACAACCACAGAAAAGGAATTGCTTGCAGTGGTATATGCGTTTGAAAAATTTTGGGCTTACTTGATCGGGACTAAGGTGATAGTCTATATAGACCATGCAGCGATTCGGTACTTGATAGCGAAAAAGGATGCTAAGCCACGCCTTATCCGGTGGATTCTCCTACTTCGAGAGTTCGATTTAGAAATAAAGGATAGGAAGGGGATGGAGAATCAAGTAGCCGACCACTTGTCTAGGTTGGAAAACCACGGAAAACAAAAAGACGACAAATGTGAAATCAACGAATCGTTCCCGGATGAGCAACTATTTGGGATTTCAGCAGAGATTCCGTGGTATGACGATTATGCAAATTTTGTTGTGAGCAACATTCTACCACCTGACCTCACAAGACAACAAAAAAAGAAATTTCTTCACGACGTGAAATGGTACATGCAGGATGATCCATATTTGTTCAAGCAGTGCGCCGACAAGATGATTCGACGGTGAGTCCCATATAGTGAAGTGAAGAATATTTTGCATGAGTGTCACTTATCGGCGTATGGTGGGCATTATGGGAGTGAGAGGACAAAGAAGCCGAAGGTCTTTGCTGATGTGGTTTTTATTGGCCCACATTATTCAAAGATGCCCACCTGTTTGTCAAACAATGCGATAGGTGTCAAAGGGTGGGCAACATTTCGAAACGTAATGAGATGCCCTTACAAACGATTCTGGAAGTGGAAATTTTTGACGTATAGGGTATCAATTCCATGGGACCATTTCCCTCGTCCTTGAACAATCAATACATTCTACTCGCAGTGGACTACGTGTCAAAGTGGGTTAAAGCTGCAGCTCTACCAATAAACGATGCTAAGGTGGTCCTCAAATTCCTTCAAAAGAACATCTTCACGAGGTTTGGCACACCAAGAGCAATTATAAGTGACGAAGGTAGTCACTTTTGTAATAAACCGTTCATTGCTCTTTTAGCCAAGTATGGGGTGAACCACAAGTTAGCTACATCATATCACCCTCAAACCAGTGGACAAGCTGAGGTATCGAACAGAGAAGTGAAAAAGATATTGGAGAAAGTGGTGAATCCGAGTCGGAAAGATTGGTCACTTAGATTGGACGATGCTTTATGGGCCTACCAGACTGCATACAAGATGCCAATCGGGATGTCACCATATCAACTGTTATACGGGAAGGCATGTCATTTACCGGTGGAACTATAGCATAAGGCATATTGGGCGGTGCAAAAACTCAATTTTGATCAAAAAGCTGTAGGAGAGAAGAGATTACTTCAATTGAATGAACTCGATGAGTTTTGCCTTCATGCCTATGAGAATGCCAAACTATACAAAGAAAAAGTCAAAAGATGGCACGACCAGAAAATTTTACGTCGAACATTCGAGCCAGGCCAATCAGTACTATTATTCAACTCAAGGTTGCGTTTGTTCCACGGAAAGCTTAAATCAAGATGGTCGGGACCATTCACGGTCAAGCAGGTATTCCCTTACGGTGCGGTTGAAATTTACAATCGCAATCCACTCGAAACATTCAAAGTCAACGGACACCGTCTAAAGCATTACTGGGGTGGCGAAGCTAATACTGACGTGATCGCCATCACATTGGCCGACACAACTTAAGCAGGAAGTAGTCAGGCTGGACGACTTAAAATCAAGCGCTCATTGGGAGGCAACCCAATTTTTAGTTCTTTATCATATTTTCCATTTATATTTGCTTAATCATAGTTTTATTAAATTACTAGGTAGAAGAATAAAAATCTAATTAATCTCTCCACAACATAACATGTCATCAACAACTCACTAGTCTTCATGTTCATTTCATGCAGGATGGAAAAAGGATCATCAAGCGAGTATAGTGAAGCAAAAGTGAGCTACATTGAAGCAAAACAAGAGAGCCTGGCAGTAACCAAGCCCGTCGGGGCGAGCCTTTCTAGTTCAATACCCCCCGCCGGGGCGGGGGTCCTAGAATTTAGATAGACGTGGGCAGTTGTTTGGTCTTCTCTCCTTCCCAATAACACCCCACTTTCACACTTCCCCACTACCTCATTACTCCATAACCACCACCCACTTTGCCCACATTCCCAACACTACATTACTCTTCTCCAACTCTCCACCTCCTCACTCCACCAATGCTAGCCTATCCTCTCCATCTATAAATACCACCAAATATCATAAAAACTTTCCCACCACACTTCATATAAAGATAAAGTAAAAGGAGACTATATTTGTGAGCCTAGAGAGTTAGGGTAAAGCCATCACTAGGGAGAGATATGGCTTCATAATCATCGTCCAAACGCCAAAGGGGGGAGAGTTCACGTCCATCCCAACCAACCCGCACCTTCGATCGTCGAAAATTTACAAGTGTGTCATGCCCATGGCCGTAGGTGATGACTACATGATTACCAAAGCCCTTACAGGAGAGGGATTGGCACGATTCTAATGATGGGGAGTCGATGCATAAATTTACCAAAAGGATGGACAAAATTTATCGAGGAGCCGGAACCAGCTGTTATAAACATTGTCAAGGAGTTTTACACAAATGCTGTGGACAAAGAACCATTCTAAGCATTTGTGCCCGGACTTCTGGTTCCATTCAGTGCCGATGCCATCAACACATACTACTAATTGCGGGTGCCTCGCCACTGCCAGTATGAGCATCTCAGTACTTCTGACCTGGATTTTGATGCTATTATTATGGAGATGACAAAGCTAGGAACGTCATGGATGAAAGGTCGAAAGGGAGGCACCGTGTTCCATAGCAAGGACCTTAGCCGGTATGGCAAAATATGGTATGCCTTCCTCTGCATGAAATTGCTTCCATCCCAACATACCTCGAACGTCACCAAAGAGAAGGCGTTGCTGTTGCGCACCATTGTGCAAGACTTTATAATTGATGTCGGGGCTATCATTTGCTTCTCCATCCGCCGGTGCCTACATGGGAATTTTTCTAGAGGCTTGCCACACCCATCACTCATATATGGGTTGTGCCGTCAAGCAGGAGTTAGATGGTCTGATGATGAGCCCACTCAAATGCCGCTTTCATGTTGCTTGATTCGAAATGATAAGCACATCACTCTGTATGGGCAAGAGGCGAGTCACACCCGCGTGGACTGGGTTTCATTTTTCCATCGTCGTCGGAAGACAACGTGGATGCTATAGAGACATCGGGGGACGATGATGAGGAAATGGGTGATCAAGGGGATGGACAGGTACCGCGGGCCGAGGCTATATCTAGATCTCAATTCCTTGATTTCTAAAATCAACTAAATGTACACACCAAGGCAACTCATCGGGAAATGCGCCGATTGGAAATGAGGCAAGAACACATGTTCGACGCTATGCACACATCTTTTGCCTCGTTGAACACAACTCTTCAAAGTTTCAACTCAGCGGCACAATTTGTATATCAACAACCCGGTCCAATGCCAAGGTTCCCACCGAGTGATTCCGATGAAGAAGAACAACAACCACCTCCTCAAGCTTAAGCATTGGCAGGGAAGTCCTCACGTACTTATTTTGATCAATTATCCAATGAGGACATTGTATTGTTTAAGTTTGGGGGATTTAAATTCATGTTTGCATGCATTTTAGCTTTTAGGTTGCATTTTTAATTTTGGTCAATTAAATTTTTGTATGGCATTTTATTTGTAGTATTGCATGATAGCTTAGGGCATTCATAGTAGCTTAGGTTTTGCATATAGATAATAGTGTAATGCATTTTGTTATCCGCATTTTGTTATTTACATCTATATAAAAAAATAAAAAAAATGTTAATTATTAATTATTGTGTTGTTTAAGTCCATCAATGATGTGTTTCATGTTATTGTGGGCCTATGATGTGATTGTCAAATAAGTAACAAATACAGGATTAAGTATTAGAACTATGACACAATGATCGTTTATGAATCGAATCATGAGTTTGTTTGGAACTGGTATAAAAGGTTAACACGAGTAACAAACATCTGTGTTAATTGGTTAAGTTCAAACTGGTACCTAAATGGTCTTTAAAGGATAATGCTAGAGTGAATGATAAAATGACAAGGATGGACGGTAAAGGCTAAAGTTAGGCAAGAACCTAAGTTTGGGGGATGTTATGTGGGGTATATAAGCTTTAAGATATTTAAAAAAAATAAAAATGATATGACTAAACACCGTAGCGTGCTTGTCTAGTTTTGTAGCCTTTGTTACTTGAGTAAGTAAGCCCGAGGGGATTGTCTTTATACCTAGCGCCCTAAGGTCTTAATGGTTTGGGAGTCGTTGGTCGAAAGCTCGTTAAGGTAGCATTGAAAAGCCTAAGGAATAAGACACTGCATAGCTATGTGTATAAAAATAAAACGGGAAATAAGAGCAAAAAGCCCCAGTCTAAATTAATTGTATGAATAAAGCATAAGTACCCCGCGTGAACCCTTGAGATTTGTGATTGCTTGATTTTAGTTGGAACTATCTATTTTTGAAATTTTTAAGTTTGTGCTGCATGATTCCTTCTAAGAGACTGGTTATGTATTGAATTTTAGTCAGTATCGGTTATCATGGATGTTACACACACACACACACACACACTATACCAGTGATGATGGCTTGAGATTCGAGGATTAAAGCGTATTTGTAAATTGGTTTTTGATGGTTGATATTGTATAGTTATTTATTTTCACTGAGGCCGTTAAGATAATTTTGATTCTGCGATATTATTGGATTTGATAGCATTTAAGTGAATTCGTATTCATATCATTGCATTGCATATAGTCGTTTTGTGCTCGAGGACTATCACGGTTTAAGTTTGGGGGATTTTGATAACTGTATTTTATATACGCGATTTAATATCCAATTCATGCTTATTTGTTGCTACATTCTTGTGATCATGTTTATTTTTACTTGTTTTATGTTATTTCATGTGTAGAATGGTGGTTGTGGCATTCAACGTACAATTGGTTATATTCGGTGCGATTGGGACTCAAATGGAGCATAATTGGAAGCAAGTTAGTAGAGTAGCATAACCAGTTAATTGAAGACAAGCCCACCGGGGCGGGCATGAATAACTTATAAACCCACATAGGTGGGGGTCTTACACTCCAATTAACGAGAACATAACTGCACTGGTAGGAATTATTAGGCTACACACCCGTAAAAGGGGTCTTCATACGAGCATGTTAGGAGCATAGCCACGTAGGTGACTTACATAAGATCTAAACCCCGAGGGTGAGGATGGAAAAAGTTGAGTGTCCTGTTATGTTTGCAATTCCTCTTGGGCATGAATTTTAGCTATTTGCATGGCAATATTGTAATAACCGTGAATTTTAAGTCACCGTGTATGTATGTACATTTTTTTTACTTTGTGTTATATATGGATACATACATTTATGGATTTCATTAAAAATGAAAGCCTTGTGACCTAATTATACATTAGGTAAGGATATTAAATAACCTAAGGGTTATGGTAACACGAAAAAGTTAGTATTTTATATGTATACTAACTTAAGTGGGTAAACTTAGTATTTCAAGTGACTAATAATTTTAAACCTAATTCTTGTAAATCTAATTAGGTTATGAGATAAAATCATATGTATAAGTAATTAAACTTCATATGATTGGAGATGAAAGCCCTAAATTATCAAATTGGGTAACATTATTAAAATTGTTGGACTTTGTTTTTATCTAGCCCAAATCAATTAAAATAAAAGCCCAAGGAAAATAAAATGTAATCCAATACTTAGCCCACTTGATTGGGGGTATTCTAGACATTTGATTAATCAAAATTGGGCATTTAAAATAAAAGCTAAATGGTGGATATTATGAGGATCCTAAGTGGATTAATTAATCTAGCTTGTCCATTAGTAGACATGATTAAACATAAGGACAATGTTGTAAGGCTCCCATTGGTTGCCACTCCATTATGCACATTTAATCATGTTTAACCTAAGGTAAGTAATAATACAAAGTGTTTTACCTAATGGGCAACAAAATGATTGTGGGAGAATT
This sequence comes from Panax ginseng, assembly GCA_020205605.1. NCBI lineage: Eukaryota > Viridiplantae > Streptophyta > Magnoliopsida > Apiales > Araliaceae > Panax > Panax ginseng. The sequence goes on from CM035137.1 coordinate 48,451,882, forward strand.
AATAATGAATTGCCCATTACATTTTGAATGCACATCTCATTCTTCCAACACTTCATTCGTATTCCAACATTTCATTTTCTCTCCATCTTCTTCATCTTCTTCTTCTATCTCTTGCTCCCAAGCTAGCCAACTTCAAAGAGAGAAAAGAAAGAGAGTTTCATCCATAGAAAGAAAAAAATATAGGAGTGCTAGTTGTTTATGCCCCCTAAGTTTATTAGTTACTTTGGAAAATCAAGGAAGGTAGCCACTAAGTCAAGGTATAATGTACCTTCATCTTCTTCTCTTACCTTGTTTTGATAGCTTGAGTTTTGATGGGGTTATATACAACTACTCAAGATACACTAGTTATACATACCATCATGCATGGAACTAAGTATCTTGAGTGTTGGATCTAAAACTTAGAGGAAGAAAATGAGCATATGTTCTCCAAGGGTGAAAACTCTTGTTTTTCTTCCACTAAATCTTGTGTAACTCAAGTTCTACAACTTGGAATTATGATCCGTCGAAGGGGGTGCTAGATACATGAGTTATCTAGTAAACCCAAGTGGCGGAATCACAAATCTAGTAAGTTTTGAAACCTTTAAGATTATTTTTCCCAAAATAGTCCACTTTATATGCTAAAGCTTTGAAACTCTAAATCAACTCTTGACTTGTTTTTCATGAGGTCATTTTGATCAGGTTCCTTGTCTTGTAAAAATCTGGAAAAATATTACAGAGGTACCTTATGAAGTTATCTCACGTAGGAAAAAGAACGGACACGTTTGAGTTATATATTGTGCGTAATGACTATTTAGTAAAGGACTCCATAAATATTATCCTACTGAATATCTCATTTGTATACACTTTGGAAAATTCCAAAATTTTTACATTAGCTTCATATATGTTAGAGCATACCACAAAAATTTGATTTTTCCGAGTAAAACGCAATTTATAAAAAATAGAGCAAGATCCAGAGTGTTTTGGACACTCTAAAATATTAAATCATTTTCTAAAATTCTAGAAAAATTAGAGGATCATTGTTGGTTCATATTCATTTAAAATCCGTTTGAGAATTTTGGAATCAGGTTTGCTATTTTTCCTAAAAATGATTAGGTTATGAATAAAAGGAAATAAATAGTTAAATGATGCCTTTAATGAGAAAAATATGATTTTATGCTTGAATGCTCATAATATATTATATCATGACTATCTTAGGGCATTTTGGTAATTTATAATAATAAATATTACTTGTGACCTTTTATTAATATTAAATAAGAGGTTATTAAAGGATGAACAATTAGAATAAATTGTTTATTAATTTAATAAATCATTGGAATATTATTATAATACTAATAATATTATAATATGATGTTGTTATGTAAATAAAAATATTAGATTAGAGTATTATTATTAAATAATAATATTAGAGATTAAATAAAATATTATTAAATGATTAATAATATTAGTAAGTGAATAAAATATTATTAAATGATTAATAATATTAGTAAGTGAATAAAATATTATTAAATGATTAATAATATTAGTAAAGGGATAAAATATTATTAAATGATTAATAATATTAGTAAGTGAATAAAATGTTGGTAAATGATTTAAAGTATTATTAGTGAACCAATAATACTAGAAGGTGAATTAATATTATCTAAGTTAATAATATTATGTGAATTAAAGGTAGTCGTTAATTAATAATAACACTATCTAGGCATGATAATGTTTATAAGAACTTATTGTAATGTATGATATCTATGTGATTACATAATCGATGTTATGCATTGACTAAGTGAAAGACTAATTATAGGTCTCTCAAAGGAAGATAATTTAACTACATAGTGGATAGAAATTTATTTACGTAAATGTAACCTCGATCGAGGCAAGTTTCCTAACTCAACTTGAGTTATTATTTTCAAAAGCATATTAGTGAATAATTATTGATGATTATTCACGTCTTTATCGATTATTGAAATTGTGCACTTTGTCCAATTGAATTCGATTCTCTTGCCATTTGAACTGTGAATTAAATTAAAGTTCTTCATTTATGAACTGTTTATGGGATAGATCTATGCTAATTGTATCGGCTAGATCAAGCATGTCTAAATTTGTTAAATCAAATGGATTTTAAATAACTGCTTTTCTTATTAATTGATATGGTAAGAACTCTTGGTGAGAAATGAACAAATTTGATTAAGGCGTGATATCAATGTCGGATTATTAAGTGTTTATGCATAAATCACGGGGTATGAAAGGCGATCCCCTGAATACCAAATCTTTTAAATGGTCCATTTAAATCATTGAGCACCTTGGCAAATGTTCATGGTTATTCAAAACCACTCGATTCATGTTATTCAATTATCGAATATTCAATTGTTGATTATTAATTCATGTTCCTTCACAATCTTATATTATTGTTGAACATTGAAGGCAATATTTCTTTCTAAGTCATGATATATATCCTTTGTCTTTATAAACTTGTGAAGCAAATTAGTTGCTTACTCTTGCTATATCATGACCTCTATTTTCGATTAAGCTTCAAGAAGGATCTAATGCGAAGAAGGACAAGGGCAAGGCAAGATCCAGGAGTAATTTTAGAATGAATGTTAAATTAGTTATTATCTAATGGAATTTCTTGAGTAAACTATTTGTATTATAAATGGTGTATTTAAAGTTAAGGTTAGAGACCTTGGGACCATGTTTTGAGACTTTTGTATAATGAACAATGTATGTTTATTATTTCAAATAGTTATAGAATGCTTATGATGATGACAGCGGGATCGTGAGCACTTTGAATCGAGGTTAGAGAACCCGGATTTGGGGGCGTCACGAGTTGGTATCAAAAAGGCATGAGTTATAAACATTAGGAATGCGAAACCTAGGTTATAACCTTAGTAGAAAACTCTTCTGAAGTATGTTAGGAGATGGATTGTGGAAATTCATCAAGTATGTGTTATACTTAATAAAATATTATTTCATTTCATAAATGGATATATTTTATTGTAATCTTGATGTTGTATCCTTGTTTTATAGGATGCGGTGATAGTCGGGAGCCATTACAGGCCAGGAGGTCGTCCCGGAGGAGGTGTCGGACACCTCGAAGGATGTGATGATTAGTAACTTTGTTAGAAAAAAACCATGCTCAGGAGCAAAGGATTTTGCATTTGGAGGCGGAGAATATGAACCATCAACACACGGAGCAGCAGTATAAGGATGTTGCTTATCAGGCACAGATGGAGCTAGCAGAGATACTGAGTCCAAATAGAAGCGGGAGAAGGCAAAGTTCGCGACATTGAGAGTAGAGCATCTGGCGCGTCTGCAGTGAGTTTGGCGTGAGATTGCGAGACAAGATACGGGTGGAAGAAGCATTTCATAAGTCGGCCAAACAGTGGACCTATTAGAGATGGCACTGGATGCCATAAAGGTCAGAGTGGAGACTTTAGGACTGGCATTAGACGCTGCGTATGAGGGCGGTAGCGATGGGGGCTAGGAGGGTCCACTCTACGAGATAGGAGAGTCTAGTCGATCCGTTTCGGCGTGAGAGTCTGAGTAGTTGCTTCCCTAGGAGCCTGTGCAGGTGACTTGGCAGGGCCACCAGTGGTGATGATGTGATGGCCAATTGTAAATAGATGCATTAGTACCTTTCTTATTGTGTAATAAGGTTTTATGTTGATGTAAACCTCAACAGGTGTGAGGTAGTAAATGGTTAGGTACTTTCCCTAATTGTGTTTGTAGGGAGGTATCATTATGAGTTAATCCCATCTTTTGTGTTAAAATGGGATAGTAGCATTTATAAAATATACCTGTATTAATCGTGTAAGTCACTTAAGATTGGTGTATGAATATAAATGCAGTATTATTATGATATGTGTTAGAAAATTTTAAATAGTAAATTTTCTATTTAATGTTATGTGAATTCAGTAGACTGATTTGGAAAATGTTCTTTAAAAATAAACTTAACCCACTAAGCAGGGAGAAAGACTTCCAAATCTCGGTAACTTAAAACTCTCACATAATGATCATCTGATTGTTTAAATAAATAGCGTATTACATACTAAGTAATCATATGATAATTAATCCGAGTAACGTGTTAGAATTTTTGTTTCACTAGATAATGGCGCGCAAACGTGGACTCAAGAACCAAGATATTGAAGAGTCAGTTAATAATGCAGCGGGATCTCAACAAAACCCAATGCAAGATTTTATTAACATGATGGTTGAAGCCATGAGGAATCAAGCTCAACTGCGAGGAAATCGTGCGAGCACCCAAATAGTAAACTTTAAGGACTTCAAGGCAGTAGGACCGCCAGAGTTCAGAGGAACAACAGACCCGATAGAAGCCCAAATGTGGGTAAAGGAGATTGAGAAGGCCTTCGTTATTGCTAGAGTAGCAGAAGAACAGAAGACAATTTTTGCTACCTACTTAATGAAGGGGGAGGCTAGCTATTGGTGGGATGCCAACCAAAACAAAGTCGAAACTGGAATCGTGACTTGGGAAGCATTCAAGAAGTTGTTCTTTGAGAACTACTTCCCTGAGAGTTTTCAAGCAAGAATGGAGATCAAGTTCTTGGGCTGAAACAGGAGAATATGTCGATGATTTAGTATCTTGTGAAATTCAATGAATTGGCGGATTCGCTCCACATCGGTGGACACAGAGGCGAGAAAGCGAGAAGGTTTGAAAATGGACTAAAGCCGGTGGATTTATAGTAAGGTAGCGGTTTTACAAATCACATCATTCTCAACTCTATTGGAAAAAGCTCTTATAGCGAAGGAGGAAGCGAAGCGGTCTCAAGATACAATCGGGAGAAGAACAAGAAGAAAGCGAAGGTGGGAATCAAAATGTCGGCGATGGCGGTGGCAACAATAAGAAGCGGAAATGGAGCGGTGGGGTAGTAATGAATCGGAGATCACGCAAGGAAGCGTAACAAAAAGAAGTCGGTGTGTGGGAGCTGTGGAAAGGGTCACTCGGGGGAGTGCTTGAAAGGAAAAATGATATGTTATACATATGGGCAAGAAGGGCATACCTCACCCAATTGTACTAAGGTGAAGAAAGGAGGTTGCTTTAATTGTGGTGAAGTGGGACATCGGATCAAGGATTGCCCAAGAAGAAAAGCATGGATGGCGGAAATGGAAACAGGGCAATAACACAAAGACAACCAATGGAGGACCATTTCCAAACAAAGCAGAGCAACAACACGGACATTCAATATGACAAATGCAAGATCTTTGTGGCATCCGGGGAGGTGGTGTCAGGTATAATTCCGATCAATGATATAAATGCCTATGTGTTATTCGATTCGGGAGCTTCATGTTCTTTTGTATCTGATGAATTTGTTCAAAGATTAAGTTTACCTCATGAACTATTAGAACACCCAATGAATGTAGAAGTAGCAAACAAAGAAATTATCCCTGTAGACTACATCTATAGGAACTGTTGTGCTAATGTAAGAGGTTTTAAGCTTAACGTGGATTTGATACCGATTCGCCTTGGAGAGTTTGATGTAATCCTTGGGATGGATTGGTTATCAAGTCATGGAGCGGTCATTGACTGTAAGAAAAAGTCGTACACCTAAAGACTCAAGAATAAGTCAAAGGTGGTATTTTATGGCGATAAATCGCCAAGACAATCTTGTTGTCGACGATGATGATGCAACAAGAAGTTGCTTAGGAAGGGTTGTATAGGTTATTTGGCTCACGTTGTGGATACCCGAGAATCGAGGGTGAACCGGGTCAAATACCTATTGTAAAGGAATTCGTTGACGCTTTCCGGATGAAATTCGGATTACCACCGGATAGAGATAGAGTTTGTTATCGATTTGGCACCGTGGACATCACCGGTATCCAAAGCGCCGTATCGTATGGCTCTGTGAGAAATGAAGGAACCGATGGTTCAACTACAAGAGTTGTTAGATAAGGGATACATTCGACAAGCGTATCACCATGGGGAGCACCGGTCTTATTATTCGTAAAGAAGAAGGATGGGTTATTAAGACTTTATATCGACTACAAGAGTTAAACAAGGTCACCATTAAGAATAAATACCCATTGCCGGGATCGACGATTTGTTTGATCGGTTGAAGGGGGCAAAATACTTTTCTAAAATTGACTTGAGGATGGTTATCACCAACCGAAGGTGAGACATGAGGATGTTCCAAAGACGGCATTGAAACTCGGTATGGACACTTTGAGTTTACGGTAATGTCTTTTGGGTTAACTAATGCACCAAAGACATTCATGGATTTGATGAGCAGTGTTTAAGCGGATTTGGATAAGTTTGTTGTCGTGTTCATCGACGACATTCGGTATATTCCGAGACGAGAGGAAGATCACGCCGATCATCTAAGGAAAGTGTTGGAGGCGTTAAGGAGGGAGAAGTTGTATGCAAAGTTCTCTAAGTGTGAATTTTGGTTGCGGAGAGTGCAATTTTTGGGTCACGTTATCGACAAAGATGGTGTTTTCGGTAGATCCAAAGAAAAGTAGAAGCGGTTATCAATCGGGAACAACCAAAAGACGCCAAGCGAAATTAGGAGTTTCTTTGGATTAGCGGTGATACTATCGAAGATTCATCCAAGATTTTTCAAAGGTAGCATCGCCATTATTGACCAACCTTACTAGAAAGGCGGTGAAGTTCGTTTGACGGAAAAATGTGAACAGAGTTTCATGGAATTGAAGAAGAGGCTCGTCGAAGCACCTATGTTGGCTTTCTTAGGACAACACGGGAGGATTTGTAGTGTATAGTGATGTGTCACACAAGGGTCTTGGTATGTGTCTTGATGCAAAGATGGCAAGGTCATTCAAGTGTCGCTTCACGTCGACTAAAAGGACTATGAGAAGGGTTATCCACTCATGACCTAAGTAGTTTTGCCTTGAAAATTTGGAGGCACTATTTGTATGGAGAGAAGTGTGAGATATATCTGGATCATAAGAGTCTAAAGTATATCTTCACCCGTAAGGAGCTAAATATGAGGCGTGTGCGATGGCTAGAATTGATCAAGGATTATGATTGTGAGATTCTGTACCATCCGAGCAAAGCAAATGTAGTGGTGATGCCCCGAAAGCGAAAAAGCGAGAGAGAAGTTATTGAAGTTAACCATTCAAGAGGAATTGGTGAAGGATTTGAACGACTTGACTTAGAGGTTAAGTACCCGACGAGGTCAATGAGAAATTATTTATTGTGGCGTGAGCCCTACTTTATTAGATAAGGTTAAAGAGGCTCAAGAGAAGGACGAAGATTGCGATAGCATCAAGCCCAGTTAGGCTGAAGGGATGAATTGAAATACAAGATTGATGGCACCGATTTGCTAAGATTTGAAGGACGAATTTGGGTACCGTTTAATACCGAACTAAGAGAAGAGATTCTCAAGAAGCACATAATACGAGGTACTCGATACACCCGTGAAGCACAAAATGTATTAAGACTTACGTCCAACACTTTTGGTGGCCAAACATGAAGAGAGATGTTGCGAGAATGTGTCAAGAAATGTCTAACTTGTCGAGAGTCAAGGAAGAACATCAACGGCCAAGTGGACTATTACGACCTTTAGAGATTCCAGAGTGGAAATGGGAGCACATCACGATGGATTTTGTGGTGGGACTTCAAAGAACGCAAAAAGGGACACGATTCCATATGGGTGATCGTAGATCGCCTTACAAGTCGGCTCACTTTTTGCCGATCAAGATCAGGTATAGTTTGGACCAGCTAGCCAAACTATACATCAAAGAAATTATATCGAGACATGGCGTACCAGTATCTATTGTGTCGGATAGGGATCCGCATTTCGTGTCAAACTTCTGGAAGAGTCTTCAAGAAAGAATGGGGACGCAGCTACGGATGAGCACCGCGTATCATCCGCAGACCGATGGGCAAAGTGAGAGAACGATTCAAACACTTGAAGACATGCTCAGAGCTTGTGTGATGGACTTCAAGGGTAGTTGGGAGGATCATCTTCCATTGGTAGAGTTCGCATACAATAATAGCTACCACGCCAAGATGTCGGAATGCCGCCAGTCGAAGCAATCTTTGTATGGGAGGAAATGTAGAAACCCCGTATCTTTGGGATGAAGTGGGTGAACGCGTCAACTGTTGGGACCCGAATCGCAAAGATAGTAGAGACCATTAAGGTGATTCGAGCCCGATTGGTAGCAACTCAAGATCGCTGGAAGAAGTATCTGACTTACATCACCGGAAGCGAGATTTTGAGGTGGGAAGCCATGCATTTTTGAAAGTATCTCCTTGGAAAGGAAAGATAAGGTTTGGAAAGAAAGGTAAGCTGAGTCCGAGATTTATTGGACCTTTTGAGATCTTGAAGAAGATAGGCGAAGTGGCGCGTGAGGTAGCTCTACCTCTGAATGGAACATATTCATAATGTGTTTCATGTGTCGATCTTATGACCATATAAGCTGATTACAAGAATGTGATATCGTCTGCGAGCCAATTCAGAATCGAAAAATATTTATCGTCTGAGGAAATTCTAGTGAAGTTTTAGATGAAAGGAAATGAAATTGCGAAATAAGGTTATACATTACGTAAAAAAGTTCTTTGGAGGAACCACAATGCTGAAGAAGCTACGTGGGAACTTGAAGAAAGGATAAGAGAAAATTACCCACACCTTTTTGAGTAACCTTATATGTAATTCCGGGGACGGAATTCTTATAAGGGGGGGAGGATGTAATAACCGTGAATTTTAAGTCACCATGTATGTATGTACATTTTTTTTACTTTGTGTTATATATGGATACATACATTTATGGATTTCATTAAAAATGAAAGCCTTGTGACCTAATTATACATTAGGTAAGGATATTAAATAACCTAAGGGTTATGGTAACACGAAAAAGTTAGTATTTTATATGTATACTAACTTAAGTGGGTAAACTTAGTATTTCAAGTGACTAATAATTTTAAACCTAATTCTTGTAAATCTAATTAGGTTATGAGATAAAATCATATGTATAAGTAATTAAACTTCATATGATTGGAGATGAAAGCCCTAAATTATCAAATTGGGTAACATTATTAAAATTGTTGGACTATGTTTTTATCTAGCCCAAATCAATTAAAAGAAAAGCCCAAGGAAAATAAAATGTAATCCAATACTTAGCCCACTTGATTGGGGGTATTCTAGACATTTGATTAATCAAAATTGGGCATTTAAAATAAAAGCTAAATGGTGGATATTATGAGGATCCTAAGTGGATTAATTAATCTAGCTTGTCCATTAGTAGACATGATTAAACATAAGGACAATGTTGTAAGGCTCCCATTGGTTGCCACTCCATTATGCACATTTAATCATGTTTAACCTAAGGTAAGTAATAATACAAAGTGTTTTACCTAATGGGCAACAAAATGATTGTGGGAGAATTAATAATGAATTGCCCATTACATTTTGAATGCACATCTCATTCTTCCAACACTTCATTCGTATTCCAACATTTCATTTTCTCTCCATCTTCTTCATCTTCTTCTTCTATCTCTTGCTCCCAAGCTAGCCAACTTCAAAGAGAGAAAAGAAAGAGAGAATTTCATCCATAGAAAGATAAAAATATAGGAGTGCTAGTTGTTTATGCCCCCTAAGTTTATTAGTTACTTTGGAAAATCAAGGAAGGTAGCCACTAAGTTAAGGTATAATGTACCTTCATCTTCTTCTCTTACCTTATTTTGATAGCTTGAGTTTTGATGGGGTTATGTACAACTACTCAAGATACACTAGTTATACATACCATCATGCATGGAACTAAGTATCTTGAGTGTTGGATCTAAGGCTTAGAGGAAGAAAATGAGCATATGTTCTCCAAGGGTGAAAGCTCTTGTTTTTCTTCCACTAAATCTTGTGTAACTCAGGTTCTACAACTTGGAATTATGATCCGTCGAAGGGGGGGTGCTAGATACATGAGTTATCTAGTAAACCCAAGTGGTAGATCACAAATATAGTAAGTTTTGAAACCTTTAAGATTATTTTTCCCAAAATAGTCCACTTTATATGCTAAAGCTTTGAAACTCTAAATCAGCTACTGACTTGTTTTTCATGAGGCTGTTTCGGTCAGTTCCTTGTCTTGTAAAAATCTGGAAAAATATTACAGAGGTACCTTATGAAGTTATCTACGCGTAGGAAAAAGAACGGACACGTTTCGAGTTATATATTGTGCGTAATGACTATTTCCGTAAAGGACTCCATAAATATTATCATACGGATATCTCACTGTGTATACACTGGAAAATTCCAAAAGTTTTACAGTAGATTCATATATGTTAAGAGAGCATACCCTGAAAATTTCAGATTTTTCTGAGTAAAACGCAATTTATAAAAAATAGAGCAAGATCCGAGTGTTTTGGACACTCTAAAAATAGTAAATCATTTTCTAAAATTCTAGAAAAATTAGAGGATCATTGTTGGTTCATATTCTGTTAAAATCCAGAAGCTGAGAATTTTTGGAATCAGTTTGCTATTTTTCCTAAAAATGATTAGGTTATGAATAAAAGGAAATAAATAGTTAAATGATGCCTTTAATGAGAAAAATATGATTTTTATGCTTGAATGCTCATAATATATTATATCATGACTATCTTAGGGCATTTTGGTAATTTATAATAATAAATATTACTTATGACCTTTTATGAATATTAAATAAGAGGTTATTAAAGGATGAACAATTAGAATAAATTGTTTATTAATTTAATAAATCATTGAAATATTATTATAATACTAATAATATTATAATATGATGTTGTTATGTAAATAAAATATTAGATTAGAGTATTATTATTAAATAATAATATTCGAGATTAAATAAAATATTATTAAATGATTAATAATATTAGTAAGTGAATAAAATATTATTAAATGATTAATAATATTAGTAAGTGAATAAAATATTATTAAATGATTAATAATATTAGTAAAGGGATAAAATATTATTAAATGATTAATAATATTAGTAAGTGAATAAAATGTTGGTAAATGATTTAAAGTATTATTAGTGAACCAATAATACTAGAAGGTGAATTAATATTATCTAAGTTAATAATATTATGTGAATTAAAGGTAGTCGTTAATTAATAATAACACTATCTAGGCATGATAATGTTTATAAGAACTTATTGTAATGTATGATATCTATGTGATTACATAATGCGATGTTATGCATTGACTAAGTGAAAGACTAATTATAGGTCTCTCAAAGGAAGATAATTTAACTACATAGTGGATAGAAATTTATTTCGTAGTCAGTAACTCTCTGATCGGGGCAAGTTTCCTAACTCAACTTGAGTTATTATTTTCAAAAGCATATTAGTGAATAATTATTGATGATTATTCACGTCTTTATTCAATTATTGAAATTAGCACTTTGTGCAATTGAATTCGCTTCTACTTGCCATTGAATCGTGAATTAAATTAAAGTTCTTCATTTATGAACTGTTTATGGGATAGATCTATGCTAATTGTATCAACTAGATCAAGCATGTCTAAATTTGTTAAATCAAATGGATTTTAAATAAGCTGTTCTTATTAATTGATATGGTAAGAACTCTTGGTGAGAAATGAACAAATTTGATTAAGGCATGATATCAATGTCGGATTATTAAGTGTTTATGCATAAATCACGGGGTATGAAAAGGTGATCCCCTTGAATACCAAATCTTTTTAAATGGTCCATTTAAATCATTTGAGCACCTTGGCAAATGTTCATGGTTATTCAAAACCACTCGATTCATGTTATTCAATTATCGAATATTCAATTGTTGATTATTAATTCATGTTCCTTCACAATCTTATATTATTGTTGAACATTGAAGGCAATATTTCTTTCTAAGTCATGATATATATCCTTTGTCTTTATAAACTTGTGAAGCAAATTAGTTGCTTACTCTTGCTATATCATGACCTCTATTTTTCGATTAAGCTTCAAGGATCTAATGCGAAGGACAAGGGCAAGGGCAAGATCCGGGAGTAATTTTAGAATGAATGTTAAATTAGTTATTATCTAATGGAATTTCTTGAGTAAACTATTTGTATTATAAATGGTGTATTTAAAGTTAAGGTTAGAGAGACCTTGGGACCATGTTTTGAGACTTTTGTATAATGAACAATGTATGTTTATTATTTCGAAATAGTTATAGAATGCTTATGATGATGATAGGATCGTGAGCACTGAATCTGAGGTTAGAGAACCTGGATTTGGGGGCGTCACAAATATAACTCTATTTGGTAGGGAATTCGGCTAGAGTTTCAAAAAAAAAAGATATCTATTACTCTATCAATAACAACGAGGACATTAGAGAGAGGAGAATTACGAAGATCTAAGCTGAGTTTTTGATAGCAAGTGTGGAGGAGTATTTCGAGGAGTTTTTCAAGACAATTGCGATTTTAGTCTACGTGAAGGGTGTTTTTCAATATTTTTCGTGTTAGATTATTATTTGTAATTGGAAGAATGATTTCTATGAGTTATTCAGTGTTTATTTCGTTTATTATGAAATAATTCACTTTTTAGGCTTGTGATGGATCCTTAAGTGAATCGATGGTTTTGTAAACTTTGGTTTCCAATTTAATAAGCTATCTCCAGTTTATCTATATTAATTTGTGCTTGAATCTATGAATTGCCTGATCAACAATTCTTTGTGGAGTTGGATGGAATCGAGAGAGGATATTCAAATCTATACTTAGTTGATAAAGCATGTGTTCAGGTTTTTGTTAGTAGCTTAAACTTGATGAGTGTTAAGGTAGAGATATGCTTGACACCGCATGTAATCAGATAGAGAACTTATTCTTCAACCTTCTTCAATTGTAATTCACATAGGGATATAGTGGGTTAGTTGATTAGGGTGTTTAACGGATTTTTATCTTAATTGTGGATTGAAGTTAATAAGGTATTAGTGCTTCGAGAGGTGGTTAATACTGAGTTTGTGTTCTTCATTAATAAACTGGGATAGTGCGTTAAATTGGGATAAAGGTGTTAAAATCAAGTGAAGCTTAGGGTGAAATCATAAGTCTAATTCTCCATTAATTGTTTGAAATTTCAGATTTTGATATTCGTGGTTATTTTATGTTAATTTAATTATTTTTAAATTTTTGTTTCGTTAATTTAAATTATTGAGTTTGATTTGTTTAATAAAATTAGGGTTAATAGAAGATTGGTAATTGTAAGTTAAGGTTATTGCTAATTAATCTCTGTGGGAACGATACTCTACTCATCACTTTATTACTTGTTGACTACATATACTTTCGTGTTGTGTGTAACTAGATTCTACCCAACATAACGCTAAAGACCCAATGAGTGGTCTATCTGTGGTTTTAGGATTTCAAATAGATTACAGACTACCAGCAATTAGAGAAATTTTCAGAATAGTGTACATGCCACCGACTAGGTACGACAATTGGGTTGAGGCTGCCCACATTGAGACTGATTTGGATGTAGTCATTACTGATTTATGCGTTCCAGGAACGAAGTGGAATTATAGGGCACGAACAAATCAGCCTAGAACTTTCCCAGCCTCAGCCTTAAATCGGTATGCTAAAGCGTGGAATCTGTTTATTTGTGCAAAGCTTGTTCCGTCGTCTCATCAGCACGAAATCACAACTGAGAGGGCTATCATTCTGTGGGGAATAGTCACCGGCAAGTACACTGATGTGGGCCACCTCATCCATCAAAATATGTTACGTTATATGCTTGGGAGCACTACGGGGAGTATTCCACACGCGTCTGTTGTCGCTAGCCTGTGTGCCCATCAAGGATGCCATTGGGATAATGAACAAATGCAGAACCCAAGCCAAGATATCACTCATGCAACCATCGCCAAATTTGAGGATTGGGCTGGAGGTGCACTGCACCCGAGAGGAAAAGGCTTTATCATTCAACCCACATTCTCAGTGCCTCCAGCACAACCCACACAAGAAACTAAAGCGGGAACGTCGGCTCAAACAACTATTGCTACTGGAGATCGACAGCTCCGACGGTTGGAGTGTAAGGTCGATGCTATATATGATAACTATTCAGCATTTGCTACGGGGTTGACAAGATCATTGGCGGATGAGTTTGCACAGCAAGGGTCAATGCTTGAGTGGCCACAGTTTGGGACCGCCGTACCATTTCCACCACCGGATTCACCACCCGAAGAGGGTGGTGCAGCTGAGCAGTAGGGGAGTTTTCTTTAACCCTTTACCTTCATTCATTGAGACAATGAACATTTTAAGTTTGGGGGTATTGAGTATTAGGGTAGTGGCGTATAGTGTTTGCATGAGTAGTTTAAATTTTGCATGTTTATGTGTTAGATAGCAATTGCAGAAAATTTTTCAATTTTTAATCATTATTACTTGTGTTAGTATGTGTTTAGTTGCATTTTATGTGTAGTGCATGCCTCATAAATTCTGGCTTTATGGAAATTATGTCTAGCCTATGATGAAAGTGAATTTTAAAGGATTATTGAGTATTTTGGATAACATGAGCTTAGATATAATGTTTTACATGATGTAAGTCATGATGCTGTTTAGATGCTTTTGGTTTGCACTACCATGTTCACAATTGCTTGTAGGCATAAGAATTATGTGTTGCATTACTTGATAGAAAATGTGGTTTTAAAAAGAGAATTATGGGAAAACGGACTTAGACTGTACAAAACATTGATAATCAAACTTTGAGAACACATGGGTATGCTATAAAAAAAAGAAAAAAAAGCTATCTTGAAACCTTCTTGAGCTAAATGATTAACTCTTTGGAAGGGGCGAGATGGAGCATAAAACGCACTCGCTGTATATTAAAAAAATGGAAAAAGAGCAATAAACACCACGGGAAAGAGCGAGAATCGCCCTCGTGAGTAAAAAAAAAGCAGTTTAAACCCATTGTTGAACCTTAGTTGGTTTTGATATGCCAGTGTTACATAAATCTTGATTTAGGCTATAATTTTCTGTTTTGAGTAGTTTAGCATGTGTATTCTGTGTGTTAAACAACTTTTGGTGAACACAACACACACACACAACATCTTTATAGCATATATGAATTATCTGAGTGTATGATATTATGCTTATAGTTTGGTTTGAATTTGTATTCTCGAATCTGGATAATTCGCTGAGGCATTTTGGACTGAATTTCTGTTATAGCTGGAAGAATGTGAGACTCGTTTGCATCATAATTTAGTTGCATATCATGTAGTTGCATTTTCAGTATTTATGTCATATGCATTGCTTGAGGGCAAGCAATAGTTCAAGTTTGGGGGTATTTGATAAGTAGGTTTTATACCTACTTATTGGATATCAATTTATGAGAATTATGCCCATCTCAAGTACATTTCAGTATTTTTTAGTCACATTTCATGTTATTTTGCATTGCATGTACTGAGAACTCCTTTGGTGTGAAAGTACAGGAAATGGCATAGCTCGGCGGTGGTAGGTGGCAATGAGGCTAATGGAGACATGACACGATGAACAAGTGGAGATAAGGGATTGAACTGTGATGAAGGAATAAGCAACAAGCAGTGGAGCAACATGAAGCAGCAGCAGAGCATAAAATGCATAATTCAGGAGCCGCGGCCGTGCAGCTAAATGAGCTAGAAAGCACGCGCACACGCCATCAATCGGACAGAGCTGATTTTACACTCATACCGCAGCGCCATGTTTACTAAAGGGATCACGCATGTGACACATCATCGATCGCAGCTTCTTGACTTTATTTTATTTTTGAAATTTGAAGTGTTTTAGTTGGTTTAAACTACTCTAGTTGATACCAGACGCGATCATCTATTGTTTTTATCAGTTTTTAATATTACGAATTAGGGTTCTACACTTTAAACAAAAATTCCAAAGAGGATTGAGCATAGACCCCACATCTGATTCTGTGAATGAACATTCTACTATGAAGTCTGCCAGAGTCTGTCCTTTGATTGCCGTTCGGGGATGGTACTCCAAAGCGAATTGAGTTAATTCCATCGACCACGCTGTGACACCTCCAAATCTAGGTACTTCATTCCCACAAGATTTGGTGCTCACTATCCATACATACATACTATCTACCTAAATAAAATATTATTTAAACCATAATCCTCCCTTTAAATAGGGTTACATCATCAAATTCAAAAACAGCCCAGGTTGTCTAACCTTCAAACATCATTCAAATGCGAAAATAAGTTATTACATCACATCATTAAAATAAAAGTCTATCATCAAATTAAAAGTCTAATCATCATAACAATAATCATAATTACAAGTCTTCATCACTTGTACATTTTCCCCTTTCCTTTGCTAGTTGAAGGCTCATCTACCTTCTCAACTTTAGCTGCAATGAGTATATAAATATGCAAGAGTGAACAAAACAATTGCTCACTGGATATAACAATGAATCAACAGAAGAATAATAACAATAACTACCAATGAATATGCTCATCAAAACTGGATAGTACTCTAACAATAATAATCAGAAACTGGAATCCAAAATATGGAATATATATATAACTGAGGGTCATAAGACCATGAACTATGTCCACAGTTGCGAGTAATCTTTTAACTCCAACTTTAACAGTCATAAGACTATAAGGACTCCTCGTACTTAGGGGGATCAACCCTTCGTACAATGTATTGTGCACAAACATTTCAACGCTAAGCGTAAAGTATCCCCTAATAATAATAGGGTTGTTCATCTCAGTATTTAGAGTACAAGCCCGTACCAAAGAAAGTTTGGTTTGGATAAGCTTTCAAGGGTAATTTGAAGTTTAACGAACATCAACTAGAGGACTAGTTGAATCAATGGTGTTTGATAACACAACAAATATTTAATAACAACATAATATAGAACAATTGAGAATCATAAGTGAATTGATTATACATATTAAACTCATGCTTGAAACAACTATAAAGCATAAGTATTCAACAAATTGAATTAAATGGTAAACCTTTGCTTGAACAATAAATAAGCTAAGATTAGGATCTTATAACATTAGAAAATGAAATTACTGAATGTACATTAACTGATAGCAAACTGGAAACTAAAAACTTGCTGAACATGGTATTAATTAATGCAACGAATTAATAACAATTCAATAATAGAGATGAGAGTTCAAAAACTACGTTCATTATATAATAATAGAACTTAAGAAACTTGCTAAACTATAAACAAGTTAAAATGAATCAACCAAATGAGAATTTCAAATAACATTAGAGTTAAAGTTTGCTCGAATAAAATTTAGGAACAATTGACTTGTTCAATAACAGTTGAGATAGAAAACTTGTTCAATCCAAGGAATAAAGCTACACAATGTAATAATGGAACTAGCTTAATGAAATTATAGATTTAGAAAATTTTTCTCAATGTAAAAAGATAGGGTTTAGAAACTTGCCTTGAGCGTAAGCTATAAAATTAAACTCACGATCACCTACACATAATTTTAGAACCACAATACCTATTAGATATGCTAACATCCCAAAACATGTACACTTCTATCTAAACTTATCATTGAAGCACAAGTCTTTCATTACCATTTACTTTTCAGAAATCCCAAGTGTTTTATTTCGCAACACTTGTCTAACATTAATTGTGTATACTAAGTTATCACATAACGCATTTTTGATTTACTAATCATTTTTGCAACTTTTAACTTACTAACCATAATTCACTATGTTATGTTAACCTTAACAATACCCATTTAACATGCTAACATAATTTCAGACCATGATATGATGCTATCCCAAGTCTTCATGAATGATGAAGCTTTAATCTCAAACTAGGGTATATGGCAATTTATGGCTTATACAAAGGTTTAGGACAATATAGCAATTGCTTGATGTTCGATAGAGAGAGAGAAGGCTAATGAACATTAGCTGACTTTAGCCCAACAAACACAAATTTCACCCACCAACAGTGATAATAGCACGTAAAATAAATATACAACTATCATAAACATGATTTCTAACAAATTCAACCACTTAGCACAATTTAACAACAACTAAAACTATTTTAATTTCTCAATTTTCATGTTTTCATGAAAACTCAATTTTCTTGCCATTCATCCTAAAAATCATCACTGTGAATTCAATACATGACAAAAATATCTAATTCAAATTACGTTATGTTCGTATCTCAATGAACTACCATATACAAGCGTCAATTTACAGTTTCACATACAAATTGGCCACTAAAATTGATACTTACTCAAGCTATATGAAGAACATAAACACTGACATCATTTTCTTTTACTGTAAACCGAAATTAGCATGCAATTATTGTTTAAACATAATATCTAATCATCATAGACACATGCAATCATCATAACTTATTTAAGAACATCAATTCTAAACATATAAAATTCACAGAGTATGAAATTATTGTCGTAAACTCATATACATGCTTATGATGTAAAGATTATGGAACATACCTTTAATTTCTAATATAATCCTTACTAAAATCACTGGAATTGCTGTGAAAATTTGTAATTCTCTCTCAATTTTCTCTGAAGCTCTCAAACTCACTCAACTCTCTACTTTAGCAATTAGAATGCGTAATGATATAAACAAAACTGATAACCCTTAATAATACTACTAAATGTATTATCAGTTACTAACGTATATAACATAAATATATTTTATTATTTTAATTTATTTTATTTATATTATTTATTTTCAAAAATTTAGAAATTCCAAAAGCCGTAAGGCTTGTTTGGCAAACTCTTTAAATTTTAAAGAATTAAAATACTTTTAAGCCTTGTTTGGCAAAAACTAAATTAAACCCTTTTTAATTTATTTTAATAAACGCTTTAGTTTATAAATTATAATCACATATTATTTATTTGGATCTCCATATCCAATATTAATCAATTAAATTAATCACATACTATACTTTAATTAAATATACCATTTTAGCAAATATTACCAAAATTATATTTTTCATTATAACTTTATTTAATAATTTAATATACCATCTAAATTATTAAATCAAAACAACAATATAACATCTCATGCTATTTTACAGCTCTCTAAATTATAAATTAATTTAATTTAGAAAATTCTCTAATAAATTTAGATTCATCAATTCAACAATAGACACACGCAATAAATATTTATATTATTCAATAAATATTTAATATTACAATTTAAAATTTCAGATCATTACATCCTTCCCTCCTTACAAGGATTCTGTCCCCAGAATCACAATTCAAATAATCAAATCGTCACATTCTCCCCTACTTACAAAGATTCTATCCCCAGAATCGAAGATACGGACTAAACAAATAACTCAGGATAATTCTTCATCATATCAGCTTCGAGTTCCCACGTAGCCTCTTCGACGTTGTGGTTTCTCCATATCACCTTCACAGAAGGTATCACTTTATTCTTAAGCACTTATTCTTTCCTGTCGACTATCTGGATAGTAACCTCTTCGTAAGACAAATCTTTACTGAATTACAATGGTTTATACTCGATCACATGCTTGTAATCGGGTTTATACGATCGCAACACCGACACATGAAAAACGTTGTGCACATACTCTAATTCTGGAGGTAAAGCTACTTCGTAAGCCACCTCTCCCACTCTTTGCAATTTTTCGAAAGGTCCAATAAACTTCGGGTTGAGCTTGCCTTTCTTGCTAAAACGAATCTTTCCCTTCCAAGGAGAAACTTTCTAGAATACGAAATTTCCTGCTTCAAACTCACGACTCTACCTGTGTTAATTAGCATACTTTTTCTGTCGATCTTTAGCAGCTACCAGTCTTGCTCTGATGAGTTTGACAACTTCAGCGGTCTGCTGAACCAGTTCTGGGCCTAGCAGTTGCAATTCTCTAACTTCATCCCAGTATAGTGGGGTTCTTCACTTTCTGCCGTATAACGCCTCATATGGCGGCATACCAATGCTTGCGTGGTAACTGTTGTTGTATGAAAATTCCACCAATGGTAGATGATCATCCCAGTTTCCCTTGAAATCCATGATGCATGTTCTAAGCATATCTTCAAGCGTCTGAATCGTTCTTTCGCTTTGCCTATCGGTTTGTGGATGATATGCTGTACTCATTTTCAGTTGCGTTCCCATACATTCTTGAAGTTTCTTCCACAAATTTGATGTGAACCTCGAATCTCTATCTGATATAATTGATACCGGAACTCCATGTCTTGAGACAATCTCTTTAACGTATAATTTCGCTAGCTGATCAAGATTAAATCTAATCTTTATTGGCAAAAAGTGTGCAGATTTTGTTAATCTGTCCACTATCACCCAAACCGCATCGTATCCTTTCTGAGTCGTTGGAAGACCTACCACAAAATCCATTGTAATATTCTCCCACTTCCATTCCGGTATCTCCAATGGTTGAAGTAATCCACTTGGTCGTTGATGTTCAGCTTTCACCTTCTGACATGTCAAGCACTTCGCAACGCATTCTACAACATCTCTTTTCATGTTCGGCCACCAAAAATGACGCCGCAAATCTTGATACATTTTCGTACTTCCCAGATGAATCGAATATCTTGAGCTATGAGCTTCCGTCAAGATATCTTCTTTAATATCTTGAACTGCTGAAACCCAAATTCGTCCCTCGAATCTCATCATTCCCTCAATATCAACCTTGTATTTCACTTCTTTTCCTTCAATCACACTCTCCTTTATTTTTCTGCATTCTTCATCTTGTAGCTGAGCGTTCTTCACTTTGTCCACCAAAGTTGGACTAGCTTCTATCTAGTACAATTTTTCATTGGATTCTTCTGGAAATTTGATTTCCAGCTCTAACCTTGCCATTGCTATAATAAGCTTTTCCTTATCTATTAACAACATCAACTTTTCTCTGCCTTTCCTACTCAAGGCATCTGCAACCACATTAGCTTTGTCCGGATGATAAAAGATCTCGCAATCATAATCTTTTATTAGTTCCATCCATCTCCTTTGCCGCATGTTCAGGTCTTTCTGTGTGAAAATATACTTCAAACTTTTATGGTCTGTGTAGATCTCACATTTCTCTCCATAGAGATAGTGTCTCCATATCTTCAGTGCAAACACAACCGCCGCCAACTCTAAATCATGAGTCGGATACCCTTTCTCGTAGTCTTTCAATTGCCTTGATGCATACGCAATAACCTTGCCATTTTGCATAAGGACACAACCCAATCCCTTATGTGACGCATCACTATACACAAAAAAAATTCCTGTATTATCTGGTAATGACAACACAGGTGCCACACTGAGCTTCTTCTTTAATTCTTGAAAACTTTCTTCACACTTCTCCGTCCAAACAAATTTTACATATTTTCTTGTCAAATTTGTCAACGGAGTGGCAATCTTGGAAAAATCCTGAATAAACCGTCTGTAGTAACCTGCCAATCTCAAGAAACTTCTTACTTCTGATGGAGTTCTTGGTGGTTCTGAATTTATCACGGTTTTGACTTTTGATGGATCTACGGAAATCCCATCCTTATCGATTACATGTCCAAGAAATTGTACACATTCCAGCCAAAATTCACATTTAGAGAATTTAGTGTACAACTTTTCTTTTCTTAACGTCTCTAACGTCAGACGTAAGTGTTCCATGTGTTCCTCTTGAGTTTTAGAGTACACCAAAATATCATCGATTAATACCACCACAAATTTGTCTAAAAATGGTTTAAACACCCTGTTCATCAAATCCATGAACGCTGCAGGGACGTTTGTCAAACCAAAAGACATTACTAAAAATTCATAATGTCCATACCGAGTTCAGAATGCCGTCTTCAGTACATCCTCCTTCCTTACTTTCAATTGGTGATATCCACTCCTCAAATCTATTTTCGAGAAATATCTAGCACCCTTCAATTGATCAAACAAGTCATCTATCCTTGGCAACAGATATTTGTTCTTAATAGTGACCTTTTTCAATTCCCCATAATCAATGCAAAGATGCATTGACCCATCTTTCTTCTTCATGAATAACACCGGAGCTCCCCACGGTGACACGCTCAGTTGAATATACTTCTTATCTAACAGCTCCTATAGTTTTACCATTAGTTCTTTCATCTCCATTGGAGCCATTGTAATAACTTGAGATTTTCTATATAAAATAAATAAGAAATTTTGCGTATAAATTTTTTTTTATTTAATGACGAGACTAAGTGTCAAGTAAAGTGAATGATAAATGCGAATACATTTATTACTTGAAAAATTAGAAATAATTTTAGAATTATTAATTTCCACAAATTATATGGTAATAAATTTACGTAGTTTAAATGTTTTTATTAATTATTTTCCATGAAAACATGATTGGAAATAATATATGAAGTGATAATTAGATTTATATAATAAATATTTTATTATACTGAATTGTTCGTAATATTTAAGTTAATTATTTTAACTTGATTATTGATGATGTGTGTGAAAGAATAAGTCGGACATGAGATCCAAACCTCGGATTGAGATTGTGATCAAGAGATGAGAATAATAATATTATATTATTTATATAATGATTTTGATTACCATAATTATGTACTTGGGTATGTGCGACAGAGATAATATTGAAAGAATGACTACCAATTAGGTCATAGCATATTACCGTCTTTGTGAAACCCTAATTATTAAACTCGCTTATGGGATATTTCCGAGTAGTGACTATGTATATGAAATTACCGTGAATAAGAATATCTCCAGAATTAGAAGAAATCTTAATTATCATTGTACGTCGATAATTAGGACAAACCCTAATTATTATAACCCTAACCGGTTGAAATTAGAAACCGTAACGACTGTGTTAGTAACATACACAGATAATTAAAGAACCACTAATGGTCAATTAGAAACCCTAATTGATGACATTGAGAAACCCTAATTTTAATTACCGGGTTTAATTTCGATGTTATTGTATAAGTGTTTTAATTTACCAAAGGATAGAAGTTAATTGGTAAATTATAAGAATTAAATCTAGTGATTAAATATTACATTTAATTGCCTTGTACAAGATTGCCCATACATTCTTAAACAAAGCCCAACCATCACCCATAACAAATCAGAAGCAAGAATCAAGAATTTTTGGCAAAAAGGGTATAAGAACACTAAACCTAGAAATCCTTTGATTCGATGTTATTTGATGCAATTGATTGTTTAAAGATGTGTAATAGAATGTTAATTGATGATATGGGTTGATAAAACAAAGACCCATAACATCAAAGTGCACGAATTTGAAGATTTAAGCAAGTTGGAAAAACCGAATTCTGTTATTTTTTTCACCAAATGTTAGAGGCCATAACTCTTTGCTCGATCATGAGTTTTGTTCTTCAAAAGTTGTTATGTGTAGCCTGATATGTGGTCTTTAATCTGCAAAAAGAATCAAGTCCATATCATGTATAGATTAGAAGTTATAGATGGTCAAACATGGTTGATCGATCATGATAAACTGCTTTTGGGCGTCTGTAATGGGGGCATTCTCGTCCACTTTTGTGCTTTAAAAGGTCTGGACTTTTGATATGTTGTAGTGCACTGAGTTAGGAAGCCATAGGTTTTGGAATGACCTCATTCCGACCTCGGATGAGGGAATTACTTGTGATTGGAAGGAAATGTGTCAAAAGCGAAAGTCGTGAGCGGGATGTGCTATTCGGGACACTGTTTTAATCAGTTAATGTTTTCAAAACCTTCTGGGCTTTTGGTATGTTATATTACACCGAATAAGCTTTCCATAGACTCCGAAACGGACTAAATCCGATATCGGAGGAGAGAGTTATGACATTTCAAAGTAGTAGTGTTAAAACTTCCCAACAAGTGCGGTGCAGTCCATTTGAACGGAATTTCTGGGCTGATGTGTTCGGAATTTGGAAATGGTCAAAGAATAAAAGTTGTAGCCCCAGAAGTTAGCTTCGCGTGGGCTCAAGAATCGCTCAAAAATGTTTTAAAATGAAAGAGTTATGACTGTTTTAGCGAAAGAGGGTAAAGCTGAAACGAGATTTAAAACTGTTATGAACGTCCACTTTTGACGCACTGTTTGGGCTACCTAATGAACCCGAATTGGGTAATTCGTATTTTTTAAAAATAGTCTTACATACCATGTATAACATATCCAAAAATCAGATTAATCGGAGTTATGAGCAATGCGTTAGAAAATCGCAAAGTGAGCTATTGAAAAATTAGTATAAACCAAGTCACACATCGACTAAGTTGAGAACTTCACCATTTTCTAAACCTATAAATAGAAGGGCTTGGCCTTTGTTTCATTCACCAACAATAAGGCCTCCAATTTTTTTTGAGAAAGGCTTTGTTGTGGGAGAACTTTTTTATAAAGATCTCCTTAGTTAAATTTTGGCGTGGAAGTGCGATTCAATTCTGTGAAATTCGTATTTTAGGGTATGTTTTATTTAATTTTGTAATGTTATTATTTTTAATTGTTAGTTAAAGTTTGAATTTTTGAAGTTTAGTTAGTGTTGTTAATAAACTAGTTAGTTTACTATGTTTATTTTGGCTTAGAATTGGTTATGTAAATGAGTTATTTGTGATGACTTTTAATATTTTGTGATGAATTTCATTAATTAATTATTATTAATGATATTAAAGTTATTTAATGATTATATTAAATAATTTAGTTTAAAAATGATTTTAATATTATAAAAATCATTTTAAATGAAAATAAGGTATTTAAAAATATTTTAAGTTATAAAATATAACTTTTAATATTTAAATGATAATTTCATTAATAATTAAATATTAATGGTATTAAGATAATATTAATGATATTTAGTTTATTTAATAATTATTATTAAATAAATAGTTTAAAAATGGTTTTACTTATTTAAAAACCATTTAAAGAGGATATTAAGGATTTAAAAATATTTTAAGTTATAATTAATGACTTTTAATATTTGGATAAATAGTACATTAATATTTAAATATTAATGGTAATTTTTAAAAATGATTTTTATTGTTTTAAAAATCATTTAAGGGTAATATAAATGTTTTAAAAAATAGTTTGAGTTATTATAAATAACTTTTATATTTTAGCAATGGTTTCATTAATAGTTTAGTATTAATTAAACTATTAATGATAATGAAATTGTTTAATGTTTAAATCATTTAATTATGATTCCGATAATTTAAAGTTATAAATTTCTACCAAACTAGTGACTTGAGAGAACCGATTATGAAGTTCGAATTTGAAGAACACCTATAGTAATAGCTTATATCACTATAGGCCCTTTAGTGATGATTTGAATTATTTTAAATTTTTCAATTTCCGGATATTGCAAAATGATTAAAAATTAAGATGTCTCGATATTTACGATGTTGAGGTATAAAATAAGAGTCTTAGACTCGATATTTACCCGATAAAGTTGTTTCGATGACGCCGACAAATGTCGAATTCTATAATAGAAAGAAAAGGCTACTTTGTAAGAGCATGGATGAGATATTTGAAAAATGTATAAAAATATTTCAAGTATAGAATAGGAACTAAAAGTATGATCACCGTGATTATGTGATTAGACTATGTCTTTGTCGTAATAATAAAGATTACTATGTGTTAAGATATATTGTTCTAATCGAACTAATGATCTAATTATTGATAGGTTGTGATAAAGAGATAAAACCTAAGTTGAGATTTGTAATCAATGAATCGAAAGTATCCTACCTTTGCATTTTCTTTATCTGCAATGGACATGAGTAAGAAGTTTCGAGAATTATTCTATTCTGTATGATTATGTACGCTTTGATTATCAACATGTTAGCTCGGATATATATTCTCGTTAAGTTGATTTCTAAATGGTTATACAAGTGTCCCCACTTTGATAACCATGGCATTTATTCACATGTTGATATACCTCATCAATTACCCGTATACATATATATGTTGAATTACATATTATTGTTGAGCAAGATTAAAACCTTCGGGTTTGGAACCGTGCATGTATGAACATCCCTATATGGGAAGATTTTTGCGCCCAAGGCGGATAGAGTGAGCGATGAATTTCGCTTCAAGTTATGTAGTATTGATCATCATGTACAGGTACAACGGGTGATCACCTCTCCGTTCTGTAAGCTAGAGCGGTTTTATGGATGGATTTCGCCAAACCTTTTCGAAAATGAAAAGAATGTTCATAGTATGATTCTTAAACCCTATTCATGGGTAGAGCGAGCCAAATTTAAATAATTTGGAAGAGATTTGTTAAGTGAATTTTTTATCAAGATGCAGATTACTTCACAACTTTCGATTCGTTGTAGAAGTGTTATGTAAAGAGAATACTTATATTCCTTCACTTATATATATAATTGCTATTACTTGTTTGGCACTCAAATGCTCATCCTTGCTTAAATTAAATGTTTTCAAGCATATATGAGCAAACTTTGAGGCTCGTGCACGAACAAAGGAAAAGGAAAAGTCGATCGAATAAGTGTGTATCATGAGTTAATGGTTATAGTTGTATTGGTATCTATTTAAGTATTATAAGGAATGTATTTGAAGGTCACGCACAGGGAAGTAAACTTTGATGTATGTATATTAAGTTCGAATGTATTATTATTTTAGTATTATTCAAATTATAGAAATGGTATATCGTGGAGAACCGAAGTTCGGGTTTCAAGTACTGGATTTGGGGTCGCCACAGTATATTACAGACGGGCCTTCGATATCTGGAGCTGTTCTCGCACTAAGTCTATTACTTAACTCGATTTCTCTGTTGTGGAAGTCCTGGAAAATCCTCCGAAAACACATCCACGAACTCCCTAACCACTGGTATTTCTTTCAATTTCACACCTTTCTTCTTTTGAGTATCAACTATGTAGGCTAAGTACCCTACACAACCTTTGCTCAATAATTTCTTAGCTTGCATCATCGTCAGACATTTCATTTGTCTAGACGATTTGCTACCATGAAAAACTACCTTTGACGGAGTCACAAGGTATACACACTTCTTTTGGCAGTCAATTATCGCTCCATAATTAAATAACCAATCCATTCCCAAAATAACATCAAACTCTCCAAGTTTAATCGGAATTAAATCTACTTTCATAACATTCCCCTTAATGTTCACCCTACAGTTCTTGTATACCAACCTAACAGGAATCACTTCCATATTCGTAATTTCTATGTTTAAAGGGAAATTCAACTCCTCAGTAGGTATTTCTAATCTCTTAGCAAATTCATCAGATATAAATGAGAAAGTAGCACCCGAATCAAATAATACATATGCATTTATATCATTTATTGGGATAATACCTGACACGATATCTTTTGATTGCACCGCGTCCTGCACCGTCATGTTGAAGGTTCTTACTGTTGGCTTATTTTTTGATGTTGGCCCAAAAATAATTAGCGCACCTCCACCAGCATTCCCCTTGCTTCCACTTGCCTCACCAGATCTCTTCTTAGGGCATTCACGAGCAAAGTGATCCTTGGATCCGCACGTGAAGTAAATGTTCTTCTTAGGTTGAGTGCAATTTGGGGCGATGTGACCCTCCTGGCCACAATAAAAGCATACTCGTTTCTCCATCAAGCACACACCTTTGTGAAATTTCCCGCATGTAGCACATGCTTCAAACTTCTTTTTTTGCTAGTTTCCCTGCTGATTTTCGGCTTCCCCATTCGTATTCCACTTCCTCTTCAGGTTGTTGTTTTCATTTCCACCGTTACCACCACCACCATTCTTAGTTTCACCTTCACTTTTCTTCTTCCTCTGCTCCTGGTTATGTTTTGTTACTTCTTCGCCTCCACTTTCAGCGATAATTGCTTTCTCAATCACTACTGTAAATGTCTTCAATTGGAACAGGGAAACCCTACCGTACAACTAGGGTTTCAGTCCCTGCTCGAACCTCTTCGCCTTGGGTTCGTCTGTGTTGACCTGATATGGCGCAAACCTCACCTACTCATTGAATCTTGTGGCATACTCAGACACCGACATCGTTCCCTGCTTCAGTTCCAAAAACTGCACTTCCAGCTGACTCTTCGAACTTTCAGGAAAATAGGTCTCAAAGAATATTTCCTTGAACCTTTCCCAAGACATAATTCCTTGACCTCCTTGGGTTTTATTGGCCTGCCACCAATAACTCGCCTCTGCTTTTAACATAAACGTTGCAAAAGCAGTCTTCTGATTATGCTCTACCCTAGCAACATCAAAAACCTTCTCAATTTCCATGATCCAGGCCTGTGCTTCAACTGGATTCATGGACCCACAAAATTCTGGTGGTCCAACCGCCTTGAAGTCCTTAAACGTTGTACCTTGGTTCTGAGGTTAATTCTGCAAAGCACCCGTCACTAACGTCACTAGCTGCTGAACAGGGTTAGCTTCCTCATTGTTGTTGTTGGTTTCCTCAATGGCTCTCTGTCAGGGTGGTTGACGTCTTGGAGGCATTTTCTGTTAAAAATACACTCATTAGACTATTACTCCATTTCTTTAAGTATCTCTAATTAATTTACAAATAAAATTTTATCACATAACACATAACACTTTGAATAAAATAATAACTTTTATTCATTCATAATCTTTTAAAAACATCTAAACAATAGCATCACTGCTATTTACATTACTTTCCTGAACTATAACAGTTGCAGGTCAACATCATCAACATCTATCCCATTGGTTACATCATACCCGAGATTTACATCATATTTATTCATTAATCACATAATAGTTACATATCAACCTACGACGTCCTACTAAGATGCTGCGTAGCCTTTCGACGCTCTTCATCCATAATTCGGAACATTGTTCGACGGTCTAATATGAATGAGGGTAGTGTCTCGAACTGAATTGGGTAACCCATGACCCGATCTTGAGCTCGATTGTTCGCGGTGTTGAACACGTTATTCATCTCTTCCATCTTCATCCTCTTTGCTTGTACGTCCCTCTCCGCTGTTCCAGCTTGTTGGTAAGCTTCATGGTATGCCTCTTTAGCTCTTGCCCTCTTAGTAGATTCCTCCTTCATCTTATTCTTCAATTCTGCAATCTCTGCTATCATACGCTCGTTCTCTCCTTCGGTGTGAACCAGATTTTCTTCAATGTTATTCAGACGTTCCTCTCGATCCTGGATCTCGTCATCTTTCTATGCCATCGAGGTCTGTTGTTCAGCTACTATCTCTTTCAACTCCTCAACAGTATCCTGAAGTTCCACATTGCGGTCATACACCTCATCGTACATACGGCTAGCTATCGAGTTAAGTGGAATCTCTTCCTCCTCGTCCTCCTCATCCGACTATGGAAGCTCCACGGGATCCTCCTCATCCGTCTCTATCTCATCATCCTCATCAGGTACTCTCTTGTGCTCAACTACTGTGACTGATGGAACTGTTTCCCGTGGTAGTAGTTGTTCCCAAATAACCTGAATATCTCGAGGCTCCTCCTCTCTAGCCTGACTGGATCCTCCTATATTAGCCATCCTGTCAACCAAATTTTAAATTTTTAATTACTAACCATTACTACTCGACACTCACGAGCACATAAGTTATAATCACATAAGCACATAAGTATTTTATTACTTCTTCCTTAAAACTCGATAAGAGTTCATCATCACTATCTTTTCAAAGGTTACTTCCTAAGGCTTTTGCCCACCTAAGGTTCATAACCTAAAGCTTTGATACCAACCCGTGACACCCCCAAATCTAGCTACTTCACTCCCACAAGATTTGGTGCTCACTATCCATACATACATACTATCTACCCAAATAAAATATTATTTAAACCATAATCCTCCCTTTAAATAGGGTTACATCATCAAATTCAAAAACATCCCAGGTTGTCTAACCTTTAAACATCATTCAAATGCGGAAATAAGTTATTTCATCACATCATTAAAATAAAAGTCTATCATCAAATTAAAAGTCTAATCATCATAACAATAATCATAATTACAAGTCTTCATCACTTGTACATTTTTTCGTTTCCTTTGCTAGTTGAAGGCTCATCTACCTTCTCAACTTTAGCTGCAATGAGAACATAAATATGCAAGAATGAGCAAAACAATTGCTCACTGGATATAACAATGAATCAACAGAAGAATAATAACTGCCAACGAATAGGCTCATCAAAACTGGATAGTACTCTAACAATAATAATCAGAAACTGGAATCCAAAATATGGAATATATATATAACTGAGGGTCATAAGACCATGAACTATGTCCACAGTTGTGAGTAATCTTTTAACTCCAACTTTAACAGTCATAAGACTATAAGGACTCCTCGTACTTAGGGGGATCCGCCCTTCATACAATGTATTGTGCACAAACATTTCAACGCTAAGCGTAAAGTATCCCCTAATAATAATAGGGTTGTTCATCTCAGTATTTAGAGTACAAGTCTGCACCAAAGATAGTTTGGTTTGGATAAGCTTTCAAGGGCAATTTGAAGTTTAATGAACATCATCTAGAGGACTAGTTGAATCAATGGTGTTTGATAACACAACAGTTGTTTAATAACAACATAACATAGAACAATTGAGAATCATAAGTGAATTGATTATACATATTAAACTCATGCTTGAAACAACTATAAAGCATAAGTATTCAACAAAATGAATAAAATTGTAAACCTTTGCTTGAACAATAAATAAGCTAAGATTAGGATCTTATAACATTAGAAAATGAAATTACTGAACGTACATTAACTGATAGCAAGCTGGAAACTAAAAACTTGCTCAACACGGTATTAATTCATGCAACGAATTAATAACAATTCAATAATAGAGATGAGAGTTCAAAAACTGCATTCATTATACAATAATAGAACTTAAGAAACTTGCTTAACTATAAACAAGTTAAAATGAATCAACCAAATGAGAATTTCAAATAACATTAGAGTTAAAGTTTGCTCGAATGAAATTTAGGAACAATTGACTTGTTCAATAACAGTTGAGATAGAAAACTTGTTCAATCTAAGGAATAAAGCTACACAATGTAATAATGGAACTAGCTCAACGAAAGTATAGAGTTAGAAAATTTTTCTCAATGTAAAAAGATAGGGTTTAGAAACTTTCCTTGAGTGTAAGCTATAAAATTAAACTCACGATCACCTACACATAATTTTAGAAGCACAATAACTATTAGATACGCTAACATACCAAAACATGTACACTTCTATCTAAACTTATCATTGAAGCACAAGTATTTCATTACCATTTACTTTTCAAAAATCCCAAGTGTTTTACTTCGCAACACTTGTCTAACGTTCATTGTGTATACTAAGTTATCACATAATGCATTTTCGATTTACTAATCATTTTTGCAACTTTGAACTTACTAACCACAATTCACTATGTTATGTTAAACTTAACAATACCCATTTAACATGCTAACATAATTTCAGACCATGATATGATGCTATCCCAAGTCTTGATGCTGTGACAGGCTTTAATCTCAAACCAGTATATGGCGCAAATTGCCGCTATAGAAAAATCTTGGGATTCCATAGCCTTCGCCATTTTTGCCTTGCACTTTAGGCGTGAGAATCCATGGCAAAATTTCAGACAGACGCAGAGAAGGCTAATGAACAGTAGCTGACTTTAGCCCAACAAACACAAATTTCACCCACCAACAGTGATAATAACACATAAAATAAATATACAACTATTATAAACCTGATTGCTAAAAAATTCAACCACTTAGCACAATTTAACAACAACTAAAACTATTTTAATTTCTCAATTTTTATATTTTCATGAAAACTCAATTTTCTTGCCATTCATCCTAAAAATCATCACTGTGAATTCAATACATGACCAAAACATCTCATTCAAATTACGTTATGTTCGTATCTCAATGAACTACCATATACAAGCGTTAATTTACAGTTTCACATACAAATTGGCCACTAAAATTGATACTTACTCAAACTATATGAAGAACATAAACACTGACATCATTTTCTTTTACTGTAAACCGAAATTAGCATGCAATTATTGTTTAAACATAATATCTAATCATCATAGACACATGCAATCATCATAACTAATTCAAGAACATCAATTCTAAACATATAAAATTCACAGAGTATGAAATTATTATCGTAAAACTCATATACATGCTTATGATGTAGAGATTATGGAACATACCTTTAACTTCTAAGATAATCCTTACTAAAATCACTGGAATTGCTGTGACAATTCGTAATTCTCTCTCAATTTTCTCTGAAGCTCTCAAACTCACTCAACTCTCTTTGCTTTAGCAATTAGAATGCGTAATGATATAAACAAAACTGATAAC
This sequence comes from Panax ginseng, assembly GCA_020205605.1. Classification (NCBI taxonomy): domain Eukaryota; kingdom Viridiplantae; phylum Streptophyta; class Magnoliopsida; order Apiales; family Araliaceae; genus Panax; species Panax ginseng. The sequence continues at coordinate 48,483,969 of CM035137.1, forward strand.
CCTTAATAATACTACTAAATGTATTATCAGTTACTAACATATATAACATAAATATATTTTATTATTTTAATTTATTTGATTTATATTATTTATTTTCAAAAATTTAGAAATTCCAAAAGTCATAAGGCTTGTTTGGAAAACTCTTTAAATTTTAAAGAATTAAAATACTTTTAAGCCTTGTTTGGCAAAAACTAAATTAAACCCTTTTTAATTTATTTTAATAAACGCTTTAGTTTATAAATTATAATCACATATTATTTATTTGGATCTCCATATCCAATATTAATCAATTAAATTAATCACATACTATACTTTAATTAAATATACTATTTTAGCAAATATTACCAAAATTAAAATTTTCATTATAACTTTATTTAATAATTTAATATATCATCTAAATTATTAAATCAATACAACAATATAACATCTCATGTTATTTTACAGCTCTCTAAATTATAAATTAATTTAAATTAGAAAATTCTCTAATAAATTTAGATTCATCAATTCAACAATAGACACACCAAAAAAATATTTATATTATTTAATAAATATTTAATATTACAATTTGAAATTTTGGATCGTTACACGCTGGCAATTTTACCGACCTTAGACTTACGGCTGTCATGCGGAACCTTCTTTAACAATTTGGTCAAGATACACCACCACCAATCGACCTTGGAAATAGTGTCAAAGTTTCCTGCTTGCAATGATCAAGGCGTACATGAACTTTTCCAATTTCGGGTATCTTGTTTCTGCATCCCGAAGAACTTGGCTGACGTAGTATACTGGGAACTATCTTCCCCCCTTGTCCCTTACCAGTGCTGCCCCCACTGCCATCGAGCTTGCAACCAAGTATAAGTACAACAGTTTCGAAGGGATTGGCTTCATCAACAATGTTGTCGAAGATAAATATTTCTTAATCCCTTGGAACGCATTCTCACACTCTGAAGTCCATTGAAAACTCTTCCCATTCTTTAGTCCTTTGAAAGTGTTAAAAAATGGTAGACACCTTTCAGCTGATCTTGATACGAACCTTCGAAGGGCTGCAATCCGACCAGTCAACCTCTTAACATCTTTGTATGTCTTCGGTGATTTCATATCTAGAATCGCCTAAATATTCTCTGGATTTGCTTTAATACCTCTCTTACTAATTAGATACCCCAGAAACTTCCCTGACCCTAATCCGAAGGTACATTTAGTCGGGTTTAATCGCAGCTTATGTCTTCGTACTATTTCAAAGTAGCTCTCCAGGTCCTCTAGATGATCCCGGACTGACATGCTTTTCACAATCATTTTGTCCACATATACTTCCATGCTTCGGCCTAGCTGCTTTCTAAATACAAAGTTCATCATCCGTTGGTAATTTGCCCCAGCGTTGAGTAACCCAAAGGTAATCTTCCGTTAAGCATATATGACCCGATGCGTGATGAAACTCGTCTTCGGGATATCCTCCTTGCTCATCGAAATTTGGTGCTATCCTGAGAAGGCATCCATGAAGCTCAACATGCCATACCCCGATGTGGCATCAATTAACTGATCTATGTTAGGCAAAGGATAGAAGTCTTTTGGGCATGCCTTGTTCAGGTCCGTGTAATCTATGCATATTCTCCACTTCCCATTTTGCTTCTAAACCAGAACCACATTTGCCAGCCATTTGAGGTAATCAATTTCGAATATGAATCCCACTTCCAAAAGTTTGGCGATTTCTTCGTCTATGATCTTCTGCCTCTCTAAAGCGAAAGTTCAAATTTTTCTCAGATCACCGCCTCTCTCTTCTATCGACATGTAGATTGTGCGGTACACCATACTCGCTTACCCTGCATATCACTAGGCTCCCATGCAAAGATGTCGACATATACCCGACGAAGATCTACCAGCCTTGTCCGTAATGGTTCTGTTATCCCCAACCCAATCTTGATCAGCTTCTCTGTATTGCCTGGGACCAACTCTATATCTTCAGTCTCTTCGGCAGGCAGGGCCATTGGTTCGGTGATGTTCTCAGTGAATGGCTCTATTTTAATGACCATCGTTTGCTTTTGCTTGCTGACCCCGACCCCCGACGAGATTAATGTGTTTTGATAGCACCTTCGGGAAATATCAAGATCACCTTTTACCTCCCCTATCCCGTTCGCTGTCGAAAACTTGATTTTAAAGTGTGGTATGGATGTTACTGCTTATAATGCTGCTAGTGTCGGCCTTCCCAAAATAGCATTATATGCCGAATCCACCTGTACCACGAAGAACCTAACCATTATATCTGCCTGCTGGGGAGCCGTGCCGAGCCTGACAGGTAATTCAATGGTGCCTAACACATGCATCAGTTCCCCACTAAAACCGTACAACGGGCCTTCTCCACCCAACTCCATCTTATTTCCTTCCAGATCCATCCTTTGATAGGTGTGGGTGTACAATATGTCGACCAAGGATCCATTATCGATCATTATCCTCTTCATGTCCACCGGTCCGACTTGTGCCGTTATCACCAACGCCCCATCGTGTGGTTCTATTAGATCTGTTGGATAATCCTCATCTTAGAACGAGATGGATACCCCTGGGTAGGCCCGATCCTTTCTCGGCGAGGAACCTGCAATGGACAATACGGCTTCGAGATGTCCACTCCTCTTTTTTCCGATCACACGCCTTAACGAACTGCTAGAGATTACGTCGATCATGCCTCGGGCTTGCTGGTTCGGTTTTGACTGTGTATCTCGATCCGATCCTCTACTTTCCTCCCTGGGCATCTCAGAATTCTCCCGACCTACCACATACTAAACTAGCTGGCAATTCTGGACGTTCTTCTCTATTAAATCCTTCAGATCATTACACATCTCTATCGTATGTCCGCGACTTTGATGGTATTCACAATATTTTTCCTGATCTCTCTTCCCGGGCTTCGGATACATTGAACATGGCTCGAAGAATAACTTGTTTCGCATCTCCTCTAATATCTTCGCCCGATCAGTGTTCATGGCGGTGTAAACTTTGTTGACATTTCTGTTCGGGAAAGGTGGTCGGCCGCTTCCTGAACCTCCACCATTATAGTTTTTTCTTCCAGAGCTATCAGACATCCCCTGATTGTTCGACCGCTGATAGGTCTGTTTGTCCCAATCTTTAGACTTCTCATAAGATAGGGAGTGTGGTTTGAAATTTCCCATAGCCTCCTCTATCGCTATGAATCCCTCAGCGCTTTCGTCAAATCCGTCGGAGGGTTGATCACCAAATCCTTCATCAGTTTCTTCGACTTTCTAATGTCCAGACCAGTTGTGAAAAATCCCAAGGCCTATGGAGAATTCAACTCTGCTACCGAACCCACAGCCTCCCGAAATCTCTTAACGTACTGGCCTAGGCTTTCATCCGACTTCTGTCTAACCTGCATAAGGGAAGCAGTAATCTTTCCTCGTCTTCTATTACTCCCAAACCGAGCATTAAACTTCTCCCGAAGGTCGTTCCATGAATTAATCGATCCCGCCGCCAAGGTTCCCATCCATTCTCGGGCGCTCTTCTTCAAAGTTGTAGCGAACATGTTGCACTTAGTAGCGTTCGAATGCCCATAGTATGTCATCAATCTGTCGTACCCATCTGAATGATCATAGGGATCCCCCAGCCCATCATGCGTCTCCATCGGGGGCATGTTCTTCTTAGGGTCGGCAGTGACATGATTTATTTAGGGTGAAAAAGGTGATCCTATGCAAGCCGAAGGTGTTCCCATCGAGCTCTTTGCCTCTACTAATTTCTCTAACTTTTCCCCTCTTTATAAGGGGACGATCTATGTCTGTCCCTCTCGTATTCAGGAGACGCGACCCTCCTCTGTCCCGATCTGCCTGGATGTTCTAATTTTTGATCTACTGAACGGTTCCTTCTTCGGCTTCTACCGTCCCGAGAGCGGTTTCTTGGCCTACTCCTTGCTCTTTTCGCCTCTCCCCGTCGAGATGATCGGGATTGGCTCCGATGCTTACGCCTTTTTGAGGATGCTTCATGTTCTCCAGCCATCTTTGCCATCTGCTCCTCTAGCTCTTCCTACTGAAGACGCAAAACCATCATGGCGTCTTTGTTTTGCTGCATTTTTTTCTTGAGAATAAACTCCCGCTGGTCTCGCCTGCCTTCACCTCGGTCTCTTCCTTGTCCCTCGTGTGCCCGAGAGTGATTTTCATCGGCATGACTGACCTGATTGGGCGTATGTTAGCTGTCATGGAAGAGTTTACGCCGGAGGGAAGGGGCTAGTTCCTCCTGAACCAACTGAGTTCTGGAACCCAGTCTATCTTTCACCGACCCCCTCACCTGTGTGGTTTGGTGGGTCTTCGCCTTCTCCTGGACAGAGGCACTATTTTCCCTACTCGCCATGGCCTGCTACCGGAAAAGTTGGTTGTGATTATAAAAGCACTAAACCCCTCCTTCTAGCGCCAATGTTAATGCTAAGTTTCGTCGGCGCGTCCAATCATAGAATGCACGCGCTTGGACATGCACAATAACAGATCACACATGAAGCTTGACGGCTTGTGCTGCCGGGGGATAGCTCCGGTGTGAGAATAAGTACAGGCCGTTCACAAGGTTTAACAATGGAGGCTTTAGTGTTTAGTGCTCAAAGAAAGTATATACCTGTTAATTGAAACCCAAGCCTTGTATTTATAGTGTTCTCATTGCCTTCGAATCCTTCTCCGAGTCGGTTTAGGACTCCTAAATATGGCAGTTACCATTATTTGGGTCCAACGCAATCTCCTTAAAAGGTACAAGTGGAATCCAATTCTAACACTACCTTTGGAGTTACCATGGTTAGGACTAGAATCTATAACCATTCAGACTCCATATTATTCTGGACTCCATATGTGGACTACTCCACTATACAGGCCCAATCCCACCGGGCTCACAATCTGGTCTGGGCTTCAGCCCAAAGGACTCGAAGTCCCGACCCCAAACACCATACGCCATAATAGGGATCCTGTGACAACCCGAATTTTTATAAGTTATTAAAATAGGAATTTAATAATTAAAATTCTTATTATGAGATATTTTAAGTTTGAGTATGTATATATACGTGCTATATATTTTGAAATATGTGATCTGGTGTGAAGAGAAATATATATTCATATATTGGAAAATTGAGGTTTAATAGTTGAGTTAACTATTAAAGGAATTAAATGAATTTTGTAATTAATCTTAAATATTTATTGAATTAAATAAATATTTTAAATAATTTATTTATTGAGAAAAAATAAATAATTTATGAAATTGTGGTATAATAATTTAGTTACGTGTGGATGATAATTAAGTTAAAGCAAAGGTAAATTTATTCTTTGAAGATTTAATTTCATGAATTAATTAAATCAAATGAGTTGTTTAATATTAAAGAAAATAAGTAAATTAAATAAAGCGATGTTTAAGTCTAATTTATTAATTAAATTAGATATATGATTATTTATTAATCATCGGAAGAATTATAATAAAAATTATAATTATTATAATTATTATTGTAAGTTATGTAAATTGATTGCGGGTGTGACAAATAAAAACTATATAATATAATATTATTAAAATAATCTAGTATGGGGGAAATTGTGTGTAACCAAAGCCGCCTTATGGCTTTTGGTTTATTGTAACTGACACCTATTGTAACTAATGTACGTGAGAGAGGGGGGTGTCAGTTTATTTTACGTGTTCTTTTTCTAAGGTTAAGAACACAGAAGAGAGGGTTAGAGAAAAGGAGAGAATTCTTTGTAATTGAGAAGATAAATTACGAGAATCAAAGAAGAGAAGAGAAGATTAATCAAGCTTCTCTAATCATCTAGCTAATTAAAGGTAAGTAATCTATTTTAAAGTTTCGAGTTCTTAGTTTTGTTTTCTAAGTTTTCTGTAATTGAAGTTCTAGGGTTAATTATTGAGAAATTAATTTTTATGTGTATTGGGATTACATAATCTGTTATATGTTGTCTATAGATGATTTTTGAAGTATCGAATTCATGAAAACATGTTTGAAGGTGAAGAACTTGAGTTTTGGTTTTATATATATTACATGGTATGTTTTGGGGGTCAAAATTGGTTTTGAATTCATACTCTAAACTGTAAATTGATAATGGAAGTTGTTAGTATGTTGAAAAACGAAAAGAACGAAAGTTAAACGGACCAATTTGGTTGAGAAACGAGTTCGTAGCGAACGAATTTGCTAAATGTGTTTAAAACATGAAAATATAGCATAAACACTGAATTGGAACCCTTAAAATGATTTGTTAATATGTTTGAAGTGTTATAATTATTCTCTAGATGAGTAGCTAAGAGTTTAACGAGTCCAATGAATCGAAAATCGACTAATTCAGACTTAAAATTAAAAAGATATGTCCAAAATCGTTTTACGTGGTTAAAGCGCGGTAGCACTTTCCACCGTGTCTGTGGTGCCCTTGTTGAGCTAGGCATTGGCATGGGCGCGCGGTATTGGTGAGCAAAAGGGGCATGGCCGCACCCCATGTGTTCCGACTGTGACTATTTTGACCTGTTTTGGTAAAACGGTCATAACATTTTCATACGAACTCCGATTGAGGTGATTCAAGATGATCCGGAACGAGGACGAATAGACCTACAACTTTTGTTCTTTAAGTTGTTCAATTTGAGGTTGTTAGAAAGGGTAAAAATAGTCATTGTTGTGACTATTACGTAATATGAGGTGATCAGAGGGCGTCGAACGAGCACATATGCAAGTATAGTGCTCCGGACGATGGATTATGTTATTCTAAGTAATAAAACATGAATATGCATGATAATAGAAATTTTATATGGCTAAGATTAATTTACTCATAATGGGATGCTTAAGCATGACTTAGTATGTGTTTTAAAAAGAAACTTGAAGATTTCGAAAAAAAACCTTGACAAACTTTAAGTCACTTGAGTTCTGACTTTGTAGTGAGCATATGGTGGAGTCATGCGAGCATAAAATGTGATCTTAAGTTACCTCGTATAAGATAACTTATATAGCTTGGATAATAAGTTTTTTTAAAGAGAAATTTAAAAGTTTTAGAAACTAACATTGATGAGCATTGTTACTTGCATTATGACCTTATAAACAAGCATGGTAATGTTATTTATGCCTTTGAACATGAATGATATGTGCACTCAACTATTCAAGTATGACATAAATTATTTAAGCACGTTTTAAAAGTATGAACTATGCTATGTCTATGTAAATGAGATAGATACATGTGAACATGCGTATTAAAGGTTGTTAGTACCAATATAAGGTTTAAAAGCTTTTAACCTTGAACCTTCGTTAAAAGAAGTTGTTAAGCCTTGTTGATGTAAATAATTCAACATAGAACTATGTAATTCAAAACTAAATGATTTGAAATGTGAGCTGGAAGAAATATCAGAACCTACTTGATGTATGTTTATAGTATATATCAGAATACATAGTAGGTTAGGACTAAACTGAGCAACGAAAAGCTTAAGTCTGGTTTTGGGTTTGGGAGTAAGCGGCAGCGCCACTCTAAAGCTTAAATGCTTGATCTTGACCTCATGCCATTCTCAAGCAGAGTGACCAAGAGCAGTTTGTTATGTGATGCCCCCAAAATAGGTATACATCACCCATCTTGAGTCGCCAAATACATGGTACAAAATTCAAATACAACTTAATAATACAGCTGTCGTGTAAAATACGACAAAACATAAACTGAGAGTTTTAATAAGAATATTGTCATCTAAACAGTATTCAAACTCAAAATAAGTCCTCAATACATTTATTGTCACATTATTTAACAGAATAGTGAGGACTACTAATACTATCATTTGGACCGTCACTCCGTTCCCCGACAAGTCCCGGCTACATTCTCATTTCCTGAATAGAACAATGAAAGAAAGGGTGAGCTCAACTAGTCCAGTAAGAAATATTATGACTAAGATAATGCAGAATAAATTATCTTTAGTCTTCAACAATTTTAAACTGATAAAATACAATAGACATCAAGTTTAACGGTAGTAGAACAAGAAATCCATTAGAAGAGTCAAATAGAGAATAAAATCTACTATCCCCTATGATTTAAAAAGTTTTTCATCAATTTAATCGCTGAGATTTAGCTTAATAAATAAAATCGAATCATCCATGCATCACGGCCAAGGATATTCATGTAATCATCAATGGTTATGACTATACCGAATAATCATTGATCATAATCACACCAATAACTGTCCATCAATGAACTACAGGCTACTGAGGATTTTTACCACATCAGTCGTCACATTATGGTCATGACTATACCGAATAATCCCTGGTCATAATCACACCAAATCCATCTATGCACGTAAGCCAAAGATGACTTTTATCACAATATAAACATGAGAATGATGACAATGATATACGCATTAATCAAACGAAAACAAGGATAAATATTAAAGACTTTAAATTTATCCAAATATTATCAATCACTTAATAAACTCATAATCTAATATTATTAATATTATAACAATATTTTAATCACTTCTTAAACTTATAAACAATTTATTTCAATTGTTTACACTTTACCAAATAATGCATTTAATCATTCAAAAATGCCATACTCATAAGATTTCATTACCAATGATCGAGTCCTTCATCAAAAATCTGCATATACCCTATATAGGATTCCCAAGCCATAAAATCATATTTACCAATTTTTCAACTTCACATAACATATTTAACTCATATGTTCGTAACTAAACCATTTTCATAAAAAAAATACCAAATCAACTTATTATTTTTCTATCCTTTGTCCAAACATATATACATATATTTCATACACAACAAGTATTTTTTTATAATTTTTCAACTCCCTTAATAATTTTTCAAAAATCAATTTCTAATTAATTCCTTAAGAAATTAGCTACCTCAAGTTTAACTCCAGAAATTCTCAAATCTTGGCAGGATCTTACATATGTTAACGTGAGCTTCCAGTTTAAATTTCATGGTTATCGGAGTTATAGAACTCCAGTTATAGCATATTTCGTTGGAAAAATCTAAATATTGAAATAGTCATAACTTGCTCATTTTAAGTCGGAATGAGCTCATTTTTGGACAGGAGGAACTTTATACCATATATTTCTATGTCCCAAAAGGCCGAAAGTTTTCTCACAAATTAAGTGGCCAAAAATGCCCTTTTCAATTTTTGGGCAGTAGCTTTTTGGAAATTTGCAGTTTTTGACTCCTTTGCTAAAATCAGTCCACACGAAAATTTACACACCTTTTCTAGTGATTCCACTTGGATAAGTTAGAAAACTCATAGATCTAACTTTAAAACTTGACCACACTCAAAAATTCAAAATATAATAAGAGATATGGTTAATTGAATTTCATGTTTCATTTTTTCCAAAATCTGATTTTCAACCCTTTGTGATTTCTAAGAAACTTTCATGTTTTCACATAATAACCAACATAACTCATCATAACACTTACTAATACTACATATACTCATGATTTTCATCAGTCCAATGCTTTTATTATGATTTTCATCATAATCAACAGTTCAATGATTATATTATGACTCTCTAGAATTTTTGAGGGTCAGAAAAATTATGAAACTGCAAATGGATTTTCACCTGCCATGCGGTAATCCACGTAGACAGATCATTTCTATAATTTAATAAAGAATGAATATGAAGGATCATTCACCATGAATGTGGTAATCCACATAGACAGGTTATTCCAACTGAACAATAAGGAATGGAATAACAGAAGAATTCACCAGGCATGCGATAGACCGCACATACAAGTTATTCCAACAAAATAATAAATAACGGAACCAGTCATGCGTAAATGCACGCATGCGAGATATTCCAATGTAATAATAAATAATGGAACCGGTCATGCGTAAGCGCCGCATGATAGGATATTCCAATGTAATAATAAATAACGGAACGGTCATGCGTAAACGCACGAGCGTGATATTAAACGAGAATAATAAATAATGGAACGGTCGTAAGCGCAAAACGCATGAGACAAGATATTACGATGAGAATAATAAATAATGGAATAATAGAAGAATTTCACCATGTATGCGGTACTTCACATAGACAGGTTATTCCAACATAATAATAAAGAATGGAATAACAGAAGAATTTCACCATGCATGCGGTACTTCGCATAGACAGGTTATTCTAACATAATGATAAAGAATCGAATAACAGAAGAATTTCACCATGTATGCGGTACTTCGCATAGACAAGTTATTCCAACATAATGATAAAAATGGAATAACAGAAGAATTTCACCAAGTACAGGGGTAGCTCACATGATCTGAGTTATTCCAATGTAATAATAAAGAATGGAATAACAGAAGTTCTCTTCATGAATACGAAAGAAATAATACCCCTTACGAATACAACAAGTAATATCCCTTACCTTATAAAGAAGAGTAGTCCGACGGGTAGGGCGGGAATGTACTTGAAGAAAACTTGCACTACGCTCAAAGCTTTCTTAAACTCTAAAGAAATACGCTCAAGATTATAGAAGAAGAATTCTCTCTACAGTTTCTCTCTTTAGAGTTTCAGTGAATTCGTAAGAAATAATGAAGGAATGAGCTTCTATTTATAGGAAAATGGACTGAATAGTAACTAATTCATGAACGGTCCATATTGATTTACTATGCAGTATTAATAAAATATTCTAATAAAACAAAATCTTATAAATAAAATATATATATATTCTATTTATAATCTAATAAAACGAATAACTTTATAAAAGTATTACATTTTATATAAAAAATTTTACTATGCAAATACTATGTAGGCACTATGCAAATACTATGCATAATAAAATATAATATATTCTATTTATAGTCTAATAAAATAAATAACTTTATAAAAGTATTCTGTTTTATATAAAAAGTTTTTCTGTTTTATTACAGTAATAATACTAATAAAATAGAATTTATATATATATATATATATATATATATGAAACTCCCGTGACTTCATAAAAAACACCTCAATATCTTTAACAACATTTATCATCATTATTATAATTCACAATATTAATCGACCAGGTCGTTCCTAGGAAAGAGGGGGCTTTCCAATAAGGATTTCTCCCTATTAGCGCGCAATTAGGTGACCAAACCTCTCCTTGGCAGAACTTCTAGACATCGTTAATATTATAAATAATAATATTAATAACTCAGTCATTTCAATTATTGATTTAATAATATATAAAATATCGACAATAATTGAATCAATTAACCTAAGATACTATGCAACAATTACTGAAGCAATAATTGAACAAAACTGAGTGACTTCTCACGTGAGCATCGATAATCAATACCGTGTACTATTATGCAACCATGCGTATTCCTGTACTTTTAACACCGGGTGTTTTCAACAGTTAACGGTAAAACTTCCGCCATTATTTTCATAAAATATTTTTATCGTTTTCTCAATCCGACAATAATTCTGTTATGGAGTCCACCAATAATTGTGCCGTCGTACGAATATTTCCTGTTAAAACGAATATTCTCCGACCAATCGAATATTAAATAACAACTTGCGTACTTTGCAAAATTTATAAATATTACCCATAACTATAACATTATATCAAATTCACTCCATAATATTCAAAAAATAATTCAAGAAATTTAATTCTTTATTCATAAAATTTGGGGTCTCATAATCTCCCCTCCTTGTGAAATTTTTCCCTCAAAATTTATTTACGTACCTGGTATGCCGAACAAATGAGGACACTTCGTCAGATTCTAACTTTTGAGGTATAACCTTTAAGCATAGAATATATTCCAGGATTTTAACAGGTACATCTTCATACGTTAAATTATCTGCTATCTCGTCCGGTTCTAAATAAATAATGTGGTTCGGGTCGTCCACATATTTACGTAACATCGATACGTGTAAAACGTTATGAACACGTGACATACTTGGCGGTAAAATGAGTCTATAAGCCACAGTTCCTACTTAATCGAGGATTTCAAATGGGCCAATAAAATCGAGGGTAGAGATTTCCTCTCTTCATCGATTCTTACTTCTAGAATAACGCCCTCTTGAACCTTCTTCTTCACATTCATCAGCTCTGAGTATGTAGCTTGAGCGGCTTTAACTTTATCGATTAAAGTCAATTCTACTCGTATATTCTTTATCTTCACATGGGTTCGTATATTCACACTCGTAAATGCATACGATCTTCTACTCAACGCGTCAGCTACCATGTTCGCTTTTTCTACGATGGTATTGAATGGTACGATCGTAATCTTCAATAGCTCGAGCCAACGTCCTTGGCGCATGATACGTTTGTTTTAGTTGAAGAAATATTTAAGGGTTTTAGAAATGGGGTTTTGTACTGGATTCAAGGTCGATACAAAATTAAATTTCACGCTCTGGGGGTAGGCCAGGAAGTTCTTCAGGGAATACGTCAGGAAATTTATTAACAATAGAAATATCATTCAAATCTGACGTATTTTTATTTAAATTCGTGACATGAGCTAAGAAAGCTTAACATCTGTTTTTCAATAAATGAATAGCTTTATGGCTTGATATGACAGTGATTGATTTTAGTGGTTTGGTTTCTTGAATTCGCATAATAGGTTGGTTAGGAATACGAAAGCTAACAACCTTACGAAAATAATCGATTTTAGCATGATGAGTAGTTAACCAATCGATTTCTAAAATCACGTCAAAGGCAAGTATTCTCAAAGAGATAAGATCGACAGGTAGCGTGAAAGTGTCGATTTGAATTAAACAAGATTTATAAACAGTGGAGGTAATGAAGGTTTCTACTATCGAAGTTTCAACCAATAAGTCAAAGTCTAATTTCTTCGGAGTTAAATTTAAACGTTGAGCGCAAGCAAGAGAGATAAAAGAATGGGTAAAACCGGTATAATAAGGTATAGACTTCGCAAAAATTTATAATTAATTAACCCGTGCTAACTTTGTTCGGGTTACTCGCTTTTTGAGAAGTCACAAAAAATGCTCTTCCTAAAACCACCGACTTTGTTTTATCCGTATCCGCCTTTGGTGCCACCGTCCCAGCTGGACTTGACTTTGGTGCACGACAAAATCTGGCTAGGTGACCTTCTTTTCCACAATTGTAACATGCTTTGGACTGCATCACGTAGTTTGGACTGATATGTCCCTCCCCTCCGCATTTGAAGCATACAATTGGTGGTCGTTAATTAAATAGCATACAATTAACATATCACATATTAACATATCACATCAAATAGCATTCCAGGAATCAGCTGCCATTTTCAAACACTACCAGAAAGTAAGGGTTAATTAATATATCACATATTATCCCTGTACTCTGACCGACTAATTAAATACCAAATAAACTTAGGTAGGTCATACTAGCGAAGGAATTTCCCGTCTCTCCCCTCCTAGTTTTTGTCTCACATCACAGCCAGGGATTATATCCCTAAGTTCTGATACCAATTGTGACGCCCCCAAAATAGGTATACATTACCCATCTTGAGTCGCCAAATACATAGTACAAAATTCAAATACACCTTAATAATACAGCTGTCGTGTAAAATACGACAAAACATAAACTTAGAGTTTTAATAAGAATATTGTCATCTAGACAGTATTCAAACTCAAAATAAGTTCTCAATACATTTATTGTCACACTATTTAACAGAATAGTGAGGACTACTAATACTATCATCTGGGCCGTCACTCCGTTCTCCGACTAGTCCCGGCTACGTTCTCATTTCCTGAAGAGAACAGTGAAAGAAAGGGTGAGCTCAACTAGCCCAGTAAGAAATATTATGACTAAGATAATGTAGAATAAATTATCATTAGTTTTCAACAATGTTAAACTGATAAAATACAATAGACATCAAGTTTAACGGTAGTGGAACAAGAAATCCATTAGAAGAGTTAAATAGAGAATAAAATCTATTATCCTCTATGATTTAAAAAGTTTTTCATCAACTTAATCGCTGAGACTCAGCTTAATAAATAAAATCGAATCATCCATGTATCACGGCTAAGGATATTAATGTAATCATCAATGGTTATGACTATACCGAATAATCCCTGATCATAATCACACCAATAACTGTCCATCAATGAACTACAAGCCACTGAGGATTTTTACCACATCAGTCGTCACATTACGGTCATGACTATACCGAATAATCCCTGGTCATAATCACACCAAATCCATCTATGCATGTAAGCCAAAGATGACTTTTATCACAATATAAACATAAAAATGATGACAATGATATACGCATCAAACAAAAAAAAGGATAAATATTAAAGACTTTAAATTTATCCAAATATTATCAATCACTTAATAAACTCATAATCTAATATTATTAATATTATAACAATATTTTAATCACTTCTTAAACTTATAAAAAATTTATTTCAATTGTTTACACTTTACCAAATAATGCATTTAATCATTCAAAAATGCAATACTCATAAGATTTCATTACCAATGATCAAGTCCTTCATCAAAAATCTGCATATACCCTATATAGGATTCCCAAGCCATAAAATCATATTTACCAAATTTTCAACTTCACATAACATATTTAACTCATATGTTCGTAACTAAACCATTTTCACGAAGAATTACAAAATCAACTTATTATTTTTCTATCCTTTGTCCAAACATATATACATATATTTCACACACAACAAGTATTTTTTTTATAATTTTTCAACTCCCTTAAGTATTTTTCAAAAATCAATTTCTAATTAATTCCTTAAGAAATTAGCTACCTTAAATTTAACTCCAGAAATTTCCAAATCTTGGCAGGATCTTACATATGTTAACGTGAGCTTCCAGTTTAAATTTCATGTTCATCGGAGTTATAGAACTCCGGTTATATCATTTTTTGTCAAAAAAACCTAAATATTGAAATAGTCATAACTTGCTTATTTTAAGTCGGAATGAGCTCATTTTTGGACAGGAGGTACTTTATACCATATATTTCCATGTCCCAAAAGGCCATAATTTTTCTCACAAATTAAGTGGCCAAAAATGCCCTTTTCAATTTCTGGGCATTAGCTTTTTGGAAAGTTGTAATTTTTGACTCCTTTTCTAAAATCAGTCCACACGAAAATCTACAACACCTTTTCCAGTGATTCCACTTGGATAAGTTAGAAAACTCATAGATCTAACTTTAGAAGTTGACCACACTCAAAAATTCAAAATATAAAAAGAAATGGTCAATTGGATTTCATGTTCCATTTTCACCAAAATCTGATTTTCAACCCTTTGTGATTTCTAAGAAACTTTCATGTTTTCACATAATAACCAACACAACTCATCATAACACTTACTAATACTACATATACTCATGATTTTCATCAACCCAATGCTTTTATTATGACTTTCATCATAATCAACAGTTCAATGATTATATTATGACTCTCTAGAATTTTTGTGGGTCCAAAAAATTATGGAACTGCAAATGGATTTTCACCCGCCATGCGGTAATCCACGTAGACAGATCATTTCTATAATTTAATAAAGAATGAATACGAAGGATCATTCACCATGCATGTGGTAATCCACATAGACAAGTTATTCCAACAGAACAATAAGGAATGGAATAACAGAAGAATTCACCAGGCATGCGATAGACCGCACATACAAGTTATTCCAACAAAATAATAAATAACGGAACCAGGTCATGCGTAAATGCACAGATAGGATATTCCAACAGAATAATAAATAATGGAACCAGGTCATGCGTAAACGCACAGATAGGATATTCCAATAGAATAATAAATAACGGAACCAGGTCATGCGTAACGCACGCATGTGATATATTAAACGAAATAATAAATAATGGAACCGGTGTCATGCATAAACGCAACGCATGACAAGATATTACGACGTAATAATAAATAATGGAATAATAGAAGAATTTCACCATGTATGCGGTACTTCACATAGACAGGTTATTCCAACATAATAATAAAGAATGGAATAACAGAAGTATTGCACCATGTATGCGGTACTTCGCATAGACAGGTTATTCTAACATAATGATAAAGAATCGAATAACAGAAGAATTTCACCATGTATGCGGTACTTCACATAGACAAGTTATTCCAACATAATGATAAAAATGGAATAATAGAAGAATTTCACCAAGAAATGTGGGTAGCTCACGTATCACAAGTTATTCAAAGAATAATAAAAATGGAATAACAGAAGTTCTCTTCATGAATACGAAAGAAATAATACCCCTTATGAATACAACAAATAATATCCCTTACCTTATAAAGAAGAGTACTCTGACGGGTAGGACGGGAATGTACTTGAAGAAAACTTGCACTACGCTCAAAGCTTTCTTAAACTCTAAAGAAATACGCTCAAGATTATAGAAGAAGAATTCTCTCTACAGTTTCTCTCTCTATAGTTTCAGTGAATTCGTAAGAAATAATGAATGAATGAGCTTCTATTTGTAGGAGAATGGACTGAATAGTAACTAATTCATGAACGGTCCAAATTGATTTACTTTTAAACGGACGGTCCATATTGATTTACTATGCAGTATTAATAAAATATTCTAATAAAACAAAATCTTATAAATAAAATATAATATATTCTAGTTATAATCTAATAAAACGAATAACTTTATAAAAGTATTTTGTTTTATATAAAAAGGTTTTACTATGCAAACACTATGCAAATACTATGCATAATAAAATACAATATATTCTATTTATAGTCTAATAAAACAAATAGTTTTATAAAAGTATTCTATTTTAAAAAGCTTTTACATTTAATTACATTAATAATACTAATAAAATAGAATTTATATAATATATATATATATATATATATATATATATATATATATAAAAAAACTCCCGTGACTTCATAAAAAACACCTCAATATCTTTAACAACATTTATCATCATTATTATAATTCACAATATTAATCGACCAGGTCGTTCCCAGGAAAAAGTGGGCTTTCCAATAAGGATTTCTCCCTATTAGCGCGCAATTAGGTGACCAAACCTCTCATTGGCAGAACTTCTAGACATCGTTAATATTGTAAATAATAATATTAATAACTCTGTCATCTCAATTATTGATTTAATAATATATAAAATATCGACAATAATTGAATCAATTAACGTGAGATACTATGCAAGAATTACTGAAGCAATAATTGAACAAAACTGAGTGACTTCTCACGTAAGCACCAATAATCAATACCGTGTGCTAGTATGCAACCACGCCTATTCCTGTACTTTTAACACCGGGTGTTTCAACAGTTAACGGTAAAACTTTCGCCATTATTTTCATAAAATATTTTTGTCATTTTCTTAATCCGACAATAATTCTGTTGTGGGGTCCACCAATAATTGTGTCGTCGTACGAATATTCCCTGTTAAAATGAATATTCCCCGACCAATCGAATATTATATAACAACTTACGTACTTTGCAAAATTTATAAATATTACCCACAACTATAACATTATATCAAACTCACTCCATAATATTCAAAAAAATATTTTAAGAAATTTAATTCTTTATTCATAAAATTTGGGGTCTCACATGTTAACTGCATGGCCTTAAGTTATAGTTATATATTGTCTTTAAGGATTACATTATATGAACAAGATTGTTTAGATAAATATGATAATCGAATGAACTAGTCTCATGGTTATCCTAAGTTCAAGTAAAAATGAAACCAAGTTAGGAAACAATATTTGTTTTTATATTAAGAGCGTATGAAATATATGACTAATGGATGTGAATCCATGATTATATAACTGTGTAGGAATACATGAAGTGCATATAAGCGTTAAGCAGTTAAGTCGTAGTTCATAAACTACGAATCAAGCAAGTCTTTCAGTTCCTATTTGCTATGTGAACTTGATGATTAACTGTTTTAAATCTTTATTGCAAAGAGCATGATGTGTTATATATATTTTGAAAGTATGAAATGTTAAAGTCAACTTATGACTATGTTGATTGATTAAAGCATGCTGATACCTGTTATATGAACTGTAGCATGTATGTTATATGTTGAGCATTTTATTATGTGCTATGTGATACATGAAAACTGTTAGATTTTGGTAGGCTGTCGAGCTCAACCTTGCAAATAACCACTTTTGCAGGTTCAAGATTCAAGATAAAGTTATGTGTTACTTGAAAGATATGAATCAGATGTGATACTTGAAGATTTATACACTTTGGTGATGTTATTATTATTTGAACCATGTTTAAGGTTCCGAATAATGTATTAACGTTGAATTGTAATATCGTTTTGCGATGTAAACTATTATAGTATTAAAATGATTCTGAGATATTTAGATGTAAAGGTTAAAGGTTTTGGGAATGAAGATAGTTTATAATAGAAAGTTTTAATTATTTCGCAATTTTCAATGGTTGTATTATCATTTAATGATGTAAAATTAGAGGTTGAATGTATTATTAACGACCGAAGTTGAGAATTAAATTGTATGAATTTTGGGGTCATTATAGATCTGGCCCAGAGGACTCGGACGCCCGAACCCGAAATGCTTCAGCATCACCGAGGGCTTCGGCTCATTAGGCTTATAAACCCCTTCTAGTGTCATCCCTTCGGCCCATATGGAGGTCGGTAAAATGCTCCAGAACATTTAACTTAACGAATAAATTTATTTATTAACAGTATTAACTAATTTATAACTTTTTAATAAATTATCTCAATAAATGTTCTAATTAATTAACTCTCATATCTAATAGTATTATATATGTTACTGTATTAGTACACTAAATTCGTAAAAGATTATCGGTTTTTGTTTTTAAATTTTAATACTTATAAATTATTTGTTGAGAATATTAAATAGAGTAAAACACGTGGTTTACCCAAATTCTTGAGTGACCACCTATGATTTGAAAATTATCGATTTATCATCGATATTTTCACATTCACTCTCACAACAGCACCTACTAACGATTTTCAACTAATTAACACCATTTATTTTTGTAGTTAATTAAAGACTAATTTGTCCTTCATATTCTGTAACGCCCCAAAATCCGGTCTATCTTCATACTCGGATTTCGTACATCACAGTCCCACTTCTTTCCAAACATACATCATTATATAGTGAAATATAACAACATACATTCTCAATTCCCAGGTTTTAATACCTTATAACCTCATTCATTACAAATAATGTTAATTACATTATTTTTACATCTTACACGAGTGACTTTCATCCTCCACCAAGGAAACATAACCATTCATTAAACTAGTCTATAGTTTAATTACACAATTCTTCATTACAAATCTTCACGCTCATTCATATAATGAATGGCACTTCTTCTGGATACCGATCAGCTTGATCTTTACGGGATCCTTAAGTTCTTCTAACATCATACGCTGAAAATGTTTTTCATTTAAAGCAAGTGTGAGCATTCAATTGCCCAACAAGTCATAACAGTTGAACAAACAACTTCAAGCATTCCAACATTTCTTTAGAACTTCAATAACCGAACAAAGGTTATGAAGCAGCTTGAATAATAGGAATAATCTCGATTCCTATCATTTTAAAACATTAGTCACATTCACTTTGAAATACTTTCATTCTTTACTCTCTTTCATACACATCTTGTCTGGCTATAATCTTTAACACAGACTTAACAATAACGGTTCATGGATAAACAGAACATTCTCATATTGAACAGTTCAATCACAAAACAGTTCATCTCATAGAAACACCGAAGTGTTCAAATTGTGGCACAAGGCCTCATACGTTCTACCATCTTGTACAAATATCACACATTTGCACATAGACAGAACTTCTCAAGTTCAACATCTGAGAAGTTTTAGAAACTAGCATTCATTTAAAATATGAATGAAGTTAGGAAACTTGCCTTACACATAGCTACAACTTATTCTAAACTGCTCATTCCAATCCCTATAACACATAAAGAAATAACACGTACACCAATTAGTCATATACTTGACTTATGCATTGGTTTACTTAACTTTACTTCTTAGGGTTCGCGTTATTTCAACCTAAGTTTACGCGACAACTTTCAATACCGGTCTACGGCTTCATGACATACAAAGATGTCTTACTCAATACGTTCATCATCTTTGATGATTTGCATTCTTATCTTCTTCTTATAACTCTTCTAGGACTCAGCACACATCGCTTCTCTGCTAGTAGTCCATATGGTACTTTGAGTGGTTTCCCACAAACAACCAATAAACAAGTTCCCATCTCATCTACACTTCCATCATAGTGAGTTAGATCGCTTCTCTGCTAGTAGTCCATATGGTACTCTGAGTGGTTTCCCACAAACAACCAACAAAAAAGTTCCCATCTCATCTACACTTCCATCACATTGAGTTAGATCGGTTACCAGTTTTGTATACACCTTCGCTCTCTGAAGGAATTGTTTAGCCTAGCTCCCATATGTCAACCATCAAAGGTTACGATTTTACTACAACCTAAATTCATCTAACTTATCCGAACCATTAAACTATAATGTTCGTTAAGTCAATTTCTTATTCCTTATGGCTTTCTGGCAACTAAATGTCATACCTCAGGATTAATTCCTTATCCAATTCACATTCGACTTCTATTAATCTTATTACCATTCGTTACGGATGTCTTGATAGTTCATATCTTACTTAATACTTTCGTTATCCATTCCATGAACCCCATGTTCATTACACATTCTTAATGTCGAAGCCATACCGTTCGTTGTATGCTAAGATCGGTCGTTCATCGTAACCACATTGTGTTCACATCATCTATACGCTTTACACTTATCTCTCATTACCACAACATAACATCTAAATATTATTCATTACCCTCGTCAATCAACATCTAAGGAATCACAATCATAGCAATCCCCCATGTTCGTTTATCGCGACTACGGTTCCCGAATATCGGTTCCGTAACCCGCGTTTACATTCTTTGTCTTTTAATCTCGTTTAATCTTTCTGTTCAACCTTTACTAAAGGTTTAATTCACTTGATTAAGTGTTACCTTACATGAACTACACGTTCATTAGCTTTCGTTACACTTCCCCCAGGATTTGAGCAATTAAAAGCTCATCACTTGGGCTTTTTACCTGCTTTGGCGTTGCACTGCTTTTCTTTTCAATCCTCGCCTTTGCGGCGCCCACCGCGGTGTCACCTCTCGTGTTATAGCTCATCTTCAGTGGTGCAAGTTTCAAGACACAACTCCCGATGCATGCGCCATATATTTCACTTATAAAGCATGGCTAGCTATTTATGG
Organism: Panax ginseng; assembly: GCA_020205605.1. NCBI lineage: Eukaryota > Viridiplantae > Streptophyta > Magnoliopsida > Apiales > Araliaceae > Panax > Panax ginseng. Next base: position 48,505,141 of record CM035137.1, read on the forward strand.
CTGAAAAACCCTAATTCTTGAAAAATTTTCTAAGTGTTAAATCCAGTTTGAGACGCTTACTTCCCAATCTCATAACTTATTCGTTATAACTCAGAACGAGGTCATTCCAAAGCCATTCTCTTCCTTATCTTACGTACTTAAATCCCCCTTGGATAGAACTTCATTCTGAATCCGTTAACATGACATTCGATTTGCTTAATCTTCATCATTCGTCATTTTACGTTATTAACGTTCTTCGTTCGTTCGTCCGTAATTCGGTCATCCAAACTCAGAACTCATTCATTTTTGACTCCACGACTCATGTTTTCTACGTTTTCTTACATTCTTATGAAACCCTACACATTCGGGTTCATTTACACACTTTCTAATTCTCGTTCGTCTTTTACAAAATTTTTGCCATAACTTCGTTATAGCTACGTTTTAATCCATTCTTCATGAACGTTTCTACCATTCCTAACCAAGCAATAAGCATCTGACTTATACGCGATGGTTTTAAACTTGTCCATCAATAATCATTACACTAAGATGGTTTTAAATTTGTCCATCAACAACGTTCTTCGCGTGTTTTTCGCGTTCTTCATTTTTTAATCGATATTTTGATTATGATTTCACTTTTTCTTAGAATTCAGTGTTATAAAACACCATTCCTTACTTATTTCACTGAATCGTTCATATGATTCATTCGGATCGTTCAAATTCATTACGAATCTTATACTTCCTTAAGAAATTTATAAAATAAACTTCTAATTCTTATTTCTTCATTTTCTCATGATTTCAACCATATGAAATCATCCCTAACATCTTCTACATCTTATTCTCATTAAGTTGTGTTTTTAACATATAAAACATAAAGAAAATTATATAGAAGTTAGGTTTCGGTTTACCTTCCTTCTTTAATCTCCTTCCGTCAGACAGAGTTTGCTCACGAGCAACTTTTCCTCCTCCTTTTCTTCTTCTTCCCCATCCGAAATCTCTCTCTCTCTCTCTCTCTCTCTCAAATGTTGGTGATTTTCAAAATCACCAACAAATGAAAAATAATCTTCCTTTTATAGATTTTCAGAGCTAGGGGCAAAATAGTCATTTTGCCCCTAGAATTACTATTCACACCTCCTTACTCCACCTCCTTAATATTCATGAAACTTCCCTTGGAAGTTTCGTGGTTCCGTCTTTCGGGATTCGTTCGACAGTTTTAAAAATTGCGATTCTCGGAATCCAAATATTTTTGGATATTTCGTCTTTCGTTTACAGTTAACTTTTACGCATTCTTCGGATATCCGAAAAACTGAAAAACACTTTTCGACATTAAGCGTTTTCCTTCACGTTTTCCCTAACGTAGTTAAACGAATGAAAAGTACATAATAATACTTTTTGTTGTTTTTATTTTGTTCGATTTCTGCACGTTTTTTGAGAAAAACTTTTATCGGCTTACTTAACTTTTTACGATATATTATCGTCAAATCTTTCGACGAAATGTCATTTCTACATACCGAACTCTCGGAAAGGCTTATGATTTTCAAATCCTAACCCTTAGGATTTCATCGGGTGAATAGTGCATATTTCGTCTTTTTCCCCATAAATATTTTTGTTCCTGAAATTTTTTTATTTTTATCTTGAAAATTCTTACTCGTTCAGTCTAGCTCGTAGCCAGAATCCTCTCGATTTATAATTATCCTAAGTTCTAGAACGATTAATAAACACATAGCACATAATATTATTAATAACTAATTCTTTAAATCTTAAATTCTGGACAATCCAATTTTTCGGGTTGTCACATATTCCCTAAAAGTTTTTCATCATTTCTTTTCCTTTTAAACATCTCAAATTCAAAAAACATGTAAAATTATTAAATGCATTATAGCATTACAATTAAATCCAGTAACAATAGTTAAATTTGACTACATATTAACATTTTTTACGTATAATAATATATATGTATATGGTATTTTTATACTCATACAAATTCAATTGAAGAAAATACTTCTAATTGTGACACACTTTTATTTTAGCTAAATAAATAAATTAACATAATTATAATTTACATTAACATTAAAATTTAGTAAGATTAAATTAAATTAAACTTATTTCTAATAAATTTGAATAATAAATCCTTCTTTTTCCTTTTGTTCTAAACAAAAATCTTTCATTCTTCTTGATCATTTGGACCGGTGTTGATACCCAATAATGGTCACATTATGAAAGCCCTAAAGAATATGGCCAACTATGTGACGCCCCTAAAATTGGGTTCACACAACCCAATTTGGATTTCCAAAATACGCACTACAACAATACGTTCTCTTAATACAGTATCGTAGAAAATACGACAATATCCAAACTCAAATTATTATAATGTTGTATAAGATACGACAATACATATTACAAACCCTCAACATGATTATTGCCAAACTATTTAACAATATGGTGAAAACAACTATAGAAACTATCTCAGATCATCACTCCACACTCCGACTAGTCTCAGCTATACTCTCATTTCCTAAGAAAAATAATTGAACAAAAAGGAAAATGGTGAGCTCAAATAGCCCAATAAAGAATATCATGATTAAGATAATGAAGAATATATTATAATTAGCATTCAACAGTGAAAAATCTGATAGAATATAATAGACAACAACTGCAATGAAAATATCCATCAATTATTTAGGAGAGTAAAATAGATCATGATGTTCACAATTTACTCCAAATTAAAAGTTTACCATCAATATTTTATCCATATAACACCAATCAATATTTTCTGATCATAATCATGCAAATCAACAATTCATATTTGCACTACGGGCCAAAAATATTCAATTGTAACACCAATGGTCATGATCATGCCAATCAACAGACTAACTTTGCACTACGGGCCAAAGAGAACTTTTCATCACATTTCCTTTTTTCATAGACCAAAGACATCTCAACAATCATATCGTCTTTGCACCCAGACCAAAGACTTTCACCATAACATGAATATTTGATGATTAGTAGAAATTATAGTGATATAAAAATGAACGGAAGTTGTAAGAATAATAAGATAAAAGAATCAACGTTTAAGATTTGGCATTTAATTTATCCAGAATTCAATAATGTCCAAATTGTCAACATGATATCCAAAAATTCGATTAGAGTTTAAGAATAGAATAAATAAGATTCTCAATTCAACTATCACGTGTAAAACGAAATAGCAAAATTCAGGTGAAAAGATATTAGATGAAGCATGTGTAAAGTGCAAATAAGAAGATTCGAGTGAAAAGATATTAGATGAATCGCAAACTATTAAGGAAGTTCTCAATAGTTTAGGATTTTTCACCGTTTAATGAAAAAGTTATAGAAACAAATAATAATTTCTTACCATAATATGGAGTATGAAAGAAAATAATATCATTTACCTCAATTAACAAGAGATTGGATGCTGCTTTCTATGAAGTTTATCAACCCAAATATATTTATACTTTAATTAGTAACTATTACATATGGTGTACACTAACTCGTATATTATGAAATTATCAAAAGCGACTATATAGTATAAATTTGTGCAGTGTACAAAATAAGCTTCAAAATAATATTTCAAAATAGAATCTCCAAACGAAGTTCTTCAAAATAACTCTTTTAAAGGAAGAATTAAACACCTTGTGACGTGTGTGAGTGTTTGATCAAGTTTTATAGAAAATACTTACTTGAAAAATACTCATACTCTTATTGATCTTCACAAATACTCATACTCTTACTGATCTTTACTTGAAAAATCTCCATTATCATTATCTTTAAACATAATGATTATTCATTTTCATCCATTATCTTTACTTTAAACATAATAATTACCCATTATCTTTACTTTATTCAAAATGCAGAATAATCCATTATCAATATTTATTCAAAAGATAAATCCATTATATAAAAGATTACTCCATTATCATTATTTATTCAAAAAGATAAATCCATTATCAAAAAGATTATTCTATTATCATTATTTATTCAAAAATCTAAATTTATTATCAAAAAGATTATTCCATTATAATTATTTATTCAAAAAGATAAATCCATTATCAAAAAGATTATTTCATTATCATTATTTATTCAAAAAGATAAATCTATTACTACCTTTACTATGATGTCAGTTATTGGTTCAATAATATTAGATGTTGTGACAATTATTTTGACATCCCTAAATCTATGTGCTTGCTACAGTGGACTAGTGCTCACTATTTTCTTCTGAGTATAATTATTATATACTTACAATATTAACAACCAGATCGTTCCTAGGAAAGAGGTGCCTTCCGTATAAATGACGCATAATTAAATAACCCCTTTCCTTGACATAACTTTCTAGACATTGTCAATAATGTTTATTAGCCTAAAAATATCATATCAGATAAAATGAGTTATTTTGTCGTGTTAATTATAATAATATGAAATATTGTGCATTTGCTACTGTGACAATTATTGAATCAATAATATGAAGTATTGTGCAATATCGTATGATACTTTAGAATGTCCTGTGTCATTGTAGAATACCGTGTGCTACTGTACTTTTATCACCGGATATTTAAACAGTAAAAATAATTGTACCATTGACTATATATACTTTTTATTATTAAAAAGGTTATTTATATCATTTTTTGCATCCGATAATATTTTGTTGTGGGGCCTATCACTGATTGGCTATTTCAGCGCCGTCGTACTTTTACCTAATATTCCCGACAGAACGAATATTCCCTGACATACTGTATAATTTACATATATCACCCTTAACTTTAACCTTTTATCAATATAACCATTTACTGAATAGAATAATAATTATAAGAAAAATTGAATACTTTTATTTCATAAAATTCAGGGTCTTACAAACTAGGAAAGATAAATATTTAAATATATATGTGGAAAAGGCCCAAATAAACCAAACGGGTTACCCCTTGATGCGTGCAATAAACCTCTATGAGAAAATGCTAAACAAGTGAATTGGGCCTAAGGAATAGTAGATCGATATCATCATGGTAAGACTCAAGAAACCTGAGGTTGTGACTCCATCCCCAAGACACAGATTCATGGGTTTAATATGGCCCTTTGGATGCTATGGATGATTAAATTGTTATGCATGAACCCAAGATACTGATTCATGGGTTGTATATGGCCCCGTAGATGATGGAATAGTTGTGTTAGGTTTGCACGTAGCGTGATTACGTAATCAAATCACATAAATAAAGCGAAAGTATGAAAGAGAGAATTTTAAAATTTTAATGCAAACTATTGGGTGTAATCTAATTAAGCACGACACGCAAGTATACTTGATCAACAAGTAATATAATGATAAGTTAAGTATCGTTCCCACAGAGACAGATATCAATTTTAATCTAACAATTATCAGCTTTTTTTATCTCAATTTTATTAAACTAACTGATTAAATGATGAAAATAATGAAAAACTAAGAAACAAAATAAAAATCAACTATCAACCATAAATTTTACTCAAATAATGGAGAATTAATCCTACAAATTCACTTTATGCTTTACTTAAATTGTCATGCCTCTTTTTAATCCAAATCAACTATTCCAATTCATTAATTAAGAACATGAAAATAGATGTAGCTATCTCTCGATGCACTAAACTCATATCAACTAAAATCTACAAATGATAGAATTAAGCCAAACACCCTAATTAACCAATTCAATATTTCTCTGTGTGAATTACAATTAAACAAGGTTTAAATTCCAAGTTCTCATACGATTACATGGGATGCATAGGTATATCTCTATCCCTAACATAAATTATAAATTACATCAAAACGCAAAAATCATAAACACATGTTACTATGACTAAGTCTAAACCCATATTTCATCTCTCGAATTCATACAAGTTCACATAGAATTGGTGATCAAGCAACTCATAGATTCTTTAAAAATCATAATAGATGAACTAAAAATAGCATCATTGCATTAAAATCAAAACATGATAATCCTCGTTACACTTAAAAATCCATCATAGGCTTAATAAGTTGATTTAATTCATAACGAATGAAATAAACATTGAATTAATCAAAGAATTCAGCATCTCAATTACAGAACTGAAAATAAAGAACAAGAATAGAAATAGAACCACCCTTCTCTTCAATCCAATCTGCAATCTTCGTATTACTTGCTCATTTGCCTCTGTTCCTCCAAAATCTTCAAAATTAGGGCTTGTAAGTTGTAATTGATACTTGCTTGTTTAATATCAATGAATAGATTTTATTAAGTCTCTATAATTGCAGCTGGATACATCCTTTGTTAAGTCCCAACTGTATCCAAAGTCCACCAAGCCACGCCACGACAGTAGTAGAAACACATTAGAACTTTTCTCTCTTGGCCACGTACCCCCACCCGTGGCTTTTTGTGTACATGGGAACCCCGCCTTGGGTATTTTTCTTAATAGTTCACCTTACGGTGGGCTATGCTCTCCACTTATACTGATTTTCTTGCTTTGCGTGCTAATTCCCTTCTACAATGCCACCATCCTACTTTAGCCAACATGTACTAACCATGCACACAAACATACACAAAATGTATAAAACATTATAAAATAGATAGATTAATCACTATTTAAGTCCGAATAGGCATCCGATTCGTAGTTATGAAACCCACTCATCAAATTCCCCCAAACTTAAACTGTACTTGTCCTCGAGCACAACATTATGCAATGCAATGCAACTAACTACATGCCTACGAATCCAACTATCAAACAGTATAAAAGCTATTCAAATTGCCTTAAAGAAACTACAATAGACATGACAATACATCTTTCCAAGACAATCAATAACCTCGCATCAATCACTAAATCTTTCCTTGTTATGACTAATATAGTGCGTGTGTGCTCAACAATCATGCTAACTAACCTAAACTTAAATAAAGCACATAGTATGCTTCTTTAAAGGAATCAAATAGCTTAAAGTCAAGAAATCCATATATAAACAATCAAAATCTGGCTAAAACTTAACAGACACCACATTTAAAAGTTAACTTGGGATATTTTTGTTTCTTATTCACAAACGGGGGATTTTTGCTCTTTTTCTCATTTTTTCACTTTTTATTTTACTCATAACTATGCAATGTCTAGTCCTCTTAGGCTTCTTAGACTCCAAAACCAGATGGCTTTGGGGCGCTGGGTGTAGAGACATCCCCTCGGGCGTACTTACTCAAGTAATAAAGGCCACATAACTAACCACGGTGTTTATTCATACTTTTTTTTTACTTTTCAATCTTTTTTTTCCAGATATATCTCAAATCTTCCCCCAAACTTAGGTTTCTGTCTAATATTAGCCATCACCATTTATTCATGACTTTCTTTCATTCAAACTAAAATTCTTCTTAAGAAATCAATCATGTGTAAATTTAAACCCTATCAGTCAACATAGTCATTATTATGGTGCTATCCTGATTATACCAGTTTCAAACAGACAAAATTTAGGTCATGGTATAAAATTACATCAAAGTCTTGACAGTTAATACTATTTTTATCTACACAATTTCAATCTCATCATTGACCCAAATAGACTTCAACTATCTAAAAGATGAAATCATGCAAATATGAACTAAATACAACACAAAACAGTAAACTAACTAATATTAATATTTTTGAGATTTTTGATTTTTCAGTTTTTTTTATAACTCAAATGAAAACAACGACTATTATTTGCATACTACATAACAAAAACAAAACAACACTATACTAATATGAAAACATGAGCTAATCAATGCAAAACTAACTAACAATGCATGACATATGACGCACTAAAAAAATAGAACTAAACATGAACACAAAATCATTGTTAAAATATAGCAATAAAGTACAAGAGGACTTCCCTGAATAAGCTAAGTAGGAGGTGGTGTTGGGTAAAATCTATATACGCTCAACACGCAAGTGCACATGGTCCATAAGTAATATAATAGTAAGAAAAAGTATCGTTCCCACAGAGACTAGTATGAAATTGAACCTAATAATTACCAATTTTATTTTAACTCAATTTTATTAAACTACTCAAATTAAGGATTATAAATAAGAAAAACTAAGAAACTAAAAATCCCAACTCAATCAACACACTAAGTAACCACAAATCTCAAGCAAATCATGGAGAATTAGGCTTATAACTTCACTTTAAGTCTCACTTCAATTATCATACCTTATTTCAGTTCAATTTGCTATCTCAATTTATTAATCAAGAACACTCAAGTAGAATTAGCCATCTGACGCCTCCAAATCCGGGTTCCCTAACCTCGGGTTTGGTCCTCATGATCCATTATACATATCACATGTAACTACCCATTCATTGATGAAATACATCATTCATTACATGTCCTTAATAAAAACATAACTTAAAACATAATTATATCATCATCATCCCAGGTTAACTAACCTTAAAATAACTTACATACCCTTAGATACTCAAAAGGTTTGCGTAATTAATTTACATAAAGTAACATAATAAGTAAAGTTCACAATAACTACTCTTGAACTTTGCCTTTGCCCTTGTCTTTCTTTGACCCCACGACTACCTCGTCCTTAGTTGAAATGTTTTATTTAAGCAAGGGTGAGCAGCGAGTTTTCTCAACAAGTTAAAGCGTACAATAAAAGATATAGAAGAATCTAACTTTCTAGAATGTCAACAATGTTCAAAAGATTTCGAAGTAGTTGAATAATAAATCATTTTCAATAACAAGAATTTTCTTGAATTCTAGAATAAATAATATTTCAAGAATGAAAGAATTAAATTCATTCGAAGAATCAATAATATTCATTTGATTAGGAACAAATAGTAATAATGCAACAATATTCAACAAAGTGGGATATTCCTAGATTTCATGCTAAGTGATCACAAATGGATCAAGAACTACTCGAGGAATCATCAGTTATTAAAGCTGAATTACCTCAAGAATATAAGTTAGTTATAAAAACTAATTATACTCTTCTGCAAGTACATGAAGTGATCAGCTCCATTGTACCCTATATTATGCATAATACTCAACATATAATATCAATATTAATCTAGCCAAAATCACTAGCATAGATCTTTCAACAATAAATCAATTCATAATAAATAGAATATTTCATGCTTTAACAAATATTAGTCTAGCCAAAACAAATAGCTGAGACATGGCTTGTAAATAGTTCCAATAATAGAACAAGAATCAATTGTACTATGTGCGAATAACAATAATCATTATAGATTTGAATAACTATCAGTAATTATTCACTAATCATGCTTTGAAATTAATAACTCAAGTTGAATAAGGAAACTTGCAATAAATGTGAATATTCAATAACAATCTTATATGTGGAATAATCAACAATAATTATCCATTAACATGCTTGAAAAATAATAACTCTCGTTTGAGTTAGAGAACTTGTCTGTTCGACGAGATACAACTAACTAGCTTTAAATTAAACTCTTTGAATGACCTAGCATTGACAATGTTGGTTTACTAATTAGTATTGCATATAATTGTACGTCTATACGCTTACTTATGCTACTATCTAGCAAATAATTCAATCACAATGTACACGTAGTATAATGTACCATCATTAATCTTATATGATATTTAATAAACCTTAGGTTAATGATTTAATAAATTCATAAGGTTTTTCTTAAGTAATAAACACTTATTAGACCCTTAAACAATTAATTATAATTGTTTAATTAATGAGTCATTTAAATTATTTCCATTTATTAACTCTATCTTCCTTTAATTACCATTTAATATTAGTTAAATAGTAATTAATTAATTACCTTTAGTTATTATTAAATAAATAATAACTAGTTACATCTACATATTAATTAATGTTAATTAAATATTAAATAATTACCATTATTTATCTTTAATTATTATTTAATATTAATTAAGTAATAATTAATTAATCATTTATCCTTGAATAATAAATAATTGATTTATTAGTCTTTAATTATTCATACTATTAATAAATAACCAATTAATTAACCATTTTCCTTATTTAATATTAATTAATTAATTAATTATCCTTGAATAATAAATAATTAATTTACTTCATAGATCTTTAATTATTCTTTCTTATTAACTTAAGAATAATTAATTATCATTTGTTTTAATTAATTAATTAATTATCCTTGAATAATAAATAATTAATTTACTTCACGATCTTTAATTACTCTATTTTATTAAAATAAGAATAATTAATTAACAAATATTTTATTTATTATTTAATATTAACTAAATAATAAATAATTATTTTATAAATTTTATGCCAATGTAAGTAAGTTATTACATTATTACATAATCTTACTTAAGCATTCTTTAATCATTATTTAATATTAATCAATGGTTTAACCATATTTATTATTTAATTTTAGTTAAATAATCAATAGTTACTTTATTATTACTAACTCTACTTAATTATCACATTGATATGTAAGACCCCGAATTTTATGAAATAAAAGTATTCATATTTTCTTATAATTATTATTCATTAAATGGTTAAATTGATAAAAAGTAAAGTTAAGGGTGACATATATAAAATTTTCAAAATAAGCAAGTGATTATAAAATATTTATTGTTGTCGGGGAATATTCGTTTGGTCGTGGAATATTCTTGGTGTCGGGGAATATTAAATGCGGCACAGTAGCGACCATTTAGGGCCCCATAATGTAATAAGCCGCTTGGGATGAAGAAAATGACAAGTTTGAGTTTTTATAAATAACGTTGTAGTTGTTATCGTTAACACTGTTGAAATATCTGGTGGTTAAAATCTGATGTCTGCGTTGTTCCACGTGCTTTACACAGTATTGCACTGCGGTATTTTTGAATTATTGATTCTTACGTGAGAAGGCACTACTCAATAATTATTACGGTAATTCTCGCTTCAATATTTTATTTTATTGATTCAATAATTGCTCTCGTTGATATTTTATATTATTGTTGTTTCAATAATTGTCATTTTGACAAGATTTCCCATTATCATATTAATAATTCATATTATTTGAATAATATTATTAGATAACATTATTGACAATGTCTAGAAAGTTCTGTCAAGGAGAGGTTTGGTCACCTAATTGCGTGCCAGAAAGGAAAAATCCTTATCAGAAAGCCCCCTCTTTCTTGAGAACTGCCTGGTTGTCATTATTGTGATTCTGTAATATTATTTGTGAATAATTAATTATTGATTTATATGATAAGAAAATATTTATTTGATGTGGATATAAATTATGGATTTATTTATGTGGTTATAAATGAAGGAATTAATGTTAATGTGTTTTATCAGTATTTTATCGGATTGGAGGTATTAAAAGATCAAATCGGTGTTCTAAAGCTCTATTGCGTGAGTTATAATTTTAATCCGACCGTTGGATCGTTATAATTTTTGGATATGTTATACATATATAAGTTGAGTATATGTCCACAAATTTTGAACCGTTAAAAATTAACGCATGATTTATTATGAATTTTAAAAGGTGTTAAAAATCATCCGTTTGTGGATTTGGGATATTTTCTGTCTGGAATTTGGAAAAACTTAAAGCTATAAAGTTATAGAGAATTCGATTTCGTGTGGAATGGACATAAAATTCGTATTTTTCTAATAAACAGGCTATTTTCTATGAATTATTGAAGTTTCAAAAAATAGAATGATTTTTATTAAAATTATGAGTGGGACCCACTAATGTTTTAAACATGTGGGCTGCCAAATATATAGGTGCTCAAGTTAGAATTGAAAATCACACCAGAAACATAAGTTTTCTCTCTCTATATTATCGAGCGTATTTTTGTGAGTATTTAGATACTTTATGAGTTGCTATTCAGTGCAAGTTTCCTTCGACTTTACATCCGATATTCCAGTCAGAAATACTGCTCTTTTGAGGTAAGGGATTTTTAAGGGTTATTATATTTTTTAGTTTCGTACTTTTTTCGGACATTCAAAAATTCTGGAAAAATTTAAAATGATAATTTGATGAGTTTTCTTGATTGTGTCCAAAAATGGCAATTTTTGGATGTATAGATTAGGAGTTATGGATTTTATGAAAAATGACTATTTAAAAAGTAAACCCTTATAACTCCTTGTGGTTAATTCCAAAATTGGTGAAATTTTTATTAGGAGTACATGTATATAACAGTAGTATACTCTAAAAATTTTGGAATTTTTTGACAAAAGTACAATTTATGATAAATGTCTAAATATTCGGCAGTTTTGGCCATATGAAAAATAGTAAATGAATTTTAAAAATTATGAGAAAAATATATGTTCAATATGGGACTATATTCTGCTAAATCCCAGAAAAAAAATATTTTTGGGACTGATTTGGTATTTTTCATGAAAATGAACTAGTTATGAGTAAATGAATTAAATATGTTATGTGAAGTAAGAAAATTGGAAAATAGAATTTTATGGCTTGAGAATCCTATATAAAGTATATGCAGATTTTTGATGAGGGTTTGGTTATTGGTGATAAAATCTTATGAGTTTAGCATTTTAAGATGATTAAATGCATTAATTAGTAAAGTGTAAACAATTAAATTAAATTATTTATAAGTTTAAGAAATGATTAAGATATTGTGGTAATATTAATGATATTATATTATGAGATTATTAAGTGATTTATAATATTTGGATTAAGGTGTTATGAAATCATTGATTTATGAATCTTACTTTTGAAATTAAATGCAGTTGTTGATCATATTGTTTTTATTATCATATATAACATTTTTATAATCCCGGTGATAAAATTTCTCTTTGACTCAAGTGTAAAGATGGGTAGATTATTGGTATGATCGTGATTATGGGTTCTCTTTAGCCAGTAGTGCAAAGTTGAATCGTGGACTGGTATGATCATGACCATTGAATTTAAAATTGAATATTTTTAGCTTAAGTGCAAAGGTGAATTGATCAACATGATTATAATTATGGTTTATATAAATTCTAAAATGATTGTATGTTTCTTTGAGATATGAATATCTTTGGCACGTAGTGCAAAGACGACCTGTTGTTAAAAATCTTTGGCCCGTAGTGCAAAGATGACATGTTATTGAATATCTTTGGCCTGTAGTGAAAAGATCAATTATTGATGAATATCTTTGGCCCGTAGTGTAAAGATGGCCTATTGTTGAATATCTTTGGCCCGTAGTGCAAAGATGACTTGTTGTTGAATATCTTTGACATGTAGTGCAAAGATGAACTATTGATGAATATCTTTGGCCCATGGTGAAAAGATGAATTTATTAGTATGATTATGAACAGGAACTGTGATTTGGTATAACCATGATCTTTGATGTTTCAGGTAAATACAGGTGATGAAAATTATCTTCGTCCTGGATGAGAAAAGGAATTTGGAACCACAAATATGATTATGAGTTATTCATATGATTGTGGAAAGGAACTGTTGATTGATGTTACAGGGATAAAACATTGTTGGTGGACTTTTAACATGAAGAAGATAATAGACTTTATGGTCTATTTGACTCTTCTAATGGATTGTTCGTTCCGCTGCAACTATGGTTGAAAAGTTTTATCATCTACCATATGTTCTAAATCTCTGATTTATTACTGATGAAGGCTATTGATAATTTAATTATCTTTAGTCATGATATTCTTTACTGAGCTAGTTGTGCTCACCCTTTTGCTTCACAATTCCTTTCAGGTAATAAGAGTGTAGCTGGGTCGAGCGGGGATAACAGGGAAATAGAACGGTGGTCTATAGCTGTTGAGGTTCTCCCTAAATAGTATAGAAATAATTTTATTGAGAACTTTAGATAAGTGTGTCGTATTGTATACGTCATTTGATATTTAATTTTGGTGAACCGAATAGGGTGAGGTGAACCCAACTTTGGAAGGGTGTTTTGCCACTATCATATAAGATGTCTAATGACATACAACCTCGTGTTATCATAAGACAGGGTTGTGCATATCCACTTGCCGAGTAAATCTACGAGTACTACCTATATGATCTTGGAGTTTGGTTGAAACATAATGTTCAATTGCAGACGGTGGAGATAGTTATATGTCAAGAGAAGACTCACCATTGGAAGGAACATGATAGTAATCTTCTCGTTTTTCTTTGAGATCTATTGGATCAACCAAGGATAATTCTCTGGACATATGATATCTATCATAACTTAGATTCATGGCCTCCTATGTACGAAGGTTTCCTTGAGCACTTCCCAAAGATTTTAATTTCTAAAACAGTTATTGACTGTACCTTTATGTAATGTATCAATGTGAGGTGTTGTCCATAGTTGGGACATAAGTTACAGTTGGTATTAAAACTCACAGTATATGCGTTGTTGTATTTAGCACGACAATTATAGTAATATAGTTGTAGTTGTTTTCTGTACCATGTATTTGGCGACTCAGAATAAGTTAGATGGATTGGACCTATTTTGGGGGTGTCACACAATACTACTTAGATAATAATTAAATAGTTAGTTAAAATCAAATTTCATGTAATTAGTTTAATAATCCATTAATTACATTAAAAAAATATAAATTAGTAAGTTTTAAATGAGTTTAAACCAGTAATTACTTAATAATTAGCTATCTGCTCAGAAAAAGTTTGAATTAAATATCTTAATATTCTTTAGAATTTTAAAAAAATTTGGGTCCAAGAACCACCACCGAAACCGGCCAGAAAGTGGCCGAATCGGTCGTCGGAAAGTTCCGCTCGGTTCGATTCCCGCTGAACCGGCAGTAGCATTTTAGGATTTTTGATTTTTTTCCACATTTGGGGTCTTTCACTAAAACTTGAATAAAATAAAATTTACAACTCCAATTTGGGCAATTGGACTCGTTGGATTTGTATATTTCCAAACTATAATTTTCATTCATCAAACATCATTTTTTGTTTTTTTTAATCACAGAAAATGGCCTGAAAGTGGAATTTTCTAACAATGCTCTAACAGTGAACATGTATTGGTTAAGAATGCATATCTCATTCATTTCAACTTCTTTTTAATTGATTCCAACTAGATTTTGTTAGTAACTTACCCATAATGTACCAGAAAATATAAAACCACAAAAAATAATTTATAGATTTCAAAATGAGCAATTTATTCAAACATACTACAGTTTATTCATCGGTAAAAATGTTTTCAAACATTTTGCTAAACTTTTCTACATAAACACATATCAATACCCAAGTTAAACCCATTAAACTATATATCTATCATTCTAACATGCTTCTAGCCATTTAAAGCTTGAACTTTCTATATCTAACATAAAAATACACAAATAACCCATGATTAGAGTTTTTAGAGTTTTAGATGAGTTTTTATACCTTCTAAGTTTGGTGGCTTTTTTTCTCCTCAAACCAAAGTATGAGATAAAGCTAGATGGCACAAGGAAAAAAAATTTCTTCTCTTTCTCCTCCCTTGGTGGCTGCCGAATTCCTCTTTCTTTTCTCTCTCTATTTTAGTTTTTAGCTCTATGGAAAATGAAGTAAACTTTTTAATTGAAATGAAATGTGGGAGTATTTATAGTAGGAGAAAATGTATATATATATAACTTGTATATCTATATAAATCTCCCAACAAATCTTTTATCTTCTTTTTCCAATATCTTGCATATCTTAGATAAATTAATAAGGCTAGGACTAGGGGACACATAAGCTAGATTTGGAAGATTTTGTGGAGAAAAAAAAATTCAAATGAGCATGTGGTTAATTCCTGCTTGAGTACTCGGACACTCCCTCTTTTAATATCAAATTTTGATTTTTTTTAATTGCTTTATTTGCTTATTAAATCATCTAGAAGGTGCATCTCAAATGGGCTAGGGTTTGGGTCATTCTTTTTATTTGTTTGGGCTCTCATTTAAATTGTTTGGACCACTAAAATTATCATGGGTCCAAACACATAAATTTTACATTACCCTATATATTTCATTAGGGTTTCTAGTTTACTCATTTTGGACTTTAAATAATTACTCATATTGATTTAATTACATAACCCAATTAAACTTGCTTTAATTAAGTTATATAATTAATTAGTTGAGATATATAAAATAAATCTCTTAGGGTAGTATAAATTTTTCTTCAATACCACAACCCTTAAGTTATTTAATTATCATACCTAATGTATAATTAGGTTATGTAAGTACTTTTTCTTTTAATTCTCTTTAATAAATAAATACATATACATACTTATTATATATATTTATTTATACACATACACTTTCCACATAAATTATAACACATTTATCATTCACAATATGTCTCAATTTTTTAATATAATTAATATTTAATTAATATATTCTTATTTCTTTACTTTTCTTTTTGTTCCATTATTTCATTAACTTAATTAACCCTAATTGGCTTAATAAGTTATTACATAATCATATAATCTCTTTATATTAGTCATATCAATTTAATCACTTAAAGATTGTAAATTTTTTTAATTTACCATTCAAGTTATGTTAATTCTTAACATAACTTATCTTACTCTTCTTTAATCAAATTGATTAAGTATTAATCTTAGTTAAATTAAAATAATTAAATTAACTAACTCTCTTAATTTACATATTCCCTTATATGCTTTAAAAAAAATTATTCATAAAAATATACATATATAATCGTATAAAATTCTCGGTCCTTACATTCTCCCCTCCTTATAAGGATTCTGTCCCCAAAATCACTATTACTTTACATTCAAATTATGTCTATTCTTAGAACTTTATTAGTAAATCAATTTATTACCATCAATTCCTTCATTTCCACATGCATGTGACACTAAATTGTGACTCATATCCATAAATGAATATCACCTAACACTACAAAAAATGGTGATTTTGCAACAAACAATTTTCGTTGCTAAATGTGTGAATTTTCGTTGTCAAATGCCATTTGCAACAATTTTTCAGTCGTTAGACATTTCGTTGCGCAATGAGCGTTGCTAATTGTCTAGCAACAAATTTTTTTTCCCGTTGCAGAAAGTAATATATTTTCGTAGTGAAATGTCTTTTTCGTGTAAAATCATAAATCATTTAGCAACGAAATATTTTGTAGCAAATTTATTAAGAAATTGTTACTGAAAATAATTTTTGTTGCAAAATACGCCTAATTGGCAACGAAAAGAATCTTTTTATTTTCCAACGAAGATAAAATTCATTGCATTTGATACACATTTGCCAACGAAGTTTGCCGTTATTGAATAATATAAAAATTGTTGCCTTAATTAATTTTCGTTGCTAATTATGTACTTTTTGGCAACGATGTTTGTTGCTAAATGTACAAATTACACATGTCATACAATAATTTACAACGATTTTTTTCGTTGACATTGGTTTTGTTAGGGATAATTATGATCAATTAGCAACAATACTATTCGAAGCTGATTGTTTTTCGAGAGCAACGAAAGTTGTCAATTACCAACGACGCTATACGTTGTCTTTTGCTTTTTCTATTCAACAAAAGATGTTATGATTTGCAACAATATAAATGTTGCCTTTTATTTTGTTTATAACAACAATACAAAATAAAACATAAAAAATATTATATACATCATTTAAAATCATTCACATTACAACATTACAATATAATAGTTGGATAATTCATGTAACGCCCCAGAAAAATTTGGATTTTATGAGAATTAAATTTTTATTTGATTATGTGGATTAAATGAATTTAATTGATTATTTATGGGAGTAAGCTATTTGAAGGTCGTTCGATGACCTAAACATGTCAGAATGTCGTAGTATTTTGGATATGTGGTAAAATTAAAGTGTTTGAATTTCCAAGACGAAAATAAAAGCTTTCCGAGAAATTTTTTGAAAAATACTATTCACGCATTTTTGCTCGGAAATTATTTTTGAATTTATGAGAAATACGTAATGATAGAATATTGAGGTGAGATGGAATATCCAATAATATTTCAGTTATGAAAAACGCAGTTTTTCACCTGCGAACTTAAAACCTAACGGTTAGGGAAAGTGAGTTCTGAGAAGGAATTTAAATGTGTATAATGATTTAAAGCGACGATCGTATAATATGTAGGTATTGTACGAGGTAATGAATATTAGTATGATACGAGGTATCATACGAGTAAGTATGAATGATGGTATGTCGTATATATAAATAAGTATACGAGTTGGAATACGAGATTAATACGCAGATTATACGTTATAAGGCTTTAAGCCTATGTAATGGACTTGTAGGATTGTGTAGAAAATTGAAATGTCCAATTGGGATAATAATAAAGCCCAATACGAATTAATGTTAAAGCCCAAATGTTTATAATGTTAAGGCCAATGTAAATTAATGAACAAACCCAAGTTTTTGTTTAATTGCAAGCCCAATGTATAAGTTAGGATTAATTAAACTTTAAGCCCAAACTATTAATCCAATGGATTAGGAGAATCCATGGGCCAACCCATGATCACATGGGTGATCTTGGTGGCGAAGAAATAAGTGTGATGAGCAAGTAGACTTAAGGGTTAAGCAAAAGATAAGTTAAGTAAACTTAATGGCTAAGTAAGTGTGGTGAGCAAGCAAAGTGCTTTTATGTGATGAACACGCAAATGATAAGCTATGTGATTAACAAGTTAACTTAATGGTTAAGTATTGTGATGGCCAAGTAATTTATTTGGTGGGCAAGTAAACTTAGGGTTTAAGTAATAAATAGTATAGAGGTTTATTAATGAGGTGGGATTGTCTTTTGACCATTATACCCTAACCTAGCAACTCCTACAAATCGCAAGCTTTGGATTTCATTTGTTCCTTGTTCAAAAACACCAACAACTTATAGCTTATTGGTTAGGGGGAAAAAGCTACAAAAGCTAGATTTTATATTTCAAGAAGCAAAAAGAAGAACAAGGATTAAACAAGTGATCTTCAAGGGTAAGAACTTAAACCATAATTCTCTTTCTCTTCCATTGTTAGAGAAGTGGGTAGTGGTAGAATATGTATGCTAAGGAATGATAAGAATGATTAATTAATGGACTTAAGCCGTATAAGTCATGAATAAGCTATGAACTAAAAAAAGAACTTGTAAGATTTGTGCCATGTCTACATTAATGAAGTTAGTATGATAACAAGAAGCAAAAGTAATGGTTAGAAGTCATGAACTATTATAAGTTATGAGAAAAGAATTCATAAGTAATTTATATTTTTATAAGTTATAAAACTCACAAAAAACAAGTAATAACCTATCATATTTATAAGTTAATGAAGTATGTATATTAAGATGTTAGTATGATGAAGTTTGGTTTACAGACACGACCAATAATCATAGATGTGCAGCATGAGCTAGAAATGGTGTGAATCTCATCAAGTTTGGTAATGCGCAGCAATGACCAATAGTGAAGTGTATGGCGCGATCTGGTAATGAGAGTTCTAGGATCAAGAAAGCAGTATGCATACAAATGTGTGGTGAAACAAAAACTAGCGCCACAACGCCAACACTAAGTGAAGGATAAATGGAAATGTTTTTGAATGTAAAGTAAAAGAGAAGTGAAGAAAGAA
This sequence comes from Panax ginseng, assembly GCA_020205605.1. Taxonomy (NCBI): domain Eukaryota; kingdom Viridiplantae; phylum Streptophyta; class Magnoliopsida; order Apiales; family Araliaceae; genus Panax; species Panax ginseng. Next base: position 48,524,576 of record CM035137.1, read on the forward strand.
TAAATTAAATCCTTAATTAACTTAAATTTACATCAATTATGAAGTTGTAAACCTTAATTAAATACACTAAAGGTTGAAAGAAAGATTAATGGATATAAGTTATTAATACTGAAGCGAAGAATGATAATAAGCCGTAAAGGCGGATAATTACTTGAAAAGAGCTTCATTAAGTAAGTAAGTACGATTAAGAATACGAAAGGAAATATAGTTAATTGATAATGAATTAATTAACTTAACATAGCATTTTTCGATGATTGCTATAACGTTGCGAGTTACAACTAAATGTTGATTACGTGAACGCGAACGGTATGCAATAAGTGTACTTAACCATTGACGATCAAGTTTCGATTAATAATATGAGAACGTTACTAAGCCGTGAGGAAGGATAATTAACTCGAAATGAGTTGTACTAATGAAATAATTTCAGTTAAGTTATAGAAAAGAATGAAATTGGTAAGAACGATGTAAATTATAACGGCAAGCTGGAACCAATAATAACAAATCTAATATATAATTAGATTGAGAAGAAGAGTAAGATTCATTAGGAACCATGTATGTTCATTCATGACCTAATGTGGTATGCTATGTGGTTATGTGTTGTAGAGACTGTAAAGACTCAAAGGAAAAGTAATTTTACTATAGCAGACGCTAAAGGCAAGTTTTTCTTATCGCTTGTCTAACCTTCGTGTTAGCCAGGTTTTTCAGTGATTTGTGTTATCAGATGCATGAATGGTTTTAAAGAAAGGGTCAATGCCAATTTTAACTCGGCTAGACTAATCTGAAAAGATTGATTGATTTATTTATAAGTCTTTCCATATAGAATTGATAACGCTATCATATGCCAATTGTTTGGTATGGATTCAAGGTAAGCCTGAGTATGAATAAACAAATGTATTTTTCATCGATTATTCGATGGGCACGCAAGGTTGCCAAAACTTAAACGTACATACTTTTAAAGGATGTAGTGTTGATTAACATAGAGTACTATAGGCTAATCACCTAGAAGTGCTCGTAAGCTATGCCAGACTTACGGACTTAGTGTCGGGTTTTCCTGTTCAAAGAAATTATGAAACGCTCATGGTCTTGAACCAAAATTGATGTTTTTACTGAATATTGTTATTGTAAAACGTTTTGAAGGAAAAAAAATGCTATTTTAAATTATTGATAGTACTTCGTAACTATTATCCAGTTATTGAAGATATACGATTCCTATGTTTCAAGCATGTCATTTAAAAGAAATTGTTGTACTTGCTGATCTTGTTATGCTCACTCTTGCTTGAACCATATGAATGCAGCTTGGACCAAATGGACCGAAGGATCCGACAAGGATAAAGGGAAGGCTAAGGCAAACTTGTAGATTACCTATGTAATACTATAGGGTTGTAATGATAATATTTGATATTATGACAAGAACAAATGTAACGGTTATAAAGAACCTGGGGAATGGTAGTATTGTTTTGAAATATTTATAAGACATATTCGTTCTTTTTAGGCATTTCAATTGAATGTTTGTGTGAACTGTAGCACCGTGTAACACAATATGTCGGGTTGGAAGAAACCCGGATTTGGGGGCGTCACAGGTTGGTATCAAATAATTAGGTTATAAAACTTAAGGGGGGAAGAACCTTAGGCTAATAACCTCGTTAAGGAAGAAAAGTCCAAAGGAAGTAAACTCGAGCTTTACTTAAGTTGAATGAGTCAATAAGGTATTGAGTAAACTTAGTACCGAAAGATTTAAAAGATGGAAAGTAACCCTAAATAAATTAAAAGTGATTTGTGCTTATACTATTGTGTGTTATGTACTAATCAACATATGTGTTATTGTAGGATGTCGATCGATAGCTTGATGTATAGAGATATACACATGGTGAGCGAAGAAATTATGAACAGAGTAGAGCCTGTACCTATGCCGGTGGTGGAGGTACCATTAGTGATTCTAGAAGAGTTAGAGATAGAGGAGTACTTTTTTGAGGAAGACTACTCTGAGGGAGATATGGATATAGCGTCATACCTTAGTATAATGAACGATGTAGAGGAAGGGATAGAGGTAACATCGGTTAATACGGTGGTACCTACACTAGAGTCATCACCTCCAGATGCAATGAGATCATTGTATCTGGCAGTGCTTGATAGGAATGTGCAACTGAGTACAGTTGTGCAAAATCAGAATGAAGAGATTAGTGCTCTTTATGTAGTGAAGGAGTCTGTAGAAGCAGATTTTGAGTCAGAGCATGATGAGAAGGTGCTCATGATAAATAAGTCTAGGGATTATATGAACGAGGTGGTAGAGCTTCATAAGAAACTGGAGGAGAAGGACCGAAAGATAGCACGGATGTCTTACATCCATAAGAGTGCTCATAAGGATTTCAAGCTGAAAGTTGCTTGTTATTCCATAGAGTTGGGGTAGACTCGACATACTATTAGTCAGGATACTGTAGCGAAGATTGCAAATGAGAAACACGAGGACACTGTTATGCATTATTAGAAATCTAGAGTTATAAATATGTATGTAGTGACATAAAACCCTCTTTTGTATAAAAGGGTAGTCTTTTCGTAGATCCCAACTTTTGTGAAGTTCAATTGCGGGATAAAAATATAATAGCCTTTGGCTATGGAAGCAAATTGTAAATAGTTTTGACTATGAAGAAGCATATAAATATAATGAAGTTTTTATTTAATATGCTTTGTTATGGTATGAGTTGTTATGTGGCGAATAATAACGAAGTAAGTAAATAGAGAATAATGAAATTCTATTTATTTAATCAGAAAATGTCGTCAAGAAGAAGACAACGTAATCAGGAAGCGAAATCACGTAATGATAATCAAGGGGGGGGGGGGTCAAAACAACCCTATGCAAGAGTTCATTAATTTATTAACAGCTGCATTTAACTAAACTGGGGGTAGATTACCTGCGGAACCTAGGGTAGCTAGAACGATTACCTTTAAAGAATATAAAAGTGTAGGTCGCCGGAGTGCAAAGGAATGACGGACCCAAAATTTTTCTTTTGCGACTTACATGACGAAAGGGGAAGCCAACTTTTGGTGGGAGGCTCACCAGGGTGGGGCTAGAACAGATGTGGTAACAGGGGAACAATTCAAGAAGGTTTTCTTTGAGAAATATTTTCCTACAAACATGCGAGGGAGGATGGAGATTAAGTTCTTAGAACTTAAACTAGGGGACATGATGGTTCTCCGGTACGCAACAAAATTCAATGAATTGGCAAGGTTTGATCCACATCAGGTGAACACTGAGGAGAGAAAGGCTCGTAGGTTTGAGCAGGGCCTGAAACCCTAGCTCTATAGTAGGATTTTGGTGTTTCAGATTGTTTCCTATGGGACCATTCTGGAGAAGGTAATTATATCAGAGGGTGGTAGTGAGGCATTGATTCAATACCACAAAGAGAGGAGGAATAAGATCAAGGGAGAGGGAGGAACTAAGGTAGAGAATGCCAGTGGCAGTATGCCAAAAAGAAAGAATTTTAACTCCAGGAATACTAGAGTGGGACAATGGGATCCTAAGCGTAAGATCGAAATGTGTAATACATGTGGAAAGACTCATCTAGGAGTCTGTCTGAAAGGGATTATAAGTACCTTTAAGCATTACGGTAGAGGAGGAGGGAATAACTTTCGTTGATTATATTCGTGGAAATGGTTTCATGGATAATAATGGTAAGCAAGTGTCGATAATGTTGAGATAATTTGAAGTAATTCTCGGTATGAATGGGTTAATTAATCATAGAACTATAATAAATTGTTAGAATAAAAGTTTGAATCTTCGGTTTTCTAAGAAAATCCAAGGTAGCAATTTACGGTAATAAAATATCGCAACGCTCTTGTTGTCTAATCATGACGCAAGTTAGGAGGATGTTAAGGAAGAGGATGAGTCGTTGAGTATCGGCTATCATAATAGGAGTAAGTTAGCAGTTAAGAATAAATACCCATGGCCCAGGATCGATGATCTATTTGATCAGTTGAATAGGGCAAATAATTTTTTTAAGATAGATTTGCGTAAAGGGTATAGTCGGTTGAAAGTAAGGAAGAAGGAGGAGGTACCTAAGATGACATTCAGATCTCGTTATAGTTATGATAAGTTTCTGGTTATGTCAATTGGGTGGACTAATGTACGGAAGCTAAATTTTTCGTAAGAGGCATCGAGCAAGTCGGTGGTAAACAGATAGGTTCTCTTGTGAGGTGTTATGGTTGAAATACCATTAGCGTCACAGAGTGTTCAAATAATATTTGGATGAGGGTGCCGTAATGATCATTGGTGGTATTCTAGTCTAATTCAAGACGTCAGAAGATCACGCTAAACATTTGAAGATAGTATGAGAAACACTACAGAGGGAGAAGTTGGATACGAAATTCACTAAGTTTGAATTTTAGCTTAAAAGATATATAGATATGTTATTGATAAGTATGTTGGGAATGATATGTGAGAAAATAATTTTCAGGAACTAAAAAGGAAGGTTAATTGAGGCAACTGTATTGTCTTTATCAGATGATACAGAGAATTTTGTAGTGTATCTCGATGTTTCACATAGATGACGAGATTGCGTGCTCATATAGCATGGCAAAGTCATTGTGTATGCATCACGTCAGTTAAAGAATTATAAGGAGGATTATCCTACTTATGATCTATAATTCGCAGTTGTAGTTTTTAAATTAAAAATCTGAAGATAGTATTTATACGGGGAGAAGTGTGAAATATACACGGACTCTAGGAGTTTGAAATATATCTTCACACAAAAGGAGTTAAATATGAGGTAGAGAAGATAATTAGAATGGATAAGAGATTACGACATTGGAAAGTTAACCTAGAAGTCGCCGCGTTAAGTAGGAATGGTAGGGAAAAGCTATTGATGTTAACAACTCAGAATGAGTTAATAACGGAAATGGCGAAAACGGAGTTAGAGATTAAATTGTGGAATGAAGTGGTAGAAATGTTATTCATAATGTAGACTCAATCCATGATAATGGAACGCGTTAATGAGGAATGTAAACGAATGAAGAAGAGAATGCAGGATGAAAAGAAGATCAAGTATAATCTTGTTTTGAAGGAGGAATTTGAGTTTCAAATAATTTTAAATTTAAAGGAAGAATTAATCAGAGGAAGATAGCGTAATATGTTAATAAGTATTTAAACTTCCAACTCAAATTATTGATAGGAAGTGACAAGTCATGAAAAATAAGATAATACCTTCGTTGAAGGTGAAATAAAAAAACCACAATGTCGAAGAAGCATTGTGGGAACTTGAGATTAAAACAAAATTTTTTTTTTCCTCAATGGTGTATGTATTATTAGCGAGATTCTGGGCACAGAATCCTTATAAGGGGGGAAGAGTGTAACGCCCCAGAAAAATTTGGATTTTATGATAACTAAATTTTTATTTGATTATGTGGATTAAATGAATTTAATTGATTATTTATGGGAGTAAGCTATTTGAAGGTCGTTTGATGACCTAAACATGTCAGAACGTTGTAGTATTTTTGATACGTGGTAGAATTAAAGTGTTTGAATTTCCAAGACGAAAAATAAAAGTTTTACGAGAAATTTTTTGAAAAACACTATTCACGCATTTCTACTCAGAAATTATTTTTTAATTTCCAAGAAATACGTAACGATAGAATATCGAGGTGAGATGGAATATCCAATAATATTTCAGTTATGACAAACACAGTTTTTTGCCTGTGGACTTAAAACCTAACGGTTAGGGAAAGTGAGTTCTGAGAAGGAATTTAAATGCGTATAATGAATTAAAGCGACGATCGTATAATATGTAGGTATTGTACGAGGTAATGAATATTAGTATGATACGAGGTATTATACGAGTAAGTATGAATAATGGTATGTCGTATATATAAATAAGTATACGAGTTGGAATACGAGATTAATACGTAGATTATACGTTATAAGGCTTTAAGCCTATGTAATGGACTTGTAGGATTGTGTAGGAAATTGATATGTCCAATTGGGATAATAATAAAGCCCAATATGAATTAATGTTAAAGCCCAAATGTTTGTAATGTTAAGGCCAATGTAAATTAATGAACAAGCCCAAGTGTTTGTTTAATTGCAAGCCCAATGTATAAGTTAGTATTAATTAAACCTTAAGCCCAAACTATTAATCCAATGGATTAGGAGGATCCATGGGGCAACCCATGATTACATGGGTGATCTTGGTGGCGAAGAAATAAGTGTGATGAGCAAGTAGACTTAAGGGTTAAGCAAAAGATAAGTTAAGTAAACTTAATGGCTAAGTAAGTGTGGTGAGCAAGCAAAGTGCTTTTATGTGATGAATAAGCAAAGGATAAGCTATGTGATTAACAAGTTAACTTAATGGCTAAGTATTGTGATGGCCAAGTAATTTACTTGGTGAGCAAGTAAACTTAAGGTTTAAGTAATGAATAGTATGGAGGTTTATTAAGGAGGTAGAATTGTCTTTTGACCATTATACCCTAACCTAGCAACTCCTATTAATAGAAAGCTTTTGATTTCATTTGTTCATTGTTCAAAAACACCAACAACTTATAGCTTATTGGTTAGGGGGAAAAAGCTACAAAAGCTAGATTTTATATTTCAAGAAGCAAGAAGAAGAACAAGGATTAAACAAGTGATCTTCAAGGGTAAGAACTTAAACCATAATTCTCTTTCTCTTCCATTGTTAAAGAAGTGGGTAGTGGTAGAACATGTATGCTAAGGAATGATAAGAATGATTAATTAATGGACTTAAGCTGTATAAGTCATGAATAACCTATTCGTAATCATATAAGCTATGAACTAAAAAAAGAACTTGTAAGATTTGTGCCATGTCTACATTAATGAAGTTAGTATGATAACAAGAAGCAAGAGTAATGGTTAGAAGTCATGAACTATCATAAGTCATGAGAAAATAATTCATAAGTAATTTATATTTTTATAAATTATAAAACTCACAAAGAACAAGTAATAACCTATCATATTTATAAGTTAATAAAGTATGTATATTAAGCTGTTAGTATGATGGATTGAATACATTTGAAACCAAGAACAAATCTTAAGTAACAAAGTTTTGGCAGAATTCACGAGTTTGGACGATAATCGTCGAATTCATAAAATTCTCGGATTTGAGGTCAAATTTTGATATTGAACTCGGGAACATTGGTTTTAGATGGAGACAAGTCTTATTTGGCATTATAGAGTTTTGGACTCGAAAATTACTGGATTCCGACTTAGAACGAAGAAACGAGCATTGAACGTTCACGAACGTTTATCATTTTTATTAAAAATGGACTAATAGGTGAATTTTTAGTTAACAATGTAAAATAGATAAAATTCTTGCATGAACATGTAGAGTATGTAATTTATGAACCATAAGCTCTTGAACGAGACAATTCAGACTTATAACGAAGAAGTTATGAGTCCGGGAATCTCACATAAAAAGTTATCTCTTAAAAGTTAACTGTCAAGGCCCAGAAAATCACGCTGCTGCGCCAGAAATGGCTGTGAGCTACTGAAGTTTGGCACCACAGCGTGACCAATAGTGAAGTGTATGGCGCCACAGCGCTGTGATCGAGTTCTAGGATCAAGAAAGTCGCGCCGCAGCTCGAGTTGTAGAGCAAAAGCTAGCACCGCAGCGCCAACACTAAGTGAAGCATAAATGGAAAAGTTTTTGAATGTAAAGTAAAAGAGAAGTGAAGAAAGAGTAAATTAAATCCTTAATTAACTTAAAGTTACATCAATTATGATGTTGTAAACCTTAAGTAAATACACTAAAGGTTGAAAGAAAGATTAATGGAATATAAGTTATTAATACTAAAGCTATGAATGATAATAAGCCGTAAAGGCAGATAATTACTTGAAAAGAGTTTCATTAAGTAAGTAAGTACGATTAAGAATACAAAAGGAAAGATAATTAATTGATAATGAATTAATTAACTTAACATATCATTTTTCGATGATGGCAATAACGTTGCGAGTTACAACTAAATGTTGATTACGTGAACGCGAACGGTATGCAATAAGTGTACTTAACCATTGACGATCGAGTTTCGATTAATAATATGAGAACATTAGTAAGCTGTGAGGAAGGATAATTAACTCAAAATGAGTTGTATTAATGAAATAATTTCAGTTAAGTTATATAAGAGAACGAAGTTGGTAAGAACGATGAAAATTATAACGGCAAGCTGGAACCAATAATAACAAATCTAATATATAATCAGATTGAGAAGAAGGGTAAGATTCATTAGGAACCATGCATGTTCATTCATGACCTAATGTGGTATGTTATGTGGTTATGTGTTGTAGAGACTATAAAGACTCAAAGGAAAAGTAATTTTACTATAGCAGACGCTAAAGGCAAGTTTTTCTTATCGCTTGTCTAACCTTCGTGTTAGCCAGGTTTTTCAGTGATTTGTGTTATCAGTTTTAACTCGGCTATACTAATCTGAAAAGATTGATTGATTGATTTACAAGTCTTTCCATATAGAATTGATAATGCTATCCTACGCCAATTGTTTGGTACGAATTCAATGTAAGCCTGAGTATGAATAAACAAATGTATTTTTCATCGATTATTTGATGGGCACGCGAGGTTGCCAAAACTTAAACGTACATACATTTAAAGGATGTAGTGTTGATCAACGTAGAGTACTATAGGCTGATCACCTAGAAGTGCTCGTAAGCTATGCCAAACTTACGGACTTAGTGTCGGGGTGTCCTTTTCAAAGAAATTATGAAACTCTCATGGTCTTGGACCAGAATTGATGGTTTTACTGAATATTGTTATTGTAAAATGTTTTGAAGGAAAAGAAATGCTATTTTGAATTATTGATAGTACTTCGTAACTATTATCCAGTTATTAAAGATATACGATTCCTATGTTTCAAGCATTTCGTTTAAAAGAAATTGTTGTACTTGCTGAGCTTGTTATGTTCACTCTTGTTTGAACCATATGAATGCACTTGGACCGAATGGACCGAAGGATCCGACAAGGATAAAGGGAAGGCTAAGGCGAACCTGTAAATTACCTATGTAATAGTATAGGTTTGTAATGATAATATTTGATATTATGACAAGAACAAATGTAACGGTTATAAAGAACTTGGGGAATGGTAGTATTGTTTTGAAATATTTATAAGACATATTCATTCTTTTGAGGCATTTCAATTGAATGTTTGTGTGAACTGTAGCACCATGTAGCACCATATGTCGGGTTAGAAGAGACCCGGATTTGGGGGCGTCACAATTCATCCTTAAAATATGATGATCTGTGACGCCCCCAAAATAGGTATACATCACCCATTCTGAGTCGTTAAATACATGGTAAATAAATAACTACAACTTCATTAATACAATTGTCGTGTAAAATACGACAACACATACACTGTGAGTTTAAATACAAATATTGTCTTCTAGACAATATCCACACTCAGATAAAGTCTTCATTACAATTATTGATACACTTTTTTACAAAATAGCGAGGACTGCTAAACAACTGTCTATAACCATCATTCCACACCCCAACCACTATATTCTCGCTTCTTGAGAAGAAAAATGGAACAAAAAAGAAAAGGGTGAGCTCAACTAGCCCAGTAAAGAATATCATGACTAAGATAAAGAACAACAATTTATCGTTAGCCTTCAACAAATCAGATAAAATATAATGGACAACCAGTTTTAGATCAATATTCACAACAGAAATAACAATTGATTAGAAGAGTTAAGTAGAGAATGAAATCTACTATCATCTATGAATTTAAAAGTCCATCATCAATATTTTATCCCTGTAACATCAATCAATACACATCTTGTAAGACCCCAACTTTTATGAATAAAGATGAATTTTTTTATAAATATCATTTTTGAATATTAAAGTGTGAATTTGTTATAATGTTATAGTTATGGGTAATATTTATAAATTTTGCAAAGTAAGCAAGTTGTTATATAATATTTGATTGGTCGGGGAATATTTGTACGACGACACAATCATTGATGGACCCACAACAAAATTATTATCGGAGTTAGAAAAAGACAAAATTATCTTTTTATAACTGTTGAAATACCCGGTTATAAAAGTACAGTAATACGCGTGGTTGCATAGTAGCACACAGTATTAATTATTGATGCTTACGTAAGAAGTCACTCAATTTTGTTCAATTATTGCTACAGTAATTACTGCATAGTATCTCACGTTATTTGATTCAATTATTGTCGATATTTTATATATTATTAAATCAATAATTGAGATGATACAATTATTCATATTATTATTTGCAATATTGACGAAGTCTAGAAATTTCTGTCGAGGAGAGTTTAGTCACCTAATTGCGCGCCAATAGGGAGAAATCCTTATTGGAAAGCCCCCTCTTTCCTGGGAATGATCTGGTTGTTAAATATTGTGAGTTATAATATTAATGATGAATAATTATTGAAAGATTAAATATGTGTTGATTGAAGATAAAATGATTTGTGGTAATATTTATTCCATCTTTGATATAAATAAGAAGTCTGTTATGAGACGTTTGTGGTAAGTTTGGTTTATTCTATGGGAGCCCATAAGTCATCATCTAAGAGTCACTTTCTCCAATAGTAATTGCCTTTACCAGACGTCAAATCACTTACCGTTTCATATTACAGGCGTCGAACCACTTGCCATTTCATATTACAGGCGTCGAACCAATTGTCGTTTCACATTACAGGCGTCGAGCCAATTGTTGTTTCACATTACAGGCGTCGAACCAATTGTCGTTTCAAATTATAGGCGTCAAACCACTTGTTGTTTCACATTACAGGTGTCAAACCACTTTTCTTTTCACATCACCAGTCGTCAAGCCACTTGCCTTTTCACATTGTAAGAGCTAAGCTAGAAATCTTCTATAAATAGAAGCCTATTTCTTCATTATTTTTCACCAATTCATTCAAGCTATAGAGAGAGAAAGTATAGAGAGAATAAGAGAGAAACAAGAAGAGTATTCTGTCACTACACTATTACAGTATCAATCTACTACTAAGGTAAGGGGTATTATTTCTTTCATATTCATGAAGAGAATTATTTCTTTCAATACTCGTAAGGGTTATTATTCCATTCTTTATCATTCTGTTGGAATAACCTGTCTACGCGGACTACCGCATGCATGGTGAAATCCTATTGTTATTCCATTCTTTATCATTCTGTTGGAATAACCTGTCTACGCAGACTACCGCATGCATGGTGAAATATTGTTGTTATTCCATTCTTTATTATTCTATGGGAATAAACTGTCTATGTGGACTACCGCATGCCTGGTGTATAACCCTTCATATTCATTTGGTATTAAATTATGGAAAGGATCTGTCTACGCGGACTACCGCATGACAGTTGAAAATCCATTTGCAGTTTCATATATTGTTCATTTCAGATTCCTAACTCTAAACTTACTATGGTAAGTACTGCTTCTATAATTCCTGAAATGATCAGAAATTCTTTTATATTTGCGCTTCATCCAATATCTTTTCATGGAAATATTATTCTGAGCAGTCTTGATAAGTTTTAACCTTTTCATACCGGGGTACTATTCATGAAAAAAATTGATTTCTTTTATGTCCAAATCATTTTTGATACGATATTATTCTTGAATTTTACTTCACAAAGCAGTATCATGTTGACAATTTGGACTTTATTGAATTCTTATATCAATGTCATCATCCTCATATTTATATGGTTATGAAAGTCATCTTTGGCCCGTAGTGCATAGATGGACTATTGATTGGTATGGTTATGACCAGGAATCATTCGGTATAATCATGTCCTGTAATGTTACAAATGATGTAGTAAAAGTCCTCATTGGCCCATAGTGCATTGATGGACAGTTGTTGAGATGAACATGACCAATTGTGATAATAATCAATATCCTTGGCCTGTAGTGCATGGATAATTCAGTGATGTGGACTATTTATTAAGCTGAGTCTTAGCGATAAAATTGATGATAAACCTTTTAAATCATAGAAGAAAGTAGATATCATGCTCTACTTGACTCTTCTAATGGATTGCTTGTTCCGCTGCAGTTGAAGTTGATGTTTATTATATTTTATCAGTTTAACACTGTTAAAGGCTAACGATAATTTATTCTGCATTATCTTAGTCATAATATTTTTTACTAGGGTAGTTGAGCTCACCCCTTTTCTTTCATTGTTCACTTCAGGACATGAGAATATAGCTGCGACTAGTCGTGGAACGGAGTGACAGTCTAGATGTTTGCATTAGTAGTCCTTACTATTCTGTGAAATAGTGTGATAATAAATGTATTAAGGACTTATTTTGAGTTTGAATACTGTCTAGAAGACAATATTTGTATTAAAACTCACATTTCATGTCAGATATTTAAGTTTGTATTTGTATTCTCAGTACCATGTATTTGGCGACTCAGAATGGGTGACGTATACCTATTTTGGGGGCGTCACAGTTGGTATCAAAGCTTAGGGATATTATCCCTGGCTAAGATGTGATACTAGAACTAGGAGGGGAGAGGCGGGTAATTTCTTCGCTAGTATGACCTACCTAAGCTTATTTTTATTTAATTGGTTGGTCAGAGTATAGGGATAATATATGGCATGTTAATTAACCCTTGTTTCGTGGCAGTGTTTGAAAATGACATCTGAGAATGTTGAGATAAGCAATGGAGCACATGAAACCGTTGAGTCACCAACGATCATTACCCAGAAAATGTGCATCAAGAAGGCAATAATACTTAGGTAAACAACAATACCGATCAAATGACGAATGATGGGTTGTTAAAAAGCTTTATGAAATTCATGCAACATCAGGCGAGAGCGGCTCCTGTCCAAAATGCATGTGGAAACACTGACAACTCTCGGACGGTCACCGCTAAGCAGTTCAAGGAACTGGGACCACCGGAGTTTATTGGAGAACCAAAACCACTTAAGGCTGAGACGTGGATAAAGCAGATCACCAAGATATTTGATGTCTTGGGATGCTCCGAGGAGCAAAAGGTCCCTTTGCCACCTTCATGTTGTGAGGGGAGACAGATTACTAGTGGAAATTTGTAAAGCGTATGTAACAACCCGATATTTTCTATACAAATAAATCAGAAATTTTACGTATAATTTTTTTTATTTATTAAAATAAATATGGGGAATATGTGCCAAGATAATGAGTATGTATTTATCTGATGAATATAAAATATATTTATTACATGAATAATTACAAATGATTTTATTTTAGAATTATTGATCATTATAAATTATATTCTATTAATAATTAATTTTATAGTAGAAATGTTTTTATTAATTATTTTCCATGAAAATAAAATTATAAATTATTTAAATAATATATGAAATGATTTTTCTAATAAATATAATAATTATTTTATTATATGAATTTTAGTACGATTATTAAGTTAATTATTTTAACTTAATGAATAATGTTAAGTATGACAGATAAATCCGATATGGAATCCAAATCCTAATTTTGGATTTTGATCAATGAATGAGAATTATAATATAATATTAATTATATTTTGATTTTTTCAGTGCTATAGATATGTACTGCATGTATGTGAACTAATAATGATTGGTCAATTATGGTGCAGTATTGGAAAACCCTAGTTTTACTATGGAAAATGTAAGACCCCAACTTTTATGAATAAAGAATAATTTTCTCGAAATATATTTTTTGAATATTATGGTGTGGATTTGATATAATGTTATAGTTGTGGGTAATATTTACAAATTTTTCAAAGTAAGAAAGTGGTTATATAATATTCGATTGGTTAGGGAATATTCATTTTAACAGAGAATATTCGTACGACGATACAATCATTGGTGGACCCCACAACGGAAGTATTGTCGTAGTAAGAAAACGACATAATTATCTTTTTATAAAAATAACGGCGGAAGTGTTACCGTTAAAACTGTTGAACTACTCGGTAGTAAAAGTACAGTAATACGCGTGGTTGCATAGTAGCACACGATATTGCTTATTGATGCTTACGTGAGAAGTCACTCAGTTATACTCAATTATTGCTATAGTAATTGTTGCATCATAGCTCTCATATTATTGATTCGATTATAGTCACAGTATCATCTGCATAATGTGATACATTATTAAATCAATAATTGAGACGGTAAAGTTATTCATATTATTAAATTGCAATATTTACAATGTCTAGAAGTTCTGTCAAGGAGAGGTTTGGTCATCTAATTGTGCGCCAAGAAGGAGAAATCCTTATCAGAAAGCCCCCTTTTTCCTGGGAACAACCCGATTGTTAAATATTATGAGTTATAATATTAATGATGAATAAGTTCTTGTTGATTAAAGATGAAATTGATAGTTCCATTATGTTGGAATAATTAGTGTTAGTGGAAATCGACATTTATTTTAATATTAATTGATGTCTGGAAGTTATACTGACCAGTCAGGTAATTAATTGGATAAATGAGAAATTAATTGTTATTAATCCACATGATTATAACTATTTGTTCACATGTGTGTACTATTGATTCACATTCTTGTACTATTAGGGGAGTTGGTGCAAGATTGATAATACTTGCATGACTAAGTTAAAAATAGAGGTATAGATGGAGGTATTATACTGTAATGTGTATTTTCACATGATTATAACTATTGGTTCACATGTTTGAACTATTGATTCACATTATTTACTATTAGGGGAGGTGATGCAAGTTTGATAATACTTACAGGACTAAATTAAAAATGAAAGAAAAGTTGGAGGTATTGTACTGTAATATTTCGAGCCCCAAAACATGCAATTATCGAAACTATATTTTCCTATAAATAGAAGTTCATTCTTCATTCATTTCTCACCAATTCACTAAAGCTTTAGAGCAATTATTATAGAGAGAAAGTATAGAGAGAAAGAAGAAGAGAAGTCTGCTACCTCACTATTCCAGTATCCAGTCTTCTTTTGAGGTAAGGGGTATTATTTCTTTCATATTCATGAAGAGAGCTATTGTTATTCCATTCTTTATTATTCTGTTGGAATAACCTATATACGCGGATTACCTTATATATGCTGAAATTCTTCTGTTATTCCATTCTTTATTATTATGTTGGAATAACATGTCTATGCGAAGTACCGCATACATGGTGAAATTCTTCTATTTTTCCATTCTTTATTATTTTGTCGGAATATCCTGTCTGTGCATTTACGCATGACCTAGTTCCATTATTTATTATTCTGTCAAAATATCTTGTCTGTGCATTTACTCATGACCTGGTTCCATTATTTATTATTCTATTGGAATATTCTGTCTGTGAGTTTACACATGATCTAGTTCCATTATTTATTATTCTGTTGGAATAACCTGTCTATACGGTCTATCGCATGCCTGGTGAATTCTTCTGTTATTCCATTCCTTATTGTTCTGTTGGAATAACCTGTCTATGTGGATTACTACATGCATGGTGAATGATCCTTCTTATTCATTCCTTATTAAATTATGGAAATGATCTATCTACGTGGATTACAGCATGGCGAGCGAAAATCCATTTGCAGTTTCATATATTTTATTATACTCAGTTGTTTAAAGTTTTGACTTCTATACTCCATGAAATTAGTAGAATATCCTGGATATTTTCCCTTCATCCAGTATCTTTTCATGGAAATATTCTTCTAAGCATTCTTGAATTTTACTCTACAAAGCAGTATCATGTTGACAATTTGGACGTAATTGATTTCAGGATAAATTAACTTATAAATCTTTAAAATTTATTCTTGAACTTGTTTTATTGAATTATTATGTCATTTTCATCATCCTCATGCTTCTATTGTGATGAAAGTCATATTTGGCTTACGTAAATAGATGGACTTGGTATGATTATGATCAGGGATCATTCGGTATAATCATAACCTATAATGTTATAAATGATGTGGTAAAGGTCCTCAGTGGCCTGTAATGCATTGATAGACAATTTTTGGTATTATTATGACTAGGAATTATTCGGTATAGTCATGACCATTGATGATTTAATGAATATCCTTGGCCCGTATTGCAGGGATGATTAGATGAAGTGGTTTATTTATGAAGCTGAGTCTCAGCGATAAAAATTGATGAAAACATTTTAATCATAGAAGATAGTAGATATCATTCTCTACTTGACTCTTCTAATGGATTTCTTATTCCGCTGCAGTTAAACTTGATATCTATTGTATTTTATCAGTTTAACATTGTTAAAGACTAATGATAATTTATTCTGCATTATCTTAGTCATAATATTTCTTATTGGGCTAGTTGAGCTCACCCTTTTGCTTTCATTGTTCTCTTCAGGAAATGAGAACGTAGCCGGGACTAGTTGGGGAACGGAGTGATGGTCCGAGATGGTGTATTAGTAGTCCTCACTATTCTATAAAATAGTGTGACAATAAATGTAATGAGGACTCTATTTGAGAGTGGATATTGTCTAGAAGGAAATATTCCTGTTTAAACTCTCATTTATGTATTGTCGTATACTACATGACGGTTGTATAATTAAGTTGTATTTTTATTTTGTACCATGTATTTGGCGACTCAAGATGGGTGATGTATACCTATTTTGGGGGTGTCACAGTTGGTATCAAAGCTTAGGGATATGATCCCTGGCTGAGATGTGAGACAAGAACTAGGAGGGGAGACACGGGGAATTCCTTCGCTAGTATGGCCTATCTAAGTTTATTTGGTTTTTAATTGGTTGGTCAGAGTATATGGATAATATGTGACATGTCAATTAACCCTTTTTTTGTGGCAATATTTGAAAATGACATCCGAAAATGTGGAGATAAGAAATGATGCACATGAGACCGTGGAGTCACCACAGATTAATACCCAGGATAATGTGCAACAGGAAGACAATAATCCTCATGTAAACAATAAAACCGATGAAATGGTGAACGATGGGATGGTTAGAGGCTTTATGCAATTTATGCAACATCAGGCCAGAGCAGCTCCTGTCCAAAATGCAGGTGGAAACACTGACAACTCTCGGATGGTCACCGCTAAGCAGTTCAAGGAGCTAGGACCACCAGAGATTTTTTGGAGAGCCAAAACCACTTAAGGTAGAGACGTGGATAAAGCAGATTAATAAGATATTTGATGTCTTGGGGTGCTCCGAGGAGCAAAAGGTTCCCTTTGCCACCTTCATGTTGAGTGCAGAGGCAGATTACTGGTGCGAATCTGTAAAGCGTTCTCAACCTGCCACACTGAAGATATCTTGGGAGAAGTTCCAAGAGCTGTTCAACGACAAGTACTTTCCTGAAAGTATTCGTCACATGAAGGAGGTAGAGTTCATCAAGCTTGAGCAAAATAATATGACCGTGGCGCAGTACGAAGCTAAGTTTACCGAGTTGTATCGGTTTGTGTCCCACTTGGTTGATAATGAGGAGAGAATGACGTGGATGTTTCTAAGAGGATTGAAACCCGAGATACGTCAATACCTTATCTCTCATAAACTGTGTTTGTATTCAGATGTTGTGAATAGGGCTCAGTTATTGGAGCGCGATAATGAGTCAGCCCAACCAAGAGAGAGCAACCGACAAGTCGATAATACCAGTGGTAGCAGTCATCGAAGCGGTGACAACAAACGTGGAGGGAATCAGCATGCCAGAAATGATAATCACTTCGGTGGTAATCATGGCCATGACAATAAGAGTGGACATTTCAATAAGAGGAGATTCAACAAGGATGGAAAAACGTCAGCACCAGCACCTGTTGTTAAGGAAGGAGAACAACCACTGATCGTATGTTACAAATGCGGAGGGGAAGGACATATCAATCCAACCTACGTGATGCAGTCCAAAGCATGTTATAATTGTGGAAAAGAAGGTCACCTAGCCCGATTTTGTCTTGCACCAAAGTCAAGTCCAGCTGGGATGGAGGCATAAAAGGTTTTCCCAGACAAGACAAAATCGGTAGTTCAAGGGAGAGCGTTTGTCGTAACCTCCCAAAAAGCGAGGAATCCGAACAAGGTGATCACGGGTAAGCTAATCATAAACTCTAGCGAAGTTTATACTTTATTTGATATTGGTTCTACCCATTCCTTTATTTCTACTACTTGCGCTCAACGTTTAAATTTGACTCTGGAGAAATTAGACTTTGACTTATCTGTTGAAACTCTGTTGGGAAAAACCTTCATTACATCCACGATTTATAAGTCTTGTTTGATTCAAATCGGTAACCGCACGTTACCTGTTGATATTATTTCTTTGAAAATACTTGCATTTGATGTGATTTTAGGGATTGATTGGTTAACTACTCATCATGCAAAAATCGATTGTTTTAAATAAGGTTGTTAGCTTTCATATTCCTAACCAACCTATTATACTGAATTCAAGCAACCAAACCACTAAAATCAATCACTGTCATATCAAGCCATAAAGCTATTCGTTTATTGAAAAACGGATGTCAAGTTTTCTTAGCCCATGTCACGGATTTAAATAAAAATACGTCAGATTTGAATGATATTTCTACTGTTAATAAATTTCTTGACGTATTCCATGAAGAACTTCCTGGCCTACCCCCAGAACGTGAAATTGAATTTTATATCGACCTTGAAACCGGTACAAAACCCATTTCCAAAGCCCCATATCGAATGGCTCTTATTGAACTTCAAGAGTTAAAAACCCAACTACAGGAATTGTTAGACATCGGTTTGATTCGTCCTAGTATGTCTCCTTAGGGTGCTCCTGTTCTATTCCTGAAGAAGAAAGATAGAAGTGTGCGACTTTGTATTGATTACCGGGAGTTGAATCATGTCACCATCAAAAATAGGTACCCGTTACCTCGCATTGACAACCTATTTGACCAGTTGCAAGGAGCCAAATTCTTTTCAAAGATTTATCTTCGTTCCGGATATCATCAGTTGAAGATTAAAACTGATGACATTCCAAAGACTGCTTTCAGAACTCGGTACAGGCATTATGAATTCCTAGTCATGTCTTTTGGATTGACTAATGCTCCTGATGCCTTCTTGGATATGATGAACCGAGTATTCAAGGAATATTTGGATCACTTTGTGGTCGTCTTTATTGATGACATCCTCATATACTCCAAAACCCGTGAAGACCATGAGCAACACTTGAGGCTGATACTCCAAAAGTTTCATGAAAACAAGCTATATGCTAGGTTGAAGAAATACGAGTTATGGCTTGAGGAAGTTGCATTCCTTGGGCACGTGATATCAAATCATGGAATATCTGTTGACTCGACAAAGATTGAAGCAATTCAAAGCTGGGAGCAACCTAAGTCAGTGACAGAAGTACGTAGCTTTCTCGGCTTAGCTGGTTATTATCGGAGATTCGTAGAAGGGTTTTCTCGAATCGCTACTCCATTAACTCAACTGACTTGAAAAGATACAAAGTTCAGTTGGAGCGAGGAATGTGAGAAGCGTTTTCAAGGACTCAAGAGGAGACTCATTTCAGCACCTGTTCTGACAATACCATCTGGCTCGGAGGGATTTGTCATCTACAGTGATGCTTCAGGCAAAGGGTTAGGATGTGTTCTCATGCAACATGGGAAAGTCATAGCCTATGCCTCACGACAACTCAAAGAATATGAGAGGAATTATCCTACTAAAGATCTATAGTTGGCCGTCGCCGTTTTTGCGCTTAAGATTTGGAGGCATTACCTGTATGGAGAGAAGGTGGAGATCTATACGGATCATAAAAGCCTCAAATATTTCTTCACTCAAAAGGAACTCAACATGCGACAATGATGATGGCTTGAGTTGTTGAAAGATTATGATCATACCATCCAATACCATCCTAGAAAAACAAACGTAGTAGCTGAGGCATTGAGTAAAAGATCATATGCAGGCACGAACGCAATATTGTCAACACAAAGGCCCATTTTGTATGACTTAAAAATAATAGAAATAGAGTTAAAGACTCCAGGGACCCATGTGATGATGGCGAATATACGAGTGGAACCGAATTTAATCGATAAAGTTAAAGTTGCTTAAAATGCAGACCTGGAGCTGATACGTATGAGGAAGAAAGTACAAGGTGTTATTCCAGAAGCAAGAATCAATGAAGAAGGAGTACTTCGAGTCAACTCCAGACTTTATGTTCCTAACTATTCTGACTTGAAGTATAAAATCATGATGGAGGCACACAACACACCGTTTGCAATCCATCCTGGGAGTACCAAAATGTGTCGTGACCTTCGACATACATTTTGGTGGAGCAATATGAAGAGAGAGATAACAGGGTTTATCTCAAGGTGTCTAACTTGTCAACGAGTCAAAGTGGAGCATCAAGTGTCAAAAGGTCCATTGAAACCACTTGAAATTCCAGAATGGAAGTGGGAGCACATTACCATAGATTTTGTTACTGGTCTTCCCAAGGTTTCTCAGGGCATAGATGCGATTTGAGTCATTGTTGATAGATTGACCAAGTATGCTCATTTTTTACCGATACGAGAAACTTATACACTTGAACGTCTTGCTAGTATGTACATAAATGAGATTGTAAGATTGCATGGTATGCCAGTATCCATAGTTTCTGATCGAGACCCAAGATTCACTTCACGATTTTGTGTTAGTTTGCAAAAAGCTATGGGCACGGATTTACGATTTAGTTCGGCATATCATCCTCAAACGGATGGGCAGTCGAAAAGGACTATTCAAACTCTTGAAGATTTATTAAGACTATGTGTCCTTGACTTCAAGGGAAGTTTGGACAAGTTCTTACCATTGGTGGAGTTTTCCTACAACAATAGTTATCAAGCAAGTATTGGCATGGCTCCATTTGAGGCGTTGTATGGAAGAAAGTGTCGCTTCTCCAAGATATCTTTGGGATGAGGTGGGTGAAGCAACATTGTTGGGACCGGATTTGGTACGTATGAGTACAGAAAAGATTCAAACGATCCGACAACGTATAAAAACTTCACAAGATCGACAAAAGAGCTATGCTGATCTTCATCGAAAGGACGTGGAATTCAATATTGGAGATCATGTGTTGTTACGTGTTGCTCCATGGAAAGGAGTTACGAGATTTGGAAAGAGAGGAAAGCTCAATCCTCGATTCATTGGCCCATTTTTAATCCTCGATCGCGTAGGAACTGTGGCCTATAGACTAACCTTACCACCAAGTATGTCTCGTGTTCATAACGTTTTTCATATATCTATGTTACGTAAATATGTGAAAGACCCGAACCATATTATTGAACTAGAACAAGACGAGATAGAGGAAGATTTAACATATGAAGAGTTGCCTGTTAAAATCTTGGATAAGAAGGATCATATTCTACGCTCCAAGGTTATAGCTCTAGTCAAAGTTTTGTGGAGAAACCACGATGTGGAGGAAATGACCTGGGAGTTAGAATATGAGATGAAGTCAAGATATCCTCACCTGTTCGATATACCAGGTACGTACCTTAATTTCGAGGATGAAATTTCATAAGAAGGGGAGGTTGTAAGACCCCAACTTTTATGAATAAAGAATAATTTTCTCGAAATATATTTTTGAATATTATGGTGTGGATTTGATATAATGTTATAGTTGTGGGTAATATTTACAAATTTTTCAAAGTAATCAAGTGGTTATATAATATTCGATTGGTCGGAGAATATTCGTTTTAACAGGGAATATTCGTACGATGGCACAATCATTGGTGGACCCCACAACGGAAGTATTGTCGTAGTAAGAAAATGACATAATTATCTTTATATAAAAATAACGGCGGAAGTGTTACCTTTAAAACTGTTGAACTACTCGGTAGTAAAAGTACAGTAATACGCATGGTTGCATAGTAGCACACTGTATTGATTATTGATGCTTACGTGAGAAGTCACTCAGTTATACTCAATTATTGCTACAGTAATTGTTGCATCATATCTCTCATATTATTGATTCGATTATTGTCACAGTATCATCTGCATAATATGATATATTATTAAATCAATAATTGAGACGACAAAGTTATTTATATTATTAAATTACAATATTTACAATGTCTAGAAGTTCTGTCAAGGAGAGGTTTGGTCATCTAATTGCGTGCCAATAAGGAGAAATCCTTATCAGAAAGCCCCCTCTTTCCTGGGAACGACTGGGTTGTTAAATATTGTGAGTTATAATATTAATGATGAATAAGTTCGTGTTGATTAAAGATGAAATGGATAGTTCCATTGTGTTGGAATTATTAGTGTTAGTGGAAATCAACATTTATTTCGATATTAATTGATGTCTGAAAGTTATACTGACCAGTCGGGTAATTAATCGGATAAATGAGCAATTAATTGCTATTAATTCACATGATTATAACTATTTGTTCATATGTGTGTACTATTGATTCACATTTTTGTACTATTAGGAGAGTTGGTGCAAGATTGATAATACTTGCATGACTAAGTTAAAAATGGAGGTATAGATGGAGGTATTATACTATAATGTGTATTTTCACATGATTATAACTATTGGTTCACATGTTTGAACTATTGATTCACATTATTTACTATTAGGGGAGGTGGTGCAAGTTTGATAATACTTGCAGGACTAAATTAAAAATGAAAGAAAAGTTGGAGGTATTGTACTGTATTATTTTGAGCCCCAAAACGTGCAATTATCGAAACTATATTTTCCTATAAATAGAAGCTCATTCTTCCTTCATTTCTCACCAATTCACTAAAGCTTTAGAGCAATTATTATAGAGAAAAATTATAGAGAGAAAGAAAAAGAGAAGTCTTGTAAGACCCCAACTTATTATAATAAAATTGAATTTTCTTCTAATCATTATTCTAAATTAATAAGGTGTTAATTTGATATAATACTTTGGTTATGGGTGAAATGTGCAAATTTTGCAAAATAAGCAAGTGGTTATAAAATATTCATTTATGTCGGGGAATATTCGTTTGATCGTGGAATATTCTTGTTGTCGGAGAATATTCGTACGACAGCTCAACCATTTGTGGGCCCCATAACGGAAAACGGTTGGATGAAAAAAAATGACAAAGTTTGAGTTTTTATAAATAACGGCATAATTGTTACCGTTAACACTGTTGGATTACCTGGTGGTTAAAATATAGTAATACGCGTGGTTTCACAGTAGCACACGGTATTGCACAGTATTGTTGAATTATTAATTCGTATATAAGAAGGCACTACTCAATAATTGTTACAGTAGTTACTGTTCAATATTTTATTTATTGATTCAATAATTGCTGCATTGATATTTAATATTATTGTTGTTTAATAATTATCACTGCACAGTACTTCCCATTATCAGATCAATAATTCATATTATTTGAGTAATATTATTAGATAACATTATTGGCAATGTCTAGAAAGTTCTGTCAAGGAGAGGTTTGGTCACCTAATTGCGCACCCGTAAGGAGAAATCCTTATTGGAAAGCCCCCTCTTTCCTGGGAACGACCTGATTGTCATAATTGTGATTCTGTAATATTATTTGTGAATAATTAATTATTGATTTATATGATAAGGAAATAATTTTTTTTGTTGTGGATATAAATGATGGATTCTATGTGTTTTATCAGTATTTTGTCAGAATGGATGTATTAAAAATCATCCGTTTGTGGATTTCGGATATTTTCTGTTTGGAATTTAGAAAAACTCAAAGCTACAAAGTTGTAGAGAATTCGATTTCGCGTGGAATGGACATAAAATTCATATTTTTCTGATAAATGGGCTATTTTCTATGAATTACTGAAGATTCAGAAAATAAAATAATTTTTATTAAATTATGAGTGGGACCCACTTTTGGTTGGTGTTGAATACACATGGGCTGCTATTTTTTTTGTTCAAGATGGCATGCTTGATTCAAAATTGGTTGGTGCGTGGAAGAAGAAAAAAGAAAATTAATATTTTATTATTTAGTCTGCTTTGGCGTTCTAGCATTTTCCTATAAATAGACGCTTATGTTAGAATTGAAAATCACATCAGAAATAAGTTTTCTTTCTCTCTAGATTATTGAGCGTATTTTTGTGAGTATTTTGATACTTTGAGAGTTGCTGTTCGGTACAAGTTTCCTTTGGCTTTCTATCCGATATTCCGATCAGAAGTACCGTTATTTTGAGGTAAGGGATGTTATTTTCTTCTTAAATGATATTATTTTCTTCAATATCATTATGCCGAAATATTAGTTTGAACTTTTTAATCAAATTTGGAACTTTTTTGTCGAGGTTACTATTCACGTATACGGCAATATTCACTTATACGACACTATTCAAGAATACGATACTATTCACCGAAAAATGAAAATTTTCTTTTTTGTCCAAGATGTCTATTATGGTTACTATATTTGATTATATACATGTTTTGATCTTTATTTTTGAATTTTGCTTCACAATTGGTTATTATGAAGTATTATTGATCTTGGATAAACTGTAATACGAATCCTTGATATTTGTTCTTCTGTCTCACTGGATTCGTTTTCTTTAAAATATTTTTCATCATCCTAATTCTTAAATGATGATATTACTGAATATCTTTGGCCTGTAGTGCAAAGATGAATGATTAACTGATGAATATCTTTGGCCCGTAGTGCAAAGATGAACAGGTGTTGAGATGAACATGACCAACTGGTGATACAAATGAATATCTTTGGCCTGTAGTGCAAAGATGGATATTTGATTAAAGATGTATATTGATTGTTGTTACAGGGATAAAATATTGATGATGGACTTTTAAATCTTAGAAGATAGTAGAACTCATTCTCTACGTGACTCTTCTAATGGATTGTTGTTTCCGCTGCATTTGTTGATCTAAAACTTGTTGTCTATTATATTTTATCAGATTTTTTCCTGTTGAAGACTAATGATAATTTGTTGTATATTATCTTAGTCATAATATTCTTTATTGGGCTAGTTGAGCTCACCTTTTTCCTTTTTGTTCCATTTTTCTTCTCAGGATGTGAGAACATAGCAGGATCTAGTCTGGATATGGACTGATGGTTCTAGAAAGATGTTTTAGCAGTCCTCACTATTTCTGTAAAATAGTGTATGAATAATTTTAATGAGGATTTATTTGAGTGTGGATATTGTCTTGAAGACAATATTTATATTTAAACTCACAG
The DNA here is from genome assembly GCA_020205605.1 of Panax ginseng. Taxonomy (NCBI): domain Eukaryota; kingdom Viridiplantae; phylum Streptophyta; class Magnoliopsida; order Apiales; family Araliaceae; genus Panax; species Panax ginseng. Next base: position 48,549,577 of record CM035137.1, read on the forward strand.
TATGTGTTGTCGTATTTTGCACGACAATTGTATTATTGAAGTTGTAGTTTGCTTTCTGTATCATGTATTTGGCGACTCAGAATGGGTGTTGTATACCTATTTTGGGGGCATCACAGATTAGTATCAAAGCTTAGGGATATGGTCTCCAAGGAGATCGTGGAATAGAACTAGGAGGGAGAGATGAGAGTAAATCCTTCGCTAGTGTGTCCTATCTAAGCTTATTTGTTGGTCTGTCATAATATAGGGATATTATGTGATATATTAATTTGTTTAATTAACCCTTGTTTTATGGAAGTATTTAAGAATGGTTGCTGAGAACGTTAACAATTGAGTGTATGAGACTGTGGAACAACCTTTAGTCATAAACCAGGAGAACGTGCAACAGGAAGGCAATATTCCTCCTATAAACAACACTACCGAGCAAACGATGAAGGATGGAATATTTAGGAGCTTTTTGCAGTTCATGCAAAATCAGACGAGGGAGACTTGTGTACAAAATACAGGTGGAAATAATGGCAACGCGAGGTCTGTCATAGCCAAGCAGTTCAAGGAGTTGGGATCGCCAGATTTCTGGGGAAAGCCCGATCCGGTTAAGGGGGAAATATGTGTCAAGCAAATTACCAAGATATTTGATGTCTTGGGATGCACGGAGGAACAGAAGGTTCCATTCGCCACCTTTATGTTCCGTGGTGAGGCAGATTACTGGTGGGAATCTGTGAAGCGTATCAAGCCAGCCGCACTTAAGATGTCTTGGGAAAGATTTCAGAAACTATTCAATGATAAGTACTTTCTTGAAAGTATTCGTCATATGAAGGAGGTAGAGTTTATTAGACTGGAACAGAACAACATAATGGTGTCTCAATACGAGGTGAAGTTCGCGGAGTTATCCAGGTTTGCACCTCATTTGGTAGAAAATGAGGAACGTATAATGCGGATATTTCTGAGAGGTCTAAAACCCGAGATTCGACAATATCTTATCTCTCATAAATTTTCTTTATATTCAGATGTTGTCAACAGGGCTCAATTATTAGAGCAAGATAATGAGTATACTCTACCGAGGGACCACAACCAGGGTCATACCGGTGATAGCAGTCATCAGAACGATGATAACCAGTGAGGAGGGAAAAATACGGATAAAGGCGGTAACCACTCGGGTGGTAATCGTGGCCATGATAATAGAAGAGGTGAGTCAAGTGGAAATTTCAAAAAGAGGAGATTCAACAATGACGGGATGACATCAAGAAGAACACCAAAGATCAATCTTGTTGGGGAGGAGAGAACGATCACCTGTCGTGTGTTATAAATGAGGGAAAGAGGGATATATCAGCCCAAACTGCCCACAACAATCCAAGGTATGTTATAACTATGGAAAGGAGGGTCATATAGCCCGAGAGTGTTCTGTAGCAAAACCAAGTTCAGCGGGATGGTGACTCCAAAAGTTATCCCGGATAAGTCAAAATCAGCGGTTCCTGGAAGAGTGTTTGTCTTGACTGGCCAAAATGTGAGGAACTCGATGGAGGTGATCACGGGTAAGCTAATCATAAACTCTTGACAAGTTTATACTTTACTAGATACCGGTTCTACCCATTCTTTTATCTCTCCTGCTTGTGCTCAACGTTTAAACTTGACTCTAGAGAAATTGGATTTTAACTTATCTGTTGAAACTCCGTTGGGTGAAACCTTTGTTACATCTACAGTTTATAAATCTTGCTTGATCCAAGTTGGCACCATCAAATTACCTGTGGATCTTATCTCTTTAAAGATACTTGTTTTTGATGTGATTTTAGGAATTGATTGGTTAACCACTCATCATGCCAAAATTGATTGTTTTTGTAAGGTTGTTAGTTTTCATATTCCTAACCAACCTATTATGTGAATTCAAGCAACTAAATCACTAAAATCAGTCACTATCATATCAAGCCACAAAGCTATTCATTTATTAAAAAACGGATGTCAAGCTTTCTTAGCCCATGTTATGGATTTGAATAAAGACAAGTCAGATTTGGATACTATTTCTGTTGTTAGAGAATTTCCTGATGTATTTCCTGAAGAACTTCCCGGTCTACACCCAGAATGTGATATTGAATTCTTTATTGACCTTGAACCGGGTACAAAGCCCATTTCTAAAACCCCATATCGAATGGCTCCTATTGAACTTCAGGAGTTAAAAGTCCAACTACAGGAGTTATTAGGCATCGGTTTCATTCGTCCTAGTACATCTCCTTGGGGTGCTCTTGTTTTATTTGTAAAGAAGAAAGATGGGAGTATGCGACTTTGTATTAACTACCGAGAATTAAACCATTTCACCATCAAGAATAGGTATCCGTTACCTCTCATTGATGACCTGTTCGACCAGTTGCAAGGAGCACAATTATTTTCAAAGATCGACCTTCGTTCTGGATATCATCAGCTGAAGATTAAAACTGAGGATATTCCAAAGACTGCCTTCAGAACTCGGTATGGGCATTATAAATTCTTAGTCATGTCTTTTGAATTGACTAATGTTCCTACTACATTCATGAATATGATGAACTGAGTATTCAAGGAATATTTGGATTAGTTCCTTATTGTCTTTATTGATGACATCCTCATTTATTCCAAAAGCCATGAAGATCATGAGCACCATTTGAAGCTGATACTTGAAAGGCTTCGTGAAAACAAGCTATATGTCAAGCTGAAGAAATGCGAGTTCTGGCTTGAGGAAGAAGCATTCCTTGGGCACGTGGTGTCAAAACATGGAGTATTTGTTGACCCGATGAAGATTTAAGCAATACAAAGTTGGGAGCAACCGAAGTCAGTGACCGAAGTGCATAGCTTTCTGGGCTTAGCTGGTTATTATCGGAGATTCGTGGAAGGATTTTCTCGAATCGCTACTCTGTTAAATCAGTTGACTCGAAAGGATACAAAATTTGTATGGAGCGAGGAATGCGAGAAGAGTTTCCAAGGGCTCAAGAGGAGACTCATTTCGGCACCTGTTCTGGTAATACCATCTGGTTCGGATGGATTTTTTATATATAGCAATGCTTCAGGCAAAGGGTTAGGATGTGTTCTCATGAAACATGGGAAAGTCATAGCATATGCCTCATGACAACTCAAAGAATATGAGAGGAATTATCCTACTCATGATCTAGAGTTGGCAGCAGTCGTTTTCGCGTTAAAAATCTAGAGACACTACCTGTATGGGGAGAAAGTGGAGATTTATACAGATCATAAAAGCCTCAAATACTTCTTCACCCAAAAGGAACTCAACATGCGGCAACGACATTGGCTCGAGTTGTTGAAAGATTACGATCATAACATTTAATACCATCCTGGAAAAGCAAACGTAGTAGTTGACGCATTGAGTAGAAGATTGTATGCGGGTACGAGTGTGATGTTGTTAACACAAAGACCCATTTTGTATGATTTACAAAGGATGGAGATTGAGTTAAAGACTCTAAGGACCCACATGATGATGGCGAATATACGAGTAGAACCGACTTTAATCGATAAAGTTAAAGCTGCTCAAGCTACAGACCTGGGGCTGATGCTTATGAAGAAGAAAGTGCAAGAAGGAGCTATTCCAGAAGCAAGAAATGAAGAAGGAATACTTCGAGTCAAATCTAGACTTTGCGTTCCTAACGATTCTGACTTGAAGCATAGAATCATGATGGAGGCACACAACACACTGTTTGCAATCCATCCTGGGAGTACTAAAATGTATCATGATATTCGACATACATTTTGGTGGAACAATATTAAGAGAGAGATCGCGGAGTTTATCTCGAGGTGTTTAACTTGTCAACGAGTAAAGGCGGAGCATCAAGTACCAAAAGGTCCATTGCAACCACTTGAGATTCCGGAATGGAAGTGGGAACACATTACTATAGATTTTGTTACGGGTCTTCCCAAGGTTTCTCAACGTATAGATGTGATTTGGGTTATTGTTGATAGATTAACCAAGTCTGCTCATTTCTTGTCTATACGTGAAACTTATTCCCTTGAACGTCTTGCTCGTATAAACATGAACGAGATTGGGAGATTGCATGGCATGCCAGTATCCATAGTTTCGAATCGTGACCCAAGATTCACTTCACGATTTTTGGTTAGCTTGCAGAAAGCTATGGGCACAGATTTACGATTCAGTTCGGCATACCATCCTCAAACGGACGGACAATTAGAGAGGACTGTTCAAACTCTTGAAGATCTATTAAGACTATATGTCCTAGACTTCAAAGGGAGTTGGGATAAGTATTTACCATTGGTGGAATTCTCCTACAATAACAGTTATCAAGCAAGTATAGGCATGGCTCCATTTGAGGCGTGGTATGGAAGAAAGTGTTGTTCTCCAGTATGCTGGGACGAGGTGGGTGAAGCAACTTTATTGGGACCGAAATTGGTACGCATGACTACAGAAAAGATCCAAAATGATTCGACAATGTATTCAAACCTCACAGGATCGACAAAAGAGTTATGCTGATCTTCATCGAAAGGACGTGGAATTTATTATTGGGGATCATGTATTGTTACGTGTTGCTCCATGGAAGGGAATTGAAAGATTTGGAAAGAGAGGAAAGCTTAATCCAAGATTTGTTGGTCCATTTGATATTCTTGACCGAATAGGAAATGTGGCCTATATACTTGCATTACCTCCAAGCATGTCTCGTGTTCATAATGTTTTTCACATATCTATGCTTCGTAAATATGTGAAAGACCCGAACCATATTATTAAGTTAGAACCAGACGAGATAGCCGAAGATTTAACATATGAGGAGGTACCTGTTAAAATCTTGGATAGGAAAGAGCATGTCCTACGCACCAAGGTTATACCACAAGTTAAGATTTTGTGGAGGAACCATGCTATTGAAGAAATGACCTGGGAGTTAGAATCGGAAATGAAAGCGAGGTAACCTCACCTGTTCGAAACACCAGGTATATACGTCAATTTCGAGGACGAAATTTCATAAGGAGGGGAGGTTGTAAGACCCCAACTTATTATAATAAAATTAAATTTTCTTCTAATCATTATTCTAAATTAATAAGGTGTTAATTTGATATAATGCTTTGGTTATGGGTGAAATGTGCAAATTTTGCAAAATAAGCAAGTGGTTATAAAATATTCATTTCTGTTGGAGAATATTCGTTTGGTCGTGGAATATTCTTGTTGTCGGAGAATATTCGTACGACGACGTAGCCATTTATGGGCCCCATAACAGAAAATGGTTGGATGAAAGAAAATGACAAAGTTTGAGTTTTTATAAATAACGGAGTAATTATTACCGTTAACACTTTTGGATTACCTGGTGGTTAAAATACGATATATACGCGTGGTTGCACAAAAAGAAGCACCAGTATTGCACAATATTGTTGAATTATTGATTCGTGCGTAAGAAGGCACTACTCAATAATTATTACGATGAATTACCGCTCAATATTTTATTTTATTGATTCAATAATTGTTTGCGTTGATATTTAATATTATTGTTGTTTCAATAATTGTCACTACACAAAGATTTCCCATTATCGGATCAATAATTCATATTATTTGAATAATATTATTAGATAGCATTATTGGCAATGTCTAGAAAGTTACATCAAGGAGAGGTTTGGTCACCTAATTGCTTGCCAAGAAGAGAAATTCTTATTGAAAGCCCCTCTTCCACGGGAACGACTTCGGTTGTCATAATTCGATTACGTAATATTATTTGTGAATAATTAATTATTAATTTATATGATAAGGAAATATTTTTTTTTGTGGATATAAGTGATCGATTCTATGTGGTTATAAATGAAGGAATTAATGCTGAGGTGTTTTATCAGTATTTTGTCAGAATGGAGGTATAAAAAATTATCCGTTTGTGGATTTTGGCTATTTTCTGTTTGGAATTTGGAAAAACTCAAATCTACAAAGTTTTAGAGAATTCAATTTCGTGTGGAATGGACATAAAATTCGAATTTTTCTGATAAACGGGCTATTTTCTATGAATTATTGAAGTTTCGGAAAATAAAATGATTTTTATTAAATTATGGGTGGGACCCACTTTTGGTTGGTGTTGAATACACATGGGCTGCTATTTTTTTTTTCCAAGATGGCATGCTTGATTCAAAATTGTTTGGTGTGTGGAAGAAGAAAAAAGAAAATTAATATTTTATTATTTAGTCTGCTTTGGCGTTCTAGCATTTTCCTATAAATAGACGCTTGGGTTAGAATTGAAAATCACACCAGAAACAAGTTTTCTTTCTCTCTAGATTATCGAGCGTATTTTTGTGAGTATTTTAATACTTTGAGAGTTGTTGTTCGGTACAAGTTTCTTTTGGCTTTCTATCCGATATTTCGATCAGAAGTACCATTATTTTGAGGTAAGGGATGTTATTTTCTTCTTAAATGATATTATTTTCTTCAATATCATTATGCTGAAATATTGGTTTGAACTTTATAATCAAATTTGGAACTTTTGTGTCGGGGTTACTATTCACGTATATAGCACTATTCACGAATACGACACTATTCACCGAAAAATGAAAATTTTCCTTTTTGTCCAAGATGTCTATTATGGTTACTATATTTGATTGTATCCATGTTTTAATCTTTATTTTTGAATTTTGCTTCACAATTGGTTATTATGAAGTATTATTGATCTTGGATAAACTGTAATACGAATTCTTGATATTTGTTCTTCTGTCTCACTGGATTCATTTTCTTTAAAATATTTTTCATCATCCTCAGTTTTAAATGATGATATTACTGAATATCTTTGGCCTGTAGTGCAAAGATGAATGATTAACTAATGAATATCTTTGGCCTGTAGTGCAAAGATGAACAAGTGTTGAGATGAACATGACCAACTGGTGATACAAATGAATATCTTTGCCTTTTTATGAAAGTAAAGATGAATATTTGATTAAATATGTATATTGATTGTTGTTACAGGGATAAAATATTGATGATGGACTTTTAAATCTTAGAAGATAGTAGAAATCATTCTCTACGTGACTCTTCTAATGGATTGCTATTTTTGCTGCATTTGTTAATCTAAAACTTGTTGTCTATTATATTTTACCATATTTTTTCCCTGTTGAAGACTAATGATAATTTATTGTATATTATCTTAGTCATAATATTCTTTACTGTGCAAGTTGAGCTCACCCTTTTCCTTTTTGTTCCATTTTTCTTCTCAGGAGGTGAGAACATAACAAGATCTAGTCGGGGTATGGAGTGATGGTTCTAGAAACATGTTTTAGCAGTCCTCACTATTTCTGTAAAATAATGTATGAATAATTGTAATGAGGACTTATTTGAGTGTGGATATTGTCTAGAAGATAATATTTGTATTTAAACTCACGGTATGTGTTGTCGTATTTTGCACGACAATTGTATTATTGAAGTTATAGTTTGCTTTCTGTACCATATATTTGGCAACTCAGAATGGGTGTTCTATACCTATTTTGGGGGCGTCACAAGTTTGCTACCTCACCATTCCAGTATCCAGTCTTCTTTTGAGGTAAGGGGTATTATTTCTTTCGTATTCATGAAGAGATCTATTGTTATTCCATTCCTTATTATTCTGTTGGAATAACCTATATACGCGGACTACCGTATATATGGTGAACTTCTTCAGGTATTCCATTCTCAGATTATTATATTGAATAACTTTTGTCATGCGCAATACCGCATACATGGTGAAATTCTTCTATTTTCCATTCTTTATTATTCTGTCAGAATATCCTGTCTGTGCGTTTACGCATGACCTGGTTCCATTATTTATTATTTTGTCGAAATATCTTTTCTGTGCGTTTACGCATGACCTAGTTCCATTATTTATTATTCTGTTGGAATATCCTGCATGTGAGTTTACGTATGACCTGGTTCCATTATTTATTATTTTGTTGGAATAACCTGTCTGTGCGGTCTATCGCATGGCTGGTGAATTCTTCTATTATTTCATTCCTTATTGTTCTGTTGGAATAACCTGTCTATGTGGATTACCTCATGCATGGTGAATGATCCTTCGTATTCATTCCTTATTAAATTGTGGAAATGATCTGTCTACGTGGATTACCGCATGGCGGGTGAAAATCCATTTACAGTTTCATATATTCTATTATACTCAGTTGGTTAAAGTTTTGACTTCTATACTCCATGAAATTAGTAGAATATCCTGGATATTTGCGCTTCATCCAAAGATCTTTTCATGGAAATATTCTTCTAAGCATTCTTGAATTTTACTCTACAAAGCAGTATCATGTTGACAATTTGGACGTAATTCATTTCAGGATATATTAACTTATAAATCTTTAAAATTTATTCTTGAACTTGTTTTTATTGAATTATTATGTCATTGTCATCATCCTCATGCTTATATTGTGATGAAAGTCATCTTTGTCTTACGTGCATAGATGGACTTGGTATGATTATGACTGTGGATCCTTCTAAGATAATCACGACACGTGTAATGTTATAAATGATGTGGTAAAGGTCCTCGGTGGCTCAGAATGCATTGATGGACGCTTTTTGGTATGATTATGACCGTGAATTATTCTAAGATAGTCATGACCATTGATGATTTAATGAATATCCTTAGCCCGTAGTGAAGGGATGATTAGATGATGTGGTTTATTTATGAAGCTGAGTCTCAGCGATAAAAATTGATGAAAACATTTTTAATCATAGAAGATAGTAGATATCATGCTCTACTTGACTCTTCTAATGGATTGCTTATTCCGCTGCAGTTAAACTTGATGTCTATTGTATTTTATCAGTTTAACACTGTTAAAGACTAATGATAATTTATTCTGCATTATCTTAGTCATAATATTTCTTACTAGGCTAGTTGAGCTCACCCTTTTGCTTTCATTGTTCTCTTCAGGAAGTGAGAACGTAGTCGGGACTAGTCGGGGAACGGAATGATGGTCCGAGATGGTGTATTAGTAGTCCTCATTATTCTATAAAATAGTGTGACAATAAATATAATGAGGACTCTATTTGAGAGTGGATATTGTCTAGAAGGCAATATTCTTGTTTAAACTCTCAGCTATGTATTGTCGTATACTACACGACGGTTGTATAATTAAGTTGTATTTGTATTTTATACCATGTATTTGGCAACTCAAGATGGGTGATGTATACCTATTTTGGGGGCGTCACAAAAACCCTAAATTGAAACCCAATTGTGAGTTTAAGACTTTTATATAACCGTGTTATATGATTTTATGGTTAATTAGGTCAACACTAATTAACATTTAGATATATTAATTTATAAAAACCCTAATGTTTGAATTATAAACCCTAATTGTGATTTGGTATCCCTAATTGCTAAATTAGCAAGGTTAATTATAATTAGTGATGTTAAACCCTAATGTTCCTGTATAAAGTAATTAGAAAACTAACCTAATTAAGAAAACCCTAATTCTAAATTTTAGAAACAAAAATTTTATATTTTTCAAACCCTAATTGCTAAATTCTATAAATGCTATATGCTAAACCTTAGGGTTAAACCCTAAGGATTTGACAAGATTACATTTAAGACATTAAAATTGCAAGCCTAATGTCCATATAGCCCTTTTGTGAATTAAAGAGGCTAAACATATAAGTTTTGACCTTAGGTGAAGTTGTTCACTAAATCCAACAACCCCATGTGCTCTATAATTGCCAGCACTCAACCTCTATATCAACCATACATGTATCTTGGACTTATATAAATAGATTTGAGAGAGAGAAATGATCATTTGTTAGGCCATTTTTGCACAAACACTCAACTAGACTCTCTCTTTCTTAAACCAACGAAATTTGGTAGCATATCAGTCACAAATACAAGCCCCACTAACATACATCACAAATCAGTAGCCAAGAAATCAGATTTTGTTCATTTAAAGGTATAAAACCTTAGCTATAATCTGATCTTGATCAGCATGTTAGATGTTATGATTCATTGTTAAAATATGTTGTATATGGTGTATAATGATGATCTGGGTTGCTAGATGTTAGATAGATAACATCTAGAGGCTCGGATTTGATGTTCTTTAAAATATGGAAAAATATCATTTTATGTTCTGATAATGAATGTCAGAGGCTGTAGATCTTTCTTGGTTCATGTTTTTGGTCGTTTTATGTTTTTGATATGTAGTCTAGTATGAGTTCTTTTCTCTGGAACTCGAATCAAGGTCATAGTTTGAACAGATTGCAAGATATTGTTAGTCAAAGGTCATTGACCGACCATGACTGGACAAAATCTGGGTAACCCAGATGTTGCCCAGAAATGGTCTGACAAGACTTTTGACGCCTCTGCTCTTGTAAACTGTTGTTAATTTCTGTTTGTTGTTGTGATAAGGTTATAGTTTGGTAGTTATACTACATGTTAATGCTCTTAGATCTCTTTTATCACAAACATAATGAAATTGGGGGATGGTCAAACCAAGCAGAAAGTCCACGGATGAGCTTTCTGGGTAACCCAGAAAGTTCATGAGTGTGGCCTCTGACATGGTTTGACCGGACAAGATCTCATTATTTTGTTGTTGTTTTGTTAATGTTTTGTAATAGATCTATTAAGTTACATGTTGGCTACACACTGAAGCTTATATATCACAAAAACATTACACGGTCAGCATGTAGTGGAAGCTCAAAGTGTGAACCACGATCTGTTCTTCATTTCTGGGTAACCCAGAAATGAAGAACATCCTCTGATAGCCACTTTGATGGATTAGATCTTTCATTTGATGCATGTTATGATCATGTTTTTTGTTGGATATTGTAGTCTTGCATTAGTACTACACGATCTAATCAACAATATGTCCAGAAACACTTTGTGTGAAGATTTAATGATGGTCAAACATGCTTACTTGGTGTCTGACTTGATTTTCTGGGTTTGAATGATGAACATGAAGAACACCTATAGTGACGGTTCTGTAGCTATAGGTGGTCTTTAGCGACAAATAATTTATAAAAATTATATTTTTATTAAATAATTATAGAAAATTAGTTTTTAATTATTAAAAATACCAAATAAATTATAAAAAATTATTTTAAATTCTAAAAAATAGTTTTTAATATATTTAATAAATATTTAATATTTTTGAAATATCAAAGTTATTTAATTAATTTATTTATTATATTAAATAAATTATTTAAAAATGATTTTAATACTTGAAAAATCATTTAAAATTATATTATGGTATAAGAAAATATTTTAAGTTATTTTAAATGACTTTTAATATTTTGTGATGAAATTCATTAATAAATTAATATTAATGATAATTAATTTATTTAATAAATGAATTAAATAAATTAATTAATTAAAAATGATTTTATTATATTAAAAATCATTTAAAATAATAATAAGGCATTTAAAAATATTTTAAGTTATAAAATATAATTTTCAATATTTAAAGGTAACTTTCATTAATTAATTATTATTAATGATATTAAAGTTATTTAATAATTATATTAAATAATTTAGTTTAAAAATGATTTTAATATTATAAAAATCATTTTAAATGAAAATAAAGTGTTTAAAGATATTTTAAGTTATAAAATATAACGTTTAAAGGATAATTTCATTAATAATTTAATATTAATGATATTAATTTAGTATTAATGATATTAAATTTATTTAATAGTTATATTAAATAAATGGTTTTAAAATGGTTTTATTAATTTAAAATCATTTAAAAAGGATATAAATGAATTAAAAATATTTGAAGTTATACTTAATGACTTTTAATATTTTGATAAATAGTATATAATATTTTAATATTAATGGTAATTATTTAAAAATAATTTAAAATGTTTTAAAAATCATTTAAGGGTAATATAAATGTTTTATAAATAACTTTAATATTTTGGCAATGATTTCATTAATAGTTTAATATTAATTAAATATTAATGATAATAGAATTATTGGATATTTAAATCATTTAATAATGATTTTGGTGTTTGATAATTTATGATAAATTATAATAATTATTTAAAAATTATTATAAGTTATTTAAAAATAAATTTGACCGATGTTTAAATTATATTGAACTTCGGTGTAGAGTTTTAGACTCGATAATTACCCGATAAAATCAGGTTTGATAATCGCATATTTTCGTAAATTGATCTGGACTTAGATATTTTGATTGTGTGAATTATTGTTTGTGATCCAATTACTGTTGAACATGTGTGATAATGTGATTAGGTTATGTGCTAACTGCGAAATGCAGTACTATGTGTTATGGTATATTGTTCTAATCGAATGAATAATCTGATTAATGATAGTTCGTGATATAAAAGATAAAACTAAGTTGCGAATTGTAAGCAACGTATCAGGCAAGTATCCTACCTTTGCATTTTCTTTATGCAATGGACATGAGTAAGAATGTTTCAGAATTATATTATTATTGTATAGATTATTAACCCTATATTATATACACTCATTGATTATTATCATGTTAGTATATGGTAATTCAGATATATATTCTGTTCGTTAATTTTTATAAATGGTTATACAAGTGTCCCCACTTGGATAATCATTGCATTTAATCACATGTTGATACACCTTTGTTAATTACACGTATATATATATATATATATATATATATATATATATATATATATATATATATATGAATTATAGATTATTGTTGAACAAGATAAAACTTTATTATTATCCAACCGAATTGTTTTAGTCTGGAACCCCGACAAGTATGAACATCCCTTACACGGGAAAATTTTTTATGCACCCAAGGTGGACAGAGTGAACGATAACATCGTTCTTGCATGTAGTATTGATCAATACAGGGTACAACGAGCTGATCACCCCCGTGCCCTTAAGTTATGACGGTTTACAGATGAAGTTCTATTTAACCTTTTTGAAAATGAAAATAATGTTCATATTATGTCACCTTAACCCTATTTATAGTATGTACGTAGTTTCAAAAATTTGAAAGAGGGTTGTTATGTTATTATTATCGGTTCAGATTACTTCACAACTATTGATTTGTTGTAGAAGGGTAGTATAAAGAAAACGTTTAAATTCTTTTCACTTATATATATATATATATATATATATATATATATATATATATATATATATATATATAGTTGTTAATACTTACTGGGCACTCAAATGCTCATCCTTGCTTAATTTAAATATTTTTAGCTAAGTGTGAAGAACTAGAAGGCTCATGCAGAATCAAAGGAAAATAAAAGCTAACCAAAAAAGATTTGTGGTAGTTATGTAATAGTTTGATATTATTAAGATAATGATATATATATTATCTATCAGGTTATGTAATGAATGTTTAAAGGTCTCGTACCTGGGGAGATAGACTCTGATAATTATGTAAATTAAGTTTGTTATTTATATTATTGTTATTATTATTAGTATTATTCCGCTCATATAAATGGTATCGTGAAGCACCGAGTTTGGGTTTCAAGTACCTGGATTTGAGGGCTTTACAGGTTGGTATCAGAACTTAGGGTTAGAAACCTTAGGTGGGATAGACCTTAGGCTATAACCTTAGAACATAGGGAAACGTTGAAAATATAAACAACTCATATAGAGTTTAAAAAGAGATGAATTGAATAAATTCATCGTCAAACAAAATAAAAGATAACTTATATAAAACTATTATTTGCTGTGTGTATATACTAATCAGGATAATTTATGTGTGTAGATGTCTGGTGGAAAGGGCTTGTTGTATGCTTATAACTTGAAGAAGGATCATATCAATACACCCAAGCTAATATCCAAGCTAATAGCTGAAATAGAGACTCACAATTAAACCAACTCGGATGAGGTGGTTATTTTGGAAAACGTAGTAGCAGATCTGGAAATGGTGGAACTGACAGATAGTGATTCGGACACTAAAGTTGAAGTTGATCAAACATCAATGGAAGTGCAGAATATGAGGAACAAGGTTTCTTCTCTGGAAAGGTTGTGGGAGATAGAAAAGCTGCTTAATAGTCAACTGCGTCAGGCGTTAATCGAAACAATGGAAGAGCATGATAAGCTTAAAATCTAAATTGATCAGATGGGAGCCTCAAGCAACACATCGTGTGCAGCTTCGAGTACTAAGGGAAAAACAAAGATAGAAGACCATGACTTAGAAAGACCCGGTAAGAAAAAAGGGAAAAGAATATGTTATCTTTGCGGCTATGAGGGGCATACCACTCTGTATTATCCCGACTATAAACCAGGTGCATGTTTTTTTTGTGGAATGAAAGATCATCAGGCGAAGAATTGTCCAAGAAAAAGGCTTAGTAAATAGGTAGTATAGGTTCTGTTGTGTAGGTATGTTTAAGGTAATATATGTGATAAGTATGTCTGTGTAATGAAATATTCTCAACTTTTGTGTTGGTCAAGGTTGTAAATCCCGACTCTTGTAGTCACAAGGGGATAACTGATGTTTAAAGAAGTATGTGCTATGATATGTAAAGTATTTTAAAATCGTTGAATGAATATGAATCTAAGTTTGAGAAATGAAACAAGTTTAATATATTAAACTTATTTGATAAGGTTTAGAATGTAAGAATAATTGATGGTTTTACTTAACCAAATAATGCCGCCAAGACGTCAAACTCAAAATTAAAGGGCAGAAGAATCTGTCAATAACGTTGAGGGACAACAACAAGCAGACCCGATGCAGCATTTTGCAAACATGGTAGCACAGGATATGCAACAAGGAATACCAGCCGTAGGGAACTAGCTGGATAATCACTTGGCGAATTTTAAAGACTTTAAGGCTGTAGGACCGCCGGAATTTAAAGGTACAACTGACCCTGTAGAAGCCCAAACTTAGGTTAAAGAGATTAAAAAAGCGTTCGTGATATCTAGGGTAGCTGAGGGTAGCTGAGGGGCAAAAGACCGCTTTTGCCACCTACATGATGAAGTATGAGGCAAATTTTTGGTGGGAAGCGAATCAGGCGAGGGCAGGAGAAGGTGTAGTTACGTGGGAAAGGTTTAAGGCACTGTTTTTCGAAAATTATTTTTCATCTAGTATACAAGCTAGGATGGACGTGAAATTTCTAGAGTTGAAGCAAGGGGATATGTCAGTTGCGAAATATGCCGCAAAGTTCAATGAGTTTGCTAGGTTTGCTCTGCATCAAGTTGATATGGAGGCTAGGAAGGCGAGAAGGTTTGAGCTGGGATTAAAACCTTGGCTCTACAACAAAGTGGCGGTATTGCAGATCCCTACATTTGTAGCACTCATGGAGAAGGCTATTATTGCTGAGGAGGGGAGTGAGGTCATGAGCCTCTAGAACAAGGAGAGAAAGAACAAGGGCAAGGTCGTAGGAACTGTGAAGGTGGAAAATAATAATGGGAATAGGGTTGAAAAGAGGAAGGTAAGCAATGTTGGAAATGTTCAGATCAAGCAGGAAGGAGTTAAGAAGCAAGTTGTGCAGTGTGGAAACTGTGGAAAGAACCACTCTGGGGAATGTCTGAAGGGGAAGTTCGTGTGCTATAAGTGTGGGCAAGAGGGCATATCTCTCCCAACTGCCCCAATCCAAGAATGAATACTGGTTGTTTTATCTGCGGTTCGACGGAGCATAAGGTGATGGATTGCCCAAAAAGGAGAATAGAGGCAGGGAGTGTGAATACTGGCAATGGAAACGGGACTCTGGCAATTACAGGACCTACGACATCAAGCAAGCCAACCAAATCTACTGCAAGGGTTTTCAACATAACGGTCAAGGATACGGTAGCAGCTGGCAATGGAACTCCAGGTATTATTCATATAACTTTTATTTTTTTATATTCATGAATTTCATATATATAGTAAATTATTTTATAAAGAAATTTTGAAGGAGGAATTTGAGTTCTTTTAGAAATCAAATTTCCGTTGAATCAGATAGACAAGCTTTATGTGAATAGTTAAAGATCAGTACGATCATTTATGATCAAGATCTACTTGTAATGATTGTGTATGCTATGTACTTTGGTATATATGGGTTTTAAAACGGTGATTACGGGGACAAAATCTTTATAAGGGAGGGTGAATGTAACAACCCGATATTTTCTATACAAATAAATCAGAAATTCTGCGAATAATTTTTTTTTTATTTATTAAAATAAATATGGGGAATATGTGCCAAGATAATGAGTATGTTTTGAAAAAAATTTAAGTTATTATAAATAACTTTAATATTTTGGCAATGGTTTCATTAATAGTTTAATTTTAATTAAATATTAAAGATAATAGAATTGTTAGATATTTAAATCATTTAATAATGATTTCGGTGTTTGAAAATACATGATAAATTATAATAATTGTTTAAAAATAATTTGACCGATGTTTAAATTATATTGAACTTCGGTGTAGAGTCTTAGACTCGATAATTACCCGATAAAAAATTGTCGAGACAATTTATATTTTTTAAATTGATCTGGACTTAGATATTTTGATTGTGTTAATGATTGTTTGTGATCCAATGATTGTTGAACATGTGTGATAATGTGATTAAGTTATGTGCTGACTGTGAAATGCAGTACTATGTGTTATGGTATATTGTTCTAATCGAACGAATGATCTGATTAATGATAGGTCGTGATATAAAAGATAAAACTAAGTTGCGAATTGTAAGCAGTATATCAGACAAGTATCCTACCTTTGCATTTTCTTAATGCAATGGACATGAGTAAGAATGTTTCAGAATTATATTATTACTGTACAAATTATTAACCCTATATTATACACGCTCATTGATTATCAGCATGTTAGTATATGGTAATTCAGATATATATTATGTTCATTAATTTTTATAAATGGTTATATAAGTGTCCCCGCTTGGATAATCATTGTATTTAATCACATGTTGATACACCTTTGTTAATTACCCGTATATATATATGTTGAATCATAGATTATTGTTGAACAAGATAAAACCTTATTATTATCCAACCTAATTATTTTGGTTTAGAACCCCAACAAGTATGAACATCCCTTACACGGGAAAACTTTTTATGCACCCAAGGTGGACAGAGTGAACGATAACATCGTTCTTGCATGTAATATTAATCAATACAGGGTACAACGGGCCGATCACCCCGCTACCAGATTATAATGATTTCTGATGATGAAGTTCTGTTTAACCTTTTCAAAAATAAAAATAATGTTCATAGTATGTCCCCTTAACCCTATTTATAGTCTGTACGTTATTTTAAAAATTTGAAAGAGGGTTGTTATGTTATTATTATCAGTTCAAATTACTTCACAACTATTGATTTTTTATAGAAGGGTAGTATAAAGATAACGTTTAAATTCTTTCAGCTTATATATATATAGTTGTTAATACTTGCTGGGTACTCAAATGTTCATCCTTGCTTAATTTAAATGTTTTCAACTAAATGTGAAGAACCAGAAGGCTCATGCAGAAACAAAGGAAAAGGAAAGCTAACTAAATAAGATTTGTGGTAGTTATGTAATAGTTTGATATTATTAAGACAATGATATATATATTTTCTATCAGATTATGTAATGAATGTTTAAAGGTTTCGTACCTGGGGATATAGACTCTAATAATTATGTAAATTAAGTTTTTTATTTATATTATTGTTATTATTATTAGTATTATTCCGCTCATAGAAATGGTATCGTGAAGCACCGAGTTCGGGTTTTAAGTAACTGGATTTGGGGGCTTTACAGCGCACTCAACCTGCCGCACTAAAGATGACTTGGGATAAGTTCCAAGAACTGTTCAACGACAAGTACTTTTCCAAAA
This sequence comes from Panax ginseng, assembly GCA_020205605.1. Taxonomy (NCBI): domain Eukaryota; kingdom Viridiplantae; phylum Streptophyta; class Magnoliopsida; order Apiales; family Araliaceae; genus Panax; species Panax ginseng. Next base: position 48,567,254 of record CM035137.1, read on the forward strand.
GTATTTGTCACATGAAAGAGGTAGAGTTCATTAAACTGGAGCAAAAATACATGACCGTGTCGTAGTACGAAGCCAAGTTTGTCGAGTTGTCCCAGTTTGCATCCCACTTAGTTGATAATGAGGAGAGAATGACGCGGATGTTTCTAAGAGGTTTGAAACTCGAGATACGTCAATACCTTATCTCTCACAAACTGTGTTTGTATTCTGATGTTGTAAATAGGGCTCGATTATTGGAGCGCGATAATGAGTCAACCCAACCAAGAGAGAGGAGCTGACAAGTCAGTAATACCAGTGGTAGTAGTCATCGAAGCGGTGACAATAAACGTGGAGGAAATCAACCTGCCAGAAATAGTAACTACTTCTGTGGTAATCATGGCCAAGATAATAGAAGTGGAAATTTCAAGAAGAGGAGATTTAATAATGATGGAAAGACGTCAGCACCAACACCTGTTTTTAAGGAAGGTGAACGACCGTCGGTACAGATATTACAAATACTGAGAGGGAGGACACATCACCAAAAGCATGCGCAGCAGCAGATCAAAGCATGTCACAATTATGAAAAAGAAGGTCACCTAGCCCGATTTTATCATGAACCAAAGTCAAGTCCAGCTGGGATGGAGGCATCAAAAGTAGTCCCAGACAAGACAAAACCTGTAGTTCAAGGGAGAGCATTTTTTGTAACCTCCCAAAAAGTAAGAAATCTGAATAGGGTAATCACGAGTAAGCTAATCATAAACTCTAACGAAGTCTATACCTTATTTGATACCGGTTCTACCCATTCTTATATTTTTCCTACTTGCGCTCAACGTTTAAATTTGACTTCGGAGAAATTAGACTTTGACTTATCTGTTGAAACTCCATTGGGGGAAACCTTTATTACATCCACGGTTTATAAGTCTTGTTTGATTCAAATCGGCAACCGCACGTTACCTGTCGATCTTATCTCTTTGAAAATACTTGCATTTGATGTGATTTTAGGGATTGATTGGTTAACCACTCATCATGCTAAAATTGATTGTTTTCGTAAGGTTGTTAGCTTTCATATTCCTAACCAACCTATTATGCGAATTTAAGCAACCAAACCATTAAAGTCAATCACTGTCATCTCAAGCCATAAAGCTATTCGTTTATTAAAAAACGGATGTCAAGCTTTCTTAGCTCATGTCACGGATTTAAACAAAAATACGTCAGTCTTGAATGATATTTCTATTGTTAATAAATTTCATGACGTATTCCCTGAAGAACTTCCTGGCCTACCCCAGAGCGTGAAATTGAGTTTGGTATCGACCTTGAACCCGTACAAAACCCATTTCCAAAGCCCCATATCGAATGGCTCCTATTGAACTTCAGGAGTTAAAAACTCAACTGCAAGAGTTGTTAGACATCGGTTTCATTCGTCCTAGTACGTCTCCTTGGGGTGCTCCTTTTTTATTTATAAAGAAGAAAGATGGGAGCATGCGAATTTGTATTGATTATCGGGAGTTGAATCACGTCACCATCAAAAATAGGTACCCATTGCCTCGTATTAATGACCTATTTGACTAGTTGCAAGGCGCCAAATTCTTTTCAATAATCGATCTTTGTTTCGGATATCATCAGTTGAAGATTAAAACTGATGACATTCCAAAGACTACTTTCAGAACTCGATACGGGCATTATGAATTCCTAGTTATGTCTTTTGGATTGACTAATGCTCCTGCTGCCTTCATGGATATGATGAATTGAGTATTCAAGAAATATTTGGATCATTTTGTGGTTTTCTTTATTGATGACATCCTCATTTACTCCAAAAGTCGTGAAGATTATGAGCAACACTTGAGGCTGATACTCCAAAAGCTCCGTGAAAACAAGCTTTATGCCAAGTTGAAGAAATGCAAGTTCTGGCTTGAGGAAGTAGCATTCCTTGGGCACGTGATATCAAGTCACTATATATCTGTTGACCCAAAAAAGATTGAAGCAATACAAAGCTGGGAGCAACCTAAATCAATGACCGAAGTACGTAGCTTTCTCGTCTTAGTTGGTTATTATCGGAGATTCGTAGAAGGGTTTTCTTGAATCGCTACTCCATTAACTCAGCTGACTCGAAAAGATACAAAATTTGGTTGGAGCGAGGAATGTGAGAAGAGTTTTCAAGAACTCAAGAGGAGACTCATTTCAGCACTTGTTCTGACAATACCATCTGGCTCGAAGAGATTTGTCATCTATAGTGATGCTTCGGGCAAAGGGTTAAGATGTGTTCTCATGCAACATGGTAAAGTCATAGCTTATGCCTCTCGACAACTCAAAGAATATGAGAGAAATTATCCTACTCATGATCTAGAGTTGGCAGCTATCGTTTTCGCACTTAAAATCTGGAGGCATTACCTGTATGGGGAGAATGTGGAGATCTTTACGGATCATAAAAGCCTCAAATATTTCTCCACCCAAAAGGAACTCAATATGCGACAACGACATTGGCTTGAACTGTTAAAAGATTATGATCATACCATTCAATACTGTAATAACCCAATATTTTCAATAAGAAATTTTGTGATTTAATTTTTTTTATGTATAAAGGTGGGAATATATGCAAGGTAAAGTATATGTATCTATGTAATAAATAAATTTATTTATTAGATGTAAATAATTTCTTTTTAGACTTATTGATCATTATAGGTTATATTCTTATAATAAATTAATTTTGTAATAAAAATATTTATTATTTATTTTCCATGAAAATATGATTGTTGTATATATGATATGATTATTAGGATTATTATGATATGTATTATATTGGTTAAGTTCATTATTTTAACTTAATTAATGATGGTATGTATGAAGGTTATGTGGATATGAATTCAAAATCCTAAGTCTGGATTTTGAATAAGGAATGAGAATAATAATATAATATTATTTCAGTAATATAAATATGCCTGATATGTGTGTAATATTAATTTGTAGATCAGTTATAGTAAAACAGTACAAATCCTAGCATTACTGATAAACTATAGTACAGAAGTCAGTTATGACTGTAAGATCTGTTAAGTTATGTGTTATGTAAGTAATGACCATTATTATGTTTACTGTTAATTAGGTAAACCCTAATTAATATCTAGAAACCCTAATTGCTAAATTAGAACCCTAATTGCTAAGTTATAAACCCTAAGTATTAATTTAACAAGGTTAATGGTAATTAATATATTATAATGGCTAATTTACAAAACCTAGGTGATTAGGAAACCTAGTGTAATTAGGGAACCTTAATCAACATTTTAGAAACTAAACTTTACATTTTTGCCCTTAATACACAATCCTAGAAATTAAGCTTATGAAACCTTAGGGTTAAACCCTAAGGGTCAAACCCTAAGGGTTAAAACCTAATAGTTGTGAGAAGTTACCAAGTTACCATTCACTTTATAAGTCAAATGACCAAACTACCCTTTTTATTATTTTAATAAGGTGGAGTGTAGATCTAGCCCTAGTAAGGAGTTGGTGACCAACTCTAGCTAGCCACATGGTCTAGTAAGCAACTTTAATCATCCAACTTGCTAGACTAAATACATTGCATCATAGATTAAGAGAATACAAGTAAGTAAAGTAAGTTACTTTAGTTCTCAACCTATCCAAGTCTTCTCTCTCTCCCATCCAAAAATTTTCAGTGATAGTGAGTTAGAAAAAAAGTTCATAACACTTAATAGCTTGCCAAGGATCAGAATCAAAAGTCAGATTTAAGGATTAAAGCTAAAAAGGTATAAAAACCCTAAACTTAGAAATTTATGTGATTCATGTTATTTGTTGTTGTTTATTGTTTAAAGTTATCTTAGAATGTGTCATTTAGTGATCTGGGTTGTTATAACTCAAATCCATAACACTTAGATGCTCGAAATTGATGTTTTTAGAATTCTGGAAAAAATTTGAAATTATGGTCTGACAATGAATGTCAGTGCCTTTAGATTCTTGTATGATCTTGGTTTTTGTTGTTTAAAGCTTTGTATTTACAGTATGTAATGCTAGTTTTGATCTGGATCAAGAATCTAACTTAGATCTGGTCTAGATTGCAAGTTATTCTTGGTCAAAGGTCGTTGACCGACCATGACCAGACCATTTCTGGGTAACCTAGAAACCATGAACCAGTGTCTGACAACGTATTCAATTGCTTGGATCTGACAGGTTTTGTAAGATTTGATGTTGTTGTTGTAACTACTTTGTAGCCTGTTGTCTGGACTTTAGATAAATGTCTTTAGATCTCTTACAACATCAACATATTGAACAGAGCAAGTAGTCAAAGTAGGCTACTCGCGCTGTTTTGGCATTTCTGGAAAAAAAACCCAGAAACTTGAAGAACACTATTTCTGTCAGGATTTAACCGAGCATTAGTTGCTTGATTTGTTGTTGTTATGATGATGTTATGTGTTAGATTTGTAGTCGTATGTGTTGTCTACAACCTGAAATTGATAGATCAGAAAAACATTACACGGATTGCAAGTTGTGGAAGCCCAAAAGTGCATGCTTGAACTGTTCTTCATTTCTAGGCAACCTAGAAATGAAGAACAGCCTCTGACAGCTACTTTGGGTACTCAGATCTCCTTTGTTATGCATGTTATGACTATGTTTATTGTTAGATATTGTATTATTACAGTTGGACTACAACATCAAACCATTATCTTGCCCAGAAACATTACGATCTGTCAGATATTCTTGGTCAAACTTGGTCACTCAGTAATTGACTTGATTTTCTGGATTTCATGAAGAACACTTATAACGACGGTTTTATCGCTATAGGAGGTCTTTAGCGGCAGTTTATTCGTAAAATTATTATTTTTATTTAATAATTAGTATTAAATAGTTTTTTATTATTAAAAATACAAAATAAATTCCTAAAAATTATTTTAAAGTCTAAAAATAGGTTTTTAATAATTTTGAATATATTTCATTAATATTTATTATTTTTGGAATATTAATGGTATTTAATTTATTTAATTATAATATTAAATAAATAACTTAAAAATGATTTTAGTACTTGAAAAATCATTTAAAATTATATTATGTTATAAGAAAATATTTTAAGTTATTTTTAATATTTTGTGATGAATTTCATTAATTAAATAATATTAATGATATTTAATTTATTTAATAAATGTATTAAATAAATTATGAAAAATAAAATTAATGATTTAAAAATTATATAATAATGATTTAAAGGTTATAAAAATATTTTAAGTTATAAAATATAACTTATGATATTTTGTCATGAAAAATATTAATATTTTAATTAGATTTATTTAATAATTATACTTGAATTAATTAGTTTAAAAATGATTTTAATATTATAAAAATTATTTTAAATAAAAATAAAGTGTTTAAAGATATTTTAAGTTATAAAATATAACTTTTAATATTTAAAGGATAATTTCGTTAATAATTTAATGATATTAATTTAACATTAATGACATTAAATTTATTTAATAATTATATTAAATAAATAGTTTAAAAATGGTTTTTTGATTTAAAAATCATTTAAAAAGGATATAAATGAATTAAAAATATTTGAAGTTATAATTAATGATTTTTAATATTTGGATAAATAATACATTAACATTTTAATATTAATAGTAATTATTTAAAAATGATTTTAAATATTTTAAAAATCATTTAAGGGTAATATTAATACTTTAAAATATTCTAAGTAATTATAACTAACTTTAATATTTTGGCAAGGGTTTTATTAATATCTTAATATTATTTAAATATTAATAATATTAGAATTATTTAATATTTAAATCATTTAATAATGATTCCAGAGTTTGAAAAATTATGATAAATTATAATAATTAATTATAAATTATTATAAGTCATTTATAAATAATATGATTGATGTTTAAATTATCCAGAATAATCTTTAAGATGCAGATTAGAGTTTTATTAACAATAAACTCGATAATTACCCGATAAAGTCGCTGGTACACCAAAATGTTACCGAAATTGATCCGAACCTATATAGGTTGACTGTATAAGTGTTTGTTTGTGATTCAATGACAGTTGAACATGTGTGATAATGTGATTAGATTATGTGCTGACTGCAATAAGTAGTATTATGTGTTTCGATATGTTATTCTAATCAGTAAAATGATCTTATTACTGATAGGTGATTATATAAAAGATAAAACTAAGTTGCATTTTGTAAGCAGCAGACCAAGCAAGTATCCTACCTTTACAATTTCTTTATGCAATGGACATGAGTAAGAAAGTTTTAGAATTATATTATTATTGTACTAGATTATTAACCCTATTGTTATATATGTTATATCCGATCATTGATTATCAACATTGTATTATATGGTAATTCAGATATATATATTATGTTCGTAAATTTCTAAATGTGGTTATTCAAGTGTCCCCACTTGGATAATCATTGTATTTAATCACATGTTGATATATATATATATATATATATATATATATATATATATATACCTATTGATTACCAGTATGTATACAATAAGTAAAAGTCGTCTAAGCTATTTGACCAGCTAGACACAAATTTAGAAATATCGTTGAATACGATAAAACCTTTTTGTATCCAATCAAATTGTTTTGATTTGGATTCCCAACTAAGTATGAACATCTCGAACATGTGAAAACTTTTATGCGCCCAAGGCGAACAGAGTGAACGATAATATCATTCTTGCATATAGTATTTGTGATGCCCCCAAAATAGGTATACATCACCCATCTTGAGTCGCTAGATACATGGTACATAAATTCAAATACAACTTAATTATACAACAGTCGTGCAAAATATGACGTCATATATACTGTGAGTTTCTATACAAATATTGTAACGTATATAATACGACAATATTCATACTCAAATTAATACATGTCATATAAAGTACAGCAGCAAATATTTTAAGTCTCCAAAGGGACACGAGAAGATTTATGTTCTCTTCATTTTACTGCGGTGCACTTTTAACGCTTTCAGGGTTGGGTTCTCATCACCCTATTGTTGTTCACCAAAATCAATTATTAAGTGACGTATAAAATGCGACACACACATCTTAGGTCCTCAATACAATTATATATTGCATGTCATGCCATAGTGAGGACTACTAATGCTATCATCTGGACCGTCACTCCATTCCCCGACTAGTCCCAGCTATATTCTCATTTCCTGAAGAGAACAATAAAAGAAAGGGTGAGCTCAACCAGCCTAGTAAGAAATATTATGACTAAGATAATGCAGAATAAATTATCAATAGTCTTCAACAATGTTAAACTGATAAAATATAATAGACATCAAGTTTAACTGCAGTGGAACAAGCAATCCATTAGAAAAGTCAAATAGAGAATAAAATCTACTATCTTCTATGGTATAAAATGTTTTCATCAATTTTTATCGTTGAAACTCAGCTTAATAAATAAAACACATCATCTAATCATCCCTGTACTACGGGCCAAGGATATTCATTAAATCATCAATGCTCATGACTATACCGAACAATCCCTGGTCATAATTATACCAAAAATTGTCCATCAATACATTACAGGCCACTAAGGACTTTTACCATATCATTTATAACATTACAGGTCATGATTATACCGAATGATCCCTGGTTATAATCATACTAAGTCCATCTATGCACGTAAGCCAAAGATGACTGTCATTATAATATAAGCATGATGATGATGACAATGATATAAAGAATCAATCAAATGAGATAAAGGATAAATATTAAACATTTATAATATAATTTATCCAGGGTTCAAGAATATCCCAATGTTATCAATCACTTAATAAACTCATAATCTAATATTATTAATATTATAATAATATTTTAATCACTTCTTAAACTTATAAACAATTTATTTCAATTGTTTACACTTTACCAAATAATGCATTTAATCATTCAAAAATGCCATACTCATAAGATTTCATCACCAATTATCAAATCCTTTATCAAAAATCTGCATATACCCTATATAGGATTCCCAAGCCATAAAATCCTATTTTCCAATTTTGTTACTTCACATAACATATTTAACTCATTTAATCATAACTAGATTATTTTCATGAAAAATACAAAATCAGTCCCAAAAATATTTCTTTTCTGGGATATAGCATAATATAGTCCCATATTGAACATATATTTTTTTCGGAATTTTGAAAATTCATTTACTATTTTTCAAAAATCAATTTCTAATTAATTCCTTAAACAATTAGCTACCTCAAGTTTAACTCCAAAAATTCCCAAATCTTGGCAGGATCTTACACATGTTAACGTGAGCTTCTAGTTTAAATTTCATGGTCATCAAAGTTATAGAACTCCGGTTATAGCATTTTTCGTCGGAAAAACCTAAATATTAAAATAGTCATAACTTGCTCATTTTAAGTCGGAATGAGCTCATTTTTGGACAGGAGAAACTTTATACCATATACTTTCATGTCCCAAAAGTCCAGAATTTTTCTCAAAAATTAAGTGGCTGAAACATCCCTTTTAAATTGCAGTATCTTTTTGTTATTTTGCAGCTTTTGACTCCTTTGCTAAAAACAGTCCACACGAAAATCTACAACACCTTTTCCAGTGATTCCACTTGGATAAGTTAGAAAACTCATAGATCTAACTCTAGAATTTGACTACACTAAAAAATTCGAAATATAATAGGAGATATGGTCAATTGAATTTCATATTCTATTTTCACCAAAATATGATTTTTTAACCCTTTGTGATTTCTAAGAAACTTTCATGTTTTCACATAATAACCAACATAACTCATCATAACATTTACTAATACTACATATACCCATGATTTTCATCAGTTCAATGCTTTTATTATGACTTTCATCATAATCCACGTAAACAGATTATTTCCATAATTTAATAAGGAATGAATACAAAGGATCATTCACCATGCATGTGGTAATCCACATAGATGAGTTATTCCAACGTAATAATAAAGAATAGAATAATGTAGGATTCACCATGCGCGATAAATCGCATGCAGACGAGTTATTCCCAATGAGAATAATAAAGAATGGAACCGAATCATGTGTAAAGGCACATGATAAGATATTCCGGCGAATAATAAATAATGGAACCGAGTCCCAAAGCGCGCATGACGAGATATATTCCGGCGAATAATATTCCGACGAATAATAAATAATGGAATCCAGATGCGGCATAAGCGTCATACGAGGATATTACAGCGAATAATAAAGAACAGAATAATAGAAAATTTTCACCATGCATGCGGTACTTCGCTTAAATAGGTTATTCCAACATAATAAAAAAGAATGGAATAACAGAAGAATTTCACCATGTATGCGGTACTTCGCATATGCAGGTTATTCCAACAGAATAATAAGGGATAGAATAACAATAGCTCTCTTCATTAATACGAATGAAATAATACCCCTTACCTCAAAAGAAGACTGGATATTGGAATAGTGAGGTAGCAGACTTCTCTTCTTCTTTCTCTCTATAATTTTTCTCTATAATAATTGCTCTATATCTTTAGTGAATTGGTGAGAAATGAAGGAAGAATGAGCTTCTATTTATAGAAAAATATAGTTTCGATAATTGCACATTTTAGGGCTCGAAAAATTACAGTACAATACCTCCAACTTTTCTTTCATTTTTAATTTAGTCCTGCAAGTATTATCAAACTTGCACCACCTCCCCTAATAGTAAATCATGTGAATCAATAGTTCAATCATGTGATTCAATAGTTATAATCATGTAAAAATACGAATTACGGTATAGTACCTCCATCTATACCATCTTTAACTTAGTCATGCAAGTATTATCAATCTTGCACCAACTCCCCTAATAGTAACAAGAATGTGAATCAATAGTACACACATGTGAACAAATAGTTATAATCCTTTGAATTAATAGCAATTAATTGCTCATTTATCCGATTAATTACTCGACTGGTCAATATAACTTTTAGACATCAATTAATACCGAAATAAATGTCGAGTTCTACTAACACTAATAATTCCAACACAATGCAACTATCAATTTTAACAGAGGGCGCTTTTCGATAAGGATTTCTCCTTATTGGCGCGCAATTAGATGACCAAACCTCTCCTTGACAGAACTTCTAAACATTTTAAATATTTCAATTTAATAATATGAATAACTTTGTCGCCTCAATTATTGATTTAATAATATAACATATTATACAGATGACACTGTGACAATAATAGAATCAATAATATGAGAGATATGATGCAACAATTTTTGTAGCAATAATTGAGTATAACTGAGTGACTTCTCACGTAAGCATCAATAACCAATATCGTGTGCTACTATACAACCACGCGTATTACTGTACTTTTACTACCTAGTAATTCACAATTTTAACGGTAATACTTCCGCCGTTATTTTTATAAAAAGATAATTCTGTCGTTTTCTAAATACGACAATACTTCCGCTAGTGGGTTACTTGATGATTGTGCCAGTTACGGATATTCCCGACAAAAAGAATATTTCCCGACCAACGAATATTTTATAACAACTTGCTTACTTTGCAAAATTTATAAATACTACCCACAACTATAACATTATCTCAAATTCACACCATAATATTCAAAAAAATATTTCGAGAAATTTAAATCTTTATTAATAAAATTTGGGGTCTCACAATCTCCCTCCTTATGAAATTTAGCCTCGAAAATTTACACACGCATTCACATGCCTTAGAATAGGTGAGGATACCTTGACTTCATTTCAGATTCTAACTCTTGAGGTATAACCTTTGAGTGTTGAATATGATTCTTCTTATCCAAGATTTTAACACGTATCTCCTCATACGTTAAATCTTCTGCTATCTCGTCTAGTTCTAATTTAATAATGTGGTCTGGGTCGTCCACATATTTACGTAACATCGATACTTTAAAACGTTATGAACACGCGACATACTTGGCGGTAAAACGAGTTTATAGGCCACAGTTCCTACTCGATCAAGGATTTCAAATGGGCCAATAAAATCGAGGGTTAAGATAACGCCTTCTTGAACCTTCTTCTTCATATTCATCAAATTCAGGTGTGTGGCTTGAGCGGCTTTAACTTTATCGATTAAAGTCAATTCTACTCGTATATTTGTTATCTTCATGTGGGTCCTTAGAGTCTTTAAATCTATCTTCATCATTTGTAAATTATAAGAAATGAGTCTTTGTGTTAACAACATCGCACTCGTAAACGCATACGATCTTCTACTCAACATGTCAGCTACCATGTTCGCTCTTCCACGATGATATTGAATGGTACGATCGTAATCTTCAACAGCTCGAGCCAACGTCTTTGGCGCATTATACGTTCATTTTAGTTGAAGAAATATTTGAGGGTTTTAAAATGGGTTTTGTACTAGGGTCAATACAAAATTCGATTTCACGCTGATGAGTGAGTTTTATACACATGAATTGGATACATTCGAGATTAATTTATTGTTGTTCTCAAGTCTTTTAGAATAGTTTTTAAGTGTTTGTGTCCATTCATGCATGTTTTATGTTGTTTTGTAGGAATTGGGACAAAAGATACTTGGATCGACGTTTGGGGTGGCTAGATGCGCGTTTTTGGCTTGCCATTTACACAGCAGTCACTTCAGAGCCAATTTGAGTATTGTTCAGAACCTTATTTCGAAAATCTCAAAGAATGAAAGTTGTAGATCTACTTCTCCTCTTTCCGGATCATCTATAATCATAGAAATCGGAGTTCGAACGAAGAAGTTATGGCCATTTTTCCAAAGGATGTCGAAGCAAAAAATGTCAAAAAAATGGCAGCGTCGGGGCGCCCATTTTAGGCCTATGCCCAATCTTGGTATTGGAGAGCGAGTTTTGAGCGCCGTGCCCGGTATTTGAATGGCTGAGGAAGAGATTGGGATGGCTTGGACGCATTTTTGGGCGAATTTTGACACCTTTTTGACTCCAAATAGGATTGGGTTTGTTCTTATGCTAAAAATTGGAATTGTAACCTATAAATACATGATGTAAGGCATAAAATAAAGGGGGATTACATAGCTTAGCTTAGATAAAACACTCCATTAGATTAGAATATAAACCCTAGTTCTTAATTAGGCATTGGAAATTGAAGCAAATTGAAGAACATTGAAGATCAAGAGCAAGAGCAAGAGGGGAGCATCAGATTTGCTGACAACAGATTCTATTCTCTTCTCTTATCATACTTTTATCTTTTAATGTCTATTCAGTTGTGGATTCTTGGTTTCAATTCATTAATATGAACTAACTCTTTTATTAAGATTTCAATTGAACCTTTTATGTTTGTGAATTAATTATTTGATTTATTCCAATTATTTATGTAAAGGTGAATTGTTTATCTTGTCTTGTGCTTATTGCTTAATTATTTGATCAGTAATTACCTTGTTACTCTAGAAGGAATTGAAAGAGGAATTCTAGGGTTAGAACTGGGCATGATATCATGTGACTTAGTTATTTGCAAAGTGAATAATTAGGTTTGTGAATTGAATGGAAATATCTCATTCACACCGCATGTAACACATAAGGAATTGGGATTGAAAGAAGTTTAATTCAATTGTTTTGCATAGAATATAGCAAGATTAATCTGGATTAAATAAAGGCAATTGATCACTTGGAAAAGGACTTTTGGCATTTGAGAATTCCTCATTAACAATTCATGAGCATAATAATTGGGATAATTGGATAATTGATTTATAGTTCATAATTGGGGATATTGAAGTCTTAATCTTTATTTATTTGAATTCATTTGTAAAGCAATTCGGTTTAATTAGTTAATTTAGTTTTCCTAATTAGAAAAATCACACTTTGCAATTGTTTAGATAAAATTGATTTGGTTAAGAGTTAGTACTTGGTAATTTTTATTAAATAATTCCTCGTGGGAACGATACTCTACTTTCACTTTATTACTTGTTGACCGTGTATACTTGCACGTTTGCTTTGATTGTGAAATCAACCAACACACGCTTTAGGGGTAGGCCAGGAAATTCTTCAGGAATACGTTAGGAAATTTATTAACGATAGAAATATCATTCAAAACTATGACTCTCATCCAAGACTTGGATAGCACATGTAATGAAGGTTTCTCCTAACAGAGTTTCAACCAATAAGTCAAAGTCTAACTTCTCCGGAGTCAAATTTAAACATTGAGCGCAAGCAAGAGAGATAAAAGAATAGGTAGAACCGGTATCGAATAAGGTATAGACTTCGCAAGCATTTATGATTTACTTACCCGTGATAACATCGTTCGGGTTACTCACTTTTTGAGAAGTCACGAAAAAAGCTCTTCCTGAAACCACCGACTTTGTTTTGTCTGTATCCGCCTTTGGTGCCACCGTCCTAGCTGGACTTGACTTTGGTGCATGACAAAATCGGGCTAGGTGAACTTCTCTTCTTGAAATTTCCACTTCTATTTTCTAGGCCATGATTACCACCGAAGTGATTACCCTTCTTGGCATGATAATTTTCCCCATGATGGTTATCATTGTTCCGATGGCCGTTGCCACCGGTATGATTATTGTCGTGTTGTTGGTCGTTACCTTTTGGTTGAGCTGACTCAACGGTCTCATGTGCTTCATTTCTATTCTCAACATTCTGGGATGTCATTTTCAAACACTGTCACAAAACAAGGGTTAATTAACATATCACATATTATCCCTATACTCTAACCAACCAATTAAATACCAAATAAACTTAGGTAGGTCATACTAGCGAAGGTATTCCCCGTCTCTCCCCTCCTAGATCTTGTCTCACATCTCAGCCAGGGATCATATCCCTAAGCTTTGATACCAACTGTGACGCCCCCAAAACAGGTATACATCACCCATCTTGGGTCGCCACTTACATGGTACAAAATTTCAAATACAACTTAATTATACAACAGTCGTGCAAAATACGATGTCATATATTATGAGTTTCAATACAAATATTGTAACGTATATAATACGAAAATATTCATACTCAAATTAATACATGCCATATAAAGTACAACAGCAAATATTTTAAGTCTCCAAAGGGACACGAGAAGATTTCTGTTCTCTTCATTTTTTCGATGCACTTTTGACGCTTTCGTGGCTCGGGTTTCTCATCACCCTATTGTTGTTCACCAAAATCAATTATTAAGTGACGTATAAAATGCGACACACACATCTTAGGTCCTCAATACAATTATATATTGCATGTCATGCCATAGTGAGGACTACTAATGCTATCATCTGAATAGTCACTCCATTCCCCAAACTAGTCCCAAATTATATTCTCATTTCACGAAGAGAACAATAAAAGAAAGGGTGAGCTCAACTAGCCTAGTAAGAAATATTATGACTAAGATAATGCAGAATAAATTATCATTAGTCTTCAACAATGTTAAACTGATAAAATATAATAGACATCAAGTTTAACTGCAGCGGAACAAACAATCCATTAGAAAAGTCAAATAGAGAAAAAAATCTACTATCTTCTATGGTATAAAATGTTTTCATCAATTTTTATCGTTGAAACTCAGCTTAATAAATAAAACACATCATCTAATCATCCTTGTACTACGGGCCAAGGATATTCATTAAATCATCAATGCTCATGACTATACCGAACAATCCCTGGTCATAATCATACCAAAAGCATCCCCATAAATGCATTACAAGTGCCACTCGAGGACTTTTACCATATCATTTATAACATTACGAGTTCATGATTATACTTAGAATGATCCTTGGTCATAATCATACTAAGTCCATCTATGCACGTAAGCCAAATATGACTTTCATTATAATATAAGCATGAGGATGATGACAATGATATAAAGAATCAATCAAATGAAATAAAGGATAAATATTAAACATTTATAATATAATTTATCTAGGGTTCAAGAATATCCCAATGTTATCAATCACTTAATAAACTCATAATCTAATATTATTAATATTATAATAATATTTTAATCACTTCTTAAACTTACAAACAATTTATTTCAATTGTTTACACTTCACCAAATAATACATTTAATCATTCAAAAATGCCATACTCATAAGATTTTATCACCAATGATCAAATCTTTTATCAAAAATCTGCATATACCCTATATAGGATCCCCAAGCCATAAAATCCTATTTTCCAATTTTGTTACTTCACATAACATATTTAACTCATTTACTCATAACTAGATTATTTTCATAAAAAATACCAAATCAGTCCCAAAAATATTTATTTTCTGGGATTTAGTAGAATATAGTCCCATATTGAACATATATTTTTCTCGGAATTTTTAAAATTCATTTACTATTTTTCAAAAATCAATTTCTAATTAATTCCTTAAGAAATTAGCTACCTCAAGTTTAACTCCAAAAATTTCCAAATCTTGGCAGGATCTTACACATGTTAACGTGAGCTTCTAGTTTAAATTTCATGGTCATCGAAGTTATAGAACTCTGGTTATAGCGTTTTTCGTCGAAAAAAACCTAAATATTGAAATAGTCATAACTTGCTCATTTTAAGTCGGAATGAGCTCATTTTTGGACAGGAGGTACTTTATACCATATACTTTAATGTCCCAAAAGTCCAGAATTTTTCTCACAAATTAAGTGGCCGAAACACCCCTTTTAAATATCTGGACAGTAGCCTTTTGCTATTTTGCAGCTTTTGACTCCTTTGCTAAAAACAGTCCACACGAAAATCTACAACACCTTTTCCAGTGATTCCACTTGGATAAGTTAGAAAATTCATAGATCTAACTCTAGAACTTGACCACACTCAAAAATTCGAAATATAATAGGAGATATGGTCAATTGAATTTCATGTTCCATTTTTACCAAAATCTAATTTTTCAACCCTTTGTGATTTCTAAGAAACTTTCATGTTTTAACATAATAACCAATATAACTCATCATAACATTTACTAATACTACATATACCCGTGATTTTCATCAGTTCAATGCTTTTATTATGACTTTCATCATAATCCACGTAAATAGATTATTTCCACAATTTAATAAGGAATGAATACAAAGGATCATTCACCATGCATATGGTAATCCACATAGACAGGTTATTCCAACAGAATAATAAAGAATGGAATAACAGAAGGATTCACCATGCATGCGATAGGCTACACATATCTGAGTTATTCCCAATGAATAATAAAAATGAAACCAGTCATGCGTAAACGTTGTCGGCGGAGATATTCCGACGAAATAATAAATAATGGAACCAGTCCCACCAGAACGCATACATTCGGATATTCGGGATATTACGCGAGAATAATAAATAATGGAACCAAAGTTAGGCATAAACGCGCTTGCGTATGGGATATTCCGACAGAATAATAATGAACGGAATAATAGAAGAATTTCACCATGCATGCGGTAATTCGCATAAATAGGTTATTCCAGCATAATAATAAAGAATGGAATAACAGATAAATTTCACCATGTATGCGGTACTTTTCATATACAGGTTATTCTAACAGAATAATAAGGGATGGAATAACAATAGCTCTCTTCATGAATACGAAAGAAATAATTCTCCTTATCTCAAAAGAAGACTGGATATTGGAATGGTGAGGTAGCAGACTTCTCTTTTTCTTTCTCTCTATAATAATTGCTCTATAGCTTTAGTGAATTGGTGAGAAATGAAGGAAGAATGAGCTTCTATTTATAGAAAAATATAGTTTCGATAATTGCATGTTTTGGGGCTCAAAAAATTACAGTACAATACCTCCAACTTTTCTTTCATTTTTAATTTAGTCCTGCAAGTATTATCAAACTTGCACCACCTCCCCTAATAGTATATCATGTGAATCAATAGTTCAATCATGTGATTCAATAGTTATAATCATATAAAAATATGAATTACGATATAGTACCTCCATCTATACCTCCATCTTTAACTTTTGTCATGCAAATATTATCAATCTTGCACCAACTCCCCTAATAGTAACAAGAATGTGAATCAATAGTACACACATGTGAACAAATAGTTATAATCATGTGAATTAATAGCAATTAATTGCTCATTTATCCGATTAATTACCCGAATGGTCAGTATAGTTTCTAGACATCAATTAATACCGAAATAAATGTCGAGTTCTACTAACACTAATAATTCCAACACAGTGGAACTATCAATTTCATCTTAAATCAACACGAACTTATTCATCATTAATATCATAACTTACAATATTTAACAACCAAGTCGTTCCCAGGACAGAGGGGGCTTTCCGATAAGGATTTCTCCTTATTGGCGCGCAATTAGATGACCAAACCTCTACTTGACAGAACTTCTAGACATTATAAATATTGCAATTTAATAATATGAATAACTTTGTCATCTCAATTATTGATTTAATAATATAATATATTATACAGATGACATTGTGACAATAATAGAATCAATAATATGAGAGATATGATGCAGTAATTACTGTAGCAATAATTGAGTATAACTGAGTGACTTCTCACGTAAGCATCAATAACCAATATCGTGTGCTACTTGTGCAACCATGCGTATTCATCGTACTTTTACTACCGTAGTTCAGCGGTTTTAACGGTAATACTTCCGCCAATTATTTTTATAAAAGATAATTACATGCTTTTCTAAATACGACATTACTTAGTTAATGGGTTTTGCCAATGATTGTGCCGTCGTACGGATATTCCCGATAAAAAGAATATTTCCCGACTAACGAATATTTTATAACAACTTGCTTACTTCGCAAAATTTATAAATACTACCCACAACTATAACATTATCTCAAATTCACACCATAATATTCAAAAAAATATTTCGAAAAATTTAAATCTTTATTCATAAAATTTGGGGTCTCACAGGATTGACCAATACAGGGCACATTGGGCAGATCACCCTCGTGTCTGTAAATTATGATGGTTTACGGATGAAGTTCTGCTAAACCTTGGCGAAAATGAAAAATAACGTTCGTAGTATGTCACCTTAACCCTATTTATAGTCAGTACGTAGTTTCAGAAATTTGATAGAGAGTTATTGTGTTATTATTATCGGTTCAGATTACTTCACAACTTTTGATTTGTTGTAGAAGGGTAGTACAAAGAAAACATTTAATCCTTTCAGCTAATATTTATAATTGTTATTACTTGCTGGGCACTCAAATGCTCATCCTTGCTAAATTTAAATGTTTTCAGTTAATTATTATCGGTCAGAGGGCTCTGCCAAGAACAAAGGGAAAGGAAAGCTACCCGAATAAGTTTGTGTTATCTTATGTAGTAGCTAGACTTAAATAAGATGATTATATTTATTATCTATCATGTAATGAAATGTTTTACGGTCGCGTACCTGGGATTTAGAAAACTCTGATATGTAAAATAAGTTTGATATTTATGATAATATTATTATTATTATTTCTGCTCATAGAAATGGTATCGTAAAGCACTGAGTTCGAGTTTCAGGTACCTGAATTTGGGGGTGTTACAAATATCATCTTGGAAAAGCGAACGTGGTAGCTGACGCATTGAGTAGAAGATCATATGCAGGTACGAGTGCGTTATTGTCAATGCAAAGGCCTATTTTGTATGGCTTGCAAAGGATGGAGATAGAGTTAAAGACTCCAGGGACCCACATGATGATGGAAAACATACGAGTAGAACCGACCTTAATCGATAAAGTTAAAGTTGCTCAAGCTACAAACCTGGAGCTGATGCGCATGAAGAAGAAAGTGCAAGAAGGTGTTATTCCGGAAGCAAGAATCGATGAAGAATGAATACTTCGAGTCAACTCTAGACTTTGTGTTCCTAACGACTCTGATTTGAAGTATATGATCATGATGGAGGCGCACAACACACCATTTGCAATCCATCTTGGGAGTACCAAAATGTATCATGATCTTCGATATACATTTTGGTACTCCCAAGATCAAGCAATATGAAAAGAGAGATAGCGGAGTTTATCTCAAGGTGTTTAACTTGTCAATGAGTCAAGGCAGAGCATAAAGTGCCAAAAGGTCCATTACAACCATTTGAAATTCCAAAATGGAAGTGGGAGCACATTACCATGAATTTCGTTACTGGTCTTCCCAAGGTTTCTCAAGAAATTGATGCAATTTATGTCATTGTTAATAGATTGACCAAATCTGCTCATTTCCTACCTATACAAAAAACTTATTCATTTGAACGTCTTGCTCGTATGTACATAAATGAGATTGTAAGACTGCATGGTATGCCAGTATCCATAGTTTCTGATCGAGACCCAAGATTCACTTCACGATTTTGGGTTAGTTTGCAAAAAGCCATGGGCATGGATTTACGATTTAGTTCGGCATATCATCCTCAAACGGATGGACAGTCGGAGAGGACTATTCAAACTCGTGAGGATCTATTAAGAATCTGTGTCCTTGACTTCAAAGGAAGTTAGGACAAGTTTTTGCCATTGGTGGAATTCTCCTACAATAATAGTTATCAAGCAAGTATTGGCATGGCTCCATTTGAGGCGTTGTATGGAAGAAAGTGTCGTTCTCTAGTATGCTGGGATGAGGTGGGTGAAGCAACGTTGTTTGGACCAGAGTTGGTACGTATGACTACGGAAAAGATTCAAATGATCCGGCAACGTATAAAGACCTCACAAGATGGACAAAAGAGTTATGTTGATCTTCATCGAAAGGACGTGGAATTCAATGTTGGAGAACATGTGTTGTTACATGTGGCTCCATGGAAATGAGTTACAAGATTTGGAAAGAGAGGAAAGCTCAATCCTCGATTTATTGGCCCATTTGAAATCCTTGACCGAAGTAGGAATCCTTTATAGACTTCGCTTTCTACCGCCAAGTATGTCTCGTGTTCATAATATTTTCACATATCCATGTTACGTAAATATGTGGAAGACCCGAACCACATTATTGAGTTAGAACCGGATGAAATAGCGGAAGATTTAACGTATGAAGAGGTTCCTGTTAAAATCATGGATAAGAATGAACATATTCTACGCTCCAAAGTTATACAAGTCAAAGTTTTGTGGAGAAACCACGATGTTGAGGAAATGACTTGGGAGTTAGAATCAAATGAAATCAAGGTATCCTCACCTCTTAAATCATCTACGGTATGTACCCTAATTTTGAGGGCAAAATTTCATATGAAGGGGAGGTTGTAAGACCCCAACTTTTATGAATAAAGATGAATTTTTCTATAAATATCATTTTTGAATATTAAAGTGTGAATTTGTTATAATGTTGCAGTTATGATAATATTTATAAATTTTGTAAAGTAAGCAAGTTGTTATATAATATTCAATTGGTCGGGGAATATTCTTTTTGTCGGGGAATATTCGTACGATGACACAATCATTGATGGACCCCACAACAGAATTATTATCGGAGTTAGAAAACGACAAAATTATCTTTTTATAAAAATAATGGCGAAAGTTTTACCGTTAATTGTTGAAATACCCGGTGATAAAAGTACAATAATACGCGTGGTTGCATAGTAGCACACAATATTAATTATTGATGCTTACGTAAGAAGTCACTCAGTTTTGTTCAATTATTGCTACAGTAATTGCTGCATAGTATCTCACGTTATTTGATTCAATTATTGTCGATATTTTATATATTATTAAATGAATAATTGAGACGAAACGGTTATTCATATTATTATTTGAAATATTGATGATGTGTAGAAAGTTCTGTCGAGGAGAGGTTTAGTCACCTAATTGCGCGCCAATAGGGAGAAATCCTTATTGGAAAGCCCCCTCTTTCCTGGGAATGATCTGGTTGTTAAATATTGTGAGTTATAATATTAATGATGAATAATTGTTGAAAGATTAAATATGTGTTGATTGAAGATAAAATGATTTGTGGTAATATTTATTCAATCTTTGATATAAATAAGAAGTCTGTTATGAGACGTTTGTGGTAAGTTTGGTTTATTCTATGGGGGCCCATATGTCATCATCTAAGAGTCACTTTTGCCAATAGTAATTGCATTTACCAGACGTCAAATCACTTACCGTTTCATATTACAGGCGTCGAACCACTTGTCATTTCACATTACAGGCGTCGAACCAATTGTCGTTTCATATTAGAGGCGTCGAACCAATTGTCGTTTCACATTACAGGCGTCAAACCACTTGTTATTTCACATTATAGGCGTCAAACCACTTTTCATTTCACATCACCAGTCGTCAAGCCACTTGTCTTTTCACATTGTAAGTGCTAAGCTAGAAATCTTCTATAAATAGAAGCATATTTCTTCATTATTTTTCACCAATTCATTCAAGCTATAGAGAGAGAAAGTATAAAGAGAATAAGAGAGAAAGAAGAAGAGTATTCTGTTACTACACTATTGCAGTATCCAATCTCCTACTAAGGTAAGAGGTATTATTTATTTCATATTCATGAAGAAAGTGATTTCTTTCAATACTCGTAAGGGTTGTTATTCCATTCTTTATCATTCTGTTGGAATAACTTGTCTATGCAGACTACCGCATGCATGGTGAAATCCTGTTGTTATTCCATTCTTTATCATTTAGTTGAAATAACCTGTCTATGCGGACTACCACATGTATGGTGAAATCCTGTTGTTATTCCATTTTTTATTATTTTGTGGGAATAACCTGTCTACGCGGACTACCGCATGCCTGGTGAATAACCCTTCGTATTCATTTGGTATTAAATTATGGAAAGAATCTGTCTACAAAGACTACCGCATGACAGTTGAAAATCCATTTGCAGTTTTGTATATTGTTCATTTCAGATTCCTAACTCTAAACTTACTATGGTAAGTATTGCTTCTATAATTCCTGAAATGATCAGAAATTCTTTGATATTTGCGCTTCATCCAGTATCTTTTCATGAAAATATTATTCTGAACAGTTTTGATAAGTTTTAACCTTTTCATATTGGGGTACTATTCATGACAAAAATTGATTTCTTTTATGTCCAAATCATTTTTGATATGATATTATTCTTGAATTTTACTCCACAAAGCAGTATCATGTTGACAATTTGGACTTTATTGAATTCTTATATCATTGTCATCATCCTCATATTTATATGGTTATGAAAGTCATCTTTGGCCCGTAGTGCATAGATGGACTGTTGATTGGTATGGTTATGACAAGGAATCATTCGGTATAATCATGACCTGTAATGTTACAAATGATGTGGTAAAAGTCCTAATTGGCCCGTAGTGCATTGATGGACAGTTGTTGAGATGAACATGACCGATTATGATAATAATGAATATCCTTAGCCCGTAGTGCATGGATAATTCAGTGATGTGGATTATTTATTAAGTTGAGTCTCAGCGATAAAATTGATGATAAACCTTTTAAATCATAGAAGATAGTAGATATCATGCTCTACTTGACTCTTATAATGTATTGCTTGTTTTGCTGCAGTTAAACTTGATGTTTATTATATTTTATCAGTTTAACACTGTTGAAGGCTAACGATAATTTATTTTGCATTATCTTAGTCATAATATTTCTTACTAGGCTAATTGAGCTCACCCCTCTGCTTTCATTGTTCTCTTCAGGAAATGAGAATATAGCTGGGACTAGTCGGGGAACGGAGTGACAGTCCAGATATTTGCATTTGTAGTCCTTACTATTCTGTAAAATAGTGTGCTAATAAATGTATTGAGGACTTATTTTGAGTTTGAATACTGTGTAGAAGACAATATTTGTATTAAAACTCACAGCTCATGCTGTATATTTAAGTTTGTATTTGTATTTTGTACCATGTATTTGGCTACTCAGAATGGGTGATGTATACCTATTTTAGGGGTGTCACATATCTTGCATCAAATATTCATCTTTGCATTACGGGCCAAAGATATTCATTTGTATCACCAGTTGGTCATGTTCATCTCAACACCTGTTCATCTTTTCACTACGGGCCAAAGATATACATCAGGTAATCATTCATCTTTGCACAACAGGCCAAAGATATTCCTCAAGTATCACCATTAAAGACTGAGGATGATGAAAAACATTTTAGAGAATGAATCCAGTGAGATAAAAGGACAAAGATTAGAGATTCGTACTTTAGATAATTCAAGTTTAAAAACACTCCATAATAAACCATAATGGAGTAAAATTCAAGAATGAAGATCAAAACACGGATACAATCAAAGATAGTAACCATAATAGACATTTGGGACAAAGAAGAGAAAATTTTATTTTTCAGTGAATAGTGTCGTATTTGTGAATAGTGACATATGCATGAATAGTAACCCCGACAAAAAAAGGTAGCAATTCCATAATAAAATTCTTATCAATATTTCAGTATAATTATATTGAAGAAAATAATATCATTTACGAAGAAAATAACATCACTTACCTCAAAAGAACAGTACTTCTGACTGGAATATCGAATGTAATACTGAAGGAAACTTGCACTGAATAGCAACTCTCAAGGTATCTAAATACTCACAAAATACGCTCGATAATATAGAGAGAAAGAAAAACTTATTTCTGGTGTGATTTTCAATTCTAACTAAGTACCCTATTTATATGAAAATGCTAGAATGCCAAAGAAAACTAAATTAATAAAATAATATATTATTTTTTCTTCTTTTACGCATGCCTACTTTGAAAACCCTCTACATTTGAAAAATTAATTCAGCACATGTTTTCACAAAAAACAAAAGTGGGTCCCACCCATAATTTTAATAAAAATATATAATTTTTGAAACTTCAATAATTTATAATAAATAGCCCTTTTATCAAAAAAATACGAATTTTATATCTATTCCATAGAAAATTAAATTCTGTACAACCTTGTAGCTTTAAGTTTTTCCAAATTCCAAACGAAAAATGCCTGAAATCCACATACGGACAATTTTTAATACCTCCATTCCGACAAAATATTGATAAAACACCTTAGCATTAA
The DNA here is from genome assembly GCA_020205605.1 of Panax ginseng. NCBI lineage: Eukaryota > Viridiplantae > Streptophyta > Magnoliopsida > Apiales > Araliaceae > Panax > Panax ginseng. The sequence continues at coordinate 48,591,082 of CM035137.1, forward strand.
TTCCTTCATTTATATCCACACAAAATAAATATTTTCATATCCATCATTTATGTCCACATAAAATAAATATTTCCTTATCATATAAATCAATAATTAATTATTCACAAATAATATTACAGAATCACAATTATGACAACCAGGTCGTTCCCAGGAAAGAGAGGCTTTCCGATAAGGATTTCTCCTTACTAGTGAGTAATTAGGTGACCAAACCCCTTTCCTAGACAGAAATTCCTTAGACATTGCCAATAATATTATTTAATAATATTATTCAAATAATATGAATTATTGATCTGATATTGGGAAATACTGTGCAGTGACAATTATTAAAACAACAATAATATAAAATATCAACGCAGCAATAATTGAATCAATAAAATAAAATATTGAACAGTAATTACTATAACAATTATTGAGTAGTGCCTTCATACGTAAGAATCAATAATTCAACAATATTGTGCAATACCGTGTGCTACTGTGCAACCATGCGTATTACTGTACTTTAACCACCAGGTAATTCAACAGTGTTAATGGTAATAATTACGTCGTTATTTATAAAAACTTAAACTTGTCGTTTTCTTCATCCGACCATTTTTCGTTGAAGGTGAGGGTACCTCGCTTTTATTTCTGATTCCAACTCCCAGGTCATTTCTTCAATAGCATGGTTCCTCAATAAAATCTTGACTTGTGGTATAACCTTTGTTCATAGGACATGCTCTTTCCTATCCAAGATCTTGACAGGTACCTCATCGTACATTAAATCTTTGGCTATCTCGTCTGGTTCTAATGCAATAATGTGGTTTGGGTCTTTCACATATTTACGAAGAATAGATATATGAAGAACATTATGAACATGAGACATGCTTGGAGGTAATGTGAGTCTATAGGCCACATTTCCTATTTGGTCAAGAATCTTGCATTGAGCTTTCCTCTTTTCTCGAATCTTGTAACTCCCTTCAATGGAGCAATACATAACAATACATGATCTCCAATATTAAATTCCACGTCCTTTCGATGAAGATCAGCATAACACTTTTGTCGATCTTGTGAGGTCTTTATACGTTGTCAGATCATTTGAATCTTTTCCGTAGTCATGCGTACTAATTCTGGTCCCAACAACGTCGCTTCACCCACCTCGTCCCAACATACTAGATAGCGACACTTTCGTCCATATAATGCTTCGAATGGAGCCATACCTATACTTGTTTGATAACTGTTGTTGTAGGAGAATTCCACCAATGGTAAGTACTTATCCCAACTCCATTTGAAATCTAGGACACAGAGTCTTAATAGATCTTCAAGAGTTTGAATAGTCCTTTCTAATTGCCCGTCCGTTTGAGGATGGTATGCCGAACTGAATCGTAAATCCGTGCTCATAGCTTTCTGTAAACTAACCAAAAATTATGAAGTGAATCTTGGGTCACGATCTGAAACTATGGATACTGGCATGCCATGCAATCTCACAATCTCATTTACATACATACGAGCAAGACGTTCAAGGGAATAAGTCTCACGTATAGGCAAGAAATGAGCAGACTTGGTTAATCGATCAACAATAACCCAAATCACATATATACCTTGATAAACCTTGGGAAGACCCATAACAAAATTCATAGTACTGTGTTCCCACTTCCATTTTAGAATCTCAAGTGGTTGCAATGGACCCTTTGGCACTTGATGCTCTGCCTTTACATGTTGACAGGTTAAACTCGAGATAAACTTTGCGATCTCTCTCTTCATATTGCTCCACCAAAATGTATGTCAAAGATCATGATACATTTTGGTACTCCCAGGATGGATTGAAAATGGTGTGTTGTGTGCCACCATCATGATTCTATGCTTCAAGTTAGAATCGCTAGGAATGAAAAGTCTGGAGTTAACTTGAAGTATTCCTTCTTCATCGATTCTTTCTTCTAGAATAACACCTTCTTGTACTTTCTTCTTCATACGTATCATCTCTGGGTCTGTGGCTTGAGTAGCTTTAACTTTATCGATTAAAGTCGGTTCTACTCGTATGTTTGATATCATCATGTGGGTACTTGGAGCCTTTAACTCTATCTCCATCCTTTTTAAGTCGTACAAAATGGGTCTTTGTGTTAAAAACATCGCACTCGTACTCGCATACGATCTTCTACTCAATGCGTAACCTACAACGTTTGCTTTTCCAGGATGATATTGAATGCTATGGTCGTAATCTTTCAACAGCTCGAGCCAATGTCGTTGCCTCATGTTGAGTTCCTTTTGGGTGAAGAAATATCTGAGGCTTTTATGATCCATATAAATCTCCACTTTCTCCCCATATAGGTAGTGTCTCCGGATTTTCAACGCAAAAACAACTGCTGCCAACTCCAAATCATGAGTAGGATAATTCCTCTCATATTCTTTGAGTTGTCGCGAGGCATATGCTATGACTTTCCCATGTTGCATGAGAACACATCCTAACCCTTTTCCTGAAGCATCGTTGTAGATAAAAAAATCCATCTGAACCAGATGGTATTGTTAGAACAAGTGCCGAAATGAGTCTCCTCTTGAGGTCTTGGAAACTCTTCTCGCATTCCTCGCTCCATACGAATTTTGTATCTTTCCGAGTCAGCTGAGTTAATGGAGTAGCGATTCAAGAAAATCCTTCCATGAATCTCCGATAATAACCAGCTAAGCCCAGAAAGCTACGTACGTTGGTCACCGACTTCGGTTGCTCCCAACTCTGTATTGCTTCAATCTTCGTCGGGTAAACAGATACTCCATGTTTTGAAACCACGTGCCCAAGGAATGCTACTTCCTTAAGCCAAAACTTGCATTTCTTCAGCTTGGCATATAGCTTGTTGTCACGAAGCCTTTGAAGTACCAGCTTCAAATGGTGCTCATAATCTTCACGGATTTTGGAATAGATGAGTATGTCATCAATAAAGACAACAACGAACTGATCCAAATATTCCTTGAATACACGGTTCATCATATCCATGAAAGCAGCAGGAGCATTAGTCAACCCAAAAGACATGACTAAGAATTCATAATGCCCGTACCGAGTTCTGAAGGAAGTTTTTGGAATATCCTCAGTTTTAATCTTCAGCTGATGATATCTAGAATGAAGATCGATCTTTGAAAAGAATTGTGCTCCTTGCAACTGATCGAATAGGTCATCAATGCGAGGTAGGGGATACTTATTCTTGATGGTGACATAGTTCAATTCCCGATAGTCAATACAAATTTGTATACTCCCGTCTTTCTTCTTTACAAATAAACAGGAGTACCTCAAGGAGATGTACTAGGACGAATGAAACCGATTTCTAACAATTCATGTAGTTGGACTTTTAACTCCTGAAGTTCAATAGGAGCCATTCGATATGGGGTTTTAGAAATGGGCTTTGTACCCGGTTCAAAATTAATAAATAATTCAACTTCACGTTCTGGGGGTAGACCAGAAAGTTCTTCAGGAAATACGTCAGGAAATTCACTAACAACAGAAATATTATTCAAATCTGACGTTTTTTTGTTCAAGTCCATAACATGGGCTAAGAAAGCTTGACATCCATTTTTTAATAAACAAATAGCTTTATGGCTTGATATGACAGTGACTGATTTTAGTGGTTTAGTTGCTTAAATTTGTATAACAGGTTGGTTAGGAATATGAAAACTAACAACCTTATGAAAACAATCAATTTTGGCATGATGAGTGGTTAACCAATCAATCCCTAAAATCACATCAAATGCAAGTATCTTAAAAGAGATAAGATCAACAGGTAATGTGATGGTGCCAACAGGTAATGTGAGTCATTAGATTAAATTGGAAGAATATGAAGCGTCCTTGTACTTTGTCAAATGAAAGAATCTGAAGCGTCCTTGTACTTTGTCAAATGAAAGATTTAAAAAAAGTTAGGAGTGTCAACTTTATTTTTTTTTTAAAAAGCTTTAATTTTTTTTAAAAAGATTTTATTTTTAAACGAATATTTTTTTAAAAAATAAAAACTTCAACGAATGTCGTTGGGAGTAAAGGCTCTCACATCTAATTTGGGAAAAACTACTGAACGCCATTTGAAATGGCGTTGAATTTTTGAATATTTTTTTTCGCTAAAAATAAGAAAGGCAACCAACGCTCCTTTAAAAAAAAAAATTTTAAAAAAAATGAAATTTTAAAAAAATTATCTTAATTTTTTTAAAACAATTTTATTTTTTTAAAGAAATTTGAAAAAAATAAAAATGTGATCCAATACCAAACTAACTGACATTGTAATTTTTTAAATTTATTTTATAAAGCAAATTTGTAAAAAAGAAAGTAAGATGTAACATCACTTTAACTGATGTTAGAATCTCTCTCTCTTTTTTTTTTAAATTTATTTGATCTCTTGTACTTGTTTACAAACATCAAATTTTTTTTATGTTTATTCTCTGTCATCGGCGTTGGAAATGAAGGAGTATATAAGACTTCAACTATAAAAAAATAAAAATAAAAATTCTAACGTTAATTAAAGTGACGTTGCATCTTACTCTTCTTTTTTACAAATTCATTTTTTTAAAAAAATTTAAATAAAATAGGGATAAAATTGATATTACATTAATATGGGTCAAACTAACTTATTAGGAATGACTTATAAGTCATTTTTAAATAACTTTATTCTGTTTTAGTTCATAAAATATAATAAAATTTTCTTTATCTTTTATGTTTTCTCTTAAAACTGATAGTGTTATAATTTAATTTTATAATATATTTGGAAAAAAAAAGGTAAAAAGAGAACTAGGATTAGCTAGGGGTATACAATTACTATTCTTCTTTTTATGTTATATTTTTGGACATAAAAATATGTTCATGATTTAAGTTACTCCCTCCGTCTAAGGAATAAAAGTTCTTATTATTTTATGTAATCTCAAGTTAAATATTTACTTATATTAAATAATCTTTTTTACAATAATTTGTGCGTAATATCCTTAGTATTAAATGTCATATTTTTATTATTTATAAATATTTATATAATATCACTAGTCATGTATAGAAAAATATGCAATTAGATGAGAATTTAAATATGAATAATTTTATCATTTGATATTTTTTTTAAATTCGCATAAAATCAATCATCACTTTCATTCTTGGAGTGAGGGACTACTTGTAAGTATATCCTACTTCTATCCAGAAAAAGGAAACATTGGGAAGCATAGATATAATATTCAGGTTTGATGAGGTTGGCTTTATTTGAGTCGGAGGCCCGAAACTAACATGCTTGGCAATCGGTTATCACGGGTACTATTTCAACAACCATAATCTATACCGTTGATCGCAACATTGGATGACACGGATTGAAATGGATTTCCCCCTACCGCTACAGGCTGTACCAACATAAGAAATTACTCATTTGCCCCTCATGTGCTCATGTGCTACACTGTCTACCGCTACAAGTTATGACGGTAGTTTAGTTAACTAATAAATTAGAATGACTTAGTGGTAGCTTAATGGCCCAATAACCCATAAGTCTTAGGTTCGAAATCTAGCTATGATATTTTTGCTTCTTATGTTATATTTTTTGTGTATTAGATAAATTCTATTACCATCTATATATATATACTCATCTTAAATCTCCACATTAAACTAAATATATACAAAGCAACTATGAATATTTATATAACGTAACTTTGAATATTTTAATATCTATATATATATATATATTTATAAATTTATCTATAAATATTCATATAAACATTTATAAACAAATATTCATAGAAATTTATCTTTAAAATTTATAAACAAATATTTAGTTATAAATTTATAAGTATTTCATCTAAAATTTATAAAATTTAGATATGAATATTTTTATAAATATTTAGAGATAAATTTATAAATATTTATATGAATATTTGTTTACATATATATATATATATAAAAATATTCATAGTTACTTTATATATATTTAGTTTAATTTTGAGATTTGTTTAGTATTTTATTTAGTTTGACAAGAAATTTTGAAAAGAATATGTATGTGTGTGCATATATATATATATATATATATATATATATATATATATATATATATATATATATATATATATATATCGTAGTAAAATTTATCTAATACATAAAAAACATAAAGACATGAAGCATGAAAAATTTAATAATGACTTATAAGTCAAAAAAAGTTAAAATTTATGTTATTGTCAAACACTAAATAATAACAAATGACTTATAACTTAGTTTGACCAACTTATAAGTCATTACCAAATACCCTCTAATTCAAGATATAAATAGAAATTACTATTTGATTATAAAACAATTTATAAGTCAAGAAAAAGGAGAATTTGAAAAAGGGGAGTTAAAAAAGAACTTACACACCATTGATGCAACTTAATTGGTCTATGCCGGAACCATTGCTGTGAGACCCCAAATTTTATGAATAAAGATTTAATTTTTCTCGAAATATTTTTTTTAAAATTATGGTGTGGATTTGAGATAATGTTATAGATGTGGGTAATATTTATAAATTTTGAAAAGTATGCAAGTTGTTATATAATATTCGATTGGTCGGGGAATATTCTTTTTGTTGGAGAATATCTGTATGACGGTACAATCATTGGTGGACCCCACAACAGAATTATTGTTGGATTGAGAAAACGACAAAAATATTTTTATGAAAATAACGGCGGAAGTTTTACCGTTAAAACTGTTGAACTACCCGGTAGTAAAGTAAAAGAATGTCTGGCGTGGTTGCATAGTAGCACACGGTATTGATTATTGATGCTTACGTGAGAAGTCACTCAGTTTTGTTCAATTATTGCTACAATAATTGCTGCATAGTATCTCACGTTATTTGATTCAATTATTGTCGATATTTTACATATTATTAAATCAATAATTGAGATGACAAGTTATTCATATTATTATTTGCAATATTAACGATGTCTAGAAGTTCTGTCAAGGAGGGGTTTGGTCACCTAATTGCGCATTAATAGGGAAAAATCCTTATTGGAAAGCTCCCTCTTTCCTGGGAACGACCTGGTCGATTAATATTGTGAATTATAATGATAATAAATGTTGTTAAAAATATTGAAGGGAATTGGAGTCACAGAAGTTTATATATATATATATATATTATAATTTTTGTTTTATTATTATTATAAATGTAATAAAACAAAAATCTTTTGATATAAAACAGAATACTTTTATAAAGTGATTTGTTTTATTAGATTATAAATAGAATATATTATATTTTATTATGCATAGTGTTTGCATAGTGCGTGCATAGTATTTGCATAGTAAAATCTTTTTATATAAAACAAAATACTTTTATAAAGTTATTAGTTTTATTAGATTATAAATAGAATATATTATATTTTATTATGCATAGTGTTTGTATAGTGCCTGCATAGTGTTTGCATAGTACAATCTTTTTATATATAAAAACAGAATACTTTTATAAAGTTATTTATTTTATTAGATTTTAAATAATATATATATATATATATTATAAATTTTGAATATATTATATTTTATTGCATAGTATCCTTTCCATTCTTCTATAAATAGGATGCTTAGTTAGAATTGAAAATCACACTAGAAATTCAAAAAATTCTTCCTCTATAATCTTGAGCGTATTTCTTTAGAGTTTAAGAAAGCTTTGAGCGTAGAGAATAGTGCAAGTTTTCTTCAAGTATATCCCCGCCCTACCCGTCGGAATACTCTTCTTATTAAGGTAAGGGGTATTATTCTTTCGTATTCATGAAGAGAGTTATTTTCTTTCAATACTCATAAGGGTTGTTATTCCATTCTTTATTATTATGTTGAAATAACTTTTGTCTATGCAAAGTACCGCATACATGGTGAAATTCTTACATTATTCTATTCTTTATTATTACATTGGAATAACTTTTATGCATGCGGTCTATCGCATGCACGGTGAATTCATTGTTATTCCATTCTTTATTATTACATTGGAATATCCATGCGTGTGGATTACGCATGACCTAGTTCCATTCTTTATTATTCATTGGAATATCACATGTCTGCATGCGAATTACGCATGACTGGTTCCATTCTTTATTATTACATTAGGAATAATGCATCTGCATCTTGATCTATTGCATGCATGGTGAATTCTTCTTTATTCCATTCTTTATTATTCTGTTGGAATAACCTGTCTATGTTGATTACCACATGCATGGTGAATGATCCTTTGTATTAATTTCTTATTAAATTGTGGAAATGATCTGTCTACGTGGATTATCGCATGGCGGGCGAAAATCCATTTGCAGTTTCATATATTCTATTATACTCAGTTGGTTAAAGGTTTGGCTTCTATACTGCATGAAATTAGTAGAATATCCTGGATATTTGCGCTTCATCCAATATCTTTTCATGAAAATATTCTTCTGAGTATTCTTGAATTTTACTCCACAAAGAAGTATCATGTTGACAATTTGAACGTTATTGAGTTCAGGATAAATTAACTTATAAATCTTTAAAATTTATTCTTGAACTTGTTTTATTGAATTGTCATCATCCTTATGCTTATATTATGTTGAAAGTCATCTATGGCCTGTAGTGCGTAGATGGACTTGGTATGATTATGACCAGGGATTATTCGGTATAATCATGACCGTAATGTTACAAATGACGTGGAAAAAGTCCTCATTGTCCCGTAGTGCATTGATGGACAGTTTTTGGTATGATTATGGCTATGGATTCTCTTCGACCAAGGGTGCAAAGATGAATTGTTTTATGGCATGATCAGGACCATTGATGAAAATACGATTATCTTTGGCCCGTAGTACATGGATAATTCGTGGTTGTGATACTAAATAATATCTTTGGCCTGTAGTGCAGGGATAATTTGATGATGTGGATTATTTATTAAGCTGAGTCTCAGCGATAAAAGTGATGAAAAACCTTTTAAATCATAGAAGATAGTAGATTTTATTCTCTACTTGACTCTTCTAATGGATTGCTTGTTCCGCTGCAGTTAAACTTGATGTTTGTTATATTGTATTAGTTTAACACTGTTGAAGGCTAACGATAATTTATTCTGCATTATCTTAGTCATAATATTTCTTATTGGGCTAGTTGAGCTCACCCTTTTGCTTTCATTGTTCTCTTCAGGAAATGAGAACGTAGCAGGGACTAGTCGGGGAACGGATTGACGGTCCAGATGATAGCATTAGTAGTCCTCACTATTCTATGAAATAGTGCGATAATAAATGTATTGAGGACTTATTTTGAGTTTGAATATTGTCTAGAAGACAATATTTGTATTAAAACTCACAACTCATGTTGTATATTTAAGGTTGTATTTGTATTCTGTACCATGTATTTGGTGACTCAGAATAGGTGATGTATACCTATTTTGGGGGCGTCACAGTTGGTATCAAAGCTTAGGGATATGATTCCTGCCTGAGATGTGAGACAAGAACTAGGAGGGGAGAAACGGGGAATTCCTTCGCTAGTATGACCTACCTAAGTTTACTTGGTATTTAATTGGTCGGTCAGAGTATAGGGATAATATGTGATATGTTAATTAACCCTTGCTTTGTGTCAGTATTTGAAAATGACATCCGAGAATGTTGAGAATAGCAATGGAGCACAGGAGACCGTTGAGTCTTCATAGATCAGTAATTAGGATAATGTACATCAGGAAGGCGACAATCCTCATGACAACAACAACACTGACCAAATGATGAACGATGGAATGTTCAGAGGCTTTATGCAATTCATGCAACATCAGGTAAGAGAGACTCCTGTTCAAAATATAGGTGGAAATAATGGGAACCCACGGTCGGTCACCGCTAAGCAGTTCAAGGAGCTGGGACCACCGGAGTTTTTGGGAAAACGAGAACCACTTAAGGCGAAAACGTGGTTAAAGCAGATCACCAAGATATTTGATGTCTTGGGATGCTCCGAGGAGCAAAAAGTTTCATTCGCCACCTTTATGTTGCGTGAAGAAGTAGATCATTGGTGGGAATCTTTAAAACGTACCCAACCTGATGCACTCAAGATGTCTTGGGAAAAATTTCAAGAATTGTTCAACGACAAGTACTTTCCTGAAAGTATTTGTCACATGAAGGAGGTGGAATTTATCAAGCTGGAGCAAAACAATATGACCGTGTTGCAGTACGAAGCTAAGTTTGTTGAGTAGTCCCGGTTTGCATCTCATTTGGTAGATAATGAGGAGCGAATGACGCGAATGTTTCTGAGAGGTTTGAGACCCGATATACGTCAATACCTCATTTCTCACAAACTTTGTTTATATTCAGATGTTTTGAATAGGGCTCAGTTATTAGAGCGCGATAATGAGTCAGCACAACCAAAAGGTAATGACCAGCAACATGATAATAATCATACCGGTGGGAACGACCATCGGAACAATGATAACCATCGTGGGGGAAATTATCATGCCAAGAATGGTAACCACTTCGGTGGTAATCATGGCTAAGATAATAGAGGTGAAAATTTCAAGAAGAGAAGGTTCAATAATGATGGAAAGTCAGCAGCATCAGCACCCGTTTTAAAGGAAGAAGAACGACCACCGGTCGTATGTTTCAAATGTGGACAGGAGGGACACATCCGTCCAAACTGTACGCAGCAATCCAAAGCGTGTTTCAATTACAGAAGAGAAGGTCACCTAGCTCGATTTTGTCGGGTAGTGAAGTTAAGTCCAACTAGGATAGTGATGCCAAAGGATGTCTTAGATAAGTCAAAACGAGTAGTTTAAGTAAGAGCGTTTGTCGAGGAACCCAAACGAAGTTATCACGGGTAAGTTAATCATAAACTCTTGCGAAGTCTATACCTTATTCGATACTGGTTCTACCCACTCTTGTATTTCACCTAGTCGTGTTCAACGTTTGAACTTGGCTCTTGAGAAATTAGACTTTGACTTATCTGTTAAAACTTTGTTAGGAGAAACCTTCGTTACATCCACTTTTATAACTCTAGTTTAATTCAAATCGACACTTTCACGTTACCTGTCAATCTTATCTCTTTAAAAATACTTGTCTTTGATGTGATTTTAGAAATTGATTGGTTAACTACTCATCTTGCTTTTAGTATGGTTGTTAGCTTTCATATTCCTAACCAACCTGTTATGCGAATTCAAGCAACCAAACAACTAAAAGTCAATCATTGTCATATCAAGCCATAAGTAAAGAGCCCCGAGTCTTTCGCTGATGACTTCCTTGTGTGGAATGCACCGAAGCCAGACTTTATGTAGGCAACGTCGTGAATGACGATGGCAAGTTGATAGGTATTAATGTGACGTACTATCCAAGTCTTGGATGAGAGTCACAATTTTTAAATGATATTTCTATCGTTAATAAATTTCCTAGTGTATTCTTGAAGACTTCTTAGCCTACCCCTAGAGCGTGAAATCAAATTTTGTATTGACCCCAGTACAAAACCCATTTCTAAAACCCTTAAATATTCTTCAACCAAAATGAACATATAATGCGCCAAAGACGTTGGCTCGAGCTGTTGAAGATTACGATCATACCATTCAATATCATTGTGGAAGAGAGAACATGGTAGCTGACGCGTTGAGTAGAAGATCGTATGTGTTTACGAGTGCGATGTTGTTAACATAAAAACCCATTTTGTATAACTTATAAATGATGAAGATAGAGTTAAAGACTCTAGGAAACCCACGTGAAGATAACGAATATACAAGTAGAATCGACTTTAATCGATAAAGTTAAAGTCGTGCAAGCTACATACTCAGAGCTGATGAATACAAAGAAGAAGGTTTAAAAGGGCGTTATTCTAGAAGCAAGAGTCGACGAAGAGAGTAAATCTCAACCTTCGATTTAATTGGCCCATTTGAAATCCTCGATCGAGTAGGAACTGTGGCCTATAGACTCATTTTACCGCCAAGTATGTCGCGTGTTCATAACGTTTTCACGTATCGATGTTACGTAAATATGTGGGCGACCTGAACCACATTATTGAATTGGAACTAGACTAGATAGCGGAAGATTTAACGTATGAGGAGATACATGTTAAAAGCTTGGATAAGAAGGAACATATTATACGCTCGAAGGTTATGTAGAATCCGACGAGGTATCCTCATCTGTTCGGCATATCAGGTACGTACGTAAATTTCGAGGGTGAAATTTCACAAGGAGGGGAGATTGTGAGACCCCAAATTTTATAAATAAAGATTTAATTTTTCTCGAAATATTTTTTTAAAAATTATGGTGTGGATTTGAGATAATGTTATAGTTGTGGGTAATATTTATAAATTTTGGAAAGTATGCAAGTAGTAATATAATATTCGATTGGTCGGGGAATATTCTTTTTGTTGGGGAATATCCGTACGACGGTACAATCATTGGTGGACCCCACAACGGAATTATAGTCGGATTGAGAAAATGACAAAATATTTTTATTAAAATAACTAATGGAAGTATATACCGTTAAAAGCTGTTGAACTACCCATTAGTAAAAGTATGATGTCTGGCGTGGTTGCATAGTAGCACACTGTATTGATTATTGATGTTTACGTGAGAAGTCACTCAGTTTTGTTCAATTATTGCTACAGTAATTACTGCATAGTATCTCACGTTATTTAATTCAATTATTGTCGATATTTTATATATTATTAAATCAATAATTGAGATGATAAGTTATTCATATTATTATTTGCAATATTAACGATGTCTACAAGTTCTGTCAAGGAGAGATTTGTTCACCTAATTGCGCGCTAATAGGGAAAAATCCTTATTGAAAAGCCCCCTCTTTCCTGAGAATGACCTGGTCGATTAATATTGTGAATTATAATGATGATAAATGTTGTTAAAAATATTGAGGGAATTGGAGTCACGGAAGTTTATATATATATATATATATATAAATTTTGTTTTATTATTATTATAAATGTAATAAAATAGAAATCTTTTTATAGAAAAATGAATACTTTTATAAAGTTATTTATTTTATAAGATTATAAATAGAATATATTATATTTTATCATGCATAGTGTTTGTATAGTGCTGCGATAGTGTTTGCATAGTAAAATCTTTTTATATAAAATAGAATACTTTTATAAAGTTATTTGTTTTATTAGATTATAAATAGAATATATTATATTTTATTATGTATAGTGTTTGCATAATGTCTCAGATAGTGTTTGCATAATACAATCTTTTTATATAAAAATGTAATACTTTTATAAAGTTATTTGTTTTATTAGATTTTAAATAATATATATATATATATATATATTTTATAAATTTTGAATATATTATATTTTATTGCATAGTATCCTTTCCATTCTTCTATAAATAGGATGCTTAGTTCGAATTGAAAATCACACTAGAAATTCAGAGAATTCTTCCTCTATAATCTTGAGCGTATTTCTTTAGAGTTTAAGAAAGCTTTGAGCGTAGAAAATAGTGCAAGTTTTCTTCAAGTATATCCCCGCCCTACCCGTCGAAATACTCTTCTTTTTAAGGTAAGGGGTATTATTATTTCGTATTCCTGAAGAGAGTTATTTTCTTTCAATACTCATAAGGGTTATTATTCCATTCTTTATTATTATGTTGGAATAATCTGCATACATGCTAATACCGCATACATGGTGAAATTCTTCTCATTATTCTATTCTTTATTATTACTCGTGGAATAACCTTTCTGCATGCGCTCTATCGCATGCACGTGAATTCTGTTGTTATTCCATTCTTTATTATTACATTGGAATATCCTCATGCGTGTGGATTACGCATGACCGGTTCCATTCTTTATTATTACATTGGAATATCCCGTGCATCATGCGGATTACGCATGACCAGTTTCATTTTTATTATTACATTGGGAATAACCTATCCGTGCAGTCTATCGCATGCATGTTGAATTCTTTTGTTATTCCATTCTTTATTATTCTGTTGGAATAACCTGTCTATGTGGATTACCACATGCATGGTGAATGATCCTTTATATTCGTTCCTTATTAAATTGTGGAAATGATATGTCTACGTGGATTACCGCATGGTAGGCGAAAATCCATTTGCAGTTTCATATATTCTATTATACTCAGTTGGTTAAAGTTTTGGCTTCTATACTCCATGAAATTAGTAGAATATCCAGGATATTTGCGCTTCATCCAGTATCTTTTCATGAAAATATTCTTCTGAGCATTCTTGAATTTTACTCCATAAAGAAGTATCATGTTCACAATTTGGACGTTATTGAGTTCAGGATAAATTAACTTATAAATCTTTAAAATTTATTCTTGAACTTGTTTTATTGAATTGTCATCATCCTCATGCTTATATTATGTTGAAAGTCATCTGTGGCCTGTAGTGCATAGATGGATTTGGTATGATTATGAACATGGATTATTCGGTATAATCATGACCGTAATGTTACAAATGATGTGGAAAAAGTTCTCATTGGCCCGTAGTGCATTGATTGACAGTTTTTGGTATGATTATGGCTATGGATTCTCTTCAGCCAAGGGTGTAAAGATTAATTGTTTTATGGCATGATCAGGACTGTTGATGAAAACACGATTATCTTTGGCCCGTAGTGCATGGATAATTTGTGGTCGTGATACTAAATAATATCCTTGGCCAAGATGCGGGGATGAGTTAATGATGTAGATTATTTATTAAGTCGAGTCTCAAATGATAAAAGTGATTAAAACCTTTTAAATCATAGAAGATAGTAGATTTTATTCTCTACTTGACTCTTCTAATGGATTGCTTGTTCATTACCGCAGCTTAAACTTGATGTTTGTTATATTGTATCAGTTTAACACTGTTGAAGGCTAACGATAATTTATTCTGCATTATCTTAGTCATAATATTTCTTACTGGGCTAGTTGAGCTCACCCTTTTGCTTTCATTGTTCTCTTCAGGAAATGAGAACGTAGCAGGGACTAGTCGGGGAATGGAGTGACGGTCCAGATGATAGCATTAGTAGTCTTCACTATTCTATGAAATAGTGTGATAATAAATGTATTGAGGACTTATTTTGAGTTTGAATACTGTCTAGAAGACAATATTTGTATTAAAATTCACACCTCATGTTGTATATTTAAGGTTGTATTTGTATTTTGTACCATCTATTTGGCGACTTAGAATATGTGATGTATACCTATTTTGGGGGCGTTACAATTGGCGCGACTTAATCGGTGCAGTTTGGATTTTTGGTGCAATTTTGGGAGCGATTTCGATTCCTTGGCCATCCCTTGTCAAAAAGTATATATGTAAAATAACGAGTTACAAGAAAAATTCATATAAATTATTTTAGACATTAATTATATTTTTTTTCAAAATTATAAGTGTGCGAATATGATCATTATAAACTACATTCAATTAACTACAAACTTTAATTTTTGTAAATTAGAAAATATATCTATTATGTGCTCAATTTTAATTTTAAAAATTATAACTATAAAAAAAATAAAACTAGGCATTTATTTTGAGACGGACGGAGTGAAACATTTCACCGTATAAAATTGTGTCCAAATAAATAAAAATTTTAAATAAAAAATGATGCGTTTGGGGGGGGGGGGGGGGAAAGAGAAATTATTTTTTATAAATAGAAGCTCATTCCTTCATTATTTTTCACCAATTCACTAAGTCTCACAAGAGCAATTATTATAGAGGGAAAGAAGAAGAGAAGTTTGCTACCTCACTATTCCAGTATCCAGTTTCTTCTAAGGTAAGGGGTATTATTCTTTCGTATTCATGAAGAGAGTTATTTTCTTTCAATACTCGTAAGGGTTGTTATTCCATTCTTTATTATTATGTTGAAATAATCTGTCCATGCGAAGTACCGCATACATGGTGAAATTCTTATGTTATTCCATTCTTTATTATTCTATTGGAATAACCTGTCTGTGCGGTCTATCGCATGCCTGATGAATTCTGTTGTCATTTCATTCTTTATTATTCTGTTGGAATATCCTGTCTGTACGGATTATGCATGACCTGGTTCCATTCTTTATTATTCTGTTGGAATATCCTGTCTGTGCGGATTACACATGACCTAGTTCCATTCTTTATTATTCGGTTGGGAATAACCTGCATGCCTGGTGAATTCTTTTGTTATTCCATTCTTTATTATTCTATTGGAATAACCTGTCTGTGTGGACTACCACATGCATGGTGAATGATCATTTGTATTCATTCCTTATTAAATTGTGGAAATGATCTGTCTACGTGGATTACCGCATGGAGGATGAAAATTCATTTGTAGTTTCGTAATTTTTCTGACCCTCAAAAATTTTGGAAAAAATGGAAAAGATACTTTGTTGAGTTTTCTATATTATGTCTAAAAATGACTATTTTTGGATGTATAGATTAGGAGTTATGAATTTTATGGGAAAGACTATTTTAAAAGTAAACCCTTATAACTCCTTGTGGTTAACTCCAAAATTTGTGAAATTTTTATTGGGAGTACATCTATATAACAGCAGTATACCCTATAAATTTCAGAATATTTGGACAAAAGTACAATTTTTGATAAATGTCTAAATATTCGGCAGTTTTAGTCATATGAAAAATAGTAAATGAATTTTAAAAATTCTGAGAAAAATATATGTTCAATATGGGATTATATTCTGCTAAATCGCAGAAAAGAAATTTGTTTGTACTGATTTGGTATTTTTCATGAAAATGGACTAGTTATGAGTAAATGAATTAAATATGTTATGTGAAGTAAGAAAATTGGAAAATATGATTTTATGGCTTGAGAATCCTATATAAGGTATATGCAGATTTTTGATGAGAGTTTTGGTTATTGGTGATGAAATCTTATGAGTTTGGCATTTTAGGATGATTAAATGCATTAATTAGTAAAGTGTAAACAATTAAAATAAATTATTTATAAGTTTAAGAAATGATTAAAATATTGTGGTAATATTAATAATATTATATTATGAGATTATTAATTGATTTATAACATTTGGATTAAGGTGTTATAAATATTGATATGGATTTTATTGTGATACTTTATCTTTTTGTGTCGGGGTTATTATTCACGTATACGACACTATTCATGTGTATGGCACTATTTGCTTATATGACATTATTTATGCATACGGTACTATGTACGAATACGGAGTACTATTTATGAGTTACTATTCATGAGTTACTATTCACGGGGTACTATTTACCTGAAAAATATATTTCTTTTCTGTCCAAATTATTTTTGGTACATGAATATTATTCTTGAATTTTACTACACAAAGCAGTATCATGTTGACAATTTGGATATTTTTAAACTCTGGATAAATTTAAAGTCTTTAATATTTATCCTTGATTTCGTTTGATTAATTCTTATATCATTGTCATCATCCTCATGCTTATATTATGATGAAAGTCATCTTTGGCTCACATGCAAAGATGGACTGTTGATTATTGGTTTTACAGTTGTATATCTTTAGCTTACGTGCAAAGATAGACTGTTGATTATTGGTTTTACAGTTGTATATCTTTGGCTTACGTGCAAAGATGAACTATTAATTGATGAGTATCTTTGGCTTATGTGCATAGATGAACTGTTTATTGGTATGATTATGACCAGATATTATTCGGTATAATCATGACCCGTAATGTTAAAGATGATGGGGTAAAAGTCCTCATTGGCCCGTAGTGCATTGATGGACAGTTATTGGTATGATTATAACCAGGGATTATTCAGTATAATCATGACCATTGATGATTACATGAATATCCTTGGCCGTAGTGTAGGGATGATTCGATGATGTGGATTATTTATTAAGCTGAGTCTCAGTGATAACATATTGATTATACACTTTTAATTCGTAAAAGATAGTAGATATCATGCTCTACTTGACTCTTCTAAAATACAGGTTGTATGTCTTTTTGGCACATAGTGCAAAGATGAATTGTTAATGAATATCTTTGGTAGTAGTGCAAAGATGAATTTATTAGTATGATTATGAGCAGAATTGTGATTTGGTATAACCATGATTTTTGATGTTTCGTAAAGATATGTGATGAAAATTATCTTCGCCACAGGTGCGAAGAGGAATTTAGAATCACAATTATGATTATGAGTTATTCATATGATTATGGACATGAATTGTTGATTGATGTTACAGGGATAAAACATTATTGATGGACTTTTAACATGGAGAAGATAATAGACACGATGGTCTATTTGACTCTTCTAATGGATTGCTTTCGTTCATTTGTAACTATGGTTGAAAAGTTTTATCATCTACCATATGTTCTAAATCTCCGATTTATTACCGATGAAGGTTATTGATGATGTAAATTATCTTTAGTCATGATATTCTTTATTCGATTAGTTGTGTTTCACCCCTTTTTGCTTCACAATTCCTTTCGTAATAAGAGTGTAGGTCGGGTCGAAAGCTGGGTAACAGGAGAATAGAATCGGTGGTCTATAGTTGTTGAGGTTCTCCCTAAATAGTATGAAAATAATTTTATTGAGAACTTTAGATAAGTGTGTCGTATTGTATACGTCATTTGATATCTAATTTTGGTGAACCGAATAGGGTGAGGCGAACCAAACTTTGGAAGGGTGTTTTATCACTATCATACAAGATGTCTAATGACATACAACCTCGTGTTATCATATGACAGGGTTGAGCACATCCACTTGCTGAGTATATCTACGAGCACTACCTATATGATCTTGGAGTTTGGTTGAAACATAATGTTCAATTGCAGATGGTGGAGATAGTTATATGTCAAGTGAAGACTCACCATTGGAAGGAACATAATAGTAATCTTCTTGTTTTTCTTTGGAGTCTATTGGGTCAACCAAGGATAATTCTCTGGACATATGATATCTATCACAACCTAGACGCATGGCCTCCCATGTACGAAGGTTTCCTTGAGCACTTCCCAAAGATTTTAATTTCAAAAAGGCTTTTATTGTATTTTATGTAAAGTACCATTGTAAGGTTGTGGTTGAGGCACCATGAGAGTTACATACATTTGTATTAAAACTCATAGTTTAACCGTGGTCGTATTCTGCACGACAGTTCAACAGTTTTATAAATAAAGTTTGTATTTGACTTTTATAGTATGATATCTGGCGACTCAGAATGGGTCGTGTGGACCTATTTTGGGGGCGTCACATGTGTGCCGTTGGTCTTCCTGGCTGAGCTGGTCCTTTGATCATCAGCGTCCCACTGTTATTCCCTTTGTTGTTGCTTCCCTTTTCTGTATTCCTCTTTGGACAGTTCCAGATTTGATGGTCTGGTGATCCACATGAAAAACAAACTTGTATTTTCTTCGGGCTATGACAGTTGGGAGAAATGTGTCCTTCTTGACCACAGTTAAAGCACATGCCTTTTCCCTTTAATTAGAATCCTTGATGGTTCTTCCGACAAATTGCACACAGCTCACCTCTCTTCCTACTCTCTCCAGACTTATTTCCCAATTGAATGTTATCAGTCCACTTACGCTTATTGGAGTTACTACCTCCACTCCTACCTCCTTTATTCGTCTCTTTCTTCTTTTGCTCTTGGTGGTACTTTAACACTACTTCACTTCCTCCCTCGGCGATGATGGCTTTTTCCAATAGGGTTAAAAATGAATTGATCTGCAACACATCTACTTTTCTAAATATTCTTGGCTTTAGTCCGTTCTCAAACCTTCGCGCTTTTAGTGCCTTGGTGTCCACTTGATGTCGCTAACTTGTTAAACTTGGCGACGTATTCATAAACTGACATATTTTCTTCCTTTAGTTCTAAAAATTTGACCTCCATTCTTTCTTGCATACTTGGCGAAAAATAATTTTTGAGAAATAGTTCTTTGAATCTGGTCCATGCTACAACTCCTACTCCAGCTCTGTTCTGGTTTGACTCCCACCAGAAATTCGCCTCACCCTTCATCAAATAGGTAGCAAAAGCTGTCTTTTGCTCCTCTGCTACTCTAGAAATAACAAAAGCTTTCTCTATTTCTTTCACCCAAATCTGAGCTTCTATAGGGTCTGTTGTTCCCTTAAACTCCTGCGGTCCTACTACCTTAAAGTCTTTGAAGTTCGATAATTGATTCCTTGGAGGATTTCTTGTGCCTGGTGCTCGATTTTGCATAGCCTCAGCTAACATATTCACAAAATCTTGCATAGGGTTTGCTTGACCTCCTACATTATTAACACAGTCTTCCACCCTTCAGTTTCGTGGTTCTCTTCTTGGCTGCATTATCTAGTTATACAATACCTTAAATTATTAATTCATCTTTTACACCTTTATGCCACATCTTATTAGTTGTATCTTAAAAATTTAACACGTATTTTAAACTCAAACCATATTTCAGTTTACTGGAATTTTTTTTAACTTAGCTTGCTGGATTAATGAATTCAGTTTGCTGAATTAACAATTTATCAGATAGATAGCTTACTATCTTTATTCTCAAAACTTATATACTTAATTAAAAAAATATTCATATTCATTCAACTAGTTTATAGTACTTTACATCATATAGCACATGTTGTTATAAACATCTACAATCCCTTTATGACAAAAGTTGGGATTTACTGCTACAACTTATACAAAAAGTTGAGACTTGCAAAAGTTATTTTGATAGTCATACAAAAAATGAGGATTACATTCATATAGATATATATATATACATATCCATCGTCTACGATAATTCATTACTAACATATTATCTTACTTCAAAAAGGTACTACCTCTCATACTTAATCTTTCTTTTGTCTACTTCCTTCACCTGTCTTCTTCTTAGGACAATTTTTAAAACAATGACCTGTTCCACCACACGAAAAACATCCTTCTCTCTTTGGCTTAGGACAATTTGGTGATATATGCCCTCCTTTCCCACAATTATAACACACATTCCTACCCTCCATACATTCCTCGAAATGTTTCTTTCCCTAATCAACACATGGTTTCTTCTTATGTTGTGGATTCCATGAGTCACTGTCACTGTCGTTGTTCCTCTTCCTTTTATTATTATTCTTCTTCTACTTCTTACTTAAAGCTTCAGACTATACATTACACTTGGCTCTCATACCATCAAATTGTGCCTTCAACTCATCTTGTTCTTATATCATCTTACTCAATGCCCTTACTAATTGATCATTTAATAATCTTTCTGCACTCCACATTTCTTCAAGGAAAAACATCTTATTCCTCAAATCTTGAACTTCTCCTGATGCTTGACCATCTACGACCACTACACTGCCTTCTTCTCCATCTTCTGTCACTATTTTTGGTCCTACTTTAGCTTCTCTGGAATCTACTTCTTCCTCTTCATTCAGCTCCATCTCAGGGGTACTCGTCATGATCGCTTCCTAGATTTACCGCAGGTTCTTCTTTTAGAAATTCTCAATTGTCCCTTCTTCTTTAAAATTCTTCTCTGATTCACCTACCATTTCACCTTGAGCTACCACCTCGGCTATTGGCACTGGTGCAGCTACTAACATCTCAATAAGCACTTGAGTTTCTCTAATCTCATCATCTCCTAACATCCTATAACCAACAAATTTCATTAATATCTCTCAATAAAACATAAATTCATTATATGGAATGAAAATATATTTCATAACAATACTAATTCTCCAAGAAAACTCTACATGAGTTTTATCTCCTTCTAGTTCTTAATCTCACCATCTACTAGCATTCTTCAATTAGTTTTAAACAACTTGATTAATACCTTACCAATAAACACAATCGATAAACACTAAGTGTACACACATCGTACTACTGATGAATTTTCTCAATCCATCACTTAGAACTCTAAATGAGTTTTCTCTATCATTCTTATGGTTATATTCCTAAGGCTTTTCCTCCACCTAAGTTTTATAACCTACAGCTTTGATACCAACCCGTGACACCCCCAAATCCGAGTTCCATAACCTCGGGTTTGGTGCTCACGATCCATTATACATATCACATCTAACTACCCATTCATTGATGAAATACATCATTCATTACATGTCTTTAATAAAAACATAACTTAAAACATAATTATATCAACATCATCCTAGGTTAACTAACCTTAAAATAACTTACATACCCTTAGATACTCAAAAGGTTTGCATAATTAATTTACATAAAGTAACATAATAAGTAAATTCACAATAACTACTCTTGAACTTTGCCTTTGCCCTTGTCTTTCTTTGACCACTGTGTTAGGAATAAGCGTGTGAATGATATTCCTATTTATATAAGATTTGATTATGATCTTAATAAATGAATATCATTGAAATAAGCTGTAAAGTCCTTGAATAGATAATAAGAATATATGTACAGGGACTTAGCCTGAAATGATCAAATATGGTAGGTTGATTCTACATGAACAAAACAACTTTGTAAAGTCCTTAAAAAGAATATGATGTACAAGAACTATATATATAGAAAGATCAAGCTTGTTAGGTTGATCTCATATGATGTAATAGATAGGCCGGTCTTATCATCGAGTACTGCACAAGCCTTCGAAGTCTTCCAGGAGAAACAAAGAATTTAGAGATTATCAAGGCAGAATTGTAGTCTGTCGAGCTAGCCGAGGGATTGTAGAAGCTAATGCAGAATCGTAGAGCATCAAGAAAGCGGCTATATATCGTAGTTTGCCTTGGAGGGCCTCACTAAGAATCATAGAGTTGGTCCAAGCACCTGCCAAGCCAAGTCAAGAATCGTAGACCACACTTGAAGTTGTGGAGTCTACTGATCATATAAGAGGTAGAAATCGTAGTCGAGCAAAATCAGACAAGGACAACAAGTGTTAAAACAAAAATCATAGTCTGGTATACGATATGCTCTCGGAGTCATAGAGTCTGTAGAACCAAAGCTAGATTGTAGTCTACAGAACAAAGTCTTCGAAAAAGCCTATCAGTGCTCACAATGCCAAGGAAGAATCGTAGTGTTAACACGATTCTCAACACATGAGCACTCCCAAAGCATCCAAAGAATGAAGTCTGTGGTCAGAACTCTACAAGAGGCAATCTACCTGAAGGAAGCCAAAGAGCATTAACCAAATGGCTTTCAAGCAAACAGAAGATCGAAGCACCAATTCCATCATTATCCTGATTGAATTGGTAAGCCAGTTGAAAGAAGTCTTCCACAAGCAACAATGAGAAGACTTCAAATAATGTGACTGATTAAAGAAAGTCAGCAATGCAGTAGCTATCAAGATAAACAAAAGATAACGATCTTGGGTATAACCATGGTCGTAGTGCTAGCCAGATTAGAAGCAGGAACTGATGAGGTCTATAACAGAGATACTGGCCAACCTATACAGAATAGACAAAGAATACTAAGCATGGGTCAGACCATTAATGATATATGAATGGGAGATCACAAGGAGAAAGAGAGCTGAGCATGACCAATCCGATGAGTCTTGAAGTTAAGGAGGGCTAGAGCATTCAAACAAGTTGTCAGTGTCTAATGCAAGTCAAGGCAAGCAGAAGTATTGAAGCACCGGAAGAGTAAAGGAAGAGAGGTTCTGCATTACAAATCCAGAGAACACTCTCAGAATCGTAGAGTTTGATCATCTGCATCAGAATCGTAGAGTTTGGTCATTTGAGTATTGAAACCTTGGCAACGTCTCAATGCAAAGACTGGCATTCGAATGTTGGGTGTGAAAGCATCGATGCAGAAGGAAAAATCCTGATGTTCTGATCGAGGAATCAGAAAGAAGAAATAAAGGTGACTACTAGCCTGACACACTAAAGTGACATTTTTGATGGGGTAGGTGAAATAGTAGACTATAGTGTCAAAAAAGTGAAAAAAGGGCTGTCATGTCACATCTACAGTCTGCACCAAATAACTTGAGATCTGTGAATCAATTCAAATAGCTTCCAACGACTATAATCCAATGGGAAGCTTATGAAAGGCTATTTAACAACAGAAACTTAAAAGAAGAAGTTGTTGGTTTTTGACAAGTTGTTGACTCTATGAGTTCTACAGAGCAAAACATAATATGTCTCAGTGGAAAGAAAAGAGAAAAGATTTAACAGAAAAATGCTTCACTCAACAACGATGAGAATGCCATTAAGAATGTCAGCTAAGCTGAGAGCCGAGAAGGCTAAGAAAATAACAATCAAGAGATTGGCAGATCAGAGAGAAGATTCAAAGAGCCAGTCTATGAATCACCATGAACCACCAAGAGCTAAAGAAAAATAGTTATAAAACTAAATCTATACACAAGCCAAACAAGGTTCAGAGGATGCTAAATGCTAGACGGAGTCTATCAAAAGTGCAAAGACTTAGCAAACCTCAAGTGGTGAAGGTGTACAGGCTGAGATCAGATCAGCTGCAACAAAGAAGAAGGGACAAACTGCTACGTACTCAAAGAGATTGAGCTTCATGAACAACTTAGTAGTCAGTCCAATAGTGATCCAGTTTTAATGCAGAATCCAAAGAGGATCACAACAAGATGCTAAGTATCAAGGATGAACAAGATTAAAGTCATCCTAACAGCTCAGTACCAATAACAACATCAACAAGAAGCTAGGGCCTAAAGGGTCCTTGTCCAAGGGACTAAATGAAGTTCTAAGGCTGCTGGCCTTGAAGAGTTCTTAGTGAACTGAAGTTCGAAGTCTGCTAGACTTGAAGAGTTCTTAGTGAACTAAAGTTCCAAGGCTTCTGGCCTTGAATGAATCTTAGTGATTCAAAGATGTAAAGACTTCCTTAGTGGAATCCCTGCTTGTTAAAGTATAAGAGTGGATTAGGAGTTTGAGTCTTTGAACCACTTAAAATCCCTTATGTCTATTACATACTGTCATTTACATTATGAACCTAACTACTATGAATATGATAACTACTTACATCTAAACTAACTCTAGAAAAATGGTCAACAAAATATCTATGAAGGGGAACCTTAACTTATTTCCCTGTGTTTGAAATAATTCTTAAGTTTGTCATCTGCTAATTACTTAGCAATGAAAACTAAAATGTAAAAGATTCTTGAAAATTAAAAGATCTATTCAACCCCCCCTTCTAGATCTATTGTGTGCCCTTTGGGAACTAACAATTGGTATCAGAGCAGGTTCTCATACTACATTCTAAAAGCTAATGCTTTAAGTTGGATCCTAGGCACAAACCATGTTATAAACTTAGTTTAGTTGTAAGTCATTTGTAATTACTGATGAGTTCACATGTTAGAAATTATGCGAACAGGTAAATGTGTACATTCACCTGAAGTTGCTCAGATTGGTCCCTATTCCAAATTAATGTAGCAACAAGACCAATCCATGTCCAAAGAAAACCAACAGTCTGTAGACTAGTGATGGGAAGTCAATAAGGGCATCAAAAACAAAGAGTCTTTCATCCATCGTTCTTAACGATGAAAGGCCTTTACAAGCTATGAAATGTCTATCCAAAGAAGAAATGAATTTTCTTTCAATATGTACTTAGCTAATCAATTGGATTTGAACATTGAGACTCAAGATTATCAAGGAACTAAAGTTGTCAAGACTTTCCTATGTTGTCAACTCCAAGACGATGCTTGATTGATTTAAGGTTAAATGGAGCAACAAGCTGTCAACAATGAATATAAAGATTTGCACATCAATGCCTAACATCATTCTAGCAAGACAAATGACTATCAAGAAACTGACAGTGTAAAGGTACGGTTCTTCATTAACATGTACATAAACATTATGTTGCATCACCTTATGTACTACAACAATACTCTATCAAGAGACCATACTCTTTCTGAAAAGGGGAAGAGAGAGAGAGAGTACATTAAGGTTGGAAAATTAATTGTCAACAAACTCTCTCTCCACCTAAAGTTCAGGTTGAAGATAACATCTTGAAAGAAGTATGGAGTATGTCGTAAGTTAATCTAAATCCAACTAAGCTTAAGTGGATTAACTCTTGCTAAAGGATTGGTATGTATGCAAATATATATAAAACCAATGTTCTGTGTTCTTGATAAAATATAGAGCATTATCAACGCTAGAGGAGTATCTTGAAAATTCTTAGAAACTGATCATCTCCATGAATCAACCAGATGTAAATAAGCAATAGAGTTGATTCCTACTTTGAGAACATTCAAGATCTGTGAACACAACCAAGTAAAGAGTGAAACAGTCAAAGAAAAAGAATGTCCTATCAAAATACTTACATTCATCATCATGCATCATAAATATCATATCTAAATCTTATATGCATAAATATAATTATTGATGCTAATGTAAATTCAAGTATATGAGGAATTGGGATTTTGAGAAAACTAATCCAGCAGGACCCAAACAATCAGGGGTACCAAAAATAGAAATTTATCTAACTTGCGGGTACTTGGTCTATATGATCACACAAGAAATACTAAAGTAGATAAGATTCAGTCACGAGGATTCAACCAGCTGCAAGGTCAGCTACTTAAAAAGGGAAATCGCAGCCATAAATCAAAGAAGTCTTCATTCATATCGATCGTAGAGTCCAGACTTGCCAATCCGTCAGAGGTGGAGGCTACAACTGTATCTCAGCCTGAACAAAAAGTCAAAGATTGTTCTTAAAGACTCGCTGAGTTCCCATTAATGAAAAATCCCACAGTTGATGATATTCATATGAAAGCATGCTATTCATACCAAGATAAAAGAGATCTATTAGTCTTATCCATGCAAAGCATATCATTCCAAAGGGAACATGCAGGATGCTCACATCAAAGGATCATCAAACTAATGATGAGGAATGCACCACTAAAGAATACCTTCACGAGTACAAAAGATATTAAAGCCTGAATGAGAAATATTATGTTCGTAGTCTTGTCAACAATCGTGGAGTAATCAGTTTCGATGATGCTTTCCTATGACTCATTTAGGCTTACACATTCATGATGATTTTAGCCTAAAATTGTTGATCAGTCTGAGGAAGTTCTAGATGCAAATGATGAAGATGGTATAACTTGGGGAGCAAAATAAAGAAGTGGATTACTTACAAAAAGATCTGAGATAAGGTCAACCTAGGTACATGTCTGCTAACCACTCCACAAATATCAAGACCACTCCTGTTAAGATCATAGAGACAGAAGCTAACACAAAACAAAAATGTCCAAGTTAAAGAGTCCTAAAACTCTGTGACTGATGAACCAAATGAAGATCCATAGTCAGTAATAACGTCCCAAAATGTGATATTGATAACCATATCAACCAACCACTCAAATCGTGAAGAACTTTTGATTAGTCTCAGTGATCGTAGTGTAAGAGCATGGTGACACCACGTTCGAAGCCTAAACAAATACCAACACCAAAGAGTATTCAGAGTTGATAATCAAACTCTCAAGTAGAAAAGACCAATGTGATGTCATTATAGCCACCATTTTATAAATCTCTTCATCTGATAAGCGCCTTAGGGACAAACCTGATCCTTGGTATTGAACTAAGAGGTTGGCCCTTCCTGAGTAACCTTAATCCTAAAGGAATGCAGAAACTAACTAGCATCATAAGAATCCCTGCTGAAGCAAGAAGTAACTCCTTAGAAGAATACAAACTTAAAATAAGTATTGCCACTCTCTTGAAGTCTAATGAAGAAGTTCTCTACTGAAGCATACCCACAGACTACGATATTTGAAGAAGACACAAAGGTTGTAGATTAGTCTAAGAAGTTGTGGAGTACTAAGCTAAGTCATAAGGCCACTCCACGAACTGAAGAAAGTCAATAGTCAACTGCAGATAAGTTAAATCTGATAAACTGACGTGTTAGAAGAAGTTACAGACTGTGACCTATCAGAATCTTACAGCTGTCCCACTAAGAAACGTGGAGAAAACAATTACAAGAGGGAAAATTCAAATCAATAACATTTATAATTCTGAGAGTTCATCAAAAGTCGCAAAGCCTATTCAATCCATACACTTCTTTCTCAAGTCAAAACCTAAACACCTCTAAACTATCAAATCCTCTCAAACAACAATCTACCCTCAATTCGCTTCCTAATATCCCACAATATTATCACAACGATATAAACCCAGAATTCCCTAACTCTTCAAATGGAAGATGTACGTGTAATCACTAGCATTCAACTCGGAACTAAGAAGTTCGAGAAATATGAGAAGAAGTTCAGAGATATTCTTCAGTTGGTAAAGAAGGCAGGATTCTATGAATGCCTGGAATCTAACACCCGAATTTACTCAAACCTGGTGAAAGAGTTCTACTCCAATGTGACTACGAGTTCTGGAACTCTATCGACTAAGGTGAAAGGCTAGATCCTGAAGTTAAAGACTACATACATTAATCAGTGCTTAGGTCTTCCAGACTCAGGTTTGAAGAACCATGAAGAGGTCAATATTGAAGAAGGGAAGAAAGCTATGCGCTACAAAATACACCCTATTTTGAAGAATATGAAGGAGTTTCCTGAAGAATACGAGTTTCTTGTTGAGATAGTAGGAAAGTACATACTGAGCAAAGATACTGCTCATGATACAGTAAGTGATCATCAACTGAGAATCATGATTTCCATTATTCTCCAAAAGTAAATCAATTTTGGTGCTATACTTTAGACTTAATATATGAGTGGCTAGACAAGGCGAAAAAGAAAAAGTCAACAAATAAACCACTTACAAAGGTTTTTCATGGGAAATTTATAAGCATCATTCTGAAGAAAAAGTTGAAGAATAAAATTAAAGATGATGAGGATGAAATTCTAAACAGTTAAAAGGTGTTGTCCCCAAAATTGTTTGATAACTGGAAGAAGAATCCAAAGGAAAACAAAAGGCTAATGACATATGACAACAGCAGCAAGAGCACCACTAAGAAGAGGAAGGTAAATGATATGGATGAGAAGCTATCACACTATAAGGATTCAATTATTCCAGAATCCAAGTCTGAAAGGCCATTCAAGAAGAAAGCAAAGGTGATGAAGAAGTCAAAATTAGATCCCCAAAGAAGTTTATATGCGGAAGAGAAAAGAGTAGACTCGGAGGAAGAAAAGAGAACTAAAAACTTTATAAATGAATTCTAAAGTAACCATTCTTCTGATAAGGAAGGATCTAAATCTGAAGAAACTAGATCTCCTACTGCTAAAGCCCCAAGGAGTTCTTTTGCTACTTCAAATGACTCAGGGTCTGAAGAAGAATTATCTGCCCCTATGACTGAACCCCAAAGAAGCTTATTTGATCATTCAAAGGCTTCAAAATCTTAAGATGAAGAAAAGACTAAATCTCTTATAGCTGAATCTACAAAGAAAAGAAAGAGCAACAGATTGCTTGCTAGATATTTCCTAAAGAAGAAAGAAGAATCTTCTACAGCAATAATTGAATTAAGCGACAATGAGTCTGAATCCAAGGAAGAAAATGCTAAGGGAAAAAGAAGGAAAATATCTGCAAAGGTTAGTAGTAAGAGACTGAAAATTACAGAGCACGAGGTGTCTAGTGGATCTGCAAACACTGGCTCTGATTAAGATAATAATCAAATATAGGAATATTCTGATGAGTCAGTTGAAGAAAGTGAAGAAGATTCCAGTCCTGAGGATGAGATACTAGAAGATCTTCATATCCCATGTTCATCGCAAGAAAAGAATAGTGGTGGAAGTTGATGATGAACCACAAGATGTACTTCTAGGAAAATAGGTTAACCTTGGAAATGAAAGGCTAAATGTGGTGAAGATGACCACAACAAATCTGCTCAATAATCTTAAGGCTATGAAGTTGGATACTTCAACTCTAATATATGAGCCCGAAATTACGGATCATGCAATAAGGTGGTTTTATCCTCCTATGCCATTGGCAAAGGCATCCATCACTGGTGATAACAACTACTTCTCATGGTGCTTCTCTCATATTCCCAACTTGGAGCTGGTCTCACAAAACTTTCCAAGAGTAAAGAAATTTGCAACACTGCTGATCAAAGACTAGTCTCACTTCAAGGTCTATTGACAAGCTGACAACCACTACATTCCCTATGAATATAGAGTAGGTTCAGATGGCAGAAGGATTATACCCAAGTTTATGATCGTAGAGTCCTTTCACTCTACCATTGAAGATGATTAAGCTCCATTTGAGAAACTCTACTCTGCTCAAGTAGAATTGTCTAATATTCCCTCGTCCTCCAACAGTGATTGGCACTCAATGGTTTATCAGATTCTCACTACATTCAAAAATTTGTCCAAGGATAAGAATCGTGGAGTCCAATCTTGTGTTAAGTAGAAGTTTGCTTAACCAAATGACTAAACTCCTTAGGAACAAGAGTTACTGAAGAATTTTGACGAGTTGGTTGAGAAGATATCTCTCATTGCTGCAGAAGCTAAAATGTTGTCAGAAGAAGGAGATAGTGTGCTTCAAAACAGACTTTAAGCACAATATCAGATATTTCTCTCAAACTTAAAGAGAGAGATCAAATCTATTTGAACTTTATCAATGATTAGAAGGAAGAAGCTCTGCAAGCTCAAAAGGATAATACAGAACAAATCCTGTCTCTCTCTGATAAGATTGACTTCCTAAAGCAATCTCTCTCCTTAAAGTTGGAACTAAGCCAACAAGAAATCAAGACTGAAGTTAACAACTCATCTTATATGATAGAGCATCTTATGATAAATGTCCAACATCTTTCTCAAATAATTCATGATAACAAGGGGGAGAAAAAGAGGTATTCAAGGAAGAGCAGGGAGAGAAGAATGAAGGTTGAAGAAAAGAGAAAGAGCAGAAAAGCAAAGAAGGAGAAGGAGAAGAAGCAGGTCACAATAGCAGCAAGCGTATCATCATCTGAGGGGGATCCAAAGGATGACCATATGGAAACAAAGTCTGAGGGGGAGCAAGAACAAAGTCTGAAGAGCAAAGTAGAAGACAAAGAAGAAGAGCATGCATCTGAGGGGGAGCAGACTGGAGAGGAAAAGAAGACTGAGTAGCCAATCAACAGACATCCTGGAGACATGCATGAAGCAAAAGAATGAAGCTGAGAAGGTACATTTCTAGCTATATAGGTATGTTCTGGATCCAGGATGTAAAGTGTCATATTGCGTAAATTTCATATTATCATCAATGACATTCATAATTAACTGTTTTACAAATACAGCTACTCACTGTATATTAAGATTAATTCATCTCAAACATATGCACTTATTATTTTTGTCATAATCAAATAGGGGGAGATTGTTAGGAATAAGCGTGTGAATGATATTCCTTTTTATATAAGATTTGATTATGATCTCAATGAATGAATATGCAAATATGTCTATATTGAAATAAGCTGTAAAGTCCTTGAATAGATAATAGGAATATATGTACAAGGACTTAGCCTGAAATGATCAAATATGGTAGGTTGATTCTACATAAACAAAATAGCTTTGTAAAGTCCTTAAAAAGAATATGATGTACAAGAACTATATATATAGAAAGATCAAGCTTGTTAGGTTGATCTCATATGATGTAATAGATATGCCGGTCTTATCATCGAATACTACACAAGCCTTCGAAGTCAGCCAGGAGAAACAAAGAATTCGAAGACTAGCAAGGCAGAATCGTAGTCTGTTGAGCCAGCCGAGGTATTGAAGAAGCCAAGGAAGAATCGTAGAGTATCGAGAAAGTGGCTATAGATTGTAGTCTTCCTTGGAAGGCCTCACTCGGAATCTTAGAGTTGGTCCAAGAGCTTGCCAAGCCAAGTCACGAATCGTAGACCAAACTTGAATTCATGGAATCTACTGATCATATCAGAGGCAGAAATCATAGTCGAGCAAAATTAGACAATGACAAAAAGTGTTAAAACAGAAATCATAGTCTGGTATACAATATGATCTTGAAGTTATATAGTCTACAGATCCAAAGCTAGATCGTAATCTATAAAACAGAGTCTTAGAAAAAGCCTATCAATGCTCACAACACCAAGGAAGAATCATAGTGTTAACACAATTCTCAACACATGAGCACTCCCAAAGCATCCAAAGAATGAAGTCTCTAGTCAGAACTGTACAAGAGGCAATCTACTTGAAGGAAGCCAGAGAGCATTCACCAAATGGCTTACAAGCAAACAGAAGATCAAAACACCAATTCCATAATCATCCTGATTGAATTGGTAAGCCAGTTGAGGGAAGTCTTTGTTGGGTAAAATCTAATTATGCACAACACACAAGTATACGTGGTCAACAATTAATATAATAGTAAGTCAAGTATCGTTCCCACAGAGACAATTAAGTAAGAATTTAACCTCACAATTATCAATTTCCTATTAATCCTAATTTTATTAAACTATCCAAATCAATGATTAAAATTATAAAAACTAAATTATTAATAAATATAAGATCACAAACCAATCACAAATATTAAAAACTAAAATTTCAAACAATTATTGGAGAATTAGGCTTACAATTTCACCTTAAGCTCCACTATGATTTTTACACCTTTACTCTAGTTCAATTCACTATCACAGTTTATTAATCAAGAACACGAATGTAACACTAGCCACCTCTCGGTGCACTAATACCGTATTAACTTAAATCCACAAATTAGATAAAAACAAGTTAAACACCTTAATCAACTAACTCACTATATCTCTATGAGAATTATAATTAAAGAAGGTTTAAGATTAAGTTCTCTATCAGATTACATGTGATGTCAAGCATATCTCTACCTTAACATTCATCAAGATTCTGCTCATTCACAAAATTCAAGAACACATGCTATATTAACTAAGTCTAGATTCGTATTTCCTCTCTCGAATTCATACAAATCCACAAAGAATTGTTAATCAGGCAATTCATAAATTCAAGCTCAAATTAATATAGATAAACTGTATAATAGTTTATTAAACTGGAAATTAAGGTTACATAATCATTGTTTCACTTAAGGACCCATCATAAACCTAAAAAGTAAATTAGTTCATAATAAATGACTTAAATACTGAATAAATCAAAGAAAACATGATCCCAATTACACAAATTAAAATTAAAGGAGAATAGTAATACACCACCATTCTTGTCCTCCGATTCTGCAATTTTTGTGAAAATCGTCCCTTCAATGCTATCTTAACGAGCTTTCGACCAACGACTCCCAGACCATTAAGACCTTAGGGCGCTAGGTGTAAAGACAATCCCCTCGGGCTTACTTACTCAAGTAACAAAGGCAACAAAACTAGACAAGCATGCCACGGTGTTTATTCATACATTTTTTTATAGCTTATATACCCCAAATATTCCCCCAAACTTAGGTTCCTGTCTAACTTTAGTCATCACTACTTATCCTTGTCATTCTTTCATTTAAACTAGCATTATCCTTTAGAGTCCCATTATGTATCAATTTAAACTCAATCAATCAACAAGTTATTTTTATTGTGCTATCCTTATTGTACTAGTTTTAAACAAAAAAAAGACTCAATTCATAACAAGAAATCACGAAAAAGTTCTCGTATTTGGCACTGTACTTGTTTATCGAATTCCAATCTCATCATTGGCCAAGAACAAACTTGTACAAGCTAATAACTGGATTCATGCAATTACATGCATATTTTTTTTAGATACGAAAATAATAAACTAAATGCCATGAATACTAACAATTATAAAGACTAAACAAATTAACTTAACACTAACTAACATGAATATTTAAAAACTTCATTAATTAACCAGGTAGAAAACATAATCCCCCAAACTTAAAACAAGTAATGTCCTCATTACGTCAAAATAATTCAAATAAAAGTATGAGGACTTCCCTGAAAACGAGTTTCTGCTCGTCGTCGTCTGAAGGAGGATATGTTGGCAGGATAGGAGGAATAGGTATGACCATCGGATTTGCATTAGGATTGCAGCGGGAAAACGCATCAGCAAGCGTGTTGAATGCATTGGAATTATACTAATGCATTAAATCTTGACGTTGGGCCAACCACATAAATTGATTCATTATGCCCCGAGGTGGTTGCTCTTGCATAGTTTCCTCTTGCATAGGTTCCGCTCCAACTCGGTGTGATCGCGTCGCATATTATGCCTTGTACCTCTCTATTGTTGCATGATCGATAATAGCCATCGGTTATTGGACAGGCTCAGAAGGCATAAATCAGTGATTAAGAAACCATGTAGCAAACCTCCCGTAGTACTCCCTCGTATCAGCCGGTCAATGGACTCTTGAATACACTCCGCCACATCAACATTATAGAATGCAATGGAGTTATTCACACGGTAATGGTGGTGAACAATCCCATATAATAGTCGTGCTCATGCCTTAGTTACATCATTTTGGTGGCGTGTGGGCATTAAACGGGCACACATAAATGCATACCAAGCTTTACCATATCGACTAAGTGCTAATTAGGGAAAACTTATCTTTTCATTTGTTCCAGCTTGAATTACCCATTAAGTTCCTGGTTTGCATAATCTGACAATTATCTCGTCAAGATTGGGCAAACCATCTTCATATCAGTCAGCCTATGATGCCTCTAACCCAAAATATGTGTTGATAGCATCGGCATGAAACGCCACCGATTTACCCCGAACCATGGCTACGTGATTGACATGTTCCATTGTGTTGGCATAAAACTCTTTCACTACATTGATCGCAGCTGGAAGTGGTTGTTCTACTAACTGAAGCCAATTACGCTCTACAATTTGCAAAGCCATATCACCATCCAAATTAGCATCCAGCTTCAATCCACGTTCTAGCACCAAATTCTTCTTATCGATTAATGACTTGAATCTTTCTGCGGCCCTCTCACTAACAAATTTTGTATGATCATATTGAGGCCGAGTAGTGGAGGTGGATGGGCGTTGTCTTTTGTGGGAAGACATGGTGTTTCTGATGATGTTTAGGCTTAATCTTTGGTTCAGGACTTTTATCAAACAGTTGGTGAGCGGCTTGGTTAATTCCCCCAAACTTGGTTGCTTTGAATTATCTTGCTAGCTAAAATGTGAGATCAAATAACATACTCCTTGGGCACCCAATTTCCAAGGTTTTTCACCCAATTGATATCAATAAAAGAGAAGAATATTGAGGATGAAGTAAGTTGTGCTTACCTTGAATGATTTTGTGTTTCCCTCTTTGTAAAGATGTTCCAAATTGAATGAATTTGTGCAAGAAAGGAATTAGATTTAGGATTAAAGTGTAGTGTTTATATCTGATATGAATTTGAATACTTGTGTAGTTGGAGTTCATATAGGGGATGGAAAACCAACGTGGGTTGGGAGATGGAGAGTGTATGGGTTTAATGTGAATGGAAGTTGAAAAGGGGAAAGAGAAATAGAGAAGGTGTAGTGGGGGTTATAGGAGTTATGGAGTAGTGGAAGTGTTAAGGGTGTAAGAAAAGTGGGGAGGTTGAGTGTATGAAGGAGAGTTGAAGTAGTTATGGCCTAGGACACGGTAATTAAAATAGTTCAGCACCTGGGGTTCCCGAACAGCGCGGCCCGCGCTGTATCTGTTCAGGAGATGGTGCACCCCGTGCTAGGAGATTAGTAGTTGCTGGCATAGTAGCGTGCCCCGCGTTGTGTCTGAGCTTTGTGTAGCACGGCCCGCACTAGGGGGTCAGTAGCATGATGTAGCATTAGCGCGCCCCGCGCTGTGAATCAGTGAGTTGGCGCGGTCCGCGCTAGCATGTCAGTAAGTGTCTGGGGTAGTAGAGCTCCCCGCGCTATATCTGTGCTTTGTGTAGCGCAGTCCGTGCTAGGGGGCAGTAGTCGATGACTCGATTTTTCTTGAGTTATCTGGAACTCTTCCAAAGATGTAGTCAATCTTCTATGAAAAACGCATATTTAAACTAGATTATAAACTAAGATTTTAATAATACCTAAAAGAGAAAGAGTTTAGAACTTAGGTTGCCTCCCAAGTAGCGCTAGTTTTAACGTCGTAAGCCCGACGGTGCCTCTTGTATCACTGTGCATCGGCAAGGGTAATTTTGATGACATCCCAATTTGAATCAGCACCCCAGTAATGCTTTAACCATTGGCCATTGACCTTAAAAGTCCTTAATGGATTTCTATTGTAAAGTTCAATGGCGCCATGTGAGAAAACTATTTTGATGGTGAATGGACCCAACCACCATGATTTTAGTTTTCCTGGGAACAATCTCAACCGTGAGTTGAATAATAGGACTGATTTCCCAGGCTCGAACGTTCTTTGTATCAATTTCTTATCTTTCCATCTCTTGACCTTTTCCTTGTACAACTTTGAGTTCTCGTAGGCTTGCAGTCGGAATTCGTAAAGCTTATTTAGCTGAAGTAGTCTCTTTTCACTCATCGCTGCTTGATCGAAGTTCAGTTTCTAAATAGCCCAGTAGGCCTTGTGCTGTAACTCGACCGGTAAGTGACAAGCTTTCCCGTATAATAGTTGATATGGTGACATGCCGATTGGTGTTTTATACGCAGTCTGGTAGGCCCATAGTGCATCATCCAACCTGAGCGACCAATCCTTTCGATTTGGGTTTACCACCTTTTCCAAGATTCACTTTACTTCCCTATTTGAGACCTCAACTTGCCCACTGGTTTGGGGATGATAAGTTATAGCTACCTTATGGTTGACCCCATACTTTCCCAATAGAGCTGTAAATGATTTGTTACAGAAGTGACTACTTTCATCACTTATAATAGCTCTCGGCGTGCCAAATCTTATAAAAATGTTCTTCTGCAAGAATTTGAGAACCACTTTGCCATCGTTAGTTGAGAGTGCTGCGGCTTCAACCCACTTTGAGACGTAATCTACTGCAAGCAAAATGTACTGATTATTAAGTGATGAAGGGAATGGCCCCATGAAATCTATGCCCCATACATTGAAAATCTCAACTTCTAGAATTGCTTGTAGTGGCATCTCATTCCTTTTCGATATGTTTCCCACCCTTTGACATCTGTCACTTGTTTTAACAAATTGGTGGGCGTCCTTGAAAAATGTAGGCCAATAAAACCCGGATTGAAGCACCTTTGCTGCTATCCTCTCACTACCATAATGTCTGCCATATGCAGATGAGTGACATTCATGCAAAATGTTCTTTATCTCACTGTAAGGCACACATCTTCTGATCATCTTTTCGGCGCACTGTTTGAATAAGTAAGGCTCATCCCACATATATCATTTGACATCATGAAGAAACTTCTTTTTCTGTTGTCCTGTAAGATCAGGGGGAAGAATGTTGCTTACTAGATAATTCGCGAAGTCCGCGTACCATCTAAATTATGTATTTCTCCTAAATAGTTGCTCATCCGGGAATGACTCGTTGATTACACACTTGTCCTCTTCCTTTTTATTCTGATTTTCCAGCCTAGACCAATGATCGATGACTTGGTTCTCCGTCCCCTTTCTATCCTTTATCTCTAAATCAAACTCTTGTAAAAGGAGAATCCATCTGATAAGGCGTGACTTAGCATCTTTTTTTAAAATCATGTATCGAATGGCCGAGTGATCCGTATAAACTACCACCTTAGTCCCGATTAAGTATGCCCAAAATTTATTGAATGCATACACCACTGCAAGTAATTATTTTTTTGTAGTTGTGTAGTTCAATTGAGTCTCTATGAGTGTCTTACTTACATAATAGATGGCATGAAATACCTTCTCTCGGTGTTGACCCAAAACACCCCCAACTGCATAGTCCCTTGCATAACACATTAGCTAGAAAGGCATATTCCAATCCGGTGCGACGATCACGGGATCTGTAGTCAACTTCTTCTTCAATAGCTCGAATGCCACTTTACACTCCTCATCAAACTTGAAAACTGAATCCTTCTCTAAAAGACTGCATAAAGGTTTTGCAATTTTAGAGAAATCTTTAATGAATCTTCTGTAAAACCCAGCGTGTCCCAAGAAACTCCGAATTCCCTTAACTAAACTTGGTGGAGGAAGTTTCTCAATTGTTTCCAGCTTAGCTTTATCAACCTCCAATCCTTGAGTTGAGACTTTGTGCCCCAAAATTATACCTTCTTCCACCATAAAGTGGCACTTTTCCCAGTTCAGGACCAAATTCGTATCTATGCATCTTTGTAGGACTATTACCAAATTCTCCAAACACGCATCAAAGTCATCCCCATAGACAGAGAAGTCGTCCATGAAGACTTCCACATTTTCTCCACCATATCCGAGAAGATGGCCAACATACACCGATGGAAGGTAGCGGGTGCATTACACAAACCGAATGACATTCTCCTGAATGCAAAGCTGCCATATGGGCATGTAAAAATCATCTTCTCTTGATCTTCGGGCACGATGACGATCTAATTATAACCCAAATATCCGTCCAATAAGCTGTAATATTCATGTCCTGCTAGTCTGTCTAACATTTGATCGATAAAGGGTAACGGGAAGTGATCTTTGTGGGTTACCTTATTTAACTTCTTGTAATCCATGCAAACCCTCTAACTAGTCATTGTCCTTGTCAGAATTATCTCGTTATCTTTATTCTGAACCACGGCCATTTCCTCCTTTTTCGGCACACATTCTACCGGACTAACCCATTTACTTTCTGAAATCGGGTAGATGATACCCGCATCCAACCATTTCAGTATTTCCTTTTTTACTACTTCTTTCATGATTGGGTTGAGCCGTCTTTGTTGTTCCACTGTCGGTTTTGCATCGTCTTCCATCAGGATTTTGTGCATGCAAAAAGATGGGTTGATTCCCTTGATATATGCGATTGTCCATCTGATAGCCGATTTGTTGTCCCTAAGCAATCTCAACAACTTTTCTTCCTGTAATTCGTTAAGTGCAACAAAAATAATACTAGCTAAAGAATTAGAATTACCTAAATACGCATACCTGAGATGTTTAGGGAGTGGCTTAAGTTCAAGAGTAGGTGGCTCCTCCAATGACGGTTTCATCCTTGTTGTGGCTTTCTCCTCCGTGTGCAATGGTTCAAAGGATGTTTTAAATCTGCTAACTTGTGCCAAGGAGTCTAGAATCTACAAGTAATCCACAAATTCTGGATCATCGAACTCTTCATCCCCGAATAATGTCGTTTCCAATGGATTGTTACCCAAACTCTTTTTCATGTCTTCGCTGATTATCTAGTCAATGATATTCATCCTAAAACATTCTTCTTCATCCGTAGGAAATTCTGAATAAAATAATATTATTTATTATTATTAAGTGTTGATAAGATGAATGTCGTTCTATAACCTAGAAACGTCGGAACGTCGTAGTATTTTAACTACGTGAATGAATTAAAGTGTTTGAATTTCTAAGACGAAAATAAAAGCTTTCTGAGAAATTTTCTGAAAAACACTATTCTTCGATTTTCGCTCGGGAATTGTTTTTGAAATTCCGAGAAATATGTAACGTTATAATATTAAGGTGAGATTGATTATGTAATAATAGTCTAAGTATGGAAAACGCAATATTTCGCATGCGGACTTAAAGAATGTTAGGAATATTAAGCATTAAGAAGAGAAATTATTAATCGTATGATGCGTATACATTATACGAGGTATTGAATGCAAGTATGATACGACGTATTATACGATTAAGTATGGAGAATGGAATAACATATACGAGCTAGCATACGAGAATTATACGTATAGTATAAATGTCAAGGTTCTTAATTAAATGGAATGGACTTGTAGGATTATTAGTATATTGGTAGAAGTCCAATAGGAAGTGATATGCAAGCCCAAGTGTTTGTTAATCAAGAGTCCAAACTAATGTAATGCAAGCCCAATAAGAATTAACTAGATTAATTAAGCAAGCCCAATGGGTTAGCCATGATCCATGGAGCAAACCAAGGTGAGTGTGAGTTAGACTTGATGGGCAAGACCTTTATGTATTGGCCAAGTATAAGATAAGTGTTATGATGACCAAGTATTAGAAGTGATAAACAAGTAGACTTGGTTGTTAAGTAAGGAATAGTAAGGAGGTTAGTAAGGAGGTGGGATTAAGGCAGTGGAGGGCCTAAATGACTCTTATACCCTCACTTAGCCAAGCCTATAAATAGAGAGCTCCACAATTTATTTGTTGCTTGATTAAAATTCATTCAATTTCTATCAAGATAAGTGTTTAAGTGTTAGAGAGAATTAGTCAAGTATAAGCCAAAACATCCTTTGCTAGATTTTCAAAGAGAAGAGAAGTACTAGTCTTCAAGGGTAAGACTCTAGTCTAATATATCTTTTATCTCTATCATTGTAGGGTGATGAAAGAAGTGTGATTGTATGCAAAGAACATATAAGAAGTAATTAATGAATGAACTTAAGCCGAATAAGTTGTGAATAAGCAACTACAACCTAAAGAAGTTGATAAACTTATGATGAATTTATCATATGATTGTCATATGATGTTAGTATGTTCAATGTGGTATTTGAACATTGAGTAAATGACTTAAGTCCATATTAAGTCATAGGAAATGAAATTTGTAGTTTATAAGTTGATTAAGTCATTAACTTATGAGAATAAGTCAAAACTTACTTTGATAATAAGTTGGTATAATAAGTAACTTAAAATGTTCATATGATGATTAAAATCCAAGTAGAATGAGAATCAAATCATTAGTAATGAGTATTCACCGGAATTCACACGATTGGACGATAATCGTCGAATTCGTGAAATTCTTGGAATGAAAGTCATATTTTGTGTTTGAACTCGGAAACATTGTTTTTCGATGGAGACAAGTCATATTTGGCACTATAGAGTTGCAGACTCGAAAATGACCGAATTCTGACTTAGAACGAAGAAACGAGCGTTGAACGTTCACGAACATTTATCGTTTTCTTTATAAATGAACTAATAACTGATATTTTAGCAAACGAAGTCAAATAGATAAAATTCTTGTATGAACGCATAGAGTATGTAATTTGTGAACCGTAAGCTCTTGAACGAGACAATTTGGACTTCTAACGAAGAAGTTATGCGTCCGGGAGTTTCACAAAAATTTTAAAATCTGTAAATTTTCTGAGGCACAGAGTTGGCACCGCGGCGCCAACCCAAGGCCAAAAGATGGCACCGCTGCACCGAACACAGTGTCTAAACCTACTGAACTTTCACGCCACAACGTGACATGAAGAGCAAGGACTCGCACCGCAGCGTTGAGTCCGATCTGTACCATCATTAACTCATGTATGCAGTCACGACTTAAAGAGTAAAGGGTGAAATACATACCAACCCTAGGGTTTGACAAAGGATGAAGGTTTAAAAGTATAACATGAACATTAACTCAGTAATAATAAACTGAGGAACTTAATAAGGTATTGTAAGGTATTGTTAAACCTTATTTATGTTGTCTAAAGGTTGAAGATAAGTAATCAGTTATGAACGTAATGAAATAATGTAACAAAAAGTCGGAACCAATAATAACAAATCTAAGTCAGGATTAGATTGAGATGAAGGGTAAGATATAGTAGTATATCTACTTGATTAAATATGACCTAATGTGGTACGTTATATGATCATGTATTGTAGAGACTTAGAGACTTAAAGTGTACGTGTGATACACAGTAAGCAGATGCTAAAGGCAAGTATTCTAACCCTTGTTTCAGTTCAGTCTGGAAAAGCTTTGAAATTCATGTATCCTTTCGCATGAAGTCTTGTATGAAGAAGTCAAAGCTAATTCTTTCGGCTAGACTTATATTATGATTTTATCAAGCATGATTAATGTTTACCGAGTTATATTGGTGTGGTTTTCAAATGAAGACTGAGTATGCTAAAATGTTTTTGTCGTTTAACGATAGGCACGTGAGGTTGCCACAACTTAAACGTATACACGTTTAATGAATGTAGTGTTGATCAACATAGAGTACTATAGGCTGATCACCTAGACATGCTCGTAAGTAATGTCAGACTTACGGACTTAGTGACGGGATGTCCTTTTTAAAAGAACTTATGAAATGCTCAAGGTCTTGGATCGAAATTGATGTTTTACTGAATATTGTTGTTGTAAAACGTTTTGAATGAAAAGAATTGCTATTTTGAATTATCGATAGTACTTCGTAACTATTGTTCAGTTATTGAAGATATACGAGTTCTATGTTTCAAGCATGTTGTTTATTAGAATTGTAGTACTTGTTGAGCTATTCATGCTCACTCTTGCTTGAACCATATGAACACAGCTAAGATCGAAATGACCGAAGGCTCCGGTAAGGATAAGGGCAAGGCGAAGACGATCCCTTATATTACTTATGTAATAGTATAGGTGAATGTTTGTAATATATTGAATATTATGACAAGAACGAGTGAATGGGTTATAAAGAACCTGGGGAAATGTATTATTATTTTTAATATATATAAGACATATTCGTTCTTTTGAGACTTTTCAATTGAATGTATGTGTGAATGGTAGTACCGTGTAGCACCATCTGTCGGGTTGGAAGATACCCAGATTTGGGGGCGTCACATGTTGGTATCAAAGCATTAGGTTATAAAACTTAAGGGGTGATTAAAAACCTTAAGTCCTAACCTTAAGAGGAGACAAAGAAGTACAAGAAGAAAATAACCTTATAAAAATGCATTATGATTATGTGATGTGTTTTAATTATTCTACTGACGTGTACTAATATACTTAATTGTTTTGTGTAGATGTTAGGAGTAACGGAATGTATGTAGACTGACAGGCTATTAGTGAAGAGTTGGTGAACCAAGAAGAGGTCATACCGAACCCCATAGCGGTAGAGCCTGAGATAGTGGTTATTGAGTCTGCAAACTCGGAGGATGCTGACCTCATGTCACTATTCGATGGTATGATAGAAGAGGAAGTGGAGGCAGCGTCCTTTAATCCAGTAGCTACAGCAGCAGAGATATCTCCTGGGGGGTTGATGATGTCTCTGTTAATGTCAGTATTGGATTGAAATATCCATTACTGTCAGGAGGTCAAGGAGCTGAAGGCAGAGCTCTAAGCTTTCATAGAGGACAAAATAGATGTGGAGTCAATGTGGGAGAAGGAGCATGATGAAAGTGTTTTGGCCAAGGACAAAGTCCATGAGCTGAAACATGAGGTTTTTGAGCTCAAGGAGGAGCTAAAGACCAAACTGCAGAAGATAGGGAGAATGTCCTATATTCATAGGAGTTCTCACACAGATTTCCAGCAGACAGTAGTTGGATATCCTGTGAGGTAAATGCGGATACGACATACTATTAGCCATGATATCATTGCCGGTCTTGCCAAGGCAGATTTTGATAATGCCTTAAGGCAGATGTAAGCTAGTAGTAGCTAGAATAGTTTAAGTATGTAAATATTTTGTAATTAGAAGTGACTTAAAGCCCTCTTTTGTATAGCGAAGGGTAGTCTTTTGTAAATCCCAATTTTTGGAAAGCAATATCGGGAAAGTAATGTAATCAGCTTAGGCTGTGTAATGTAATCGATGTAGTATTATACTACAAAGAATGAATATAAGCCTTTTTATGGAAAACAATGAGTAATGGATGTTGAAGTTATTGTTTAATATTAAATAATAACTAATAAAGAAAGGAATAATAACAAAATGTGTTTATTGTATCAGCAATATGTCGCCGAGAAGAGTGCAACATAACCCTGGAGCGAATGTGAATCAAACGGAGGGAGGTTCGGTTAACCTGATGCAGGAGTTTGTTAACCTATTAACAGTTGCCTTTAATAGAATAGGGGCTAATATCCCCGTAAATCCAGGAGTAGCACGAGCTACTACCTTTAAGGATTTCAAGAGCATGGGTCCGCTGGAGTTCAAAGGAACTACGGACCCTATCGAAGCCCAAATGTGGGTGAAGGAAATAGAGAAGGCATTTATGATAGCAAATGTCGACGAGGCCCAAAAGGTTTCCTTTGCAACCTATATGATGAAGGGAGAGACCAACTTTTGGTGGGAAGCCAATCAAGCTAGGGTCGGGATAGCAAATCTGACATTGGAGAGGTTCAAGGAGATATTATTCGAGAACTACTTTCCCACGAGCATGCAGGGTAGGATGGAGATACGGTTTCTGGAGTTGAAACAAGGGGACATGACGGTTCCCCAATACGCCACCAAGTTTAATGAACTGGCGAGGTTCACTCCACACCAAGTGGATACCGAGGTTAGGAAGGCACGACGGTTCAAGCAGGGCTTGAAACCCTGGCTCTATAACCGTATTTCGGTGTTCCAAAGTACTTCATTTGGAACCATTTTAGAGAAGGTGATAATCACCGAGGGTGGTAGTGAGGCTTTAAGTTAATACCACAAGGACAAGAAGAGCAAGGGGAAAGTAGATGGGGGAGTAAAGGTTGAAGGAGCCAACGGTAGTAGCGAGGGACAAAAGAGGAAGGTGTTTAGCTCTAGGAATACCGCAATGAAGCCAGGAGACCCAAAGAGGAGGATGGAGGCCTGCAAGACCTATGGGAAGACTCACTTAGGAGTCTGTCTTAAGAGGAAGGTCGTCTGTTACAACTATGGACAGGAAGGGAACATTGCGCCTAACTGTTCAAGTCCAAAGAAGAATCATGGATGCTTTGTGTGTGGGTCAACTAACCACATGGCAAAGAACTGCCCAAAGAAGGGGACGGACGGGAACCGGGGTACTAATAGCGGTAAGTTAGCTATTAGTGGTCCAAATATAAATGGGTAGTAGATGGGTCGTACCTTTAACATGACAGTCCAAGATGCAATTGCATTAGGGGACGTCATCGCAGGTATTATTCCGATCAACGACATAAATGCTTATGTGATGTTTGATTCGGGTGCTACTTGTTCGTTTATAGCATGCAATTTTGCTAGATGATTAGGATTACTTCCCAAAAAGTTGCCTATACCTTTAATTATTAAGGTAGCAAATGGAGAAATAATTTCTGTTGAAGATGTTCATAGGAGTTTTTGCGTAGATATACGGGGTTGTAAATTATTGGTAGATTTGTTACCGATAAAGTTAGGAGAATTCGACGTAATTCTCG
This sequence comes from Panax ginseng, assembly GCA_020205605.1. Classification (NCBI taxonomy): domain Eukaryota; kingdom Viridiplantae; phylum Streptophyta; class Magnoliopsida; order Apiales; family Araliaceae; genus Panax; species Panax ginseng. Next base: position 48,635,652 of record CM035137.1, read on the forward strand.
GAATTGATTGGTTAGTTAACCATTAGGAAATTATAGATTGTCAAAAGAAATGTGTGAACATTAAAACGTTAAGACAACCTCAGGTTGTATTTTACGGGAATAGATCGTCGAGACATTCGTGTTTTCTAACCATGACACAAACTAGGAAATTACTAAAGAAGGGATGTGTAGGTTATCTGTCATGTTGTTGATACCCAGAGAGTGGTAGAAACCATGGAACAAATACCTATAGTGAGAGAATTTACCGATGTATTTCCGAGTGAATTGCTGGGTCTTCCACTGGATAGAGAGACGGTGTTTGTAATAGACATCGTACCAGGAGCGGCACCAGTTTTTAGGGCACTGTATCATATGGCGCCAGTGGAGATGAAGGAGTTGATGGTACAATTACAAGAACTGTTGGACAGAAAGTACATTCAACCGAGTGTTTCACCGTGGGGAGCACCGGTACTGTTTGTCAAGAAGAAGGACGTATCGTTAAGACTTTGTATCGACTACCAAGAGTTGAACAAGTTAATGATAAATAATAAATACCCATTGCCCAGGATCGATAATCTCTTTGATCAGTTGAAAGGGGCTAAGTATTTTTCTAAACTAGATTTAAGAATGGGGTATCACCAGTTGAAGGTTAGGAAGGATGATGTACCAAAGATAGCATTCAGGACTCGTTATGGTCATTACGAGTTTTTGGTGATGTCATTTGGGTTGATAAATGCACCAGCTGCATTTATGGATATGATGAACAGAGTGTTCAAACAATATTTGGACATGTTCGTTATGGTGTTTATTGATGATATTCTATTCTATTCTAAGACGCTAGAAGATCATGCTAAACACCTAAGATTAGTTTTGGAGACACTAAGAAAGGAGAAGTTGTATAAGAAATTCACTAAATGTGAATTTTGGTTGGAGAAGTTATAATTTTTAGGTCATGTCATTGACCATGAGGGAATTTAAGTAGATCCAGCGAAGGTGAAAGCCGTGATGAATTGGGAACAACCGAAGACCCCGACAGAGGTGCGGAGTTTCCTAGGGTTAGCTGGTTACTATCGGAGACTCATCCATGATTTTTCAAATATAGCTACTCCGTTGACTAATTTAACAAGGAAGACGGTGAAATACGCTTGGACTGATAAGTGTGAGGACAGTTTTCAAGAACTAAAGAAGAGGTTGAGTGAAGCACCTGTTTTGTCATTACCTGATGACACATGAAATTTTTTAGTTTATAGCGATGCTTCGCATAGAGGACTTGGTTCCGTGCTCATGCAGCATGGCAAGGTCATTGCGTATGCATCTAGGCAGTTGAAGGATTATGAGAAAGTTTATCCTACTCATGATCTGGAACTGGCCGCAGTAGTTTTTGCTCTAAAGATATGGAGACATTATCTTTATGGAAAAAATGTGAGCTATACACGGACCACAAGAGTCTAAAATATATCTTCACACAAAAGGAGTTGAACATGAGGAAGAGAAGATGGCTGGAGTTGATAAAGGATTACGATTGTGAAATTCCTGTATCACCCTGGAAAAGCCAATGTAGTTGCCGACGCCTTAAGTAGGAAGGGTCGGGAAAAGTTGTCTTTGTTAACGGCTCAAACTGAGTTAATAATAGAGATAACTAAGATGGAATTGGAAGTGAAGCTGCCAAGTAAAGTAGGACAAATGTTGTTTACGACAGAGATGCAATCTACCATCGTAGAGAGGATTAAGAAGGTATAACTAAAAATTGATGAGTGTGACCAGATGAAGGAGCGGCTGGCCAATGAAAAAGATATTAAGTATAGTCTTGATAATGAGGGATTATTAAGATTTGAAGGAAGAATTTGGGTTCTGAATGAGACAGAATTAAAGGAGTATGTATTATAAGAGGCTCATAGTTCGAGGTCTTTGATTTATCCTGGGAGTACTAAGATGTATTAAGACCTTCAACAGAGTTTTTGGTGGCCGAACATGAAGAGAGATATAACAGAGTACGTGAGTAGGTGCTTGACTTGCCAGAAACTCAAGGCCGAACATCAACGACCAAGTGGCTTGTTACAGTCATTGGAAATTCCGGAGTGGAAGTGGGAAAATATCACGATGGATTTTGCGGTGGGACTTCTGTAACGCCCTAGAAAATTGAACCTTTGTAAATACTTTTAATAATGAATAAAATAATATTATTTATTATTATTGCGTGTTGATAAGATGAATGTTGTTCTATAACCTAGAAAAGTCGGAACGTCGTGGTATTTTAACTACGTGAATGAATTAAAGTTTTTGAATTTCTAAGACAAAAATAAATGCTTTCCGAGAAATTTCCCGAAAAACACTATTCATCGATTTCTGCTCGGAAATTATTTTTGAACTTCCGAGAAATACGTAACGTTATAATATTAAGGTGATATTGATTATGTAATAATAATCTATGTATGGAAAACGTAATATTTCGCAGGCGGACCTAATTTGGGAACGTTAGGTTTATTAAGCGTTAAGGAAAAGAAGTTGTAATTGTATGATGTGTATGCATTATACGAGGTAATGAACGTAAGTATAATATGACGTATTATACTATTAATAATGGAGAATGAAATAACGTATATTACGAATTAATATACGAGCTAGCATACGAGAATTATACGTGGTGTATATATGTTAAGTTGTTAATTAATTGTATTGGACTTGTAGGATTATTATCTTAATGATAGAAGTGCAATAGAATGTGATACTCAAGCCCAAGTGTTTGATAAGTCATGAGTCCATACTATTGTGGTATAAGCCTAATAAGGAATTAGCTAGATTAATTAGCAAGTCCAATGAATAAACCATGGTCCATGGGGAAAACCAAGTGAGAAATGAGTAGACTTGATGAGCAAACATATTGTGTGGTGACCAAGTGTTGTGCTAGACAAGAAAGAAATAGTAAGGAGGTGGAAGTAAGGAGGTGGGATTAAGGAGGTTTAAATAAGGAGGTGGGATGGCCTAAAGTCTATTATGCCCTCACTTTGAGTTGCCTATAAATAGAAGGCTTGATTTTTCATTTGTTGGTTGTTTCATTTCATCCAACTCCTTTCAAGATTAAGTAACTTATTGGTTAGAGAGAATATGCACATAAGTCAAGAATAAGTCACTTCAACCTTTGCTAGATTTTCCAAAGTGAAGTGAAGTAATAGTCTTCAAGGGTAAGACTCATGTCTATTATCTTTATCTCTTCTATGATAGGATTGGTAGAGAAGTGGGATTGTATGATAATAGCATATAATAAGTTATTAATGAATGAACTTAAGCCGAATAAGTTGAATAAGCAACTTGAACCTAATAAGTTGATAAACTTGTGAAGAACTTGTCATATGTTTGTCATATGATGTTAGTATGTTCAAATATAGTATGAGAACATTGATTGATGGACTTAAGTTCATAGTAAGTCATAAGCATGAGAAATTGTAGTTCATAAGTTAAATAAGTCATTGACTTATGAGAATAAGTCAAAACCTACTTTGAGAATAAGTTGGTGTAATAAGTAACTTATAATGTTCATATGTTGGTTAAAATTCATTTAGAATCATTAGGAATGAAGTTTTGCTGGAATTCACACGATTGGACGATTAACGTCGAATTCGTGAAATTCTCGGAATGGAAGTCGTTTTTTGTGTTTGAAGTCAAAAATGTTGGTTTTCGATGGAGACAAGTCATATTTGGCATTATAGAGTTGCGGACTCGAAAATGACCGAATTCCGACTTAGAACGAAGAAATGAGCGTTGAACGTTCATTGACGTTTATCGTTTTCGTTAAAAATGAACTAATAGGTGAAATTTTAGCAAACAAAATCAAATAGATAAAATTCTTGCATGAACGCCTAGAGAATGTAATTTGTGAACCGTAGGCTTTTGAACGAGCCAATTAGGACTTCTAACGAAGAAGTTATGCGTCAGGGAGTTTCGCTAAATTTGCAAAAGCTGCAAATTTTCTAAGGCACAAAGTTGGCGCCATAAGTACAACCCAAGGTTAAATGAGTGGCAACTGCATTGCCGATCTGGTTCTGAAAGACATCGCTAGCTCACGCCACATCAATGACCTATAGAGTAAGAACTCGCCAGCAAATGCCGAAGTCCGGACTTGCTTATCGTTAACTCACTACGCATAACGCCATTGAAGAGTAATGGGTGGAGCCATGGCCATGACCACTTTCTAGGAAGTGGACAATAAAGAATGGTTATGAGTACAACTTGAACATTAGCTTAGTATTAATAAACTGAGGAACTTAATAAGATATTGTAAGGTAATTTTAAACCATATAAATGATGATTAAGAGTTAATAATCAATTGAATTTGAACGCAATGTGAACGACGTAATGAAAAGCCAAAACCAATATTAACAGATCTAAATCAGGATTTATATTGAGATGAAGGGTAAGATATAGTAGTGTACATCCTTGATTATATATGACCTAATGTGGTACGTTATATGATCATGTATTGTAGAAACTTAGAGACCTAAAGTGTACGTGTGATAATCAGTAAGCAGACACTGAAGGCAAGTATTCTAACCCTTGTTTCAGTTCAGTTTGAATAAGCTTTGTAATTCATGTATTCTTTCGCATGAAGTCTTGAATGATGAAGTCTAAGTCAATTCTTTTGGCTAGACTTATATTATGATTCTGTCAAGCATGATTAATGTTTACCGAGTTATATTGGTATGGTTTTCAATCAAAGACCGAGTATGCTAAAAATGTTTTTGTCGTTTACAGACAGGCACGTGAGGTTGCCAGAACTTAAATGTATACACGTTTAATGAATGTAGTGTTGATCAACATAGAGTACTATGAGCTGATCACCCAGAAATGCTCGTAAGATATGCCGGACTTATGGACTTAGTGCCAGGTTGTCCTTTTCAAAAGAAATTATGAACTGCTCATAGTCTTGAGCCATAATTGATATTCTACTGAATATTGTTATTGTAAAATGTTTTGAATGAAAAGAAGTGATATTTTGGATTATCGATAGTACTTCGTAACTATTGTTCAGTTATTGAAGATATATGATTTATATGTTTCAAGCATGTTGTTTATTAGAATTATGGTACTTGCTGAGCTAGTCATGCTCACTCTTGCTTGAACCATATGAACACATCTAAGATCGATTAGACCGTTGGCTCAGGCAAGGACAAGGGCAAGGCGAGGACAAACCCTTAGATTACTTATGTAATAGAATAGTTGAATTTCTATAATATATTGAATATTATGACAAGAACGAACGAATGGGTTATAAAGGACCTGGGAAATGTAATATTATTTTGAATATATAGAAGATATATTAGTTCTTTTGAGACTTTTCAATTGAATGAATGTATGAATGGTAGTACCGTGTAGCACCATCTGTTGGGTTAAAGATACCCTGATTTGTGGGCGTCACAGGTTGGTATCAAAGCATTAGGTTATAAAACTTAAGGGGGGAGTTAAAAACCTTAAGTCATAACCTTAAGAGAAGTTAAGGAAGTACAAGAAGAAAATAACCTTATAAAAATTCATTATGATTATGTTATGTGTTTTTATTATTCTACTGACATGTACTAATCAACTTAATTATTTTGTGTAGATGTTAGGAGTAAACAGAATCTTTGTAAATGGTCAAACCATTAGCGAAGAGTTGATGAATCAAGTAGAGGTTATACCGAACCCTATAGCAGCAGATTCGGAAGTGGTAGTTATTTAGTCTGGAGACTCGGATGAAGCTGACTACATGTCAGTATTCAACGAAATGATAGAGGAGGAAGTAGAGACAATGTCCTTTAATCCGGTGGCTATAACAGCGGATATAGCTCCTGGGGGGTCGATGATGTCTCTGTTTATGTTAGTGTTGGATAGAAATATCCATTACTGTCAGGAGGTTAAGGAGCTGAAGGCAGAGCTCGAAATGGTTATAGAGGACAAGACTGATGTCGAGTCCATGTGGGAGCAGGAGCATGATGAGAGGATTTTGGCTAAGGACAAAGTCCACGAGTTAAAGCATGAGGTCTTGGAGCTCAAGGAGGAGCTAAAGACCAAGGTGCAGAAGATAGGGAGAATGTCCTATATCTATAGGAGTTCTCATACAGATTTCTAGCAGCAGTTAGCTGGATATCCTGTAGAGGTGGGGCAAACACGGCATACTATTAGCCATGATATCATTGCCGGTCTTGCCAAGGTAGATTTCGAGAATGCCTTAAGGCAGATGTAGATTAGTGGTAGTTAGAGTAGTATGTATATATATATATATATATATATATTTAGTAGTGACGTAAAGCCCTCTTTGTATAATGAAGGGTAGTCTTTTGTAAATCCCAATCTTTGGAAAGTGATAGCGGGAAAGTAATGTGACCAGCTTAGGCTGTTTATGTAATCGATGTAGTATTATACTACGAAGAATGAATATAAGTCCTTTTTATGGAAAACAATGAGTTATGGATGTTGGAGTTATTGTTTAATATTAAATAATAACTAATAAAGAAAGGAATAATAACGAAATGTGTTTATTGTATCAGTAAAATGCCGCCGAGAAGAGTGCAACGTAATCAAGATGATAATGTGAATCAACTGGAGGGAGGTCTAGTTAACCCAATGCAGGAGTTTGTTAATTTATTAACAGCTGCTTTTAATAGAACATGGGCTAATATCCCCGTAAATCCAGGAGTAGCACGAGCTACTACCTTTAAAGATTTCAAGAGTGTGGGTCCGCCGAAGTTCAAAGGAACTACGGACCATATTGAAGCCCAAATGTGGGTTAAGGAATAGAGAAGGAAATTGTGATAGCAAATGTCGACGAGGCCCAAAAGGTTGCCTTTGCAACCTATATGATGAAAGGAAAGGCTAACTTTTGGTGGGAAGCTAATGAGGCTAGGGTTGGGATAGCGATTCTGACGTGGGATAGGTTCAAGGAGATATTCTTTGAGAACTACTTTCGCACGAGCATGCAAGGAAGGATGGAGATGCGGTTTCTGGAGTTGAAACAAGGGGACATGATGAGCTTCCCAATCGCCGCCAAGTTTAATGAATCAAGAGGTTCGCTCCACATCAAGTGGATACCGAGGTGAGGAAGGCACGACGGTTCGAGTAGGGCTTGAAACCCTGGCTCTATAACCGTATTTCAGTGTTCCAAAGTACTTCTTTTGGAACCATTTTAGAGAAGGTGATAATCGCCGAGGGTGGTAGTGAGGCTCTGAGTCAATACCACAAGGACAAAAAGAGCAAGGGGAAAGTAGATGGGGGAGTAAAGATTGAGGGAGCCAGTGGTAGTGGCGAGGGTCAGATGAGGAAAGTATTTAGCTTTGGGAATATCAGAGTGAAGCAAGGAGACCTGAAGAGGAGAATAGAGGCCTGCAAGACCTGTGGGAAGACTCACTTAGGAGTCTGTCTCAAGGGGAAGGCCGTCTGTTACAACTGTGGATAGGAGGGGCACATTGCACCTAATTGTCCGAGTCCAAAGAAGAATCACAAATGCTTTGTGCGTGGGTCAACTAACCACATGGCAAAGAACTGCTCGAAGAAGGGGACGGACGGGAACATGGGCACTAATAGCGGTAAGTTAGTTATTAGTGGTCCAGCACAGCCGAGTAGGACGATGGGTCGTACCTTTAACATGACAGTCCAAGTTGCAGTCGCATCAGGGGATGTTGTCGCAGGTATTATTCCGATCAATGACATAAATGCTTACGTGTTGTTTGATTTGGGTGCTACTTGTTCATTTATAGCATGCGATTTTGCTAGACGATTAGGATTACTTCCCGAAAAGTTGTCTATACCTTTAAATATTAAGGTAGCAGATAAAGAAATAATTCCTGTTGAAGATGTTCATAGAAGTTGTTGCGTAGATATACAGGGTTATAAATTATCGGTAGCTTGGTTACCGATAAAGTTAAGAGAATTCGACGTAATTCTCGGAATGGATTCGTTAGTGAACCATGGGGCAATTTTAGATTGTCAAAAGAAATGTGTGAATATTAAGACGTTAAAACAACCTCAGGTAATATTTTACGGGAATAGATCACCGGGACGTTCGTGTTGTCTAACCATGATACAAATTAGGAAATTATTGAGGAAGGGATGTGTAGGCTACTTGTATCATGTTGTTGATACCCAGTGAGTGGTAGCAACAATGGAACAAATACCTATAGTGAGAGAATTCGCCGATGTATTTCTGAGTGAATTATCGGGTCTTTCGCCGGATAGGGAGACAGAGTTTATGATTAACATCGTGCCATGAGCGACACCAGTTTCCAGGGCACCGTGTCGTATGGCGCCAGTGGAGATGAAGGAGTTGATGGTGCAGTTGTAAGAACTGTTGGACCAGAAGTACATTCAGTCGAGTGTTTCACCATGGGGAGCACAAGTACTGTTTGTCAAGAAGAAGGACGGATTGTTAAGACTATGTATCGACTACCGAGAGTTGAACAAGTTAACGATAAAGAATAAATACCCATTGCCCAGGATCGATGATCTCTTTGATTAATTGAAAGGGGCTAAGTATTTTTCTAAGATAGATTTAAGAACGGGGTATCATTAGTTGAAGGTTAGGAAGGAGGATGTACCAAAGATAACATTCAGGACTCGTTATGGTCATTACGAGTTTCTAGTGATGTCGTTTGGGTTGACAAATGCACCAGCTGCATTTATGGATATGATGAACAGAGTGTTCAAACAATATTTGGACAAGTTCGTCGTGGGGTCTATAGATGATATTCTAGTCTATTCTAAGACGCCAGAAGATCATGCTGAACACCTAAGATTAGTGTTGGAGACACTAAGAAAGGAGAAGTTGTATGCAAAATTCGCTAAGTGTGAATTTTGGTTGGAAAAAGTACAATTTTTAGGTCATGTCATTGACCATGAGGGAATTTCAGTAGATCCAGCGAAGGTGGAAGCCGTGATGAATTGGGAACAACCGAAAATGCCGACTAAGGTGCGGAGTTTCCTAGGGTTAGCGGGTTACTATCGGAGATTCATCCAGGATTTTTCGAAGATAGCTACTCCGTTAACTAACTTGACGAGGAAGATGGTGAAATACGCTTGGACTGACAAGTGTGAGGATAGTTTTCAAGAACGAAAAAGAGGTTGAGTGAAGCACCTATTTTGTCATTACCCGATGACACAGGAAATTTTATAATTTATAGCGATGCTTCGCATAGAGGACTTGGTTGCATGCTCATACAACATGGCAAGGTCATTGCGTATACATCTAGGCAGTTGAAGGATTATGAGAAAGTTTATCCTACTCATGATCTGGAACTGGCTGCAATAGTTTTTGCTTTAAAGATATAGAGACATTAACTTTATGGAAAAAAATGTGAGATATATACAGACCACAAGAGTCTAAAATATATCTTCACACAGAAGGAGTTGAATATTAGGCAGAGGAGATGGTTGAAGTTGATAAAGGATTACGATTGTGAAATCCTGTATCACCCGGGAAAAGCCAATGTAGTTGCCGACGCCTTAAATAGGAAGGGTCATGAAAAGTTGTCTTTGTTAACGGCTCAAGCTGAGTTAATAACAGAGATGGCTAGGATGGAGTTGGAAGTGAAGCTGCCAAGTGAAGGAGGACAAATTCTGTTTGCGACGGAGATGCAATCTACCATCGCAGAAAGAGTTAAGGAGTTACAACTCAAAACTGATGAGTGTGACCTGATGAAAGAGCGACTGGCCAATGAAAAAGATAGTAAGTATAGTCTTGATAATGAGGGATTATTGAGGTTTGAAGGAAGAATTTGGGCTCCGAGTGAGACGGAATTAAAGGAGCAGGTATTGCAAGAGGCTCATAGTTCGAGGTTTTCGATTCATCCTGGTAGCACTAAGATGTATCAAGACCTTCGACAGAGTTTTTGGTGGCCGAACATGAAGAGAGAGATAGTAGAGTATGTGAGTAGGTGCTTAACTTGCCAGAAAGTTAAGGCCGAACGTCAACGACCAAGTGGCTTGTTACAGTCATTGGAAATCCTAGAGTGGAAGTGGGAAAATATCACAAAGGATTTTGTGGTAGGACTTCTGACTACAACAAAGGGGTATGATGCGATCTGGGTAATAGTAGACCGATTGACAAAGTCGGCTCACTTTTTGCCAATTAGGGTCAAGTATAACTTAGACCAGTTAGCAAGACTCTATATTAAGGAAATAATCTCCAGACATGGAGTACCAGTATCGATTGTGTCAGATCGTGATCCACGATTCACGTCGACCTTTTGGAGGAGTCTACAAGAGCAGTTGGGAATGCAGTTGAAGCTGAGTATGGTGTATCATCCACAAACGGATGGACAGAGCGAGAGAACAATTCAGACGTTAGAAGATATGATAAGATCTTGCGTCATGGATTTCAAGGGTAGTTGGGATGATCATCTACCATTAGTGGAATTTGCGTATAATAATAGTTATCATGCAAGCATATGTATGCCACCTTACGAAGCTTTGTATAGGAGGAAATGCAGAACGCCACTGTATTGGGATGAGGTAGGAGAACGCTTAATATTGGGACTAGAATTGGTGCAACAGACAACAGACATTGTCAAGGTAATACAAATGCGTCTTCTAGCAGCTCAAGACAGACAGAAGAAGTTTACGGATTCGCATAGAGAGAATCGAGAGTTTGAGGTAGGTTAGTACGTATTTCTAAAAGTATCTCCTTGGAAAGGAAAGATACGTTTTGGGAAGAAGGGAAAGTTAAGTCCGAGGTTCATAGGACCTTTTGAGATCTTAAAACGGGTGGGTGAGGTAACTTATATGATAGCATTACCTCCAGACCTAGAACGAATACATAATGTATTTCACGTATCTGTGTTATGTCCTTATAAGCCAGATTATAAGGACGTGATAGAATATGAACCTATTCATATCGAGAAGGACTTAACGTATGAAGAAACGCCGATTTAAATTGTCGATAGAAAAGAACAAGTTCTGCGGATTAAAGTCATACCTTCCGTGAAGGTAATATGGAAGAACCACGATGTAGAAGAAGCAACATGGGAGTTATAAGAAATGATGAAAAAGAATTACCCTCACTTATTTGTGTTATTTTTTTTTTATTTTTTTAGCAAGATTCTGGGGACAGAATCCTTATAAGGGGTAGAGAGTGTAACGCCCCAGAAAATTTAACCTTTGTAAATACTTTTAATAATGAATAAAATAATATTATTTATTATTATTGCGTGTTGATAAGATGAATGTCATTCTATAACCTAGAAACTTCGGAACGTCGTAGTATTTTAACTATGTGAATGAATTAAAGTGTTTGAATTTCTAAGATGAAAATAAAAGCTTTCGGAGAAATTTTTCGAAAAACAATATTCATCGATTTCTGCTCATGAATTATTTTTGAACTTACGAGAAATACGTAACGTTATAATATTAAGGTGATATTGATTATGTAATAATAATCTAAGTATGGAAAACGTAATATTTTGCATGCGGACCTAATTTGGGAACGTTAGGTTTATTAAGCATTAAGGAAAAGAAGTTGTAATTGTATGATGTGTATGCATTGTACGAGGTAATGAACGTAAGTATAATACGTAGTATTATAGTATTAAGAATGGAGAATGAAATAACGTATATTATGAATTAATATACTCGCTGGCATACGAGAATTATACGTGCTGTATATATGTTAAGTTGTTAATTAATTGTATAGGACTTGTAGGATTATTAGCTTAATGGTGGTGTAATAAGTAACTTATGAGAATAAGTGAAAACCTACTTTGAGAATAAGTTGGTGTAATAAGTAACTTATAATGTTCATATGTTGGTTAAAATTCATTTAGAATCAGTAGGAATGAAGTTTTGCCGGAATACACACGATTGGACGATTATAGTCGAATTCGTGAAATTCTCAGAATGGAAGTCGTATTTTGTGTTTGAAGTTGGAAACGTTGGTTTTCTATGGAGACAAGTCATATTTGGCATTATAGAGTTGTAGACTCGAAAATGACCGAATTCCGACTTAGAACGAAGAAACGAGCGTTGAGCATTCACGGAAGTTTATCGTTTTCGTTATAAATGAACTAATAGGTGAAATTTTAGCAAACGAAGTCAAATATATAAAATTCTTATATGAATGCCTAGAGTATGTAATCTGTGAACCTTAGGCTTTTGAACGAGCCAATTCGGACTTATAACGAAGAATTTATGCGTCCAGGAGTTTTGCCAAATTTGTAAAAGTTGCAAATTTTCTAAGGCACAGAGTTGGCGCTGCGACGCCAACCCAAGGCCAAATGAGTGGCGCCATTGATGCCAAAGACAAAGTCTAAGACATCTTCTAACTTTCATGCAGCAGTAAATGCGACCTATAGAGTAAGGACTCGCGCCGCAACGCTGAGTCCGGGATTTGCCTACTGTTAACTCGCGTCGCAGCGCGGCTTGAAGAGTAATGGGTGGTGCCGCAGTACCAACCCTAGGAAGTGGACAGTAAAGAATGGTTATGAGTACAACTTGAATAGTAACTTAGTATTAATAAACTGACGAACTTAATAAGATATTGTAAGGTACTTTTAAACCTTATGAATGATGATTAAGAGTTAATAATCAATTGAATTTAAACGCAATTGGAACGACGTAATGAAAAGCCGGAACCAATATTAACAGATCTAAATCAGGATTTAGATTGAGATGAAGGGTAAGATATAGTAGTGTACATCCTTGATTATATATGACCCAATGTGGTACCTTATATGATCATGTATTGTAGAAACTTAGAGACCTAAAGTGTACGTGTGATAATCAGTAAGCAGACGCTGAAGGCAAGTATTCTAACCCTTGTTTTAGTTCAGTCTGAACAAGCTTTGTAATTCATGTATTCTTTCGCATGAAGTCTTGAATGATGAAGTCTAAGTCAATTCTTTCGGCTAGACTTATATTATGATTCTGTCAAGCATGGTTAATGTTTACCGAGTTATATTCGTATATTTTTCAATCGAAGACCGAGTATGCTAAAAATGTTTTTGTCATTTAACGACATGCACGTGAGGTTGCCACAACTTAAACGTATACATGTTTAATGAATGTAGTGTTGATTAACATAGAGTACTATGGGTTGATCACCCAGAAGTGCTCGTAAGATATGTCGGACTTACGGACTTAGTGTCGGGTTGTCCGTTTCAAAAGAAATTATGAACTGCTCATAGTCTTAAGCCATAATTGATATTCTACTAAATATTGTTGTTGTAAAATGTTTTGAATGAAAAGAAGTGCTATTTTAGATTATCGATAGTACTTCGTAACTATTGTTCAGTTACTGAAGATATATGATTTATATGTTTCAAGCATGCTGTTTATTAGAATTATGGTACTTGCTGAGCTAGTCATGCTCACTCTTGCTTGAACCATATGAACACAACTAAGATCGAGTGGACCGAAGACTCAGGCAAGGACAAGGGCAAGGTGAGGACAAACCCTTAGATTACTTATGTAATAGAATAGTTGAATGTCTGTAATATATTGAATATTATGACAAGAACGAACGAATGGGTTATAAAGAACTTGGGAAATGTAATATTATTTTTAATATATAGAAGATATATTAGTTCTTTTGAGACTTTTCAATCAAATGAATGTATGAATGGTAGTACCGTGTAGCACCATCTGTCGGGTTGGAAGATACCCGGATTTGGGGGCGTCACAACTTCCGACTACCACGAAGGGGTATGATGCGATTTGGGTAATAGTGGACCTGTTGACAAAGTCGGCTCACTTTTTGCCAATTAGGGTTAAGTATAACTTAGACCAGTTAGCTAGACTCTATATTAAGGAAATAATTTCCAGACATGGTGTACCAGTATCGATTGTGTTAGATCGTGATCCACGATTCACGTCGAACTTTTAGAGGAGACTACAAGAGCAGTTGGGAATGCAGTTGAAGCTAAGTACGGCGTATCATCCACAAACTGATGGACATAGCGAGAGAACAATTTAGACGTTAAAAGATATGCTAGGATATTGAATCATGGATTTCAAGGGTAGTTGGGATGATCATTTACCATTAGTGGAGTTTTCATATAACAATAGTTATCATGGAAGCATAGGTATGCCGCCTTACGAAGCTTTGTATGGGAGGAAATGCAGAACACCACTGTATTGGGATGAGGTAGGAGAACGCCGACTGCTAGGACCAGAATTGGTGCAGCAAACATTGGATATTGTCAAGATAATACAAATGTGTCTTCTAGCAGCTCAAGACAGACAAAAGAAGTTTACAGATTCGCATAGAGAGAATAGAGATTTTGAAGTAAGTTCGTACGTATTTCTAAAAGTATCTCCCTGGAAAGGAAAGATACATTTTGGAAAGAAGGGAAAGTTAAGTCCGAGGTTCATAGGACCTTTTGAGGTATTAAAACGGGTGGGTGAGGTAGCTTATATGATATCATTACCTCCAGACCTAGAACGAATACATAATGTGTTTCACATATCTGTGTTACGTCCTTATATGCCAGATTATAAACACGTCATAGAATATGAGCCTATTTATATCGAGAAGGACTTAACGTATGAAGAAACACCGATTCAAATTGTCGATAGGAAAGAACAAGTTTTTCGGAATAAAGTCATACCTTCCGTGAAGGTGATATGGAAGAACCACGTTGCAGAAGAAGCAACGTGGGAGTTGGAAGAAATGATGAAAAAGAATTACCCTCATTTGTTTGTGTAATTTTTTTTTATATATAGCGAGATTCTAGGGACAGAATCCTTATAAAGGGGAGAGAGTGTAACGCCCTAGAAAATCGAACCTTTTGTAAATACTTTTAATAATGAATAAAATAATATTATTTATTATTATTAAGTGTTGATAAGATGAATGTCGTTCTATAACCTAGAAACGTCAGAACGTCATAGTATTTTAACTACGTGAATGAATTAAAGTGTTTGAATTTCTTAGACGAAAATAAAAACTTTCCGAGAAATTTTTCTTAAAATACTATTCATCAATTTCTGCTCGGGAATTATTTTTGAACTTCCGAGAAATACGTAACGTTATAATATCAAGGTGAGATTGATTATGTAATAATAATCTAAGTATAGAAAACGCAATATTTCGCATGCGAACTTAAAGAACGTTAGGAATATTAAGCGTTAAGAAGAGAAAGTATTAATCATATGATGCGTAGACATTATGTGAGGTATTGAATGCAAGTATGATACGACATATTATACGATTAAGTATGGAGAATGGAATAACGTATACGAGCTAGCATACGAGAATTATACGTATAGTATAAATGTCAAGGTTCTTAATTAAATAGAATGGACTTGTAGGATTATTAGTATATTGGTAGAAATCCAATAGGAAGTGATATGCAAGTCCAAGTGTTTGTTAATCAAGAGTCCAAACTAATGTAATTTAAGCTCAATAAGAATTAACTAGAATAATTAAACAAGCCCAATGGGTTAGCCATGATCTATGGAGCAAACCAAGGTGAATGTGAGTTTGACTTGATAGGCAAGAACTTTATGTATTGGCCAAGTATAAGATAAGTGTTGTGATGACCAAGTATTAGAAGTGATAAGCAATTAGACTTGGTTGTTAAGTAAGGAATAGTAAGGAGGTTAGTAAGGAGGTGGGATTAAGGAGGTGGATGGCCTAAATGACTCTTATACCCTCACTTAGCCAAGCCTATAAATAGAGAGCTCCGCAATTCATTTGTTGCTTGATTAAAATTCATTCAACTTCTATCAAGATAAGTGATTAAGTGTTAGAGATAATAAGTCAAGTATAAGCTAAAACATCCTTTTCTAGATTTTCAAAGAGAAGAGAAGTACTAGTCTTCAAGGGTAAGACTCTAGTCTAATATATCTTTTATCCCTATCATTGTAGGGTGATAAGAGAAGTGTGATTGTATGCTAAGAACATATAAGAAGTAATTAATGAATGAACTTCAGCCGAATAAGTTGTGAATAAGCAACTAGAACCTAAATAAGTTGATAAACTTATGATGAATTTATTATATGATTGTCATATGATGTTAGTATGTTCAATATGGTATGAGAATATTGAGTAAATGACTTATGTCCATATTAAGTCATAAGAAATGAAATTCGTAGTTTATAAGTTGATTAAGTTATTAACTTATGAGAATAAGTTGGTATAATAAGTAACTTAAAATGTTCATATGATGATTAAAATCCATGTAGAATGAGAATCAAATCATTAGTAATGAGGATTCGCCGGAATTCACACGATTGGACGATAATCGTTGAATTCGTGAAATTCTCGGAATGGAAGTCAAATTTTGTGTTTGAACTCGGAAACGTTGGTTTTCTATGGAGACAAGTAATATTTGGCATTATAGAGTTGCGGACTCGAAAATGACCGAATTCTAACTTAGAATGAAGAAACGAGCGTTGAATGTTCATGAACGTTTATCGTTTTCGTTAAAAATGAACTAATAGGTGAAATTTTAGCAAACCAAGTCAAATAGATAAAATTCTTTCATAAACGCATAGAGTATGTAATTTGTGAACCGTAGGCTCTTGAAAGAGTGAATTCAGACTTATAAGAAAAAGTTATGCGTCCGGAAGTTTCACAAAAATTTCAAAAGTTGTAAATTGTCTGAGGCACAAAGTTGGCGCCGCCGTGCCAACCCAAGGCCAAAAGTATAGCATGAACAATAACTCAGTAATAATAAATTGAGGAACTTAATAAGGTATTGTAAGGTATTGTTAAACTTTATTTATGTTGTCTAAAGGTTGAAGATAACTAATCAATCATGAACGTAATGAAATAATGTAACAAAAAGCCGGAACCAATAATAACAAATCTAAGTCAGGATTAGATTGAGATGAAGGGTAAGATATAGTAGTATACCTACTTGTTTATATATGACCTAATGTGGTACGTTATATGATCATGTATTGTAGAGACTTATAGACTTAAAGTGTACGTGTGATAAACACTAAGAAGACGCTAAAGGCAAGTATTCTAACCCTTGTTCCAGTTCAGTCTGGACAAGGTTTGAAATTCATGTATCCTTTCGCATGAAGTTTTGTATGAAGAATTCAAAGCCAATTCTTTCGGCTAGACTTGTATTATGATTCTATCAAGTATGATTATTGTTTATCGAGTTATATTTGTGTGGTTTTCAAACGAAGACTGAGTATGCTAAAATGTTTTTATCGTTTAATGATAGGCACGTGAGGTTGCCACAATTTAAACATATACACGTTTAATGAATGTAGTGTTGATCAACATAGAGTACTATAGGTTAATCACCTAGGCGTGCTCGTAAGTAATGTTGGACTTACGGACTTAGTGACGGGACGTCCTTTTCAAAAGAACTTATGAAATGCTCAAGGTCTTGGACTGAAATTGATGTTTTACTGAATATTGTTGTAAAACGTTTTGAATGAAAAGAAGTTGTATTTTGAATTATCGATAGTACTTCATAACTATTGTTCAGTTATTGAAGATATACGAGTTCAATGTTTCAAGCATGTTTTTTATTAGAATTGTAGTACTTGCTGAGCTATTCATGCTCACTCTTGCTTGAACCATATGAACACAGCTAAGATCGAACGGACCGAAGGCTCCGACAAGGATAAGGGCAAGGCGAAGACGAACCCTTAGATTACTTATGTAATAGTATAGGTGTATGTTTGTAATATATTGAATATTATGACAAGAACGAGTGAAAGTGTTATAAAGAACCTGGGGAAATGTAATATTTTTTTTAATATATATAAGACATATTCGTTCTTTTGAGACTTTTCAATTGAATGTATGTGTGAATGGTTGTACCGTATAGCACCATCTGTTAGGTTGGAAGATACCTGGATTTGGGGGCATCACAGGTTGGTATCAAAGCATTAGGTTATAAAACTTAAGGGAGATTAAAAACCTTAAGTCATAACCTTAAGAGGAGTCAAAGAAGTACAAGAAGAAAATAACCTTATAAAAATGCATTATGATTATGTTATGTGTTTTTATTATTCTACTGACGTGTACTAATCAACTTAATTGTTTTGTGTAGATGTCAGGAGTAAACGGAATGTATGTAGATGGATAGGCTATTAGTGAAGAGTCGGTGAACCAAGTAGAGGTCATACCGAACCCCATAGCGGTAGAGCTTGAAATAGTGGTTATTGAGTCTGGAGACTCGGAGGATGCTGACCTCATGTCAGTATTCGATGGTATGATATAGGAGGAAGTGTCCTTTAATCCAGTAGCTATAGCAGCAGAGATAGCTCCTGGGGGTTCGATAATGTCTCTGTTCATGTTAGTATTAGATAGAAATATCCATTACTGTCAGGAGGTCAAGGAGCTGAAGGCAGAGATGCAAGCTGTCATAGAGGATAAGACTGATGTTGAGTCTATGTGGGAGCAGGAGCACGATGAAAGGGTTTTGGCCAAGGACAAGGTCCATGAGATGAAAGATGAGGTCTTTGAGCTCAAGGAGGAGCTAAAGAGCAAACTGTAGAAGATAGGGAGAATGTCCTATATTCATAGGAGTTCTCACACATATTTCCAGTAGCAGGTAGCTGGATATCCTGTAGAGGTGGGGCAAACACGGTATACTATTAGCCGTGATATCATTGCCGGTCTTGCCAAGGCAGATTTCGATAATACCGTAAGGCAGATGTAAGCTAGTAGTAGCTAGAGTAGATTAAGTATGTAAATATTTTGTAATTAGTAGTGACGTAAAGCCCTCTTTTGTAAAGCGAAGGGTAGTCTTTTGGAAATCCCAATTTTTGGAAAGCAATAGCGGGAAAGTAATGTAATCAGCTTAGGCTGTGTAATGTAACCGATGTAGTATTATACTACAAAGAATGAATATAAGCCTTTTTATGGAAAACAATGAGTAATGGATGTTGAAGTTATTGTTTAATATTAAATAATAACTAATAAAGAAAGGAATAATAACGAAATGTGTTTATTGTATCAGCAAAATGCTGTCGAGAAGAGTGCAACGTAACCAAGGAGCGAATGTGAATCAAACTGAGGGAGGTTCGGTTAATCCATTGTAGGAGTTTGTTAACCTGTTAACAGCTGCCTTGAATAGAACAGGGGCTAATATCCTCGTAAATCTAGGAGTAGCACGAGCTACTACCTTTAAGGATTTTAAGAGTGTGAGTCCGCCGGAGTTCAAAGGAACTATGGACCCTATCGAAGCCCAAATGTGGGTGAAGGAAATAGAGAAGGCATTTGTGATAACAAATGTTGACGAGGCCCAAAAGGTTGCCTTTGCAACCTATATGATGAAGGGAGAGGCCAACTTTTGGTGGTAAGCTAATCAGGCTAGGGTCGGGATAGCAAATTTGACATAGGAGAGGTTCAAGGAGATATTCTTCGAGAACTACTTTCCCACGAGCATGCAGGGAAGGATGGAGATGCGTTTTCTGGAGATGAAATAAGGGAACATGATGGTTCCCCAATACGCCGCCAAGTTTAATGAACTGGCGAGGTTCACTCCAAACCAAGTGGATACCAAGGTTAGGAAGACGTGATGGTTCGAGTAGGGCTTGAAACCCTGGCTCTATAACCGTATTTCGGTGTTCCAAAGTACTTCATTTGGAACCATTTTAGAGAAGATGATTATCGCCTAGGGTGGTAGTGAGGCTCTGAGTCAATACCACAAGGACAAGAAAAACAAGGGGGAGTAAAGGTTGAAGGAGCCAGCGGTAGTGGCGAGGGATAAAAGAGGAAGGACGGAGGCCTGTAAGACCTGTGGGAAGACTCACTTAGGAGTCTGTCTCAAGGGAAAGGTCGTCTGTTACAACTGTGGACAGGAAGGGCACATTGCGCCTAACTGTCCAAGTCCAAAGAAGAATCATGGATGCTTTTTGTGTGGGTCAACTGACCACATGGCAAAGAACTGCCCAAAGAAGGGGACGACGGGGCCCGGGGGCACTAATAGCGGTAAGTTAGTCATTAGTGGTCCAAATAGCAACCGGTAAGCCGATGGTCATGCCTTTAACATGATGATCCAAGATGCGATTGCATCGAGGGACGTCGTCGCATGTATTATTCGATCAACGACATAAATGTTACGTCTTTGTTTGATTCGGTGCTACTTGTTCATTTATAGCATGCGATTTTGCTAGACGATTAGGATTACTTCCCAAAAAGTTGCCTATACCTTTAATTATTAAGGTAGCAAACGAAGAAATAATTCCTGTTGAAGATGTTCATAGAAGTTGTTGCGTAGATATACGGGGTTGTAAATTATCGATAGATTTGTTACCGATAAAATTAGGAGAATTCGACGTAATTCTCTGAATGGATTGGTTAGTTAACCATGGGGAAATTATAGATTGTCAAAAGAAATGTGTAAACATTAAAACACTAAGACAACCTCAGGTTGTATTTTACGGGAATAGATCGCCAGGACGTTCGTGTTGTCTAACCATGACACAAACTAGGAAATTACCAAGGAAGGGATGTATAGGTTATCTGTGTCATGTTGTTGATACCCAGGGAGTTGTAACAACCATGGAACAAATACCTATAGTGAGAGAATTCGCCGATGTATTTTTGAGTGAATTACCGGGTATTCCGCCGGATAGGGAGACAGAGTTTGTAATAGACATCGTACCAGGAGCGGTACCAGTTTCCAGGGCACCGTATCGTATGGCGCCAGTGGAGATAAAGGAGTTGATGGTACAATTATAAGGACTGTTGGATAGGAAGTACATTCAACCGAGTGTTTCACTGTGGGGAGCACCGGTACTGTTTGTCAAGAAGAAGGACAGATCGTTAAGACTTTGTATCGACTATTAAGAGTTGAACAAGTTAACGATAAAGAATAAATACCCATTGCCCAGGATCGATGATCTCTTTGATTAGTTGAAAGGGGCTAAGTATTTTTCTAAAATAGCTTTAAGAACGGGGTATCACCAGTTGAAGGTTAAGAAGGAGGATGTACCAAAGACAGCATTCAGGACTCGTTATGGTCATTACGAGTTTCTGGTGATGTCATTTGGGTTGACAAATGCACCAACTGCATTTATGGATATGATGAACAGAGTGTTCAAACAATATTTGGACAAGTTCATAGTGGTGTTTATTGATGATATTCTAGTCTATTCTAAGACGCCAGAAGATCATGTTGAACACCTAAGATTAGTGTTGGAGACACTAAGAAAGGAGAAGTTGTATACGAAATTCACTAAATGTGAATTTTGGTTAGAGAATGTACAATTTTTAGGTCATGTCATTGACCATGAGGGAATTTCAGTAGATCCAGCGAATATGGAAGCCATGATGAATTGGGAACAACCGAAGACGCCGACAGAGGTGCGGAATTTCCTAGGGTTAGCAGGTTACTATCAGAGATTCATCCAGGATTTTTCGAAGATAGCTACTCTGTTAACTAATTTAACAAGGAAGATGGTGAAATACGCTTGGACTGATAAGTGTGAGGATAGTTTTCAAGAACTGAAGAAGAAGTTGAGTGAAGCGCCTGTTTTGTCATTACCTAATGACACATGAAATTTTGTAGTTTATAGCGATGCTTCGCATAGAGGACTTGGTTGCATGCTCATGCGGCATGGCAAGGTCATTGCGTATGTATCTAGGTAGTTGAAGGATTATGAGAAAGTTTATCCTACTCATGATCTGGAACTAGCCGCAGTAGTTTTTGCTCTAAAGATATGGAGACATTATCTTTATGGGAAAAAATGTGAGATATACACGGACCACAAGAGTCTAAAATATATCTTCACACAAAAGGAGTTGAACATGAGGCAGAGGAGATGGCTGGAGTTGATAAAGGATTATGACTGTGAAATCATGTATCACCTTGAAAAAGCTAATGTAGTTGTCGACGCCTTAAGTAGGAAGGGTCGGGAAAAGTTGTCTTTGTTAACGGATCAAACTGAGTTAATAACAGAGATGGCTACGATGGAATTGGAAGTGAAGCTGCCAAGTGAAGTAGGACAAATGCTGTTTACGATGGAGATGCAATCTACCATCATAGAGAGAATTAAGAAGGTACAACTCAAAACTGATGAGTGTGACCGGATGAAGGAGCGGCTGACCAATGAAATAGATATTAAGTATAGTCTTGATAATGAGGGATTATTAAGATTTGAAGGAAGAATTTGGGTTCCGAATGAGACGAAATTAAAGGAGCAAGTATTAAAAGAGGCTCACAGTTCGAGGTTTTTGATTCATCCTGGGAGTACTAAGATGTATCAAGACCTTCAACAGAGTTTTTGGAGGCCGAACATGAAGAGAGATATAGTAGAGTACGTGAGTAGGTGCTTGACTTGCCAGAAAGTCAAGGCCGAACATCAACGACCAAGTGGATTGTTACAGTCATTGGAAATTCTGGAGTGGAAGTGGGAAAATATCATGATGGATTTTGTGGTGGGACTTCTGACTACCACGAAGGGGTATGATGCGATTTGGGTAATAGTGGACCGGTTGACAAAGTCGGCTCACTTTTTGCCAATTAGGGTTAAGTATAACTTAGACCAGTTAGCTAGACTCTATATTAAGGAAATAATTTCCAAACATGGAGTACCAGTATCGATTGTGTCATATCGTGATCCACGATTCACATCAAATTTTTGGAGGAGACTACAAGAGCAGTTGGGAACCCAGTTGAAGCTAAGTACGGCGTATCATCCACAAACTGATGGACAGAGCGAGAGAACAATTCAGACGTTAGAAGATATGCTAAGATCTTGCGTCATGGATTTCAAGGGTAGTTGGGATGATCATCTACCAATAGTGGAGTTTGCGTATAACAATAGTTATCATGCAAGCATATGTATGCCGCCTTACGAAGCTTTATTTGGGAGGAAATGCAGAACACCAATGTATTGGGATGAGGTAGGAGAACGCCGAATGCTAGGACCAGAATTGGTGCAGCAAACAACGGATATTATCAAGATAATATAAATGTGTCTTCTAGCAGCTCAAGACAGATAAAAGTAGTTTACAGATTCGCATAGAGAGAATAGAGAATTTGAAGTAGGTTCATACATATTTCTAAAAGTATCTCCCTGGAAGGGAAAGATACGTTTTGAAAAGAAGGGAAAGTTAAGTTCGAGGTTTATAGGACCTTTTGAGGTATTAAAACGGGTGGGTGAGGTATAGCATTACCTCCAGACCTAGAACGAATACATAATGTGTTTCATGTATTCGTGTTACATCCTTATAAGCCAGATTATAAACACGTTATAGAATATGAGCCTATTCATATCGAGAAGGACTTAACGTACAATGAAACACCGATTCAAATTGTCGATAGGAAAGAAAAAGTTCTGCGGAATAAAGTCATACCTTCCGTGAAGGTGATATGGAAGAACCACGATGTAGAAGAAGCAACGTGGGAGTTGGAAGAAATGATGAAAAAGAATTACCCTCATTTGTTTGTGTAATTTTTTTTATATATAGCGAGATTCTGGGGATAGAATCCTTATAAGGGGGAGAGAGTGTAACACCCTAAAAAATTGAACCTTTTGTAAATACTTTTAATAATGAATAAAATAATATTATTTATTATTATTAAGTGTTGATAAGATGAATGTCGTTCTATAGCCTAGAAACGTCAGAACGTCGTAGTATTTTAACTACGTGAATGAATTAAAGTGTTTGAATTTCTAAGACGAAAATAAAAGCTTTCCGAGAAATTTTCTGAAAAACACTATTCATTGATTTCCGCTGGGGAATTATTTTTTGACTTTTGAGAAATACGTAACGTTATAATATTAAGGTGAGATTGATTGTGTAATAATAATCTAAGTATGGAAAACGCAATATTTCGCATGCAGACTTAAAGAACGTTAGGAATATTAAGCGTTAAGAATAGAAAGTATTAATCGTATGATGCGTAGACATTATACGAGGTATTGAATGCAAGTATGATACGACATATTATACGATTAAGTATGGAGAATGGAATAATGTATACGAGCTAGCATACGAGAATTATACGTATAGTATAAATGTCAAGGTTCTTAATTAAATAGAATGGACTTGTAGGATTATTAGTATATTGGTAGAAATCCAATAGGAAGTGATATGCAAGCCCAAGTGTTTGTTAATCAAGAGTCCAAACTAATGTAATTTAAGCTCAATAAGAATTAACTAGATTAATTAAGCAAGCCCAATGGGTTAGCCATGATCCATGGAGCAAACTAAGGTAAATGTGAGTTAGACTTGATGGGTAAGAACTTTATGTATTGGCCAAGTATAAGATAAGTGTTGTGATCACCAAGTATTAGAAGTGATAAGAAAGTAGACTTGGTTGTTAAGTAAGGAATAGTAAGGAGGTTAATAAGGAGGTGGGATTAAGGAGGTGGAGGGTCTAAATGACTCTTATACCCTCACTTTGCCAAGCCTATAAATAGAGATCTCCACAATTCATTTGTTGCTTGATTAAAATTCATTCAACTTCTATCAAGATAAGTGCTTAAGTGTTAGAGAGAATAAGTCAAGTATATGCCAAAACATCATTTGCTAGATTTTCAAAGAGAAGAGAAGTACTAGTCTTCAAGGGTAAGACTCTAGTCTAATATATCATTTATCCCAATCAATGTAGGGTGATAAGAGAAGTGTGATTGTATCCTAAGAACATATAAGAAGTAATTAATGAATGAACTTAAGCCCAATAAGTTGTGAATAAGCAACTAGAACCTAAATAAGTTGATAAACTTATGATGAATTTATCATATGATTGTCATATGATGTTAGTATGTTCAATATGGTATGAGAACATTTAGTAAATGACTTAAGTCCATATTAAGTCATAAGAAATGAAATTCATAGTTTATAAGTTGATTAAGTCATTAACTTATGAGAATAAGTCAAAACTTACTTTGATAATAAGTTGGTATAATAAGTAACTTAAAATTTTTATATGATGATGAAAATCCATGTAGAATGAGAATCATATCATTAGTAATGAGGATTCGCTAAAATTCACACGATTGGACGATAATCGTCGAATTCGTGAAATTCTTGGAATGAAAGTCATATTTTGTGTTTGAACTTGGAAACGTTAGTTTTTGATGGAGACAAGTCATATTTGGTTTTATAGAGTTGTGGACTCAAAAATGACCGAATTCCGACTTAGAATGAAGAAACGAGCGTTGAACGTTCACGAACGTTTATCATTTTCGTTAAAAATGAACTAATAGGTGAAATTTTAGCAAACGAAGTTAAATAGATAAAATTCTTGCATGAATGCATAGAGTATGTAATTTGTGAACCATAGGCTCTTAAACGAGCCAATTCGGACTTATAACGAAGAAGTTATGCGTCCGAGAGTTTCACAAAAATTTCAAAAGCTATAAATTTTACGAGGCCACGAGTTGCCATGCATGCTAAACCCAAGGCCAAAAGATGGCGCCACAGTGTTTGAACCTCTCATGAACTTTCTTACTGTGCAGCAACATGAAGAGAAAAGGACTCACGCCCAGAAGATCTTAGAGTTCTTGGCTCAGACTTCGTTAACTTTCATGTATGTTGACTTAAGAAGAAAAGGGTGGCGCCGCAACGCCAACCCTAGGGTTTGCACAGTGATGAAGGTTTACAAGTATAAGATGAACAGTAACTTAGTTATAATAAACTGAAGAACTTAATAAGGTATTGTAAGGTATTGTTAAACCTTATTTATGTTGTCTAACGGTTGAAGATAAGTAATCAATTATGAACGTAATGAAACAATGTAACGAAAAGCCGGAACCAATAATAACAAATCTAAGTCAGGATTAGATTGAGATGAAGGGTAAGATATAGTAGTATACCTACTTTATTATATATGACCTAATATGGTACGTTATATGATCATGTATTGTAGAGACTTATAGACTTAAAGTGTACGTGTGATAAACAGTAAGCAGACGCTAAAGGCAAGTATTCTAACCCTTGTTCCAATTCAGTCTGGACAAGCTTTGAAATTCATGTATCCTTTCGCATAAAGTCTTGTATGAAGAAGTTAAAGCCAATTCTTTCGGCTAGACTTATATTATGATTCTATCAAGCATGATTAATGTTTACCGAGTTATATTGGTGTGGTTTTCAAATGAATACTGAGTGTGCTAAAATGTTTTTGTCGTTTAACGATAGGCACGTGAGGTTGCCACAATTTAAACATGTACACGTTTAATGAATATAGTGTAGATCAACATAGAGTACTATAGGCTGATCACCTAGACATGCTCGTAAGTAATGTCGAACTTACAGACTTAGTGTCGGGACGTCCTTTTCAAAAGAACTTATGAAATGCTCAAGGTCTTGGACCAAAATTGATGTTTTACTGAATATTATTGTTGTAAAACGTTTTAAATGAAAAGAAGTGCTATTTTGAATTATCGATAGTACTTCGTAACTATTGTTCAGTTATTAAAGATATACGAGTTCTATGTTTCAAGCATGTTGTTTATTAAAATTGTAGTACTTGCTGAGCTATTCATGCTCACTCTTGCTTGAACCATATGAACACAGCTAAGATCGAACGGACCGAAGGCTCCGGCAAGGATAAGGGCAAGGCGAAGACGAACCCTTAGATTACTTATGTAATAGTATAGGTGAATGTTTGTAATATATTGAATATTATTACAAGAACGAGTGAATGGGTTATAAAGAACCTGGGGAAATGTAATATTATTTTGAATATATATAAGACATATTCGTTCTTTTTAGACTTTTCAATTGAATGTATGTGTGAATGGTAGTACCATGTAGCACCATCTGTCGAGTTGGAAGATACCCGGATTTGGGGGTGTCACAATATGTCCTCCACAATGCCTCTCGGGTACGTGATTGACCTATCCGCCAACTGCAATGAGATGTTCGTAGGCTTTGGAGCTGGCAAACCCAATTCTGTATAAACTGATAACGGCATAAGGTTCACACTTTCCCCAAAATCGCACAAACATTTGTTGAACGCCATATTCCCAATCGTGCACGGAATAGTGAAACTCCCTGGATCTTTCAACTTTGGTGGTAACTTTCGCTGTAAAAACGCACTACACTCCTCTATTAATGTCACTGTCTCAAAATCTTCCAACTTCTTTTTCCTGGACAAAATCCCTTTCATGAATTTTGCATAACTTGGCATTTGCTCCAGGGCTTCTGCAAACGGGATATTAATCTGAAGTTTCTTAAAAACTTCCAAAAATTTTGTAAACTGTTTATCTAGCTTCTATTTTTGAACTCTTTGCTAAAACGGTGGGGGAGGATAGACAACTGGTTCGTTACTTGGTTTGCTCTTTTTCACTTGTTTTTCTTCCCCCTGCTTGACCTTAACCGCAGTATTTTCACTATCTGTCTCAACCTCCTTTGTAGCCAAATTTTTTGTTTCTTGACCCTCAAGTTGTTTTCCATTTCTCAACATAATTGCTTGACATTGCTCGTGATTACCCTTCGAATTTCTTTCGGTGTCACTTGGTAGATTTCCTTGTGGTCTATTGTTCAATGCTAATGCAATTTGTCCCATCTAATTCTCAAGATTCTTGATGGCCATCTCTTGCGATTTCATTGCCATTGCTTGATTTTTCATAGCCACCTCATTGCTTGTTATGTACTTTGTTAACAACTCCTCCAAATCTGATTTCCTCTCTTGATGTTGAGCTGGTTGTTGATGATTCTAAAATCCTGGGGGATATGATGGTCGTGGAGCTTGCTGATGCTGATTGTTACTCTATGAAAAGTTTGGATGATTCCTATTCCCCTGATTGTAAGCATTCTTGTATGTATTATGTGGAATTCTATTATAGCTATACACAAATTGCACTGACGCTAGGTTGATTGCGTATTGATCTGTAGGATGCTGACCCGCGCATAATTCGCAAATAACTACAACTTGCTATACTTGTTCCCTTGTCATAGCATCCAACTTTTTTGAAAGTGTTGAAATTTGCGCTTGTATAGCCGTCACACCATCTACTTCTAACACTCCATCTGCCTTTGTCTGTGTTAATCTTGTCGTGGGCCACTGGTAGTTGTTAGCTTCCATAGTCTCTATCAATTCTGAGGTCTCCTCATAACTTTTAGCCATAAACGCTCCCTCTGAAGCTGCATTAATACTGGTTCTGAGATTTCTATTCAATCCATTGTAAAATGTGTTCATCTGCATACACTTAGGCAATCCATGATGCGGGTAATTTCTAAGAAATTCCTTGTATGTTTCCCATGTCTCATACAGTGACTCCCCGTGTTACTGTTTAAACATCGTTATCTCATTCCTCATTTTTGTAGTTTTCGCTGATGGGAAGAATTTGGCGAGAAATTTCTAAGCTAAGTCTTCCCAAGTAGTTATCTATCCCGGCGGTAGAGACTGTAACTAACTCTTCGCCTTATCCCGTAAAGTGAATGGGAACAAGCGGAGTCGCATCATCCGACACCCCATTATACCTGAAGGTGTCACAAATTTCCAAAAAACTGACTAAGTGTTCTTTCGGATCGTCATTTGCCAATCCCGCTTGATTTCAAATGTGTTTGCAGCTATACCAGGCCTGGTGATACTCGACTGCAACTCAGTCAACTTAGGCGTAGCAAAATCCCTCAACGCTTTCTGATCTTTTGCTGCCATTACCTCTTCTTTTTCAGAGTTTTTGAATTTTTCTCTTGTTTCCTTGTTCCAATTACTTAACCTCTGAAACCGTCCCTCAATGTTGTCCTCAAAAGAAAGCAAGTTTGGATTTTTGGAACGCGTTTGCATAAACCAATTCAAAAACCTGAAATAAGACGAACAAAAACAAAAATAAAAGTGTTTAAGTAAAACTAGACTAATTAAACTGATATCGTAAAATATAAAAATCTATACTAAATTGGTCCCCGGCAACGGCGCCAAAAACTTGTTGGGTAAAATCTAATTACGCACAACACGCAAGTTTACGTGGTCAACAAGTAATATAAAAGTAAGTCAAGTATCGTTCCCATAGAGACAATAAAGTAAGAATTTAACCTCATAATTATCAATTTCCTATTAATCCTAATTTTATTAAACTATCCAAATCAATGATTAAAATTATAAAAACTAAATTATTAATAAATATAATATCACAAACCAATCACAAATATTAAAAACTGAAATTTCAAACAATTATTGGAGAATTAAGCTTACAATTTCACCTTAAGCTCCACTTTGATTTTTACACCTTTCCTCTAGTTCAATTCATTATCCCAGTTTATTAATCAAGAACACGAATGTAACACTAGCCACCTCTCGGTGCACTAATACCGTATAAACTTAAATCCATAAATTAGATAGAAACAAGTTAAGCACCTTAATCAACTAACTCACTATATCCATAAATTAAGTTCTCTATCAGATTACATGTGATGTCAAGCATATCTCTACCTTAACATTTATCAAGATTCTGCTCATTCACAAAATTCAAGAACACATGCTATATTAACTAAGTCTAGATTCGTACTTCCTCTCTCGAATTCATACAAATCCACAAAGAATTGTTGATCAGGCAATTCATAAATTCAATCTCAAATTAATATAGATAAACTGGATAATAGTTTATTAAACTAGAAATTAAGGCTATATAATCATTGTTTCACTTAAGGATCCATCATAAACCTAAAAAGTAAATTAGTTCATAATAAATGACTTAAATACTGAATAACTCAAATAAAACATTATCCCAATTACACAAATTGAAATTAAAGGAGAATAGTAATATACCACCCTTCTTGTCCTTCAATTTTGCAATCTTTGTTAAAATCGTCCCTTCTTCATTTCTCCAAGTTCTTGTTCTTTAATCTTGTTCTCAAAAAGATGTGTCTTAGTTCACATTCTGATTTTTTTCTTTTACACATAGCATAAATTTTCCTCACTTCAGCTCCACACCACCAATCATAATCCAACTCTAACTCATTACCAAGAGAATCTAAAAGAAGTTCAAATCATTTTCAAAACCAACAAGTCATTAATCAAAGACTCCCAAGAGCATGAAATAACAACCATAACACAACCCTCTTATAAACGTATTATATAAAGAATTTAAAGCTCCCAACATAGCCCATTTTCCATCACATAAGAAATCCTGCCCAGCTCAAGTCCCGTAGTAGCGCTCTCCGCGCTATGTATTACTCTTTCACAGCATGGCCCGTGCTACCCAATCAGTGACCAGCCATGCACTAGCGCGCCATGCACTATGTTACTTAGCACCACAGCGCGCCCCGTGCTAGGAAGTCAGAAAGTCCAAAAATTGCTTGAAAAATCCTTCAAATGCTAACATCTTGATAAGCTCACTGATTATCCTACAACAAGCACAAAACCCATCAAGAGTAACATGAAAATAACCAAAAACGAACAATATAACAAGCTAAACGAATATAAATCATAGGGTAAAACATACTCATTAGTCTTCCACAAGCAACAGTGAGAAGACTTCAGATAATGTGACTGATAAAAGAAAGTCAGCAATGCAGTAGCTATCAAGATAAACAAAAGATAACGATCTTGGGTATAACCATGACCGTAGTGCTAGCCAGATTAGAAGTAGGAACTGATGAGGTCTATAATAGAGATACTAGCCAACCTATACAGAATAGACAAAGAAGACTAAGCATGGGTCAGACCATTGATGATATGTGAACGGGAGATCATAAGGAGAAAAAGAGCTGAGCATGACCAATCCGATGAGTCTTGAAGTTAAGGAGGGCCAGAGCATTCAAACAAGTTGTTAGTGTCTAATGTAAGTCAAGGCAAACAAAAGTCTTGAAGCACTACAAGAGTAAAGGAAGAGAGGTTCTGCATTGCAAATCTAGAGAACACTCTCCGAATCGTAAAGTTTGATCATCTGCATCAGAATCGTAGAGTTTGGTCATTTGAGTATTGAAGCCTTGGCAATGTCTCAATGCAATGACTAACATTCGAACGTTGGGTATTGAAAGCATTGATGCAGAAGGACAACTCTTGATGTTCTGATCGAGGAATAAGAAAGAAGAAATAAAGGTGACTACTAGCCTGACACACTAAAGTGACATTTTTGATGGGGTGGGTGAAATAGTAGACTACAATGTCAGAAAAGTGAAATAGGGGCTGTCATGTCACATCCGCAATCAATAGGGAGAAATTCTTATCGGAAAGCCCCCTCTCTCTTAGGAATGATCTGGTTGTTAATATTGCAAGCTATATTATTGATGAATAAATGTTGTTGAGGATTTTTATGAAGTATTTGTTGTAAGTTTGACGTATTATTTGGACCCCCCACTTACTCATTTTTTAAAATCATCAGGAGAAGTTATCTCAGTTTTGTTTTACACACACACACATATATATATATATGTTATATTACGATAAAGTAAGGAGGGGGGACTAATGAAGCACGGGGGAGTACTATTGTTATAATATATATATATATATATATATATTATACATAGTATTTGCATAGTAAAATCAGAAAATTTTTGCAAATTTCCCGTGACCTTTACTGTGCAGTTCGTGATTTTTCCTTACTGTTCATCCAAATAGTATCTTGTCATTCTCCTATAAATAGGATGCTTAGTTTTGAATAAAAAATCACATCAGAATCAAATAATTCTTCTTCTATAATATTGAGCATATTTCTTTAGAGTTTAAGGAAGCTTTTAGCGTAGAAAATAGTATAAGTTTTCTTCAAGAATATCCCCGCCCTACCAGTCAGAAGTACTCTCTTTTTAAAGTAAGGGATATTATTTTTGTTCAATATTCGTAAGAAATAATATTTTCTTCCATACTATATAGTATATAAGTAATATTATTTCATTTTAGATTCTGAATTCTACACTCATTTTGTTAAGTTTTGGATTCTATATATCTCGTGAAATTAATAGAATATCCTTGAAATTTAAACTTCATCTAGTATATTTTCATGAAAATATTATTCTAAGCATTTTGAAAATTTTTAATCTTTTCATGTCGTGGTACTATTCATGGGGTACTATTCACTGTGCAAATCATTTTTGATACAATATTATTCTTGAATTTTAATCCACAAAGCGAAGATCATGTTGACAATTTGGACATTATTGAATTACGGATAAATTAAATTATAAATCTTTAAAATTTATCCTTGATCTCATTTAATTGAATTCTTATATCATTGTCATCATCCTCATTCTTATATTGTGATGAAAGTCATCTTTGGCCCAGTGTATAGATGGACTATTAATTGGTATAATTATGGCCAGGGATTATTCGGTATAATCATGACCTGTAATGTTACAAATGATGTGGTAAAAGTCCTCGTTGGCCCATAGTGCATTGATGGACAGTTGTTCGCTTGATCATGACCATTGGTGATAACACAAATATCCTTGGCCCGTAGTGCATTGATAATGTGATAACCCGAAAATTTCTAAAATCTTAAATGATTAGAATAAAGGTTAAAGAATAAACCTAGATGAGAATTTGAGGATTTATTTAAAATTTTCAAGTAAAACCTATATGGTTTGCTATTCAAATGAGAATAGAGAAAATATGGGATTACAAAATTCCTAAACCCTAGAAATGAATTAATATGTACTTGGAGGAATATCAAGAATAAGGTATTACGATACCTGTAAGTTCGATGTGAACTGAATAGTCTAAGAAATGTTATATAAGTACATATGGAAATTTTATTATTGGAGATAAGATTTCACATGAAGAGATGCTATGTGCTATATATATATATATATATATATTAGCAAGAGGAATGATGAATCAAGTTAATGATCAAAATAAAACTATGTTAGTAATTAACATAGCTTGAGTGTTGGCCTTGATTGACAAATCAGAATTTAAATAAGTATAAAGTCGTTAGTTAATACGATTAGCAATGAGAAGTGAAATATGTTATGATTATATGAATTATGTGTATGAGTAAGTAAATATACATTATATAATGGGAATACATTTATTTTGTATATAAAAGTGAAATAAGAATTAAGTTATGTAACCTAATATATATATTAGGTGTGATAATTAAATAACCTAAATGGTTATATAGTTATTTAGTGGTCCTAATATTTTATTTTAGTGACCTAATTTAAGTGAATTGTGGAACATGTCCCAATTTATTAAATTATTTTGTTCGAATAGGTGAGTAAAGGAATATGAAGATTATGTGATAGTTTATATTTGTTTATTATATAAACAAATAAAAGAAACTAATGTGATCCTAATTAAATTAGGAATGAAAGATTTAATAACTTAAGGGTTATGGGAAAAGAGAATTATGGTATTTAGAATACATACCAATTATGAGAGATTTATTTTATACATCTCAGTTAATTAATTTTATAGCCTAATTATAGCAAGTCTAATTAGGTTAAGATATTAAATGTACTTAAATAAGAATTTTTATTTCACTTGAGTGCATGTACACCCTAATTTAATGATAAGGGTAAAATGGATTAGAATTAAAGTAATGGACTATAATGATATTATAGCCCAATAATTTATATAGAGTCCAAGAGAAGTGGATTTAATAGACTAAAGGGGTTATATTGTTTAAACAAGTCCAATTAATTTATTTAAGCACGTGACTTGTAGATATTATGATTGAGGATGATTAAATTATTTAATCTAGCCCAACATATTATGTATGGGACAAGAATTATAAAGGCCCAATCTAATTTGTAGAGGAAGCCTAATTTTATTTTTGTTAATAAGTAATCAAGTAAAATGGCTAGCTCAATGGAATTAATTATTAAAGGCCCAAGCTAAGCTCACTTGTGGGAGATTAGTAAATTGTATTAAGTTAAGAGATATATTTTTATTATCTCAGGTTATTAATTTTATAACTTAATTAAAATAAGCTTAATTGGGTTATAGAATTTATTGTAGTAGAGTGATGATTTAAATTCTAATTATTTGGAATGATACCCTAATTAAATATTTAGGGTGAGTAAAGATAGAAAGAATTGGTCTATGTATATATTTCATTGCCCAAAAGAATTTAGTGGGAAAGCCCAAACATTTATGGGAAATGTCTCAATTTATTTTAACCCAATTAGTGATGATGGGCATGTTGGTCATTTAATAAAGAAATTTAATGAAAACAATTAATTAAACCATCATGTGGCAATTTAAAGGCCAAGTGGTAAATTTTATAAAAAAAAGAAAAAAGAAAGATAAGGCTTAGAAATAAGAAGATAAGAAGAGATAAGAA
This sequence comes from Panax ginseng, assembly GCA_020205605.1. Taxonomy (NCBI): domain Eukaryota; kingdom Viridiplantae; phylum Streptophyta; class Magnoliopsida; order Apiales; family Araliaceae; genus Panax; species Panax ginseng. The sequence goes on from CM035137.1 coordinate 48,669,687, forward strand.
AAAAAGAAAAGAAGAGAGAGAGAGATCGGAGAAGAAAACGTGGGGAAGAGAGAGGGAGTAGAGAGATCGGCATAATTTCTTGAGGGAGAAAGAAGGAGGAGAAATCACCATGAAGAAGAAGATGAAGAAGAAGGTATATTATTACTTTCCTAAGCTTTCCTCTAATTATTTCTTTTGTAATTTTATGGAAGTGGGTTTTGATTTGGGTGTATAAAACCCTATAATCTATGTGTTTTTCTTTGATTCTAGTATGGATTTAGCTATTTTGGGTGTTGATTTGGTTTGAAACCAAAAGAAGAGAAAAATAAATTTTTTTCTAGTTTAGAAACTCAAAATTTCTGTATACTTTGAAATTTCACCGTTTTAAATCTATGACTTCTTTTTGTGAACCGTCAAAGAGGGGTGTTAGATATATGTGTGTAGTAGTTAACCCAAATGGTAGTCCTGAAAAATGTTGAGTTTTCATGGTGTAATAATTATTTAAGCCTAATCACCCCGATGTTATGGATGAGTTTAAGGCGGAGACTATGGCGAGGGCAATTTCGTCCAGTTTTTTTTGTGCTTTAAAAATTCTGAGCTTTTGGTATGTTGTAGTACTCTGATTTAGCTTTCCATAGACTCGAACGGACTAATTCCGACTCGGATGAGGTAGTTATTATGCGTTAGGAGATGTGTATCAAAAGCTGTCCCACAAATTCCGAACAGCCACCTTTGTGTAAATTTCTGGACTGAGGTGTTATGATTTTGGAAAAATGTCGTGAGACAAAAGTTGTAGCCCTGAAGTTATCTTCAAGTGAGCTCAAGAATCGCTCAAAATGTTTTAAAACGCGCAGAGTTATGGCTGTTTTTTAGTGAGGCTGGGTAAAATATTTCGAAAATCAAAAGTGTCCTAAAATAGGAAAAATGCGATGTATGAAGTGAGACCCGTGAGCATGGTTTATGCAAGTTTGTAATGAAGCTTTGGGTTAGGGTTTAAAGTGTTGTAATGTTTATAGAATTTTAGAATGCTTAAGCAAGTTATTTATTAAAAAGGAAAACAATTGAAATAATTGTTTATTTAAGTGATTAATGACATAAATTATTTTTATGTGACTAATAATATGGTATTGAGATATTATTAGTAGTATGTGACCGGAATGTTATTAAAGGGTTAGTAACCTTAGCGTAAAATATTATTGCATAATTAATAATATTCGACGGAGATTTAATAAGAGATTTATGATATTTTTCAATGTAATTGTTGAAATTGATATTCAATGAAGTATATTATGTGTTTGGGCATATGGTAGAGAAATAATAAGTCATAATAATCTAATAAAAGTCTTATGGTGCGAAATTTGACTATAAGTAATATTTTATGCTTAGAAACTTTCTTTCGAGCATAAATAAAGCAATAAAAATATGTAATAAATATAAATTACATATTTAAGCGAAATATATATATATATATATATATATATATATATATATATATATATATATATATATATATATATATATATAGTTGCCTATAAAAATTATTTTGTGGTGGAACAAAGAATGTAAAACCTTTGACATATTGTATTAATCATAAAAATGATATTTTGAGGTTTTCGGTGCTCAAAATGAAGTTTTTGAAATTTGAGATTTACGTGTGAAGCAAAAATGCGAATATTCGTAAAATGATAAATAAAGCGAATGTGCTAGTGAGATAAAATGTTTATATATGAGGCAATAGTCAGTGTTGACTCATGAACGGACAAACTGAAATAAAAGTTATTTAAAGTGAAGAAAGAATATAGTAAATTGATTTTACTATAAAAGCTATACATTAGCTGTTTAAACTCCGAATTTGCGAGTAGAGGTAAAAGATATTTCTGAAATGAAATTTAAATGGTTTAAGTTTCAAGATGTAAAGTATTTGCATCTTAAAATGTGTGAGACCTTTATTATTTATGAAACAAGTAAAATATTATTACATGATTAATAATATTAGAAGGTGATTACAATATTATTAAATGATTAATAATATTAGTAAAGGATTTAAATATTATTAAATGATTAATAATATTTGTAAATGATAAATATTCTTTAAAAACAATATTAGGCAAAAGTTTAAGATAATGAATAAGTGATAGTAATATTATTAAGGGATAATAATATTACTAATGAGTTAAAGAATTATTTAATGTTTAATTATGTGGCTAGCTAATTTATTATTTGAGTAATAGTGTTGTGGGATAAAATGTATTATACTAATTGGAGGATCGATCTTATTAATGATAGGTCTTTTATAAGAGATTAAATTGATTGCTTAGCGGTAATCAATCTGTGACAGCAAGTTCCTAAACTTGAACTTCTAATTATTGTGCAAGTTTCCTAACTCAACTTGAGTTGTTAATTCAAAGCATGTTAGTGGTTAATCATTGTTGATTTTACCACGTCAATAAATTATTGATTCGCACATTGTGCATGTTGTATATGTTCATCAGGTATGAAAGGCTGATCACCTTCATTACCATATGTTTCAGTTAAACTTGTTCATGTTAATTGTTGACATCCATTATTATTGGTTCAGTCATTCAATCGTTGAAAAATTGATTCATGTTATTTCACAATTATTATATTGTTGAAAACTTGAAAGCTTAGCCATTCTTTTCAATCATGATATATCTCCTTTGTATGTAAAACTTGCTGGGCAAATTTGTTGCTCACCCTTGCTATATCATGATAAAATTTTTAGATTAAGATGAAGGCTTGAATAAGGGCAGAGGCAAAAACAAAGTGCAAAGTTTCTTTATGTTGTAGTTAAATTTATTAAATTTTCTGATGAAAATAGTATTGTAAATCTTCTAAGATATTGAAGGTATGTATTAAGTTAAGGTTGTAGACCTTGGGAATGATGTGTAAAAGTTTAATGTATAAACAATTTATGTTTATATCTTCCGCAATAGTGATAGAATTAGTGTACCGAATCCGCGGCGATTTGGGGCCCGGATTCGGGGATGCTACAGTTGGTATCAAAGCTGTAGGTTATAAACCTTAGGTAGGTGTATCTTAGGCTATAACCACAAAGATGATAAGTAATAAACTCGAATAGAGTTTAAGCGATAAGAGATGAATTTATGGAAATTCATCATTAAGTAAAGAGAAAGATAAAGGAGATTCAAAGAAGAATCTTAAAGAGCTATAAGGATCAGAATCTGGAGTTACCTGACTCCAGTAATAGAGATGAAAAGTGATACTAAATAGACGATGTCTATAAGAGGAAAAGTGCTAATAAAATCATAATATAATATGATTAAGGAGAAGAATAAGAAGATCGTAAAATAAAACGATCGTAAGCATAAGGAGAAATGATTACAAAAATAAGATCACCACGTGATCAGATTAAATCATTGAATAACATATGATTTGTTAAGTGATTGGAATGATATAGCATGATGCTATAAAGAGAAGGTACTATGAAATGGTACTATGTAAACTCAGAAAAGAGTGGAAAATATTAAGATACGGATTAAAGAAAATTCGTATTAAGAAAAGAGAAAGTTAAGATTATGTAGGTTTTCAATTGAGGACTCATGTCAGTAGCTGAGTTGTATGATTCCTTGTATGGGCGGGGAATTTGTACTTGGTTTTAGAATCACTTAGCTTCCCGGTCGATATAGTGGTTAGGTTGACCAATTCTTTGTATGGGCGTGAAATTGTCCGCTTTAGCTTCCTATATTGATTAGTGGTCGAGTTTGGTTTGACAACCACTTAGCTTCTTACATTGATAATCATTAGAACCTAATGTCGCGCTATTTGATATATGCATGTTGAGAAGGTGATTCTTTTCTTATGTGTATAAATTGAATAGGTAAAGAATATAAGGTTAATTATGAGTTCTTAAAACTCATACTTATGGTAAGTTCATGACTCATAATCATATGATATGTTTTGAACCCCTTAGCGAATGAACGCCTATGGTCTGACTAGGAAAAGTTCTTAAACCCATATGATTGTGGCAAGTTCCTGAACCCATAATGTGTGGTAAGTTTGATGAACTGGGGTATAGCAAAGTTGTGAATGGAGCATTGAGGATTATAAGAATAGATAGATTTATTAAGCAATAGATCAGTAGAAAAAGTGAAGTTGATGATGGAAGCATAGGTATTCCAAATCTTGTAGCTATGCTAGACTTCGAAGTTTTTGACATCAAGCTAAATACGCACTATGTGCTTTTGAAAAATGATTTTTATTCTCAACTCCGGGTGACCCTTGTGTATGCGTGGACTTCGGGCTACCGACACCTCGTTGCCTGTTGAGATGATAAAACATATTTGCAAAGGTTTTTGAACGATTTAAAGAAGAGTCTATGCTTATTGATTTGGCTAGACGAAAATGATTTGAGATGTCAAAATGTATTTTTAAATCATGAATGCATCATGCAACCTGGTGCAAAGATGATAAAAATGATGGAGTTATCAATGCAGAATTACTTAGTGTTGGATGTGATCTAAAGATCATCACCCCACTATAGTATGATGTAGTATGACAAAGTCATAAAATGATGGAATCCTCAACGGACTGTATATACAGTGCGGTATCATGACGTCAAAATGATTTTAAGAATTTTAAAGATAATTTATGCCAACTGAATTTGGCCAGAAATATTTCGATTGAAATTCGAATTATTGATATGTGTCTAAGCTATTTGATTCAGCTAGACAAATGTTTATGAAAATTCAAAGTATTCTTTGAAAGCTTATGCCGAACCAAATTGTTTTGGTGAGGAATCTTATGATAAGTCTGAGGTGAACAACCCTGAAAATGGGGATATACTAATTGGATAAAATATTCCAATCTAAGGACGATATAGTCGTTTCAGATTACTAAGGTACAATAGACCCATCATCTAAAGTACCAAAGATCGGTGGTTTACCTTCTTTGTGATTGTAAACATACCTATTAAAGAAATGTTTAAGAGGTAGAGTACCTTTCTTTCTTAATTGAAAGAGGTAGCAGGTAGAAATACCCCTAAACCTCAGAGTTCAAAATTTTTTATGATCCCTCGCATGTATATGATGAAGTTTTTTTAAACCCTTCGAGTAATGTTGGGTAGTAACGTGATGATTGATATGAAATAATGTAAACTCGTTGTATACGAGTAGAATCTGAGATGATTGAATAAAGGTTATTACGACAACCTAGTTTTGAAGAATGTTTAGAAGATGTAAACTCCTAAGAGTAGTTATGGTGAAATATGATGATAGAAAGAGAAATCCTCAAAGGAGGAAATTGTAAAGGTTATGTTGAAAACCTAGTTATGAATAAGAGAATAAGCGAGATTAGTATGCTTTAATTTCGAGGACTATATTCTTAGAAGAAGGGTGAATGTGATAACCCTAAAAATTTCTAAAATCTTAAATGATTAGAATAAAGGTTAAAGAATAAACCTAGATGAGAATTTGAGGATTTATTTAAAATTTTCAAGTAAAGCCTATATGGTTTGCTATTCGAATGAGAATAGAGAAAATATGGGATTACAAAATTCCTAAACCCTAGAAATGAATTAATATGTACTTGGAGGAATATCAAGAATAAGGTATTACGATACCGTAAAGTTCGATGTGAACCTAATAGTCTAAGAAATGTTATATAAGTACATATGGAAATTTTATTATTGGAGATAAGATTTCACGAAGAGATGCTTTATATGTATATATATATATATATATATATATATATATATATATATTTTTAGCAAGAGGAATGATGAATCAAGTTAATGATCAAAATAAAACTATGTTAGTAATTAACATAGCTTGAGTGTTGGCCTTGATTGACAAATCGTAATTTAAATAAGTATAAAGTCGTTAGTTAATACGATTAGCAATGAGAAGTGAAATATGTTATGATTATATGAATTATGTGTATGAGTAAGTAAATATACATTTATATAATGGGAATACATTTATTTTGTATATAAAAGTGAAATAAGAATTAAGTTATGTAACCTAATATATATATTAGGTGTGATAATTAAATAACCTAAATGGTTATCGTTATTTAGTGGTCCTAATATTTTATTTTAGTGACCTAATTTAAGTGAATTGTGGAACATGTCCCAATTTATTAAATTATTTTGTTCGAATAGGTGAGTAAAGGAATATGAAGATTATGTGATAGTTTATATTTGTTTATTATATAAACAAATAAAAGAAACTAATGTGATCCTAATTAAATTAGGAATGAAAAATTTAATAACTTAAGGGTTATGGGAAAAGAGAATTATGGTATTTAGAATACATACCAATTATGAGAGATTTATTTTATACATCTCAGTTAATTAATTTTATAGCCTAATTATAGCAAGTCTAATTAGGTTAAGATATTAAATGTACTTAAATAAGAATTTTTATTTCACTTGAGTGCATGTACACCCTAATTTAATGATAAGGGTAAAATGGATTAGAATTAAAGTAATGGACTATAATGATATTATGGCCCAATAATTTATATAGAGTCCAAGAGAAGTGGATTTAATGGACTAAAGGGGTTATATTGTTTAAACAAGTCCAATTAATTTATTTAAGCACGTGACTTGTAGATATTATGATTAAGGATGATTAAATTATTTAATCTAGCCCAACATATTATGTATGGGACAAGAATTATAAAGGCCCAATCTAATTTGTAGAGGAAGCCTAATTTTATTTTTGTTAATAAGTAATCAAGTAAAATGGCTAGCTCAATGGAATTAATTATTAAAGGCCCAAGCTAAGCCCACTTGTGGGAGATTAGTAAATTGTATTAAGTTAAGAGATATATTTTTATTATCTCAGGTTATTAATTTTATAACTTAATTAAAATAAGCTTAATTGGGTTATAGAATTTATTGTAGTAGAGTGATGATTTAAATTCTAATTATTTGGAATGATACCCTAATTAAATATTTAGGGTGGGTAAAGATAGAAAGAATTGGTCTATGTATATATTTCATTGCCCAAAAGAATTTAGTGGGAAAGCCCAAACATTTATGGGAAATGTCTCAATTTATTTTAACCCAATTAGTGATGATGGGCATGGTGGTCATTTAATAAAGAAATTTAATGAAAACAATTAATTAAACCATCATGTGGCAATTTAAAGGCCAAGTGGCCGAATTTTATAAAAAAAAAGAAGAAAGATAAGGCTTAGAAATAAGAAGATAAGAAGAGATAAGAAAAGAAAAGAAAGAGAAGAGAAAGAGAGATCGGGAGAAGAAAACGTGGGAAAGAGAGAGGGAGTAGAGAGATCGGCAGCCCCCTTGAGGGAGAAAGAAGGAGGAGAAATCACCATGAAGAAGAAGATGAAGAAGAAGGTATATAATTACTTTCCTAAGCTTTCCTCTAATTATTTCTTTTGTAATTTTATGGAAGTGGGTTTTGATTTGGGTGTATAAAACCCTATAATCTATGTGTTTTTCTTTGATTCTAGTATGGATTTAGCTATTTTGGTTGTTGATTTGGTTTGAAACCAAAAGGAGAGAAAAATAAATTTTTTTCTAGTTTAGAAACTCAAAATTTCTGTATACTTTGAAATTTCACCGTTTTAAATCTATGACTTCTTTTTGTGAACAATCAAAGAGGGGTGTTAGATATATGTGTGTAGTAGTTAACCCAAGTGGTAGCCCTGAAAAATGTTGAGTTTTCATGGTGTAATAATTATTTAAGCCGAATCATCCCGATGTTATGGATGCTTGTTTGGCGCATTCTATGGCAGGGCAATTTCGTCCAGCTTTTTTGTGCTTTAAAAATTCTGAGCTTTTGGTATGTTGTAGTACTCTGATTTAGCTTTCCATAGACTCCAGAACGGACTAATTCCGACTCCGGATGAGGTAGTTATGGCGTTAGGAGATGTGTATCAAAAGCATCCCCACAAATTCGAATAGCCACCTTTGTGTAAATTTCTCGACCGATGTGTTATGATTTTGGGAAAATGTCGTGAGACAAAAGTTGTAGCCTGGAAGTTATCTTCGTCAAGAATCGCTCAAAAATGTTTTAAAACACGAGAGTTATGGTTTTTTTTTTAGTGAGGTTTGGGTAAAATATTTCAAAATCAAAAGTATCCAAAAATAGGAAAAATGCGATGTATGAAGTGAGACCCGTGAGCATGGTTTATGCAAGTTTGTAATGAAGCTTTGGGTCGGGTTTAAAGTGTTGTAATGTTTATAGCATTTTAGAATGCTTAAGCAAGTTATTTATTAAAAAGGAAAACAATTGAAATAATTGTTTATTTAAGTGATTAATGACATAAATTATTTTTATGTGACTAATAATATGGTATTGAGATATTATTAGTAGTATGTGACTGAAATGTTATTAAAGGGTTAGTAACCTTAGCGTAAAATATTATTGCATAATTAATAATATTCGACGGGAGATTTAATAAGAGATTTATGATATTTTTCAATGTAATTGTTGAAATTGATATTCAATGAAGTATATTATGTGTTTGGGCATATGGTAGAGAAATAATAAGTCATAATAATCTAATAAAGTCTTATGGTGCGAAATTTGACTATAAGTAATATTTTATGCCGAGAAACTTTCTTTCAGGCATAAATAAAGCAATAAAAATATGTAATAAATATAAATTACATATTTAAGCGAAATATATATATATATATATATATATATATATATATATATATATATATAGTTGCCTATAAAAATTATTTTGTGGTGGAACAAAGAATGTAAAACCTTTGACATATTGTATTAATCATAAAAATGATATTTTGAGGTTTTCGGTGCTCAAAATGAAGTTTTTGAGTTTGAGATTTACGAACGAAGCAAAAAAAATGAATATTATTCGTAAAATGATAAATAAAGCGAATGTGCTAGTGAGATAAAATGTTTATATATGAGGCAATAGTCGGTGTTGACTTATGAACGGACAAAACCTAAATAAAAGTTATTTAAAGTGAAGAAAGAATATAGTAAATTGATTTTACTATAAAAGCTATACATTAGCTGTTTAAACTCCGAATTTGCGAGTAGAGGTAAAAGATATTTCTGAAATAAAATTTAAATGGTTTAAGTTTCAAGATGTAAAGTATTTGCATCTTAAAATGTGAGACCCTTTATTATTTATGAAACAAGTAAAATATTATTACATGATTAATAATATTAGAGGTGATTACAATATTATTAAATGATTAATAATATTAGTAAAGGATTTAAATATTATTAAATGATTAATAATATTTGTAAATGATAAATATTCTATAAAAACAATATTAGGCAAAAGTTTAAGATAATGAATAAGTGATAGTAATATTATTAAGGGATAATAATATTACTAATGAGTTAAAGAATTATTTAATGTTTAATTATGTGGCTAGCTAATTTATTATTTGAGTAATAGTGTTGTGGGATAAAATGTATTATACTAATTGGAGGATCGATCTTATTAATGATAGGTCTTTTATAAGAGATTAAATTGATTGCTTAGCGGTAATCAACGGTACAGGCAAGTTCCTAAACTTGAACTTCTAATTATTGTGCAAGTTTCCTAACTCAACTTGAGTTGTTAATTCAAAGCATGTTAGTGGTTAATCATTGTTGATTTTACCACGTCAATAAATTATTGATTCGCATATTGTGCATGTTGTATATGTTCATCGTGTATGAAAGGTCGATCACCTTCATTACCATATGTTTCAGATTAAACTTGTTCATGTTAATTGTTGACATCCATTATTATTGGTTCACCATTCAATCGTTGAAAAATTGATTCATGTTATTTCACAATTATTATATTGTTGAAAACTTGAAAGCTTAGCCATTCTTTTCAATCATGATATATCTCCTTTGTATGTAAAACTTGCTGGGCAAATTTGTTGCTCACCCTTGCTATATCATGATAAAATTTTGATTAAGATGAAGGCTTGAATAAGGCGAGAGGCAAAGACAAAGTGCAAAGTTTCTTTATGTTGTAGTTAAATTTATTAAATTTTCTGGATGAAAATAGTATTGTAAATCTTCTAAGATATTGAAGGTATGTATTAAGTTAAGGTTGTAGACCTTGGGAATGATGTGTAAAAGTTTAATGTATAAACAATTTATGTTTATATCTTCCGCAATAGTGATAGAATTAGTGTACCGAATCCGCGGCGATTTGGGGCCCGGATTCGGGGATGCTACAGATAATTCGTGAATGTGATAATAATGAATATCCTTGGCCTGTAGTGCATGGATAATTCAGTGATGTGGATTATTTATTAAGCGAAGTCTTAGCGATAAAATTGATGATAAACTTTTTAAATCATAGAAGATAGTAGATATCATGTTCTACTTGACTCTCCTAATGGATTGCTTGTTTCACTACAGTTAAACTTGTTGTTTATTGTATTCTATCAGTTTAACACTGTTGAAGGATAACGATAATTTATTCTGCATTATCTTAGTCTTAATATTTCTTACTGAGCTAGTTGAGCTCACCCTTTTGCTTTTATTGTTCTCTTCAGGAAATGAGAACGTAGTCGGGACTAGTCAGGGAATGTAATGACGGTCCGAGATGGTGGCTGTAGTAGTCCTCACTATTTTATAAAATAGTGTGATAATAATTGTAATGAGGACTCTATTTGAGTTTGGATATTGTCAAGAAGATAATATTTGTGTTAAAACTCTTAGCTCATGTTGTATAATTAAGTTGTATTTGTATTCTGTACCATGTATTTGGCGACTTAAAATAGGTGATGTATACCTATTTTGGGGGTGTCATACCCTGGGCAGGCGCAAGTATGCCTGCAACCAACCACAGGGGATCTTATACCCTCGAGGAGTCTCATTTTCATTCATTCAATTCAAGTTTTCTTTTATGCTCTCTGAAAAATTCGACCCTTCTTCTCAGATCTACTCAGTTGGGTCTCGATTATGAGTTGTTCACCATTGTACACACGTTCTCTACGACTACAGAAACATATACACTTTTTTTTTTTCGCATTTTTTCACCGTTGGGTGGTTTGCCGTATTTTCTTTATTAATTGAAATATATTTAAAATGTATGCATAGATAGCTTAATAGACATGTTATAATGCAATGCATGCTTACGTATCATCATGTGGACGATATAGATGCAATATATTTTTCTTTATCAGTTAGTCTAGGCATGTATTCTGACTATGAATTAGAAAACCTATTTAAAGTACTCTCTTTTTTAACTAAGGGATATTATTTTTGTTCAATATTCGTAAGAAATAATATTTTCTTCCATACTATATAGTATATAAGTAATATTATTTCATTTTAGATTCTGAATTCTACACTCATTTTGTTAAGTTTTGGATTCTATACTCCGTGAAATTAATAGAATATCCTTGAAATTTGCGCTTCATCTAGTATATTTTCATGAAAATATTATTCTAAGCATTTTTGAAAATTTTTAATCTTTTCATGCCAGGGTACTATTCATGGGGTACTATTCACCCGTGCAAATCATTTTTGATACAATATTATTCTTGAATTTTAATCCACAAAGCAGTATCATGTTGACAATTTGGACATTATTGAATTCTGGATAAATTAAATTATAAATCTTTAAAATTTATCCTTGATCTCATTTAATTGAATTCTTATATCATTGTCATCATCCTCATTCTTATATTGTGATGAAAGTCATCTTTGGCCCAGTGCATAGATGGACTATTAATTGGTATAATTATGGCCAGGGATTATTCGGTATAATCATGACCTGTAATGTTACAAATGATGTGTTAAAAGTCCTCGTTGGCCCATAGTGCATTGATGGACAGTTGTTGGCATGATCATGACCATTGGTGATAACACAAATATCCTTGGCCCGTAGTGCATTGATAATTCGTGAATGTGATAATAATGAATATCTTGGCCTGTAGTGCATGGATAATTCAGTGATGTGGATTATTTATTAAGCTAAGTCTTAGCGATAAAATTGATGATAAACTTTTTAAATCATAGAAGATAGTAGATATCATGCTCTACTTGACTCTCCTAATGGATTGCTTGTTTCACTACAGTTAAACTTGTTGTTTATTGTATTCTATCAGTTTAACACTGTTGAAGGCTAACGATAATTTATTCTGCATTATCTCAGTCTTAATATTTCTTACTGAGCTAGTTGAGCTCACCCTTTTGCTTTTATTGTTCTTTTCAGGAAATGAGAACGTAGTCGGGACTAGTCAGGGAATGTAGTGACGGTCCGAGATGGTGGCTGTAGTAGTCCTCACTATTTTATAAAATAGTGTGATAATAATTGTAATGAGGACTCTATTTGAGTTTGGATATTGTCAAGAAGATAATATTTGTGTTAAAACTCTTAGCTCATGTTGTATAATTAAGTTGTATTTGTATTCTGTACCATGTATTTGGCGACTTAAAATAGGTGATGTATACCTATTTTGGGGGTGTCATACCCTGGGCAGGCGCAAGTATGCCTGCAACCAACCACAGGGGATCTTATACCCTCGAGGAGTCTCATTTTCATTCATTCAATTCAAGTTTTCTTTTATGCTCTCTGAAAAATTCGACCCTTCTTCTCAGATCTACTCAGTTGGGTCTTGATTGCGAGTTGTTCACCATTGTACACACGTTCTACGCACTACAGGAAACATATACACTTTTTTTTTCGCATTTTCACCGGTGGTTTGCCGTATTTTCTTTATTAATTGAAATATATTTAAAATGTATGCATAGATAGCTTAATAGACATGTTATAATGCAATGCATGCTTACGTATCATCATGTGGACGATATAGATGCAATATATTTTTCTTTATCAGTTAGTCTAGGCATGTATTCTGACTATGAATTAGAAAACCTATTTAAATAGCTATTTAATTGTTTGGTTGTGATTGTATACCCTCATAAGATGATTTAATGCATACCTACGTGTATGTGGATAGTCTATTTTATAAGGAAAACTCTAGCGAATTTTTTTAGCAAGTTAAATAACAAAACCCTATATGCATTCTCAACTATGCTAGGATATAAAATGATGCAAACATCTATTAAGTGTATATAGGACATGCATGCTGCTACAATCCAAATTATATTCCTAGGAGTCTATTGTCTCTAGGTTAACGTGAATGCAAATTTAAATAAAATAGGATAGAGTCATACCTTGTCTTATTCTAAATTCCATGGACTCGTTGTCTAGGTATGGATTCGGACAAACCTAGTTGCTCTGCATCTTATAGGGCTACATGTGAGGTTCGCCTTCGGAGGCCCGCATCAGATGTTCTTATTACACGGGTTGCTCGCCAGGTTTGTCGGCTCACAGAGTTAGTGATTTGTCCAATTAACGTGGATCAAACACATTTATATGAGGATGAGGATGATGTTACTCCTGAGCCTAAGGTACATCCCCTACCTACCATTGTTCCTTAATTTCTCCCTAATATCCAGGTAACCATTCCTGACTTATTGGGTACTAACTTAAGTTGCCACCCATCCATCACTTATAGGCAAACGAGGTATATGAGCTCTTATGTTAATTTGCCTTAATTTTCCAGTCTTCCCAATAATCATTTTTTTAACCTTAATGTCATGCAGGTTCCTGAGTTTACCCAGCCCAGGGATAACTAGTTCAGTGTATATTCTTTATATGGGTCTCTTCATGCAAACTACAAGGCAATAGTTCACTCTTGGGGTTTAGAGGCGTTCTTCACCATTTCCCCTCATCGCTACCCTTGGGGTTACCTCCACACCTTATTAGAGAAGTGGTTTCATCAGAGCCAGTCCCTTCATCTTCTAGATTACGAGGTCATGATGACACCTATGGATTGGAGGTTTATCACCGGCTTGCAGTTCACTAGAGATCGAGTGCCTTTTGAGGCTGATATCACTCCTATAGCTGTTCATACCCTTTTAAGGTTTTCTCCTCAAGAGCGGCCCTTCAAGGCCCGTAGTATTTGATCTGGACCCTTGAGTATTGATGTTGTACGAGGTACTCTACTATAACGTCCTAAAATTTGGTCTATATTCACACCCAAATTTCGTAAATCACGAGTACATTTCCTTCCAAACATACATCATTATATAACTAAATATAATAACACACATTCTCAAATCCCATGTTCTAATACCTTATAACCTCGTTCATTACAAATGTGATGCCCCAAAATCCGGGTCCTTTCGAACCTTGGATCCGGTCCGCCACGATACTACTATCGTCAAACTATTTATATCTTTTATTCATAACTTAATGAATATAACTTTGCTTATTACAATTTAGAATATAAATATTTCCATTTCCAAGATTTGTATAATGACCCAAAACTATTATAAGTTTCAAATCTTGGTCATTTACCATTCCTGTCTTATATCATATTCGATGTTATAAAAATTTTTGGAATAATTTAAACTTTTTCAATCTCCTTTGAAAAAAAATCTTTTATTGATTTCTTAACTTGAATCAATTACATATCCTTGAATCAAATTATGTTATGATTCATTCTATTCGAATTACTATATAAATTTTTACATCTCGATTCGAATTCCTCTATGCATCACATAGTATAACTTTACAACTCAATATGTATTACACATCGTAAACTACTATTATGTACATCTCCTAGAACCTAAACATGGTTTAAGAGCATATATTTAAATAAATCAATCAATCTACTTTGATACTATTGAACTCTATCAATCAAGTAGCACATAATCTTTACTGTGAGTCCTTAACTTGCAAAAATGGTTACTTGCAAGAGTGAGCTCGACAGCTCAGTAATTCTAACAATTTTCATGCATCACATAGCATATAATAACATACTCAGTTCATGCATTCATAATCAATTAATATTTACTACACATGTTACTTCTCACATAACAGGCATAAAGATTTACTTCACAAGCATATAATCAAAGATAAACTTTCAAATTTCATACATATCTCATACACATTATATATATATATATATATATATATATATATATATCAACATTCTCGTAGCACAATATAGCTCAACTAACAGTTATCGAATTCATATATCAAATAGGAACTGAAAGACTTGTATGGCTCGTAGTTTATCAATTACGACTTAACTTTGTAAGAACCCGAATTTTCAGAAAATATTAAAATAAGAATTTAGTAGATAAAATTCTTAAAGCATGTGATGGGTTCGAACAAGAATATATAAATGTGTTACGAGGTATGTGGTATTGTGTTACATAGGGTAATATGAGCTATGTAATAAGTGATGTTGTGTTTAATAAATATATATCATTATTATATATTTGTTATAAATTGTAGAGATGAATTAATAAGAAGATGGATAAGATTTATCTACCGACATTAAATAATTTATAGGATTATGTTATCATAGTGAGTTGGTGACATTAAATATTTTTGATGGATAATCACCATTTTCTTGAATATATATATATATATATATATATATATATATATATATATATATATATATATATATATATATATATATATATATATATATACTAGTAACTAGTATGATGTAATATGAGTTTTAGTTAGTTCTTAAGCTATCCATGGATAGATTGAGATAGTAAAGCATAAATTAGTTAATTATGAGAATTAACTAACAAGTAGAAATATTGGTTAATTTATATTAAAGTGGAAATTATATTATGGAATAATATATTTTGAAGGGGTTTAAGAATCACTTAAGTAAATAGTGAATATGTGATTATAGTGGGTGCTTTATATTTGAGTTTTGTGGTAAGAAACTTGCAAAGGAGATTTCATAGTTGGTTAAACTATTAAGGAAAAACAGTGTTTTAAAACTCGAAGTTTGATAATTAAATTATTAAAGAAAATAGTAATCAATGATGTGGAATCAAAGAAGAGGCTGATTTTAGATGAGTTACCATTTATGAGGTATATGTGAAGTATTTAGGAGCGTAGATTCTATTTCTGCTAAAACATAAACTTGTTATGTCTGAATTTGGTATGGCGCAGCTGCGCCATTTCAAAGCCTATGACCAGCGCAGTTGCGCCGATTTGTAGGATGTTCTGAGAAAGTTTGTGGAAATTAAAATTCAAGAAATGGATACTAAGGAGTCATAGGGATAATAAAATCTTAAATGATGATTAAGTTTTCCATTAATGGATTTGAATAAGAGTTAATTAATTAACCTAAAATAAATATGGTTAATTAAGCGATATTATAGAATATTATATTATATTAATTAGTGGAGTACATAATAATTATTCAGAAAATGGCTATTTGGATAAAGATGTTATGAGTATAAGTTCATAGTATATAATCATTTAAGGAAATTAAATGTTAAGGTAAAGTGTGACAGCTAAGCTTTACATTAAATATTAAAATAATGTGGAATTGGAGAAAAGCCAAACGTGGCCTAGACCTTTAATATTGTATTGTAGAGATAATGAGCTTGAGTTATATAACTCCAGTAAATGAGATAAATGAGCCTTGTGTGGCCTGAGTATTAAAGTTAAACCAGACTGAAGGTTTGACTGGAATTATTAAAAGAGAATTAATAGAAAGAAAATAGAGTATTGATAATAATCATTGTGATATTTATGTGTGATAGGAGATAAGGGGTTAAGAGTACCTAACTGAATTATATTTAGCCCAATTAAAATATTATTTGGACTAGCCCAATGTATATGGGATATAAGATTATATATTAGTGTACATTTAAATATAAGTTTACTTCCTATATGTGGGTAGGTACACATATATGTGTATATATGTGCCCATAGCTTAATTTAGTGTAGTAATGTTAAATCATTATAATTGATTTAATAAGCCCAAAAAGAATAAACTTTAGTAGACAGAGACCCATTTCAAATATAAATTAGAAATTAATAAGCATTGTCCTAATTTATGTGTCTCAAACACACTTCAGACGCATAAATAGGTCATTGGCTTATCCTATTTCTTTTCACTAAGTCTCATGATGGCTAGAAGGATGGGGGAAGTGGAGTTGGTAACCAACTCTCCAACATCCACTAGCTTCTTCCTCCCCCTCTTTGATTAATTCATTGTGCAAAGATATTAACCGTGTATTGAAACCTCCATAAATAGAGCTCCTTCCTTCTCATTTACGTTGGTTGAGTTATCTGAGAAAAATTGGCAATAAAGGCATGTTAAATTGAGGGCAATCAGAGGTTAAGAGAGCTATGGTTAGCAAATTGGAGCAATCAAGAGGTAATAATTCTAACATATATGCTTTTGATTCCTAAGTTTTTAATTTCTCATAAATGTCAAGAAATAGTGCCTTTAAGTTATAAACTTGATGGCTAAGGATTGTAGTAATCCATGAGTTGTTGTTAGATATTGATAATATAGTCAAATGCGAAAACAAAAGTTAAACAGACCAATTTGGTTTAGAAACGAATTCCTATTGAATGGATTCGCTAAATTTGTCAAAACTTGAACATTTAGTATGAAAATGAGTTTTTGATTAATTTTTGGGTTAGTTAATGGTTATGTTAATTGTTGATTATTTGGTATGTTGTAGTTTTATGAGTTACAAACTCATAGAATCGAAAACTGACTAATTTGAATGAGTATAACTCATGTTATGAAAATTGGAAGGAGTATAGGTCTGTAAAATTACGAAGAACGGAGTCTAAGAAGACGTGGTGCCCACCTTTGGCGCAGCTTGCTTAAGCCACCGAAAGGCCATTTGGGGCGCAAATGCCTTTGGGACATCGATGATCGGGTCGATCGCTTTGACCTACTTTAGTAAATTAGGCATAAAGTTTTCATACGAACTCTGATTGAGGTGATTCAAGATGATCTTGAACAAGGACGAATAGATCTACAACGTTGTTCTTTAATAGTTTCAATTTGAGGTCATTAGAAGGGGTCAAAATAGTCATCTTTGTGACTGTTATGTTTTTGGAGAGAATCGGGGGGCGTCGAACGAGCACATACGCAAGTATAGTGCTCCCGACGATGGAATATGTTATTCTAAGTGATAAAACATAAATATGCATGATAATAGACATGACATATAAGATTTCCTTGCTCATAATGGAATGTTTTAGCATGGCTTAGTATATGTTTTGAAAAGAAACTTGGAGTTTTGAAAAAAAATGAATATGGACGAACTTTGAGTCTTTGAAGTTATGATATTTTAACACATCCATATTGTTGAGATATGAGTATACATAAGCATGATAAGTGATTTAAATTTTCTTTACTTATTATCAACTTACAATAGCTTAGTTGAAAATGATTCCTAAAGAAAACTTGAAACTTTGAGAACGAACTTAAAGTAACTTGTGTACTTAAAGTTCTGAACGTGATAACATACATACATGGCTAAGTTGGCTATGAAATGAGATTTAAAGTTGCACCTACTTTCTTTAACTTGGCCTAGAATGACTTTTAAAAGTGAACTTGAACGCCTTGTGAAACTAAGTTTTTATAAACATGGCTTACATGTGTGCCGTGAGATCCCAAATTTTATGAAATAAAAGTATTCAATTTTCTTATAATTATTATTTTATTTCGTAAATAGTTAAATTGATAATAGGTTAAAGTTAAGGGTGATAGGTGAATTTTTTTTAAAGTAAGCAAGTTGTTATAAAATATTCGTTTGGTCGGGGAATATTCTTTTGTCGGGGGATATCCATACGATGGCACAATCATTGGTGGACCCCATAACGGAAGTATTTTCGTAGTTAAAAAACGGCAGAATTATCTTTTTATAAAAATAACGGCGAAAGTGTTACCGTTAAACCTGCTGAACTACCCGTAGTAAAAAATACGATGTCGCATGGTTGCATAGTAGCACACTTGTATTGATTATTGATGCTTACGTAAGAAGTCACTCGCTTATACTCAATTATTGCTACGAATAATTTCTGCATCATATCTCTCATATTATTGATTGATTAATTATTGTCACAAGATTATCTCGTGATAATATGATATATTATTAAATCAATAATTGAGACGACAAAGTTATTCATATTAATAATTGCAATATTGATAAGTTCTAGAAGTTTTGTCAAAGAGAGGTTAAATAATCTAATTGTGCGCCAATAGGGAGAAATCCTTATTGGAAAGCCCCCTCTTTCCTGGGAACGACCTGGTTGTTAAATATTGTGAGTTATAATATTAATGATGAATAAGTTCGTGTTGATTAAAGATGAAATTATTAGTTTCATTGTGTGGGAATTATTAGTGTTAGTGGAAATCGACATTTATTTTGATAATAATTGATGTCTGGAGGTTATATTGACGAATCGGGTAATTCACCGGATAAATTAACAATTAATTGCTATTAATTAACATGCTTATAATTATGTGTTTACATGTGTGTACTATTGATTCACATGATTTACTATTAGGGGAGTTGGTGCAAGATTGATAATACTTGCATGACTAAATTAAAAATGGAGGTATAGATGAAGGTACTATACTATAATTAATTTTTTCACATGTTTAGAACTATTGAGTCACATGATTTACTATTGATTCACATGATTTACTATTAGGGGAGGTGGGGCAAGTTTGATAATACTTGCAAGACTAAATTAAAAATGAAAAAAGAGAGGAAGGTATTATACTGTAATATTTCGAGCCCCAAAATGTGTAAATATTGAAACTATATTTTCCTATAAATAGAAGCTCATTCTTCCTTCATTTCTCACCAATTCACTAAGTCTCACAAGAGCAATTATTATAGAGAAATTATAGAGAGAAAGAAGAAGAAAGTCTCACTACCTCACTATTCCAAAGATCCGTTTTCTTCTTCTAAGGTAAGGGGTATTATTTCTTTCATATTTATGAAGAGAGTTATTTTCTTTCAATACTCAAAGGGTTGTTATTCCATTCTTTATTATTCTGTTGTAATAACCTGTCTGTGCGGTCTATCGCATGCCTGGTGAATTCTTTTGTTATTCCATTCTTTATTATTCTGTTGGAATAACCTGTCTATGCGGACTATCGCATGCTTGGTGAATTCTTCTGTTATTCCATTCTTTATTATTTTGTTGGAATAACTCGCATGCGCTCTATCGCATGCCCGGTGAATTCTTACATTATTCTATTCTTTATTATTCTGCTGAATAACTTTTCTGCATGCGGTCTATCGCATGCCCAGTGAGTTATTTTTTATTCCATTCTTTATTATTCTTGGAATAGCACATCTGCTCACGCTTTTACTATCGCATGCATGGTGAATTCTTCATTATTCCATTCTTTATTATTCTCATTGGAATAACTTTGCCTATGTGGATTACCGCATGCATGGTGAATGATCCTTCGTATTCATTCCTTATTAAATCGTGGAAATGATTTGTCTACGTGGATTACCGCATGGCGGGCGAAAATCCATTTGCAGTTTCATATATTCTATTATACTCAGTTGGTTAAAGTTTTGGCTTCTATACTCCATGAAATTAGTAGAATATCCTCGGATATTTAAGCTTCATCCAAAGATATCTTTTCATGGAAATATTCTTCTGAGCATACTTGAATTTTACTCCACAAAGCAGTATCATGTTGACAATTTGAACGTTATTGAATTCTGGATAAATTAAATTATAAATCTTTAAAATTTATCCTTGAACTTGTTTTATTGAATTGTTATGACATGGTCAACATCCTCATGCTTATATTGTGATGAAAGTCATCTTTAGCTTACGTGCATAGATGGACTTGGTATTATTATGACCAGGGATTATTAGGTATAATCATGACCGTAATGTAACGAATGATGTGGTAAAAGTCCTCATTGGCCCATAGTGCATTGATGGATAGTTATGGGTATGATTATGACCAGGAATTATTCGGTATAGTCATGACCATTGATGATTACATGAATATCCTTGGCCGTGATACAGAGATGATTCAATTTTATTTATTAAGCTGAGTCTCAGCGATAAGTTGATGAAAAACTTTTTAAATCATAGAAGATAGTAGATTTTATGCTCTACTTGACTCTTTTAATGGATTGCTTATTCCGCTGCAGTTGTTGATCTAAAACTTGTTGTCTGTTATATTCTATCAGTTTTTATACTGTTGAAGGCTAAGGATAATTTATTATGCATTATCTTAGTCATAATATTTCTTACTGGGCTAGTTGAGCTCACCCTTTCTTTCACTGTTCTCTTCAGGAAATGAGAATATAGCTAGGGACGAGTCGGGAAATGGAGTGATGGTCCAGGATAAGTGGCTTTAGTAGTCCTCACTATTCTGTGAAATAGTATGATAATAATGTAATGAGGACTCCATTGAGAGTGGATATTGTCTAGAAGACAATATTCTTGTTTAAACTCTCAGCTATGTTTTGTCGTATATTACCCGACAATTATATAATTAAGTTTGTATTTGATTTATGTACCATGTATTTGGCAACTCAAGATGGGTGATGTATACCTGTTTTGGGGGCGTCACATGTGCTCATCTAGCTAGACACCATATAAGTCATGCGAATATGAATTGTATTGAGTTCTCAAATGATGAACTATACTAATGAGTTGAATAAATGTGAGCATACACGTTATAGGCATTTCATGTCTTTATGTGATGTAATGGTTAAGGTAGTTCATTCTTTGTACATGAACCTACTTAGTCTTGTTGGAAAATTTCAAGTAAGTCTTTAAAGTGTGGAAACAACTTAAAGTAAACACAATAGACACCCAACTTGGGCTAAAACCTCTTAACATGTGGATAAGTTATGTTTTAACAGTCATGCATGCTAAGAACTTAGATGAAACAAAAAATAAATACTCAACTTTGGTCTGGTCAGGGGACTGCAGAGTGCTTGCGCCCATCCTAGCCAAATTGAAGCAAATGTGCTATGCTATGTTGATGATGCTGATTATTTTAACTTTGATCTAGACCTTAAAGCATATAGGTATGAATGTCTAGAGTTATAATACATGACAAAGATGATGTTTTAAGCATATGAGCATGTAATGGTAATATAAAACACAGAGTTGTTAAATTTTATTAAGGTTTGCAAAATGCAAGAACTATGTGAATCATGCATATATGAGTTTTAAATGTGTAACGAACACATAGCGAGTCAAGTGTGTGATATATATATATATATATATATATATATATATATATATATATATATGTGAATGTTGATTTCAAGTACGAGTGGTTAAGGTATACCTATACATACCTAGCTATTCTAAGAGTGTGATGAGGAAGTGAAATGAAGGTTTTACAAACATAGTTAGGAAATAATGTAACATTATTATTATATTAAGAATTTATGAAATATATGACTAATGGAAATGAATCCATGATTATATAACTGTGTAGGAATACACGAAGTGCAGATAACTATAAGTAGTTAAGTCGTAGTTGATAAACTATGAATCAGGCAAGTCTTTCAGTTCCTATTTGATATATGAATTCTATAACTGTTAGTTAAGTTATATTATGCTATAAGAATGTTGATGTATATATATGAAATGCATATGAGATATGTATGAAATTGAAAGTTGATCTTTAATGATATGTTTGTGAATTAAACCTCTATGCCTATTATGTGAGAAGTAACATGCGTAGTAATTATTAATTGATTATGAATGCATGAAGTATGTATGTTATTATATGCTACGTGTTGCATGAAAACTGTTAGAATTGATGGGCTGTTGAGCTCACCCTTGCAAATAACAACTTTTACAGGTTAAGGGATCACGGTAAAGATTACGTGTTACTTGATTGATAGAGTACAATAGTATTGAAGGAGATTAATTTATTTAAATATATGCCCTTGGACAATGTTTAGGTTCTAGGAGATGTATATAATAGTAGTTTACGATGTGTAATACAAGTTGAGTTGTAAAGTTATACTATATGATTTATAGAGGAATTAGAATTGATATGTAAAAATTTATACAGTAATTCGAATAGAATGAATCATAACATAATTTGATTCAAGGATGTGTAATTGATTTAAGGTAAGAAATCAATAAAAGATTTTTCAAAGAAGATTGAAAAAGTTTAAAGTATTTCGCATATTTTTATAACATCGAATATTATGTAAGACAGGAATGGTAAATGACCAAGATTTTAAACTTATAAAAGTTTGGGGTCATTATACAGATCTTGGAAATGGAAAGAATTTATATTCTAAATTTTAATAAGCAAAGTTATATTCATTATGTTATGAATACAAGATATAAATAGTTAGACGATAGTAGTATCGTGGCGGACTGGATCCGAGGTTCGAAGGGACCCGGATTTGGGTGCGTCATAGGTTAATATCAAAGCTGTAGGTTATAAACTTTAGGTAAGAGTACCTTAGGCTATAACCTGAGAGGGTGAAAGATAAAGATTAAAATATTTAAGCAAAGATTCAAATAAGAATCTTGAAGTATCTAAAGAATGAGAATTCAGGAGTTTCCTAACTCTGGTAATAAAAATGTTAAGATGATGTCTATAAGATAAAAATGACAAAGATAATAAGAATGAACTCGAATGGAGTTTAGTTGATAATGGGAATGAACCCTAAGGTAAACCGATGATCACGACGTGATAAGAATATAAAATGATAACTAGTCTGTAACAACTAAGTGGGTATAACTTGATGCTATAAGAGAAGGTATTATGAAACGGTACAGATGAACTCATGAGGAGTTGTATATGATGGGATACAAAGAATTCGTATCAATCAAAGAGAAAGTTAGGCGTGAGATAGAGTTAGGTGGGATTTCAATTGAGGACTCATGTGAGATCTAATTTGTACAAACCTTTGTATGGGCGGAGGCTTTGTGCTCACACTCGGTTCCTCACAATGATAATCAATGGGATGTCGGTGTCGCGCTATCGATATACTTATGGTGAGAAGGTGAGAAGGTGATTCTTTTCTCATATCATATTTGATAGATAAAGACTATTAAGATTAAGATAGAGAATATTAAGATTAGGTGTGAGTTCTTCAAACTCATGCATATGGTAAGTTTGTGAATCATGATCATATGGTATGTTTTGAACTCTTCAGGGAATGGACGCCTATGGTCTAACTATGATAAGTTCTTAAACTCATATGATTGTGGCAAGTTCCTGAACTTCCAAAATGTGGTAAGTTTGATGAACTATACTGGGCATAGAAAACTTTGGAGGTAAGAATTAAGAAATTTTGGTATAGTAAGCATTGATGGTGTTAGAAATTGATAGAATGAAGCAATGGAGTAAAGATTGATGTTGATGGATAAACATGGATTTTTTAAATCTTCTAGCTCTGCTAGATTTTTAAAATTTATTGACTTCGTGCTGATGTTTACACTTCTATTTTCTTGAAAAACATTGGATCATGTGACTGAACCAATGATGTTTAAAAACAATACCGTTATTCTTATGTTGATGCTAATTGTTTCGGCTAAGACAAAAATGATTTGAAAATTTTCAAAATGTATTTCTGACCATGTGCATCATTTTATATGGTGTAAAAATGGTAAACGATGGAGTCATCAATGCAGTCGAACCTAGTGTTGGTTGTGATCAAAATATCGTCAGCCCACTATGGTATGATGTAATATGATAAAGTCACAAAATGGCGAAATCCTTAACATACTACTAATCTGGTACGGTATCATGACGTCATAAAATAATTTTTGATTTTCTTTTAAATTATGAAGAAGGACAATTAAGTTGGCTAAATTAATTCGATTGATGTCCGAATTGTTGATAAAAGTCTAAGCTATTTGATTCGGGTAGACGACTGTTGAAAAATATTTATGGAATTCAAGCATTCTTGAGTATTTATGCCAAACCAGATTTCTCTGGTGCGGATTCAGATGTTGAAAAGCTGAGGTAAACAACCCTATAAGGGGACATGTTTTCTGTGATGCCCCCAAATCCAGGTCCATTTGAACCTCGGATTCGGTCCGCCACGATACTACTATTGTCAAACTATTTATATTTTGTATTCATAACTTAATGAATATAACTTTACTTATTACAATTTAGAATATAAATTCTTTCCATTTTCAAGATTTGTAATGACCCCAAACTTTTATAAGTTTCTAATCTTGGTCATTTACTATTCATGTTTTACATCACATTCCTGTATAGGTATACCTTAACCACTTGTTCTTGACATCAACATTCATATATATCTACCGTACACTTGACTCGCTATGTGTTCGACACATTTAAAACTCATATAGGCAAGTTCAACCATACACATAAATGTCTAACTTAGTTGTAACTTTATACAACATCACCTATACAACACAAATCAGATTGTAAGACATCACAAATTTAAACAAAGTATCATTGCTTTATATCTTGAAAACATTCCCTTGGACTTTAACATTTTGAAAGTCTTAATTAACATTCATCTTTATCACATAGCATGCTTCCTACACATTACATAGCATAGTGGTCACATATTGCAATTTAAAGTAATCATACAAGCATGCTTCAAACATCAGATCAAAAACAGAACCTATTCTAGGTCAGAATGGGCATTGCATTGCTACTGTCTGTGCTTAGGGACTACAGAATCGCTACTGCTGTCCCACTGCACTCAAGGGTGAGCTTTGCACTTCCTCTTTCTGTCCAAACTTTAACACACTTAGACTCTTATACTTCTCATGTGTACACACTAGAGGTCTTTACATACTTGTATGACCACTCTAAGATCAACCTTATATGTTAGGGAGTTTAGTTTAGGATTTTCACAAAATTAAAGCCAAATAGGGTTATGTAATCAATAGGTGTACTAATTAGCTTTATGTTCTCATAAAGAGGTCACATAATCTATACTACACATGCTCATTCATATTCATATCTTTTACTCATAGCTAGCATTGTTTAACACTTTAAAACATGCTGTAACCTTATGCTTGGTTTACTTTTATTATGTTGAACATATGAGACTTATGTTTAGAGACATAATGAAACATAACATGGCATCTCAAGCCTTTAAAATCTAAATACTCATATGTTTTACAACTTAAGTTTGAAACATGGTTGCCTTTGAAATCATTTTTCTTGAATGATGTGATATAGCACATATAAATTATATCTAGGGATTTTATAGACATAACATGTCATATTAATCCTTTAGAATCTAGATATCCATGAGATGCAACTAGATTTTGAAAATATGTTCAAGTTTGCTTTTGAAACCACTTTAAACTTGAACAATGCCATTAAACACATAGAAGGAAACTTTAAGGTTCTATTCATATGTCGTCAAGTCATGTTAACATGCTCGCAAGATCAGAATGTATAACAAGTAATATTTATGCACTTTAGTTTTTTTATACCAAGTTTTCATAAAAACTTCTTTCACACAAGGTCTAACGAGTTTGATTATAAACAAAGGAACTATGTACACTAAGCATGCTCATTTATGTGTAAAATCAGTCATGTGTATAGACCACTAAGCTAAAAATTTGCAGAACATGATATTTAACAAAGTTTGTTTTTGAAACTTAAAGTCCTCGTTAAAGATCTTCTACCAAATCATGCTAATCTTAGTCAAACATGCTCCCATTAGGTTATTATACTTATATATACATGTTACACATGCTTGCATATTGGCTTAAACCATAATAACTGATCACACTTAGAAGATTTTTAAAACAGAAGGCTCAACTGAACTCAGAGATTTGGCAGTAGCACTTGCTACCGCACTTAGTTCAATTAGGGTCTTGCTACTGTGTCTGGTTCAGAGCGTATGACATTTTGTTTTACAGAGTCTTAACCAACTTGAATTCTAACGATTTAAACTTGTTCCAACTATCATAAAAGAGTTCATACTTGATTGTAACCTTCTTAAACACCTTATAGCATGCTAAATCATCTTAATTATCATAGCAATTCAAGAAATTCCAAGAATTAAACAAGACCCATTTCAAGAACATAGTTAGAATTTTATACCTTCTTGAGCTTAAGTTAAACTTCCTACACTATGAGTATACTTATATAGTAGCTCATCAACTTATAACTCTCCAATTAGACTATCAAGCAACTTCTATCAACACCAAAAAACTGAATTTAAGCTTGTATTTATAGAAGAAGCTTGGACTAGACATTGGTATTACACTAAAGCTGGATTCATGGTGTAATGGAACAATACATTGGTTAATCAAGAGTTGATCAACCACCCTTACCAACCATCTTCCTAGCAAATGATCACCTATTCAATAGCCTTTTTGGAAAATACGTGTTTTAGCTTCAAGTTACTATTCATGTACTTTGTGACACTTAATTTGGGACAAGAGCAAATATCTCAGCATTTGAGCATGTAAGGCTTGGTTTAGTTCTTTTAATCCCCACAATGTAATATTAAGGTACAATTGTTATCATATTATGAATTTAAAGATATGTTTTATACTCACATCATAGAATCCATGTACATTAAATACATGCATTAAAATAACACAGTTAGGTATTACTATTCGGGTAGTCCCATAATTATCTCTACCACTCTCATAACCATATTATAACTTTATTTAATATTAATGTTTATTTAAAACATTGAATTCTTTTCTCAGATTCTAGAATACACAGATATTTAATCATTTCCGTATTACAACTTCATATGATACCATGGTGCTACTAGGTACCTCATTTCATTTCAATATACTCTTATCATATGGTTTTATTTATGTCACACATATAACATTAATGTCCCAATTCAGTGCTACAAAGGAAAGTAACCAACTCCAATCGATCATTTGGCAATTGCTTGGGCTTTATACCATTGGGATGGCGCAATTGAGCAGCACTCGACAAAGGCTAAGACTTGTTTAGCTTCAAGCTAGTGTCGACCTCCATCGCTAAACTCATTTTACACTACATAAATTAATGTCCTCGAGAGTGATATTGTTAATCTATATGACGCCCCCAAATCTGGGTTCCCTATCCTTGGGTTTAGTGCTCACGATCCATCATATATATCACATCTAACTATTCATTCATTAATGAAAAACATCATTCATAATATTCCTTAATACAACTCATAACAATATCCCAGGTTAACTGACCTTGACATAACTTACATACCCTTATATAACCAAAAGGTTTACATAATAAAACATAACCAGTAGAAGTTGACAATAACTACTCCTGAGCCTTGCTTTTGCCTTTGTCCCTGCTAGAACCTTCTACTACATCGACATTAGCTAAAATATTTTATTTAAGCAAGGGTGAGCAACGAGTTTGCTCAGCAAGTTAAAATATACAATAAATGATATATATCATGAATAGAACAATCTAGCTTCTATAGAACTTCAACAATAATCAAAAGATTTCGAAGTAGCGGAATAATAATTCAATCCTAATAATAAAACTTTCTCCCATTTCATACTGAAAAACATATCAGAGATGAAAGAGTAAAATTCTTTCAAAGATTCAATAATATTCAATTGAATAAGAAGAATTAACAATACAGCAACAATATTCAATAGAGTGGGATATACCCAAATTTCATAGTGAGTGATCACAAAGGATCATGAACTAATAGAGGAATCATTTAGTTATTAAAACTAAATTACCACAAGAATATAAATTAGTTATAAAAATAAACTATACTCTTACGCAAGTACACGGAGCGACCAACTCCTTTGTACCCTATATTATGCATAATACTCAATAATAATAAGATAGGTCGATTTATTTATATTAAAATTTGTCCATCTCAGTCTTATGTCACGAGTTCGTACCACAACAATATGGTTTAGATTACTTTCAAAGAAATACTATGATTTCAATAATTAATAACAATACTAATCTAGCCGAAACCAATGGCATAGATATTCCAATAACAATTCAGTTCATAATAAATAGAACATTTCATGCTTTAACAAATATTAGTCTCACCAAAACAATTAACTGAAACATGATTTATGAATAGTTCAGATAATAGAAAAAGAATCAATTGCACTACGTGCGAATTTCAACAATCATTATAGATGTGAATAACTATCAATAATTATTCACTACCATGCTTGAAAAATAGTAACTCAAGTTGAGTTAGGAAACTTGCTAGATTCGTTGACTACTGCTACGCAATATAATTATCTGTGTTTGAAAGACCTATAATCAACAATATCAGTCTCACAATTAGCATCACATATCTTACTCATCGCATTTTATCACATAATCAATCATTAAAGAGTGCAACTATACTACCTTAGACTTAACACTTACTTGTTCATTTAAAAGTTCTTAATATAACTTGCTAAACTATTTATGACTTTATAAGACTTAATATATCATTTCATTTTCTGTTTCAGCAAGCTAAAACAAAACTGACATCTCTTCTGACATTTCGGTTTCTCTTTTTAGTAACTTGAAATGTTCATTTTAGGAAGCTGAACTACACTATTCACAAAAATATGAAATTAGCTTATTATTTTTCAATCTTTTGGCCAATCATATACACATGTATTCCATACACAAAAAGTATTTTTCTGGAATTTTTCAACTCCCTTAAGTATTTTTCAAAAATCAATTTCTAGTTAATTCCTTAAGAAATTAGCTACCTCGCGTTTAACTCCAGAAATTCCCAACTCTTGGCAGGATCTTACACATGTTAACGTGAGCCTCCAGTTTAAATTTCGTGGATATCGGAGTTATTGAACTCCCGTTATAGTGTTTTTCGTCAGAAAACCCCAAATATTGAAATAGTCATAGCTTGCTCATTTTGAGTCGGAATGAACTTATTTTTTGACACAACCTACTTTATCCCATATATTTTCATTCCCCAAAAGGCCGAATTTTATCTCATTAAATAAGTGGCCAAAACAGCCATTACAATTTCTGGGCAGAAGCTTTTTAAGCATTTTTAGATTTTTCATCCTTTACTAAAATCATTCCACACGAAAAATCTGTAAATCCTTTTTAAGTGATTCCACTTGGATATATTAGAAGACTCATATATCTAACTCCAGAAATTGACCAAACTCAAAAATTCAAAGTAGAATGAGAGATAAGGTCATTTCCATATCATACTTGGTTTTCTCAAAAATCTATTTTTCAACCTTTGGTGACTTTTAAGAAAACTTCTCTATTTTCACATAAAAACAACATAACTCATCATAATACTTACTAATACTTCATAAAACCATGGATCTACCATGATGAATGATCTATTTCATCAAACAATCATCAAACATAAGATAAAACACAATCAAGGTAAGGGAAAATTAGGGTTTTCTACATTTTGAAAAACCTAGTTTCCATTTCATACTTTAGATCTAACTTTTGATCCTCAAAAGGGTTAGATCCAAACATGAAACACCTATATACACATAGATCTGAGGTTTTAAACCTCAAGATCACAACTTATATTATCAAAAATTAAATCCAACCAAAAAGAAAATAAACTAGATTAAGGTTAAAATTTTATACCTTTACCTACTCTTCTCTTTTATTCTTCTTGATAACTTTGATTAAGGAACTTTGAAGCTTTCAAAAATTCTCCCTCTCTCCTCTCTCTCTATAGCCGAATTCCCTAGGCTTTCTCTCTCTCTTAGTTGCTTTCTTTCTTTCTTAGTTTATGCTAGATAATAAAATAAAAATAACAAGATAAGACTTAGACTTTTTCTTGTTTGTTGGAAAAGTAAGTATAGATATAATTGGTATATCTAACCAATATCTACCAACATATCTATCTCTTTTCTCATTCAACCACTAAGTGATTGCTTGCAAGCTTTGCCCAAATTGTTCGCTAAATAAACAAGTGACACCTAGAAGAGTAGTTCACCAACTAAAGTAAATAATCATGACATTCATCTCCCTTTCTCTCCTCCCATATCCGGTCATGTGGCCAAATACTCTCCCTATTTTGGCTTTCCTTTTTATGTTTTATTTGATTTACTAAATGTCCAAAAAGTCCTCTCCCACTTGGGCTAGAAATTGGGCCAAGCTTGGGCTCCATTTTATTTCTTTTTGGGCTTGCACTTTCTTATTTCTTTGCCTACTAATTAAAATGAGCTTGGGCTCCTCCACCAAATAAATTGGGTCATCACTAAACTCGCCCTTTATATTAAATATTGGGCTAGCACAATAATTTAATTGTTCTTAAATTAATTAACTACAAGTCTCATGCTTAAATAAACACTTGGGCTACAGATTAATTCTTTGGGCCTTAAAATCAACTTAGTTCTATACTTATTAATTTTTATCCATTCCCCCTTATTTAATTAGGGTTCCCTTATACACATTAGTAAATTAATTTCTTACTCATATATCTTTAATTGCATAACCCAATTAGACTTGTTATTCTTAGGTTATAAAATTAATTAATTAAGATGTACAAAATAAATCTCTTAGGATTAGTATATCTTTTTAAATACCATCATTCTCTTAAATTATAACCCATTAGGTTATTTAATTATCATACCTAATATATGTATTATGTTACATAACTTTATTCGTCATTTATTTACTAAATAAATGTATACATATTATATAATACATATTTACTCAATCAAGTACATAAGTCACATATGTCCTAACATATTTCTCCTAGTTTATTAACTTATTAGCCCAAATTGACTTGATAAGTTATAAACACATATATACTCATATTAATAATCAATTACTTAAGGATTGTAAATCCTTTTAATTTAATAATCAAGGCTAACATTCAAGCTATGTTAATTTCTTACATAACTTTTATTACTTTTCCTTGAAAATGTTTAAGTATACTTCTTAGTTAATAAATTAACTATCTAGCTTAATTATCATCTACACTTATATGATTCAAGTACTTTTTTTTTTTTTTTCAAAAATTTTGAATTATGTGAAATTATGGGTTCTCACATTCTCCCCTCCCTATAAGGATTTTGTCCTTGGAATCACCGCTTTCTTACTCTCTAATATCTTTAAAGTTGTATCATCAATTCATATATATCAACACAATACTAATTTGTGTTTCATATACTAACTTTTGACTTGGGATCTATAAAAGAAAACCATTCACAGCTATATCTACCCAATATTCTCGCGTAATTCATTTACTCAACTAAATCATTACCTGTCACCACCTCCTGGGCAGCTACTGCATCTTGCAATGTCATGTTGAACGTGCGTGCTATCGGTCATCTCAGCTGAGCAGGTCCTTTGATCGACAGTGTTCCACTGCTGTTTCCTCTATTGTTGCTTCCTCTTTCTGCATTCTTCTTTGGACAGTTACGAATTTGATGTTGTAGTGATCCACATGAAAAACACCCTGGTATCTTCTTTGGACTTGGATAATTTGGAGAGATGTGTCCCTCTTTTCCACAGTTAACACACTCCTTTTCCCTTCAAACATACTCCTGGATGCTTTTTACCGCAATTTGCACATGCCTCATCTCTTTTCCTATTATCTCCTGACTTGTCTCCAGATTCAGTATTGTCCTTCCACTTACGCTTACTAGAGTTACTTCCTCCATTGCTACCTACTTCATTCGTCTCTTTCTTCTTCTCTTGATGATACCTTGACACAGCTTCACTTCCTCTTTCGGTGATGATTGCTTTTTCCAACAGGGCTGAGAATGTCTTAATCTGTAACATAGCTACCTTGCTATATATCCCTGGCTTCAGTCCATTCTCAAACCTTCGCGCCTTTTGTACCTCAGTGTCCACCTGATGCGGAGCAAATCTCGCTAGTTCGTTGAATTTAGCGGTGTATTCTGCAACTGACATATTCTCCAGCTTCAACTCAAAAAAGTTTACTTCCATTCTTGCTTGCATACTTTCTGAGAAATAATTTTCAAAAAATAATTCCTTAAACCTTGTCCAGGTTATTACTGTTGTACCAGCTCTAGCTTTGTTGGTCTCCCACCAGTAATTCGCCTCACCCTTCATCAAATAGGTAGCAAAATCTGTCTTTTGCTCCTCCGCTACTCTAGCAATAACAAATGCTTTCTCCATCTCCTTTACCCATGTATGGGCTTGTATAAGGTCAGTGGTTCCCTAGAATTCTGGCGGTCCTACGGCCTTAAAGTCTTTAAAGTTAGCCAATCAATTAGTTGGTCGATTTCTTGCTGTTGGGGCTCTCGTTTGCATAGCTTGAGCTAGTATGTCTACGAAGTTCTACATTGGATCAGCTTGATCTCCTTCATTAGTCACAGATCGCTCCTCCTTTTGGTTATGATTTTCTCATCTTGGCGGCATTATCTGATGAAATAAAGACTTACATTAATTGTTGACTTGGTCATATTCCAAACATAGGTTTTGATAATGACTTTCTTATTGTACTAAAATGTTTACTCATGCATTTACAAGATATTAAAAGAATTCTTGAAGCTTTGATTTATTAAAGGATTGAAGACATGAAGGCTTGAAGAATAGCTTGAGTCATTAGGAAATAAATGTAAGATCCTAGCTTTAATTATTTCTCGATCAAGGATCTAGAATTTGCATTGCATTGCATCATTAATTAATTGTGGAATAAATTAAAATGATTAATTAATTACAGATTAATTATGAAAATATTTAATTAAGCTTTCAAAATTAATAAGGATCAAATATTAATTAAATTGGAGTAATTTTTGAAAAACTAATTTTGAAGCCTTCCCATAATTAAAGGATTTAATAAATCTATATCACATATCTTGGGATCGAGTTATTCATTATGTTTTCCATGATTTATTAATTGATTGAACTTTCCTTAAAATTGATTAAGCAAATCAAATTTTCATATCTTCAGAATCAATTATCATGGATCAACAATTGGAGTAATGTTTGAAAAGCTAATTTTGAAACATTCCCATAATTAAAGGAATTAATTTAAAATAGATTTTGATTCTTTATATAAATTTATACCATATATATTGAGATTGAGTTATTCATTATTTTTTTCATGATTTATTAATTGATTGAACTTTCCTTAAAATTGATTAAGACAATAAATATTCATATCTTTAGCATCAATTAGCATGGTTCAATTAATTGGAGTATTTTTTGGAAAGCTAATTAGTGAGGGTAAATCTAAATAAATTAATATTTTCAAAATAAATATGGAAATATTTTTTAAATATTGATACTTCCCATAATTGATGGAGTTGGTTAGTAAATGAGTTTTAAAAAGATCATTATCTTTCATATCTCTAACCAAGATTGTTTCCATAAATATTAGGATATGGGGTTTTCCATAATCATAGATTGGGATTTCAAAATAAATATGGAAATGTTTTTTAAACATTGATACTTCCCATAATTGATGGAGTTGATTATTAAATGAGTTTTAAAAAGATCATTATCTTTCATATCTCTAACCAATATTGTCTCCATAAAATTTGGGATATGGTCTTTCATTATTGGGTTTGCCATAATCATGAAAATAATTAATTATGGAACAAATTAATTGGAGTTTCAAAATGAATATGGGAATATTTTTGAATTACATGAAAGTAATATGGAAGTATTTTTAAATGATGAAATCTTAATTGCCTTCCATTTAGTAAATGAAAACAGGTGAGTAATTAAAGAGAAAATAATTTAGTTGGTGTTTTTGAATTATTTGGAAGATGGGCATATATTATCATGGTCATATCTTTTAGTTTCCATAAAGAATAAAGTAACAGATCACTTAAATAGAATTAATATCTTGCCACGTGATTTTACATAATGGGAGTCTAGAAATATGTGATTGATCAAAACATGGGATTTGATCTCAATAAACGCATAAAAAATATCCAACCTGCGTGTCCGGCTATTAGTGTCATATATATATTGATTGTTAAAACCAACAATGCCCATGCCTTATAGGATAAATCATATCAACGACACAGAGATATGATTGGCAAAGGATATGTAATTGAAATAATTTAGCAATGGGCAAATGGTCTTCATATCTATAAAAGGATGGGTTGGTTCAATAGAAAGAGTGCAGGGTAGAACATCAATACATAATATAAACAGTAAACTACTAGTACTGTATTTTTGAATTATTCTTCATACGCCATTCAAAGAATTATATCTATTATGAAGAAATAAGCTGATGGTGAAAGTGTAATTCAAATTAGTTCTCAGCTTTCATTTTTGGAGCTTTACTAGTAATATCTTTTCATTGATCATTGCATAAATAGTTGAGCCTTGAATTGCTGATATAATTATTGCTTTGATCATAGTTTATTTGGTTTGATCAATTCTCTAAACATTTGGTAGACTAAGTTGTTAGTCTAAGGTTTCTAATCCGGGTTAGATTAGGGGTTTTGCAAGCAAGTTCAAGGAAACATAGGTGCTTAAGGGTGCATAGGTGCACGGGGAGCAAAGGTCCTAGGGAGAAAAGGTGTTCGGGGAGTATAAGTACTCAAAGGTTGTGAAACTTGTCTTGTAAAGGGGTTTAATTGTAAACAAAGTTAATTAATAAAGAGAGTCTCCAATACTAGTTGGTATTGGACATGGATTAGGCCACTAGAATAGAGGATAGGGGCTGAACCACGTAAAAATTCCTTGTGTTCATGTGATTGCTTATTGTGCTAAATTATCTCATCATTCGACTATCTATCCAGTAGGCGGCATTCTATATCTATAAATTTACAAAACTAATTTAGCAAATTGTTTTTACATAATCATATTCTGAAAAAGGCTAAGTCTCTAAATTAAGCATTTTAGAAAGTCTTACATCAACTCAACATCTTGTCTTAACTTTTTAATCTATAAGGATTTAGAATCCAGCCTCCTGCATTGAATATCCAAAAGAATTTTTATTGAATCAAAAGTTTGTCACCGTTTGTTCCCACACTTATTCAACCCCTCCTTCTGATAAGTGGGTTTTATACCTACTTATTGAATACCAATTCACGCGAACTATGCCCATCTCAAGTACATTTTAGTGTGTTTTTAGTTGCATTTCATGTTATTTTACTTTGCATTTACTTAAAACTCCTTTTGGTAAAAAAGTGCAGGAAACGACCTAATTTGGTGGTATTAGAGGGCACAAGGATAATGGTCGCATGAAGCGAGGCACAAGCTGGGAGATGCGTGGCATGAGTATCAAGTGGAGCAGAAGACTAAGCATGGATGGACAAATGAAGGAGCAGTAGAACAGATCAGTTGCAGCAGCAGAACCAGAATTTAAAGTTGCAGAAGTCGTGTGGCCGCAAGCAGAGGGACAAGCTTGTGGATTTGCCTCGCCGCCATGAAAGCACCTACCGGACAGATGCAGCATGCACATCGCAAGTCATGCGCGCCATGCGAGAAACAAATCGGAGGCGCGCCTGCCGCCGCCCTGAAAGTCTCGCGGATTTGTTTTATTTTAATTTCTAATTAATGATATCTGACTAGTGTCAGACGTATCTTTGATTACTTTTTACGTATTTTCATAGTAGGAAATAGGGTTTACACGTTGAGGGAGATTCCAACGTAGAACGAAGCTTAAACGCCTACTTCTCTAATTCTTCTTGGGGTTTTCTATCATTATGGATTATTATTAGTATTTTGCTGGATGTATATGAGGATTTGAACGTTATCTTTGGTCTATAATCAGCAATTGGATTTGATCATTTCTATCCTTCATCTTTCAATTGTTTGCTTATTAACCATGTTTAACTTTGATCCCATAATGGCTTTTGGTTCAGTCATGAACTAAACTCCATTATGGGATTCTAATGGATTTTAATATGTAGTTTGGTTGCATGCTTGATTGCTGGGGCTGTTTTACATATCATATGGAATCTCTATCATGATTGTTTTGCATGTATGAATGATTGATCACCATTCGTTTCAGTACTTGTATGGAATTGACAATGAACATGCAAGTATGGATTGTAATCATGATAGCATACGTATATGGGGCTGTTTTATATGGCTTGTGTATTTCCTGAACCAGATAGACATATACTGTTTCACCGTATGAGTTAAAATAAGGGCTTGTGCTTAAATTCAGTATGATTGCAATTTCACATAGATATATAGTGATTTTGGTTATATTATTGATTACATGGAGTCTATCGCTTATGGATGTTGTGTAAGTAGGTCATAGTACATTGAAAAATGGCTATGACTCTATTAGTGCTCTTGACTACTTTTCTTTGATATGTGAACAATTCTTGCATGATAGTGGTAATTAGAGGAAGTATTAAATGAAGTTAGGATCCCATTATTTCCAGACTTGATTTATTATATTTTTATTCGTGTTTTAGTTGTTAGTTGCAATTAGATTAATTTACCAATATAGTCATTAGTTTAAGCATATAAATATAGTGATTTAATTGATGCATAGTAGTTTAAATTTGACAACTTTCTCTGTGGGATCAATACTCTACTTACTATGTATTACTTATTGACACATGTATGCTTGAATGAGTTAGAGCTCTTTTATCAGAACTGAAAAAAGAGGCAAAAAGTTTTTGGCACCGTTGCCGGGGAAAGGCGTTTAATTTAAATAATTATCATCAGTTTCAAGCTATATTGTATGACTTAGATAATTCTGATCGTTTCTCATTTCTATTTTTGTTTTGTTTTTGGTTTTAGGTACTTGTAGATTTTTATGCACACGCGATCATCCAACTCAGAATTAACACCAGCACATGATAACATTAATAGAAGAGGTTAGAAAGCAAGTGTGCGGAGAAATGCAAGCTCAGTTAGAGAGTACTACAGTTAGTATGGAAGAAGAACAGAGAATTGAGCAAAGAGAAGAGCACCGAGCTCTAAGGGACTATTCCATGCCAAATATAAATGAACTACAGTCTAGCATAGTCAGACCGATAATAGCAGCCAATACTTTTGAGATTAAACTGGGCACTATTCAGATGGTGCAGAATTCGATACAGTTTGGGGGTGCTGCTACGGATGATCTAAATGAACACCTGTTGAGTTTCATCGAGATTTGTGATACATTCAGATACAACGGTGTGACGGAGGATGCTATCAGACTTAGGCTATTCCCATTCTCATTGAGGGATACGACTAGAAGTTGGCTACATTCTTTTTCGTCAGGGTCAATCACTACATGGGAGGACTTAGCACAAATATTTTTAGCCAAGTTCTTTCCAATGGCTAAGACTGCAAAAATGAGGACAACTATCTCGCAGTTTGAGCAACAACAGGGCGAGTCCTTATATGAAGCATGGGAGAGATATAAAGAGATGTTTAGGAAGTGTCCGCATCACGTTATGCCAGATTGGATGGTGATCAACTCATTTTACAATGGATTGGGATGGCAGTCGAGACCTATTGTGGATGCAGCTTCAAGAGGGGCATTATGGGCAAAGAGCTATGACGAGGCCTATACACTTATCGAGACTATGGCTGCAAATGATTACCAGAATCCTACATCTCGGATGCCACAGTCCAAAGTTGCAGGTGTGTTGGAGGTAGATGATATTACCCAGTTGTCGGCACAGATGGCAGCGATGGCAAATAAGATAGATACACTGACAGAGAGCAAAGTGAAAACAGTTTCTTTCGTATGTGAGATTTGTGCAGGGAAACACTCGACGGATCAATGTGCTATTAGCTCGTCGAGTCTAGACAAAGATGTGGGCAATTACAGAAAGATCAAGGACGCTTTGAACACATACCACCCCAACAACCTAAACCATCCAAACTTTAGTTGGTCAAATAACCAAGGAAATTAGCGAGAATCGGTTTCAAATAGAACCAACAGCCAAATCACGTCATCTCAACCACAGCTTTTCATCAAAACCACTGCTTCCCACCGGATTTTCTCAACAACAACAACATCACACTCCAAACCGCACTACGCCCGTAAAAGAAATCGAAATGGAGGAGATGATGTTGAAATACATGGCAAACACGGAAGTTATGATTAAAAGCCAAGCAGTGGCTATCAAGAATCTGGAGACTCAAATGGGGCAAATGGCGAGCATGCTCAACAACAGGCCCCAGGGTTCATTGCCAAGTAATACAGAGACAAATCCAAGAAGAGACGGGAAGGAACAGTGTCAACCGATCACATTAAGATCTGGAAAAAACATTGCAGACACTGCAAGTCACGCGCCCGCGCCTGATCACACTAAGGAAGCCCCGCGGCTGCGCGAGGAAGAGCAGGTGAATGCTGAGGAAGAAAATCTGGAAAATTCTAAAGTTCCACAGGAAAAGAAAGATACAGCAGGTTCAGAGGAGAAGCTCAAGAGTTCAGTTCCACCAATTCACCCTCAAGTACCGTATCCACAGAGATTAAATAAGCAGAGAGAAGATAAAAAATTCAGTAAGTTCTTGGAGTTATTCAAAAAGCTACAGATCAACATACCGTTCGCCGAGGCATTGGAACAAATGCTAAGCTATGAAAAGTTTATGAAGGGTATATTGTCAAGGAAGAGAAGACTAGATGAGTTTGAGATAGTGGCCTTGACAGAGGAAAGCAGTGTAGTGCTTCAGCAGAAATCACCTCCAAAGCTGAAGGATCCGGGCAACTTCAAAATTCCATGCACCATTGGGAAGATGAGCTTTAATAAATGTTTATGCGATCTTGGGACAAGTATAAATTTGATGCCCTTGTCAGTGTTCAATCAGTTGGGATTGCCGGCCCCAAGGCCGACAAACATATCATTACAGGTAGCTGACAGATCCATCACGTATTCACAGGGAATTGTTGAAGATGTGTTGGTAAAGGTGGACAAGTTTATCTTTCCGGCTGACTTCATCATCTTAGATTACGAGGAGGACAAAAGTATACCAATAATACTGGGGAGACCATTCTTAGCTACAAGAAAGACTTTGATAGATGTACAGAAAGGGGAACTCATTATGTGTGTTCATGATCAAGAGGTCACCTTTAATGTCTTCAAAGCCATGAAGTTCCCAACAGATGAAGAGGAATGTTTTCTGGTTGATTTGGTGGATCAGGTCGTAAAGGATGAGGTACAGAGTCTTGTGGATTACAAACCTTTGAGAAGTATCATTGCTAAAAATTTAGAATTGGAGAACGATGAAGTCGATGAACTTATGCAATACCTGGATGTCACCCCAAAATTCAGAAGATTTAGAATACCTGTCAAGCCATTGACGAAAGCTG
This sequence comes from Panax ginseng, assembly GCA_020205605.1. Lineage (NCBI taxonomy): Eukaryota > Viridiplantae > Streptophyta > Magnoliopsida > Apiales > Araliaceae > Panax > Panax ginseng. The sequence continues at coordinate 48,709,541 of CM035137.1, forward strand.
GAGAGTCATCAGTAAAATTGAAACCATCTCTCGAGTCACCTCCAGAGCTAGAATTGAAACCACTTCCAGAACATCTCAGGTACGCATTTTTAAATAAAGATTCAAAATTACCTGTGATTATTTCTTCTGCACTAACATCTTTTCAGGAAGAAAAACTACTACGAGTGCTTAAAGAGTTCAAATCAGCTATTGGATGGACCATAGCAGATATCAAAGGGATCAGCCCTTCGTTCTGTATGCATAAGATCTTGCTGGAAGATGGGAGTAAACCGTTGGTTGAGCAACAAAGAAGGCTTAATCCGATAATGAAAGAAGTGGTCAAGAAAGAGGTACTGAAATGGTTGGATGCAGGAATAATTTATCCAATTTCAGACAGCTCATGGGTGAGCCTAGTGCAGTGTGTACCAAAGAAGGGTGGTATAACCGTTGTGACCAATGAAAATAATGAGTTAATTTCAACACGCACAGTGACGGGGTAGAGAGTCTGCATGGATTACCGTAGGCTCAACAAAGCTACAAGGAAAGCATTTTCCACTACCATTCATTGATCAAATGTTAGACAGATTAGCGGGTCATGAGTATTATTGCCTTTTAGATGGATATTCAGGCTACAATCAGATTATGATAGCTCCAGAAGACCGGGAGAAGACTACCGTCACATGTCCATACAACACTTTTGCTTTTAGAAGGATGTCTTTCAGATTATGCAATGCTCCAGCCACCTTTTAGGGATGCATGATGGCTATATTTTCAGACATGGTGGAGCAAAACATGGAAGTATTTATGGATGATTTCTCGGTCTTTGGGGACTCGTTTGATTTATGCCTTGAGAATCTGGTTATGGTTTTGAAGAGATGTGTTGAGACGAACTTAGTGCTGAACTGGGAAAAGTGCCATTTCATGGTGCATGAAGGAATCATACTGGGACACAAGGTTTCAAAGAAGGGACTTGAGGTGGATAGAGCGAAGCTGGACACGATTGAGAACTTTCCACCACCTACTTCAGTAAAAGGTGTTCCCAGTTTTTTGGGACATGCATGTTTCTATAGCAGATTTATAAAGGATTTCTCCAAGATAACCAAACCACTATGCAGTCTATTGGAGAAGGATATATAGTTTAACTTTGATGAAGCCTGCGTGTCGGCATTTGAGCACTTAAAGAGAAAACTAACTTCAGCACCTGTGATTACCGCACCAGATTGGGAATTGCCATTTGAGTTGATGTGTGATTCCAGCGATTACGCTGTAGGGGCTATTTTGGGGCAGAGGAAAGAGAAGATTTTTCATGTGATATATTATGCTAACAAGACCCTTACAGATGCACAGCTGAACTACACTACCACAGAGAAAGAGTTATTGGCAGTAGTGTACGCCTTTGATAAATTTTGAGCATATCTGATTGGCACAAAGGTGATAGTGTATATGGATCACGCGTCAATTTGACATTTAATGGCAAAGAAGGATGCAAAACCCCGGTTGATCAGATGGATTTTACTACTGCAGGAATTTTATTTAGAGATCAAAGATAGAAAGGGCACTGGAAACCAAGTGGCGGACCACTTATCGCAACTAGAGAATCCAGAAAGGCATGTAGACGATAAAGTTATGATCAATGAGACTTTTCAAGATGAGCTTTTGTTTGTGGTGAAAGGGGAAGTGCCATGGTTTGCAGATTACGCGAATTATTTGGTGAGTAAGATGGTACCTTCTGAATTAGTGGGATATCAAAAGAAGAAATTTATGCATGATGTTAAATGGTATATATGGGATGAGCCTTACTTGTTTAAACAGTGTTTTGATCAAATGATAAGGAGGTGTATTCCATATAGTGAGACCGAGGGGATTTTGCAGGATTGTCATGCTTTAGTGTATGGAGGTCACTATGGAGGAGAAAGAACAACGGCTAGAGTACTACAAGTAGGATTTTATTGGCCAACAATTTTCAAGGCTGCGCACAGTTTTGTTCAGCGATGTGATAGATGTCAGCGTGTGGGGAATATCTCAAAAAGTAATGAAATGCCCCTGAACACGATCCTCGAAGTAGAAATTTTTGACGTGTGGGGGATTGATTTCATGGGACCTTTTTTTTCTTCCTACGAAAATCTCTACATCTTGCTCGCAGTGGACTATGTCTCGAAATGGGTAGAATGGTAGCTCTTCCGACAAACGATGCTAATGTTGTCCTAAGATTCTTACACAGAAGTATCTTCACAAGATTTGGGACTCCAAGGGCCATTATTAGTGACGAAGGTAGTCATTTCTGCAATAGGCAGTTTACAGCTTTGTTGGCTAAGTATGGGGTGAACCATCTCATTACTACAGCTTATCACCCATAAACAAATGGCCAAGCTGAAGTGTCAAATCGAGAAGTCAAGAGAATCTTTCCGCATGGTGCAATTGAAGTATTTGATAAGTTTTCGGACAACCCTTTTAAGGTAAATGGACAGCGCTTGAAGCATTACTTTGTTGGTTAGGTGGACAGACGTAAAGTCGCCTCAATTCTTTCTTCGACATGAGATTCAGAGACAGTCAAGCTAATTGACTATAACTTAGCGCTTGATGGGAGGCAACCCATTAGTTCTATCTCTATTTTTCTTTTTATTCATTCAGTAGGGTATTTAGCTAGTTCATCTCCGTTTCGTTTTCGATAATTTATATGTTGTGCATAAATGAGTGCATAGCTGAATTTGCTTTGAGAGATGTTTGAAGTAGGATAGAGTTTATTTAGTCCTTCATGTTGCTCATTAATTCATGCCTTAACAGTGTGCATTCATGTCCATATAGGTATCTTCAAGTGCACTCATCACTGATATGCAGTTTAGGAGTAAACAGTTTATAGTATAGGCAATTGCGGTTGCAACAATTGCCAAGATGCCAATACTTAGAAGTCAATAGCTTATATGTCCAATCCACACCATGACTCTCCCACTTGCGCCGCCATGAGTTTCTCTATTGCAAGGCCACGCGGCACATGCATAATCGAGAATTGAAAATTTTAAAAGGTTTTAAAACCAAGTCGTGGCTTAATTGGTTATTCACTAGACAAAATAGAAGCGAACCCTTCAGCTCTCCCATAGCAGCACGACTCCTCAGCTCCCATAAAAACTCCTACCCACGATTCTCTCTACCTTCAAAGTACAAACTCACAAATCTCCTTCATAGTATAAAGCTAGGGTTACTACTTGGGTTGTGCAACAACTAGTTTGGGGATCATGAGTACTTATTCATTGTCAAGTAACTCATCTACATTCTCTCTATCATCTGCACATGGGTCCCAAAAGAGCACGCTCCATCCCTATCTCTTCTTCATCAGAATCTTCCTTTAGTAACCAAGAAGAGGATGTTGTGGACCACATGAAATTTATCAGTTTGGAAGCTCGGCAGGAGTATTCTCGAATTGTGGCCAAATCTTTTGTGAAGGAATGGGGGTTTAAACCTGAAAAGCAAGATGGACAACTATGGAATATGATACGTGAAAGAGACTGGGTTGGTTTGGCTGCAACTCCTATGCCTATTCCCATGGGGATTGTTCGAGAGTTCTACGCGAATGCTAAGGAAATGAAAGGAGGGATAACACTGGTTCGAGGAGTGCAAGTGGATTTTCGACCTCCAGCGATCAGAGCAGTCTTCAGAATAAATGACGCACCATCGACTGGGTCTGCTAATTGGGTAGAAGGTGTACATTTAGAAACAGATTTGGCAGTAGTGATTGCTGAATTGTGTATTCCGGGAACCAAATGGAATTATAAGGCAGGGACAACTAAGCCAAAATCTTTTCCAGCGTCCGCCTTGAATCGGTATGCCAAAGCGTGGAATCTGTTTATCTGTGCTAAACTAGTTCCATCGGCTCACCAGCATGAAATAACCATTGAGCGAGCTATCATTTTATGGGGCATCGTCAAAGGCAAGTACATTGATGTTGGCCACCTAATTCATCAAAACATGTTGCGTTATTTGCGGGGGAGCACTACTGGGAATATTCCACATGTGTCTGTGGCAGTCATGCTTTGTACCCACAAGGAGTTCGGTGGAATAATGAGCAGCTGCAGAATCCGAGCCACGACATTGCTCATGCTACTATTTCCAAGTTCAAGGATTGGACGGGTGGTGAACCGCATCCGAGAGGCTTAGGTTTTATCATCCAGCCCACATTCCCCGAGCCATCATAGCAGCCCCCCCAGACAGATGAGGCGGGCCCGTCGACACGACCACCTGCTCCTCATGGTGATCGCCAACTCCGAAGGTTGGAGCGAAGAGTCGATGCCATGTACGATAACTTCGGAGCATTTGCTACGGGACTCACGAGGGCCTTGGCTGAGGCTTTTGCACAGCAGGGAACAATGCTCAAGTTGCCTCAGTTCGGGATAGCAGTGCCATATCCACCACAAGATTCACCACCCGAGGAGGGTGGTACAGCCAATCGTTAGGGGAGTTTTCTGTAGCCTTTACCTTCATTCAATGGGGCATTGAATATTCTAAGTTTGGGGGGTATTGGGGTAGTAGTATAGTTGCATATAGTTTCATTTAGTTTTTGCATGTTGAGTTTTAATTTTGCATGTTTATGTGTTAGATAAAATTTTGCTGAAATTTTTTAATTTTTAGTTATTATTGCTTGTGCTAGTATGTTTTAGTTTGCATGTCTCAAAATGTTTAGCTTTATGGAAATTTTGTCTAGCCAATGATGATAGTGAATTTTGAAAGATTCTTGAGTATTGTGGATAACAAAGCTGAGATATAATGTTTTACACGATAAAATTCATATTGCTGTTTAAATGCTTTCGGTTTGCACGAATGTGTTCATAATCACTTGTAGGTATAAGAAGTATGTGTTGCATTCCTCGATAGAAAATGTAGTTTTAAAAAGAGAAATATGTGCAAAGTAATCTTAAACTGTATGAAACATTTATATTCAAACTTTGGGAAAACATGGGTATGCTATGTATAAAAAAAAAAGAAGAAAAATCAAATAGCAGTAATGTGGCTAGTCATATTTCGGGGCCCTGGCTACTTGAGTAAGTATGCCCGAGGGGATTGTCTCTACACCTAGCGCCCTAAAGGTCTTTCATGGTCGGGGAGTCATTGTAATAACCGGAGATTTTCTATATAAATAAATAAGAAATTTTGCGTATAAATTTTTTTTTATTTAATGACGAGACTAAGTGTCAAGTAAAGTGAACGATAAATGCTAATACATTTATTACTTGAAAAATTAGAAATAATTTTAGAATTATTAATTACCACAAATTATATGGTAATAAATTTACGTAGTTTAAATGTTTTTATTAATTATTTTCCATGAAAACATGATTGGAAATAATATATGAAGTGATAATTAGATTTATATAATAAATATTTTATTATATGAATTGTTCGTAATATTTAAGTTAATTATTTTAACTTGATTATTGATGCCGTAATACGAAGAATAAGTCGGACATGAGATCCAAACCTCGGATTGGGATTGTGATCAAGAGATGAGAATAATAATATTATATTATTTATATAATGATTTTACAGTACCATAATTATGTAATGGGTATGTGACAGATAATATTGATAGCAATGACGGTCAATTAGGTCATAGGCATATTACTGTGTTGTGAAACCCTAATTATTAAACTCGCTTATGGGATATTTACGAGTAGTATTGTGTATATGAAGTTACTGTGAATAAGAATATCGGTAATTAGAAGAAACCCTAATTACTGTTGTACGTCGATAATTAGGACAAACCCTAATTATTATAACCCTAATCGGTTGAAATTAGAAACTATAACGACTGTGTTAGTAACATACACAGATAATTAAAGAACCACTAATGGTCAATTAGAAACCCTAATTGATGACGTTGAGAAACCCTAATTTTAATTACCGGGTTTAATTTTGATGTTATTGTATAAGTGTTTTAATTTACCAAAGGATAGAAGTTAATTGGTAAATTATAAGAATTAAATCTAGTGATTAAATATTACATTTAATTGCCTTGTACAAGATTGCCCATACACTCTTAAACAAAGCCCAACCATCACCCATAACAAATCAGAAGCAAGAGTTAAGAGTTTTTGGCAAAAAGGGTATAAGAACACTAAACCTAGAAATCTTTTGATTCAATATTATTTGATGCAATTGATTGCTAAAAGTTGTGTAATAGAATGTTAATTGATGATATGGGTTGATAAATCAAAGACCCATAACATCAAAGTGCGCGAATTTGAAGATTTAAGCAAGTTGGAAAAACCGAATTCTGTTATTTTTTTCACCAAATGTCAGAGGCCATAACTCTTTGCTCGATCATGAGTTTTGTTCTTCAAAAGTTGTTATGTGTAGCCTGATATGTGGTCTTTAATCTACAAAAAGAATCAAGTCCATATCATGTATAGATTAGAAGTTATAGATGGTCAAACATGGTTGACCGATCATGATAAACTGTTTTGGGCGGTCTATAATGGGAGCATTCTCATCCACTTTTTTTGCTTTAAAAGGTCTGGACTTTTGATATGTTGTAGTGCACTAAGTTAGGAAGCCATAGTCTTTGGAATGACCTCATTCCGACCTCGGATGAGGGAATTACGGTGATTGGAAGGAAATGTGTCAAATTTCTCAAAACTAAAAGTCAGCAGCGGGATGTGCTATTCGGGATACTGTTTCGATCAGTTAATGTTTCCAAAACCTTCTGGGCTTTTGGTATGTTATAGTACACCGAATAAGCTTTCCATAGACTCCAAAACGGACTAAATCCGATATCAGAGGAGAGAGTTATGACATTTCAAAGTAGTAGTGTCAAAACTTCCCAACAAGTGCGGTGCAGTCCATTTGAATGCAGAAATTTACAATGATGTGTTTGGAATTTGGAAATGGTCAAAGAATAAAAGTTGTAGCCCCAGAAGTTAGCTTCACAGGCTCAAGAAGAATCGCTCAAAACTGCTTTTAAAATGAAAGAGGTATGACTGTTTTAGCGGAAGAGGGTAAAGCTGAAACGGATTGAAAATCATATGAACGCCCACTTTTGACGCACTATTTGGGCTACCTAATGAACCCGAATTGGGTAATTCAGTATTTTTAGAAATAGTCTTACATACCATGTATAACATATCCAAAAATCAGATTAATCGGAGTTATGAGCAATGCGTTAGAAAATTGCAAAGTGAGCTATTGAAAAATTAGTATAAACCAAGTCCCACATCGACTAAATTGAGAACTTCACCATTTTCTAAACCTATAAATAGAAGGGTTTGGCCTTTGTTTCATTCACCAACAATAAGGCCTCCAATTTTTGAGAAAGGTTTTGTTGTGGGAGAACTTTTTATAAAGATCTCCTTAGTTAAATTTTAGGCGTGGAAGTGCGTATTCATTCTGTGGAATTAGTATTTTCCTATGTTTCTTATTTAATTTTTGTAATGTTATTATTTTTAATTGTTAGTTAAGGTTTAAATTTTTGAAGTTTAGTTATTGTTGCTAATAAACTAGTTAGTTTACTATGTTTATTTTGGCTTGGAATTGATTATGTAAATGAGTTATTTGTGATGACTTTTAATATTTTGTGATGAATTTCATTAATTAATAATTATTAATGATATTAAAGTTATTTAATGATTATATTAAATAATTTAGTTTAAAAATGATTTTAATATTATAAAATCATTTTAAATGAAAATAAGGTATTTAAAATATTTTAAGTTATAAAATATAACTTTTAATATTTAATGATAATTTCATTAATAATTAAATATTAATGATATTAAGATAATATTAATGATATTTAGTTTATTTAATGATTAATATTAAATAAATAGTTTAAAAATGGTTTTACTTATTTAAAAACCATTTAAAGAGGATATTAAGGATTTAAAAATATTTTAAGTTATAATTAATGACTTTTAATATTTGATAAATAGTACATTAATATTTAAATATTAATGGTAATTATTTGGGTAATATAAATGTTTTAAAAATAGTTTTAGTTATTATAAATAACTTTTATATTTTAGCGATGGTTTCATTAATAGTTTAGTATTAATTAAACTATTAATGATGATGGAATTGTTTAATGTTTAAATCATTTAATTATGATTCGATATTTGAAAGTTATAAATGGCCAAACTAGTCAATTTTGAGAACCGATTATGAAGTTCGAATTTGAAGAACACCTATAGTAATGATTATATCACTATAGGCCCTTTAGTGACAGATTTGAATTATTTTAAATTTTTCAATTTACGAAATTGCGAAAATGATTAAAAATAAGATGTCCGATATTTACGATGTTGAGGTATAGAATAAGAGTCTTAGACTCAAGATTTACCCGATAAAGTCACGTCGATACGTCAACAAATGTCGACCTTATAAAAGAAAGAAAAGACTACCATGAAGAGCTTGGATGAGATATTTGAAAATGTATAAATATTTCAAGTATAGAATAGAACTAAAAGTATGATCACCAAGTTATTATGTGATTGGACTATGTCTTCAATAATAATAGACAATACTATGTGTTAAGATATATTGTTCTAATCGAACGAATGATCTGATTATTGATAGGTTGTGATAAAGAGATAAAACCTAAGTTGAGATTTGTAATCAGCGAATCAGGCAAGTATCCTACCTTTGCACTTCCTTTATGCAATGGACATGAGTAAGAAGTTTCGTAATTATTCTATCCCCAATATGTATTATGTACTCTTTGATTATCGACTTGTTAGCTCAGATATATATTTTGTTCATTGATTTCTATAAATGGTTATACAAGTGTCCCCACTTGGATAATCATGGCATTTGTTCACATGTTGATACACCTTTGTCAATTACCCGTATATATATGTTGAATTACATATTATTGTTGAGCAAGATTAAAACCTTCTGGGTTTGGAACCGTGCATGTATGAACATCCCTATATGGGAAGATTTTTATGCAAGGCGGATAGAGTGAGCGATGAATTTCGTTTAAGTTATGTAGTATTGATCAATCATGTGAGGTACAATGGGGTGATCACCCTCGTCTGTAAGTTATGATTTCGGTTTGAGGATAGAATTCCGCTAAACCTTTTCAAAATGAAAAGAATGTTCATAGTATGTTTCTTAAACCCTATTCAAGGGTAGAGCGAGCCAAATTTAAAGAATTTGAAAGAAAGTTGTTACGTGAATTTTTTATCAAGATGATTACTTCACAACTTTCAATTCGTTGTAGAAGTGTTATGTAAAGAGAATACTTATATTCTTTCAAATTATATAATTGCTATTACTTGTCGGGCACTTAAATGCTCATCCTTGCTTAGATTAAATGTTTTCGAGTTATGTATGAGCAACTTTGAAGGCTCGAGCACGAACAAAGGAAAAGGAAAGTCGATCGAATAAGTGTGTATTATGAGTTAATGGTTATAGTTGTATTGGTATCTATTCAAGTATTGTAAGGAATGTATTTGAAGGTCACATACTTGGGGAAGTAAACTTTGATGTATGTAAATTAAGTTCGAATGTATTATTATTTAGTATTATTCACTTTTAAAGAAATGGTATCGTGGAGAACCGAAGTTCGTGTTTCAAGTACTGGATTTGGGGTCGCCACAAAGTTGGTATCAAAGTCATTGGTTATGAAGCTTAGGTAGGAATACACGAGACTAATAACCGCAATGATTAGGATAAGTATTAACTCATATAGAGTTAGTTGGTCGATAAGATTTAAAGATGAATCTCGGAGTGTAAAGACACGAGTTCCCTAACTCGATTATAAAGTTAAATAGTAGTGGGGAATAGATTGAGTCTAAAAGACCGAAAGTGCGAGCTTATGAGAGATCGCAAAATAAAACGATCAAGATATAGAACTAAATCGTAATATATACGATGAGATCACCCCAGAAGTGATCTCGATAAGGTCATGATGACGGAAGGAATCAATCGATGATTGGAAAGTTTACAAACAAGATTGATGTGTATGAATTGTACTATCAATTGGTGCAGATCCATCCGTAAGAGAATTATAAATACTGAATTAAATTCATTATGGAGAATGGGGTTAGTGTTAGATGGGGATTCAATTGAGGACTCATGTCGGCAGCTGAGTTGCATGATTCTTCGTATGAGAGCTGAATTATACTTGGTGTAAAAAACCACTTAGTTTCTGGCACTGATAATCATTGAAATGTTTGTGTCGCGCTATTTGTTATATGCACATTAAGAGGATGACTCCATTCTCAGGTGTATAACAAGTAGATAGGTTATAGATAGAGAATATAAGATAAGTTCGAGTTCTTAAAACTCATACCTATGAGACATTCTTGACTCATAATTATATGAAATGATTATGAACCCTCAAATGAATGGACGCCAAAGGTCCGACTAGGATAAGTTCTTAAACTCATATGATTGTGGCAATTTATGAACTCATAAGTGTGGTTTGATGAACTGGGTATAGTTTTGTGTGAATGGAGTGTTATGGATTACGAGAATGTATAGATTGTTAAGTAAATGATTTTTAGTGAAGGTGTTAGGTTTTCCTAAACTCCTAGCTATGCTAAACTTCAAAATTTTTGACATCAACCTAAATACGCACTATGTGCTTTTGAAAACAAAAATGTAGACTCGTAATCATTTTTGAAACGGTTTAAAGTACTATTTATGCTACTTATTTTGGCTAGATAAATGATTTGAAATATCAAAATTTGTTTTTAATTATCACTCATATACCATATAACCCAAAAGCGAGAGATGATAAAAAAATGTGATGGAGTTGTAAATACAGAATACTTAGTGTGAATTTGACTCAAGTCATTGTTCCACTATTGTATGATGTGTTATGACAAAGTCATACAATGACGGCATCCTCAACGGATTGTTAATACAAAGATGCAAGATCATCGACGTCATTCTCGAAAATGTTTTCAAAAAGTTTAATTTGCCAACGGGGTTTGGCTATATCTAAATAATTCGATTGAATTGAATTATTGATATGAGTCTATGCTATTTGAATCAGCTAGACTAATGTTTATGAAAACTCTAAGTGTTCATTGAAAGAAATTTCCCGAACCAAATTGTTTGGTGTGGAATCCTATGATAAGACTGAGGTGAACAATGTTGTTTGGATAAATGATCCAATCTAATGGAGTAAATATTCACTAGGTATGATTAATACGTTATGCATGACGTAGGGGTACAATAGGCTAATCACCTAAAGTACTATTAATGGTAGTTTACCTTCTTTGTGATTGTAAACATACCAGGTAATGTTTTGTTTTACGGTATGAATACCGAATTAAAACTATGTGTTCATGGTCTATATGACCCCTCAAAGACAATTTGAAAACTTTTACTCTTATGAGAGGTGTATTGGGTAGCATGTCTGATATGTGTGAATGTTGTAAGCACGTATAGAGTTAAGCCGAGTTATGAGGAGGTTGGAGCAGAGGGAGATATTCAGATAAGATAGTTGAAGGTTGAAATAGAAGCCAAAGACACCAGGATATATACCTTGGACCAGGCTTTAGTCATCACCTTCATGCGATTCGATGCAAAGTGGATGGAGCTGCCTTTCGGCAGAGATAGGCGTTGATGAGAATTGAATAAATTTATCGTCAATCAAAATAAGAGACAACGTATATAGAACTCTTGATTGCTGTATATATATACTATGTGTTAATCAGTGGTAACTTATGTATGTAGATGTTCGGTGAGAAAGATATGTGGAATAAGAAGGATCATATTCACACCCCGAGCTAATATCGAGGCCAATGAGATGAAATAAGCTCACTAGGAACCCAAATCGGACGAGGTGGCTATCGTGGAAAAAGCGTAGCATCGGATCCGTAAATGTTGGATTTGACGAGATAGTGATTCAGCACTAAAGTTGAAGCCGCCAAGCATCAACGGAGAGGCAGGATTTGGAGAACAAGGTTTCTTCATTGGAAAGGTTATGGGAGATAGAAAAGTTGATGCGTCAAAGCGTTAATGGAAACAATGGAAGAGCGAGGATAAGCTCAAAATCCAAATTGACCGATGGAGCTTCAAGCGACACATCCGTGAAAGGACACACCTCTCCTCGTTGCCCGACTATATAAGAAAGGTGGATGTTTTAATTGTGGGATGGAAGGACATCGAGTGAATGAATGTCCGAGAAAAAAGGCTTGGTAAATAAGTAGTATGGGTTATGTATGTAATATGTGTGATAAGTAATGAACTATTTTTAACTTTTATGTTGGTTAAGATTTTAAATCCCGACTTTCGTAGTCACAAAGGGATAGCTGTTGATTAAAGCAGGATGTGCTGTGTAAATATTCGATAAATGAATATGAATCTAAGTTTGAGAAATGAAACGAGTTTAATACATTAATCTTATGCAATAAGGTTTAAAATGTAAAGGTATAATTTATGGTTTTATTTAACCAGATAATGCCGCCAAGACGTCAAACTCGAAACCAAAGGATAGAAGAATCTACTAATGCTGGGGAACGACAGCCAGAACTGATGCAAAACTTTGCAAACATGGTAGCTCAAAGCATGCAAAGTGAGGAACACCAATTCATGGGAAACCAAACCGAGATAATCGCTTGCAAAATTCAATGACTTCAAAGCCGTAGGACCACGAGACCAGAGGATCACCACCCTATAGAAGCTCGGACTTGGGTGAACGAGATAGAGAAGGCGTTCAGAATCGCTAAAAGTAGATGAGGGGCAAAAGACCGCTTTTGCCACTTATATGATGAAAGGGGAAGCTAACTTTTGGTGGGAGGCAAATAAGACTCGGGCAGGAGAAGAAGAAATTACTTGGGATAGGTTTAAGGATTTATTTTTCGAAAACTATCTCTCTGTTAGTATGCAGGTCTAGAATGGAGGTGAGATTCCTGGAGTTAAAGCAGGATAACATGACTGTTGCGGAGTATGCCACAAAATTTAATGAGTTGGCTAGGTTTGCTCCACATCAAGTGGATACAGAGGCTAGGAAGGCAAGGAGATTTGAGCTGGGCTTAAAACCCTGGCTCTACAATAAGGTGTCAGTACTGCAAATCAATACTTTTGCAGCACTCATGGAGAAGGCTATCATTGCTAAACAGGGAAGTGAGGCCATGAGCCTCTACTATAAGGAGAAGAAGAACAAAAACAAGTCAGGAGGAACAAAGAAAGATAGAAAGTAGTAGTGGGAATAGGGGTGAGAAAAGAATGAAGAATTTTTCCGAGAAAATGCAAGTAAAGCAGGAAGGTATAAAGAAGCGGTAGTGCGAGGCAAGAATCATGGAAGAATCACTCTGGCGAGTGTCTCAAAGGGCAAGTTTGTATGCTACAAGTGCGGGCAAGAGGGTCATATCTCTCCCAACCGCCTCTAACTTAAGGATGATCAAGGGATGCTTCATATGTGGATCGATGAGCATAAGGTGAGAACTTTCCACAGAGGGGAATGGAGGCGGGAACGAAACCACTGGGAGAAGCGGTGGGACATTAGCAATTTCAGGACCAAACTCAACCAGTAACCCAACGAAAGCAACTCGGAGGGTTTATAACATGACGGTCCGTGATACGGTGGCAAACCGAAATGAACTCCAAGTGCTATTTGAATAACTTATATATCTTATATTTCGCTTAATTGATGAGACAAGTGTTATGATGAATAATTAAAGATTAGTTCGATCAAGTATGATCGAGATCTACGTCAAATGATTATATGCTATGTACCCTTCTCGCATATGAGTTTTTAAAGCGGTGATTCCGGGACTAATCCTTATAAGGAGGGTGAATGTAATAACCCGAGATTTTCTATATAAAATAAATAAGAAATTTTGTGTATAAATTTTTTTTTATTTAATGACGAGACTAAGTGTCAAGTAAAGTGAACGATAAATGCGAATACATTTATTACTTGAAAAATTAGAAATAATTTTGGAATTATTAATTACCACAAATTATATGGTAATAAATTTCGTAGTTTAAAATGTTTTTATTAATTATTTTCCATGAAAACATGATTGGAAATAATATATGAAGTGATAATTAGATTTATATAATAAATATTTTATTATATGAATTGTTCGTAATATTTAAGTTAATTATTTTAACTTGATTATTGATCTTCGTATACGAAGAATAAGTCGGACATAAGATCCAAACCTGGATTGGGATTGTGATCAAGAGATGAGAATAATAATATTATATTATTTATATAATGATTTTACAGTACCATAATTATGTAATGGGTATGTGCGGACAGATAATATTGAGAAATGACGGTCAATTAGGTCATAGCATATTACCGTGCTGTGAAACCCTAATTATTAAACTCAGTTATGGGATATTTCTGAGTAGTGACTATGTATATGAAGTTACTATGAATAAGAATATCGGTAATTAGAAGAAACCCTAATTACTATTGTACGTCGATAATTAGGACAAACCCTAATTATTATAACCCTAACCGGTTGAAATTAGAAACCGTAACGAATCGTGTTAGTAACATACACGTATAATTAAAGAACTACTAATGGTCAATTAGAAACCCTAATTGATGACGTTGAGAAACCCTAATTTTAATTACCGTTTTAATTTCGATGTTATTGATAAGTGTTTTAATTTACCAAAGGATAGAAGTTAATTGGTAAATTATAAGAATTAAATCTAGTGATTAAATATTACATTTAATTGCCTTGTACAAGATTTCCCATACACTCTTAAACAAACCCCAACCATCACCCATAACAAATCAGAAGCAAGAATCAAGAATTTTTGGCAAAAAGGGTATAAGAACACTAAACCTAGAAATCCTTTGATTCGATGTTATTTGATGCAATTGATTGTTTAAAGTTGTGTAATAGAATGTTAATTGATGATATGGGTTGATAAATCAAAGACCCATAACATCAAAATGCGCGAATTTGAAGATTTAAGCAAGTTGGAAAAACTGAATTCTGTTATTTTTTTCACCAAATGTCAGAGGCCATAACTCTTTGCTCGATCATGAGTTTTGTTCTTCAAAAGTTATTATGTGTAGCCTGATATGTGGTCTTTAATCTTCAAAAAGAATCAAGTCCATATCATGTATAGATTAGAAGTTATATATGGTCAAACATGGTTGATTGATCATGATAAACTATTTTTGACTGATCTCAGAATGGGGGCATTCTCGTCCACTTTTTTTTTTTAAAAGGTCTGGACTTTTGATATGTTGTAGTTCATCGAGTTAGGAAGCCATAGGCTTTGGAATGAACTCATTCCGACCTCGGATGAGGAATTACTGTGATTGGAAGGAAATGTGTCAAATTTCTCAAAACCGAAAGTCGGCAGCGGGATGTGCTATTTGGGACACTCGTTTTTCGATCAGTTAATGTTTCCAAAACCTTCTTGGCTTTTGGTATGTTATAGTACACCCGAATAAGTTTTCCATAGACTCAAACGGACTAAATCCGATATCGGAGGAGAGAGTTATGACATTTCAAAGTAGTAGTGTCAAAACTTCCCAACAAGTGCGGTCTACCCATTTGAACGGAATTTACAATGATGATGTGTTGAATTTGGAAATGGTCGCTCAAAAATGTTTTAGAATGAAAGAGTTATGATCGTTTTAGCGGAAGAGGGTAAAGTCAAACGAGATTGAAAATCTATATGAACGTCCACTTTTGACGCACTATTTGGGCTACCTAATGAACCCGAATTGGGTAATTCGTATTTTTAGAAATAGTCTTACATACCATGTATAACATATCCAAAAATCGATTAATCGGAGTTATGAGCAATGCGTTAGAAAATCGCAAAGTGAGCTATTGAAAAATTAGTATAGACCAAGTCCCACATCGACTAAATTGAGAACTTCACCATTTTCTAAACCTATAAATAGAAGGGCTTGGCCTTTGTTTCATTCACCAACAATAAGGCCTCCAATTTTGAGAAAGGCTTTGTTGTGGGAGAACTTTTTATAAAGATCTCCTTAGTTAAATTTTGGGCGTGGAAATGCGATTCAATTGGGAATTCGTATTTAGGGTATGTTTCTTATTTAATTTTTGTAATGTTATTATTTTTAATTGTTAGTTAAAGTTTAAATTTTTGAAGTTTAGTTAGTGTTGTTAATAAACTAGTTAGTTTACTATGTTTATTTTGGCTTGGAATTGATTATGTAAATGAGTTATTTGTGATGACTTTTAATATTTTGTGATGAATTTCATTAATTAATAATTATTAATGATATTAAAGTTATTTAATGATTATATTAAATAATTTAGTTTAAAAATGATTTTAATATTATAAAAATCATTTTAAATGAAAATAAGGTATTTAAAAATATTTTAAGTTATAAAATATAACTTTTACCAATATTTAAATGATAATTTCATTAATAATTAAATATTAATGATATTAAGATAATATTAATGATATTTAGTTTATTTAATGATTAATATTAAATAAATAGTTTAAAAATGGTTTTACTTATTTAAAAACCATTTAAAGAGGATATTAAGGATTTAAAAATATTTTAAGTTATAATTAATGACTTTTAATATTTGGATAAATAGTACATTAATATTTAAATATTAATGGTAATTATTTGGGTAATATAAATGTTTTAAAAATAATTTTAGTTATTATAAATAACTTTTATATTTTGGCGAATGGTTTCATTAATAGTTTAGTATTAATTAAACTATTAATGATGATTGAATTGTTTAATGTTTAAATCATTTAATTATGATTCCGATATTTGAAAGTTATAGCCAATCAAACTAAATTGACTTGAGAACCGATTATGAAGTTACGAATTTGAAGAACACCTATAAGTAATGATTATATCACTATAGGCCCTTTAGTGATGATTTGAATTATTTTAAATTTTTCAATTTCTCGAAATTGCAAAAATGATTAAAAATAAGATGTCCGATATTTACAGATGTTGAGGTATAGAATAAGAGTCTTAGACTCAAAGATTTACCCGATAAAAGTCATGTCGATATACGCCAAAATGTCGGACCTTATAAAAGAAAGAAAAGACTACTGTAAAGAGCATGGATGAGATATTTGAAAAATGTATAAAAATATTTCAAGTATAGAATAGGAACTAAAAGTATGATCACCGTTATTATGTGATTGGACTATGTCTTGTAATCGTAATAATAGAGCGATTACTATGTGTTAAGATATATTGTTCTAATCGAATCGAATGATCCGATTATTGATAGGTTGTGATAAAGAGATAAAACCTAAGTTGAGATTTGTAATCAATGAATCGTGCAAGTATCCTACCTTTGCACTTCCTTTATGCAATGGACATGAGTAAGAAGTTTCGTAATTATTCTATCCTGTCATGTTATGTACTCTTTGATTATCGACATGTTAGCTCGGATATATATTACATTCATTGATTTCTATAAATGGTTATACAAGTGTCCCCACTTGGATAATCATGGCATTTGTTCACATGTTGATACACCTTTGTCAATTACACAGTATATATATGTTGAATTACATATTATTGTTGAGCAAGATTAAAACCTTCTGGGTTTGGAACCGTGCATGTATGAACATCCCTATATGGGAAGATTTTACGCAAGGCGGATAGAGTGAAAGCGATGAATTTCGTTTAAGTTATGTAGTATTGATCAATCTGAGGTACAACGGGGCTGATCACCCTCCGTGCTCGTAAGTTATGACGGTTTGAGGATAGAATTCCACTAAACCTTTTCGAAAATGAAAAGAATGTTCATAGTATGTTTCTTAAACCCTATTCAAGGGTAGAGCCAGAGCCAAATTTAAAGAATTTGAAAGAAAGTTGTTATGTGAATTTTTATCAAGATGATTACTTCACAACTTTCAATTCGTTGTAGAAGTGTTATGTAAAGAGAATACTTATATTCTTTCAGCTTATATATAATTGCTATTACTTGCTGGGCACTTAAATGCTCATCCTTGCTTAGATTAAATGTTTTCAGTTATGTATGAGCAACTTTGAGGCTCGAACGCGAACAAAGGAAAAGGAAAGCTGATCGAATAAGTGTGTATTATGAGTTAATGGTTATAGTTGTATTGGTATCTATTCAAGTATTGTAAGGAATGTATTTGAAGGTCACGTACCTGGGGAAGTAAATTTGATGTATGTAAATTAAGTTCGAATGTATTATTATTTAGTATTATTCAGCTTAAAGAAATGGTATCGTGGAGAACCGAGTTCAGGTTTCAAGTACCTGGATTTGGGGTCGTCACAGTCATTGGTTGAAAGCTCGCTAAAGGGTAGCAGTGTTGCCTAATGGAATAAGACATTGCATAATCATGTGAAAAAAAAAAGAGAAAAAGAAAAGAAAAATAGCAATAAACACCGCGGGAAAGAGCAAAAATCGCCCTCGTGAGTAATAATAAAGTAGTTAAACCCATTGTTGAACCTTAGTTTGTGTTGATATGTTGAAACAGTCTAAGTTGCATGAGTATACATGAGTCTTGATTTAGACTATAATTCTCTATTTTGAGCAATATAACATGTGTATTCTTTGCTTAAGTCAAGTTTTGCTGAACACCACACACACACACACACAATATCTCTATAGCATATATGAATTATCTGAGTATATGATATTATGCCTATAGTTTGATTTGAAATGGTAATCTTGAATCTAGATACTTCACTGAGGCAATTTGGACTAAAATTCTGTTAGAGCTGGAACTATGTGAGACTAGTTTGCATCATAGCTTAGTTGCATAGTAATATAGCTACATTTTCATTGTTCATTAGTATGCATTGCTTGAGGGCAAGCAACAGTTCAAGTTTGAGGGTATTTGATAAGTGGGTTTTATACCTACTTATTGAATACCAATTCACGCGAACTATGCCCATCTCAGGTATATTTTAGTGTGTTTTTAGTTGCATTTCATGTTATTTTGCATTGCATTTACTTAAAACTCCTTTTGGTGAAAAAGTACAGGAAACAGCCTAATTTGGTGGTATTAGAGGGCACGAGGCTAAAGGACGCATGAAGCGAGGCACAAGTTGGGAGATGCGTGGCATGAGGATCAAGTGGAGCAAAAGACTAAGCATGGATGGACAAAGGAAGGAGCAGCGAGAATGCATCGATTCTTGCAATGACAGAGCTAGAATTAGAATTCAAAGTCACAGTATTACGCGCCGCCACAGACAAGCTTGGGGACACGCCAGCGCCATGAAAGCACCACCGACCGACATTGCAAACTGCAAGTCACGCGCCCGCGCGAGAAACACAATGGAGGGGCGCTCGGCCGCACGCGATGCCTGAAGCTGCTTATTTATTTTATTTTAATTTTTAATTAAAAGGGTTGTAATTGATTAAAAACGATAACTGACTGGTGTCAGACGTATCTTTGATTACTTTTTACGTATTTTCATAGTAGGAACTAGGGTTTACACATTGAGGGAGATTCCAACGTAGAACGAAGCTTAAATGCCTACTTCTACAATTCTTCTTGGGATTTTCTATCATTGTGGATTATCATTAGTATTTTGTTGGATGTATATGAGGATTTGAACGTTAACTTTGGTCTATAATCAGCAATTGGGTTTGATCGTTTCTATCCTTCATCTTTCAATTGTTTGCTTATTAACCATGTTTAGCTTTGATCCCATAATGGCTTTTAGTTCAGTCATGAACTAAACTCCATTATAGGATTCTAACGGATTTTAATATGTAGTTTGGTTGCATGCTTGATTCCTGGGGCTGTTTTACATATCATATGGAAACTCTATCATGATTGTTTTGCATGTATGAATGCTTGATCACCGTTCGTTTCAGTACTTGTATGGAATTGACAATGAACATACAAGTATGGATTGTAATCATGATAACATACGTATATGGGGCTTTTTTATATGGCTTGTGTATTTCGTGAACCAGATAGACATATACTATTTCACCATATGAGTTAAAATAAGGGCTTGTGCTTAAATTCAGTATGATTGCAATTTCACATAGACATATAGTGATTTTGGTTATATTGTTGATTACATGGAGTCTATCGCTTGTGGATGCTGTGTAAGTAGGTCATAGTATATTGAAAAATGGCTATGACTCTATTAGTGCTCTTGACTATTTTTCTTTGATATGTGAACAATTCTTGCATGATAGTGGTAATTAGATAAATTATTAAATGAAGTTAGGATCACATTATTTCCAGACTTGATTTATTATATTTTAATTCATGTTTTAGTTGTTAGTTGCAATTAGATTAATTCACCAATATAGTCATTAGTTTAAGCATATAAATATAGTGATTTAATTGATGCATAGTATTTTAAATTTGACAACTTTCTCTGTGGGATCGATACTCTACTTACTCTGTATGCTTGCATGAGTTAGAGCTCTTTTATCAGAACTGAAATTTCATTTGGTATCAAAGCTTGGCTCTACTTATCTTGGTCTTAAAGGTGACTTTTAGGGAAAGATTCTAGCATGGCACAACTTGGGAATATCATCCAAGAAGGTCAATCAACTGTTAGGCCTCCACTACTTCATGGAGCTTAAAATTACAACTTCTGGAAGTTTTGAATGATGATATTTCTTAAAAGAAACCCTTGGGAATGGTGGGTCGTGGAGAATGGTCCTGTTATTCACAAAAAAAAAAGATGGTACTCCAAAGACCTTAATGGAAATGGACTAAATCGAAACTCAAATGGTCTCCTATGATTCAAAAGCAATGAACACACTCCTTAGTGAATTGATGCAATCCGAAAGTGACAAAGTTTCCTCATACAACACAGCTAAGGAGATTTGGGATACTTTAAAAGTAAGCCATGAAGGTACATCGAAAGTAAGAGAAGTCAAGCTTGGTATGCTCATGCATGATTATGAAATGTTCAAGCTTGAGAAAGATGAAAATATCAATGAGGCACAAGCAAGGTTCCTAGTATTAATGAATTCCATGAAGATTCTTGATAAATCAATTCCACAAAGTGAGATCAACCGTAAGTTACTTCGGGCTATGCCTAAGAGGTTTGCTTCTAAAGTTATAACTCTTCATGATTCTCCTAACATTTCTTCTATGAATACATTAACTCTATTTGGTGAGTTAGAAGAATTTGAACATCAATTAAGGACATATGATGATGAGGAGGATACTCCTCTATAGAAGGTTCTAGCTCTTATTGCAGGTGATGAAGAGGAGTTAAAGGACGATTCGGATGAAGAAATTGCAAAACTTTCAAAAAGGCTCAAGGGTTGTTACAAAGAAAGATTAAGAAAAAGAATGCAATAACTTCAAACAAATTTAAGGGAAAGCAAAATGGAGACACTTGCTTTGAATGTGGAAGCCCGGGCCATTTCAAAAAAGGATTGCTTCAAAATAACGAACAAAGGCAAACTAAGCTACAAGGATAACAAAAAGAACAAAGCATGATGATGAGTCCGAAGTGGAAGTTGATGCAAACAAAGAAATAGCCCAAGTATGCTTCATGGGAATCGACAATGAATCAAATGATGAATCGAGCAAGGTAACCATTTCTGATTATAATCTCTTAAAACAAGAAAATGAAAAATTAAGAGAAAATAATGTATACTTAAAAGACTTAGTAAATACTTTAATGAATGAGGTTGATATATTAATTGATGAAAAGAAGTTGAACAAGATACATCATCACAAGAAGAAAATATTTTAATTGCTAAAAATGAATTTTTTGAAAATCATAACAAATTTCTTTCCAACAAGGTTAATGATTTAAATAAAGAAGTTGAAAAATTAAACAAAGAAATAGCAATGAGAGATGTTTTTATTGATGCTTTTAATGATGATTCTCATATTAAAAATTCTTGAACGAATGAACTACAAAATGAAATAGACTCACTAAAATTATCATTGGCTAAATTTGTCCAAGAGGAAGAAAATTTATCTGTTATGTTGGGTAAAATCTAAATCACATTTAAAATTAAATTATTTCTCTCCTTTCACTACTTGTAAAACATGTGGTTTAAAGGGACATTTAGATTGTTCATCAAATAAAAGGAATATGAAAGTTAAAATTGTGTGGATTAAGAAAAGTGATTTGTATGTGACTAACCCAAAAGGACCCAAAAAGATATGGGTACCAAAAGGATGAATTTTTTTATACGTACATCTCAAAGCCAAAGGTCCTTCTCAAAATAAACAGATTGAGTAAGCCAAAGGAGCAAACTAAATTCGTCAGTAAGAAGAAACAGCAAACCATATTCTTAGAAAAGAAAGTTAAAATGACGAAATCAGCTAAGTATCTTAAATGTCATCCACCCTAGAATATTATTGAATATATTACTCCCAGATTTGAGTATGAGAACTACCCAAATCATGACAAGTTAAAACAAATTCCCAGGGCTTGATACAAGAGGTTAAGTAAGTATCTCATCTCAAATGGTTTCACTCAAGGTAAAATCAATTCTATATTATTTAAGCATAAAAATAAAGATTCTATCATTATGCCAATATATGTAGACAATATAATATTTGGTGCTACTAATGAGTTTCTTTGTGAGTTATTTTCTAAGTGTATGCAGAAGGAGTTCGACATGAGCTTAATGAGAGAACTTAATTATTTTTGTTTTGGACTCTATATAAAGAAAATAAAGGATGACATATATACATCAAACCAAATACACAAAAGAGTTAATCAAAAGGTTTGAGTGTGAGAAATCTAAATCAAAGGTTACACAAATGAGTACGTCAATTAAATTCACATCATATGATAAAGGTATTGACGTAGAGGTAACTAAATATGAAGGTATGATTGCTTACTTGAATCTATGTGGTTAGCTTACTTTATGAAGAAAATATTTAATCCTTTTAATCACTTGGGTTAACAGAAAAGATTCTTAGACTCATATTTGCCAACCATTGTCAGTCCTTAAAAGCAACCATGATTCTTTCTACGGGTATACATCATTTTTCAATGTCCTTCCTTTCTTTTTGATTAATGACTAAGGGGGAGAAAAATCATATGTTATTCTTTTGATTGATGACAAAGGGGAGAGAAATGATGATATGTGTCTAATCTAATCATGTTGAAACAGGTTTGAGGTACAAGATGAGTTCATATTAATGTTGACTTGGTCATATTCTAACCTTAGGTTTTGATGATGACTTTCCTATTGTACTAAAATATTTACTCATGCATTTACAAGATATTAAAAGAATTATTGAAGCTTTGATTTATTAAAGGATTGAAGACATGAAGGCTTGAAGAATTGCTTGAGTCGTTAGGAAATAAATATAAGATCCTACCTTTAATTATTTCTCAATCAAGGCTCTAGGATTTGCATTGCATTGCATCATTAATTAATTGTGGAATAAATTAAAATGATTAATTAATTAAAGATTAATTATGAAAATATTTAATTAAGCTTTCAAAATTAATAAGGATCAAATAAATTGAAGTAATTATTGAAAAGCTAATTTTGAAGCCTTTCCATAATTAAAGGATTTAATAAATCTATACCACATATCTTGGAATTGAGTTATTCATTATGTTTTCAATGATTTATTAATTGATTGAACTTTTCTTAAAATTGATTAAGAAAATCAAATTTTCAAATCTTTAGAATCAGTTATCATAGATCAATAATTGGATTAATTTTTGAAAAGCTAATTTTGAAACATTCCCATAATTAAAGGAATTAATTTAAATAGATTTTGATTCTTTATATAAATTTATGCCATATATCTTGGGATTGAGTTATTCATTATTTTTTTCATGATTTATTAATTGATTGAACTTTCCTTAAAATTGTTTAAGCAAATAAATATTAATATCTTTAGAATCAATTAGCATAGATCAATTAATTGGAGTAATTTTTGGAAAGCTAATTAGTGAGGGCAAATCTAAATAAATTGGGATTTCAAAATAAATATGAAAATATTTTTTAAATGTTGATACTTCCCATAATTGATGGAGTTGGTTAGTAAATGAGTTTTAAAAAGATCATTATCTTTCATATCTCTAACCAAGATTGTTTCCATAAATATTAGGATATGGGGTTTTCCATAATCATGGAAGTAATATATAAATAGATTGGGATTTCAAAATAAATATAGAAATGTTTTTTAAATATTGATACTTCCCATAATTGATGGAGTTGATTAGTAAATGAGTTTTAAAAAGATCATTATCTTTCATATCTCTAACCAATATTGTATCCATAAATTTTGGGATATGGTCTTTCATTATTGGGTTTGCCATAATCATGAAAATAATTAATTATGGAACAAATTAATTGGAGTTTCAAAATGAATATTGGAATATTTTTGAATTACATGAAAGTAATATGGAAGTATATTTAAATGATGAAATCTTAATTGCCTTCCATTTAGTAAATGAACACAGATGAGTAATTAAAGAGAAAATAATTTAGTTATTGTTTTTGAATTATCCGGAAGATGGGCATATATTATCATAGATATATCTTTTAGTTTCCATAAAGAATAAAGTAACAAATCACTTAAATAGAATTAATATTTTGCCACGTGATTTTATATAATGGGAGTCTAGAAATATGTGATTGATCAAATCATGGGATTTGATCTCAATAAACCCATAAAAAATATCCAACCTGCATGTCCGGCTATTAGTGGCATAGATATATTGATTGTTAAAACCAACAATGCCCATACCTTATAGGATAAATCATATCAACGACACAGAGATATGATTGGCAAAGGATATGTAATTGAAATAATTTAGCAACGGGCAAATGGTCTTCATATCTATAAAAGGATGGGTTGGCTCAATAGAAAGAGAGAAGTGTAGAAAATCAATACATAATATAAACAGTAAACTGCTAGTACTGTATTTCTGAATTATTCTTCATACGACATTCAAAGAATTATATCTATTATGAAGAAATAAGCTGATGGTGAAAGTGTAATTCAAATTAGTTCTCATCTTTCATTTTTGGAGCATTACTGGTAATATCTTTTCATTGATCATTGCATAAATAGTTGAGCCTTGAATTGTTGTTATATTTATTTTGTTGATCATAGTTTATTTTGTTTTATCATTTCTCTAAACATTTGGTAGACTAAGTTGTTAGTCTAAGGTTTCTAATCCGGGTTGGATTACGAGTTTTGCAAGCAAGTTCAAGGAAGCATAGGTGCTTAAGGGTGCATAAGTGCACGAGGAGCAAAGGTGCTCGGGGAGTATAAGTACTCAAAGGTTGTGAAACTTGTCTTGTAAAGGGGTTTAATTGTAAACAAAGTTAATTAATAAAGAGAGTCTCCAATACTAGTTGGTATTGGACGTGGATTAGGCCACTAGAATAGAGGATAGGGGCTGAACCACGTAAAAATTTCTTGTGTTCATGTGATTGCTTATTATGCTAAATTATATCATCATTCGGCTATCTATCTAGCAGGCTGCATTCTATATCAATAAATTTACAAAATTAATTTAGCAAATTGTTTTCACATAATCACATTCTGAAAAAGGCTAAGTCTTTAAATTAAGCATTTTAGAAAGTCTTACATCAACTCAACATCTTGTCTTAACTTTTTAATCTATAAGGATTTAGAATCCAGCCTCCTAAATTGAATATCTAAAAGAATTTTTATTGAATCAAAAGTTTGACACCGTTTGTTCCCACACTTATTCAACCTCCCCCCCCCCCCCCTTCTAAGTGTGCCTAGTTAAATTTCATTTGGTATCAAAGCTTGGCTCTACTTATCCTGGTCTTAAAGGTGACTTGTAGGGAAAGATTCTAGCATGACACAACTAGGGATCATCATTCAAGAAGGTCAATAAACTGTTAGACCTCCACTACTTCATGGAGCTGAAAATTACAACTTCTGGAGGTTTCGAATGACGATATTTCTTAAAAGAGACCCATGGGAATGGTGGGTCGTGGAGAATGGTCCTGTTATTCCAAGAAAAAAAGATGGTACTCCAAAGACCATAATGGAAATGGACTCAACCGAAACTCACATGGTCTCCTATAATTCAAAAGCAATGAACAAACTCCTTAGTGGATTGGTGCAATCCGAAAGTGACAAAGTTTCCTCATGCAACATGGCTAAGGAGATTTGGGATACTTTAAAAGTAAGCCATGAAGGTGCATTGAAAATAAGAGAAGTCAAGCTTAGTATGCTCATGCATGATTATGAAATGTTCAAGCTTGACAAAGATGAAACTATCAACGAGGCACAAGCAAGGTTCCTAGTACTAATGAATTCTATGAAGCTTCTTGATAAATCATTTCCACAAAGTGAGATCAACCGTAAGTTACTTCGGGCTATGCCTAAGAGGTTTGCTTCTAAAGTTACAACTCTTCAAGATTCTCCTAATATTTCTTCTATGATTACATTAACTCTATTTGCTGAGTTAGAAGAATTTGAACATCAATTAAGGAGATATAATGGTGAGGAGGATATTCCTCGAAAGAAGGTTCTAGCTCTTATTGCAGGCGATGAAGAGGAGCTAGAGGACGATTTAGATGAGGAAATTGTAAAACTTTCAAAAAAGCTCAAAGTGTTGTTACAAAGAAAGATTACGAGAAAGAATACAATCACTTCAAACAAATTCAAGGGAAAGCAAAATGAAGACACTTGCTTTGAATGTGGACGCCCGGGCCATTTCAAAAAGGATTGCTTCAAAATAACGAACAAAGGCAAACTAAGCTACAAGGATAACAAAATGAACAAAGCATTTATTACTTGGAGTGATGATGAGTCCGAAGTGGAAGTTGATGCAAACAAAGAAATAGCCCAAGTATGCTTCATAGGAATCGACAATGAATCAAATGATGAATCGAGCGAGGTAACCATTTCTGATTATAATCTCTTGAAACAAGAAAATGAAAAATTAGGAGAAAAGAATGTATACTTAAAAGACTTAGTAAATACTTTAATGAATGAGGTTGATATATTAATTGATGAAAAGAAAGAAGTTGAACAAGATACATCATCACAAGAAGAAATATTTTAATTGCTAAAAATGAATTTTTTGAAAATCATAACAAATTTCTTTCCAACTAGGTTAATGATTTAAATAAAGAAGTTGAAAAATTAAACAAAGAAATAGCAATGAGAGATGTTTGTATTGATGCTTTTAATGATGATTCTCATATTAAAAATCCTTCAACGAATGAACTACAAAAAGAAATAAACTCACTAAAATTATCATTAGCTAAATTTGTCCAAGGGGAAGAAAAGTTATCTGTTATGTTGGGTAAACAAAGACCTAGCTTTGAAAAATAAGGAATTGACTATAATCCAACACATAAAAAGAGTGATGTAAAAATTTTAAAATCTAAATCACATTTAAAATTAAATTATTACTCTCCTTTCACTACTTGTAAAACATGTGGCTTAAAGGGACATTTAGATTGTTCATCAAATAAAAGGAATATGAAAGTTAAAAGTGTTTGGATTAAGAAAAGTCATTTGTATGTGACTAACCCAAAAGGACCGAAAAAGATATGGGTACCAAAAGGATGAATTTTTTTATAGGTACATCTCAAAGCCAAAGGTCCTTCTCAAAATAAACAGATTGAGTAAGCCAAAGGAGCAAACTGAATTCGTCAATAAGTAGAAACAGCAAACCATATTCTTAGAAAAGAAAGTTGAAATGCCGAAAGCAACAAAGTATCTTAAATGTCATCCACCCGAGAATATTATTGAATATATTACTCCCAGATTTGAGTATGAGAACTACCCAAATCATGACAAGTTCAAACAAGTTCCAAGTGCTTGATACAAGAGGTTAAGTAAGTATCTCATCTCAAATGGTTTCACTCAAGGTAAAATCGATTCTATATTATTTAAGAATAAAAATAAAGATTCTATCATTATGCCAATATATGTAGACAATATAATATTTGGTGCTACTAATGAGTTTCTTTGTGAGTTAATTTCAAAGTGTATGTAGAAGGAGTTCGACATGAGCTTAATGAGAGAACTTAACTATTTTTGTTTGGGACTCTAAATAAATAAAATAAAGGATGACATATATACATCAAACCAAATACACAAAAGAGTTAATAAAAAGGTTTGAGTGTGAGAAATCTAAATCAAAGGCAACACAAATGAGTACGTCAATTAAATTCTCATCATATGATAAAGGTATTGACGTAGAGGTAACTAAATATGAAGGTATTGTGACACCCCCAAATCTAGGTACTTCATTCCCACAGAATTTGGTGCTCACTTATTAAAAACTATTACATCTAACTACCCACAATCAAAGGATAAAGACATAATTTAAATAACTTAAACAATAATCTTCCCCATTAAAGGGTTACATCAATAATCTCAATTAAATCCCAGGTAATCTAACTTTAAAATTATTACATAAGTTTGCGGAATACATCATATAATTAAACAAGTCTTATAACATGAAACATTTAAATTAACTTCATTAATTCTTCAGCTCTTGGGCATCTTGCCCTTCCCTTTGTTGGTAGATGGCTCATCGACTCTCTCAACCTTAGCTGTAGTGTTAATTGCAAGAGTGAGCAAACAATTGCTCACTGATATAGGAAGTAGCAATAATAACAACATGAGAATGAACAACGAATACTAGTAATAATGAACTTGTTATGTGAATTAAGAATAGAAAACAAGTTCGAAATCAATGTCTGAGGGTCTTAAGACCACGAACTATGTCTTCGATGTATAGGTATTATTACCTTAACCTTAACAGCCATTAGACTGTACAAACCCTTCCTAGCGTACTTAGGGGGATCAGCCCTTTGTACCGTGTATTGTGCACAAACATCTAAACGTTACACGTACAAAATCCCCTATGTTAGGGTTGTTCGTCTCAGTTTGAATTTAGAATTTCCGCACTAAAGAAAGTTTAGTTTGGAACTAGCTTATCAGTATTTCTAGAATTTAGAACACTATTCAATTTCTATCAATAAAGGTTTAATACAAGAATGTACAACTGAACAAGGCTATCAAGGTCCAAGATCGGATAACAACAATATGTGATTAAATAAACATGATATACAAGCAAAATGCTATAACCATAAGTGTTAGAACAATCTCATTTGAATCGATGTATTAAAATAAGATATGCTTTGAATGATAATTAGAAAAGTAAAACTCGCTCGATATAATGAATTAGGTTATACGAACTTGTACAGACATATTCAAGATAGATTAGGCTTGCTCACTTTACAAAGAACTTAGAAACTTGTACAACAAGGATTGAGTAATGGGAATTTGCATTCAACATAAAAAGAATGAAGCTAGAAAGCTTGCTCAATTTTAAAGAGATAAGGTTTAGAAACTTGCTCAATAATAACAAGGTAGAGTTAGAAAACTTGCCTTGATTGTAAGCTACACAAACGTAAAATAATCTCCAATTACCCTACACATATCATCGAAATCGCAATAACAATTAATTGTATGAATATTAGTTTTAGGGTTTAAACCATCATTTAGGTCATAACCCTAACCTAGCACCTAACCATTTAGGCTAACATACTTAATGCTTCTGAAATTACACATTGATCAACATAACTTAATCGTTCAACTCTATCTTTCGAAAACATCTCATTTGGTTTCATTTTATAACTTATTTAAATAATTATTTCAAATCTTTACACTTTGCATTACAACACATTGACATTTGTTATTATAGTTTATATCATGTTTTAACATCATTAACATACACGCTAAACTAACACAAGTCCGATTTGCCTGACCTGCAAACAAGCAAACCTCACTGTCACAGTTCAGGGTGTGGCGTAGTTGCGCCACACTTAGGCTTGGGCGGTATAATAATCGCCATTTTTTTGGCTTAACATTGCCAATGCAAATTGCTGATGCATGACAGACGCAGAACGATGATGACGATGATGAAGCGATGGCAAACTTTTGCCCAACAAACATAAATTTCACCCATCAAACGGTTAACATGTAAAATAAATATACAACTATCATAAACATAATCGCTAACATATTCAACTACTTAGCACAATTTAACAACAACTAGAACTATTTTAATTTCTCAATTTTCTTGTTTTTCATACAAAACTCCATTTTTGATAGTCTATCCAAAAATCACCACTGTAAATTCATTATTTGACCAAATCATTCCATTCAAATTACGTTATGTTTGTATCTCAATGAACTACAATATACAAGCGTCAATTTACAATTTCACATACAAATTGACCACTAAAATTGATAATTTCTAAGGCCATTTTCAAATATGAACACTGATATTCATTTTCTTTCTACACACCAATTCCTCACGAATTTGATAACTGATACAACACTCATACATGACGACAATAGATTCTACAATATAACCCATATCATATAATCACGTTTGAAACAACAATTAAACAAAATCATTTACAAAGAACTAGAAATTAGAAAAAACTAAATTTTAGAATTAAGGGTGAATTTTACCTAAATCCTTGACTGATGAGAAGAAGAATGACAAGGAATTGCTTTCCCTCTTGATACTCCAACTTTCTTAGCACAATTTACAAAGAAAACTTTCCTACCAAGCTCTCTCCACACACTCTAATATTTCTCTTTCTGACTGGACTCTTCTCTGAACTTAACCTTAGAAAATAAACGCGTAGGTATTATAATAAACTGACTCCCACTAACGTCAGGTAAAAACCAACAGGTAGCGTCAGTTGAAAAAAAACCAAGGGCCACAAGGCCCTGTTTGGCTAAGCACATATTCCCAAAACTAATTTATTTTAATATTATTTATGTTATATAGTTTCATGTCACACTCATGTCACACCATTAACTTAATTAATTTAAATAACTTATAATAACCATAATTAATAATAATTACAATCTCATTATAATTATACTTATAATTAATAAATAATTATATATCTAATTTAATTAATAAATTAGAAACGCCACTTTATTTAATTTATTTATTTCCTTTAAATTAAACAATTCATTTAGTTTAATTATTTTCTTAAATATTAACCAATTGATTTAATTTAATTATTTTTAAAATTAAATCCTTCCAATAAAATTATCATTATTCGATTCAATTAATATTAATTAATTTAGTTACTAAATTAATTCATCACAATTCATCAAATATTTATTTTCCTCAATAAATAAATTATTTTAAATATTTATTTAACTCCATAAATATTTAAATTAAATTACAAATTTTTCGATCGTTACATGTATGATTGCTTACTTGAATCTACGTGGTTAGCATACTTTATGAAGAAAATATTTAAACCTTTTAATCACTTGGGTTAACAGAAAAGATTCTCAGACTCATATTTTGCCAACCATTGTCAGTCCTTAAAAGCAATCATGATTCTTTCTATTGGTATACATCATTTTTCAATGTACTTCCTTTCTTTTTGATTAACGACTAAGGGGGAGAAATATCATATGTTATTCTTTTTGATTAATGACAAAGGGGGAGATAAATTATGATATGTGTTGTCTAATCATGTTGAAACAGATTGAGGTACAAGATGAGTTCATATTAATGTTGACTTGGTCATATTTCAACCTTAGGTTTTGATGATGACTTTCCTATTGTACTAAAAGGTTTACTCATACATTTGCAGGATATTAAAAGAATTCTTGAAGTTTTGATTTATTAATTAAATGATTGAAGACATAAAGGCTTGAAGAATTGCTTGAGTCGTTAGGAAATAAATATAAGATTCTACCTTTAATTATTTCTCAATCAAGGTTCTAGGATTTGCATTGCATTGCATCATTAATTAATTGTGGAATAAATTAAAATGATTAATTAGTTAAAGATTAATTATGAAAATATTTAATTAAGCTTTCAAAATTAATAAGGATCAAATAAATTGGAGTAATTTTTGAAAAGCTAATTTTGAAGCCTTCGCATTATTAAAGGATTTAATAAATCTATACCACATATCTTGGGATTGAGTTATTCATTATGTTTTCAATAATTTATTAATTGATTGAACTTTCCTGAAAATTGATTAAGCAAATCAAATTTTCATATCTTAAAAATCAATTATCATGGATCAATAATTGGAGTAATTTTTGAAAAGCTAATTTTGAAACATTCCCATAATTAAAGGAATTAATTTAAAATAGATTTTGATTCTTTATATAAATTTATGCCATATATCTTGGGATTGAGTTATTCACTATTTTTTCCATGATTTATTACTTTATTGAACTTTCCTTAAAATTGATTAACCAAATAAATATTCATATATTTAGAATCAATTAGCATGGATCAATTAATTGGAGTTGTTTTTGGAAAGCTAATTAGTGAGGGCAAATCTAAATAAATTGGGATTTCAAAATAAATGTGAAAATATTTTTTAAATATTGATACTTCCCATAATTGATGGAGTTGGTTAGTAAATAAGTTTTAAAAAGATCATTATCTTTCATATCTTTAACCAAGATTGTTTCCATAAATATTAGGATATGGGGTTTCCATAATCATGGAAGTAATATATAAATAGATTGGGATTTCAAAATAAATATGGAAATGTTTTTTAAATATTGATACTTCCCATAATTGATGTAGTTGATTAGTAAATGAGTTTTAAAAAGATCATTATCTTTCATATCTCTAACCAATATTGTGTCCATAAATTTTGGGATATGGTCTTTTTCATTATTGGGGTTGCCATAATCATGATAATTATGGAACAAATTAATTGGAGTTTCAAAATGAATATGGAAGTATTTTTGAATTGCATGAAAGTAATATGGAAGTATTTTTAAATGATGAAATCTTAATTTCCATCCATTTAGTAAATGAAAACAGGTGAGTAATTAAAGAGAAAATAATTTAGTTGGTGTTTTTGAATTATCCAGAATATGGGCATATATTATCATGGACATATCTTTTAGTTTCCATAAAGAATAAAGTAATAGATCACTTAAATAGAATTAATTTCTTGCCACGTGATTTTACATAATGGGAGTCTAGAAATATGTGATTGATCAAATAATGGTATTTGATCTCAATAAACGCATAAAAAAATATCCAACCTGCGTGTCTGGCTATTAGTGGTATGTATATATATTGATTGTTAAAACAAACAATGCCCATGCCTTATAGGATAAATCATATCAGTGACACAAAGATATGATTGGCAAAGGATATGTAATTGAAATAATTTAGCAACGGGCAAATGGCCTTCATATCTATAAAAGGATGGGTTGGCTCAATAGAAAGAGAGAAGTGTAGAAAATCAATACATAATATAAACAGTAAATTGCTAGTACTGTATTTCCAAATTATTCTTCATACGCCATTTAAAGAATTATATCTATTATGAAGAAATAAGCTGATGGTGAAAGTGTAATTCAAATTAGTTCTCAGCTTTCATTTTTAGAGATATAATAGTAATATCTTTTCATTGATCATTGCATAAATAGTTGAGCCTTGAATTATTGATATAATTATTGCTTTGATCATAGTTTATTTTATTTGATCAATTTTCTAAACATTTGGTAGACTAAGTTGTTAGTCTAAGGTTTCTAATTCGGGTTGGATTACGGATTTTGCAAGCAAGTTCAAGGAAGCGTAGGTGCTTATGGGTGCATGAGTGCATGAGGAACAAAGGTGCTAGGGAACAAAGGTGCTCGGGGAGTATAAGCACTCAAAGGTTGTGAAAGTTATCTTGTAAAGGGGTTTAATTGTAAAAAAAGTTAATTAATAAAGAGAGTCTCCAATACTAGTTGGTATTGGACATGGATTAGGGCAGTAGAATAGAGGATAGGGCTGAACCACGTAAAAATTTCTTGTGTTCATGTGATTGCTTATTGTGCTAAATTATCTAAACATTCGGCTATCTATCCAACAAGTTGCATTCTATATCTATAAATTTACAAAACTAAATAAGTAAATTGTTTTCACATAATCACATTCTGAAAAAGGCTAAGTCTCTAAATTAAGCATTTTAGAAAGTCTTACAGCAACTCAACATCTTCTCTTAACCTTTTAATCTATAAGGATTTAGAATCCAGCCTCCTGCATTGAATATCCAAAAGAATTTTTATTGAATCAAAAGTTTGACACCGTTTGTTCTCACACTTATTTAACCCCCCTTCTAAGGGTGCCTACTTAAATTTCATTTAGTATTAGAGCTTGGATCTACTTATCTTGGTCTTATAGGTGACTTCTAGGGAAAGATTATAGCATGGCACAACTTGGGAACATCATCCAAGAAGGTCAATCAACTATTAGACCTCCACTACTTCATGGAGCTAAAAATTGCAACTTCTGGAGGTTTCAAATGATGATATTTCTTAAAAGAGACCCTTGGGAATGGTGAGTCGTGGAGAATGGTCATGTTATTCACAAAAAAAAAATGGTACTCCAAAGACCTTAATGGAAATGGACTCAATCGAAACTGGCATGGTCTCCTATGATTCAAAAGCAATGAACGCACTCCTTAGTGGATTGATGCAATCCGAAAGTGACAAAGTTTCCACATGCAACACGGCTAAGGAGATTTGGGATACTTTAAAAGTAAGCCATGAAGGTACATCTAAAGTAAGAGAAGTCAAGCTTGGTATGCTCACGCATGATTATGAAATGTTCAAGCTTGAGAAAGATGAAACTATCAACGAGGCACAAGCAAGGTTCCTAATACTAATGAATTCTATGAAGCTTCTTGATAAATCAATTCCACAAAGTGAGATCAACCATAAGTTACTTCGGGTTATGCCCAAGAGGTTTGCTTCTAAAGTTACAACTCTTCAAGATTCTCCTAACATTTCTTCTATGAATACATTAACTCTATTTGGTGAGTTAGAAGAATTTGAGAATCAATTAAGGAGATATGATGATGAGGAAGATACTCCTCGAAAGAAGGTTCTAGCTCTTATTGCATGTGATAAAGAGGAGCTAGAGGACAATTCGGATGATGAAATTGCAAAACTTTCAAAACGGCTCAAAGGGTTGTTACAAAGAAAGATTAAGAGAAAGAATGAAATCACTTCAAACAAATTCAAGGGAAAGCAAAATGAAGACACTTGCTTTGAATGTGGAAGCTCGGGCCATTTCAAAAAGGATTGCTTCAAAATAACGAACAAAGGCAAACTAAGCTATTAGGATAACAAAAGGAACAAAACATTTATTACTTGGAGTGATGATGTGTCCGAAGTGGAAGTTGATGCAAACAAAGAAATAGCCCAAGTATGCTTCATAGGAATCGATAATGAATCAAATGATGAATCGAGCAAGGTAACCATTTCTGATTATAATCTCTTGAAACAAGAAAATGAAAAATTAAGAGAAAATAATGTATACTTAAAAGACTTAGTAAATACTTTAATGAATGAGGTTGATATATGAATTGATGAAAAGAAAGAAGTTGAACAAGATACATCATCACAAGAAGAAAATATTTTAATTGGTAAAAATGAATTTTTTGAAAATCATAACAAATTTCTTTCCAACAAGGTTAATGATTTAAATAAAGAAGTTGAAAAATTAAACAAAGAAATAGCAATGAGAGATGTTTTTATTGATGCTTTTAATGATGATTCTCATATTAAAAATCCTTCAACGAATGAACTACAAAAAGAAATAGACTCACTAAAATTATCATTGGCTAAATTTGTCTAAGGGGAAGAAAATTTATCTGTTATGTTGGGTAAACAACGACATAGCTTTGAAAAACAAGGAATTGACTATAGTCCAATACATAAAAAGAGTGATGTAAAAATTTTAAAATCTAAATCACATTTAAAATTAAATTATTGCTCTCCTTTCATTACTTGTAAAACATGTGGCTTAAAGGGACATTTAGATTGTTTATCAAATAAAAGGAATATGAAAGTTAAAAGTGTTTGGATTAAGAAAAGTGATTTGTATGTGACTAACCCAAAAGGATCGAAAAAGATATGGGTACCAAAAGGATGAATTTTTTTATAGGTACATCTCAAAGCCAAAGGAGTTCGACATGAGCTTAATGAGAGAACTTAATTATTTTTGTTTGGGACTTTACATAAAGAAAATAGAGGATGACATATATACATCAAACCAAATACACAAAAGAGTTAATCAAAAGGTTTGAGTGTGAGAAATCTAAATCAAAGGCTACACAAATGAGTACGTCAATTAAATTCACATCATATTATAAATGTATTGACGTAGAGGTAACTAAATATGAAGGTATGATTGCTTACTTGAATCTATGTGGTTAGCTTACTTTATGAAGAAAATATTTAATCCTTTTAATCACTTGGGTTAACAGAAAAGATTCTCAAACTCATATTTTGCCAACCATTGTCAGTCCTTAAAAGCAACCATGATTCTTTCTACGGGTATACATCATTTTTCAATATCCTTCATTTCTTTTTGATTAATGACTAAGGGGGAGAAAAATCATATGTTATTCTTTTTGATTGATGACAAAGGGGGAGAGAAATTATGATATGTGTTGTCTAATCATGTTGAAACAGATTGAGGTACAAGATGAGTTCATATTAATGTTGACTTGGTCATATTCTAACCTTAGGTTTTGATGATGACTTTCCTATTGTACTAAAATGTTTACTACTGCATTTACGGGATATTAAAAGAATTCTTGAAGGATTGAAGAATTGCTTGAGTCGTTAGGAAATAAATATAAGATCCTACCTTTAATTATTTTTCAATCAAGGCTCTAGGATTTGAATTGCATTGCATCATTAATTAATTGTGGAATAAATTAAAATGATTAATTAATTAAAGATTAATTATGAAAATATTTAATTAAGATTTCAAAATTAATAAGGACCAAATAAATTGGAGTAATTTTTGAAAAGCTAATTTTGAAGCCTTCCCATAATTAAAGGATTTAATAAATCTATACCACATATCTTGGGATTGAGTTATTCATTATGTTTTCAATGATTTATTAATTGATTGAACTTTCCTTAAAATTGATTAAGCAAATCAAATTTTCATATCTTCAGAATCAATTATCATGGATCAATAATTGGAGTAATTTTTGAAAAGCTAATTTTGAAACATTGTTACGCCCCCAAATCCGGGTCTCTTCCAACCTGACAGATGGTGCTACACGGTACTACCATTCATTCATTCATTCAATTGAATAGTCCCAAAAGGACTAATATAACTTCTATATATCCAAAATAATATTACATTTCCCAAGTTCTTTGTAACCCATTCGTTTATTCTTGTCATAATATCAAAAATATTATAATCGTTCACCTATACTATTACATAAGTAATCTAAGGGTTCGTCTTCGCCTTGCCCTTGTCCTTGCCCGAGCCTTCGGTCCACTCGATCTTGGCTGTGTTCATATGGTTCAAGCAAGAGTATGCATGACTAGCTCAGCAAGTACTACAATTCTAATAAACAACATGCTTGAAACATAGAACTCATATATCTTCAGTAACTGAACAATAGTTACGAAGTACTATCGATAATTCAAAATAGCACATCTTTTCATTTAAAACGTTTTCCAACAACAATATTCAGTAGAATATCAACTAAGGCTCAAGACTATGAGCAGTTCATAATTTCTTTTGAAAAGGACAACCCGACACTAAGTTCGTAAGTCCGGCATAGCTTACGAGCACTTCTGGGTGATCAGCCTATAGTACTCTATGTTGATCAACACTACATTCATTAAACGTGTATACGTTTAAGTTGTGACAACCTCACGTGCCTTTCGTTAAACTACAAAAACATTTTAGCATACTTTGTCTTCGATTGAAAACCATACCAATATGACTCGGTAATCATAAATCATGCTTGACAAAATCATAATATAAGTCTAGCCGAAAGAGTTGGCTTTAGACTTCATCATTCAAGAATTCATGTGAAAAAATACATGAATTACAAAGCTTGTCCAGACTGAACTGGACCAAGGGTTAGAATACTTGCCTTTAGCGTCTGCTTACTGATTAACACACGTACACTTTAAGTCTCTACGTTACTACAACACATGATCATACAACGTACCACATTAGGTCATATATAATCAAGTATGTATAATATTATATCTTACCCTTCATCTCAATGTAAATCCTGACTTAGATCTGTTATTATGGTTTCCGGCTTTTCATTGCGTCATTCACATTACGTTCACATTCAATTGATTATTAACCTCTAATCATCACACATTAAGTGTGCCTTAACAATGTTATA
Organism: Panax ginseng; assembly: GCA_020205605.1. Lineage (NCBI taxonomy): Eukaryota > Viridiplantae > Streptophyta > Magnoliopsida > Apiales > Araliaceae > Panax > Panax ginseng. The sequence continues at coordinate 48,747,538 of CM035137.1, forward strand.
TTAACACCTTAGTTCATTACTATAAAGTTCCCTTTCATTTTGAACTTGTAATAAGTCTTCATTGTCCATTTCCTAGGGTTGGCATCATGCGCCACCCATTGCTTCTTCATCTCATGGCATGGTGCGAGCTAGCGATGTCTGCCTCAAGACACGGGCATCTGCTGGCGCCACAATTAGTTCTTCATCTTGCATGCTGCGGTATGAGTTAGCAGATACTTTGTTCCACCTCGTGACTGTAATGGCCGGACTCTGTGCCTCAGATACTTTGCAAAGTTTGAAAATTTTTAGGAAACTCCCGGACTCATAAATTCTTCGTTATAAGTCCGAATTGGCTCGTTCAAAAGCCTACGATTCACAAATTATATACTCTATGTGTTCATTCAAGAATTTTATCTATATGACTTCGTTTGCTAAAATTTCACCTATTAGTTCATTTTTAATGAAAACGATAAACGTGCGTGAACGTTTAACGCTCGTTTCTTCGTTCTAAGTCAGAATTCGGTCATTTTCGAGTCCGCAACTCTATATTTCCAAATATGACTTGTCTCCATCTAAAACCAATGTTTTTGACTTCAAACACAAAATACGACTTTCATTCCAAGAATTTTACGAATTCGACGATAATCGTCAAATCGTGTCAATTCCAGCAAAACTACACTCTTAATGATTCTAAATAGATTTCAACCAACATATGATCATTACAAGTTACTTATTACACCAAATTATAATCAAAGTAGGTTTTGACTTATTCTCATAAGTCAATGACTTATTTAACTTATGAACTACAAATTTCCATGTTTATGACTTACTATGAACTTAAGTCCATCAATCAATGTTCTCATACTATATTCAACATACTAATATCATATGCCAAACATATGATAAGTTCTTCATGATTATAACAACTTATTAGAGTTCAAGTTGCTTATTCAACTTATTCGGCTTAAGTTCATTCATTAATAACTTATTATATGTTATTATCAAACAATCCCACTTCTCTATCAATCCTATCATAGAAGAGATAAAGATATAATAGATATGAGTCTTACCCTTGAAGAATATGACTTCAATTCACTTTGGAAAATCTAACAAAGGTTGAAGTGGCTTATAAGTGCTTAAGTGGCTTATTCTCTCTACCAAATAAGTAGCTTATCTTGAGAGGAGTTGGATGAAATTTGAAAAACCAACAAATGAAGTGAGGCTTCTCTATTTATAGGCAACCAAAAGCTAGGGAAAAATGGTCAATAATACCATCCCACCTCCTTATTCCACCTCCTTAATAACCTCCTCACTTTACACCTCCTTACTATTCATAATTTAACCTCCAAATCTACTTGCTAACCACTTCTTATACTTGGTCATCACACATAATATTTGCCCATCAAGTTTACCCACTTTACACTTGGATTGCTCCATGGATCATGGTTTCTCATTGGGCTTGCTAATTAATCTAGCTAATTCCTTATTGGGCTTCCATTACAAAAGATTGGACTTATGATTTATCAAACACTTGGGCTTGAGTATCACATTCTATTGGACTACTACCATTAAGCTAATAATCCTACAAGTCCATTACCTTTAATTAATAATCTTAATATATATACACCACGTATAATCTTCGTATGCTAGCTTGTATATTAATTCGTAATATATGTTATCTCATTCTTCATACATAATAGTACAATACGTCGTATTATACTTATATTCATTACTTGATACAATGTATACACATTATACGATCACAACTTTCATCCCTTAACGCTTAATAAACCTAACATTCCCAAATTAAGTCCGCATGCAAAATATTACATTTTCCATACTTAGATTATTATTACATAATCCATCTCACCTTGATATTATAACGTTACGTATTTCTTAGAAGTTCAAAAATAATTCCCAAGCAGAAATAGATGAATAGTGTTTTTCAGAAAATTTCTCGGAAAACCTTTATTTTCGTCTTAGAAATTCAAACATTTTAATTCTCTCACGTAGTTAAAATACTACGACATTCCAACGTTTCTAGGTTATAGAACGACATTCATCTTATCCATACATAATAATAATAAATAATATTATTTTATTCATTATTAAAAGTATTTATAAAGGTTCGATTTTTTGGGGCGTTACATTCTCTCCCCCTTATAAGGATTCTGTCCCCAGAATCTCGCTATATATATAAAAAATTACACAAATAATTGAGGGTAATTCTTTTTCATCATTTCTTCTAATTCCCACGTTGCTTCTTCTGCATCGTGGTTCTTCCATATCACCTTCACGGAAGGTATAACTTTATTTCGTAGAACTTGTTCTTTTCTATCAAAAATTTGAATCGGCGTTTCCTCATACGTTAAATCTTTCTCGATAAGAATAGGCTCATATTCTAGCACGTGCTTATAATCTGGCTTATAAGGACGTAACACGGATACGTGAAATACATTATGTATTCATTCTAGGTCTGGAGGTAATGCTATCATATAAGCTACCTCACCCACCCATTTTAATACCTCAAAAGGTCCTATAAACCTCAGACTTAACTTTCCCTCCTTTCCAAAATGTATCTTTCCTTTCCAGGGAGATACTTTTAAAAATACGTACGAACCTACTTTAAACTCTCGATTCTCTCTATGCAGATCCGTAAACTTCTTCTGTCTGTCTTGAGCTGCTAGAAGACGTATTTGTATCTTCTTGATAATGTCCGCTGTCTGTTGTACCAACTCTGGTCCCAACATTCGACGTTCTCCTACCTCATCCTAATATAGTGGTGTTCTGCATTTCCTCCCATACAATACTTCGTAAGGCGGCATACCTATGCTTGCATGATAACTGTTGTTATACGCAAACTCCACTAATGGTAGATGATCATCTTAACTACCCTTGAAATCCATGACGCAAGATCTCAGCATATCTTCTAAAGTCTGAATTGTCCTTTCGCTCTGGCCATCTGTTTGTGGATGATACGTTGTACTCAAATTCAACTGCATTCCTAATTGCTCTTGTAGACTCCTCCAAAAGTTCGATGTGAATCGTGGGTCACGATCTGACACAATTGATACTGTCACCCCATGTCTAGAAATTATTTCCTTAATATAGAGTCTAGCTAACTGATCTAAGTTATACTTAACCCTATTTGGTAAAAATTGAGCCAAAATCGTCAATCGATCCACTATTACCCAAATCGCATCATACCCCTTCTGAGTAGTCGGAAGTCCCACCACAAAATCCATCGTGATATTCTCCCATTTCCACTCCGAATTTTCTAATGACTGTAGCAAGCCACTAGGTCATTGATGTTCGACCTTAACTCTCTGACAAGTCAAGCACCTACTCACATATTCGGCGATCTCTCTTCATGTTCGGCCACCAGAAACTCTGTCAAAGATCTTGATACATCTTAGTGCTACCAGGATGAATCAAAAACCTCAAACTATGAGCCTCTTGCAATACCTGCTCCTTTAATTTCATCTCATATAGAACCCAAATTCTCCCTTCAAATCTCAATAATCCCTCATTATCAAGACTGTACTTAGTATCCTTTTCATTGGCTAGCCGCTCTTTTATCCGGTCGCACTCATCCATTTTGAGTTGTGCCTCCTTAACTCTTTCTACGATGGTAGATTGCATCTCCATCGCAAACAGCATTTGTCCACCTTTACTTGGCAGCTTTACTTCCAACTCCATCCTAGCCATCTCTGCTATCAACTCAGTTTGAGCCGTCAACAAAGACAACTTTGCTGACCCTTCTTACTTAAGGCGCCGACAACTACATCGGCATTTCGTGGTGATACAGAGATTTCACAATCGTAATCCTTTATCAACTCCAAGCCCATCTCCTCTCGCCTCATATTCAACTCCTTCGTGGCGAAGATATATTTTAGACTTTTGTGGTCCGTGTATATCTCACATTTTTCTCCATAAAGATAATGTCTCCATATCTTTAGAGCAAAAACTACTGCGGCCAGCTCCAGATCATAAGTAGGGTAAACTTTCTCATAATCCTTCAACTTCCCAGATGCATACGCAATGACCTTGCCATGCTGCATGAGCATGCAACCAAGTCCTCTATGCTGAAGCATCACTATAAACTACAAAATTTCACATTAATGTCATGAGCAATGACAAAACAGGCGCTTCACTCAATCTCTTCTTTAGTTCTTGAAAACTGTCCTTGTACTTGTCAGTCCAAGCGTATTTCACCGTCTTTCTTGTTAAGTTAGTCAACGAAGTAGCTATCTTTGAAAAATCCTGGATAAATCTTCGATAGTAACCCGCTAACCATAGGAAACTCCGCACCTCAGTCGGAATTTTCGGTTGTTCCCAATTCATCATCGCTTCCACCTTCGCTGGATCTACTAAAATCCCCTTATGGTCAATGACATGACCTAAAAACTGTACCTTCTCCAACCAAAATTCACACTTAGTGAATTTCGTGTACAAATTCTCCTTTCTTAGTGTCTCCAAAACTAATTTAAGGTGTTCAGTATGATCTTCTGGCGTCATAGAATAGACTAGAATATCATCTATAAACACCACGAAGAACTTGTCCAAATATTGTTTAAACACTTTGTTCATCATATACATGAATCCAGCTGGTGCATTTGTCAATCCAAATGACATCACCAGGAACTCGTAATGACCATAACGAGTCTTGAATGTTGTCTTTGGCACATCCTCCTTCCTAACCTTCAACTGATGATACCCCGTTCTTAAATCTATTTTAGAAAAATACTTAGCCCCTATCAACTGATCAAAGAGATCATCGATCCTAGGCAATGGGTATTTATTCTTTATCATTAACTTGTTCAACTCTCGATAGTCGATACACAGTCTTAATGATCCATCCTTTTTCTTGACAAATAGTATCGGTGCTCCCCACAGCGAAACAGTCGGTTGAATGTACTTCCTGTCTAACAGTTCTTGCAACTGCACCATCAACTCCTTCATCTCCACTGGCGCCATACGATACGGTGCCCTGGAAACTAGTGCCGCTCCTGGCACAATGTCTATCACAAACTCTGTCTCCCTATCCGATGGAAGTCCCGACAATTCACTCGGAACAACATAGCACAAATAACCTATGCATCCCTTTCTCAATAATTTCCTAGTTTGTGTCATGGTTAGACAACACGAACGTCCCAGCGATCTGTTACCGTAAAATACTACCCGAGGTTGTTCTAACGTCTTAATGTTCACACATTTATTTTGACAATCTATAATTTCCCCATGGTTTACTAACCAATCCATTCCGAAAATTACATCAAATTCTCCTAACTTTATCGATAACAAATCTACCGATAATTTACAACCCCTTATATCTACACAACAACTCTTATGAACATCTTCAACAGGAATTATTTCTTCGTTTGCTACCTTAATATTTAAAGGTATAGGCAACTTTTCGGGAAGTAATCCTAATTGTCTAGCAAAATCACATGCTATAAACGAACAAGTAGCACCCGAATCAAACAACACTTACGCATTGATATCGTTGATCGAAATAATACCTACGATAACGTCCCCTGATGCGACTGCATCTTGGACTGTCATGTTAAAGGTACGAACTATCGGCCTACCCGGCTGTGCTGGTCCACTAAGAGCTAACTTACCACTATTAGTGCCCCGGTTCCCATCTGTCCCCTTCTTCGGGAAGTTCTTTGCCATGTGGTCAGTTGATCCACACACAAAGCATCTGTGGTTCTTCTTCGGACTCGGACAATTAGGCGCAATATGCCCCTCCTGTCCACAATTATAACAGACGACCATCCCCTTGAGACAGACTCCTAAGTGAGTCTTCCCATAGGTCTTGCAGGCCTCCATCCTTCTCTTCGGGTCTCCTTGCTTCACTCCGGTATTTTCAGAGCTAAATACCTTCCTTTTCTGACCCTCGCCACTACCACTGGCTCCCTCAATCTTTACTCTCCCGTCTACTTTCCCCATACTCTTCTTATCTTTGTGGTACTGGCTCAACATCTCGCTACCACCTTCGGCGATTATCGCCTTCTCTAAAATGGTCCCAAAAGAAGGACTTTGGAACACCGATATGCGGTTATAGAGCCAGGGTTTTAAGCCATGCTTGAACCATCGCACCTTCCTCACCTCAGTATCCACTTGATGTGGAGCGAACCTTTCCAGTTCATTAAACTTGGCGGCGTATTGGGGAACCGTCATGTCCCCTTGTTTCAACTCCAGAAACCGCATCTCCATCCTCCCTTGCATGCTCGTGGGAAAGTAGTTCTCAAAGAATATCTCCTTGAACCTATCCCACTTCAGATTTGCTATCCCAACCCTAGCCTTATTGGCTTCCCACCAAAAGTTGGCATCTCCCTTCATCATATAGGCCGCAAAGGCAACCTTTTGGGCCTCATCGACATATGCTATTACAAATGCCTTCTCTATTTCCTTAACCCATGTTTGGGCTTCAATAGGGTCCGTAGTTCCTTTGAACTCCAGCGGACCCACGCTCTTGAAATCCTTAAAGGTAATAGCTCGTGCTACTCCTGGATTTATAGGGATATTAGCCCATGTTCTATTAAAGGCAGCTTTTATCAGGTTAACAAACTCCTACATCGGATTAACCGGACCTCCCTCTGGTTGATTTACGCTCGCATCTTGATTATGTTGCACTCTTCTTGGCGGCATTTTGCTGATATAATAAACACATTTCGTTATTATTCCTTTCTTTATTAGTTATCATTAATATTAACAATAACTCCAACATCCCTAACTCATTGCTTTCCATAAAAAGGACTTATATTCATTCTTCGTAGTATAATACTACATCGGTTACATACACAGCCTAAGCTGATTATATTACTTTCCCACTATCGCTTTCCAAAAATTGGGATTTACAAAAGACTACCCATTACTATACAAAAAGGGCTTTACGTCACTACCACTTACAAAATATTTACATACTACTCTAACTACTACTAGTCTACATCTGCCTCAAGGCATTCTCAAAATCTGCCTTGGCAAGACTGGCAATGATATCAGGGCTAATAGTATGCCGTGTTTGCCCTACCTCTACAGGATATCCAGCTACATGCTGCTAAAAATCTATGTGAGAACTCATATAGATATAGGACATCCTCCCTATCTTCTGCACCTTGGTCTTTGGCTCCTCCTTGAGCTCAAAGACCTCGTGCTTTAACTCGTGGACTTGGTCCTTAGCCAAAATCCTCTCGTCATGTTCTTGCTCCCACATAGATTCGACATCAGTCTTGTCCTCTATAACCATTTGGAGCTCTGCTTTCAGCTCCTTGACTTCCTGACAGTAATGGATATTTCTATCCAACACTGACATGAAAAGAGACATCATCGACCCCCCATGAGCTATCTCCGCTGCTATATATAGCTACTGGATTAAAGGACACTATCTCCACTTCCTCCTCCATCATCCCGTCGAATACTGACATGTAGTCAGCATCATCTGAGTCTCCAAACTCAATAACCACAACTTCAGGCTCTGCCACTATGGGGTTCGGTATAACCTCTACTTGGTTCATCGATTCTTCACTAATGGCTTGACCATCTACAAGCATTCCATTTACTTTGACATATACACAAAACAATTAAGTTGATTAGTACACGTCAGTAGAATAATAAAAACACATAACATAATCATAATGCATTTTTTTATAAGGTTATTTTCTTCTTGTACTTCTTTGACCTCTCTTAAGGTTATGACTTAAGGTTTTTAATCCCCCCTTAAGTTTTATAACCTAATGCTTTGATACCAACCTGTGACGCCCCCAAATCTGGGTCTCTTCCAACCCGACAGATGGTGCTACACGGTACTACCATTCATTCATTCATTTAATTGAATAGTCTCAAAAGGACTAATATAACTTCTATATATCCAAAATAATATTACATTTCCCAGGTTCTTTGTAACCCATTCGTTGTTCTTGTCATAATATCAAATATATTACAATCGTTCACCTATACTATTACATAAGTAATCTGAGGGTTCGTCTTCGCATTGCCCTTGTCCTTGCCTGAGCCTTCGGTCCATTCGATCTTGGCTGTGTTCATATGGTTCAAGCAAAGTGAGCATGACTAGCTCAGCAAGTACTACAATTCTAATAAACAACATGCTTGAAACATAGAACTCATATATCTTTAGTAACTGAACAATAGTTACGAAGTACTATTGATAATTCAAAATAGCACATCTTTTCATTCAAAACATTTTCCAACAACAATATTCAGTAGAATATCAACTAAGGCTCAAGACTATGAGCATTTCATAATTTCTTTTGAAAAGGACAACCCGGCACTAAGTCCGTAAGTCCGACATAGCTTACGAGCACTTCTGGGTGATCAGCCCATAGTACTCTATGTTGATCAACACTACATTCATTAAACGTGTATACGTTTAAGTTGTGGCAACCTCACGTGCCTGTTGTTAAATGACTAAAACATTTTAGCATACTTGGTCTTCGATTGAAAACCATACCAATATAACTCGGTAATCATAAATCATGCTTGACAAAATCATAATATAAGTCTAGCAGAAAGAGTTGGCTTTAGACTTCATCATTCAAGACTTCATGCGAAAGAATACATGAATTACAAAGCTTGTCCAAACTGAACTGGAACAAGGGTTAGAATACTTGCCTTTAGCGTCTGCTTACTGATTAACACACGTACACTTTAAGTCTCTACGTTTCTACAACACATGATCATACAACGTACCACATTAGGTCATTTATAATCAAGTATGTGTAATATTATATCTTACCCTTCATCTCAATGTAAATCCTAACTTAGATCTGTTATTATGGTTTTCGGCTTTTCATTAGGTCATTCACATTACGTTCACATTCAATTGACTATTAACCTCTAATCATCATACATTAAGGTCTAACAATGCCTTAACAATGTTATATTAACACCTTAGTTCATTACTATAAAGTTCCCTTTCATTTTGTACTTGTAATAATTCTTCACTGTCCATTGCCTAGGGTTGGCGGTGCGGCGTTACCCATTGGCCTTCATCTCGCGTTGCGACGTGAGTTAGCAGTGTCTGGCCTCCGGACATGGCACTGGGGCGCCACAATTAGTTCTTCCTCTCGCACTGCGGCCCAAGTTAGCAGTATGCTCAGTTCTAGTTGCTAATATCATATGCCAAACATATGCTAAGTTCTTCATGATTATAACAACTTATTAGAGTTCAAGTTGCTTATTCAACTTATTTGGCTTACGTTCATTCATTAATAACTTATTATATGTTATTATCAAACAATCTCACTTCTCTATCAATCCTATCATAGAAGAGATAAAGATATAATAGATATGAGTCTTACCCTTGAAGACTATGACTTCAATTCACTTTGGAAAATCTAACAAAGGTTGAAGTGGCTTATAAGTGCTTAAGTGGCTTATTCTCTCTACCAAATAAGTAGCTTATCTTGAGAGGAGTTGGATGAAATTTGAACAACCAACAAATGAAGTGAGGCTTCTCTATTTATAGGCAACCAAAAGCTAGGGCAAAATGGTCAATAATACCATCCCACCTCCTTAATCCACCTCCTTAATAACCTCCTCACTTTACACCTCCTTACTATTCATAACTTAACCTCCAAGTCTACTTGCTAACCACTTCTTATACTTGGTCATCACACATAATGTTTGCCCATCAAGTTTACCCACTTTACACTTGGATTGCTCCATGGATCATGGCTTCTCATTGGGCTTGCTAATTAATCCAGCTAATTCCTTATTGGGCTTCCATTACAAAAGATTGGACTTATGATTTATCAAACACTTGGGCTTGAGTATCACATTCTATTGGACTTCTACCATTAAGCTAATAATCCTACAAGTCCATTACCTTTAATTAAGAATCTTAATATATATACACCACGTATAATCTTCGTATGCTAGCTCGTATATTAATTCGTAATATACGTTATCTCATTTTTCATATAATAATACAATACGTCGTATTATACTTACATTCATTACTTCATACAATATATACACATTATACGATCACAACTTTCTTCCCTTTACGCTTAATAAACCTAACGTTCTCAAATTAAGTCCACATGCAAAATATTACGTTTTCCATACTTAGATTATTATTACATAATCCATCTCACCTTGATATTATAACGTTACGTATTTCTCGGAAGTTCAAAAATAATTCCTGAGCAGAAATCGATGAATAGTGTTTTTCAAAAAATTTCTCGGAAAACTTTTATTTTCATCTTATAAATTCAAACACTTTAATTCTCTCACGTAGTTAAAATACTACGGCATTCCAACGTTTCTAGGTTATAGAACGACATTCATCTTATCTATACGTAATAATAATAAATAATATTATTTTATTTATTATTAAAAGTATTTACAAATGTTCGATTTTCTGGGGAATTACAAACATTCCCATAATTAAAGGAATTAATTTTAAATAGATTTGATTCTTTATATAAATTTATGCCATATATCTTGGGATTGAGTTATTCATTATTTTTTCCATGATTTATTAATTGATTGAACTTTCCTTAAAATTGATTAAGCAAATAAATATATCTTTAGAATCAATTAGCATAAATCAATTAATTGAAGTAATTTTTGGAAAGCTAATTAGTGAGGGCAAATCTAAATAAATTGGTATTTCAAAATAAATTTGGAAATATTTTTTAAATATTGATACTTCCCATAATTGATGGAGTTGGTTAGTAAATAAGTTTTAAAAAGATAATTATCTTTCATATCTCTAACCAAGATTGTTTCCATAAATATTAGGATATGGGGTTTTCCGTAATCATGGAAGTAATATATAAATAGATTGGGATTTCAAAATAAATATGGAAATGTTTTTTAAATATTGATACTTCCTATAATTGATGGAGTTGATTAGTAAATGAGTTTTAAAAAGATCATTATCTTTCATATCTCTAACCAATATTGTCTCCATAAATTTTTGGATATGGTCTTTCATTATTGGGTTTGTCATAATCATGAAAATAATTAATTATGGAACAAATTAATTGGAGTTTCAAAATGAATATGGAAATATTTTTGAATTGCATGAAAGTATTATGGAAGTATTTTTAAATGATGAAATCTTAATTGCCATCCATTTAGTAAATGAAAACATTTGAGTAATTAAAGAGAAAATAATTTAGTTGGTGTTTTTGAATTATCTGGAAGATGGGCATATATTATCATGGACATATCTTTTAGTTTCCATAAAAAATAAAGTAATAGATCACTTAAATAGAATTAATATCTTGCCACATGATTTTACATAATGGGAGTCTAGAAATATGTGATTGATCAAATCATGGGATTTGATCTCAATAAACGCATAAAAAAATATCCAACCTGCGTTTCCGGCTATTAGTGGTATGTATATATATTGATTGTTAAAACAAACAATGCCCATGCCTTATAGGATAAATCATATCAGTGACACAAGATATGATTGGCAAAGGATATGTAATTGAAATAATTTAGCAACGGGCAAATGGCCTTCATATCTATAAAAGGATGGGTTGGCTCAATAGAAAGAGAGAAGTGTAGAAAATCAATACATAATATAAACAGTAAATTGCTAGTACTGTATTTCCAAATTATTCTTCATACGCCATTCAAAGAATTATATCTATTATGAAGAAATAAGCTGATGGTGAAAGTGTAATTCAAATTAGTTCTCAGCTTTCATTTTTAGAGCTATAATAGTAATATCTTTTCATTGATCATTGCATAAATAGTTGAGCCTTGAATTGTTGATATAATTATTGCTTTGATCATAGTTTATTTTGTTTCATCAATTTTCTAAACCTTTGGTAGACTAAGTTGTTAGTCTAAGGTTTCTAATCCGGGTTGGATTAGGGGGTTTTCAAGCAAGTTCAAGGAAGCATAGGTGCTTAAGGGTGCATAGGTGCATGAGGAGCAAAGGTGCTCGGGGAGTATAAGTACTCAAAGGTTGTGAAACTTGTCTTGTAAAGGGGTTTAATTGTAAACAAAGTTAATTACTCCCTCCGTCCCATGATAAAAGTCTTTATTACTATTTTGGGTAGTGCCATGTTAAATGTCTACTTTCCTTTAATAACCAAACTTTTACACATTTTTTCCTATTATACCCGTAATATTAAATATCTCATACTTTTCTTATTCTAATTCTCTCTCCATAATTAATGACATATTATTATTGACAATTTTGTCATTTCATTCCTCTTCTTAATATGCGTGAAAAGTCCACCATGACTTTTATCCTGGGATAGATGGAGTAATAAAGAGAGTCTCCAATACCATTTGGTATTGGACGTGGATTAGGCCAATAGAATAGAGGATAGGGGCTGAACCACGTAAAAATTTCTTGTGTTCGTGTGATTGCTTATTGTGCTAGATTATCTCATCATTCGGCTATCTATCCAGCAGGCTGCATTCTATATCTATAAATTTACAAAACTAATTTAGCAAATTGTTTCACATAATCACATTCTGAAAATGGCTAAGTCTTTAAATTAAGCATTTTAGAAAGTCTTACATCAACTCAACATCTTGTCTTAACTTTTTAATCTATAAGGATTTAGAATCCAGCCTCCTGCATTGAATATCCAAAAGAATTTTTATTGAATCAAAAGTTTGACATCGTTTGTTCCCACACTTATTCAACCCCCCTTCTAAGTGTGCCTACTTAAATTTCATTTGGTATCAAAGCTTGGCTCTACTTATCTTGGTCTTAAAGGTGACTTGTAGGGAAAGATTCTAGCATGGCACAACTTGGGAACATCATTCAAGAAGGTCAATCAACTGTTAGACCTCCACTACTTCATGGAGCTGAAAATTATTACTTCTGGAAGTTTTGAATGACGATATTTATTAAAAGAGACCCATGGGAATGGTGGGTCATGGATAATAGTCCTGTTATTCTAAGAAAAAAAGATGGTACTCCAAAGACCTTAATGGAAATGGACTCAACCGAAACTCACATGGTCTCCTATGATTCAAAAGCAATGAACACACTCCTTAGTGGAATGGTGCAATCCAAAAGTGACAAAGTTTCCTCATGCAACACGACTAAGGAGATTTGGGATACTTTAAAAGTAAGCCATGAAGGTACATCGAAAGTAAGAGAAGTCAAGCATAGTATGCTCATGCATGATTATGAAATGTTCAAGCTTGACAAAGATGAAACTATCAACGACGCACAAGAAAGGTTCCTAGTACTAATGAATTCCATGAAGCTTCTTGATAAATCAATTTCACAAAGTGAGATCAACCGTAAGTTTCTTCGGGCTATGCCCAAGAGATTTGCTTCTAATGTTACAACTCTTAAAGATTCTCCTAATATTTCTTCTAGGATTACATTAACTCTATTTGGCGAGTTAGAAGAATTTGAACATCAATTAAGGAGATATGATGAGGAGGAGGATACTCCTCGAAAGAAGGTTCTAGCTCTTATTGTAGGTGATGAAGAGGAGCTAGAGGAGGATTTAGATGAGAAAATTGCAAAACTTTCAAAAAGGCTCAAAGGGTTGTTACAAAGAAAGATTAAAAGAAAGAATGAAATCACTTCAAACAAATTCAAGGGAAAGCAAAATGAACACACTTGCTTTGAATGCGGACGCCCGAGCCATTTCAAAAAGGATTGCTTCAAAATAACGAACAAAGGCAAACTAGGCTACAAGGATAACAAAAGGAACAAAGCATTTATTACTTGGAGTGATGATGAATTAGAAGTGGAAGTTGATGCAAACAAAGAAATAGCCCAAGTATGCTTCATAGGAATCGACAATGAATCAAATGATGAATCGAGCGAGGTAACCATTTCTGATTATAATATCTTGAAACATGAAAATGAAAAATTAAGAGAAAAGAATGTATACTTAAAAGACTTAGTAAATACTTTAATGAATGAGGTTGATATATTAATTGATGAAAAGAAAGAAGTTAAACAAGATACATCATCACAAGAAGAAAATATTTTAATTGCTAAAAATGATTTTTTTAAAAATCATAACAAATTTCTTTCCAACAAGGTTAATGATTTAAATAAAGAAGTTGAAAAATTAAACAAAGAAATAGAAATGAGAGATGTTTGTATTGATTCTTTTAATGATGATTTTCATATTAAAAATCCTTCAACGAATGAACTACAAAAAGAAATAGACTCACTAAAATTATCATTAGCTAAATTTGTCCAAGGGGAAGAAAATTTATCTATTATGTTTGGTAAACAAAGACCTAGCTTTGAAAAACAAGGAATTGACTATAATCCAACACATAAAAAGAGTGATGTAAAAATTTTAAAATCTAAATCACATTTAAAATTAAATTATTGCTCTCCTTTCACTACTTCTAAAACATGTGGTTTAAAGGGAAATTTAGATTATTCATCAAATAAAAGGAATGTGAAAGTTAAAAGAGTGTGGATTAAGAAAAGTGATTTGTATGTGACTAACCCAAAAGGACCCAAAAAGATATGGGTACCAAAAGGATGAATTTTTTTAAAGGTATATCTCAAAGCAAGAGGTCCTTCTCAAAATAAATGATTGAGAGTAAGCGAAAGGAGCAAATCCCGAATTAAATCGAAGAAGAAACAACAAACCATATTCTTAGAAAAGAAAGTTGAAATGCCGAAAGCAGCAAAGTATCTTAAATGTCATACACCCGAGAATATTATTGAATATATTACTTCCAGATTTGAGTATGAGAACTACCCAAATCATGACAAGTTCAAACAAGTTCCAAGGGCTTGAAACAATAGGTTAAGTAAGTATCTCATCTCAAATGGTGTCACTCAAGGTAAAATCGATTCTATATTATTTAAGCATAGAAATAAAGATTATATCATTATGCTAATATATGTAGACAATATAATATTTGGTGCTACTAATAAGTTTCTTTGTGAGTTATTTTCTAAGTGTATGCAGGAGTTCGACATGAGCTTAATGAGAGAACTTAATTATTTTTGTTTGGGACTTTACATAAAGAAAATAAAGGATGACATATATACATCAAACCAAATACACAAAAGAGTTAATCAAAAGGTTTGAGTGTGAGAAATATAAATCAAAGGCTACACAAATGAGTACGTCAATTAAATTCACATCATATGATAAAGGTATTGACGTAGAGGTGACTAAATATGAAGGTATGATTGCTTACTTGAATCTATGTGGTTAGCTTACTTTATGAAGAAAATATTTAAACCTTTTAATCACTTGGCTTAACAGAAAAGATTCTTAGACTCATATTTGCCAACCATTATCAGTCCTTAAAAGCAACCATGATTCTTTCTATGGGTATACATCATTTTTCAATGTCCTTCCTTTTTTTTTATTAATGACTAAGGGGGAGAAAAATCATATGTTATTCTTTTTGATTGATGACAAAGGGGGAGAGAAATTATGAAATGTGTTGTCTAATCATGTTGAAATAGATTGAGGTACAAAATGAGTTCATATTCAATATCTCTTGTCTAACTTTATGTTCTTATTCTATCTTATCAAGAATATTTTAATATAAGCATGGTTTTAGGTGTAGCCATAATTATTATATTGTCATCATCAAAAAGGGAGAGAATGTTGACTTGGTCATATTCCAACCTTAGGTTTTGATGATGACTTTCCTATTGTACTAAAATGTTTACTCATGCATTTACAGGATATTAAAAGAATTCTTGAAGCTTTGATTTATTAAAGGATTGAAGACATGAAGGCCTGAAGAATTGCTTGAGTCATTAGAAAATAAATGTAAGATCCTAGCTTTAATTATTTCTCAATCAAGGCTCTAGGATTTGGATTGCATTGCATCATTAATTAATTGTGGAATAAATTAAAATGATTAATTAATTAAAGATTAATTATGAAAATATTTAATTAAGCTTTCAAAATTAATAAGGATCAAATATTAATTAAATTGGAGTAATTTTTGAAAAGCTAATTTTGAAGCCTTCCCATAATTAAAGAATTTAATACATCTATACCACATATCTTGGGTTTGAGATATTCATTATGTTTTCCATGATTTATTAATTGATTGAACATTCCTTAAAATTGATTAAGCAAATCAAATTTTCATATCTTCAAAATCAATTATCATGGATCAATAATTGGAGTAATTTTTGAAAAGCTAATTTTGAAACATTTCCATAATTAAAGTAATAAATTTAAAATAGATTTTGATTCTTTATAAAAATTTATACCATATATATTGGGATTGAGTTATTCATTATTTTTTCCATGATTTATTAATTGATTGAACTTTCCTTAAAATTGATTAAGACAATAAATATTCATATCTTTTTAATCAATTAGCATGGATCAATTAATTGGAGTAATTTTTGGAAAGCTAATTAGTGAGGGCAAATCTAAATAAATTGGGATTTCAAAATAAATATGAAAATATTTTTTAAATATTGATACTTCCCATAATTGATGGAGTTGGTTAGTAAATGAGTTTTAAAAAGTTCATTATCTTTCATATCTCTAACCAAGATTGTTTCCATAAATATTAGGATATGGGGTTTTCCATAATCATGGAAGTAATATATAAATAGATTGGGATTTCAAAATAAATATGGAAATGTTTTTTAAATATTGATACTTCCCATAATTGATGGAGTTGATTAGTAAATGAGTTTTAAAAAGATCATTATCTTCCATATCTCTAACCAATATTGTCTCCATAAATTTTGGGATATGGTCTTTCATTATTGGGTTTGCCATGATCATGAAAATAATTAATTATGGAACAAATTAATTGGAGTTTCAAAATGAATATGGAAATATTTTTGAATTGCATGAAAGTAATATGGAAGTATTTTTAAATGATGAAATCTTAATTGCCATCCATTTAGTAAATGAAAATAGGTGAGTAATTAAAGAGAAAATAATTTAGTTGGTGTTTTTGAATTATCCAGAAGATGGGCATATATTATCATAGACATATCTTTGAGTTTTCATAAAGAATAAAGTAATAGATCACTTAAATAGAATTAATATATTGCCACGTGATTTTACATAATGGGAGTCTAGAAATATGTGATTGATCAAATCATGGGATTTGATCTCAATAAATGCATAAAAAAATATCCAAACTGCGTGTCCGGCTATTAGTGGTATGTATATATATTGATTGTGAAAACCAACAATGCCCATGCCTTATAGGATAAATCTTATCAGTGACACAAAGATATGATTGGCAAAGGATATGTAATTGAAATAATTTAGCAACTGGCAAATGGTCTTCATATCTATAAAAGGATGGTCTGGCTCAATAGAAAGAGTGCAGTGTAGAAAATCAATACATAATATTAACAATAAACTGCTAGTACTATATTTCTGAATTATTCTTTATACGCCATTCAAAGAATTATATCTATTATGTGTATGGTTTCGACACAAAAATACAGCGGAAATAAACCAATTTAAAGGCAATTTCGAAACCCTAAAACAGGATACATGCGAAAATCAATTAACTAAGTGGTTAGAAATTATACCGATTATGAAAATAAAATTGATGCGCTCGAATCTCCAACGCAATCCAAACGAATCGCGCCTCTACGGTATCCACACGAACGCCCCGCGAACCGTCCTACGATCTGCAGTAAAAGGAACTGCGGTACTAGCCACCAAGAATGAGGATTTCAAAATTGTTTCTCTCTAGTCTCTCTCTAAGAGCGGCTAGGGTTTTGGTTAATGAATATTACCTAAATGGCTGCTACATATCATATATATAGTGATTAAAAGGAATTATTCAAAGCATAATTTAATAAAATCTGAATTTATATATATATATATATACATATATATATATATATCTTAATTAAGTCTTACTTAATTAATATACTTATATATAAATTATCCTATTAATTTAAATTCGTAATTTAAATACTATCAATCATATTGACATAATTAAATATTTAAAATTTAAATTAATTCCCTTTTAATTACATTCTATGTGTGTGACCCTATAGGTTATTATTACGTTGGCAATAATTTTAAAATCATATTATAAAATTATAAATAGTGAGCGACATCTAGTAATGCATCACTACTACATAAGTAATAATAAGATCGATGATTCGATGCAACCTTTTCGTGACCAATGTTTCAATGTAATTTAATCCTTTTAACCTTAATATCCTAGATTAAACTCGATTCATGGAATGTGTCATACTCTTCATAATTTAATCTGAGTTTTCTTGATCAATGAGTAGACTATATGAAACAAATCACTATTTAAGCATGGCTATGCATTTCATAGTCCTACTCGGTCGAAGAGGCCTATGGATATCACCCCAAATATATCTGAGGGTTAAATTCCATCTAGATCACTCATATTCCTCACACAATTCTTGATGTACCCAATAATCACCTTTATAGTCCACCCTATTAAAGGTGACATTTGATGATATCAAAGTACATAAATTCCCGTGTAGTAATATAATGATTTCAGGTCGGAGGACCATTACATCATTGTCACTATGAGAATCGCTAATGACACTTTGCATAATGTTCCACGTAGAATTCTCATGGTCGGTCTGTCCAGTACATCGTTCTCTAACATGTACCTATGCATTGACTTAATATATCATATATTTATGACCAATGAGATTTGGTCATCAGTAAATCCACATACTGGTCTCAATGCATCATTGTTGTCCCATCGACAATGATACTCGACTATGGACATTTAAGAACAATGATACTAATTATAATTATATAATCTCATGTTCAAGTCACATACTTGAAACTATATAATTTGTATCACTATTCTAAGGATTTTTATTATGTTAACATTTATATAACACAGTAAATAAAACCATAATAAAATCATTCATTTATTCAATCAAATATAATATCAAAACGTTAAACAATTATATCAAATAATTTGCCTCTAGGGCATAAACTCTAACAGTCTCCCACTTGCACTAAAGCCAATCACTCATGTATCTAATACCCATGGAACTAGTGAGACCTTCGTGCTTCTGCTGCGACAAAGCCTTGGTCAGTGGATCTGCAACATTATCATATGTTGGCACTCTTCCTATATGTACATATCCTCTATCAATGATTTCACGAATGAGATGGTACTACCTAAGTATATGCTTGGATCATTGGTGAGATCTGGATTCCTTAGCCTGTGCAATGACCCCAGTATTATCACAATATAGCTTAACCGGATCAACAATGGTTGGAACAACACCAAGTTCAGTGAGGAACTTTTTAATCCATAAAACCTCCTTGGCCGCACTAGAAGCATCAATATACTCAGCCTCTATTGTAGAATCGGCTACTGTCTCTTGCTTCGAATTCTTCCATCTAACAGCACCACCATTAAGGCAAAACACAAAACCTGACTGAGACTTATAGTTATAATTGTCAGTTTGAAAACTAGCATCTGTGTAACCCTTTATTGCCAGTTTATCTTCACGTCCATATACCAAGAATGAATCCTTAGTCCTTTTAAGGTACTTGAGGATATTCTTGACTGCTATCTAGTGACCTTCACCTGGATTCGACTGGTATTTGCTCGTCATGCTCAAAGCATACGAGGCATCCGGACAAGTACATATCATTCATACATGATAGATCCAATTGTTGAAGCATAAGGGATCTATCTCATACGCTCCTCATCATCTTGTGATTTAGGACATTGGGCCTTAGAGATTTTTACACCATGAGTCATGGGTAAGTGTCCTCTTTTTTCCTCTTGTATGCTGAACCGTTTCAATATTTTATCAATATATGTACTCTAACTTGGGCCGAGCATTTTTCTCGATCTATCTCGATAGATCCTGATACCTAAAACGTAGGCTGCATCGCCTAAATTTTTCACGGAGAAACATTTTCCTAGACATGTTTTTACAGCCTATAATGAAGGAATGTCATTCCCAATAATTAATATGTCATCAACATATAATACTAGAAATACAATGTGACTCCCACTAACCTTCTTATATACACAAGGTTCATCTTCATTTTTAATAAAGTCAAACTCTTTGATCGCTTCATCAAATTGAAGATTCCAACTCTGTGATGCTTGCTTCAATCCATAAATGGATCGCTGCAGCTTACATACCTTTTCAGCATCCTTTGGATTGACAAAACCCTTAGGTTGTGTCATGTACACATCCTCAAGGAGATTTCCATTAAGGAAAGCAGTTTTGACATCCATCTGCCAAATTTTGTAATCATAAAAAGTTGTAATAGCAAGTAAGATCCTAATGGATTTAACCATTGCCACTGGAGAGAAGGTTTCATCATAGTCAACACCTTGAACTTGCTTGTAACCTTTTGGTACTAGTCGACCTTTGTAGGTGTAAAGCCCCCAAATCCGGGTACTTGAACCCGAACTCGGTGCTTCACGATACCTTTTCTATGAGCAGAATAATACTAATAATAATAACAATAATATAAAGATTACTTAATTTACATATCATCAGAGTCTAATCCCCAGGTATGAGACCTTTAATACATTCATTACATAACATGATAGATAATATTTATATATCATTGTCTTAATAATATTCAAACTATTACATAAACTACCACAAATCTTATTTGGTTAGCTTTCATTTTCCTTTGTTTCTGCATAAGCCTTCTGGTTCTTCACACTTAGCTGAAAATATTTAAATTAAGCAAGGATGAGCATTTGAGTGCCCAGCAAGTAATATCAATTATATATATAAGCTGAAAGAATTTAAATATTTTCTTTATACTACCCTTCTACAATAAGTCAATAGTTGTGAAGTAATCTGAACCGATAATAATAACATAACAACCCTCTTTCAAATTTTTGAAACTACGTACTGACTATACATAGGGTTAAGGTGACATACTATGAACATTGCTTTCATTTTCGAAAAGGTTTAGCAGAACTTCATCTGCAAACCGTCATAACTTACAGGCACGGAGGGTGATCAGCCCGTTGTACCCTGTATTGATCAATACTACATAACAAGAACGATGTGATCGTTCACTCTGGCTGCCTTAGGCACATAAAAATTTTCCCGTGAGCGGGATGTTCATACACATCGGGTTCCAAACCAAAGGTTTTATCTTGATCAACAATAATCTATAGTTCAACATATATATATATATATATATATATATATATATATATATACTGAGTAATTTGACAAAGTGTATCAACATGTGGTTAAGCTATGATGATTATCCAGTGGGGACACTTGTATAACCATTTATAGAAATTAACGAACATAATATATATCTGAATTACCATATACTAACATGTTGATAATCAATGGGCATATATAATATAGGGTTAATAACCTGTACAGTAGTAATATAATTCTGAAACATTCTTACACATGTCCATTGCATAAAGAAAATGCAAAGGTAGGATACTTGCCTGATACGCTGCTTACAATTCTCAACTTAGTTTTATCTTTTATGAAATCACCTATCATTAATCGGATCATTTCTTGATTAGTATAACATATCATAACACATAACACTTTTACCTATTCCGATTGACACATTACCTAATCACATTGTCACATAGGTCCAACAGTCATTGGATCACAAACAAACACATAACTAATCAAATTATCTAAGTCCAGATCAATTTCTAAAATATGTTGGTCTACCGACAGCTTTATCAGGTAATAAACGAGTCTAAGACTCTATCTCTAAGTTCAACATCTATAAATATCAGTCATATTATTTTTAAATGACTTATAATAATTTTAAAACAATTATTATAATCTATCATGAATTTCAAACAGGAATCATTATCAAATGATTTAAATATCAAACAATTCTATTATCATTAATATTTAATTGATAATAAACTATTAATGAAACCATTTCCAAAATATTAAAGTTTTTTATAATAACTCAAAATAATTTTAAAGCATTTATATTACCATTTAACGATTTTTAAAACATTTAAAATCATTTTTAAATAATTACAATTAATATTTAAATATTAATGTACTATTTATCAAATATTAAAAGTCATTAATTATAACTTAACATATTTTTAATTCATTTATATCCTTTTTAAATGATTTTAAATTAATAAAACCATTTTAAACTATTTATTTAATATAATTATTAAATAAATTTAATATCATTAATATTAAATTAAATTATTAATAAAATTATCCTTTAAATATTAAAAGTTATATTTTTAACTTCAAATATCTTTAAACACCTTAATCTCATTTACAATGATTTTTATAATATTAAAATCATTTTTAAACTAAATTATTTAATAACATTATTAAATAACTTTAATATCATTAATAATCATTAATTAATGAATTTTAACTTCAAATAATAAAAGTTATATTTTATAACTTAAAATATCTTTAAATACCTTATTATTATTTAAAATGATTTTTAATATAATAAAATCATTTTTTATTTAATTATTTAATTCATTTAATAAATAACTTAATTATCATTAATATTAATTTATTAATGAGAATTCTCCAAAAATATAGAAAATTATATTTTATAATTTAAAATACTTTTTAATACTTTATTCTCATTTAAAATGATTTTTAAATCAATAAAATCATTTTATCTTATTTATTTAATTTAATAATCAAATAAATCTAATATCATTAATATTAAATTATTAATGAAAATTCTCTAAAAATATTAAAAGTTACATTTTATAACTCAAAATATTTTTCAATACATTATTCTTATTTAAAATAATTTTTCATAATATTTAATCAATTTTCTCTAATTTATTTAATATACTAATTAAATAAATTAAATATCATTTATATTCAAATAATTAATATTAATAATGAAAAATATTCTAAATAGTCGAAATTATTTTTCATAATTTAAAATAATTTTAAAACCATTTTTAATAATTTTTATAATTTATTTCTATTTTTAATCAATTTTCAAAAAGGTATAAAATAAAAATAAAAGAAACCGTCGTTATAGGCTATAGCGACACTTTCTGTCGTTGTTAGTGTTCTTAAGCCTCAAGAACAACGACGATCGATCTTGAAGTCCTTATTTTGACCACGTTTAATTCTCCGATTAACAAGTTTCTGGGTCAACTTGGACTTGCATCTTGTAGTCTTTATGTAGCACTACACTTATCACCTACAATCTGGGCCATACAACAACACAATTTAAAGATTCAAGTCCCCAAAGCTACTGTCAGAACGATTCTGGGTTTTCTAGGTAATCCCAGAAACCCAGGCAGTTTAAGTAGTCAATTTCTAGTTAACTTTTATCCATGTTCTGTTCATTGTTCATGTGGTCTCAAGGTTTAAATCTGTAGTCCTTATGTCAAGGAACAACACTACAACAACAGATCAGTTTAACAGCAACAGATCTACAGGATATAACTCGATCAAACCCTGTCAGAGGGCTGTTCTTCATGTGTTCTAAAAATTCCCAGAAAACGCAATCGTGATCATTCTAGCTACTTTGACCGTCCACAAAATCAAATATATTTAATGTTTTAACGATATAAAGGCATTAGTATATAGTTAATATACCAGAATACAACATGAATGCAAGAACAAACACAAAACATCAAACACACGAAAGATCCAAGGATGTAAACTAGTCATCGAGAATATTACGGGTAGCATCTGGTTACCAGTTTCTTTTTTGTCATGGTCGGTCTACAACCTTTGCCCATCAATACCTTTCAATATAAAACTGATATATCTTTGAATCAAGTTCTATATAAAAGATCTCATGACATACTACAGCTTCAAGCATTAAAACAACAAAAACACATAACAGTTAAGGATTTATAGGGTCTGACATTCGTTGTCAGATCTCAAGAAATTTTTTTCCAGATTTTCTTAAAACTCCAATTTGAAGACTTAGATGATATGGATCTATGTAATATCAACCCAGATCATCACAAGACACTACTAACAACACATTCTAACATTAAATCATAACATCTAATAATGAATCATAGGTCAGATTTTCGAATAGGGTTTATACCTTTAAATGAGCAATTCTTGATTCTATGTTTCTGATATGTTGTGGGTAAACGTGGGGCTTCAATATAGGACTGATATACTATAGATTTTCGTTGGTTTTAGAGAGAGAGGATTGGTTGAATGTTGTGTACAAAAATAGCTAGCAAAATGATCATTTCTCTCTCTCAAATCTATATATACTACACATGTACAATGTATTTGGCTAAAGAAATGGCTGATTGCTGGTATAATTGAGCATGTGGGGTTGGTATGAGTTAGTAAACAGCTTCCTCAAATGTCAAAACCTATACATTAGCTTCTTTAATGCACAAGAGGGGTATAAAGGTCATTTAGCTTGAGAATTTAATGGCACATTAGGTAATTGACAAACCCTTAGGGTTTGACCCTTAGGGTTTAACCCTAAGATTTAGCACAAAATTAATTTCAAGGTTTTCATTTATGGTTTAAAATAAAAACAAAATTAGTTTCTAAAATAATAAAATTAAGTTTTTGTAATTAGAATAGGTTAGTAATTATGTTATACAGGAATATTAGGGTTTAGTACCACTAATCATAATTAACCTTGCCAATTTGGCAATTAGGGTTTAGGATTTTGATAATTAGGGTTATAACATTATAATTAGGGTTTCTAATTATTAGAAATTCAAATATAACTAGGGTTTTAAATTTATAAATTAGGGTTTACTAATTAGCATATCACATAACATAAATCATATAACACAGTTATATAACGGTCTTAAATTTCCCATTTAAATTGAAAAACAGGGTTAAACAAATTAATGTTAGGGTTTGGTCAATATACACCATAATTGACCAACTATCAACAATACGTACATACAGTACATATTTATAGCACTGAAAAATCAAAATATTATAATATTATAATATTATTATCATTCCTTGATTCAAAACCCATAATTAGGGTTTGGATTCCATAGCTAATTTATCTGTCGTAATTAACCTTATTAATTAAGTTAAAATAATTAACTTAATAACCTGAACAAAATTCATATAATAGAATAATTATTATAATTATTCTAAAATCATTTCATATATTATTTAAATAATATATACTTATAATTTCATGGAAAAATAATTAATAAAACATTTCTAATATAAAACTAATTATTATAAGAATATAATTTATAATAATCAATATTTCTAAAATAAAATTATCTTTAATAATTAATGTAATAAATAAATTTTATTTATCACACATAATAACATATACATATTACCTTGGCACATATCACCCATATTTATTTTAAATAAAAAAAAAATTTAACGCAAAATTTATGATTTATTTATATAGAAAATATCGGGTTGTCATAGTAGGTTTGTACATTACCATCCATGTTGGTTTTCTTCTTGAAAACCCACTTGCACCCGATTAGTTTTACCCCTTCGGGTGGATCAACCAAAGTCCATACTTGGTTAGTATATATGGCGTCCATTTCAGATCTCATGGCTTCAGGCCATCTCTCAGAATTTGGTCCATTCATAGCTTCTTGGTAAGCAGCGCTCATCTGATCTATGAGCATCACATCGCCATTTGAGTTACAAGATATCCATAATATCTCTCGGGCTCTTGGCGTGTCCTACTAGATCTACTGATTCCTTGTGTAATTTGAGGGTTCACTTTCCACAATTTCTTGTGGTTCTGCTCACGCGTTCAACTTCGAGTTCAATGATATTTTGTGGTTCTCGAATTTCTTGAGTTCTACTTTCTCTCCTTTGTTTCCTTTAGAGACAAATTCTCTTTCTAGAAAAATACCAGTTCGAACAATAAACACTTTGTTCTTAGAAGGTTTGTAGAAATAATACCCTTTTGTTTCCTTTGGATATCCCACAAAATTACATTTATCAGATTTAGGTCTGATGTTGTCAGAATCCAGACGTTTTACAAACGCATCGCAACCCCAAATCTTCATGAACAACATACTAGGACGTTTCCCAGTCCACATCTCATATGGTGTCTTCTGAACCGTCTTTGTAGGAACACGGTTAAGTGTGAATGCAGCTGTCTCTAGGGCATGACCCCAGAAGCTTATTGGAAGATCTGCATGACTCATCATTGATCGTACCATGTCCAACAAGGTGCAATTTCTCCTCTCAGATACACCATTCCATTGTAGTGCTCCAGGTGGAGTGAGCTGTGATATAATACCACACTCCTTTAGAAGGTCATAAAAGTCTTCGCTTAAGTATTCACCTCCTCGATCGGATCGAAGGGCTTTTATGCTTTTGCCAAATTGGTTTTGAACTTCATTCTTGAATTCCTTGAACTTTTCAAAGGATTCAGATTTGTGTCTCATAAGATACACATATCCATATCTACTGAAGTCATCAGTAAATGTAATGAAGTAATAAAACCTACCTCTTGCTAACGAACTCATGGTTCCAAATACATCATTATGTATAAGTCCCAATATATCGCTAGCCCGTTTATTGTGTCCAGTGAAAGGGGCTTTAGTCATCTTTCCTAATAAACAAGACTCATATTTCTCATATGATTCAAAATCAAATGAATCCAAGAATCCATCTTTATGGAGTTTTGATATGCATTTCTCATTTATATGGCCCAAACGACAGTGCCAGAGATATGTCGGATTTGAATCATTTGATTTAAATCGTTTTGTATTTATGTTATAGATATGCATTTCTAAATCAAGAATATAAAGACCGTTAAACAATTGTGCAACACCATAGCAAATATCATTTAAGTAAAACGAACAACAATTGTTCTTAATTATAAATTAAAAACCTTTCTTGTCCAAACAAGAAACAGAAATAATATTTTTGCTTATACCAGGCATATAATAACAATTCTCTAATTCTAATATTAGCCCAGTGGGCAAAGATAAATGATAAGTTCCTACGGCCAGTGCAATAACTTTTGCTCCATTCCCAACTCGTAGGTCAACCTCTCCTTTTGCCAAAGTCTTACTCCTTCGAAGTTCCTACACATTAACACAAATGTGAGAACCACATCCAGTATCCAATACCCATGATGTAGAAGTAGACAAGTTGACTTCTATAACATATATACCTGAATCAGAAGTCACATTTCCTTTCTTTTTCTTCACTTCTTCCAAATAAGCATAACAATTCCTCTTCCAGTGTCCAGGTTTTCCACAGAAGTGACAATCACCTTCTCTAGCCACCCCACCTTTAAGTTTTAAAGCCTATTTGGTTTTGGGATTAGGTTTAGCACCAGATTTAGATCATATCTTCTTCTTGGCTTTCCAATTTCCCTTAGCATTCCCCTTTTGCACCATCATTATGGGAGCGGGTCCTACCTTTTTCATGTTGTTCTCTGTAGTTCTTAACATGCTCAACAACTCAGTAAGTGGTTTCTCAATTTCATTTATTAGATAATTAATTACAAATTGAGAGTAGATGTTGTTCAAAGATTGCAAAACAAGATCAGTTTGGGCCTCCGGAGTGATTGGAAAACCCAACCTATCAAGGTACTCAATATACCCAATCATTTTCAGCACATGTATACCAACTGGATAACGTTCACCCATCTTGCAGTGATACAACGCCTTGCTTGTATCATACCTCTCCTGTCGAGCATGCCCTTCGAACAATTTCTTGAGATGCTCGATCATCTCATAAGCATCCATCAACTCATGTTGCTTTTGAAGCTCAGCGTTCATTATTGCTAGCATGAGACAACTCAAGTCTAAAGCATCATCTTGATGCTTCTTGTAAGCATTATGCTCCGCATGTGGTGCAGTGACAACTGGTGCTGCAAGAATGGGCCCATCAAGGACATATAGCTTGTGCTCTTGTTTGAGGACAATCCTCAAGTTCCTATGCCAGTCAAGGAAATTAATTCCACTCAGCTTGTCCTTCTCATGGACTGATCGTAGTGAAAGACTACTTGTCTTGTTGTTGTTTGCCATTGATATCTACAATTTATAAGTGCCAAAATAATAAGTCAAATTGCAGAGTTGATATTATGTAATTGATAATAGTACATTCAAAATATACCTCCCACTGTATTATTCAAATTAATAGCCCTCACCATTAATTCGGAAAACATGTTTCTTTTTAGTGAGCCAAGATCCATATTTCATTATGACTTAAGTTAGCTTTGGCTAATCTCTTAAAACACAATTATTTAGGTAGACAACCCTTTTGTCAATTATATCATATATAACTCTTGGATAGTTTGGTAAACAACAATTGTTTCTAGTCCATCTAATGGTACCTATCAAACTCTATGCCTATAAGTTCACAATCTTATTGAGATAACTTAGTTAAGTCGCGCCCAATGATTTTAACAGTTTGGATATCACAATTATCCTATCGCATCTTACCTAGATAAATAGGGTACTTTGCTTTGACAAACCTACATCTATTGATCAAGGTCTTGATGAGTGTTATTCATTGGAAGGCATCTGATTTAGACTTGATAATTTAATGAGGGATTTTATTAATAAATTTAGATCTCACCAATTGTAATCTTATTAAACATGCACATTATTTATCATATCATACACAAGCATAAATAAAGTGTAAAATAAAACGTGTCACAGTTATGGCCCAATCCACTGTCAATCTTTTCAAGCTAATGAAAGATTGAAGGTCAATCTAAGGTGGTAAAAGATCTCAAAATAGCAGCTTCCTTGGATCTTCCTCAAACATCTGCCTCCTCTCCATCATCATCTTTCCATCGTGTTCTCCATCTTGACATCTTTGTCGATTACAGATTATTACATGATATAAAGAAACCTCGAGTTACATTTGAGGGGATTTAAATGAGAAAAGAATGTTACATCAGAATTTATAGAAAGGCACGACATGCAAGCTGTATTTCAAAACCAAAACCACTAACCTATGGGTCAGAAGGCCATAACTATGCACCATGCATATCATAATAAGCATATAACAATTTATATATAATTAAAGAAAACTATATATAACATATTGGGGTCATGACCATCATAAATGCTATTTACTCGGGGGGTCCAACGCGGAGGGTCTCCCCACAAGTGGTCCTATTTGGCCATCGAATGGCGAAGTCAAGCGACCCCTGGAAAATTTTTTTGAACTACAATCTGTATTGTAGAATTTTTCCATACGAATCTTTGAAACAGTTTTAGAATCATATATTTTAATCCACCAAAACACCAATAATAGCAAATCATATATGTCCAGTGTCGACTAATCATATTAAAATGAATAACAGTACACCCATAATATATCATATATGTCCAGTTTTGATTAATCATATTAAAATGATTCTTCATGCTTCTAATCCGATTAGAACAGTTATATTGTTATTCCACCTTCTAAGATACGATTAACAGAATCATCATATATATATGCATATATAATACAGATACAATTCATAATTATAGAATATGCATACAACGAAATATTATATATTTAATTTCAGATCGGTAAACATGCATCATCATATATCATATATATCAAATACAATAAAACACGTAATCTGAATTAATCATTTTCGCAAGCAGCTCTGATATCACTGTAGGGTTTCGACACAAAAACGTAGCGGAAATAAACCAATTTAAAGGTAATTCGGAAACCCTAAATCCGGATCCATGCAAAAATCAATTAACTTAATGGTTAGAAATTATACCGATTATGAAAATAAAATTGATGCGCTTGAATCTCCAACGCAATCCAAACGAATCGCGCCTCTACGGTATCCACACGAACTCCCCGCGAACCGTCCTACGATCTGCAGTAAAAGGAACTGCGGTACTAGCCACCAAGAATGAGGATTTCAAAATTGTTTCTCTCTAGTCTCTCTCTAAGAGCGGCTAGGGTTTTGGTTAATGAATATTACCTAAATGGTACGCTACATATCATATATATATAGTGATTAAAAGGAATTATTCAAAGCATAATTTAATAAAATCAAATTTATATATATATATATATATATATATATATTAATTAAGTCTTACTTAATTAATATACTTATATATAAATTATCCTATTAATTTAAATTCGTAATTTAAATACTATCAATCATATTGACATAATTAAATATTTAAAATTTAAATTAATTCCCTTTTAATTACATTCTATGTGTGTGACCCTATAGGTTATTATTACGTTGGCAATAATTTTAAAATCATATTATAAAATTATAAATAGTGAGCGACATCTAGTAATGCATCACTACTACATAAGTAATAATAAGATCGATGATTCGATGCAACCTTTTCGTGACCAATGTTTCAATGTAATTTAATCCTTTTAACCTTAATATCCTAGATTAAACTCGATTCATGGAATGTGTCATACTCTTCATAATTTAATCTGAGTTTTCTTGATCAATGAGTAGACTATATGAAACAAATCACTATTTGCGCATGGCTATGCATTTCATAGTCCTACTCAGTCAAGAGGCCTATGGATATCACCCCTAATATATACGAGGGTTAAATTCCATCTAGATCACTCATATTCCTCACACAATTCTTGATGTACCCAATAATCACCTTTATAGTCCACCCTATTAAAGGTGACATTTGATGATATCAAAGTACATAATTTCCGTGTAGTAATATAATGATTTCGTGTCTGAGGACCATTACATCATTATCACTATGAGAATCGCTAATGACACTTTGCATAATGTTCCACGTAGAATTCTCATGGTCGGTCTGTCCAGTACATCGTTCTCTAACATGTACCTATGCATTGACTTAATATATCATATATTTATGACCAATGAGATTTGGTCATCAGTCAATCCACATACTGGTCTCAATGCATCATTGGTGTCCCATCAACAATGATACTCGACTAGGGACATTTAAGAACAATGATATTAATTGTAATTTTATAATATCATGTTCAAGTCACATACTTAAAACTATATAATTTGTATCACTATTCTAAGTATTTTTATTATGTTAACATTTATATAACGTAGTAAATAAAACCATAATAAAATCATTCATTTATTCAATCAAATATAATATCAAAAAGTTAAGCAATTATATCAAATAATTTACCTCTTGGGCATAAACTCTAACATTATGAAGAAATAAGCTGATGGTGAAAGTGCACTTCAAATTAGTTCTCAGCTTTCATTTTTGGAGCTTTACTGGTAATATCTTTTCGTTGATCATTGCATAAATAGTTGAGCCTTGAATTGTTGATATAATTATTGCTCTGATCATAGTTTATTTTGTTTGATCAATTCTCTAAACATTTTGTAGACTAAGTTTTTAGTCTAAGGTTTCTAATCTGGGTTGGATTACGGGTTTTGCAAGAAAGTTCAAGGAAGTATAGGTGCTTAAGGGTGCATAGGTGCACGGGGAGCAAAGGTGCTAGGAAGCAAAGGTGCTCGGAGAGTATAAGTACTCAAAGGTTGTGAAACTTGTCTTGTAAAGGGGTTTAATTGTAAAAAAAAGTTAATTAATGAAGAGAGTCTCCAATACTAGTTGGTATTGGACGTGGATTAGGCCACTAGAATAGAGGATAGGGGATGTGAGTTAATTAATTCCTTGTGTTCATGTAATTGTTTATTATGCTAAATTATCTCATCATTCGGCTATCTATCCAGCAGGCTGCATTTTATATCTATAAATTTACAAAACTAATTTAGCAAATTGTTTTTACATAAGCATATTCTAAAAAAGGCTAAGTCTCTAAATTAAGCATTTTAGAAAGTCTTACATCAACTCAACATCTTGTCTTAACTTTTTAATCTATAAGGATTTAGAATCTAGCCTCCTGCATTGAATATCCAAAAGAATTTTTATTGAATCCAAAGTTTGACACCGTTTGTTCCCACACTTATTCAACCCCCCCCCCCCCTCTAAGTGTGCCTACTTAAATTTCATTAATACCTTATCTTTATGCCACATCTTATTAGTAGTATACAAAATTTTAAACTTAAACCAATTTTAGCTTTCTAGATTATCTAATTCAGCTTACTAAAGTATCAAATTCATCAGATAATCATCTTAATAATTTACTTCTCAGAATTTATTTACTTATTCAAACATATAATCATATTATTTCATTTATATTCATGCAAATAGTACATAGTACTTTTCAGTACATAGCACATACTACTACAAATGATTACTATCCCTTTGTCATAAAAGTCGGGATTCATTACTACAACTTTACACAAAAATTTGAGACATACAAAAGTTATCTTGATATTCATACCAAAGTGAATATTATACTCTAAAAGATTATACTCCTCGCACTTAATCTTTCTTCCGTCCACTTCCTCCATCTATCTTCTTTTTAGGACAATTCTTAACCCTATGACACATTCCACCACATGCAAAACATCCTCCTTTCTTTGGTTTAGGACAATTTGGTGATAAATGTCCTTCCTGACAACAATTGTAACACACATTCTTACCCCCACATACATTCCCCCGAATGGATCTTTCCACACTTGCCACATGCTTTTTTATTCTTTGAATGTGAATTCTCTGAGTTGTTGTCATTGTCGTAGTTCTTTTTCCTTTTATTACCCTTCTTTTTCTTACTTACATCTTTTGATGATACACTACACTTAACCCTCATTTTATCGACTTGTGCCTTCAGATTATTTCGTTCTTCTGTCATCTCGCGTAATGCTTTTTCTGTCTTCCATAATTCCTCTAGGAGAAGTACTTTAGTCCTTAAATCTTAAACTTCTGCAGATGCTTAACCTTCTTCGATTGCTACTTTGCCTTCTTCCCCATCTTTGATCTTTATTTTTGGCTCCACCTTAGTTTCTTTGGAATATATTTCTTCATCTTCATCCAACTCCATATCGGGGTACTCGTCATGATCGCTTGCTAGATTTACTACATGTTCGTCTCTTAAATCTTCCTCAACTAACTCACTCTGAGCTGACACCTCGGCTAATGGCATTGGTGCAGCTGCTAAAATTTTCGTAACCATCTTATAATCTCCTAACATCCTGTCACCAGTTTTAAATAACTTCATTAGTACATCACTATAAAACATAATCCATAAACACTGAGTGTCCCCATATCATATTATTGATTAATTTTCCTAATCCATCACTTAGAACTCTAAACAAGTTTTCTCTATCCTGTTTATGGTTATATCCTAAGGCTTTTCCCCCACATAAGGTTTATAACCTACAACTTTGATACCAACTTGTGACGCCCCCAAATCCGGGTTCCTTAACATTGAGTTTAGTGCTCACGATCAATCATATATATCACATCTAACTATTCATTAATGAATAACATCATTCATAATATTCTATAATACAACTTATAACAATATCCCATTTTAACTAACCTTGACATAACTTACATACCCTTATATAACGAAAATGTTTACATAAATAATTACATAATAAAACATAACCAGTAGAAGTTGACAATAACTACTGCTGAGCCTTACCTTTGCCTTTGTCCTTGCTAGAACCTTCTACTACATCGGCATTAGTTGAAATATTTTATTTAAGCAAGGGTGAGCAACGAGTTTGCTCAACAAGTTAAAATATACAATAAATGATATATATCATGAATAGAAGAATCTAACTTCTATAGAACTTCAACAATAATCAAAAGATTTCGAAGTAGCAGAATAATAATTCAATCTCAATAATAAAACTTTCTCCTATTTCATACTGAATAACATATCAGAGATGAAAGAGTAAAATTCTTTCAAAGATTCAATAATATTCAATTGAATAAGAAGAATTAACAATACTGCAATAATATTCAATAAAGTGGGATATACCCAGATTTCATGCTGAGTGATCACAAAGGATCATGAACTAATAGAGGAATCATTTAGTTATTAAAACTAAATCACCACAAGAATATAAATTAGTTATAAAAAATAAACTATACTTTTACGCAAGTACACGGGCGGCCAACTCCTTTGTACCTATATTATGCATAATACTCAATAATAAATAATAGAAATTTTCATTTACGACATTAAAATTTGTTCATCTCAGTCTTATGTCACGAGTTCGTACCACAACAATATGGTTTAGATTACTTTTAAAGAAATACTATGATTTCAATAATTAATAACAATACTAATCTAGCCGAAACCAATGGCATAGATCTTTCAATAACAATTCAGTTCATAATAAATAGAACATTTCATGCTTTAACAAATATTAGTCTCACCAAAACAATTAGCTACGACATGATTTATAAATAGTTCAAATAATATAACAAGAATCAATTGCACTACGTGCGAATTTCAACAATCATTATAGATGTGAATAACTAACAATAATTATTCACTACCATGCTTGAAAAACAGTAACTCAAGTTGAGTTAGGAAACTTGCCTGATTCGTTGACTACTGCTATGCAATATAATTATCTGTGTTTGAAAGACCTATAATCAATAGTATCAGTCCCACAATTAGCATCACATATCTTACTCATCGCATTTTATCACATAATCAATCATTAAAGAGTACAACTATACTACCTTAGACTTAACACTTACTCGTTCATTTAAAAGTTCTTAATATAAGTTGCTAAACTATTTATGACTTTATAAGACTTAATATATCATTTCAGTTTCTATTTCAGCAAGCTAAAACAAAACTGACATCTCTTCTGACATTTCGGTTTCTCATTTCAGTAACCTGAAATTTTCATTTCAGGAAGCTGAACTACACTATTCACAAAAATATGAAATTAGCTTATTATTTTTCAATCTTTTAGCCAATCATATACACATGTATTCCATACACAAAAAATATTTTTCTGGAATTTTTCAACTCCCTTAAGTATTTTTCAAAAATTAATTTCTAGTTAATTCCTTAAGAAATTAGCTACCTCTCATTTAACTCCAGAAATTCCCAACTCTTGGTGGGATCTTACATATGTTAACGTGAGCCTCCAGTTTAAATTTCGTGGCTATCGGAGTTATAGAACTTCAGTTATAGAATTTTTCGTCGGAAAACCCCAAATATTGAAATAGTCATAACTTGCTCATTTTAAGTCAGAATAAACTCATTTTTGGACACAATCTACTTTATCCCATATATTTTCATTCCCCAAAAGGCCTGATTTTATCTAATTAAATAAGTGGCCGAAACAGCTCTTACAATTTCTAGGCAGAAGCTTTTTAAGCATTTTTAGATTTTTTATCCTTTACTAAAATCATTCCACACGAAAATCTGTAAATCCTTTTTAAGTGATTCCACTTGTATATATTAGAAGACTCATATATCTAACTCCAAAAATTGACCACACTAAAAAATTCAAAGTAGAATGAGAGATAAGGTCATTTCCATATCATACTTGGTTTTCTCGAAAATCTATTTTTCAACCTTTGGTGACTTTTAAGAAAACTTCTCTATTTTCACATAAAATCAACATAACTCATCATAATACTTACTAATACTTCATACACCCATGGATCTACCATGATGAATGATCTATTTCATCAAACAATCATCAAACACAAGATAAAACACAATCAATGTAAGGAAAAATTAGGGTTTTCTACATTTTGAAAAACCTAGTTTCCATTTCATACTTTAGATCTAACTTTTGATCCTCAAAAGGGTTAGATCTAAACATGAAACACCTATATACACATAGATCTGAGGTTTTAAACCTCAAGATCACAACTTCATATTATCAAAAATAAAATCCAACCAAAAAAAAATAAACTAGATTAAGGTTAAAATTTTATACCTTTGCTTACTCTTCTCTTTTCTTCTTCTTGCTAACTTTGATTAAGGAACTTTGAAGCTTTAAAAAGCTCTCCCTCTCTCCTCTCTCTCTATAGCTGAATTCCCTAGGCTTTCTTTCTCTCTTAGTTGCTTTCTTTCTTTCTTAGTTTATGCTAGATAATAAAATAAAAAGAACAAGATAAGACTTAGACTTTTTCTTGTTTGTTGGAAAAGTAAGTATAGATATAATTGGTATATCTAACCAATATCTACCAACATATCTAGCACTTCTCTCATTCAACCACTAAGTGATTTCTTGCAAGCTTTGCCCAAAGTGTTGGCTAAATAAACAAGTGACACCTAGGAGAGTAGTTCACCAACTAAAGTAAATAATCATCACATTCATCTCCCTTTCTCTCCTTCTCCCATATCCGGTCATGTGGCCAAATATTGTGCCTATTTTGGCTTTCCTTTTTATGCTTTATTTGATTTACTAAATATCCAAAAAGTCCTCTCCCACTTGGGCTAGAAATTGGGCCAAGCTTGGGCTCCCTTTTATTTCTTTTTGGGCTTGCACTTTCTTATTCCTTTGCCTACTAATTAAAATGAGCTTGGGCTCCTCCACCAAATAAATTGGGTCATCACTAAACTCTCCCTTTATATTAAATATTGGGCTAGCTCAATAATTTAATTGTTCTTAAATTAATTAACTACAAGTCTCATGCTTAAATAAACACTTGGGCTACAAATTAATTCTTTGGACCTTAAAATCAACTTAGTTCTATACTTATTATTTTTTATCCATTCCCCCTTATTTAATTAGGGTTCCCTTACACACATTAGTAAGTTAATTTCTTAGTCATATATCTTTAATTTCATATCCCAATTAAACTTGTTATTCTTAGGTTATAAAATTAATTAATTAAGATGTACAAAATAAATCTCTTAGGATTAGTATATCTTTTTAAATACCATCATTCTCTTAAATTATAACCCATTAGGTTATTTAATTATCATACCTAATATATGTATTAGGTTACATACCTTTATTCGTCATCTCTTTACTAAATAAATGTATACACATTATATAATACATATTTACTCAATCACGTACATAATTCACATATTTCCTAACATATTTCCCCTAGTTTATTAACTTATTAGCCCAAATTGACTTAATAAGTTCTAAACACATACATACTCATATCAATAATCAATTACTTAAGGATTGTAAATCCTTTTATTTTAATAATCATGGCTAACATTCAAGCTATGTTAATTTCTTACATAACTTTCATTACTCTTCCTTGAAAATGATTAAATATACTTCTTAGTTAATAAATTAACTATCTAGCTTAATTATCATCTACACTTATATGATTCACGTACTTTCTTCTTTTTTTAAAAAAAAAATCGAATTATGTGAAATTCTGGGTTCTCACAATCTAAGAGTGTACTCATTAACTACATGAAATCACATGATCAAACACGATTAATCTTCCTAATTCCCTTTTTAATTCGCTTAGTGAATTTTCTCATTTCACATTATGCTACACAAGGCATTTTGTAATTCTCATCACATTTCCAAACTTCTTAATTCGTACTAATCCAATGCGAATCAATTCAATTACTCAACTTACAAAACATTAACATTTATATTCAATAAATATTTATTCCACTATTATATTCATTTAATAAGATGTGAAAATTCTTGGGTATTACATCCTTCTTAAATATTAACTTGTCTAACATCAATCCCCTCTTTGATTCCACCTCATGGATTATTGTTTTCTTTAATAATTAGACTTTGAGTTTTAAATCTCTATTGTTCTCAACTATGAAATCTCATTTATAGTACTTCTCTCCACCAATAACACAAATTCAAATACAACACATATATACATTCCTTTAATCTTCACTTCTCGCTGTGTATCAAATTACTTAATAATTCTCTAACCAATTTAAAGGTATATCGATTTTCTTCTCTCATCACAACGTACATATATATACAAGTCCAAACCTAGCATACATTGAGTCTTTAATGGTATTCAATATAGTATATTGAGTGGTTTCCCACAAAGAACTAACAAATTAGTTTTTGTCTCGTCTACACTGTTTTCACAATGAGTTAGATCGATTACTAATTCGTATATACCTCCGCTCTCTGAAGGAATTGTTTAGCGCAACTCCTATACATCCACCATTAAAGAGTACAGTTTCATTGCCTTAGACTTAATACTTACTTGTACAAATACTCAAGAAATTGGTGATTATCAAAGTTATTTAATGTCACCAACTTACTACAATAAAATAATTCTATAAATTATTTAACGTCGATAGATAAATCTTATCCATCTTCATACTAATTCATCTCTATAATTTATAATAAATACATAATAATGATATATATTTATTAAACACAACATCACTTATTACATAGCTCATATTACTCTATGTAACACAATACCACATACCTCGTAACACATTTATATTATTGTTTGAGCCCATCTCATGCTGTAAGAATTTTATCTAATAAATTCCTATTTTAATATTTTCTAAAAATCCAGGTTCTTATATTTTCAGAGACAATGGTTCCAAGCATAACGCATATAGTCATTACAAAACACTACGTTGCGGTCCAAGGTAGTGGTACAATAGGCTGGACACCTAGTGTACGTGTGGAGGATATTTTCAGTCTTTGTGATTGATAAACACTATGGTTAGAGAAGAGTTCACGGTCTTGTGACCCCTCAGCATAATTTGGAATCTATGATTATTCATACTACTTCCCGATTATTAAAAAATCGTGGAAGATTCTTATTCTTCTGAAGGATGAATGTAGTAAGTAGAATGTTCCTTAGAAAGGAAAAAGTGGTAGAATGCATTGGAGAAAGTTATAATAATAAAAAACTTCCGAAAAGAGAATGGATAAAATTATTCAAAAGATTATGTAATATTGAATATTCAAAATAACAATAGAAGTAGATGAGGTTTCATGATTCCGAGGACAGAATCCTTATAAGGGGGAGAGGATGTAAGAACCCGAATTTTCAAAAAATATTAAAATAAGAATTTAGTAGATAAAATTCTTAAAGCATGAGATGTGTTCGAACAAGAATATATAAATGTGTTATGAGGTATGTGGTATTGTGTTATATATGGTAATATGAGGTATGTAATAAGTGATGTTGTGTTTAATAAATATATATCATTATTATATATTTGTTATAAATTGTAGAGATGAATTAATAAGAAGATGGATAAGATTTATCTACCGACATTAAATAATTTATAGGATTATGTTATCATAGTGAGTTGGTGACATTAAATATTTTTGATGGATAATCACCATTTTCTTGAAAATATATACTAGTAACTAGTATGATGTAATATGAGTTTTAGTTAGTGCTTAAGCTATCCATGGATAGATTGAGATAGTAAAGCATAAATTAGTAAATTATGAGAATTAACTAACAAGTAGAAATATTGGTTAATTTATATTAAAGTTGAAGTTATATTATGGAATAATATAATTTGAAGGGGTTTAAGAATCACTTAAGTAAATAGTGAAATGTGATTATAGTGGGTGCTTTATATTTAAGTTTTGTGGTAAGAAACATGTAAAGGAGATTTCATAGTTGGTTAAACTATTAAGGAAAAATAGAGTTTTAAAACTCGAAGTTTGATAATTAAATTATTAAAGAAAATAGTAATCCATGATGTGGAATCAAAGAAGAGATTGATTTTAGATTAGTTACCATTTATAAGGTATATGGGAAGTATTTAGGGCGTAGATTCTATTTCGCTAAAACATAAACTTGTTATG
Organism: Panax ginseng; assembly: GCA_020205605.1. Lineage (NCBI taxonomy): Eukaryota > Viridiplantae > Streptophyta > Magnoliopsida > Apiales > Araliaceae > Panax > Panax ginseng. The sequence goes on from CM035137.1 coordinate 48,786,924, forward strand.
TCTCGAACTTGGTATGGTGGAGTTGTGCCATTTCCAGAAGCTTATGACCAATAGCAATTGCTTTTACTTGGCATTCATAGGATGTTCTCGAGAAAGTTTGTGGAAATTAAAATTCAAGAAATGGATACTAAGGACTCATAGGGATAATAAAATCTTAAATGATGATTAAGTTGTCCATGAATGGATTTGAATAAGAGTTAATTAATTAACCCAGAATAAATATGGTTAATTAAGCGATATTATAGAATATTATATTATATTAATTAGTGGAGTACATAATAATTATTAAGGAAATGGCTATTTGGATAAAGATGTTATGAGTATAAGTTCATAGTATATAATCATTTAAGGTAATTATGTGACGCCCCCCAAATTCGGGTTACCTGACCCCTGAGTTTACTGCTCACGATCCACAATATAATTAACATCTAGCTACCCATTCATTGATGAATAGAATATTACACCACATTAACTGATATAGTTAATACATTCATCCTAGGTTATCTAACCTTAACATTACAAACATACCCTTTAGACATACAAAAAAGGTTTACAAAAATAACAACATAATAATGTTAACCATACCTATTACAGCATAACACTTTTTCTTTTGTTCTTCACATCACCTCCAGTCACTTCATCCCTAGCTGAAATGTTTTATTTAGCAAGGGTGAGCAACAAATTTGCCGCACAAGTTAAGATATACAATGAATGTATAAGAATCAGAACAACAAACTATCTAATTCGATAGAATAACTCCAAAGTTCGGGGAACTTTGAAATAGCTGAACAATTCATTAATCACTAACAAGTCTTCTCGCAATCTATGCAACACAATAATTTGATAATGAAAGAGTACAACGCTTTCTAGGTCTCTACAATATTCAATGGAATAACAAGATGGAATTATTTTCCAGAGTTTATGTTGAGTGATCACAAAGGATCTAGAACTTCTCTTCTTAAGTAGCTATCAAAGATTTACTTTGATATATACCCAGGTGTATCAATTAACCATAATGATTAAATCATACCCCTCTACAAGTATAACAAGTGATCAACTTTATTATACCCTATATTATGCATAATACTTAAAATGAGTGCAAATGCTTAATATACGACCAAAATGTTCCCTTTACATAAAAGGTTGTTCTTCTCCGATGCTTTGAATCGAATTTGATTTAACAATCTAAATACGATGATTTCAATATTTAATCTTTTCTCTTCTCTTCTCAAACTTATCAAGTTTTCTTTTTTGATCTAGCCAAAACAATTGGCATCGATTTATCATTAATAATTGAATTCTCTTCTCAAACTTATCAAGTTTTCTTTTTCGATCTAGCTAAAACAATTGGCATTGATCTATCAATAATAATTGAATTCTCTTATCTTATCTTTTTTTCTCGAATCTATCAAGTTCTAACAAATATTAGTCTAGCCAGATCAATTGGCTAAGATATTTCTCAACACGATTCAACAATAGACATGAATTATCTGTACTATTTGCATTCACTAATAGATTCTACAGATGTACTATGATATGATTCACGTACTTTCTTCTTTTTTTAAAAAAAAATCGAATTATGTGAAATTCTGGGTTCTCACAATCTAAGAGTGTACTCATTAACTACATGAAATCACATGATCAAACACGATTAATCTTCCTAATTCCCTTTTTAATTCGCTTAGTGAATTTTCTCATTTCACATTATGCTACACAAGGCATTTTGTAATTCTCATCACATTTCCAAACTTCTTAATTACATGCATTAATCCAATGCGAATCAATTCAATTACTCAACTTACAAAACATTAACATTTATATTCAATAAATATTTATTCCACTATTATATTCATTTAATAAGATGTGAAAATTCTAAGGGTATTACATCCTTCTTAAATATTAACTTGTCTAACATCAATCCCTCTTTGATTCCACCTCATGGATTATTGTTTTCTTTAATAATTAGACTTTGAGTTTTAAATCTCTATTGTTCTCAACTATGAAATCTCATTTATAGTACTTCTCTCCACCAATAACACAAATTCAAATACAACACATATATACATTCCTTTAATCTTCACTTCTCGCTGTGTATCAAATTACTTAATAATTCTCTAACCAATTTAAAGGTATATCGATTTTCTTCTCTCATCACAACGTACATATATATACAAGTCCAAACCTAGCATACATCGAGTCTTTAATGGTATTAAATATAGTATATTGAGTGGTTTCCCACAAAGAACTAACAAATTAGTTTTTGTCTCGTCTACACTGTTTTCACAATGAGTTAGATCGATTACTAATTCGTATATACCTCCGCTCTCTGAAGGAATTGTTTAGCGCAACTCCTATACATCCACCATTAAAGAGTACAGTTTCATTGCCTTGGACTTAATACTTACTTGTACAAATACTCAAGAAATTGGTGATTATCAAAGTTATTTAATGTCACCAACTTACTACAATAAAATAATTCTATAAATTATTTAACGTCGATAGATAAATCTTATCCATCTTCATACTAATTCATCTCTATAATTTATAATAAATACATAATAATGATATATATTTATTAAACACAACATCACTTATTACATAGCTCATATATTACTCTATGTAACACAATACCACATACCTCGTAACACATTTATATTATTGTTTGAGCCCATCTCATGTCAGTAAAATTTTATCTAATAAATTCCTATTTTAATATTTTCTAAAAATCCGTGTTCTTATATTTTCGAGACAATGGTTCCAAGCATAACGCATATAGTCATTACAAAACACTACGTTGCGGTCCAAGGTAGTGGTACAATAAAATTTGGACACCTAATGTAATGCGTGTGGAGGATATTTTCAGGTTTTTGTGATTGATAAACACTATGGTTAGAGAAGAGTTCACGGTCTTGTGACCCTCAAATATATTTGGAATCTATGATTATTCATACTACTTCCCGATTATTAAAAAATCGTGGAAGATTCTTATTCTTCTGAAGGATGAATGTAGTAAGTAGAATGTTCCTTAGAAAGGAAAAAGTGGTAGAATGCATTGGAGAAAGTTATAATAATAAAAAACTTCCGAAAAGAGAATGGATAAAATTATTCAAAAGATTATGTAATATTGAATATTCAAAATAACACCGAGTAGATGAGGTTTCGATGATTCCGAGGACAGAATCCTTATAAGGGGGAGAGGATGTAAGAACCCGAATTTTCAAAAAATATTAAAATAAGAATTTAGTAGATAAAATTCTTAAAGCATGAGATGTGTTCGAACAAGAATATATAAATGTGTTATGAGGTATGTGGTATTGTGTTATATATGGTAATATGAGGTATGTAATAAGTGATGTTGTGTTTAATAAATATATATCATTATTATATATTTGTTATAAATTGTAGAGATGAATTAATAAGAAGATGGATAAGATTTATCTACCGACATTAAATAATTTATAGGATTATGTTATCATAGTGAGTTGGTGACATTAAATATTTTTGATGGATAATCACCATTTTCTTGAAAATATATACTAGTAACTAGTATGATGTAATATGAGTTTTAGTTAGTGCTTAAGCTATCCATGGATAGATTGAGATAGTAAAGCATAAATTAGTAAATTATGAGAATTAACTAACAAGTAGAAATATTGGTTAATTTATATTAAAGTTGAAGTTATATTATGGAATAATATAATTTGAAGGGGTTTAAGAATCACTTAAGTAAATAGTGAAATGTGATTATAGTGGGTGCTTTATATTTAAGTTTTGTGGTAAGAAACATGTAAAGGAGATTTCATAGTTGGTTAAACTATTAAGGAAAAATAGAGTTTTAAAACTCGAAGTTTGATAATTAAATTATTAAAGAAAATAGTAATCCATGATGTGGAATCAAAGAAGAGATTGATTTTAGATTAGTTACCATTTATAAGGTATATGGGAAGTATTTAGGAGCGTAGATTCTATTTCTGCTAAAACATAAACTTGTTATGTCTGAACTTGGTATGGTGGAGTTGTGCCATTTCCAAGCCTATGACCAGCGCAGCTGCGCCGGTCTGTAGGATGTTCTGAGAAAGTTTGTGGAAATTAAAATTCAAGAAATGGATACTAAGGACTCATAGGGATAATAAAATCTTAAATGATGATTAAGTTGTCCATGAATGGATTTGAATAAGAGTTAATTAATTAACCCAGAATAAATATGGTTAATTAAGCGATATTATAGAATATTATATTATATTAATTAGTGGAGTACATAATAATTATTAAGGAAATGGCTATTTGGATAAAGATGTTATGAGTATAAGTTCATAGTATATAATCATTTAAGGTAATTATGTGACGCCCCCAAATTGGGTTACACTAACCCTGAGTTTCCATCGCTCACGATCCACAATATAATTAACATCTAACTACCCATTCATTGATGAATAGAATATTACACCACATTAACTGATATAGTTAATACATTCATCCTAGGTTATCTAACCTTAACATTACAAACATACCCTTTAGACATACAAAAAAGGTTTACAAAAATAACAACATAATAATGTTAACCATACCTATTACAGCATAACACTTTTTCTTTTGTTCTTCACATCACCTCCAGTCACTTCATCCCTAGCTGAAATGTTTTATTTAGCAAGGGTGAGCAACAAATTTGCCGCACAAGTTAAGATATACAATGAATGTATAAGAATCAGAACAACAAACTATCTAATTCGATAGAATAACTCCAAAGTTCGGGGAACTTTGAAATAGCTGAACAATTCATTAATCACTAACAAGTCTTCTCGCAATCTATGCAACACAATAATTTGATAATGAAAGAGTACAACGCTTTCTAGGTCTCTACAATATTCAATGGAATAACAAGATGGAATTATTTTCCAGAGTTTATGTTGAGTGATCATAAAGGATCTAGAACTTCTCTTCTTAAGTAGTTATCAAAGATTTACTTTGATATATACCCAGGTGTATCAATTAACCATAATGATTAAATCATACCCCTCTACAAGTATAACAAGTGATCAACTTTATTATACCCTATATTATGCATAATACTTAAAATGAGCGCAAATGCCGAATATACGACCAAAAATGTTCCCTTTACATAAAAGGTTGTTCTTCTCAGTCTTTGAATCAGAATTTGATTTAACAACGAAATACGATGATTTCAATATTTAATCTTTTCTCTTCTCTTCTCAAACTTATCAAGTTTTCTTTTTTGATCTAGCCAAAACAATTGGCATCAATTTATCATTAATAATTGAATTCTCTTCTCAAACTTATCAAGTTTTCTTTTTCGATCTAGCTAAAACAATTGGCATTGATCTATCAATAATAATTGAATTCTCTTATCTTATCTTCTTTTCTCGAATCTATCAAGTTCTAACAAATATTAGTCTAGCCAGATCAATTGGCTAAGATATTTCTCAACACGATTCAACAATAGACATGAATTATCTGTACTATTTGCATTCACTAATAGATTCTACAGATGTGAATATCCAATAACAATTATTCAACAAATATATATTCTCAGAATCACTAATTCAATTTGAATTAATAAACATGCACTAACTGCGAATAATCAACAATAAATTCTCAGACGTGGTCTAATCAACAATAATTAACCACCATAATATTTGAATAAATATAACTTAAGGTTGAGTTAAGGAAACTTGCCTTCCGCGTTGATTATTGCTACACAATATACTTATCTGCATTCAGAAGACCTATAATCACAATATCGGTCTCACAATTAGCCCAATATTTTATAACACGTATCACTAAAAGTTACAGTCAATCTTTCTCCTAGGCACATTACCACATAGCCAGATCAGTGATTATAACCGATATAAACACTTATTAAGTCTAACTAGTTCAATCTGTTGGACTTCGGTCTATTCTCGGTGTTCTGGTCACCCTATCCGACAATTAACATATTTATTGTCAATTAAACTTGGTCTCTAAGCTTCAATATTATTTAGATAAGTCAAATATCATTTATAATATTTTTTAGAAGCTTTTAATAATTTATAAATAATTATTATAATTTATAATAATTTTTCAAACACTGAAATCATTTTTAAATGATTTAAATATCAAATAATCTTATCATCATTAATATTTAATAATATAAAAATATTAATGACATATTTATCAAAATATTAAAGTTATTATTAATAACCTAAAAAATATTTTAAATCATCAATATTTTACTTAAATGATTTTTAAAATAATTAAAATTATTTTTAAACCATCACCATTAATATTTAAATATTAGTGAAATTATCATCAAAACATTAAAAGTCATTATTTATAACGTAAAATATTTTTAAATCATTTTTCTCATATTAAATGATTTTTAAATCAATAAAATCATTTTTCCATCATTTATTTAATTTAATAATTAAATAAATCTAATATCATTAATATTAATTTATTTATGAGAATTCTCAAAAATATTGAAAAATATATTTTATAATTCAAAATATTTTTAAACCATTTATTCTTATTTAAAATGATTTTTATAATATTAAAACCATTTTTAACTCATTTATTTAAAATAATAATTAAATTAATCTAATATCATTAATATTAAATTATTGATGAAAATTCTCCAAAAATATTAAAAGTTACATTTTATAACTCAAAATATTTTTAAACACTTTATTCTTATTTAAAATGATTTTTATAATATTAAAATCATTTTTCTCTAATTTATATAATACACTAATTAAATAAATTAAATATCATTAATATTCAAATAGTTATAAATATTAATTAAAAATATCCCAAATAATTTAAAGTTATTTTTCATAATTTAAAATAATTTTTAAAACCATTTTTGTAATTTTTTAGAATTTATTTTCTATTTTTAATTAATTTTCGGAAAAACAGAAATTAAAAATAATTAAAACTGTCGCTATAGGCTATAGCGACAATAACCATGGCTGTTGGTGTTCTTAAGCTCAAGAACACTGACAGCCCAGTTCTCAAGGGTCTCGGTTTGACCAACGGTGATTCTCAGCTCAAGCATGTTCTGGGCTAGCTAAGACACTGATTTGGTAGTGTGTATGTAACAGTACAATTATCAACTAACATCTTGGTCATACAACATCCAAACAAGTAGATCCAGCCTCTCAAAGTCATTGTCAGATCAAATCTAGGTTTTCTAGGTAACCCAGAAATCCAGACAGTGTCGACTAGACATTTTCAAGCTCATTTAATTTTAGACCTGGCAAACATGGCCCAAAGCCCACAGTGGTAGAGTAAAGCCTACGCCACTTGCCACTAGGGATGTGTGGGCTACAATTTTTTAGCCCAGGAAAATGCGGGCCATTTTGGCCCGACCCGTTTTTGGCCCGGCCCGACCCGTGGCCCGTGAATTCTTTTTTTTTATAAAAAATTGTTGCTACTTGTGGGTTGTGAGGCTTGAACACAAGACTTGTAAGTACATAAATAAGAGTTCAAACCAACTAACTACAACACCTATTTATTTTTAATGCAATCTTCAATATATTGTTTCTTTACTTTTGTTCAAATTTACTATTCTTAAAAATTTAATCAAAATTAGTATCCAAAATTAATTACTAATATTCAAGCAGTAAATTAATTAACCGCATCAATATTAACTTTGACATTCATTATTAATTCATCTCACACATCAAATGATGGGATATTCATTTCACATATTAGGTGTGCATCAAACCAAATGGGTTAACTTTGTTGTTTCCAATATCTAAACCAAATAATAAACTATATTGCCGCAATATAGTTGTTTACTTTGTTGTTGCCAGTATCTAAAAACATCAACTATATTGCCGCAACACGGAGGAAGTATCTAATAAGCTAGGATGTACAAATCCAAAATTACGAAACACCTGATTATCAGCAAAATTCAAAGCCCGTCAAGTTTATTATAAATTATTTTATTATTTTTAATATTTATTATTATTACTATTTTTAGTGTAGCAAGATTTTGCAAAAAAAAAAGAAGAAGAAGCCTGCGTGGCCGGCATTCCACCGACTAACTCTGGCTACGGCCTCACATTTTCAAATTTCACCAAACTTCGGCCATTTTGGCCCGGCCAGCGTTCGGCCATTTACCTTTAAACCGCTTTGCCACGTCTAATTAATTTTAAGTTCCAGTCATTGTATTGATGTTATTAAGGTTTAAAACTATATTACTCATGTCAAGGAACATTTTTATACCATTATCTCAGTCCAACTACATCATAAACTCAAGATTCAATCCGGTCAAAGTCTGTCAGAACACAAGTTCATCCGGTTTCTGGGTTTTCCAGAAACGCTAAATCAGTGCGAGTGACCTACTTTGACCACCTATTATTTACAATCGGTTGATTGTTTACATGATCTAAAGCCGTAAATATAAAGTACATATGTCAGGCTATAAACTGGACACAAACACATTATCAAATCACTTTACAACTGACAGATCTGGGGCTAATGAAAACTTGTCAGGCGCCGGTTTAGGATTTTTGGGTTACCCAGAAATCACCTGGTCAATCTCGGTCAACTTGTTTTGACCGTTAATAACTTACGATATTGACATGGAATGGATGTGATTCCACCTCCAAATCAAAGACCACATGACAAGCTACAATTTACAACTTTAAAACAACAAAAATCATAAACAGAAAAGAATCTAGAGCCATTGACATTAGCTTGTCAAGCGACATTTTGTGTTCTTGAACAGTTTTTGTAAAACTCCATTTTAAAGAATTTTGATGCTATAGATCTATGATAGATCATCATAGATCATCATAAAACATCCTTTAGCATGAATCTAAACACATAAACACAAATTTGACTTAAGCATACAAGATCAAAGAGGTTTAGTGGTGTATACCTTCTTGTCCAATCCTTGATCTTTGATCTCTCCTACTGATTTTGGGTGTTTGAAAGACTTAACTAGTGACTGAAATACTTAAGAATTTCGGAGCTTTGGGTGAGAGAGAGAGAGAGAGAGAGTAGGTTGATGTTAGATAGCCAATGCGCTTAATATATGAACTTTCTCTTTCCTAGATCTCTTATATAAAGATACAATGCATGTATAACTTGCAAGGTGTCATGCTAGATCAGATATTGGCTGAGATTTTTAGTCACCAAGTCAAATTATTAGGTCACCAACTAAAGTTGTTGGAAATTTTTTACAAGTTAACTAATTAAAGAAATGAAAAAGGGTATTTTGGACATTTGCAATATAATTTTAATGGTATAAAGGTAACTTGACAAACCCTTAGGGTTTAACCCTAAGGTTCTAACCCTTAGGTTTTACAACAATAATTTCTTAAATTTCCAATTAGGGTTTTAATTAGAAAATTAAGATTTCTAAAACATAATTAGGGTTTCCTAATTAAATTAGGGTTTTCTAATCATATTAAAGTTTAATAATCACGTTAGGCTAGCTAATTAGGAATAGGGTTTTCTAATTAGGGTTTAGGATTCCTGAATTTAAAATTAGGGTTTCCTGACTTTTGTTTAGGGTTCCTAACTATACGTTGGGGTTTTTAGATCTGAGATTAGGGTTTCTAATCCCTTATTAGGGTTTACTAATTTAAAACCCTATCCGGTCAATCATTGATCATTATCTCTATACAGCACAAACACATACTCACAGATACTTTTATTATAAATGCAATTTCTGTCGAATCCCTATCCGAACATAGTGTTAGGGTTTTTAATTCTCGGTTAAGCACAACTCTACTCTTATTTCTCAGTCAATACACAAATTGACCACTTCTCGATACTCGTATCACAGATACACAACACAATATTAACAGTCAATATCAATATTAAATAAATAAATAAAAAATTTGTAAAATTCAAATTATTCGAAATCCCGAGTTATTACAAATTAAATGTTAAGGTAAAGTGTGACACCTAAGATTTATATTAAATATTAAGATAATGTGGAATTGGGGAAAAGCCAAATGTGGCCTAGACCCTTAATATTGTATTGTAGAGATAATGAGCTTGAGTAATATACCTCCAGTAAATTAGATAAATGAGCCTTGTGTGGCCTAAGTATTAAAGTTAAACTAGACTGAAGGTTTGACTGTAATTATTAAAAGAGAATTAATAAAAAGATAATAGATGATTGATAATAATCATTGTGATATTTATGTGTGATAAGAGATAAGGGGTTAAGAGTACCTAACTGAATTATATTTAGCCCAATTAAAATATTATTTGGACTAGCCCAATGTACATGGGATATAAGATTATATATTGGTGTATATTTAAATATAAGTATACTTCCTATATGTGGGTAGGTATACATATATGTCTATATATGTGCCCATAACTTAATTTAGTGTAGTAATGTTAAATCATTATAATTTATTTAATAAGCCCAAAAAGAATAAACTTTAGTAGAAAGAGACCCATTTCACATATAAATTAGAAAGTAATAAGCATTGTCCTAATTTTTGTGTCTCAAACACACTTCAGACGCGTAAATAGGCCATTGGCCTATACTATTTCTTCTTCACTAAGTAGTAGTCTGATGATGGCTAGAAGGATGGGGGAAGTGGAGTTGGTAACCAACTCTCCAACATCCACTGGCTTCTTCTTCCTCCCCTTGGATTAATTCATTGTGCAAAGATATTAACTGTGTATTGAAACCTTCATAAATAGTGCTCCTTCCTTCTCATTTACGTTGGTTGAGTTATCTGTGAAAAATTGGTGGTGAAGATTGTATAATTGAGGGCAATCAGAGGTTAGGAGAGCTATGGTTAGCAAATTGGAGCAATCAAGAGGTAATAATTCTAACATATATGCTTTTGATTCCCAAGTTTTCAATTTCTCAGAAATGTCAAGAAACAGTGCCTTTAAGTCACAAATTTGATGGCTAAGGATTGTAGTAATCCATGAGTTGTTGTTACATATTGACAATATAGTCAAATGCAAAAACAACGGAAGTTAAACAGACCAATTTGGTTTATAAACGAATTCGTAGTGAATGAATTCGCTAAATTTGTCAAAACATGAACATTTAGCATAACATGAGTTTGTGATTAATATTTGGGTTAGTTAATGTTTATGTTAATTGTTGATTATTTGGTATGTTGTAGTTTTATGAGTTACAAACCAATAGAATTAAAAACAGACTAATTTGGATGAGTATAACTCATGTTATGAAAATTGGAAGGAGTATGGGTCTGTAAAATTGCAAAGAACAAAGTCTGAGAAGTCTAGGTGCCTCATTGGGCGTAGCTGCGATGCCCCCAAGGCCATTTGGGGTGCAGCTGCGCTGGACATCAGTGACTGGTGGACTGCTTTGACCTACTATAGTAAATTAGGCATAACATTTTCATACGAACTCTGATTGAGGTGATTCAAGATGATCCGGAATGAGGACGAATAGATCTACAACGTTTTTTTCTTTAATGTTTCAATTTGAGGTCGTTAAAAGGGGTCAAAACAATCATCTTTGTGACTGTTACGTATTTGGAGACAATTAGAGGGCGTCGAACGAGCACCTACGCAAGTATAGTGCTCCCGACGATGGAATATGTTATTCTATGTGATAAAACATAAATATGCATGATAATAGACATGACATATAAGATTTCCTTGTTCATAATGGAATGCTTTAGCATGGCTTAGTATGTGTTTTGAAAAGAAACTTGGAGTTTTCAAAAAAATGAATATTGACAAAATTTGAGTCTTTAAAGTTATGATATTTTAACACATACATATTGTTGAGATATGAGTATACCTAAGCATGAGAAGTGATTTAAAGTTGCTTTACTTATTATCAACTTACAATAGCTTAATTGAAAATGATTTCAAAAGAAAACTTGAACTTTGAGAACGAATTTAAACTAACTTGTGTACTTAAAGTTCTAAACGTGATAACTTACATACATAGATTAATTGGCTATGAAATGAGATTTAATGTTGCACCTACTTGCTTTAACATGGCCTAGAATGACTTTTAAAAGTGAACTTGAACGCCTTACGAAACTATGTTTTTATAAACATGGCTTACATGTGTGCTCATCTAGCTAGACACCATATAAGTCGTCCGAGTATGAATTGTACTGAGTTCTCAAATGATGAACTATACTAATGAGTTAAATAAATGAGAGCATACGCATTATAGGCGTTTCACATCTTTACGGTATGTAATGGTTAAGGTAGTTCATTCTTTATACATGAACCTACTTAGCATTGTTGGAAAATTTCAAGTAAGTTTTTAAAGTGTGGAAACAAGTTAAAGTAAACACAAGAGACACCCAACTTGGGCTAAGACATCTTAACATGTGGATAAGTTATGTGTTAACAGTCATGCGTTCTAAGAACCTAGATGAAACAGAAAATAAATACTCAACTTTGGTCCGGCGGGGGATTCACAAGAAATTGTGCTTATCACATGCCAAATTGCCATACAATTTCAAGCGCATACGTATGTTGATGCCTGATTATGTTAACTTTGATCTAGACCTTAAAGCATATAGTTATGAATGTCTAGAGTTATAATACTTGACATAAATGATGTTTTAAGCATATGAGCATGTAATGGTTGTATAAAACACAGAGTTGCTAAATTTTATTAAGGTTTGAAAAATTCAAGAACTATGTGAATCATGCATGTGACGCCCCCAAAATAGGTATACATCACCCATCTTGAGTCGCCAAATACATGGTACAAAAATACAAATACAACTTAATAATATAATTGTCGTGTAAAATACGACAAAACATAAACTGAGAGTTTTAATGAGAATATTGTCATCTAGACAATATCCACACTCAATGGAGTCCTCATTATATTTATTGTCACAGTATTTAACAAAATAGTGAGGACTACTAATGCTATCATCTGGACCGTCACTCCGTTCCCCGACTCACCCCAGCTATATTCTCATTTCCTGAAAAGAACAGTGAAAGAAAAGGGTGAGCTCAACTAGCCCAGTAAGAAATATTATGACTAAGATAATGCAGAATAAATTATCATTAGTCTTTAATAATGTTAAACTGATAAAATACAATAGACATCAAGTTTAACTGCAGCGGAATAAGCAATCCATTAGAAGAGTCAGGTAGAGCATGATACCTACTATCTTCTATGATTTAAAATGTTATCATCAATTTTTATCGTTGAGACTCAGCTTAATAAATAAACCACATCATCTAATCATCCCTTTACTACGGGCCAAGGATATTCATTAAATCATCAATAGTCATGACTATACCGAATAATCCCTGGTCATAATTATACCAAAAACTATCCAATGCATTACAGGCCACTGAGGACTTTTATCCCATCATCTATAACATTACGGGTCATGATTATACCGAATGATCCCTGATTATAATCATACCATTAAACAATTTATCTTGCACGTAAGCCAAAGATATACAACTGTAAAACCAATAATTAATAGTACATCTTGCACGTAAGACAAATATATACAACTATAAAACAAATAATTAACAGTACATCTTGCACATAAGCCAAAGATATTCAACTTTAAAACTATTTTTAGTGTGTAGCTAAAAAATTTAGCCCTATCATGCTTAACTCCAGAAATTCCAATATCTTGACACAATCTTATACATGTTAACGTGAGCCTCCAGTTTAAATTTTGTGGCCATCAAAGTTATAGAACTCTAGTTATAGTTGTTTTCGTCAGAAAATAACAAAAATTAAAATGGTCATAACTTGGTCATTTTAAGTCGGAATGAGCTCATTTTTGGATAGTAGGTACTTTATACCATATAATTTCATGTCCCAAAAGGCCGGAATTTATTTCACAAACTAAGTGGCCGAAAATGCCCTTTTAAATTTCAGGCGTGAGCTTTTTGGTACTTTGCGCTTTTTTGACTCCTTTGCTAAAAATCACCCATACGAAAATCTACAACACATTTTCCAGTGATTCCACTTGGATAAGTTAGAAAACTCATACATATAACTTTAGAACTTGACCACACTCAAAAATTCGAATTATAATAGGAGATATGGTCAATTGAATTTCATGTTCCATTTTCACCAAAATCTGATTTTCAACCCTTTGTGATTTCTAAGAAACTTTCATGTTTTCACATAATAACCAACATAACTCATCATAACACTTACTAATACTATATATACCCATGATTTTCATCAGACCAATGCTTTTATTATGACTTTCATCATAATCAACAGTTCAATGCTTATATTAGGACTTTTCAGAATTTTTGAGGGTCAGAAAAATTACGAAACTGCAAATGGATTTTCACCCGCCATGCGGTAATCCACGTAGACAGATCATTTCTATAATTTAACAAGGAATGAATATAAAGGATCATTCACCGTGCATGTGGTAATCCACATAGACAGGTTATTCCAACATAATAATAAAGAATGGAATTACACAAGAATTCACCATGCATGCGATAGAACGCACAGACAGGTTATTCTCAATAGAATAATAAAGAACGGAACCAGGCCAGGCGTAATCCGCACCGACAGGATATTCCAATAGAATAATAAAGAATTAAACGAAAACCAATCAGCGTAATCCGCACTTGAAGCGAGGATATTCCAACAAAATAATAAATAATGGAATAACAACAGAATTCACCATACGCATGCGATAGATCAGCGAGACAGTTATTCTAACGAGAATAATAAATAATGGAACGGTCATGCGTAAACGCGCATGTATATTAATATTCACGCTAATAATAAAGAATGGAATAATAGAAGAATTTCACCATGTATGCGGTATTGATGTATAAAGTTATTCCAACATAATAATAAAGAATGGAATAACAAAAGAATTTCACCATGTATAGGGTAGTCCGCGTATACAGATTATTCCAACATAATAATAAGGAATGGAATAACAATAGCTCTCTTCATGAATACGAAAGAAATAATACCCCTTACGAGTACAACAAATAATATCCCTTACCTTAGAAGAAATAGGATATTAGAAAAGTGAAGTAGTAGAATACTTTTCTTCTTTCTCTCTATAGTTTCTCTCTCTAGAGTTTCAGTGAATTCATAAGAAATAATGAAGGAATGAGCTTCTATTTATAGAAGAACTGAAAGTAGCTCTTGGTCTTAACGAAGGGTCAAAATGACTCTTGGTAATATTGAAGAGACAACTACTATTTGCGAAGGGGCAATTAACTCTTGGAAAACCGAAGGGACAAGTTACTATTAAAACTTTAAACCAACGATCCATATTGATTTACTATTATAATTTCAACCAACGGTCTGAAAAATTATCACATCTTCTCATGGAATAATATTATACCCAAAAATGATTTGGACCGAAAAGAAATATATTTTTTGGGTGAATAGTACTTCGGGAATAGTACCCCGAGAATAGTACCCCAACACGAAAAGTGTCCCAAATACCCGAGTGAATAATAATAGAGTGAATAGTAATCGGGTGAATTGTAACCCGTGAATAGTACTCCGACATGAAAAGTGCCCCGAATACTCGATTGAACAATATAACCTCCAAACGTCAATTATTATCGAAATAAATATTGATTTCTACTAACACTAATAATTCCCACACAATGGAACTATCAATTTCATCTTTAATCAACACAAATTTATTCATCATTAATATTACAACTCACAATATTTTACAACCAGGTCGTTCACAGGAAAGTGGGGGCTTTCCAATAAGGATTTCTCCCTATTGGCGCGCAATTAGGTGACCAAACCTCTCCTTGACAGAACTTCTAGACATTGTAAATATTGCAATTTAATAATATGAATAACTTTGTCGTCTCAATTATTGATTTAATAATATAACATATAATGCAGATTATACTGTGACAATAACTGAATCAATAATATGAGAGATATGATGCATCAATTACTGTAGCAATAATGGAGTATAACTGAGTGACTTCTCACGTAAGCATCAATAATCAATACTGTAGCTACTATGCAACCACGCCATTCTTGTACTTTTACTACCGTAGTTCAAAAGTTTTAACGATAACACTTCCTACCGTATTTTTTATAAAAGATATTTACATCGTTTTCTTACTACGACGATACTTCCGTTGTGGGTTCACCAATGATTGTGCCGTCGTACGGATATTCCCGACAAAAAGAATATTCCCCGACCAAATGAATATTTTATAACAACTTGCATACTTTGCAAAATTTGTAAATATCACCCACAACTATAACATTATATCAAATCCACACCATAATATTAAAAACATATTTCGAGAAATTTAAATCTTTATTCATAAAATCTGGGGTCTCACAATGCATCTATGAGTTTTAAATGTGTAATGAACACATAGCAAGTCAAGTGTGTGATAGATATATATAAATGTTGATGTCAAGTACGAGTGGTTAAGGTATACCTATACATACCTAGCTATTATAAGAGTTTGATGAGAAAGTGAAATGAAGGTTTTACAAACCTAGTTAGAAAATAATGTAACATTATTATTATATTAAGAATTTATGAAATATATGACTAATGGATATGAATCCATGATTATATAACTATGTAGGAATACACGAAGTGCAAATAACTATAAGCAGTTAAGTCGTAGTTGATAAATTACGAATCAGGCAAGTCTTTCAGTTATTATTTGATATATGAATTCTATAACTGTTAGTTGAGCTATATTATGCTATAAGAATGTTGATGTATATATATGAAATGCATATGAGATATGTATAAAATTTAAAGTTGATCTTTGATGATATGTGTCGACGTCGGGATTTTTACTGTCCCTCTTTTGTTCTTGTCTTTTGGTGTTCTCATGTTAGGTGAGATTTGTTTGAAAAAACAATTTGTGAAAAGGTCTGACATTTATATATCGACGATTGGACTATAAGAGTTGCCAGCTGGTATTTTTAAATGGTTGCACCAACTCAACTGAGAAAAGGTTTGCACATTAACCACGTGATGTAACACTGTTAAACTTGTCTATGAAATCGAGATTCATTAGGGTCCAGGGACTTTCTTATGCAGAGGGAAGGTGTTAGGCACCCCCCGACATCCGTGTTACCATGGTGACCACCACTTTTCAATTAAACTATTATATGAATGTGTGTGGGGGGGGGTCAATGTGCAATTATTTAGAAGTAGTGATATGCCTCGTTCACACCTATATACAAAGGGTTTGAATTTGTGTAAAATGTAAGACCCCAACTTTTATGAATAAAGATGAATTTTCTAAAAGTATCGTTTTTAAATATTATGGAGTGAATTTAATATAATGTTATAGTTGTGGGTAATATTTAGAAATTTTAAAAAGTATACAAGTTGTTGTATAATATTCGATTGGTCGGGGAATATTCGTTTTCACAGGGAATATCCGTACGATGACACAATCATTGGTGGACCCCACAACAGAATTATTGTCCGATTGAGAAAAAGACAAAATTATTTTTATGAAAATAACGGAGGAATTTTTATCGTTAACTGTTGAAACACCCGGTGATAAAAGTACAATAATACGCGTGGTTGCATAGTAGCATACGGTATTGATTATTGATGCTTACGTGAGAAGTCACTAAGTTTTGTTCAATTATTGCTATAGTAATTGCTGCATATTATCTCACGTTATTTGATTCAATTATTGTCAATATTTTATATATTATTAAATCAATAATTGATACGACGAAGTTATTGACATTATTATTTGCAATATTAACGATGTCTAGAAGTTCTGCCAAGGAGAGGTTTGGTCACCTAATTACGCTATTAATAGGAGAAATCCTTATTGAAAGCCCCTCTTCCTGAGAACGACACAGTCGATTAATAGTGTGAATTATAATAATGATGATGAAGTTTGTTTTATTAGTATTATTAATGTAATAAAACAAAAAGCTTTTATATAAAAAAAGAATACTTTTATAAAGTTATTTGTTTTATTAGACAATAATTAGAATATATTATATTTTATTATGCATATTGTTTTGCATAGTAAAATCTTTTTATATAAAAAATGTAGAATACTTTTATAAAGTTATTTGTTTTATTATACAATAATTAGAATATATTATATTTTATTATGCATAGTGTTTGCATAGTGCTGCAGTAGTGTTTGCATAGTAAAATCTTTTTATAAAAAATGTAATACTTTTATAAAGTTATTCGTTTTATTATATTATAAATAGAATATATTATATTTTATTTAAAAAGATTTTGTTTTATTAGAATATTTTATTAAATCAATCTGGACCGTCCGTTTAAAAGTGAATCAATCTGGACCATTCATGAATTAGTTACTATTTAATCCATTCTCCTATAAATAAAAGTTCATTCCTTCATTATTTCTTACAAATTCACTGAAACTCTAGAGAGAGAAACTATAGAGAAAAAGAAGAAAAGTATTCTGCTACTTCACTACTCCTATATCCACTTCTTCTTTATAAGGTAAGGGGTATTATTTCTTTCGTATTTATGAAGAGAACTTCTGTTATTCTATTCTTTATTATTTTGTTGGAATAACCTGTATACGGGGACTACCCTATACTTGGTGAAATTCTTCTATTATTCCATTCCTTATTATTTTGTTCGAATAACCTGTATATGCAAAGTACCACATACATGGCAAAATTTTTTCTCATTATTCCATTCTTTATTATTCTATTCGTGAATATATCACATGCATGCGTTACGCGCATGACCGGGTTCCATTATTTATTATTCTGTTGGAATAACCTCGTGCATGCGGTCTATCGCATGCACGGTGAATTTCGTTGTTATTTCATTCTTTATTATTCTATCGAATATCCAAGATGTGTGCGTTACGACCTAGTTCCATCATTTATTATTCTCGTTGAATATCATGCTCGGTCTGGATTATTACACCGACTTGGTTCCGTTATTTATTATTCTTGAATAACTCATGCATGCGGCTCTATCGCATGCCTGGTGATTTCTTTTGTTATTCCATTCTTTGTTATAAACAGTTGGTTAAAGTTTTGGCTTTTATACTCCATGAAATTAGTGGAATATCCTTGGTATTTGTGCTTCATCCAGTATCTTTTCATGGAAATATTCTTCTGAGCATTCTCGAGTTTTACCCCACAAATCAGTATCATGTTGACAATTTGGACGTTATTGGTTCCTAGATAAACTAATTCTTGAACTTGTTTTTATTGAATTCTTATATCATTGTCATCATCCTCATGCTTATATTATGATGAAAGTCATCTTTGGCTTACGTGCATAGATGGACTTAGTATGATTATGTCCAAGGATCATTCGGTATAATCATGACCTGTAATGTTATAAATGATGTGGTAAAAATCCTCAGTGGCCTATAATGCATTGATGGACAGTTTTTGGTATGATTATGACCAGGGATTATACGGTATAGTCATGACCATTGATGATTTAATGAATATCCTTGGTCGTGGTACATGGATGATTATATGATGTGGTTTATTTATTAAGTTGAGTCTCAGCAATAAAAATTGTTGAAAACATTTTAAATCATAGAAGATAGTAGATTTTATTCTCTACTTGACTCTTCTAATGGATTTCTTGTTCCGCTGCAATTAAACTTGATGTCTATTGTACTTTATCAGTTTAACATTGTTGAAGACTAATGATAATTTATTCTGCATTATCTTAGTCATAATATTTCTTACTAGGCTAGTTGAGCTCACCCTTTCCTTCACTGTTCTCTTCAAGAAATGAGAAAATAGCTGGCACGAGTCGGGGAACGGATTGACAGTCCAGATGATAGCATTAGTAGTCCTCACTATGGCATGTCATGCAATATATAATTGTATTGAGGACCTAATATATGTGTGTCGTATTTTATACGTCACTTAATAATTGATTTTGGTGAACAACAATAGGGTTACGAGAACCCGACCCTGAAAGCGTCAAAAGTGCACCGCAGTAAAATGAAGAGAAGAAAAATCTTCTCGTGTCCCTTTGGAAACTTGAAATATTTGTTGTTGTATTTATATGGCATGTATTAATTTGAGTATGAATATTGTCGTATTATGTACGTTATAATATTTGTATTGAAACTCACAGTATATATGTCGTCGTATTTTGCACGACTGTTGTATAATTAAGTTTGTATTTGATTTATGTACCATGTATCTGGCGACTCAAGATGGATGATGTATACCTATTTTTGGGGGCGTCATAGTTGGTATCAAAACTTAGGGATATGATCGCTGGATGAGATGTGAGACAAGAACTAGGAGGGGAGAGACGGGGAATTCCTTCGCTAGTATGACCTGCCTAAGTTTATTTGGTATTTAATTAGTCGGTCAGAATATAGGGATTATATGTGATATGTTAATTAACCCTTGTTTTGTTGCTGTATTTGAAAATGGAATCCAAGAATGTTGAGAACATCAATGGAGCACAGGAGACCGTTGAGTCTCCACAGATCAATAATCAGGACAATGTGCAACAAGATGGCGATAATCCTCCTGTAAACAACAACACTGATCAAATGACGAATGATGGTACGTTTAGGAGCTTCTTAGAATTCATGCAACATCAGGCGAAGGCGGCTCCTGTCCAAAATGCAGGTGGAAACACTGAAAACTCTCGGACGGTCACCGCTAAGCAGTTCATGGAGCTGGGACCACCAGAGTTTTTTGGAGAGCCAAAACCACTGAAAGCGGAGACGTGGATAAAGCAGATCAACAAGATATT
This sequence comes from Panax ginseng, assembly GCA_020205605.1. Taxonomy (NCBI): domain Eukaryota; kingdom Viridiplantae; phylum Streptophyta; class Magnoliopsida; order Apiales; family Araliaceae; genus Panax; species Panax ginseng. The sequence continues at coordinate 48,807,581 of CM035137.1, forward strand.
TGATGTCTTGGGATGCTCTGAGGAGCAAAAGGTTCCTTTTTCCACCTTTATGTTACGTGCAGAAGCAGATTACTGGTGGGAATCTGTGAAGCGTACTTAACCTGCCGCACTTAAGATGTCTTAGGAGAAGTTCCAAGAGTTGTTCAACGACAAGTACTTTCCAGAAAGTATTCGTCACATGAAGGAGGTAGAGTTCATCAAACTTGAACATAATAATATGACTGTGGTGCAGTACGAAGCTAAGTTTGCCGAGTTATCTCAATTTGCGTCCCACTTGGTTGATAATGAGGAGAGAATGACGCGGATGTTTCTAAGAGAGTTGAAACCCGAGATACATCAATACCTTATCTCTCATAAACTGTGTTTATATTCAAATGTTGTGAATAGGGCTCAGTTATTAGAGCGTAATAATGAGTCAACTGAACCAAGAGAGAGCAGCTGACAAGTCGATAATACCAGTGGTAGCAGTCATCGAAGCGGTGACAACAAACGTGGAGGGAATCAACATGCCAGAAATGATAACCACTTCAGTGGTAATCATGGCCAAGACAATAAGAGTGGAAAGTTCAAGAAGAGAAGGTTCAGCAAAGATGGAAAGACGTCAACACCAGCACTCGTTGTTAAGGAAGGAGAACGACCGCTGGTCATATGTTACAAATATGGAGGGGAAGGACACATAAGTCCAAACTGTACGATGCAGTCCAAAGCATGTTATAATTGTGGAAAGGAAGGCCATCTAGCCCGATTTTGTCGTGCACCAAAGTCAAGTCTAACTGGGATTGAGGCATCAAAGGGGGTCCCAAACAAGACAAAACTGGTAGTTCAAGGGAGAGCATTTGTCATAACCTCCCAAAAAGTGAGGAATCTGAACGAGGTGATCACGGGTAAGCTAATCATAAACTCTAGCAAAGTTTATACTTTATTTGATACCGGTTCTATCCATTCCTTTATTTCTCCTACTTGCGCTCAACGTTTAAATTTGACTTCGAAGAAATTAGACTTTGACTTATCTGTTGAAACTCTGTTGGGAGAAACCTTCATTACATCCATGATTTATAAGTCTTGTTTGATTCAAATCGGTAACCGCACGTTACCTGTCGATCTTATTTCTTTGAAAATACTTGCATTTGATGTGATTCTAGGGATTGATTGGTTAACTACTCATCATGCAAAAATTGATTGTTTTCGTAAGGTTGTTAGCTTTCATATTCCTAACCAACCTATTATACTTAATTCAAGCAACCAAACCATTAAAATCCATCATCGCTATCTCAAGCCATAAAGCTATTCGTTTATTGAAAAATGGATGTCAAGCTTTCTTAGCTCATGTCACGGATCTAAATGAAAATATGTCAGTTTTGAATGATATTTCTATTGTTAATGAATTTCCTAACGTATTCCCTGAAGAACTTCCTAGCCTACCCCCAGAGCATGAAATTGAATTTTGTATCGACGTTGAATCCGGTACAAAACCCATTTCTAAAGCCCCATATCGAATGGCTCCGGTTGAACTTCAGGAGTTAAAAACCCAACTACAAGAATTGTTGGACATCAGTTTCATTCGTCCTAGTACGTCTCCTTGGGGTGCTCCTGTTCTATTCGTGAAGAAGAAAGATGGAAGTATGCGAATTTGTATTGATTATCGGGAGTTGAATCATGTCACCATCAAAAATAGGTACCCGTTGCCTCGCATTGATGACCTATTTGACCAGTTGCAATGAGCCAAATTGTTTTCAAAGATTGATCTTCGTTCTGGATATCATCAGTTGAAGATTAAAACTGATGACATTCCAAAGACTGCTTTTAGAACTCGGTATGGGCATTATGAATTCCTAGTCATGTCTTTTGGATTGACTAATGCTCCTGCTGCCTTCATGGACATGATGAACCGAGTATTCAAGGAATATTTGGATTACTTTTTATGGTCGTCTTTATTGATGACATCCTCATATACTCCAAAACTCATGAAGATCATGAGCAACACTTGAGGCTGATACTCTAAAAGCTTTGTGAAAACAAGCTTTATGCCAAGTTGAAGAAATGTGAGTTCTGGCTTAAGGAAGTAGCATTCGTTGGGCACGTAGTATCAAGTCATGGAATATCTGTTGACCCGGCAAAGATTGAATCTATTCAAAGCTGGGAACAACCTAAATCAGTGACTTAAGTACGTAGCTTTCTCGGCTTAGCTGGTTATTATCGGAGATTCGTAGAAGGGTTTTCTCGAATCGCTACTCCATTAACTCAGCTGACTCGAAAAGATACAAAATTCAGTTGGAGTGAGGAATGCGAGAAGTGTTTTCAAGAACTCAAGAGTAGACTCATTTCAGCACCTGTTCTGACAATACCATCTAGCTCGGAGGGATTTGTCATCATAGTGATGCTTCGGGCAAAGGGTTATGATGTGTTCTCGTGCAACATGGGAAAGTCATAGTCTATGCCTCTCGGCAACTCAAAGAATATGAGAGGAATTATCCTACTCATGTTCTAGAGTTGGCAGCTGTTGTCTTCGCACTTAAAATTTGGAGGCATTACTTGTATGGGGAGAAAGTGGAGATCTTTACGGATCATAAAAGCCTCAAATATTTCTTCACTCAAAAGGAACTCAACATGCGACAACGACGTTGGCGTGAACTATTGAAAGATTATGATCATACCATCAATACCATCCTGGAAAAGCAAACGTAGTAGCTGACGCATTGAGTAGAAGATCATATACGAGTACGAGTACAATATTGTCAACGCAAAGTCCCATTTCGTATGACTTGCGAAGGATGGAGATAGAGATAAAGACTCCAAGGACCCACGTGATGATGGCGAATATACGAGTAGAACCGACTTTAATCAATAAAGTTAAAGTTGTTCAAGCTATAGACCTGGAGCTGATGCGTATGAGGAAGAAAGTGCAAGAAGGTGCTATGTCAGAAGCAAGAATCGATGAAGAAGGAATACTTCGAGTCAACTCCAGACTTTGTGTTCCTAATGACCCTGAGTTAAAGTATAAAATCATGATGGAGGCGCACAACACACCATTTTCAATCCATCCAGGGAGTACCAAAATGTATCGTGATCTTCGACATACATTTTGGTGGAGCAATATGAAGAGAGAGATAGCGCTGTTTATCTCAAGGTGTCTAACTTGTCAACGAGTCAAGGCAGAGCATCAAGTACCCAAAGGTCTATTGCAACCACTTGAAATTCTAGAATGGAAGTGGGAGAACATTACATGGATTTTGTTACTGGTCTTCCCATGGTTACTCAAGGCATAGATGCAATTTGGGTCATTGTTGATAGATTGACCAAGTCTGCTCATTTCTTATCTATATGAGAAACTTATACACTTGAACGTCTTGCTCGTATGTACATAAACGAGGTTGTAAGATTGCATGGTATGCCAGTATCCATAGTTTCTGATCGAGACCCAAGATTCACTTCACGATTTTGGGTTAGTTTGCAAAAAGTTATGGGCACGAATTTACGATGGAGTTCGGCATATCATCCTCAGACGGACGAACAATCAGAGAGGACTACTCAAACTCTTGAAGATTTATTAAGACTCTGTGTCCTTGACTTCAAGGGAAGTTGGGACAAGTTTTTACCATTGGTGGAGTTTTCCTACAACAACAGTTATCAAGCAAGTATTGGAATGGCTCCATTTGAGGCGTTGTATAGAAGAAAGTGTCGTTCTCCAGTATGCTAGGATGAGGTGGGTGAAGCAACGTTGTTGGGACCGAAGTTGGTACATATGACTATGGAAAAGATTCAAACGATCCGGCAACATATAAAAACCTCACAAGATCGACAAAAGAGTTATGCTGATCTTCATAAAAAGGACGTGGAATTCGATATTGGAGATCATGTGTTGTTACGTGTTGCTCCATGGAAAGGAGTTACGAGATTTGGAAAGAGAGGAAAGCTCAATCCTCAATTCATTGGCCCATTTTTAATCCTCGATCGAGTAGGAACTGTGGCCTATAGACTCGCTTTACCGCCAAGTATGTCTCGTGTTCATAATGTTTTTCATATATCCATGTTACGTAAATATGTGGAAGTCCCGGACCACATTATTGAGTTAGAAACTGATGAAATAGCAGAAGATTTAACGTATAAAGAGATTCCTATTCAAATCTTGGATAAGAAGGAACATATTCTACGCTCCAAGTTAATACCTCAAGTCAAAGTTTTGTGGAGAAACCACGATGTTGAGGAAATGACCTGGGAGTTAGAATCTGAAATAAAATCAAGGTATCCTTACCTCTTCGACATACCAGACATGTACCCTAATTTCGAGGGCAAAATTTCATAAGAAGGGGAGATTGTAAGACCCCAACTTTTATGAATAAAGATGAATTTTTTAAAAATATCATTTTTAAATATTATGAAGTGAATTTAATATAATATTATAGTTGTGGGTAATATTTAGAAATTTTGAAAAGTATGCAAGTTGTTGTATAATATTCAATTGGTCGGGGAATATTCGTTTTAACAAGGAATATTCGTACGACGGCACAATCAATGGTGAACCCCACAACGGAATTATTGTCGGGTTGAGAAAAAGACAAAAATATTTTTATGAAAATAACGGCGGAAGTTTTATCGTTAACTGTTGAAAAACCCGGTGATAAAAGTACAGTAATACGCGTGGTTGCATAGTAGCATATGGTATTGATTATTGATGCTTACGTGAGAAGTCACTCAGTTTTGTTCAATTATTGCTACAGTAATTGCTGCATATTATCTCACGTTATTTGATTCAATTATTGTCAATATTTTATATATTATTAAATCAATAATTGAGATGACGAAGTAATTAACATTATTGTTTACAATATTAATGATGTCTAGAAGTTCTGCCAAGGAGAGGTTTGGTCACCTAATTGCGTGCCAATAGGGAGAAATCCTTATTAGAAAGCCCCCTCTTTCCTGAGAACGACCTGGTCGATAAATAGTGTGAATTATAATAATGATGACGAAGTTTGTTTTATTAGTATTATTAATGTAATAAAACAAAAAAGCTTTTTATATAAAACAGAATACTTTTATAAAGTTATTTGTTTTATTAGATAATAATTAGAATATATTATATTTTATTATGTATAGTGTTTTGCATAGTAAAATCTTTTTATATAAAACAAAAAACTTTTATAAAGTTATTTATTTTATTAGACAATAATTAGAATATATTATATTTTATTATGCATAGTATTTGCATAGTATTTGCATAGTGTTTGTATAGTAAAATCTTTTTATATAAAAATGTAATACTTTTATAAAGTTATTCATTTTATTAGATTATAAATAGAATATATTATATTTTATTTAAAAAGATTTTATTTTATTAGAATATTTTATTAAATCAATCTGGACCGTCCGTTTAAAAGTGAATCAATCTGGACCGTTCATGAATTAGTTACTATTCAATCAATTCTCCTATAAATAGAAGTTCATTCCTTCATTATTTCTTACGAATTCACTGAAACTCTAGAGAGAGAAACTATAGAGAGAAAGAAGAAAAGTATTCTGCTACTTCACTACTCCTATATCCACTTCTTCTTTATAAGGTAAGGGGTATTATTTCTTTCGTATTCTTGAAGAGAACTTCTGTTATTCCATTCTTTATTATTTTATTGGAATAACCTGTATACGGGGACTACCCTATACTTGGTGAAATTCTTCTATTATTCCATTCCTAATTATTCTGTTGGAATAACCTGTATATACAAAGTACCACATACATGGTGAAATTTTTCGGTTATTCCATTCTTTATTATTCTGTCGGAATATCCTGTCTGTGCGTTTACGCATGACCTGGTTCCATTATTTATTATTCTGTTGGAATAACCTGTCTGTGCGGTCTATCGCATACATGGTGAATTCTGTTGTTATTCCATTCTTTACTATTCTGTCGGAATATCCTGTCTGTGCGTTTACGCATGACCTAGTTCCATCATTTATTATTCTATTGGAATATCATGTCGGTGCGGATTACGCCTGACCTGGTTCCGTTATTTATTATTATATTGGAATAACCTGTCTGTGCGGTCTATCGCATGCCTGGTGATTTCTTTTGTTATTCCATTCTTTGTAATAATCAGTTGGTTAAAGTTTTGGCTTTTATACTCCATGAAATTAGTGGAATATCCTTGGTATTTGCGCTTCATCCAGTATCTTTTCATGGAAATATTCTTCTGAGCATTCTTGAGTTTTACCCCACAAAGCAGTATCATGTTGACAATTTGGACGTTATTGGTTCCTAGATAAACTAATTCTTGAACTTGTTTTATTGAATTCTTATATCATTGTCATCATCCTCATGCTTATATTGTGATGAAAGTCATCTTTGGCTTACGTGCATAGATGGACTCAGTATGATTATGTTCAGGGATCATTCGGTATAATCATAACCTGTAATGTTATAAATGATGGGGTAAAAATCCTCAGTAGCCTGTAATGCATTGATGAACAGTTTTTGGTATGATTATAACCAAGGATTATACGGTATAGTCATGACCATTGATGATTTAATGAATATCCTTGGCCGTGGTACAGAGATGATTAGATGATGTGGTTTATTTATTAAGTTGAGTCTCAGCGATAAAAATTGTTGAAAACATTTTAAATCATAGAAGATAGTAGATTTTATTCTCTACTTGACTCTTCTAATGGATTTCTTGTTCCGCTGCAATTAAACTTGATGTCTATTATATTTTATCAGTTTAACATTGTTGAAGACTAATGATAATTTATTCTGCATTATCTTAGTCATAATATTTCTTACTGGGCTAGTTGAGCTCACTCTTTCTTTCACTGTTCTCTTTAGGAAATGAGAACGTAGCCGGGACTAATCGGGGAACGGAGTTATGGTCCGAAATGGTGTATTAGTAGTCCTCACTATTCTGTAAAATAGTGTGATAATAAATGTAATGAGGACTCTATTTGATAGTGGATATTGTCTAGAAGGCAATATTCCTGTTTAAACTCTCAGTTATGTTTTGTAGTATTTTACACGACAGTTGTATAATAAAGTTTTTATTTGTATTTTGTACCATGTATTTGGCGACTCAAGATGGGTGATGTATACCTATTTTGGGGGCGTCACATAAAAATTTAGTTTTAACAAGATATAGCAATGATGTTTTGTAAAAGATGTTTTTTAAACCTTGTGCTCAATAGTAATTGAGGCCTTTGATACTTCTATTTTATTAAATGTTTGGCTTGATTGCTTTTATTTTCGAGATGCGAAGCATCTTCGAGAAAATAATATATATAGCAGTGTCGAACTCCTTATGGGCATGGGAGCCATCTAAGGAAATTCAGGCACCGTGAATAATGTACAAGCTATTTACAGCAGAAAATATCCATCACAGGAACCGAATCTAAATTCAGAGAACTGAATCTATGATCACATGATTCCTAGGCTCACATGATGTAGCAGTTTGTATGAAAGCTGTAAGCAGTTATATATATAAAATCTGAATATATATATATATATATATATATATATATATATATCTGATCATGTCCAACCTCCACAAAACGAACTTCATGGGGGATTATAAATGTAAATATATAAAAGCGGTAAATATATATATATAGACACGATCAACCACCACGAAGCACCTCCATGGGGGATCAAAAATTTAAATAAAGCAGTAAATACGATCAACCGCCATGAAGTAAACTCCAGGCGAGACGAAATTTAAATAAAGCAGTAAAAACGATCAACCGCCACAAAATAAACTCCAGGCGAGACGAAATTTAAATAAAGTAGTAAAAGGCCACGAAGTAAACTCCAGGCCTAACATAAATGTAAATATATATATATATAAGCACTAAATGCACCGGATATTATATCCAGACTCAATCAAACAAAGTTTGATGGGTATAATATATATATATATATATATATATATATAAGTATTTATATATGTAACGCCCGAGAAAATCGGATTTTTATGACAATTAAATTTTTTTTGCTTATGTGAATTTAATGAATTTAATTGATTTATTCTGTGAGTAAGCTATTTGAAGGTCGTTCTATGACCTAGGATGTGCTTATGTGGTTAGTAATCTGGCTACGTGCTAGAATTAATTGTTTAGAATTTCCAAGACGAAAATAAATGTTTTCCGAGAAATTCCCGTAAAAATACTATTCATCCATTTCTGTTCGGGGAATTATTTTGAAATTCTGAGAAACGCGTAATGATAGAATATCGAGATGAGATGAAATATCTGATAATATTTCATTTATGGAAAACAAAGTTTTCGCCTTCGGACTTAAAACCTAAGGGTTGAGTGTATTGATTTCCAAGAAGGAAATGAAACGCATAGAAGAAATTGCGTTATGGTTAATGCGTGTGTTATACATGTAGGATATTATCTAGTATCTATGTATAATACGATGAGTTAATATGAAGTACAATACGATTATTGTACGAGTGTTATATCGAGAAAATACGTGAATTGTACGTATAGAATACAATTCATATTATGGAATTAAGTTAGGACTTAATGTTAATTCATTTGGGTTGGATTATGTTTAGTCCAATCAATTGAATGAGAAAGCCCAAGTCAAGGCCCAATATTAGATTGGTTAAGCCCAATACATGAAAACCGAACCGTGGATTGAACCGGTGGGTCACCGAATGGGTAAAACCCATGGGGCAACCCATGGGGATGACCCATGGGCAAGGTGGGATGGCCCTTGGTGTGCAAGGCAAGAATAACACTTGGTCACCAAGTATTTTACTTGATGACAAAGTGTTGAATAGTAAGGAGGTGGGTTGTTTTGTCCATTTTGCCCTCCATTTCATGTTCTATAAATAGAAAGCCAACCTAGATTATTGAGAGAGAAAGAGAGCTAAACTCAACAAAATCCTATACTTGGAAGCTTTTCCTTATAGTTTTCCAAGAGATTACCTAAGAGTTCTTAAGGTAGTATCCCTTATTTCTACTTCCATCTCTTTTGGTTTTCTTTTAGTATGGAGAATCATAAGTGGGTGGTGTATATCTAATATGGTGTAATAAGAATGACTTATTATAGATTCAATCTCTATAAGTCATGTAATCATAGAAATCATAAGGTTTGATATAGTTTTAAACCATGAAAATATTGATTGTTGATAAACAATTGAACTCCATCAATACGTTAATATGTGCATCTTGCTTGGTTAGGATGTAGATATGAAGTCCATGGAGTATTCCATGTGATTTGGCTTAGAGAACGTTAGTAATGAAGTTATGACGAATTTCACGGAAATAGACGTTAAACGTCGAAAACATTGAAATTCTGGATTGGTAGTCAAAAGTTTCTGTGAGACTTGAAAATGTTGTTTTTCAATGTCAACAAGTGAGATAGGGTATTTAAGAGTTGTGGGTTCGAGAATCGTCGAATTCTGACTTAAAACGAAGAAAACGAGCATTGAACGCTCATTAACGTTTACGAACGCTTAAAAAATGAACTCAATAGCAAATTTTAAGTTAACAGATTAGAAAGTGTCGAATTCTTAAATGAACGCGTAGAGTATGTCATTTATGACGTGTAGGCTTTTGAATGGACCAAATAGGACTTATAACGAAGAAATTATGGCTCTGAGAAATTCACTAAAATATTTAACTGTTGGAAAATTCTGGTGTTGAGGTCTTGCGTCGCGGCGCAAGATAGTGTGTTAAATGTCGGGCCTCAACGCCAGCACAGTGTAATGAGCTATTGGAAAGTGGCGTACCGCAGCGATTACACCTATATAGAGAAGTCTCATGCCAGCAAATGTGAGACCGAGACTGGAGACACAACTAATCTAAGCTGGCCATAAATGACTGGTCTTGAACTAGAATGTCACGTCGCGACGTGGGTGCAGGGGAATTGTTAGATGACTTAGGTTTTGAACTTTAATTGTTAAGAGACCTATAGGAGTAATGTTTGTGCAGTTCATAAGTGTATTAAAACTATTCCTATACTACCTATACTAAGGTATATGGTATTGAACTTAAGAATTGAATGCATGTTAGTAAGTTATGAATGAAGAACACAAGGTGTTATCAATGAACCTTAATCGGTAAACAACGTTGGTACTTCGCCAACAATGTTAGAGTCCGGTTAATAACGTAAGTTGATTAATAAGTCAGGACGAAGGGTAATAAGTCGAGTTGACTTTATTATTAATATTAAGTTAACTAAGACATAGAAGAGAAAGAAGTTGGTAGGAACAATGTGAACAATTGTTTGATAGCTAATTACAGTGTGTTATGTGAATATATCATGTAGATTCTGTAAAGGCTGTGGTCAGTCAATTAAGTTATTTGAAGACGCTGAACGACAAGTTTTCTTAACGCTTGTCTAACTTTCAAGTTAGTCATGTTTTATGTGATTCATTGTACCGAATTGCACGACTGGTTTTAAAGAAAGGATCAATGCTAGATTTAACTCGGCTAGACTACTCGTAAGATATAGATTGATTGGTATTTGTGACACCCCCAAATTCGGATATCTTCCAACCCGATATATAGTGCTACACTATATTCATAACCCTACAATCATTCCATTGAAATACAACAAAATGAATGTAATTACTATCTTCTTATTACAATCAAAGTATAATCCTTCGCAGGTTCATAAACTAATTACATCATTTATTGTTCATAATGTATAATACATATAAACATACTAATCTATTACACGATGGCTAGGCATCCATCATAGCTTTGCCCTTATCTCTCTTAGCATGCTCAGTACGTTCATCCTTAACTGATGTCATATAATTCACGCAAGAAGTGAGCATAACAAGCTCAGCAAGTTTTAACAAAGGATAATAGTAATACCATATTCGTGAATTATATAACAATTTATACATAACTGAACAAATAGTTATGAAGTATTATCAAACAATAATACTCTAACAGTTCATAACATCAATTCCCAAGGTATAGAGTAGATTAGGAATTTCTGAACCGATCGATAGACCATGAACAGTAACTTTCTGTTTTCATACTTGAAAAGGATATCACAGCACTAAGGTTGTACATCCGCATTACTTACGAGCACTTCTAGGTGATCAGCCTATAGTACTCCATGTTGATCAACACTAATTCATTAAACGTATTTACGTTTAATATTTGGCAAACTCGCGTGCCCATCGAATAATCGATGAAAAATACTTTTGTTTGTTCATAGACAAACCTTACCTTCACATCCGTACCAATTACTTGGCATAAGATAGTGTTAACATTTCTATATAGAAAGATATGAATATCAATCAATCTATATACTACGAGTAGTCTAGCCGAGTTAAATCTAGCATTGACCCTTTCTTTAAAACTAGTCGTGCAATTCGGTACAATAAATCACATAAAACTTGGCTAAATTGAAAGTTAGACAAGCGTTAAGAAAACTTGCCTTTCAGCGTCTTCAAATAACTTAATCGACTAACCACAGCCTTTACAGAATCTACATGATATATTCACATAGCACACTGTAATTAGCTATTAAACAAATGTTCACATTGTTTCTACCAACTTCTTTCTCTTCTATGTCTTAGTTAACTTAATATTAATAATAAATTCAACTCGATTTACTACCCTTCATCCCGGCTTATTAACCAACTGACGTTATTAATCAGACTCGAACATCGTTGATAAAGTACCAACTTTGTTCATCATTCCTAACTTATTAACATGCATTCAATTCCTAAGTTCAATACCATATACTCTAATATAGGTAGTATAGAAATAGTTTTAATACACTTATGAAGTGTACAAACATTACTTCTTTAGGTCTCTGAACAATCGAAGTTCAAAACCTAAGTCACTATCAACAACCTTGCATTCGCACCGCGGCGTGGGCTTCTTAGTACTAGACTAGCGCTGTGGCGCCAGTTAGTAGTAGCCTGTCCCGGTCTCAAGGTTTATGGCGAGACTTTACTCTCATCGATGGCGGCAAGCAATGACATTTAGCGATATACAACTACATCAACGTCGGTACATGCGCCGTCATTAACACTACGTCAGCCACTACCCGAACCTCGCATACTGAATAATTCCAACAATAAAATTTTAGTGAGATTCCCGAAGCCATAACTTCTTCGTTATAAGCCCAATTTGGTCCGTTGAAAAGCCTACACGTCATAAATGACATACTCTACGCGTTCATATAAGAATTTAACACTTTCAAATCCGTTAACTCAAAATTCAATATTGAGTTCATTTTCTAAGCGTTCGTAAACGTTAATGAGCGTTCAATGCTCGTTTTCTTCGTTTTAAGTCGGAATTCAACGATTCTCGAACCCACAACTCTTAAATACCCTATCTCACGTGTTGGCATTGAAAAACAACATTTTCAAGTCTCATGGCAACTTTTGACCTCCAATCCAGAATTTCAACGTTTTCTTTAACATCTATTTCCGTGAAATTCGCCATAACTTTGTTACTAACATTCTCTAGGCCGAATCACATGGAATACTCCATGGATTTCATATCTACATCCTAAACAAGCAAGATGCATATATTAACGTATTGATGGAGTTCAATCGTTTATCAACAATCGATCTCTACAATCAATATTTTCATGGTTTGAAACTATATCGAACCTCATAATTCTTATGATCTCATGACTTATAAAGATTGAATCTATATTAAGTCATCTTTAATCCACTATACAAGACACATACCACCTATTTATGATTCTCCATGACAAAAGAAAATCAAAAGAGATGAAAATGAGAAACAATGAGTATTACCTCAAGAACTCTTATGAAATCTCTTGGAAAACTATAAGTCAAAGCTTCCAAAGTGTATGATTTGTGAGTCTAGCTCACTTTCTCTCTTAAATAATCTAAGTTGGGCAATTGAAAAACTCTCACATGACAAAACCTAGCTTCCTATTTATAGAAAATAAAATAAAGGGCAATATAGACAATAAACAACCCACCTCCTTACTATTCACACTTGGTTACCAAGTAAAATTCTTGGTGACCAAGCATTAAGCTTGGCTTGCACACCAAGGCCGGCCCACTCTTTCCCATGGGTCATCCCCATGGGTTTACCCATGGGTTTTACCCATTCGGTGACCCACCGGTTCGATCCACGGTTCAATTTTCATGCATTGGGCTTAAACCATCTAACATTGGGCCTTGACTTGGGCTTAACCTAATAATCCCTTGGGCTTGTTCATTCAATTAATTGGACTAATTATAATCCAACCCAAATGAATTAACATTAAGTCTTAACTTAATTCTATAATATGAATCGTATCCTATACGTACAATTCACGTATTCTCTCCGTATAATAATCGTACGATAATTGTATTGTACTTCATATTTACTCATCACATTACACATATATACTAATTAATACCATATTTGTATAACCCTCGCTTTAACTATAACGCAATTCTTCTACGCATTTCATTCCTTCTCGGAAATCAATATACTCAACCCTTAGGTTTTAAGTCCACAGGCGAAAACTTCGTTTGCCATAAATGAAATATTATTAGATATTTCATCTTATCTCGATATTCTATCATTACACATTTCTCGGAATTTCAAAATAATTTCCCAAACAGAAACGGATGAATACTGTTTTTACGGGAATTTCTCGAAAAACATTTATTTTTGTCTTAGAAATTCTAAAGAATTAATTCTAGCACGTAGCCAGATTACTAACCATATATACACATTCTAGGTCATAGAACGACCTTCACATAGCTTACTCACGTAATAAATCAATTAAATTCATTTAATTTACATAATCAAATAAAAATTTAATTGTCATAAAAATTTGATTTTGTCGGGCGTTACAATATTCATATCTTTCTATATAGAAATGTTAACGCTATCCTATGCCAAGTGATTGGTACGGATGTGAAGGTAAGGTTTGTCTATGAACAAAAAAAAAGTATTTTTCATCGATTATTCGATGGGCACGCGAGTTTTCTAAATGTTAAACATAAATACGTTTAACGAATGAGTGTTGATCAACATAGAGTACTATAGGCTGATCACCTAGAAGTGCTCATAAGTAATGCGGATGTACAGCCTTAGTGCTGTGATATCCTTTTCAAGTATGAAAACAGAAAGCTACTGTTCATGGTTTATCGACCGATTCAGAATTCCTAATCTATTCTATACCTTGGGAATTGATGTTATGAAATGTTAAAGTATTATTGTTTCATAATACTTCATAACTATTTGTTCAGTTATGTATGAATTGTTATATAATTCACGAATGTGGTATTACTATTATCCTTGTTAAACTTGTTGAGCTCGTTATGCTCACTTCTTGCGTGAATTATATGATTGCAGTTAAGGATGAACGTATTGAGAATGCTAAGAGAGATAAGGGCAAGGCTAAGATGGATATTTAACCATCGTGTAATAGATTAGTATGTTTGTATGTATTATACATTATGAACAACGAATGATGTAATCGGTTTATGAACCTGGGAAGGATTATACTTTGATTGTAATAAGAAGATAGTAATTACATTCATTTTGTTGTATTTCAATGGAATGTTTGTATGGATATGAGTATAGTGTAGCACCATATGTCGGGTTGATAAGTGAGGATTCTGTGAACCAAGTGGAGATTGTACCAATGCCTGTGGCGGAGGTACCGTTAGTGGTTCTAGAAGACTCAGACATAGAGGAGTACATCTCTGAGGAGGAATACTTCGAGGAGACGATGGGGTTAGCATCATATCTTAATGAGATGCTTGATGTGGAGGAGTAAATGGAGGTAACATCAATTAACACGGTGGTGCTTACTCAGGAGCCAACACCTCCAGATACAATGAGATCATTGTATCTGGCTGTGTTGGATAGGAATGTGTGCCTGCAATCCTTAATGCGATACGTAATGGAAATAACCGCCTATATGAGGCGGAAGGAATCTGCAGAGGCGGATTTTGAGTGAACCTGACGAGAGAAAGTGCTTATAGCGATGATAAGGCACGAGATTATAAGGAAGAGGTCGTAGGGCTTTGCAAGAAACTGGTTAAAAAAGACCAGAAAATAGCTAGGATGTCATACATCCACGAATGTGCTCATGAGGATTTCAAGCTAAAAATTGCTTGTTATTCCATTGAGTCCGGGCAGACTCGATATATAATAAGTCGAGATATTGTGTCGATATTGGCAAATCAGAAATATGAGAATGTCGTTCGACAGTGTTAGTAGATTATTAGATCTTTTTGTATATAAGTAGTGACGTAAAACCCTCTTTTGTATAATTAAAGGGTAGTCTTTTTGTAAATCCCAATTTTCGTAAAAGTCAATCGCGGGATAGTATGTAATAGCTTTTTTGCTAAAGGAACTTGATGTAAATAGTTTTGACTATGAAAGCATATTAATATAATGAAGTTTTATTTAATGTGCTTGATGTGTTATGAGTTGTTGTTGTTTGAGAATGATAACCAAGTAGTTAAGTAGATAATAACGAAGCTTTATTTATTTAATCAGAATTATGCCGCCAAGAAGGAGACAATGTAACCAAGAGCCCAAGTCTCATAATGAGAATCAGGGGGGTACTAATAACCCTATGCAAGAGTTCGTTAATTTATTAACAACTGCATTTAACCAAGTTGGGGGTGGGATTCCTGTAGCTCCTGGGGTAGTAAGAACAACTACCTTTAAGGAATTTAAGAGTGTGGGTCCTCTTGAGTTCTGAGGAACGACGGACCCACTAGAGGCCCAAACATGGGTAAAAGAGATTAAAAAGGCATTTGTGATAAAAAAACGTAGGTGAGGCACAAAAGACTTCTTTTGCGACTTACATGATGAAGGGGGAAGCCAACTACTGGTGGGAGGCTCACCAGGGTGGGGCTAGGATAGAAGCTGTTACATGGGAACAGTTTAAGAAGGTATTTTTTGAGAACTACTTCCCTACTAGCATGAAAGGTAGGATGGAGATTAAGTTCTTAGAACTTAAGTAGGGGGATATGACAGTTCCCCAGTATGCCACCAAATTCAATGAATTGGCAAGGTTTGCTCCACATCAGGTGGATACAGAAGAGAGGAAGGTATGCAGGTTTGAGCAGGGCTTAAAACCCTAGCTCTATAGTAGAATATCGGTTTTTCAGAGTGCTTCCTATGGGACCATTCTGGAAAAGCCGATTATAGCAGAAGGTGGTGGTGAGGCATTGTCTCAGTACCACAAAGAGCCGAAGAATAAGAGTAAGTTAGAAGGAGGTAGTAAGGCTGAAGTTACCAGCGGAAGTGGCAACTTGCCTAAGAGGAAGAACTTCAACCTCGGGAATACTAGGGTAAAGTAGGGAGATCCCAAGCGAAGGACGGAGGCATGCAAGAATAGAAAGACTCACATGGGAGTCTATTTAAAGGGGAAATCAGTCTGCTATAACTGTGGGCAGGAGGGGCATTTGTCACCCAACTATCCTAACCCTAAGAAGAACCAGGGGTGTTTTATCTGTGGGTCATTGGACCACATGGTAAGAAACTGCCCGAAGAAGGGTTTAGAGGGAAATAAGGGTTCTGGTAGTGGTAAATTAGTCATTACTGGACCAACACCATCAGTGGGTAGACCCTCAACTCGTACGTTTAATATGAATATCCAAGATGCAGTTGCATCAACGGATGTGGTAGCAGGTATTATTTTAGTCAATGAGATAAATGCTTATGTGCTATTTGACTCGGGTGCTACTTGTTCTTTTATAGCATGTGAATTTGCTAAGAGATTAGGTTTAATCCCTAAAAAGTTAGCAAGACCTTTAGATATTAAGGTAGCAAACGAAGAGATAATCCCCATTGAACATATTCATAAGCATTGTTGTGTAGATATTAGAGGGAATAAGTTATCAGTAGATTTGGTACCGATAAGGTTAAAAGAATTCGATGTAATTCTTGGTATGGATTGGTTGGTTAACCATAAGGAAATAATAGATTGCTATAGGAAATGTGTAAACCTTCGGCTTTCTAAGAAAACCAAGGTAGTGTTCTTCGGTAGTAAATCACCGAGACGCTCTTGTTGTCTGTCGATGACACAAGCTACGAAGATGTTGAGGAAAGGGTGTGTAGGTTATATGTACCATGTTGTGGATACCCAAAGACTGGTAACATCCTTGGAACAGATACCTATAGTGTAAGAGTTCGTGGATGTATTTACGGAGGAGTTACCGGGTATTCCACCGAACAGGGAGGTTGAGTTTGTAATTGATCTATTACCGGGAATGACACCAGTTTCAAGGGCACCATATCGGATGGCGCCAGTTGAGATGAAGGAGTTAATGGTTCAATTATAAGAACTATTAAAAAGAAAGTACATTCAACCGAGTGTACCTCTTTGGGGAGCACCGATGTTGTTTGTAAAGAAAAAGGATGGGTCGTTAAGACTTTGTATCGACTATCGAGAGTTGAACAAGTTAACGATTAAGAATAGATTCCCGTTGCCCAAGATCGATGATCTATATGATCAGTTGAAAGGGGCAAAGTATTTTTCTAAGATAGATTTGCGCACGGGGTATCATCAGTTAAAGGTGAGGAAGGAAGATGTACCTAAGACGGCGTTCAGAACTCGTTATGGTCATTACAAGTTTCTGGAAATGTCGTTTGGGTTAACTAATGCGCCAGCCACATTTATGGATATGATGAACAGAGTGTTCAAACAATATTTGGACAAGTTCATCGTAGTGTTCATTGATGATATTTTAGTCTATTCAAAGACGCCAGAAGATCATGCAAAACATTTAAGGATAGTGTTGGAAACACTAAGGAAGCAAAGGTTGTACGCGAAATTCAAGAAGTGTGAATTTTGGCTTGAGCGATTGCAGTTTCTAGGACATGTTATTGATAAGGATGGCATTTTCGTAGATCCAGCAAAAGTTGAAGCAGTTAATGAGTGGGAGTAACCAAAAACGCCAACTGAGGTTAGGAGTTTTCTAAGGTTAGCGGGATACTATAGAAGGTTCATTCCGGACTTTTCTAAATAGCTACTCCATTGACAAATCTGACAAGAAAGTCGGTGAAGTATATATGGACTGAAAAATGTGAGAACAGTTTTCAGGAGTTGAAGAAGAGGTTAAGTGAGGCACCAGTATTGTCTTTACCAAAAGATACAGGGAACTTTGTAGTGTATAGCGATGCTTCGCATAAAGGACTAGGTTGCGTGCTCATGAAGCATGGCAAAGTCATTGCGTATGCGTCACGTCAATTGAAGGATTATGAGAAGGCATATCCTACTCATGATCTGGAATTGGCAGCTGTAGTTTTTGCCTTGAAGATATGGAGGCATTATCTATACGGTGAGAAATGTGAGATATATACGGACCACAAAAGTCTGAAATACATCTTCACACAAAAGAAGTTGAACATGAGACAGAGAAGGTGGTTATAATTGATAAAAGATTATGACTGTGATATTTTATATCATCCGAGAAAAGAAAATGTAGTAGCCGATGCGCTAAATAGGAAGGGTAGAGAGAAACTGTCAATGTTAACAACTCAAAGTGAGTTGATAACAGCGATGGCAAGAATGGAGTTAAAAGTTAAGTTACCGGAGGAAGCAGTGAAAATGTTATTTTCTATAGAAACCCAACCGACCATAGTGGAATGGGTTAGGGGAGTACAATTGAGTAACGAGGAATGCAAGCAGATACAGAAGAGGATAGAAGATGAAGAGAAGACTAAACTTTCACGGATGTTGAACTTGAGAAGTTTTGTCTATGTGCAAATTTGTGATATTTATACAAGGTGGTAGAATGTTTGAGACCTTGTGGCATAATTTTAACACTTCGATGTTTCTGTGAGATGAACTGTTCTGTGATTAAAATGTTCAATATGAGAATGTTCTGTTTACATGAACCGATATTATTAAGTATGTGCTAATGATTCTAACCGGACATGATGTGTATGAAAAAGGTAGAAAAGTGAAAGTATTTCAAAGTGAATGTGACTAATATTTTAAAATGATAGGGATCCAAAATTATTCCTATTATTTAAGCTACTTCATAACCTTTGTTCGGTTATTAAAGTCTTAAAAGAATGTTTAAATTCTTGATGTTGTTTATTCAACTGCTATGACTTGCTGAGCAATTGAATGCTCACACTTGCTTTAAATAAAAACATTTTCAGCGAATAATGTTAGAAAGAACTTAAGGATCCCGTAAAGATCAAGCTGATCGGTATCTAGAAGAAGTGCCATTCAATATATTAATGAGCGTGAAGATCAAGTGAAGATTTTTAATGTAGAATAGTTTAATTAAACTATAAACTAGTTTAATGAACTATTATGTATCCTTGGTGGCGGATAAAAGTCACTCTTGTAAGATGTAAATAATAATGTAATTAACATTATTTTTAATGAATGAGGTTATAAGGTATTACAACCTAGGATTTGAGAATGTATGTTGTTATATTTAGCTATATAATGATGTATGTTTGGAATGAGATGGGACCGTGACGTACGGAATCCGGGTGTGAAGATAGACCGGATTTTGGGGCGTTACATTCTCAAACCAAGTACAAATTCCTTGCCCATACAAGGAATAGTACAACTCAACCACTAACATGAGTCCTCAATTGAAATTCTACTTAACTCTATCTCACTCTTAACTTGCTCTTTGCTTGATAGGAATTTACTATATTTCATCATATACAACTCATAATGAGTTCATCTCGTACCATTTCATAGTACCTTCTCTTATAGCATCAAATTATAACCACTTAGTCGTTACATACTATTTATCATTTCATAGCTCAATCAGATCACGACGTGATCTTCGGTTTACCTTAGGGTTCTTTCCCATTATCAACTAAACTCCATTCGAGTTCATTCTTATTATCTTTGTCATCTTCATCTTATAGACATCATCTTAACAGTTTTATTACCGGAGTTAGGAAACTCCTGAATCCTCAGTCTCTAGATACTTTAAGATTCTTCTTTGAATCTTCGCTTATATATATTTTAATCTTTATCTTTCTCTCTCTCAAGTTATAGCCTAAGGTAATCTTACCTAAAGTTTATAACCTAAAGCTTCGATACCAACTTGTGACTCCCACAAATTCGGGTCCCTTCGAACCTCGGATTTGGTCCACCACGATACTACTATCGTCAAACTATTTATATCTTTTATTAATAACTTAATGAATATAACTTTGCTTATTATAATTTAAAATATAAATTCTTTCCATTTCCGAGATCTGTATACCCCGAACTTTTATAATTTTCAAATCTTAGTCATTTACCATTCCTTTCTTACATCATATTCGATGTTATAAAAATATGCGAAATAATTTAAACTTTTTCAATCTCCTTTGAAAAAAAATCTTTTATTAATTTCTTAACTGAATCAATTACATATCTTTGAATCAAATTCTGTTATGATTCATTCTATTCGAATTACTGTATAAATTTTTACATCTCGATTCGAATTCCTCTATGCATCACATAGTATAATTTTATAACTCAACATGTATTACACATCGTAAACTACTATTATGTACATCTCCTAGAACCTAAACATGGTTCAAGAGCATATATTTAAATAAATAAATTAATCTCCTTCTATGCTATTGAACTTTATCAATCAAGTAGCACGTAATCTTTATCGTGAGTCCTTAACTTACAAAAATGGTTATTTGTAAGAGTGAGCTCGATAGCTCAGCAATTCTAAAAGTTTTTATACATCACATAACATTTAATAACATACTCAGTTAATGCATTCATAATCAATTAATATTTACTACGCATGTTACTTCTCACATAACAAGCATATATATTTACTTCATAAGCATATCATCAAAAATCAACTTTCAAATTTCATGCATATCTCATACGCATTATATATATATATATATATATATATATCAACATTCTCATAGCATAATATAGCTCAACTAACAGTTATCGAAAGACTGAAAGACTTGTTTGGCTCGTAGTTTATCAATTATGACTTAACTCCTTATAGTTATCTCCACTTCATGTATTCGTATACAGTTATATAATCATGGATTCATATCCATCAGTCATACATTTCATACGTTCTTAATAAAATAATAAATATTATATCGTTTCCTAACTAGGCTTGTAAAACCTTCATTTCACTTTCTCGTCATACTCTTAAAATAGCTAGGTATGTATAGCTATACCTTAACCACCCGTACTTGACATCAACATTCATATACATTTATCTCACACTTGACTTGCTGTGTTCGAAACATATTTAAAGTTTATAGCTGCGTGATCTACGTCGTTTATACATTTTTTAAAACCTTAACAAATCTGAGTTTTATATAACCGTCATATAATTGATTATTTAAAACACCATTAAGACTCTGTCTTATAGCTTAGAATAATACTATAAGTAAGCTGCCAAAATCAGAAAGCAAATAAAATGTCCAGACCAATCTACCGTGCGTAAGACAAATTGCTACCGAGGTTAAAGCTTGGATCAAGGCGACTACTGCTATCATAACGACCACAAAATTCATACAATTTAATTCTCAACTTCAGTCGTTAATAATACATTCAACCTCTAATTTTACATCATTAAACGATAATATAACAATTGAAATTTGCGGAATAATTAAAATTTTCTATAATAAACTATCCTCGTTCCCAGAACTTTCAACCTTTACATCTAAATATCTCAGAATCATTTTAATACTACAAGAGTTTAAATCGCAAAACGATATTACAATTCAACATTAATACATTATTTGGAACCTTAAACATGGTTCAAATAATGATAACTCAGCCAAAGTATATAAATCTTCAAGTATCACATATGATTCATATCTTTCAAGTAGCACATACTTTACCTTAAATCTTTAACCTGCAAAAGTGGTTATTTGCAAGGTTGAGCTCGACAGCCCAGCAACATCTAACCGTTTTCATGCATCACATAGCACATAATAACATGCTCGATATACATCTCATAAACATTGGACTAACATAACATACATGTTGTAGTTCATATAACAAGTATAAAGATTGAGTTCCTTACTCAATCAACATTCATTACTCAATCAACGTAGTCATAAATTGACTTTAACATTTCATACTTTCAACATTAATATAACACACCATGCTATTTGTAATAAAGATTTCAAATAGTTCATCATCAAATTCACATAGCAAATAGGAACTAAAAGACTTGCCTTAATCGTTGTTCACCAATAA
Source organism: Panax ginseng (assembly GCA_020205605.1). Lineage (NCBI taxonomy): Eukaryota > Viridiplantae > Streptophyta > Magnoliopsida > Apiales > Araliaceae > Panax > Panax ginseng. The sequence continues at coordinate 48,829,701 of CM035137.1, forward strand.
TAGTTTAACAGCTTACAGTTATCTGTACTTCACGTGCCCTTCAATTTGCTCAGAAAATCTCTATTAAACACCACAGACGACTATTTGAAAGTCTCAGGAAGTCTTTTGCTTTTCTCCCAAACTCTCTCAAAACTCTCTGAATTTTTCTTTCTTAGGCTTAAGTTTAGAGAAATACGTAAACTAAAAAAATCCAACTGATAATCTATGTGTGCACTAAAACTAATAAGCCAACGTAAAATAAAAGAAACACATATGGTCATTATAAACCTAATAAATACTACCAGTTACCAATTTAACGTATAAATTATAAATATATTTTATTTATTTATTTATTTTATTAATAATTCAAATTTTAAAAAATTCAAAAGTCATAAGGTTCCGTTTGGCAAAACTCTTTAAAAATTAAAGACTTAATATATTTAAGCCTTGTTTCGCAAAACTAAATTAAACTCATTTAATTTATTTTAATAACTCTTTTATAATATACTTATTTATCACACTTTATTTAATTAAGTTTTCATACTTAATTTAATTAATCCTAATAACAAGTTATTGAATAAATCATTTAATCATTATAAACTCTCTAACTTAATTATTAAATTAAATTAGAATATTATCTCATAACAATTAATTTCCTTAACCCATTAATTATTTATTAAACAAATAATTAACCAAATCAAATCAAATCAAATTAAACAAACATTTATTCAACAATGAACAAATATTTATTCAACAATAAACACATCCATTAAATATTTATATAATTTAATAAATATTTATAATTACAATTAAAATCCTGGATTGTTACATTAATCACATCGTAATAAGAATTTCAATTATTAAATTCTTATTTTAATAACTTATGAAAATTCGGGTTGTCACATGTCCCCTAGCTAGACCAAACTTGAGCTTTTATTTTCTTGGTTTCATTCATCTTTTTAGTATACTAGAGTATTAACACATAGCAAGCATACATCTTAAGAGGTCTTGGACTTTCTTAGAGTCATTTCAAGTCCACCTTTACAAAATGTGTCTCTAGTTGGAAATATCCACGAAGTTAAGACCAACTAAGTTCATGAAATCATGAGGTCAACTATATTATCCATCTATACATATGAGAAGGTCATATAATCTGTAATATGCATGCTCGCAAGTATTCACATCATTTACACATAGCTAGTGTCGTTCGTCACTTGAAACTCATTTAAAACCATGCTCCAATGACTTATATTATCTCAAACTATGTGTGTGAAATTATAGGCCATATTTAAAGACATGAATAGTATTAATATGCCATCCTATAAGTTTAGAATATAAATATCATCATGTTTGTTAATATTCATTTCATCTACATATGACTAGCATAGTTTATCACTTGAAAACTTTCTTTTAAAACATGCTTGAATGACTTTTATTTTGTCAAACTAGATGAGTGCACTTATCAACCATGTTTATTGACCTAAAAGATACTAGCATGCAATCCCTACAAGTCCAAAATGTGAGCAACACGTTGCTCATAGATATAAGTCTACAAAGCGTTCAAGTTTACTTTTAAAAGTCATTCTAGGACAAGTTAAAGAAACTCGGTGAAACTTTAAATCTCATTTCATAGTTAACTAAGCCATGTATGTATGTTATCACGTTTAGAACTTCAAGTACACAAGTTCTTTTAAGTTCGTTCTCAATGTTTCAAGTTTTCTTTAGAAATCATTTTCAACTAAGCTATTGTAAGTTGATAATTTGTAAAGCAACTTTAAATCACTTCTCATGCTTATGTATACTCATAACTCAACAATATGTATATGTTAAAATATCAGAACTTCAAAGACTCAAGGTTCGTCAATATTTGTTTTCAAAACTCCAAGTTTTCATTTCAAAACACAAACTAAATCATGCTAAAGCATTCCATTATGAGTAAGGTAATCTTAGATATATTTCATGTCTATTATCATGCATCTTTATGTTTTATAACTTAGAATAACATATTTTATCGTCGGGAGCACTACAATTGTGTATGTGCATGTCCAACGCCCTCCGATTGCTTTTGAATACGTAGTAGTCACAAAGATAGACATTTTTACCCCCACATAACCACTTCAAATTGAAACACTTAAAGAATGAAAGTTTTAGTTCTACTTGTTATCATTCGAAATCATCCTGAATCGCCTCAATTGGAGTTCGTATGAAGAAGTTATGCCTAATTTACTACATCAGGTCAAAGCAGTCCTACCTAACACTATTTCAGTGCAGCTGCGTCCCAAATGGCCTTGGGGCCAGCACAGATGCGCCCAAAATGACCTTGAGGGCAGCGCAGCTGCGCCTAATGATGCAGAATGGTTTCTCACATTGTGATATTTGGGATTTTCAGACCAATTCTCCTTCTGATCTTTATAACGCGAGTTATACAAATCCCAATTAGTTCTTTTTCGATTCTATGGATTTGTAACTCATAGAACTATAACATATCAAAGAATCAAAAATTAACGTAAACATTAACTAACCCCAATATTAATCCAAAATTCATTTTATACAAAATTTTCATGTTTTGACAAGTTTAGCTAATTTCATCACTACGGTTTCGTTTCTAAACCAAATTGGTCCGTTTAACTTCTTTTGTTTTCGTAGTTAACTGTATTATAAATATCTAACAACAATTCAGGGATTACAACAATCCTTATCCACCAATTTTTAACTTAAAAGTAAGTATTTTCTTGATATTTCTAAGAAATTCATAATCTTGAAATGAAGAACATATACGTATATAATTATTACCTCTTGAAGCTTAAATTTGCTAATCATAGCTCTTCAAACCTCTGATCATCCACACTCATCTTCCAATTCTACTAACTTTCAATTGCAAAAACTCAGACACTCAATAAACGGGAAAGAGGAGGAGGAGTCTCTTTTTATAGAGAATTCAATACCCAAACAATAACTTTGACCAAAATTTCAAACTAATAGGAAGAAGAAGAAGATGATGGGTATTAGAGATTTGGTGAAATAATAATACCTGCTCCCCTTCAACCACTCCCACCATCATTATTTTCTATACACTGAGTTTGAGAAGTAGAGGGGTAGGCCATTGGCCTAATACACGACTGTTATTTATTTGGGACATAGATAATGGGAGAAGCTACAGTACTTCTTTACTTATTAGTAAAATGATCCCCATTCTACTAAAGTTAATTCCTTTTGAGCTTATTAAATCAATTATAATGGCTTAACATTACCACATTAAATTAAGTTATGGGCACATATACACAAATATATGTACATACCCACATATAGGAAGTATACTTATATTTTAAATATACACCAATATAATCTTATATCCCAGGTACATTGGGCTAGTCCAAATAATATTTTAATTGGGCTAACTTTAATTCAGTTGGGTACTCTCAACCCATTATTTTTCATAAAATTTATTATCTCAAATATACTTAATTATTATAATGACAATTATTATCAAATATCTATTAACTTTCTTCCATACTTTAAAAATATACATTTAATTGATTCACCGTGAATCATTGTCACACAAGTCTCATTTGTACTTGCTTAATAATTTACACCATTCAAGCTTATAGCCTTATATTATAACTATTCACATCACATTATGTTATTCTTAACATCTCATCTTATTTTTATACATAAAGTAAGTTTTATTGCATTACTTTGTATGCTCTTACAACACATGTAATTGCAGATAATAATTAATAATAATAATCATTAGTTCATTACATTACTTCATCATTTCCCCACTAATGTAATTGAACAAATCCTTAGTCCATCATTATGCCACACTAGGCATATCCCACAAGCTTACTTTAAGCTCATTACCCCATTTTAATGTTCCTTTAATATAAAGTTTGTGTGACACACTTTACCTTAATGCTAAATTATTTAGCTTACTTAAATAATTATACACTTATAATATGTATAACCTTTACACTTAGAATAATTAATATCTACTCTATTAATTATTTAATTTATACATTATACGTATAATTATTCGATTGTCCCAAGACAACTTGTTTCATCTTTACATTTAGTCATATCTTAAGTGCTAATATAATCCCTCCATCTCTAACCAATATTCATTTATAATTATATTGGTTCTCTTCTTTTATTAATCACTTATCTTTCAAACATTAACCCTGTAATATATTAAAAATATCAAATATTAATTAATATATTTCTTTCATCCTCTTATGTTACACACATTAATTCACCGTCTTATATAAGTGAATCAACTCTTTCTCATTCCACACTACTGCCACACAAGGCTATTTAATATTCTATAATATAATTTGATTAAGCAATATTCATTCTAGGTTAATAAACTTCCATAATAAATATTTATTCAATTCACGCTTTGCTATCTTAATCCATTCTCGGACAGCTTAATCACCAATTATGACTTTTATTACACATATGAACCCTTAATATACATGTCTTGAAAATTCAAATTTCACAAACTTACTCATTACCTTTTCAGAGAGCCAGTATAAGAATCAAGCTACTGATCATAAGCAAGTAAATAAGAATCATTGCCCACCTCAACTTCGAAATGCACAAGTTCTCATTTAATAAAACAAAATCTACAGTCCTAAATACTTTAAATATACCTCATAAATAATAACTCATCTAAAATCAACCTCTTCTTTGATTCCACATCATCGATTACTATTTTTCTTTAATAATTTAAATATCAAACTTCGGGTTTTAAATCTCTACTTTTTCTTAAAAATTTAACCAACTATAAAATCTCATTTATGATATTTCTTTCCATCAACAACACAAAATTCAAAATATATAACACATATATATTCCTATTCAAACCTGACATATCTTTTAATAAGAATTATATTTACTAAATTATTAATTTAATAATTTTTGAGAATTCGGGTTATCACAACAAATAATGATAATTAAATTATTATTTACATCTTACAAAAGTTACTTTCATCCACCACCAAAGACGCATAACAGTTCATTAAACTATTCTACATTAAGAGTCTTGTCTTAATCTTCACACTCATTCATATATTGAATGGAACTTCTTCTGGATAACGGTCAACTTGATCTTTACGAGATCCTTAAGTTTTTCTACTTGTACGCTGAAAATGTTTTTCATTTAAAGCAAGTGTGAACATTCAATTTCTCAGCAAGTCATAGCAATTGAATAAACAACTTCAAGAATTTAAACATTATTTTAAAATTTCTATAACCGAACAAAGGTTATGAAGCAGCTTGAATAATAGGAATAGTTCTAATTCCTATTATTTTAAAACATTAGTCACATTCACTTTGAAATACTTTCTTTCTTCTACCTTTTTCATACACATTCTGTCTAGTTAGAATCATTAGCATAGACTTAACAATAACGGTTCATGTATACAAGAACATTTTCATATTGAACAGTTCAATCACAGAACAATTCATCTCATAGAAACACTGAAGTGTTAAAATTGTGGCACAAGGCCTCATACATTCTACCACCTTGTACAAATATCACACATTTGCACATAGATAAAACTTCTCAAGTTCAACATCTGAGAAGTTTAGGAAACTAGCATACATACTAAAAAAAAATGAAGTTATGAAACTTGCCTTGCACATAACTACAACTTACAATTTACGCTGAACTACTCATCGCAATCCCTATGTGACAACTCGAGAATTTATAGGATTTATAAAATCTTAAATGATTGAATAAATGTTAAATAATAATATCTAGACTGGAAATAGATTACGGATTTAAAAATTTTGTGAAGAACTTATGTGGTTTTGTGTATAATGTTTATGTGTGTACAATATGTGGTTAAGGGTCAAGTATGAATCAGATAAGCTGTAACATTGGCAAACCCTAATGTTATAATAACACTTGGATATTCAGGTAAGAAACCTTAACGATTGATTAGAAACCCTAATTCCAGCTTTGGAAATCCCAATTTCAGTTCTGAAAATCCTAAACCCTAATCGAGAATTTTTAAATCCTAATTTGGGAACCCTAATGCTAATTATCAAACCCTAAGGGTTAAAGCTTAAGGGAAACATATGAAATGACCAAACTACCCTTAAAATTATGAGGGAAATGATCAAAATACCCTTTTACATAACTTTTAAGTAAAAGATTTTGCCAAATCTTGTGAGTCATCAAAGGGGAGATTTGCCATGTGCTCAAAATCTTCCTAATCAGCCAAAATTGGCCACCTAGCAACATTAGTAACCATGGATTCAAAAATTAAAAGTTAAAAGTTAAGAAAATATGTCACTTTATTTTCTAACTTAGCCAACTCATTCTCTCTATTTAAGTTTCGAAATATTGAGAGGAACTCAGTCAAAAATAAAGCCAAGAACAATCCTTAGCTAGCCAAGATCAAATTCAAGGGACATAAATCAAAGATTTGAACCAAAAAGGTATAAACCCTAATCTATGCTAGATCTTTAAGATTTCTATAATCTATGTGTTTTGTTGTTTAGATAAGTGTTATAAGATGTTATTTAGTTATCTATGATATTACATCATGGATCCATAACATCCAAGTGCATGAAAATAGAAATTTTTGAAAACAGTCAGGAACCCTAATTTAAGGTCTGGCAGCCATATGTCAGAGCCTCTAGATCTTAATCTGTTAGATGTTAGGATGACTAATTATATCATTGATATTATATGCCATGAGGAGAGTACACTGGAAGTGTAACCAAGTCCATAGCATGTCTAGATCACAAGTTATTCATGGTCAAACATGGTTGACCAGTCACAGAAGTTGGGTTCTTGAAAACCCAAAAAACCCAGAAACTGTCTAACAACATTTTTCATGCCTTAGATTTGCAGTTGTTAAGCTATGAGAGTGTATCATTGATATACTCTGACATATGGACTACCAAACCATGACACTAGAAAAACTAGATCATGACCATAGTCAAAGATATTGATGATCAAAACTAGGTTGAACAACTGCCTGGGTTGAGATTCTGGAAAACCCAGAAATCTTCAAGAACAAGTTTTTGACAAGCTTTTGATTAGCCTAGATCTTGCTTCTGTGATGTTGTTAAGCTACCTAAGTGTTAATTTTGAACCTTGACATACACACTATATAAAGTGTGGCACTTTAGCACACTAACAAAGCCCAAAATTCAAGTTATTAAGGCTTAAAAAGGGAGCCTTGACACTGTTTAAGTTTTTTGGCAACCCAGAAACTCAAGAACAACTCTGACATGATTTTTGATGGCTTATAACTTCTTCGTATGATGTATTTTGGCCCTGCAATTGTATGAATGTAGTATTACATGAATACTACATTACCAGTACACCTATATGCCCAGAAACAACATGAACAAGAATTTATAGGTGGTCAAACTAGGCACCTAGACACTGAACATGAATGTTCTTGAGGGCTCAAGAACACCTTTAGCGACGGTTTTGTCGCGATAGGCCCATTTAGCGACAGTTTTATTAAAAATGAATTATATAATTAAAATAATTAGAATAAAATGGAAAATAATTATGAAAAATTCATAATTAATTTGTAAAAATTATTTTAAGGTATAAAAATTGACTTTTAATAATGTGAGAGATATTTCATTAATATTTTAATTTATTTAAATATTAATGATATTAAATTTATTTAATAATTATATTAAATAAATTACTTAAAATGATTTTAATATTTTAAAAATCATTTGAAAATATATTAAAGTGTTAGAAAATATGTTAAGTTATTTTGAATGACTTTTAATATTTTGGGATGAGTTTCATTAATAATTTAATATTAATGATAATAAATTTATTTAATAAGTATATTAAATAAATTATGGAAAAATAGTTTTATTGTTTTAAAATTATTTAAAAATGATTTAAAGGTTTTAAAAATATTTGAAGTTATAAAACATAACTTTGAATATTTTAACATGAAATACATTAATATTTTAATATTAATGACAATTAATTAATAATGGTTTTAAATGATTTAAAATCATGTAAAAAGGCGATATTAAGGTATTAAAAATACTTTGAGTTATAATAAATAACTTTTAATATTGGGATATATATTTCATTAATATTTGAAATTAATTAAATATTAATGATAATGGAATTATGTGGTATTTAAATCATTTAAAAATGATATTAATGATTGAAAAATCATTATAAATGATAATAATTATTTAAAAATTATTATGAGCTACTGAAAAATGTTTCGTGTGACGCCCCAAAATAGGCATACATCACCCATTCTGAGTCGCCAAATATATGGTACAAAATTCAAATACAAACTTCAATAATACAATACGACAAACGTAAGCTGAGAGTTTTAACACAGATATTATCTCGTAGACAATATCCAAACTCAAATATAGTCCTCATTACAATTATTATCACACTATTTTATAAAATAGTGAGGACTACTATAGCTACCATCTCGGAGCACCACTCTGTTCCCCAACTAGTCCCAGCTATATTGTAAGACCCCAACTTTCATGAATAAAGATTAATTTTTCTCGAAATATATTTTTATATATTATGGTGTGGATTTGATTAATATGTTATAGTTGTGGGTAATATGTATAAATTTTGCAAAGTAAACATGTTGTTATAAAATATTCGTTTAGTCGGGGAATATTTGTTTTATCAAGGAATATTCGTACGACAACACAATCATTGTTGGACCCCACAACGGAATTATTGTTAGAGTTAGAAAATGACATAAATATCTTTTTATAAAAATAACTTCAAAAGTTTTACGGTTAACTGTTGAAATATCTGGTGATAAAAGTACAGTAATACGCGTGGTTGCATAGTAGCACACGGTATTTGATGCTTACGTGAGAAGTCACTCTGTTATACTCAATTATTTCTACAGTAATTGCTACATAGTATCTCACGTTATTGATTCAATTATTGTCATAATATTTTATATTATAAAATCAATAATTGAGATGATAAGTTATTCATATTATTATTTTCATTATTGACAATGTCTAGAAAGTTCTATCGAGGAAAGGGATTTGGTCACCTAATTGCGTTAATGAGGAGAAATCCTTATCGAAAAGTCCCTTGTTTCTTGGGAATAATCTGGTTGTTAATATTGCAAGTTATATTATTGATGAATAAGTTTTGTTTAAAAATATGTTTTATGAAGCTAAGTGAATTGAGATAAATAGGGGGATTTTTATGAGGTTTTTGTTGTAAGTTTGGCGTATTATTTGGACCCCCAATGTGACGCCCCCAAAATAGGTATACATCACCCATCTTGAGTCATCAAATACATGGTACATAATTCAAATACAAACTTAATTATACAAATATCGTGTAAAATACGACAAAACACAGATAAAAGTTTTAACACAAATATTGTCTTCTAGACAATATCCAAAACTCAAATGGAGTCCTCATTATAATTATTATCACATTATTTCATAGAATAATGAGGACTACTATAACACAATCTCGGACCATCACTCTGTTCCCTAACTAGTCCTGGCTACGTTCTTATTTACTGAAGAGAACAATGAAAGCAAAAAGGTGAACTCAACTAGCCTAGTAAGAAATGTTATGACTAAGATAATGCAGAATAAATTATTGTTAGCCTTCAACAGTGTTAAACTGATAAAATAAAATAAACATCAAGTTTAACTGCATCGAAAAGCAATCCATTAGAAGAATCAAGTAGAGCATGATATCTACTATCTTCTATGATTTAAAAAATTTATCATCAATGTAAACACTCGAAATTTTGCATTCCTGTTACTAACATTGCAGGAGAGCAAAATCGTCTTTCAGAGATAACCCTAGAGGACAAAACAGTTTCAATTCCGAAAATCCCAACGGAGAAGCTTTTCAATCTCAGAGATAACCCTGAGATATTCAATCCCGAAAACAACACCAGTATTTTTAGTCTTAACCTCGGAGATAACCCCGAGGAGTGCAGCTGCAGTTTTGGGGATAACCCCAGAGATTCTTATTTCAACCCTTGCAGTTAGCTTCAACCTCGGAGATAACCCTGAGGCACTCAGTTCCAAACCTGAAGATAACCCCGGGAGGTCAGGCACACCTCAGAGACAACCGTAAGGACATTCAACACTTGCAGCAGCCCAATCTCAGAGATAACCCTGAGCAATGATTGCTTTATAAGCCTAAATCGGAGATAACCCCGGTGAGGGGCAAAATCATCATTTTGCCACCTCGATCCCATATACGCGTTGTCTTAACACATTTCAACATACATTCTACACAGCAGTGTCCTATAAGAACCAAATAGCTATAATCCCGAGTGACTACTACACAAGACAGCACACCGAATGAAATTTGAAGCTTGAAGACCAAGGGCATGGTCCCATCTTCCTGACTTCTTACAACCTCGAATCCCATGTTATTTGTGTAGCTCTCGATAACAACACTCTGAAACAGGTCTTATACACCTCAATCGGATGCCCGAATTGAAGTTCTGAAGGTTTGAGGGGACAACACATTACATGCGTGCATGTACTTCATGACGGCGGGACCTACGGAGCCCAGGGCACCCCTGGCGGCCGTAGGTGCACCTGCAGCTGCCACATATACACCTGCAGCTGCCACATCCATTGTAAGCCTTTTTACACCTTTCAAAGCCTTCTCTCCACATTTTGCACATACCGTTCTTCACGTTGAGAGTCATGTTGCGTGTGTATGCCCGGACTTCGGTCTGTGGATTTTTATTTCATTTTATATATATATATATATATATAAAATGTTGTCAGACTCTGTTCGATGAGCTTGTATTTTATATCTGGAGATGGTTAACATATTATACATACCCAATAATCTTTATAAACTAATTCTTTACTCAAATCATGCACCATAACCAATTAAAGAGAAGAAGTTTTGATAAAACACAACTAAGAACTAGGCTATAATATTACCTTTTTAATTTCTCCATAAGCTTAATTAGAGGATGAGAATGGCTTGATGATCCTTCCTCTTCCTTCTTTGATTCTCACAATCACCCTTTTTTTCAATTTAGCAAAGGATTTCTTCTCTTTCTCTCTCAATTTCTCTCCTATTCTTTGTTTTCTCTATTCTTAGGTTTTAGGAACAAAACACGTATATCAATATAACTGATATAAACATAATGCGTATGCATTATGGGTTCTTCAGTTACAATAACAAAGGGTCACTAAGCCATGTTTGGCTAGCACCCGAAATCTCCTTTTTCAATTTATTTTAATACTCCTCTATTATATGATACATTTGTCACACATAACCAAGCCTAATCTTATAATTTCCTATTAAGTTACATTGTCTTTATTAATAACTTAATTTATCAAATCACTCATTTTCATCATAATAAATTTATTTAATAAATTATTCATCCTCTAATTTAAATATTTAATTAAATTAGAGCCTTGTCATTCCATTAGCGTAATAAAATACGCTCCGATTATAAAATTGTTTATCATCAGTTTACTTAATATTATCATACATGAATAAATTATTCCATAATAATTCCTATCAAATATTTACTTTATAAAATAAATATCTCAACTAAAATATTTATTTTACTTGATTATTATCTTAACTATTTATAAAATTCACAATTAAATTACATTAACATATCACATTTATATGTAACACATTACCCTCTCATTTTATTAAAATAAATATATTTACATTAATTCAATATTTTAATTAAGTGAATTACTCCCAATATTTATGAAATTTAATTCATAACAATTCCATTCCAATAAGGCATAATAATCAAATTATAATATTTCATACTCAAACTCAAAACATCTCATAATAAGAATTTTAATTATTAAATTCCTATTTTAATAACTTATAAAAATTCGGGTTGTCACATCATTCCCTCCTTATAAGGATTCCGTCCTCAGAATCACAGAAACCCTACCCTACTCAAGTTTTCATCAAATCTCTTCGTTGAATAACTTCAACACTTTACCTTAATATAGGTTTTATATTTCCTACCCCCAACATTCTTAATAATAAATTCTTGTAAGTTTTATTTCATAACTTTCACTTGAACTCAATTACATTTTGAGTATTATATATTCTTTAACCCATTCATTTCCTTTTCTAAGGATCGTTATCATAAACACTCGGGATATTACATTCACCCATTCTTCTAAGAATTTCGTCCTCAAAATTTTATTTATTAATCTTCATTCATTTAATCTATCAAAATAGATTTTATGTTAATATTTTATTCATTCATTGGGTTCTAAAACCACTTCTTTCCACAAAGATCTTTCTACAATTATTAAACTTTTCTATTAAAATTTTACATTATTCTTTGATAACTCATCTCTTTCTCATTTCAAAATTTCCTTTTCTCACCTATTCAACATATCCATCATTCAGTGTCGCATTCTATGACTTACTTCTTTCTAAGGAATATCATCCTTACCACATTCGCCTTTTAGAATAGAAAGAATCTTCCACAATTGCTCAATAATTGGGAAGCAGTATGAATAACTCAGGAATTTTAAAAGATTCCAAATAATGCTGAGGGGTCATAAGACCTTGAACCACGTCCACGATTATAAGTACTCTTTCAACTTAAACCTTAACAGTCATTAGACTATAGGGACTCCGGTACTTAGGGTGTTAAGCCCTTCGTAAGATGTATTGTGCACAAACATTTAAACGTTATGTGTATGTCCATAGTTATAAGTAATCTTTCAACTTAAACTTTAACAGTCATAAGATTATAGGGACTCCTCGTACTTAGGGTGATCAGCCCTTTGTACAATGTATTGTGCACAAACATCTAAACGCTTTCGCGTAATCCCCTATAAAAGGGTTGTTCATCTCAGCTTTTCAACATCTGAATCCGCACCAAAATAATTTGGTTTGGCATAGTTTGACAAAGAACGGTTGAATTCCATAAACATCTTTCAATATTCGTCTAGCTAAATCAAATAGCATATACTTCTATAACAATTCAAACATCAACCGAAATATACGTATACATATATATATTCTCATATCTTAAAGAAATCTCAAAAATCTTTTTATGACGTTATGATACCGCACTGTATTTACAGTCCGTTGAGGATTCTGTCATTTGGTCATTTTATCATACTACATCATACCATAGTGGGCTGACGATCCTTAGATCACATCTAACACTAAGTAATCTGCATTGATGACTCCATCATTTTTATCATCTCTTTTGAGTTCCATAATGCATTGATAATATAAAAAAAATACATTTTGATATATTTTAAATCATTTTTTGTCTAGCCGAAGCAATTAGCATAGACATACGAATAACGGTATTGTTTTTAAAACTCATTGGTTTCAATAAAAATGCAACCATCAGCACGAAGTCAATAAATTTTGAAAGTCTAGCATAGCTAGTAGATTTAGAATATCCAGGTATCCATCAACTTCAATCATTACTCCATTACTTCATTACTTAACCATTCTATCAATCTTCAACTTCATCAATGCTCTCTATACTATAACCATTTTCTACCCAATATAGTTCATCAAACTTATCGCATATTGGAAGTTCAGGAACTTGCCACAATAATATGAGTTTAAGAACTTGTCCTAGTTAGACCATATGCATCCATTCGTTGAGGGTTTCAAAACATACCATATTACAATGAGTCACGAACTTACCATATGCATTAGTTTTAAGAACCGCACCTAATCCTAATAATATCTGACTAATCTTAATAGTTTCTAACTATAAAATATACACATGAGAAAAAAATCACCTTTTCACCACATACACATTGATAGCGCAACACCAACATTCCAATGATTATCAATGTGATAAACTAAGTGCAAGCACGAAATCCTCGCAAATACAAAGATTTGTACAACTTAGCCATCACATGAGTCCTCAATTGAAATCCCACCTAACTCTATCTTACTCTTAACTTGCTCTTTGCTCGATAAGAATTCCTCGTATCACATTATCTATAACTCCTCGTGAGTTTATCTTGTACTATATCATAGTACATTACCTTCATAGCATCAAGCTATAATTATTCAAACATTACAGACCATCTTTCTTTTATAACTTAAACTGATCACGTCATGATCTTATTCTATAATCATCTCCCTTAAAATTCTTTTCTTAACTCGTGATTGTTTTGTTTTACGATCCTTTTTCTTTCCTTTTTCATCATACGTATCCATTTTTTATACTTGGTACACATCGAGTCACTAATAGTTTCAATATGGTACGCTGAGTGGTTTCCCACAAACAACCAACAAACTAGGTTCCGAGTTGCTAGTTCGTATATACCTCCGCTCTATGAAGGAATCGTTTAGCCCAGATATCATACATCAACTATTAAAGAGTACAATTGTATCATACTTAAATATAACCTTCTATTCTTAACTTCTTTATTATTCTCTTCTTATAGACTTTGTCTATTTATTATCACCTTACATCCTTATTATTGGAGTTGGGTAACCCCACATTCATATTCCTTATAATTCAGCAAGATTCTTCTTTGAATCCTCTCACGCATGTTTTAATCCCCTCTTTATAAATTTCTTAAATAACTTCTTATTGTTCAAACTCTATCTGAGCTTATTCTTTCATTATCTTCACCTTCCTTCTCTAAGGTTATAGCCTAAGGTACTCCTACCTAAGGTTTATAACCTACAGCTTTGATACCAACTGTAACGACCCCAAAATTCATACAATATAATTCTCAACTTCGGTCGTTAATAACACATCTACCTTTTAATTTTACATCATTATTCGATGTTAAAATATATAAAGTGCGGAATAAGTTAAACTTTACTCTATATCTCATAACCCTTTCTATTATCAATACACAATGTTCAATTTAATTGTGTTAACTTTTGACTTATAGCTCACTATGTTTCATATTCGAAGTTCATTCAAGTGTTTAAGTCTTGCTAGGACTACTTATTGGTTTTATATTAACAGTATTCAATATCTTATAATATTCATTTCATTTGATTTAAAACACTTTTTACGTTCATTATCACTTATCACGACGTTTCGACGTTTATTCGTCACACGCCCAATTTGTCTCTCTTGTGTGTGCTTAGTACACGTATACAACTTATCCAATATATCATTTATAAATTTTAAGCATCATTATAATTCATAATATTCATGTTCTATAACTTAGAACAACATCTATTATCGTCAAAAGCACTACATTTGCATACGTGCATGCCCGACGCCCTCTTATTGCCTCTGAAAACACAACAGTCCTAAAGATGACCATTTTGACCCCTGTTACAGACCTCAAATTAAAAAAATATAAATAATAAAAGATGTAGGTGTATTCGTCCTCATGCCGGATCATCTTGAATCACCTCAATCGGAGTTCATATGAAAAAGTTATGCCTATTTTTCTAAAACATGTCAAAGTAGTCACAGCTGACATACTTTGGGTGCAAATGTACTAATTAAGCCTTGGGCACAGCAAGCAATTGCACCTCAAATGGTCTAAATGACTTAGGGCACAAATGCGATAGCTTGCCCATTAGCAAAAAATGGGACACAAGCTACATTCTTCTTGGATTTTGACCTTTTTTCTCCTACTAATCTTCATAACTTGAGTTATACACATCCAAATTAGTCCGTTTTCAATTCTATGGATTCGTAATTCATAGAACTACAACATACTAGAATTCTAACCATTTATAAAAACATTAACCAACCTAAAATTTGACCCAAAACACATGTTCATACACTACTTTCATGTTTTTAACATCTCTAGCGAATTCGATCGCCACGACTTCATTACATAACCAATTAACACGATTTAAACTACATTGTTTTTGTTTCTTCACATACTAACATAATCCAACATCAATTTACAGATTATAGCAAGTATTGATCATGAAATTTCGTACTTTCTAAGCCATATCCTATAAACATAAACACTGTTTTTACAATTCCTTCCTACAATCCCTGTGACACCCCCAAATCCGGGTACTTCAATTCTACAGGATTTGGTGTTCACTGTACAAATATCATCTATCTATCTACCCATAATAAATATAAACCATGCAATAAATAGAAATAATAATAAATCTCCCCTTATAGGGTTACATCAACAACATAATAAATACAATCCCAGGTTACTCTAACCTTAAACATCTGTGCGGAATCATAAACAATTAAGTCTTAAACAACATCATTAACTTAAGTCTTAAACAAATACATCATCATATAAAACAACAAGTCTTCATCACTTGTTAACCTTGCCCTTGCCTTTACTAGTAGAAGGTTAAATTAGGTTCTTTTCGTTCTTAAGCGCAATGTTATTATTATGCAAGAGTGAGCACAAATGCCCACAAGTATAACAATGAAATAACGATATAATAACATGCGAGTGAATCAAAGACATCTGAATAAAAACTCAACTTTTGAATCAAGAATGAATAACAAGAATCAAAAGATTTACGAGGGTCATAAGACCTTGAACTATGTCCTAGGTTATCAAGGGTTATACTTGAAACCTTTAACACCATAAGACTATGAACCTTTCTACTCGTACTTGGGGATCAAATTTTCTTAGTACCATACACGTATAATACATATCTTAACGCTTAACGCATAAGTAAATCTCTTTACTGGTTGTTCATCTCAATTTGACATTCGAGTCCGCACTAAAGGAAGTTTGGTTTGGATAATTCATCAAGGTTACGAAATTTAGAACGCTCATCAACTATGGACTAATCGAATCAATAAGGGTTAATAGTCTAATAAGGTTCAATAATAATGATATTCAAATTGAATAATAATCTCATGAAGTATACAATAGAACAATTATTGTATAACTGAATCATGCTTTGAAAAGATAATCAATCTTTAATATAACATTTGAACTTGAATAATAGTAATGATAATTTACTCGAGAGAAATAATAAACTTGAACAATAATGACAAGTAGGGTTAGGAAACTTGCCTTGCTTGTGCGTAGGCTAAGCGATTACTACTTAGCTCACCACAAATCCTACACACATACCATATGTATTCACGACATTCATTAGTTACATTTTCACTTAATTATTTAATATAAACTCTACTTTATTTCTACTTTATTTAACAAATCATTACCCTTCTAATTTAATTACTTAATTAAATTAGAATATTTTCATTCTCTTACTATTATTACACTCGAATAAATTATTTCATAATAATTTCCATCGAATATTTATTTTATTCCATAAACATCTCAATTAAAATATTTACTTTATTTTATAAATATTTAATAATAATTTTCATCGAATATTTATTTTATTCCATAAATATCTCAATTAAAATATTTAATTTATTTTATAAATATTTTAATAATAATTTTCATCAAATATTTATTTTATTCCATAATATCTCAATTAAAATATTTAATTTATTTTATAAATATTTTAATAATAATTAAAATATTTAATTTATTTTATAAATATTTTAATAATAATTTTCATCGAATATTTATTTTATTCCATACATATCTCAATTAAAATATTTAATTTATTTTATAAATATTTTAATAATAATTTTCATCGAATATTTATTTATTTATTTATTTATTTATTTTATATATTTTTTTTTTTTACGCAATACAGTATATAGTTTAGGTAACACCACGTAGAAGCTAAGTTACTAAACTCATTTTGCTCTAGATTCTAGCTCATTCATAAACATAACAAGGCCAAATTAGGCCAAAAATCAATCACACGTAAAATTATACATGAATATGGCCATAACTTCCAATTAGTTATTTTTACACGAATTTAGACTTACCCAATCATTGTAATACATATATAATCATTACTTAACCCATCTAGCATGATTTTTAACAAGTTATAACACATAATTTGCAAAATCAACACATTTACTTCCACTGTTCTTGATGTTCTTGAAGGTTTTGAAAATAAAAAAAATGAAAATTGTCACTACGGATTCGTTATAACACCGAATCCGTTTATTTAAACTTTGGTCTCTTCGTATCAACATGCATAACAACATACAAATGTAAAATTTAGGGATAATATACGTTCAATACATGAAATATCACGTATAAGGCCATATGGCCAAAACCCAAACTCTGTAAATTTTGAAATAGCAATTCATAGTATTATGAAACTGATGACATGATAATTCACATAATATATATATATAATCAAATACGATTTGATATATCTTAACCCATATACAAACTCATAATCAAACTCTTTTTCAATTACAGAGATTTTACAAAATATATGAAAGCCATTTTTATAAAAACTAAATGACGTAACTTTAAAATTTGGGAAGAAGGATTACCCTTGAATACTCGCTTAGATTACACAGGGTGACAACAATTCTCAATTTCTCACACTTCTTCACCTTTAATCACAGATTCGCAATCTCTCTCAAAGTTCTCAAACTCTCTGCCTCTCTCGCTTTTCGGACTTAGAATAATAATAATAAAAGAAGACGTAATATAACGGAGGAGAAGAGAATCGATAAGCAGAATGGTCGGGCTTTACCCAAACATGGGTAATCGCATCCAACCACTACTAGGGCCTTATTTGGCAACCCTTAATTGATTCAAAGTCATTTAATTTAATAAAGCTTTATCATATAGTTTGAAAATGTCACACTCCTTATAAAATAAATCCAATATTTTATTTAATATATTTTAAATAAAATATAATAATTTCTCATAAATTCACATAGTCACATAAATAATTTTCTCATTAATAAATAATGTCAAATTATTAATTCTCTAATTAATAATTAAATTAATTAAAATACCAATATGCTTATTAAATATTTCTTTTAATACAATAAGCTCACATAATCACATACTTTGATAATAAAAACTCTCTACATTAATTTAATAAATGTACACATATAATTAAATTAATCTACCACAATTGAGTCAATTAATTATTTAATCTAATAATTAAATCATCGAAAAATATTTATTTAATTCAATAAATATTAAAATTAATTACAAATTCTCGTTCGTCACATCTTTCCCCTCTTAAAAGGATTCTGTCCCCAGAATCACGACTCAATAAATTCGACTCGTTACATTATTCCCCCCTTACAAAGATTCTGTCCCCAGAATCGGTTACACATAATTAAGTAAATAAATGAGGGTAATTCTTCATCATATTCTCTTTGAGTTCCCACATAGCTTCGTCAGCGTTGTGGTTCCTCCAAATTATCTTAATAGAAGGTATAACTTTATTTTTGAGAACTTGTTCTTTTCGGTCGACAATTTGGACAGGAATTTCTTCGTAAGATAAGTCTTTCTCAAAATGTAGGGGTTCATATTCAATTAAATGCTTGTAATCGGCCTTGTAGGGTCGTAATACAGAAACATGGAAGACATTGTGGACATTCTCGAGTGCTGGAGGTAAGGCTACCTCGAACGCAACTTCTCCGATTCTTCTCAGTACTTCAAAGGGTCCAATGAATCTTGGGCTCAATTTCCTTTTCTTCCGAACTCGATCTTCCCTTCCGGGAGAGACCTTCAAGAAAACATAACTACCTGATTCAAACTCGATATTTTTACGATGTAGATCAGCGTATTTCTTCTGTCGATCTTAAGCCGCTACCAGTCGTGCTCGAATCATTTTGACTATTTCTGCCATCTGCTGTACCAATTCTGGCCCTAGCAATTGTCTTTCACCAACTTCATCCCAGTAAAGCGGAGTTCTACACTTTTTGCTGTATAACGCTTCGTAAGGCGGCATGCCTATACTAGCGTGATAACTGTTGTTGTAGCCGAACTCTACTAATGGTAGGTGATCATCCCAATTTCCTTTAAAGTCCATCACACGAGCTCTTAGCATATCTTCTAATATCCTGAATCGTTCTCTCACTCGTCTGGTACTGTTTGAGGGTGGTAAGTCATACTCATTCGCAATTATGCATACCCATTGCATTCCTGAAGACGTTTCCGGAAATTTGATGTGAAGCGCGGATCCCTATCTGAAACAATTGATACCGGAACTCCGTGCCTCGAAACAATCTCTTTTACGTATAGCCTCGCCAACTGATCCAAGTTGAATCTTATTTTGATCGGAAGAAAGTATATGATTTAACGATTCGGTTAACGATAACCCATCTTTGCGTCGTAGCCTTTCTGAGTCGTCGGAAGGCCAACCACGAAGTCCATTGTAATATGTTCCCATTTCCACTCTGGGATCTCTAACGGTTGTAGCAATCCACTCGGTCTCTGATGTTCCGCTTTCACTTTCTGACAGGTCAGACACTTGGCAACACATTCTGCAACATCACGCTTCAAATTCGGCCCTAAGATCTTGGTACATCTTGGTACTACCAGGGTGAATCGAATATCGTGAACTATGAGCCTCGCTTAAAATATCTTCATTAATCTCTTGAACTAGCGGTACCCAAATTCTATTATCAAATCTCAGTATTCCTTCCTTATCCATCTTAAATCTTGGTTCGGTTCCTTCAGATATCTTCTTTGTCACATTTTACATTCTTCGTCCAAGTCGAGCCTCCTTAACTTTATCCAAAGAGGGTTATAACAGATTGCATCCAAATATTTTCTCATCAATCTCCATAGGATACTTCACTTCCAATTCCAGTTTCTCCATTTACGCAATTAGCTTCGTCTGAAGCGATCAACATCATCAACTTCTCCAGGCCCTTTCTACTTAAGGCATCCAAGCAGCGACATTCGCCTTTACCCGGATGGTATAAAATCTCACAGTCGTAGTCCTTAATTAACTCCAACCACCTTCTTTGACTCATATTCAAGTCCTTCTGCGTGAAAATATATTTCAGACTCTTATGGTCCATATATATTTCACACTTCTCCTCGTAGAGATAGTGCCTCCAAATTTTCAAAGAAAAAACAACTGCAGCTAACTCCAAGTCATGGGTCGGATATCCCTTCTCGTAATCCTTCAATTATCGTGATGCATACGCAATGACTTTGCCGCTTTGCATCGAACACACAACCAAGTCCTTTATCACGATGCATCACTATAAAAACAAAATTTCATGTATCATCCTAAGAAGAGATAACACGAAGGGTACTCAACCTCTTCTTCAATTCTTGAAAACTTTCCTCACTCTTATCCATCCAAACAAATTTCACGACTTTTTCGAGTTAAATTCGTTATCTGAGTTGCGATCTTGGAAAAGTCTTGTATGAACCTTCTATAATATCCCCGCCAATCCAAGAAAACTTCAGACTTGGATGGCGTCCTCGGCTGATCCCAGTTAATCACGGCTTCGACTTTGGATGGATCTACCAAAATTCCGTTTTTATCGATCATGTGCCCAAGAAATTGTACTCGTTCAATCCAAAATACCATTTCGAAAACTTAGCATACAACTTTTCCCTTCTCAATACTTCCAACGTTAATCTCAAATGCTCTTCGTGTTCTTCTTTGGTTTTCGAATAGACCAAAATGTCATCTATAAATACCACTACGAACTTGTCCAAAAACGACTTGAACACACCATTCATTAGTCCCATAAATGCTGCAGGAGCATTCGTAAGACCAAACGACATTACTAAAAATTCGTAGTGATCGTATCGTGTTCTGAACTCAGTCTTTGGTACATCCTCCGGCCTCACCTTCAATTGATGATAACCGCTTCTCAAGTCTATCTTGGAAAAGTATCTCACTCCCTTCAATTGATCAAACAGGTCGTCGATCCTTGGTAATGGATATCTGTTCTTAATCGTGACCTTATTCAGTTCTCTGTAGTCAATGCAGAGTCGCATCGATCCATCCTTCTTTTTCACAAACAACATCGGCGCTCCCCACGATGATACTCTCGGTTGAATGTACTTCTTGTCCAACAATTCTTGTAGTTGTACAATTAATTCCTTCATCTCTACTGGTGCCATTCGGTATGGTGCCTTCGATATTGGAGCAGTTCCGGGCGCCAAATCGATTATGAAATCTACCTCTTTATCTGGTGGAAGTCCTAGTAAATCGTCTGGAAATACGTCGACGAAGTCCCTCACAATCGGTATTTCTTCTACCTTCGGATTCTTTTTGATTTGGTTTGTCATTGTGTAAGCTAAGTATCCTACGGTCTTATCTTAACAACTTCCTGCCTTTGCATCGCCACCAACTCGATTTCGCTTGTCTAGGCGACTTGCTACCATAAAACACAACCTTTGATGGAGTCATAAGGTTAATCGTTTCTTTGGCAATCAATTACACCCGTAATTGAATAACCATCCATTCCCAAAATAACGTCAAATTCCCCAAGTCGAATAGGGATAAGTTCTACGCTCATGATATTACCCTTAATATCCACTCTACGCTTCTTAAACACGCATTTAACTGTGAATTATCTCCTATTCGCAATTTTTATATTCATGGGATATTCCAACTCATCCATAAGCAAATCTAAACTATTAGCAAAGTCTTGGATATAAAGGAACAAGTAGCACCCGAATCAAATAAAACATAAGCATTAATTTCATTGATCTAATGATACGACACCACATCACGAGATCGGATTTCATCCTGCGCCGTCGTATATGAAAGTCCGGCTATTTGAATTCGGTTTGTTGCGGTTGGTCCTAATTGATGGTTAAGGCATTTCCACCGTATTATTTCCGCTTTCCTCGATCCTCGACCCTCCCGATCCCTTCTTGGGACAATCTCTTGCCAGATGGTCCTTCGAACCACAAGTAAAACAAGCACCCTTCTTTGGGTTTGGACAGTTTGGTGCTATGTGGCCTTCATGTCCACAATTGTAGCACAATCTTTTTCCTTTCATACAAACTCCCAGATGGGCTTTCCTGCAAGTCGGGCATGCTTCGATTCTTTTCTTCTGACTACCTTGTTGATTCCCCGATGATGAGCTGTCGTTCCACCTTTTCTTCTGATTGAAATTTCCACCTCCTGTGCCACTTCCACTGACCTTGTTATTTCCTTCACCTTCACTCTTCTTCTTCTTTTGATCTTGATTGTACTTGGTCACCGCATCGCTTCCTCCTTCAAATGAGGATGGCCTTTTTCAATACTCCAAAGAAACGTGTTTAGCTGAAACATTGATACCTTGTTGTACACCCAAGGCTTTAGTCCTTGCTCAAACCGTCTCGCCTTCCTCTCATCCGTGTGAACTTGATACGGGGCGAACCTTGCCAACTCGTTGAATTTAGCCATAGTAGTCGATCGCTCATATTTCCTACTTCAACTCTAGAAATTGAACCTCCATCCGGTTCTCGTGAACTAGTTGGGAAATACATTTCAAAAACTCTTTTAAATCTCTCCCACGTAATTACACCTTCACCTCCTCGCACTTTGTTTGTTTGCCACCAGTAGCTAGCCTCAGACTTCAGTATAAACGTTGCAAAAGCGGTCTTCTGGTCTTCTCTAACCCTAGCAATGCCGAAAACCTTCTCCATTTCCATAACCCACGTTTGAGCCTCGATTGGGTTCATGGAACCTTTGAACTCTGGCAGTCCCACCGCCTTGAAGTCCTTAAACGTTGTGTTTGGTGGAGCTTGAGGTTGGTTATTCATGGCTCCAGTCAGTAAGTTCACCAACTACTGCACGGATTATTGTTGGCATAATTGTTATTATTGGTTGACTCTTCCCAGCCATTGGCGTTGTTGTCTTCTCCTTGGCGGCATTTTTCTCATTAAATAAACGCTTTATTAGAACTTTATTTATTTCTCTAAATAGTTAAGGCATTACTCAACAATTTAACATATCACTTAACACATCATCTCAAACAACTTGATATATTTGCATTCAAATCAAAGTTTTAACATTAAACGATAGCATAACTCGCTATTTACATCAACTATCCCGGAATAAAGAATCCACGAGATTTAAAACATTCAAATATTATTTCGTTCATAAAAAGCGTCCGGAATTTACATATAAAACTAATTAAGTCTTTCACATAATTAAACAAATTCTATCATCGTCATCAAGGTCTTTGAATAGCCTTGCCACGCTCCTCATCCATAATACGAGACATCGTCCTGCGATCCAACATATACGATGGAAGTTCTTCGAATTGGATGGGGTATCTCAAAACTCGATCTTGGGCCTCATCCATTGCATGATTAAGTGTAGAGTATGTTTCCCTAATCTTCGCTTTCTTTGCACGACTATCATCCTCTGCATGATTAGCTCGACGCGATTCTCTTACCCAGCCTTCCTCTGCTATGTTCAGCCTTTCGGATGTTTCCTTCTTCCTTCTTCGCCTCTCTATCTCTTGGTCTTATCTTCGATTTGACCCTTCTCATGGACCAAATCCCATTCTACATTTGCCACCGAGAGTGAAGAGTCAAAATCTCCTCTCCTTCGCTTTCTGAGTAATATCTTTGAATAACCGCCGCGCTCGGTCAAATCTCGACCTCATCTCATAACTCCACGCTACGGTGCGTATAACGTGTCATACATTTCAAAGATCAATCGGTGTCTTAGTGGTAACTCCTCTTCTTCCTCTTCCTCTTCCTCAACAAATTACTCCTCAGGATCCTCCTCAAGATCAGTCTCGGGCTCATGCTCCTGACCAACAACGGTGATCAATGGAGATGACTCCCTCTGTAACAGTTGCTCCCTAACGACATGAATGTCTCGGGGCTCCTCCTCTGTTGGTACTATAGGTACACGGGGTTCTTCCTCCCCAGCTTGACTAGCTTCTCCAACATTCGACATCCTGACAATTAAATTTTAAGTTTTAGTTACTAAGTCGTATCATCTAACGCATACTTTAACACATAAACACACAAGGTCTTTTATTATCTTCAATGAATTACATAAATTCATTTCTTATAACTCGATAAGAGTTTTCCATCACTATCTTCTTTTTACTATAAGGCTACTACCTAAGGTTGTTCCCCACCTAAGGTTCATAACCTCACACTTTGATACCAACTTGTGACACCCCAAATCCGGGTACTTCAATTCCACTTGGATTTGGTGTTCATCAGATAAATATCATCTATCTATCTACCCATAATAAATGCAAAACCATGCAATAGATAGAAATAATAATAAATCTCCCCTTATGGGGTTACATCAACTACATAATAAATACAATCCCAAAGTTACTCTAACCTTAAACATCATGCGTGAGAATCATAAACAATTAAGTCTTAAACAACATCATTAACTTAAGTCTTAAAAAATACATCATCATATAAAACAACAAGCCTTCATCACTTGTTAACCTTGCCTTGCCTTTACTAATAGAAGGTTAAATCGGTTCTTTTCGTTCTTAACTGTAATGTTATTATTACTTAAGAGTGAGCACAAATGCCCACAAGTATATCAATGAAATAACAGTATAATAACATGCGAGTGAATCAAAGACATCTGAATAAAAGCTCAACTTTTAAATCAAGAATGAATAACAAGAATCAAAAGATTTCTGAGGGTCATAAGACCTTGAACTATGTCCTAGGTTATCAAGGGTTATACTTGAAACCTTTAACAGTCATAAGACTATGGACCTTTCTACTTGTACTTAGGGGATCGATACACTTAGTACCATCTTTGCACAATATCTTAACGCTAACGCATAAGTAAATCTCTTTGCAGGGTTGTTCATCTCAATTTGACATTCAAGTCCGCACCAAAGGAAGTTTGGTTTGGATAATTCATCAAGGGTTCAAAATTTAGAACGCTTTCATCAACTATGGACTAATCGAATCAATAAGGGTTCGCTAGTCTAATAAGGTTCAATAATAATGATATTCAAATTGAATAATAATCTCGTGAAGTATACAATAGAACAATTATTGTATAAGCTGAATCATGCTTTGAAAAGATAATCAATCTTTAATATAACATTTGAACTTGAATAATAGTAATGATAATTTACTCGAGGTAAATAATAAACTTGAACAATAATGACAAGTAGGGTTAGGAAACTTGCCTCGTGCGTAGGCTAAACGATTACTACTTCCATTCACCACAAATCCTACACACATACCATATGTATTCACGACATTCATTAATTACATTTTCACTTAATTATTTAATATAAACTCTACTTTATTTAACAAATCATTACCCTTCTAATTTAATTACTTAATTAAATTAGAATATTTTCATTCTCTTACTATTATTACACTCGAATAAATTATTTCATAATAATTTCCATCGAATATTTATTTTATTCCATAAACATCTCAATTAAAATATTTACTTTATTTTATAAATATTTAATAATAATTTTCATCGAATATTTATTTTATTCCATAAATATCTCAATTAAAATATTTAATTTATTTTATAAATATTTTAATAATAATTTTCATCAAATATTTATTTTATTCCATAATATCTCAATTAAAATATTTAATTTATTTTATAAATATTTTAATAATAATTTTCATCGAATATTTATTTTATTCCATAAATATCTCAATTAAAATATTTAATTTATTTTATAAATATTTTAATAATAATTTTCATCGAATATTTATTTATTTATTTATTTATTTTATATATATATTTTTTTTTATCACGTAAGTGGTAATGTAGTTTAGTAACATGGCAAGAAGCTGGTTACCTAGGCTCATTTTTTGCGATTTACATAGATTCTGCGATTCATGAAACATAACAAGGCCAAATTAGGCCAAAAATCAATCACACGTAAAATTATACATGAATATGGCCATAACTTCCAATTAGTTATTTTTTACACCTAATTTAGACTTACCCAATCATTGTAATACATATATAATCATTACTTAACCCATCTAGCATGATTTTTAACAAGTTATAACACATAATTTGCAAAATCAACACATTTACTTCCACCGTTTTCTTGGCGTTCTTGAAGGTTTTGAAAATAAAAAAATGAAAATTGTCACTACTGAATTAGATTATAACAATCAATACGTTTATTTAAACTTTGGTCTCTTCAGTATCAATATGCATAACAACATATGAATGTAAAATTTAGGGATAATATACGTTCAATACATGAATATCACGTATAAGGCCATATGGCCAAAACCCAAACTCTGTAAATTTTGAAATAGCAATTCATAGTATTATGAAACTGATGACATGATAATTCACATAATATATATATATATATATATATAATCAAATACGATTTGATATATCTTAACCCATATACAAACTCATAATCAAACCCTTTTTCAATTATAGAGATTTTACAAAATATATGAAAGCCATTTTTATATAAACTAAATGACGTAACTTTAAAATTTGGGAAGAAGGGATTACCCTTGAATACTCTGCTTAGATTACACAGGGTGACAACAATTCCCAATTTCTCACACTTCTTCACCTTTAATCACAGTATTCGCAATCTCTCTCAAAGTTCTCAAACTCTCTCTGCCTCTCTGCTTTTCCAGACTTAG
This sequence comes from Panax ginseng, assembly GCA_020205605.1. Taxonomy (NCBI): domain Eukaryota; kingdom Viridiplantae; phylum Streptophyta; class Magnoliopsida; order Apiales; family Araliaceae; genus Panax; species Panax ginseng. The sequence continues at coordinate 48,857,013 of CM035137.1, forward strand.
AATAATAATAATAAAGAAGACGTAATATAACAGAGGGAGAAGAGAATCGATCGTACAGTAATGGTCGAGTTAACCCAAAACATGGGTAACTGCATCCAACCACTACTAGGGCCTTGTTTGGCAACCCTTAATTGATTCAAAGTCATTTAATTTAATAAAGCTTTATCATATAGTTTGAAAATGTCACACTCCTTATAAAATAAATCCAATATTTTATTTAATATATTTTAAATAAAATATAATAATTTCTCATAAATTCACATAGTCACATAAATAATTTTCTCATTAATAAATAATGTCAAATTATTAATTCTCTAATTAATAATTAAATTAATTAAAATACCAATATGCTTATTAAATATTTCTTTTAATACAATAAGCTCACATAATCACATACTTTGATAATAAAAACTCTCACATTAATTTAATAAATGTAACACATATAATTAAATTAATCTACCACAATTGCGTCAATTAATTATTTAATCTAATAATTAAATCATCGAAAAATATTTATTTAATTCAATAAATATTAAAATTAATTACAAAATTTTCGTTCGTCACAATCCCAATTCTCACGAATTTGACAAACAAGTATCAATCATTTATGATGGTTAACATATTATGCATACCCAATAATCTTTATAAACCAATTATTTACTCAAATCATGCACCATAACCAATTAAAGAGAAGAAGTTTTGATAAAACACAACTAAGAACTACGGCTATAATATTACCTTTTTAATTTCTCCATAAGCTTAATTAGAGGATAAGAATGGCTTGATTATCCTTCCTCTTCCTTCTTTGATTCTCAAAATCACCCCTTTTTCAATTTAACAAAGGATTTCTTCTTTTTCTCTCTCAATTTCTCTCATATTCTTTGTTTTCTCTATTCTTAGGCTTTTGGAACAAAACACGTATATCAATATAACTGATATAAACATAATGCGTATGCATTATGGGTTCTTCAGTTACAATAACAAAGGGTCACTAAGCCATGTTTGGCTAGCACCCAAAATCTCATTTTTCAATTTATTTTAATACTCCTCTATTGTATGGTACATTTGTCACACATAACCAAACCTAATCTTATAATTTCATATTAAGTTACATTGTGTTTATTAATAACTTAATTTATCAAATCACTCATTTTCATCATAATAAATTTATTTAATAAATTATTCATCCTCTAATTTAATTATTTAATTAAATTAGAGCCTTGTCATACCATTAGCGTAATAAAATACACAATACGATTATAAAAAATTTATCATCAATTTACTTCATATTATCATACATGAATAAATTATTCCATAATAATTCTCATCAAATATTTACTTTATAAAATAAATATCTCAACTAAAATATTTATTTTACTTGATAATTATCTTAACTATTTATAAAATTCACAATTAAATTACATTAACATATCACATTTATATGTAATACATTACCCTTTTATTTTATTAAAATAAATATATTTACATTAATTCACTATTTTAATTAAGTGAATTACTCTCCATATTTATGAAATTTAATTCATAACAATTCCATTGCCAATAAGACATAATAATCAAATTATAGTATTTCATACTCAAACTCAAAATATCTCATAATAAGAATTTTAATTATTAAATTCCTATTTTAATAACTTATAAAAATTCGGGTTGTCACAGTAACTGCTTGAGTTTCTGGGCAACCCAGAAACTCAAGAACACGTCTGACAAGATTTTTTGGGGCTTTAATCTTGCTGTTATAATGAAGGATGGACATGAAACTTGTTAATTCTTATAGTATTACATAAGTACTACTCCCTCCGTCCCAGGATAAAAGTCATGTTGGACTTTTCACGCATATTAAGAAGATGAATGAAATGATAAAATTGCCCATAATAATGTCATTAAATATGGAGAGAGAATTAGAATAAGAAAAGTATGTATATTTAATGCTACGGGTATAATAGAAAAATATGTGTAAAAGTTTGGTTATTAAAGGTAAGTGGACATTTAACATGGGACTACCCAAAATAGTAATAAGGACTTTTATTATGGGACGGAGGGAGTATAACATTGATGTGCTAGACTACCCAGAAAACATTAAGAACTAAGATCAAATATTGGTCAAGCATTGCCCCTCGGTGTCTGACATTGCATGTTCATAGTTGCTCAAGAACACCTATAGCGACGGTTTTGTCGCTATATGGCCCTTTAGTGACACTTAATTTCTCAAAATTAATTATTTTATTAAATAAATAGAAAAAAATAATTTTAAATTATTAAAAATACATAATAAATTCCTAAAAATTATTTTAAAGCCTAAAAATTGGTTTGAGAAGGTACACTTGAGGCTCCCAGCTCTATAAATATAGAGCTTGGGGTGGTCATTTTTAAGAGAAGAAGAGGCGAGGAAGCCCTGTCTAATTTGCTCTGTACACACCCCATATTGAGTGCTTTCTCATTTTAAACACATGTTAGCTCACATATTGCTATATTTTTACACCTTGCAATTGTGTTTATCCATCTAGAGTCATAGAAGCACACAAGCCTTGCACCCAAAAGCCTTCTCACACTCTATAAAGCCTTCTCTTTATCTTTGCACACACTATTCTTCACATTGAGAGTCGTGTTGTGTGTTTATGCCCGGACTTCGATCCATGGTTTTCATTTCTGTTTTTATATATATACTTATATATGTATATATTTATATATTGACTAACATTATCGAGTTATGCCTCGATTGAGCCTAGACTTATGTCCTAAGGCGTTTACTTGCTTATATATATATATATATATATATATATATATATATATATATATATATATATATATATATATATATATATATATACGACAAATCATTGAAATGATAAACCAAGTAAGGATTGAGAAACATCACATGCTGCGTTCTGCTTATATATATACATTTCACATCGGCCTAGAGTTTACTTGAGACCTTTTCTTTGCTTTATTTACATTTAGTCCTGCCTAGAGTTTACTTCGTGGCGGTTGATCGTCTTTACTACTTTCTTTACATTTAGTCCCGCCTAGAGTTTACTTCGTGGCGGTTGATCGTATTTACTGCTTTATTTATACTTCTGATCCCCCATGGAGGTGCTTCGTGGTAGTTGACCATGTCCATATATATATATATACAACTTTTATACATATAACTGCTTACTGCTTTCTATATAAACTGCGACATCATGTGAGCCTAGGAATCATGTGATCACAGATTCAGTCTACTGAATCTAGATTCGGTTCTCGTGATGGACATTTTCATTGTAAGCGACTTGTACATTATTTACTTATCTCGAATTTTCTTAGATGGCTATCATGCCCATGAGGAGTTCGGCATCGCTGTATATTATTTTCTCGAAGATGTTTCGCATCTCGAAAATAAAAGCAAACAAGCCAAACATTTAATAATAAAATGGAAGTATGAAAAGGTCTCAATTACTATTGAGCACAGGGTTCGAAAAACCTCTTTTACAAAACTTCATTGCTATATCATGTTTAAAACCCGAATTTTCATATAAATTCAAACTCTTTGTATATAAAAGCGACGAGGCCTCTTACTACACCCAAATAAATTGCATATTGATCCAAACACACACACACATATTCATATATATAGTTTCTTGAAAAGTTACTAGTCACCGTGGTAACACGGATGTCTGAAGTGCCTAACACCTTCCCTCCGCATAATCAAACCCCCGAACCCAAATGAATCTCGGTTTCACAGACCCGTTTAGTAGTGTCACATCACTAGGTCAATGTGCAAACCTTTTCTCAGTTGTGTTGGTGCAACCAGTTAAAAACACCAACTGGTGACTCTTACAGTCAAATCATCAACATTACACATGTCGGACCTTTTTCACTTATTTTTTTAAATAAATCTCATATAACACGAGAACAACAAAGAATAAGAAACGAAAAGGGAAAAATAAAAATCACGACGTCGACAAGTGGCGACTCTGCTGGGGACACAAGTAAGAGGGTTTAAGCCGCTACTACAATCTTTTCAAAACGGTTATATGCCTATGTGTGAATGTTGCATTTACATTTATGATGAATGTGTACGAATGCATTTTACTAACTACACTGCAAAATATCTATCTGTGATATTAGTGCTTTGCACATGTCATCATTTTCATAAACGGTGAGACACGTTGTATATGAATGTATGTTGTGTGGTTCCTCCACCAGGAGGTTATCATGTTTGTGTTTGATTATTGGACTCGTAGGGAGACTAATTCCAACGAGGCTCAGGAAAGGCACCACCCAGATTTGCTCCAGTTGAAAGATCGGATTAACTTCTAGTCAAGTAAATTGTGATGATATGGGGACCTTCATGCCAAAAAGCCGCGAGAGTAACCCTAAGATAGGTCAACCTCTGATAAACCAAACGCGGAGGAAAGTCTCTTCATGCTTTCCATTTTCAATTACTTGTAAAAGCATTTACTTGTAATTTTATTCCATGTTCATCTTTATGTAATGGAAAATATGAAGAATATTTGTGCATACATGACATACTATCAAATAACACCCATTTTTGCAGGATGATATTCCTAAAATGGACACATTATGATAGCATTTATATTATCCCTAAGACTAAACTACATAAGTCTTTTGTAGGGAAACAATTGGGCCTATTACTCGATCAAAATCCAAAAAGGCCCCGAGCCTACAGCCAATCATGTCTTCTGACCAGTCTAATGCCGTTTCTCGAGAAGAATTTGACGGATTAAGTACACAAATTACAGATTTGGCTGTTCTGTTGAACGAATTGCATCAGTCTACTCAGGGTACAAAGATGCCTACACATATAGGAATCCTCTACAATAGGAGGGACACAAGGTTTGGATAAAACAAATCTAGAACCTCAGTTGGATACGACCAATAAAGACACTGAAAATACCCATCTCAAAGGAGATCCAGACACCAGTGATATCAGGAAGAAGGTCCTTCAAATGGAAGAAACTATTCGTGCTCTCAAAGGGATTGGAACACATGAAAATGTTTCATATGCTGACCTTTTCATATTCCTTGGTGTTCATTATCCAGAGAAATTCAAAACCCCTGAATTTGAAAAGTATGACGGATTAGGGGATCCTTACACACATTTGAAGGTGTTCATTGGAGAACTTGGATCTTATGCAGAAAACAAGAATCTTAGAATGCAGCTATTTTAAAAGAGTCTGACTGGAGAAGCCTGTTCATGGTATACCAGATTAGCCAACTCAAAGATCCATAGCTAGGAAGAGCTAGCTCATACCTTCCTCACTCAGTACAGTTTTCAATCTTAGATGGCTCTGACCAGATTGCAGACACCAAGGTCAAAGAAAACAAATTAATGAGTCTTTTAGAGTATGCTCAAAGGTGGAGGTGCCTTCTTTGCTCAAGTTATTCCTTCTATGATCGAGTCGAAATGGTCATGACTTTCATAGACATACAAGAAGCTCCTTTATATGAAAGAGTTTTAGCTAGTATTGGCAAACCATTTTCCTAAATGATCAAACACGGAGAGATGGCTGAGATGGGATTGAAGTCGGGAAAGATTCAAGACCTAGCCGCTTCTTAAAGCGATTCTTTGAGCACATCCAATCTGGATCTTATGGAAACAACCCCCGGAGGGTCCATAAAAAGAAAGAGGAGGATGTTTCCTTGATACTAGAAGGTCAGAAAGGCAGTCTGAGCATGCCTATATAGAGGAGAAACTACTCCCCTTTCCAAGCACAGCCTTTAAACCCTCTATTGCCTAAAGGAGGAGATACAAAGCGCCCTTGAACGTTCACACCCTTAGGGGACTCGCTCGAGAATATTCTTTCTCTTCTAACTACTCAAAAGAAAATCACACATCTTCTTCCACTAGCCAACCCTAATGGGAGTGGTTTCAATGTTATCCAGAAGTGTGCCTATCATGTCGGGGCACCTTGACATGACACTCAAGATTGTTGGGCCTTGAAACACAAGATCCAAGATTTAATAGACAACGGTGAGATCATGGTTACCAAACTAGATCAACCTCATGTGCAAGACAACCCTCTTCCTCAACACAAAGAAGAAGAGGTCAACATGATTAGTTGGAGTGCTGGGCAGAGTTCTAATTTTAATGGTGAATCATCCCATACCATCAAAGACGGTGTTGACAGATGGGATTATGCAAAGTTCCAATTTTCTATGGAACAAAAGATGAAAGCTCTTTGTAAGAAAATTGAATAATTCACATAACTGGTGACTCATCAGCATCAAGTCACACACCAGTTAGTCAGCCAGGAACATGCCTATCTCCTTCCTTTTGTTATGAATACTCCACCATCACCTTCAGAAAGCGAAGCTATGGATGATAAGGTTACAAAGAGAGCAAGTGCTAAAGCCCGTCGAGATTTTACCAATCAAAGAGAATTTACATACCTTGGCCAACCTATGGAGGAGATATTTCTGATGCTAATCAACGAAGGAAGAATTACCTCCCTTCTACCTCCAATTAATCCCCGTTTAAGACGGTTCAACTCTGATGGAGTTTGTCAATATCATTCACATTCTCGCGGTCACAGCACAGAAGAATGTTGGGCACTCCGCCATCTTATTCAGAATTTAATTGATAGCGGTGTCCTGCAACTGGCAGACGATTACATTGTGCTACTCGAGAGTGGGAATACCTGTCCTACCAAATGCAAGGGATTAGTAGCAGTTATATCCGTTGAGGCTGATGAAACTGTCAAACCATTTCCCATACAAGCAATTCAACTTAAAGGAGCTGACAATCCTTTGAAAATGGATGCACTAGAGCCAATTTCGTTACCCTTCAGACCACAGTATCCTGTTGTTAGCTTACACAAAGTCCCATGGAAATTTGGAGAAGCTGAAGGATCCACATCTCATACTACTGCTACAGTGTCGAAGGAAAATCCACTGTATCTTCCTTAGAGGGTTATGACGCCCACCATCAAAGCTAAGGGGAAGATTCCCATGGAGAAGATTGAGAAATTCCTCCGCACTATGGGCCATAATGAAGCCAATGTGGTTCTAAGCTTAAGAGATGTTCCACATCAGATCTCAAAACTGGACTTGGTTTTCTCTTCCGAGGATCACAAGAAGATCTTACTAAAGGTTTTGGCAGAAGCCTACTTGCCAAAGTTAGTGAATGTGGAAAAATTTCAACATTTGGTTGATCACATTTTTAACAACAATGTGATATCCTTCACTGACGAAGACATACCGCGCGAAGGGACCGGTCATTGCAAGCCATTGCATATTATAGTTTTGTCCTCTGGTTATATGTTAGCTGGAGTTTTGAGGTTCGTCTCTGAATATCTGTCCTTATGCCACCTTGATAAAGATGAACATCAATCTCAAACGGATCCGAAGTAGCCATACGATTAGCAAAGATTTCGATGGATCCCGACGAAATTCTGTCGAAGAGATTGAGCTGCCAATTGAGATTGGTCCAAACACATTCAATGTATCCATCCACATCCACAAGATAGATTCAGGATACAACCTGCTATTGGGGAGACCATGGATCCACATGGCTGGAGCCGTCCCTTCTACACTACATCAATAACTTAAATACATTTTCAACAATAGCCTAGTCACTATCAATGCTGAGCTGGAATGTCCTGAACAAGGAGATCTACCAATCATCAACTTCAATTCAGAAGTTGAGTCGGACAGTTTTCATACTTTGGAAGTGAGTAACACGTAATGCCATCCTATTGGAGCGTCACTTCCCGTACCTAAGATTTTTGCTGAGGTTATGTCGGCCACTCAAGAAATGATGACATTGGGTCATTAGCCTGGACAAGGGCTTGGTAAAGATAAGTAGGGTATTAAGCACCCAATTAAAGTGTCCAGTCAAATTGGGACAGCCAAACTAGGCTATTATGCCAGTTCCAGTCACAGGAATCCTCATAAGAACAATCCGGTTCCTCAAGCTTCTGCCATATGACGATTTTCTCCATCTGCACCTCATGAGCTGATATAGTCTCCGGTAAAGGTGTCAGCCCATGTTATGGCTATGCTGTTTCCTAAACCAGTACCATTCAAAGCAAAAGAGGTCCTGATTCCTGATCCCGAAGTGGAAGAGGGGAATATAAACGTAAACATGATATCGCCTTGATGATGCCAGGCATACGCATCATTATCCATGATGAATATACAAACAGATATACCCCAGACGATGATTTCCCAGATGTTATCGTAATTATTCGAGAAAAGGAGGATGATGACAGCCCCTCCATCACTACAGTCCATTAGGACTTTACCCTCGACAATTGGAGCAACACTACATGTATAGGTCAACGAGGGTAAAACGGGCAGAAATCACTTTGCCCTGTAGATAACTTTAATTGCTTACTTTTGTCATACAGGATTAGCATTTATTTTATCATTACATGCTAACACATTCGTATGATTAAACAGTTTCATATATTAATTGAAAGCATATTTTGTTTCAGGACTCTGAATTTAGATGTGCATGTACTTGCTAATGAGGTGCCTTTTCTCCACAAGGACTGTAACTTTGATGAAAAGTTGGACTCAGACTTGATGGAAATCCAAGAGGACATTGAGACACCTCAGGAGATTAAGGAATGGGTCGCAAACAAACCGTAACCCAACCTTGACCAAACCACTTCTTTCAATCTTGGAACATTAGAAAGCCCTAAGCTAATCCAGATTGGTTCAGACCTAACCCCAAACAAACGGAATGACATGGTTGCGCTATTAACCCAATTCCAGGATGTGTTTGCATGGTCTCAGGAAGACATGGTGGGTTTTGTCCACTAACATTGTCCTTCATCGCCTTCCCATTAAGGAGGGATTTAAGCTAGTTAGGCAGAAGCTCAGGCGATTGAAACCTGAGTGGAGTTTAAAGGTAAAAGAAGAAATTGTGAAACAATTTCAAGCTGGCATTATCATGGTGTCCACATATCTGGAATGGATATCAAACATTGTTCCCGTGCCTAAACTAGGAGGAAAGGTGTGAGTTTGCGTGGATTATCGGGATCTGAACAAAGCTTGCCTTAAAGATAGCTTTCCCGCGCCCTTTATCCACATTCTTATTGATAATACTACTCAATACGACATGTACTCCTTTGCTGATTGCTTCGTGGGGTACCATCAAATTATGGTTGCTGAGGAAGATCGTGAGAAAACTGCTTTCATCACACCTTGGAGAATATTCTGCTATAGACAGTTGTCATTCGGGCTCATCAATTCTGGGGAAACCTACTAGCGAGCCATGATGGCTCCTTTCCACAATTTAATGCATAAAGAGATAGAGATCTACGTGGATGACATCATTGTCAAGTCCCAAAGGGAAGAAGACCATTTGGACCACCTAAAAAAGCTCTTCAACAGGTTGCGTAAGTACAACTTGAAGTTGAATCCAGCCAAGTGCACCTTTGGCATTAAATCAGGCAAGTTGCTAGGTTTCCTAGTCAGTCACAAAGGGATTGAGCTGGATCCCACCAAAATCCAGGCCATCAAGGAAATGCCCATTCCTCAGATATAGAAGGAAATACGGGGATTTTTGGGAAGAATCAACTTCATTAATAGGTTTATTTCTTAACTCACAGCAACCTGTGAACCCATTTTTAAATTGTTAAGGAAGAACTCCTCCATGAAATAGAACGATGAGTGTCAGAAAGCCTTCCTTACAATCAAAGAGCGGTTGTTAACGCCTCTCTGCTTTGGGTACCACCCAGGATGATGTTCCCTATTCATGTACACATCCCATAAATGACAATGTCATGGGTTGCATGCTGGGGCAAAAAGACGATAGAGGCCAAGAACGAGCTATCTATTACCTCAGTAAAAGATTCGACATCAGTGAACACAAGTACACTCTAATTGAGAAGACTTATTGTGCTTTAGCATGGGATTCCATGAGGTTACAACATTACCTCCATGGTCACATAACCCATCTCATATCCCGCATGGATCCTCTCAAGTATGTGTTCAGTAAGCCCATACTAAATTGCCAGCTGTCCAGATGGCAGTTGATCCTACAGTAGTTTGATATCATCTATGTGACGCAAAAGTCTATCAAAGGTCAAGGAATTGCGGATCAACTGGCCGCCGCACCTATAGGAGATTACAAACCCTTGGAAACATACTTCCTCGATGAAGGGGTAATGGCAGTTCAGCAACACCATCAGTATGATGCATGCCGTACGTGGAAAATGTATTTTGATGGAGCTGCTAACACGTAAGGTTACGGAGTCGAGCGCTTCTAGTATCCAAAGATCTTTGAGGAAGCGATATCCGTCGCCATCAAATTGTAGTTTATCGGCACCAACAACACAACCGAGTATGAAGGTCAGATCATGGGGCTAAAACTTGCCCGTTCAATGGGCATTAGGCGGTTAACTGTCTTTGGGGATTCCAAATTGGTAATCAAATAATCCACAAGAATCTATCAAACCAAAGAGCTACATTTGCTGCCTTACCATCGGCAAGTTTTACAGATGGCTTTGGAGTTCTAAGAAATCTCGTTTCTACACATTTCTCGTAATAGGAATGATTTTGCGGATGCACTAGAAACATTGGCCTCCTTGATTCATATACCTGACGAGGAAAACATGCCAAGCATCATATTTGCCCTGCAAAAGGCCCCAGCTTATGGGAACTATGTAGGAGAAGTATCGTATAAGCTACCCCTCATCCATAACCCTTGGTATCAGCATATCAAGGAGTATTTGCAAGATGGATCTACACCCGCTGAGGCGATCCTGAATGAAAAGAGGCGGATCCATCGATTTGCTATGAAATTCTATCTGAGCGGAGATGCACTCTACAAAAGAGATGCGGGATTAGGTCTCCTCAGATGTCTGGACAAAGATCAAGCTCAAAGACTCATGGATGAGGTCCATGGTGGAGTATGTGGCCCACACATGAGCGGACCCCTACTTGTTAAAAAGATCCTCAGAACATGGAATTATTGGCTTATGCTTAAAGCTGACTGTGATGATCACGTCAAGAGGTGCTATCAATGCCAAATTTATGGGAATGCTATCCACTCCCCTCCAAGGGAACTCCACAATATGAGTTCGCCATGGCCCTTCTCAATGTGGGGAATGGACGTGATCGGGCCCATCGAGCCCAAATTCAGTAATGGACATCGATTCATATTCACCATGATTGACTACTTCACCAAATGGGTAGAAGCAGCCCCTTCCCCAGGGTTACCAAATAAGTCATCATTTCTTTCATCAGAAATAATATTGTCTGTCGATATGGAGAATCAGAGGTCATAGTGTCAGACAATGCTAAAAACCTCAATAACAAAATGATGGAGGAGTTATGCAGTAAATTCCACATCAAACACCTTAACTCCGTCATCTACCGTCCAAAGATGAATGGTGCTGTTGAAGCAGCTAATGAAAACATCAAGAAGATCGTGTAGAAAATGTCCGCCAATCATAAAGGATGGCCTGACCTCTTGCCTCTGACTTTATTAGCCTACAGAACTTTAATGCGCATTTCCACCGGGCAACCCCTACTATTAGCCTATGGGATGGAAGCAGTGCTCCCCATAGAGGTGGAAATGGAATCCCTTAGAGTGTTGATGGACGCTCAACTGGATGAAGACCAATGGGTACAAGAAAGATATCACTAATTGTCTCTAATAGACAAAAAGAGAACCGCGACTATCTTCCATGGTCAATTATATCAGCAAAGGATCGCTAGATCCTACAACAGGAAAGTCCGGATACGGCAATTTAAACAACATAACTTGGTTTTGAAGAAGATCATTGACAACTAAGATCAATCCAAGGGAAAAATCGCTCCTAACTGGGAAGGCCCGTTTGTTGTCAAAGAGGTATTGATAGGAGGCACTCTCAGACTACAGGAAATGGATGGCGATGAATTTCCACAGCTTATTAACTCAAACATCGTGAAACGGTACTATGTCTGAGGTTTCCATTAAGCAAACATCCTGGTTTTTTATCATCAACTCACCAGTCATTCTGGTTTTTTAACCCTTTTTACATACTCTTCCTCCCCTCAGGGAAACGTACACTTCAAACCAGCAGCCTGGTTTCACCTCATTTCAAACCTTTCACACAATTTCGGTTATCCCCCCAGGGATTGAACCTTTCACACCTGCAGTTTATCCTGAAAATGGGATTAAACTTTTCTACGCTTGCAGTTTGTCCTGAAGATGGGATCAAACTTTTTCCACACCTGCAATTTGTCCCAATCATGGGATCAAACTTTCTTTTCCACATAGTATAGCCTGCACATGGGATGCATACTTCTCTTTGGCTGTAATTCGTCCTAAGGGGCGAACTATGTCGACCTGATCTCCCTGATACCCGGGAGTACGTAGGCAACCATATTTTATATGGCCCAGTCGCAATAAAAAAACAACAAAAACATTTCTACCCTTTCTCTACAAAAACAAAAACAACAAAAATACTTCTACACCCTTCTTCATCAATAAAGCTTCTATACCCATATGCCTTTCACATTCAGCGTTGAACCTCTTACACCAGGTTCGAACTACACATACCTGATCTCTTCTTCAATAGGAGTGCGTAGGTAACCATTTATTGTTCGGTCTAACCCCCTACTAGGACAAAAATACTTGTCACACGGTACTGGGATCAAACTTCAATCCACCACATTTCATCGGCTTCAGACCACAGGGATGGAACTACCTAACCTCTCCTCACAAATAGGAGATTCAGCGACCAGCTAAGCTATAGTTGTGCCTCAAAGAGCAACAACAATCCATAAGAGATGGAATTAACTAGGCTTCTCACAAATAGAAGTACTGGCAACCATCTGTGGTGCGGTCAATCTTAGAGAGGAAAAGCCACACTCCTCTCCATATCTACATACAGAAACTAGTCCCAAGAAACCAAAGATGGTAGGGATATACTCTGATCAATAATCCGTTCTGAAAGATCCTGCGATGTCTCAATGTCCATAAATCAAGGATGAGGTCGCAACGCATCAAGATCACAAGTCCTGAAGAAACAGGCAAATATCAAGCTAGTATCAAGGCACAACTGAAAGGGAAGTGATTCAAAATATATTTCTCTGCCATATATAATACTGTTTGATATATACATATGTGTTGTACATGAAAAAATGGCTAAGCTAGTTCGTGTAGGGAAATACAAGGCTATCTATGGATCTGTGTGTATGCGGACTATCAGATCTAACATAGCATCCCTCTCTGAAGAAGAAGGTAAAGCTGCACGCTCCTGCCCAATGGTATCTACATGAGCTAGCAGATCCGAGGCTAACTGCGTGGTAGCATGATGCTCATTAATATATGCACTCATATCGGCAAGCATGCCAGTAGTAAGGGATCTCACTGAAGTACTGTCTGTGATGGCCACATCCTGGGCAGATAGGGTAGCATCCTGCTCCACAATCAATGAATCTCTAGCTGATCTAGCCTCATCTCTCTCTAATAAAGTTATGTCTCTCCCATCAAGAGCTGTCAACATCAAGGCCCTAACATGATCTCTCTTAAAGGTCACTAGATGTAGACTCTGCTCCAGATACTGTGCTGAATGCTGAATCACAGTAGCACTCATAGTGGGAGAATCCATCAAAAATGATGGCAACCCAGCAGTTAAATCCTCCACGATGGGAATATCAGCCTCCTCCATAGGCTCCTCATCATCGGAATCAGTCCCTTGCACTGTGGATACTACCGCAGCCGATGCAGTCTCTGTCTCCATCCATGCGGAATACTCAGCAGAACAACCCAAGACCGATGTAAAAAACTTAAATAGCTTTTCTTTGATCCCAACAGTATACAACCCGGATCTATCCTCTCACGATAAGTCTTGAGAAGCAAAGCACTGACTCGATTCCCCCTCAAAAGGATAAAAATCCTGAAACTGGTCAAACTGACACATCACGGCCAATGGGTGGTAAGTAATCATGCCTCTCAAACCAGCCAGAGGAAGATAATACATGCCCAGAGCATGAGTAATGAAGTTGTAGGGTGAACTAAGCCATGTACACGGTAATATAGCGAACGAATCTCCAATCGCTGCCAAAAAAACTGACCAAGATGCAACATTTGTACACCCCGCAGGCTGAAAGGAGTACGGCATGGCTATATCATAGGTGAAACAATACTCATGCCATCTGAAAGTGCCAATCGGTCTCAAGTGTGACATAAACCACACGTACAGCATGACCGAGCCGCCTGTAAACACTCCTGGCGGATAAGTGCAACAGTATGTAGCTGACCTCAGAGTCTCTGCGATGATCATCGGTATGATGGTGTGACCCTCCTTGAGAGCTCTCACTGCCATAATGACGCCAATGTCCAACTCAGCCATGTATCGTGGCAAGTAGACATATGACAGTACGCACAATAGTAGTACATCCACTTTAGCCAGATGCCAATGATCCTCTGGTGTGGTGAAATCCCCGAAATGTCATGTATAACTATCCTCCGAGCCAAATCTATCAAATAGAAAACGCTGGGATATCACATGGCCGGTGGCCAGATGTGAGCTCATCATGTACCACCCTACGCCTCAATCCAGTGAGGGTCATTAACTGCCTACTCATGTCTCCAATCACCATATGCACGCAAGGTCTATCCAGTGGCAGCATCGTCAAACATGCATACTCCTCCAAAGTAGGAGTCAACACCTGGGTCCTAAATCAGAAAACCTACCTATCCGATACCTAGTGCTCCAACATGCCCTCCACAAATCCTGTGGGAACGTGAAACATCAACAAGATTATAGTATGCTGCAAAAGATGATCTACAGTCACCCTGTCTGATGGTGACATGCTATCATACCACGATTGCATACCAGATGCCACCAAAAATGGTGGGGTATGATCATTACGGCTAACTGTCAAAGAAGACATCTGTACGGGCCGTGTTATAAGGGCACCATAGAAGAGTTATCTGCTATGAAGTAGCCCCTAATGATCATCAGGAACAATCATCGAAGAATGCGATCCCTGACTCTCACATCATCGGGTATGGGCTCACTCAACAGCCCGCTCATAGCATCTATGCTCAAAGGACCTGTACGTATAGTCCTACCCTTTAGCGCTCTGTCTGGAACTCCCAACAAGGATTTGACGGCAGTAGGGGTAATATCCACCGTATAAGGTACTGGATCCCCTCCAAACTCCATACCTGTGATAAACCACCAATCCATCGATGCCATCATCACCTCACTGTCCAGTAAATGGAGTGACTTAGTCTGGTAAAACCAACGCTCAGACAATGCCCTGAGGTAACCCCAAGGACAATGACGGGGAAGAACGGAAAAGAATGTCCCGAATTCCCAGCCATGTATAATCGCTCTATAGTCATCATACAAAGCCTGATACATAAAGTGGATGTTGAACCAATTCCCTTGAGGCTGTGTAAAGCCGAGAACCTACATCAAATACAGATCAACATCAGAATCCTTTACTCCTCATCAATAAGAAACAAGGATGATTAAGATCTAACTTTATACCTCGTTTTCATGCAGGTAGACTAAAGGATGTCGACTCAAGTCGCCCAGAAGCTCTAGGTTCGCCACTTGAATACCTGGCAAATCCCTACGCGGAACACGTGCAGTAGGAGCAGGAACCTCAACCGGTACATCCTCCTCCTCGTCCTCTACGTCTGACACTTCAACCCAAATAGGACGTATCACTGCCTCCACCAAATGACGAGGCTGTCCGACAAAAATGGGTCGAGGCACTTCAGAAGCCCTCCGTACACCAGAAGTGGTCCTGCGGGAACTACTCGGCTGATCCGGATCCATAATATCTGGACAACAAGTCTCCAAATCACCTCAGAAAGGGTGTGGTAAATTTTTATCTAGATCTTTTCAAAATGCATTTTATGAATACATGCATGCATGCATTATTTTAACATACGTCTACAGTAGAGTTAAAAATGCATAACTACCCAGTTCCTACATTTTGGAAAATTTTTGCCATAGTCCCCCTTGTAAATGGGATTATCCACATGCACATAGGCATAACTAGGTGGCCATTCAGTAGCACACCTACCCACAGTCATATACATCCTACATGCATTAATACATCACAGTAAAAAATCCGTAAGTGTAGTCTAATTACCAGGATTATTTTGCTTTTCTACCTTTACTCATTTGTCCTCAAATAGGATAAGAAATGACCGTAAAAGATGCCAATTTGATTGTTTCAAAAGTCAATTTTTTTTACATCATTATGTTCAGCATAGTTTAAAACTAACATTTACTGTGTTGAATATTTTTTATCAAGTCATATCAGCATGTATATTCACTACTATGTGTATAAGTGCATTTCATGTTATAAGTCATTTTCCAATGGATAGAAACTGGAAAAGAATACATGCATATGTTACCAGGACAATGAAGAACACTTGTATGGTGGCAGAATTTGCAAAAAGTCATCCGAACTCAGCAGGTCTGAAGAAGAGCTTTCGGATTTCCTTCGTGGCGCTACTTGAAAGTGACTTATGAAAGCAACATACAACCTTTACATAGTCATGGGGCCCACACCTCCGGCTCGGTCCAGTTCGAGTTGTAAAGGAGGTCTCACAAGATGAAAAGGCCAAATCAGGAACAGAAACGCTATGCGATTGAGCGAAATAGCCTGGAATCTTGGTTTTCACGGGCCAAACTCTGGCTCCGCATATCACTCATTGCTATTCACCTGAATACAAGGTATACTATACCGATGAGCTCAACTTTTGCAAATCATGCTCGGCAATACCTCACATAGGTCTGATGCCGCCAAACACAGGGTCGTAACCCTAAAATAAATTATCCTCGGCGGGGGTCACAACACCGAAGTCAAACATTGATAAAGTATCCTCGGCGGGGGTCACAACGCCGAAGTCAAACATTGATAAAGTATCCCTGGCGGCAGTCACAACGCCGAAGTCAGACATTGATAAAGTATCCCTGGTGGGGGTCACAACACGATTCAACCATTGATATACGCATCAATGAAGGTCAAGCAACCTTGACATACTCCCCAGCAAGGGTCACAATGCAATGCAATCATTGATACACACTTCAATGAATGTCAAGCAACCTTGACAGTTTGCCCAACAAGGACCTATCCGGTGATACACACATCAGCGAAGGTCAGGCAGCCCTGACAATACATACTGTTGGCAATAACTCTAACAGGATCATGGTATATACTGGTGACACAAACCGGAGAAGACCATCCTCATCGGAGAGGACCGATGGTGGAATATGTTATACACATCCTCAAATAGATAAAGCTTTATCCCCATAGATCTCTTGTACACGAGAGGCACCTCTATGGAGTAAAAGTCTGTATCAAGGATCCTAGACTTTGGTGATAGCCCCAACATCAACATCCTTGAAGACTTGGATCGCATGTCCAAGACATTACTGATTGTCATCCCTGGCAGGATTAACAGGGAACAGACAATCATTCATTCATGCATCAAACATTTGCAACATGTTGCTACACATAGCATCATGTTTATCTTATTGCATTTTAAGTGTCTAGGATTCTTTATCCTATACATGCCCTGCATTGCATGAATATGATAAAGAGGGGCATCTGTAGACACTCGAAATTTTCTACACACCTGTTACTCACATTGTAGGAGGGCAGATTCGTCTTTCGAAGATAACCCTGGAAGACAGCTCACATCCATTTCGGATACTACCGGAAGTTCAGTCTCAACCCCGGAACACACATCGGGAGTATCAATTCCAACCTCAGAGATAACCCCAAGTTTCGTCCTTGGAGATAACCCCAATGAATGTTGTTGCAGTTCTGGTGATAACTCCGGAACTGCTTATTTCAAATACACGCGATCGGTTTCAATCTCAGACCTCCTGCTGAGGCACTAATTCTAAAGACCCAGAGATAACACCGGGAAGATAGGCACACTTATATATGACCTTACAGAATTCAAACACTTGCAGCAGTCCAATCTCAGATGTAACCCTGAGCAACGTCTGCTATCAGCCCAAACCGGACATAACCCCGGCGCCGTCTCAACATTTCATACATACATTTCTACACAACAATGTCCCACAAGAGCCAAGGAGTTCCAATCCCGAGTGACTATTACGCGTGGCAGCACACCGGATAGAATTTGAAACTTGAAGACCATGGGCATGGTCCCCTCTTCCTGACTTCATACAACCTCTAATCCCATGTCATTGCGTAACTCTCGACAAAAGCGGTCCGAAGAAGGTCTTGTACACCTCTTTCGGATGCTCGGATTGAATTTTTGCAAGTTCGAGCAGACATCACCATGCACAGTGTGCGTGACTTTGAGACGGCTGAGACCATGGAGCCTGGGGCACCCCGGCGTACCGCATGTGCATCTGCAGTTATTGTCGTAGGGTACACTCATGGCTCCCAAAATTTATAAATATAGAGCTTGGGGTGGCCATTTGTAAGAGAAGAAGAGGTGAGGAAGCCCTGTCCAATTTGCTCTGTACACACCCCATATTGAATGCTTTCTCATTTTAAACACCTGTTAGCTCACCTATAGCTATATTTTACCGATGGGAGCTGAGTGTTTATCCATCTAGAGTCATAGAAGCCTGCCTTGGCAGCCAATTGTAGGTCTTCTCACACTCTATAAAGCCTTTCTCTTCATCTTTGCACACACTATCACTACTAGAAATTAACTATACAGAGACGGGCTATAGCGACGATTGGGACGGAAGTGTCGCTATAGGTAACATATAGCAACGGTCATAGTGTGACGTCGGTATAGGACTTTAATGTTAATTTATTCGGAGGGTCCTATTTTGGGCGTCGGTACAGAGCATGTTAGGGGCTTAATAGCCAGGATCGGATCGGCAGCAATTAGGGTTTTGCGCACAAATCCCTCCCATATTTCCCCCAAATATTTTCCTTACCCGTTCTCTCCTCTGCTCGTCTGCTCCTCATATTCTCTCCTCTCCTCTCCATTTGCTCCTCACATTCTCTCCTCTCCTCTCCTCTCCTCTCCTCTGCTCCTCACCCATTCTCTGCCAAATTAGCCCTCTCTCTCCTCTATCACCCTTGCTCTGGGCGCTCTCACACGATCGGTCGGTTGGCATCCCTCTTCGGCATCTAGGTTGAACAAATCGACATTTGGCATCCCTCCAAATCGATTCTGACTCAGACGAAAACAGCTATCTCGACTTTGAACTCGGACCAAAACAGCAATCTTGACATCTGCCGAAAAGAATTAGCATGTACTCCTTGATTTCGACTTCGATTCGGTAAGGGTTTAACTCTTTTCCTCCATTACAATTGTATTTCTTGGTTTTGTTTCCTTATTTTGGTCCGACTTCGATTTGTGTTTTTTTCATTGGGTTTGTTCTGATGGATCCAATCCCCTTTGTTGAACTCAGTCGAGATATTTGGCCTTTTTAAAACTTTTTTTGAACTTGCACGTCCCACTGAAACCTTGACACAGCCCAAAAAACCTACTATTTAGTAAAGATTTCTCAATGCTTTTCATAGGAAACAAAATATATATTATTTGATAGTGAGCCAATAATATGTTTATGTATTTAGAATTTCATTTGCACTATGTTTGGCAACTCAATTTTAAGCTTTGGTAATGGAATTGCAAATTCATAGATAGTCTCAATTCCAATTCCAAGGCTTGGTATTGGGTTGTCAAACCTTTATATATTTTTGAACTATAGCAAATTCAGATCATCAATTCGACTTAATTGTACCGTTAATAACCATCTGATCAATTTTTATGGCCGGGACATAATAAAATATGGATGAATTTTTATGGATGAAAATCTATAAAGTCTGAGCTCGTTTCAAAGTTTGGATGAATTAGGTGTAAAAGTTGCCTAATACCATATTCCTTTAGCTAGACAGATGCAAGAAACTTAAAAATGAGAGAAAACCTTTGACATAAGCTTCAAGCAACCTTATTGATGCTAAAGTAAAGGTGGCTATTAATTTAGGAATGAATACAATGCATTACAACTTGATATTGCTTCAATTTTGTAAGTTTCTAAATTATGATATTGATTGTTACTAATTTATTCCATGTGGCAAGTTAATGCGTGAGTTATTAGATAATAGAACTGATTGCTTATCATGTAGAAGTCATAATATGGTGATTAAAATAAAGGTAACTCTCTTTAGACGCATATGTAGAGACTGTAGAGGTGATGTACCTTTTATGTTTCTTTTTTCTTTGTTGTTTGTTTTTAGTTTCCTTAGTTGGTAAACATTAAAAATTGTTGCCTCATATGCAAATATTTTATTATGTAATAATGCATATCCATCTCACTAGGGTGTCTATGTGTTTTATTGGAAAATCATCATAGGGATTACCATATGGAGTATATTTTAGGAAATTAGATTAAAGTGCGACTCTACTTATTGAAATTTGAATTGTACGTGTTAGAATTTTGTATATATTTCTTCTTTTCTGAATTCGTAGTTTCACAACAACAGGCCGAAAGCATTCTAAGATATTCACGAGAATTTTTTCAACGCATTCTTACACTATGTATCTTATTTCATAGTTTCGAATACTATTTATTATAATCATAGTATTAATTAGTTAGAGATGATATGATTGTTCAATTTGAATTAGGGACACAATATAATGGGTAAGGTGTGGATGGAATTACCAAGATATTCTAGAGAATATCTTGTAGGCCTAGAAAGATTTCTGAACTTTGGTTTCGAAAAAGTGGGCATGGTCACGGGAAGAATTCCTTGTCCATGTAAGAATTGCTTGAATGAAAGATACCAGATTCGAACAACTATTCGTGAACATTTGATTTGTGATGGATTTATGTTTGGCTACACGAATTGGGTGCATCAAGGGGAAGATGAGATTGTCAGGGATGTGAGCAATGATGATGTTCACGACGAACCATCACAATCCAAAGATGATCATCGTATGCCTGAGATGATAAATGATATATTTAGGGATCACTGTGTGGAATCGTCGGCTGAAGCTTCAAAATACCAAAAGTACATGTCAGAGGCCAATCAACCTTTATATCCTGGATGTGAAAATGAGACTGTCCTTTCATTCATTGTATGGCTTTTCAATCATAAAAATGTTAGAAAATGGACTGATGTGTCCTTTGATGGTTTGGTCCATAAGTTCAAGTAATCATTTCCATCATTTGCAAACTTGCCTGATAATTTTTATGAAATAAAGAAAATTGTTGGAAATTTAGGGTTTGGTTATGAGAAGATTGATGCATGCGAGAATGATTGTATGCTCTTTTGGAGGGAGAATGAAAATTAGAGTCTTGTACAGTTTGCAAATCATTGAGATGGAAGTAGACTGAGATGGTTGTACCAGAGAAGACACAAATAGATACAAATACTAAGAGGAGCAAAGTAGTTGTGAAGCAATTACGTTATTTAGCGTTAATTTCGATATTGTAGAGGCTATTTATGTCTGTAGAAACTGCAAAATACATGACGTAGCATTATGTAAAGCGACAGAGAGATGGATTGAATCGTCATCTAGATGACTCTGCAGCTTGGAAGCATTTGGATACAATGTACCCTACATTCTCTCAAGAACATCGAAATATAAGACTCAGAATGTCCACTGATGGTATGAGTCCCTTTACCCATGGGTCACCGTATAGTATATGGCCAGTGACAGTTGTTGTATATAACTTACCACCATGGATGTGTATGAAGCAGGAGTATTTTATCATGCTGTTGTTAATACCTGGTCCAAACTCCATGTAATGATATTGACGTGTATATGCAACCTTTAATTGAGGAGTTAAAGATACTATGGAGTAATGGGGTTGAAACGTATGATGCATCTACCAAGTACAAAGTTCCAAATGCGGCAAGCAAGACCGTTGTGGACAATTAGTGATTTTCCAAATTCTTGCTATGTTATTCGGTTGAAGCACTAAAGGTAAGTTGGCTTGTCCATCATGTCAAATGAACACTCATTCTTGTAGATTGCAAAGTAAGGAATGTTATATCGGGCATCGTTTTTTTCTGGAGTCCGGTCATAGTTATAGGTTTGATACACGAAGATTTAACGGAGAATGTGACCATAGTGAAGCTCCGGTGGTGCCACCAGGATTTAATATTCTTGAACAAGTTAATGCCATTAATGTCACTTTTGGAAAGACACCCACTAGCACGAAGACCATTCCCCATGACTCAAAAAATAATTGGAGGAAGAAATCTATTTTCTTTGAATTGCCTTATTGGCGGATACTTTTGTTGTGCCACAATCTAGATGGAATGCACATTACCAAAAACATTTGTGATAGCCTGATTGGGACATTGTTGAGTGTGCAAGGAAAGTCAAAAGATAATTTAAAAGCATGATTGGACTTTATGAAAATGGGTATAAGAAGAGAGCTCCATCCAATACCCGTACAAGCAAGTAATTTAAAGTACCTTTTGCCGGCTGCAAGCTACTCAATGTCTAAGAAAGAAAGACATGATTTCTTGCAAGTGTTGAAAAATGTTAAGGTACCTGATGGATATGCTTCAAATATTTCACGTTGCATCAATTTGAAGGGGGGCAAGATCTCAGGTCTTAAAAGTCATGACTGTCATATTTTGATGCAACAATTACTTCCAATAGCAATACGATGCACCAACTTGCCTAGACATGTCTGCTCAATAATAATTGAACTTTGTAACTACTTTAGAGAATTATGTTCCAACTATAACACATCGGAAGATCATGAACGGTTGAACAAAATTTTTTTGTTAATACTTTGCAAGCTCGAGATGGTGTTTCCTCCTGCTTTCTTTGATATAATGGTACATTTGTGTGTCCACCTTGCTGAAGAGGCGAAGATAGCTGGAAATGTTAAATATCAACAAATGTGGGCATTTGAAAGATACATGGGCAAGTTAAAAGGGTATATTCGCAACAGAAGTCGTCCATAAGGGTCAATTGTAGAAGGGTATATTGCTGAAGAATGTGTTGCATTTTGCTCAAGATATTTGAGTCAAAACAATGCTTCATGGAAACGAGTTGGAAGAAATGAAGCTGGATACGAACAAGGAAAAGAGATTCTCTCTGTATTTAGAAATATAGGTCAATTTCTTAATGTCCCAAAAGTTTGTACTCTATGTGGCGATGATGTCAAGAGTGCACACATGTATGTGCTATTCAATTGTACAGAGGTTGAGTCATATCTAAGGTGTGTAAATAAAGAATGACATTTATTGTTCAAAATATTAATAACTTTTGTTAGCCAGCTAGCTATGACAAAAAAAAATTTGTTTGTTTATTTGTTTGTAGTATTTGGCAAGATTCATATATGGTGCGACGTGGAAAGCATAAGCAAAAATAGACACCAAGGGAAATTGACAATGCTAAGAAAAAGGAATTTCCTTAATGGTTTAAGAATTATGTAATTAGTACATTATGTGATCGTAATTTTATGCAAAATTTTGTAATGGTTATTAATAATAAATGGATGTAATTTGCTTATATCGCTACCATTTTGTAGATGGCAACTATGAATAATGATGCTTCAAAGGAAGTTTAAGCTCTTGCATTTGGCCCAAATTTTATAGGCAGGAGAGGAGATGGTTATTTAGTACATGGGTATCGATTCCATTCTATAAGTTATGAGAGTAAGAGGAGAACGCAGAATAGTGGGGTATATGTGGTAGCAACTACTCGTGGATATTCCTCTGCTAGAGACCGAAATCCTAAGGAAGATGTAGTTGAATACTTTGGTATTTTGGAAGATGTTGTTGAATTAGATTATTATGGATCTGGAAAAGTTGTTCTATTTAAATGTAAGTGGTATGACAGTTTAGCACGTGATAGAGGGGTCAAAACTGATGACTATGGCTTCACACTTGTAAATTATCAAAAGTTTGGTTCAACCAATGAGCCCTTTGTAATGCCTTCTCAGGTTCAACAAATATTTTATGTTGATGATCAAAGGGATAACAATTGGCGTGTGGTTATACGAACAAAGCCGGGAGATTTATATGAAGATGCTGAAGTAGATTCTGATAGTGACGAGTTACCCAATACCAATGAAGAATTAATCACTCCAGTTGCAGAAGTTGATATTTGAAACATAAATTGGGTTAGGAATGACGTTGATTCTGAATTAGTTGAAAATGGACGAAAAAGACTTAAAAGTAAACAAAAAATAGGATCTCAAATTGATACATCTCGTTTCAAAAGATGAATGATTGAACATATTGTTGATGAAGATGAAGATGAGAATGGAGATGAAGGAGAAGATGAGGGTCCCGAAGATGAAGATGAGGGTGATAGTGAGGAAAATGAAGATGACAAAGAATGAAGAGGATAAACGTCACAATATAAGTGGAACTTGGTTATAGAAGGCAAAATCACAGTGAGCAATAGGAATAGAGCTGATTTTTTCATTGATTTGTGTTATTAAAAAAAGAGATTTAACTCAAGGAAAAGATAAGCTCTCTTCCTATTGCTCACTGTGATTTTGCCTTCTACAACCCTAAGAATAAACCTAACCTTGTTATCAAGTTTCAACAACTCTACTTCAAGATTGTCCAGTATAACTTTCTGCATCAAATAAATCAATATAACCAGAGTGATAATGCCTATCTCTTACAAAGAAGTAACAGAGTAAGTTTAACTTGCTTAGTGATTATATAATTTGCTCAACTTGCATGCCTTTTCTTATATAATTCTTTATTAATGCTAACCTCTAAAAACTGATCTATTAATTATGAGTTAATATTCTTTACTATTCTGAATTCATATTTTTGTTTCTTAGGTTGCTTTAATGGCTTCTAATAGAACGTCTAGATCTCGTGCTAACTGTTCCAATGACCCATAAATTAATGATAATGAGATCCATGTCGATGAACTACATGCAGAGGAGGAAAGTGTCCATGAGAATGCTGAAGGTACCATGCATATATCTACACTTATACTTGCATTGTCATGAAGGCTTAGCGTGGCCTCATGTGGCCTCGCGGCCCCAAACCCAGTTTATCCACCCCAACATCCCCTTAATAGGCTTTTAACGGTATAACTATGTTTGATATCCCCATATTGGCTACTTATTTATCTTTTTTTTTTCTATTTACAATTAACTGATGCTGCTAGTGGGCAGCAGCTCTCAACTTTTGGCATTAGATTTGCTAGCTTCTAATTTCACATTCTAAATTTTCAAGCTTACTAAACAGTCCATATACATGTTATATGAACCTACAAGCTGCATCCCATGATGATTGAAATGGTATTTCACATTGCATTGATCCACGATAGATGTGAAAATAGGGACTATAGAAAATCTTAACTTTACAACTCAATAGACTAATTAGTTGATGTTCTTTGTCAATTCAGCAGCAAAATTATACAATACAATTATGTGTCTTAGAGATATATCATTCCAGTGATATTTTTAAATTAAATTATACTACTTGATTTAAAATACTCTTGTAATTTGATATTGGCTTGTTTTTATTTATTTACTGTTAATTTACTTGCTCTTTTTTTGAAAGAAATTTATTTGCTTAATGATCATATAATGTTATTTGCGGATCAAATAGAAGATTCACTACATATTGTTGCTGATGAAGATGTATGAGAGGCCAGAAATGAACCTGAACCAGCTATGTACAATAATTGTATTGTATTACATATACAATACATTTATGCAATTTCAGAGATTATTTACAAGCTAGACTCAATGAACCTGTAGTCTTTTAGAAAACTTGAACCAATCTTCTCTCTATCACTTAAAACCTAGCATCTTTTGTCCATCTCTTCAATATACCGAGTGGGAATCACCTTTATATTCCTGTAATCAAGCACCTTAAGTGCATGACTACACAAAATTCCAACAAAATAAAATTTCATACATTTAAATACAATTGAATCTTCTGATAAGTTATATGTAACAGTGTACTCACGTAGTTGCCCATATACGCTAACTTTGTACTCAAAGATAGACACACTCTAAATGTGTTGCTTAACAACGACATTTAGGCAATTTTCATATTCTTGTTGAAACAACTCAAAAATGATTGGTGTGTAGACATCCTTGGCATGCTTCAACAAAATCACATCCCCCATCAGTCTCGGCATATGTTGGCTCATCTCATAATTAGCTTCTAATTCTTTGTAACCGTAATCCTCAAAGAGATTGATTTTTTTTGTTTATTTGTTGTTGTTACTGCCAATATACTTGCTATGATTTTGAGCGAGTCCTTAGCATTTTGATGTAAAATTAATATTCAGTTCAAAACCCCTTTCCATTTTTGTAGGTGGTTGTGGATATCATGTTTATCTGTGTATGTGTGTGTGGGTTTTGCTGAGATTATCCTTAATTGTGTTGAAATGCCGTGTTGTTTCATTAATAAGTGCCACTTTAAAGAGTGGTGGAGTATGATTTGAAAAATGTATTAGTGTATTAGTGTAATAGTGTGGTTGATTCTGAATCAACAAACTTAGGGCTTTATATTCACAGTGTGGCATTTAGACTTGCTGATTAGCTCCCTTGTTTGTGATTTGTTTGAACAAATACATGATTGAACTGGTGAAATGTCAGCTTAAAGAAGTGTGTGCTACTGCATTATTATTTTTAAAGAACTACTCTTGTGGATTTGACTATTGAGCCACTGTTCTTGAGAGTTGAGACATAATTGAAAACCATGTTCGTGTCACAGAGTTTAATACTTTTGGTAGACTCAGCTTATAGGTTCAGCTTGAACAGAAATGTATGATTCCTTATTTATTTTTGTTTCATTTACTGTGGGCTATTATGATATAAGATGTGGCATTTTTTTCCCATCATGTTCAGAATTCAAGAACCACCCCTCGATGTTATAATGTCGTTTTGGTATACAAGTATGTTATTAGTATGTTATAAAAGTATGTTTCCATTTGTTTTTAGGGGAGAATTTAGTTTTACTATAAAGGGTATTGCTGACTTTGTTTAATAGACTTGAATTGGGTATTGTTGACTTTGTTTAATACAAGTATGATTAATTTAAAAAGGAGAGAATTACTACTATTATTTGCTACTCTTCTTTAAGTTATGTTGAACTGCCTTGTATATTTAAGTTATGTATATTTTGCCTTGTATATTTTCACAGGAAAAAATTATTGAGTTAAAGAAGACTTAGGAATCGACTGGTGAAAGCAGTAGTATAGGACAGAATGATATACTTGCACAAGTTCTTGGACCAGAGCGACATGGTAGACTTCGACAAGGTGGAGTTGGTGCCACAGCTACAAACACTTGGGGGTCTCGTGACACAAATAATGAGGTACACCGTGAGAATGAAGAATTGAAAGCTGAGTTAAAAAAGGTGCGGGAAAAAGGAGACGATATTGCAAGGAAAGTGGATGAAATATTATCAATGATGACAAAATTTATGAAGAAGTCATCAGTTCCAAATGCTCATTCCAACAATCAGGTGTTGCTCTCTCACTCCATTTATACTTGAAATTTTTGCGGTATCACTCTATTTGTATGGATTAACAAGTTCACTTGATAATTAATTTGTAGGATCGATTCACAGAAGGAGATAATGGTGATATTAGTGGATCAAATAATCTTATAGAGGACTTGAAACATGTCTCGTGCTGCTAGAGATATGTTACATGTGCTGCTAGAAATTTGTTATATGTAACACTATTTTGGATGAAAATTTGTTAGATGTGATACTGAAAATATGTTAAATGTGCTACTGCTTATGTACTGTTTTGATACATAGTAACAGCATTTTGGATGGTTATGTATATTAATTTAGACGATATTATACATTAATAAACTTTATTTGTTTTGTTTTTTAGGTTGTAAATGTTATATTCATATTGGATGGTTGAATGTAGTTATGTTTCTTAACAAGTAAAAATAAATAAGAAATATTTTATGAGAACATAGCGTTGGTCAGGACTGTCGCAAAAGGTAAAATTTTTGGCACCAAAACATCTATTGCGACGGTCATGATCGTCGCAAAACACCACACATTCGCGCCAAATCTCACCTATAGTGACGATCCAACACCAAATAAGTAGAGATCACAACCATTCGCGCTAAAATCTCACCTATAGCGACTACCACCACGACCGTCATTATATATCGATTTTCCCAAATCGGTAAAAAGTTTCAAGTGCGCGTTTTGTGGAGTTTTTTACGACTGGCGATCGGCGGTAGCTATAGGAAAAAGGACCTATAGGTTTCAACGACGACTTCTATAGCGATGGTATTCGATCGTCGCTATATCCTATATAACGACGATTGGGCGACATTCGCTATAGCTTGATTTTCTTGTAGTGTATTCTTCACATCGAGTTATGCCTCGATTAAGCCTAGACTTATGTCTGGAGCGTTTACTTGCTTATATATATATATAGCGACAAATCGCTAAAATGATAAATCGAGTCGAGATTGAGAAACAACATGTATGTTAAAGCATATATATATATATATATATATATATATATATATATATATATATATATATATATATATATATATATTTATATTTCTGTCAGGGGCTGAGTTTACTTGAGGCCTTTTCTTTACTTTTGTGGTGGTTGATTATGTCCATATATATATATATATATATATATATATATATATATTTTACGATTTATATATTTACATTTCGATCCCCATGGAGGTACTTCGTGGTGGTTGATCATGTCACATATATATATATATTTAAAGCTTATATATATATATATATATATATATATATATATATATATATATATATTTATACTTATCGCTTTTCATATAAACCTATGACATCATGTGAGCCTAGGAATCATGTGATCACAAATTCAATCTACTAAATCTAGATTCGGTTCCCGTGATGGACATTTTCAGCTGTAGGTAGCTTGTACATTATTTACGGTGTCTGAATTTTCTTAGATGGTTGTCATGCCCATGAGGAGTTCGGCATCGATGTATATTATTTTCTCAAAGATGCTTCGCATCTTGAATATAAAAGCAAACAAGCCGAACATTTAATAATAAAATGGAAGTATGAAAAGGTCTCAATTACTATTGAGCACAGGGTTTGAAAAACCTCTTTTTATAAAACTTCATTGCTATATCATGTTTAAAACTGAATTTTCATATAAATTCAAACCCTTTGTATATTGGTGCGAACGAGGCCTCACACTACTTCCAAATAAATTGCACATTGATCCACACACACACACACACACACATTCATATAACAGTTTCTTGAAAAGTGGCGGTCACCGTGGTAACACGGATGTCGAGGCATGCCTAACACCTTCCCTCCGCATAATCAAACCCCCGAACCGAAATGAATCTCGGTTTCACAGACCCGTTTAGTAGTGTCACATCACTGGGTCAATGTGCAAACCTTTTCTCGGTTACGTTGGTGCAACCAGTTAAATACACCAACTAGCGACTCTTACAGTCAAATCGTCGACATTACACATGTCAGACCTTTTTCACTTATTTTTTCAAACAAATCTCACATAACATAAGAACACCAAAGAACAAGAAACGAAAAGGGACAAATAAAAATCCCAACGTCGACATTATATATAATAATATTATACTGTGATGATATTATTCTAATATTTGGAGATCGATATTATTTATATTAGGTTTTCAGTCAAAGCTAAATAAATTGCGTAACAATAATCAACGGATTAGGCAAGTTTTTCTTCACTCAACTTCGAGTTGTTTATTCAAATATGCTTATTGATAATCATTGCTGATTACCATGTCTATGAATTATTGAATCGTACTCTGTGCATATTGCATGTATTCATTAGGTATGAAAGGCTGATCACCATCATTACTATTCGGACCAGATATAATTGATATGTCCATGTTAAATGTTCGTTCAGCTATGAAAGTTTGTTTATGCTAGTTCACAATTATATTGTAGAATTTTAGCCAGCTTATTGTTTAATTCTTTCTATCATAATATATCCTTAATTTATTGAACTTAAACTTGCTGGGAAAATTTGTTGCTCACCCTTGCTATATCATGATAAACATTGCAGATTAAGGCGAATACGTTGGATACAAGGAAAAGTCAAAGACAAGTACAGCTTGGGATTATAGGTGCAGCTAAGATTTGTAATAGTAATGTATTATAATAACATTGTATGTTAGATAGGATATTGATTCAGGTATTATGTGAAGGTTCTCGACCTTGGGGTTAGTGTGTAATGTTTAATGTATAAATAATTTATGTTCGTATCTTCCGCAATAGTTATAGAAATAGTATACCAGATCCTTGGTGATTAGGACCGGGATTTGGGGATGCTATAGTTGGTATCAAAGCTTTTGGTTATGATCCTTAGGTAGGGTTATCTGAGACTAATAACTGCAGTGATTAGGATAAGTACTAACTTAAATAGAGTTAGTGTGTTGGTAAGATTCAAAGACGAATGTCGACGGGTTGTAAAGATACGGAGTTCCCTAACTCTGATAATAAAGGTGAGCAGTAATGGTGAATAGATAGAGTCTAAAAGACTAAAGGTGCAGGGATATGAGATTGTCAAACAAAACGATCATAGTATAGAAATGAATCGTAATATATACGATGAGATCACCCCGTGATCTAATAAATTTATAACACGGACTAGAATCAATTGAATGATTGAAAAGTTTACAACAAGATTGCTTTGTGTTAGTGGTACTACGAATTGGTACAGATTCAGGAAAGGATTATGAATACGAGTTGAATGAAATTCGTATTGAGAAGGGAGTTAAGATTAGGTGGGGATTTCAATTGAGGACTCATGTCAGCAGCTGAGTTGTATGATTCCTTGTTATGGGCGGGGAACTGTACTTGGTGTAAAAACTAATTATTTTCTGGCACTGATAATTATTGAAATGTCTGTGTCGCGCTATTTGCTATATATCTGTTGAGAAGGTGATTCTTTTCTCAGGTGTATAACAGATAGATAGGGTATAGGTAGAGAATATCAGGTTAAGTACGAGTTCTTAAAACTGATACTTATGGTATGTTCGTGACTCATGATTATATGAAATTTTTATGAACCCCTCAGCGAATGGACGCTAAAGGTCTGTCTAGGACAAGTTCTTAAACTCATATGCTTGTGGAAAGTTCCTGAACTCATAAGTGTGGTAAGTTTGATGAACTAGGTATAGTTTTATGTGAATGGAGCATTAAGGCTTATAGGAATAGATAGACTGTTTAAGCAATTGATCATTAGTGGAGACATAGGTTTTCAAAAAAATAAAAAACTCCTAGTAATGCTAGACTTCAAACTTTTTGGACATCAAGCTAAATACGCACTATGTGCTTTTGAAAATGAATTTTTATTCTCAACTCCTAGTGACCATTGTGTATGTGTGGACTTCGGGCCACTGACACCTCGTTACCTGTTGAGATGATAAAATAGATTTGCAATGATTTTTGAACGGTTTAAAGAATAGTCTATGCTAATTGTTTCGGCTAGACGAAAATAATTCTAAATATCAAATTTATTTTATTTATCATTAATATACCATGTAACCTGGTGCAAGATTGATAAAAAAATGATGGAGTTATAAATATAGGAATACTTAGTGTTGAATTCGATCAAAAAATCTTTGTTCCACTATTGTATGATGTGTTATGACAAAGTCATATAATGACGGCATCCTCAAACGGGCTGTTAATACAGTACGACATCATGACGTCATTTTCAAACTATTTTAAAATTTTTAATTTGCCAACGGGGTTTAGCCATACCATAATATTTCATTTGAAATTGATTATCGATATGAGTCTAAGCTATTCGATTCGGCTAGACCAACGTTTTTGAAAACTCTAAACGTTCTTTAAAAAATTTCCCGAACCAAATTGTTTTGGTGCGGAATTCTGTGATAAGACTGAGGTGCATTGTGCAGATTGGATAAAATTATTCAATAGCGAGAATATTTGCAATAAATGATTAAAGTATACGTACTAGTAACGGTACTTTACCTTCTTCGTGATTGTAAATATACTGTTATCCTTTGTAAGGGGTAAAGTACCTTTTTTCTAAATTAAAATAGGTAGCAGGTAGTAAAACCTATAAACCTCAGTAGTTCATGGTCTATATGACTCCTCAGCACTATTTGAAATTTTTTACTCTTGTGAGGAATGTATTGGGTAGCATGTGATGTTGTGTATGAATGGTGTATGATGCATGGTATAAGGTGTAAGTTTAATTTTGGGGATGAAATTCTCAGAAGAAGGGGTGAATGTGACAACCCGAGAATTTAGAAAATTATTTAAATCTTAAATGATGTATTAAAGGTTAAATATTAGACCTAAACAGAAAATAATTGAATGGATTTGACATTTTTAGGAAGGAATTTTAAGGATTTAAAAAGTTTTACGCCAATCAAATGGCATGTTAACGGATTCAAAATAAATTTATGTCTGAGGGAAGTTGAAGTACATAAGATAAAGAAGAGAATAACTTTGGAACGACCTCGTTCCGAGTTATACCGAAGAAGTTATGAGATTGTGAAGTAAGCGTCTCAAACCAGTACAAGACTTAGAAAAAATTTTCCAAGTTCTAGGCCTGGCGCCGTAGTGCTAGTTAAGCCATGGGAGGCGGCGTAAGTGCCAACCAGAAATAATCACTCTCACGAGTGGTGGCTGCAGTAAGGAGAGGAAAAAAAAGGGGCCGTGGCAAGAACGCCTATGAAAGCCCCGAATCCGGGTCCTAAATCACCACGGATTCGGTTCAATCATTCTATCACTATTTGCGGAAGATATAAACATAAATTGTTTATACAATACACTTTACACACTATTCCCCAAAATCGAGTAACCTTAACTTAAACACAATTCATAAACTATCTAACACCTAACATTATTATCAAACTATACTATTACAAATTAGCAGCACATTTTATCCCAAGCTGAACTTGGCATTATCCTTTTTCCTATATCCGAACGCATTCACCTTATCTGCAATGTTTATCATGATATAACAAGGGTGAGCATGAAAGTTGCCCAGCAAGTTTAAATACAATTAAAGGATATATCATGATTGAAATAGTCTAAATAATAAGCTGGCTATAATTCATCAACATTATAACAAAAAGGCTTATCGTATTGCATATCGTGAATCGTGACACGATGATTGATAGATGGGTATCCGCGACCGTATGCGATCGCTGATACTAGTCGTAGATAATCTGGTCGCTGGAAGGACATCAGCGACCAACAATAGCGACCGCATTATTAGCGACCGCAAGCAGCGACCGATACTGCCGCTATTCTGACTTATGCTGAGTCATTTATAAGGCGTGACGTGGCACACGTGGCAGCGACCGGTAATAGCGACCACAACGGTTGCTAGATTCCAAGAAGTTGATGCAGTTGTTGATACAGTGTTAGCGACCGCATGCGGTCGCTGATGATTTATTTATTTTTTTTAAAATTTTGCCTGTTTTATTGATTTCCCAAAAATAACCTGCTTTGTACCTGCTTTCAATCCCAACACAGCAATATATATACAAGCATCCATATTAACATCCATCCAATACAATACAAAACATTCATCCATGAATAAACATTCATCCAATACAATACAAAAAATTCATCCAACATAATACAATCGATATCGTAAACATCCATATAAACCAATACAATTGTCCAAAGAATGAATCTAAAAGAGTACAAGGCTTTAAAAATCTAAAAAAACAAGTCTAAGCGCTCTTCATGGATCATCTAAATTAGGATCCTGTAATTAACAAAGTAATAAAACATATATGTTACATATAAGTAAGACATTGACTCAGAGACTATAAACATATAAGACAATGTAGCTAAACAATAAACGATATATATATACCTGTTCCTGCTGTTGTGCTGCTCCTGCTGCCGCTGCCGCCACTGCCTCCGCCAACTCATCAGGACTCAGAGACGAAGAAGATCACGATCTTGACAGATCGCTCTCACATCGGCCAGGGAGTATGATAGGTTTGGATAACTTTGATGACCGTGTAGTAGGGTGGCGAGAGATGCATGTGCCACTGATGGTCGGGCGCCGTCTTTGTCCTTGGCCTTTGACATAATTTTTCTTCACGATGGATGCCCTCTCCCATAATTCTTGATCAATCAACGGACGTGGGGTGCCTTCAGGATAGTGCTCGTTCATTAAGCCCTTATAAGTGTCATGTCAGAAGATGAACAATTAAATAGTTAAAAATAAATAAAAAAATATTAGAAAAGGTCGTCACAATTTATAAACAACATATTAGGATAAAGTAAACTTATTATTGCTATCTAAACAGCCTCAGGCAGACCATCGCGGGTGGCCACATACACATCCAACCAATTGATAGGTTGACCTTAAGACTGAGACTCCTACAGTTCATTTTCTCATATTATTATGTAAACATATGATATTTTAGCTACAAAAGATGATCAGTAAACATAACATACGTACCACAGCGACAATAATGTTACAATTTGTGATATACTACTTCCCGTCGTGCCTTTTGCCTTCTCGCCATCCATCGATACACCTGAGGATCTATTCGAGGCGGCAGTCTTGCGCCTCTTGACCCGATTCTTAGCTCTCCACTAGTCACACATCTCGCACCCATATGGGTCAGTGCGCTTTACTGAGGGCTATGCTCATGCATATCTATCGCTTCACCCCGCCCTGGATGGTTAATCTCAGCATTGTGCAGGGCTTTTTGTCGTTCCTTGTTCAAATTATCTTTAGTTCAGACGGCGCACTTCTGCCATAATAGTATCTGAATAATTGATGCATGTGCGTCGTCCCATCTATACCGTTTCTACAAATAAAACAACAATAATAATATTAAAACTGTTATATTACTAAACAATATTATTTGATTAACTATGTATTATCTATCAGAGTGATAAAAAATATACCTGAAATTCAGCCCAAACTGCATCCTTATGGGTGAGAGGTGTGCTCGCCCATGTAATCATTGGCGTAGACCAGTTCTGTAAGCATAATTGTGAAATGCACTTCACAATTTTATTATCTTGAAAATCACTACAATATACAATAATTTATATTAAAACCCTTACATTTAAATCATTACTATATTTATAACAATAGAAATATTAAACCCTTATATATATATATACGATGTTTAACTTACGTGCTTTCTAGAGGAGGACGAATCTGTATAAAAATGCGATCATCCGGATTAGCCGGGGCATTCGGCACATGATTAGGGCCCACCAACCCAAGGCTTTCATGATGCGAAATTGTAAGACATCTATAAATAAAAAATTTAGGATGTTAGTATGAGTTATAAATGAAAGGTACATGTAATTGTTAGTACATGTAATTTAACATGTCAATGATATAGAGAACATCAGGATATGTAATTGTATGTAATACAATTAAAACTAAACATACATTTTATAGAAAAGGACAATAATGACAATTAATGAAATGTACATGAACATGACTGGAAATTAATTAACTACGACAACTATAAATGAAAGGTACATGAAAATCGTATGAGAAAGGTACTATAGAGAAAGGTACATGAAAATCATATAGAAAATAATTAACTACGACAACTATAAATGAAAGGTACTATAGAGAACATTCCTATATGTAATTCATTGTAATACAATTAAAACTAAACATACATTTTAATGAAAATCGTTATGCGAGTCGTAATCATTTTGTACAAGTATCGAGATTCATAACCATCTTCTTCTTCGATTACGTATCGATTGTCGATCCAATAACTCTTCCTCATTATCACCGCTATCCGGCACAATAAGCATCTCTGGGATCCAATTCATTAGGTTCATCTCCACCTCTAACCGGATTACATCATTATTGTCCTCTATATTTATTACAGGAGGTCTATGAAGCATCTCCTCTTGGTAGAAATCTCCGTCTATTACTTGGACACGACTGCGCCCGGGAGTATGAATTACAACTTGCCAATCTGTAGGCGGTCTATCCCTTTTCCTAACAGGACTAGGAGTGTAGTATACTTGTACTGTTTGTGTTGGTAAAACAAACGGTTCGTTGGAGTACGCCGACACTGTGGAGGTCGATATCGACAATTCCATATCTCATCAACATGTATCCTTTTTACGAATCAAACCAACGACACTTGAACAAGTTAATATGACCCCGTCACGTGCCCTTGTCAAAAACTCTCGATTTCCTCCAACTCCCCATAGAAGGCACGACCAAGCTCATTGTAACAATCTCTTTGAACACACACTCCAAAGATAGTTGTTCTTTTCTGCGAAAGCATATGTCTTTGTATGAAATTCACATCCATTTATTTAAGTAACCATTGCGAATGACTTGGTCCCTCGTGCGGACCCATAGCTAGGACTTGTATATTTGGAGGAATCGTTCCCTCATTAAGAGCTTACAAAAATTCTATTGAATTAAATACATTCATAAATTAATAAGATATATGTCATTCTTAATTAACTTAACTTACTTTGTCCTTTAGCCAAAGAGCAAATTTTTTATCACGACTAACTTGAATATCTTTATCAGTGATGCCGTGTTGATTTGCTTTTAACTCGTCATCATATGTTCTATACAATTTTATAAACATTAACATATATTAATATGAGATTGCAGGTTAAGATATAGGTCTAATACATATGAATTTTACATGTATACCTCACAAATTCATCAATCTCCTCGCAATTGAGAAGAATGTAAAGTATGCACAGCATGTAAATCTTGCTCAGAAAGAAATATGCACTTTCCTTTTCCATACGCGCGACCCGGTAAACCAAATACAGAAAGCCGACCATTTAGTTCAACATTGCCCCCATCATCATGTCTTGGGACTCGATTGGCCTTTGTTAAGACTTCATCGGGAAAATAGTCTGAGACAAATGTAGATATCTCATCGAAACTGTATGCCTCACATATCGACCCCTCGTCATATGCTCTATTCTTCACCTTCCTCTTAAGGTTTCCCATGACCCTCTCGAAAGGGTACATCCATCTATATTGAACTGGGCCACCAACACGAGCTTCATAGGGTTGATGGATTTGCAAAAGCTCCATAGAGTCGAAAAAACCAGGAGAGAATATTTTTCAAGCTTACACGTGATCTCAATGATGTTCTTCTCAAGTATAGACATGTCCTTTTCATTTAACATTTTTGAACATATGTCTCTGAAGAAACGACTAAGATCGACCAAAGCATCCCATATTGGTTTATCAAGCAAGTCCCAAATGCTATATAATGAGTCTCTCCATGAACATATGACAGTCATGACTTTTCATCCTTGCAATTTCCCACCTATAACACACCTTGCAATGTTTGACACATATCCATTTGGTAGTTTCAGAGACTTTATCCATGTGCACACATCTTCAACCTGCTTTTTGGACAATGTGTACCTTGCATGCGGTTTGACCATCTTACCATTAGTAGTTTCATAAAGTTCTAATCTAGACGCTTTACAAATATCTTTCATGTCCAACCGTGCCTTATCATTATCTTTCGTCTCCGCAACACCCATCACGATGTTAAACACATTGTCGAACACATTCTTACGAATATGCATCACGTCTAGATTAT
Source organism: Panax ginseng (assembly GCA_020205605.1). Classification (NCBI taxonomy): domain Eukaryota; kingdom Viridiplantae; phylum Streptophyta; class Magnoliopsida; order Apiales; family Araliaceae; genus Panax; species Panax ginseng. The sequence continues at coordinate 48,894,479 of CM035137.1, forward strand.
GATGAATCAAATTTGTAGACTAATAAGGCGGTTCCCAAAAGATGCTTCTTGAACCCAATTATGAGACCACGCCAAACCCATCGATGATGTTAGAGGCAATCTTCTCAATGGAATGACCGTGAATCTCATCACACCAGTCACGCATCTCATCCCCGATAGTCGCGATCTTTGGCATATCATGATCTACTTTCCCTTTCTGAATCGTTCTCTGTTTTTTGAAGCGGGTGATCTACCGTGAAAGCACGACGATGACAATCAAACCGGCGATGGCTTTTGACCATTTGATAGATTGAAAGACTTTGTATGACCCATACAATATGGACAAGCCAATTTCTGTGTGTACTCCATCCGGATAACATACCATAAGCGGGAAAAGTCACTTATGGTCCACATAACCGCCGCCTAAGGTTGAAATTTGTTTTCATGGAAACATCCCAAGTCAGACTCCATCCTCCCATAATACCTTCAACTCATCTATAAGAGGTCTCAAGTAAACATCTAGGTTCTTTCCGGGACTCTTGGGACCGAGAATCACGAGTGAAAGAAACAAATACAATTTGTTTCATACACATCCAAGGAGGCAAGTTATCTGAGTAACAATCACGAGCCCGGCGAGGAGTCTGGAGCAATTTGAGTGGCGAGACAGGTTGAAACCATCGATGGACAATCCAAGCCTCACATTTTAGGTTCCAATGCAAACCCCGGATGTGCTAAGTTGAAATCTTTCCAAGCACCGCCCATCTGGGGATGGTTCGATTCTCCATCTTTGGTTGGAGATTTACATGCCAAGTCATATGTTCAAATTTGTTCTTGAAGACATGTACAATCTTTTGAGACGAGATGTAATTGGAAAATACCTTAAAATCTTAAAAGGTATATTCATCTTTTTGTAGTCATACCCTCTTTATTAGGCCTAAATCGATCATGGTACCAAAAACGTGCACTTTGTCTTTTGTTCATTTTCCTTATAAAACAACAAGTAATCGTTCGGACATGCATCAATTTTTTGATATCCAAGACCCAAATTCTTCACCATTTTTTTACAATAGTAGTAGTTATCGGGCAATTTTTCACCGACAGGAAACATACTCTTAATGGCCCTCAAGAGTGACTCAAAACACTCATGGCTCATGTTGTGATCGACCTTGATGTTAAGTAATGTATTTATAGCAGACAATGATGTAGTGTGCTTTGTGCAACCATGCCTCAACGGTTCGCTACCCTTGTCTAACAACTTAAAGAATGCTTTGGCATCAGAATTCATAGGTTTCTTTCTGCCTTGTTCCCAATCAAAATCCGGCCCTGCAATATCATGAACCATGTCATTCATACGATGGGTATTCTTTTGGATTGTGTACTTGTCTTGCCACTATCTCTCTTCTACGCCCATGTGCCCACCAACATTCTTCGTAATTGTTCATAAACCCAGAAACAAGTAAATGATAGTTTACTAGATCTCTGTCCATATAATTTACATTCATACACTTCAAACAAGGACATATTATCTTGTTCTGACCATTAACACATTTCGAGTGACTATACGCATAATCTAGAAATACTTGGCAACCAGCTCTAAATTCTGCTGTAGCACCTATCTGGGCACTTGACTTTCGTCATCTCATCCAACTACGATCTGAATAGAGGTCTATGATACCACGGTACCTACTACAGACAACATGAGCTTATTAATCATATGACTTGAGCATACTTCTAAGCATATGACTTGAGCATACTTGTAAGCATGCATATGATTAACATTTAAGCATGCATATGATTAACATTTGAGCATACTTGTAAGCATATGAGTTGAGCATACTTGTAACCATATGACTTGAGCATACAAGTACTTTAAAGAGCTCGTTAATCTCCCACAACATAAAGAGCTAGTTAATATTATAAATGTTCGCAACTACCCGACCAAAAAAAAATTTCGCCAGAGTCTCCCTTATAATATGGACTAGCCACATGCACGACGGCATGCATATATGGTCATTTCTAGGCACCCAAGACACAAACCAAGAGAAATATACAAATTCCCAATATAATAAGACCAAAACAATAACGAATAAATGCAAAGTAAAGCAGTAAAAAGTGAATACATAAGGTATGTCGTCCATGCTAGCTTTATATTAGAGTTTGCTAACTCATTTATACAACTTTTGAGTATCTTGGAGATTCATTCATATCAACTAGTGTGCTAAGGCGGCTAACATGTTTTAAGATTATACCCAAAATAGGTCCCTTTTTATAATCTTTTATGTTTTGGGATATTCATAACTTGGTTGAGCAATTTATAGCTTCTATAACATATTGTAGTTTTATTCTTGTATACATAAGTGTTAAATACCCTTTTTTTTCTGTTATAGCCAAAACAACCTCTTTATTGACCAAGTGTGTCTAGATACCTTCTACATTGCGATAATGAGGTTCCCTAACTGCTCTATTTTGCTTTAACATCCCCCCAATAGTGACCATGCTTAGCAGCCTAAGCTTGGCTAAGCTTGGCGTGGCCTCGTGTGGCCTCGCGGCCCCAAGCCCAGCCCATCAGCTCCAACAGTCCCTTAATATGCTCTAGTGGATCACTTAGTTTAAAATCCCTACATCATTTAACAGCACCAATTGGATATTAGACTCCAATGTTAGTGGTTTGACATTTATTAATGTAAGTGCAACTAATTCAATTCGATATCATCTCCTCTTCTTTTTTTCTTTAATTATATTTTAAGAATGGGGTTTGTTGACAAAATCCCTCTAGAACTTGAAGTTTGATAGAGGAACTAAGACTATAAGCTAAGTCTACACAGGCTTGCTAATGTCATTAACCTTACTCAAGAACAGAATATCCTAATATACTAGAATACCAATATAAAATTCATACACTACCGGTTAAGATCTACCCGTAAAAATTATTCCTAATAACCACGATCCCTAAACATCTGAATTATTAAAAAAAAATAGACTTTCTTAGTTATTATTTGGAATCCCTCTATAAAAGCCTACAAATTCATACATATATTCTAAACAAGATAACGAAACATCTTACTCAATGACAATGAATTGGCCCATATTCATCAAAAACAGAGGAAAAGTAATCAAGAGAAGCAGTAGCATAGGAATATTCAATAAACAATAATATTAACATTGGAGACTAACCCATTATACAAAAAATATTAACATTGGAGACTAACCCATTATACTAACATTGGAGACTAATCCATTCAATCAAACATTTGAACCACATAAATTAACAAAAAATCGCATTGAATCAAAACCCACAAGCTACAGTAGATGAAAAGAAGAAGAAAAACCCAAATATTCAAACATAACATAATACACACACACACACACATATATATATATATATATATATATATATATATATCAAATATTTGTGATACAATTTGGTACCTAACACCAATTGAAGGAGTAGCACCAACCCAATCACGCGACAACAACCACAAGTCCCTTCTCCCTCTTTTCCCCCTTCTTTCTCTTCTCCCTTTTCTCGGTCTCCCTCTTCTTTTTTTTCCTTTCTTATTCTGCTACTGCCGAGAGAAAAGCTGATAGATTAAAAAGATCAGCGACCGGCATCAGTGACCGCATGTAGTCGCTAAGTTTTAATGATGTAGAAGTATCAGTGACCGAATGCGGTCGCGGATGGTGAGTGGTCACAAAAAAGTAACGCGCCAACATTTTCTGCTAATTTTTTGGAGGTAAAATGACAGCAGCAACCAATTAGCGACCGCACCCAGTCGCTAATGTAATCTAGCGACCATATTCACTTGCGGTCGCTACTGTCGGTCGCTAATAATCATATCTGCGACTGAAAGTGCGGTCGCTGATATTTTTGGTCGCTATTAGAGCATTTTCTTGTAGTGCAATATAATTGAGAACTAGCACGAACAAACTTTTGATTGAACAAGTATTAAACATGAACAAATATATCTGGACCAACTGGTAATGAAGGTGATCAGTCTTTCATACCTGAGTTATACATGCACCATGTACAGAGTACAATTCTACATGGCAATCAGCAATGATTGATCATAAGCATATCCGAATGAAACAACTCTTAGTAGAGTTAAGAAAAACTTGCTGAACTGATTGATTCTTAGCTCACGCAATTTATAACGCTTTATCCAAGACCTAATATTAGTAATATAGATCTCCAATATTAGAATAATATCATCACAATATAATACTATTATATATATATATATATATATATATATATATACACACACACACACACACACACACACATAGAATAACCTAAACACATAGCACATAATCCTATCAGTCTACAATACACATAAGACTTAACATCAAGTCAGACTATTTAAGTCTGAGTTGAACTTAAAAAAATTCTAACATCCAGGCGATTCAGTCGTCGAGAAAAACATCGAGTTTAAGTTCAATTAAACTCTTCTAAATACTTAACAATTATCTTAAATAATTTATTATCACCAAATATTTTTTTATAGACTTTAAAATAATTTTTCGATAACAACTACCTTTAATTCACTTAATATTATTAATATTGATAATATTTAACTCCCTCTTAGTATTACTAGTTCACTAATAACACTTTTATCTCGCTTACTAATATTATTAACATCTTAATAATATTTAAATACTTTTACTAATATTATTAATCCTCTTAATTATATTTTAATCATGCGTTAATATTATTACCTTAATAATATCTTACTTACGCTTTAGTATAATTAATCAATTAATAATACTTTTAGTCATTTACCAATCGTATTAATATTTTATTTATTTACTAATATTATTAATTATTTAATAATATTTTATTCCTTTACTAATGTTATTACATTAATAATATTTTATTTAATCTCAAATATTATTATTTACTTAATAATATTTTAATCATTTAATAATACTTTAATTTAATATTATTAATCTTTTAATAATATTTTAATCTAAGATTAATATTTTAATCTAATATTATTAATCATTTAATAATACTTTAATCATTTATTGATATTTTAAATCAAATATGATTAACCATTTAATAATATTTTAATGAAGTTTTAAATTTTAATATTTTTATTTACTTAACAATATCATATTCTAATATTAATAATATCATAATAACATTTTAAATAATTTATTAGATCAATAAATAATTTATTTTAATTGTTCACCCTTTATTAAACCTCTTATTTAATATCCATAAAAGGTCATAAATAATATTTCTTATTATAAATTACCAAAATACCCTTAAATAGTCATAATATTATATATTAGGAGTATTCAAGCATTAAAATCACATTTTTCATATTTAAGACATCATTTAACTATTTATTTTCTTTTATTCATAACATAATCATTTTTAGGAAAAATAGCAAACTGATTCCAAAAATTCTTCTTTTCTGGATTTGGACAGTATATGACCCAAAAATGATCCCCAAATTTTTCTAGAATTTCAGAAAATGATTTACTAATTTTAAAGTGCCCAAAACACTCGGATCTTGCTTCATTTTTCATAAATCGAATTTTGTTCCGAAAAATCTAAAATGTTCAGGGTATACTCTCATAACATATATGAACCTACTGTAAAAATTTCAGAATTTTCCAGTGTATACACAGTGAGATATTCGGGTGTTAATATTTCAGAGTCCTTTACGGAAATAGCCATTACACACAACCTATAAATCGAAACGCGCCCGTTCTTTTTCCTACATGTAGATAACTTTCTAAGGTACCTTTGTAATTTTTTCCAGATTTTTAAAAGACATGCAACTATCCGAAACAGTCCCAAGAAAACGGGAACAGTAACTATTTTAGGGTTTTGAACCCTTAACATTCAAAGTGGACTATTTTGGGGAAAACAGCCCCAAAGGTTTCAAAAATTGCTAGATTTGTGTTATATCGCTTGGGATTACTAGATAACTCATGTATCTAGAACCCCCCCCCTTGACGGATCACAAATCCAAGTTGGAAAACTTGAGTTTTACAAGATTTAGTGGAAGAAAAAAAACAAGAGTTTCATCCTTGTAGAACATATGCTCATTTTCTTCTTCTAAGCCTTTGATCTAACACTCAAGATACTTAGTTCCATACATGATAATATGTAGAACTAGGGTATCTTGAGTATTTGTTCATAACCCCAACAAAACTCAAGCTATAAAACAAAGTAGAAGAAGAATAAGAAAAGAATGGATGAGAACCTCACCTAGTTTTATTTGCTATCCTTCTTGATCTTCCAAAGTAGTATATAATCTTAGGGTGCATAAACAAACTAGCACACCTCTCTCTGTCTCACAAAACCGAAACTCTCTCTCTTTCTCTCACTTGAAGTTTGCTAGCTTGGGAGAAAAAGATAAAAGAAGAAGAATGAGAGAAAATGAAATGTGCTAGCAAATGAGATGGGTGATTAACTATTATGCCCCATACATTTATTGTCTCATGGATAAAAGGCCTTGCCTTATCTCTTCAATTATCCTAATCATGTGATTAAGAGTGCTTAGAAGATTTGCAACCAATGAGAGATTGACACACATGTACCTGTGTGTAAGACTTACTATTTAAGGAACTTGATTAGCATAATTTGTTGCCTTAAAAGGCCTAATGGGGCCGGTCCCCTATGTTCCATTATCTCCTCCATTTTGTTTTTATTTTAATGCACAAATTTGATTAATCAAAGGTCTAAAATACCCTTAATCAAGTAGACTAAGTATTGGTTTGCATTTTATTTTCTTTGGGCTTCCCCTTTAATTGTTTTGGGCCATGTAATGAACATAGTCTAACAATTTTAATATATGCTACCCAAATTGTTTATTTAGGGTTTTCATTTTCAATCTTATGAAATTTAATTACTTATACATGTGACTTTAGCTCATAACCTAATTAGGTTTACACGAAATAGGTTTAAAATTATTAGTCACTTGAAATAACAAGATTATCCACTTAAGTTAGTATACATATTAAATACTAACCTTTCCTTATTACCATAACCCTTAGGTTATTCAATTGTCTCACCTAATGTATAATTAGATTACAAAGCTTTCATTTTTTAATGAAATCTATAAATGTATATATCCATAACTATAGTATATATGTTTATTGATCCATGCACCACTTCACATATGTTGTCACATATTAAATCACTATATAACACAAAGTTTTAAATATCAATAATGTACATACATATATAGTGACTTAAAATTCACGGTTATTAACCCTTAGGGTTTTCAAAAAAAATAGAAAATTAATATTTCTAAATTGTAATTAGGATTCTCGAATTAAATTAAACTTTCCCATTCATAAATCAATTTTTTAAATTTGGATTATTTTATCCCAATTTAAATTGCTAATTTAGCAATTAAGTCAACAATTATACATTAGGGTTTTTGACGGAACAATTAGGGTTTAAAAATTTGAAATTAGTGTTTGCTATTTAATTAAGCTTTACCCTAATAAATATTATAATTAATATCACTTAAGCATTATAATTATCCTTTAAATTCCCAGATTAGGGTTTTCAATTTCTGAATTAGAGTTTCAGATTCTCGGAACTGAAATTAGGGTTTTAGAACCGATTTTAGGGTTTCTTATCAGTCATTATGGTTTTCTAACTGAACGTTGTCGTTCTTAATATATACTTGGGGTTTGATACTGATATAATTTATCTGGTCAAACCTTAACCCTTAACCACATTCTGAACACATAGATGACCATATACGTAGAACATATTCACATATACACTTAATCCTGAATAATTCATCAAAAGCGTACACAGGATTTTGAAATCCTCAAAATTCCTTCCCAAAAAAATCAAACGCATACACTTATTTTCTGTCTAAGTCTATTATTTGATCTTAAATATATCATTTAAGATTTTAATAAATTGTCTAATTTCTTGGGTTGTCACATTCTCCCCTTCTTCTAAGAATTTCGTCCCCGAAATTCAACTTACACCTTATACCGTGAACCATTCACCATACATTCTCTTCACCACATGCTACCCACAACATCTCTTCCAAGATTTAAAATTCTGAAATCGTACTGAGGAGTCATATAGACCATGAACTACTGAGGTTTATAGGTATTACTACCCGCTATCTATTTCAATTAAGAAAAAGGTAGTCTACCCCTTACAAAGGTTAACAGTAGGTTTACAATCATGAAGAAGGTAAACTACCGTTGCTAGTACTTTAGGTGATTAGCCTATCGTACTCTTTTGTCATGCATAACGTATTAATCATGTCTAGCGAATATTTATGCTACTTGATTGGATTATTTATCCAAACAACATAGTTCACCTCAGTCTTATCATAGGATTCCGCACCAAAACAATTTGGTTCAGGAAATTCTTTCAATGAACACTTAGAGTTTTCATAAACATTAGTCTAGCTGAATCGAATAGCGTAGACTCACATCAATAATTCAATTCAATAGAATTATTTAGGTGTAGCCAAACCCCCTGTTGGCAAATTAAAATTTTGAAAACATTTTCGAGAATGACGTCATGATGTCGTACTGTATTAACAGTCCGTTTGAGGATGCCGTCATTGTATGACTTCGTCATAACACATCATACAATAGTGGAATAATGATTTTAGATCAAATTCACACTAAGTATTCATGTATTTACAACTCCATCACCTTTTTATCATCTTTGCACCAGGTTACATGGTACATAAGTGATAAATAAAATATATTTTGATATTTTAAATCATTTGCGTCTAGCCGAAATAAGTAGCATAGACTGTACTTTAAACCATTTCAAAAATGATTACGAGTCTACATTTTTTTTAAAAAGCACATAGTGCGTATTTATCTTAATGTCAAAATTTTGAAGTCTAGCATAGCTAGGAATTTTGGAAAACTTATGTCTCCACTAATAATCATTTGCTTATCTATTCATATAATCCTCAATTCTCCAGTCGCACACAACTATACCTAGTTCATTAAACCACACATATGAGTTCATAAACTTGCCACAATCATATGAGTTTAAGAACTTACCCTAGTCAGACCTTTGGCGTCCATTCGCAGAGCGGTTCATAAACATTTCATATAACTATGAGTCAAGAATGTCACATAAGTATGAGTTTTAAGAACTCGTACTTAACCCTATATTCTCTACCTATGACCTACCTATCTGTTATACACATGAGAAATGAATCACCCTCTTAACATGCATATAGCAAATAGCGCGACACAAACATTTCAATGATTATCAGTACCAAAAACTAAGTGGTTTTTACACCAAGTACAATTCCCCTCCCATACAAGGAATCATACAACTCAGCTGCCAACATGAGTCCTCAATTGAAATCCCCACCTAATCTTAACCCCCTTCTCAATACGAATTTCATTTAATCCGTATTCACACAGCAATCTTCCTGTAAACTTTCCAATAATCAGATTGATTCTTTTCCCATATTATAACCTTATCAGATCACGGAGTGATCTCATCATATATATTATGATTTATTTCTATGTCTTGATCATTTTGTTTTACGATCTCCTATCCCTGTACTTTCAGTCTTTTAGATTCGATCTATTCATCACTACTGTTTAACTTTATTATCAGAGTTAGGGAACTCCGTATCTTTACAACTCGCAGATATTCGTCTTTTAATCTTACCGACAAACTAACTCTATGTGAGTTAGATCTTATCCTAATCACTGCGGTTATTGGTCTCAGGTATTCCTACCTAAGCTTCATAACCAACAGCTTTGATACCAATTGTGAAAGCCCCAAATCCGGGTCCCAAATCACTGCGGATCTGGTACAATCATTCTATCACTATTTGCGGAAGATATAAACATAAATTGTTTATACAATACACTTTACACACTATTCCCCAAAATCTAGTAACCTTAACTTATACACAATTCATAAACTATCTAACACCTAACATTATTATCAAACTATACTATAACAAATTAGCTGCACATTTTATCCTAAGCTGAACTTGGCATTATCCTTTTTCCTGTATCCGAACGCATTCGCCTTATTTGCAATGTTTATCATGATATAGCAAGGGTGAGCATGAAAGTTGCCCAACAAATTTAAATACAATTAAAGGATATGTCATGATTGAAAGAGTCTGAATAATAAGCTGGCTATAATTCATCAATATAATTGAGAACTAGCATGAACAAACTTTTGACTGAACAAGTATTAAACATGAACAAATATATCTGGACCAACTGGTAATAAAGTTAATCAGCCTTTCATACCTGACTCATACATGCAACATGTACAGAGTACAATTCTACATGGCAATCAACAATGATTGACCATAAGCAAATCCGAATGAAACAACTCTTAGTAGAGTTAAGAAAAACTTGCCTGAAACGTTGATTACCGCTACACAATTTATAACGCTTTATCCGAAGACCTAATATTAGTAATATAGATCTCCAATATTAGAATAATATCATCATAATATAATACAATTATATATATATATATATATATATATATATATATATATATATACACACACACACACACACATAGAATAACCTAAACACAGCACATAATCCTATCAGTCTACAATACACATAAGACTTAGCATCAAGTCAGACTATTTAAGTCTGAGTTGAACCCGACAAAATTCCAACATCCCGACGGTCAAGTCGGACAAACATCGAGTTTAAGTTCAATTAAACTCTGCCTAAACACTTAACAATTATCTTAAATAATTTATTATCAGTCAAAATATTTTTTTATAGACTTGCAATAATTTTCAGATAACAACTACCTTTAATTCACTTAATATTATTAATTTTGATAATATTTAACTCCCCACTTAGTATTAGTAGTTCACTAATAACACTTTTATCTACTTACTAATATTATTAACATCTTAATAATATTTAAATACTTTACTAATATTATTAATCCTCTTAATTATATTTTAATCATGCATTAATATTATTACCTTAATAATATCTTACTTATGCTTTAGTATCATTAATCAATTAATAATACTTTTAGTCATTTACCAATTGTATTAATATTTTATTTATTTATTAATATTATTAATCATTTAATAATATTTTATTTCTTTACTAATGTTATTACATTAATAACCTTTTATTTAATCTCGAATATTATTATTTACTTAATAATATTTTAATCATTTAATAATACTTTAATTTAATATTATTAATCTTTTAATAATATTTTAATCTAAGATTAATATTTTAATCTAATATTATTAATCATTTAATAATACTTTAATCATTTATTGATATTTTAAATCAAATATGATTAACAATTTAATAATATTTTAATAAAGTTTTAATCTTAATATTTTTATTTACTTAACAATATCATATTCTAATATTATTATATCATAATAACATTTTAAATAATTTATTAGATCAATAAACAATTTATTTTAATTGTTCACCCTTTATTAAACCTCTTATTTAATATCCATAAAAGGTCATAAATAATTTTTCTTATTATAAATTACCAAAATGCCCTAAAAAAGTCATAATATTATATATTAGGAGTATTCAAGCATTAAAATCACATTTTTCATATTTAAGACATTATTTAACTATTTATTTTCTTTTATTCATAACTTAATCATTTTAGGAAAAATAGCAAACTAATTCCAAAATTTCTTCTTTTCTGGATTTGGACAGTATATGACCCAACAATGATCTCCAAAGTTTTCTAGAATTTTAAAAAATGATTTACTAATTTTAAAGTGCCCTAAACACTCGGATCTTGCTTCATTTTTCATAAATCAAGTTTTGTTCCGAAACATCTGAAATTTTCAGGGTATACTCTCATAACATATATGAACCTACTGTAAAATTTCGGAATTTTCTAGTATATACACAGTGAGATATTCGGGTGTTATTATTTCAGAGTCCTTTACGAAAATAGCCATTACGCACAACATATAAATCGAAACGCGTCCGTTCTTTTTCCTACATGTAGATAACTTTCTAAGGTACCTCTGTGATTTTTCCCAGATTTTTGAAAGACATGCAACTATCCGAAACAGTCCCAAGAAAAACGGAAACAGTAACTATTTTAGGGTTTTGAACCTTTAACATTCAAAGTGGACTATTTTGGGGAAAACAGCCCCAAAGGTTTCAAAACTTGATAGATTTGTGTTCTACCACTTGGGATTACTAGATAACTCATCTATCTAGAACTCCCCTTCGACGAATCACACATCCAAGTTGGAAAACTTGAGTTACACAAGATTTAGTGGAAGAAAAAAAATAAGAGTTTCACCCTTGGAGAACATATGCTCATTTTCTTCTTCTAAGCCTTTGATCTAACACTCAAGATACTTTGTAAGACCCCAACTTATTATAAATAAAATTAAATTTTCCTCTATTCATTCTTCTAAATTAATAAGGGTTAATTTGATATAATGCTTTGGTTATGGGTGAAATGTGCAAATTTTACAAAATAAACAAGTGGTTATAAAATATTCTTTTTGTCGGAGAATATTTGTTTGGTCGTACAATATTCTTTTTGTCGAGAATATCCGTACGACGGCACAGTCATTTGTGGTTCCCATAACAGGATAATTATCGGATGAAGAAAAGGACAAAGTATGAGTTTTTATAATTAACGGCGTAATGGTTACCGTTAACACTATTAGAATACCTGGTGGTTAAAATACAGTAATACGCGTAGTTGCACAAGAGTTAGCACCAGATTGCACAAAGATAGTTGAATTATTGATTCTTACGTAAAAGGCACTACTCAATAATTGTTACAAGTGAGTTACCGCTTCAATATTTTATTTTATTGATTCAATAATTGTTACGTTGATAGTTTATATTATTGTTGTTTCAATAATTGTCACTGCACGGTATTTCCCATTATCAGATCAATAATTCATATTATTTGAATAATATTATTTGATAGCATTATTGGCAATGTCTAGAAAGTTCTGTCAAGGAGAGGTTTGGTCATCTAATTGCGCGCCAGTAAGGAGAAATCCTTATCGAAAAGCCCCTCTTTTTCAGAACTACTGGTTCTCATAATTGTGATTCTATAATATTATTTGGGAATAATTAATTATTGATTTATATGATAAGGAAATATTTATTTGATGTGGATATAAATGATGAATTTATTTATTTTATATGGTTATTAATGAAAGAATTAATGCTGAGATGTTTTATCAGTATTTTGTCAGATTTGAGGTATTAAAAATCACCCGTTTGTGGATTTTAGATATTTTTTGTTTGGAATTTGGAAAAACTTTCTTCTGCGCAAAGTTGTAGAGAATTAGATTTAGGTGTGGAATGGACATAAAATTCAGATTTTCTGATAAACGGGCTATTTTCTATGAATTATTAAAGTTTCTGATTATTGTTTAAATGATAAAACATTTTAGAAAATTCTAGAATTGGTTGGTGAGAAATGTGCTCAATTGAATTTCAAATGTGGTGGGTGTCAATAGTAGCAGGTAAAGCCATTAGGTAGCAGGTCAAGTCTGCTTCGACGTGCTAACATTTTCCTATAAATAGAGGTCTAAGTTAGAATTGAAAATCACACCAGAAACAAGTTTTCTCTCTTTCTCTCTCTATATTATCGAGCTTATTTTGTGAGTATTTAGATACTTTGAGAGTTGTTGTTTAGTACAAGTTTCATTCAGCATCATATCCGATATTTTATTCCGAAGTACTGTTTCTTTGAGGTAAGGGATGTTATTTTCTTCATATATGATATTATTTCTTTCAATATCATTATGCTGAAGTATTGATCTGAACTTTTAATCAAATTTGGAAATTTTTGTGTCGGGGTTACTATTCACATATACGGCACTATTCATGTATACGATACTATTCACGAATACGGCACTATTCACCAAAAAATGAAATTTTCTTCTTTTTGTCCAAGATGTCTATTATGGTTACTATCTTTGATTGTATCCATGTTTTGGTCTTTATTTTTGAATTCTGCTTCAAAATTGGTTATTATAAAGTATTATTGATCTTGGATAAACTATAATACGAATCCCTAATATTTGTCCTTCTGCCTCACTGGATTCTTTTTCTTTAAAATATTTTTCATCATCCTCAGTCCTAAATGATGATATTACTGAATATCTTTGGCCCGTAGTGCAAAGATGAACAGGTGTTGAGATGAACATGACCAACTGGTGATATAAATGAATATCTTTGGCCCGTAGTGCAAAGATGAATATTTGATTAAAGATGTATATTGATTGTTGTTACAGGGATAAAATATTGATGATGGACTTTTAAATCTTAGAAGATAGTAGAACTTATTCTCTACTTGACTCTTCTAATGGATTGTCAAGCATCCACCGCGAGAATATTGATCTAAAACTTGTTGTCTATTATATTCTATCAGATTTTTCCCTGTTGAGGACTAACGATAATTTGTTGTATATTATCTTAGTCATAATATTCTTTACTGGGCTAGTTGAGCTCACCCTTTTCCTTTTTGTTCCATTTTTCTTCTCAGGAGGTGATAACATAACAGGATCTAGTCGGGGTATGGAGTGATGGTTTTAGAAAGATGTTTTAGCAGTTCTCACTATTTCTATAAAATAGTGTTTAAATAATTGTAATGAGGACTTATTTGAGTGTGGATATTGTCTAAAAGACAATATTTGTATTTAAACTCACAGTATGTGTTGTCGTATTTTGCACGATAATTGTATTATTGAAGTTGTAGCTTGCTTTTTGTACCATGTATTTGGCGACTCAGAATAGGTGTTGTATACCTATTTTGGGGGCGTCACAGTTGGTATCAAAGCTTAGGGATATTGTCTCTGGCGGAGATCGGGGAATAGAACTAGGAGGGGAGAGATGAGTAAATCCTTCGCTAGGGTGTCCTATCTAAGCTTATTTGTTGGTCGGTCATAATATAGGGATATTATGTGATATGTTAATTTGTTTAATTAACCCTTATTTTATGGCAGTATTTAAGAATGGCTGCTGAGAACGTTAACAATGGAGTGTATGAGACTGTGGAACAACCTTTAGTCACAAACTAGGAGAACGTGCAACAGGAAGGTAATATTCCTCCTGTATACAACACCACTGATCAGATGATGAACGATGGGATGTTTAGAAGTTTTTTTTCAGTTCATGCAAAATCAGACAATAGAGACTCGTGTACAAAATACGGGTGGAAATGATGGCAACACGTGGTCTGTCATAGCTAAGCTGTGACACCCCCAAAATAGGTATACACCACCTATTCTGAGTCGCCAAATACATGGTACAGAATAAAAATACAATCTTTAATATACAACAAGAAAGCTGTGAGTTTTAATACAAATATTGTCTTCTAGATAATATCCACTCTCAGAATAAGTCCTCATTACATTTATTGTCACACTATTTAACAGAATAGTGAGGACTACTAATATTATCATCTGGACCGTCACTCCGTTCTCCGACTAGTCCTGGCTACGTTCTCATTTCCTTATAAAGAAGAGTACTCCGACGGTAGGGCGGGGATATACTTGAAGAAACTTGCACTACGCTCAAAGCTTTCTTAAACGCTAAAGAAATATGCTCAAGATTATAGAAGAATATTTCTCTCTACGGTTTCTCTCTCTAGAGTTTTAGTGAATTCGTAAGAAATAATGAAGGAATCAGCTTCTATTTATAGAAGAATGGACTGAATAGTAAGCAATCCATGAATGGTCCAGATCGATTTACTTTAAACGGATGGTCCAGATTGGTTTACAATAAAATATAATATATTATATTTATAATCTAATAAAACTAATAACTTTTAAAAAGATTTTACTATGCAAATACTATGCAGGCACTATACAAACACTATGCATAATAAAATATAATATAATCTAATTATTGTCTAATAAAATAGATAACTTTATAAAATTATTCTGTTTTATATAAAAAGATTTTACTATTAGCCTAATAAAACGAATAACTTTATAAAAGTATTCTCGCTTTATATAAAAAATTGCTTTTATTACATTAATAATACTAATAAAACAAAACTTATATATATATATATATATATATATATATATATATATATATAAACAATCAACAATAATTGAATCAAATAACATGAGATACTACGCAAAAGAATCATCGCAGTTAAGAATAATTGAACAAAATTGAGTGCCTTCTCACATAAGCATCAATAATCAATACTGTGTGCTACTATGCAACAACGCCAGACATCTTTGTTTCTTTTACTAATGAGTAGTTCAACAAGATTAATGGTAAAACTTCCGCCGTTATTTTCATAAAAATATTTTTGTCGCTTTCTCAATCCGACAATAATTCTGTTGTGGGGTCCACCATTGATTGTGCCGTCGTACGAATATTCCCCGACCAATCGAATAATATAACAACTTACATACTTTGAAAAATTTATAAATATTACCCACAACTATAACATTATATTAAATCCACACCATAATATTCAAAAAAAAAATTCGAGAAATTTAAATCGTTATTCGTAAAATTTGGGATTTTATAATCTCCCCTCCTTATGAAATTTCGCCCTCGAAATTTACGTGACGATACTGGTATGCCGTAATGTATGAGGACACTTCATCCGATTCTAACTCTTAAGGTATAACCTTTGAGTGTTGACTACATTCCAGGATTTTAACAGGTACATCTTCATATGTTAAATTATCCGCTATCTCGTCCGGTTCTAAATTAATAATGTGGTTCGGGTCGTCCATATATTTACGTAACATCGATACGTGAAAAAATGTTATGAACACGCGACATACTTGGCGGTAAAACGAGTCTATAAGCCACAGTTCCTACTTGATCGAGGATTTCAAATGGGCCAATTAAATCGAGGGTTAAGATAACGCCTTCTTGAACCTTCTTCTTCACATTCATCAGCTCTGAGTATGTAGCTTGAGCGGCTTTAACTTTATCGATTAAAGTCAATTCTAATCGTATATTCGTTATCTTCACATGGGTTCGTATATTTGCACTCGTAAACGCATACGATCTTCTACTCAACGCGTCAGCTACCACATTCACTTTTCCACGATGGTATTGAATGGTACGATTGTAATCTTCAACAGCTCGAGTCAACGTCTTTGGCGCATGTTACGTTCATTTTAGTTGAAGAAATATTTAAGGGTTTTAGAAATGGGGTTTTGTCTTTGGGTCAAGACAAAATTCGATTTCACGCCTAGGATAGGCTAGAAGTCTTCATGAATACGTCGTGAAATTTATTAACGATAGAAATATCATTCAAAACTGTGTCCCTCATCCAAGACTTGGATAGTACGTCACATTGATACCTATCAACTTGCCATCTTCATTCACGATGTCGCATACAGAAAGTCTGGCTTCGGTGCATTCCACACAAGGAAGTCAACAACGAAAGGATCGGGCTCTTTACTTATGACTTGATATGACAATGATTGACTTTAGTGGTTTGGTTACTTTGAATTCACATAACAGGTTGGTTAGAAATATTAAAGCTAACAACCTTACTAAAAGCATGATGAGTAGTTAACCAATCGATTCCAAAAATCACATCAAAGGCAAGTATTTTCAAAGAGATAAGATCGACAGGTAACGTGAAAGTGTTGATTTGAACAAGATTTATAAATAGTGGAGGTAACGAAGGTTTCTCCCAACTGAGTTTAAACAGATATATCAAAGTCTAACTTCTCCAGAGTTAACTTCAAACATTGAACACAACTAGGTGAAGTAAAAGAGTGAGTAGAACCGGTATCTAACACGATAAAGACTTCGCAAGAGTTTATGACTAACATATCCGTGATAATTTTATTCAGGTTTCTCGTCACGAAAAAAAATGCTCTCTCTTAAACTACCGACTTTGGCTTATCTGGGACATCCTTTGGCATCACTATCCTAGCTGGACTTGACTTCACCATACGATAAAATCGAGCTAGGTGACCTTCTCTTCCATAATTAAAACACGCTTTGGATTACTGCGTACAGTTTGGACGGATGTGTCCCTCCTGTCCGCATTTGAAACATACGACCGGTGGTTGTTCTTCTTCCTTTGAAACGGGTGCTGGTGCCGACGTCTTCACGTCATTGTTGAACTTTCTCTTCTTGAAATGTTCATTCTTATTGTTTTGGCCATGATTACCACCGAAGTGGTTACCATTTCTGGCATGTTGATTCCCTCCATGCTTATTGTCATCGCTTTGATGACCAAGTATCACCCCATTATCATTTTGCTTACGGTTGCTCTTTTGGTTGGGTTGACTCATTATCGCACTCCAATAATCGAGCCCTATTAACAACATCTCGAATACAAACACAATTTATGAGAGATAAGATATTGACGTATCTCGTGTTTCAAACCTCTTAGAAACATTCGCGCCATTCTCTCCTCATTATCAACCAAATGAGACGCAAATCGGGACAACTCGGCAAACTTGGCTTCAGATCTTGCGACACCTGGCCATGTTGTTTTGCTCCAACTTGATAAACTCCACCTCCTTCAAGTGACGAATACTTTCGTGAAAATACTTGTCATTGAATGCCTCTTGAACTTCTCCCAAGACATCTTGAGTGCTTCAGTCAGTACGCTTTTACGATTCCCACCAAAGAATCGCTCTTCACGCAACATAAAGGTGGCGAATGGAACCTTTTGTTCCTCGGAGCATCCCAAGACATCAAATATCTTGGTGATCTGCTTTAACCACGTCTCCGCCTTAAGTGGTTCTGGCTTTCCCAAAAACTCCGATGGTCCCAGCTCCTTGAACTGCTTAGCAGTGACCAACCGTGGGTTGACATTGTTTCCACCTGCATTATGAATAGGAGTCTCTCTTGTTTGGTGTTGCATGAATTCTAAAAAGCTCCTAAACGTACCGTCGTTTGTCATTTGATCAGTGTTGTTATTTACAGGAGGATTATCGCCTTCCTGATGCACATTATCCTGATTATTGATCTTTGGAGACTGAACGGTCTCCTGTGCTCCATTGATGTTTTCAACATTCTCGGATGCCATTTTCAAACACTGCCACAAAACAAGGGTTAATTAACATATCACATATTATCCCTATACTCTGACCGACCAATTAAATTTCAAATAGACTTAGGTAGGTCATATTAGCGAAGGAATTCCCCGTCTCTCCCCTCCTAGTTCTTGTCTCACATCTCAGCCAGGGATCATATCCCTAAGCTTTGATACCAACTGTGACGCCCCCAAAATAGGTATACATCACCTATTCTAAGTCGCCAAATACATGGTACAGGATACAAATACAATCTTTAATATACAACAAGAAAGCTGTGAGTTTTAATACAAATATTGTCTTCTAGACAATATCCACTCTCAGAATAAGTCCTCATTATATTTATTGTCACACTATTTAACTGAATAGTGAGGACTACTAATACTATCATCTCGACTGTTACTCCGCTCTCGACTAGTCCCTTGCCACGCTTCTCATTTCTTTATAAAGAAGAGTACTCACACCAGTAGAGGCGGGATATACTTGAAGAAACTTGCACTACGCCAAAGCTTTCTTAAACGCTAGAGAAATACGCCAAGATTATAGAAGAATAATTCTCTCTATAGTTTCTCTCTAGAGTTTTAGTGAATTTGTAAGAAATAATGAAGGAATGAGCTTCTATTTATAGAAGAATGGACTGAATAGTAACCAATCCATTAACAGTCCATATCGATTTACTTTAAACGGACGGTCCAGATTGTTTTACAATAAAATATAATATATTCTATTTATAATCTAATAAAACGGATAACTTTTAAAAAGATTTTACTATGCAAACACTATACATGCACTATGCAAACACTATGCATAATAAAATATAATATAATCTAATTATTATCTAATAAAACAGATAACTTTATTAAAGTATTATGTTTTATATAAAAAGATTTTACTATTAGCCTAATAAAACAAATAACTTTATAAAAGTATTTTGTTTTATATAAAAAGTTTTTCTGCTTTTATTACATTAATAATACTAATAAAACAAAACTTATATATATATAATATATATATATATATATATAACAATCAACAATAATTGAATAAAATAACGTGAGATACTACGCAAAGAACTCATCGTAGTAATAATTGAACAAAACCGATCGACTTCTCAAATAAGCATCAATAATCAATACCGTGTGCTACTATGCAACCACGCCAGACATCAGCATTTTTTACTACCGAGTAGTTCAACAGTATTAACGGTAAAAATTTCCCCGTTATTTTCATAAAAATATTTTTGTCGTTTTCTCAATCCGATAATAATTCTGTTGTGGGGTTCACCAATGATTGTGCCGTCGTTCAAATATTTCTCGACACAAAGAATATTTCCCGACCAATCGAATAATATAACAACTTGCATACTTTGCAAAATTTATAAATATTATCCACAACTATAACATTATATTAAATCCACACCATAATATTCAAAAAAAAATCGAGAAATTTAAATCTTTATTCGTAAAATTTGGGATTTTACATAAGCAGTTCAAAGAGTTGGGACCACCAGATTTCTGGGGAAAGCCCGATCCGATTAAGATAGAAACATGGGTCAAACAAATCACCAAGATATTCGATGTCTTGGGATGCACGGAGGAACAGAAGGTTCCATTCGCCACCTTTATGTTCTGTGGTGTAGTGGATTACTGGTGGGAATCTGTGAAGCGTACCCAGCCAGCTGCACTCAACATGTCTTGGGAAAGATTTCAGAAACTTTTTAATGAGAAGTACTTTCTTGAAAGTATTCGTCATATGAAGGAGGTAGAGTTTATTAGACTGGAATAGAACAACATGACGGTGTCTCAGTACGAGGCGAAGTTCGCAGAGTTATCCAGGTTTGCACCTCATTTGGTAGAAAATGAGGAATGTATGACGCAGCTATTTCTAAGAGGTCTAAAACCCGAGCTTCGTCAATACCTTATCTCTCATAAATTTTCTATGTATTTAGATGTTGTCAACATGGCTTAATTATTAGAGCGAAATAATGAGTATACTCAACTGAGGGACCATAATCATACCGGTGACAACAATCATCAGAGCGATGATAACCAGCGAGGAGGGAAAAATACGGACAAAGGCGGTAACCACTCGGGTGGTAATTGTGGCCATGATAATAGGAGAGGTAAGTCAAATGGAAATTTCAGAAAGAGGAGATTCAATAATGACGGGAAGACATCAGCAGCAGCACCAACACCAACAACAAATTCTAGGGGAGGAGAACGACCGCCAGTTAGATGTTACAAATGCGGGAAAGAGGGACATATCAGCCCAAAATGCCCACAACAATCTAAGGTATGTTATAATTGTGGAAAGGAAGGACATATCGCTCGAGATTGTACTATAGCAAAACCAAGTTCAGCGGGGATGGTGACTCGGGGATGGTGACTCCAAGGGCTGTCCCGAATAAGTCAAAATCAGCGGTTCCTGGAAGAGCGTTTGTTGTGACTGGCCAAAACATGAGGAACCCGAACGAGGTGATTACGGGTAAGCTAATCTTGAACTCTTGCGAAGTTTATACCTTACTAGATACCGGTTCTACCCATTCTTTTATCTCTCCTACTTGTGCTCAACGTTTAAACTTGACTCTAGAGAAATTGGACTTTGACTTATCTGTTGAAACTCCGTTGGGTGAAACCTTCGTTACATCTACAGTTTATAAATCTTGCATGATCCAAGTTGGCACTATCACATTACCTGTTGATCTTATGTCTTTAAAGATACTTGCTTTTGATGTGATTTTAGGAATTGATTGGTTAACCACTCATCATGCCAAAATTGATTATTTTCGTAAGGTAGTTAGTTTTCATATTCTTAACCAACCTATCATACAAATTTAAATAACTAAACCACTAAAATCATTCACTATCATATCAAGCCACAAAGCTATTTGTTTATTGAAAAATAGATGTCAAGCTTTCTTAGCCCATGTTATGGATTTGAACAGAGACAAGTCAGATTTGAATAATAGTTCTGTTGTTAGAGAATTTCCTGATGTATTTCCTGAAGAACTTCCCGGTCTACCCCCAGAACGTGATGTTGAATTCTTTATTGACCTTGAACCGGGTACAAAACCCATTTCTAAAACCCCATATCGAATGGCTCCTATTGAACTTCGTGAGTTAAAAGTCCAACTACGTGAAATTGTTAGACATCGGTTTCATTCGTCCTAGTACATCTCCTTGGGGTGCTCCTGTTTTATTCGTAAAGAAGAAAGATGGGAGTATGCGACTTTGTATTGACTACCGAGAATTAAACCATGTCACCATCAAGAATAGGTATCCGCTACCTCGCATTGATGACATGTTCGACCACCAGTAAGGAGCACAATTCTTTTCAAAGATCGATCTTCGCTTACGATATCATCACCAAGATTAAAATCGAGGATATTCCAAAGACGCCTTCGTAACTCCGAGACGGGCATTATGAATTCTTAGTCATGTCTTTTGGATTGACTAATGATCCTGCTGCTTTCATGGATATAATGAACCGTGTATTCAAGGAATATTTGGATCAGTTCGTTGTTGTCTTTATTGATGACATCCTCATCTATTCCAAAAGCCGTGAAGATCATGAGCACCATTTGAAGCTGATACTTGAAAGGCTTCGTGAAAACAAGCTTTATGCCAAGCTGAAGAAATGCAAGTTCTGGCTTGAGAAAGTAGCATTCCTTGGGCACGTGGTGTCAAAGCATGGAGTATCTATTGACCCGGCGAAGATTGAAGCAATACAAAGTTGGGAGCAACCAAATTCGGTGACCGAAGTACGCAACTTTCTGGGCTTAGCTGGTTATTATCGGAGATTCGTGGAAGGATTTTCTCGAATCGCTACTCCGTTAACTCAACTGACTCAGAAATATATAAAATTCGTATGTAGCGAGGAATGCAAGAAGAGTTTCCAAGAGCTCAAGAGGAGACTCATTTCGGCACCTGTTCTGGCAATACCATCTGGGTCAGATGCATTTGTTATCTACAACGATGCTTTAGGCAAAGGGTTAGGATGTGTTCTCATGCAACATGGGAAAGTCATAGCCTATGCCTCGCGACAACTCAAAGAATATGAGAGGAATTATCCTACCATGATCCGGAGTTAGCGGCCGATCAATGATTCAGCGTTGAAAATTTGGAGACATTACTTGTATGGGAAGAAAGTGGAGATTTAAACGGATCATAAAAGCCTCAAATATTTCTTCACCCAAAAAGAACTCAACATGCGGCAACGACGTTGGCTTGAGTCATGTTGAAAGATTATGATCACACTATTCAATATCATCCTCGAAAAGCGAGCGTAGTAGTCGATTTATTGAGTAGATCATATCACGTAGTATGAGTGCGATATTGTCAACACAAAGGCCCATTTTGTATGACTTGCAAAGGATGGAGATAGAATTAAAAACTCCAGGGACCCACATGATGATGGCGAATATACGAGTAGAACCAACTTTAATCGATAAAGTTAAAGCTGCTCAAGCTACGGACCTGGGGCTGATGCTTATGAAGAATAAAGTGCAAGAAGGAGCTATTCCAGAAGCAAGAATCGATGAAGAAGGAATACTTCGATTCAACTCTAGACTTTATGTTCCTAACGATTCTGACTTGAAGCATAAAATCATGATGGAGGCACACAACACCCCGTTTGCAATCCATCCTGGGAGTACCAAAATTTATCATGATATTCGACATACATTTTGGTGGAACAATATGAAGAGAGAGATCGCGGAGTTTTTCTCGAGGTGTTTAACCTGTCAACGTGTAAAGGCGGAGCATCAAGTGCCAAAAGGTCCATTGCAACCACTTGAGATTCTGGAATGGAAGTAGGAACACATTACCATGGATTTCGTTACGGGTCTTCCCAATGTTTCTCAAGGTATAGATGCGATTTGGGTTATTGTTGATAGATTAACCAAGTCTGCTCATTTCTTGCCGATACGTGAGACTTATTCCCTTGAACATCTTGCTCATATGTACATGAATGAGATTGTGCGATTGCATGGCATGCTAGTATCCATAGTTTCGGATCGTGACCCAAGATTCACTTCAGAGAGGACTATTCAAATCCTTGAAGATCTATTAAGACTCTGTGTTCTAGATTTCAAAGGAAGTTGGGATAAGTACTTGCCACTGGTGGAATTCTCCTACAACAATAGTTATCAAGCAAGTATAGGCATGGCTCCATTTGAGGCGTTGTATGGATGAAAGTGTCGTTCTCCAGTATGCTGGGACGAGGTGGGAGAAACAACGTTGTTGGGACCTGAATTAGTACGCATGACTACAGAAAAGATTCAAATGATTCGACAACGTATTCAAACCTCACAAGATCGACAAAAGAGTTATGCTAATCTTCATAGAAAGGACGTGGAGTTTAATATTGGAGATCATGTATCGTTACGTGTTGCTCCACCGAAGGGAGTTACAAGATTTGGAAAGAGAGGAAAGCTCAATCTAAGATTTGTTGGTCCATTTGAGATTCTTGACCGAATAGGAAATGTGTCCTATAGACTCGTATTACCTCCAAACATGTTTCGTGTTCATAATGTTTTTCATATATCTATGCTTCGTAAATATGTGAAAGACCCGAACCACATTATTGAGTTAGAAACAGACGAGATAGCCGAAGATTTAACGTACGAGGAGGTACCTGTTAAGATCTTGGATAGGAAAGAGCATGTCCTACGCACCAAGGTTATACCACAAGTTAAGTTTTTGTGGAGGAACCATGCTATTGAGGAAATGACCTGGGAGTTGGAATCGAAAATGAAAGCGAGGTACCCTCACCTGTTCGAAACACCAGGTACGTACGTCAATTTCGAGGACGAAATTTTATAAGGAGGGGAGGTTGTAAGACCCCAACTTATTATAAATAAAATTCAATTTTCCTCTATTCATTATTCTAAATTAATAAGGGTTAATTTGATATAATGCTTTGGTTATGGGTGGAATGTGTAAATTTTACAAAATAAGCAAGTGGTTATAAAATATTCTTTTTGTCAGGGAATATTCGTTTGGTCGTGGAATATTCTTTTTTGTTGGGAATATCCGTACGACGGCGCAGTCATTCATGGGCCCCATAACAGGATAATTGTCGAATGAAGAAAACAACAAAGTATGAGTTTATATAATTAACGGCGTAATGGTTACCGTTAACACTATTAGAATACCTGGTGGTTAAAATACGAGAATACGCCGTGGTTACACAAAGAATACCTGCGGTATTGCACAAAGATAGTTGAATTATTGATTCTTACGTAAGAAGGCACTACTCAATAATTGTTACAGTAGTTACTACTCAATATTTTATTTTATTGATTCAATAATTGTTGCGTTGATAGTTTATATTATTGTTGTTTCAATAATTGTCACTGCACGGTATTTCCCATTATCAGATCAATAATTCATATTATTTGAATAATATTATTAGATAACATTATTGGCAATGACTAGAAAGTTCTATTAAGTTGAGGTTTGGTCATCTAATTGCGCGCCAGTAAGGAGAAATCCTTATCGGAAAGCCCCCTCTTTCCCGGGAACGGCCTGGTTGTCATAATTGTGATTCTGTAATATTATTTGAGAATAATTAATTATTAATTTATATGATAAGGAAATATTTATTTGATGTGGATATAAATGATGGATTTATTTATTTTATATGGTTATTAATGAAAGAATTAATGCTGAGATGTTTTATCAGTATTTTTGTCAGATTGGAGGTATTAAAAATCACTCCTTTGTGGATTTTGGATATTTTTTGTTTGGAATTTGGAAAAACTTTCTTCTGTAAAGTTGTAGAGAATTCGATTTCGTGTGGAATGGACATAAAATTCGTATTTTTCTGATAAATGGGCTATTTTCTATGAATTATTAAAGTTTCTGATTATTGTTTAAATGATAAAACATTTTGGAAAATTCTAGAATTGGTTGGTGAGAAATGTGCTCAATTGAATTTCAAATGTGGTGGGTGGCAATAGTAGCAGGTAAAGCCATCAGATAGCAGGTCAAGTCTGCGTGGGCGTGCTAATGTTTTCCTATAAATAGAGGGCTAAGTTAGAATTGAAAATCACATCAGAAACAAGTTTTCTCTCTTTCTCTCTCTATATTATCGAGCTTATTTTGTGAGTATTTAGATACTTTGAGAGTTGTTGTTCAGTACAAGTTTCATTCAGCATCATATCCGATATTTCATTCCGAAGTCATGTTTCTTTGAGGTAAGGGATGTTATTTTCTTCATATATGATATTATTTCTTTCAATATCATTATGCCGAAGTATTGATCTGAACTTTTAATCAAATTTGGAATTTTTTGTGTTGGGGTTACTATTTACGTATACGACACTATTCACGTATACAACACTATTCACGAATACGACACTATTCACCAAAAAATGAAATTTTCTCCTTTTTGTCCAAGATGTCTATTATGTTTACTATCTTTGATTGTATCCATGTTTTGGTCTTTATTTTTGAATTCTGCTTCAAAATTGGTTATTATGAAGTATTATTAATCTTGGATAAACTATAATACGAATCCCTAATATTTGTCCTTCTGTCTCACTTGATTCGTTTTCTTTAAAATATTTTTCATCATCCTCAGTCCTAAATGATGATATTACTGAATATCTTTGGCCTGTAGTGCAAAGATGAATGATTAATTGATGAATATCATTGGCCCGTAGTGCAAAGATGAACAGGTGTTGAGATGAACATGACCAACTGGTGATATAAATGAATATCTTTGGCCTATAGTGCAAAGATGAATATTTGATTAAAGATGTATATTGATTGTTGTTACAGGGATAAAATATTGATGATGAACTTTTAAATCTTAGAACATAGTATAACTGATTCTCTACTTGACTCTTCTAATGGATTACTGTTTCCGCTGCAGAATATTGATCTAAAACTTGTTATCTATTATATTCTATCAGATTTTTCTCTGTTGAGGACTAACGATAATTTGTTGTATACTATCTTAGTCATAATATTTTTACTGGGCTAGTTGAGCTCACCCTTTTCCTTTTTGTTCCATTTTTCTTCTCAGGAAGTGAGAACATAGCAGGATCTAGTCGGGGTATGGAGTGATGGTTCTAGAAAGATGTTTTAGCAGTCCTCACTATTTCTGTAAAATAGTGTTTAAATAATTGTAATGAGGACTTATTTGAGTGTGGATATTGTCTAAAAGAGAATATTTGTATTTAAACTCACCGTATGTGTTGTCGTATTTTGCACGACAATTGTATTATTGAAGTTGTAGTTTTCTTTCTGTACCATGTATTTGGCGACTCAGAATGGGTGTTGTATACCTATTTTGGGTGCGTCACATACTTAGTTCCATACATGATGATATGTAGAACTAGGGTATCTTGAGTATTTGTTCAGAACCCCAACAAAACTCAAGCTATAAAACAAAGTAGAAGAAGAATAAGAAAAGAATGGATGAGAACCTCACCTAGTTTTATTTGCTATCCTTCTTGATCTTCCAAAGTAGTATATAATCTTAGGGTGCATAAACAAACTAGCACACCTCTCTCTCTCACAAAATCGAAACTCTCTCTCTCTCTTTCTCTCTCTTGAAGTTTGCTAGCTTGGGAGAAAAAGATAGAAGAAGAAGAATGAGAGAATATGAAATGTGCTAGCAAATGAGATGGGTGATTAACTATTATCCCCCATACATTTATTGTCCCATGGATAAAAGGTCTTGCCTTATCTCTTCAATTAGCCTAATCATGTGATTAAGAGTGCTTAGAAGATTTGCAACCAATGGGAGATTGACACACATGTACCTGTGTGTAAGATTTAATACTTAAGGAACTTGATTAGCATAATTTGTTGCCTTAAAAGGCCTAATGGGGACGGTCCCCTATGCTGCATTATCTCCTCCATTTTGCTTTTATTTTAATGCACAAATTTGATTAATCAAAGGTCTAAAATACCCTTAATCAAGTAGACTAAGTATTGGTTTGCATTTTATTTCCTTTGAGCTTCCCCTTTAATTGTTTTGGGCCATATAATGAACATAGTCTAACAATTTTAATATATGCTACCCAAATTGTTTATTTAGGGTTTCCATTTCCAATCTTATGAAATTTAATTACTTATACATGTGACTTTAGCTCATAACCTAATTAGGTTTACATGAAATAGGTTTAAAATTATTAGTCACTTGAAATAAAAATATTATCCACTTAAGTTAGTATACATATTAAATACTAACCTTTCCTTATTACTATAACCCTTAGGTTACTTAATTGTCTCACCTAATGTATAATTAGATTACGAAGCTTTCATTTTTTTAATGAAATCTATAAATGTATATATCCATAACTATAGTATATATGTTTATTGATCCATACACCACTTCACATATGTTGTAACATGTTGAATCACTATATAACACAAAGTTTTAAATATTAATAATGTACATACATATATAGTGACTTAAAATTCAAGGTTATTAACCCTTAGGGTTTTCAAAAAAAATAGAAAATTAATATTTCTAAATTGTAATTAGGATTCTTGAATTAAATTAAACTTTCCCATTCATAAATCAATTTTGTTAATTAGGATTATTTTATCCCAATTTAAATTGCTAATTTAGAAATTAAGTCAACAATTGTACATTAGGGATACTGACAGAATAATTAGGGTTTAAAAATCTGAAATTAGGGTTTGCTAATTAATTAAGCTTTACCCTAATTAATACTATAATTAATATCACTTAAGCATTATAATTATCCTTTAAATTCCCAGATTAGGGTTTCCAATTTCTGAATTAGGGTTTTGGATTTCCGGAACTGAAATTAGGTTTTTAGAACCGGTTTTAGGGTTTATTATCTGTCATTATGGTTTTCTAACTGAACGTTGTCGTTCTTAATATATACTTGGGGTTTGACACTGATATAATTTATCTGGTCAACCCTTAACCCTCAACCCTTAACCACATTCTGAACACATAGATGACCATATACACATAACATATTCACATATACACTTAATCCTGAATAATTCACCAAAAGCCTACACAGGATTTTGAAATCCTCAAAATTCCTTCTTAAAAAAATCAAACGCATGCACTTATTTTCTGTCTAAGTCTATTATTTGATCTTAAATATATCATTTAAGATTTTAATAAATTGTCTAATTTCTCGGGTTGTCACAGCGCCGGTGTAGGGCAAGGCCCAGAGAAGAGCTTTTAACTGCTCAACTCTTGGGGGAAATGTAAGGGAAGATAAAGAACATATAGTTCACCTAATGTAACACTTACACAAGTGATTTAAACCTTAAACGAAGGTTGAATAGAAAGATGGAAAGGGATTAAATGACAAAGAATGTAAACACAAATTACAGAACTGATATCTGAGGACCGTAGTCGCGATAAAATGAACGTGGGGATTTTCTGTAATTGTGATTCCTTAGACGTTGAGTGACGAGGGTAATGAATAACATTTCGATGTTATGTTGTAGTAATGAGAGATAAGTTTAAAGCATATAGACGCTATGAACGCAACGCTGTTGCGATGAATGATCAGTCTTAGCATACAATGAATCGTATGGCTTTGAAATTAAGAAAGAGTAATGAACGTGGGGTTCATGTAATGGATAACGAAAGTAGTAAGTAAGATATGATTTATCAACAAAGCCGTAATGAACGGTATCAAGATTAATGAAAGCCGAATGTGAGTCGGATAGAGAATGTTAGAATGAAATGTAAGCGTTAAACACTTTAACTGACATGAGGGGATTAAACCTGTGAACGGAGAAGAACTGAATTAAAGATAATGTCGTATATGTTAAGAAGCTGAGTTAGTAATAATAACTTGGATGACATTCCGAGTTGAATGGACGGGACGTTGTAAGATAAGAATAAGGTAACGTAAAATGCTTAACGCTATGAATGCGTAGAATTAATATGGAATGATCATTCTGAGTATACAAAACACTGTATGACTTAGACGATAAAGAATGAATCATGAGGTATGGCATTTAGTTGCCACAGAGCCATAAGAAATGAGAAGTTAACTTAACGAACATTATAGTTTTAATGGTTTAGATAAGTTAAAATAAGTTTAGGTTGTGGTACAATCATAATATTTGATGGTTGACATATGGGAGATAGGCTAAACAATTCTTTCAGAGAGCGGAGGTATATACGAAACTGGAAACCGATCTAACTCACTGTGAAAAATGGTGTAGATGAGATGAGAACTTATTTGTTGGTTGGTTGTGGGAAACCACTCAAAGTACCATATGGACTACTAGAAGAGACATAATGTGTGATGAGTCCTAGAAGAGTTATAAGAAGAAGATAAGAATGTAAATCATTAAAGATGATGATCGTATGAGTAAGACATCTCCGTATGTCATGAAGCCATAAACCGGTAGTAAAGGAAGTTGGCCGCGTAAACTTAGATTACAAGAACGCGAACCCTAAGAAGTAAAGTTAATTAAACCAATGCGTAAAGTCACGTATATGACTAATTGGTGTATGTACTATTTCCTTATGTGTTATATAGGGATTGTGGTAAACAGTTCAGTGTAAACGACAAGTTATAGTTGTGCATAAGGCAAGTTTCCTAACTTAATTCATATTTTAAATGAATGTAGTTTCTTAAACTTTCTCAGATGTTGAACTTGAGAAGTTTTCTCTATATGCAAATGTGTGATATTTGTACAAGGTTGTAGAATGTACGAGGCCTTGTGCCACAAATTTAACACTTTGGTGTTTCTATGAGATGAACTGTTCTATGATTGAACTTTCAATATGAGAATGTTCTGTTTATACATGAACCGTTATTGTTAAGTCTGTGCTAATGATTCTAGGCAGACAGGATGTGTATGGAAAAAGGTAGAAGAATGAACGTATTTCAAAGTGAATGTGACTAATGTTTTAAAATGATAGGAATCAAAATTATTCCTATTATTCAAGCTACTTCATAACCTTTATTCGATTATTGAAGTCTTAAAAGAATGTTTAAATTCTTGAAGTTGTTTATTCAACTTCTATGACTTGCTGAGCAATTGAATGCTCACACTTGCTTTAAATAAAAACATTTTGAGCGATGTTAGAAAGAACATAAGGATCCCATAAAGATTGAGCTCATCGGTTTCTAGACGAAGTGTCATTCAGTAAATGAATAAGCATGGAGATCATGCCAAAACTTGTAATGTAGAATAATGTAATTAAACTATAGAATAGTTTAATGAACTGTTATGTATCCTTGGTGGAGGATGAAAGTCACTCTTGTAAGAGATAAAGAATAATGTAATTATCATTATTTGGAATGAACAAGGTTATAAGGTATTAAAAGTTGGGATTTGAGAATGTATGTTATTATATTTAGCTATATAATGATGTATGTTTGGAAGAATATAGGATCGTGATGTACAAATCCGGGTGTGAAAATAGACCGGATTTCGGGGCGTTACATTATGGTATCAAAGCTGATAGGTTATAAACCTTTGGTATGAGTACCTAAGGATATAATCGTAGAGAGAATGATAAGAAGATCATTGAGTTAAACGATTAAGGAAGAAGATCACCACGTGATCATATTGAATCGTAATAACGGATGTTCTATTAAACGATGGATCATTTATAGCTAATGCTATAAATGAATGGTACTATGAAGTAGTATGGGAAGAAGAACTCAGATTGAGTTGTAAAGGATAGCATATGAATTAAAGAAAATTCATATTAAGTAAAGAGAGAAAGTTAGAAGTTATAAGATTTCAATTGAGGACTCATGTGATAGGTTTGAGTTGTATGAACCTTTGTTATGGGGAGAGGTTTGTGCTTTGGTGTAACAACCGCTTAGCTTATTATGAAGTGATAATCATTGGAATAATTAGTGGTAGAGTCGCGCTATCAATATGTATATGATATGAGAAGGTGAATCTTTTCTCATGTATATATGTGATAGGTAGAGAATGTTAAGATTAGGTGCGCGAGTTCTTGAAACTCATACTTATGAAAAGTTTGTGACTCATAGTTATATGCTATGTTTTTTTTGAGCCCTAAGCATATGGATAGTCCTTGATTTGTTCTTGGATTACATATTGCAAAAGATAAGTTCTTAAACACATATGGTTGTGGAAAGTTCCTAAACACATAAAGTGTGGTAAGTTGATGGACTATACTAAGGTATAGGAATGTTTAGACTAAAAATGAGTATTTTTTATATACTTAGCATTGAAGGTGCTAGAGAAGATTAAGTATTGTCGCAAGTAAGACAATGAAGGAAGATGGAGAAATAGGATATTCCAAGTCATCTAGCTATGCTAGATTTGAAGTTTATTGAAATCGTGCTTATATGTATGCGCATTTTGAAAATGAAAGAATTGGTTCAACTTTTGGAACCAATGGATTTTAAAAAGAACTATTCTTTATATGTCTATACTAATTGTTTCGGCTAGACAGAAATTAATTTAAAATATTAAAATGAATTTTATATCATTAGTGCATTTGATGCAAGGATTGTAAAAGGATGGAGTTATTAATGCAATTGAATCTTGTGTTGGATGTGATCTTATGATCAACAACCCGCTATGGTATGATGTATAATGATGAAGTCATAAATTAACAAAGTCCTCAACGTACTGTGAAAAGTATGGTATCATGACGTCATAAAACGTTTTGATGTATTGTGAAATAATTTAAAGAAGTAGTCGATGTCAATTGATTTGACTAGATGAATGTTTCAAGTTGATGTCCAATTTATTGGTATGGTCTAAGCTATTTGATTTGGCTAAGACAAATGGTATGTCATGTCATGAGAAAATCGAGCTTACTTTGAAGAGTTCTGTCGAACCAAATTTTTTTGGTACGGAATCTAATGATTAATTCTGAGGTGAACATACCCTGAAATGGGGTTATACGATGGGTTGATCTCCTACGTATGGAAGAGGTAGTTTGCTTTCTTAGTGATTGTAAATTAACCATGATAGAAGGGTTTACGGTGAAATGTTGTTAAACCTAGTAAGATTTCATGGTCGATTTGACCCCTCAGCAGAAGTATGAAATGTTTTAAAGGAATCTTTATATTCCTATTTATTCCTTCTACTTCATGATTCTTGATAAGTTATGATGGTTAGGAATGTGTTTGAAAGATAAGAACTTCTTTGAAGAGAAGTTGAGAAGAAGAGTAAGCTAAAATTTTGAGGGACTAAAATTTTGAAGAAGGGGTGAATGTGATGACCCGAGAGATTAAAAGTATAGTTAGAAGGTTTAACTAATGACAATTATGTGATGATCCTTATAAAAGGATGAATTAAGATTAAACATTTGCTAAATGTTGTAGGAATAAAAACCCGGGTATGGGTGTGGTTTTAGAAATTCGAGGATTTTTTATAAGGGGAAAGAATGTGACAACCCGAAAAAATCGGATTGTCCGAAATTTAAGTTTAAAGAATTAGTTATTAATAAAATGAATTTTTATTAATAATATTCTGTGTTATGTGTTTTTTAATCGTTCTAGAACCTAGGATGATTATAAAATAGGAGGATTCTGTCTACGAGCTAGACTGAACGAGTAAGAATTTTCAAGACGAAAATAAAAAATTTATGGGAACAAAAATATTTCTGAGAAAAAAGAGGAAATAAGCACTATTCACCCGACAAAACTCTAAAGGTTAGGGTTTGAATAACCTAAGCCTCTTTATATGTCGAAATGACATTCCATCGAAAGATTTGACGATAATATATAGTGAAAAGTTAAGTAAGTCGATAAAAGTTTTTCTCAAAAAAAGTGTAGAAATTGGACGAAATAAAAAAATGACGAAAAATATTGTTTTGTACTTTTCATTCGTTTAACTATGTTAGGGGAAAATATGAAGCAAAACGTTTAACATCAAAAAGTGTTTTCAAATTTTTCGGAGTTCCGAAGAATGCATAAAAGTTAATTGATAAAGGAAAGATGAAATATTCAAAAATATTTAGATTCCGAGAATCGCAATTTTTTGAACTGTCGGACGAATTCCATAAGACGGAAGCACAAAGCTTCCAAGAGAAGCATCATGAATAGTAAGGAGGTGTGAATAGTAAGGAGGTGGGAATAGTAACTTTGGAGGCAAAATGACTATTTTACCCCTAACCTTGGTTTTCTATATATGAGAAGCTTAAGCTCATTTGTTGGTGATTTTGAAAATCACCAACACTTGAGAGAGAGAGAGAGAGAGAGAGATGAGGAGAGAAAAGGAAGAGGAAAAGCTAAAGCTCGAGAGTGCAAACTTTGTCCAACGAAAGAAGATTAAAGAAAAAGGTAATCCAAAACCTAGTCTCTTATAAATTTTCTTTAAGTTTTCTATGTTAAAAACATATAACTTAATGAGAATAGAAGTAAAAGATGTTAAGAATGATTTTCATATGGTTGAAATCATGAGAAAAAAAAGAAATAAAATTAGAAGTTTAGTTTATAAATTTCTTAAGGAAGTATAAGTTTAAGTAATGAATTTGAATGATCCGAATGAATCATATGAACGATTCGGTGAAATAAGTAAGGAATGGTGTTTTATAACACCAAATTCCAAGAAAAAAGTGAAATCATAATCAAAATATCGATTAAAAATGAAGAACGAAAGAAAACGAAGAACACGAAGAACACGAAGAACGTTGTTGATGGACAAATTTAAAACCATCGTAGTATAATTTGTTGTTGATGGACAAGTTTAAAACCATTGCGTATAAGTTAGTTGCTTATTGCTTGGTTAGGAACGACAGAAACATTCATAAAGAACGAATTTAACTTAGCTATAACGAAGTTATGGCAAAAATTTCGTAAAAGACAAATGAGAAGTAGAAAGTATGTAAATGAACACGAATGTGTAGGGTTTCATAAGAAAGTAATAAAACGTAGAAAATGTGAGTTGTGGACTCAAGAACGAACAAGTTCTAAGTTCGAATGACAGAATTACGGACGAACGAACGAAGAACGTTAAGAACGTAAAATGAACGAGCAATGGAATTTAAGCCAATTTAATGGCATGTTAACGGATTTAGAATAAGTTTCTATCCAAGGGATGTTGAAGTATGTAAGATAAGGAAGTGAATGGCTTTAGAACGACCTCGTTCTGAGTCCTAACGAAGAAGTTATGAGATTGTGAAGTAAGCATCTCAAACCAGTACAAGACTTAGAAAAAAATTCCAAGTTTTGAGGCTTGGCGCCAAGCAAGCATACATGATTAAGCCTTTGGGAGGTGGCGCAAGCCAACCGACCACGCAAGCAGCTAATCACTTATTTGTGGTATTTATGTAGAGTGATGAAGAAAAAAGGAATGGGGCCGCCAGCAATGCCGCAGGTGCAAGGCCAAGGCAAGAAGAGAGAGCTTTTAACTTAATTGCTCAACTCTTGGGGAAAGTGTAAGGAAGATAAAGAACATATAGTTCACCTAATGTAACACTTAAACAAGTGATTTAAACCTTAAATGAAGGTTGAATATAAAGATTGAGCGGTATTAAAAGACAATGAATGTAAACGCAAATTACAAAACCGATATCCGGGGACCGTAGTCTCGATAAAACGAACGTGGGGGATTTCTATAATTGTGATTCCTTAGACGTTGAGTGGCGAGGGTAATGAATAACATTTTGATGTTATGTTGTAGTAATGAGAGATAAGTGTAAAGCATATAGACGCTATGAACGCAACGTTGTTGCGATGAACGATCGGTCTTAGTATACAATGAATCATATGGCTTCGACTTTAAAAAAGAGTAATGAACGTGGGGTTCATGTAATGGATAACGAAAGTAGTAAGTAAGATATGATTTATCAAGAAAGCCGTAATGTAAGGTATCAAGATTAATGAAAGTTGAATGTGAGTCGGATAGAGAATGTTAGAATGAAATGTAAACGTTAAACACATTAACCGACGTGAGGGTTGAGTGTACACGAATATTAAACAGGCAGAACGTACACCCCATGTATGGTTTGACCATAAGGTAATGAAGAATGATGATTAAACCTGTGAACGGTGAAGAACTAAATTAATGATAATGTCGTATATGTTAAGAAGCCGAGTTAGTAAAAATAACTTGGATGACGTTCCGAGTTGAATGGACGGGACGTTGTAAGATAAGAATAAGGTAACATAAAATGCTTAACGCTATAAATGCGTAGAATTAATATGGAATGATCGTTTTGAGTATACAAAAGACTGTATGACTTAGACGATAAAGAATGAATCATGAGGTATGACATTTAGTTGCTATAAAGCCAAAAGAAATGAGAAGTTAACTTAACAAACATTATAGTTTTAATGGTTCGGATAAGTTAAGATAAGTTTAGGTTATGGTATAATCGTAATCTTTGATGGTTAGCATATGGGAGCTGGGCTAAACAATTCCTTCAGAGAGCAGAGGTATATACGAAACTGCCAACCGATCTAACTCACTGTGAAAAATAGTGTAGATGAGATGGGAACTTATTTGTTGTTTGTTTGTGGGAAACCACTCAGAGTACCATATGGACTACTAGCAAAGACACAATGTTTGCTGAGTCCTAGAAGAGTTATAAGAAGAAGATAAGAATGTAAATCATCAAAGGTGATGATCATGTGAGTAAGACATCTTCGTATGTCATGAAGCCATAAAATAGTAGTAAAGGAAGTAGTTGGTCGCGTAAACTTAGATTATAAGAATGCGAACTCTGAGAAGTAAAGTTAAGTAAACCAAGAGTAAAGTCAAGTATATGACTAATTGGTCTATGTGTTATTTCCTTATTTGTTATATAGGGATTGGAATAAGCGAGTTCAGTAGTAAACTATAAGTTGTAGATGTGCGTAAGGCAAGTTTCCTAACTTCATTCATATTTTAAATGAATGCTTGTTTCTTAAACTTTCTTCGATGTTGAACTTGAGAAGTTTTGTCTATGTGCAAATGTGTGATATTTGTACAAGGTGGTAGAATGTATGAGGCCTTGTGCCATAATTTTAACACTTTGATGTTTCTATTAGATGAACTGTTCTGTGATTGAACTGTTCAATATGAGAATGTTCTATTTATACATGAACCGTTATTGTTAAGTTTGTGCTAATGACTCTAGCCAGACAGGATGTGTATGGAAAAAGGTAGAAGAATAAAAGTATTTTAAAGTGAATGTGACTAATGTTTTAAAATGATAGAAATCAGAATTATTCCTATTATTCAAGATGCTTCATAACCTTTATTCGGTTATTGAAGTCTTAAAATAATATTAAAATTCTTGAAGTTGTTTATTCAACTGCCATGACTTGCTGAGCAATTGAATGCTCACACTTGCTTTAAATAAAAACATTTTCAGCGAACGATGTTAGAAAGAACTGAAGGATCCCGTAAAGATCGAGCTGATCGGTTTCCAGACGAAGTGTCATTTATTATATGAATGAGCCTAAAGATCATGCCAAAACTTGTAATATAGAATAATATAATTAAACTATAGATTAGTTTAATGAATTATCATTATTTGTAATGAACAAGGTTATAAGGTATCACTTTGGTGGTTATATTTAGATAAAATGTTTGTCAATGGAATGACTCATGTAAAATAGATTTTGAGCGTTATAAAAAGAATAATGAAAAAAAACTTATTAATAATTATCATTATTTATATATGAACGAGAAAAAATTATAAGTGTATTAGAACTTAAAAATAACCCCTCTATTTATCTCAACTCACTTTTTGAGAATGTATGTTGTTATATTTATCTATATAATGATGTATGTTTGGAAAATACTTTAATATCATAAGACTATGGACTCTTCTTCTCGTACTTAGGGGGATCTACCCTTAGTACCATATTGTGCACAATATCTTAACGCTAACGCATAAATAATCCCCTATATAGGGTTGTTCAACTCAGTTTGACATTAGAGTCCGCACCAAAGGAAGTTTGGTTTGGATAATTCAATAGGGGTTCTAAAATTTAGAATGCTCATCAACTATGGACTAGTCGAATCATTAAGGGTTCACTAGTCTAACAAGGTTCAACAGTATCTGATATTTAAATTGAATAGCAATCTCAAGAGATATACAATAGAATAAATATTGTATAACAAAATCATACTTGAAAGATTAATATACTTTAATATAGCAAAATGGATTTGATCAATAATAACGAGAATTTTTCTCGATATAAAGATAAAAACTTATAAACTCATATAATGATAACGAGTAGGGTTAGGAAACTTGACTCTTGCGTAGATTACTCGTTAATTATACTCGTTCCTTGATTTAAATCCTACAAATCGTTTACGTTCACAATACAAGTCAATTATAACGTTTTAGTTATCACAAGTTCATTCTTTTTGTCTAACTCGAATTATGACTATACTTAGTCAAACTACTACACTCATTGTCACATAATTTACACTTCATGAACAATAAGCTAACTATGCGTTTAATCATTCAATTTACACATAAATGTGTTATTGACATGTTAAGAATTTATTTTAATATATCATTATACGTATAACCTAATTTTATGTTTATTACATTAAGTTACTATTACATTTCTAGACTTAAGCGCTTAAAAAATTTCTTTTCTGGACAATCATCTAAATGGTAGCCATGCGCCTAATCGTTAAGCTTGTTCTTGGCGCTGAGGCGCTTGATGTTATTGCATGATGGGCTTTAACATCATGGCAGCAGCGGTGGTGTTAAGACACGGTACATAAGGCAGGAGTTGGCGCCGCGACGTGAAACTCCAGTTTCAGTTCTGCAATTCGCGAAAATTGCAGAACATGTCCAAAAACCACCAATTAACTTATCTTTACACGAATTTAGACATACCCAAACATTGTAATACACAAATAACTAATACTCAACCCATCTAGCATGATTTTAACAAGTTAAAACATATAATTTACAAAATCAACACACGTAATTTCACTGTTCTTGATGTTCTTGAAGGTTTTGAACACAAAACATAAAAATTAACACTACGAATTCGTTATAACACCAAATCCATCCATTCAAGGTTTTTTTTCTTAGTTTTAACATGCATAATTATATACGAGTGTGAATTTTGCAAAACAATGTATGTTTGACATATTAAATTTATGTATAAGGGCCATATGGCCATATTCTATACTCTGTAACTTTTGAAACAATAACATACGTTATACTATTATGAAACTGATGATATGGAACCATAAAATATATAGGAAAACACATTATAACAACATCTTATCACATATATGCACATAATCCTTATTCTTTCCAATTGTTGAATTTAACAGAAAATTGAAAGCCATATTCATGAAACCTTAATGATGTAAATAAACTAGGTTGAAGAGATTACCCTCAATCAATCCTTCTGATTCTTCAATAACACAATTTCATCTAACCCTCTCTGAAATCTCTCTGAATTCTCTGACTCTCGGGTTTTTGTTTCAAAATAATATACGTAGAATGAAAACTGATGAAGGCACACTGATAATAACCAGCAACGTTGAGGTCAGTTAACCCATACGTGGTTAACTACTCCCAACTTCCCTTAAAGCTTTGTTTGGCTAGCCTTAAAGGCTTATTCCTATTTAATTTAATTAATCCTTATAATATAGTTTAATAATGTCACACCCCTTTATAAAATAAATCCAATATCTTATTTAATTTATTTTAAATAACATATAATAATTTCTCATTAATTCACATAGTCACATAATTAAATTTCTCATTTATTAATTATGTCAAATTTTTAAATCTCTAATTAATTATTAAATTAATTAAAATACTATTAGGCTTATTAAATATTTCTTTTAATTCAATAAGCTCTCATAATTACATACTTGAATAATAAAAATTCTCCACATTAATTTAATAAATATAACATATATAATTAAATTAATCTACCATAATTTCATCAATTAATTATTTAATCTAATAATTAATTCATCGAAAAATATTTATTTAATCCAATAAATATTAAAATTAAATTATAAAATCTCGGTTGTCACATCTTTTCCCCCTTAAAAGGATTCTGTCTTCGAATCACGATTCAAACAATTCGTCCCCATTACATTCTCCCCCCTTTAAAGATTTTCTTCCCCCGAAATCGATTATAATAATCTAAGTAAATAAATGAGGATAATTCTTAAGATATTCTCTTCGAGTTCCCACGTTGCTTCTTCAAATGTGGTGGTTCCTCCAAATTACCTTAACAGAAGGTATTACTTTATTTCTTAGAACTTGCTCTTTTCGGTTGACAATCTGAACAGGAATATCTTCGTAAGATAAGTCTTTGTCAAAATGTAGGGGTTCATATTCAATCATGTACTTGTAATCGGGTTTGTAGGGTCGTAGAACTGAGATATGGAAAACGTTGTGGACATTCTTAAGAGCTGGAGGTAAGGCTACCTCATACGCAACCTCTCCGACCCTTCGCAGAACTTCAAAGGGTCCAATGAATCTTGGGCTTAATTTCCCTTTCTTTTTGAACCTGATCTTTCCCTTCTATGGATAGACCTTTAAGAACACATAACTACCCGATTCAAACTCAACATATTTACGGTGTGGATCAGCGTATTTCTTCTGTCTATCTTGAGCTGCTATCAATCTTGTTCGGATCACTTTGACTATTTCTATTGTCTGTTGTACCAATTCTGGGCCTAGTAATTGTCTTTCGCCAACTTTATCCCAGTATAGCGGAGTTCTGCACTTTCTGCCGAATAACGCTTCATAAGGCGGCATGCCAATACTAGCGTGGTAACTAATGTTGTAGCTGAACTCTACGAGCGGTAGATGGTCATCCCAATTTCCTTTAAAGTCTATTATACAAGCTCTTAACATGTCTTCTAATGTCTGAATTATTCTTTCACTTTGTCCATCTGTCTGAGGGTGATATGCCGTGCTCATTCTCAACTGTGTACCCATACATTCATGTAGATGTTTCCAGAAGTTCGACGTAAAGCGCGAATCTCTATCTGAGACAATTGACACTGGGACTCCATGCCTCTAAATAATCTCTTTCATATATAACCTTGCCAACTGATCTAAGTTGAATCTGATTTTGATCGGAAGGAAGTGTGCGGATTTCGTCAATCGATTAACAATAACCCATATCGTCGTCAGTAGCCTTTTCGAAGTTGTTTGTAGGCCAACCACGAAATCCATCATAATATGTTCCCATTTCCATTCTAGAATCTCTAAAGGTTGTAGTAACCCACTCGGCCTCTGATGTTCTACTTTCAATTTCTGACATGTCAGACATTTGGCAACACATTCTGCAACCTCTCATTTCAAATTTGGCCACCAGAAATGTTGTCGAAGATCTTGGTACATCTTGGTACTACCAGGGTGAATCCAATATCGTGAGTTATGAGCCTCGCTTAAAATTTCTTCCTTAATCTCTGGTACTGGCGGTACCCAAATTCTACACTCAAATCTCAGTATTCCTTCCTTATCCATCTTGAATCTTAATTCGGTTCCTTCGGATATCTTCTTTTTCACCATTTTACATTCGTCATCCTAAAGTCGAGCTTCCTTAACCTTATCTAGTAGAGTTATACCAGATTGCATTTGAAACAGCTTCTCATCAATCTCTATAGGATACTTTACTTCCAATTCCAACTTTTCCATTGCTGAAATTAACTCCTCCTGTTCGATCAACATCGTCAGTTTCTCCCGACCCTTTCTACTTAAGGCGTCGATAACCACATTTTCCTTACCCGGATGGTATAGAATCTCACAATCGCAGTCCTTAATTAACTTCAACCACCTTCTTTGGCGCATGTTCAAGTCTTTTTGTGTAAAAATATATTTTAGACTCTTGTGGTCTGTATATATTTCTCACTTCTCCCCATAGAGATAGTGCCTCCAGATTTTCAAACCAAAAACCACTACAGCTAACTCCAAGTCATGGGTCGAATATCCCTTTTCATAATCCTTCAATTATCGTGACGCATACATAATGACTCTACCGTTCTACATAAGCACACAACCAAGTCCTTTATGTGATGCATCACTATAAATCACAAAATTTCCTGTACCATCCGGAAGAGAAAATACAGGTGTTGAACTCAACCTCTTCTTTAATTCTTGAAAGCTTTCCTCACATTTCTCCGTCCAAACAAATTTCACTGATTTTTTAGTCAAATTCGTCAACGGAGTCGCGACCTTGGAAAAATCCTGAATGAATCTTCTGTAATAACCTACCAATCTAAGAAAACTTCTTACTTCCGACGGCATCTTTGGTTGGTCCCAGTTAATCACAGCTTCGACTTTGGAGGGATCCACCAAAATTCCATCCCTATCGATCACATGTCCAAGAAATTATACTCCATTCATTAAGCCCATAAATGCTGCAGGAGCATTCGTTAGACCAAATGACATTACCAAAAATTCACACTGACCGTATCGTGTTCTGAACGTTGTCTTCGGTACATCCTCTGGTCTCACCTTCAGTTGATGATAACCACTCCTCAAGTCTATCTTTGAATAGTATTTCGCTCCCTTTAACTGATCGAACAGGTCATCAATTCTCGGTAATGGATATCTATTCTTAATCGTGACTTTATTCAGTTCTCTATAGTCGATGCAGAGCCGCATTGTCCCATCCTTCTTCTTCATGAATAAAACCAGCACTCCCCACGGCGATACGCTTGGTTGGATATACTTCTTGTCTAGTAATTCTTGTAGTTGAACCATCAGTTCTTTCATCTCTACCGGTGCCATTCGGCACGGTGCCTTCGATATTGGAGCCGTTCCTAGAGCCAAATCGATCACGAATTCAACTGCTCTATCTGGAGGAAGTCCTGGCAAATCGTCATGAAATACATCTGCGAAATCTCTCACTACTGGTATCTCCTCTATTTTTGGATTCTCTTTACGACAATTGACTATGTAAGCTAGGTATCCAACACAACCTTGTCTTAACAACTTCTTGGCCTGCATCATCGTCAGACAGCTCGCTTGTCTAGGCGACTTGCTACCATAAAACATAACCTTTGATGGAGTCATAAGGTTAATACGTTTCTTCTAGCAATCAATTACTGCCCCATAATTAGATAACCACTCCATACCCAAGATAACGTTGAATTCTCCAAGTCGAATAGGGATAAGATCTACGTTCATGATATTACCCTTAATATCCACTCTACAGTTCTTATGTACCTACTTAACATGGATTATTTCACTATTCGCAATTTCTATGTTAATGGGGTATTCTAACTTGTCCTTAAGCAATTCTAAGTTCTTAGCAAAGTCATCAGATATAAATGAACAAGTAGCACCCGAATCAAATAATACATAAGTATTAACTTTATTGATCGGAATGATACACACACCATTATTCTTGAGACCCAAGACCGCATCCTCAGTCTTCATTATGTTGAATGTTCTAGCGGTCGATCGATTGGTTGCAGTTGGTCCTGCGATAGTCAGAGTGCTTCCACTGTTATTTCCCATATTCCCTCCTGATCCTATCCCTCCAGATCCCTTCTTAGGACAATCCCTTGCAAGATGATCCTTTGAACCACAAGTGAAGCAGGCACTCTTCTTTAGGTTAGGACAGTTAGGTGCTATGTGGCCTTCCTGACCATAATTGTAGCACACTCGTTTTCCCTTCATACAAACTCCCATATGAGCTTTTTTGTAGGTTGGGCACGCTTCGATCTTCTTCTTCTGCCCTCCTTGTTGACTTCTAGCTGACGAGTTATCAGACCACTTCCTCTTCTGATTATTACTACCTCCCGTGCTACCTCCACCAGTCTTGTTAGTTCCTTCATTTTCACTCTTTTTCTTCTTCTGATCCTGATTATATTTAGTTATCGCATCGCTTCCACCTTCAGCGAGTATGGCCTTCTTTAACACTCCAGCAAAATTGTTCAATTGGAACATTGACACCTTGATATACAACCAGGGCTTCAGTCCCTGCTCGAAACGTCTTGCCTTTCTCTCATCAGTATGCACTTGGTATGTGGCAAACCTAGCTAACTCATTGAACCTTGATGCATAATCTGCTACAGACATATTCCCCTGTTTCAACTCCAGAAACTGAACCTCCATCTGGTTCTGCAAGCTGGTCGGAAAATACATCTCGAAGAACATCTCCTTGAATCTCTCCCAGGTTATTACACCTTCTCCTCCCCGTACTTTTTTTGCCTGCCACCAATAACTGGCTTCAGACTTCTGCATGAATGTTACGTATGCAGTTTTCTTATCTTCTCTTACTCCAGTGACATCAAACACCTTCTCCATCTCCATAACCCAAGTCTGAGCTTCGATTGGGTTTATGGAACCCTTAAACTCTGGCGGTCCTACCGCCTTGAAATCCTTGAACGATGTGTTTGGTAGAGCTTGTGGTTGATTGTTAATTACTCCGG
Source organism: Panax ginseng (assembly GCA_020205605.1). NCBI lineage: Eukaryota > Viridiplantae > Streptophyta > Magnoliopsida > Apiales > Araliaceae > Panax > Panax ginseng. The sequence goes on from CM035137.1 coordinate 48,938,721, forward strand.
CTAATAGGTTAACCAATTGCTGAACAAGACTAGCATTGGCGTCGTTGTTGTTATTCATCGGTTCTCCTTGAGCTTGTTGATGATTTTGTCTTCTTCTGGGCGGCATATTTCTGTTAAGAATATACGCTTATTAGGTCTTTATTCAATCCCTTAAACATTTAAGGCTTAACCAAAACATTTACTCACAATTCACTTAACATATTATTTTGAATAAACTCTGACATTTTATTCAATTCAAAAGCTTTAATATCATACGATATCATCACTTCTATTTACATCAACTATCCCGAGATAAAGAATCTACAGGATTTAAAACATTAAAATAATCCTTTGTTTATAAACACATAGGAATTTACATCTTTAACTACCAGATAGTTTTCACATAATTAAACTAATCTTATCACTGCCTATTAAGGCGCTGAATAGCCTTGTCACGTTCTTCTTCCATGATGCGGGACATCGTCCTGTGATCTAGCATATATGATGGTAGACCTTCAAACTGGATTGGATACTTCATAACTCGATCCTGGGCCGCATCTATTGCATTTTAAAGTGTAGAGTACGTCTCCCCAAGCTTAACCTTCTTCATACGAAAATCCTCTTTTGCAAGATCAACATGACATGACTCTCTTACCCAGCCCTCCTCTACTATGGCCAGTCTTTCTGAGCTCTCTTTCAGATCTTTCTTCAACTTTTCTATTTCTTCGGACTTCTCCTCAGTTTGACCCTTCTCGTGAACCAAATCCCACTCCACGTTTCTTAAACGTGTGTGAAGAGTCACAATTTCCCCATCCTTCTGCTCGATGGTACTCTGCTGAATAACAATCCTCTCCTTCAGCTACTGAACAATGTCTTGCAACTCTACGTTACGATCATAAAGCGCATCATACATCTCAGCATCGATGGAGTTCGGTGGGAACTCCTCTTCCTCCTCTTCTTCATCAGAATCCTCCTCTAGATTAGTCTCAGGTTCATGCTCCCGACCAACAACAGTGATCAAAGGAGATGGCTCTATCCGTACCAACTGCTCCCTGATGACATGAATGTCTCGGGGCTCCTCCTCTGTAGGTACTCGGGGTTCCTCCTCCCTAGCTCGACTAGCTCCTCTAACATCCGACATCCTGACAACATAATTTTAAATTTTAGTTACTAATCTGTGCTAGCAAACACATAATTTAACACATAAGCACATAAAATCTTTTATTATCTTCAATGAATTAAGAAATTCATTTCTTAGAACTCGATAAGAGTTTACCACCACTATATTCTCAATCTCCTACAAGGCTACTACCTAAGGTTGTTCCCCCCCACCTAAGGTTCATAACCTACAGCTTTGATACCAACCTGTGACACCCCCAAATCCGGGTACTTCCATTTGCGCAGGATTAGGTGTTCACTATACAAATATCATCTATCTATCTACCTATAAATAATACAAACCATGCAATAGATAGAAATAAATAAATAAATCTTCCCTTTATGGGGTTACACCATCTGCATAATAAATACAATCCCAGGTCACTTTAACCTTAAACATCTGTGCGGAATCATAAACAAATAACAAGTCTTAACAACATCAAGTCTGAATTTAAATACATAATAACAACAAGTCTTCTTCACTTATTAACCTTGCCCTTGCCTTTACTAGTGGAAGGCTCGTCAGATCTTTTGTTCTTAACTGCAATGTTATTATTACGCAAGAGTGAGCACGATTGCCCACAAGTATAATAATATAAAAATGAATAAAAAATGCGAATAAATCAAAGGCTTCTGAAATAAGAAAACTCAGCTTTTGAATCAAGAATGAATAACAATAAACAAAAGAACTTCTGAGGGTCATAAGACCTTGAACTATGTCCTAGGTTATCAAGTGTTTATACTTGAAACCTTTAACAGTCATAAGACTATGGACTCTTCTTCTCGTACTTAGGGGATCATCCTTTAGTACCATCATGCACAATATCTTAACGCTTAACGCATAAGTAATCCCCTATCTGTATCGTTCATCTCGGTTTGACATTAGAGTCCGCACCAAAGAAAGTTTGGTTTGGATAATTCAACAGGGGTTCTGAAATTTAGAACGCTCATCAACTATAGACTAGTCGAATCATTAAGGGTTCGCTAGTCTAACAAGGTTCAACAATATCTGATATTTAAATCGAATAGCAATCTCAAGAGATATACAATAGAATAAATATTATATAACAAAATCATACTTGAAAGATTAATATACTTTAATATAGCAAAATGGATTTGATCAATAATAACGAGAATTTTGCTCGATGTAAAGAGATAAACTTATAAACTCATATAATGATAACGAGTAGGGTTAGAAAACTTGCCTCGTGCGTAGATTACTCGTTAATTATACTCGTTCCTTGATTTAAATCCTACATATCATTTACGTTCACGATACCAGTCAATTATAACGTATTAGTTATCACAAGTTCATTCTTTTTGTCTAACTCGAATTATGACTATACTTAGTCAAACTACTACACTCATTGTCACATAATTTACACTTCATGAACAATAAACTAACTATGCGTACAATCATTCAATTTACACATAAATGTGTTATTGACATGTTAAAAATTTATTTTAACATCTCATTATACGTTAAACCTAATTTTATGTTTATTAGATTAAGTTACTATTACTTTTATAGACATGAGCGCTTACAAAATTTTATTTCTGGACAATCTGCTAAGTGGCGTTGCGGCGCCACTGTTAAGCTTGTTCTTGGCGCTACGGCGTGGCCTTTGGCGCTGCGGTGCGGTGCATAAGGAAGGAATTGGCGCCGCGGCGCGAAGCTCCAGTTTCAGTTCTGCAATTCGCGAAAATTGCAGAACATGGCCAAAAACCTCCAATTATCTTATTTTTACACGAATTTAGACATACCCAAACATTGTAATACACAAATAACTAATACTCAACCCTTTTAGCATGATTTTAACAAGTTAAAACATATAATTTACAAAATAAACACATGTAATTTCACTGTTCTTGAAGGTTTTGAAAACAAAACATAAAAATTAACACTACGGATTCGTTATAACACCAAATCCGTCCATTCAAGGTTTGTTTTCTTCGTTTTAACATGCATAATTATATACGAGTGTGAATTTTACAAAACAATGTATGTTTGACATATTAAATTTACTTATAAGGGCCATATGGCCATATTCTATACTCTGTAACTTTTGAAGCAATAACATACGTTATACTATTATGAAACTGATGATATAAAACCATACAATATATAGGAAAACACATTATAACAACATCTTATCACATATATGCACAGAATCCTTATTCTTTCCAATTATTGAATTTAACAGAAAATTGAAAGCCATATTCATGAAACCTTAATGACGTAAATAAACTGGGTTGAAGAGATTACCCTCAATCAATCCTTCTGATTCTTCAATAACACAATTTCCTCTAACTCTCTCTGAAATCTCTCTGAATTCTCTGACTCTCAGGTTTTTGTTTCAAAATAATATACGTAGAATGAAAACTGATGAAGGCACACTTATAATAACCGGCAACGTTGAGGTCAGTTAACCCATACGTGGTTAACTGCTCTCAACTTCCCTTAAATCTTTGTTTGGCTAGCCTTAAAGGCTTACTCCTATTTAATTTAATTAATCCTTATAATATAGTTTAATAATGTCACACCCCTTTATAAAATAAATCCAATATCTTATTTAATTTATTTTAAATAACATATAATAATTTCTCATTAATTCACATAGTCGCATAATTAAATTTCTCATTTATTAATTATGTCAAATTATTAAATCTATAATTAATTATTAAATTAATTAAAATACTATTAAACTATTAAATAATTCTTTTAATTCAATAAGCTCACATAATTACATACTTGAATAATAAAATTATCCACATTAATTTAATAAATATAACACATATAATTAAATTAATCTACCACAATTTCATCAATTAATTATTTAATCTAATAATTAATTCATCAAAAAAAAAATATTTATTTAATCCAAAAATATTAAAATTAAATTACAAAATCTCGGTTATCACATTCACAAAATACATTTTTAAACAACAATTATTCATCATTTATAACTTGTAATATTAACAACCAGATCTTTCTCAAGAAAGAGGGGGCTTTCCGATAAGAATTTCTCCCTATTAGCGCGTAATTAGGTGATCAAATCCCTTTCCTCGACAGAACTTTCTAGACATCGTCAATAATGCAAATAATAATATAAATAACTTTGTCGTCTCAATTATTGATTTAATAATATAAAATATTATGACAATAATTGAATCAATAACGTGAGATACTATGCAGCAATTATTGTGGCAATATTTGAAATAAACTGAGTGGCTTCCCACGTACACATCAATAATCAATACCGTGTGCTACTATGCAACCACGCGTATTACTGTACTTTTATCACTGGATATTTCAACAGTTAACGATAAAACTTTCGCCATTATTTTTATAAAAAGATATTTCAGTCGTTTTCTAACTCCGATAATAATTCCATTGTGGGGTCCACTAATGATTGTGCCGTCGTACGAATATTCCCCGACCAATCGAATATTTTATGACAACTTTCTTACTTTGTAAAATTTATAAATATTAACCACAACTATAACATTATAACAAATTCACACCTTAATATTCAAAAAGATATTTAGAGAAAAATAATCTTTATTCATAAAAATTGGGGTCTTACAACCTCCCATTCTTATGAAATTTTATCCTCGAAATTGGTTTACGTACCTTGTATGTCGAAGAGGTGAGGATACCTTGATTTCATTTCAAATTCTAACTCCCAGGTCATTTTCTCAACATCGTGGTTTCTCTAAAAAATTTTGACTTGAGGTATAACCTTTGAGCATAAAATATGTTCCTTCTTATCCAATATTTTAGCAGGTACCTCTTCATACGTTAAATCTTCCGCTATCTCGTCTAGTTCTATTTCAATAATGTGGTTCGGGTCTTCCACATATTTACGTAACATAGATATGTGAAAAAACGTTATGAACACGAGACATACTTTGCGGTAAGGCGAGTCTATAGGCCACAGTTCCTACTTGATCGAGAATTTCAAATGGGCCAACGAATCGAGGATTGAGCTTTCCTCACTTTCCAAATCTCGTAACTCCTTTCCATTGAGCAACACATAACAACACATGATCACCAACATTGAATTTCACGTCCCTTCGATGAATATCAACATAACTCTTTTGTCGACCTTGTGAGGTTTTTATATGTTGCCGGATCATTTGGATCTTTTTCATAGTTATGCGTAACAATTCCAGTCCCAACAACATTTCTTCACCCACCTCATCACAGCATATTGGAGAACGACACTTGCGTCCATACAACGCCTCAAATGGAGCCATGCCAATACTTGCTTGATAACTGTTGTTGTAAGAGAACTCCACTAATGGCAAGAACTTGTCCCAACTTCCTTTGAAGTCTAGGACATAGAGTCTTAATAGATCTTCAAGGGTTTGAATATTCCTCTTTGACTTCCTATCCATTTGAGGATGATATGTCGAACTGAATCGTAAATCTGTGCCCATAGTTTTTTGCAAACTAACCCAAAATCGTGAAGTGAATCTTGGGTCTCGATTAGAAATTATGGATACTAGCATACCATGCAGTATTATAATCTCATTTATGTATATACAAGCAAGACGTTCAAGTGAATAAGTTTCTCGTATAGGTAAGAAATGAGCAAACTTGGTTAATCTATCAACAATGACCCAAATTGGATCTATGCCTTGAGAAACCTTGGGAAGACCAGTAACGAAAATCAATGGTAATGTGCTCCCACTTCCATTTTGGAATTTCAAGTGGTTGCAATGGACCTTTTGGCACTTGATGCTCTGCCTTGACACATTGAAAAGTTAGACACCTTGAGATAAACTCCGTGATCTCTCTCTTAATATTGCTCCACTAAAATGTATGTCGAAGATCACGATACATTTTGGTACTCCCAGGATGGATTGCAAACAGTGTGTTGTGCGCCTCTATCATGATCTTATACTTCAAATCAAAGTCGATAGGAACACAAAGTCAGGAGTTGACTCGAAGTATTCCTTCTTCATCGATTTTTGCTTCCAGAATAACACCTTCTTATACTTTCTTCCCCATACGCATCAGCTTCAGGTCTGTAGCTTGAGTAACTTTAACGTTATGGATTAAAGTCGGTTTTACTCGTATATTTGCCATCATCACATGGGTCCCTGGAGTCTTTAACTCTATCTCCATCCTTTGTAAGTTATACAAAATGGGCCTTTGCGTTGACAATATTGCACTCGTACCCCCATATGATCTTCTACTCAACGCGTCAGCTATCGCGTTCGCTTTTCCAGGATGGTATTAAATTGTATGATCGCAATCTTTCAACAACTGGAGTTAACCTTGTTGTCGCATGTTGCGTTCCTTTTGGGTGAAAAAATATTTGAGGCTTTTATAATCTGTATAGATCTCACTTTCTCCCCATACAGGTAATGCCTCTAGATTTAAGCGCAAAAATGCCTGCTGCCAACTCTAGATCATGAGTAGGATAATTCCTCTAATATTCCTTGAGTTGTCATGAGGCATAGGCTATGACTTTACCATGTTACATGAGAACACATCCTAACCCTCTGCCTGAAGCATCGCTGTAGATGACAAATCCCTCCGAACCAGATGGTATTGTCAGAACAGGTGCTGAAATGAGTATCCTCTCGAGTTCTTGAAAACTCTTCTCACATTCCTAACTCCAACCGAATTTTGTATCTTTTTGAGTCAACTGAGTTAATGGAGTGGCGATTCGAGAAAATCCTTCCACGAATCTCCGATAATAATAAGCTAAGCCCACAAAGCTACGTACTTCGGTCATTGACTTAGTTTTCTCCTAGCTTTGTATTTCTTCAATCTTCGCTTGGTCAACAGATATTTTGTGATTTGATATCACGTGCCCAAGGAATGCTACTTCTTCAAGGCAGAACTCACATTTCTTCAACTTGGCATATAATTGTTTTCACGGAGCTTTTGGAGTATCAGCCTTAAGTGTTGCTCATGATCTTCATGACTTTTGGAGTAAATGAGGATGTTATCAATAAAGACAACCACAAAATGATCCAAATATTCGTTGAATACTCGGTTCATCATATCTATGAAAGAAGCAGGAGCATTAGTTAATCCAAAAGACATGACTCGGAATTCGTAATGCCCGTACCGAGTTCTGAAAGTAGTCTTTCGAATGTCATCAGCTTTAATCTTTAACTGATGATATCTGGAACGAAGATCGATCTTTAAAAAGAATTTAGCGCCTTGCAACTGGTCAAACAGGTCATCAATGCGAGCCAACTGATACCTATTTTTTATGGTGACATGATTCAACTTCCGATAATCAATACAAGTTGCATACTTCCATCTTTCTTCATTGCAAATAGAACAGGTGTGACAACCCGAGAATTTAGATAATTTAATAAAATTTTAAAAGAATGAATAGAGATTAAATAATAAACCTAGACAGAAAATAAGTATATATATTTGACATTTTTGGGAATGAATTTTTTGAATTTAAAAACTTTTGGTGAAGGTTTACACTGTTAAGAGTATTTGTGTATATGGTCATATGTGTGTAAAGTATGTGGTTAAGGGTCAAGGGTTGATCGGATAAATTATATCAGTCATAAACCCTAATAATATTTTAGAACCTCAACGTTCAATTAAAAAACCCTAACGATTTATAAGAAACCCTATTACCGGCTATGGAAACCCTAATTTTAGTTTCGGGAGTCCATAACCCTAGTTTGGAATATTAAAACCCTAATTGGGAAGCTTGAAGATAAGTATAAAGTTTTTATGTTATTTATTTAATTAGGGATAACCCTAATTGATTATTAGAAAACCCTAATTGTTCAACTGGAAACCCTAATGTACAATTATGGAACCTAAATGCTAAATTAGCAATTTTAATTAAGGAAATATTAACCTTAATTGGCAAGCTTGAATGTGATTAGGAAATGTTAATGTAATTAGAAAATCCTAATTACAATTTAGAAATCTTAATTTTCTATTTTTAAAACTTAATTAGAAAAGCCTAGAATATAAATTTGTGTAACCTTAGGGTCAAACCCTAAGGGTTAAAACCTAATGATTGTGAGAAGTTACCAAGTTGTCATTCACTTTATAAGTCAAATGACCACACTACCCTTTTTATTATTTTAATAAGGTAGAGTGTAGATCTAGCCCTAGTAAGGAGTTGGTAGCAAACTCTAGCTAGTCACATGGTCAAGTAAGAAACTTTAATCACTCAACTTGCTAGATTATATACATTGCACCAAGGATTGAAAGCATACAAGTAAGGAAATTCACTTACTTTACTACTCAACCTAGACAAACCTTCGCTCTCTCCGTCATCCGAAATTTTAGAGTGAGAGTGAGTAATAAGCTAAGCCAAGATCATGTGTTAGCTTGCCAGGATCAAACATCAAGGATCAGATTCAAAAATTTAGCATTCATAAGGTATAAACCCTAACTATATTCTGATCTTGATATATATATGAAATGTAGTGATTTTATGTTTAAATGTATAGTATGTAGTGTATATAAGTGATCTGGGTTGTTATAACTCAGATCCATATCATATAGATGCTCGAAATCAAAGTTTATAGAAATCTGGAAAACAGGAAAAGGGAGGCCTAACAACCGAATGTCAATGCCCCTAGATCTTTCTGTGATAGGTTGTAGTTGTGTTTTATGTTTTGTATCTGTTCTATGCCATGTCGTATGTGTTCTGAAACTAGAAACAGGGATAGATCATGATCAGGCTGAGAGATATGATTGGTCAAAGTAGGTTGACCGTTCACGGAAAAATGAATTTTGGGTAGCCCAGAATTTCAGTAACCTCTGACAAGCCTTTTGCAGGCGCTAGATCTTGCTGTGATTTGTTATTTGGGTCATGTTGTTGGTTGTTATTAGTAGCCTGTCACACATACTACATATGAAAGCCATTATCTTACTTAGATCTTGATCAGTATCGAAATTAAGTAAGGTCAAAGTACGTTGACCGATTCGCCTTATGAAGGTTTCTAGGAAACCTAGAACCTTCAAGAGCCGAAATTTCTAGTGTGGTTTGACCAGCCTTAATTTGTGAATTAGTTGTTGTTATGATGATCAGTTATTATAACATTGTACACTGACATATATATTACATACTTGAACCTTCATATCATATAAACCGAGCAAAGAAAGCTATGATTAAAGGGCTCAAATAAGGAACCTTGACTGTTCTTCAATTTTTGGAAAACCCAAAAATTGAAGAACAGTGTCTGACACGTTTTGTGTGGCTTGAATCTACTGCTATTATATGTTTTAGCCATGAACTGAGTTGGTATTACATTAGTACTACATGTCTAACACCATTACAAGCCCATAAAACATTTAGATCATAAATCAAATTAAGGTCAAACTAGGTACCTTAACGACTGACATGGTTTTCTGGGCAAGCTTAAGAACACTCAAGAACACCTATAGCGATGATTCTGTCGCTATAGGGCCCTTTAGCGACAGATTAATTATAAATTTAGTATTTTTATTAAATAATTGGTATTAAATAGTTTTTAATTATTAAAAATACATAAAAAATTCCTAAAAATTATTTTAAAGTCTGAAAATTAGTTTTTAATTATTTTGAATATATTTTATAAATATTTAGTATTTTTGGAATATTAATGGTATTTAATTTATTTAATTATAATATTAAATAAATTACTTAAAATGATTTTAATACTTGAAAAATCATTTCAAAATTATATTATGGTATACTGAAAATATTTTAAGTTATTTTTAATGACTTTTAATATTTTGTGATGAATTTCATTAATAAATTAATATTATTGGTAAATAATTTATTTAATAAATGTATTAAATAAATTATGGAAAAATAGAATTAATGCTTTAAAATTATATAAAAATAATTTAAGTGTTATAAAATATTTTAAGCTATAAAATATAACTTTTGATATTTTGTCATGAAAATTATTAATATTTTAATATTAATGGCGATAATTAATAATGGTTTTAATTACTTTAAAATCATTTAATGGTAATAATAAAGTATTAAAATACTTTGAGATATTATAAATATATTATAATATTATGTTAAAGATTTCATTAATATTAAATAAATATTAATTATAATGGAATTAAGTGGTACATAAATCATATAAATATGATATTAATGATTGAAAAATCATGATAAATAGTAATAATTACCTGAAAATTATTATGGGCCTATGAAAATTATTTTTATTGATTAATAAATTACCTAAGATAATTTTTAAGTGTTTAAGCAGAGTTTAATTGAACTTAAACTCGATTTTTGTCTGATTAGGAAATCGGGATGTAAGAATAGTACCGAACTCAACTCAGACTGCAATAGTTTGACTTGATACTAGGTCTTATGTGCTGTATAGACTGATAGGATTATGTGGTAATGTGTTTAGGTTATTTTATATTGTGATAATATTATTCTAATATTTGGAGATCAGTATTATCTATATTAGGTCTTCGAATAAAGCTAAGTTATATTTTTAACGGTAATTGTGACAACCCAAATTTTCATAAGTTATTAAAATAAGAATTTAATAATTGAAATTCTTATTACGATGTGATTAATGTAACAATCCAGAATTTTAATTATAATTATGAATATTTATTGAATTATATAAATATTTAATGGATGTGTTTATTGTTGAATAAATATTTGTTTAATTTGATTTGATTTGATTTGGTTAATTATTTGTTTAATAAATAATTAATGGGTTAAGGAAATTAATTGTTATGAGATAATATTCTAATTTAATAATTAAGTTAGAGAATTTATAATGATTAAATGAATTATTATATTATTCAATAAATTATTATTAGAATTAATTAAATTATGTATGAAAACTTAATTAAATAAAGTGTGACAAATAACTATACTATAAAGGAGTTATTAAAATAAATTAAGGAGTTTAATTTAGTTTTTTCCAAACAAGGCTTAATATATTAATTTTTAAAAATTAAAGGGTTTTGCCAAACAAAGCCTTATAGCTTATGGATTTCTTTTGAATTTTGAATTTTATAATATTAATTAAATAAATAAAATATAAATAATATATATATATATATATATATATATATATATATTTAGGATAACGATAACTTATTAGTGTAATAAATGGAGCGTCAGTTTTTATACGTTTTAAAATTGTACGTTGGTTTTATTTTATTATATGTATACTGTTAATTGGCTTGGTTATCAGTTTTACGCTATGAGTTATCTGCTAAATTGAGAAAAGAAAGAAAAGCTAGAGAGAGTTTTGAGAAAAGAAAGGTTCGTAGATTTTGAGAGAGTGTGACAACCCAAATTTTTAAAAGTTATTAAATTAAGAATTTAATAATTAAAAAAATTATTATCTTGAGATGTATATATTTTCAATTATGTGTCTTGGTGTAAAAAAAATTTTTTTTATGAGATTTAATAGTTGATTAAACTATTAAAGGAAATAAAAAAATTAGTCTCACAACAAGGAATTTGGTGGCAAGGAAAAATTAACCTATAAATATTGAGTAATTTAAATTAAGTTGAAACTATATTATGGAATAATATTGTTTGAATATTAAAACCTTACTTGGTTGTGGTGTTGTAGTAAAGTGGATAAAAGAGTTAATTCATTAATTAAATAGTGAGTTAATATACTGAGTTTTGCTAATTAAATTTGGTATTCTTAATATATATTACATGTCATGGTAATATATGAAAATGTTTATTATCTTGAATGATGTTAATAAAATATAAATTGATGGTGAGAGAAGAAAAACCAATATACCTATAAATAATTATTGGTTAGAGGTTAATAAATTGAATTAATATTTAAGTAGTGATTAGATGTATGGATTAAATAAATTGTATTGAGACAATTTATACGAGAGAAAGGAATTAAATAATTATATATTATAATTGTATGATTCATTTGAGTTAATTAAAATAATTAATGGAATAAATATTAATTATTTTAATGGAAAGGTTTATTTTAAGTTGAGGTGTTATGAATATAATTTCGTAATGTATAAAGTAATAGTTATACATATTCTAATTGTATAATTATTCAATGTAGCTAGCTAAATAATTTAGCAATAAAATGTAGTGTGACATAGGTATCATATAGTAAAAGGGAATATTAAAATAAACAAGAAGAGAGCCTAATGGAGTTAGCCAAACAAGGCTTAGAGACTCTCCATATTTTTAACGGCTGAAGACTTTTCCTTTGTATAATCGATAACTTAACTCATGTATTCTTCTAAAGCCTTAGAAGCGAGAGAAAGAGAGTTGTGAGGAAGAGAGTGATTCTCTGCTTATTTTGCTAAAGAGTTGGAGTATCAAGGTTCTTATTGTTCTTCTTCCCAACAATCAAGGATATAAGGTATAAATTTCTACTAATGTCTAGGTTTTGATTTCTTAGTGATTATCTACTATAAGTTATATGGTAGTTATATTGGATTGATAAATTTCATGTATGTATGTTTCTTAGTGTTATAATATTGGTAGTTAATCATCGATACATGTATGTTTGTGTTATAATATGCTAATCATCAGTTGTGAGTGTTAGTTGATGATTAACTTCATGAAATTTGGGTTTATAGGGAGAAAAGTAATAACAGTGTATGTTTATGAAAAATGGCTTAATAAAGTACAAAATTTTATGCCCTATATGTGTTATAATATGTAAATTGAGATTGGATTAAGTTAATATGTGAAGAAACGAAAGCGGCGTAGTTTAAATCATGTTAATCGGTTAAGTAACGAAGCCGTGACGATCGAATTCGCTAAATGTGATAAAACATGAAAATAGAGTATGAACATGTGTTTTGGGTCAAGTTTTAGGTTGATTAATGTTTTTATAAATTGTTAGATCTATTATGTTGTAGTTCTATGAATTACGAATCCATAGAATCGAAAACGGACTAATTTGGATGAGTATAACTCATGTTATGATCATTGGAAGGAGTATGGGTCTGCAAAATCACGAAGAGCAGAGCCTGAGGGGCTATTCTGCGACGACTTGGGGCATTACTGCTTCCGAAGGCCATTTAGGGCGCTTACCGCCGCACCGCTTCAATGTTGGGTAGATCTGCTTTGACCTTTTTTGTAGTAAATTAGGCATAACGTTTTCATACGAACTCCAATTGAGGTGATTCAAGATGATCCGAACGAGAACGAATAGACCTACAACTTTTATTCTTTAAGTGTTTCAATTTGAGGTCGGGAACAGTAGTTAAAATGGTCATCTTTATGACTGATGTGTATTCGGAGGCAATCGTAGGGCGTCGGACATGCACATACACAAGTATAGTGATGTCGAGGATAATAGATGTTGTTTTAAGCTATATAACATGAATATAATGAAGTATAATGATGCTTAAAATTAATTAATGATATATTATATAAGTTGAATACGCATACTAAGCACACACAAGAGAGACAAATTGGGCGTGTGACGAATAAACGTCGAAACGCCGTGATAAGTGATAATGAACGTAAAAAGTGTTTTAAATCAAATCAAATGAATATAATAAGATATTGAATAATGTTAATATAAGACCAATAATGATTCCTAGCAAAACGTAATAACTTGAATGAACTTCAAATATGAAATACAGTGAGATATAAGTTGAAAGTTAACACAATCCAATTGAACATTATGTATTTATGATAGGAGGGGTTATGAGACGTAAATTAAAGTTTACATTTCAACTACTATGTGTTTCTATGTGACTAATAGTTGATGTGCATGATTATATAATTGTGTAGGGCACGTGAAGTGCAGAGAACTATAAGCTGTTAAACTGTTATTGGTAAACAACGATCAAGGCAAGTCTTTCAGTTCCTATTTCCTATGTGAATTTGATTGTTTTAAATCTTTATTTCAAAGAGCATGATGTGTTATATATATGTTGAATGTATGAAATGTTAAAGTCAACTTATGACTACGTTGGTTGAGTAAAGCATGCTGATTGAGTAAGGAACTCAATCTTTATACTTGTTATATGAACTGTAACATGTATGTTATGTTAGTTCAATGTTTATGAGATATATGTTGAGCATGTTATTATGTGCTATGTGATGCATGAAAACTGTTAGATTTTGCTAGGCTGTCGAGCTCAACCTTGAAAATAATCATTTTTGCAGGTTAAGGATTGAAGGTAACACTAAGTGCTACTTGAAAGACATGAATCAAATGTAATACACGAAGACTATTATTATTTTAGCTAAAGTTGTTATTTCTTTAAACCATGATTAAGGTTCATGAGATGTACTCAATGTTTTATGTATATATATTTTATGTTGAGTTGTAAAGTTAAAGTTTGAGCCATCCGGTGTATAAAGGATATTGATTTGATATGTAAATATATATATTAACTGATAAAGTGAATCATGGATTATATATGATTCAAAGACATGTAGATGATAAAGGTTTGTTTTGATTCAGGGAATTAAAGTAAAGAGATGGAAAAGTTTAAATTATTCCGTATTTTATTGATTTTAACATCGTTTAATGATGTAAAATTAGAGGTTAAAGGTATTATTAACGACCGAAGCTGAGAATTAAATTGTATGAATTTTGGGGTCGTTACTGTTGGTATCAAAACTGGAGGTTATAAACCTTAGTTAGGAGTACCATAGGTTGTAACCTTAGAGAAGGAAGGTGAAGATAATGAAAGAATATGCTCAAATAGAGTTTGAACGATAAAAAATAATTTAAGAAATTTATAAAAAAGGTATTAAAACATGTGTGAGAGGATTCAAAGAAGAATCTTGCTAAGTTATAAGGAATATGAATGTGGGGTTACCCAACTCCAATAATAAGAATGTAAGGTGATAATAAATAGACAATGTCTATAAGAAGAGAGTGATAAAGAAGTTAAGAATCAAAAGTTATATTTAAAGTATATGGTACAATTGTACTCTTTAATAGTTGATGTGTGGTATCTGGGCTAAACGATTCCTTCATAGAGCGGAGGTATATATGAACTAGCAACTCTAACCTAGTTTGTTGGTTGTTTGTGGGAAACCACTCAACATACCATATTAAAACTATTAGAGACTCATATTGAAAATGGATACGTAGATGAAATTTTAAGCGATGTGAATGTACCAGTATAGAAAATGAAGATATGAAGTGATGATTTGAAAATACTCAAGAAAGGGATGATTAAAAAATGAAACAAAGGAATCAAAAGCGATCACGAGTTAAGGAAAGACTTTTAAGGAGATGATTATAGAATAAGATCACGACGTGATCATTTTAAGTTATAAAAGAAAGATGGTGTATAATGTTTGAATAATTATAGCTTGATGCTATAAAGTTGATGTACTATGATATAGTACAAGATAACTCACGAGGAGTTATAGATAATGTGATACGAGGAATTCGTATCGAGAAAAGAGCAAGTTAAGAGTAAGATAGAGTTAGGTGGGATTTCAATTGAGGACTCATGTGATGGCTAAGTTGTACAAATCTTTGTATGGGCGAGGGTTTTGTGCTTGCACATAGTTTATCACGTTGATAATCATTAGAATGTTGGTGTCGCGCTATCAATGTATATGTGGCAAAAAGGTGATTCTTTTCTCATGTGTATATTTGATAGTTAGAAACAATTAAGATTAGTCAGATATTATTAGGATTAGATGCGGTTCTTAAAACAAATGCATATGGTAAGTTCGTGACTCATAATAATATGGTATGTTTTGAACCCCTCAGCGAATGGACGCCTATGGTATGACTAGGATAAGTTCTTAAACTCATATTATTGTGGCAAGTTCCTGAACTTCCAATGTGCGGTAAGTTTGATGAACTATATTGGGTAGAAAATGGTTATAGTATAGAGAGCATTGATGAAGTTGAAGATTGATAGAATGGTTAAGTAATGAAGTAATGGAGTAATGATTGAAGTTGATGGATACCTGGATATTCTAAATCTACTAGCTATGCTAGACTTTCAAAAATTTATTGACTTCGTCTTCGATGGTTATACTTTTTCATTTTTGAAAAAAATTGTTGTCACACTAGTGAACCAAAGAATTTTAAAAAATAGTGCTATTATTCGTATGTCTATGCTAATCGCTTTGGCTAGAGATAAAAATGATTTGAAATATATCAAAATATTTTTTTATATATCATCAATGCATCATGGAACCAAAAGCGTAGATGATAAAAAAACGATGGAGTCATCAATGCAGTATTACTTAGTGTTGGATGTGATCTAAGGATCATCAACCCACTATGGTATGATGTAGTAATGATAAAATCACCAAATGATGGAATCCTCAAATAGATTTGTAAATACAAGTATGGTATCATGACGCGTCATAAAAAGATATTTGAGATTTCTTTAAGATATGAGATATATATATATATATATATATATATATATATATATATATATATGTATATGTATATTTTGATTGATGTCCGAATTATTGTAGAAGTCTATGCTATTTGATTCAAATAGATGGATATTGAAAGATGTTCATGAAATTCAAGCGTTTATTGAAAAGTTATGCCAAACCAAATTGTTTTGTGCGAATTCGGATGTTGAAAAGTCAAGGTGAACAACCCTATAAAGGGGACATGTTTTCGGGAGACAATGGTTCCGAAAGTAACTCATATAGTCGTTATGATGTTAAGATGTAATACGTTGTACACACGTAGGGGTACAATAAATTTGATCACCTAGAGTACTTGCAGAGAGTGTTTTCAGTCACGTGTGATTGCTAAACATTCTATTGAAGATGATTTATGGTGGTGATGATTGATAAACACGGAGAAGAGTTCAAGGTCCGAGTATAGTCTTATGATCATTAAAGGTTCAAGTCGAGATACTTGATAACCTAGGGACGTAGATCAAGGTCTTATGACCCCTCAAAGATGATTTGAAATCTTTTAAATTCAATTATTCATATCGCTTCCCAATTATTGAGTAATTGTGGAAGATTCTTATTATTCTAAAAGGTGAAAGTGGAAAGGATGAGAAAATTAAGCAAAACATAATAATTTCAAGAAAGAAATAAAATTCCGAAAAAGAGAAAGGTGAAACTCTTAAAGAGGATGAGGTGAGGAATATGATGATCTTAGAATGATCCTTAGAGAAAGAATTTGTTTGCGAGAACCTAATGAATAAATAGATATTAACATAAAATCTATTTTGATAGATTGGAATGAATGAAATTAATAAATAAAAAAATTTCGAGGACGAAATTCTTAGAAGAATGGGTGAATGTATTGTCCCGAGAGTTTAAGAATATAGTATATGATAATGATCCTTAGGAAAAGGAAATGAATGGGTTAAAGAATATATAATACTCAAAATATAATTGAGTTCAAGGAAAGTTATGAAATAAAACTTACAAGAATTTATTATCAAGAATGGTGGGAGTAGGAAATATAAAACCTATATTAAGGTAACGTGAAAACCTGAGTAAGGTAGGGTTTCGGTGATTCTGAGGACGGAATCCTTATAAGGGGGGAAAGATGTAACAACCCGAATTTTTAAAAGTTATTAAATTAAGAATTTAATAATTAAAAAATTCTTATCATGAGATGTATATATTTTTAATTATGTGTCTTGGTGTGAAAAAAAAAATTAAATTTTTATGAGATTTAATAGTTGATTAAACTATTAAAGGAAATAAAAGAAATTAGTCACGACAAGCAATTTAGTGGCAAGGAAAATTAAACCTATAAATATTGAGTAATTTAAATTAAGTTGAAACTATATTATGGAATAATATTGTTTGAATATTAAAACCTTACTTGGTTGTGGTGTTATAGTAAAGTGGATAAAAGAGTTAATTCATTAATTAAATAGTGAGTTAATATACGAGTTTTGCTAATTAAAGTTGGTATTCTTAATATATATTACATGTCATGGTAATATATGAAAATGTTTAGTATCTTGAATGATGTTAATAAAATATAAATTGATGGTAAGAGAAGAAAAACCAATATACCTATAAATAATTATTGGTTAGAGGTTAATAAATTGAATTAATATTTAAGTAGTGATTAGATGTATGGATTAAATAAATTGTATTGAGACAATTTATACGAGGAAAGGAATTAAATAATTATGTATAATAATTGTATGATTCATTTGAGTTAATTAAAATAATTAATGGAATAAATATTAATTATTTTAATGGAAAGGTTTATTTTAAGTTGAGGTGTTATGAATATAATTTCGTAATGTATAAAGTAATAGTTATACATATTCTAATTGTATAATTATTCAATGTAGCTAGCTAAATAATTTAGCAATAAAATGTAGTGTGACATAGGTATCATATAGTAAAAGGGAATATTAAAATAAACAAGAAGAGAGCCTAATGGAGTTAGCCAAACAAGGCTTAGAGACTCCATATTTTTAACGGCTGGAGACTTTTCCTTTGTATAACTGATAACTTAACTCACGTATTCTTCTAAAGCCTTAGAGCAGAGAAAGAGAGTTGTGAGGAAGAGAGTGATTCTCTGTTTATTTTTCTAAATAGTTGGAGTATCAAGGTTCTTATTGTTCTTCTTCCCAACAATCAAGGATATAAGGTGTAAATTTCTACTAATGTCTAGGTTTTGATTTCTTAGTGATTATTTACTATAAATTGGTAGTTATATTGGATTGATACATGTATGTATGTTGTTATAATATGCTAATCATCAGTTGTGAGTGTTAGTTGATGATTAACTTCATGAAATTTGGGTTTATAGGGAGAAAAGTAATAACAGTGTATGTTTATAAAAAATGGCTTAATAAAGTATAAATTTTTATGCCCTATATGTGTTATAATCTGTAAATTAAGATTGGATTATGTTAATATGTGAATAAACGAAAGCGGCGTAGTTTAAATCATGTTAATCGGTTAAGTAACGAAGCCGTGGCGATCGAATTCGCCAAATGTGTTAAAACATGAAAATAGAGTATGAACATGTGTTCTGGGTCAAGTTTTAGGTTGATTAATATTTTTATAAATTGTTAGAATTCTAGTATGTTGTAGTTCAATGAATTATGAATCCATAAAATCGAAAACGGACTAATTTGGATGAGTATAACTCGTGTTATGATCATTAGAAGGAGTATGGGTCAAATCACGAAGAGCAGAGCCTGAGGGGCTATTCTGCGACTTGGGGTTAATCACTACGTTAAGCCCCAAAGGCCATTTAGGGTGCAATTGCTTGGCTTCAAAGTTCTTAGGGTAGACTATTTTGACCTATTTTAGTAAATTAGGCATAACGTTTTCATACGAACTCCAATTGAGGTGATTCAAGATGATCCAAAACGAGAACGAATAGACCTACAACTTTTATTCTTTAAGTGT
This sequence comes from Panax ginseng, assembly GCA_020205605.1. Taxonomy (NCBI): domain Eukaryota; kingdom Viridiplantae; phylum Streptophyta; class Magnoliopsida; order Apiales; family Araliaceae; genus Panax; species Panax ginseng. Next base: position 48,958,136 of record CM035137.1, read on the forward strand.
TTCAATTTGAGGTCGAATAACAGTAGTCAAAATGGTCATCTTTGTGACTGATGTGTATTCGGAGGCAATCGTAGGGCGTCGGACATGCACATACACAAGTATAGTGATGTCGAAGATAATAGATGTTGTTATAAGCTATATAACATAAATATTATGAAGTATAATGATGCTTAAAATTAATAAATGATATATTATATAAGTTGAATACGCATTCTAAGCACACACAAGAGAGACAAATTGGGCGTGTGACAAATAAACGTCGAAACACCGTGATAAGTGATAATGAACGTAAAAAGTGTTTTAAATCAAATCAAATGAATATAATAAGATATTGAATAGTGTTAATATAAGACCAATAATGATTCCTAGCAACTTCTTGAATGAACTTCAAATATGAAATACAGTGAGATATAAGTTGAAAGTTAACACAATCAAATTGAACATTGTGTATTTATGATAGGAAGGGTTATGAGACGTAAATTAAAGTTTACATTACAACTACTATGTGTTGCTATGTGACTAATAGTTGATGTGCATGATTATATAATTGTGTAAGGCACGTGAAGTGCAGATAACTGTAAGCTGTTAAACTATTATTGGTAAACAACGATCAAGGCAAGTCTTTCAGTTCCTATTTCCTATGTGAATTTGATTGTTTTAAATCTTTATTGCAAAGAGCATGATGTGTTATATATATGTTGAATGTATGAAATGTTAAAGTCAACTTATGACTACGTTGGTTGAGTAAAGCATGCTGATTGAGTAATGAACTCAATCTTTATACTTGTTATATGAGCTGTAACATGTATGTTATTTTAGTTCAATGTTTATGAGATATATGTTGAGCATGTTATTATGTGCTATGTGATGCATGAAAACTGTTAGATTTTGCTGGGCTGTCGAGCTCAACCTTGCAAATAATCATTTTTACAGGTTAAGGATTGAAGGTAACACTAACTGCTACTTGAAAGACATGAATCAAATGTAATACACGAAGACTATTATTATTTTAGCTAAAGTTGTTATTTCTTTAAACCATGATTAAGGTTCATGAGATGTACTCAATGTTTTATGTATATATATTTTATGTTGAGTTGTAAAGTTAAAGTTTGAGTCATCCGGTGTATAAAGGATATTGATTTGATATGTAAGTATATATATTAACTCTGATAAAGTGAATCATGGATTATATATGATTCAAAGACATGTAGATGATACAGGTTTTAATTTAGGGAATTAGAGTAAAGAGATAGAAGAGTTTAAATTATTTCGCATTTTATTGAGTTTAACATCGTTTAATGATGTAAAATTAGAGGTTGAAGGTATTATTAACGAATCAACTCGAGAATTAAATTGTATGAATTTTGGGGTCATTACATTTATTTAAGACACGATAGCTTGGTTTTGTTTTACGGTTTTGGGTGTTCGTAATTGAGACTGAACGCCAAATTTCGCCCCCAGCGTCAAATTTCGCTCCCCGATGCCAAAAATAGGCTGTAACTTAGTGCCCAAAGATCGAAGTTCACGTCCCAAATAATTGAAATTGCGTGCTTGACGCTAGAATTGCCCAGTATGTGTCTCGCGCCCAATTTGGAAAAAGTGGTTTGGGTCTGACAGTTTTGACCTCCTATAGTAAAACGGCCATAACTTTTTCATACGAACTTCGATTGAGGTGATTCAAATGAAAGTAGTATGCACACAACCAATCATGTTTAATGATAAAGCATATACTTTATAACAATCTTATTCATTTATTAATAAGAAGTATTAATTTATTAAAGGCTTTTAATTATCTACACGATGCTATTTTTTTTAATATGTGATAAACCCATAGTTTTAAGCAATTCTTTTAGAATAATGATGATAATCATTCTAATGAGATCTAAATTCTTAGAAATCTTAAAACTAAAATAGTTCTCAATTGTTGGATTACTAAATTGGGGATTAGTGAATCCAGATAGATTGGTACATACGTTGCTTGCTCATTGGATGAGGATGATTGATCTCATGATCATTTGTGTGGAGACACTAAAGCAAGTATGTAGTTGCTTATTAGAGAATAAGTTCACTGAGCGTGGCTGGCTAAGGAATACCTAATAGAGTTTTACTTACGTGTCAATAGGAATTCCTTTAGTGATAGTAGTACAAGTGATCCTTGGACTTGAGATCATCATAGTATCTTGTGTATGATGATTTATATTTTGACTTATTCCTTAAGACCCTTTGGGTATATCAAAGGGTATGCTTGGGTATAATAAATTATACATGAAGATAATGTATGATCAATAAAGAATCTACCACTTCTAGTAAAAGAAGAGAAATATTCTATGTGATTCAATAAATGACAACCTAGTAGTCATTGGCCAAGGCAGAATGAAATTTGAAAGGAGTTTCTAATTTGCATTATTTGGTGTTGTGCATTTAAGAGTCGAAATACATATAATTAAATAAAATAAGACTTGACAGTAATTCCATGTCTTATATTTAATTGGGACATTGTATGGTGGAAGGATTGAATTGTACGGTAACTATTGATCGCTAGGGAGGCTTATCCCTATTGTAGAATAAATATTATTTATTTAAATAAATTAATAGTTTAATTTATTTATTTAAATAAGATTAGAATTGTTCTAATTGATTTATTCACAACCGGTTTAATATGGAGAACCTAAAGGGTCACACTATAAAAGAAAGAATAATTATTTAAGAAGTTAATGACATAATCGTAATAATAAGTTAAGTATATTTAATTTAATCTATGGTGATAGAATAAATTAAATAACTTAATATTATTATTTAATATTTTAGAAATATTAAATATAAATTAATAAGAGGAGTCTTATTATTATTATTACTACTATTATTATTTATTTCCTAAAGGAGTTTGAGAATTAATTAATAAAAGTACTCTCATATATTCCTAATAAGATTAGGAGGTAAATTAATTAAAAGATTTTAATTAATTATTCCTAATAAGATTAGGAGCCTAATTAATTAAAGGAGTTTAATAATTAAAATAAAACTCAATTCCTTAATTGTTAAGGAGGGTTGCCTACATCTATAAATAAGAGGAGTCTTATTATGGGTGAGGGACGTTTTCATAGAATACGTAATTCCAATAGTTGGGAGAGTACACCATTTTCTATGAGAGATAGAAAAATTAAGGTTTTGTCAAATATCCATCTTCTTGAATCCTTCTTCTTCCTTGGTGGATCACCTCTAGAGGCCAAACACTTGGGTGGCTAACGTTGATCAAAAGAAGAAACCAAACCCGGTGGATTCAAGTGGAACGCGAAAAAGATTGGAGGTGAACTTGTATATGAGGAAGCTCAAATCTTCAAGGGTATGATTCTTGTTATTTCTTTTTCGTTTAATTAATAATTGTGCATAAAGGGTGATCTGGGTATATAGTTTGTAAAATTTTAAAACTCTGATTTTCCAAGTTTCCGCTTATTTTATGCAATTTGATTGTATTCATGAATATTACAAACCTAACAGTGGTATTAAAGCCAAACCTTTATACAAATTATTAATTATTTTAATTTGATATGTTTATTGATATGTGTTTAGAACAATTTAATTGGGCATAATTTTGTTGTATAAAATTATTAAAAAAAAAACAGGATGTTTTTGTTTCTGTATTGGGATCCGCAGTTTCGGTACTGAATAATTATTGGGTGCCTGAATAATACCTTATATGGAAGGTTACGTGATACCCATGTTGGAATATAAGCAGATAATCATATTATGAATTACACGCCACCTCCATTTTATATTCTGTTATAGTACTTTGGAAGATGAATAGATTCAATGATTATGGTGTATATATATATATATATATATATATATATATATATATATATATATATATTCTTAATTATTTTATAATTAAAATAAAAGGTTTATTTTAATATTAAAATATAAAGTTTATTTTAATTTTAAAATTGAATTTCATGCTAACTAATTAGAATTGGAATTGGATTCTATGATAACTAATTGGAGTTGAAATTGGATTCCATGTTTCCTTAAATAAAGGAGTTTATTTAAATATGAAATAAGATTTCATATTATTCAAAATAAAAGAGTTTATTTGTGAATAGAAGAGGGAATCCTAATTTTCTTAAATAAAGGAGTTTATTTAGATATGAAATAAGATTTCACATTATTCAAAATAAAGGAGTTTATTTGTGAATAGAGAATCCGTATTTCCTTAAATAAAGGAGTTTATTTAGATATGGAATAAGATTTCATATTATTCAAAATAAAGGAGTTTATTTGTGAATAGAAAGAGAAACCGTGTTTCCTTTAATAAAGGAGTTTTTTTTTACTTGGAATTGGATTCCATAATTAATTAAAATAAAGGAGTTTATTTTGATTAAAGATTTTGATTAAAATAAAATAGGTTATTTTATTCAAAATTGGATAAATTAAAATAAAAGAGGTTTATTTTGATTTAAATTTGGATTAAAATAAAGAAGTTTATTTTGATTCAAAATTAAATTTTATACTAACTAAATTTTCCCATTAAATGATATCAATATATATATATTGAATGTTTATTATTCATGAGATGAATGTTATTTATTGATGCATATGGTGATGTGTATGCTAATAAATTGGACTGATTATGGACTATTGACCAATGTGATTGAATTTTATTTTAGTTGGATACATGAATGTATGAGTTTTATTAAATAGGGACTGCGTACCTCGTCTTCTCTAATTTTTTCTTAATGTAAATTCTATCTCCTTGCTATGTACTTCCCCTTGACTGCTGATCAAGGTTTCTATTTATTTTAAATAGTTTTGTAATAGGAATAGTTAGAATTAATTTTGAAGAATTAGAGATCAAAGAGCAAGGAGCGCGTGAAGACCCTTTTGTAATGGAGCCCGGGTTTAAATATAATAGTTATATATAAATTTAATTCTTGCACCCATAGGGTTTGACCTTTTGGGTCACTTGGTGGCTCTAGTGAACCAAACTAGGATAAAAGTCTATAATCAATCCGGGTAGAATATAGTATTCTATATGTGCATGTTTATACTATATATATATATATATTATATTAATGAACATGCTTCGCATGTTCATTAATATAACACGTATTTTATATATATATTTGCATGTGCGCTAAACAAGATGAGACAAATTAATTACAAACAAGCCCCTCAAATATTTTATATTAAGTTGTAACGTTCAAAGATATTTGGAATATTGAACGTCGCCTTCTAGCATGATAGAAACAATAGAGTATTGAATATTTAATATGAGTTTGTTGTGCACACACAAGGCATGTATTAAATATTTAAGATGTTGTTTTTATTACATATGATGTTTATAAGGAATTGAACATTACTGCTTTGTTGTGCACACACAAGGACTGTAGTTTTCTCCTCACTTATATGGAAATGCTGGGTCTGACTTAACTTAAATCATTTTAGTTCGGATGTGCACACACTTGACCATTATGATTTAAGAGGCAAAATACAAGGAGTTACATAGTTGATGTAATTGACAAGAGTTGTCTACCTATTTATTTATATATAGTTATTGTGCACACACAAGGCTATATACATTTGAAATGAGATCCTTATTCTCACTAGCATGTCTTTAATTAGATATTGTCGAACTATATATATTGAGGGTAATATAGTTTGAAGAAAATAGTGGGAGATACCAATTTAAAACAAGACCTAATTTATTTTGGTAATTAATAAAAGAATGTATGCTAAAATGTTGTTAATTACAAATTCATTTACAGAATTTTACAATGTCTAAATTACTATCACTGCAAAGCATATTAGATGTTATTTAACCGGACTGAATTAAACGGATTGATTAAGAAATTTGAGAATAGTTCTCATGGCTGAAAAGCTATCTTATGTCCTTAATACGCCTATCCCTGCAATGGTTGCAGATAATGCCTCTGAGGAAGAGATTGCTACTTTTAGAAAGTGGCAAGATGATGCATAGTTGGCTCAATGTATCATGCTCGCATCTATGAGTAACGAGCTTCAGCGTCAGTATAAAACTATGGATGCTCCTACTATATATTCTTGCACATCAAGTAGTTGATGGTGAGAAAAGTAGGACTGATAGATATAAGATATCTAAGGAGCTCTTCCGATCTAGAATGACCGATGACACTACAGTACAGATAAAAGTCCTTAACATGATCAATTAGATTGAACAATAAAGACAACGGGTTTTATAATGGATGGAGAGTTGAGCTAAGATTTGATCTTGTAGTCACTCTAGACTCCTTCTCACAATTGTTGTGAATTTTTCATATGAACAAGCTAAAGATTAGCCTCGCTGATTTGCTTAACATGTTGAAAAATGTTGAGAGTCACTTTCCAACCAAGAAAGACCATGTCTTACTGGTAGGGGCCAAAAGAGCTTCTGAAAAGAAGAACGATTCAAAGAAGGTATATAGAAAGGCAAAAATAAAGGATAATAAGAACAAAACTAATAAGGATAACAAAGGAGTTTGCTTGCACTACAATAAGTCTGGATACTGGAAAGAAACTGTGAGAAGCATCTTGGAGAGGCTAACCAGAAGAAGCTTAGTGAAGTTTCAGTTACAAATATAGTTTTTGTTCATGATTTAAAATAAATATTTCTTTAAGTCAAGGATCTACTTGAGTATTAGATACCGACTTTGGTTATCATAAATATAGATTTATGAAGGGACCAAATAGAAGTAGAAAGCTAAACAAATATAAGTAATCCTATTTGTGGGAAATGAAGCAAAGGTTGCTACATTAACCATAGAAACTTATAGTTTAGCAATTTCTACGGGCAAATCTATTAAGTAAATAAGTTGTTATTGTATTCCAGTTCTTGCTAGAAACATTATTTCCATTTTGTTATTGGACAATGAAATCTTTGGTATTATATTTAAGAACAATTGTTGTTCTATTTATAATAATAATGTTTTGTATAGAAATGGAATATTACTTAATGGATTTTGTATACTTGACTTACGCGAAAAATTATTTTGCAGATTGAACAAACTAGTATAAGAAAAAGGAGATGATTTTTCAAAAAGTTGAATATGTGTATTTGCTGAAATACAAGTGTGAATTATTTGAAAGGTTCAAAAAATTCAGAAGTGAAACAAATTGACAAAGTATTAAGATTCTTTGATTAGATCAAGGAATAAATACTTGTGCAATAAGTTTCTAAATCATCTCAAATGGTTTTCTCATAATGGACGCCTCCTGATATGCAATAATTGATTGATGTATCTGAAAGGAAAAATCATACCTTGTTGGACATGGTGCGGTCCATAATAATTTTACCGACATTCCAGTATCCCTTTGGGGTAATACTCTAGAAATGGCTACATATCTACGAAAAGGTAACCTCAAAATTCGGCCCCAAGACTCCATAAAAGTTATGGACAAGGAGGATTCCTAATCTTAAGTATGTTAAAATAAGGGGTTGTCGAACTTATGTGAAAAGGTTTCAAAAGGATAAGTTTGGGACAAGATTTGACAAGTACAGATTTGTGGGACATCCTAAAGTAAGTTTAGGATATATGTTCTATAATCCTACTTAGCAAAAGGTGTTTGTTGCGAAACACGCTGCCTTCTAAGATAAATGTGTTTATCATTAAAAGAGCTAGTGGAAGGATAATAGATCTTAAAGAGTTCAAGAACCACAAAATACTATAAGTCAAATAAGAGGAACCTGTAGATAGACCTATTATACCACAATCGAATTGTAAATCTAGAATAGTACAGAAGATACCTAGGAGGTATGGATTCATCATGGATGATGATGATGAGGTACGTATCATATAAGATGATGATCCAGTTACATACGACGAGGTAAGAGTTGTAGACACTCAGAGAAATAGATTTAAGCAAGCTTCTAAAATATGGAACATTCGTTTTGATGAGACAATCAAAAGAGTTAGATTTTATCAAAAATAAGAATGAACCTAGTGTGTAAAAAAGGGTCAGTGGGAGCGTCGTGACATTCCTTGTATTATATGTTGATATACTACGGATAAGGAATGACATACCAGTGCTACAATTAGTAAAGATAAAGTTGTCTAAACATTCCTCCACGAATGATTTGGGAAGAGTATCGTTATTGGGGATACAAATCTATATAGATAGATTTAATACGATGCTCGACTAAACCCAAGGAACGTATATTCATTTGATGCTAAAGTCGTTTAGCATGACAAACTCCATGGGATGTCTCATATTGATGAGCCCTGGAGTGTATCTCTCTTAATAGTCCCCATAGACTCTTGAAAGAGAGATCGCATGAGTAACTATCATGTATGCAATGAAATGTACGAGACCTAATGTTGATTGGTCATATTCTAGAGAAGATCATTGTAAGACAGTGAAAACATCTGAAAGTACTTAACCGGTACTAAGGATGTGATCATATTTATGGTGGGTCTGAATAAAAACTAGAGGGCTTAATAGACTCAAGTTTTTCAGACAGACAAAGACAAAAAAAAATTCTACTTTAAGGTAAAAGGTTACCTTGAATAGTGGTATAGTGAATTGGAAAGGTTCCAAACAGCAAAAAGTTGCTAGTTTAGTGATAAAGACAAAGTATATAACTATAAATGAAGCTACAAGTTGATTTTTTGGATGAAAAGTTCATTACAGAACTAGGAAAAGTTCCTAAGTCTCATCTTAGATCTAAACATGTGTTGTGGCACTTTCATTTGATTATAGGAATCATTGAAAGATGGGAAATCACTATAGAGATAGTGGACTCGCAAGAACAACATTACATATCCATTTACTGAAGCTTATCCAACAGAAGGATAATCGTCACTTAGAGAAAAAGAGTATGAGATACCATGCCGATTGGCTTTAGTGCAAGTGGGAGATTGAAAGTAGTATGCACACAAGCCAATCATGTTTGATGATAAAGCATATACTTTATAACAATCTTATTCATTTATTAATATAACGTATTAATTTATTAAAGGCTTTTAATTATCTATATGATGCTATTTTTTTTAATATGTGATAAACCCATAGTTTTAAGCAATGCTTTTAGAATAATGATGATGATCATTCTAATGAGATCTAAATTTTTAGAAAGCTTAAAACTAAAATAGTTTCCAATCGTTGGATTACTAAATTGGGGATTAGTGAATCCGGATAGATTGGTACATACGTTACGTGCTCATTGGATGAGGATGATTGATCTCATGATCATTTATGTGGAGACACTAAAGCAAGTATGTAGGTGCTTATTAGAGAATAAGTTCACTGAACGTGGCTCGCTAAGGAATACCTAATGGAGTTTTACTTGCATGTCAATAGGAATTCCTTTAGTGATAGTAGTACAAGTGATCCTTGGACTTGAGATCATCATAGTATCTTATGTATGATGAGTTATACTTTGACTTATTCCTTAAGATCCTTAGGGTATATCAAAGGGTATGCTTAGGTATAATAAGTTATACATGGAGATAATGTATGATCAATAAAGAATCTACAACTTCTAGTAAAAGAAGAGAAATGTCCTATGTGATTCGATAAATGACAACCCAGTAGTCCTTGGCCAAGGCAGAATGTAATTAGAAAAGAGTTTCTAATTTACATTATTTGGTGTTGTGCATTTAAGAGTCAAAATACATATAATTAAATAAAATAAGACTTGACAGTATTCATGTCTTATATTTAATTGGGATATTGTATGGTGGAAGAATTGAATTGTACGGTAACTATTTACTCAAAGGTTCTTTTATGATTAATATTGAAATCTATATTATCTGGAAAGTCGTTGATCGCTAGGGAGGCTTATCCCTATTGTAGAATAAATATTATTTATTTAAATAAATTAATAGTTTAATTTATTTATTTAAATAAGATTAGAATTAGTCTAATTGATTTATTCACAACCTGGGTTTAATATGGAGAACCTAAAGGGTCACACCATAAAAGGAAGAATAATTATTTCGGAAGTTAATGACATAATCGTAATAATAAGTTAAGTATATTTAATTTAATCTATGGTGATAGAATAAATTAAATAACTTAATATTATTATTTAATTTTTAGAAATATTAAATATAAATTAACAAGAGGAGTCTTATTATTATTACTATTATTATTATTTAATTCCTAAAGGAGTTTGAGAATTAATTAATAAAAGTACTCTCATATATTCCTAATAAGATTAGGAGGTAAATTAATTAAAAGATGTTAATTAATTATTCCTAATAAGATTAAGAGCCTAATTAATTAAAGGAGTTTAATAATTAAAATAAAACTCAATTCCTTAATTGTTAAGGAGGGTTGCCTACATCTATAAAGAAGAGGAGTCTTATTATGGGTGAGGGGGTTGTTGACGTTTTCATTGAATACGTAATTCCAATAGTTGGGAGAGTACACCCTTTTCTATGAGAGATAGAAAAATTAGAGTTTTGCCAAATACTCATCTTCTTGAATCCTTCTTCTTCCTTGGTGGATCACTTCTAGAGGCCAAACACTTGGGTGGCTAACGTTGATCAAAGGAAGGAACCAAACCCGGTGGATTCAAGTTGAACGCGAAAAGGATTGGAGGTGAACTTGTACCTGAGGAAGCTCGAATCTTCAAGGGTATGATTCTTGTTCTTTCTTTTTTGTTTAATTAATAATTGTGCATAAAGGGTGATCCGGGTATATGGTTTGTAAAATTTTAAAACTCTGATTTTCCACGTTTTCGCTTATTTTGTGCAATTTGATTGCGTTCATGAATATTACAAACCTAACATCAAGATGATTCGGAACGAGGATAAATAGACCTACAACTTGCGTTCTTTAAGTTTTTCAATTTGAGGTCGGTAACAGGGGTCAAAATGGTCATTTGTGGGACTGATATGTATTAGGAGGCAATCAGAGGGCGTCAGGAATGCACATATGCAAATTTAGTGCTCTTGACGATAAAAGATATTGTCCTAAGTTATAAAACATGAATATTAGTAAATATAATGATGCTTAACATTAATAAATGATGTATTAGATAAGTTGTATAAGCATACTAAGTACACACAAGAGAGACGAATCGAGCGTGTGTCGAATGAACGTCGAAACGCCGTGCCAAGTGTTAATGAACTTAAAAAGTGTTTCCATTCAATTGAAATGAATATTATAAGATATGGAATGGATTTAATATAAAACCAATAAGTAGTCCTAGCAAGACTTAAACACTTAAAAATGAACTTCGAGTACGAAATACAGTGAGATATAAGTCGAAAGTTAACACAATCAAATTGAACATTGTGTATCTATGATAGGAAGATTTATAGGATGTATATTAAAGTTTACATTACAACTATTATGCGTTTCTATGTGACTAATAGTTGATGTGAATGATTATATAACTATGTAGGGCACGTGAAGTACAGATAACTGTAAGCTGTTAAACTGTTATTGGTAAACAACGATTAGGGCAAGTCTTTCAGTTCCTATTTGCTATGTGAATTTGATTGTTTTAAATCTTTATTGCAAAGAGCATGATGTGTTATATATATGTTGAATGTATGAAATGTTAAATTCAATTTATGACTATGTTGTTTGACTAAAGCATGTTGATTGAGTAAGGAACTCAATCTTTATAATTGTTATATGAATTGTAGCATGTATGTTATGTTAGTACGATGTTTATGAGATATATGTTTAGCATGTTATTATGTGCTACGTGATGCATGAAAACTGTTAGATTTTGCTGGGCTGTCGAGCTCAACCTTGCAAATAACCACTTTTGCAGGTTAAAGATTTAAGGTAAGGATATGTGCTACGTGAATTATAGAGATCCATATTCACGGAGATTGTTTATATTTTATGGGAAATGTATTTAATATTTTGAATGTAACATGTTGTTGAATTGTAAGTTGAGTTATCCGATGTATATGGATACCTATTCATGATGTAAGACTTTGTATAGCTATTTTGTTGTAACAATTCACAATATAAATTTGAATCAAAGATATGTAATGTAAAGGTTGCGATTTAGGGCAATAAAGAAGGAAATGTATAAAAGTTTTAATTATTTCGCAAATTTCAATGGTTGTATTACCGTTTAATGATGTAAAATTAGAGGTTGAATGTATTATTAACGACCGAAGTCGAGAAATAAATTGTATGAATTTTGGGGTCATTACAGTTGGTATCAAAGCTAATAGGTTAGAAACCTTAGGTAAGAGTACCTTAGGCTATAACCTTAGAGAAGAGAGGTTAAGATAATGAACGAATAAGCTCAAGTAGAGTTTGAATATTAAGAAGTAATTTAAGAAAATTTTTAAAGAATGGATTAAAACATGCGTGAGAGGATTCAAAGAAGAATCTCGCAGAGTTATAAGGAATATGAATGTGGGGTTACCCAACTCCAATAATAAGGATGTAAGGTGATAATAAATAGACAACGTCTATAAAAAGAGAATGATAAAGAAGTTAAGAATAGAAAGTTATATTTAGGTATGGTACAATTGTACTCTTAAATAGTTCATATGTGGTATCTGGGCTAAACAATTCCTTCATAGAGCAGAGGCATATACGAACTAGCAACTCGAAACCTAGTTTATTGGTTGTTTGTGGGAAACCACTCAGCGTACCATATTGAAACTGTTAGAGACTCGATATGTACTAAGTATAAAAAATGGATACGTATGAGGAAAATGTGGAACTCGAATGAATTGTTGAGCAATGTAAATGAAGTTAGAAATCCTTAAAGGAAGAATTGTTTATAAACAAGAGAATTCAAAGAAGAATCTTGAAGAAATATAAAGATAAGATATGGGAGTTTCCTAACTCCAATAGCCAAGATAACGAATAATGATGAATAGACAAAGCCTGTAAGATTAAAATCATAAACGAAATCGTAAATGATGAAAAAGGAAATAAAGATGATCGTAAAACAAAATGATCATGAGTTAAGAAAAGAATTTTAAGGGAGATGATTATAGAATAGGATCACGACGTGATCTGTTTAAGTTATAAAAGAAAGATGGTCTGTAATATTTGAATAATTATAGCTTGATGCTATGAAGGTAATGTACTATGATATAGTATAAGATAACTCACGAGGAGTTATAGATGATGTGATACGAAAAATTCGTATCAAGCAAAGAGCAAGTTAAGAGTAAGATAAAGTTATGTGGGATTTCAATTGAGGACTTATGTGATGGCTGAGTTGTACAAACCTTTGTATGGGCGAGGGTTTTGTGCTTGTACTCAGTTTATCATATTGATAATCATTGGAATGTTGGTGTTGCGCTATCAATGTATATGTGGCAAAAATGTGATTCTTTTCTCATGTGTATATTTGATAGTTAGAAACTATTAAGATTAGTCAGATGTTATTAGGATTAGGTGCGGTTCTTAAAACTAATGCATATGGTAAGTTCATGACTCATAATAATATGGTATATTTTGAACCCCTCAGCGAATAGACGCCTATGGTCCGACTAGGATAAGTTTTTAAACTCATATTATTGTGGCAAGTTCCTGAACTTCCAATGTGCGGTAAGTTTGATGAACTATTTTGGGTAGAAAATGGTTATAGTATAGAGAGCATTGATGAAGTTGAAGATTGATAGAATGGATAAGTAATGAAGTAGTGAAGTAAAGATTGAAGTAGATGGATACCTGGATATTCTAAATCTACTAGCTATGCTAGACTTTCGAAATTTATTGACTTCGTGCTGATGTTTGCACTTCTATTTTCTTGAAAAACATTGGATCAAATGATGAAACCAATGAGTTTTATTTATATGTCTATGCTAATTGCTTCGGCTAGACAAAAATGATTTGAAATATATCAAAATGTATTTTTTTTATATCATCAATGCATCATGTAACCTGGTGTAGAGATGATAAAAATGATGGAGTCATCAGTGCAGTATTACTTAGTGTTGGATATGATCTAAGGATCGTCAGCCCACTATAATATGATGTAGTATGATAAAATCACCAAATGACGGAATCCTCAAACGGACTGTAAATACAGTGCGGTATCATGACGTCATAAAAAGATATTTGAGATTTTTTTAAGATTTGAGAATATATATATATATATATATATATATATATATATATTTTGATTGATGTCCGAATTATTATAGAAGTCTATACTATTTGATTCAGCTAGATAAATATTGAAAGATGTTCATGAAATTTAAGCGTTTATTGAAAAGTTATGCCAAAGCAAATTGTTTTGGTGCAGATTCAGATGTTGAAAAGCTGAGGTGAACAACCCTATAAGGAGTATTTGTTTATTAAATACTGCCTTTTGTTTTGTTTAATGAGGAGACTCCTTCCTTCAAGGGAGGCAAGTCAATATAAGGGGATAAAAGGGGACATCCTTCAGTTTTTATTATAAGGGGATAAAAGGGGACATCCTTCAGTCAATATAAGGCGATTTTGGATCAAGAGGTCTTTTGCAGATAAAGGGGACATCCTTCAGTTTTTATTATAAACAATAATCAAAATAGACTAAGATTCATATTAAACTAAGGTGATGGTTGATCATAATATAGAGAAATTTTTATTTTCATCTGTTTTTATACTCGGTGAAAAACTCGTTGATGATTAAGAAATCAAAGATATGTACCCTTTGGTTGGTTTGACAAGATGTTAATGAATTTATGTTTTGTCTACTGGTTCAGAAAAAGTAGTTCCACCAAAGTGGAAGGTAACCCTTCTGAGCACTCTGTCTCCTAGGCGGGAGTCCAAACTATTTGATAATCTTTGTCTACTGGTTCAGAAAAAGTAGTTCCACCAAAGTGGAAGGTAACCCTTCTGAGCACTCTGTCTCCTAGGCGGGAGTCCAAACTATTTGATTATCCATATTAAAGTAGGCAATTGCCACGTCTCTTCAAGTGGATTAACTAGAAAAGAAGTGAAATGAATATTCACATTCAAAACAGGAAAAGGGGGGAAAGAGAGGAAGGTTTAGAAGTACAAACACTTAGCACAAAATGAGACTGACATAACAAACCTTTTCAATGAGATCTAAAATATCTTGATTATCAATGAATTCAATGTAGCTCCAAATTATCTCTTCTTTTGTATATTCTTCTTGCTCAATTTTAAAAACGTGCTGAGAAAGAAAGAATCAGGTATCATAAAGCTGCAAAATTTAAATAATTAATGGAGTTCCAAGGGTGAAGAAGAGAAAGCAAATGCCTTTCACAAAAACCTGATTGAAGTGTTGTTGAAGTTTCTCATTCGTCAAATTGATGCAAAACTGCTCAAAGATGCAAAAAATCCACACCAGTGGAATCAAATGAAGTAATCTAATAATCAGTTATGTGCAATAGTCATCTCATCTCTACTATGACCAAAATCTAGAATTTCTAAAATTAGAACAGTGAATTATCATTGTTGTATATTCAACAAGAAAAACAGGTGAAGGAATATTGTGTGTGCACAAGCATGCAAATGTGTGTACAATAATATTAATATTACTAAAAATTAAGTTTCTATTTAAAAAACTAATAACGGTAAAGGAGTAAGCAAATTATATGTTAAATAGTCAGTGTAGCACACAACTCCTCAAAGCATGAAAATGAACCTCACCAGTCAAATAATCGTGAGTACATAATTTTTGCCAATGCATCTCTACTTGTAACTGCAGATTCTGGGTCCAGTCATTTGGTGATAGTTTCATCACGGGTTACAATCACACGTTTGCAGAGGGAATCCTCTAATTCCTTTGGGTCACACCTGAACAACACTTTTACAATCAGTAAAAGCTATTCCTTTGAGTTGCTTTGTCTATGGATTTCCAGTAGTAACTTGTAAGTTACCCCAAAAAGCTAGAACATAGTCATATATGATTTTAAGTTACCGCAAAGCTAGAACATAGTCGCATCTACTAGGCATCTCAGACTACCTTGTAGACATGAGGTGCACCATGAATTTGTATATGGCTAGAAGTTCTTTGACCAGGAAAGAAGTACATCTTAAGTATAGACCCTTTCCCCAGAACAGAACCATTACGATCCTTCACAATGGCCTCCATTACCGTATCACCGTGTTGAGATTCATGTGGAGCTCTTAATTCCTCATGATATCAATACAAAGCACACATACAATTAAGTTGAAGTGAAAAGAGTACCTTTAACCTTGAGAAACTAGGTGTGATTAAAGAAGATGTACAGGGAATGTAAAGAATAGTCCAGGCCTTAATCTGATTCTGGCTTCTCCTTGTTCACAAAACCCATCAAATGCTTCGCTTCCAAGATATGCTGCAAAAACAATTAGGCGAAAATAACGCTCCAAGTACTCGGCACCTCGGTTCAGTGCTACAAGCTGAAACCCTAAAATCAAAGAGTAAAAGAACTGAGAGACGAAAGATTTATCAATCAATAGAAAGAAGAGATCGTCAGATTTGATCTCCGTATGATGAACGAAGAGATCGTCGCTGCCGTCGTCGGGTTTTATGAATCCATAACCCTTACGCTGATTAAACCAAAACCACCACACCTCGAGATCTGATATTCTCCTCCGCCATTGATGATCCAGACCCTAATCCAACCTCTTGTAGAACCAATCTGTATAATAAGGTTGTTCATCTCAGTATTTAGAGTACAAGTCCGCACCAAAGTGAGTTTGGTTTGGATACATTTCAAGGTAATTTGGAATTCAACGAACATCAACTAAGGATTAGTTGAATAAAACTAATAACATCATATTATAGAATAATCGTAATTGAATCGACATGGTAAATTAAAATCATGCTTTAGGAATAATCTAATAGCCTACACCTTAAAAAAACTATAACACACCTTGCTTGAATAATATTAAGCCAAGGTTATTTAGAATTAAATACTAAGCATGCATAACATTTTGAATGATAAAATTGTTCAACATTAGTATATATAAATTTGCATGCTAAACAACAAGTTAAATACCAGAATAACTTACTCAATATCAAAATTAAAGTTTTAGAAACCTTGCATCATTATAATGTAATCGAATTGGATACAATAATTGGTTCAACAAGATATTGGATTAGAGAACTTGCCTTGCTCGTAGATTAAACCAAACAATTAGAATCACAATATCCTATATACATATGTCATCGTGACATAGTTAGTCACTACCACTTTACAAACATAACTAAGTACACTCATCATGTAAGATTTGATTTTTAATCACATAATCACGTTACAAAACAAGTTAATTGTTAATAACATGCTCATTCATGGTATAGAAATATTGAAATCATAACTTAACAGTCCTACAATTAACACATAACAATCCCTTTAGATTTTGAGTACAAAAAGTACATTATCAGACCATTACGCTAACTCAAGATCATGGCGCCACAGTTTATCTCAGGTTCGGCACATGGCCTTGATGATGATAGCGTTGCGGCGTGAGAATTAAACTACGAGACCTCGCTGCGGAGTGGCGGCAACGCATCTATGACACGACAAATGTCTTCATATTAGGCCATACACTGCATACGGCTGACTATCAGAACTTTGGCGATACGGCTTGAATAGCGAGATGAACAAAAGCCAATTTTGGCCTACAAGCTACTTTTTAACAGCCTATTTATCAAGTAATTCATATAGAGACTTCATATAAACATAATTCATAGACTCTTAATATGTTTCTACCCATAAAACAACAATGAATTTAAACATCCAATTTCACTATTTTTGATAAAAACTCACTTTTTGATGTTTTCAATGAAAATCAACACTGTGATTTTGTTTTTCTACCAAAACAGTTAATTCAAAGCACTTTATCAATATTTATACATACTCTATCAAATTCAATAGTCAATTTATCAACTAAACAACTAATTAACCCTTAATTTCTACCTTAAACTAAACCATATTCATTCACATAAACTCTTTGTAAAATAGTTTTCTTCACAAATTACATACATATCATAACTTCATTGACTATGCTCATATATAACTTATGAAAATAGTTTTACAACACTAGTTTATCATATAAAGCCACATACATAACAATTAATTCAATTTCTACAAAGCTTTTATAGAGAAAATTGAGAGAGAGAAAATACAACTATAACTTTTGAAAAGAAAAACAATAACAAAGTTTAGATGATACCTTAGAGTTGGAAGATAATGGCTATCTTTGATTATCAAGCTTCTTCTCCCCAATTTCTTTATCAAATTCTCTAGCCTTCTCCGAATCCTCTATTCTTTTCTCTTTGTAAACTCTCTTCTTCTTTCTTACCCCTCTATTATAATCTTACATATTAGAAATATAACGTATAAGATATATATATTAATTATATAATATAAATATAAGTATAACTGATATCAGTTATACAAATTTTAAAAATCAAAAGCCATAAGGCTTGTTTGGTTACTTACTAAAAATATAATCATTTATTCCTTATGCCTTGTTTGGTAAAACATAATTAGATTAAAGACTTAATAGGCAATAGGCCTTGTTTGGCAAAAACTGAATTAAACTCCTTTAAGTTATTTTAATAACTTCTTTATAAAAGGTTATTTGTCACACTTTTAATTAATTAAATTAATTCTAATAACAATTTATTAAATTACTTTAACACATAAATCAATACCACCAAATTATAATTTTTCTATATAATTATAACTTTATTTAATCAACTAACACATCCTTTTAAATACAAATTCAAAATATAATAATTCATTTAATCAAAACTCTCTAATTTAATAATTAAATTAAATTAGAATAAAATAATTAATTTCCTTAATTATTAACCAAATCGAATCAAATTTGAACAATTACAAATTCAACCATAAACACATCCATTAAATACTTATATAATTCAACAAATATTTAATATAACAATTAAAAATTCTGGAATGTTACATCATTCCCTCCTTACAAGGATTCTGTCCCAAGAATCACAATTCAAACAATTCATTCGTCACATTCTCCCCTACTTATAAAGATT
Source organism: Panax ginseng (assembly GCA_020205605.1). Lineage (NCBI taxonomy): Eukaryota > Viridiplantae > Streptophyta > Magnoliopsida > Apiales > Araliaceae > Panax > Panax ginseng. The sequence continues at coordinate 48,977,040 of CM035137.1, forward strand.
CTGTCCCTAGAATCGAAGACACAGATTAAACAAATAACTCAGGGTAATTCTTCATCATTTCAGCTTCGAGTTCCCACGTAGCCTCTTCGACATTGTGGTTTCTCCATATTACATTCACAGAAGATATCACTTTATTTCTGAGCACTTATTCTTTCCTGTCGACTATCTGGATAGGAACCTCTTCATAGGACAAGTCTTTCTCAAACTGCAATGGTTCGTACTCAATCACGTGCTTATAATCAGATTTATATGGTCGTAACACCGAAACGTGAAAAACATTATGAATGTTTTGCAATTCTGGAGGTAGAGCTACCTCATAAGCCACCTCACCAACTTTTCACAGCACTTCGAAGGGTCCAATAAACCTCGGGCTTAGTTTCCCCTTTTTACCAAATTGAATTTTTCCCTTCTAAGGTGAAACTTTTAGAAAAATGTAATTTCCTACGTCGAATGCACGATCTTATCTGTGTTGATCAACATATTTCTTTTGTATGTCTTGAGCAGCTATCAATCTTGTTCTGATGAGTTTGACAACCTCAGCAGTTTGTTGTACCAGTTCTTGTCCTAAGAGTTGATGTTCACCGACTTCATCCTAGCATAGTGGAGTTCTGCACCTCCTGCCATATAATGCTTCGTAAGGCGGCATGTCGATGCTTGCATTATAACTGTTATTGTAGGAAAATTCCACCAACGGTAATTGTTCGTCCCAAATTCCTTTGAAATCCATGACACATGCTCTCAACATATCTTCTAATGTTTGAATCGTTTGTTCACTTTGGCCATCTGTTTGCGGATGATATACCGTACTCATTCGCAACTGTGCTCCCATACATTCTTGTAGTCTCTTCCAAAAGTTTGATGTGAACCTCGGATCTCTATCTGACACAATTGACACTAGAACTCCATGTCTCTTCAGGATCTCTTTAACATATAACTTTGCCAGCTGTTCAAGAATGAATCTAATCTTTATTGGTAAAGAGTGTGCTAATTTTGTCAATCTATCCACTATCACCCATATCGCATCGTATCCTTTCTGAGTCATTGGGAGACCTATCACAAAATCCATTGTGTGATATGTTCCTATTTCCATTTCGGTATCTCCAATGGTTGAAGTAATCCTCTTGGCCTTTGATGCTCGGCCTTGACTCTCTGACATGTCAAGCACTTTCCAATGCATTCTGCAACATCTCTTTTCATATTTGGCCACCAAAAATGTCACCGCAAATCTTGATACATCTTCGTACTTCACGGATGAATCGAATATCTCGAGCTCTGAGCTTCTGTCAAGATGTCTTCTTTAATATCTGGTATTGTTGGAACCCAGATTCGTCCCTCGAATCTTAGTATTCCTTCAGTATCAACCTTGAATTTTTCCACCCTTCCTTCAAGTACACTCCTTTATTTTTCTGCATTCCGCATCCTGCAGTTGAGCGTTCTTCACTTTGTCCACCAAAGTTGGGCTGGCTTCCATCTGGTATAATTTTTCAACAGATTCTTTTGGAATTTTGATTTCCAACTCTAACCTTGACATTGCTGAAATAAGCTCGTCCTTATCAGTTAACAACATCAATTTTTCTCTGCCTTTCCTACTCAAGGCATCTGAAACCATGTTTGCTTTTCCTGGATGATAAAAGATCTCACAATCGTAATCCTTTATCAATTCCATCCATCTCCTTTGGCACATATTCAGGTCTTTCTGAGTGAAAATGTACTTCAGACTCTTATGGTCTGTGTAAATCTCACATTTCTCTCCACAGAGATAGTGTCTCCATATTTTTAAAGCAAACACAACCGCCGCCAACTCTAAATCATGAGTCGGATACCCTTTTTCGTAGTCTTTCAATTGCCTTGATGCATATGCGATGACTTTTCCATTCTGCATAAGGACACATCCTAATCCTTTGTGTGAAGCATCACTGTACACCACAAAATTTCCCGTATTATCTGGTAATGACAACATAGGTGCCATACTTAACTTCTTTTTCTATTCCTGGAAACTTCCTTCACAGTTCTCCGTCCAAACAAATTTTACAGATTTCCTCATCAAATTTATCAACGGAGTGGCAATCTTGGAGAAATCCTGGATAAACCGTCTATAATACCCTTCCAATCCCAAGAAACTTCTTACTTCTGATGGAGTTCTTGGTTGTTCCCAATTTATCACATCTTCAATCTTTGATGGATCCACTAAAATTCCATCCTTGTTAATGACGTGCCCAAGAAATTGTACACGTTCTAACCAGAATTCACATTTAGAGAATTTCACGTACAACTTTTCCTTTCTTAGCGTCTCCAGCGTTAGACATAAGTGTTCCATGTGTTCTTCTTGAGTTCTAGAGTACACCAGAATATCGTCGATAAACACCACCACAAACTTGTCTAAAAATGGTTTAAATACCCTGTTCATCAAATCCATGAATGCTGCAGGGGCGTTTGTTAAACCAAGAGACATCACCAAAAATTCGTAACGTCCATACCGAGTTCGGAATGCCGTCTTCGGTACATCCTCCTTCCTTACCTTCAGTTGATGATACCCACTTCTTAAATCTATTTTTGAGAAATATCTAGCACCCTTCAACTGGTCAAACAAATCATCTATTCTCGGCAGTGGATATTTATTCTTAATAGTGACTTTGTTTAACTCTCTATAATCAATGCAAAGACGCATTAACCAATCCTTCTTCTTTACGAATAAGTGCTCCCCACGGTGACACACTCGGCTGAATGTATTTCTTGTCAATAGCTCCTGCAGTTGTACCATCAGTTCCTTCATCTCTACCAGAGCCATTCTGTATGGGGCTTTCGATATCGAAGCAGTTCCTGGTGCTAAGTCGATCACGAACTCGATTTCTCGGTCAGGCGGAAGTCCTGGCAAATCCTCAGGAAACACGTCCACAACTTCCCTAACCACTGGTATTTCTTCCAGTTTCGCACCCTTCTTCTGCGTATCAACTATGTAAGCTAAATAACCTACACAGCTTTGACTCAACAATTTCTTGGCCTGCATAATCGTCAGACATCTCATTTGTCTAGGCGATTTGCTACCATTGAGAACTACCTTTGACGGAGTCATAAGGTTTACACATTTCTTTTGGTAGTTAATTATCGCTCCACAATTGAACAACCAATCCATTCCCGAAATAACATCAAACTCTCCAAGCCTAATCGGAATTAAATTTACGATCAAAATATTTCCCTTAATATTCACCCTACTGTTCTTGTATACGATCCTAACAGGAATTACTTCCTTATTCACAATTTCTATGTTTAAAGGGAAATTCAATTCTTCACTAGGCAATCCTAATCTCATAGCAAATTCATCAGATATAAATGAGCAAGTAGCACCCGAATCAAATAATACATAAGCATCAATATCATTGATTGGGATAATACCTGACACCGCATCTTTTGATTGCACAACATCTTGCACAGTCATGTTGAAGGTTCTTTCTGTGGGCTTATTTGTTGATGTTGGCCCAGCAATAGTCAGCGCACCTCCACTAGCATTTCCCTTGTTTCTATTTACCTCACCAGATTTCTTCTTAGGGCATTCACGAGGAAAGTGATCCTTGGACCCGCATGTGAAGCAAACGTTATTCTTAGGTTGATTGCAATTTGGGGCAATGTGACCTTCCTGGCCACAGCTGAAGCATACTCGTTTCCCTATCAAGCATACACCCTTGTGAAACTTCCCACATGTAGCACATGCTTCAAACTTCTTACTCTACTGGTTACCCTACTGATTTCCAGAACCCATATTTCCATTCCACTTTCTTTTCAGATTATTGTTACCATTTCCACTACCACCAACTCCATTCTTAACCTCCACTTCATTCTTCTTCTTTTTTTGTTCTTGATTGAACTTGGTTACAACCTCGCCTCCACCTTCAGCGAGAATTTCCTTTTCCATTACGGTTGTAAATATCTTCAACTGGAACAAGGAAACCCTACTATACAACCAGGGCTTCAGTCCCTGTTCAAATCTCTTTGCCTTGCGTTCATCTGTGCTGACTTGGTATGGCGCAAACCTCGCCAACTCGTTGAATTTCGCGGCATATTCTGACCCCGTTATTGTTCCCTGTTTCAGTTCTAAAAATTTCACTTCCAACTGATTCTTCGAACTCTCTGGGAAATAGGTCTCGAAGAACATCTCCTTGAACCTATCCCAAGCATAATCCCTGGTCCTCTTCGAGTTTTATTGGCCTGCCACCAATAACTAGCCTCTGCTTTCAACATAAATGTTGTAAAAGCAGTTTTTTGATCTTCCCTTACTCTCGCAACATCGAACACCTTCTCTATCTCCATGACCCAGGTCTGAGCCTCAACCGGGTTCATGGACCCACAGAATTCTGGTGGTCCAACCGCCTTGAAGTCCTTAAACATTGTAGCTTGATTTTGTGGTTGGTTCTGAGGTTGATTCTACAAAGGCACCTATCGATGCGTTAATTAATTTCTTTGAGCAGGGGTTAACTTCAGCATTATTGTTGTTGGTTCCTTCAGTGGTTCTCTGTCGGGGTGGTTGATGTCTTGGAGGTATTTTTTGTTAAAAGTACACTCATTAGATTATTACTCAACTTATTTAATTAATTTCTACTTAACTTGACCCCATAAAAGTAATCACCACATAACACATAACACTTTGGATAAAAGAAGGTAATAACTTTTATTCATACTTAATTCTTTGAGAACATCATATCAATAGCATCACTGCTATTTACATTATTTTCCTGAACTACTAAAGTTTTAGGACATCATCATCATACCCCATAGGTTACATAACACTTGGGATTAACATAAATCATAAATCAATTACACTCCCTACGATGTCCTACTAAGATACTGCATAGCCTTACGACGCTCTTCTTCCATAATTCAAAACATTGTTCGTCGATCTAGTATGTACGATGGCAGCGTCTCAAACTGAATCGGATAACCCATGACCCGATCCTAAGCTCGATTAATCACTATGTTGAACACGTTATTCATTTCCTGCATCTTTATTCTCTTTGCTTGTGCGTCTCCCTCTGCTATTTCGGCTTGTTGATCAACTTCCTCGTACGCATCTTCGGCTCTTTCCCTCTTAGTAGATTCCTCTTTCAACTTGTTCTTCAATTCTACAATCTCTGCTCTCATTCGCTCGTTCTCTCCTTCGTTGTGAATTAGCTTATCTTCAACATTGCTCAGACGTTCTTCTCGGTCCTGAATTTCATCATCCTTCTATCCTATCGAGGTCTGTTGTCATGCACCTCATCGTATATACAGCCAACTATCGAGTTAAGTGGAATCCTTTCCTCCTCGTCCTCTTCATCCGTCTGTGGTAGCTCAATAGGGTCTTCCTCATCTGTTTCTACATCATCATCCTCATCTTCAACCACCGTAAGCAACGGGGTTGACTCCCGTGGAAGTAGTTGTTCCCAAACCACTTGAATGTCACGAGATTCCTCCTCTCTAGGCATCTGAGGTCCTTCTTCCCAAGCCTGACTGGATTCTCTGACATTAGCCATCCTAACAAAAAGATTTTTTTAAGTTTTAGTTATTACTCGACACTCACGAGCATATAAGTTGTAATCACGTAAGCACATAAGTGATTTATTACTTCTTCCTTAAAACTCGATAAGAGTTTATCATTACTATCTTTGCAAAGGTTACTTCCTAAGGCTTTTCCCCCACCTAAGGTTCATAACCTAAGGCTTTGATACCAAGTTGTGACACCCCCAAACCCAGGTACTTCATTCCCACAGGATTTGGTGTTGACTTAATCAAACATTCATATCTAACTGCCCAATCACAGTAAAATTGAATAATAAAAACCTTCCCCATTAAAGGGTTACATAATAAAATCTCCTAGGTTGTCTAACCTTTAAATACAATCATTTAAATGCGGAAAAATTAATAAACTTCATTACAACCATTCAATTAAGACTGATAATAAAATATAATCATATTACAAGCCTTCAATACTTGTTCATCTTTCCTTTCCCCTTACTAGTGCTAGATACATCAACCTTCTCATCCTTAACTGTAATAGTTATATAAGCAAGAGTGAGCAAACAAAGCTCACTTGGAAACAACAATGAATGGAAAAATCTTTACAACAACTGTCAAATAATAGGCTCGATAGAAGTAAACAATATGAGTTATGAACATCTGAAGTATATAACTGAGGGTCCTAAGACCACGAACTATGTCCATAGTTATAAGTAATTTTTCAACTTAAACTTTAACAGTCATAAGACTATAGGGACTCCTCGTATTTAGGGGGATCAGCCCTTCGTACAATGAATTGTGCACAAACATTTCAATGCTAAGCGTAAATTACCCCTAATAATATGGTTGTTCATCTCAGTATTTAGAGTACAAGTTCGCACCAAAGTGAGTTTGGTTTGGATACATTTCAAGGTAATTTGGAATTCAACGAACATCAACTAAGGATTAGTTGAATAAAACAAATAACATCATATTATAGAATAATCGTAATTGAATCGACATGGTAAATTAAAATCATGCTTTAGGAATAATCTAATAACATACACCTTGAATAACTATAACATACCTTGCTTGAACAATATTAAGCCAAGGTTATTTAGAATTGAATACTAAGCATGTATAGCAATTTGAATGATAAAACTGTTCAACATTAGTATATATAAATTTGCATGCTAAACAACAAGTTAAATACAAGAATAACTTACTCAATATCAAAATTAAAGTTTTAGAAACCTTGCATCATTATATTTTAATCGAATTGGAAACAATAATTGGTTCAACAAGATAATGGATTAGAGAACTTGCCTTGTTCGTAGATTAAACCGAACAATTCGAATCACAATATCCTATATACATATGCCATCATGACATAGTTAGCCACTACCACTTTACAAACATAACTAAGTACACTCATCATGTAAGATTTGATTTTTAATTACATAATCACGTTACAAAACAAGTTAATTGTTAATAACATGCTCATTCATGGTATAGAAATACTGAAATCATAACTTAACAGTCCTACTATTAACACATAACAATCCCTTCAGATTTTGAGTGCAAAAAGTATATTGACAGACCATTACGCCAACTCATGACTGCTATTTACCACGATTTATCTGGTGGTTTGGTATTTGACGCGACAGCGATGATGGCGCTTGGTAGTGATGATGGATGACTGCTACGAGAATTAAACTACTGAGTGGTCGTGATGTACGATAAATATCTTTCCTAGGTAATGCAAGGACGCCAATCATTGCATACTTTTTAGCGACGACTTACGTCAACAAAGATGAACAAAAGCCAATTTTAGCCTACAAGCTACTTTCTAACAGCCTAATTATCAAGTAATTCATTTAGAGACTTCATATAAGCATAATTCATAGACTCTTAACATGTTTCTACCAATAAAACAACATAAACAACGAATTTAAACGTCCAATTTCACTATTTTTAATAAAAACTCACTTTTTGATGTTTTCAATGAAAATCAACACTGTGATTTTGTTTTTCTACCAAAACAGTTAATTCAAAGCACTTTATCAATATTTATACATACTCTATCAAATTCAATAGTCAATTTATCAACTAAACAACTAATTAGCCCTTAATTTCTACCTTAAACTAAACTATATTCATTCACATAAACTCTTTGTAAAATAGTTTTCTTCACAAATTACATACATATCATAACTTCATTGACTATACTCATATATAACTTATGAAAATAGTTTTACAACACTAGTTTATCATATAAAGCCACATACATAACAATTAACTCAATTTCTACAAAGCTTTTATATAGAAAATTGAGAGAGAGAAAATACAACTATAACTTTTGAAAAGAAAAACAATAACAAAGTTTAGATGATACCTTAGAGTTGGAAGATAATGGCTATCCTTTGATTATCAAGCTTCTTCTCCCCAATTCCTTTATCAAATTCTCTAGCCTTCTCCGAATCCTCTCTTCTTTTCTCTTTGTAAACTCTCTTCTTCTTTCTTACCCCTCTATTCTAATCTTACGTATTAGAAATATAACGTATAAGATATAATATATATTAATTATATAATATAAATATAAGTATAACTGATATCAGTTATACAAATTTTGAAAATCAAAAGCCATAAGGCTTGTTTGGTTACTTACTAAAAATATAATCATTTATTCCTTATGCCTTGTTTGGTAAAACATAATTAGATTAAAGACTTAATAGGCAATAGGCCTTGTTCAAAAACTGAATTAAACTCCTTTAAGTTATTTTAATAACTCCTTTATAAAAGGTTATTTGTCACACTTTTAATTAATTAAATTAATTCTAATAACAATTTATTAATACTTTAACACATAAATCAATACCACCAAATTATAATTATAACTTTATTTAATCAACTAACACATCCTTTTAATTAAAAATTCAAAATATAATAATTCATTTAATCAAAACTCTCTAATTTAATAATTAAATAAAATTAGAATAAAATAATTAATTTCCTTAATTATTTATTTAACAAATAATTAACCCAATCGAATCAAATTTGAAAAATTACAAATTCAACCATAAACACATCCATTAAATACTTATATAATTCAACAAATATTTAATATAACAATTAAACATTCTTGAATGTTACAAGAATGGAGGCCTACATGACTTGTGGGAAGACTCACTTAGGAGTTTGTCTCAAGGGGAAGGCCATCTGTTACAACTGTGGACAGGAAGGGCACCTTGCGCCTAACTGTCCGAATCCGAAAAAGAATCACGGATGCTTTGTGTGTGGGTCGACCAACCACATAGCAAAGAACTGCCCGAAGAAGGGGACGGACGGGAACTGGGGCACTAATAGCGGTAAGTTAGCTAGTAGTGGTCCAACACAGCCGGGTAGGCCGATGGGTCGTACGTTTAACATGACAGTCCAAGATGCAGTTGCATCAGGGGACGTCGTCGCAGGTATTATTCCGATCAACGACATAAATTCTTACGTGTTGTTTGATTCGGGTGTTACTTATTCGTTTATAGCGTGCGATTTTGCTAGACGATTAGGATTACTTCGCGAAAAGTTGCCTATACCTTTAAATATTAAGGTAGCAAATGAAGAAATAATTCATGTTGAAGATGTTTATAGGAGTTATTGTGTAGATAAACATGGTTGTAAATTATCGGTATATTTGATACCGATAAAGTTAGGAGAATTCGACGTAATTCTCGTAATGGATTGGTTAGTTAACCATGGGGCAATTATAGATTGTCAAAAGAAATGTGTGAGCATTAAAACGTTAAGACAACCTCAGGTAGTATTTTACGGGAATAGATCGTCGGGACGTTCGTATTGTCTAACCATGACACAAACTAGGAAATTACTGAGGAAGGGATGTGTAGGTTATCTATGTAATGTTGTTGATACCCAGAGAGTGGTAGCAACCATGGAACAAATACCTATAGTGAGAGAATTCGCCGATGTATTTTTGAGTGAATTATCGGGTGTTCCGCCAGATAGGGAGACAGAGTTTGTAATAGACATCGTGCCAGGAGCGGCACTAGTTTCCAAGGCACCGTATCTTATGGCGCCAGTGGAGATGAAGGAATTGATGGTGAATTTGCAAGAACTATTGGACAGAAAATACATTCAATCGAGTGTTTTGCCGTGGGGAGCACCGGTACTGTTTGTCAAGAAAAAGGACGGATCGTTAAGACTTTGTATCGACTACCGAGAGTTGAACAAGTTAACGATAAAGAATAAATACCCATTGCCCAGGATCGATGATCTTTTTTGATTAGTTGAAAGGGGCTACGTATTTTTCTAAAATAGATTTAAGAATGGGGTATCACCAGTTGAAGGTTAGGAACGAGGATGTACCAAAGACAGCATTCAGGATTCGTTATGGTCATTACGAGTTTCTGGTGATGTCATTTGGGTTGACAAATGCACCAGCTGCATTTATGGATATGATGAACAAAGTGTTCAAACAATATTTGGAAAAGTTCGTCGTTGTGTTTATTGATGATATTCTAGTCTATTCTAAGACGCCAGAAGATCATGTTGAACACCTAAAATTAGTGTTGGAGACACTAAGAAATGAAAAGTTGTATGCGAAATTCACTAAGTGTGAATTTTGGTTGGAGAAGGTACAATTTTTTGGTCATGTCATTGACCACGAGGGAAATTCGGTAGATCCAGCGAAGGTGGAAGCCGTAATGAATTGGGAACAACCGAAAATGCCGACAGATGTGCGGAGTTTTATAGGGTTAGCGGGTTACTATCGGAGATTCATCCAGGATTTTTCGAAGATAGCTACTCCGTTGACTAACTTGACAAGGAAGACGGTGAAATACGCTTGGACTGATAAGTGTGAGGACAATTTTCAAGAACTGAAGAAGAGGTTGAGTGAAGTGCCTGTTTTGTCATTTCCCGATGACACAAGAAATTTCATAGTTTATAGCGATGCTTCGCATAGAGGACTTGGTTGTGTGCTCATGCAACATGGCAAAGTCATTGCGTATGCATCTAGGCAGTTGGAGGATTATGAGAAAGTTTAGCTTACTCATGATCTGGAACTGGCCACAGTAGTTTTTGCTCTAAAGATATGGAGACATTATCTTTATGGAGAAAAATGTGAGATATACACGGACCACAAGATTCTAAAATATATCTTCACATAGAAGGAGTTGAATATGAGGCAAAGGAGATGGATGTAGTTGATAAAGGATTACGACTGTGAAATCCTGTATCACCTTGGAAAAGCCAATGTAGTTGCCGATGCCTTAAGTAGGAAGGGTCGGAAAAAGTTGTCTTTGTTAACGGCTCAAACTGAGTTTATAACAGAGATGGCTAGGATGGAATTGGAGGTAAAGCTTCCAAGTGAAGCAGGACAAGTGTTGTTTACGACGGAGATGTAATCTACCATCCTAGAGAGTGTTAAAGAGGTGCAACTCAAAACTGATGAGTGTGACCGGATAAAGGAGCGACTAGCCAATGAAAAAGATATTAAATATAGTCTTGATAATGGGGGATTATTAAGATTTGAAAGAAGAATTTGGATTCCGAATGAGATGGAATTAAAGGAGCAGGTATTATAAGAGGCTCATAGTTCGAGGTTTTTGATTCATCCTGGGAGTACTAAGATGTATCAAGACCTTCGATAGAGTTTTTATTGGCCAAACATGAAGAGAGAGATAGCAAAGTACGTGAGTAGGTGCTTGACTTGCCAAAAAGTTAAGGCCGAACATCAACGACCAAGTGGCTTGTTGCAGTCATTGGAAATTCTGGAGTGGAAGTGGGAAAATATCACAATGGATTTTGTGGTGGGACTTCCGACTACAATAAAGGGGTATGATGCGATTTGGGTAATAGTGGACCGGTTGACAAAGTCGGATCACTTTTTGCCAATTAGGGTCAAGTATATCTTGGATTAGTTAGGTAGACTCTATATTAAGGAAATAATTTCCAGTCATGGAGTACCAGTATCGATTGTGTCAGATCGTGATCCACGATTCACATCGAACTTTTGGAGGAGTCTACAAGAGCAGTTGGGAATGCAGTTGAAGCTGAGTATGGTGTATCATCCACAAACCGATGGACAAAGCAAGAGAACAATTTAGATGTTAGAAGATATGCTAAGATCTTGTGTCATGGATTTCAAGGGTAGTTGGGATGATCATCTACCATTAGTGTAATTTGCGTATAACAATAGTTATCATGCAAGCATAGGTATGCCGCCTTACGAAGCTTTGTATGGGAGGAAAATGCAGAACACCACTTTATTGGGATGAGGTAGGAGAACGCCGAATGCTAGGACCAGAATTGGTGCAGCAAATAGCGGACATTGTCAATATGATATAAATGCGTCTTCTAGCAGCTCAAGATAGACAGAGGAAGTTTACAGATTCGCATAGAGAGAATAGAGAATTTGAAGTAGGTTCGTACATATTTCTAAAAGTATCTCTCTGGAAAGGAAAGATACGTTTTGGAAAAAAGGGAAAACTAAGTCTGAGGTTTATAGGACCTTTTGAGGTATTAAAACAGGTGGGTGAGGTAGATTATATGATAGCATTACCTCCAGACCTAGAACGAATACATAATGTATTTCACGTATCCGTGTTACGTCCTTATAAGCCAGATTATAAACACGTGATAGAATATGAGCCTATTCATATCGAGAAGGACTTAACGTACGAAGAAACGCCGATTCAAATTGTCGATAGGAAAGAACAAGTTCTACGGAATAAAGTCATACCTTCCATGAAGGTGATATAGAAGAACCACGATGCAGAAGAAGCAACATGGGAGTTGGAAGAAACGATGAAAAAGACTTACCCTCACTTATTTGTTTAATTTTTTTTATATAGCGAGATTCTGCGGACAGAATCCTTATAAGGGGGAGAGAGTGTAACGTCCCAGAAAATCGAACCTTTGTAAATACTTTTAATAATGAATAAAATAATATTATTTATTATTATTGCGTATTGATAAGATGATTGGCGTTTTATAACCTTAAAACGTCGGAACGTCGTAGTATTTTAACTACGTGAATGAATTAAAGTGTTTGAATTTCTAAGACAAAAATAAAAGCTTTCCGAGAAATTTTCCGAAAAACACTATTTATTGATTTCCGCTCGGAAATTAATTTTGAATTTCTGAGAAATACGTAACGTTATAATATTAAGGTGAGATGGATTATGTGATAATAATCTAAGTATGGAAAACACAATATTTCGCATGCGGACTTAATTAGAGAACGTTAGGAATATTAAGCGTTAAGGAACAAAAGTATTAATCGTATGATGCGTAGACATTATGCGAGGTAGTGAATGCAAGTATAATACGACGTATTATACGATTAAGTATGGAGAATGAAATAACGTGTATTACGAATTAGTATACGAGCTAGCATACAAGAATTATACGGATAGTATATATGTCAAGTTTCATAATTAAATGGAATGGACTTATAGGATTATTAACATATTGGTAGAAGTCCTATAGGAAGTGATATGCAAGCCCAAGTGTTTGTTAATCATGAGTCCAAACTAATGTAATGCAAGCCCAACAAGAAATAAGCTAGATTAATTAAGCAAGCCCAATGGGTTAGCCATGATCCATGGAGCAAATCAAGAATGATATGGTTAGACATGATGGGCAAGAAATTTGTGTGATGATCAAGTGTTGTGATGATCAAGTAATAGAAGTGGCTAGCAAGTTTACTTAGAGCCAAAGCAATGAATAGTAAGAAGGTGGGATTAAGGAGGTGGAGGGCCTAAATGACCATTCTACCCAAACTTAGCCAAGCCTATAAATAGAGAGCTCCACACTTCATTTGTTTCTTGATTAAAATTCATTCAACTCCTCTCAAGTTAAGTGCTTAAGTGTTATAGAGAATAAGCTCACATAAGTCAAGAATAAGTCAAACATTCTTTGCTAGTTTTTCAAAGAGAAAAGAAGTACAAGTTCTTCCAGGGTAAGACTCTTGTCTAATATATATTCATCTCTATCATTGTAGTGTGAGAAGAGAAGTGTAACTTAATGTGCATGTATGCTAAGAATATATAAGAAGTAATTAATGAAAGAACTTAAGCCGAATAAGTTGGGAATAAGCAACTAGAACCTAAATAAGTTGATAAACTTGTGATGAACTTATCATATGATTGTCATATGATGTTAGTATGTTCAATATGGTATGAGAACATTGAGAAAAGGACTTAAGTCCATATTAAGTCATAAGCAAGGAAATTTGTAGTTTATAAGTTGATTAAGTCATTAACTTATGAGAATAAGTCAAAACTTACTTTGATAATAAGTTAGTGTAATAAGTAACTTGAAATGTTCATGTGTTGATTAAAATCCATTTAGAATGATAATCGAATCATTAGTAATGAGGTTTCGCTGGAATTCACTCGATTGGACGATAATCATCGAATTTGTGAAATTCTCGGAATGGAAGTCGTATTTTGTATTTGAACTTGGAAACGTTGGTTTTTGATGGAGACAAGTCATATTTAGCATTGTAGAGTTGTGGACTCGAAAATGACCGGATTCCTACTTAGAACGAAGAAACGAGCGTTGAACGTTCATGAACATTTATCGTTTTTATTAAAAATGAACTAATAGGTGAAATTTTACCAAACAAAGTCAAATAGATAAAATTCTTGCATGAACGCATAGAGTATGTAATTTGTGAATCGTAGGCTTTGGAACGAGCCAATTCGGACTTATAACGAAGAAGTTATGCGTCCGGGACTTTCGCAAAATTACAAAATCTGCAAAATTGTCTGAGGCACATAGTCCGCATGCATGACGACGACTCACGCCTTTAAGGCCCGCACATGACATGAAAGATGAGGTCGAGACAAGGCTGCACTCGCTAATCAAGGCGTCGTGAAGGCGGCCATATAAAGGAGAGACTCATGCCAAATACGAAGTCGAGGACTTGCATATCGCTAACTCGCATGCCAAGATCGCGACTTAAAGAAAAAAGGGTGGCCATAAATACCAACCCTAGGGTTTTGAATAGTAATGAAGGTTTACATGTATAGCATGAACAGTAACTCAGTAATAATAAACTGAGGAACTTAATATGGTATTGTAAGGTACTATTAAACCTTATTTATGTTGTCTAAAGGTTGAAGATAAGTAATCAAACATGAAAATAAAGAATCAATGTAACGAAAAATTAGAACCAATAATAATAAATCTAAGTCAGGATTAGATTGAGATGAAGGGTAAGATCTAGTGGCATATATACTTGATTATATATGACCTAATGTGGTACGTTATGTGATCATATATTGTAGAGACTTAAAGACTTAATGTGTACGTGTGATAAACAGTAAGCAGATGCTAAAGGCAAGTATTCTGACCCTTTTTCCAGTTCAGTTTGGACAAGCTTTGAAATTCATGTATTCTTTCGCATGAAGTCTTGAATGATGAAGTCAAAGCCAATTCTTTCTGCTAAACTTATATTATGATTCTATCAAGCATGATTAATGTTTACCGATTTAAATTGGTGTGGTTTTCAAAAGGACTGAGTATGCTAAAATGTTTTTGTCGTTTAATGACAGGTACGTAAGGTTGCCACAACTTAAACTTATACACGTTTAAGGAATGTAGTGTTGATTAACATAGAGTAATATAGGTTGATCACCTAGACGTGTTTGTAAGTGATGTCAGACTTACGGACTTAGTGTCGGGACGTCCTTTTCAAAAGAACTTATGAAATGCTCAAGGTCTTGGCCCAGAATTGATGTTTTACTGAATATTGTTGTTGTAAAACGTTTTGAATGAAAAGAAGTGATATTTAGAATTATCGATAGTACTTTATAACTATTGTTCAGTTATTGAAGATATATGAGTTCTATGTTTCAAGCATATTGTTTATTAGAATTGTAGTACTTGCTGAGCTAGTCATGCTCACTCTTGCTTGAACCATATGAACATAGCTACGATCGAGTGAACCGAAGGCTCCGACAAGGATAAGGGCAAGGCGAAGACAAACCCTTAGATTACTTATGTAATAGTATAGGTGAATGTTTGTAATATATTGAATATTATGACAAGCACGAATGTATGGGTTATAAAGAACCTAGGGAAATGTAATATTATTTTGAATATATAGAAGACATATTCGGTCTTTTGAGACTTTTCAATTGAATGTATGTGTGAATGGTAGTACCGTGTATCACCATCTATCAGGTTGGAAGATAACCGGATTTGGGGGCGTCACAAAAAGCTTGCACGAGTACACGCTTGATCCGACGGAACGAGATTAAAGAAGGAAGGTAATCCGAAACCTAATCTTCTATAAATTTACTTTAAGATTTATATGTTAAAAACATAGCTTAACAAGAATAGGAAGTAAAAGATGTTAGAAATGATTTTATATTGTTGAAATCGTAAGAAAATGAAGAAATAAGAATTAAAAATTTAGTTTATAAATTTCTTAAGGAAATGTAAGTTTTGTAAGGATTTTGAGCGATCTGAATGAATCTTATGAATGAGTAGGTCAAATAAGTAAGGAATGATGTTCTATAACATCAAATTCCAAGAAAAAGTAAAATCATAATCAAAATATCGATTAAAAATGAAGAACGAACGAAGAACGCGAAGAACGTAAAGAACGTTGTTGATAGACAAATTTAAATCCATCGTAGGATAATTGTTATTGATGGACAAGTTTAAAACCATCGCATATAAGTTAGTTTCTTATTGCTTGGTTAGGAACGTTAGAAACGTTCATGAAGAACGGATTAAAACTAAGATATAACGAAGTTATGGCAAAAATTCGTAAAAGATGAATGAGAAATAGAAAGTATGTAAATGAACCCGAACGTGTAGGGTTTCATAAGAATGTAAGAGAACGTATAAAACATGAGTCATAGACTCAAGAACGAACGAGTTCTGAGTTCGGATGACCGAATTACAGATGAACGAACGAAGAACGTTAATAACATAAAATTGACAAAGGGCAAAGATTAAGCCAATCGAGTGGAATGTTAACGGATTCAGAACAAAGTTCTGTCCAAAGGTAATCGAAGTACGTAAGATAAGGAAGAAAATGGATTTAGAACGATCTCTTTCTGAGTTATAACGAATAAGATATGAGATTTCGAAGTCAGTGTCTCAAGCTTGTAAAAGACTTAGAAAATTTTTCTAGGTTTCATGCTTGGCGCCGCAGCGTGAGTTGTGTCTTGAAATTTGGCACCACAAATACGAGCTCGAGCCATCGACCTACTCTTGAGTGGCAATCACAATACGAGGTAAACGAAGGACATGGCACTTGCATGATTTGCATGGGAGGCAATGCCCAGAAATGAGATTTTTACTGCTCAATTACTGGCGGATGTGAAAGAAAGAAATATGAACATGTAGTTCAACTAATGTAACACTAAATCAAGTGTATTAAACCTTTGATGAAGGTTGAATGAAAAGATTAATTGAGATTAAAAGACTATAGACGTGGGTTACGGAATCGATATCCGAGGACTGTAGTCGCAATGAATCGAACGTGAGGGATTGCTATGATGGTGATTCCTTAGACGTTGATTGACGATGGTAATGTATAACATTTCGATGTTATGACATGGTAATGAGAGATAAATGTAAAGCATTTAGACGCTGTGAACGCAACGCTGTTGCGATGAACGATCAATCTTAGCATACAACGAACCGTATGGCTTCGACATTAAGAAAGAATATTGAACATGGGGTTCAGGTGATGAGCAATGAATGAAAGCAATTAAAACCTTGGATAAAGGTTGAATGAGAGATTAAGGGATGAACAACATAAACGTTGAATACGTAATCGATCCTCGTGAATCGTATTCACATCAGGCGAACGTTCTAAGTATACATTGGTTGTATGACTTAGACGTTGACGAAGGTAGTAAGATATGAATTATCAAGAAAGCCGAAACAATTGGTAAGAAGATTAATGAAAGTCGAATGAGAGTCGGATGAGAATATTAGAATGGAATGTAAGCATTGAACACTTGAATCGACGTAAAGGTTAAGTGTACGCGAATATTAAATGGGTAGAACCTACACCGCGTGTATGGTTTGACCGTAAGGTAATGAAGATCAATGATTAAACCTGTGAACGGTGAAGAAGTTGAATTAAAGACAAGTATGTATAACGTAAAAGAAGTCGAGTTAATATTTATAACTTGGATGACGTTCCGAGTCGAATGAACCAGACGTTGTAAGATAAGAATAACGCAACGTAAAATGGTTAACGCTATAAATGCGTAGAATGAATATGGAATGATCGTCCTGAGTATACAAAAGATTGTATGACTTTGATGATGATGAATAAATCTTGAGGTATGGCATTTAATTGCCAAAATGCCATAAGGAATAAGAAATTGACTTAACGAACATTATAGTTTAATAGTTCAGATAAGTTAAGATAAGTTGGGTTGTGGTGCAATCGTAACCTTTGATGGTTGACATATGGGAGTTGGGCTAAACAATTCCTTCAGAGAGCGAAGGTATATACAAAACTGACAACCGATCTAACTCACTGTTGTGGGCAGTGTAGATTAGACGGGAACTTGTTTGTTGGTTGTTTGTGGGAAACCACTCAGAATACCATATGGACTACTAGTAGAGACACGATGTGTGCTGAGTCCTAGGAGAGTTATAAGAAGAAGATAAGAATGTAAATTATCAAAGATGATGAACGTATTGAGTAAGACATCTCCGTATGTCATGAAGTCGTTAACTGGTAAAGGAAGTTGGTCGTGTAAACTTAGTTTGTAAGAACATGAACCCTAAGAAATAAAGTTAAGTAAACCAATGCGTAAAGTCAAGTATATGACTAATTGGTGTGTGTGTTATTTCCTTATATGCTACAAAGGAATTGGAATGAGCAGTTCATCGTAAACTATAAGCTGTAGCTATGTGTAAGGCAAGTTTCCTAACTTCATTCATATTTTAAATGAATGCTAGTTTCTAAAACTTCTCAGATGTTGAAATTGAGAAGTTTTGTCTATGTGCAAATGTGTGATATTTGTACAAGGTGGTAGAATGTATGAGGCCTTGTGCCATAGTGTGAACACTCCGGTGTTTCTGTGAGCTGAACTATTCTGTGATTGAACTGTTCAATATGAGCATGTTCTGTTTATACATGAACCGTTATTGTTAAGTCTGTGCTATTGATTCTAGCAAGATAGAATGTGTATGAAAGAGAGTAGAGAATAAAACTATTTCAAAGTGAATGTGACTAATGTTTTATAATGATAGGAATTGAGATTATTCCTATTATTCAAGCTGCTTCATAAGCTTTGTTCGGTTATTGAGGTCTTAAAAGAATGTTTGAATTCTTAAAGTTGTTTGTTCAACTGTTATGACTTGCTAAGAAATTGAATGCTCACACTTGCTTTAAATAAAAACATTTTCCGCGAACGATGTTAGTAGAACTTAAAGATCCCGTAAAGATCAAGTTGATCGGTATCCAGAAGAAGTATAATTCATTATATGAATGAGCGTGAAGATCAAGTGAAGACTTGTAATATAGAATGAATAAATTAAACTATATAATAGTTTAATGATTGATTATGTATCCTTGGTGGCGGATAAAAGTCACTTGTACAAGATGTAAAGAATAATGTAATTATCATTATTTATAATGAAAGAGGTTATAAGGTTTTAGAACCTGGGATTTGAGGATATACGTTGTTATATTTAGCTATATAATGATGTATGTTTTGAAGAAGATGGGATCATGACGTACGGAATTCGGATGTGAAAATAGACTGGATTTCGGGGCGTTGCATAATACATACAACTATACTAATCTATTACAAGATGTTTAACTATCCATCTTAGCCTTGCCTTTATCTCTCTTAGAATTCTCAGTACGCTCGGCTTTAACTGTAATCATATAATTCACGCAAGAAGTGAGCATAACAAGCTCAACAAGTCTAACAAAGAATAATATCAATACCACATTCGTGAATTATATGACAATCTTCCATAACTGAACAAACAGTCATTACATAAGAACTTCTTTAGACATTACCAATAACGCTATCTAATAATATTATTCAAATAATATGAATTATTGATCTGATAATGGAAAATATTGTGCAGTGACAATTATTGAATCAATAATATAAAATATCAAAGTAACAATTATTGAATCTATAAAATAAAATATTGAACAGTAATTACTGTAAAAATTATTGAGTAGTGTCTTCTTACATAAGAATCAATAATTCAAGAATGTTGTGCAATACCGTGTGCTACTGTGCAACCACGCGTATTACTGTGACGCCCCCAAATCCGGGTATCTTCCAACCCGGCATATGGTGCTACACGATACTCATAACTATACAATTATTCCATTGAAAACACAACACAATGAATATATTAACTATATTCTTATTGCAATTATAATAAAATCCTTTCCCAGGTTCATAAACCGATTACATCATTCGTTGTTCGTAAGTATAATACATACAACCATACTAATCTATTACAAGATATTTAACTATCCATCTTAGTCTTGCCTTTATCTCTCTTAGAATTCTCAGTTCGCTTGGCTTTAACTGCAATCATATAATTCAAGCAAGAAGTGAGCATAACAAGCTCAGCAAGTCTAACAAAGAATAAAATCAATACCACATTCGTGAATTATATGACAATCTTTCATAACTAAACAAATAGTCATGAAGTATTACGAAACATTAATACTTAACAATTCATAACATCAATTCCCAAAGTATATCATAGTTTAGGAATTCTGAACCGGTTGAAAGACCATGAACAATATCTTTTTATTTTCATTGAAAAGGACATCACGGCACTAAGGTTGTACATCCAGCATTACTTACGAGCACTTCTAGGTGATCAACCTATAGTACTCTATGTTGATCAACATTCATCCGTTAAACATATTTACGTTTAAGTTTTGGCAAACTAGCCTGCCCATCAAATAATCGATGAAAAATACTTTTGTTTGTTCATAGACAAACTTACCTTTGAATCCGTACCAAATACTTGGCATAACATATCGTTATCATTTCTATATAAAAAGATATGTATACAAATAAATCTATCTCTTACGAATAGTCTAGCCGAGTTAAAACTAGCATTGACCCTTTCTTTAAAATCATTCATGCAACTCAGTACAATAAATCACAGAAAACTCGACTAACACGAAGGTTAGACAAACGTTTAAGAAAACTTGCCTTCAAGCGTCTTCAAATAATTTATTCGATTGTTATCAGCCGTTACAGAATCTACATGATATATTCACATAGCACACTGTAATTAGCTACCAAACAATCAATCACAGTGTTCCTACCAACTTCTTTCTCTTCTATGTTTTAATTGACTTTATTTCATTAATAAGGTCAATTCAACTTACTACCTTTCATCATGGCTTGTTAATGATCTTATGTTATTAACCAGACTCGATCATCATTGGTGAAGTACCAATGTGTCGATTACTGTTCACAGTTTATTTATTAATACTTTGTGTTCTTCATTATCATACTAACTACTCGTGTTAAATTCCTAAGTTCATCACCATATACACTAGTATATGTAACGTAGGAATGGTTTTAGTATGTTCATTAAGTGTATAAACTTATCTTATATTGGTCTTGAAAAAATTGAATTCAAAACCTAACTTGTCTAACAACTCCCCTATCTTGGCGCCGCGGCGTGGCCCTTCTATGCAACACTTGGCTGCGGACGCCAATTTACTGATTCCTAAGCCGGTTTAGTAATGACTGCATTACTAAAAAATCCTTTACATGAATGGCACTACAGTGCCACTCTTCAGTAGGTCATTACACTGTGCATGGCGCTGCGGCGCGGTACAATAAGCCTTGTCTGGCGCCGCGGCGCCAGACCTCAGTACCAGAAAAATTTTATAGATAAAATTTTTAGTGAACTTCCCGGCTTCATAACTTCTTCGTTATAAGTCCGATTTGGTCCGTTCAAAAGCCTACAACTCCCATTTTACATACTCTACGCGTTCATATAAGAATTTTACAATTCTGAATTCGTTAACTCAAAATTCACTTCAAAGTCATTATCGAGCATTCGTTAAATGCTTTCAAGTGTTCAATACTCGTTTTCTTCGTTTTAAGTCGAAATCTAACGATTCTTGAGCCCACAACTCTTAAATACCCTATCTCACGTGTTAACATTGAAAACCAATGTTTCCAAGTCACACGACAACTTTCGACTAATAATCTGGAATTCCTACGTTTTTAACATTTAACGTCTAATTCCGTAAAATTCGCCATAACTTCGTTACTAGTGTTCTATATGCCAAATCAAATGGAACACTCCATTGATTTCATATCTACATCCTAACCAAGCAAGATACACTTATCCTAATAGCGATGGTGTTCAATTTGTCCATCAACAACCATGTTCATTATTCAATATTTCTTACAGTTTAAACTTACGTCAACCCTTACGACATACATGACTTATAATTGTTTTACTCATTACAAGCCATCCTTATTCCTCCATAAGAGGCATGCTCTACCAATCTATGATTCTTTATAACAAAGAAATTAAAAGGATGGGAAAACTAATATTAATGGAATATTACCTTTTTGATCTGTGTTCTTGTTAAAACCTCTAATGAAAAGCTTCAAAGTGAGATGATTGCTTATGTCTAGCTCTTTCTCTCTCTCAATATAAGTTGGAAAACTCTTGGAAAACCAAAAATAACCAACTTAAGCCTTCTATTTATAGGCAATTCAAATAGAGGGCTTTATGGTCATATCTCCCCACCTCCTTACTATTCACTACTTCATCACCAAGTAAAATACTTGGTGATCAAGAAGTTCACTTTACTTGGCCACCATGGGTTGCCCCATGGGTTTTACCCATTCGGTGACCCATCGGTTCGATCCACGGTTCGGTTTCTTGGATCAGGCTTAATTAAACATAATGTCAGGCCTTAACTTGGGCTTAAACACATTATTCCTTGGTCTTAATTACTCAATTACTTGGGCTTGATATAATCCAAATCCAATTGGATTATACTAAGTCCTAAACTCTAAGTCCATTACACCAATCGTATTATGCACGTATAATTCACGTATTCTCTTCGTATAATACTCGTATGATAATCGTATTGTACTTCGTATTAAATCTCCATACCATACTCGTATACTACATAGTATCACACTCGTATAACGTACGCATAATCATCGTAATTCATTATACGAATCTCATTTCCTTTTAGGAAATCATTATTCCTAACCCTTAGGTTTTAAGTCCGCAGGCGAAAACTCCGTTTTCCATAAATGAAATATTATTAAATATTCCATCCCTTCTTTATATTCTATCATTACGCGTTTCTCAGAATTTCAAACTTAATTCCCGAGCAGAAACGGATGAAGAGTGTTTTTTACGGGAATTTCTCGGAAAACTTTTATTTTCGTCTTGGAAATTCAAAACAATTAATTCTAGAACATAACAAGAATACTAACCACATCCACACATTCTAGGTCATAAAACGACCTTCACATAACTTACTCACATAAATAATAAATTAAATTCATTTAATTCACATAATTTAATAAAAATTTAATTCTCATATAAATCTAATTTTCCCGGGCATTACAATTACTGTATTTTAACCACTAGGTATTCCAACAGTGCTAACGGTAACAACTACGCCGTCATTTATAAAAACTTAAACTTGTCATTTTCATTATCCGACCATTTTTCGTTATGGGACCCACAAATGGCTGCGCCGTCGTACAAATATTCCCCGATAACAAGAATATTCCATGACCAAGCGAATATTCCCCGACAACAATGAATATTTTATAACCACTTGCTTATTTCACAAAATTTGCACATTAACAAAATCCACCCCTTACTTTCTTAGAATAATTAATAGAGGAAATTTAATTTTATTTATCAAAAGTTGGGGTCTTATATATATATATATATAAGTAGTATAAAGCTTAAAATCTAAAAAATATTACAATGGGCTGCCAAGAAGACTTCAGATAGCTTTTGACGCCTAAAAACTCAGTTTTCACTGGTTAAACTTCAGTATGTTACAAAACATGAGCTTATAAGTGTTTAGAAAAAACAATCACTCATTTTGGAACACTCTAGAAGAGGTTACAGGTTGAAATGGATAGAGTTTTGTCTCTTTTCTTCCTTTTTTCTTACATTTTATGGCAGATGGGGGGTCTATTTATAGACCAAAAGTTCTGCGGCTCAAGTCACGGAAGCAGCGGGTTTACCTATGGCTGCCCGAGATGCCCCGGGCATTATGGGTCCCATTGTCTCAAAGTACGTGCACTAGGAGGATGCGATATCTGCGACAACCCGAAAAATTGGATTGTCCATAATTTAAGATTTAAAGAATTAGTTATTAATAAAATGATTTTTTATTAATACTATTCTATGCTATGTGTTTATTAATCTTTCTAGAACCTAGGATGATTATTAATCGGGAGGATTTTAGCTATGAGCTAGACTGAACGAGTAAGAATTTTCGAGAGGAAAATAAAATTTTTTCGGGAATAAAATATTTCCGGGAAAAAGATGAAATAGGCACTATTCACCCGATGAAATCCTAAGGGTTAAGGTTTGAAAAACCTAAGCCGTTCCGAGAGTTCGTTATGTCAAAATGACATTCTGTTGAAAGATTTGATGATAATATGCCGTGAAAAGTTAAGTAAGCCAATAAAAGTTTTTCTCAAAAAACGTGCAGAAATTAGACGACGTAAAAATGACGAAAAGTACTGTTATGTACTTTTCATTCATTTAGCTACATTAATGGAAAACGTGAAGGAGAACGCTTAACGTCAAAAAGTATTTTGCAATTTTTTGAAAATCCGAAGAATACGTAAAAGTTAATCGGTAACGGAAAGACGAAATATCCAAAAATATTAGGATTCCGAGAATTGCAATTTTTGAACTGTCAAACGAATTCCACAAGACGGAAGCACGAAGCTTCCAAGGGAAGCTTCGTGAATAGTAAGGAGGTCTATTGAGGAGGTGTGAATAGTAAGGAGGTTGGGGCGAAATGACTAAAATGCTCCTAACCTTGGTTTTCTATAAATAAGAAGCTTAATTCATTTGTTTAGGATTTTGAAAAATCCTATAACACTTGAGAGAGAGAGAGGGATCAGATGAGAAGGAGAAGAAGGAGGAAAAGATAGCTTGTGAGCAAATTTGTCCGACGGATGGAGATTAAAGAAGAATGGTAATCCGAAAACCTAACTTCTAGATAAATTTTCTTTAAGTTTATATGTTAAAAACATAGCTTAATGAGAATAAGAAGTAAAAGATGTTAGGAATGATTTCATATGGTTGAAATCATGAGAAATAAAGAAAATAAGAATTTGAAGTTTAGTTTATAAATTTCTTAAGGAAATATAAGATTCGTAATGAATTAGAATGATTCGAGTGGATTATATGAATGAGTAGGTGAATGAAGTAAGGAATGATGTTTTATAACATCAAATTCCAAGGAAAATTAAAATCTTAATCAAAATATCAATTAAAAATGAAGAACGAACGAAGAACACGAATAATGTTGTTGATGGACAAATTTAAAACCATCGTATGATAATTGTTGTTGATGGACAAGTTTAAAACCATCACATATAAGTTAGTTGCTTATTGCTTGGTTAGGAAAGTTAGAAACGTTCATGAAGAACGGATTAAAACTGAGCTATAACGAAGTTATGGCGAAAATTTGTAAGAGATGAACGAGAAATAGAAAGTATATAAATGAACCCGAATGTGTAGGGTTTCATAAGAATGTAAGAGAACGTATAAAACGTGAGTCGTGGACTCAAGAACGAATGAATTACGAGTTCGGATGACTGAATTACGAATGAACAAATGAAGAGCGTTAAAAACGTAAAACAAACGAAGAGCGAAGATTAAGCCAATCGAATGGCATGTTAACAGATTCAGAATGAAGTTATGTCTATGGGTAATCGAAGTACGTAAGATAAGGAAGAGAATGGCTTTGGCATGACCTCGTTCCAAGTTATAACGAATAAGTTATGGAATTGGGAAGTAAGTGTCTTAAGCAATTTCTAAGACTTAGAAAAAATTTCTAGGTTTTGTGCTCGGCGCCACAGCGCCAGTCAAGCCTTGGGAGGCAGCGCCGCAACGCGAGGCCCGGACCATCAGCTACTACTGAGTGGCACCGCGACACGAGAAATAGAGAAGAGAGTGGCACCGCAGCGCCAGACTCGGTAGTTTGACACACCAGAGTGGTACTGCAGCGCGAGGTAAAGGAAGGGGCATGGCACCGCAGCGCCGGTGCAAGTCAATGCCCAGTGATGAGCTTTTAACTGCTAAAAATTATTGGGGGATGTTCAAGAAAGAAATATAAACATGTAGTTCAACTAATGTAACACTTAATCAAATGTATTAAACCTTTGTCGAAGGTTGAATGAAAAATATTGAACGAGATTAAAAGACAAAGAATGTAGACGCGGGTTATGGAACCAATATTCGGGGACCGTAGTCGCGATAAACGAAAGTGAGGGATTGCTATGATGGTGATTCCTTAGACGTTGATTGACGATGGTAATGAATAACATTTCGATGTTATGTCATGGTAATGTGAGATAAATGTAAAGTGTTTAAACGCTGTGAATGCAACGCTGTTGCGATGAGCGATCAGTCTTAGCATATAACGAATCATATGGCTTTGACATTAAGAAAGAATAATGAACATGGGGTTCAGGTGATGAGCAATGAATGAAAGCGATTAAAACCTTAGGTAAAGGTTGAATAAGAGATTAAGGGATGAACAACGTAAACGTTGAATATCCTTGTGAATCGTATTCACGTCGGACGAACGTTCTAAGTATACATTGGTTGTATGACTTAGACGTTGACGAAGGTAGTAAGTAAGGTATAAATTATCATGAAAGTTTTAGCGATCGGTAAGAAGATTAATGAAAGTTAAATGAGAGTCGGATGAGAATGTTATAATGGAATGTAAGCGTTGAACACTTGAACCGATGTAAAGGTTAAGTGTACGCGAATATTAAACGGGTAGAACCTACACCCCATGTAAGGTTTGATCGTAAGGTAATGAAGATCAATGATTAAACCTGTGAACGATGAAGAAGCTGAATTAAAGACAAGTATGTATAACGTAAAAGAAGCCGAGTTAATGTTTATAACTTGGATGACGTTCCAAGTCGAATGATCCAGACGTTGTAAGATAAGAATAAGGTAACGTAAAATGGTTAACGCTATAAATGAGTAGAATGAATATGGAATGATCGTCCTGAGTATACAAAAGACTATATGACTTAGATGATGATGAATAAATCTTGAGGTATGGCATTTAGTTATCAGAAAGCCATAAGGAATACGAAATTGACTTAACGAACGTTATAGTTTAATGGTTCTAATAAGTTAGATGAATTTAGGTTGTAGTATAATCATAACCTTTGATGGTTGACATATGGGAGCTGGGCTAAACAATTCCTTTAGAGAGCGACGGTATATGCAAAACTGGCAACCGATCTAAAATTTCAGTTTTAACAAGATATGGCAGTGATGTTTTGTAAAAGAGGTTTTTCAAACCCTTATGCTCAATAGTAATTGAGGCCTTTGATACTTCCATTTTATTATGTGTTCGTCTTGATTACTTTTATTTTCGAGATGCGAGGCATCTTCGAGAAAATAATATACATAGCAGTGTCGAACTCCTTGTGGGCATGAGATCCATCTAAGAAAATTCAAACATTGTGAATAATGTACAACCTGAATACAGCTAAAAATGTCCATCACGGGAACCAAATCTAGATTTAGGAGAATGAATCTGTGATCACATGATTACTAGGCTCACATGATGTTGCTGTTTATATTAAAGTTGTAAGTAGTTATATATATAAAAGCTGTATATATATATATGTCGACGTCGAGATTTTTGAGTGTACCTTTTTGTTACTTATTCTTTGGTGTTCTCATGTTAATGTGAGATTTGTTTGAAAAAACAAGTGAAAAAGGTCCGACATGTATAATGTCGACGATTTGACTTTAAGAATCGCCAGTTGGTGTATTTAACTGGTTGCACCAATGCAGCCGAAATGGTTTGCACATTGACCCAGTGTTTTGACACTGCTAGACGGATCTGTGAAACCGAGATTCATTTTTGGTCCGGGGGCTTGATTATGCGGAGGGAAGGTGCTAGGCACCCCCCGACATCCGTGTTACCACGGTGACCACCACTTTTCAAAAAAATTATTATATGAATGTGTGTGTTTGTGTGTGTCTAGATCAATGTGCAGTTATTTAAAAGTAGTGTGAGTCCTCGTTCGCACCTATATACACAAGGATTGAATTTTATAGAAAAATTCAGTTTTAACCAAGATATAGCAATGATGTTTTGTAAAAGAGGTTTTTCAAACCCTGTGCTCAATAGGAATTGAGACCTTTTAATACTTCCATTTTATTATTAAATGTTTGGCTTGTTTGCTTTTATTTTAAAGATGCGAAGCATTCTCGAGAAAATAATATACAGCAATGGCGAGCTCCTCATGGGCATGACAGCCATCCAAGGAAATTCAGACACTGTAAAATAATATACAGGCTGCTTACAGCTGAAAAATGTCCATCATGGGAAGCGAATCTAGATTCAGTATATTGAACTTGTGATCACATGATTCCTAGGCTCACATGATACTGCAATTTGTATGGAAAAGCGATGGCGACTATATATATATATAAAAGTCAGAATATATATATATATATATATATATATATATATATAAACATGATCAATCGCCACAAAGTAAACTCCAAAGTGGGACAAAATGTAAATAAAGTTGTAAAAGTGATCAACTGCCACGAAGTAAACTCCAGGCAAGATGGAATGTAAATAAAGCTGTAAAAAGGCTACGAAGTGAACTCCAGGCCTGGCAGAAATGTAAATATATATATATGTACATATATATATATATATATATATATATATATATATAAAAGCAATAGAACGACCGGATGTGAATCCAGGCTCATCGGATATGTCCGACAGCAATTATATATATGTATATATATATAAAAGCGATCAAATTTCAGTCAATAAATGGGCCCACAGACATGTTTAACATGTTTTAAACAACTTTTGCAACAAAAATACTCTTCCTCCTCATATATTCATATATCCCACATTCATTGTAAAAATATCACCATTATTATATTATTAAAATATAATAATATATTTAAATGAATTATTATATCAGAAAAGATAAAATATCAATTTTTCAACAATTGTCACTTTAAAATTTTCTCCATCTATATCCACATAAAATGAATATTTTCGTTATCATATTTTCCCGACAGGCTTTAGCATTTGCTCGCTTCACAACCTTATCCTCCATAGCATCACTTTTTAAAGGTGGTGAGGAGGCATTCATAACAAAAGGAAGGAGATAGGCATGCTCCTGCTTGATTAATTGGCGTGTGACTTGATGCTGGTGGGTCACCAGTTCTGCCAATTGTTCAATTTATTTTCAAAGAGCTTTCATTTTTCGTTCCATGGTAAACTGGAACTTTTCATAATCCCATTTGTCAACACATTCTTTGATGGGTTGGGATAATTCACCATTAGAATTGGAACCTTGTGCAGTGCTCCAACTGATCATGTTGACCTCTTCTTATTTGTGTTAAGGAAGAGGGTTATCTTGCATATGAGGTTGATCTGGTTTAGTGACCACGATCTCACCATTGTTTATTAGATCTTGAATCTTATGTTTCCAAGCCCAATAATCTTGAGTATCATGTCCAGGTGCCCCGGCATGATAAGCACACTTCCGAGTAGCATTAAAACCCCTCCCATTAGGGTTGGCTAGTGGAAGAAGATGTGTAATTTTCTTCTGAGCAGTCAGAAGAGCAAGAATATTCTCGAGCGAGTCCCCTAAGGGTGTGAACGTTCGAGGTCACTTTACTTCTCCACTTTTAGACAATGGAGGGTTTGAAGAATGTGCTGGAAAAGGGGAGTAGTTTCTCCTCTGCATAGGCATGCTTGGATTGCCTTTTTGTCCTTGTAGTATTAAGGAAACATCCTCCTCTTTCTTTTATGGACCCTCCAGGTTGTTTCCATAAGATCTGGATCGGATGTGCTCAAAGAATGACTTTTAAGAGCGGATAGGTCTTGAATTTTACCGGACTTCAATCCCATCTCAACCATCTCGCTGTGTTTAATCATTTCAGAAAATGGTTTGCCAATACTAGCTAGAACTCTTTCATAGAAAGGAGCTTCCTGTACATCTATAAAGGTCATGACCATTTCTGATTCTATTATAGAAGGAATAACTTGAGCAGCAAGGCGCCTCCACCTTTGAGCATACTCTCTAAATGACTCATTAGACTGTTTCTTGACCTTGGTAATTTGGTACTGGTCAGGAGCCATCTGAGATTGAAAACTATATTGAGTGAGGAAGGCGTGAGCCAGCTCTTCCCAGCTATAGATCTTAGAGTTGTCTAATCTGGTATACCATGAACGGGCTTCTCCAGTAAGACTTTTCTGAAACAGCTACATTCAGAGCTTTTCATTTTCCACGTAAGACCCAAGTTCTCCGATGAACACCTTTAAATGTGTATAAGGATCCCCTAATCCATCATATTTCTCAAAATCAGGGGTCTTGAATTTCTCTGGATATTGAACACCAGGAAATATGCAAAGGTCTGTATATGAAACACTGTCATGGGTTCCAATCCCTTTAAGAACATGAATAGTTTCCTCCATTTGAAGGACCTTCTTCCTGATATTACCGGTGTCTGGATCTCCTTTGAGATGGGTGTTTTCAGGGTCTTTGTTGGTTGTATCCAATTGATGTTCTGGAATTGTTTTTCCAAACCTTGAACTCCTCCTTGTGTAGAGGATTTTGTATGTGTAGGTATCTTCGTACCCTGAGTAGACTGGTGTAATTCTTTTAGTAGAACAGCCAAGTCTGTGATTTGTTTACTCAATCCGTCAAATTCTTCTCGGGAGACAGTATTAGACTGGTCAGAAGAAGACATGATTGGTTGTAGGCTCGCGGCCTTTTTTGATTTTGAGCGGGTAACAGGCCCAATTGCTTCCCTACAAAAGACTTACGTAGTTTAGTCTTAGGGTAATATAAATGTTATCATAACATGTCCGTTTAGGAATTTTGTCCTGCAAAACCAGTTGTTAATTGATAACATGTCATGTATGCACAGATATTCTTCATATTTTCCATTTTATATGGATGAACATGGAATATAATTACAAGTAAATGTTTTTACAGGTAATTTAAAATGGAAAGTATGAAGAGACTTCCCTCCGCGTTTGGTTTATCAGAGGCTGACCTATCTTAGGGTTACTCTCGCGACTTTTTGGCATGAAGGTTCCCAGATCATCGTAATCTACTTGACGGGAAGTTAATCCGGTCGTTCAACTAGAGTGAATCTGAGTTGTGCCTTTCCTGAGCCCCGGGGAATCATTCTGCCCACGAGTCCAGTAATCAAACACCGATAGGATACATTCACATATAACGTGTCTCACCGTTTATGTAAAATGATGACATGTGCGAAGTACTAATATCACAGATAGATATTTAGCAGTGCAGTAATTAAGATGCATTCATACACATTCATCATAAATGTAAATGCAACATTCATAAACAAGCATATAATAATTTTGAAAAACATGAAATAGCGGGTTAAGCCCTCTTACTGGAGTCCCTAGCAGAGTTGCCACCTGTCGACGTCGGGATTTTTGAGTGTCCCTTTTCGTTACTTGTTCTTTGGGGTTCTCTTGTTAATGTGAGATTTGTTTGAAAAAACAAGTGAAAAAGGTCCAACATTTATAATGTCGACGATTTGACATTAAGAGTCGCCAGTTGGTGTATTTAACGGGTTGCACTAACGCAACCGAAAAGGTTTGCACATTGACCCAGTGTTTTGACACTGCTAGACGGGTCTGTGAAACCGAGATTCATTTTGGGTTCGGGGGCTTGATTATGCGGAGGGAAGGTATTAGGCACCCCCTGACATCCATGTTACCACGGTGACCGCCACTTTTCAAAGAAATTATTATATGAATGTGTGTGTTTGTGTGTGTGTGGATCAATGTGCAGTTATTTGAAAGTAATGTGAGGCCTCGTTCGCACCTATATACACAAGGTTTGAATTTTATAGAAAAATTCAGTTTTAACCAAGATATAGCAATTACGTTTTGTAAAAGAGGTTTTTCAAACCCTGTTCTCAATAGGATTTGAGACCTTTTCACACTTCCATTTTATTATTAAATGTTCGGCTTGTTTGCTTTTATTTTCGAGATGCGAAGCATTCTCGAGAAAATAATATACAGCAGTGCTGAGCTCCTCATCGGCATGACAACCATCCAAGGAAATTCAAATGCTGTAAAATAATATACAGGTTGCTTACAGCTGAAAAATGTCCATCATGGGAACTGAATCTAGATTCAGTAAACTGAACATGTGATCACATGATTCCTAGGCTCACATGATACTGCAATTTGTATGGAAAGCGATAGCGCTTATATATATAAAAGTTGTAAATATATATATATATATATATATATATATATATATATATATATATAAAATGATCAACCTCCACGAAGTAAACTCCAAGCGGGACAAAATGTAAATAAAGCTGTAAAAGCGATCAACTGCCACGAAGTAAACTCCAGGTAGGACGGAATGTAAATAAAGATGTAAAAGGCCACGAAGTGAACTCCAGGCCTGACAGAAATGTAAATATATATATGTACATATATATATATATATAAAAGCAGTAAACGCACTGGATGTGAATCCAGGCTCATCAGATATGTCCGACAGCAATTATATATATATATATATATATATATATATATATAAGCGATTAAACGCACTAGATGTAAATCCAGCCTCATCAGATATGTCTGATAACAGTTCTATATATATATATATATATATATATAAGAAATTAAACGAACCGGATATAAAATCCAGGCTCATCAGACAGAGTCTGACCACAGTTTATATATATAAGTATATATATATATATAAGAAATTAAATGCTCCAGACCGAAGTCTAGGCTCAATCGAGGCATAACTCGATAATGTTAGTCCATATACTTATATATACATATATATAAGTATATATATACAGACAAAAATGAAAACCACGGTCCGAAGTTCGGGCAAACACACTCACACGACTCTCAACGTGTACAACAGTGTGTGCTAATATGAGAAGAAGGCTTTATAGAATATAAGAAGGCTTACAGTGGGCTGCCAAAGTAGACTTCTATGACTTTAAATGGATAAACACTCAGCTCTCTCCGGATAAAAGATAGCTATATGTGAGCTAACTAGTGTTTAAAAGTGAGGAAACACTCAAAAGATGTGTATGCAGAGTAAAATGGACAGGGCTTCCTCCCCTTTTACCCTCCCTCTCCTTGTCAAATGGCTGACCACAAGGCTTGTATATATAGACGGATGGCCATAGGTACACTGCAGCGGCAACCCATAGCTTGTACCTAAGGTGATCGTCAGAATGCATCGAGCCTCATGGTCCCGTCGTCTCGTAGTACGTGCACTCATGCACTGTAATGTCCGCTCGAACCTGCAGAACTTCAATCTGAGCATCCGAATGAGGTATATCTGACCTTCTTCAGATCGCTTGTGTCGAGAGTTACGCAATGACATGGATTAGAGGTTGTACGAAGTCAGGAAGAGGGGTCTATGCCCATGGTCTTCAAGCTTCAAATTCTATCCAAAGTATCGTCACACGTAATAGTCACTCGGGATTGTCAATCGTCGGCTCTTGTGGGACATTGTTGGATGTATGTATGTATGAAGTATTGAGACGACGTGCCATTGTCGAAGGAACAAGATTACGTTTGACTCCTCGCCGAGGTTATCGCCGGTTTGAGTTGAAAGTAGACGTTGTTCAGGGTTACAGCTTAGATTGGATTACTTGCTGGAATGTCGCGATATCATCTTATTGAGATGGTAAGATGACGTTGTGACTCCTCACCGGGGTTAACGCCGATTTAAGCAGAAAGCAGACGTTGCTCAGGGTTACATCTGATATTGGATTGCTGCTTGTTTATATGTCTCACTGTCATCTGTGGATGTTCCTGTCTACCTGTTGTTATCTCCGGGTCTAAGGTGTGTGTGCCTCGACAAGATGACTGTGGTTGAAGCTGATTGTATATGTTTGAAACAAGCATTTTCGGGGTTATCGCCGGAACTGCAATGGCATCTCTTGGGGCTATCACCAAGGATGGAGTTCTTCTCGATGTTGTCTCTGGGGATCGGAACCGAGCGTCAGCGGTGTTATCGCCAAGATAGAACTCGTCTCTCTCGGTGTTGTTGCGGGTCTTTTTATCTGCATATCTCTCTAAGTTATCTCCGAGATTGGAAATACATTCCCAAGTGTGTGTTACGGGTTTGAGATGATGTTCCCGATTTGTGTTCTGGGTTGGAGCTGAACTCCCGCTAGTATCCGGAATGGATGTAAGTTGTCTTTCAGGGTTATCTCCAAAAGACGAATCTACCCTCCTACAATGTTAGTAATAGGAGCGCAGAAAATTTCGGGTGTCTACAATATATATATATATATATATATATATATTTATAGCTTTTATATATTTATATTTCCAATCCCCCCATGGAGTTTACTCCATGGTGGTTGATCGTTCATTTATATATATATATATATATATATATATATATATATATATGATCAATCGCCACGAAGAAAACTCCAAGGGGCGAAACGAAATGTAAATAAAAGCAAAGAAAAGGCCACGAAGAAACTTTAGGCACATTGAAATGTAAATATATATATATATATATATATATATATATATATATATATATATGTATATATATGAGTAAATGCTCGATATAAATTCCAGGCTCACCGAACTGAGTTTGATAACAGTTTATATATATTTATATATACATATATAAAAGCAATAAACGCTCTAGATGTGAATCCAGACTCAATCGAGGCATAACTCGATGAGTCCGGGCATACACATATATATATTTATATATAACAGTTTATATATATACATAACAGTTTATATATATATATATATATATATATATATAAGGAAATAAAAATCCACGGATCGAAGTCCGGGCATACACACACAACACTACTCTCAATGTGAATAACTGTGTGTGCAGGAAGTGGAGAAAAGGCTTCAAGAAATGTAAGAAGTCTTCCAGTGGGCTGCCAAGAAGACTTCAAATGGCTTTAATTGAATGAACACTCAGTTTCCACTAGTAAAATATAGCAAAATCTAAACTCACAAGTGTTAAAAATGAGAAAACACTCAGTTTATAGTGTGTACAGAGCAAAATGGATAGGGCTTCCTCGCCATTTCTCTCTTCAAAATGGCCACCCCAAGCCCTCTATTTATAGAGGGGGGAGACACAGGTGTACCTGCGGCTACCCGGGGTGCGTATGATACCTTTCCAGAATGCTATTGTCGAGAGATACACAATGACATGGGATAAGAGGTTTTATAAAATCGGGAAGATAGGGCCATGCCTAGATCTTTGGGTCTTCAAATTCCATCTGGTGTGCTATCTTGTGTAGTAGTCACTCAGAATTTAAGCCATGGTTCTTATAGGACACTTCTGTGTGGTATGTATGTTGAAATGTTGTTGAGACAATGCAATGTGGGATTGAGGTGGCAAAATGATGATTTTTCCCCTCACCGGGGTTATCTTTGGTTTGGGCTGATGTAGCAGTCGTTGCTCATGGGTAATCTTTGAGATTGGGCTACTGTGAGTACTGAAAGTCCTTCAAGGTTGTCTCTAAGGTGTGCCTGACCTACTGGGGTTGTATCCGGGATTAGAACTGAGTGCCTGGGGGTTATCTCCGAGGTTGAAGCTGACTTCAAGGGGTTGGAATGAGCTTTTTTGGGGTTATCTTTAGAATTGCAACTGCATTCCTCGGGGTTGTCTCCGAGATTGAAACTGAAAAATCCCGTAGTTATCTCCGAGACTTAAACTGAGTATCTTGGGGTTATCTCCTAGATGGAAAACTGAAGATTTCAGGGGTTGTCTCCAGAACTGAAACTGCATTCCTCGAGGGTTGTCTCTTAGTTTGAATTGAAACTCTCGGGGTTGTCTCCGGGATGGGAACTGGGTATCTCGGGGTTGTCTCCGAGATGGCAAAATTGATAATTCTGGGGTTGTCTCCAAAATTAGAATTGGTTTGTCCTCCAAGGTTATCTCTGAGAGACAATTCTGTCCTCCTGCAACGTTACTAACAGGAATGCAAAATTGTCAAGTGTCTACACGCTTCTCGCTCCTTGGTCTCCAATTTGTCAAAATTAATTCTAACTATTCTTATTACAAAACTATTTAAAATAAATAGAAATTTTAATCAGCAGTCAAGGGGAAGTACATAAGAGGGAGATATAATTTACATTAAGAAAAACTAGAGAAGATGAGGTACGTAGACCCCATTTAATAAAACTCATACATCCATGCATCCAACAAAAATAAAATCCAATCACATTGGTCAATACTCCATAATTAATTCTGTTAGGAATAAGCATGTGAATGATATTCTTACTTATGTATGATTTGATTATGATATAAATGAATGAATATGAAAGTATGCTTGCATTAAGAAAAGATGTAAAGTCCTTTGATAGATAATAGGAACATATGTACAAGCACTTAGAATGAATTGATCAAATATGTTAGGTTGAACCTACATAAGCAAAACAACTTTATAAAGTCCTTAAAAATAAATGATGTACAAGGACTATAAATATAGAAAGATCAAGCTTGTTAGGTTGATCATATAATGTAATAGATAGGCTTGTCTGATCTTCAAGCATTGCACCAGAAATCGTAGTCTGTCCGGAGAGTCAAGGAAAACTCGAGAGCTATCAAGGCAGAATAATAGTCTGCAAGATAGTAGTTCTAAGAGTTCGTAGAATTCCAGGAGAGATGAGGAAGGATCGTAGTGTGTCGAGAAGAACATCCTCGGAGCCATAGTCTGCTGAGGATGTCATGTTCAGAATCGTAGAGACAACATGTCTATGAGCTGACTGAGAATCTGCCAAAGCCAATTCAAGAATCGCAGACTACACTCGGAGTCGTAGAGTCTACTGATCAATTCAGAGGCAGAGATCGTAGTCGAGCAAAATCAGATGAAGACAACGAGCATAAAGATAAAAATTGTAGAGTGTCAAGATCTGATCTTGGAGTTGTAGTGTCTGCACAACCCAAGGCAGAATCATAGAGTGCAGAACTAAGGCTTCAACAGATGTGCTCACAACGCCAAGGCAGAATCGTAGAGCAAACACGATTCTTAACAAATGATCAGTCTTAGAATATTCAAAGTAATGAAGCCTCTGGTCTGAGCTGCAAAGATAAATTCCACCTAAGGGAAACCAGAGAGCACTAAATGAATGTCATACAAGCTAATAGAAGATCTAAGCACCAACCCAATCAACATACTGATTGAGTTGTGAAGCCATTCAAGATGAAGTCTTCCACAAGTTGATCAGAAGAATACTTCAGTCAAAGAAACTGACTAAGGAAAGTCATCAAATGCAGTAGCTATCAAGTGAATAGAAGACAACGATCTTGGAAGTAACCAGGATCGTAGTGTTTTCCAAACAAAGAAGGAATTGATTGAGTGTACATGAAGATACTGGTCAGCTTTTGAAGAACAAGGCTAAAGTGATTAAGCACTGGGTCAGTCCATTGATGATAAGTGAATGGGAGATCCCAAGGAGAAAGTGAGCTGGGCATGCCACAAATCTGAAGTGTCTTGCTATTAAGAAGAGGCCAAAACAAGAAACAAGCTATCGATTATGCGAGATCGATCAAGCAAACAAAAAAGTTTTAAAGCCTTTCAGCACAAAAAAAAGGAACAGTTTCTATTTGAGGATCCAATGAACACTCTTCAGGATCATTGTGTTGTCTCAACCGGTCGATGAGGAGCATTCAACATGACACTACAATTAGGTCCAAGAATATGCATCAGAATCGTAGACTTTGGTCATCTAAAGATTAGCAACTGTTTAATCTGAAGAGTGATATTCGAATATAGCTTATTGAGAGCATCAATACAAAAGGATAGATCTTGGCGTTCTAATCAAGAAGTCAGAAAAAAATAAATAAAGAAGACTACCTGCTGTAAGAACCCGAATTTAAAAAAAAAAATATATATTAAAATAAGAATTTAGTAGATAAAATTCTTAAAGCATGAGATGGTTTCGAACAAGAATATATAATTGTGTTACGATGTATGTGGTATTGTGTTACATAGGGTAATATGAGCTATGTAATAAGTAATGTTGTGTTTAATGAATATATATCATTATTATATATTTGTTATAAATTATAGAGATGAATTAGTAAGAAGATGGATAAAAATTTATCTATTGGTATTAAATAATTTATGTGAAATTATTTTATAATAGTAGGTTTGTGACATTAAATAACTTTGATAATCTCTAATTTCTTGAGTATATGTACGAGTTACTATCAAGTCTAAGGTAGTGCAACCATACTCTTTAATGGTTGATGTATAGGAGCTCGACTAAATGATTACTTCAAAGAGCGGAGGTATATACGAATTGGTAACCGATCTAAGTCACTATGAAACTAGTATAGATAAGACGGAAACTAATTTGTTGGTTGTTTGTGGGAAACCACTCAGTGTACTATATTGAATACTATTAAAGACTCGACACGTGCTATGTTTAGACTTGTATGCGTGTACGTTGTTGACGAGAGAAGGAAATCGATATACCTTTAAATTGGTTAGAGAATTATTAAGTAATTTGATACACGGCGAGAAGTAAAGATTAAAGGAGATGTATAGTTGGTTAAACTAATAAGGGAAAATAGAGTTTTAGAACTCGAAGTGTGATCCTTAAATTGTTAAGGAAAATAGTAATAGGTGGTGTGAAATGTTGCCTAATTTCTTAACAACATTTTAACACGGAAGCATACGTGTTCAATTGTAATATTCAGCAAGCAAGGATATCGTTCTCACGAGGAAATAGACTAATATTTATCAATTACTAATTCTAATGCAATTAATCCTATTTTAAACTACGAAATATTATTTGTGATTTGAAAATTAAACTTAACAAAACTAATAATTAAAATTAGAATTTCACAAGAGTAACTACAGATTTAAGAGATTAAGATTACAACTTCCCTTAGTATTTCATTTAAACCAATTTACTTCCCATTTAAATCAAGTAATTAATATGAATCATTATCCAAGGATGCTTTATAAAATTTCACACACTTCTTCCAAAGACACATGAACAAATCCTCCTAAATCCAATCTTTAAGACGCAAAATTACAAGGAACACCCCAGTTAATCAACTCACTATATTCCTTTGTGAATCAAGTTAATTAGGATTTTACGCACAAATTCTTTCAATAGATACAAAAGACACATATGTATAATCCTATCCTACATGCTAATCATATTAACCATATTCAGATTATATGAACAGATGTTATCATATCCAGATCTCAATCTATATTCCATCCTCTGATTTTATATAGATTAGCACAGTAATTGTTGGCCAAATAATTAATCAATAAACATAAGATATGATAAATAATTCAATAAAAACCAACTTTCATTTAATGGAAAGGTTCAATTTAAACTACATA
Organism: Panax ginseng; assembly: GCA_020205605.1. Taxonomy (NCBI): domain Eukaryota; kingdom Viridiplantae; phylum Streptophyta; class Magnoliopsida; order Apiales; family Araliaceae; genus Panax; species Panax ginseng. Next base: position 49,016,157 of record CM035137.1, read on the forward strand.
CCAAGTTCCGTTGCAATCTTAATTAACGTTTAGTTAATGATAATAATAAAGAAAAACATCATCCAGATTAATAATCCAACCATCCTAGATAATTACAAAAGATAAAACTAGAGAAGAGAAGAAGAAACTCTGAATTTGCTCTAATACTCTCTCTTTGATCTTCAGCCCATGCAATTCTCCTTCGTGATTTTCTTTGTTGTTCTCTCTGCAAAATCCCTTGAAAAATTAAGTGATACGTCTTTTCTAAAGTCCTCTCCTATTTGTATTAGACTCAGCCCTCTTTTAGATTCCTTCTTGGCTTCAAAAACCCACTTAGCAGTAGAAAAATTCTTCTTTTACCATACATGAGCGCCTAGGCGCTCAACACAGGTCATTTCCAAGCGCCTAGGCGCTCGACTAGGACCGTGTGATTACAAAAATGCCACTCAACTCTTTTTAATGATTTTTTGACCTTTTTCTTCTCCGAAATGACCAATTTGTCCCTCCAGCTCCAACCTACAAGAAATAAACACAAAACACATAAAAAGATACTAAAAAACAATTAAAGATAGAAATAATTAAGTTTAATAATATCGGAATCATAGGTATAAAACTTACTCATCAAATACTCCCAAACTTAACCAATTGCTTGTCCCCAAGCAACACAACACAATGCAATAACTAAATATACAATGCAAATGCAAATGGAGCTATCTGCATGCCTAAAATTTCAGCAGTCACGCAGAACAAAATCTATTCGTCAAGCCTCAGAGAAATCACAATAAACATGCTAGTACATCATACTAAGACAGATCAATAATTTCCTAGTCAATCATTAAATCATACCCTGTTATTACTGATATAGTGCGTGTGTGCTCAACAACAATGTTAACTAATATAATGCTAAATACAACACATAATAGATCTCTTTAAAGTCTTCATACAGTGTAAAGTCAAAAATTTTATGAACAAGTTAGATCCAACTAAAGTCAAACATCCACCAAATTCAAGAGTCCAATTCGGGATACTTATGCTTTACTTATCATTGCGGGGGCTTTTCGCTCTTTTCCCGTTTTATTGCTTATTTTTTTTATTATTATTTTTAACCATAACTGTGCAATGTCTCATTCCATTAGGCTAACAGTGCTACCTATTAGCGACCTTTCGACCAACGACTCCCAGACCATATAAGACATTAGGGCGCTAGGTGTAAAGACACTCCCTCAGGCGTACTTGCTCAAGTAACAAAGGCCTCGAAACAAGACTAGTCACGGTATCTTTTTCATTAATTTTTTTTGAAGCTTATATATCCCAAATTTTTCCTCCAAACTTAAGTTTTTGTCTAACTTCAGTCATCTCTGCCTATTCATGTCTTTCATTCATTCAAACTAGTATTATCCTCAAAAAGTCCATTATGTGTCAATTTAGAATCAATCAGTCAACATAGTTGTTTTTACTGTGCTATCTTTATTATATCAGTTTCAAACGGGTAAAGATTCAAATCATGACAAGAAATCACATCAAAGTCTTAACAGTCAATACTATACTTGTCTACTCAATTCCAATCTCATTATTGGCCAAAACAGACTTGAACTATCTAACAGCTGGAAACATGCAAATACTTGAATTTTTCTTTCTTTTTTTTTCTTTTTTTTAAGAAATTAGAATGAAAACTACATGAATGAAAACTACATGAAAAACTACAAAATGAATGCAACTGGAACTGGAAGAATGTACCCCCAAACTTAACATATGTAATGTCCTCATTGTATATAACAAATAAAACATAAGAAATTAGGCACTGAGGACTTCCTTGAAAGACTAAAGCCTTATTCCCTCCTCTTCTTCTTCTTCATCAGCCTCATCCTCAGGGGGTAAATCAGTCGGGGGGTACGCAGACAAAGGTGGAAATTAGTAGGGAGCGCCGGATGGATTCATATGGTCGAACATCTCTAGAATGCTGCACTACAGTTCTGATACATCTCCGTTTATCGCTGAGCCAGGCTATCCTGATTTCTTTCCACCCGGTCAAAACCATGCTGAACTTGAGTAGCCACCATGTCAATCCTTCTAGTTTGATTTCTTAATTCTCGATGAATGTCTTCAATAAAATTTGGTGGTGGCCCAGAACTTTCAGCTGCAGTAGGATTGTCACGTGACTGTTGATTAGGCTCGTCTGTAGGCTCGGGAGGCACAATAATGAAACCTAACCCTCTCGGGTGTGGTGTACCCCCACCCCATACCTTGTATGTTTTTATCACTGAGTGGTCAATTGGGACTAAAGGAGGGTGTGTAACTTCCTCGGCATCCCATTTTACTCCATCTTGTCGACATAGTCCAGTAATCAAAGATGGATGAGGTAGTCCACCTGAGGTCCCAACTTGAATTGTTCTGTCGATTGAATCATGAATAACCTAACCCACATCTATAGTTCTTCCTTAAGTAATGCAGAAAAGCAACGTTGCCCGTTGATTTATAACATCACGCATATGCGTACATGGCATCAACTTGGAACAAATAAAGGCATGACATGCTTTCCCGTAACGACTTAGTGCAGATGCAGGGAACAGAACAGCTTCTTGTTGATCTGTTAATTTCCATTTTGTGCCAGGTTTACACAAAGCTTGAATGACCTCACTATAGTCCAGCCTGTGCTCTAAATATTGCATGTAGGCATTATTGGGTATTGTGTTCAAGTCGTAGTAAGCATTTATTGTCTTGAAACTGACCTTTACTGATTTTCCACGAACCCAAATCATGTTACCAATATGATCTTTTGCATTGGCATAGAATTCCTTAACAATTTTAACGACCGATGCATTCGGTTAGGCTGTAAAGTTCACCCATCTTCTACTGCCAATCATTTGTAGTAACTCCCCATCTTCTGCCTCTGGCAATAATCCACGCTCAGGAATTAGCAATTTACCAGAAAGAAAATTATAATATTTGTCGGAAGCACTAGCACTTGTAAATCTCTTTTTGTCAAACTTAGTCAAAGTGCCCGAAGTCTCGCCTCTATGCCTTTTAGTAGCCATGAGTCTTTGAATCTCTCCCAAGCTTCATATAGTGATTCTAAATCGTGCTGAACGAAAGAGAAGATATCGTTCTGCAACTTTGCTGTTTTTGCAGGCGGGAAAAACTTTGCAAGAAATTTTTGGGCTAGGTTGTTCCATGTAGTAATTGAGCCTGGTGGTAGTGAATGGAGCCAACTCTTAGCCTTATCTCTGAGTGTAAATAGAAATAGCCTTAGCCTTATTGCATCCTCAGATACATTATTGTACTTGAAAGTATCACAAATTTCTATAAAGCTGACTATGTGATCGTTCAGATCATCATTCGGTAACCCTCCAAACTGACATAAATTTTGAATCATCTATATTGTCCCCGGTTTTATCTCAAAACTTATAGCAGTAATGGCAGGCCTCGTAATACTCAACTGAATTTCAGTAACCCATAGCGTAGCATAATTTCGCAGTGCTTTTTGCTCTTCTTCAACCATAGTATCTTTTTTATCAAGTGCCTCTTTGGTTTCTTTAACCCACTTATGCAACCGCTGAAATTTTTTCTCGATGTCGTCCTCGTGAGGCAATAAATCTGGCTTCTTCGATCGCGTTTGCATACACTAGTCAAGAACACCTGAATATAATAGAAAAGAAAAATTTTAAATTAAGATTAACTCTATCAAAATTAATAATGAAAAAAAATATTAAACTAATTTTCCCGGCAACGGCGCCAAAAACTTGTTGCCTAATTTCTTAACAGCATTTTAACATGCAAGCATACGCGTTCAATTGTAATATTCAGCAAGCAAGGATATCGTTCCCACGAGGAAATAGACTAACATTTATCAATTACTAATTCTAATGCAATTAATCCTATTTTAAACTACGAAATATTATTTGTGATTTGAAAATTAAACTTAACAAAACTAATAATTAAAATTAGAATTTCACAAGAGTAACTGCAGATTTAAGAGATTAAGATTACAACTCCCCTTAGTATTTCATTTAAACCAATTTACTTCCCATTTAAATCAAGTAATTAATATGAATCATTATCCAAGAATGCTTTATAAAATTTCACACACTTCTTCCAAAGACACATGAATAAATCCTCCTAAATCCAATCTTTAAGACGCAAAATTACAAGGAACACCCCAGTTAATCAACTCACTATATTCCTATGTGAATCAAGTTAATTAGGATTTTACGCACAAATTCTTTCAATGGATACAAAAGACACATATGTATATTCCTATCCTACATGCTAATCATATAAACCCTATTCAGATTATATGAACAGATGTTATCATATCCAAATCTCAATCTATATTCCATCTTCCGATTTTATATAGATTATCATAGTAATTGTTGGCCAAATAATTAATCAATAAACATAAGATATGATAAACAATTCAATAAAAACCAACTTTCATTCAATGGGAAGGTTCAATAAAAACTACATACCAAGTTCCGTTGCAATCTTAATTAAAGTTTAGTTCATGATAATAATAAAGAAAAACATCATCCAAATTAATAATCAAACCATCCCAGATAATTACAAAAGATAAAACTAGAGAAGAGAAGAAGAAACTCTGAATTTGCTCTAATACTCTCTCTTTGATCTTTAGCCCTTGCAATTCTCCTTCGTGTTTTTCTTCGTTGTTCTCTCTGCAAAATCCCTTGAAAAATTAAGTGATACGTCTTTTCTAAAGTCCTCTCCTATTTGTATTAGACTCAGCCCTCTTTTAGATTCCTTCTTGGCTTCAAAAACCCACTTAGCAATAGAAAAATTCTTCTTTTTCCGCACATGAACGACTAGGAGCTCAACACAGGCCATTTCCAAGCGCTTAGGCGCTTGACTAGGACCGCGTAATTACAAAAATGCCACTCAGCTCTTTTTTTAATGATTTTTTGACCTTTTTCTTCTCTGAAATGACCAATTTGTCCCTCCAGCTCCAACCTACAAGAAATAAACACAAAACACATAAAAAGATACTAAAAAACAATTAAAGATAACAATAATTAAGTTTAATAATATCGGATTCATAGGTATAAAACCTACTCATCATGAAACCAAAGAGGGGATTGATGTTAGACGAGTTAACACTTAAGGAGGATGTAATACCCGAGAATTTCCATGTGTTATTAAAGGAATATATTAATGGAAATACTATTTATGTGAATATAAGTGTTAATGTTTTGTAAGTTGATTAATTCAATCGAGTTGCACTAGATTAATATGTATTGAGAAGTGTGGAATTGATAATTAGAATTATGAAATGCCTTGTGTAGCATAATGTGGAATGAGAAAATTCACTAAGCAAGTTAAAAAGGGAATTACGAAGATTAATCATGTTTAATCATGTGAGTTCATGTAGTTAATAAGTACACTCTTAGATTGGCAATATCACTCTTGTGGACATTAATTCATGTCGTGTAAAACGAGTTTGTCCATGGAGGTCGACACTGGCTTGAAGCTAAACCAGTCTTGACCTTTGACATCAGAAGGGTATGGCAAATAGCAAGATACCGTCCCAATGAAGATAAAATCCCAATGCAATTGCTTGATGATTAGTTGGAGTTGGTTACTTTCTACTGTAGCACTAAATTGGGACATTAATGTTATATGTGTGACATAAATAAAACCATATAATAGGAGTATATTGAAATTAAATGAGGTACCTAGTAGCACCATGGTATTATATGAAGTTGTAATGCATAAATGATTAATTATCTGGGTATTATAGAATCTGAGAAAGGAATTCAATGTTTTAAATAAACATTAATATTAAATAAAGTTATTATGTGGTTATGTGAGTGTTAGAGATAATTATGGGACTACCCGGACAATAATACCTAACTGTGTTACTTTATTACATGTATTTAATGTACATGGACTATATGATGTGAGTATATAGTTAATCCCTAAATTCCTAATATGGTAACAATTGTACATTAAGATTTCATTATGGGAATTAAAATAACCAAACCAAGCCTTACATGACCAAATGATGAGATATTTGCTCTTGTCCCAAATTGAGTGTCACCTAGTACAATGAACAGTGTCCTAAACTCTCTTTACGTATTCTTCAAGTGGCTAAATCATAGGTGATCATTTGCTAGCAATGTGGCTTGTATGGAGTTGTTAAACTACTCCTTAATAACCTTTGTTTCCTTCCATTACACCATGGACTCCAATCTTGTGTAATGACAATGTCTAGTCCATGCTTATTCTATAAATACAAGCTTAGGTTCAGATTTTGTGATTGCTATGAAATTGTTTGATAGTCTAATTGGAGAGTATAAGTTGCTGAGCTACTATAGAAGTATACTCAGAGTGTAGGAGGTCCAATTCAAGCTCAAGAAGGCATAATTTCCAATTATGTTCTTTATATGGGTCTTGTTTAGTTCTTGAAAATTCTTGAATTGTTATGTCAAGCATGATGAATTAACATGTTATAATGTGTTTAAGAAGTTTACTTACATGTATGAACTCTTTAATGATGGTTGGAACCAGTTTAAATAGAAAGGAATCAAAGTGGTGTAAGGCTCTGCAAAATAGAAGTCTCACATCTCTTCTCCTCGATTACGGCATGGCGCAATTAATACTGCTTATATCGAGGTGAAACGCAGCAGTCATTGTCATACCCATAATTAGTTGATGAGTTCTGTTATGCTAGGTGTTGTGAAATTGGTGTTATGACTTAAATACATACCTAGAACGAGGTATAACATGAGATACAAAGCTTCTTTGTGAGTTATGAAGTGCCCAATAGAAGATCTTTAACAAAGACTTTAAGTTTTGAAAATGAATCGTGTGGAAACTATTGTTTTATAAGTTCTGAACTTAGTGGGTGATATACATGATTTATTTCAGATGTAAGTGAGCATGATATAGTGGTTATAGTGTCTTTGTTTATGATCAAGCTTATTAGACCTTGTGTTAGAGAAGTTTTCAAGAAAAACTTGATATAATAGAACTAAGGTGCATGAATGCTACAAGAGATAGTTTCTGATCTTGAAAAGAGGTTATCATAACTTAATTACTTATGATAAAAGTTTTAAAGTTGTCTTGCATGTGTTAGATTGCATCATTCATGTCCAAATGATTTTAAAGGCAACCTTGAACATATTTTCAAAATCTAGTTGCATCACATGGATATCTAGATTCTAAAGGATAAATATGACATGTTATCCCTAGATATGATTTATATGTGTTATATCACATCATTAATGAAAAATAATTTCAAAGGCAACCATGTTTCGAACTTAAGTTGCATTACATATGAGTATTTAGATTTTAAAGGATTGAGATGCCATGTTATGTTTCATTATGTCTCTAAACATAAGTCTAATATATTAAACATAATGGAAGTAAACCAATCATGAGGTTAAAGCATGTTTTAAAGTGTTAAACAATGCTAGCTATGAGTAAAAGATATGAATATGAATGAGCATGTGTAGTACAGATTATGTGACCTCTTTATGTGATCATAAGGCTAATTAGTACACCTAGTGATTACATAACCCTATTTGGCTTTGATTTCATGAAAATCGTAAACTAAAGTCCCTAACATATATGGTTGATCTTGGACTGGTCATACAAGTATGTAAAGACCTCTAGTGTGTACGCATAAGAAGTATTAGAGTCTAAGTATGTTAAAGTTTGGACAGAAACAAGAAGTGGAAAGCTCAACCTTTGTCTGGCCAGGGGACAACGCAGCTGCACCGTCCCTAAGCCTAGACATGGCGCAACTGCGCCATTCTGCAGTCTAGAATAGGTTCTGTTTTTGATCTGATGTTTGAAGCATGCTTGTATGATTACTTTAAATTGCAATATATGACCACTATGTTACGTACTGTGTAGGAAGCATGCTATGTGATAAAGGTGAATGTTAGTAAAGACTTTCATAATGTTAAAGTCCAAAGGAATGTTTTCAAGATATAAAGCAATGATACGTTGTTTGAATTTGTGATGTCTTACAATCTGATTTGTGTTATATAGGTGATGTTGTATAAAGTTACAACTAAGTTAGACGTTTGTGTGTACAGTTGAACTTACCTAAATGAGTTTTAAATGTGTCAAATACATAGCGAGTCAAGTGTGTGATAAATATATATGAATGTTGATGTCATGTACGAGTGGTTAAGGTATACCTATACGTACCAAGTTATTCCAAGAATATGATGAAAAAGTGGAATGTAGGTTTTACGAACCTAGTTAGGAAACAATGTAACATTATTATTACATTGAGAATGTATGAAATATATTTACTGATGGATATGAATCCATGATTATATAACTGTGTAGGAATACATGAAGTGTAGATAAGCTTTAAGTAGTTAAGTCGTAGTTGATAAACTACGAATCAGGAAAGTCTTTCAGTTCCTATTTGTTATATGAATTCAATAAATGTTAGTTGAGCTATATTATTCCATGAGCATGTTGATGTATATATATGAAATGCATATGAGATATGTATAAAATGTGAAAGTTGATCTTTGATGATATGCTTGTGAAATAAATATCTATGCCTATTATATAAGAAGTAACATGCGTAGTAAATATTAATTGATTATGAATGCATGAACCGAATATGCTATTATATGCTATGTGTTGTATGAAAACTGTTGGAATTGTTGGGCTGTCGAGCTCACCCTTGCAAATAACCACTTTTGTAGGTTAAGGATACACGGTAAAGGTTACGCGCTACTTGATTTATAAAGTCCAAAATTATTGAAGGAGATTGATTTATTATTTAACTAGATTCTCTTGAACCTTGTTTAGGTTCTAGTAGATGTACATGATAGTAGTTTATAATGTGTAATACCTGTTAAGTTGTACTATGTGATACATAAAGAAATTTGAATCGGGATGTAAAGATTTCTATGGAAATTGAATAAAGTGAATCATAGAATAATTTGATTTAGGGATTTGTGATTGATTCGAGTTAAGATATCAATAAAAGATTTTTTTTTCAAAAGAGATTGAAAATTTTTAAATTATTCTGCATATTTGTATAACATCGAATGTGATGTAAAACAAGAATAGTAAATGACCAAGATTAGAAACTTATAAAAGTTTGGGTTCATTACACATAACCTGGAAATGGAAAGAATTTATATTCTAAATTGTAATAAGTAAAGTTATATTCATTAAGTTGTAAATAAAAGATACAAACAGTTTGACGATAATAGTATCGTGGCGGACCAGATCTGAGCTTCGAAGGGAGCTAGATTTGAGGGAGTCACACCTGCCCGAGGCATCAAAGTGACATCTCTGATGGGGTAGGTGAAACAGTAGACTGTAGTGTCAGAAAGATGAAAAAGGGGATGTCATGTCACATATGCAGTCTACATCAAATAACTCGAGATCTACGAGGCAATCCAAACTACTTTCAATGGCTATATTCCAACGGGAAGATTGAGAATGAGTATATATCAGCCAGAGCTTCAAAGATCAAGAGTTAATGATGTTGCAAAAGTTGCTGAGGTTGGATAGATGGTGGGCCAATCAAAATAACGTAAATTAGTGAGTGACCAATGAAGGTCTGAAAGCTCACTCTATGATCCACCAAGAACACTTAGAGATAAACAAAGTAAGAAGTAGACGTAAGAGTTCTACGATGTAGAAGTGAGAGTTCTACTACAAGAAGAATGTTCTGAACTTCCAAGAGAAAGAAGAGCATTAATGTCATCTTGATGTCTATCATGGGAAGACTCTAAGTACTAGAGAGAAGAGCTTACAGTCAGCTTAGCAAGTCCATCATGAGAAGACATCAAGTATCTAGGAAGAAGATCACCAACGTCATCATGATGTCAAGCATGAGAATGTTTCTAAGTACCTAACAGAAGATCCTACAGTCATCTTAGAAACTCATCATGTGCAGCCATCAAGTATCAAGAAGAATGATCTTCACTGCAGTTCAACAAGGGATCATCAGAAGAGGTTGAGTATCTTAAGAAGCTGAGCATCATCTAACACTCAACTACACCTCAAGGATGATCACTTCAAGCTGCTAAGCATTCAGAGATGAAGAGCTTAAAGGACATCTTAGCAGCAAGGCACCAACAACAACAACAACAACTATCAACAAGAAGTCAGGGCCTGAGGGGTCCTTGTTGTAATAACCCGAGATTTCCTAAATAAAATAAATAAGAAATTTGCGTATAATTTTTTTTTTTATTTAATGACGAGAATAAGTGTCTAGTAATGTGAACGATAAATGCGAATATATTTATTACTTGAAAAATTAGAAATAATTTTGGAATAATTAATTACTACAAATTATATTTTATGGTAATTAATTTACGTAGCGAAATGTTTTTATTAATTATTTTCCATGAAAACATGATTGGAAATAATATATGAAGTGATAATTAGAATTTATATAATATATATTTTATTATATGAATTGTTCAGAATATTTAAATCAAGTATTTTAACTTGATATGCGAAAGAGAAGTCAGATATGAGATCCAAACCATGAATTGGGATTGTGATCAAGAGATGAGAATAATAATATTATATTATTGTTATAATAATTTTACAGTACAATAATTATGTACTGTGTATGTGCGGACAGATAATATTGAGCAATGACGGTTAATTAGGTCATAGCATATTACCGTGCTGTGAAACCCTAATTATTAAACTTAGTTATGAGAAATGACTGGTGTATATGAAGTTTACTGTGTATATGAAGGTTACTGTGTATAAGATGTCGGTAATTAGAAGAAAACCCTAATTCTTTGTTGTTTGTCGATAATTAGACAAACCCTAATTATTACAATCCTAATCGGTTGAAGTTAGAGATCGTAATGACTGTGTTAGAACATACACAGATAATTAGAGAACCCTAATGGTCAATTAGAAACCCTAATTGATGACGTTAAGAAACCCTAATTAGAAAACCCTAATTTTTCAATCAAAACCCTAATTTAAAATTAGTGGGTTTAATTACGATATTATTGTATAAATGTTTTAATTTACCAAAGGATAGAAAGTAATTGGTAAATGATAAGAATTACCATCTAGTGATTAAATACTACATTTAATTGCTATATACAAAAATGTCCATGAAATTATATGTGAAATTACCAAAATACCCTTTTAGTGTATTATTAGTTATATTATTTATGGAATTTTAAAATCTAAAGTGATAAACCCTAATGGTTATGGATAATGTCTATAATGCCCTTCATGGTAGACATGAGAAGTCTAAACTACCCTTGTGCATTATTAAAGGAAGAAACCAATTATTAGAGTGGAAATGACTAAAATGCCCTTTTGTCCATTTAGTTATTATTATTAGTGTATTATTGCTAGCAATCTTGCAAAATCTGGACATCTAACTTTATTCTAGAATTTACCATGACACTATAACATTACTACCACCAATAATCACCATTACATGATTGCATACATGACATGATTTACATAATTTAAGATAGAGAAATGTACATTATTTAGCCTATTTATTCACAAACACTTGGCCATATCTCTCCCAACCTCTTACCAACGAAATTATCTTGCCCATAAGCTCCTAATCAAAGCCCGACCATCACAAACAACAAATCAGAAGCATCAAAGCCAAAAAATCAAAAATTGAAGCTAGAAAAGGTATGAAATTCCCTAATTTTGAAATCCTTGATTCGATGTTAATTGATTAAATTGATTGTTTAAAGTAGTGTAATAGGGAGTCTATTAATGTTACAGGTTGTAAAATCATGAACCCATAACATCAAAGTGCACGAATTTGAAGATTTGAGCAAGTTGGAAAAAGATTAATTCTGTGATTTTTGGGCAAATGTCAAGACTTATATCTCTGTGATTATTTACTATTTTTGTTGTTTAAAAGTTGTTAGGTGTAGCTTGTTATGTGGTCTTTAAACTACAAAAGGAATCAGGTCTATATCTATTGTAGATCGGGATTTATAAGCGGTCAAAGTGGGTTGACCGGCATTGACCATTTTTTTTTTCAAACCCGAAAAATATTCTAAGTGTCCAGAAATATTTTTTGGCAAATGTCAGGCCTTATATCTCGGTCATCTTTAATGTGTTTTGTGTTCTAAAGGTTGATATGTGTAGCATGTTATGTGTTATTTAACCTCCAAAAAGAATCAGATCCATATATATTACGGATTAAGAGTTATTTAAGGTCAAAGTGGGTTGATCGATTGACGAGAAAATTACAGGCGACCCGAAATTTTCTAAGTGTTAATTTTTCCGACAAGGTTTGACCATACTTTAGATGCTTGATTTCTTGTTTTTATGATGATGTTAAGTGTTAGCGTTGTAGTCCTACATGTTGTATACACACTGGAATTGATAGATCACATAAACGTTACACGATCATCAAGTTATAGAGGTCCAAAGTAGGCACCTCGAACTATTCTTCGTGAAGAAACGACTTTGGTAGCTACTTTGATGGTGATTTATCCCAGATCGATGTTTGTTTAGAGGTTATGATTATTGGAGATTGTAGTCTTGTAATTCCTCTACAAGACCCAATTTATAGATTGTCCAAATTCGTTAAGATGAGAGAGTTATTCACGGTCAAAGTAGGCCACTCGGTTACGCCTTATGAAGATCCAGGTAGGCTCAAGAACACCTATATGACAGTTACATCACTATAGGGGCCTTTAGCTTACGATTTTAATTATTTTAATTTCTGATTTTCCTAAAATGATTTAAAAATTAGAAAAATTAGATTTTAATTATTAAAAATACCAAATAAATTATGAAAAATTATTTTAAAGTCCGAAAAATAGTTTTTAACTATTTTGAGTATATTTCACAAATATTTAGTATTTTTGGAATAAAAAGGTATTTATTTATTTAATTATAATATTAAATAAATGTTTTAAAAATAGTTTTAATTCATGAAAAAAATCATGAAAAATTATATTATGGTATAAGAAAATATTTTAAGTTATTTGTGATGACTTTTAATATTTTGTGATGAATTTCATTAATTAATTATATATTAATGATATTAAAGTTATTTATTGATTATATTAAATAATTAGTTTAAAAATGATTTTAATATTTTAAAATATAATTTTAAATGAAAATAAAGTATTTATAGATATTTTGAGTTATAAAATATAACTTTTAATATTTAGAAGATAATTTCATTAATAATTATATATTAATGATATTTAGTTAATGATTTGTGATATTAAGTTTATTTAATATTTATATTAAATAAATAGTTTAAAAATGGTTTTATTTATTTAAAAATCATTTAAAGAGGATATTAAGGATTTAAAAATATTTTAAGTTATAATTAATGACTTTTAATATTTGGATGAATAGTACATTAATATTTATATATTAATGGTGATTATTTAAAATGATTTTAATTGTTTTAAAAATCATTTAAAGGGTAATATAAATGTTTTAAAAATAGTTTGAGTTATTATAAATAACTTTTATATTTTGGCAATGGTTTCATTAATAATTTAATATTAATTAATTATTAATGATAATAAAATTGTTTGATGTTTAAATCATTTAATTATGATTCCGATGTTTGAAAGTTATAGCCAGCCAAACTAGCTGACTTGAGAACCGGTTATGAAGTCCAGGATTTGATGAAGAGCACCCATAGTAACAGTTATATCACTATAAGCCCTCGAGTGATGATTTGATTTATTTTAAACTTTTCAATTTCGGAAAATTCAAAAATGATTAAAAGTAAAATGTCCGATATTTACGATGTTGAGGTATAGAATAAGAGTCTTAGACTCAAATATTTACTCGATAAAGTCAAGTTTACGCAGCAAACAACAACCCAAAACCCTATAATAGAAAGAAAAGACTTACAGTAAGAGCATGGGTGAGATATTTGAAAATGTATAAAAGTATAGAATAGAAAATATGATCACTGCTGCGATTATGTGATGACGTGATTAGACTATGTCTTGTTGTAATGAGGCGATTACTATGTGTTATGATATATTGTTCTAATCGAGCGAATGATCCGATTATTGATAGGTTGTGATAAAGAGATAAAGCCTAAGTTGAGATTTGTAATCAGCGAATCAGGCAAGTATCCTACCTTTGCATTTTCTTTATGCAATGGACATGAGTAAGAAGTTTCAGAATTATTCTATTCCTGTACAGATTATATACGCTTTGATTATCAACATGTTAGCTCAGATATATATTCTGTTAAGTTGATTTCTAAATGGTTATACAAGTGTCCCCACTTGGATAATCATGGCATTTATTCACATGTTGATATACCTTTGTCAATAACCCGTATACATATATGTTGAATTACATATTATTGTTGAAGCAAGATTAAAACCTTGGGTTTGGAACCGAGCATGTATGAACATCCAGATAATGGGAAAATTTTTATGCGCTTGATGGACAAAGGGTGAGCGATGAATTTACGTTCAAGTTATGTAGTATTGATCAATCTGAGGTACAACGGGTGATCACCCTCCGTGCTAAGTAAGTTATGACGGTTTGCGGATGAATTTCTGCTAAACCTTTTCAAAATGAAAAACCATGTTCATAGTATGTTTCTTAAACCCTATTCATGGGTGGAGCCTAATTTCAAGAAATTGAAAGAGAATTGTTATGTGAATTTTTATCGATCTGATTACTTCACAACTTTTCATTCGTTGTAGAAGTGTTATGGAAAGAGAATACTAATATTCTTTCAGCTTATATATATAATTGATATTACTTGCTGGGCACTCAAATGCTCATCCTTGCTTAAACTAAATGTTTTCAATTCGTCTGATCGACACGAAGGCTCGAGCACGCGAACAAGGAAAAAGAAAAGGCTGTTTGAATGAGATTTAGTATGAGTTAATGGTTATAGTTAGTAAAGACAATGGAATCTATTGTCGTATTGTAAGGAATGTATTTGAAGGTCACGTGCACTGGGAAGTAAACTTTGATGTATGTAAATTAAGTTCGAATGTATTATTATTTAGTATTATTCAGCTTAAAGAAATGGTATCGTGGAGAACCGAGTTCGGGTTGCAAGTACCCGGATTTGAGGTCGCCACACTTGTCCTGAGGGACTAAATAAAGTTCCAAGCCTGCTGGGCTTGAAGAGTTCTTAGGGAACTAGAGGAGTTCCAAGGCTGCTGGCCTTGAAGAGTTCTAAGTGAACTGAAGTTCCAAGGCTGCTAGCCTTGAAAGAATCTTAGTGATTCAGGGTGCTGCCCTTCCTTAGTGGAAATCCTGCTAGTTGAAAGCAAACGAGTGGATTAGGAGCTTGAGTCTCTGAACAACTTAAAATCCCTTGTGTCATTTATTTTATGTCATTTATATTATGTACCTAACTGCTATAACTGCTATGTATGTATTAACTGCTTACAACTTAACTAACTCTAAGAACAATGTATGTATGATTATGAATATATCAATAAAGGGGATCTTTTACTTTTTCTGTTGTACTTGAAAAGATTCTTATGTTTGTCATATGCTAATTCATTAGCAACACAAAATAAAAGAGAAAAGTATTTGAAAATTAAAAGGATCTATTCAACCCCCCTTCTAAATCTATTGTGTGCCTACTGGGAACTAACAAATTCCATTTATCATTATACATATCAACATATACATCAATAAATAACATTCAACTCATGAATAATTAAAATTCAATATATACATTGATATCGATTTAATGTGAAATTTTAATTTGCATAAAATTCAATTTTGAAACAAAATAAACTCTTTTCTTTTTAATCAAAATCATAATAAATTTCTTTATTTTATTTTACCTAATTTTGAATAAAAATAAACTCATTTATTTTTAATCAAATTCCCAATAAAATAAATTCCTTTATTTTAATTAACAAGAAATCTAATTTCAAGTACAAAATAAACTCTTTTATTTTAACTAAAAATAGTTGGAAAAATAAATATGTTGAATCATATATCTTATTAAAATTAAACACCTTTAATTTTAGGAAACAAGGAATCATATTCCATATGTTAAAAAACTCCTTTATTATACGAAACATGGAATCATATTCTATATTTGAATAAACTCTTTTATTCAAATGAACGTGAAATCCAATTCCAATTTAATATAGATCTTTTGAATAAACTTTTTTATTCAAACGACTGTGGAATCCAATTCCAAATAAAATAAATAACTTTATTTTAATTCAATTCCAAATCAAAATAAACTCCTTTATTTTTAATTTAGAATTACTGAAAAAACCTTTAATTTAATTTTAATTAAAATAAACTTTTTATCTTAATAAAAATCAAAAATCAAAATATATATTTGTTTCTGGAGAGTGCCGCTAGTGAACTAGCAACAGGAATTGCGGCGCCACGTCATCAGTATCAAAAACACAGAGCTTGCGCTGCAGCGCCACAAAAGAACTGGCTTCAAGCGTTGCAGTGCCACGTTAGTTAAAGTAGTACGCACAAAAGCTAATCATGTTTGATGATAAAGCATATACTTTGTAACAATCTTATTCATTTATTAATAAAAAGTATTAATTTATTAAAGGCTTTTAATTATCTACATGATGCTGCTTTATAATATGTGATAAAACCATAGTTTTAAGCAATGCTTTTAGAATAATGATGATGATCATTCTAATGAGATCTAAACTCTTAGAAAGCTTAAAAATAAAATAGTTCTCAATCGTTGGATTACTAAATTGGGGATTATTGAATCCGAATAGATTGGTACATACGTTGCTTGCTCATTGGATGAGGATGATTGATCTCATGATCATTTATGTGGAGACACTAAAGCAAGTATATAGGTGCTTATTAGAGAATAATTACACTGAATGTGGCTCACTAAGGAATACCTAATATAGTTTTACTTTCCTGTCAATAGGAATTTCTGTAGTGATAGTAGTACAAGTGATCCTTGGACTTGAGATCATCATAGTATCTTGTGTATGATGAATTATACTTTGACTTATTTCTGAAGACCCTTAGGGTATATCAAAGGGTATGCTTTGGTATAATAAGTTGTATAAGGAGATAATATATGATCAATAAAGAATCTACCACTACTAGTAAAAGAAAAGAAATGTCCTATGTGATTCGATGTAATTACATATCTTATATTTAATTGGGATATTATATAGTGGAAGGATTAAATTGTACGATAACTATTTACTCAAATGTACTTTTATGATTATTGTTGAAATCTATATTATTTGGAAAGTCGTTAATCGCTAGGGAGGCTTATCCCTATTGTAGAATAAATATTATTTATTTAAATAAATTAATAGTTTAATTTATTTATTTAAATAAGATTAATATTGTTCTAATTGATTTATTCACAACCAGTTTAATATGGAGAACTTAAAGGGTTACACCATAAAAGAAAGAATAATTATGTAAGAAATTAATAACATAATCGTAATAATAAGTTAAGTATGTTTAATTTAATCTATGGTGATAGAATAAATTAAATAGCTTAATATTTATTATTTAATATTTTAGAAATAATAAATATAAATTAATAAGAGGAGTCTTATTATTATTACTATTATTATTATTTAATTCCTAAAGGAGTTTGAGAATTAATTAATAAAAGTACTATCATATATGTGACGCCCCCAAAATAGGTCCATTCCATCCAACCCATTATGAGTCGCCAAATACATGGTACAGAAATAACTACAACTTTATTAATACATTTGTCATGCAAAATACGACAACATATATACTGTGAGTTTAAATACAAATATTGCCATCTAGACAATATCCACACGCAAATAAATCCCCATCATAATTAGTGATACATTATTTTACAAAAATGGTGAGGACTACTAAACAACTCTCTCTAGAACCTTCATTCCATACCCCGACTAGTACTCGCTACATTCTCGGCTCCTGAGAAGAAAAATGGAACAACAAGGAAAATGGTGAGCTCAACTAGCCCAGTAAAGAACATTATGAGTAAGATAACATAGAGCAAATTATCGTTAGTCTTCAACAGGAAAAAATCTAATATAATACAATAGACAACCAGTTTTAAATCAACAACTGCAGCGGAAACAACAAGTGATTAGAAGAGTTAAGTAGAGAATGCAAACTACTATCTTCTATATATGAATTTAAAAGTTCATCGTCGATATTTTATCCCTGTAACATTAATCAATATATATCTGGAATCAAATATTCATCTTTGCATTACAGGCCAAAGATATTCATCAGTTGATCATGTTCATCTAAACACCTGTTCATTTTTGCACTATGGGCCAAAGATATTTATCAGAAATCATTCATCTTTGCACTACAAGCCAAAGATATTCAGTAATATCATCATTTAGGACTGAGGATGATGAAAAATATTTTAAAGTAAACGAATCCAGTGAAACAAAACAACAAATATTAAGGATTCGTATTTTAAACAATCCAAGTTCAAAAATACTTCATAAGTAATCAGAGTGGAGTAAAATTCAAGAATGATCAAAACATGGATACAATCAAAGCTAGTATCCATAGTAGATATTTTGGACAAAAAGAAGAAATTTCATTTTTTAGTGAATAGTGCCGTATTCGTTAATAGTGCCGTATACATGAATAGTGCCGTATACGTGAATAGTAACTCCGACACTAAAAGATAGAAATTTCACAAAAAAAACATCTTCACGCTTTGTGAATAGTACTCGTGAATAGTAACTCATGAATAGTAACTCATGAATAGTAACTCATGAATAGTAACTCGTGAATAGTAACTCATGAATAGTAACCCCGACATGAAAAAATTCCAAATTTGATAAAAATTTCCAACCAATATTTCGGCATAATGATATTGAAGAAATAATATCATTTTCGAATAAAATAACATCCCTTACCTCGAAAGACAATACTTCTAGTTGAAACACCGGATATAGGTTACGACTTGAACTTGCACCGTATAGCAATACTCAAAGTATACTCAAAATACTCACAAGAATACGCTCGATAATATAGAGAGAGAAAACTTCAGTTTCTGGTGTGATTTTCAATTCTAACCTAAGCACCCTATTTATAGAAAAATGCTTAGAACACCAAAGTAGAAAATTTAATAAATTAATATTATTTATTTTCCAAAACCTCATACGCACACTTGCCAACTGAATTCAGCTCCTACACATGTTAAATGAGGCCACCTAAACATTCCAAAAACGTTTTTCTTTTAAAACAAATTTAAAACTTTTAAAAATAATTATTTCGGAACTTCAGAACTTCAATAATTCATAATAAATAGCCCTTTTATCAGAAAATTCGAATCTCACGAGTTTTTATAGGAAATTCAATTCTCTACAACTTTGCAGAAGAAAGTTATTTCAAATTCCAAACAGAAATTGACAGAAATCCACAAACGGGCGATTTTACAGGCTATAATCAAATTTCGGTCAATAATTGTGTCCACCAACACACAAAATATGTGTTAAACATTTAATGCCACAAAAATACTCTTCCTCCTCATATACTCATATATCCCACATTCATTATAAAAATATCACCGTTAATATATTATTAAAATAATATATTTAAATGAATTATTTTATCGTAAAAGATAAAATATTAATTTTCAACAATTGTCACATTAAAATTTTCTCCATCTATATCCACATAAAATCAATATTTTCCTCATCATATAAATCAATAATTAATTATTCACAAATAATATTACAGAATCACAAGATCGCAACCAGTGCCGCTCCTCAGAGAAAGAAGGGCTTTCCAATAAGGATCTCTCCTCTTGGCAAGCAATTAGGTGACCAAACCTCTCCTTAGACAACATTCTAGACATTGCCAATAATATTATTCGGATAATATGAATTATTGTCTCGATAATGGAAAATCTTGTGTAATGATAATTTATTGAAACAACAAGAATATAAAATATCAATGCAAAGAATTATTGAATCAATAAAATAAAATACTTTGAATAAAGAATTACTATAACAATTATTGAGTAGTGCCTTCTTACGTAAGAATCAATAATTGGTGCAATACTGATGTCTAAGCATTGCTTCAACAACCCGTATTATTGTGTTTTAACCACCGGGTATTCCAACAAAGATAATTCAGAAATAACTACAATCACAGATTATTTATAAACAACTTATATTTGTCGCTTTCTTCATCCAATCGCTTTCCGTTATGGGGCCCACAAAAGATCGCACTCATCGCATTTAATATTCCCCAACAATGCGAATATTCCACGACCAAACGAATATTCCTCGAAATAATGAATATTTTATAACCACTTGCTTATTCGAAATATTTGCGTATTTTACCCATAACTATCCACATTAATCAAATTAACCCTTACTATTTCAAAATAATAAATAGAGGAAAATAAGTTTGATTTATTAATAATTTGGGGTCTTACAACCTCCCCTCCTTATGGAATTTCGTCCTCGAAATTGACGTGACGTACACAGTGTGTTTCAAAAGATGAGAATACCTCGCTTTCATTTCTGCTTCCAACTCCCGTGTCATTTCCTCAACAAAGATGGTTTCTCCAAAAACTTTAACTTGTGGTATAACCTCGGTACATAGGACATGTTCTTTCTTATCCAAGATCTTGACAGGTACCTCCTCGTACGTTAAGTCTTCGGCTATCTCGTCTGGTTCTAACTCAATGACGTGGTTCGGGTCATCCACATATTTACGTAACATCGATACGTGAAAAACGTTATGAACACGCGTCATACATGGCGGTAAAACGAGTCTATAGGCCACAGTTCCTATTCGATTGAGAATTTCAAATGGATTAATAAATCGAAGGTTTGAGCTTTCCTTACCTCACTGATTCTCGCTTTTGAAATAACAACTTCTTGCACCTCCTTCTTCAAATTCATCAGCTCCGGTGTGTAGCTTGAACAACTTTAACTTTATCGATTAAAGTCGATTATACTCGTATATCATCACGTGGGTACCTAGAGTTTTCATCTCTATCTCTATTATTTGTAAATTATACAAAATGAGTCTTTGACAATATCGTACTCGTACTTGTATACGATCTTCTACTCAACACGTCAGCTACCACGTTCGCTTTTCCAGGATGGCATGGTCAGAACATGTGCTGAAATGAGTCTCCTCTTGAGTTCTTCGAAGCTCTGCCCACATTCCTTGCTTCATTCAAATTTTGTATCTCTACGAGTCAGCTACGTTAATGGAATAGTGATTCGAGAATATCCTTCAATGAATCTCCGATAATAACCAACCAAGCCTAGAAAGCTACGTATTTCGATTACCGACTTAGGTTGTTCTCAACTGTGACTCATATCCCAACCTTGGATAAGACGTTATAATGACACCTATCGCTTTACTATCGCATCGAATATGGTGTCCCCTACGAGAGTTCGCTTTTTGGTGCATTCCATAAAGGAAGTCACCGGATAAAGGCTAAGGTACCAAATTCTATAGTTGAATTTTTAACTCCGAAGTTCAATAGAGCCATTCGATATGAGATTTTAGAAATGAGTTTTGTCTGGGTTCAAAGTCGATACAAAATTTAATATCGGACTTTGGGAGTAAGCCAAGAAATTCTTCAGAAATACGTAAGAAAAATCAATAACAACAGAATATTATTCAAATCGACGTGTCTTTATTCAAATCCATAACATGGACTAAGAAAACTTGACATCCGTAATAAACGAATGACTTCATGGCTTGATATGAAAATGTTTGACTACAATGGTTTGATTGCTTGAATTGAATAACAAAGTTGCTTAGGAATATGAAAACTAACAACCTTACGAAAGTAATCAATTTTGGCATGATGAGTAGTTAACCTTAAAATCACATCAAAAGCAAATATCTCTATAGAAATAAGGTTAACAGGTAATGTGATAGTGCCAACCTGAATCAAGCAAGATTTCTAAACAACGGATGTAATGAATGTTTCTCCTAACGGAGTCTCTATAAATAGGTCAAAGTCTAATTTCTCCGTAGTCAAGTTCAAACGTTGAGCGCAAGCAAGAGAGATAAAAGAATGGGTAGAACCGGTATCTAGTAAGGTATAAACTTTGCAAGAATTATAATTAACTAACCCGTGCTAACTTCGTTCGGGTTCCTCGCATTTTGACCGGTCACGACAAACGCTCTTCCAGGA
The DNA here is from genome assembly GCA_020205605.1 of Panax ginseng. Taxonomy (NCBI): domain Eukaryota; kingdom Viridiplantae; phylum Streptophyta; class Magnoliopsida; order Apiales; family Araliaceae; genus Panax; species Panax ginseng. Next base: position 49,038,208 of record CM035137.1, read on the forward strand.
ACCGTTGACTTTGACTTTTCTGGGACATCCTTTTGAGTCACCATTCCCGCTGGACTGGGTTTCGATACCGTACAATCTCGAGCGATATGTCCTTCTTTTCCACAATTATAGCATACCTTAAACTGTTGTGGGCAGTTTGGGCTGATATGTCCCTCTTTTTGCATTTGTAATATACGACCGGTGGTCTTTCTCCTCCCTTGGAACCGGTTACTCTTCGGGCACCGACGCCTTCACATGGTCGTTGTTGAATCTCCTCTTTTAAAATCTCCTCCCACTCGCTTCTTCTATTTTCATACGGCCACGATAACCACCACAGAGTGGTTACCGCCTTTGTCCGTATTCTTCTTTCTCCGCCGGTTATCGTTATTCGATGATCGCTATCTTCTTGATATGATCCTCGGTTATGGTCCCTCGGTTGAACGTATTTCGTTATCTCGCTCTAACAACCGAGCCCCGCTGACAACATCTGAATAGAGAAAAAATTTATGAGAAATGAGATACTAACGTATCTTAGGTTTCAAACCTCTCAAAACATCCGCGTCATACGTTCCTCATTCTCCACCAAATGAGGTGCAAACTCGATAACTCCGCTGAACTTCGCCTCGTCGGGACACCGCCATGCTATTCTCTCCTCATCTAATAAACTCCACTTCCTTTATATGACGAATACTTTCGAGGAAGTACTTGTCATTGAACTGTCAAACGTCTCCCATGACATGCCTTTGAGTAAATTGGATGGGTACGCTTCACAGATTCCCATCAGTAATCTGCCTCGTTACGGAACATAAAAGTAGTGAATGGAACTTTCTGTTCCTCCGTGCATCCCAAGACATCGAATATCTTGGTAATTTGTTTGACCCACGTCTCCGCCTTAATCGGATCCGGCTTTTCTCAGAATTCTGGTGGTCCCAACTCTTTGAACTTCTTGGTTGTGACCACCCGTGAATTGCTATCATTTCCTCCTGTATTTTGAACACGAGTCTCCCTCGTTTGATTTTGCATGAACTGCAAAAAGCTTCTAAACATTCCCTCGTTCATCATCTGCTCAGTGGTGTTGTTCACAGGAGGTACATTGACAGCCTGTTGCACGTTCTCCTCGTTGGTAAGTACATGCATCTCCACGGTCTCATTTACTCCAATCATTAATATTCTCAATCGACATTCTCAAATCATCATCCATAAAACAAGGGTTAATTAAGGAAATCAATATATCACATAATATCCCTATATACTAACTAACTAACAAATAAGCTTAGGTAGGACACACGCGAAGGATTTACTCGTCTCTCCCCTCCTAGTTCTATTCCCCGATCTCCGCCAGAGATCATATCCCTAAGCTCTGATACCAACTGTGACGCCCCCAAAATAGGTCCATTCCATCCAACCCATTCTGAGTCACCAAATACATGGTACAGAAATAACTACAACTTTATTAATACATTTGTCGCGCAAAATACGACAACATATATACTATGAGTTTAAATACAGATATTGCCATCTAGACAATATCCACACGCAAATAAATCGCCATCATAATTATTGATACATTATTTTACAAAAATGGTGAGGACTACTAAACAACTCTCTCTAGAACCTTCATTCCATACCCCGACTAGTACTCGCTACATTCTCGCCTCCTGAGAAGAAAAATGGAACAACAAGGAAAAGGGTGAGCTCAACTAGCCCAGTAAAGAACATTATGAGTAAGATAACATAGAGCACATTATCGTTAGTCTTCAACAGAGAAAAAACTAATAGAATACAATAGACAACCAATTTTAAATCAACAATTGCAGCGGAAACAACAATTCATTAGAAGAGTTAAATAGAGAATGCAAACTATTATCTTCTATATATGAATTTAAAAGTTCATCGTCGATATTTTATCCCTGTAACATCAATCAATATATATCTGGAATCAAATATTCATCTTTGCACTACAGGCCAAAGATATTCATCAGTTGATCATGTTCATCTAAACACCTGTTCATCTTTACACTACGGGCCAAAGATATTTATCAGAAATCATTCATCTTTGCACTATAGGCCAAAGATATTCAGTAATATCATCATTTAGGACTGAGAATGATAAAAAAATATTTTAAAGTAAACGAATCCAGTGAAACAAAAGAACAAATATTAAGGATTCGTATTTTAAACAATCCAAGTTCAAAAATACTTCATAAGTAATCGGTGGAGTAAAATTCAAGAATGATCAAAACATGGATACAATCAAAGCTAGTATCCATAGTAGATATTTTGGACAAAAAGAAGAAATTTCATTTTTGGTGAATAGTGTCGATTCGTGAATAAATAGTCAGATACGTGAATAGTGCCGATATCGTGAATAGTAACTCCACACCAAAAGATAGAAATTTCACAAAAAAACATCTTCACGCTTAAATGAATAGTACTTTCGTGAATAGTAACTCGTGAATAGTAACTCATAAATAGTAACCCCGACATGAAAAAAATTCCAAATTTGATAAAATTTCCAACCCAATATTTCTAAGCGTAATGATATTGAAGAAATAATATCATTTTCGAATAAAATAACATCCCTTACCTCGAAAGACAAGATTTCTAGTTGAAACACCGATATAGGCTATGACTTGAACTTGCACCGTATAGCAATACTCAAAGTATACTCAAAATACTCACAAGAATACGCTCGATAATATAGAGAGAGAAAACTTCAGTTTCTGGTGTGATTTTCAATTCTAACCTAAGCACCCTATTTATAGGAAAATGCTTAGAACACCAAAGTAGAAAATTTAATAAATTAATATTATTTATTTTCCAAAACCTCATACACACACTTGCCAACTAAATTCAGCTCCTACACATGTTAAATGAGGCCACCTAAACATTCCAAAAACGTTTTTCTTTTAAAACAAATTTAAAACTTTTAAAAATAATTATTTCGGAACTTCAGAACTTCAATAATTCATAATAAATAGCCATTTTATCAGAAAATTCGAATCTTACGAGTTTTTATAGGAAATTCAATTCTCTACAACTTTGCGTAAGAAAGTTATTTCAAATTCCAAATGAAATTGACCAAAATCCACAAACCAAGCGATTTTACATTTATAATCAAATTTCTATCAATAATTGTGTCCACCAACACACAAAATATGTGTTAAACATTTAATGCCACAAAAATACTCTTCCTCCTCATATACTCATATATCCCACATTCATTATAAAAATATCACCGTTAATATATTATTAAAATAATATATTTAAATGAATTATTTTATCGAAAAAGATAAAATATTAATTTTCAACAATTGTCACATTAAAAATTTTCTCCATCTATATTCCTCATCATATAAATCAATAATTAATTATTCACAAATAATATTACAGAATCACATCTTGGCAAACAGTAGCCTCAGAAAGAGGGGCTTTCCAATAAGGATCTCTCCTTACTGGCGCGCAATTAGGTGACCAAACCTCTCCTTAGACAGAACATTCTAGACATTGCCAATAATTTTATCCAATAATATTATTCAGATAGTATGAATTATTGCTCCAATAATGGAAAATACTGTGTAATGACAATTTATTGAAACAACAGTAATATAAAATATCAATGCAGCAATTATTGAATCAATAAAATAAAATATTGAATAAAGAATTATCAGAATAATTATTGAGTAGTGCCTTCTTTATGTAAGAATCAATAATTGGTGCAATACTGCAAATGCTTCTGATTCAACAACGCCGTATTATTGTGTTTTAACCAACGGGTATTCCAACAAAGATAATCAGTAATAACTACACCGTTATTTATAAACAACTTATATTTGTCGTTTCTTCATCCAATCGCTTTCCATTATGGGGCCCACAAAAGACCGCACTGTCTGCATTTAATATTCCCCAACAAAGATTTAATATTCCGCGACCAAACGAATATTCCCTGACAATAATGAATATTTTATAACCACTTGCTTATTCGAAATATTTGCGTATTTTACCCATAATTATCCACATTAATCAAATCAACCCTTACTATTTCAAAATAATAAATAGAGGAAAATAAATTTCATTTATTAATAATTTGGGGTCTTACAATATATTCCTAATAAGATCAGTAGGTTAAATTAATTAAAAGAGTTTAATTAATTATCCCTAATAAGATTAGGGAGCTTAATTAATTAATTAAATAATACCTTATATTCTAATTAAATTAGAAGGGTTAACTGATATTTATATAAGAAGAATCTTTTATCAGATATAATGAGAATACATAATTCCAATAGTTGGGAGAGTACACCCTTTTTCTATGAGAGATAGAAAAAATGAGGATTTTGCCAAATACCCATCTTCTTGAATCTTTCTTCTTCCTTGGTGGATCACCTCTAGAGGCCAAACACTTGGGTGACTAATATTATTTGGAAAGCCGTTAATCGCTAGGGAGGCTTATCCCTATTGTAGAATAAATAATATTTATTTAAATAAATTAATAGTTTAATTTATTTATTTAAATAAGATTAAAATTGTTCAAATTGATTTAGTCACAACGAGTTTAATATGGAGAACCTAAAGGGTTACACCATAAATGAAAGAATAATTATGTAAGACATTAATAACATAATCGTAATAATAAGTTAAGTATATTTAATTTAATCTATGGTGATAGAATAAATTAAATAGCTTAATATTTATTATTTAATATTTTAGAAATATTAAATATAAATTAATAAGAGGAGTCTTATTATTATTATTACTATTATTATTATTTAATTCCTAAAGGAGTTTGAGAATTAATTAATAAAAGTACTATCATATATTCCTAATAAGATTAGTAGGTTAAATTAATTAAAAGAGTTTAATTAATTATCCCTAATAAGTTTAGCGAGCTTAATTAATTAATTAATTGATACCCTATTTTCTAATTAAATTAGAAGGGTTAACTGATATCTTTATAAAAAGAATCTTATATCACATACAATGAGAATACATAATTCTAATAGTTGGGAGAGTACACCCTTTTTTTATGAGAGATAGAAAAAATGAGGGTTTTGCCAAATATCCATCTTCTTGAATCTTTCTTCTTCCTGGTGGATCACCTCTAGAGGCCAAACACTTGGGTGGCTAACATTGACCAAAGGAAGGAACCAAACCCAGTGAATTCAGGTTGAACACGAAAAGGATTTGGAGGTGAAGTTGTACCTGAGGAAACTCGAATCTTCAAGGATATAATTCTTGTTCTTCATCTTTTTGTTTAATTAAAAATTGTGCATAAAGGATGATCGGGGTATATGATTTGTAAAATTTTAAAACTCTATTTTATCACGTTTCCATTAATTTTGCATAATTTGATTGTGTTAATCAATCTTACAAACCTAACAGTGGTATCAGAGCCAAACATGTATGTGAATTATTAATTATTCAGGTTCGATATGTATGTTGATATATGTTTAAAATAATTTAATTGGGCATTATTGTTGGTATAAATTTTATTTTTTATTAAAAATAAAAAAGTAAAACAAGAACATAAATCAAAATCGAGAACTAACGTGATTATATATATATATATATATATATAAATATTAATTTTGTAATTAAAATAAAAGTTTATTTTAATCTTAAAATTAGATTTCATGCTAACTAATTAGTGTTAGAATTAGATTTCATAATAACTAATTAGAGTTGAAATTGGATTCCATGGTTCCTTAAATAAAGTAGTTTATTTAGATATGGAATAAGATTTCATTTTATTCAAAATAAAAGAGCTTATTTGTGAATAAGAAGGAGAATCTGTGTTTCCTTAAATAAAGAATTTTATTTAGATATGAAATAAGATTTTATATTATTCAAAATAAAGGAGTTTATTTATGAATAGGAAAGAGAATCAATGTTTCCTTAAATAATGGAGTTTATATACATATGTAATAAGATTTCATATTATTCAAAATAAAGAAGTTTATTTTGACAAGGAATTAGATTCCATAATTAATTAAAATAAATGAGTTTATTTTGATTAAAGAATTTGATTAAAATAAAATAGTTTATTTTATTCAAAATTAGATAAATTAAAACAAAAGAGATTTATTTTGATTTAAATTTGAATTAAAATAAAGGAGTTTATGTAACAATCTAGAATTTTATTTGTAATTTTATATATTTATTGAATTAAATAAATATTTTAATTTATGTGTTTATTGTTAAATAAATAATTCATGAGTTGAGGGAATTAATTTAATTAAGGTAATATGTTAATTAAGTTGATAATTGGTAATTTGGTATTTTGAAACTAATTAAAATAAAAGAGTAATGAATCCTATTTTATGAGATAATATTCTAATTTAATTTAATAATTAAATTAGAGAGTTGATAAGAATTAAATGAGTTGCTATAATGTTGTTTTAATTTAATTTAGTAATTAAAGTGATGTATTAATTTATTGAACAAAATTATAATGAAAATTATAATTTTGTTGTATCGATTATGTGGCGAATTGATTTGATGAGTTATTATTAGCTTTAATTTAATTAAATTTGAATATGGAAATTTAATTAAATAAAATGGGATAAGAAAGTATATTATAAATGAGTTATAAAAATTAATTAAAAGAGTTTAATTTAGTTTTGTCAAATAGGGCTTCATGAAATGTTAAGTCCTTATTTTAAATGGGTTTTACCAAACAAGGCATAAGGATTTTAAGTCATTATTTTTAATTAGTTTTGCCAAACAAGGCCTTATGGCTTTTAAATTTAAAATAAAAATAACAGATATGTATTTAATAGCCTTATTATTATACGTCAGTTTTATTTTTACGTTAGCGTCTATTTTAAATTTACGTTAAGTGTTGGCTTAAGCTTAAGAAAGAATAGAACAAAACAGAGAGAAAAAAAAGAGAGAAAAGAAAGAGTTCTAGAGAGAGTTTGAAGGAGAAATGTGTGAGAAGAAGTTTTTCAAGAACAAGAAGGAGTAGTAATCAAAAGTTCTATAATCAACTTCTAGCAAAGGTATAATCCTATCTTTTAAGGTTTTGTTTTATGTTGTCAAAAGTTCTCTGTGATTGATGTTTTATGAATAATTGTGGAAATTATGAGTTGTTATGGATTAGTAGATGATTATAAAAGGTTTTATGTCATTCATTCACGATTTATAGTAATTAATTTCATGAAATTATGCTTAGTAGTGAAGAAATTGAATTATAGTGATATATATGTGATATGATTTATTTTATAATTAAAATTGATGTTCAATTCATGTAATAAACTAGTAATTGTTGGTTTATTGTGAAAAGATATGAAGAAACGAAAACATTATGGGTTAAATTAGTTGTTGAAGTTGTAAAACGAATTCATAGTGATGAATTTCGCTATGAATGTTAAAAGAAGAAGAAATAATAGAAATAGTGAAATTAAAGGTTGTGATTTAGATGTTTATATGGTTGGAAACGTATTAGAAACATTAGTTTATGTTTCTGTAAATATATTACAACTTGGGTAAGTTGGAATGGTTGTTAGAAAGGGGTTTTTAGGCCTAATTTGGCTTTCTGCAGTGTTCGTTTGCAAACTATAGAAGCTAACTCTGGTACCCCGCTTGGGTGGGCATACCAAAGGCATTTTTGACTCATGAATGAGCTTTTATAGTGTAAAACCCCTTCCCGTACCGGGGTAAAGCGACTTACAAATGTTAAGAAATTTTGAACGGACATGTTTTACTAAAATGGACATAACATTTTCATACGAACTACAATTGATGTGATTGAAGATGATCCAGAACGAGGATGAGTAGACCTACAATTTTATGTCTTTAAGTTTTTTAATTTGATGTCGTTATTAGGGGTTAAAATGGTCATCTTTAGGACTATTATGCGCTTATAGGCAATCAAAGGGCTTCGGGATACACAAATGCAAGTGCAGTCCTTTATGTTTTAGTATAACCTAATCTAAAGAGTATGATAACATGTTGAACGTATAATAGTATGTTTTATCAAGTTGTTAATGTGTATATGGTGCAATGGCATGGTAAGTTAATTAGTTGTAATAGAGCTAAAATGTGATGCTCGTGAAAAGATGTGATGTTGTTTAAACTTAAACTTAGTTAGTGAGCTATACTAAAAGTGGGAACTAAACTCATGAAGTTAATATTATTGTAACTAATGAGTATTGTCAATATATATGGTATGTGTAGGATTTGTGGTGAACGTGAGTAATGATTGTTTAACCTATGCACGAGGCAAGTTTTCTAACTCTACTTTTACGATTGTGCAAGTGCTTAAAACTTATTGGTACATTGATCAAGTTCCTAAACTTTCTTATATATTTTTTTTAACTTAATTATGTTCATGCAAACTCTTCAACCCAACTTTTACTTTGAGAAAGGTTCCTATCTTTATATTTTTTTCTTATTATGGAAGTTCCTAAATCCTGTTATTCTTATGTTGAGCAAGTTTTATTCCTCAACTTGTTATTAATCGTGCGCGTTCACTAACTCACTTCTTTTATTGGGTAAGATTATAGCATTAGCTTATTGTTGTTCAACCAAGGTTTGTTATAAGATTCCATGCATATGCTTTCTACTCGATGTATAATGTTAATTTTGCTTATGACTCACGATTATTTCATAGCATAGTGTTATTACACTTGTGATTCAACTAATCCTTAGTTGATGTTCGTTGAACTCCAAATTACCTTTGAAGCTTATCCAAACCAAACTTGCTTTGGTGCGGACTTGTATTCTAAAGCTGAGAAGAACAACCCTATTATGTGGGATTATTATGCAAAGCGTTTAGATGTTTGTGCATAATACATGGTACGAAGGGCTCATCACCCTAAGTACAGGGAGTCCCTATAGTCTTATGATTGTTTAGGTTTAAGTTTAAAAAACACTTATAACCTTAGACATAGTTCATGGTCTTGTGACCCTCAGATACATTTCAAATTCTATTTTAATTCTTAATTATCATTGAAAGATAATATTATTCAGTTCTATTGAGCCTGTTCATTGACAGTTATTATAACGACCATGAATTTTAAACTCCTTATTAATTAAATATGTGATTTAATTTTAACGAGTTAGTTTTGTGAGTTTATTTAAACCTTATGTGGTTATGAGAATGTATGAAATGATTAAAAGAGTCACTAATAGTTATTTAAATTGGTGGGCTAACCCTAAAACTTTGATATCAAGGATTTGATAGGATTCTTAATGATTAAATATTCAATTTATTTGAATATGGTGGCAAGAGTTGAACATATTGAATTATGTCAAGTATGGGTATATCGCCATTGAAGAAGTTAAATTATCCCATATGAAACTTATGTGGTGATAGGAAATGGAACTAACTTAAAGCTAACCTATTTTGGCATCAGAAAGTACTGCAAGAAATTTACCGGCCCCAAAATAATAAAAATGGCGCAATTGCCAAAGTGTCGATCTGAGTCGATTAGGTTCTGCTATAGAAAATGAATTGGAACATTAGTGTAATGTGTGGCATGCATAGAATCATATAATAAGAATATATTCTAATGATATGGAGTATCAAGTAGTGCAATAAAATCATAAGTGATTGTTAAACAGAAATAACTGAATATCAGTGTATCCCAAAAATTGGGTAAAGAAATTATGTGTGTACACTTAATATATAATAATGTTATAATATGCCTATGTGAGTAGTAGAGATAATTATGGAACTACTCGGACAATAATACTTAACTGCTTTATTTTATTGCGTGTATTTAATGTACATGGGTTATATAATGTGAGTACATAAATAAATCCAACATTTCCTTTTGTGTAGTAGTAGTAACACATTTATATTACATTATGGGAATTATAGTGTCCAAACCAAGCCTTAGAATAACAAATGCTGAGATTTTGCTCTTGTCCCAAACTGAGTGTCACCAAAGTACATGAACAGTGGACAAAAACTAGTTTACGTATTCTTCAAGTGGCTAATCTTAGGTGATAATTTGCTAGCCAATGGCTGGTGGTGAGTTTCTCAACCACTCCTTAACAACCAATGTGTTTTTCCTTTGCACCATGAGCTCCAACATTAGGATAATGTGATTGTCCAGTTCATAGTTCCCTTATAAATGCAAGCCCCATTTTCAGTTTTTGTTGTTTGCTAAGTCTGATATTGAGAACTCTAAGTTGTGGAGGAATTTTGGAAACATACTCAGTGTGTAAGGAACCCAAACCAAGCTCAAGAAGGTATGTATTTTTACTATGTTCTTGAAATTGGTCTAGTTAATTCTTAAAAATTACTTAAAATTCTTTGTTAATCAACGTGAATTAATATGCCATGATATGTTTCTCAAGTTTGTTTACATGTTTAAATTCTTAAATGGTAGGTTGTAGCATGTTTAAAACTAAAGTGATCCAAGGTGGCTAAGGCTCTACGTGAGCAGGCGGGCAAACCAACGCCTCCTTGTCGAGGCATGGCGCAGCATACTATTTATCTTAGGTGCAACAGCAGGCCGTGTCGCACTACCTCGATTTAGTTGATGGTTTTTGTTATGCTATGTGTTGCTATCTTGGTATCATGACTTAGATACATACCTATAAAGGAGTGTAGAATGAGATATAAGGTTTTCTTGTGTAGAATGAAGTGATCAACACGTTTTAGTAAGAAATTTTTGATGAAAACTTAAGTTTAGAAAATGAACTTTGAAGTAATATAAGTTTTACAAATTCTGTACTTATGAGACCACATATATGACTAATGTGGAACTTAAGTGAGCATGATATATGATATATAGTGTGTTTATTATGATTTAAACTTGTTAGCTTTGTGTTAGAGAATGTTTTAAAGGAAAAGTTTGTTATATTAAAGTAATATACATGAATGCTACATGATGTAAGTTCTGGTGTTTGAAGATGTTAAACATAACTTAATCACACATGATGTGAGTTCAAAAGTTGTCTTGTATGTTTATATTGCATCATTCGTGCTAAAATGATTTCAAAGACAACCTTGAACATGTTTTCAAATATAAGTTGCATATTATGTGAGTACTTAGATACTAAAGTAGTAAGATGTCATATTATGGCTATAATACTCCTAAACATGATTCATATGTATTAAGCATGATGATTACATGACCTTTTTGTGTTTTAATGACATATAAAGTGTAAGTTAAACTTGAAGTAATGAACTCAAGTATGATCATGTCTTATATGTGAAACTCTAGCTTGTATGTATGTTAAATGGTATGTGTGATTAGTGTGTTAGAGTTAGACTGGAGTTAGGAGAGCAAAATCTCAACCTCAGTATGGCCGGGGACACAAGTATGCATTGCTACCATTCCCTAAGCTTAGACTAAAGCAATGCTACCATCCTATTGATCATGAGATAGATTCTGTTTTTGATTCTTGAACCTAAGGCATGCTTATATAATTTCTTTACCTTGTAATATATGACCGATATGCCATATAATGTGTTCAGAAGCATGCTATGTGATGACTTGATTATTGTAAGTGTAAACTCATAATAGTTTACACATACTAATTGAAAGACCGACTTGTTAATTTTCGGTCATTTGAACGCGAGTTAGTTAAAGCTAGTATTATATTGTAGCTGAGCAAACAGACAAGTTCCTTGAACCCTACTTTTATTGTGCAAGTTCCCTAAACTTACTCCAATTGTTATTGAGCAAGTTTCTTTGAACTTCACTCTTTGATTGTGCAAGTTCCCTAAACGTACTCCAATTGTTATTGAGCAAGTTTCTTCGAACTTCACTCTTTGATTGTGCAAGTTCCTTGAACCCTACTTTTATTGTGTAAGTTCCCTAAACTTATTCCAATTGTTATTGAGCAAGTTTATTTGTACTTCACTCTTTGATTATGTAAGTTCCTCGAATCCTACTTTTATTGAGCAAGTATCCGAACACTATTTTATTTTGTTGCAAGTTTCCTAACATACACAACTTTGAGTTTATGGAAGTTTCCTATCCTACTCATATTATATTGAGCAGGTTATTGTTGAATTGAAAGTTATTCATTTAAGATTGAATCTTATTTCCAAGCATGCTATTAAGTGGTTTAATTACTTTACAATTATCCCACATCGATATTATTGATATTCGCACTTAGTGCACTTGAGTTTGTACAGCCTTGGACTTGTACATCATTTAAAGTTGAATAATTCTTGAACTATGTTACATAGAGTCTGAACCTTTGTTCGGTCAGACAAACATATGAAGTTATATAAAAGCTATCCAAACCCATTGATGGTGAGGATTCTTAGACTGAAAGAACACCCCTTTTTGATAGGGGAGTACCCGGGTATCTAATATAAGATACACAGAGCAAATTTAAATGTTATGCATATACATAGAGTACGTGAGGCTGATCCCCTCAAGTACTTATTCTGTAGCCAATAACTAAAGAGTTAATTAGCTATTGATTCCATTGGAGTGTTATAGTTCAAAGCCTATTTGACTAGCAGTTATTCTAAAAGCAATCATTATCTTTGGTTATGATATTCATATTGTTTAATCCTTCAGATATTAATATTGTTGAATCCATTGCCAGATATTTTTCTATTCATCATGATATATCCTTATTGTTGTATTTAAACTTGTTGAGAAAACTTGTTGCTCATCCTTGCTATATCATGAATATATTGCAGCTAAGCCCGAGACCTCAGGGAAGGACAAGGGTAAAGGAAAGATGTAGATTAATGGAAAGGAGAAGACTTTACCTTATGCCTAGTTTAAATTACTATTATGTAATATGAACCCTAATGTTTATTTTATGGTATGTTTGTAAGATGATATTAAGGTTATCGTATATTGGGGCTAGTAACACCTTTTAAATGAACGACGTACATTTATTATATTTCCGCATTTTAGTTATCGTATGTTGTTTAGAGGTGGATGTTTATAAGTTGTTGTGATAACCGAACCGGGGTCAAAGGACCCAGATTCGGGGGTGTCACAATTATTATGTTGATATTATTCATTGTTATTTCAAGTGAGCATTTGTTTAGCTCACTCTTGCATATAAAATCATTGCAGCTAAAGATAAGAAGGTTGGTGAACCAACTACTAGCAAAGGGAAAGGAAAAATGAACAAGTGTTGAAGACTTGTAAATTGTTGACTTTTATGATGTCAGACTTTGGTTTAATTATTGTGATGTAATTATTTAATTTTCCGCACTTGATGTATGATTTAAAGGTTAGATAACCTGAGAGATTTATTGATTAAGTTATGTAACCCTTTAAAGGGAAGATTTATTATTTAAATTTTATTATATTTGGGTAGTTAGAATTGAATGGATGGAAACTGAACACCAAATCTTGTTGGAATAAAGTAAATAGATTTGGGGGTGTCACAAGTTGGTATCAAAGCTTTAGGTTATGAACGTTAGGTGGGGAAAAACCTTAGGAAGTAACCTTATAGGAGATTGAAAAGATAGCGGTGATAAACTCTTATTGAGTTTTAAGAAAGAAATAATAAAACACTTTATATGATTATGTGGTTGCAACCTATGTGCTCGTGAGTGTTGAATAGTGACGATTAGTAATTAAAAACTTAAAATTTTTCTTGTTAGGATGACTAATGTAGGAGAATCCAGTCAGGCTAGTGATAAGTAGGTTTTATACCTACTTATCCGATATCTATTACTTGAATTAGTTGCATAAACCTATGTTTCTTAGTTACTTTTCATATATTTTATGTTATTTTGTAGGCTATGACATAAAATTGGCTTGAAGAAGCAAGGAAAAACAATTCGGACATCTTTTGGACTAAAATATTCAAACAAATATAAGAAGGGGAGATTTCAGGGATTTTAACACCAAGTTGGATGCATGTTCTTGGCTTGAAACTTGGATTATACTGTAGAGCGTCTTCTGAGGTTTCCGGAACATCTTGAATCATCCCAATCGAAGTTCGGTTGCGAGAGTTATGGCCTTTTTATAAACGAAGATCAAAGCTAAGAGTTCTCATGCTTGCAATTTACACATCATCCACTTCAAGCTCGATTTCGATCTTGTTCCGGCCATAATTTCTCATTTCTTAAAGAATGAAAGTTGTATATCTCGTCGATAACTTCGATTTGATAGATGGCAGGCCCCGTAACTCCTCCTGGATCAAAAGTTATGTCTGTTTTACCATAGGACGTCAGAGTAGAAAAGTGACCCCCGTCGGGGAGGGCTTTCCCTTCACAAAATGCCCACCGGGGCGGGCATACAAGCTGGAAAAAAGAACCATAGCACGCTGGGGCGGGCCCTTTACAGGCTAGACCCCCGTCATGGCGGGGGTACACGCAGAAAACTCAGTTTTTGTCTGAATTTGAGTCCAAGAAGGATTATTTCGATCCGATTGACTCAAGGACTTCCATGAGAACTTAAAGACATATAAAAATGCATATAAAGGAGGAGAGAATACATATATTAGAGGAGAGAGAGAGAGAGGATTCCATTAGATTAGATTAGAGTAGAATAGAATAGGAGAAAACACTAGTTTTTATGAAATTTGGAGATTGAAGCGAGTTGGAGACCATTGAAGATTCAAAGTAGGAGCAAGGAATGAGCTTCAAATCTATAGACATTAGATTCTATCTTCTCATCTTCTTCTATCTTTGTCTTTTATTGTTTATTCTAGTGTGGATTCTTAGTTTTAATTCAATGAACTAATTCTTTGTTTGAGATTACAATGGATCTTATTGTGTAGTTTATTTTAATATGCTTCGCTATTAATTATTATGTTCTATTGTGAGGATTGTCTATTGTGATTTGGACTTAATTGCTTAATTGCCTAGCTAACAATTACCGTGATAATCTATATGCACTCGAGAGATAAATTTTAGATTTAGATCTGATTATGATAGCATGTGTTTGTGATTTCTGCATAGATGGAATTTATGATTCGTGTTTAGGATAGAGATATGCCTTTATGCCATATGTAATCTTATATAAAACTTGTGCTTTAAATCCTTTTTAATTGTAATTCACATAGAGATATAGTGGATTAGTTAATTAGGGTGTCTTGCTTAATTCTATCATATGTGGATTTAAGTAAGGGTATTATGCATCGAGAGGTGGTTTTATATGCTTTAGTGTTCTTGATTAACAATTCAAAATAGAGAATAATTGATAAGAAGTGTGTGAAGCAATAAGTGAAGCTGTGATCTTAATTCTCCGTAATCTTAATTTAACTAGTGGAATTTAACAGTAGTTTAATTATATAATTTGAAATTAATTCATTTAAATAAGATTAAATTAGTTATAGGTTAGTACATGGTAGTTCTTGTTAACTAATTCCTTGTGGGAACCATATTCTATTTTCACTGTATTACTTGTTGACCACGTATACTTGCGTGTTGTGCGTAATTAGATTTTACCCAACAAGTTTTTGGCGCCGTTGTCGGGGAATTAGTTTAATAGATTGTTGCCAATATTAGCTTCAATCAAATTAGTCTTAATTTAAATATTTTTTTTTCTTCTTTGTTTATTTTTATTTTATTTTATTATCTTCTTATTTTTCTCTCGTTTTAGGTACCATGGCTGGATGCAATTATCAAATGTCATATTAGAGTATGACTCGACCAAGGGGAGCGGGGATTGATGGACTCAATGTATTTTTTGCATTATCAGCACAACTTGAGACACTTTCGAGGAGGTTGGACGTTGTTTCAGCCCAACGTAATCAAATGATAGTAGTTACTTGCAATTATTATGCTGGAAATCACCCGAGTAATCAATGCATCATTAGCCTTGGACCGGTACAATATGGTGGTAACTACCTCAACAACTATTCTTATCCCAGTTATCATCAAGTTTGGGGGTATCACCCGGATTCTTCATGGAGCTATAATTATCAAGATCAATACTCTACTCCAAATCCACCATACACGCCAGAATTCTCATATCAACCTCCATTAAAAGTAGAAAATTCAAAGTTGGAGGAATTACTGTCAAAGGTCATAACAAACCAAGAGGAGAGGATGATGAGTTAAGAAATATCGAGCCACAATTTTCAGCACCAGATGGAACAACTCATCAACACTTCAACTCATGGTCATCAATACATGGATTCCAAAACTGAGACAGGTAATTCGAGATTGGAGGAATTGTTGTCCAAGTTCATAGCATCAAATGAGGAGAGAAGGATTAATCAAGAGAAGTCAATTCAGAATCTTCAGAATAAGATAGATCAAATGCCCAAAGCCGTAACCAACCTTCCTCCAAACACTTGGCTTTATGACATGGATGACGAAATTGACAGAGAACCCGAACCAAATCTGCGTCTGGATGAGCCATAAGATATCGGAAGTGTGGAGACAATTGGGGATAATGAAAAAGAGGTCAACGAAGATCTAAATGGGTCTCCACCAAAGATCAAAGAGTCAATCAGATTTGCAAAATCATGCCCACTTGGTAGTCATGTCGTCGGCGAAGCTCTTTATGACTTAAGAGCGAGTACAATTTTGAATCCATGGTGGGACGAGAAAGAGAAGATAGACGAAGAGCCCATTGTGTGTGACAAGCTTCCATGCCCCAAAGTGATCACATACACAATGGAGAAAACACCTAGCTGTGGGACGTTCTTAATCGAGATCATACCAAATCAGAGAATGCTAGGTGACTTTGATGCATTGGCCATCACAAATAGGAACCTACCAAAAGCTATATTATTTTTGATGGATGGAGGGTTCCTCAACTTTCGAAGAGGAATTGAATAACGTTAACTTGATACAAAGTCAGTTTGAAAGATCAGAATCAAGCTACCGATCGGAGGCAACCTGAGAATTTTTATATTTATATGTTTTACTAGTTTAAATTAGTGATGTTAGTTCATCAAAAATTTAGGAGTTAATTTGCTTATTAAGTTCTCTTATAATCTAATCCATGTTATCTCTCTTCATTGCAGGTATTGGAGGCTCGAACATGAGTGTTGAGTGTGGCGCCGTAGTGCCAAGGCCGGGCTATGACTACTCCTAACTTCGTCTGCAATTGAAGAAGATGTAAGAGCTATGGCCGTAGCATGATAGCATGATCCTAGGTTTTAGACAGTCATGAAGGTTTACAAGTATAACATGAATAATAAGTCATTAGTAATGAACTGAGTAACTTAATAAGGCATTGTAAAGTGTTGTTAAACCTTATTTATGTTGTCTAAGGGTTGAAGATAAGTAATCAAACATGAACGTAATGAAAATAATTTAATGAAAAGCTGGAACCAATAAGAACAAATCTAAGTCATAATTAGATCGAGAAGAAGGGTAAGATGCATTAGGGACTATGTATGTTCATTCAGGACCTAATGTGTGATGTGATATTATCATTACAGTAGAGAATTAAAGACTTAAACAAAGAATGTGTTATTAACTGTAGCAGACGCTAAAGGCAAGTATTCTAACCCTTGTTCCAGTTCAATCTGGACAAGCTTTGAAATTCATGTATCCTTACGCTTGAAGTCTTATATGATGAAGTCAAAGCCAATTCTTTCGGCTAGACTTATATTATGTTTCTATCAAGCATGGTTAATGTTTACCAAGTTATATTGGTGTAGTTTTCAAACGAAGACTGAGTATGCTAAAATATTTTGTCGTTTAACGACAGGCATGTGAGGTTGCCACAACTTAAACGTATACACGTTTAATGAATATAGTGTTGATCAACATAGAGTACTATAGGCTGATCACCTAGATGTGCTCGTAAGTAATGTCAGACTTACGGACTTAGTGTCGGGATCTCATTTTCAAAAGAACTTATGAAATGCTCAAGGTCTTGGACCGGAATTGATGTTTTACTGGATATTGTTGTTGTAAAACGTTGTGAATGAAAAGAAGTGCTATTTTGGAATTATCGATAGTACTTCGTAACTATTGTTCACTTATTAAAGATATACGAGTTCTATGTTTCAAGCATGTTGTTTATTAGAATTGTTGTACTTGTTGAGCTAGTCATGCTCACTCTTGCTTGAACCATATGAACACCGCTAAGATCGAGCGGACCGAAGGCTCTGGCAAGGACAAGGGCAAGGCGAAGACGAACCCTTAGATTACTTATGTAATAGTATAGGTAAATATTTGTAATATATTAAATATTATGACAAGAACGAATGAATGGGTTATAAAGAACTTGGGGATATGTAATATTATTTTGAATATATAGAAGACATATTTGTCCTTTTGAGACTTTTCAATTGAATGAATGTATGAATGGTAGTACCGTGTAGCACCATCCGTCGGGTTGGAAGATACTCGGATTTGGGGGTGCCACATACGACAACAATATTGAACTTCAGGATAGAGTCGAGGAGTTTGAGGAGCTAGTTGCTGAACGTCAGACTTCGATGGCGCAGAAAGAAGATGAGATCCAGGATCTTGACGAATGAATAAGTAATGTGGAATGGAAGTTGATTCATACAGAGGGGGAGAATGAGTAGGTGACGGAGGAGATAGCGAAGCTGAAGGACAAATTGAAAGAAGAATCCTTTAATAGAGCAAAAGTTGAAGACGCGTATGAGGAAGGATCTCAGTGTGCAGAAGTAGCAGAGGGAGAAGTACATGCAAATAAGATCAAGATGGAGGAGATGAATGGTGTTTTCAACACCGTGATAAATCGAGGTCAAGACCGAGTCATGTATTATCCGATTCAGTTCGAGATGCTGCCATGGTACATGTTAAATCGCAGAATAATGTTACGTATTATGGAAGAGGAGCGTCGCAAGGCTATGAAGCATTTTAGTAGGTCATCGTAAAGAATGTAATTGTTGTGTGATTATTGATATAATAAATAAGATGTAAATCCCAAGTGTTATATAACTAATGAGATATGATGATGATGTTATCCTGAAACTTTTGTAGTTCAGGAAAAGTAATGTAAATAGCAGTGATGTTATTATTCTTATGCTTTTAAAAGATGATGAATAAATAAAATGTTAATATTTATTCAAGATGTTATGTTTTATGTGGTGATCTTTTATGATGTGCAAATTAAGTAGAAAATACTTAAAAGATTGAGTAATAATCTAATAAGTGAATTTTTAACAGAAAATACCTCCAAGATGTCAACCACGACAAAGAACCCCTGAGGGATCTACCAATAACAACAACGCTAATGCTAACCCAGTTCAGCAGTTGGTGACGTTACTCACGGGAGCACTGTAGAATCAACCACGAAATCAATATGCGACCTTCAAAGATTTTAAATCGGTTGGACCCCCAGAATTCCGTGGGTCCACGAATCTGGTTGAGGCACATACCTGGATCATAGAAATAGAAAAGGTATTTGATGTTGCTAGAGTCGATGAGGATCAAAAGACCGCTTTCGTAACATTTATGTTGAAAGCAGAGGCTAGTTATTGGTGAAAAGCCAATAAAACCCGAGGAGGTCAAAGAGTGATGACTTGGGGTAGTTTCAAGTAAATATTTTTCGAGACCTATTTTCCAGAGAGTTCACAGAATCAAATGGAGGTGCAGTTTTTAGAGCTAAAGCATGGCTCAATGACAATGTTGGAGTATGCAGCAAAGTTCAATAATTTGGTGAGGTTTGCGCTATATCAAGTTAACACAGATGAGCGCAAGGTGATAAGATATGAGCAAGGACTGAAGCCTTGGTTATACAGCAGAGTCTCCATGCTTCAATTGAAGACGTTTGCAGCAATGCATAAATGTATGAATAACGATATTGTTTTTAAACATCATTGGTTCAATCACATGATCCAAAGTTTTTTTTTCTAGAAAACAGAAATGCCAACATTAGCACGAAGTCAATAAATTTTGAAAATCTAGCAGAGCTAGAAGATTTAGAAAATTCATGTTTCTCCATCAACTTTACTCCATTGCTTCATTCTATCAATCTCTAACACCATCAATGTTTATTATACCAAAATTTCTAACTTCATAACATATATATACCCGATATAGTTCATCAAACTTGTAACGGCCCAGAAAATTGAACCTTTGTAAATACTTTTAATAATGAATAAAATAATATTATTTATTATTATTACGTATGGATAAGATGAATGTCGTTCTATAACCTAAAAACGTTGGAATGTCGTAGTATTTTAACTACGTGAGAGAATTAAAGTGTTTGAATTTCTAAGACGAAAATAAAAGCTGTGACAACCCGAGAATTTAGACCATTTATTAAAATCTTAAATGATTGATTTAAGGTCAAATATTAGACCTAAATAGAAAATAAGTGTATGCGTTTGATGTTATTGGGATTGAATTTTGAGAATTTCAAAAATTCTATGAAGGATATAGGTGAATTATTCAGATCAAGTGTTTATGTGATTAAGTTCTGTATATGGTTAATGATGTGTTCGAATGTGGTTATGGTCAAGGTTGACGGATAAATTATATCTCGTGTCAAACCCTAAGAATATATTAAGAACGACAATGTTCGATTAGAAAACCCTAACGTCTCGATAAGAAACCCTAGAAATCGGTTCGAAACCCTAGTTTGGGTTTAAGAATCCAAACCCTAATTCGGTTATTTGAAACCCTAAATCGGAACTTAATGGCATAAGTGTAAATAACTATAAGATTAATTAGGGTTAATCTTAACAATTTGATTACAAAACCCTAATTCCAAATCAAAACCCTAATACTTGATCTCGAAACCCCAGTTTGATTCTCGATAAATCAAGCCCTAATCTGGGAAATTAATGGAGAATTATAATGCTATCATCGCTATTATTATAATATTAATTAGGGTAACGCTTAATTAATTAGCAAACCCTAATTTCAAATTATCGAACTTAAACTTTTCCGTCAGAAACCCTAATGATGGATTTGAAACCCTAATTTATAATTAGGAAAAATGAAAGTGTTAATTTAATATTTTAATGTTAATTAGGATATATTAATTCTAATTTAATGTTAAGTAATTAGAAAACCCTAATCTAATTACGAATATTTAATTGCTATTTTAGAAAATTATTTTCTATTAGAAACCCTAATTTGTGGGTTGAAAATTATAATGTACAAATTTGACCCTAAGTGCTTAATTAGCAATTTTAATTAGGATAAAATAGTCCTAATTAGCAAATAACGATTCATGATTAGGAAATTATGATATAATTAGGAAGCCCTAATTTTATTTAGAAATCAAAATTTTCTATTTTTAAAATTTAATTAGAAAATTTTTGAAATCCAAGTTGCTAAATATTAAAGGGTTAAACCCTAAACCCTAGAATGCTCAAACCCTAAACCCTAAAGGTGTGCAACAAATGAAAATTCTAGAAATAAAAGGAAATGACTATTTTACCCTTTTTATATTTTATTAAGTTGGTGTATAGGTGTTGACTATAGGTGAGTGGTTCACCAAATTCCAAATTTCTAAGCATGTGCAAAAATCTCAAAGAATCTATTATTATATCAGCCATACACATTGAATTATATCACATATATAAGATTAAAAGAGAGATAATGCTCAATTTATTTTTGCATTTTCCTCCAAGACCTCTCTCTCTCTAAAATTCAAATCTAGAGTGAGAGAGAAAGAAAAGATGAAGCATGATCGCCATATAAAAGCCAAGAATGTAATCCAATGTCGTAAATCATGGATCAAAGCTCAACGCCAGATAAACCCTAAATTTTTGAAATCTATGATCTGAAGTTATTTGTTGTAATTGATTGGTTAAACATGTGTAATAGGGTGTCAAATGATGATCTGGGTTGTCAAAGCACAAACCCATAACATTAAAGAGCTCGAATCTTACATTTTTGAAAATCTGAAAAAGTTTTAAAGTTGAGGTCTGACAACGAATGTCAGAGCCTCTAGATCTTTTTCTGTTAAATGTTTAGTGTGTTTTATGTTATATATGTGTTCTATGTCATGTCTATTGTGCTCTGAATCAAGAAAAATGACCAGATCATAAATGGACTGAGAGATATGACCGGCCAAAGACCAAGCTGACTGCTCATTCACGAAATCAATTCTAGGTAACCTGCAATTTTCCTGGAGGTCCGACAAGATGTTCAAAGCTCTTGATCTTGTTGGTTTTTGTTGTTTTGGCCATTGTGTTGGTTAGATATTGTAGATGTATATAAGGACTACATACTCAAACCATTAGATCACCTAGATCCGTATCATAATGATTAGAATATGAGGTCAAACCTCAATGACCGATCGCTTTCGAGATAAAGATTCTGAAAACCCGTAATCTTCAAGAACCAACACCGACATGTAGTTCGATCGATTAAAATCTCATTTCTTGTTGTTGTTAGTCGATCAAGTAATGGGATGTTGTACCCTTACATCATTACTAAAATCATGAACCTTAATATCACTCATAACAAGCTCGTAACGCAAAGTATAAAGATCCAAAGTGGTACCCTCGATTCGGTAAACCCGTAAAACGATGAACAACATCATCGACAACGATTTTGAGAGCTTAAATCTCTCGATCCGATGTTGTATGGACATGAAACAAGTTGGTAATTGTAGTATTACATAAACCTACACGATCAATGTTTAACATGGCCTGTAATCATAAACATCAAAATTTTTGACTCGGTTAAACCATCAACCCCTATGTCCTCGACACGAAGATCTCGAAATTGGCCAAGAACACCAAGAACACAATTAGCGACACTTTTGTCGCCTAAGGACCCTTTAGCGACAGCTTTATTTTCTATTTTCCTAAAATGAATTAAAAATAAATAAAAATGATTTTTAATTATTAAAAATACATATTAAATTATGAAAAATTATTTTAAAGCTTGAAAAATAGTTTTTAATTATTTTGATATATTTTGAAAATATTTAATATTTTTGAATATAAAAGGTATTTATTTATTTAATTATAATATTAAATAAATTATGAAAAATAGTTTTAATTCATGAAAAATCATGAAAAATTATTTTATGGTGTTAGAAAATATTTGAAGTTATTTTTGATAACTTTTAATATTTTATGATAAATTTCATTAATATTTTAATATTAATGGTAATTAATTTATTTAATAAATATATTAAATAAATTAAGGAAAGATAGAATTAATGTTTTAAAAATCATTTAAAAATGATTTAAGTGTTATAAAAATATTTTAAGTTATAAAATATAACTTTTGATATTTTGGCATGAAAATATTAGTATTTTAATATTAATATTAATTATCGGATAATGGATTTAAGTGTTTAAAAATCATATAAATATGATTTTAAGATATTAAAATATTTTGAAATATTATAATTACATTATAATATTATGTAAGGATTTTCATTAATATTTTATATTTATATTAATGATTAAGGAATTATGTGGTATTTAATTCATTTAAATACGGTTTTAATGATTGGAAAATCATGATAAATGATATTAATTATCCTAAAATTATTACGAGCCTAGGAAAAATGTTTTGACTGATAAGAAAATTATCTGTGATAATTGTTAAGGGTTAGGCAGAGTTTAACTGAACTTAAACTCGATATTCGTCCGACTAGACCGTCGGGATGATAGAATTGTGTCGGTTTTAAGTCAGACTGAAATACTTTGACCTAATGCTAAGTCTTATGTGCTGTATACACTTATAGGGTTATGTGTTATGTGTTTAGGTTATTCTGTGTATTTAGATATAACCGTATTATACTATGATGATATTATTTTAATATTGAGATCTATATTATTAATATTAGGTCTTCTGATAAGCGTTATAAATTGTGTTATAGAATCAACGGCTCGTGCAAGTTTGTTCTTACTTAACTCTAATAAGAGTGTTTTATTCAAGCTTATGGTTAATCATTGCCGATTGCCATGAAAATTGTACTCAGACATCTTGCATGTATAAGTCGTATGAAAGGTCGATCACCTTCATTACCAAATTTGTCCGTAAATGTTTGTTCATGTTTAAAACTTGTTCAATCAAAAGTTTGTTCCTCGCTAGTTCTCAATTATATTGATGAATTATAGCCACTTTTATTCATACTCTTTAATCATGATATATCCTTATATTGTTGTATTTAAACTTGTTTGGGCAACTTTCATGCTCACCCTTGCTATATCATGATAAAACATTGCATATAAGGCAAAATGCGTTCGGATACGTGAAATGATTAAAGCCAAGTTCAAACTTGGGTTATAAAGTCTTCAAACTAGTTTGTAATAGTGTATTGTGATAAATATTGTTATGTAATAAATAGTTTATGAAATGTGTATAAGTTAAGGTTACTCGACCTTGGGGAATAGTGTGTAATGTAATGTATAAACAATTTATGTTTATATCTTCCGCAAAATGCTATTATAGAAAGATTATGCAAACCGAATCCATGGCGATTTGGGGCTTGGATTTGGGGGACGCTATAGATTGGTATCAAAGTCATTTGGTTATGAAGCTTAGGTAGGAATACCGAGACCAATAACCGCAGTGATTAGATAAGATCTAACTCACATAGAGTTAGTTGGTGAGGTAAGATTCAAAGACGAATCTCTGGTAAGTTGTAAAGATACGAGTTCCCTAACTCGGTAATAAGGTTGAATGTAAGTGGTGAATAGATAAAGTCTAAAAGACTAAAAGTTCGTTGATAGGAGATCGTAAAACAAAACGATCATAGTCATAGAATTGAATCGTAATATATATACGATGAGATCACCCCGAAGTGATCTGTTAAGGTTATAATGACAAAAGAAAGAATCAATCGGATGATTGAAAAGTTTAAAGCATGATTCTTTGTGAATGGATGAATGATTAGGGAGAAAAGGATTATGAATACTGGATTAAATGAAATTACATCGTTTGAGAAGGGGTTAAGTATTAGGTGGGGATTTCAATGAGGACTCGTGTTGGCAAATCGAGTTGTATGATTTCTTGTATGGGCGGGAATCGTACTTGGTGTAAAAACTACTTAGTTGGTGGCATTGGTAATAATTGAAATCTTGTGTCACGCTTAGTTGTTATATATGATAAATAGGTCATAGGTAGAGAATATAGGATTAAGTACGAGTTCTTAGAACTCATACTTATGTGACATTCTTGACTCATAGTTATATGAAATGTTTATGAGCCCCTCAAATGAATCGGACGCCAAAGGTCGACTAGGTAAGTTCAGAACTCTCATATAATTGTGGCCAAAGTTATGAACTCATAAGTGTGGTTTTATGAACTGGGTATAGTTGTGTGAATGGAGTGTTAAGGATAATAGGAATAGATAGAATGTTTAAGCAAATGATCATTAGTGGAGATTTAGGTTTTCCTAAACCCCTAGCTTTGCTAAACTTCAATTTTTGACATCAAGCTAAATACGCACTATGTGCCTTTTAAAAAAAAATTGTTTTTATTTATCACTTATGTACCATGTGACCTGTGCCAGAGATGATAAAAAAATGATGGAGTTATCAATGCAGAATTACTTGGTGTTGAATGTGATCTAAGGATCGTCAGCCCACTACAGTATGATGTAGTATAACAAAGTCACCAAATGATGAAATCCTCAACGAATTTATTAAATACAAAGCATGCATCATGACGCCATTCTCAAAAATGTTTTATTGAAAGAAATTTTCCAAACCAAATTGTTTTGCTGTGGAATCAAGTAAGACTGAGCAAAATAACCTTTTATATAAAGGGAATATTTTAATTTGAGTATCTTTGATAGATACCCGAGAAATTTGAGTATCTTTGATAGATGCAGAAATTTGAGTATCTTTGATAGATACCCGAAAATAAGTTTATGATCTTATATGACCCCACAACAAAATTTTTAAACCTTTTACTCTTGTGAGTGGTGAATTGGGTAGTATGTGATATGTGTGAATGGTGTAAGCTATTTGGTATACGATGTGTAGTGTGTAAGGTGAATTTCTGGGACGAAATTCTTAGAAGGAGGGGTGAATGTGACAACCCGAGAATTTAGACCATTTATTAAAATCTTAAATGATTGATTTAAGGTCAAATATTAGACCTAGATAGAAAATAAGTGTATGCGTTTTATGTTATTGGGATTGAATTTTGAGAATTTCAAAATTTCGTGAAGGATATAGGTGAATTATTCAGATTAAGTGTTTATGTGATTAAGTTCGTGTATATGGTTAATGATGTGTTCGTAATGTGGTTATGGTCAAGGTCGACCGGATAAATTATATCCGTGTCAAACCCTAAGAATATATTAAGAACGACAATGTTCGATTAGAAAACCCTAACGTCTCGATAAGAAACCCTAGAAATCGGTTCTCGAAACCCTAGTTTCGCTTCCGAAATCAAAACCCTAATTCGATGCTTGAAACCCTAAATCGGAACTTAATGGCATAAGTGTAAATAACTATAAGATTAATTAGGGTTAATCTTAACAATTTGATTACAAAACCCTAATTCCAAATTTGAAACCCTAATACTTGATCTCGAAAACCCTAGTTTCGTATTCTCGATAAATCAAGCCCTAATCTGGGAAATTAATGGAGAATTATAATGCTCTCATCGCTATTATTATAATATTAATTAGGGTAACGCTTAATTAATTAGCAAACCCTAATTTCAAATTATCGAACTTAAACTTTTCCGTCAGAAACCCTAATGATGGATTTGAAACCCTAATTTATAATTAGGAAAAATGAAAGTGTTAATTTAATATTTTAATGTTAATTAGGATATATTAATTCTAATTTAATGTTAAGTAATTAGAAAACCCTAATCTAATTACGAATATTTAATTGCTATTTTAGAAAATTATTTTCTATTAGAAACCCTAATTTGTGGGTTGAAAATTATAATGTACAAATTTGACCCTAAGTGCTTAATTAGCAATTTTAATTAGGATAAAATAGTCCTAATTAGCAAATTACGATTCATGATTAGGAAATTATGATATAATTAGGAAGCCCTAATTTTATTTAGAAATCAAAATTTTCTATTTTTAAAATTTAATTAGAAAATTTTTGAAATCCAAGTTGCTAAATATTAAAGGGTTAAACCCTAAACCCTAGAATGCTCAAACCCTAAACCAAACCCTAAAAGTGTGCAAAAAATGAAAATTCTAGAAATAAAAGGAAATGACTATTTTACCCTTTTTATATTTTATTAAGTTGGTGTATAGGTGTTGACTATAGGTGAGTGGTTCACCAAATTCCTCAAATTTCTAGCATGTGCAAAAATCTCAAAGAAATCTATTATTATATCGCCCATACACATGAATTATATCACATATATAAGATTAAAAGAGAGATAATGCTCAATTTATTTTTGCATTTTCCTCCAAGACCCTCTCTCTCTAAAATTCAAATCTAGAGTGAGAGAGAAAGAAAAGATGAAGCATGATCGCCTCATAGCAAGCCAAGAATGTAATCCAATGTCGTAAATCATGGATCAAAGCTCAACGCCAGATAAACCCTAAATTTTTGAAATCTATGATCCAAGTTATTTGTTGTAATTGATTGGTTAAAAATGTGTAATAGGGTGTCAAATGATGATCTGGGTTGTCAAAGCACAAACCCATAACATTAAAGAGCTCGAATCTTACATTTTGAAAATCGAAAAAGTTTTAAAGTTGAGGTCCGATAACGAATGTCGAGCCTCTAGATCTTTTTCTCGTTAAATGTTTAGTGTGTTTTATGTTATATATGTGTTCTATGTCATGTCTATTGTGCTCAATCAAGAAAAATGACCGTGATCATAAATGGATCGAGAGATATGACCGGCCAAAGACCGCTGACTGCTCACGGAAATGAATTCTAGGTAACCTGAAATTTTCCAGAGGTCCGACAAGATGTTCAAAGCTCTTGATCTTGTTGGTTTTTGTTGTTTTGGCCATTGTGTTGGTTAGATATTGTAGATGTGTATAAGGACTACATACTCAAACCATTAGATCACCTAGATCCGTATCATAATGATTAGAATATGAGGTCAAACCTCGGTTGACCGATCGCTTTCGGATAAAGATTCGAAAACCCGAATCTTCAAGAACCAACACCGACATGTAGTTTGACCGATTAAAATCTCATTTCTTGTTGTTGTTAGTCGATCCATTAATGGGATGTTGTAGCCTTACATTATTACTAAAATCATGAACCTTAATATCACTCATAACAAGCTCGTAACGCAAAGTATAAAGATCCAAAGTGGGTACCCTCGATTCGTAAACCCGTAAAACGATGAACAAAGATCTCGACAACGATTTTGAGAGCTTAAATCTCTCGATCCGATGTTGTATGGACATGAAACAAGTTGGTAATTGTAGTATTACATAAACCCTACACGATCAATGTTTAACATGGCCCGTAATCATAAACATCAAAATTTTTGACTTCTGGCCAAACCATCAACCTCAGAATCGACACGAAGATCTCGAAATTGGCCAAGAACACTAAGAACACAATTATTAGCGACACTTTGTCGCCTAAGGACCCTTTAGTGACAGCTTTATTTTCTATTTTCCTAAAATGAATTAAAAATAAATAAAATGATCTTTAATTATTAAAAATACATATTAAATTATGAATAATTATTTTAAAGCTTGAAAAATAGTTTTTAATTATTTTGGATATATTTTGAAAATATTTAATATTTTTGAATATAAAAAGGTATTTATTTATTTAATTATAATATTAAATAAATTATGAAAAATAGTTTTAATTCATGAAAAAAATCATGAAAAATTATTTTATGGTGTTAGAAAATATTTGAAGTTATTTTTGATAACTTTTAATATTTTATGATAAATTTCATTAATATTTTAATATTATTGGTAATTAATTTATTTAATAAATATATTAAATAAATTAAGGAAAGATAGAATTAATGTTTTAAAAATCATTTAAAAAATGATTTAAGTGTTATAAAATATTTTAAGTTATAAAATATAACTTTTGATATTTTGGCATGAAAATATTAGTATTTTAATATTAATATTAATTATCTGGATAATGGATTTAAGTGTTTAAAAATCATATATAATATGATTTTAAGATATTAAAATATTTTGAAATATTATAATTACATTATAATATTATGTAAGATTTTCATTAATATTTTATATTAAATGAATATTAATGATTAAGGAATTATGTGGTATTTAATTCATTTAAATACGGTTTTAATGATTGGAAAATCATGATAAATGATATTAATTATCCAAAAATTATTACGAGCCTAGGAAAATGTTTTGATCGATAAGAAAATTATCTCGTGATAATTGTTAAGGGTTAGAAAGAGTTTAATTGAACTTAAACTCGATATTCGTCCGACTGACCGCTTGGATGATAGAATTGTGTCGCTTTTAAGTCGATCAAATAGTTTGACCTAATGCTAAGTCTTATGTGTCAGATAGACTTATAGGGTTATGTGTTATGTGTTTAGGTTATTCTGTGTATTTAGATATAACCGTATTATACTATGATGATATTATTTTAATATTGGAGATCTATATTATTAATATTAGGTCTTCGGATAAAGCGTTATAAATTGTGTTGCGGTAATCAACGGTTCAGGCAAGTTTGTTCTTACTTAACTCTAATAAGAGTGTTTTATTCAAGCTTATGGTTAATCATTGTTGATTGCCATGAAAATTGTACTCAGTACATCTTGCAGATGTATAAGTCGTGTATGAAAAGGTCGATCACCTTCATTACCAGCTTGTCCGTAAATGTTTGTTCATGTTTAAAACTTGTTCACCAAAAGTTTGTTCTCGCTAGTTCTCAATTATATTGATGAATTATAGCCACTTATTATTCATACTCTTCAATCATGATATATCCTTATATTGTTGTATTTAAACTTCTTGGGGCAACTTTCATGCTCACCCTTGCTATATCATGATAAAACATTGCAGATAAGGCAAATGCGTTCGGATACAGGAAATGATTAAAGCCAAGTTCAGCTTGGGTTATAAAGTGCAGCTAGTTTGTAATAGTGTATTGTGATAAATATTGTTATGTAATAAATAGTTTATGAAATGTGTATAAGTTAAGGTTACTCGACCTTGGGGAATAATGTGTAATGTAATGTATAAACAATTTATGTTTATATCTTCCGCAAACAGTTATAGAAAGATTAGCAAACCGAATCCGCGGCGATTTGGGGCCTGGATTTGGGGGACGTTACAAAAGCTTTCCGAGAAATTTTTTGAAAACACTATTCATCGATTTCTGCTCGAGAAATATTTTTTAACTTCCGAGAAATACGTAACGTTATAATATCAAGGTGAGATGGATTATGTAATAATAATCTAAGTAATGAAAACGTAATATTTCGCATGCGAACTTAATTTGGGAACGTTAGGTTTATTAAACGTTAAGGAAAGAAAGTTTTAATCATATGATGCGTATGCATTATATGAGGTAATGAACGTAAGTATAATACGACGTATTATACTATTAAGAATGGATAATGAAATAACGTATATTATGAATTAATATACGAGCTAGCATACGAGAATTATACGTGGTGTATATATATTAAAATTCTTAATTAAAGGTAATGGACTTGTAGGATTATTAGCTTAATGGTAGAAGGTCAATAGAATGTAATACTCAAGCCCAAGTGTTTGATAAATCACAAGTCCAATCTATTTGTAGCATAAGCCCAACAAGAAATTAGCTTGATTAATTAACAAGCCCAATGACTAAGCCATGATCCATGGAGCAATCCAAGTGTAAATGGGTAGACTTGATGGGCAAACAAATTATGTGATGAGCAAGTATTGTGGCTAGCAAGTAGACTTGGATGTTAAGAAAGGAATAGTAAGGAGGTAGAGATTAAGGAGGTTTAACTAAGGAGGTGGGATGGCCTAAAGTCTATTATGCCCTCACTTTGAGTTGCCTATAAATAGAAGGCTTTATTTTTTATTTGTTGGTTGTTTCATTTCATCCAACTCCTCTCAAGATTAAGTAACTTATTGGTTAGAGAGAATAAGCACATAAGTCAAGAATAAGTCAATCATCCTTTGATAAATCTTCAAGGAAGAAAAGCAGAAGTGCTTCTAGGGTAAGACTCATGTCTATTATATCTTTATCTCTTCTATGATAGGATTGATAGAGAATTGAGATTGTTTGATAATAACATTTAATAATTTATTAATGAATGAACTTAAGCCGAATTAGTTGAATAAGTAACTTGAACTCTAATAAGTTGATAGAATCATGAAGTACTTGTCATATGTTTGTCATATGATGTTAGTATGTTGAATATAGTATGAGAACATTGATTGATGGACTTATGTCCATAGTAAGTCATAAGCATAAGAATTTATGGTTAATAAGTTAAAAGAATAAGTCAAAACCTACTTTGACTATAAGTTGGTGTAATAAGTAAATTGTAATGTTCATGTGTTGGTTAATATCCATTTAGAATGATTAGTAATGAAGCTTTGCCGGAATTCACACGATTAGACGTTAATCGTCGAATTCGTGAAATTCTCGGAATGGAAGTCGTATTTTGTGTTTGAAGTCGAAAATGTTGGTTTTCGATGGAGACAAGTCATATTTGGCATTATAGAGTTGTGGACTCGAAAATGACCGAATTCGACTTTAGAACGAAGAAAGCGGCGTTGAACGTTCACGAACGTTTATCGTTTTCGTTAAAAATGAACTAATAGGTGAAATTTTAGCAAACGAAGTCAAATAGATAAAATTCTTGCATGAACGCATAGAGTATGTAATTTGTGAACCGTAGGCTTTTGAACGAGCCAATTCGGACTTATAATGAAGAAGTTATGAGTCCGGGAGTTTCGTAAAATTTTCAAACTTTGCAAATATGTTCGAGGCACGTAGTCGGCGTCGTGGCCGCGCCGCCAACCCAAGGCAAATGAGTGGCGTAATCACCGATATAGTGTTTGAGCTCACTACTAACTCGTGGCCTGCAAATACGAGATGAAGAGTTAAGTTTGTACAATCCGTAGCGCCGATTCGGGATGCTAGGGATGTAATCGCTAACTTTCATGTTTAATACGAAGTTGAAGTGCAATGGTGGCACTGCAAATACCCAACCCTAGGTTGTGGGCAGTAAAGAATGATTTCAGATATAGAATGAAAGAGAACTCATTAGTATTGAACTAAGGTATTAGTATAACATTGTTAAGGCATTGTTAAACACCAATTTGTATGATGATTAAGAGTTATTAATCCTTTGAAAGTAAGCGTAATATAAACGACGTAATGAAAAGTCGAAACCCATAATAACAAATCTAAGTCAGGATTTATATTGAGATGAAGGCTAAGACATATTAGTATAAATACTTGATTATATATGACCTAATGTGGTACGTTATATGATCATGTATTGTAGAAACTTAGAGACCTAATGTGTACGTGTGATAATCAGTACGCAAACGCTTTAGGCAAGTATTCTAACCCTTGTTCCAGTTTAGTCTAGACAAGCTTTGTAATTCATGTATTCTTTCGCATGAAGTTTTAACAATGAAGTCTAAAGCCAATTCTTTCGGATAGACTTATATTATGATTTTGTTAAGAATGATTAATGTTTACCGAGTTATATTGGTATGGTTTTCAATCGAAGACCAAGTATGCTAAAATGTTTTTGTCATTTAACGACAGGCACGTGAGGTTGCCACAACTTAAACGTATACACGTTTAATGAATGTAGTGTTGATCAACAAAGAGTACTATGGGCTGATCACCCAGAAGTGCTCGTAAGCTATGTCGGACTTACGGACTTAGTGTCGGGTTGTCCTTTCCAAAAGAAATTATGAACTGCTCATAGTCTTGAGCCTTAGTTGATATTCTACTGAATATTGTTGTTGGAAAACATTTTGAATGAAAAGAAGTGCTATTTTGAATTATCAATAGTAGTTCGTAACTATTGTTCATTTAATGAAGATATATGAGTTCTATGTTTCAAGCATGTTGTTTATTAGAATTGTAGTACTTACTGAGCTAGTTATGCTTACTCTTGCTTGAACCATATGAACACGTACCAAGATCGAAAGAAATCAAGGCTCGAGATAAAGACAAGGGGCAAGGCGAAGACGAACCCTTAGATTACTTATGTAATAGAATAGTTGAATATCTGTAATATATTGAATTTTATGACAAGAACAAACGAATAGGTTATAAAGAACCTGGGAAATGTAATATTATTTTGGATATTTAGAAGTTATATTAATCCTTTTGAGACTATTCAATTGAATGAATGAATGAATGATAGTACCGTGTAACACCATCTGTCGGGTTGGAAGAGACCCGGATTTGGGGGCGTCATAGGTTGGTATCAAAGCATTAGGTTATAAAACTTAAGGGGGGATTAAAAACCTTAAGTCATAACCTTAAGAGAAGTCAAAGAAGAACAAGAAGAAAATAACCTTATAAAAATGCATTATGATTATGTTATGTGTTTTTATTATTCTACTGTCGTGTACTAATCAACTTAATTATTTTGTGTAGATGTCAGGAGTAAACGGAATGTTTGTAGATGGTCAGGCCATTAGTGAAGAATCGGTGAACCAAATAGAGGTTTTACCGAACCCCATAGCAGCAGATCTAAAGGTGGTAGTTATTGAATCTAGAGACTCAAATGATGCTGACTATATGTCAGTATTAGATGGGATGATAGAAGAGGAAGTAGAGACAGTGTCCTTTAATCCGGTAGCTATAGCAGCGGAGATAGCTCCTGGAGGGTCGATGATGTCTCTGTTTATTTCAGTGTTGGATAGAAATATCCATTACTGTTAGGAGGTTAAGGAGCTGAAAGCAAAGCTCCAAATGGTTATAAAGGACAAGACTGATGTCGAGTCCATGTGGGAGCAAGAAAATGACGAGAGTATTTTGGCTAAGGACAAAGTCCACGAGTTAAAGTATGAGGTCTTTGAGCTCAAGGAGGAGCTAAAGACCAAGGTACAAAAGATAGGGAGAATGTCCTATATATATAGGAGTTCTCACACAGATTTCCAGCAGTAAGTAGTTGGTTATCCTGTAGAGGTGGGGCAAACACGACATACTATTAGCCATGATATTATTGCCGGTCTTGCCAAGGCAGATTTTGATAATGCCTTGAGGCAGATGTAGACTAGAAGTAGCTAGAGTAATATTTAAATATTTTGTAACTAGTAGTGATGTAAAGCCCTTTTTGTATAGTAAAGGGTAGTCTTTTGCAAATCCCAATTTTTGGAAATCAATAGCGGGAAAGTAATGTAATCAGCTTAGGATGTGTATGTAAACGATGTAGTATTATACTACGAAGAATGAATATAAGTCCTTTTTTTGGAAAATAATAAGTTATGGATGTTAGAGTTATTGTTTAATATTAATGATAACTAATAAAGAAAGGAATAATAACGAAATGTGTTTATTGTATCAGCAAAATGCCGCCGAGAAGATTGCAACATAATCAAGGTGATAACGTGAATCAACCGAAGGGAGGTCCGGTTAACCCAATGTAGGAGTTTGTTAATTTATTAACAGTTGCCTTTAATAGAATAGGGGCTAATATCCCCGTAAATCCAGGAGTAGTACGAGCTACTACCTTTAAGGATTTCAAGAGCGTGGGTCCGCCGGAGTTCAAAGGAACTACGGACCCTATTGAAGCCCAAACGTGGGTTAAGGAGATAGAGAAGGCATTTGTTATAGCAAATGTCGACGAGGCCCAAAAGGTTGCCTTTGCAACCTATATAATGAAGGGAGAGGCCAACTTTTGGTGGGAAGCCAATCAGGCTAGGGCCGGGATAGCGAATTTGACGTGGGATAGGTTCAAGGAGATATTCTTTGAGAACTAATTTCCCACGAGCATGCAGGGAAGGATGGAGATGCGGTTTCTCGAGTTGAAACAAGGGGACATGACGGTTCCCCAATACGCCACCAAGTTTAATGAACTGGCAAGGTTCGCTCCACACCAAGTGGATACCGAGATTAGGAAGGCGCGACGGTTCGAGCAGGGCTTGAATCCCTGTCTCTATAACCGTATTTCAGTGTTCCAAAGTACTTCTTTTGGAACAATTTTAGAGAAGGCGATAATCGTTGAGGGTGGTAGTGAGGCTCTGAGTCAATATCACAAGGACAAGAAGAGCAAGGGTAAAGTATATGGGGGAGTAAAGATCGAGGGAGCCAGTGGTAGTGACGAGGATCAGAAGGGGAAGGTATTTAGCTCTGGGAATACCAGAGTGAAGCAAGGAGACCCGAAGAGAAGAATGGAGGCTTGCAAGACCTGTGAGAAGACTTATTTAGGAGTCTGTCTCAAGGGGAAGGCCGTCTGTTACAACTGTGGACAGGAGGGCACATTACGCCTAACTGTCCGAGTCTGAAGAAGAATCATGGATGCTTTGTGTGTGGGTCAACCGACCACATGGCAACGAACTGCCCGAAGAAGGGGATGGACGGGAACCGAGGAACTAATAGCGGTAAGTTAGCTATTAGTGGACCAGCACAGCCGGGAAGGCCGATGGGTCGTACCTTTAACATGACAGTCCAAGATGCAGTCACATCAGGGGACGTCATCACAGGTATTATTAAGATCAACGATATTAATGTGTACGTGTTGTTTGATTTGGGTGCTACTTATTCGTTCATAGCTTGTGATTTTGCTAAACAATTAGAATTACTTCCCAAAAAGTTGCCTATACCTTTAAATATTAAGGTAGCAAACAAAGAAATAATTCCTATTGAAGATGTTCATAGGAGTTGTTGTGTAGATATACGGGGTTGTAAATTATCGGTAGATTTTTTACCGATAAAGTTAGGAGAATTTGACGTAATTCTCAGAATGGATTGGTTAGTTAACCATGCGGCAATTATAGATTGTCAAAAGAAATCTGTGAATATTAAGACGTTAGAACAACCTCAGGTAGTATTTTACGGGAATAGATTATCGGGACGTTCGTGTTGTCTAACCATGACACAAACTAGGAAATTACTGACCATGGAACAAATACCTATAGTAAGAGAATTCACCGATGTATTTCTGAGTGAATTGTCGGGTCTTCCGCCGGATAGGGAGACCGAGTTTGTGATAAATATTGCATCAGGAGCGGCACCAGTTTCCAGGGCACCGTATCGTATGGCGCCAGTGGAGATGAAGGAGTTGATGGTGCAGTTGCAAGAACTGTTGGATCGTAAGTACATTCAGCCGAGTGTTTCGCCGTGGGGAGCATCGGTACTGTTTGTCAAGAAGAAGGACGGATCGTTAAGACTGTGTATCGACTATCGGGAGTTGAACAAGTTAACAATACAGAATAAATACCCATTGCCCAAGATCGATGATCTTTTTGATCAGTTAAAAGGGGCTAAGTATTTTTCTAAAATAGATTTAAGAACAGGGTATCATCAGTTGAAGGTTAGGAAGGAGGATGTACCAAAAACAACATTCAGGACTCGTTATGGTCATTACGAGTTTCTGGTGATGTCGTTTGGGTTGACAAATGCACCAGCTACATTCATGGATATGATGAACAGAGTGTTCAAACAATATTTGGACAAGTTCATCGTGGTGTTTATAGATGATATTCTAGTCTATTCTAAGACGCCAGAAGATCATGTTGAACACCTAAGATTAGTGTTGGAGACACTTAGGAAGGAGAAGTTGTATGCGAAGTTCACTAAGTGTGAATTTTGGTTAGAGAAGGTGCAGTTTTTAGGTCATGTCATTAACCATGAGGGGATTTCAGTAGATCCAGCGAAGGTGGAAGCCGTGAGGAATTGGGAACAACCGAAAGCGCCGACTGAGGTGAGGAGTTTATTAGGGTTAGCGGGTTACTATCGAAGATTCATCCAAGATTTTTCGAAGATAGCTACTCCGTTGACTAACTTAACAAAGAAGACGGTGAAATACGCTTGGATTGATAAGTGTGAGGATAGTTTTCAAGAACTGAAGAAGAGGTTGAGTGAAGCGCCTGTTTTGTCATTGCCTGATGATACAGGAAATTTTGTAGTATATAGTGATGCTTCGTATAGAGGACTTGGTTGCGTCTCATGCAAAGATGGCAAGGTCATTACAGTATGCATCTAGGCAATTGAAGGATTATGAGAAATTTACCCTACTCATGATCCGAACTCTGCCGAGAGAGTTTTTGCTCTAAAGATATGGAGACATTATCTTTATAGAGAAAAATGTGAGATATACACGGACCACAAGAGTCTAAAATATATCTTCACACAGAATGAGTTGAATATGAGGCAGAGGAGATGGCTGGAGTTGATAAAGGATTACGACTGTGAAATCCTCTATCACCCTGGAAAAGCCAATGTAGTTGCCGACGCCTTAAATAGGAAGGGTCGGGAAAAGTTTTTTTTTGTTAACGGCTCAAACTAAGTTAATAACACAGATGGCTAGGATGGAGTTGGAAGTGAAGCTTCCAAGTGAAGCAGGACAAATTCTGTTTGCGACGGAGATGCAATCTACCATCGTAGAAAGAGTTAAGGTAGTACAACTCAAAACTGATGAGTGTGACTGGATGAAGGACCGGTTGGCCAATGAAAAAGATATTAAGTACAGTCTTGATAATGAGGGATTATTAAGATTCGAAGGAAGAATTTGGGTTTCGAATGAGACGGAATTAAAGGAGCAGGTTCTACAAAAGGCTCATAGTTCGAGATTTTTGATTCATCCTTGTAGCACTAAGATGTATCAAGATCTTCGACAAAGTTTCTGGTGGCCGAACATGAAGAGAGGAATAACAGAATACATGAGTAGGTGCTTGACTTGTCAGAGAGTTAAGGCCGAACATCAACGACCAAGTGGCTTGCTACAGTCATTAGAAATTCCAGAGTGGAAATGGGAGAATATCACGATGGATTTTGTGGTGGGACTTCAGACTACTCAAAAAGGGTATGATGCGATTTGGGTAATAGTGGACCGGTTGAAGAAGTTGTCTCACTTTTTGCCAATATTAGGGATTCATATTTCAGTTTATCCAAATTTAATAATACTCCATAATAATCAATTGTGAAGTAGAATTCAAAAATAAAGATCAAAACATGGATACAATCAAAGAAAGTAACCATAAAAGACATCTAGGATAAAGAAGAGAAAATTATTTTTCGGTGAATAGTGTCGTATTTGTGAATAGTGCTGTATATGTGAATAATATCGTATACATGAATAGTAACCCCGACATAAAAAAGGTAGAAATTCCATAATAAACTTCATAACAATATCTCAGCATAATGATATTGAAGAAGATAATATCATTTAAGAAGAAAATAACATCCCTTACCTCAAATAAACAGTACTTCGGAATGAAATTTTGGATATGTGGCTGAATGAAACTTGTACTGAATAACAACTCTCAAAGTATCTAAATACTCACAAAATACACTCGATAATATAGAGAGAGAAAGAGAGAAAACTTATGTTTCTGGGGTGATTTTCAATTCTAACTTAGCCCTTTATTTATAGGAAAATGTTAGCACGTCGAAGTAGACTTGACCTGCTACCTGATGGCTTTACCTTCTACTATTGCCACCCACCACATTTGAAATAAAATTCAGCACATTTCTTCACCAACCACAAGTGGGGCCCACTCAATTCTAGAATTTTCCACCAAAATCATTTATAAACCTAATTTCCAAATCAGTCGCCTCTTAAAATTCATAACAAATAGTACATTCATTTTTAACGGTTCAAAATTTGTGGTCATATACCCAACTTATATATGTATAACATATCCAAAAATCACAACGATCCAACGGTCGGATTAAAAATTATAACTCACGCAATATATCTCAAGAATACTGCTTTGATTTTTAATACCTCCATTCCGATAAAAATACTGATAAAACACCTCAACATTAAATCTTTTATTTATAATCACATAAATAAATCCAATATTTATATCCGCATCAAATAAATATTTCCTTATCATATAAATCAATAATTAATTATTCACAAATAATATTATAGAATTATAATAATGACAACCAGGAAGTTCCCAGGAAAGAGGGGGCTTTCCGATAAGGATTTTTCCTTACTGGCGCGCAATTAGGTGACCAAACCTCTCCTTAGACAGAACTTTCTAGACATTGCCAATAATGCTATCTAATAATATTATTCAAATAATATGAATTATTGATCTGATAATGGGAAATACTGTGCAGTGACAATTATTGAAACATCAATAATATAAAATATCAATGCAACAATTATTGAACCAATAAAATAAAATATTGAACAATAATTACTATAACAATTATTGAGTAGTGCCTTCATACATAAGAATCAATAAATTAAAAATATCGCAAAAAACCGTATTAAAGCATCTGTGCAACCACGCCAGACATCATCGATTTTTAACCAATTCCAAGTATTCCAACAATGTTAATGGTAACAAACTACGTCGTTATTTATAAAAACTTAAACTTGTCACTTTTTTCATCCGACTCTATTCTCATTATGGGGTCCACAATGATCATACTGTCATTGCATTTAATATTCCCCACAACAAGAATATTCCACGACCAAACGAATATTTTCCACAAAAAATGAATATTTTATAACCACTTTCTTATTTTGTAAAATTTGCACATTTCAGCCATAACCAAAATATTATATCAAATTATCTCCTTATTATTTCAAGATAATAAATAGAGGAAATTCAATTTTATTTATAATAAGTTGGGCTCTTACAACCTCCCCTCCTTATGAAAT
This sequence comes from Panax ginseng, assembly GCA_020205605.1. Classification (NCBI taxonomy): domain Eukaryota; kingdom Viridiplantae; phylum Streptophyta; class Magnoliopsida; order Apiales; family Araliaceae; genus Panax; species Panax ginseng. The sequence goes on from CM035137.1 coordinate 49,077,659, forward strand.
TTTATCCTCAAAATTGACGTACGTACCTGGTGTTTCGAAAAGGTGAGGATAACTCGCTTTCATTTTTGATTCCAACTCCCAGGTCATTTCTTTAATAGCATGGTTCCTCCATAAAACCTTAACTTTGTGATGTAACCTTTGTTTGTAGGACATGCTCTTTCCTATCCAAGATCTTGACATGTACCTCCTCGTACGTTAAATCTTCGGCTATCTTGTCTGGTTCTAACGCAATAATGTGCTTTGGGTCATCCACATATTTACATAACATCGATACGTGAAAAATATTATGAACACGCGATATACTTAGCGTTAAGGCGAGTTTATAGGCCACAGTTCCTACTCGATCGAGGATTTCAAATAAATCGAAAGTTTGAGCTTTCTTCTTCATCGACTCTTACTTACGAATAACGCCTTCTTAGCGACTTCTTCTTTATATTCATCACCCGGTGTAGCTTGAGCGGTTTTAACTTTATCAATTAAAGTCGATTCTACTCGTATATTTAACATCATCACGTGGGTCCCTAGAGTCTTTAACTCTATCTTTATTATTTGTAAATTATACAAAATAGGTCTTTGTGTTCAATAATATCGCACTTGTACTGCGATTTATCATCTACTCATCAAGGCCGCCTACCACGCTCGCTTTTTTCCAGGATGGTATGGTCAGAATAGGTGCCGAAATGAGTCGCCTCTTAAGCTCTTGGAAAATCTTCTCGCATACCTCGCCCCATACGAATTTTGTATCTTTTCGAGTCAACTAATTTAACGTATTAGCGATTCGAGAAAATCCTTCCACGAATCTCTGATAGTAACCAGCTAAGCCTATAAAGCTAGATATTTCGATTACTGACTTAGGTTGCTCTCAACTGTGACTCATATCCCAATCTTGGATAGCACGTCACAATGGCGTCTATCATTTTACCACCGCATGAATATGATATCCCCTACGGAGAGTCTAGCTTCGATGTATTCCACAAAGGAAGTCACCAGATAGAGGCTCGGGTACCAACTTCTATAGTTGGGTTTTTAACTCCTAAAGTTCAATAGGAGCCATTCGACATGAGAATTTTAGAAATGGGTTTTGTACCGGGTTCAAAGTCAATACAAAATTCAATATCACGCCCAGGAAATTCACTAACAACAAGAATATCATTCAATTTGACGTATTTTTGTTTAAATCCATGAAATGGGCTAAGAAAGTTTGACATCCATTTTTCAATAAACGAATGGCTTTATGGCTTGATATGAAAGTGTTTGACCTCAATGGTTTGGTTGCTTTGAATTCGAATAACAGGTTGCTTAGGAATATGAAAACTAACAACCTTACTAAAGCAATCAATTTGGGCATGATGAGTAGTTAACCAATCAATCCCTAAAATCACATCAAAAGCAAGTATCTTTAAAGAGATAAGATCAATAGGTAATGTGATGGTGCCAACTTGGATCAAACAAGATTTATAAACAGTGGATGTAAAGAAAGTTTCTCCTAACAGAGTCTCAACAGATAAGTCAAAGTCTAATTTCTTCAGAGTCAAGTTTAAACGTTGAGCACAAGTAGGAGAAATAAAAGAATGGGTAGAACCGGTATCTAATAAGGTATAGATTTTGTAAGAATTTATAATTAACTAACCCTTGATACCTTCGTTTGGGTTCCTTGTATTTTGGCCAGTCACGACAAACGCTCCTCCAGAACTGGCAGCTGACTTTGACTTGTCCAGACGGCCTCGGTGCCACCGTCCCCACCGGACTTGATTTTGCTCTGAGACAAAATCGAGCTATGTGACCATCTTTTCCACAACTAAAACATACCTTGGAAGGCTGTGAACAGTTTGAACTTATATGTCCCTCTTCTCTGCATTTGTAATATCTAACCAAGGTCGTTCTCCTCCCTTAGAATTTGTTCTTTGGTCAGCCGCCGACGCCTTCCCGCTTATCGTTAAATCTTCTTTTCTAGAAATTTCCACTTGAATTATTTCATCTATTATCTTGGCCATGATTACCACCGGTGGTTACCATTTCGGCATGATAATTTCTCCACGATGGTTGTCATCGCCTGGATGATCGGCCACACCGATATGACCACCGGATGTTGTCCCTCGGTTGAACATACTCACTATCTCGCTTCTAATAATCGAGCCTCGCTGACAACATCCTAATATAAACAAATTTTGTGAGAAATGAGGTATTGACGATTTTGGGTTCAAACCTCGCATAAACATTCGCATCATTCTCTCCTCATTATCAACCAAATGGGATGCAAATCGGACAACTCTTCGAAACTTAGCTTCAGATCGCGACATCGCTCATATTGTTTTGCTCCAGCTTGATGAACTCTACCTCCTTCATGTGATGAATATTTTTAGGAAAGTACTTGTCATTGAACAGTTTCTGAAATGTTTCCCAAGACATATTGAGTTCGGCGGGCTGGGTACGCTTCACAGATTCCCACCAGTAATATGCCTCACCGCGAAACATAAAAGTGGTGAATGGAACCTTTTGTTCCTCTGTAAATCCCAAGAAATCGAATATCTTGGTAATTTGCTTAACCCACGTCTCCGCCTTAATCGGATCCGCCTTTCCAAAGAATTCTGGTGGTCCCAACTCCTTGAACTACTTGGTTGTGACAAACCGTGCATTGCTATCATTTTCACCCGTATTTTGTACACGAGACTCCCTCCTCTAATTTTGCATGAACTGCAAAAAGTTTCTAAACATCCCATCATTCATCGTTTGCTCGTTAGTGTTGTTTACAGGAGGAATATTGCCATCATGTTGCATGTTCTCTTGATTGGTGACTAAAGGTGTTTCCACAGTCTCATACACTCCATTGTCAACGTTCTCAGCTGCCATTCTTAAATACTGTTATAAAACAAGGGTTAATTAAACAAATTAACATATCATATAACATCCCTATATTATGACCGACCAACGAATAAGCTTAGGTAGGACACACTAGCGAAGGATTTACCCATCTCTCCCCTCCTAGTTTTAGTCTCACATCTCAGCCAGGGATCATATCCCTAAGCTTTGATACCAACTGTGACGCCCCCAAAATAGGTCCATTCCATCCAACCCATTCTGAGTCGCCAAATACATGATACAAAAACAACTACAACATCATTAATACAATTGTCGTGCAAAATACGACAACACAAATACTGTGAGTTTAAATACAAATATTGTCTTCTAGACAATACCCACACTCAGATAAAATTCTCATTACAATTATTGATATACTATTTTACAAAATAGTGAGGACTGTTAAAACAACTTTCTAGAATCATCACTACATACCCCGGCTAGATCCTGCTATATTCTCACCTCCTGAAGAAAAATGGAACAAAAAGGAAAAGGGTGAGCTCAACTAGCCTAGTAAAGAATATTATGACTAAGATAATATACAAAAAATTATCCTTAGTCTTTAACAGGGAAAAATCTGATAGAATATAATAGATAACAAGTTTTAGATCAACAATCATAATGAAAACAACAATTCATTAGAAGAGTTAAGTAGAGAATGAAATCTACTATCATCTATGAATTTAAAAGTCCATCATCAATATTTTATCCCCGTCAGAACATCAATCAATATACATCTTGCATCAAATATTCATCTTTTGCACTACGGCCAAAGATATTCATTTGTATCACTAGTTGGTCATGTTCATCTCAACACCTGTACATCTTTGCACTACAGGCCAAAGATATTTATCAGGTAATTATACATCTTTTCACTACAGGTCAAAGATATTCATCAAGTATCACCATTAAGGACTGAGGATGATGAAAAATATTTTAGAGAACAAATCCAGTGAAGCAGAAGGACCAATATTAGTGATTCGTATTTCGGTTTATCCAAATTTAATAATACTCCATAATAACCAATTGTGAAGTAGAATTTAAAAATAAAGATCAAAAGAAAGTAACCATAAAAGACATCTAGGATAAAAAAGAGAAAAATTCATTTTTCGGTGAATAGTGTCGTATTTGTAAATAGTGTCGTGTACGTGAATAGTGCCGTATACGTGAATAGTAATCCTGACACAAAAAGGTAGATATTCTACAATAAACTTCATAACAATATCTCATCATAATGATATTGAAGAAGATAATATCATTTAAGAAGAAAATAACATCCCTTACCTCAAAGAAACAGTACTTCAGAATGAATTGTCGGATATGATGCTGAATGAAACTTGTACTGAATAGCAACTCCCAAAGTATCTAAATACTCACAAAATACTCTCGATAATATAGAGAGAGAAAGAGAGAAAACATATGTTTCTGGTGTGATTTTCAATTCTAACTTAGCCCTCTATTTATAGGAAAATGTTAGCACGTTGAAGCAGACTTGACCTGCTACCTGATGGCTTTACCTGCTACTATTGCCACCCACCATATTTGAAATAAAATTCAGCACATTTCTTCATCAACCACAAGTGGGGCCCACTCAATTCTAGAATTTTCCATCAAAATCATTTATAAACCTAATTTTTGAATCAGTCGCCTCTTAAAATTCATAACAAATCATACATTCATTTTTAACGGTTCAAAATTGGTGGACATATACTCAACTTATATATGTATAACATATCCAAAAATCACAACGATCCAACGGTCGGATTAAAAATTATAACTCACGCAATATATCTCAAGAACACTGCTTTGATTTTTAATACCTCCATTCCGACAAAAATACTGATAAAACACCTTAACATTAAATCTTTCATTTATAACCACATAAATAAATCCAACATTTATATCCGCATCAAATAAATATTTCCTTATCATATAAATTAATAATTAATTATTCACAAATAATATTACAGAATCACAATAATGACAACCAGGTAGTTCCCAGGAAAGAGGGGCTTTCCGATAAGGATTTCTCCTTACTGGCGCGCAATTAGGTGACCAAACCTCTCATTAGACAGAACTTTTTAGACATTGTGTAAGACCCCAACTTTTATGAATAAAGATGAATTTTCTATAATTATCATTTTTGAATATTAAGGAATGAATTTGATATAATGTTATAGTTGTGGGTAATATTTATAAATTTTTCAAAGTACGCAAGTTGTTATATAATATTCGATTGGTCGGAGAATATTCTTTTTAACAGGGAATATTCGTACGACGGCACAATCATTGGTGGACCCCATAATGGAATTATTGTCAAATTGAGAAAAAGACAAAAATATTTTATGAAAATAACGGCAGAAGTTTTATCGTTAACTGTTGAAACACCCAGTGTTAAAAGTACAGGAATACGCGTGGTTGCATAGTAGCACTCGATATTTATTATTGATGCTTACGTGAGAAGTCACTCAGTTTTGTTCAATTATTGCTTCAGTAATTGTTGCATAGTATCTCACGTTATTTGATTCAATTATTGTCGATATTTTATATATTAGTAAATCAATAATTGAGACGACAAAATTATTAATATTATTATTTGCATTATTAACGATGTCTAGAAGTTTTGTCAATGAGAGGTTTGGTAACCTAATTGCGCGCCAATAGAGAGAAATTCTTATTGGAAAGCCCCCACTTTCCTGGGAACGACCTGGTCGATTAATATTATGAATTATAATAATGATGATAAATGTTGTTAAAAATATTGAGGATATTATTATGAAGTATTTGTTGTAAATATTGGTGTATTATTTGGACCACCCATTTATTTATTTTTCAAAATAACTCATAGAAAGTTATTCATTATATATATATAAGACTTATATATATATATATATATATATACATACACGGATGACTTGAATGTTTAAGGGGGGGGGGGGTACTTTTATATATATATATATATATATATATATATAGAATCACGAGACTTCTGTTGAATCACAAGGGGGCGGAAATCACAAGCTAAGTATATATATATATATATATATATATATAATTTCAAAATTTCATTTTATTAGAATATTTTATTGCATAGTATCCTTTCTATTCTCCTATAAATAGAAGCTCATTCCTTCAGTATTTGTTACGAATTCACTGAAACTCTAGAGAGAAAATTATAGAGAGAAAAAAGAAGAGCAGTTTGCTACCTCTCTTTTCCTATATCCAGCTTCTTCCAAGGTAATGAGTATTATTTATTTTGTATTCATGAAGAGAACTTCTGTTATTCTATTTTTTTTATTCTCATTGGAATAACTCAGATACGCCATCTACCCTATACTTGGTGAAATTCTTCATTATTCCATTCTTTATCATTATGTTGAATAACTCATCCATGCAAGTACCGCATACATGGTGAAATTCTTATGTTATTCCATTCTTTATTATTCTGTTGGAACATCATGTTGGTGCGTTTACGCATGACCTAATTCTGTTATTTATTATTCTTTGAACATCCCGTCCGGTCGCAATTTCACCGACCGGTTCTCGTTATTTATTATTCATTTGAATATCATATGTCGTGCGTTCTTACGCACGACCGGTTCCGTTATTTATTATTCTCATTGGAATAACTCTCATCTGCAAGGCCTATCACATGTCTGGTGATTTCTTTTGTTATTACATTCTTTATTATACTAAGTTGGTTAAATTTTTGATTTCTATACTCCATTAAATTACTGGGATATCCTTGATATTTGCACTTCATCCAGTATCTTTTTAGGGAAATATTTTTTTGAGCATTCTTGAATTTTACTCTACAAAGAAGTTTCATGTTGACAATTTGGATGTTATTAGTTCTTGGATAAATTAATTCTTGAACTTGTTTTATTGAATTCTTATATCATTGTCATCATCCTCATGTTTATATTATGTTGAAAGTCATCTGTGGCCTGTAGTGCATAGATGGACTTGGTATGATTAAGACCAGGGATTAATCAGTATAATCATGACCGTAATGTTACAAATGATGTGGTAAAAGTCCTCATTGGCTCGTAGTGCATTGATAGACAGTTGTTGGCATGATCATGACCATTAATGAATACACGAATATCCTTGGCCCGTAGTGCATGGAAAATTTGTGGTTGTGATACTAATGAATATCCTTAGTCGTAGTGCATGGATGATGTGGATTATTTATTAAGCTGAGTCCCAGCGATAAAAGTGATAAAAAACCTTTTAATTCATAAAAGATAATAGATTTTATTCTCTACTTGACTCTTTTAATGAATTGCTTGTTCCGCTGCAGTTAAACTTGATGTTTGTTATATTATATCAGTTTAACATTGTTGAAAGCTAACGATAATTTATTCTATATTATCTTAGTCATAATATTTCTTATTGGGCTAGTTGAGCTCATCCTTTTACTTTTATTGTTTTCTTCAGGAAATGAGAACGTAGCAGGGACTAATCGGGGAACGGAGTGACGGTCCAGATAATAGCATTAGTGTTCCTCACTATTCTGTAAAAAAGTGTGATAATAAATGTAATGAGGACTCAATTGAGTGTGGATATTGTCTAGATGACAATATTTTTTATTAAAACTCACATTATATGTTTTGTCGTATTTTACATGACTGTTGTATAATTAAGTTGTATTTGAATTTTGTACCACGTATTTGGCGACTCAAGATGGATGATGTATACCTATTTTGGGGACATCACACATTGCCAATAATGTTATCTAATAATATTACTCAAATAATATGAATTATTGATCTGATAATGGGAAATACTGTGCAGTGACAATTATTGAAAAAAAAATATAAAATATCAACGCATCAATTATTGAACCAATAAAATAAAATATTGAATAGTAATTACTGTAACAATTATTGAGTAGTGCCTTCATACGTAAGAATCAATAATTCAAAAATATTGTGCAATACCGTGTCTTCTCTATGCAAAACACGCCAGACATCGTATTTTAGCCACCGGGTATTCCAACAGTGTTAACGGTAACAACTACGCCGTTATTTATAAAAACTCAAACTTGTCATTTTCTTCATCCGATAGTTATTCTGTTATGGGTTCCACAGATGACTGCGCCATCATACGAATATTCCCCAACAACAAGAATATTCCACGACCAAACGAATATTCCCCGACGAAAATGAATATTTTATAACCACTTGCTTATTTTGTAAAATTTGCACATTTCACCCATAACCAAAATATTATATCAAATTAACTCCTTATTATTTCAAGATAATAAATAGAGGAAATTTAATTTTATTTATAATAAGTTGGGGTCTTACAATCGTCCCCCCTGCCGCACTAAGACCGAGCTTTGCACTTCTCATTTTCACCCATACTTTAATACACTTAGACACTTACACTTAACATGCATACACGCTAGAGGTCTTTACATGCTTATATGACCACTTCAAGTTCAACCTTATATGTTAGAGACTTTAGTTTAAGATTTCCACGAATCAAAACCAAATAGGGTTATGAAATCACTAGGTGTACTAATTAGCCGTATGTTCTCATAAAGAGGTCACATAAACTTTACTACACATGCTCGTACATTTACATCTTTTACTCATAGCTATCATCATTTAACACTTTAAAACGTGCTTTAACCTTATGATTGGTTTACTCCCATATAAGACTTATGTTTAGTGACATAATGAAACACAACATGGCATCTCAAGCCATTAAAATCTAAATACTCATATGTAATGCAACTTAAGTTCGAAACATGGTTACCTTTGAAATAATTTTTCATGAATGATGCGATATAACACATATAAGTTATATCTAGGGATTTTATAGACATAACATGTCACATTAATCCTTTAGAATCTAGATATCCATGTGATGTAACTATATTTTGAAAATATGTTCAAGTTTGCTTTTGAAACCATTGTAGACTTGAACAATGCCATTCAACACATACAAGACAACTTCAAAGCTCTTAACATATGTAGTCAAGTCATGTTATCATTCTTGCAAGGTCAGACTTTAAATCATGTAGTAGTCATGCATGTTAGTTCACTACGCTAAGCTTTTTCTTGAAAAACTTTCTAACACAAAGACTAATAAGGTGGTCATGAACATTTGAACTATGAATCATATATCATGCTCATTTATGTGTGAAATCAGTCATGTGTGTATACTACAAAGCTCAAAATATGTAGAACATGAACTTTAACAAAGTTTATTTCCAAAATTTAAAGTCCCAAAATTCCATCTACTATAAGCTTTCATTAATCATGCATGCTCATCTAATCATGCTCACAATAGGTTAATATATTTGTGTTTACACATTACTCATACTTGCATGCTAGTTCAAGTCATAGTATTATACCAATACTTAGCAGATTGTGAAATGTAAAGCTCAATCGAACTCGGAGGACTTAAGGCAAATTGCTACTGCACTTAGTTCAATTAGGGCGCAAATTGCCACCATGTCTCATTCAGAGCGTAAATGCACTCTATTTTTGTAGAGTCTTAGTTAACTTGATTTCCCTTGTCTCAAACATGTTCCAAGCCACTACTAAAGTGTTCATATATGCTAGTAACTTCCTAAACACCTTATAAGATGTTTACTCATATCAATTAACAAATGAATTCAAGAAATTTCAAGAATCAAACAAACACATCTCAAGAACATAGATAAAAATTATACCTTCTTGAGCTTGAATTGGACCTCCTAAACTCTGAATATACTTCTATAGTAGCTCAACACTCAAACTCAGAAAATTAGACTATCAAGCAACTTCTATTAACACCAAAAACTGAATTTAAGCTTTCATTTATAGAAGAAGCTTGGACTAGACAATGGCATTACACAAGATTGGAGTCCATGGTGTAAAGGGAGGAAACAAAGGTTATTAAGGAGTTGTTCAACAACTCAATACCAGCCACCTTGCTAGCCATGATCACCTATTCCATAGCCACTTGGAGAATACGTAAAGAGAGTTTCTAGGTCACTGTTCATGTACTTTGTGACACTCAATTTGGGGACAAGAGCAAATATCTCAACCTACTTGTTATTCTCGAAGCTTTGTTTGGTTCTTTTTAATTCCCATAATGTAATATTAAGGTACAATTGTTAACAAATTAGGAATTTAAAGATAAGTTTTATACTCACATCATATAATCCATGTACATTAAATACATGTAATAAAATATCGCAGTCAGGTATTATTATCCGAGTATTTCCATAATTATTTCTACTACCCAGATAATCACATTATACCTTATTTAATACTAATGTTTATTTGAACATTTAATTCCTTTCTCAGTTTCTAGAATACACAGATAATTAATCATTTATGCAGTACAAATTCATATGATACCATGGTGCTACTAGGTACCTCATTTCATTTCCATATACTCCTATCATATGGTTTCATTTATGTCACACATATAACATTAATGTCCCAATTCATTTCCCATCTTACACATAGTAATACCATTTAATGATAATGTTCACACTAATATTTTAATTGGGCTAAGTTTAATTCAATTGGGTATTCCCAACCCATAATCACATTTTAATATCATAGCGATTAATTAGTATTAATCCTTTATTATCTTACAATAATTAGTATGTACAATAATAATTAATAGAATATAATATTCTATAATATCACTTAATTAACCAATATTTATTTAGGGTTAATTAATCAAGTCATGTTTTGCTATCTAAATTTCTTCATGAACACTTGGTCACCATACATGACCCTTATAAGAGTTATTAGTATACATGGCTTGAAAATCACATTTTATAAACTGACTCAGAGTTTTCTACAGACCGGCCAAGCAATTGCTACCGGGTCATAAACTAAGGAATGGCGCAATTTGCTACTGCATCAAAATCGTAGAGGTAGACAAGTTCTGCCTTAGTAGAAATGAAACCTACGCCTCTAAATACTTTACACATCCTCGTTAAGTGTTAACTCGTCTAACATCAATGCCCTATTTGATTCCACACCATGGGTTACTATTTTCCTTAATAATTTAAGGATCACACTTCGAGTTCTATAACTCTATTCTCTTATTACTTTAGCCAACTATAACATTTCTTTACGGTTTCTTCCCACCAAGTAACACAACACTCAAATATAACACATACATACATTCCCTTAATCCCCACTTCTTGTCGTGTATCAATTCACTCAATGATTCTCTAACCACTTCAAAGGTATATATTGATTTTCTTTCCTCGTCAACAACGTACTTATATACAAGTCAAAACCTAACACACCTCGAGTCTTTAATAGTATTCAATATAGTACACTGAGTGGTTTCCCACAAACAACCAACAAATTAGTTTCCGTCTTGTCTACACTGTTTTCACAGTGAGTTACATCAGTTACCAATTCGTATATACCTCCGCTCTCTAAAGGAATCGTTTAGCCGAGCTCCTATACGTCAACCATTAAAGAGTAGGATTGCACTACCTTAGACTTGATACTCACTCAAGAAATTGGTGATTATCAAAGATATTTTAATGTCACCAACTTTCTAATATAAAAAAATTCACATAAATTATTTAACATCAAAATATAATTTTATCCATCTTCTTAATAATTCAACTCTATAATTTATAATAAATATATAATAATTGTATATATTTATTAAACATAACCTGACTTATTACATAGCGCATATTACCCTATATAACACAATACCACATACCTCGTAACACATTATATATTTTTATTTGAACCCTTTACATGCCTTAAGAATTTTATTCACTAAACTCTTATTTCAATATTTTCTGAAAATTCGGGTTCTTACATCCTCTCCCCCTTATAAGGATTCCGTCCTCGGAATCACCGAAACCTCCTATACTCGATGCTACTTCGAATATTACATATTCTTTTGAATAATTTTATTCATTCTCTTTTCGGAAGTCCTATGATAACTTGCTCACTTGCATTATACCACATTCTCCTTTCTAAGGAACACTCTACTCACTACATTCATCACACAGAAAATAAGAGTCTTCCACGATTTTTCAATAATCGGGAAGTAGTATGAATAACTCAGATTCCAAATTATGCTGAGGGGTCACACTAGACCATGAACTAGTGCTTCATCACAATTCTTCGCACTACAAATCAGAGTGTTTATCAATCACAAAGACTGAAAACACCCTCCATATGTACACTAGGTGGCCAACCTATTGTACCACTACGTTGGGCCGCAACGTAGTGTTTTGTAACAACTATATGCGTCACGTTCAGAACCATTGTCCCTGAAAACATGTCCCCTTATAGGGTTGTTCACCTCATCTTTTTATTTTATTTTATTTTATTTTTTATTTTTATTTTCAACAACTGTCTAGCCGAATTAAATAGCTTAGACTTATATAAACAATTCGGACATCAATCAAAATAATTTGGCCAACTTAATTGACCTTCTTCATAATTTAAAAGAAAACCAAAATTCTTTTATGACATCATGGTACCGTACTAGATTAGTAGTACGTTGAGGATTCCGCCATTATGTGATTTCGTCATATTACATCATACCAAAATTAGCTGATGATCTTTCGATCGCAACCAACACTAGGTTCAACTGCATTGATGACTCCATCGTTTTCCATTTCTACACCATACCAAATGATGTAAATGGTCAGAAATACATTTTGAAAATTTTAAAATCATTTTGTCTTAGCCGAAACAATTAGCATAGACGGATGAAAAACGATATTGTTTTTAAACATCATTGGTTCAATAACATGATCCAAAGTTTTTTTTCCCGAGAAAACAGAAATGCCAACATTAGCACGAAGGCAATAAATTTTGAAAATCTAGCAGAGCTAGAAGATTTAGAAAATTCATGTTTCTCCATCAACTTTACTCCATTGCTTCATTCTATCAATCTCTAACACCATCAATGTTTACTATACCAAAATTTCTAACTTCATAACATATATATACCTGATATAGTTCATCAAACTTACCACACTTTGGAAATTCAGGAACTTGCCATAATCATATGAGTTTAAGAACTTACCCTAGTCAGACCATAGGCGTCCATTCGCTGAGGGGTTCAAAAATTTTTCATATAATTATGAGTCACGAACGTACCATAAGTATGAATTTTAAGAACTCGCAACTTAACCTTACATTCTCTAACTATAATCTATCTATTTGTTATACACATGAGAAAAGAATCATATTCTCAACAAGTATATAGCATATAGCACGACACAGACATTTCAATGATTATCAGTGCTAGAACTAAGTGGTTTTTATACCATGCACAATTCCCCTCCCACACAAGGAATCATACAACTTAGCTGCTGACATTGGTCCTCAATTGAAATCCCACTTAACTCTACCTTACACTTTACTTGATACGAATTCTTTGTATCTCATCACATACAACTCCTCATGAGTTCATATCGTACCATTGCATAGTACATTCACTTATAGCATCAAGTCATACACACTTAGTCATTACAGACTATTTATCACTTCATAGCTTAATCCGATCACGTTGTGATCATCAATTTACCTTAGGGTTCTTTCCCTATTATCAACAAAGCTCCACTCGAGTTCATTCACATCTTATAGACACCGCCTTAACATTTTTATTACTGGAGTTAGGAAACTCCTGAATTCTCGTTCTCTTAGATACTATAAGACTCTTCTTTGAATCGTCACTTATATATATATTTTAATCTTTATCTTTCTCTCTTTTTCAGGTTATAGCCTAAGGTACACTTACCTAAGTTTATAACTTATAGCTTTGATACCAACCTGTGACACCCCCAAATCCAAGTCCCTTCGAACCTCAGATTCAGTCAGCCACGATACTACTATCGTTAAACTATTTCTACCAATTATTTATAACTTAATGAATATAACTTTACTTATTACAATTTAGAATATAAATTCTTTCCATTTCTAGGATCTATGTAATGACCCCAACTTTTATAAGTTTCTAATCTTGGTCATTTACTATTCCTGTTTTACATCACATTCGATGTTATACAAATATGCGGATTAATTTAAACTTTTTCAATCTCTTTTGAAAAATAAATCTTTTATTGATATCTTAACTCGAATCAATTACAAATCCCTGAATCAAATTATTCTATGATTCACTTTATTCAATTTTCGTATAAATCTTTACATCTTGATTCGAATTTCTCTATGTATCACATAGTACAACTTAACATGTATTACACATTATAAACTACCATCATATACATCTACTAGAACCTAAACATGGTTCAAAAACATCTAGTTAAATAATAAATCAATCTCCTTCGATACTATTGGACTTTATCAATCAAGTATCACATAACCTTTACCGTGTGTCCTTAACCTGCAAAAGTGGTTATTTGCAAGGGTGAGCTCGACAGCCCATAAATTCTAATAGTTTTCATGCAGCACATAGCATATAACAACATATTCAGTTCATGCATTCATAATCAATTAATATTTACTACGCATGTTATTTCTCATCAAAGATCAACTTTCACATTTCATACATATCTCATATGCATTTCATACATATACATCAATAATTTCATAACATAATATAGATTAACTAACAGTTATCAAATTCATATATCAAATAGGAACTGAAAGACTTGCCTGATTCTTAGTTTATTAACTACGACTTAACTGCTTATAGTTATCCGCACTTCGCGTATTCCTACACAGTTATATAGTCATGGATTCACATCCATTAGTCATACATTCATACAGTCTCAACGTAATAATAATGTTACATTATTCTTAACTAGGTTCGTAAAACCTACACTTCATTTTCTCATTATATGCTTAGAATAGCTACGTATGTATAGTATACCTTAGTCACCCATACATGACATCTACATTTATATATATTTATCACACATTGGACTAGCTATGTGCTTAACACATTTAAAACTCATATAGTTAAGTTCAACCGTACACACAAACGTCTAACTTAGTTGTAACTTTATACAACATTATCTATATAACACAGATCAGATTGTAAGACCTCACAAATTCAAACAACGTATCATTGCTTTATATCATGAAAACATTCCTTTGGACTTTAACAATTTGAAAGTCTTAATTAGCATTCATCTTTATCACATAACATGCTTCTTAACACATTAAATACCATACTGATCATATGTAGTAATTATACAAGCATGCTTCAAACATCATATCAAAATCAGAACTTATTTATAATCTGCAGAGGATGGCGCAATTTCATGTATTATGTCTAGGCTTAGGGATTACAAGGCCTTGTTACTGTCCCCCAACGCACTCAAGACTGAGCTTTGTACTTCCTATTTTCAGTCCATACTTTAATAAACTAAGACACTTACACTTAACATGCATACACGCTAAAGGTCTTTACATGCTTGTATGACCACTTCAAGTTCAACCTTATATGTTAGAGACTTAGTTTAGGATTTCCACGAATCAAAACCAAATAGGGTTATGAAATCACTAGGTGTACTAATTAGCCTTATGCTCTTATAAAGAGGTCAAATAAACTTTACTACACATGCTCGTACATATTCACATCTTTTACTCATAGCTACCATCATTTAACACTTTAAAACGTGCTTTAACCTCATGCTTGGTTTACTCCCATATAAGACTTATGTTTAGTGACATAATGAAACACAACATGACATCTCAAGCCATTAAAATCTAAATACTCATATGTAATGCAACTTAAGTTCGAAACATGGTTGCCTTTGAAATCATTTTTCATGAATGATGCGATATAACACATATAAGTTATATCTAGGGATTTTATAGACATAACATGTCACATTAATTCTTTAGAATCTAGATATCCATGTGATGTAACTAGATTTTGAAAATATGTTCAAGTTTGCTTTTGAAACCATTGTAGACTTGAACAATGCCATTCAACACATACAAGACAACTTCAAAGCTCTTAACATATGTAGTCAAGTCATGTTATCATTCTTGCAAGGTCAGACTTTAAATCATGTAGTAGTCATGCATGTTAGTGGTCATGAACATTTGAACAATGAATCATATATCATGCTCATTTATGTGTGAAATCAGTCATGTGTTTATACAAATAAGCTCAAAATATGTAGAACATGAACTTTAACAAAGTTTTTTTCCAAAACTTAAAGTCCCAAACTTCCATCTACTATAAGCTTTCATTAATCATGCTTGCTCATCTAATCATGCTCACAATAGGTTAATATATTTGTGTTTACACATTACTCATACTTGCATGCTAGTTCAAGTCATAGTACTATACCAAAGACTTAGCGTGATTATGAAAATGTAAAGCTCAATGAACTCGAGGGCTACAGCAATGCTACTACTGCACTTAAGTTCAATTAGGGCGCAGCTGCGCCATGTCTCATTCAGGAGCAGAAACAGACTCTATTTTTGTAGAGTCTTAGTTAACTTGATTTCCCTTGTCTCAAACATGTTCAAAGCCACTACTAAAGTGTTCATATATGCTAGTAACTTCCTAAACACCTTATAACATGTTTACTCATATCAATTAACAAATGAATTCAAGAAATTTCAAGAATCAAACAAACCCATCTCAAGAACATAGATAAAAATTATACCTTCTTGAGCTTGAATTGGACCTCCTAAACTCTGAATATACTTCTATAGTAGCTCAACACTCAAACTCAGAAAATTAGACAATCAAGCAACTTCTATTAACACCAAAAACTGAATTTAAGCTTTCATTTATAGAAGAAGCTTGGACTAGACAATGGCATTACACAAGATTGGAGTCCATGGTGTAAAGGGAGGAAACAAAGGTTATTAAGGAGTTGTTCAACAACTCAATACCAGCCACCTTGCTAGCCATGATCACCTATTTCATAGCCACTTGGAGAATACGTAAAGAGAGTTTCTAGGTCACTGTTCATGTACTTTGTGACACTCAATTTGGGACAAGAGCAAATATCTCAGCTACTTGTTATTCTCAGGCTTTGTTTGGTTCTTTTAATTCCCATAATGTAATATTAAGGTACAATTGTTAACAAATTAGGAATTTAAAGATAAGTTTTATACTCACATCATATAATCCATGTACATTAAATACATGTAATAAAATATCGCAGTCAGATATTATTATCCGAGTATTTCCATAATTATTTCTACTACCCAGATAATCACATTATACCTTATTTAATACTAATGTTTATTTGAACATTTAATTCTTTTCTCAGTTTCTAGAATACACAGATAATTAATCATTTATGCATTACAACTTCATATGATACCATGGTGCTACTAGGTACCTCATTTCATTTCCATATACTCCTATCATATGGTTTCATTTATGTCACACATATAACATTAATGTCCCAATTCATTTCCCATCTTACACATAGTAATACCATTTAATGATAATGTTCACACTAATATTTTAATTGGGCTAAGTTTAATTCAATTGGGTATTCCCAACCCATAATCACATTTTAATATCATAGCATTTAATTAGTATTAATCCTTTATTATCTTACAATAATTAGTATGTACAATAATAATTAATAGAATATAATATTCTATAATATCACTTAATTAACCAATATTTATTTAGGGTTAATTAATCAAGTCATGTTTTGTTAACTAAATTTCTTCATGAACACTTGGTCACCATTCATGACCTTTATAAGAGTTATTAGTATACATGGCTTGCAAATCACCTTTTATAAACCGACTCAGAGTTTTCTACAGACCAGCGCAGCTGCACTGGTCATAGGCTTGGAAATGGTGAAGCTGCGCCATGCCAAGATCAGAGGCAGACAAGTTCTGCCTTAGCAGAAATGAAACCTACGCCTCTAAATACTTTACACATCCTCCTTAAGTGTTAACTCGTCTAACATCAATGCCCTATTTGATTCCACACCATGGGTTACTTTTCCTTAACAATTTAAGGATCACACTTCGAGTTCTATAACTCTATTCTCTTATTAGTTTAGCCATCTATAACATTTCTTTATGGTTTCTTCCCACCAAGTAACACAACACTCTAATATAACACATACATACATTCCCTTAATCCCCACTTCTTGTCGTGTATCAATTCACTCAATGATTCCCTAACCACTTCAAAGGTATATCGATTTTCTTTCCTCGTCAACAACGTACTTATATACAAGTCCAAACCTAACACACCTCGAGTCTTTAATAGTATTCAATATAGTACACTGAGTGATTTCTCACAAACAACCAACAAATTAGTTTTCGTCTTGTCTACACTGTTTTCACAGTGAGTTAGATCGGTTACCAATTCGTATATACCTCCGCTCTCTAAAGGAATCGTTTAGCCCAGCTCCTATACGTCAACCATTAAAGAGTAAGATTGCACTACCTTAGACTTGATACTCACTCAAGAAATTGGTAATTATCAAAGATATTTTAATGTCACCAACTTACTAATATAACAAAATTTTCACATAAATTATTTAACATCAAAAATTATTTTTATCCATCTTCTTACTAATTCAACTCTAAAATTTATAACAAATATATAATAATGTTATATATTTATTAAACACAACTTCACTTATTACATAGCGCATATTACCCTATGCAACATAATACCACATACCTCGTAACACATTATATATTTTTATTTGAACCCTTCACATGCCTTAAGAATTTTATTCACTAAATTCTTATTTCAATATTTTCTGAAATTCAGGTTCTTATAATCAAATAAGAATTAAGGTGCAAGCCCAAGTTGTGGTAAGGACTAGCCCAAGTATTGGTTAATATGAAGCCCAAAGCTTAAGTTAAACAAACTAAATTCAAGCCCACAAGAATAAGCTAAGTAATTAATAATAAGCCCAAGGTAATGATCCAATGGACTAGCTTGATCCATGGGTCAACCCATGGGTAATCTTGATGACCAAGAAATTTAAGTGATGGCCAAGCATAGGATAAGTTTTGTGGTGGCCAAGTAATATAAGTGATGAGCAAGTTTACTTAGGGCAAAAGCAAGGAATAGAAAGGGGGTTAGTAAGGACGTTAGTAAGGAGGTGGAAGGGCCTAAAAAACTAAACTACCCTAACTTTGTAAAGCCTATAAATAGAGGAAGTTTGCTAGACATTTGTTCATTATTCAAAACACTAACAACTTCCAAATACAAAGCAACTTAAGTGTTAGGGAGAATAAGCACATATAAGCCAAGACAACCTTCGTTAGATTTTCAAAGAAGAGAAGTACAAGTTCTTCAAGGGTAAGACTCTTGCATAATACATCTTCATCTTTATCATTGTAGGGTGATTAGAGGAAATGTAACTTAATAAGCATGTATGTTAAGCAATCATAAGAATTGATTAATGAATGGACTTAAGCCGAATAAGTTATGAATGATCAACTTGAATTTAAATAAGTTGATAACTTATGATGAACTTGTCATATGATTGTCATATGAAGTTAGTATGTTTATTATGATGTGAGAACATTGAGTAAATGACTTAAGTCAATAATAAGTCAAAAGGAATGAAAGTTTGTAGGTCATAAGTTGATAAGTCATAAACTTATGAAGAATAAGTCAAAACTTACTTTGAAAATAAGTTGATGTAATAAGTAGTTTGAAATGTTCATATGATGGTAGAATCCATTTAGAACCATGATCATATCATTAGTAATGAAGTTTCTCTGGAATTCACATGATTGGACGATAATCGTTGAATTCGTGAAATTCTCGGAATGGAAGTCGTATTTTGTGTTTAAACTTAGAAACGTTGGTTTTCGATGGAGACAAGTCATATTTGGCATTATAGAGTTACGGACTCAAAAATGACCGGATTCTGACTTAGAACGAAGAAACGAGCGTTGAACGTTCACGAACATTTATCGTTTTTGTTAAAATAAACTAATAGGTGAAATTTTAGCAAATAAAGTCAAATAGATAAAATTCTTGCATGAACACGTAGAGTATAAAATTTGTGAACCGTAGGCCTTTGAACGAGCGAATTCAAACTTATAATGAAGAAGTTATGCGTCCGGGAAATTCGAAATGTAAAAAGTCTGTAAAAAAATTTCTGGTGCACAGAGTTGGCGCCGCGGCGCCAACCCAAGGCCAAATGATGGTGAAAAAGTGTTGGGTACAATGCAATAACATACTGCAGAGTCGCGCCGCGACGCGAACATGAGTGTTGAGTGTGGTGCCATAGTGCCAAGGCCGGGCTTTGGCTACTACTAACTCGCGCCACAGCTCGAGATGTAAGGCTATGATCGGCGCCGTAACGCCAGTCCTAGGTTTTAGATAGTGATGAAGGTTTACAATTATAGCATGAATATTAAGTCATTAGTAATGGACTGAGTAACTTAATAAGGCATTGTAAACTATTGTTAAACCTTATTTATGTTGTCTAAGGGTTGAAGATAAGTAATCAAACATGAACATAATGAAAATAATTTAACAAAAAGCCAGAACCAATAAGAACAAATCTAAGTCATAATTAGATTGAGAAGAAGTGTAAGATACATTAGGGACTATGTATGTTCATTCATGACCTATTGTGTTATGTGATATTATCATTATAGTAAAGAATTAAAGACTTAAACAAAGAATGTGTTATTAACTGTAGCATACGCTAAAGGCAAGTATTATAACCCTTGTTCCAGTTTAGTCTGGACAAACTTTGAAATTCATGTATCGTTACGTATGAAGTCTTATATGATGAAGTCAAAGCCAATTATTTCGGCTAGACTTATATTAGGTTTCTATCAAGCATGGTTAATGTTTACCAAGTTATATTTGTGTGGTTTTCAAACGAAGACTGAGTATGCTAAAATATTTTGTCGTTTAACGACAGGCACGTGAGGTTGCCACAACTTAAACGTATACACGTTTAATGAATGTTGTGTTGATCAACATAGAGTACTATAGGCTGATCACCTAGATGTACTCGTAAGTAATATCGGACTTACGGACTTAGTGTCGGGATGTCATTTTCAAAAGAACTTATGAAATGCTCAAGGTCTTGGACCAGAATTGATGTTTTACTGAATATTGTTGTTGTAAAACGTTGTGAATAAAAAGAAGTGCTATTTTGGAATTATCGATAGTACTTCATAACTATTGTTCAGTTATTGAAGATATATGAGTTCTATGTTTCAAGCATGTTGTTTATTAGAATTGTTGTACTTGCTGAGCTAGTCATGCTCACTCTTGCTTGAACCATATGAACACAGCTAAGATCGAACAGACCGAAGGCTCCGAAAAGGATAAGGGCAAGGTGAAGACAAACACTTAGATTTCTTATGTAATAGTATAGATGAATGTTTGTAATATATTGAATATTATGACAAGAACGAATGTATTGGTTATAAAGATACTGGGGAAATGTAATATTATTTTGAATATATAGAAGACATATTTGTTCTATTGAGACTTTTCAATTGAATGTATTTGTGAATGGTAGTACGGTGTAGAACCATCTGTCGGATTGGAAGATACCCGGATTTGGGGGCGTCACACAAGCAACGATTTAAGTTTGGGGTATTTGATAAGTAGGTTTTATACCTACTTATCCGGTATCTATTACTTGAATTAGTTGCATAAACCTATGTTTCTTAGTTACTTTTCATATATTTTATGTTATTTTGTAGGCTATGACATAACATTGGCATGAAGAACTAAGGAAAAGAAATTCGGACATCTTTTGAACTAAAATATGCAAGCAAATACAAGAAGGGGAGATTTCAGGGCTTTTAACACCAAGTTGGATGCATGTTCTTGGCTTGGAACTTGGATTATACTGTACAACATCTTCTTAGGTTTCCAGAATATCTTGAATCATCCCAATCAGTGTTCGGATGCGAGAGTTATGGCGGAGGTACGTGCATAAAACTCAGTTTTTGTCCGAATTTAAGTCCAAGAAGGATTCTTTTGATTCGATTGACTCAAGGACTTCCAAGAGGACTTAAAGACATGAAAAGATATATAAAGGAGGAGAGAATACATAGATTAGAGGAGAGAGAGAGAGAGAGGATTACATTAGATTAGATTAGAGTAGAATAGGAGAAAACACTAGTTTTTATGAGATTTGGAGATTGAAGCGACTTGGAGACCTTTGAAGATTCAAAGTAGGAGCAAGGAGGGAGATTCAAATCTACAGACAATAGATTCTATCTTCTCATCTTCTTCTATCTTTGTCTTTTATTATTTATTCAAGTGTGAATTCTTAGTTTTAATTCAATGAACTAATTATTTGTTTGAGATTATAATGAATCTTATTGTGTAGTTTATTTTAATATGCTTCGCTATAAATTATTATGTTCTATTGTGAGGATTGTATATTGTGATTTGGACTTATTTGCTTAATTGCCTAGCTAACAATTACCGTGATAATCTATATGAACTCGAGAGATAAAGTTTAGATTTAGATCAGATCATGATAGCATGTGTTTGTGATTTCTGCATAGATGGAATTCATGATTCGTATTTAGGATAGAGATATGCCTTTATGCCATATGTAATCTTATAGAGAACTTGTACTTTAAATCCTTTTTAATTGTAATTCACATAGAGATATAGTGGATTAGTTAATTAGGGTGTCTTGCTTAATTCTATCATCTGTGGATTTAAGTGAGTATGGGTATTATGCATCGAGAGGTGGTTTTATCTGCTTTAGTGTTCTTGATTAACAATTCAAAATAGAGAATAATTGATGAGAAGTGTGTTAACTTAAATGAAGCAATAAGTGAAGTCGTGATCTTAAATCTCCGTAATCTTAATTTAACTAGTGGAATTTAACAGTAGTTTAATTATATAATTTGAAATTCATTCGTGTAAATAAGATTAAATTGGTTATAGGTTAGTACTTGGTAATTCTTGTTAACTAATTCCTCATGGGAACGATACTCTACTTTCACTGTATTACTTGTTGATCACGTATACTTACGTGTTGTGCGTAATTAGATTTTACCCAACAGCTAGGCAGGAGGGACCTTAGATGCCTAAAAAGGAGGAGCCTCGAGATATTCAGGTGGTCTGGGAACAATTGCTTCTAAGGGAATCATCTCTACTGGTCACAGTGGTTGAGCAAGAAAGCATACCTGATGAGGAGGATGTGGTAGAAATAGATGAGGAAAACCCCATTGAGTTGCCACAGACAGATGAGGATGAAGAGGAGGAAGAGTTTCCACCAAACCCTATCGCAACTCATATGTATGGCGAAGTATACGACCACAATATTGAACTTCAGGATAGAGTCGAGGAGTTTGAGGAGCTAGTTGCTGAACGTCAGACTTCGATGGCGCAGAAGGAAGATGAGATCAGGGATCTTGACGAATGAATAAGTAATGTGGAATGGAAGTTGATTCATACAAAAGGGGAGAATGAGTAGGTGACAGAGGAGATAGCGAAGCTAAAGGGCAAATTGAAAGAAGAATTAGTCAAGAGAGCAAAAGTTGAAGGCGCATACGAGGTAGGTTCTCAGCGTGCAGAAGTAGCAGAGGGAGAAGTACATGCAAATAAGATCAAGATGGAGGAGATGAATGGTGTTTTCAACACCGTGATAAATTGAGCTCAAGACTGAGTCATGTATTATCCGATTCAGTTCGAGATGTTGCCATAGTACATGTTAAATTGCAGAACAATGTTCCGTATTATGGAAGAGGAGCATCGCAAGGCTATGAAGCGTTTTAGTAGGTCATCGTAAAGAATGTAATTGTTGTGTGATTATTGATATAATAAATAAGATGTAAATCCCAAGTGTTATATAACTAATGGGATATGATGATGATGTTATCTTGAAACTTTTGTAGTTCAGGAAAAGTAATGTAAATAGCAGTAATGCTATTATTCTAATGCTTTTAAAAGATGATGAATAAATAAAATGTTAATATTTATTCAAGATGTTATGTTTTATGTTGTGATCTTTTATGATGCACAAAATAAGTAGAAAATACTTAAAAGATTGAGTAATAATCTAATAAATGAATTTTTAACAGAAAATACCTCCAAGATGTCAACCACGACAAAGAACCCTTGAGGGATCTACCAATAACAACAACTCTAATGCTAACCCAGTTCAGCAGTTGGTGACGTTACTCACGGGAGCGCTGCAGAATCAACCACGGAATCAATATGCGACCTTCAAAGATTTTAAGGGTGGACCACCAGAATTTCGTGGGTCCATGAATCTAGTTGAGGCACAAACCTGGATCATAGAAATAGAAAATGTATTTGATGTTACTAGAGTCGGTGAGGATCAAAAGACTGCTTTCGCAACATTTATGTTGAAAGCAGAGGCTAGTTATTGGTGAAAAGCCAATAAAACCCGAGGAGGTCAGAGAGTGATGACTTGGGGTAGGTTCAAGTAAATATTTTTTGAGACCTATTTCCTAGAGAGTTCACAGAATCAAATGGAGATGTAGTTTTTAGAGCTGAATCATGGCTCAATGACAGTGTTGGAGTATGCAGCAAAGTTCAATAAGTTAGTGAGGTTTGCGCTATATCAGGTTAACACAAATGAGCGCAAGGTGAGAAGATTTGAGCAAGGACTGAAGCCTTGGTTATATAGCAGAGTCTCCATGCTTCATTTAAAGACGTTTGCAGCAGTGCTTGAGAAGGCGATTATCGCTGAGGGTGGAAGCGATGTTGTGACAAAATACAATCATGAACAAAGAAAGAAGAAGAGTGAGAATGAAGAAAAGAATGGTGGAAGTAGTGGTGGGAATAACAATAACCCGAAGAGGAAGTGGAATATGAGTGTTGGTGCTGGAAGTCAACATAGTAGCCAACAGAAAAGGAAGTTTGAAAGCATGTGCTACATGTGGGAAAAATCACATTGGCGTGTGCTTAAGGGGTAAGCGAGTGTGCTTCAACTATGGCCATGAGGGTCACATTGTTCCAAATTTCCATCAACCTAAGAAGAATGCTTGCTACACATGAGGGTCAAAGGATTATCTTGCTCGTGAGTGCCCTAAGAAGAAAGCCGATGAGGCAACTAGAAGCAAGGGAGGCAGCAGTGGTGGTACATTGGCTATTATTGGACCAACGTCATCAAATATACCCACCGCCAGAACCTTCAATATGACTGTGTAGGATGTTGTGCAATCAAAAGATGTTATCTCAGTTATTATCCCGATCAATGATATAAATGCATATGTATTATTTGATTCGAGTGCTACTTGTTCATTTATATTTGATGAATTTGGTAAGAGGTTAGGATTGCCTAGTGAAAAGTTGAATATCCCTTTAAACATAGAAATCTCGAATAGGGAGGTAATTCCTATTAAGCTCGTATACAAGAATTTTAGGGTGAATATTAAGGGAAATGTTATGACAGTAGATTTAATCCTAATAAAACTTGGAGAGTTTGATGTTATATTTGGAATGGATTGGCTATTCAATTATGGAGCAATAATTGATTGCCAAAAGAAATTTGTAAACCTTATGACTCCGTCAAAGGTAGTTTTCTACTGTAGCAAGTCTCCTAGACAAGTGAGATGTCTGACGATTATGCAAGCCAAGAAGTTATTGAGTCAAAGCTATGTAGGGTATTTAGCTTACATAGTCGATACTCAGAAGAAGAGTGTAAATCTGGAGGAGATATCGGTTGCGAACGTATTTCTGGGACGTATTTCTGGAGGATTTTCCAGGACTTCCACCTGACAGAGAGATTGAGTTCATTATCGATTTAGTGCCAGGAACTGCTCCGATATCAAAGGCCCTGTACAAGATGGCTCTGGTAGAGATGAAGGAACTGATGTTACAATTATAAGAGTTGCTAGAAAGAAACACATTTAACCAAGTGTCACCATGGGGAGCGCCGGTGTTATTCGTGAATAAGAAAGATGGGTCAATACATCTTTGCAGTGATTATAACGAATTAAACAAAGTCACTATTAAGAATAAATATCTGTTGCCAAGACTAGATGACTTGTTTGATTAATTGAAAGGAGCCAAGTACTTCACTAAGATATATTTAAGAAGTGGGTATCATCAATTAAAGGTAAGGACGGAGGATGTACCTAAGACGACATTCAGAACTCGGTATAGACACTATGAGTTTTTGCTAATGTCTTTTGGTTTAAATAATGCCCCTGCATCGTTAATGGATTTGATGAATAGTATGTTTAAACCATTTTTAGATAAGTTTGTGGTGGTATTCATTGATGATATTTTGGTGTAATCCAAATCTCAAGAAGAACACTTGGAACATTCGTTTGATGTTGGAGAGGCTAAGAAAGGAAAAGTTGTACGCAAAATTCTCTAAGTGTGAATTATGTCTAGAACATGTACGATTTCTTGGGCATATGATTGACAAAGATGGGATTTCAGTGGATCCATCAAAGGTAAAAGCTATAATAAATTGGGAACAACCAAGGACACCGTCAGAGGTGAGGAATTTCTTGGGACTGAAAGGTTACTACAGACGTTTTATTCAAGACTTTTCTAAGATTTCCACTCCGTTAACGAATCTAACAAGGAAATCTATAAAATTTGTTTGGACGGAAAAGTGTGAAGAAAATTTTCAAGACTTGAAAAGAATCTTAGCATGGCACCTATGTTATCATTACCGGATAATACAGGAAACTTTGCGGTGTATAGTGATGCATCACATAAAGGACTAGGTTTTGTGCTTGTGAAAAATGGCAAAGTCATTATGTATGCATCAAGGCATCTAAAGGACTATGAGAAAGGATACCTGACTCATGATTTAGAGTTGGGTGCGATAGTATTGCTCTGAAGATATGGAGACACTATTTTTATGGGGAGAAATATGAGATATACACGGACCATAAAAGTCTGAAGTATATTTTCACACAGAAGGATCTAAACATGCGTCAGAGGCGATGGTTAGAACTGATAAAAGATTATGATTGCGAAATCTTTTATCATCCGGGTAAAGCCAATGTGATTACAAATGCCTTGAGTAGGAAATGTCGAGAGAAGTTGATGATGTTAACTACCCAGGAGGAGCTTATTTCATTAATGATAAGGCTAGAGTTGGAAATAAAACTTCCAAAAGAATTTGATGAAAGATTATTCTAGATGGAAGCTAGTCCAACTTTGATGGATAAAGAAAAGAAAGCTCAATTACAACATGAAGAATGAGGAAAAATCAAAGAAAGAGTGGTCGAGGGTAGTGAGGTGAACTACAAGATTGATACCGAGGGATTGCTAAGATTCGAGGGACAAATTTGGGTTCTAGCAGTACCGGATATTAAAGACAAAATCTTGACTGAAGCTCATAACTCAAGATATTCCATTCATTTAGGAAGTACGAAGATGTATCAAGATTTATGATGAAATTTTTGGTGGTCAAATATGAAAAGAGATGTTGTAGAATGTGTCATAAAATGCTTGATGTGTCAAAGAGTCAAGGCCGAGCATAAGAGACCAAGCGGATTACTTCAACCATTGGAAATACAGGAATGGAAGTGGGAGCATATCACAATAGATTTTGTGGTAGGTCTTCCAACTACTCAGAAAAGATACGATGCGATTGGGTAATAGTGGATAGACTGAAAAAATTAGCACACTTTTTGCTGATAAAGATTAGATTTAATCTTGATCAGTTGGCAAAGTTGTACGTTTGACGACCCCAAATCCAGGTACTTGAAACCCGAACTCGGTTCTCCATGATACCATTTCTTTAAGCTGAATAATACTAAATAATAATACATTCGAACTTAATTTACATACATCAAAGTTTACTTCCCCAGGTACGTGACCTTCAGGTTGCTCATACATAACTGAAAACATTTAATTTAAGCAATGATGAGCATTTAAGTGCCCAACAAGTAATAGCAATTATATATAAGCTGAAAGAATATAAGTATTCTCTTTACATAACACTTCTACAACGAAATGAAAGTTGTGAAGTAATCAGACTTGATAAAAATTCACATAACAACTCTCTTTTAAATTCTTTAAATTTGGCTCGCTCTACCCTTGAATAGGGTTTAAGAAATATACTATGAACATTCTTTTCATTTTCGAAAAAGGTTTAGCGAATTATATCCTCAAACCGTCATAACTTACGGGCACGGAGGGGTGATCACCCACAGTACCTGTATTGATCAATACTACATAACTTGAACGAAATTCATCGCTCACTCTATCCGCCTTGCAAAAAAAATCTTCCCATATAGGGATGTTCATACATGCACGGTTCCAAACCCGAAGGTTTTAATCTTGCTCAACAATAATATGTAATTCAACATATATATATATGGTAATTGACAAAGGTGTATCAACATGTGAATAAATGCCATGATTATCCAAGTGGGGACACTTGTATAACCATTTATAGAAATCAATGAATGTAATATATATCCGAGCTAACATGTCGATAATCAAAGAGTACATAATGCATGCGAGGATAGAATAATTCGAAACTTCTTACTCATGTCCATTGCATAAAGGAAGTGCAAAGGTAGGATACTTGCCGATTCACGATTACAAATCTCAACTTAGGTTTTATCTCTTTATCACAACCTATCAATAATCGGATCATTCGCTTCAATTAGAACAATATATCTTAACACATAAATACTTCGTTTATTACAATTGACATAGTCCAATCACATAATCACATTGACCATACTTTTAGTTCCTATTATATACTTGAAATATTTTTATACATTTTTCAAATATCTCATCCATGCTCTTACGAAGAGTCTTTTCTTTCTTTTATATAAGGTTCGACATTTGTTTGCAGCATCGACAAATTTTTATCGGGTAAATACCGAGTCTAAGACTCTTAATCTATACCTCAACATCTCAGAATATCGGACATTTTACTTTTAATCATTTTCAATTTTCCGTAAATTGAAAAATTTAAAATAAATCAAATCATCACTCAAGGGCTTATAGTGATATAATCATTACTATGGGTGCTCTTCATCAAATCATGGACTTCATAACCTGGTTCTCTAATCGACTAGTTTGGTAAATTATAACTTTCAAACATCGAAATCATAATTAAATGACTTAAACATTAAATAATTCCATTATCATTAATAATTAATTTATATTAAACTATTAATGAAACCATTGCCAAAATATAAAAGTTATTTATAATAACTCAAACTATTTTTAAAACATTTATATTACCCTTAAATGATTTTTAAAACAATTAAAATTATTTTTAAATAATCACCATTAATATATAAATATTAATGTACTATTCATCCAAATATTAAAAGTCATTAATTATAACTTAAAATATTTTTAAATCCTTAATATCCTCTTTAAATGATTTTTAAATAAATAAAACCATTTTTAAACTATTTATTTAATAATAATTATTAAATAAACTAAATATCATTAATATTATCTTAATATCATTAATATTAAATTATTAATGAAATTATCCTTTAAATATTAAAAGTTATATTTTATAACTTAAAATATTTTTAAATACCTTAATTTCATTTAAAATAATTTTTATAATATTAAAATCATTTTTAAACTAAATTATTTAATATAATCATTAAGTAACTTTAATATCATTAATATATAATTAATTAATGAAATTCATCACAAAATATTAAAAGTCATGGAAAATAACTCAAAATATTTTCTTATAGCATAAAATAATTTCTCATGATTTTCATGAATTAAAACTATTTTTAAATCATTTATTTAATATTATAATTAAATAAATAAATACCTTTTATATTTCAAAAATATTAAATATTTATGAAATATACTCAAAATAATTAAAACTATTTTCCGGACTTTAAAATAATTTTTCATAATTTATTTGGTATTTTTAATAATTAAAACTAATTTTTCTAATTTTTAAATTAATTTCCGAAAATCGTAAATTAAAAATAATTAAAATCGTCGCTAAAGCCCCTATAGTGACGTAACCGTCGCTATAGGTGTTCTTGAGCCTACCTGATCTTCATAAGGCGTAACCAAAGTGGGCTACTTTGACCGTGAATAACTCTCTCATCTTAACGAATTTGGACAATCTATAAATTGGGTCTTGTAGGGTAAATACAAGACTACAAGATCCAACAAACATAACCTCTAAAAACATCGATCTGGGAGAAAACGAACCTCAAAGTAGTCGCCAAAGTCGTTTCTTCACGAAAAAATGCCTTCTTCGAGGTGCCTACTTGGACCTCTATAACTTGGTGATCGTGTAACATTTTTGTGCTCTATCACTTCTAGTGTGTAGAAAACATGTAGGACTACAACTAAAAACCTTAACATCATCATAATAACATCAGATCGAACTAGAAATTACTGGTCAAACTCGACCACGGACAGCACTCAAGAAATTTCTAGATTCGCTGGTTTTGCAGTTTTGGTCAACCCTGTTTGACTGATTATAACTTGTGATCTGTAATAGATATGGCCTTGATTCTTTTTGGATCTTAAAGACCTCATAACAAGCTACACATAACATCTTACAAACACCAAAAACAGTAAATAACCACAGAGATATAAGGCTTGACATTTGCCCAAAAATAACAGAATTTGGTTTTACAAAAGTTGGAAAAACTTTGATTTTGAGCACTTTGATGTTATGGGTCCTGAATTTAACAACCCAGAACTTTAATAGACTCCCTATTACACAACTTTATAGAATCACTTGCACCAATTAACATCGAATCGAAGGATTTCTAGAATTTAGGGTTTTTACCTTTTCTAGCTTTGATTTCTTGATTTTGATCCTTTGATGCTTCTGATTTATTGTTGGTGTGAATGGGGCTTGATTATAGACTGATATGGTAAGGAAATTTCGTAGGTTTAAGCTTGAGAGAATGAAGCTAACTGCTTGTGAATAAATAGGCCAAAAATGGTACATTTCTCTCTCTTAGATCCATAAAATAATGTATGAAATGATTGTAATGGCTGATTGATGGTAATACTATAGCCCATAGGTGATTTCTAGATGGAATGGCCGGATTTTGTGGACATGTGGTAGCAATAAAGCATAATTAATGAAAATAATGCATTTCCCCTCTCTTTAATCTATATAAAAAAATATAATAGATACATTGGATGCTACACTTGGATAATTCCATTGTTTGCTAGCTGATAACATGGTAGGGTAAGCATGTTGGGCATTTTGTTATAAGATTCCATCAACAATGTAAGTAATAATACACTAAATAACCAAAAGGGCATTTTGGTCATTTCACATATAATTTCAAGGGCATTTTGTACAAGGCAATTAAATGTAATATTTAACCATTAGATTATAATTCTTACCATTTACCAATTAATTTCTATCATTTGGTAAATTAAAACATTTATACAATAATATCGTAATTAAACCCGATAATTTTAAATTAGGGTTTTCTATAGAAAATTAGGGTTTCTTTACGTCATCAATTAGGGTTTCTAATTGACCATTAGGGTTATCTAATTATCTGTGTATGTTACTAACACAGTCATTACAATCTCTAACTTCAACCGATTAAGGTTATAATAATTAGGGTTTGTCCTAATTATCGGTAGTAAAAAAAGTAATTAGGGTTTTCTTCTAATTACCGACATTCGTGTACACACCAGAACTTCATATACACAAGAATCCTTCATATACACAATACCGCTACTCACCATTTCTCATAATCGAAGTTTAGGGTTTCACAAAGACAAGATCTTGTCTTTATGACCTAATCAATAGTCATTCCTCAATAATATTTGTCCGCATATACACAGTACATAATTATTGTACTGTAAAATCATTATAATAATAATATAATATTATTATTCTCATCTCTTGATCACAATCCCAATTCAGGGTTTGGATCTCATATCTGATTTCTCTTTCGCATATCAATAATACTTGATTTAAATATTCTGAACAATTCATATAATAAAATATATATTATATAAGTTCTAATTATCACTTCATATATTATTTCCAATCATGTTATCATGGAAAATAATTAATAAAAACATTTCTACTTACGTAAATTTATTACCATATAATTTGTGGTAATTAATAATTCCAAAATTATTTCTAATTTTTCAAGTAATAAATGTATTCGCATTTATTGTTCACTTTACTTGACACTTAGTCTCGCTATTAAATAAAAAAAAAAATTTATACGCAAAATTTCTTATTTATTTTATATAAAATTCTCGGGTTATTACATTCACCTCCTTTATAAGGATTCCGCCCCTAATCACCGCTTTAAAAACTCATATGCGTAAGGTACATAGCATATAATCATTGTCGTAGATCTCGATCATACTTGATCGAATCGATCTTTAATTATTCATCATAACACTTGTCGATCCGATTAAGCGTAAATATAAGATATATAAGTTATTCAAATAAGACTGGAGTTCTGCTTTCCAAATGCCACCGTATCTGGGACCGTCATGTTGTAAACCCTCGAGTTGCTTTCGTTGGTTCTTCGGTTGAGTTTGATCCTCGAAATTGCTAACGTCCACTACTTCTCCCCCCGTGGTTACGTTCCTCGCCCATTCCCTCTGTGGACGGGCCTCTCACCTTATGCTCAGTCGATCCACATATGAAGCATCCACTGATCATCCTTGAGTTGGGGCAGTTGGGAGAGATATGACCCTCTTGCCCGCACTTGTAGCATACAAACTTGCCCTTCAGACACTCGCCAGAGTGATTCTTCCCGTAGTTCTTGCACTGCACTACCTGCTTCTTTATACCTTCCTGCTTTACTTGCATTTTCTCAGAAAAATTCCTCATTCTTTTCTCACCCCTATTCCCACTACTACTTTCTATCTTTGTTGTTCCTCCTGACTTGCTTTTATTCTTCTTCTCCTTATGGTAGAGGCTCATGGCCTCACTTCCTGCTCAAAGAATGATAGCCTTCTCCATGAGTCTTTGCAAAAAGTATTGATTTGCAAGATCTTGACACCTTATGTAGAGCCGTGGTTTTAAGCCCACTCAAATCTCCTTGCCTTCCTAGCCTCTCAGATCCACTTGATGTGGAGCAAACCTAGCCAACTCATTAAATTTTTATGGCATACTCACTACCATGTTATCCCCTGCTTTAACTCTGTGAATCTCACCTCCATTCTAGACCGTGATACTAACAGAGAGTTAGTTTTCAAAAATAAATCCTTAAACCTATCCCAAGTAATTTCTTCTTCTCCGCCTTTAGGAGTCTTATTTGCCTCCCACCAAAAGTTAGCTTCCCTTTCATCATATAAGTGGCAAAAGCGGTCCTTTGCCCTCATCTACTTTTAGCGATTCTGAACGCCTTCTATCTCTGCTCACCCAAGTCTGGCTTCTATAGGTCACCGATCCTCCTCAATTCGTGGTCCTACACTTTGAAGTCTTTGAATTTTGCCAAACGATTGTCTGGGTCCGGGTTTCCCTAACCGTGTTCCTCGCCGCATAGCTTTGAGCTACCATGTTTGCAAAGTTTTGCATCGATTCGGGCCGCTGCCCTCAAAGATTAGTAGATTCTTCTATCCTTTGGTTTCGAGTTTGACGTCTTGGCGGCATTATCTAGTTAAATAAAACCATAAATTATACCCTTACATTTTAAACCTTATTGCATAAGATTAATGTATTAAACTCGTTTCATTTCTCAAACTTAGATTCATATTCATTTATCGAATATTTACACAGCACATCCTGCTTTAATCAACAGCTATCCCTTTGTGACTACGAAAGTCGGGATTTAAAATCTTAACCAACATAAAAGTTAAAAAATAGTTCATTACTTATCACACATATTACATACATAACCCATACTACTTATTTACCAAGCCTTTTTCTTGGACATTCATTCGCTCGATGTCCTTCCATCCCACAATTAAAACATCCACCTTTCTTATAGTCGGGGCAACGAGGAGAGGTGTGTCCTTCACGGATGTGTCGCTTGAGGCTCCATCTGGTTAATTTGGATTTTGAGCTTATCCTGCTTCTTCCATTGTTTCCATTGACGCTTTGATCAACTTTTCTATCTCCCACAACCTTTCCAATGAAGAAACCTTGTTCTCCAACTCCTCGCACCTCCGCTGATGCTTGAGCGCGCTTTCAACTTTAGTTTCAATCACTATCTGTCAAATCCAACATTTCTTGATCTGATGCTACATTTTTCCACGATAGCCACCTCGTCCGATTTGGGTTCCTAGTGAGCTTCTATTTCATCTGTTGGCCTCGATATTAGCTCGGGGTGTGAATATGATCCTTCTTATTCCACATATCTTTCTCACCGTACATCTACATACATAAGTTACCCCGATTAACACATAGTATATATACACAAAGAATCAAGAGTTCTATATACGTTGTCTCTTATTTTGATTGACGATAAATTTATTCAATTCTCATCAACGCTAAAGGCGCCTCCATCCACTCTTCATTGAATCGCATGAAGGTGATGACTAAAGCCCGGTCCAAGGTATATATCCGGTGTCTTTGGCTTCTATTTCAACCTTCAACTATCTTATCCTAATATCTCCTCTCGCTCCAACCTCCCTCATAACTCCTAGCTTAACTCTATATCTGTGCTTACAACATTCACACATATCATCACATGCTACCCAATACACCTCTCACAAGAGTAAAAGTTTTCAAATTGTCCGAGGGGTCATATAGACCATGAACACATAGTTTTAACGGATTCATACCGCAAAACAAAACATTACCCCGTATGTTTACAATCACAAAGAAGGTAAACTACCATTAATAGTACTTTAGGTGATTAGCCTATTGTACCCCTACGTCATGCATAACGATTAATCATACCTAGCGAATATTTACGCCCATTAGATTGGATCATTTATCCAAACAACATTGTTCACCTCGGTCTTATCATAGGATTCCGCCAAACAATTTGGTTCGGGAAATTTCTTTCAATGAACACTTAGAGGTTTCA
This sequence comes from Panax ginseng, assembly GCA_020205605.1. Lineage (NCBI taxonomy): Eukaryota > Viridiplantae > Streptophyta > Magnoliopsida > Apiales > Araliaceae > Panax > Panax ginseng. The sequence goes on from CM035137.1 coordinate 49,112,320, forward strand.
TAAACATTAGTCTAGTCGATTCAAATAGCATAGACTCATATCAATAATTCAATTCAATCGAATTATTTAGATGTAGCCAAACCCCGCTGGCAAATTAAACTTTTGAAAACATTTTCGAGAATGACGCCATGATGCCGCATCAGACATTAACAATCCGCTGAGGATGTCGTCATTGTATGACTTTGTCATAACACATCATACAATAGTGGAACAAATGACTTCAGTCAAATTCACACTAAGTATTCTTGTATTTACAACTCCATCACATTTTATCATCTCTCGCACCCAAGTTATACGGTACATGAGTGATAATTAAAAACAAATTTTGATATTTCAAATCATTTGCGTCTAGCCAAAATAAGTAGTAATAGACCGTACTTTAAACCGCTTTCAAAAATGATTACGAGTCTACATTTTTATTTTCAAAAGCACATAGTGCGTATTTAGCTTGATGTCAAAAATTTTGAAGTTTAGCATAGCTAGGAGTTTAGGAAAACCTAACACCTTCACTAAAAAATCATTTACTTAACAATCTATCTGCTCTCATTATCCATAACACTCCATTCACACAAAAAACTATACCCAGCTCATCAAACCACACTTATGAGTTCATAAATTGCCACAATCATATGAGTTTAAGAACTTATCCTAGTCGGACCTTTGGCGTCCCATTCACGAGGGGTTCATAAACATTTCATATAATTATGAGTCAAGAATGTCTCATAGGTATAAGTTTTAAGAACTTCGAACTTAATCTTATATTCTCTATCTATGACCTATCTACCATTATACACCGAGAATTGAGTCATCCTCTTAATGTGCATATAACAAATAGTGCGACCACGAGATATTTCAATGATTATCGCTGCGAGAAACTAAGTGGTTTTTACACCAAGTACAATTCAAATTCCCATACGAAGAATCATACAACTCGGATGCCGACATGAGTCCTCAATTGAATCCCCATCTAACACTAACCCCATTCTCCATACGAATTTAATTCAGATTTATAATTCTCTTCCGGATCTGTACTCAATTGATAGTACAATTCATACACAACAATCTTGTCAGAAACTTTCCAATCATCGATTGATTCCTTCCGGGTCATTATAGCCTTATCGGATCACGGGGTGATCTCATCGTATATATTACGATTTAGTTCAATATCTTGATCGCTTTTATTTTACGATCTCTCATAATCGCACTTTTCTTTTCTTTTAGACTCAATCTATTCCCCACTATGCTTAACTTTATAATCGAGTTAGGGAACTCGTGTCTTTACACTCACCGAGATTCATCTTTGAATCTTATCGACCAACTAACTCTATATGAGTTAATACTTATCCTAATCATTATGGTTATTATTCTCGTATTCCTACCTAAGCTTCATAACCAACAACTTTGATACCAACCTCGTGATTTACCCCAAATCCAAGTACTTGAAACCCGAACTCTCGGTTCTCCACGATACCATTTCTTTAAGTCAATAATACTAAATAATAATACATTCGAACTTAATTTACATACATCAAAGTTTACTTCCCAGTGCACGACCCTTCAAATACATTCCTTACAATACTTGAATAGATACCAATACAACTATAATCATTAACTCATAATACACACTTATTCGATCACCTTTCCTTTTCCTTTGTTCGTGTTCTCGAGCCTTCAAAGTTGCTCATACATAATCGAAAACATTTAATTTAAGCAAGGATGAGCATTTAAGTGCCCAAAGAAGTAATAGCAATTATATATAAGTTTGAAAGAATATAAGTATTCTCTTTACATAACACTTCTACAACGAATTGAAAGTTCAAGTAATCAGATTGATAAAAAATTCACATAACAACTCTCTTTCAAATTCTTTAAATTTGGCTCGCTCTACCCTTGAATAGGGTTTAAGAAACATACTATGAACATTCTTTTCATTTTCAAAAGGTTTAGCGTAATTCTATCCTCAAATCATCACAACTTACGGCACGGAGGGTGATCGACCCTTCATTGTACCTGTCAGATTGATCAATACTACATAACTTGAACGAAATTCATCGCTCACTTTATCCGCCACAAGCAAAAAATCTTCCCATATAGGGATGTTCATACATGCCCGGTTCCAAACCCGAAGGTTTTAATCTTGCTCAACAATAATATGTAATTCAACATATATATACGGGTAATTGACAAAGGTGTATCAACATGTGAACAAATGCCATGATTATCCAAGTGGGGACACTTGTATAACCATTTATAGAAATCAATGAATGTAATATATATCCGAGCTAACATGTCGATAATCAAAGAGTACATAATCATGACAGGATAGAATAATTACAAACTTCTTACTCATGTCCATCAGATAAAGGAAGTGCAAAGGTAGGATACTTGCACGATTCACCGATTACAAATCTCAACTTAGGTTTTATCTCTTTATCACAACCTATCAATAATCGATCATTCGCTCGATTAGAACAATATATCTTAACACATAAGATCGTCTATTACAATTGAGACATAGTCCAATCACATAATCACAAATGACCATACTTTTAGTTCCTATTATATACTTGAAATATTTTTATACATTTTTCAAATATCTCATCCATGCTCTTACAATGTAATTTTTTTCTTTCTTTTATAAGGTTTGACATTTGTCGGCCAGCAAGAACAAATGCTTTATCGGGTAAAATACCGAGTCTAAGACTCTTAATCTATACCTCAACATCTCAGAAATATCGATATTTTACTTTTAATCATTTTCAATTTTCCGTAAATTGAAAAATTTAAAATAAATCAAATCATCACTCAAGGGCTTATAGTGATATAAGCTCACTATGGGTGCTCTTCATCAAATCTCGACTTCATAACCTGTTTCTAGTCACTAGTTTGGCTTAACTTATAACTTTCAAACATCTAATCATAATTAAATGACTTAAACATTAAACAATTCCATTATCATTAATAATTAATTTATATTAAACTATTAATGAAACCATTGCCAAAATATAAAAGTTATTTATAATAACTCAAACTATATTTTTAAAACATTTATATTACCCTTAAATGATTTTTAAGACAATTAAAATCATTTTAAATAATCACCATTAATATATAAATATTAATGTACTATTCATCCAAATATTAAAAGTCATTAATTATAACTTAAAATATTTTTAAATCCTTAATATCCTCTTTAAATGATTTTTAAATAAATAAAACCATTTTAAACTATTTATTTAATAATAATTATTAAATAAACTAAATATCATTAATATTATCTTAATATCATTAATATTAAATTATTAATAAAATTATCCTTTAAATATTAAAAGTTATATTTTATAACTTAAAATATTTTTAAATACCTTAATTTCATTTAAAATGATTTTTATAATATTAAAATCATTTTAAACTAAATTATTTAATATAATCATTAAATAACTTTAATATCATTAATATATAATTAATTAATGAAATTCATCACAAAATATTAAAAGTCATGGAAAATAACTCAAAATATTTTCTTATACCATAAAATAATTTTTCATGATTTTTCATGAAATAAAACTATTTTTAAATCATTTATTTAATATTATAATTAAATAAATAAATACCTTTATATTTCAAAAATATTAAATATTTATGAAATATACTCAAAATAATTAAAAACTATTTTCCGGACTTTAAAATAATTTTTCATAATTTATTTGGTATTTTAATAATTAAAACTAATTTTTCTAATTTTTAAATTAATTTCCTAAAATCGTAAATTAAAATAATTAAAATCGTCGCTAAAGGCCCCTTTAGTGACGTAACTGTCGCTATAGGTGTTCTTGAGCCTACCTGATCTTCATAAGGTGTAACCAAGTGGGCTACTTTGACCGTGAATAACTCTCTCATCTTAACGAATTTGGACAATCTATAAATTGGGTCTTGTAGGGTAAATACAAGACTACAAGATCCAACAAACATAACCTCTAAAAAACATCAGATCTGGGAGAAAACGAACCTCAAAGTAGCTGCCAAAGCTGTTCTTCACGAAAAACAGCTTCGAGGTGCCTACTTTGGACCTCTATAACTTGGTGATCGTATAACATTTTTGTGCTCTATCACTTCTAGTGTGTAGAAAACATGTAGGACTACAACTACAAACCTTAACATCATCATAATAACATCAGATCGAACTAGAAATTACTGGTCAAAGTCGACCACGGACAGCACTCAAGAAATTTCTGGATTCGCTGGTTTTGCAGTTTTGGTCAACCCTGTTTGACTGATTATAACTTGTGATCTATAATAGATATGGCCTTGATTCTTTTTGAATCTTAAAGACCTCATAACAAGCTACACATAACATCTTACAAACACCAAAAACAAGAATAACCACGAGAGATATAAGGCTTGACATTTGCCCAAAAATAATGTAATTCGGCTTTTACAAAAGTTGGAAAAACTTTGATTTTGAGCACTTTGATGTTATGGGTCCTGAATTTAACAACCCAGAACATTAATAGACTCCCTATTACACAACTTTAAACAATCAATTGCACCAATTAACATCGAATCGAAGGATTTCTAGAATTTAGGGTTTTTACCTTTTCTAGCTTTGATTTCTTGATTTTGATCCTTTGATGCTTCTGATTTATTGTTGGTGTGAATGGGGCTTGATTATAGACTGATATGGTAAGGAAATTTCGTAGGTTTAAGCTTGAGAGAATGAAGCTAAGTGCTTGTGAATAAATAGGCCAAAATGGTACATTTCTCTCTCTTAGATCCATAAAATAATGTATGAAATGATTGTAATGGCTGATTGATGGTAATACTACAACCCATAGGTGATTTCTAGATGGAATGGCCGGATTTTGTGGACATGTGGTAGCAATAAAGCATAATTAATGAAAATAATGCATTTCCCCTCTCTTTAATCTATATAAAAAATATAATAGATACATTGGATGCTACACTTGGATAATTCCATTGTTTGCTAGCTGATAACATGGTAGGGTAAGCATGTTGGGCATTTTGTTATAATATTCCATCAACAATGTAAGTAATAATACACTAAATAACCAAAAAGGGCATTTTGGTCATTTCACATATAATTTCAAGGGCATTTTTGTACAAGGCAATTAAATGTAATATTTAACCATTAGATTATAATTCTTACCATTTACCAATTAATTTCTATCCTTTGGTAAATTAAAACATTTATACAATAATATCGTAATTAAACCCGATAATTTTAAATTAGGGTTTTCTATAGAAAATTAGGGTTTCTTAACGTCATCAATTAGGGTTTCTAATTGACCATTAGGGTTCTCTAATTATCTATGTATGTTACTAACACAGTCATTACAATCTCTAACTTCAACCGATTAAGGTTATAATAATTAGGGTTTGTCCTAATTATCGCCAGTAAAAAAAGTAATTAGGGTTTTCTTCTAATTACCGACATTTCGTGGTACACAAGAACTTCATATACATAGTAAACTTCATATATACGATTATTTACTCGGTCATTTCTCATAAGCGAAGTTTAGGGTTTAACAAAGACAAGATCTTGTCTTTATGACCTAATCAATCGTCATTCCTCAATAATATCTGTCCGCATATACACAGTACATAATTATTGTACTGTAAAATCATTATAATAATAATATAATATTATTATTCTCATCTCCTGATCACAATCCCAATTCAGGGTTTGGATCTTATATCTGACTTCTCTTTCGCATATCAATAATACTTGATTTAAATATTCTGAACAATTCATATAATAAAATATATATTATATAAGTTCTAATTATCACTTCATATATTATTTCCAATCATGTTATCCTGGAAAATAATTAATAAAAACATTTCGGCTTACAGAAATTTATTACCATATAATTTGTGGTAATTAATAATTCCAAAATTATTTCTAATTTTTCAAGTAATAAATGTATTCGCATTTATTGTTCACTTTACTTGACACTTAGTCTCGTCATTAAATAAATAAAAAATTTATACGCAAAATTTCTTATTTATTTTATATAGAAATTCTCGGGTTATTACAGTACGTCAAAGAGATAGTTTCGAGACATGGAGTTCCATTGTCAATTGTGTCATACAGAGATCCAAGATTCATGTCAAATTTCTAGAAGAGACTACAAGAATGCATGGGAACATAATTGAGAATGAGTACGGCGTACCATCCTCAAATAGACGACCAAAGTGAACGAACAATCCAAACATTGGAAGATATGCTTAGAGCGTGCATCATATATTTCAAAGGGAACTGGGATGATCACTTACCACTAGCAGAATTCACCTACAACAACAGTTACCACAAAAGCATTGGCATGCCGTCTTACGAAGTATTGTACGGTAGGAAGTGCAGAACTCCACTATACTGGGATGAAATTGGTGAACATCGACTGTTAGGACCGGAACTGGTACAGCAGACTGCCGAGCTTGTCAAACTCATCAGGGCAAGATTGGTAGCGGCTCAAGATAGACAAAAGAAGTATGCTGATAAACACAGACAGGATCACGCATTTGAAGTAGGAAATTTCATTTTCCTAAAAGTTTCTGCTTGGAAGGGAAGATTCGATTTGGTAAGAAAGAAAAGCTAAGCCCAAGGTTTATTGGACCCTTTGAGGTGCTGCGAAGAGTAGGTGAAGTAGTTTTCGAGGTAGCTCTACCTCTAGAGTTAGAACTGTTCACAATATCTTTCGTATATCGATGCAACGACCGTATAAACCCGATTACAAGCATATGATCGAGTATGAACCATTACAATTCAAGAAGGATTTGTCTTATGAGGAGATTCCTATCAAAATAGTTCACAAGAAAGAACAAGTGCTCAGGAATAAAGTGATACCTTCCGTGAAGGTGATATGGAGAAAAACCACAATGCCGAAAAAGCTACGTGGGAACTCAAAGACAAAATGTTGAAGAACTATACTCAGTTATTTGTTTAATTTGTGTCTTTGATTCTAGGGACAAAATCTTTATAAAGAGTGACGAATGTGACGAATGAGTTATTTGAGTTGTGATTCTGGGAACATAATCCTTGTAAGGAGGGAAGGATGTAACAATACAGAATTTTATTTGTAATTTCAAATATTTATTGAATTAAATAAATATTTTAATTTATGAGTTTATTATTAAATAAATAATTCATGAGTTGAGGGAATTAACTTAATTAAGGTAATATGTTAATTAAGTTGATAATTGGTAATTTTGTATTTTTAAATTAATTAAAATAAAAGAGTGATGAATCCTATTTTATAAGATAATATTCTAATTTAATTTAATAATTAAATTAGAAAGTTGATAAGGATTAAATGAGTTGCTATAATGTTGTTTTAATTTAATTTAGTAATTAAAGTGATGTATTAATTTGTTGAATAAAATTATAATGGAAATTATAAGTTTGTTGTATTGGATTATGTGGCGAATTAATTTGATGAGTTATTATTAGCTTTAATTTAATTAAATTTGAATATATAAATTTAATTAAATAAAATGGGACAATAAACTATATTATAAATGAGTTATGAAAATTAATTAAAAGAGTTTATTTCAGTTTTGCCAAACAGGGCTTCATGAATGTTAAGTCCTTATTTTAAATGGGTTTTACCAAACAAGGCATAAGGATTTTAAGTCATTATTTTTAACTGGTTTTGCCAAGGAAGGCCTTATGACTTTTAAATTTAAAATAAAAATAACTGATATGTATTTAATAGCCTTATTATTTTACGTCAGTTTTATTTTTATGTTTGCGTCTATTTTAGTTTTAAGTTAAGTGTTGGCTTAAGCCTTAGAAAGAACAGAAGAAAACAGAGAGAAAAAAAAGATTTCTAGAGAGTGTTTGAAGGAGAAATTTATAAGAAGAAGTTTTTCAAGAACAATGAGTAGTAATCAAAAGTTCAGTAATCATCTTCTAGCAAAGATAAATCCTATATTTTAAGGTTTTGTTTTATGTTGTCAAAAGTTCTCGGTGATTGATGTTTTATGAATAATTGTGGAAATTATGAGTTTTTATGGGTTAGTAGATGATTATAAACGGTTTTATGTCATTCATTCATGATTTAGAGTAATTAATTTCATGAAATTATGTTTAGTAGTGAAAAAATTGAATTACAGTGATCACATATGTGATATGACTTATTTTAGAATTAAAATTGATGTTCAATTCATGTAATAAACTAGTAATTGTTGGTTGATTGTGAAAAGACATGAATAAACGAAAATATTATGGGTTAAATTAGTTGTTTTTGTTGTAAAACAAATTCACAATGATGAATTTTGCTATGAATGTCAAAAGAAGAAGAATTAATAGAAATAGTGAAATTAAATGTTGTAATTTTGATGTTTATGTTTTTTATGTGGTTAGAAACGTGTTAGAAACATTATTTTATGTTTTTGTAAACATATTACAACTTGGGTAAGTTGGAATGGTTGTTAGAAAAGAGTTTTTAGGCCTAATTTGGCTTTCAGCAGTGTTCATTCACGAATTGCAAAAGCTAATACTAGGTACCCCTGCCCCGGCGGATGTGTTAGTGCATTTTTAACCCGCCGTAGCGGGGGCCCCGCCTCGTTGGACTTTTATAGTACAAAACTCCTGCCCTGACGGGGGAGGGGGGGAGGGTAGGCAGACTTATAAATGTCAAGAAAATCTTAACGAACATGTTTTACTAAAATAGGCATAACGTTTTCATACGAACTTCGATTGATACGATTCAAGATGATCCGGAACAAGGACGATTAGACCTACAACTTTTGTTTTTTAAGTGTTTCAATTTGATGCCATTATTAGGGGTCAAAAAGGCCATCTTTAGGACTATTGTGCACTTAGAGGCAATCGAAAAGTGTCGGGATGCACGAATGCAAATGCAGTCCTTTGTGTGTTAGTATAACCTAATCTAAAGAGCATGATAACATGTTGAACATGTAATACGATGTTGTATCAAGTTGTTAATGTGTATATGGTGTAATGGCATGATAATTTAATTAGTTGTAATAAAGCTAAAATGTGATGCTCATGAAAAGATGTGTTGTTGTTTAAACTTAAACTTAGTTAGTGAGCTATACTAAAAGTGGGAACTAAACTCATGAGGTTAATATTAGTGTAACTAATGAGTATTGTCATTACATATGTTATGTGTAGGACTTGTGGTAAACATGAATAGTGATTGTTTAACCTACGCACGAGGAAAGTTCTCTAACTCTACGTTTATGATTTTGCAAGTGTGTAAACATTATTGATACATTGTGCAAGTTCCTAAGCTTTCTTATATATTTGTTCTTACTTGATTATGTTCATGCAAACTCTTCAACCAAACTCTTACTTTGAGAAGGGTTCTTATCTTTATTTTATTTCTTATTACGTAAGTTCCTAAATTCTGTTATTCTTATGTTGACAAGTTTTATTCCTCAAATTGTTATTAATCGTGCACGTTCTTTAACTGACTTCTTTTATTGAGTAAGATTATATCCTTAGCTTATTGTTGTTCAAGCAAGGTTTGTTATAATATTCTATGGCTATGCTTTCTAGTTCATTTCTAAAGCATGATTTCGATGTATAATGTTGATCTCGCTTATGACTCACGATTATTTCATAGCATAGTGTTATTACACTTTTGATTCAACTAATCCTTAGTGGATGTTCATTGAAGTCTAAATTACCCTTAAATCATATCCAAACCAAACTTACTTTGGTGCGGACTTGTATTATAAAACTGAGAAGAACTACCATATTATGAGGGATTATTACGCGAAGCATTTAGATGTTTGTGCACAATACATGGTACGAAGGGCCGATCACCCTAAGTACGGGGAGTCCCTATAGTCTTATAACTTTTTAGGTTTAAGTTGAAAGAACACTTATAACCTTGGACATAGTTCATGGTCTTGTGACCCTCGGATACATTTCAAATTTTGTTTTCAGTTCTTGATTATCATTAAAAGAGAATATTATTCAAATCTATTGAGCCTGTTCATTGACAATTATTATGTTGATATTATTCATTGTCATTTCAAGTAAGCATTTGTTTTGCTCACTCTTGCATATAAAATCATTGCAACTAAAGATGAGAAGGTTGATGAAATTACTACTAGCAAAGGGAAAGAAAAAAATGAACAAGTGTCGAAGACTTATAAATTGTTGACTTTTATGATGTCAGACTTTATTTTAATTATTGTGATGCAATTATTTAATTTTTCACACTTGATGTATGTTTTAAAGGTTAGATAACCTGGGAGATTTATTAATTAAGTTATATAACCCTTTAATGTGAAGATTTATTGTTTAAATTATATTATATTTGGGTAGTAAGAATTGAATGAATGGAAAGTGAACACCAAATCTTGTGAAATGAAGTACCCATATTTGGGGGTGTCACAGTTTATTTTGATTCAAAATTAGATTTTATTGGTAACTAAATTTACCCATTAAATGATATCAATATATATTAAAAGTTTATTATTCATGAGATGAATGTTATTTATTGATGCATATGGTGATGTGTGTTATACTAAATGGGATTGATTATGGACTATTGACTAATGTGATTGGATTTTATTTTAGTTGGATGCATGAATGTATGAGTTTTATTAAATGGGGTCTATGTACCTCGTCTTCTCTAATTTTTTCTTAATTCAAATTCTAACTCCCTCCTATGTACTTTCCCTTGACTGCTGATCAAGGTTTCTATTTATTTTAAATAGTTTTGTAATAGGAATAGTTATAATTAATTTTGAAGAATTTGAGATAAAGGAGCCTGAGATTTAAATGTAATAGTTATATTTAAATTTAATTCTTACACCCTAGGTTTGACCTTATGGTTAACTTGGTGGCTCTAGTGAACCAAACTAGAATAAAGTCCATAATCAATTCGAGTAGAATATTGTATTCTATATGTGCATGCTTATACTTTATATATATTATATATTATGCAAACATGCTTCACATGTTCATTAATATGACACGTATTTTATATATATATATGTGCATGCGCGCTAAACAAGATGAGACAAGTTAATAACAAACCCCTCAAAGATTTTATATTAAGTCCTAAGTGTTCAAAGATATTTGGAATATTGAACGTCGCCTTCTAGTATGATAAAAAATAATAGAGTATCAATTAATTATTATAAGTTTGTTGTGTCACCACAAGGCTTATCTTAATTTTTTGAGATGTTAATTTTATCACATTTGATGCTTATACAGAAAATTGGACAATGTTGTTTTGTTGTGTCACCACAAGGACAATATTTTTCTTTTTTGAATATATGGAAGTGCTAGGTTCGACTTAACTTAGATAACTTTGATTCGGATGTGCCACCACTTGATCAAAACAATTACGAGGCAAAATAAAAGGAGTTACATGATGATGTAATTATCAAGAGTTGTCTACCTATTTATTTATATATAGTTTGTTGTGTCACCACAAGGCTATATACATTTGAAATGAGATCCTAATTCTCAGAAGAAAATCTTTAATTAGATTTTTCCAAACTATATAAGTGAGGGTAATATAGTTTGATGAAAATAGTTGGAGATCCTAATTTAAAACAAGACCTAAATTATTTTGGTAATTAATAAAAGAATGTATGCTAAAATGTTGTTAAGAACAAATTCATTTACAAAATTTTACAATGTCTAAATTACTATCACTATGAAACATATTAGATGTTAATTAACCGGACCGAATTACTCGGATTGGTTAAGAAATTTGAGAATAGTTTTCATGGCTGAAAAGATATCTTATGTCTTTAATACGTCTATCCCTGCAATAGTTATGGACAATGCCTCTGAGGAAGAGATTGCTACTTTTAAAAAGTGGCAAGATGATGCATAGTTGGCTCAATGCATCATGCTCGTATTCATAAGTAACGAGCTTCAGCGTCACTATGAAACTATGGATGCTTCTACTATATTCCTGAACATCAAGTAGTTGATGGTGAGGAAAGTAAGACTAATAGATATTAGATATCTAAGGAGCTCTTCCGATCTAGAATGACTAACGGCACTACAGTACAGACACATGTCCTAAACATGATCAATTTGATTAAACAATTCGGACAAAAGGTTTTGTCATTGATGGAGAGTTGAGCCAAGATTTGATCTTATGCTCACTCCCAAACTCCTTTCACAATTGTTGTGAATTTTTTATATGAACAAGCTAGATATCAGTCTCACTGATTTGTTTAACATGTTAAAAATGCTGAGAGTCACTTTCCAACCAAGAAAGACCAAGTCTTACTAGTAGGGGCCAAAAGATCTTCTAAAAAGAAGAACGATTCAAAGAATGTAAATAGAAAAATAAAAACAAATGATAATAAGAACAAAACTAATATGGATAGCAAAGGAGTTTACTTCCACTTCAATAATCCTGAACACTGGAAAGAAACTGCAAGAAGCATATCGCAGATGTAACGCCCCAAAAAATCGAACTTTTTATAAATAATTTAATAATGAATAAAATAATATTATTTATTATTATTATGTGTTGATAAGATGAATGTCGTTCTACAACCTAGAAACGTTGGAACATCGTAGTATTTTAACTACGTAAATGAATTAAAGTGTTTGAATTTCCAAGACGAAAATAAAAGCTTTCCGATAAATTTTCTGAAAAACACTATTCATCGATTTTCGCTCGGGATTTATTTTTGAACTTCCGAGAAATACGTAATGTTATAATATCGAGGTGAGATGGATTATGTAATAATAATCTAAGTATGGAAAACGTAATATTTTGCATGCGGACTTAATTAGAGAACGTTAGGAATATGAAGTGTTAAGAAGAAATTATAATGATCTTATGATGCGTATGCATTGTACAAGGTATTGAATACATGTATAATATGAAGTATTATACGAGTATGTATGTAGAATAGAATAACGTATATTATGAATTAATATACGAGCTAGAATACAAGGATTATACGTATAGTATAAGTGATAAGGTTGTTAATTAAAAGACATGGAATGGACTAATAGGATTGTTCAACAATTGATGAGTTCAATAAGAATTAAGGTGCAAGCCCAAGGTAACTTAATGCAAGCCCAACAAGTAATAAGCTAAGTTAATTAAAGTAAGCCCAATGTAATGATCCAATGGATTAGCCATGATCCATGGAGCAAACCAAAGTGAATGTGGGTTAGACTTGATGATCAAATAATTTATGTGATGGCCAAGCTTTGGATTTGTTATGTGATGAGCAAGAAAGATGTGTAAGGAGCAAGTTTACTTAGGACTTAAGTAGATGAATAGTAAGGAGGTTAGTTTAAGGAGGTGGGATGACATAAAGACCATTATGCCCTCACTTTGTCTTTCCTATAAATAGAAGAAATTTGCTAGACATTTGTTCATTATTCAAAACAATAACAACTTCCAATATAAAGCAACTTAAATGTTAGAGAGAATAAGCACATATAAGTCAAGACAACCTTTGTTAGATTTTCAAAGAAGAGAAGTACAAGTTCTTCAAGGGTAAGACTCTTGTATAATACATTCTCATCTTTATTATTGTAGGGTGATAAGGGAAGTGTAACTTAATAAGCATGTATGTTAAGCAATCTTAAGAATTGATTAATGAATGGACTTAAGCCGAATAAATTATGAATAAGCAACTTGAAAATAAATAAGTTGATAACTTATGATGAACTTATCATATGATTGTCATATGAAGTTAGTATGTTAGATAAGATGTGAGAATATTGAGTAAAGGACTTAAATCAATAATAAGTCATAAGAAATGGAAAGTTTAGTTTATAAGTTGAATAAGTCATGAACTTATGAAGAATAAGTCAAAACTTACTTTGAAAATAAGTTGGTGTATTAAGTAGTTTAAAATGATCATATGATGGTTAGAATCCATTTAAAACATTGATCAAATCGATTGTAATAATGTTTCGCTGGAATTCACACGATTGGACGATAATCGTTGAATTCATGAAATTCTCAGAATTGAAGTCGTATTTTATGTTTGAACTCAGAAATGTTGGTTTTTGATGGAGACAAGTCATATTTGGCATTATAGAGTTGCGAACTCAAAAATGACTGAATTCTGACTTAGAACGAAGAAACGAGTGTTGAACGTTCACGAACGTTTTTCATTTTCGTTAAAAATGAACTAATAGGTGAAATTTTAGCAAACAAAGTCAAATAGATAAAATTCTTACATAAACGCGTGGAGTATGTAATTTGTGAACCGTAGGCTCTTGAACAAGCCAATTCGGACTTATAACGAAGAAGTTATGCGTCCGGGAGTTTCGCAAAATTAAAAGTCTGTCAAATTTTTTGAGAGACAGAGTTGGCCATGGCTGAACCCAAGGCTAAATGATGATGGCGACAGCAAATACCGGCTACGTTGTCTCAACCTCTATCGAAGTTTCATTGCAAAATGCGATATAAAGCAATAAAGACTCAGCAAGCAATACAAGAACATAGCACAAAGACTCGCTCATGCAAAGACATTCAGTCCTGGTCTTTAACCATCGCAGAGTTGTCTTTGCAGTACGACATAGAGAAGGAAGGGTGGCACCACAGCACCAACCCTAGGGTTTGGACAGAGAAGATAGTTTGCAAGTATAACATGAATGGTAACTCATTAGTAAGGAACTAAGGCTTAATTATAACATTGTTAAGGCATTGTTAGATGCTTAATGTATGATGATTAAAGGTTGATAATCAATTGAATATGAAAGTAATGACAATGTAAGAACAACATAATGGAAAGCCGGAATAAATAGTAACAAATCTAAGTCATAATTAGATTGAGAAGAAGGGTAAGATACATTAGGAACCAAGCATGTTCACTCATAATCTAATGTGTTATTTGATGTTATCAGTTATAGTAGAGACTTAAAGACTTAAACGAGAACGTGTTATAACTGTAGCAGACGCTAAAGGCAATTATTCTGACCCTTGTTCCAGTTCAATCTGGACAAGCTTTGTAATTCATGTATTCTTACGCATGAAGTCTTATATGATGAAGTCAAAGCCAATTCTTTCAGCTAGTCTAATATTATGTTTCTATCAAGCATGGTCAATGTTTACCAAATTATATTGGTGTGGTTTTCAAATGAAGACTGATTATGTTAAAAATGTTTTGTCGTCAAACGACAGGCACGTGAGGTTGCCATGACTTAAATGTATACACGTTTAATAAATGTAGTGTTGATCAACATAGAGTACTATAGGCTGATCACCTAGACGTGCTCGTAAGTAATGTCGAACTTACGGACTTAGTGACGGGATATCCTTTTCAAAAGAACTTATGAAATGCTCAAGGTCTTGGACCGGAATTGATGTTTTACTGAATATTGTTGTTGTAAAATGTTTTGAAGGAAAAGAAGTGCTATTTTGAATTATCGATAGTACTTCGTAACTATTGTTCAGTTATTGAAGATATATTAGTTCTATGTTTCAAGCATGTTGTTTATTAGAATTCTTGTACTTGCTGAGCTATTCATGCTCACTCTTGCTTGAACCATATGAACACAGCTAAGATTGAATGGACTGAAGGCTTCGGCAAGGATAAAGGCAAGGCAAAGACGAACCCATAGAATACTTATGTAATAGTATAGGGTGAATGATTGTAATATATTTGATATTATGACAAGAACAATGTAATGGTTATAAAGAACCCAGGGGAATGTTAATATTATTTTGAATAAATAGAAGACATATTCGTTCCTTTGAGACTTTTCAATTGAATGTATATGTTAATGGTAGTACCGTGTAGCACCATCTGTCGGGTTGAAAGATACCAGAATTTGGGGGCGTCAAAGGTTTGTATCAAAGCATTAAGTTATAAAACTTAAGGGGGTATTAAGAACCTTAAGTTGTAACCTTAAGAGAAGTCAAAGAAGTAAAAGAAGAAAATAACCTTATAAAAATGCATTATTATGTTATGTATTTTTATTATTCTACTGACGTGTACTAATCAACTTAATTGTTTTGTGTAGATGTCAGGAGTAAATGGAATGCAGTTAGATGTACAAGCTGTTAGTGAAGAGTCGGTGAACCAAATAGAGGTTATACCGAACCCCATAGCGGCAGAACCCGAGATAGTGGTCATTGAGTCTGGAGACTCAGAGGATCCTGACCTCATGTCAGTATTCGATGGTATGATAGAGGAGGAGGTGGAGGTAGTATCCTTTAATCCAGTGGCAATAGCAGCAGAGATAGCTCCTGGGGAGTTGATGATGTCTCTGTTTATGTCAGTATTGGATAGAAATATCCATTACTGTCAGGAGGTTAAGGAGTTGAAGGCAGAGCTCCAAGCAGTCATAGAAGACAAGACAGACATGGAGTTCATGTGGGAATAGTAACATGACGAGAGGATTTTGGCTAAAAAAAAAGTGCACGAGTTGAAGCATGAGGTTTTTGAGCTCAATGAGGAGCTAAAGACAAAAATGCAGAAGATAGGGAGAATGTCCTATATTCATAGGAGTTCTCATACAGATTTATAGTAGCAGGTAGCTGGTTATCCTGTAGAGGTGGGGCAGACGCGGCATACTATCAGCCGTGATATCATTGTCAGTCTTGCCAAGGCAGATTTTGATAATTCCTTGAGGCAGATGTAATCTAGTAGTAGCTAGAGTAGTTTATGTATGTAAATATTTTGTAATTAGTAGTGACGTAAAACCCTCTTTTGTATAGCGAAGGGTAGTCTTTTGTAAATCCCAATTTTTGGAAAGTAATAACGGGAAAGTAATGTAGTCAGCTTAGGCTGTGTAATGTAAATGATGTAGTATTATACTACAAAGAATGAATGAATATAATCCTTTTTATGGAAAATAATGAGCAATGGATGATTGAAGTTATTGTTTAATATCGAATAATAATTAAATAATAACGAAATGTGTTGTTTATTGTATCAGCAAAATGCCGTCGAGAAGAGTACAACTTAATCAAAGAGCTAATGTAAACCAACCAGAGGGAGGTCCGATTAACCCTATGCAAGAGTTTGTTAATCTATTAACAGGTGCGTTTAATAGAACTGGGACTCATATCCTCGTAAATTCGGGAGTAGCATGAGCTACTACCTTTAAGGATTTTAAGAGTGTGGGTCCGCCGGAGTTCAAAGGAACTACGGACCCTATCGAAGCCCAAACGTGGGGGAAAGAAATAGAGAAGGAATTTGTGATAGTAAATATCGACGAGGCCCAGAAGGTTGCCTTTGCAACCTATATGATGAAGGGAGAGGCCAACTTTTGGTGGGAAGCCAATCAGGCTAGGGTTGGGATACAAAATCTGACGTGGGAGAGGTTCAAGGAGATATTCTTCGAGAACTACTTTCCCACGAGCATGTAGGGAAGGATGGAGATGCGGTTTCTTGAGTTGAAACAAGGGGACCTGACGGTTCCCCAATACGCTGCTAAGTTTAATGAACTGGCGAGGTTCGCTCCACACCAAGTGGACACCGAGGTTAGGAAGGCGAGACGGTTCGAGCAGGGCTTGAAACCCTTGCTCTATTGTGACGCCCCCAAATTCGGGTATCTTCCAACCCGACATATGGTGCTACACTGTACTCATAACTATACAATAATTCTATTAAAATACAACATAATGAATGTAATTACTATCTTCTTATTACAATCAAAGTATAATCCTTCCCAGGTTCATAAACTGATTACATCATTCGTTGTTCATAATGTATAATACATACAAACATACTAATCTATTACACAATGGTTAAGTATCCATATTAGCCTTGCCCTTATCTCTCTTAGCATTCTCAGTACGTTCATCCTTAACTGCAATCATATAATTCACGCAAGAAGTGAGCATAACGAACTCAACAAGTTTAACAAAGGATAACAGTAATACCACATTCGTGAATTATATGACAATTCATACATAACTGAACAAATAGTTATGAAGTATTATGAAACAATAATACTTTAACATTTCATAACATCAATTCCCAAAGTATAGAGTAGATTTGGAATTTTGAACCAGTCGATAGACCATGAACAGTAGCTTTCTATTTTCATACTTGAAAAGGATATCACAGCACTAAGGCTGTACATCCGCATTACTTACGAGCACTTCTAGGTGATCAGCTTATAGTACTCTATGTTGATCAACACTCATTCGTTAAACGTATTTACATTTAAGTTTTGACAAACTCGCGTGCCCATCGAATAACCGATGAAAAATACTTTTGTTTGTTCATAGACAAACCTTACCTTCACGTCCGTACCAATTACTTGGCATAGGATTGCGTTAACATTGCTATATGGAAAGATATGAATATCAATCAATCTATATCTTACGAATAGTCTAGCCGAGTTAAATCTTGCATTGACCCTTTCTTTAAAACCAGTCATGCAATTCAGTACAATGAATCACATAAAACTTGACTAACTTGAAAGTTAGACAAGCGTTAAGAAAACTTGCCTTTCAAATCTTGAATAACTTAATCGATTAACCACAAATTTTACGAAATCTACATGATATGTTCACATAGCACACTGTAATTAGCTATCAAATAATTATTCACATTGTTCCTACCAACTTCTTTCTCTTCAAATCTTTGTTAACTTAATATCATTACTAAAGTCAATTCGACTTATTACCCTTCATCCTGACTTATTAACCAACCTACGTTATTAACTAGACTCTATCATCGTTGGTGAAATACCAACATTGTTTACCGATTAGGGTTCATTGATAACACCTTGTGTTCTTCATTCATAAATTGTTAACATGCATTAAATCCCTAAGTTTTAATACCATATACATTAGTATAGGTAGTATAGTAATAGTTTTAATACACTTATGAAGTACATAAACATTACTCTTATAGGTCTCTGAATAATTGCAGTTCAAAACCTAAGTCATTCAATAATTACCCTACACCACAGCCATGCACATGACATCTTAGTACAAGACCGGCGGCGCTTCTGGCTTAGTTAGTTAAAGCGCTGCCGATTCGCCTCGGCACTGCATGCCATACTTCCTTCTATCGTCGGTGGCATGCTGCGCTACTTTCCAAAGAACTAACTACACTACATCGTAGGCAAGCAAAGACGACATTTAAAGCATTGTCTGCATGCGGCTGCACCTCGATCGCAATTTTTACGATAAAAATTTTAGTGAGATTCTCAGAGCCATAACTTCTTCGTTATAAGTCTGATTTGGTCCATTCAACAGCCTACACATCATAAATGACATACAGTACGGGTTCATATAAGAATTCGACACTTTCGAATCCATTAACTCAAAATTCGCTATTGAGTTCATTTTTTAAACGTTTATAAACGTTAATGAGCGTTCAATGCTCGTTTTCTTTGTTTTAAGTCAGAATCTAACGATTATCGAATCCAAGACTCTTAAATACCCTATCTCACATGTTGACATTGAAAAACAACGTTTTCAAGTCTCACAACAACTTTCGACTACCAATCCAAAATTTTAACGTTTTTGACGTTTAACGTCTATTTCTGTGAAATTCGCCATAACTTCTTTACTAACGTTCTCTAAGCCAAATAACATGGAATACTCCATGGATTTCATATCTACATCTTAACCAAGCAAGATGCACATATTTACATATTGATGGAGTTTAATTGTTTATCAACAATCAATCTCAAAAATTAATATTTTTCATGATTTTAAACTATAATAACCCTTATGATTTCATGACTTATAAAGATTGAATCTATACTAAGTCATTCTTATTCCACCATACAAGACATACACCACCCACTTATGATTCTCCATACTAAATGAAAACCAAAAGAGATGGAATTAGAATTAAGGAATATTACCTTAAGAACTCTTAAGTAACCTTGACAAACTCTTAAACAAAGCTTCAAAGTAGAACTTTTGGTTGAGTCTAGCTCTTTTTTTCTCTCAAAATCTAGGTTGATAATTTGAAAAACTCACAAAAGACCAACTTTTGCTTTCTATTTATAGGCGAATGAAATGGAGGGCAAATTGGACAATGCACCACCACCTCCTTACTAATCAACACTTTGTCACCAAGTAAAATACTTGGTGACCAAGTGTTATGCTTGCCTTGCACACCAAGGGCTGGCCCACCATGCCCATGGGTTATCTCCATGGGTTTTACCCATTCGGTGACCCACCGGTTCGATCCACGATTCGGTTTTCTTGCATTGGGCTTAACCAATCTAATATTGGGCCTTGACTTGGGCTTAACACATTAATTCATTGGGCTTGATCATATAATTGATTGGACTCAACATAATCCAAATCAAATGAATCATCCTTAAGTCTTAACTTAATTCCATAATACTAATCGTATTCTATACGTATAATTCACGTATTCTCTCCGTATAATACTCGTATGATAATCGTATTGTACTTCGTATTAACTCATTGTATTATATATAGATACTAGATAGTATCATAATTTTATAACACATGCTTTAACTATAATGCAATTCCTTCTATGCGTTTTATTTCCTTCTCGGAAATCATTTTACTCAACCCTTAGGTTTTAAGTCTGCAGGCGAAAACTTCGTTTTCCATAAATGAAATATTATTAGATATTTCATCTCATCTCGAAATTCTGTCATTACGCGTTTATCAGAATTTCAAAATAATTTCCCGAGCATAAACGGATGAATAGTGTTTTTACGGGAATTTCTCGGAAAACATTTATTTTCGTCTTGGAAATTCTAAATAATTAATTCTAGCACGTAGCCAGATTACTAACCATATAAACACATTCTATGTCATATAACAACCTTCACATAGCTTACTCACAAAATAAATCAATTAAATTCATTTAATTCACATAATCAAATAAAAAATTTAATTGTCATAAAAATCCAATTTTCTCGGGCGTTACATTCTCTCCCCCTTATAAGGATTCTGTCCCCAGAATCTAGCTTATAATTACTTGAATAAATAAGGAAAATCTTCCTTCATTTTACTCTCGAGTTCCCACGTTGCTTCTTCAGCATTGTGGTTTCTCCATAACACTTTCACTGAAGGTATGACCTTATTTCTTAGAACTTGTTCATTCCTATCAATAATTTGAATTGGAAGTTCCTCATATGATAAATCTTTCTCTATCTGGATAGATTCATACTCTATTACGTGTTTATAGTCTGGTTTATAAGGACGCAACACTGACACATGAAACACATCTCTGGAGGTAAGGCTACTTCATAAGCTACCTCTCCTACCCTTCCTAAAATCTCAAAAGGTCCTACAAATCATGGACTCAACTTCCCTTTCTTTCCAAAACGTATCTTCCCCTTCTAAGGCGATACTTTCAGAAAGATAAAAGATCCTACATCGAATTCTCTCTTTTCTCTGTGAGGATCTGCATACTTCCTCTGCCTATCTTCGGCCGCAACTAATCGAGCACGTATTATATTCACCATGTCCATTATTTCCTTTACCATCTCAGGTCCCAACATCCGACGTTCACCCACCTCATCCCAACACAATGGAGTTCAGCACTTCCTTCCATACAACGCTTCATAAGGCGGCATGCCTATACTAGCGTGAAAACTATTGTAGTACGAAAATTCCACCAACGGTAGATATTCGTCCCAACTCCCTTTGAAATCCATAACGCAAGATCTTAACATATCTTCAAGCATTTGAATTGTCCTTTCACTCTGACCATCCGTATACGGATGATACGTCGTACTCAATCTTAACTGCGTTCCCATTTGCTCTTACAAACTCCTCCAAAAGTTCGATGTGAATCGTGGATCACGATCTGACACAATCGAAATATGTACTCCATGTCTGGAAATAATTTCCTTGACATACAGCTTAGCTAACTGATCTAGGTTATACCTAACTCCTATTGGTAGAAAATGAGCCGATTTCGTCAATCGATCCACTATCACCCAAATAGCATCGTATCCTTTCCTTGTTGTTGGAAGTACCACCACAAAATCCATTGTGATGTGCTCCTATTTCCACTCTAGAATTTCTAACGGTTGCAACAACCCGCTAGGTAGTTGGTGTTCAGCCTTAACTTTTTGACAAGTTAAGCACCTACTAACGTATTCTGCTATCTCCCTTTTCATGTTCGGCCACCAAAAATTCTGACGAAGGTCGTGATACATCTTCGTACTACCGGGATGTATTGAGTACCTCAAACTATGAGCCTCCATCATTATCTCCTCTTTTAATTCGGAATCATTTGGAACCCAAATTCTTCCTTCAAAACGTAGTAATCCATCCTTATTGAGGTTATACTTAGTCTTTTCTTCATCTTCTATCCTTTTCTTCATCTGCTTGCATTCCTCATTACTCAATTGTACTCCCCTAACCCGTTCCACTATGGTCGGTTGGGTTTCCATGGAAAATAACATTTCCACTGCTTCCTCCGGTAACTTAACTTCTAGCTCCATGTTTGCCATCGTTGTTATCAACTCATTCTGAGTTGTTAAGATTGACAGTTTCTCTCTACCCTTCTTACTTAGCGCATCGGCTACTACATTTGCCTTTCCTGGACGATATAAAATATCACAGTCATAATCTTTTATCAGCTCTAACCACCTTCTCTGCCTCATGTTCAACTTCTTCTGTGTGAAGATATATTTCAGACTTTTATGGTCCGTGTATATCTCATACTTCTCACCATATAGGTAATGCCTCCATATCTTCAAGGAAAAAACTATAGCTGCCAATTTCAGATCACGAGTAGGATAGGCCTTCTCATAATCCTTCAATTGACGTGACGCATACACAATGACTTTGCCATGCTGCATGAGCACTAAACCCAGTCCTTTATGCGAAGCATCGCTATATAATACAAAATTCCCTGTATCGTCTGGTAAGGACAATACAGTGCCTCACTTAACCTCTTCTTTCAACTCCTCGAAATCTGCTCACATTTTTCACCACACACATACATCACCGACTTTTTCTTGTCGATTTTTCAATCTGAGTAGCTATTTTAGAAAAGTCCGAATGAACCTTCTATAGTATCCCGCTAACCCCGTAAAACTCCGAACCTCGGTTGGCATTTTCATTGCTCCCACTCATTAACCGCTTTTACTTTTCTTTGGATATACTGAAATGCCATCTTTATCAATAACATGTCCTAGAAATCGCTTTTCGCTCAAGCCAAAATTCACACTTCGTGAATTTCGTATACAACCTTTCCTTCCTTCATCGCTTCCAACACTATCCTTAAATGTTCTGCATGATCTTCTGGCGTCTTTGAATAGACTAGAATATCATCAATGAACACTACGACGAACTTGTCCAAATACTATTTGAACACTCTGTTCATCATATCCATAAATGTGGTTGGCGCATTAGTCAACCCAAACGACATCACCAGAAACTCGTAATGACCATAATGAGTTTTGAACGCCGTCTTAGGTACATCTTCCTTCCATACCTTTAACTGATGATACCCCGTGCGAAAATCTATCTTAAAAAAATACTTTGCCCCTTTCAACTGATCAAATAGATCATCGATCCTGGGCAATGGGTATTTATTCTTAATCGTTAATGTTCAACTCTCGATAGTCGATACAAAGTCTTAACTGAAAGTAGTATGCACACAAGCCAATCATGTTTGATGATAAAGCATATACTTTGTAACAATCTTATTCATTTATTAATAAAAAATATTAATTTATTAAAGGCTTTTAATTATCTACATGATGATGTTTTATAATATGTGATAAACCCATAGTTTTAAGCAATGCTTTTAGAATAATGATGATGATCATTCTATTGAGATCTAAATTCTTAGAAAGCTTAAAACTAAAATAGTTCCCAATCGTTGGATTACTAAATTGGGGATTGGTGAATCCGGATAGATTGGTACATACGTTGCTTGCTCATTGGATGAGGATGATTGATCTCATGATCATTTGTGTGGAGACACTAAAGCAAGTATGTAGGTGCTTATTAGAGAATAAGTTCACTGAACGTAGCACGCTAAGGAATACCTAGTGGAGTTTTACTTGCCTGTCAATAGAAATTCCTGTAGTGATAGTAGTACATGTGATCCTTGGACTTGAGATCATCATAGAATCTTGTGTATGATGAGTTATACTTTGACTTATTCCTTAAGACCATTAGGGTATATCAAAGGGTATGCTTGGGTATAATAAGTCGTACATGGAGATAATGTATGATTAATAAAGAATCTACCACTTCTAGTAAAAGAAGAGAAATGTCCTATGTGATTCGTTAAGTGACAACCCAGTAGTTCTTGGCCAAGGCAAACTAAAATTAGAAAGGATTTTCTAATTTGCATTATTTGGAGTTGTGCATTTAAGGATCGAAATACATATAATTAAATAAAATAAGACTTGACAATAATTCCATGTCTTATATTTAATTGGGACATTGTATGATGAAAGGATTGAATTATACAGTAACTATTTACTCAAATGTTCTTTTATGATTAATGTTGAAATCTATATTATCTGGAAAGTCGTTGATCGCTAGGGAGGTTTATCCCTATTGTAGAATAAATATTATTTATTTAAATAAATTAATAGTTTAATTTATTTATTTAAATAAGATTAGAATTGTTCTAATTGATTTATTAACAACCGGTTTAATATGGAGACCTATAGGGTCACACCATAAAAGGAAGAATAATTATTTAAGAAGTTAATGACATAATCGTAATAATATGTTAAGTGTATTTAATTTAATCTATGGTGATGGAATAAATTAAATAGCTTATTATTTATTATTTAATATTTTAGAAATATTAAATATATAAATTAATAAGAGGAGTCTTATTACTATTATTATAATTATTATTATTTTAATTTCTAAAGAATTAGAAATTAATTTAATATTAGTACTCTCATTTATTCTTAATAAGATTAGGAGGCTAATTAATTAAAGAATTTTAATTAATTAAAATAAAACCCAATTTCTTAATTGTAAAGCAGGGTTGCCAACATCTATAAATAAGAGGAGTCTTATTATGGGTGGGGTGGTTGTTGATTTTTTCACAACATACGCAATTCCAATAGTTGGGAGAGTACGTTCTTTTTCTATAGAGATTGAAAACTAGGGTTTTGCCAAACACCCATCTTCTTGAATCTCTCTTCTTCCTTGGTGGATCACGTCTAGAGGTCAAACACTTAGGTGGCTAACGTTGATCAAAGGAAGGAATCAAACCCGGTAGATTCAAGTTGAACGCGAAAAGGATTGGAGGTGAACTTGTACTTGAGGAAGCTCGAATCTTCAAGGGTATGATTCTTATTCTTTATCTTTTCGTTTAATTAATAATTGTGCATAAAGAATGATCCGGGTATATGGTTTGTAAAATTTTAAAACTCTGATTTTTCATGTTTTTGCTTAATTATTTTAATTTGATTGTGTTCATGAATATTACAAACTTAACAGTGATATCAAAGCCAAATCTTTATGCGAATTATTAATTCTTAAATTTAATATGTATATTAATATGTGTTTAGAACAATTTATTTAGACATAATTTTGTTGTATAAAATTTATTTTAAAAAAAAACTTGAAAACATTTTTTTATCTTCGCTGCTGATTCGCGTGATTCATGTAACCAGTACATCCGTTGGTATATGATCATATGGACATGTCATTCTTTTTACATGATTCTCGTGAATTATTTAAGGGATATTCAAGTGATTACTTTACAAGGGAATCGCTTTACAAGGTGGTTCAGATGGTAGCTATTATATATATATATATATATATATATATATATATATATATATATATATATATATATATATATATATGATACAAGTGGTTATGTAATCAAGTGAATCAAAGGGAAAGTTTTTATATAATATGTATATACTAAACTGGTGGCACGTGAATCATGTACGATTTATAAATATAATATTATATATATACATATATATATAATATTTTAATTATTTTATAATTAAAATAAAATTTATTTTAATCTTAAAATAAAAGGTTTATTTTAATCTTAAAATAAAGGTTTATTTTAATATTAAAATAAAAGAATTTATTTTAATTTTAAAATTGGACTCCATGATAACTAATTGGAGTTGAAATTGGATTCTATGTTTCCTTAAATAAAGGAGTTTATTTATATATGAAATAAAATTTCATATTATTCAAAATAAAAGATTTTATTTGCGAATAGGAAAGAGAATCCTAATTTCCTTAAATAAAGGAGTTTATTTAGATGTGGAATAAGATTTCATATTATTCAAAATAAAAGAGTTTATTTGTGAATAGGAAAGAGAATACATGTTTCCTTAAATAAAGGAGTTTATTTAGACATAAAATAAGATTTCATATTATTCAAAATAAAGGAGTTTATTTCTGAATATGAAAAGAATTCGTGTTTCCTTTAATAAAGTTTTTTTTTTACTTGGAATTAGATTCCATAATTAATTAAAATAAAAGAGTTTATTTTGATTAAAGATTTTGATTAAAATAAAATAGTTTATTTTATTCAAAATTGGATAAATTAAAATAAAAAAGTTTATTTTGATTTAAATTTGAATTAAAATAAAGGAGTTTATTTTGATTCAAAATTAAATTTTATGCTAACTAAATTTTCTCATTAAATGATATCAATATAAATATATATTGAATGTTTATTATTCATGAGATGAATGTTATTTATTGATGCATATGGTGATGTGTATGATAATAAATGGGATTGATTATGGACTATTGACCAATGTGATTGGATTTTATTTTAGTTGGATGCATGAATGTATGAGTTTTATTAAATGGGGTCTGCGTACCCCGTCTTCTCTAATTTTTTTTTAATGTAAATTCTATCTTCCTCTTATGTACTTCCCCTTGACTACTGATCAAGGTTTCTATTTATTTTAAATAGTTTTATAATAGGAATAGTTAGAATTAATTTTGAAGAATTAGAGATTAAGGAGAAAAAAGCGCTTGAAGACCCGTTTGTAATGGAGCCTGAGTTTAAATGTAATAGTTATATTTAAATATTAATTCTTACACCCCTAGGGTTTGACCTTTTGTTTCACTTGGTGGCTCTAGTGAACTAAACTAGAATAAAAGTCCATAATCAATCCAGGTAGAATATAGTATTCTATATGTGCATGCTTATACTATATATATATATATATATATATATATATATATATATATATTATGCAAACATGCTTCGCATGTTAATTAATATGACGTGTATTTTATATATATATATATATATATATATATATATATATATATATGTGTGTGTGTGTGTGCATGCACGCTAAACAAGATGAGACAAATTAATAACAAACCCCTCAAATATTTTATATTAAGTCCTAAGCGTTCAAAGATATTTGGAATATCGAACGTCGCCTTCTAGCATGATCAAAATAATAGAGTATCAATTAATTATTATAAGTTTGTTGTGTCACCACAAGGCTTATCTTAATTCTTTGAGATGTTAATTTTATCACATTTGATGCTTATAAAGAAAATTGAACAATATTGTTTTGTCGTGTCACCACAAGGATAATATTTTTCTTTTTTGAATATATAGAGTGCTAGGTTGGACTTAACTTAAATTATTTTAGTTCGGATGTGCACACACTTGACCATTATGATTTAAGAGGCAAAATACAAGGAGTTACATAGTTGATGTAATTGACAAAAGTTGTCTACCTATTTATTTATATATAGTTTGTTGTGTCACCACAAGGCTATATACATTTGAAATGGGATCCTTATTCTCACTAGCAAATCTTTAATTAAATTTTGCCGAACTATATAAGTGAGGGTAATATAGTTTGAAGAAAATAGTGGGAGATACCAATTTAAAACAAGACCTAATTTATTCTGGTAATTAATAAAAAAATGTATGCTAAAATGTTGTTAATTACAAATTCATTTATAGAATTTTACAATGTCTAAATTACTATCACTGTGAAGCATATCAGATGCTATTTAACCAGACCATATTAAACAGATTGGTTAAGGAATTTGAGAATAGTTCTCACGGCTGAAAAGCTATCTTATATCCTTAATATGTCTATCCCTGCAATGGTTGCGGACAATGCCTCTGAGGAAGAGATTGTTATTTTTAGAAAATGGCAAGATGATACATAATTGGCTCAATGCATCATGCTCGCATCCATGAGTAATGAGCTTTAGCATCAGCACGAAACTATGGATGTTCCTATACTCTTGCACATCAAGTAGTTGATGGTGAGCAAAGTAGGACTGATAGATATCAGATATCTAAGGAGCTCTTCCGATCTAGAATGATCGATGACACTATAGTACAGATAAAAGTTCTTAACATAATCAATTTGATTGATCAATTAGGACAACGAGTTTTGTCCTGAATGGAGAATTGAGCCAAGATTTTATCTTGCACTCACTCCCGGACTCCTTTCATAATTGTTGTGATTTTTTCATATGAACAAGCTAGATATCAGCCTCGCTGATTTGCTTAACATGTTGAAAATGTTGAGAGTCACTTTTCAACCAAGAAAGACTATGTCTTACTGCTAGGGGCCAAAGGATCTTCTGAAAAGAAGAACAATTCAAAAAAGGTAAGTAGAAAGGCAAAAACAAAGGATAATAAGAACAAAACTGATTATGGATAGCAAAGGAGTTTGCTTCCACTGCAATAAGCCTATACACTGGAAAGAAACTGCAAGAAGCATCTTGCAGAGGCTAACCAGAAGAAGCTTAGTAAAGTTTCGATTACAAATATAATTTTGTTCATGATTTAAAATAAACTTTTCTTTAAGTCAAGGTTCTACTTGGGTATTGGATACCGACTTTGGTTATCATACATATAGAATTATGAAAGGACCAAACAGAAGTAGAAAGTTAAACAAAGATAAGTAATCCTATGTGTGGGAAATGAAACAAAGGTTGTTGCTGTAATAACCGTAAATTTTATGATTTAATATTAATATTTATATAAATAGAGCCTGTGATTTTTATTTTATAAATTCTTACATGGCATGAGGTGAGTAACTCAATTGAATTAAATTGAACTTTTAATAATTGATAAGATGTGGAGAATTATGATAGGTTTATGAAATGTCTTGTGTGACACAATGATGGAATTAGTGAGGAATAAATTAAAGAAGGAATGCATTACTAAGTATAAGACGTCAATAAGAGAGGTGGTATATAATTAATTTATTTAATTATATCAGAGTATTGATAAATCCTTGATTTGATTGAAAGCTTGTCTGAAAAGACTAAATCATTTTGTGAGTAACTTAAATTATGTGACATAGCCCAACTTATTAATAATTATTAAGGTGATGTGTAATTTAGTGTTATTTGGGTAAAATAAATTAATTAAATTGCTGCATTAATATTTAAGTGTCTACATGTTTAAAATCCAAATAATAATATGGTAGGATAAGGTGGTAGGCCTAAATTGAATTAGTAGATAGACTTAATGAGTTTTCTAGCCAAACTATTATGTTGCTTGCAATTTCGGTTGGGGTGTGTGGCTAGCCAAATAGAGTACAAGCTTAATGCTATGTGTGTAAACCCAAGAGAAATAAAACCTAGCCATGTGAATTATTTTACCCACCCATTTATTTTTCGGCAGCCATGTTATTACCCACCCATTTATTTTTTGGCAGCCATGTTATTATTCACCCACTTTATTTTCGGACCATGTAAAATTTTTTGTCTACCCATTTTATTTAATTTCTAAGAAAGATCATGGTTTTTTTTTTCCACTCATTTCTAAGAGCTAGCATGGTGGCGACCTTTATGGAAATTTTTTTTTCACTACTTTTCAAGAAATAAGACAAGTAGCAACTATGTTGATTGTAAGTGAATTAGTCTTGGGGAGTAATACTCAATTTCACTTTACTAAGTTCTAGAGAATTGGGTATTACCCATGATTTAGGCTATCATTTAGAACCTTTGTATCCAAGAGAAAAGGGGAGCTTGCGTGTATTTTCTTTTGGTTGTTGGCAGTACTATGGACATGTGTGATGGGATGTCTTAGAACACTTAGGCTGCTATAAAGTATAGTAGGGGATGGCCATGAATACTTTAATTAATTTATGCACTTTTTTTTAGTATATATAAACCCCTTGCTCTAGTTGTTTCTTTACAAAAAATAAAACAAGAACCAAATAGAGAAGGTGGTGTTCGGCAGCTAGGTAGAAGGGTAGCAGCAGTAGCTTTCATCTTGGCAACCAAATCTATTTTTCCAAGCTAAGGTATATAGATAAATTAGTTAAATAAATTTACTTTCCATTTAATTTCTAGTGCACACTTGTTTTCTTTTTGAAGTAGTGTGGATATTTTGTGTTGTTTGTAAAATTAGTATGCTTAACTAGATGTATGCATGCTAAATTAATAATTACCATGTGCTTTCAAACTAAATAAATTAATTTGCATGAATGCATAATGATTTTCGTAGTAGAAGAAAAAAAAACACAAAGCATGTATAGGAAAAAGAAAGAAGGCTGCGTGTGTGTGTATAATTTTGGGTGCTTCATGATTTTGTTTTACTTTAAGGATACTGCTAGGCATGAACAAAAAATAAAGAAAAGAAAGCAAGCAATCAAGCATGTAAATGAAGTGATGGTAGGGGCGGGTAGGTGTACCTATTAAGGGTTGATATATGTGATTTCTATTTTGTGTTATAGAAGTGCTGCTTTATTTTTATTTTTTGGCTAATTTCAGTTGCTAGTTGTGCAAGAAAAATTTCTGTACATATTAAATATTTTGGTGAGCTGCTATGCAAAAATAATAATAATAATAATAATAATAATAATAATAATAATAATAATAATAAAATCTTTCAGCCTTACCTGCTATGTTAAGGCTAATTAACTCTTAGCAAGAGGTCTAGTTGTACAACAATATAATTAATTGTGGCATAATCAATAATATGTTGCTACATGTTATTTTTATTTTCATGCAATAATGATGTTGCTATATTTTTAAGGCTAATTTCGGTTGCTAGTGTGCAAGGAATTAAAGATCCTTTTAGCCTTACCTATTATGTAATCTTAAACATTTAAAATGTAGGCAATGTGAAGATTTAAAGAGCTATAAATTGGTACACTAAACTAATTTAATAATAACATTAAAACTTTTATTGTGACACTATGTGCATATATTTTTAAGGGAAGTAATGAAAAGGGTAGGTGTATTACCTTTAATAAAAAGTAATATAATTATCAAGAGGGGAAATATTTACCTTTACACTACATTCTAATGTGACATTACTAACATGTAAAAAATTGAAAAGAAAGTGAGTAAGGGTTTATGATGGTAATCAAGCGGAATAGTGTAATGTCATTTTAAACTCTAATTAATGAAATTAGTTCGTATAACTAATTTGAGCAACAGCTTTAATAAATTAATGTTATGTGCATAGTTTTCTTATTTGTGAGCATAATTGTGTAGTAAGTAAGAAATGTAGTATTTTTCAAAATTATATATTGTATGAGAGACTAGTACCTTAAACTAGGATGACGTATGATTAATAGCTAAAGTAAGTCGGTTTCAACAACCACTAATTTATACTACTATATTATTATATCATTGGCGTTATAATGCGTGATTTAGGTGTCAAGGTAAACATAATCGACGAACGAGGCAAGTTCCTTACTTCTTACACTGTATACATTCGAATTGTTGTCTCAAGCAAATATCTGTTTTTATTCGAAAATCATTTATATACCTTGACGTTGTTGCAAGCATTGGACTTATCGTTCTTAAATGCATTATAAAAATTTGTCTAAGCCTTTGATTCGACTAGACTATTATTATGTGTTAAAAGCTATCCAAACTAATTGACTTGGTGCGGACTATCGTAAATCTACTGAGATGAACAACCCTCATTGGAGGGGAAATTATATATTGTCGGGAAACCGACGTGCGCACACAAGTATGATTAAATGTTATGCATAACGTAGGGTACTTTAGGCTGATCACCTGTTATACTCATTTATATTGGATTACAGTGTAATACTGTTAATTCATATTGAGCCTCGAAATGAATAAATCCTGAAAGTTGTTGATATCCTTCAAGTCTATAGCGACACCTATTGAATACTCTTGATATTTCTTGATATCCTCGAACTACCAATTATTATTATACCCTTGAAAGATTTAAATGCTATAACTGCATGTTCTTCTGGCTATATTACTTGCTGGGCAAACTTGTTGCTCATTCTTGCTTCCTAAAACCTTTCGCTTAAAAGCAGCAAGCAAGGCGGTACTTCAGAAAGGAAAAAGGAAAGGGCAAGGCGACAGAATAACTTAGTCCTTAAGACTAGAAGTATTATTATTATTGTTATGCTTGTTATGATGTATTCAAGAATGATTAAGTTATGTTTAAGTAAATCCCTGAATTGTCGTAGTAATGGTTACGGTACCTTGGGACGCGAATATTTATATTATATCAATGTAAATTATTCTATTATTTCCGTTGTTAATGATTTAATAAGATATTCGTAGTTACACGTGATGCACCGAATTCGAGATATGGGTGTCCGAATTTTGGGGGCGTCACAGTTGCATTAGCCATAGAAACTTATAGTTTAGCATTGCCTACGGGCAAATCTATTAAGTCAATAAGTT
The DNA here is from genome assembly GCA_020205605.1 of Panax ginseng. NCBI lineage: Eukaryota > Viridiplantae > Streptophyta > Magnoliopsida > Apiales > Araliaceae > Panax > Panax ginseng. The sequence goes on from CM035137.1 coordinate 49,144,821, forward strand.
GTTATTGTATTCCAGTTCTCGTTAGACACATTATTTCCATTTCGTTGTTGGACAATGAAATCTTTGGTATTATATTTAAGAACAATTGTTGTTCTATTTATTATACTAATGTTTTGTATAGAACGAGAATATTACTTAATGGATTTAGTATACTTGACTTACGTAAAAATAATTTTGCATATTGAACAAATTAGTATAAGAAAAGGAGATAATCATTCAAAGAGTTGAATGTGTGTATTTGCTAAAATACAAGTGTGAATTATTTGAAAGGTTCAAAGAATTTAGAAGTAAAATAAATTGACAAAGTATTAAGATTCTTTGATTAGATCAAGGAATAAATACTTGTGCAATAAGTTTCTAGATCATCTCAAATGGTTTTCTCATAATGGATGCCTCCTGATACACAGTAATTGATTGATGTATCTGAAAGGAAAAATTATACCTTGTTAGACATGGTACGATCCATAATGATTTTATCGACATTCCAGTATCCTTCTAGGGTAATGTCCTAGAAATGGTTGCATATCTACGAAAAGGTAACCTCAAAATCTGGCCCCAAGACTCCATAAAAGTTATGGATAGGGAAGATTCCTAATCTTAAGTATGTTAAGACAAGGGGTTGTCCAACTTATGTGAAAAGGTTTTAAAGATAAACTTGAGACAAGATTTGACAAGTGTCGATATGTGGGACATCCTAAAGTAAGTTTAGGTTAAATGTTCTATAATCCTACTTAGCAAAAGGTGTTTGTTGCGAAACACGCTACCTTCTAAGATAAAGATGTTTATCATTGAAGGAGCTAGTGGGAGGATAATAGATCTTAAAGAGTTCAAGTACCACAAATCAATATAAGTCAAATAAGAGGAACTTGCAGATAGACCTACTGTACCACAACTGAATCGTAAATCTGGAACAGTACCGAAGATACCTAGGAGGTATGGATTTATCATATATGATGATGATGAGGTACACATTATAGAAGATGATGATCCAGTTACATACGATGTCGTAAGAGTTATAGACACTCAGAGAAATGGATTAAAACAAGCTTATCAAAAATGGAACATTCTATTTAATGAGACAATCAAAAGAGTTTGATTTTATCAAAAACAAGAATGAACCTAGTGTGTACAAAAGGGTCAGTGGGAGCGTCGTGACATTCCTAGTATTATATGTTGATATACTACGAATAAGGAATGACATACCAATGCTACAATCAGTAAAGATAAAGTTGTCTAAACATTCCTCCATGAATGATTTGGGAAGAGTATCGTAACTGGAGATCCAAATCTATATAGATAGATTCAAGAGGATACTCGACTAAAACCAATGAACGTATATTCATTTGATTCTAAAGTCGTTTAGCATGGCAAACTCCAAGAGATGTCTCATGTTGATGAGACATGGAGTGTACCTCTCTTAATAATCCCAAAAAAGAGAGATCGCATGAGTAACTATCATATATGCAATGAAATATACGAGACCTGATGTTGATATGTCATATTCTGGAGAAGTTTACTATGAGTTAGTGAAAAACATCTTAAAGTACTTAACCGGCACTAAGGATGTGATTAAAATTTATGGTGGGTCTAAATTAAAACTAGAGGGCTTAACAGACTCAAGTTTTTTCAGACTAACCAAGACGACGACAAATCCACTTTAGGGTAAGGTGTTACCTTAAACGATGGTGCAGTGAATTGGAAAGGTTCCAAACAGCAAAGAGTTGCTGGTTTAGAAATAAAGACAAAGTATATTGCTATAAATGATGCTGCAAGTTGATTGTTTAGATGAAAAGTTCATTACAGAACTAGGAATAGTTCCTAAGTCTCATCTTGGATCTAAACATGTGTTGTGGCACTTTCATTTGATTAAAGGAATCATTGAAAGATGGGAAATCATTATAGAGATAGTGGACTCTCAAGAACAACATTACATATCCATTAACTAAAGCTTATCCAATAGCAGGATAATCGTCACTTAGAGAAGAAAGGTATGAGATACCATGACGATTGACTTTAGTGCAAGTGGGAGATTGAAAGTAGTATGCACACAAGTCAATCATATTTGATGATAAAGCACATACTTTATAACAATATTATTCATTTATTAATAAAAAGTATTAATTTATTAAAGGCTTTTAATTATCTACTTGATGCTGTTTTATAATATGTGATAAACCCATAGTTTTAAGCAATGCTTTTAGAATAATGATGATGATCATTATATTGAGATCTAAATTCTTAGAAAGCTTAAAACTAAAATAGTTCCCAATCATTGGATTACTAAATTGGGGATTAGTAAATCTGGATAGATTGGTACATACGTTGCTTGCTCATTGGATGAGGATGATTGATCTCATGATCATTTGTGTGGAGACACTAAAGCAAGTATGCAGGTGCTTATTAGAGAATAAGTTCACTAAACGTGGCTTGCTAAGGAATACGTAACGGAGTTTTACTTGCCTGTCAATAGAAATTCCTGTAGTGATAGTAGTACAAGTGATCCTTGGACTTGAGATCATCATAGTATCTTGTGTATGATGAGTTATACTTTGACTTATTACTTAAGACCCTTAGGGTATATCAAAGGGTATGCTTGGGTATAATAGGTCGTATATGGAGATAATGTATGATCCATAAAGAATCTACCACTTCTAGTAAAAGAAGAGAAATGTCCTATGTGATTCGATAAATGACAACCAAGTAGTTCTTGGCCAAGGCAAACTGAAATTAGAATGAAATTAGAAAGGATTTTCTAATTTGCATTATTTGGAGTTGTGCATTTAAGGATCGAAATACATATAATTATATAAAATAAGACTTGACATTAATTCCATGTCTTATATTTAATTGGGACATTGTATGATGGAAGGATTGAATTGTACGGTAACTATTTACTAAATGGTTCTTTAATGATTAATGTTGAAATCTATATTATCTGGAAAGTCGTTGATCTCTAGGGAGGCTTATCCTTATTGTAGAATAAATATTATTTATTTAAATAAATTAATAGTTTAATTTATTTATTTAAATAAGATTAGAATTTTTTAATTAATTTATTCACAACCAGCTTTAATATGGAGAATAATTATTTAAGAAGTTAATGACACAATCGTAATAATATGTTAAGTGTACTTAATTTAATCTATGGTGATAGAATAAATTAAATAGCTTAATATTTATTATTTAATATTTTGGAAATATTAAATATATAAATTAATAAGAGGAGTCTTATTAATATTATTATAATTATAATTATTTTAATTTCAAAGAATTGGAAATTAATTTAATATTAGTATTTTCATTTATTCCTAATAAGATTAGGAGACTAATTAATTAAAGGATTTTAATTAATTAAAATAAAACTCAATTCCTTAATTGTTAAGGAGGGTTGCCAACATCTATAAATAAGAGGAGTCTTATTATGGGTGGGGTGGGGTGGTTGTTGATTTTTTTACAACATATGTAATTCCAATAGTTGGGAGAGTACGTTCTTTTTCTATAGAGATAGAAAACTAGGGTTTTGCCAAACACTCATCTTCTTAAATCTCTCTTCTTCCTTGGTGGATCACCTCTAGAGGCCAAACACTTGGGTGGCTAACGTTGATCAAAGGAAGGCATCAAACCCGGTGGATTCAAGTTGAACGCGAAAAGGATTGGAGGTGAACTTGTATCTGAGGAAGCTTGAATCTTCAAGGGTATGATTCTTATTCTTTATCTTTTCGTTTAATTAATAATTGTGCATAAAGGATGATCCGGGTATATGGTTTGTAAAATTTTAAAACTCTGATTTTTCATGTTTCCGCTTAATTATTTTAATTTGATTGTGTTCATGAATATTACAAACCTAACATTAACGACCCATCCTTTTTCTTTACAAATAACATCGGTGCTCCCCAAGGAGACACACTCGGTTGAATGTACTTTCTATCTAATAGTTCTTGTAATTAAACCATTAACTCCTTCATCTCAATTGGTGTCATCCGATATAGTGCCCTTGAAACTGGTGTCATTCCCAGTAATAGATCAATTACAAACTCAACCTCCATGTCCGGTGGAATACCCGGTAACACCTCCGAAAATACATCTGCGAACTCTTGCACTATAGGTATCTGGTACAAGGATGTTCTCACTCTTTGGGTATCCACAAGATGGCACAGATAACCTACACACCCTTTTCTCAACATCTTCCTAGCTTGTCTCATCGACAGACAACAAGAGCGTCTCGGTGATTTACTATCGAAGAACACTACCTTAGTTTTCTTAGAAAGCCGAAGGTTCACACTTTTCCTATGGGAATATATTATCGCCTTAAGGTTAATCAACCATTCCATACCAAGAATTACATAAAATTCTTTTAACCTTATCGGTACCAAATCTACCGATAACTTATTACCTCTAATTTCTACACAATAATCTTTATGAATATGTTCAATGGGGATTATTTCTTTGTTGGCTACCTTAACGTCTAAAGGTATTGGTAACTTTTCAGGGATTAAACCTAATCACTTAGCAAATTCACATGTTATAAAAGAACAAGTAGCACCCGAGTCAAATAACACATAAGCATTTATCTCATTGTCCAGAATGATACCTGCTACCACATCCGTTGATGCAACCACATCTTGGACAGTCATATTAAACGTACGAGTTGAGGGTCTACCCACTGATGGTGTTGGTCCAGTAATGACTAATTTACCACTACCAGAACCCTTATATACCTCTAACCCTTTTTTCGGGCAATTTCTTGCCATGTGGTCCAATGACCCACAAACAAAACATCCATGGTTCTTCTTAGGGTTAGGATAGTTAGGTGACAAATGCCCCTCCTGCCCACAGTTGTAGCAGACTGATTTCCCCTTTAAATAGACTCCCATGTGAGTCTTTCTGCATGTCTTACATGCCTCCGTGCTTCGCTTGGGATCTCCCTGCTTTACCCTAGTATTCCCAGGGTTGAAATTCTTCCTCTTAGGCAAGTTACCGCTTCCGCTGGCAACTTCAACCTTACTACCTCCTTCTAACTTACTCTTTGTGGTACTGAGACAATGCCTCACCACCACCTTCAGCTATAATCGCCTTTTCCAGAATGGTCCCGTAGGAAGCACTCTGAAAAATTGATATTCTACTGTAGAGCCAGGGTTTTAAGTCCTACTCAAACCTGCGCGCCTTCCTCTCTTCCATATTGATGTGGAGTAAACCTCACCAATTCATTGAATTTGGCGACATACTGGGGAACTGTCATATCCCCCTACTTAAGTTCTAAAAACTTAATCTCCATCCTACCTTTCATGCTAGTAGGGAAGTTGTGACGACCCCAAATCCAGGTACTTGAAACCCGAACTCGGTTCTCCACGATACCATTTCTTTAAGCTGAATAATACTAAATAAGAATACATTCGAACTTAATTTACATACATCAAAGTTTACTTCCCAAAAAGTGACCTTCAAATACATTCCTTACAATACTTGAATAGATACCAATACAACTATAACCATTAACTCATAATACACACTTATTCGATTAGCTTTCCTTTTTCCTTTGTTCGTGCCTGAGCCTTCAGGTTGCTCATACATAACTGAAAACATTTAATTTAAGCAAGGATGAGCATTTAAGTGCCCAAAGAAGTAATAGCAATTATATATAAGTTTGAAGAATATAAGTATTCTCTTTACATAACACTTCTACAAATCGAATTGAAAGTTGTGAAGTAATTTGTCTTGATAAAATTCACATAACAACTCTCTTTCAAATTCTTTAAATTTGGCTCGCTCTACCCTTGAATAGGGTTTAAGAAACATACTATGAACATTCTTTTCATTTTCAAAAGGTTTAGCGGAATTCTATCCTCAAACCGTCATAACTTACTTAGACGCGGAGGGTGATCACCCCGCCATTGTACCTGTATTGATCAATACTACATAACTTGAACGAAATTCATCGCTCACTCTATCCGCCTTACGCAAAAATCTTCCCATATAGGGATGTTCATACATACTTGGTTCCAAACCCGAAGGTTTTTAATCTTGCTCAACAATAATATGTAATTCAACATATATATACGGGTAATTGACAAAGGTGTATCAACATGTGAATAAATGCCATGATTATCCAAGTGGGGACACTTGTATAACCATTTATAGAAATCAATGAACAGAATATATATCTGAGCTAACATGTCGATAATCAAAGAGTACATAATTTGTACAGGGATAGAATAATTCTGAAACTTCTTACTCATGTCCATTGCATAAAGGAAATGCAAAGGTAAGATACTTGCCTGATTCGCTGATTACAAATCTCAACTTAGGTTTTATCTCTTTATCACAACCTATCAATAATCGATCATTCGGTTCGATTAGAACAATATATCTTAACACATAGTATTATCTATTACAGTCAGCACATAGTCTAATCACATAATCACAAAGGATCATACTTTTAGTTCATATTCTATACTTGAAATATTTTTATACATTTTTCAAATATCTCATCCATGCTCTTACAAGTAGTCTTTTCTTTCTTTTATAAGGTCCTCGACATTTGTTTGCCAGATCGGCTTTTTTATCGGGTAAATACCGAGTCTAAGACTCTTATTCTATACCTCAACATCTCAGAATATCGGACATCTTATTTTTAATCATTTTCGCAATTTCTAGAAATTTGAAAATTTTAAAATAATTCAAATCTGTCACTAAAGGGCCTATAGTGATATAATCATTACTATAGGTGTTCTTCTTCAAATTCGAACTTCATAATCGGTTCTCAAGTCACTAGTTTGGCCATTATAACTTTCAAATATCTAATCATAATTAAATGATTTAAACATTAAACAATTCAATTATCATTAATAGTTTAATTAATACTAAACTATTAATGAAACCATTGCTAAAATATAAAAGTTATTTATAATAACTTAAACTATTTTTAAAACATTTATATTACCCAAATAATTACCATTAATATTTTAATATTAATGTACTATTTATCCAAATATTAAAAGTCATTAATTATAACTTAAAATATTTTTAAATCCTTAATATCCTCTTTAAATGGATTTTAAATAAGTAAAACCATTTTTAAACTATTTATTTAATATTAATCATTAAATAAACTAAATATCATTAATATTATCTTAATATCATTAATATTTAATTATTAATAAAATTATCATTTAAATATTAAAAGTTGTATTTTATAACTTAAAATATTTGTAAATACCTTATTTTCATTTAAAATGATTTTTATAATATTAAAATTATTTTTAAACTAAATTATTTAATATAATCATTAAATAACTTTAATATCATTAATAATTATTAATTAATGAAATTCATCACAAAATATTAAAAGTCATCACAAATAACTCATTTACATAATCAATTCCAAGCCAAAATAAATATAGTAAACTAACTAGTTTATTAACAACATTAACTAAACTTCAAAAATTCAAACTTTAACTAACAATTAAAAATAATAACATTACAAAATTAAATAAGAAACATACCCTAAATACTTAATTCCACAGATCGAATACGCACTTCCACACCAAAATTTAACTAAGGAGATCTTTATAAAAAGTTCTCCCACAACAAAGCCTTTCTCAAAAATTGGAGGCCTTATTGTTGGTGAATGAAACAAAAGGCCAAGCCCTTCTATTTATAGGTTTAGAAAATGGTGAAGTTTTCAATTTAGTCGATGTGGGACTTGGTTTATACTAATTTTTCAATAGCTCACTTTATGATTTTCTAACGCATTGCTCATAACTCCGATTAATCTGATTTTTGGATATGTTATACATGGTATGTAAGACTATTTTTAAAAATACGAATTACCCAATTCGGGTTCATTAGGTAGCCCCAAATAAGGCGCCAAAAGTGGACGCTCATAATGCTTTTCAATCTCGTTTCAGCTTTACCCTCTTTCGCTAAAATAGTCATAACTCTTTCATTTTAAAACATTTTTGAGCGATTCTTGAGCCCACGCCAAGATAACCTCTGGGGATACAACTTTTATTCTTTGACCATTTCCAAATTCCGAACACATCAGCCCGTAAATTCCGTTCAAATGGATCGCACCGCACTTGTTGGGAAGTTTTGACACTACTACTTTGAAATGTCATAACTCTCTCCTCCGATATCGTATTTAGTCCGCTTTGAGTCTATGGAAAGCTTATTCAGTGTAATATAACATACCAAAAGCCCAGAAGGTTTTAGAAACATTAATTGATCGAAACAAAGATCCCGAATAGCACATCCTCATCACGACTTTAAATTTTGAAAAATTTGACACATTTCCTTCCAATCACCGTAATTCCCTCATCCGAAGTCGGAATGAGGTCATTCCAAAGCCTATGGCTTCCTAACTCAGTGCACTACAACATATCAAAAGCCCAGACCTTTTAAAGCACAAAAAGTGGACGATAATTCCCCCATTACAGACTGCCCAAAAATAGTTTATCATGATCGGTCAACCATGTTTGACCATCTATAACTTCTAATCTATACATGATATGGACATGATTCTTTTTAATTAAAAACCACATATCAGGCTACACATAACAACTTTTGAAGAACAAAACTCATGATCGAGCAAAGAGTTATGGCCTCTGACATTTGGTGAAAAAAATAACAGAATTCGGTTTTTCCAACTTTCTTAAATCTTCAAATTCGTGCACTTTGATGTTATGGGTCTTTGATTTATCAACCCATATCATCAATTAACATTCTATTACACAACTTTAAACAATCAATTGCATCAAATAACATCGAATCAAAGGATTTCTAGGTTTAGTGTTCTTATACCCTTTTTGCCAAAAAATCTTGATTATTGCTTCTGATTTGTTATGGGTGATGGTTGGGCTTTGTTTAAGAGTGTATGGGCAATCTTGTACAAGGCAATTAAATATAATATTTAATCACTAGATTTAATTCTTATAATTTACCAATTAACTTCTATCCTTTGGTAAATTAAAACACTTATACAGTAACATCGAAATTAAACCCGGTAATTAAAATTAGGGTTTTCTATAGAAAATTAGGGTTTCTTAACGTCATCAATTAGGGTTTCTAATTGACCATCATTCCTCAATAATATCTGCCCGTATATACACAGTACATAGTTATTGTACTGTAAAATCATTATAATAATAATATAATATTATTATTCTCATCTCTTGATCACAATCCCAATTCAGGGTTTGGATCTCATATCTGACTTCTCTTTCGCATATCAATAATACTTGATTTAAATATTCTGAACATTTCATATAATAAAATATATATTATTTCTAATCATGTTATCATGGAAAATAATTAATAAAAACATTTCGGCTTACAGAAATTTATTACCATATAATTTTTGGTAATTAATAATTCCAAAATTATTTCTAATTTTTCAAGTAATAAATGTATTCGCATTTATTGTTCACTTTACTTGACACTTAGTCTCGTCATTAAATAAAAAAATTTATACGCAAAATTTCTTATTTATTTTATATAGAAATTCTCAAGTTATTACATTCACCTCCTTATAAGGATTCCGTCCCCTAATCACCGCTTTAAAACTCATATGCGTATACATAGCATATAATCATTGTACGTAGATCTCGATCATACTTGATCGAACCGATCTTTAATTATTCATCATAACACTTGTCTATCCCATTAAGCGTAAATATAAGATATATAAGTTATTCAAATAAAGACTGGAGTTCTGCTTTCCAAATTGCCACCGTATCCTCGGACCGTCATGTTGTAAACCCTCTGAGTTGCTTTCGTTGGAGTTCTTGGTTGAGTTTGGTCCTCGAAATTGCTAACGCCCCACCGCTTCTCCCGTGGTTACGCTCCCCCGCCTCCATTCCCCTCTGGGGCAGCTTCTCACCTTATGCTCGGTCGATCCACATATGAAGCATCCACTCGATCATCCTTGAGTTAGGGCGATTGGGAGAGATATGACCCTCTTGCCTGCACTTGTAGCATACAAACTTGCCCTTCAGACACTCGCCAGAGTGATTCTTCCCAGCTCTTGCAACCGCACTACCGCTTCTTTATACCTTCCTCGCTTTACTTGCATTTTCTCGTAAAAATTCCTCATTCTTTTCTCACCCCTATTCCCACTACTACTTTCTATCTTTACTGCTCCTCCCGACTTGCTTTTATTCTTCTTCTCCTTATGGTAGAGGCTCATGGCCCCGACTTCCTGCTCAAAGAATGATAGCCTTCTCCATGAGTCTTTAAAAAGTATTAATTTGCAAAGATCGACACCTTATTAGAGAGCCGTGGTTTTAAGCCCACTCAAATCTCCTTGCCTTCCTAGCCTCTGTCAGATCCACTTGATGTGGAGCAAACCTAGCTAACTCATTAAATTTTATGGCATACTCCGCAATACCATATTATCTTGCTTTAACTCCGTGAATCTCACCTCCATCCTAGATCAGATACTAACAGAGAGATAGTTTTCAAAAATAAATCCTTAAACCTATCCCAAGTAATTTCTTCTTCTCCCGCCTCGAAGTCTTATTTGCCTCCCACCAAAAGTTAGCTTCCCTTTCATCATATAAGTGGCAAAAGCGGTCCTTTGCCCTCATCTACTTTAGCGATTACGAACGCCTTCTATCTCGCTCACCCAAGTCCGGGCTTCTATAGGTCATTGATAATCCTCTGAATTCGTGGTCCTACTGCTTTGAAGTCTTTGAATTTTGCCAAACGATTGTTCATTTGGTTTCCCTATTAACCGGTGTTCCTCACGCATAGCTTTGAGCTACCATGTTTGCAAAGTTTTGCATCGCTTCCGCCGCTGCTCCCCAACATTAGTAGATTCTTCTATCCTTTGGTTTCGAGTTTGACGTCTTGGCGGCATTATCTGGTTAAATAAAACCATAAATTACACCCTTACATTTTAAACCTTATTGCATAAGATTAATGTATTAAACTCGTTTCATTTATCGAATATTTACACAAAGACATCCTCGCTTTAAATCAACACTATCCCTTTGTGACTACGAAAGTCGGATTTAAAATCTTAACCAACATAAAAGTTAAAAATAGTTCATTACTTATCACACATATTACATACATAACCCATACTACTTATTTACCAAGCCTTTTTCTTGGACATTCATTCGCCGATGTCCTTCCATCCCACAATTAAAACATCCACCTTTCTTATAGTTGGGGCAACGAGGAGAGGTGTGTCCTTCACTTGGATGTGTCGCTTGAGGCTCCATCCGGTTAATTTTGATTTTGAGCTTATCCTGCTTCTTCCATTGTTTCCATTAACGCTTTGACGATCAACTTTTCTATCTCCCACAACCTTTCCAATGAAGAAACCTTGTTCTCCAAATCCTGCACCTCCGCTTGATGCTTGAGCGCTTCAACTTTAGTTTCGAATCACTATCCGTCAAATCCAACATTTCGGATCTCGATGCTACATTTTTCCACGATAGCCACCTCGTCCGATTTGGGTTCCTAGTGAGCTTCTATTTCATCTGTTGGCCTCGATATTAGCTCGGGGTGTGAATATGATCCTTCTTATTCCACATATCTTTCTCACCGACATCTACATACATAAGTTACCCCGATTAACACATAGTATATATACACGACAAATCAAGAGTTCTATATATCGTTGTCTCTTATTTTGATTGACGATAAATTTATTCAATTCTCATCAACGCCTATCTCTCGCCGAAGGCAAGCGCTCCATCCACTCGTGCATTGAATCGCATGAAGGTGATGACTAAAGCTGGTCCAAGGTATATATCTCGTGTCTTTGGCTTCTATTTCAACCTTCAACTATCTTATCTCAATATCTCCTCTCGCCCAACCTCCCTCATAACTCTCGCTTAACTCTATCTGTGGCTTACAACATTCACACATATCATCACATGCTACCCAATACACCTCTCACAAGAGTAAAAGTTTTCAAATTGTCTTTGAGGGGTCATATAGACTATGAACACATAGTTTTAACGGTATTCATACCGCAAAACAAAACATTACCTCGATATGTTTACAATCACAAAGAAGGTAAACTACCATTAATAGTACTTTTAGGTGATTAGCCTATTGTACCCCTACGTCATGCATAACGTATTAATCATACCTAGCGAATATTTACGCCATTAGATTGGATCATTTATCCAAACAACATTGTTCACCTCGGTCTTATCATCATAGGATTACGCACCAAACAATTTGGTTCGGAAATTTCTTTTTCAATGAACACTTAGAGTTTTCATAAACATTAGTCTAGTGATTCAAATAGCATAGACTCATATCAATAATTCAATTCAATCAAATTATTTAGATGTAGCCAAACCTCGGTTGGCAAATTAAACTTTTGAAAACATTTTCGAGAATGACGTCATGATGCCGTCTTTGTATTAACAATCCGTTGAGGATGCTGCATTGTATGACTTTGTCATAACACATCATACAATAGTGGAACAAATGACTTGAGTCAAATTCACACTAAGTATTCTGTATTTACAACTCCATCACATTTTTATCATCTCGCACTAAAGTTACATGGTACATGAGTGATAATTAAAAACAAATTTTGATATTTCAAATCATTTAAATCTAGCCAAAATAAGTAGCATAGACCGTACTTTAAAACCGCTTCAAAAATGATTACGAGTATACATTTTTGTTTTGAAAAGCACATAGTGCGTGTTTAGCTTGATGTCAAAAATTTTGAAGTTTAGCATAGCTAGGAGTTTAGGAAAACCTAACACCTTCACTAAAAATCATTTACTTAACAATCTATCTGCTCCTCATTATCCATAACACTTAATTCACACAAAACTATACCCAGCCTATCAAACCACACTTATGAGTTCATAAATTGCCACAATCATATGAGTTTAAGAACTTACCCTAGTCGGACCTTTGGCGCCCATTCATTTGGGGTTCATAAACATTTCATATAATTATGAGTCAAGAATGTCTCATAGGTATAAGTTTTAAGAACTCGAACTTAATCTTATATTCTCTATCTATGACCTATCTACTGTTATACACCGAGAATGGAGTCATCCTCTTAATGTGCATATAACAAATAGCGCGACACGTACATTTCAATGATTATCGCTGCGTAAACTAAGTGGTTTTTACACCAAGTACAATTCAAATTCCCATACGAAGAATCATACAACTCACCGCCGACATGAGTCCTCGGTTGAATCCCCATCTAACACTAACCCCATTCTCCATACGAATTTAATTCGTATTTATAATTCTCTTCCGGATCTGTAGTAATTGATAGTACAATTCATACACGTTCTTCTTTGTAAACTTTCCAATCATCGATTGATTCCTTCCGGTCATTATAGCCTTATCGATCATCACGGGTGATCTCATCGTATATATTACGATTTAGTTCAATATCTTGATCGCTTTTATTTTACGATCTCTCATAATCGCACTTTCGGTCTTTTTAGACTCAATCTATTCCCCACTATTGTTTAACTTTATAATCGAGTTAGGGAACTCGTGTCTTTACACTCACCAGATTCATCTTTGAATCTTATCGACCAACTAACTCTATATGAGTTAATACTTATCCTAATCATTGCGGTTATTAGTCTCAGGTATTCCTATCTAAGCTTCATAACCAACAGCTTTGATACCAACCTGTGACGACCCTAAATCCAGGTACTTGAAACCCGAACTCGGTTCTCCACGATACCAAAATGTGAACAAATGCCATGATTGTCCAAGTGGGGACACTTGTATAACCATTTATAGAAATCAATGAACAGAATATATATCTGAGCTAACATGTCGATAATCAAAGAGTACATAATCAGATGCGAGGATAGAATAATTCTGAAACTTCTTACTCATGTCCATTCATAAAAGAAATGCAAAGGTAAGATACTTGCCTCGATTCACGATTACAAATCTCAACTTAGGTTTTATCTCTTTATCACAACCTATCAATAATCAGATCATTCGTTCGATTAGAACAATATATCTTAACACATAGTACTATCTATTACAGTCAGCACATAGTCTAATCACATAATCACAAAGTTGATCATACTTTTAGTTCATATTCTATACTTGAAATATTTTTATACATTTTTCAAATATCTCATCCATGCTCTTCACGAGTAGTCTTTTCTTTCTTTTATAAGGTCCGACATTTGTTTGCCAGATCGACGCCTTTTATCGGGTAAATCTTTGAGTCTAAGACTCTTATTCTATACCTCAACATCTCAGAATATCGGACATCTTATTTTTAATCATTTTCGCAATTTCCAAAAATTTGAAAATTTTAAAATAATTCAAATCATTACTAAAGGGCCTATAGTGATATAATCATGTACTATAGGTGTTCTTCTTCAAATTGAGAACTTCATAATCGGTTCTCAAGTCACTAGTTTGGTTACTATAACTTTCAAATATCTAAATCATAATTAAATGATTTAAACATTAAACAATTCAATTATCATTAATAGTTTAATTAATACTAAACTATTAATGAAACCATTGCCAAAATATAAAAGTTATTTATAATAACTCAAACTATTTTTAAAACATTTATATTACCCAAATAATTACCATTAATATTTTAATATTAATGTACTATTTATCCAAATATTAAAAGTCATTAATTATAACTTAAAATATTTTTAAATCCTTAATATCCTCTTTAAATGGATTTTAAATAAGTAAAACCATTTTTAAACTATTTATTTAATATTAATCATTAAATAAACTAAATATCATTAATATTATCTTAATATCATTAATATTTAATTATTAATGAAATTATCATTTAAATATTAAAAGTTGTATTTTATAACTTAAAATATTTGTAAATACCTTATTTTCATTTAAAATGATTTTTATAATATTAAAATTATTTTTAAACTAAATTATTTAATATAATCATTAAATAACTTTAATATCATTAATAATTATTAATTAATGAAATTCATCACAAAATATTAAAAGTCATCACAAATAACTCATTTACATAATCAATTCCAAGCCAAAATAAACATAGTAAACTAACTAGTTTATTAACAACATTAACTAAACTTCAAAAATTCAAACTTTAACTAACAATTAAAAATAATAACATTACAAAAATTAAATAAGAAACATACCCTAAATACTTAATTCCACAGATCTAATACGCACTTCCACACCAAAAAATTTAACTAAGGAGATCTTTATAAAAGTTCTCCCACAACAAAGCCTTTCTCAAAAATTGGAGGCCTTATTGTTGGTGAATGAAACAAAGGCCAAGCCCTTCTATTTATAGGTTTAGAAAATGGTGAAGTTTTCAATTTAGTCGATGTGGGACTTGGTTTATACTAATTTTTCAATAGCTCACTTTGTGATTTTCTAACGCATTGCTCATAACTCCGATTAATTTGATTTTTGGATATGTTATACATGGTATGTAAGACTATTTTTAAAAATACTTAATTACCCAATTCGGGTTCATTAGGTAGCCCAAACGAAAGGTCAAAAGTGGACGTTCATAACAGTTTTCAATCTCGTTTCAGCTTTACCCTCTTTCGCTAAAATAGTCATAACTCTTTCATTTTAAAACATTTTTGAGCGATTCTTGAGCCCACGCGAAGATAACCTCTGGGGATACAACTTTTATTCTTTGACCATTTCCAAATTCCGAACACATCAGCCCAGAAATTCCGTTCAAATGGACTGCACCGCACTTGTTGGGAAGTTTTGACACTACTACTTTGAAATGTCATAACTCTCTCCTCCGATATCGGATTTAGTCCGTTTCGGAGTCTATGGAAAGCTTATTCAGTGTAATATAACATACCAAAAGCCCAGAAGGTTTTGGAAACATTAATTGATCGAAACAGTATCCCGAATAGCACATCCCGCTGCTGACTTTAAATTTTGAAAAATTTGACACATTTCCTTCCAATCACCGTAATTCCCTCATCCGAAGTCGGAATGAGGTCATTCCAAAGCCTATGGCTTCCTAACTCAGTGCACTACAACATATCAAAAGCCCAGACCTTTTAAAGCACAAAAAGTGGACGAGAATTCCCCAATTACAGACTGCCCAAAAATAGTTTATCATGATCGGTCAACCATGTTTGACCATCTATAACTTCTAATCTATACATGATATGGACATGATTCTTTTTAATTAAAAACCACATATCAGGCTACACATAACAACTTTTGAAGAACAAAACTCATGATCGAGCAAAAAGAGTTATGGCCTCGACATTTGGTGAAAAAAAATAATGTAATTCGGTTTTCCAACTTTCTTAAATCTTCAAATTAGTGCACTTTGATGTTATGGGTCTTTGATTTATCAACCCATATCATCAATTAACATTCTATTACACAACTTTAAACAATCAATTGCATCAAATAACATCGAATCAAAGGATTTCTAGGTTTAGTGTTCTTATACCCTTTTGCCAAAAAAATCTTGATTATTGCTTCGATTTGTTATGGGTGATGGTTGGGCTTTGTTTAAGAGTGTATGGGCAATCTTGTACAAGGCAATTAAATATAATATTTAATCACTAGATTTAATTCTTATAATTTACCAATTAACTTCTATCCTTTGGTAAATTAAAACACTTATACAAGATATCATCGAAATTAAACCCTAGAATTAAAATTAGGGTTTTCTATAGAAATTAGGGTTTCTTAACGCCATCAATTAGGGTTTCTAATTGACCATCATTCCTCAATAATATTCGCTTTAGATATACACACAAGACATAGTTATTGTATCAGTAAAATCATTATAATAATAATATAATATTATTATTCTCATCTCTTGATCACAATCCCAATTCGTGGTTTGGATCTCATATCCGACTTCTCTTTTAGCATATCAATAATACTTGATTTAAATATTCGAACATTTCATATAATAAAATATATATTATTTCTAATCATGTTATCATGGAAAATAATTAATAAAAATATTTCTACTACGTAAATTTATTACCATATAATTTTTGGTAATTAATAATTCCAAAATTATTTCTAATTTTTCAAGTAATAAATGTATTCGCATTTATTGTTCACTTTACTTGACACTTAGTCTCGTCATTAAATAAAAAAATTTATACGCAAAATTTCTTATTTATTTTATATAGAAATTCTCGGGTTATTACAGAAGTAGTTCTCGAAGAACACCTTCTTAAACTGTTCCCATGTAACAGCTTCTGTCCTAGCCCCACCCTGGTGAGCCTCCCACCAGTAGTTGGCTTCCCCCTTTATCATGTAAGTCATAAAAAAGTCTTATGCGCCTCACCTACGTTTGTTATCACAACACCTTTTCAATCTCTTTTACCCATGTCTAGGCCTCTAGTGGGTCTGTCGTTCCTCGGAACTCAGGAGGACCCACACTCTTAAATTCCTTGAAGGTAGTTGTTCTTACTACCCAGGAACTACATGAATCCCTCCCCCAACTTGGTTAAATGCAGTCGTTAATAAATTAACGAACTCTTGCATAGGGTTATTAGGACCCCCCCTAATTCTCATTATGAGACTCGGCCTCTTGGTTACGTTGTCTCGTTCTTGGAGGCATAATTCTGATTAAATAAATAAAGTTTCGTTATTATCTATTTAACTGCTTGGTTATCAAGGTCAAATAACAACTTATACCACAACAAGCACATTAAATAAAAACTTCATTATATAAATATGCTTTCATAGTCAAAACTATTTACATCATGTTCCCTTAGCCAAAAAGCTATTACATACTATCCTGCGATTGCCTTCTACAAAAATTGGGATTTACAAAAAGACTACCCTTTAATTATACAAAAGAGGGCTTTACGTCACTACTTATATATAAAAAGATCTAACGATCTACTAACACTATCGTACGACATTATCATATTTCTGATTGGCCAGTATCAACACAATATCTCGACTTATAGTATGTCGAGTCTGTCCGGACTCAATGGAATAACAAGCAATTTTCAGCTTGAAATCCTCATGAGCACATTCATGGATGTAAGACATCCTAGCTATTTTCTGGTCTTTTTCAACCAGTTTCTTTCGAAGCTCAACGGCCTCTTCCTTATAATTACTTGCCTTATCCGTCATAAGCACTTTCTCGTCGTGCTCTGACTTAAAATCTGCCTCTGCAGATTCCTTCGCCTCATATAGGGCGGTTATCTCCTCTTTACGTATTCCACTTTCTGATCTTGTGATTGCACATTCCTATCTAACACAGCCGGATACAATGATCTCATTGCATCCGGAGGTGTCGGCTTCTGAGTAGGCACCACCGTATTAATCGATGTCACCTCCATCTCCTCCTCCACGTCAAGCATCACATTCAAATATGACACTATCCCCATCGTCTCCTCGGAGTATTCCTCCTCAAAGATGTACTCCTCAATATCTGAGTCTTCTAGAACCACTAACGGTACCTCCGCCACTGACATTGGTACAATCTCCACTTGGTTCACCGAATCCTCACTTATCACTTCCAAGTCTCTAAACATCAAGCTATCATTTGACATCTACAAAACACATAACACGTTGATTATTACATAATACACAATAGTATAAGCACAAATCACATTTAATTTATTTAAGATTAATTTCCATCTTTTAAATCTTTCGATACTGAGTTATCTTAATACCTTATTAATTCAATTGACTTGAATTTCATTCTTCAGACTTTACCTTCCTTATGAGGTTATTAGCCTAATGTTTTTCCCCTTTAAGTTTTATAACCTATTATTTTGATACCAACCTGTGACGCCCCCAAATTCGGGTATCTTCCAACCCGACATATGGTGCTACATTGTACTCATAACTATACAATCATTCTATTGAAATACAACATAATGATTGTAATTACTATCTTCTTATTACAATCAAAGTATAATCCTTCCCAGGTTCATAAACCGATAACATCATTCGTTGTTCATAATGTATAATACATACAAACATACTAATTTATTACACGATGGTTAAGTATCCATCTTAGCCTTGCCCTTATCTCTCTTAGCATTCTCAGTACGTTCATCCTTAACTCCAATCATAAAATTCACGCAAGAAGTGAGCATAATGAGCTCAACAAGTTTAACAAAGGATAACAGTAATATCACATTCGTGAATTATATGACAATTCATACATAACTGAACAAATAGTTATGAAGTATTATGAAACAATAATACTTTAACATTTCATAACATCAACTCCCAAAGTATAGAGTAGATTAGGAATTCTGAACCGGTCGATAGACCATGAACAGTAGCTTTCTGTTTTTATACTTGAAAAGGATATCACAGCACTAATGTTGTACATCCGCATTACTTATGAGCACTTCTAGGTGATCAGCCTATAGTACTCTATGTTGATCAACATTCATTCGTTAAACGTATTTACGTTTAAGTTTTAGCAAATTCGCGTGCCCATCGAATAACTGATGAAAAATACTTTTGTTTGTTCATAGACAAACCTTACCTTCACGTCCGTACCAATTACTTGGCATAGGATTGCGTTAACATTTCTATATAGAAGGATATGAATATCAATCAATCTATATCTTACAAATAGTCTAGCCGAGTTAAATCTGGCATTGACCCTTTCTTTAAAACTAGTCATGCAATTCAGTACAATGAATCACATAAAACTTGACTAATTTGAAAGTTAGACAAGCGTTAATAAAACTTGCCTTTCAGCGTCTTTGAATAACTTAATCGATTGACCACAGCCTTTACAGAATCTACATGATATGTTCATATATCACACTGTAATTAGCTATCAAACAATTATTCACAATGTTCCTACCAACTTCTTTCTCTTCTAAGTCTTTGTTAACTTAATATCATTACTAAAGTCAATTCGACTTATTATCCTTCGTCCCGACTTATTAACCAACTTACGTTATTAACCGGACTCTATCATCGTTGGCAAAGTACCAACGTTGTTTATCGATTAGGGTTCATTGATAACACCTTGTGTTCTTCATTCATAAATTGCTAACATGCATTAAATTCCTAAGTTTTAATACCATATACATTAGTATAGGTAGTATAGGAATAGTTTTAATACACTTATAAAGTTCATAAACTTTACTCTTATAGGTCTCTGAACAATTGTAGTTCAAAACCTAAGTCATTCAACAATTACCATGCACTACAAGGCCATGTGAGTGACATCTTAATATAAGACCTGAAATGCAGCATTATTTGCTTAGCAATACTCAGTCCTTGGCCTCAAAGCACAGCAGTCATGAGACTTCCTTCTATCGATGGTGACATGCTATTTCAATTTAATAGTAGCCAACTACATTGTCCCCAAGACTACTAAGGACATTTAAAGCAATCGTCTGGCGCGTAGTGCGACTTCAAGCACTGAAATTTTTACAGATAAAATTTTTATTGAGATTCTCAAAGCCATAACTTCTTCGTTATAAGTTCGATTTGGTCCGTTAAAAAGCCTACATGTCATAAATGACATACACTACGCGTTCATATAAGAATTCAACACTTTCGAATCTGTTAACTCAAAATTCTCTATTGAGTTCATTTTTAAATGTTCGTAAATGTTAATGAGTGTACAATGCTCGTTTTCTTCGTTTTAAGTCAGAATCCGACGATTCTCGATCCCACGACTCTTAAATACCCTATCTCACGTGTTGACATTGAAAAATAATGTTTTCAAGTCTCACGGCAACCTTCGACTACCAATCCAGAATTTCAACGTTTTCGACGTTTAACGTCTATTTCCGTGAAATTCGCCATAACTTCGTTACTAACGTTCTCTAAGCCAAATCACATGGAATACTCCATGGATTTCATATCTACATCTTGACCAAGCAAGATGCACATATTTACGTATTGATGGAGTTCAATTGTTTATCAACAATCAATCTCAACAATCAATATTTTTCATGATTTTAAACTATAACAACCCTTATGATTTCATGACTTATAAAGATTGAATCTATACTAAGTCATTCTTATTCTACCATACAAGACATACACCACCCACTTATGATTCTCCATACTAAAAGAAAACCAAAAGAGATGGAATTAGAATTAAGGAATATTACCTTAAGAACTCTTAAGTAATCTTGACAAACTCTCAAACAAAGCTTCAAAGTAGAACTTTTGGTTGAGTATAGCTCTTTCTCTCTCTCAAAATCTAGGTTGGCAATTAGAAAAACTCACAAAAGACCAACTTTTGCTTTCTATTTATAGGCAAAAGAAATGGAGGGCAAATTGGACAATACACCACCACCTCCTTACTATTCAACACTTTGTCACCAAGTAAAATACTTGGTGACCAAGTGTTATGCTTGCCTTGCACACGAAGGGCCAGCCCACCATGCCCATGGGTCATCCCCATGGGTTGCCCCATGGGTTTTACCCATTCGGTGACCCACTGGTTCGATCCACGGTTCGGTTTTCTTGCATTGGGCTTAACCAATCTAATATTGGGCCTTGACTTGGGCTTAAAACATTAATTCATTGGGCTTGCCCATACAATTGATTGGACTCAACATAATCCAAATCAAATGAATAATCCTTAAGTCTTAACTTAATTCCATAATATTAATCGTATTTTATACGTATAATTCACGTATTCTCTCCATATAATACTCGTACGATAATCGTATTTTACTTCGTATTAACTCGTCGTATTATACATAGATACTAGATAGTATCATAATTGTATAACACATGCTTTAACTATAACGCAATTCCTTCTACATGTTTCATTTCCTTCTCGAAAAACATTTTACTCAACCCTTAGGTTTTAAGTCCACAGGCGAAAACTTTGTTTGCCATAAATGAAATATTATTAGATATTTCATCTCATCTCGATATTCTATCATTACGCATTTCTAGCACGTAGCCAGATTACTAACCATATAAACAAATTCTAGGTCATAGAACGACCTTCACATAGCTTACTCACAAAATAAATCAATTAAATTCATTTAATTCACATAATCAAATAAAAATTTAATTGTCATAAAAATCCGATTTTCTCGAGCGTTACATCTATAACCGTATTTCGGTGTTCCAAAGTATTTCATTTAGAACCACTTTAGAGAAGGCGATAATCGTCGAAGGTGGTAGTGAGGCTCTGAGTCAATACTACAAGGACAAGAAGAGCAAGAGGATAGTGGATGGGGGAGTAAAGGTTGAATTAGCCAGCAGTAGTGGCGAGGGACAGAAGAGGAAGGCGTTTAGCTTTGGGAATACCAGAGTAAAGCAAGGAGACTCAAAGAGGAGGATGGAGGCCTGCAAGACCTGTGGGAAGACTCATTTTGGAGACTGTCTCGAGGGGAAAGCCGTATGCTACAACTGTGGACAGGAAGGGCATATCTCGCCTAACTGTCCAAGTCCAAAAAAAAAATCACGGATGCTTTGTATGTGGGTCAACTAACCACATGGAAAAGAACTGCCCAAAGAAGGGGATGGACGGGAACCGGGGCACTAATGGCGGTAAGTTAGCTATTAGTGGTCCATCGCAGCCGGGTAGGCCAATGGGTCGTACCTTTAATATAACAGTCCAAGATGCAGTTGCATCAGCGGACGTCGTCGCATGTATTATTCTGATCAATGACATAAATGCTTACATGCTGTTTGATTCAGGTGCTACTTGTTCGTTTATAGCATGTGATTTTGCTAGACGATTAGGATTACTTCCGGAAAAGTTTCCTATACCTTTAAATATTAAGGTAGCAAACGAAAAAATAATTCCTTTTAAAGATGTTCATAGGAGTTGTTGCGTAGATATACGAGGTTGTAAATTATCGGTAGATTTGAAACCGATAAAGTTAGGAGAATTCGACGTAATTCTCGGAATGGATTGGTTAGTTAACCATGGGGAAATTATAGATTGTCAGATGAAATGTGTGAACATTAAAATGTTAAGACAACCTCAGGTAGTATTTTACGGGAATAGATTGCCGGGACGTTCGTGTTGTCTAACCATGACACAAACTAGGAAATACCGGGATGTGTAGGTTATCTATGTCATGTTGTTGATACTCAGAGAGTGGTAGCAACCGTGGAACAAATACCTATAGTTAGAGAATTTACCGATGTATTTTTGAGTGAATTTTCGGGTCTTCTGCCAGATAGGGAGACAAAATTCGTAATAGACATCATGCCAGGAACGGAACCAGTTTCCAGGGCACCGTATCGTATGGCGCCAATGGAGATGAAGGAGTTAATGGTTCAGTTACAAGAACTGTTGGATAGAAAGTACATTCAATCGAGTGTTTCACCGTGGGGAGCACTAATACTATTTGTCAAAAAGAAGGATTGATCGTTAAGACTTTGTATCGACTACCGAGAGTTGAACTAGTTAACAATAAAGAATAAAAACCCATTTCCCATGATCGATGATCTCTTTGATCAGTTGAAAGGGGCTAAGTATTTTTCTAAAATAGATTTATGAATGGGGTATCACCCGTTGAAGGTTAGGAAGGAGGATGTACCAAAGACAACATTCAGGAATCGTTATGGTCATTATGAGTTTCTGGTGATGTCATTTGGGTTGACCAATGCACCAGCTGCATTTTTAGATATGATGAACAGAGTGTTCAAATAATATTTGGACAAGTTCATCATGGTGTTTATGGATGATATTCTAGTCTATTCAAAGACGCCAGAAGATCATCCTGGACACCTAAATGTACTAAATGTGAATTTTGGAGACACTAAGGAAGGAGAAGTTATATGCGAAGTTTACTAAGTGTGAATTTTGGTTAGAAAATGTATAATTTTTAGGTCATGTCATTGATCATGAGGGGATTTCAGTAGATCTAGCGAAGGTGGAAGCCATGATGAATTGGGAACAACCAAAAATGCCGACTGAGGTGCGAAGTTTCCTAGGGTTAGCGGGTTACTATCGGAGATTAATTTTGGATTTTTTAAAGATAGCTACTCCGTTGACTAACTTGACAAGGAAGATAGTGAAATACGCATGGACTGATAAATGCGATGACAGTTTTCAAGAACTGAAGAAGAAGTTGAGTGAAGCACTTATTTTGTCATTGCCTGATAACACGGGAAATTTTGTAGTTTATAGCGATGCTTCGAATACAGGACTTGGTTGCGTGCTCATACAGCATGGCAAGGTCATTGCGTATGCATCTAGGCAGTTGAAGGATTACGAGAAAGTTTACCCTACTCATGATCTGGCACTGGCCGTAGTAGTTTTTGCTCTAAAGATATGGAGACATTATTTTTATGGAGAAAAATGTGAGATATTCACGGACCATAAGAGTCTAAAATATATCTTCACATAGAAAGAGTTGAATATGAGGCAGAAGAGATGGCTAAAGTTGATAAAGGATTACGACTGTGAAATCCTGTATCACCCTGGAAAAGCCAATGTAGTTGTCGACACCTTAAGTAGGAAGGGTCGGGAAAAGTTGTCTTTGATAACGGCTCAAACTAAGTTAATAACAGAGATGGCTAGGATGGAATTGGAAGTGAAGTTGCCGAGTGAAGCAGGACAAATGTTGTTTACGACGGAGATGCAATCTACCATCGTAGAGAGAGTTGAGGATGTGCAACTCAAAACTGATAATAAGGGATTATTAAGATTTAAAGGAAGAATTTGGGTTTCGAATGAGACAGAATTAAAGGAGCAGATGTTATAAGAGGCTCATAGTTCAAGGTTTTTGATTCATCCTGGTAGTACTAAAATGTATCAAGACCTTCGAAAGAGTTTTTGGTGGCCGAACATGAAGAGAGATATGACGCCCCCAAATTCGGGTATCTTCCAACACGACATTTGGTGCTACACGGTACTCGTAACTATACAATCATTCCATTGAAAACAAGACATAATGAATGTAATTACTATCATCTTATCACAATCAAAGTGAAATCCTTTCCCAAATTCATAAACCGATTACATTATTTGTTGTTTTTAAGGTATAATACGTACAAACATACTAATCTATTACATGATTGTTAATTATCCATCTTAGCTTTCCCTTATCTCTCTTAGCATTCTCAGTATGTTCATCCTTAACTGCAATCATATAATTCACGGAAGAAGTGAGCATAACAAGCTCAGCAGGTTTAACAAAGGATAACATCAATACCACATTCGTGAATTATATGACAAATCATACATAAGTGAACAAATAGTTATTAAGTATTATAAAGCATTAATACTTTAACAATTCATAACATCAATTCCCAAAGTATAGAATAGATTAGGAATTCTGAACCGGTCGATAGACCATGAACAATAGCTTTCTGTTTTCATACTTGAAAAGGACATCACAGCACTAAGGCTGTACATCCACATTACTTACGAGCACTTCTAGGTGATCAACCTATAGTACTCTATCTTGATCAACATTCATCCATTAAACGGATTTACGTTTAAGTTTTGGCAAACTCGCGTGCCCATTGAATAATCGATGAAAAATACTTTTGTTTGTTCAATGACAAACCTTACCTTCGAATCTGTACCAATTACTTGGCATAGGATAGCATTAACATTTCTATAGAGAAAGATATGTAGACAAATCCATCTACATCTTACGAATAGTCTAGCCGAGTTAAAATTGGCATTGACCCTTTCTTGAAAATCAGTCATGCAATTCAGTACAATGAATCACATAAAACTTGACTAACTTGAAAGTTAGACAAGCTTTAAGAAAAACTTGCCTTTCAGCGTCATGAAATAACTTAATCGACTGTTCTCAGCCTTTATAGAATCTACATGATAATTTCACATAGCACACTATAATTAGCTACCAAACAATTACTCACATTGTTTCTACCAACTTCTTTCTCTTTTATGTCTTAGTTAACTTCATTTCATTAATAAAGTCAATTTCGACTTATTACCTTTCATCCCGGCTTATTAAAAATCTTACGTTATTAACCGGATTCTATCATCATTGGTGAAGTACCAATGTTGTTTACCGATTATGGTTGATTAATAATACTTTGTGTTCTTTGTTCACAAATTAATAACATTCATTCAATCCCTAAGTTCATTACCATATACATTAGTATATGTAACATAGGAATAGTCTTAGTACATTTATTGAGTATATAAATTCAACTCATGTAGGTCTCGGAACAACTGAAGTTCAAACCTAGCTTTTCTAAAAATTTACATCTCGGTATACCACGACCTTTAAGCTTAACACCGCACTACTGGCGTTAATCTGCCTTGGCCGAGTCCCGATTACAGCTCTGCGGCGAAAACTTCTTCACATGAGTGGCACTGCGGCGCCACTCTCCAATAAATAATGACAACAGATCTTTGGCCAAGGCTGTACCAAGACATTATGCCTTGTTTAGCTTCGTGGCGTCAGACCTCAGCACCAGAAAACATTGACAGATAAAATTTTTTGTGAGTTTCCCGGATTCATAACATCATCGTTATAAGTCCGATTTGGTCAGTTCAAAAGCCTACAACTCATAAATTACATACTCTATGCGTTCATATAAGAATTCTATAATTTTGAATCCGTTAACTCAAAATTCACTATTAAGTTCATTTTCGAGCGTTCGTTAAACGTTAATGAGCGTTCAATACTCGTTTTCTTCGTTTTAAGTCCGAATCCGACGATTCTTGAGTCCACGAATCTTAAATACCATACCTCACGTGTTGACATTGAAAACCAATGTTTTCAAGTCTCACGACAACTTTTGACTATCAATCCGAAATTTTTACATTTTTGACGTTTAACGTCCATTTCCGTAAAATTTGCCATAAATTCGTTACTAGTGTTCTATAAGCCAAATCACATGGAATACTCCATCGATTTCATATCTACATCCTAACTAAGCAAGATGCACATATAATAGTATTGATGGAGTTCAATTGTTCAACAACAACCAAACTCAACAATCAATATTTTCATGGTTTAAAACTTATGTCACCCGTTACTATTTCTATTTCTTCGTAACTTATAAAGATTGTATATATTACAAGTCATCCTTATTCCTCCATAAGAGGCATACACCACCAATTTATGATTCTTCATACTCAAAGAAATGAAAAGAGATGGAAACTATCATTAAGGAATATTACCTTAACAAGCTTTGTGTTCTTGAAAAAACTCTAAGGAAAAGCTTCAAAGTAAATTGTTGGCTTAAGTCTAGCTCTTTTCTCTCTCTCAAAATATGTTGGATTCTCTTTGAAAAATCACAAAATAGCCAACATTTGCCTTCTATTTATAGGCAGTTGAAATGGAGGGTAAAAGGGTCATTTCTCCCACCTCCTTACTATTCACTACTTCATCACCAAGTAAAATACTTGGTGATCAAGTAGTTTACCTAGCTTGCACACCAGGTGACCGGCCCACCATGCCCATGGGTTACCCTATGGGTTTTACCCATTCAGTGACCCACCAGTTCGATCCACGGTTTAGTTTCTTGGATCAGGCTTAATTAATTCTAAACTTGGACTTTAATTTGGGCTTAACCACTTAATTCATTGGGCTTAAATACTCAATTGCTTGGTCTTGGCATAATCCAAATCTAATTGGATCACTTTAAGTCTAAAGTACTTTAATTCCATAATACCAATCGTATTCTACACGTATAATTCATAAATTCTTTATGTATAATACTCGTATGATATTCATATTATACTTCGTATTAACTCTTCCTATTATACATAGATACTAAATAGTATCATACTTGTATAACGCACACTATCATTATCGTAATTCCTTCTATGCGTCTCATTTCATTCTTAAAAATCATTCTACTCAACCCTTAGGTTTTAAGTCCGCATGCAAAAACTTCATTTGCCATAAATGAAATATTATTAGATATTCCATCTCGTCTACATATTCTATCATTACGCATTTCTCGAAATTTCAAAATTAATTCACAAGCAGAAATGGATGAATAGTATTTTTACGAGAATTTCTCAGAAAACATTTATTTTCGTCTTGGAAATTCAAAACAATTAATTCTAGCACTTAGCGAGATTACTAACCATATTCGCACATTCTAGGTCATAGAACGACCTTCACATAGCTTACTCACAAAATAAATCAATTAAATTCATTTAATTCACATAATCAAATAAAAATTTCATTATCATATAAATTCGATTTTCTCGGGCGTTACATTCTCCCCCTTATAAGTATTCTGTCCCCAGATTCTCGCTTATAATTACATAAACAAATGAGGAAAATTTTCCTTCATTTTACTTTTGAGTTCTCACGTTGCTTCTTCAGCATTGTAGTTTCTCCATAACACCTTCACTGAAGGTATTACCTTATTTCTTAAAACTCGTTCCTTCCTACCAATAATTTGAATTGGAA
This sequence comes from Panax ginseng, assembly GCA_020205605.1. Taxonomy (NCBI): domain Eukaryota; kingdom Viridiplantae; phylum Streptophyta; class Magnoliopsida; order Apiales; family Araliaceae; genus Panax; species Panax ginseng. Next base: position 49,173,086 of record CM035137.1, read on the forward strand.
GTTCCTCATATGATAAATCTTTCTCTATCTAAATAGATTCATACTCTATTACGTGTTTATAGTCCGGTTTATAAGGACGCAACAAAGACACGTGAAACATATTGTGAATGCGTTCCATTTCTGGAGGTAAGGCTACTTCATAAGCTACCTCTCCTACCTTTCTTAAAATCTAAAAAGGTCCTATAAACCTTGGACTTAACTTCCCTTTCTTCCCAAAATGTATCTTCCCTTTCCAAGGCGATACCTTTAGAAAGTCATAAGATCCTACCTCAAATTCTCTCTCTTCTCTGTGAGGATCAACATACTTCTTCTGCCTATCTTGAGCTTCTACCAATTGAGTACGTATTAGCTTTACCATGTCCGCCGTTTGCTGTACCATCTCAGGTCCCAACATCCGATGTTCACCTACTTCATCCCAACACAATGGGGTTCGACACTTCCTTCCATACAACGCTTCGTAAGGCGACATGCCTATACTAGCGTGGAAACTATTGTTGTACTCAAATTCCACCAATGATAGATGGTCGTCCCAACTCCCTTTGAAATCTATAATGCAAGATCTTAACATATCTTCAAGTGTTTGAATTATCCGTTCACTCTGCCCATCTGTCTGAGTATGATACGTCGTACTTAATCTTAATTGCGTTCCCATTTGCTCTTGCAAACTCCTCCAAAAGTTCGATGTGAATCGTAGATCACGATCTGACACAATCGAAATAGGTACTGCATGTCTGGAAAAAATTTCCTTGACATACAACTTAGCTAATTGTTCTAGGTTATACCTAACTCCTATTGGTAGAAAATGTGCCGATTTCATCAATCGATCCACTATCACCCAAATAGCATCGTATCCTTTCCTTGTTGTTGGAAGTTCCACCACAAAATACATTGTGACGTGCTCCCATTTCCACTCTGGAATTTTTAATGGTTGCAACAACCCGCTAGGTCGTTGGTGTTCAGCCTTAACTTTTTGACAAGTTAAGCACCTACTAACATATTTTGCTATATCCCTTTTCATATTTGGCCACCAAAAGTTCTGACGAAGGTCTTGATACATCTTCGTATTGCCGGGATGTATCGAGTACCTCAAACTATGGGCCTCCATCATTATCTCCTCCTTTAATTCGGAATTATTTGGAACCCAAATTCTTCCTTCAAAATGAAGTAATCCCTCCTTATCGAGGTTATACTTAGTCTTTTCTTCATCTTCTATCCTCTTCTTCATCTACTCACATTCCTCGTTAATCAATTGTACTCCGTTAACCCGTTCCACTATGGTCGGTTGAGTCTCCATGGAAAATAACATTTCCACTATTTCCTTCGGTAACTTAACTTCTAATTCCATTCTTGCCATCGCTGTTACCAACTCATTCTAAGTTGTTAACATTGACAGTTTCTCTCTACCCTTCCTACTTAGCGCATCGACTACTACATTTGCTTTCCCCGGATGATATAAAAAATCACAATCGTAATCTTTTATTAGTTCTAACCACCTTCTTTGTCTTATATTCAACTCCTTCTATGTGAAGATATGTTTCAGACTTTTGTGGTTCGTGTATATCTCACACTTCTCACCGTACAGATAATGCCTCCATATCTTCAAGGCAAAAACTACAGCTGTCAATTCCAGATCATGAGTAGGATAAAACTTCTCATAATCCTTTAATTGACGCGACGCATACACAATGACCTTGCCATGCTGCATGAGCACGCAACCCAGTCCTTTATGCGAAGCATCGCTATATACTACAAAGTTCCCTGTATCATCTAGTAAGGACAATACAGGTGCCTCACTTAACCTCTTCTTTAGTTCCTAAAAACTATTCTCACATTTTTTAGTCCACAAATACTTCACCGACTTTCTCGTCAAATTTGTCAACAGAGTAGCTATTTTAGAAAAGTCCTGAATGAACTTTCTATAATATCCCGCTAACCAAAGAAAACTCTGAACCTCAGTTGGCATTTTCGGTTGCTCCCAATCATTAACTGCTTCTACTTTTGCTGGATCCATGAAAATGCCATCTTTATCAATAACATGTCCTAGAAACTGCACTCCCTCAAGCCAAAATTCACACTTTGTGAATTTTGCATACAAATTTTCCTTCCGTAGGGTTTCCAACACTATCCTTAAATGTTCAGCATGATCTTCTGGCGTATTTGAATAGACTAGAATATCATCAATGAACACTATGACAAACTTGTCCAAATACTATTTGAACACTCTGTTCATCATATCCATAAATGCGGCTGGCGCATTAGTCAACCCAAACGACATCACCAGAAACTCGTAATGACCATAACAAGTTTTGACCGCTGTCTTAGGTACATCCTCCTTCCTCACTTTTAAATCTGCATATACCTTATATAGGATTCTCAAGCCATAAAATCCTATTTTCCAATTTTGTTACTTCACATAACATATTTAATTCATTTACTCATAACTAGTCCATTCTAATGAAAAATACCAAATCAATACAAACAAATTTTCTTTTCTGGGATTTAACAGGATATAGTCCCATATTGAACATATATTTTTCTCAGAATTTTTAAAATTCATTTACTATTTTTCATATGGCCAACCTGCCGAATATTTAGATATTTATCATAAATTGTACTTTTATCAATAAATTCCAAATTTATAGGGTATACTGATATTATATAGATGTACTTCCAATAAAAATTTCATCAATTTTGGAGATAACCACAAGGAGTTATAAGGGTTTACTTTTAAAATAGTCTTTTCTCATAAAATCCAGAACTCTTAATCTACACATCCAAAAATCGCCATTTTTGGACATAATTAATAAAACTCATCAAATTATCATTTCAAATTTTTCCAGAATTTTTGAAGGTCCGAAAAAAGTGCGAAACTGAAAAAACATAATAACCCTTAAAAATCCCTTACCTCAAAAGAGCAGTACTTCTGACTGGAATATCGGATGAAAAGTCGAAGAAAACTTGCACCGATTAGAAACTCTCAAAGTATCTAAATACTCACAAAAATACGCTCGATAATATATAGAGAAAGAAAACTTGTTTCTGGTGTGATTTTCAATTCTAACATAAGCACCTATTTATAGGAAAATGCTAGAACGCCAAAGGAGACTAAATTAATAAAATATATTATTTATTTATCAACCTTCTACGCATACCACCACAAAACCAGCCCTCATTTCTAAAAAAATATAGCAGCCCATGTGCATTCAACACCAACCAAAAAGTGGGTCCCACCCTATTTTAATAAAAATTATTTTATTTTCTGAAACTTCAATAATTCATAGAAAATAGCTCGTTTATCAGAAAAATACGAATTTTATATCCATTCCACACGAAATCGAATTCTCTACAACTTTGTAGCTTTAAGTTTTTCCAAATTCCAGACAAAAAATATCCAAAATCTACAAACGGATGATTTTCAACACCATTTCAACACCTTGTAAAATTCATAACAAATCATGTGTTAATTTTCAACGGTTCAAAATTTGTGGATATATATTCAACTTATATATGTATAACATATCCAAAAATCACAACGATCCAAAGGTCGAATTAAAAATTATAACTCACGCAATGAGCTTTAAAAACACCAATTTGATCTTTTAACACCTCTAATCCGACAAAATACTGATAAAACACCTCAACATTAATTCCTTCATTTATAACCACATAAATAAATTCATCATTTATATCCGCATCAAATAAATATTTCTTTATCATATAAATCAAGAATTAATTATTCACAAATAATATTACAGAATCACAATTATGAGAACCAGGCAGTTCCCAGGAAAGAGGGGGCTTTCCAATAAGGATTTCTCCTTACTGGCGCTCAATTAGGTGACCAAACCTCTTCTTGACAGAACTTTCTAGATATTGCCAATAATGCTATCTAATAATATTATCCAAATAATATAAATTATTGATCTAATAATGGGAAATACTGTGAAGTGACAATTATTGAAACAACAATAATATAAACTATCAACGTAGCAATTATTTAATCAATAAAATAAAATATTGAACAGTAATTACTGTAACAATTATTGAGTAGTACCTTCTTACGTAAGAATCAATAATTTAAAAAATACTCTGCAATACCGTGTGCTACTATGCAACCACGCGTATTACAGTATTTTAACCACCAGGTATTCCAACAGTGTTAACGGTAACAACTACGTCGTTATTTATAAAAACTCAAACTTGTCATTTTCTTCATCTAACAATTATTATGTTATGGGACCCATAAATGACTGCGTCGTCGTATGAATATTCCCCGATAACAAGAATATTCGACGACCAAATGAATATTTTCTAACAGAAATGAGTATTTTATAACCAGTTGCGTATTTTGAAAATTTTACAAATATCACCCTTAACTTTTTATCAATCTAAACATTTACTAAATAGGAAAATTGAATAATTTTATTTCAAAAAAATTCGGGGTCTTACAAAATAGATCATCGATCCTGGGCAACGGGTATTTATTCTTAATCGTTAACTTATTCAACTCTCGATAGTCGATACAAAGTCTTAACGACCCATCATTTTTCTTTACAAACAATATCGGTGCTCCCCAAGGAGACATGCTTGGTTAAATGTACTTCTTGTCTAATAGATCTTGTAATTGAACCATTAACTCCTTCATCTCAACTGGCACCGTCTGATATGGTGCCCTTGAAACTGGTGTTGTACCCGGTAACAGATCATTCATAAACTCAACCTCCCTATCCGGTGGATTACCCGGTAATTCCTCCAAAAATATATCCGCGAACTCTTGAACTATAGGTATCTGGTCCAAGGATGTTCCCACTCTTTTGGTATCCACAACATGGCACATGTAACCTATACACCCTTTTCTCAACAACTTCCTAGCTTGTGTCATCGTTAGACAACAAGAGCGTCTCAGTGATTTACTACCGAAGAACACTACCTTTGTTTTCTTAGAAAGCTGAAGGTTCACACTTTTCTTATGGAAATCTATTATTACCTTATGGTTAATCAACCAATCCATACAAAGAATTACTTCGAATTCTTTTAACCTTATCGGTACCAAATCTATAGATAACTTATTACCTCTAATTTCTATGCAACAATCCTTATGAATATGTTCAATGGGGATTATCTCTTCGTTTGCTACCTTAACGTCTAAAGGTATTGCTAACTTTTTAGGGATTAAACCTAATTGCTGAGCAAATTCACATGCTATAAAACAATAATTAGCACCTGAGTCAAATAACACATAAGCATTTATTTCATTGACTAGAATGATACCTGTTGTAAGACCCTAGCTTTTTATAAATAAAATTGAATTTTCTCTATTCATTATCTTGAAATAATAAGGAGTTAATTTGATATAATATTTTGGTTATGGGTGAAATGTGCAAATTTTACAAAATAAGCAAGTGGTTATAAAGTATTCATTTTTTGTCAGGGAATATTCGTTTGGTCGTGGAATATTCTTGTTGTCGAGGAATATTCGTACGACGGCGCAGCCATTCGTGGGCCTCATAACAGAATAACTATCGGATGAAGAAAAAAACAAGTTTGAGTTTTTATAAATAACGGCGTAGTTGTTACCAAGAATTAACAATCGTTGGAATACCCACCGGTTAAAATACGATGTCTGGCGCTGGTTTGCACGATGAGCACACACGATATTGCACAGTATTTTTAAATTATTAATTCTTACGTAAGAAGGCACTACTCAATAATCGTTACAGTAATTACTTTTCAATATTTTATTTTATTGATTCAATAATTGCTGCGTTGATATTTTATATTATTGTTATTTCAATAATTGTCACTGCATAGTATTTCCTATTATCGGATCAATAATTCATATTATTTGAATAATATTATTAGATAGCATTATTGGCAATGTCTAGAAAGTTCTGTCTAAGGAGAGGTTTGGTCACCTAATTGCGCGCCAATAAAGAGAAATCTTTATCGAAAAGCCCCCTCTTTCCTGGGAACGGCTTGGTTGTCGTAATTGTGATTCTGTAATATTATTTGTGAATAATTAATTATTGATTTATATGATAAGGAAATATTTATTTGATGTGGATATAAATGATGGATTTATTTATTTTATGTGGTTATAATTGAAGAATTTAATGTTGAGGTGTTTTATCAGTATTTTTGTCAGAATGGAGGTATTAAAAATTAAATCAGTATTTTTACGATATATTGCGTGAGTTATAATTTTTAATCCGACCGTTTGATCGTTGTGATTTTTGGTTATGTTATACATATATAAGTTGAGTATATGTCCACAAATTTTAAACCGTTAAAAATGAACGTATGATTTGTTCTGAATTTTAAGAGGTGACTGATTCAGAAATTAGGGTTATAATTGATTTTGGTAGAAAAATCTAGAATTGAGTGGGCCCCACTTGTGGTTGGTGAAGAGATGTGCTGAATTTTATTTCAAAAGTGGTGGGTGGCAATAGTAGCAGGTAAAGCCATCAGGTAGCAGGTCAAGTCTGCTTCGGCGTGCTAACATTTTCCTATAAATAGAGGGCTAAGTTAGAATTGAAAATCACACCAGAAACATATGTTTTCTCTCTTTCTCTCTCTATATTATCGAGAGTATTTTGTGAGTATTTAGATACTTTGGGAGTTGCTATTCAGAACAAGTTTCATTCAGCATCATATCCGACATTTCATTCTGAAGTACTGATTCTTTGAGGTAAGGGATATTATTTTCTTCAATATCATTATGCTGAGATATTGTTATGAATTTTATTGTGGAATTTCTACCTTTTTGTGTCGGGGTTACTATTCACGTATACGGCACTATTCACAAATACGGCACTATTCACCAAAAAATGATATTTTCTCTTTTTCTTTCCTGATGTCTTTTATGGGTACTATCTTTGATTATATCCATGTTTTGATCTTTATTCTACTTCACACTTGGTTATTATGGAGTATTATTGAATTTGGATAAACCGAAATACGAATCCCTAATATTTGTCCTTCTGTTTCACTGGATTCATTCTCTAAAATGTTTTTCATCATCCTCAGTCCTTAATGGTGATACTTGATGAATATCTTTGACCTGTAGTGCAAAGATTTATGATTACCTGATGAATATCTTTGGCCTGTAGTGCAAAGATGAACAGGTGTTGAGATGAACATAACCAACTAGTTATACAAATGAATATCTTTGGCCCGTAGTGCAAAGATGAATATTGGATGCAAGATGTCTATTGATTGATGTTACTGGGATAAAATATTGATGATGGACTTTTAAATTCATAGATGATAGTATATTTGATTCTCTACTTAACTTTTTTAATGAATTGTTGTTTCCGATGCAGTTGTTGATCTAAAACTTGTTGTCTATTGTATTTTATCAGATTTTTTCCTGTTGAGGACTAATTATAATTTGTTGTATATTATCCTAGTCATAATATTCTTTACTAGGCTAGTTGAGCTCACCCTTTTCCTTTTTGTTCAATTTTTCTTCTCAGGAGGTGAGAATTTAGTAGGGACTAGTCGGGGTATGGAGTGATGATTCAAGATAGTTGTTTTAGTAGTCCTCACTATTTTATAAAATAGCGCATCAATAATTGTAATGAGGACTTTATTTGGGTGTTGATATTGTCTAGAAGACAATATATGTATTTAAACCCATAGTATGTGTTGTCGTATTTTGCACGACAATTGTAATAATAAAGTTGTAGTTGTTTTCTGTACCATCTATTTGGCGACTCAGAATGGGTGATGTATACCTATTTTAGGTGCGTCACAGTTGTTATCAGAGCTTAGGGATATGATCCCTGGCTGAGATGTGAGAATAGAACTAGGAGGGGAGAAATGAGTAAATTCTTCACTATTGTGTCCTACCTAAGCTTAATTGTTGGTCGGTCATAATATAGGGATATTATGGGATATGTTAATTTATTTAATTAACCCTTATTTTATGCCAGTTTTTAAGAATGACAGCTAAGAACGTTAACAATGGAGTGAATGAGATCGCGGAGACACCTCTAATCACCAACCAGTATAATGTGATGTCAGGCGAAGAAGGAATTATAGATATCCATGTTGTGAGTGAAGAATTGATAGTTGCACCCGAGATAGTCACAGAGGTAGCAACTGAGAGTAAGGAAGAAGAGGAAGAAGAGGTACCTGAAGAGAATTTGTTAGAAGAATTTTATGATAGAAATTTAGAATTACAAAATCGAATTCATGAGTTAGAAGAGCAGGCTGAAGAACTGCAGACGGTCATGGAGCAAAAGCATGCAACAATTCAAGCTTGTGTTATCCGATATGTGATGCTTGAACAGAAGCACTCTTTGGTGGAGTATAAGACGATAAAGCTGAAATCTGAGCTGAAAGAAGAAACAACTGAACGAGTGAGAATGAGTGATGCATGGGTAAAGGCCGTACGACGCGTTGATATTGTGATGATATGTATTTCTCTTTTTGGACAGCAATTGAGAGAACCCAACATCGAGTTTTGAATTACCCTGTACATTGCGGTCAACCCCAATTTGATATGGATCGAAGATTAATGATTCAGATCATGAAACAGGAGTACGATGAAGTAGTTGAGGGTGGAATATTCCCTATAGAAAATTCAATTTCAACAGTAGTGATGACACCAAATGCTGTCCCAGACAAGTCAAAGTCGGGTAGTTCAAGGGAGAGCGGTTGTCATGACTTCCCAACAAGTGAGGAACCCAAATGAAGTTATCACGGGTTAGTTAATAATAATTTTTTGCGAAGTTTATACCTCACTAGATACCGGTTCTACCCATTCTTTTATCTCTCCTGATTGTGCTCAACGTTTAAACTTAACTCCGGAGAAATTGGACTTTAACTTATCTGTTGAAACTCCGTTGGGTGAAACCTTTGTTACATCTACAGTTTATAAATCTTGCTTGATCCAAGTTGGCACAATCACATTACCTATTGATCTTATCTCTTTAAAGATACTTGCATTTGATGTGATTTTAGGGATTGATTGGTTAACCACTCATCATGCCAAAAATGATTATTTTCGCAAGGTTGTTAGTTTTTATATTCCTAACCATCTTGTTATGCGAACTCAAGCAACCAAACCATTGAAGTCAAACACTTTCATATCAAGCCATAAAGTCATTCGTTTATTTAAAAACGGATGTCAAGCTTTCTTAGCCCATGTTATGGATTTGAATAAAGACACGTCAGATTTGAATAAATTTTTTGTTGTTAGTGAATTTCCTGACGTATTTCCTAAAGAATTTCCTGGCCTACCCCCAAAATGTGATATTGAATTTTGTATCAACTTTGAACCTGGTACAAAACCCATTTCTAAAATCTTTTATCAAATGGCTCCTATTGGACTTCAGGAGTTAAAAATCCAAGTACAAAAGTTGGTACCCGAGCCTCTATCTGGTGACTTTCTTTGTGGAATGCACCAAAGCCAGACTCTCCGTAGGGAACTCTATATTTATATGGTGGTAAAACGATAGGTGCCATTGTGACGTGCAATCCAAGATTGGGATATGAATCACATATGAGAGCAACTTAAGTCAGTAATCGAAATATCTAGCTTTCTAGGCTTAATTGGTTACTATCGGATATTCGTGGAAGGACTTTCTGGACTCGCTACTCCGTTAACTTAGCTGACTCGGAAAGATACAAAATTCGTATGGAGCGAGGAATGCGAGAAGATTTTCGAAGAGTTCAAGAGGCAACTCATTTCGGCACTTGTTCTGACCATACCATCCTGGAAAATTGAACGTGGTAGCTGACGCGTTGAGTAAAAGATCGTACGTAAGTACGAGTACGATATTGTTGAACACAAAGGCCTATTTTGTATAATTTATAAATGATAGAGATAGAGTTAAAGACTCTAGGGACCCACGTGATGATATACGAATAGAATCGACTTTAATCGATAAACGTTGAAGCCGCTCAAGCTACAGATCTGGAGCTGATGAATATAAAGAAGAAGGTGCAAGAAGGCGTTATTCTAGAAGTAAGAGTCGATGAAGAGAAGAAAGCTCAAACCTTTGATTTATTTGAAATCCTCGATCGAGTAGGAACTGTGGCCTATAGACTCGCAGTAACGCTAAGTATGTCGCGTGTTTATAACGTTTTTCACGTATCGATGTTACATAAATATGTGGATGACCCGAACCACATCATTGAGTTAGAACCGGACGAGATAGCCGAAGATTTAACGTACAAGGAGGTACCTGTCAAGATATTGGATAGGAAAAAGCATGTCATACGAACAAAGGTTATACCACAAGTTAAAGTTTTGTGGAGGAACCATGCAATTGAGGAAATGACATGGGAGTTGGAATCTGAAATGAAAGAGAGGCACCCTCACCTTTTTGAAATACCAGGTACGTACGTCAATTTCGAGGACGAAATTTCATAAGGAGGGGAGGTTGTAAGACCCCAGCTTTTTATAAATAAAATTGAATTTTCTCTATTCATTATCTTGAAATAATAAGGAGTTAATTTGATATAATATTTTAGTTATGAGTGAAATGTGCAAATTTTACAAAATAAGCAAGTGGTTATAAAGTATTCATTTCTTGTCGGGGAATATTCGTTTGGTCGTGGAATATTCTTGTTGTCGGGGAATATTCGTACGACGGCGCAGCCATTCATGGGCCTCATAACAGAATAACTATCGGATGAAGAAAACAACAAGTTTGAGTTTTTATAAATAACGGCGTAGTTATTACCAGTTAACATCTTTGTTGGAATACCCACCGGTTAAAATACGATGTCTGGCGCGTGGTTGCATGATGTATACGATATTGCACACGATATTTTTGAATTATTGATTCTTACGTAAGAAGGCACTACTCAATAATTGTTACAGTAATTACTTTTCAATATTTTATTTCATTGATTCAATAATTGTTGCGTTGATATTTTATATTATTATTATTTCAATAATTGTCACCCATGATATTTCCCATTATCGGATCAATAATTCATATTATTTGAATAATATTATTAGATAGCATTATTGGCAATGTCTAGAAAGTTCTGTCTAAGGAGAGGTTTGGTCACCTAATTGCGCGCCAGTAAAGAGAAATCCTTTTCAGAAAGCCCCCTCTTTCCTAGGAACGGCCTGGTTGTCATAATTATGATTCTGTAATATTATTTGTGAATAATTAACTATTGATTTATATGATAAGGAAATATTTATTTAATGTGGATATAAATGATCGATTTATTTATTTTATGAGGTTATAATTAAAGAATTTAATGTTGAGGTGTTTTATCAGTATTTTTGTCAGAATGGAGGTATTAAAAATTAAATCAGTATTTTTACGATATATTGCGTGAGTTATAATTTTTAATCCGACCGTTTGATCATTGTGATTTTTGGATATGTTATACATATATAAGTTGAGTATATATCCACAAATTTTGAACCGTTAAAAATGAACGTATGATTTGTTATGAATTTTAAGAGGTGACTGATTCAGAAATTAAGGTTATAATTGATTTTGGTGGAAAATTCTAGAATTGAGTGGGGCCTACTTGTGGTTGGTGAAGAAATGTGCTGAATTTTATTTCAAAAGTGGTGGGTGGCAATAGTAGCAGGTAAAGCCATCAGGTAGCAGTCAAATGTCCTTGGCCAGTGCAACATTTTCCTATAAATAGAGGGCTAAGTTAGAACTGAAAATCACACCAGCAACATAAGCTTTCTCTCTTTCTCTCTCTATATTATCGAGCGTATTTTGTCAGTATTTAGATACTTTAAGAGTTGTTGTTCAGTATACGTTTCATTTAGCATCACTTCCGACCTTTCATTTCGAAGTACTGATTCTTTGAGGTAAGGGATATTATTTTCTTCTTAAATGATATTATTTTCTTCAATATCATTATGCTGAGATATTGTTATGAATTTTATTGTGGAATTTCTACCTTTTTGTGTCGGGGTTACTATTCACGTATACGTCACTATTCACGTATATGACACTATTCACAAATACGACACTATTCACTGAAAAATGATATTTTCTCTTTTTCGTCCCAGATGTCTTTTATGGGTACTATCTTTGATTGTATCCATGTTTTGATCTTTATTCTACTTCACACTTGGTTATTATGGAGTATTATTGAATTTGGATAAATCGAAATACGAATCCCTAATATTTGTCCTTCTGTTTCACTGGATTCATTCTCTAAAATGTTGTTCATCATCCTCAGTCCTTAATGGTGATACTTGATGAATATCTTTGGCCTGTACTGCAAAGATGTATGATTACCTGATGAATATCTTTGGCCCATAAGATGAACAGGTGTTGAGATGAACATGACCAACTGGTGATACAAATGAATATCTTTGGCCCGTAGTGCAAAGATGAATATTTGATGCAAGATGTATATTGATTGAGGTTACATGGATAAAATATTGATGATAGACTTTTAAATTCATAGATTATAGTATATTTGATTCTCTACTTAACTCTTCTAATGAATTGTTGTTTCCACTGCAGTTGTTGATCTAAAACTTGTTGTCTATTGTATTTTATCAGATTTTTTCCTGTTGAGGACTAATTATAATTTGTTGTATATTATCTTAGTCATAATATTCTTTACTAGGCTAGTTGAGCTCACCCTTTTCCTTTTTTTTCCATTTTTCTTCTTAGGAGGTGAGAATTTAGTAGGGACTAGTCGGGGTATGGAGTGATGATTCAAGATAGTTTTTTTAGTAGTCCTCACTATTTTGTAAAATAGTGCATCAATAATTGTAATAAGGAATTTATTTGGGTGTTGATATTGTCTAGAAGACAATATATGTATTTAAACCCACAGTATGTGTTGTCGTATTTTGCACGACAATTGTAATAATAAAGTTGTAGTTGTTTTCTGTACCATCTATTTAGCGACTCAGAATGGGTGATGTATACCTGTTTTGGGGGCGTCACAGTTGTTATCAGAGCTTAGGGATATGATCCCTGGCTGAGATGTGATAATAGAACTAGGAGGGGAGAGATGAGTAAATTCTTCGCTATTGTGTCCTACCTAAGCTTAATTGTTGGTCGGTCATAATATAGGGATATTATGTGATATGTTAATTTATTTAATTAACCCTTATTTTATGGCAGTTTTTAAGAATGGCAGCTGAGAACGTTAACAATGGAGTGAATGAGATCGTGGAGACACCTCTAATCACCAACCAGTATAATGTGATGTCAGGCGAAGAAGGAATTATATATATCCATGTTGTGAGTGAAGAATTGATAGTTGCACCCGAGATAGTCACAGAGGTAGTAGCTGAGAGTGAGGAAGAAGAGGAAGAAGAGGTACCTGAGGAGAATTTGTTAGAAGAATTTTATGATCGAAATTTAGAATTACAAAATCGAATTCATGAGTTAGAAGAGCAGGCTGAAGAACGGCAGGCGGTCGTGGAGCAAAAGGATGCAATAATTCAAGCTTGTGTTACTCGTTATGTGATGCTTGAAAAGAAGCACTCTTTGGTAGAGTATAAGATGATAAAGCTGGAATCTGAGCTGAAAGAAGAAACAACTGAACGAGTGAGAATGAGTGATGCATGGGTAAAAGCCGCACGATGCGTTGATATTGTGGAAAGAGATGTCCGATCTAAGAAGGCTAAAATAGATGATATGTATTTCTCTTTTTGGACAGCAATTGAGAGAACCCAACATCGAGTTTTGAATTACCCTATACATTACGGTCAACCCCAATTTGATATGGATCAAAGATTAATGATTCAGATCATGAAACAGGAGTACGATGAAGCAGTTGAGGGTGGAATATTCCCTATAGGAAATTCAATTTCAACGGTAGTGATGACACCAAATGCTGTCCCAGACAAGTCAAAGCCGGGTAGTTCAAGGGAGAGCGGTTGTCATGTCTTCCCAACAAGTGAGGAACCCAAATGAAGTTATCACGGGTTAGTTAATCATAAATTTTTGCGAAGTTTATATCTCACTAGATACCGATTCTACCCATTCTTTTATCTCTCCTGATTATGCTCAACGTTTAAACTTAACTCCGGAGAAATTGGACTTTAACTTATCTATTGAAACTCCGTTGGGTGAAACCTTTGTTACATCTACAGTTTATAAATCTTGCTTGATCCAAGTTGGCACAATCACATTACCTATTGATCTTATCTCTTTAAAGATACTTGCATTTGATGTGATTTTAGGGATTGATTGGTTAACCACTCATCTTGCCAAAATTGATTATTTTTGCAAGGTTGTTAGTTTTTATATTCCTAACCAACTTGTTATGCGAACTCAAGCAACCAAACCATTGAAGTCAAACACTTTCATATCAAGCTATAAAGCCATTCGTTTATTGAAAAACGGATGTCAAGCATTCTTAGCCCATGTTATGGATTTGAATAAAGACACGTCAGATTTGAAATTTTTTTTTGTTGTTAGTGAATTTCCTGACGTATTTCTTAAAGAATTTCCTGGCCTACCCCCAGAATGTGATATTGAATTTTGTATCAACTTTGAACCCGGTACAAAACCCATTTCTAAAATCTTTTATCAAATGGCTCCTATTGAACTTCAGGAGTTAAAAATCTAAGTACAAAAGTTGGTACCCGAGCCTCTATCTGGTGACTTTCTTTGTGGAATGCACCAAAGCCAGACTCTCCATAGGGAACTCTATATTTATGTGGTGGTAAAACGATAGGTGCCATTGTGACGTGCAATCCAAGATTGGGATATGAATCACATATGAGAGCAACTTAAGTCAGTAATCAAAATATCTAGCTTTCTAGGCTTAATTGGTTACTATCGGATATTCGTGGAAGGACTTTCTGGACTCGCTACTCCGTTAACTTAGCTGACTCGGAAAGATACAAAATTCGTATGGAGCGAGGAATGCGAGAAGATTTTCGAAGAGTTCAAGAGGCAACTCATTTCGGCACTTGTTCTGACTATACCATCCTAGAAAATCGAACGTGGTAGCTGACGCGTTGAGTAAAAGATCGTACGTAAGTACGAGTACGATATTGTTGAACACAAAGGCCTATTTTGAATAATTTATAAATGATAGAGATAGAGTTAAAGACTCTAGGGACCCACGTGATGATATACGAGTAGAATCGACTTTAATGGATAAACGTTAAAGCCGCTCAAGCTACAGATCTGGAGCTGATGAATATAAAGAAGAAGGTGCAAGAAGGCGTTATTCTAGAAGTAAGAGTCGATGAAGAGAAGAAAGCTCAAACCTTTGATTTATTTGAAATCCTCGATCGAGTAGGAACTGTGGCCTATAGACTCGCAGTAACGCTAAGTATGTCGCGTGTTTATAACGTTTTTAACGTATCGATGTTACATAAATATGTGGATGACCCGAACCACATCATTGAGTTAGAACCGGACGAGATAGCCGAAGATTTAACGTACGAGGAGGTACCTGTCAAGATATTGGATAGGAAAAAGCAAGTCCTACGAACAAAGGTTATACCACAAGTTAAGGTTTTGTGGAGGAACCACGAAATTGAGGAAATGACATGGGAGTTGGAATCGAAAATGAAAGCGAGGTACCCTCACCTTTTTGAAATACCAGGTACGTACGTCAATTTCGAGGACGAAATTTCATAAGGAGGGGAGGTTATAAGACCCCAGTTTTTTATAAATAAAATTGAATTTTCTCTATTCATTATCTTGAAATAATAAGGAGTTAATTTGATATAATATTTTGGTTATGGGTGAAATGTGCAAATTTTACAAAATAAGCAAGTGGTTATAAAATATTCATTTTTTGTCGGGGAATATTCGTTTGGTCATGGAATATTCTTGTTGTCGGAGAATATTAAATGCGACTGCCAGTAGCGACCATTTGTGGGCCTCATAACAGAATAACTATCAGATGAAGAAAACAACAAGTTTGAATTTTTATAAATAACGGCATAGTTATTACCGTTAACACTGTTGGAATACCCATTGGTTAAAATACGATGTCTGGCGCTGTTGGTTGCATGAAAGCACACGATATTGCATGAAGATTTTTGAATTATTGATTCTTACGTAAGAAGGCACTACTCAATAATTGTTACAGATAATTACTTTTTAATATTTTATTTTATTGATTCAATAATTGTCGTTGATATTTTATATTATTGTTATTTCAATAATTATCAACGCACAAAATATTTCCTATTATCGATCAATAATTCATATTATTTGAATAATATTATTAAATAGCATTATTGGCAATGTCTAGAAAGTTACATCTAAGGAGAGGTTTGGTCACCTAATTGCGCTGCCAAGAAGAGAAAAATCTTTATCGAAAGCCCCTCTTTCTCGAGAACTACCGTTGTCATAATTATGATTACAGAATATTATTTATGAATAATTAATTATTGATTTATATGATATGGAAATATTTATTTGATGTGGATATAAATGATGGATTTATTTATTTTATGTGGTTATAATTGAAGAATTTAATGTTGAGGTGTTTTATCAGTATTTTTATTAGAATGGAGGTATTAAAAATCAAATCAGTATTTTTACGATATATTGCGTGAGTTATAATTTTTAATCTGACCGTTTAATCATTGTGATTTTTGGATATGTTATACATATATAAGTTGAGTATATATCCACAAATTTTGAACCGTTAAAAATGAACGTATGATTTGTTATGAATTTTAAGAGGTGACTGATTCGGAAATTAAGGTTATAATTGATTTTGGTGGAAAATTCTAGAATTGAGTGGGCCCCACTTGTGGTTGATGAAGAAATGTGTTGAATTTTATTTCAAAAGTGGTGGGTGGCAATAATAGCAGGTAAAGCCATCAGGTAGCAGGTCAAGTCTGCTTCAGCGTGCTAACATTTTCCTATAAATAGAGGGCTAAGTTAGAACTGAAAATCACACCAGCAACATAAGCTTTCTCTCTCTATATTATCGAGCGTATTTTGTCAGTATTTAGATACTTTAAGAGTTGCTGTTTAGTACAAGTTTCATTTAACATCACTTCCGACCTTTCATTCCGAAGTACTGATTCTTTGAGGTAAGGGATATTATTTTCTTCTTAAATGATATTATTTTCTTCAATATCATTATGCTGAGATATTGTTATGAATTTTATTATGGAATTTCTACCTTTTTGTGTCGGGGTTACTATTCACGTATATGGCACTATTCACGTATATGACACTATTCACAAATACGACACTATTTATCGAAAAATGATATTTTCTCTTTTTCGTCCCAGATGTCTTTTATGGGTACTATCTTTGATTGTATCCATGTTTTGATCTTTATTCTACTTCACACTTGGTTATTATGGAGTATTATTGAATTTGGATAAACCGAAATACGAATCCCTAATATTTGTCCTTCTGTTTCACTGGATTCGTTCTCTAAAATGTTTTTCATCATCCTCAGTCCTTAATGGTGATACTTGATGAATATCTTTGGCCTGTACTGTAAAGATGTATGATTACCTGATTAATATCATTGGCCCATAGTGCAAAGATGAACAGGTGTTGAGATGAACATGACCAACTGGTGATACAAATGAATATCTTTGGCCCGTAGTGCAAAGATGAATATTTGATGCAAGATGTATATTGATTGATGTTACAGGGATAAAATATTGATGATGGACTTTTAAATTCATAGATGATAGTAGATTTGATTCTCTACTTAACTCTTATAATGAATTGTTATTTCCACTGCAGTTGTTGATCTAAAACTTGTTGTCTATTGTATTTTATCAGATTTTTCCCTGTTGAGGACTAATGATAATTTGTTGTATATTATCTTAGTCATAATATTCTTTACTGGGCTAGTTGAGTTCACCCTTTTCCTTTTTGTTCCATTTTTCTTCTAAGGAGGTGAGAATTTAGCTGGGACTAGCCGGGGTATGGAGTGATGATTAAAGGTAGCTGTTTTAGTAGTCCCCACTATTTTGTAAAATAGTTCATCAATAATTGTAATGAGGACTTTATTTGGGTGTTGATATTGTCTAGAAGACAATATATGTATTTAAACTCACAGTATGTGTTGTCGTATTTTGCACGACAATTGTAATAATAAAGTTGTAGTTGTTTTCTGTACCATCTATTTGGCGACTCAGAATGGGTGATGTATACCTATTTTGGGGGCGTCACACCTGATACTACATCCGATGATTCAACCGCATCTTGGACAATCATATTAAATGTACGGGCTGAGGGTCTACCCATTGATGGTGTTGATCAAGTAATGGCTAATTTACCACTACCAGAACCCTTATTTCCCTCTAATCCTTTCTTTAGGAAATTTCTTGCCATGTGGTCCAACGATCCACAAACAAAATACCCATGGTTTTTCTAAGGGTTAGGATAGTTGGGTGACAAATGTCCCTCCTACCCACAGTTGTAGCAAACTAATTTCCCCTTTAAATAGACTCCCATATGAGTCTTTCCGAATGTCTTGCATGCCTCCGTCCTACGCTTAGGATCTCCTCATTTTACCCCAGTATTCCCAGGGTTAAAACTCTTCCTCTTAGGCATATTGCCACTACCGCTAGCAACTTATGCCTTATTTCCTCCCTCTACTTTATTCTTGTTCTTTCTTTCCTTGTGATAGTGAGACAATGCATCACCACCACCTTCAGCTATTATCTCTTTTTCCAGAATTATCCCGTAGGAAGCACTCTGAAACACCGATATCCTATTGTAGAGCCAGGATTTCAAGCCCTGCTCAAACCTACGAGCCTTTCTCTCTTCCATGTCCACCTAATGTGGAGCGAATCTTGCCAATTCATTGAATTTGGCAGCATACTGGGGATTTGTCATATCCCCTTGTTTAAGTTCCAAGAACTTACTCTCCATCCTACCTTGCATGCTAGTAGGGACGTAGTTCTCGAAGAATACCTTCTTGAATTGTTCCCATGTAACAGCCTCGGTCCTAGCCCCACCCTGGTGAGCCTCCCACCAGTAGTTGGCTTCCCCCTTCATCATGTAAGTCGTAAAAGAAGTCTTTTGCGCCTCACCTACGTTTGTAATCATAAACACCTTCTTTATCTCTTTCACCCATGTCTGGGCCTCTAATGGGTCTGTCGTTCCTCAGAAATCTTTAGGACCCACACTCTTAAATTCCTTAAAGGTAGTTGTTCTTGCTACCACAGGTGCTACAGGAATTCCTCCCCCAACTTGGTTAGATGCTTCTGTTAATAAATTAACGAACTCTTGCATAGGTTATTAGGACCCCCCCTGATTTTCATTATGAGACTCGCCCTCTTGGTTACGTTGTCTCCTTCTTGGTGGCATAATT
The DNA here is from genome assembly GCA_020205605.1 of Panax ginseng. NCBI lineage: Eukaryota > Viridiplantae > Streptophyta > Magnoliopsida > Apiales > Araliaceae > Panax > Panax ginseng. The sequence continues at coordinate 49,192,313 of CM035137.1, forward strand.
CTGATTAAATAAATAAAGTTTCATTATTATCTATTTAACTATTTGGTTATCATTCTCAAATAAAAACTCATACCACAACAAGCACATTAAATAAAAACTTTATTATATTAATATGCTTTCATAGTCAAAACTATTTACATCATGTTCCCTTAGCCAAAAAGCTATTACATACTATCCCGCGATTGAGTTCTACAAAAATTGGGATTTACAAAAAGACTACCCTTTGATTATATAAAAGAGGGTTTTGCATCACTACTTATATACAAAAAGATCTAACAATCTACTAACATTGTCATACGACATTCTCATATTTCTGATTTGCTAATATCGACACAATATCTCGACTTATAGTACGTCGAGTCTGCCCGAACTCAATGGAATAACAAGCAATTTTCAGTTTGAAATCCTCATAAGCGCATTCGTGGATGTACGACATCCTAGCTATTTTCTAGTCTTTCTCGACCAGTTTCTTTCGAAGCTCTACGGTCTCTTCCTTATAGTCCCTTGCCTTATCCGTCATGAGAAATTTTTCATCCTGCTCTGACTCAAAATCTGCCTCTGCAGATTCCTTCGCCTCATATAGGGCGGTTATCTCTTCATTCTGTGTGTACATTACAGTGCGCAGATGCACATTTCTATCCAACACAGCCAGATACAATGATCTCATTGCATCTGGAGGTGTTGGCTCCTGAGTAGGTACCACCGTGCTAATAGATGTTACATCGCTTCATTATGAGACTCGCTTCTTGGTTACGTTGTCTCCTTCTTGGCGGCATAACTCTGATTAAATAAATAAAGTTTCATTATTATCTATTTAACTGCTTAGTTATCATTCTCAAATAACAACTCATACCACAAAAAGCACATTAAATAAAAACTTTATTATATTAATATGCTTTCATTGTCAAAACTATTTACACGTTGCTTCCTTAGCCCAAAAAGCTATTACATTACCATCTTGCGATTGACTTCTACAAAAATTGGGATTTAAAAAAAAAAGACTACCCTTTAATTATACAAAGAGGGTTTTACGTCACTACATATATACAAAAAGATCTAATGATCTACTAACACTGCCTTAAGGCATTCTCATATCTCTGATTTGCTAAAATCGAAACAATATCTCGACTAATGGTATGTCGAGTCTGCCCTGACTCAATAGAATAAAAAGCAATTTTTAGCTTGAAATCCTCATGAGCACGCTGGTGGATGTATAACATCCTAACTAACTTTTGGTCTTTTTCAACCAGTTTCTTTCGAACCTCAACGACCTCTTCCTTATAGTCCCTCGCCTTATCCATCATCAGCATTTTCTCGTCGTGCTCTGACTCAAAATCCACCTCTGCAGATTCCTTCACCTCATATAGGACGGTAATCTCCTCGTTCTATGTCTGCACCACAGTGCGCATATGCACATTCCTATCCACCACTACCAGATATAATGATCTCATTGCATCCGGAGGTGTTGGCTCCTGAGTAGGTACCACCGTATTAATCGATGTTACCTCCATCTCCTCCTCCACGTCAATCATCATATTTAGATATGACTATATCCCCATTGTCTCCTCGGAGTATTCCTCCTCAGAGATGTACTCTTTTATATCAGAGTCTTCGAGAAGCACTAACGGTACCTCTGCCACTGGCATCGGTACTATCTCCACTTGGTTCACCGACTCTTCACTTATCACTTCAATGTCTCTAAACATCAAGCTATCGTTTGACATCTATAAAACACATAACACGTTGATTAGTACATAATACACAATAGTATAAACACAAATCACATTTAATTCATTTAAGATTAATTTCCATCTTTTAAATCTTTCGGTACTGAGTTTTCTCAATACCTTATTAATTCATTTGACTTGAATTTCTTTCTTCGGACTTTACCTTCCTTACGAGGTTATTAGCCTAAGGTTCTTTCCCCCCTTTAGTTTTATAAACTAATGCTTTGATACCAACCTGTGATGCCCCCAAATTCGAGTATCTTCCAACTCGACAAATGGTGCTACACGGTACTCATAACTATACAATCATTCCATTGAAAATACAACATAATGAATGTAATTACTATCTTCTTATTACAATCAAAGTGAAATCCTTTCCCAAATTCATAAACCGATTACATTGTTTGTTGTATGTAAGGTATAATACGTACAAACATACTAATCTATTATATGATGGTTAATTATCCATCTTAGCTTTGCCCTTATCTCTCTTAGCATTCTCAGTACGTTCATCCTTAACTGCAATCATATAATTCACGCAAGAAGTGAGTATAACAAGCTCAACAAGTTTAACAAATGATGACATCAATACCACATTCGTGAATTATATGACAAATCATACATAACTAAACAAATAATTATGAAGTATTGTGAAGCATTAATACTTTAACAGTTCATAACATCAATTCCCAAAGTATAGAATAGATTACGAATTCTGAACCGGTAGATAGACCATGAACAATAGCTTTTTGTTTTCATACTTGAAAAGGACATCACAACACCAAGGTTGTACATCCGCATTACATACGAGCACTTCTAGGTGATCAGCCTATAGTACTCTATGTTGATCAATATTCATCCGTTAAACGTATTTACGTTTAAGTTTTGGCAAACTCACATGCCCATCGAATAATCGATGAAAAATACTTTTGTTTGTTCATATACAAACCTTACCTTCGAATTCGTACCAATTACTTGGCATAGGATAGCGTTAACATTTATATATAGAAAGATATGTAGACAAATCCATCTACATCTTATGAATAGTCTAGCCGAGTTAAAACTGGCAATGACCCTTTCTTTAAAATCAGTCATCCAATTTAGTACAATGAATCACATAAAACTTGACTAACTTGAAAGTTAGATAAGCGTTAAGAAAAACTTGCCTTTCAGCGTCTTCAAATAACTTAATCAACTGTTCTCAGCCTTTACAGAATCTACATGATAATTTCACATAGCACAGTATAATTAGCTACCAAACAATTACTCACATTGTTTCTACCAACTTCTTTCTCTTCTATGTCTTAGTTAACTTCATTTCATTAATAAAGTCAATTTCGACTTATTACCCTTCATCCCGGCTTATTAAAAATCTTACGTTATTAACCGGATTCTATCATCATTGGTGAAGTACTAATGTTGTTTATCGATTATGGTTCATTAATAACACTTTGTGTTCTTTGTTCATAAATTAATAACATGCGTTCAATCCCTAAGTTCATTACCATATACACTAGTATATGTAACATAAGAATAGTCTTAGTACATTTATTTAGTATATAAACTCAACTCATGTAGGTCTCAGAACAACTGAAGTTCAAACCTAGCTTTTCTAACAAAATCTACGTCTTGCCAGTGGCGTGACCTTTAAGCCTAACTTTTGGCGTTCTTGGCGCTTGGGCGCCATCAGTAGTGATCGAGTCCTGCTTTATTGCCAAGCATGAAACTTCTTCACATGAGTGGCGTTGCGGTGCCACTCTCCAGTAGGTAATGACACTATACTGGCGCTGCGGCGTGACACATTATGCCTTGGCGACAGACCTTAGCACCAGAAAACTTTGACAGATAAAATTTTTAGTGAGTTTCCCTGATTCATAACTTCTTCGTTATAAGTCTGATTTGGTCCGTTCAAAAACCTATAACTCATAAATTACATACTCTACGTGTTCATATAAGAATTCTAAAATTTCTAATCCATTAACTCAAAACTCACTATTAAGTTTATTTTCGAGCGTTCGTTAAACGTAAATGAGCGTTCAATACTCGTTTTCTTCATTTTAAGTCAGAATTCGACAATTCTTGAGTCCACGACTCTAAAATACCCTATCTCACATGTTGACATTGAAAACCAACGTTTTCAAGTCTCACGACAACTTTTGACTATCAATCCAGAATTTCTATGTTGTCGATGTTTAACGTCCATTTCCGTAAAATTCGCCATAACTTCGTTACTAGTGTTCTATAAACCAAATCACATGGAATACTGCATTGATTTTATATTTACATCCTAACCAAGCAAGATGCACATATAATAGTATTGATGGAGTTCAATTGTTCAACAACAACCAACCTCAACATTCAATATTTTTATGGTTTAAAACTTATGTCACCCCTTACGATTTCTATTTCTTCGTTACTTATAAAGATTGTATATATTGCAAGTCATCCTTATTCCTCTATAAGAGGCATACACCACCAATTTATGATTCTTCATACTCAAAGAAATCAAAAGAGATGGAAACTATTATTAAGGAATATTACCTTTACAAGCTTTATGTTCTTGAAAGAAACTCTAAGGAAAAGCTTCAAAGTAAATTGTTGGCTTAAGTCTAGCTCTTTTCTCTCTCTCAAAATATGTTGGATTCTCTTTGAAAAATCATAAAATAACCAACATTTGCCTTCTATTTTTAGGCAATTGAAATGGAGGGTAAAAGGGTCATTTCTCCCACCTCCTTACTATTCACTACTTCATCACCAAGTAAAATACTTGGTGATTAAGTAGTTTACCTAGCTTGCACAAAAAGTGGTCGGCCCACCATGCCCATGGGTCATCCCCATGGGTTTCTCCACGGGTTTTACCCATTCGGTGACCCACCGGTTCGATCCACGGTTCGGTTTCTTAAATCGGGCTTAATTAATTCTAAACTTGGACTTTAATTTGGGCTTAACCACTTAATTCATTGGGCTTAAATACTCAATTTCTTGGACTTGGCATAATCCAAATCTAATTGGATCACTTTAAGTCTTAACTTTAATCCCATAATACCAATCGTATTCTACACGTATAATTGATGTATTCTTTTCGTATAATACTCGTACGATATTCATATCGTACTTCGTATTAACTCTTCGTATTATACATAGATACTAAATAGTATCATACTTGTATAACACACACTTTATCATTATCGTAATTCCTTCGACGCGTCTCATTTCCTTCTCGAAAATCATTCTACTCAACCCTTAGGTTTTAAGTCCGCTGGCGAAAACTTTGTTTGCCATAAATGAAATATTATTAGATATTCCATATCGTCTACATATTCTATCATTACACGTTTCTCAAAATTTCAAATTTAATTCCCGAGCAGAAACGGATGAATAGTGTTTTTACGAGAATTTCTTGAAAAATATTTATTTTCATCTTGGAAATTCAAAATAATTAATTCTAGCACTTGGCCAGATTACTAACCATATTCGCACATTCTAGGTCATCGAACGACCTTGACATAGCTTACTCACAAAATAAATCAATTAAATTCATTTAATTGACATAATCAAATAAAAATTTAATTATCATATAAATCCGATTTTCTCGGGCGTTACAAGAGAGATAGCAGAGTATGTGAGTAGGTGCTTAACTTGCCAGAAAGTTAAGGCCGAATATCAATGACCAAGTGGCTTGTTACAGTCATTGGAAATTCCTGAGTGGAAGTGGGAGAATATCACGATGGATTTTGTGGTGGGACTTCCAACTACAACAAAAGGGTATGATGTAATTTGGGCAATAGTGAATTGATTGACGAAGTCGGCTCACTTTTTGCTAATTAGGGTCAGGTATAACTTAGATCAGTTAGCTAAACTTTATGTTAAGAAAATAATTTTCAGACATGGAGTATCAGTATCGATTGTGTCAGATCATGATCCACAATTCACATTGAACTTTTGGAGAAGTCTTCAAGAGCAGTTGGGAACACAGTTGAAGCTGAGTACGGCGTATCATCCACAAACCGATGGACAGAGTGAGAGAACGATTCAGACGTTAGAAGATATGTTGAGATATTGCGTCATAGATTTTAAGGGTAGTTGGGATGATGATCTACCATTAGTAGAGTTTGCGTATAACAATAGTTATCATACAAGCATAGGTATACTGCCTTACAAAGATTTGTATGGGAGGAAATGCAGAACACCACTATATTGGGATGAGGTAGGAGAACGTCGAATGCTGGGACCAGAGTTGGTGCAGTAAACAGCGAACATTGTCAAGATGATACAAATGCGTCTCTTAGTAGCTCAAGACAGACTGAAGAAGTTTACAGATTCTCATCGAGAAAATAGAGAATTTGAAGTATGGTCGTATGTATTTCTAAAGGTATCTCCCTAGAAAGGAAAGATACGCTTTGGAAAGAAGGGAAAATTAAGTCCGAGGTTTATAGGACCTTTTGAAGTTTTAAAACGAGTAGGTGAGGTATCTTATATGATAGCATTACATCCAGACCTAGAGCAAATACATAATGTGTTTCACATATCTGTGTTACGTCCTTATAAGCCAGATTATAAACACGTGATAGAATAACAGCCTATTCATATGGAGAAGGACTTAACGTATGAGAAAACGTCGATTCAAATTATCGATAGGAAAGAACAAGTTCTGCGGAACAAAGTCATACCTTCCGTGAAGGTGATATGGAAGAACCACGATGCAGAAGAAGCAACGTGGGAATTGGCAGAAAAGATGAAAAAGAATTACCCTCATTTGTTTGTGTAATTTTTTCATATTTAGCGAGAATCTGGGGACAGAATCCTTATAAGGGGGGGGGGGGGAGTGTAACACCCCAGAAAATTGAACTTTTTGTAAATAATTTAATAATGAATAAACTAATATTATTTATTATTATTATGTGTTGATAAGATGAATATCGTTCTATAACCTAGAAATATTGGAACGTCGTAGTATTTTAACTACGTAAATGAATTAAAGTGTTTGAATTTCCAAGATGAAAATAAAAGCTTTCCGAGAAATTTTTCAAAAAACACAATTCATCGATTTCCGCTCGGGAATTATTTTTGATCTTCCGAGAAATACGTAACGTTATAATATTTAGGTGAGATGGATTATGTAATAATAATCTAAGTATGGAAAACGCAATATTTTGCATGCGGACTTAATGAGAGAACGTTAGGAATATTAAGCGTTAAGAAGAAATTATAATGATCTTATGATGCGTATGCATTGTACGAGGTATTGAATACAAGTATAATACGAAGTATTATAAGAGTATATATGTAGAATAATATAACGTATATTACGAATTAATATACGAGCTAGAATACAAGGATTATATGTATAATATAAGCGATAAGGTTGTTAATTAAAAGACATGGAATGGACTAAAAGGATTGTTTAGCAATTGATGAGTCCAATAAGAATTAAATGGAAGCCCAACAAGTAATATGTTAATTTAATTAAAGTAAGCCCAATGTAATGATCCAATGGATTAGCCATGATCCATGGAGCAAACCAAAGTGAATGTGGGTTAGACTTCATGATCAAGTACTTTATGTGATGGCTAAGCTTTGGATTTGTTATGTGATGAGCAAGAAAGATGTGTAAGGAACAAGTTTACTTAGGACTTAAGTAGATGAATAGTAAGGAGGTTAGTTTAAGGAGGTTAGAATAAGCACATATAAGTCAAGACAACCTTTGTTAGATTTTCAAAGAAGAGAAGTTCAAGTTCTTCAAGGGTAAGACTCTTGTATAATACATCTTCATCTTTATTATTGTAGGGTGATAAGGGAAGTGTAACTTAATAAGCATGTATGTTAAGCAATCATAAGAATTGATTAATGAATGGACTTAAGTTGAATAAGTTATGAATAAGCAACTTAAATCTAAATAAGTTGATTAGTTATGATGAACTTATCATATGATTGTCATATGAAGTTAGTATGTTAGATAAGATGTGAGAACATTGAGTAAATGACTTAAACCAATAATAAGTCATAAGAAATGGAAATTTTAGTTTATAAGTTGAATAAGTCATGAACTTATAAAGAATAAATCAAAACTTACTTTGAAAATAAGTTGGTGTAGTAAGTAGTTTAAAATGTTCATATGATGGTTAGAATCCATTTAAAACGTTGATCAAATCTTTAGTAATAAAGTTTCGCCGGAATTCACACGATTGGACGATAATCGTCGAATTCGTGAAATTCTCGGAATGGAAGTCGTATTTTGTGTTTGAACTCAGAAACATTAATTTTCGATGGAGACAAGTCATATTTGGCATTATAGAGTTGCAGACTCGAAAATGACCGGATTCTGACTTAGAACGAAGAAACGATCATTGAACGTTCACGAACGTTTATCGTTTTCGTTATAAATGAACTAATAGGTGAAATTTTAGCAAACGAAGTCAAATAGATAAAATTCTTACATAAACGCTGTGACGCCCCCAAATTCGGGTATCTTCCAACCCGACATATGGTGCTACACGGTTCTCATAACTATACAATGGTGAAGTACCAATGTGGTTCACCGACTATGGTTCATTGATAATATTGTATATTCTTCGTTCATAAGTTAATAAAATACATTCAATTCCTAAGTTTCAATACCGTATTGCAGTTTCACTTTCCAAAAACCACTAACATTATACAAAGTATTTGATGCGGCACTTTAAAAGACTTTGTCAGCCATGGCATGGCTGAGACCTCAACACCAGAAATTTTAACAGTTAAAAATTTTGGTGAGTTTTTCGAATCCATAACTTCTTTGTTATAAGTCTGATTTGGTCCGTTCAAAAGCCTACACATCATAAATGACATACTCTACGCTTTCATATAAGAATTCTACACTTTCGAATCCGTTAACTCAAATTCACTATTGAGTTCATTTTTAAGCGTTCGTAAACGTTAATGAGCGTTCAATGCTTGTTTTCTTTGTTTTATGTAAGAATTCGATGATTCTTTAGTCCACGACTCTTAAATACCCTATCTCATGTGTTGACATTGAAAAACAATGTTTTTAAGTCTCACGACAACTTTTGACTATCAATTCAAAATTCCTACGTTTTTCGACGTTTAACGTCTATTTCTATGAAATTCGTAATAACTTCATTACTAATGTTCTTTAAGCCAAATAACATGGAATACTCCGTGGATTTTATATCTACATCCTAACCAAGCAAGATGCACATATTTAAGTATTGATGGAGTTCAATTGTTTATCAACAATCAACCTCAACAATCAATATTTCCATGATTTAAATCTACAACAATCCTTATGATTTCCATGTCTTCATGACTTATAAAGATTTTATCTATAACAAGTCATCCTTATTCCTCCATAATAGACATACACCACCCATTTATGGTTCTTCATACTAAAAGAAATCAAAAGATATGGAATTAGTATTAAGGAGTATTACCTTGAGGAACTCTTTGGTGTTCTTTAAAAACTCTAAAACAAAGCTTCAAAGTAGATTGTTTGGTTGAGTCTAGCTCTTTCTCTCTCTCAAAATATAGGTTGGCAACTTGAAAAACCTTCAAATAACCAACTCTAGCTTCCTATGTATAGACAAATGAAATGGAGGGCAATTAGGTCATTAATCCCCCACCTCCTTACTATTCCTCACTTTGTCACCAAGTAAAATACTTGGTGACCAAGTGATTTTCTTGCCTTGCACCCAAAGTGGCCGGCCCACCATGCCCATGGGTCATCCCCATGGGTTGCCCCATGGGTTTTACCCATTCGGTGACCCACCGGTTCGATCCACGGTTCGGGTTTTCTTGAATTGGGCTTAATTAATCTAATATTGGGCTTTAGCTTGGGCTTAACACATTAGTTCATTGGGCTTACCTATACAATTGATTGGACTTGGCATAATCCAAATCAATTGAATTCACTTTAACTCTTAACTTAATTCCATAATACCAATCGTATTCTACACGTTTAATTCACATATTCTTTCCATATAATACTCGTACGATAATTGTATTGTACTTCTTATTAACTCGATGTATTATACATAGATACTAAATAGTATCATACTAGTATAACACACACTTTAACAATATCGCAATTCCTTCTACACGTTTCATTTCGTTCTCGGAAGTCAATAAACTCAACCCTTAGGTTTTAAGTCCGCAGGCGAAAACTTCGTTTTCCATAAATGAAATATTATTAAATATTTCATCACAAATTAATATTCTATCATTACGCGTTTCTCGGAATTTCAAAATAATTCCCCGAGCAGAAATGGATGAATAATGTTTTTACGGGAATTTCGCGGAAAACACTTTTTTTCATCTCGAAAATTCTAAACAATTAATTCTAGTACGTAGCCAGATTACTAACCATATTAGCACATTCTAGGTTATAGAATGACCTTCACATAGCTTACTCACAAAATAAATCAATTAAATTCATTTAATTCACATAATCAAATAAAAATTTAATTATCATAAAAATCCAATTTTCTCGGGCGTTACATTCTCTCCCCCTTATAAGGATTCTTTCCCCAAAATCTAGATTATAATTACATAAACAAATGAGAAAATTTTTTCTTCATTTTTACTTTCGAGTTCCCACATTGCTTCTTCAGCATTATGGTTTCTCCATAACACCTTCACTGAAGGTATTACCTTATTTCTTAAAGCTTGTTCCTTCCTATCAATAATTTGAATTGGAAGTTCCTCATAAGATAAATCTTTCTCTATCTGGATAGATTTATACTCTATTACGTGTTTATAGTCCGGTTTATAAGGACGCAACACAGACACATGAAACATATTATGAATGTGTTCCATCTCTAGAGGTAAGGCTATTTCATAAGCTACCTCTCCTACCCTTCTTAAAATCTCAAAAGTTCCTACAAATCTTGGACTTAACTTCCCTTTCTTTCCAAAATGTATCTTTCCCTTCCATGGTGATACTTTCAAAAAGACAAAAGATCCTACATCGAATTATCACTTTTCTCTGTGAGGATCTGCATACTTCTTCTGCCTATCTTGGTCCGCAACTAATTGAGCACGTATTATCTTCACCATGTCTATTGTTTGCTGTACCATCTCAGGTCCCAACATCCGACGTTCACCCACCTCATCCCAACACAATGGAGTTCGACACTTCCTTCCATACAACGCTTCGTAAGGCGGCATGCCTATACTAGCGTGAAAACTATTGTTGTATGAAAATTCCACCATCGGTAAATATTCGTCCCAACTCCTTTTGAAATCTATAACGCAATATCTTAACATATCTTCAAGCGTTTGAGTTGTTCGTTCACTCTGACCATTCGTCTGAGGGTGATACTCCGTTCTCAATCTTAAATGTGTTCCCATTTGCTCTTGCAAACTCCTCCAAAAGTTCGATGTGAATCATGGATCACGATCTGACACAATTGAAACAGGTACTCCATGTCTGGAAATAATTTCCTTGACATACAGCTTAGCTAATTGTTCTAGGTTATACCTAACTCCTATCGGTAGAAAATGAACCGATTTCGTTAATCGATCCACTATCACCCAAATAGCATCATATCCTTTCCTTGTTGTTGGAAGTCCCACAACAAAATCCATTGTGATGTGCTCCCATTTCCACTCTGAAATTTCTAACGGTTGCAAAAACCCTCTAGGTCGTTGGTGTTCAGCCTTAACGTTTTGACAAGTTAAGCACCTACTAACATATTCTGCTATCTCCCTTTTCATGTTCGGCCACCAAAAGTTCTGATGAAGGTCTTGATACATCTTCGTACTACCGGGATGTATCGAGTACCTTGAACTATGAGCCTCCATCATTATCTCCTCCTTTAATTCAGAATATTTTGAACCCAAATTCTTCCTTCAAAATGAAGTAATCCCTCCTTATTGAGGTTATACTTAGTCTTTTCTTCACCTTCTATCCTCTTCTTCATCTGCCCGCATTCCTCATTGCTCAATTGTACTCCCCTAACCCATTCCACTATGGTCGGTTGGGTTTCCATAGAAAATAACATTTCCACCGCTTCCTCTGGTAACTTAACTACTAACTCCATTCTTGCCATCGCTGTTATCAACTCATTCTGAGTTGTTAACATTGATAGTTTTTCTCTACCTTTTCTACTTAGTGCATCAGCTACTACATTTGCTTTCCCCGGATGATATAAAATATCACAGTCATAATCTTTTATTAACTCTAACCACCTTCTCTGTCTCATGTTCAACTCCTTTTGTGTGAAGGTATATTTCAGACTTTTGTGGTCCGTGTATATCTCACACTTCTCACCATATAGGCAATGCCTCCATATCTTTAAGGCAAAAACTACAGCTGCCAATTCCAGATCATGAGTAGGATAAGCCTTCTCATAATCCTTTAGTTGACGAGACGCATACACAATGACTTTGCCATGTTACATGAGCACGCAACCCTGTCCTTTATGCAAAGCATCGCTATACTTTACAAAGTTCCCTGTATCTTCTGGAAAAGACAATACAGGTGCCTCACTTAACCTCTTTTTTAGTTCCTGAAAACTGTTCTCACATTTTTCAGTCCACACATACTTCATCGACTTTCTTGTCAGATTCGTCAACAGAGTAGCTATTTTAGAAAAGTCCGGAATGAACCTTCAATAGTATCCCGTTAACCCCAGAAAACTCTGAACCTTGGTAAGCATTTTCTGTTGCTCCCACTCATCTGCTTCTACTTTTGCTGGATCTACGAAAATGCCATCTTTATCAATAACATGTCCTAGAAATTGCACTCGCTTGAGCCAAAATTCACACTTTTTAAATTTCGCATACAACATTTCTTTCCTTAGTGTTTCCAATACTATCCTTCTATGTTCAGCATGATCTTCTGGCGTCTTTGAATAGACTAGAATATCATCAATGAACACTACAACAAACTTGTCCAAATACTATTTGAACACTCTGTTCATCATATCCATAAATGCGGCTGGCGCATTAGTCAACCCAAACGACATTACCAGAAACTCGTAATGACCATAACGAGTTCTAAATGCCGTCTTAGGTACATCCTCCTTTCTCACCTTTAACTGATGATACCCCGTGCGCAAATCTATTTTAGAAAAATACTTTTCCCCTTTCAACTGATCAAATAGATCATCGATCCAGGGCAATGGGTATTTATTCTTAATCGTTAATTTGTTCAACTCTCGATAGTCTATACGAAGTCTTAACGACCCATCCTTTTTCTTTACAAACAATACCGGTGCTCCCCAAGGAGACACACTCGGTTGAATGTACTTCCTGTCTAATAGTTCCTGTAATTGAACCATTAACCCCTTTATTTCAACTGGCGTCATCCGATATGGTGCCCTTGAAATTGGTGTTGTACCCGGTAATAGATCAATTACAAACTCAACCTCCCTATCCGGTGGAATACCCGGTAATTCCTCCGGAAATACATTCGCGAACTCTTGCACTATAGGTATCTGGTCCAAGGATTTTCCCACTCTTTGGGTATCCACAACATGGCACATATAACCTACACACCCTTTTTAAAACATCTTCCTAGCTTGTGTTATCAATAGACAACAAGAGCTTCTCGGTGATTTACTACCGAAGAACACTACCTTGGTTTTCTTAGAAAGCCGAAGGTTTAAACTTTTCCTATGACAATCTATTATCACCTTATGGTTAATCAACCATTCCATACCAAGAATTACATAAAATTCTTTTAACCTTATCGGTACCAAATCTACCGATAACTTATTACCTCTAATTTCTACACAATAATCTTTATGAATATGTTCAATGGGGATTATTTCTTTGTTGGCTACCTTAACGTATAAAGGTATTGGTAACTTTTCAGGGATTAAACCTAATCACTTAGCAAATTCACATGTTATAAAAGAACAAGTAGCACCCGAGTCAAATAACACATAAGCATTTATTTCATTGACTAGAATGATACCTACTACCACATCCGTTGATGCAACCGCATCTTGGACAGTCATATTAAACATACGGGCTGAGGGACTACCCACTGATGGTGTTGGTCTAGTAATGGCTAATTTACCACTACCAGAACCCTTATTTCCCTCTAACCCTTTCTTCGGGCAATTTCTTGCCATGTGGTCCACAGACAAAACACCCATGGTTCTTCTTAGGGTTAGGACAGTTGGGTGACAAATGTCCCTCCTACCTGCAGTTATAACAAACTGATTTCCTCTTTAAACAGACTCCCATGTGAGTTTTTTTGCATGTCTTGCATGCTTCCATCCTACACTTAGGATCTCCCTGCTTTACCCTAGTATTCCCAAGGTTGAAGCTCTTTCTCTTAGGCAAGTTGCCACTCCCACTGGCAATTTCTGCATTACTACTTCCATCTACCGTATTCTTATTCTTCCGCTCTTTGTGGTACTGAGACAATGCCTCACCACCACCTTCAGCTATTATCGCCTTTTCTAGAATGGTCCCGTAGGAAGCACTCTGAAAAACCAATATTCTACTGTAGAGCCAGGGTTTCAAGCCCTGCTCAAACCTACGCGCCTTCCTCTCTTCCGTGTCCACCTGATGTGGAACAAATCTCACCAATTCATTGAATTTGGCAGCATACTGGGGAACTGACAAATCCCCCTTCTTAAATTCCAAGAACTTAATCTCCATCCTACCTTTCATACTAGTAGGGAAGTAGTTCTCGGAGAACACCTTCTTGAACTATTCCCAAGTAACTGCTTCTGTCCTAGCTCCACCCTAGTGAGCCCTCCCACCAGTAGTTGGCTTCCCCCTTCATCATATAAGTCGCAAAAGAAGTCTTTTGCGCCTCACTTACGTTTGTAATTACGAGCGCCTTCTCAATCTCTTTCACCCATGTCTGGGCCTCTAAAGGGTCCTTCGTTCCTTGAAACTCCAGAAGACCAACACTCTTAAATTCCTTGAAGGTAGTTGTTCTTACTACTCCAGGAGCTATAGGAATCCCTCCCCCAACTTGATTAAATGATGCCGTTAATAAATTAACGAACTCTTGCATAGGGTTATTAGGACCCCCCTGATTTTCATTATGAAACTCGCCCTCTTGGTTACGTTATCTCCTTCTCGGTGGCATAATTCTGATTAAATAAATAAAGTTTCATTATTATTTATTTAACTATTTGGTTATCATTCTCAAATAAAAACTCATACCACAACAAGCACATTAAATAAAAACTTCATTATATTAATATGCTTTCATAGTCAAAACTATTTACATCATGTTCCCTTAGCCAAAAAGCTATTACATACTATCCCGCGATTGACTTCTATAAAAATTGGGATTTACAAAAAGACTACCCTTTGATTATACAAAAGAGGGTTTTACGTCACTACTTATATACAAAAAGATCTAACGATCTACTAACACTATCGTACGGCATTCTCATATTTCTGATTTGCCAATATCGACATAATATCTCGACTTATAGTATGTCGAGTCTGCCCGAACTCAATGGAATAACAAGCAATTTTCAGCTTGAAATCCTCATAAGCGCATTCGTGGATGTACGACATCCTAACTATTTTCTAGTCTTTCTCGACCAGTTTCTTTTGAAGCTCTACGGCCTCTTCCTTATAGTCCCTTGCCTTATCTGTCATGAGCACTTTTTCATCCTGCTCTGACTCAAAATCTGCCTCTGCAAATTCCTTTGCCTCATATAGGGCGGTTATCTCTTCATTCTGTGTCTGCATTACAGTGCACAAATGCACATTCCTATCCAACACAGCCAGATACAATGATCTCATTGCATCCGGAGGTGTTGGCTCCTGAGTAGGTACCACCGTGTTAATCGATGTTACCTCCATCTCCGCCTCCACGTCAATCATCATATTCAGATATGATGATATCCCCATTGTCTCCTCGGAGTATTCCTCCTCAGAGATGTACTCCTCAATATCTGAGTTTTCCAGAACCACTATTGGTACTTCCTCCACTGGCATCGGTACTATTTCCACTTGGTTCACTGACTCCTCACTTATCACTTCAATGTCTCTAAACATCAAGCTATCGTTTGACATCTACAAAACATATAACACGTTGATTAGTATATAATACACAATAGTATAAGCACAAATCACATTTAATTTATTTAAGATTAATTTTCATCTTTTAAATTTTTCGGTACTAAGTTTTCTCAATACCTTATTAATTCATTTGACTTGAATTTCATTCTTCGGACTTTACCTTACTTACGAGGTTATTAGCCTAAGGTTCTTCCCCCTTAAGTTTTATAACCTAATGCTTTGATACCCACCTGCGATGCCCCCAAATTCGGGTATCTTCTAACCTGACATATGGTGCTACATGGTATTCATAACTATACAATCATTCCATTGAAATACAACATAATGAATGTAATTACTATCTTCTTATTACAATGAAAGTATAATCCATTCCCATGTTCGCAAAACGATTACATTGTTTGTTGTTCTTAATGTATAATACATACCACATACTAATCTATTGCACGATGGCTAACTATCCATCTTAACTTTGCCCTTATCTCTCTTAGCATTCTCAGTACGTTCATCCTTAACGGCAATCATATAATTCACGCAAGAAGTGAGCATAACAAGCTCAACATGTTTAACAAAGGATAACATTAATACCACATTCGTGAACTATATAACAAATCATACATAACTGAACAAATAGTTATGAAGTATTATGAAACAGTAATACTTTAATCAATTCATATCATCAATTCCCAAAGTATAGAGTAGATTAGGAATTCTGAACCAGTCGATAGACCATGAACAGTAACTTTTTGTTTTCATACTTGAAAAGGATATCATAGCACTAAGGATGTACATCCGCATTACTTATGAGCACTTCTAGGTGATCATCATATAGTACTCTATGTTGATCAACACTCATTCATTAAACATATTTACGTTTAAGTTTTGGCAAACTCGCGTGCCCATCGAATAATCGATGAAAAATACTTTTGTTTGTTCATAGACAAACCTTACCTTCAAATTTGTACCAATTACTTAGCATAGGATAGCGTTAACATTTCTATATAGAAAGATAAGAATACAAATCAATCTATATCTTAGGAGTAGTCTAGCCGAGTTAAAACTGGCATTGACCCTTTCTTTAAAACCAGTCGTGCAATTCAGTACAATGAATCACATAAAACTTGACTAACTTGAAAGTTAGACAAGCGTTAAGAAAACTTTCCTTTTAGCGTCTTCAAATAACTTAATCGATTGACCACAGCCTTTACAGAATCTACATGAAATATGCACATAGCACACTATAATTAGCTATCAAATAATTACTTACATGTTTGCTACCAACTTCTTTGTCTTGTATGTCTTTATTAACTTTATTTCATTTAATAAAGTCAATTCGACTTATTACCCTTCGTCCCGGCTTATTAAACAACTTAATTATTAACCGGACTCTATCATCATCGGTGAAGTATTAATGTGGTTCACCGACTATGGTTCATTGATAACATTTTATGTTCTTCGTTCATAAGTTAATAACATACATTCAATTCCTAAGTTTCAATACCATATACCTTAGTATACGTAGTATAGGAATAGTTCTAGTACACTTATTATGTGTGTAAACTTAAATCTTATAGGTCTTTGAACAATTACAGTTCAAACCTAAGTTATCTAACAAGGACCTTGCCTCTGGCGCCATGCATGACATTCCTATATAAGGCGAGATGCATTTGCGGCTCAGGTTCTGATACCATGCTCGGTCTCTCGTATTGCAAGACATGAGACTTCTTCATACCAGTGGCACCGTGGTGCCACTTTTCAAGATATCGACACGACCTTTGTCTTAGACCTTTGTACGACACTTTAAAGCACTATCTGGCGCCACGATGCGAGACCTCAGCACCAGAAATTTTAACAGTCAAAAATTTTGGTGAGTTTCTCGGATCCATAACTTCTTCGTTATAAGTCCGATTTGGTCCGTTCAAAAGCCTACACATCATAAATGACATACTCTACGCTTTCATATAAGAATTCTACACTTTCGAATCCGTTAACTCAAATTCACTATTGAGTTCATTTTTAAGCGTTCGTAAACGTTAATGAGCGTTCAATGCTCGTTTTCTTCATTTTAAGTCAAAATCCGACGATTCTTGAGTCCACGAATCTTAAATACCCTATCTCACTTATTGACATTGGAAAACCACATTTTCAAGTCTCACAACAAATTTTGACTATCAATTTGGAATTCTTACGTTTTTGACGTTTAACGTCTATTTCCGTGAAATTCGCCATAACTTCGTTAATAATGTTCTTTAAGCCAAATCACATTGAATACTCCATGGATTTTATATCTACATCCTAACCAAGCAAGATGCACATATTTAAGTATTGATGGAGTTCAATTTTTTATCAACAATCAACCTCAACAATCAATATTTCCATTATTTAAATCTACATCAATCCTTATGATTTATATGTCTTCATGACTTATAAAGATTTTATCTATAACAAGTCATCCTTATTCCCCCATAATAGACATACACCACCCATTTATGATTCTTCATACTAAAAGAAATTAGAAGAGATAGAATTAGTATTAAGGAGTATTACCTTAAGGAACTCTTTGGTGTTCTTGAAAAACTCTAAAACAAAGCTTTAAAGTAGATTGTTTGGTTGAGTCTAGCTCTTTCTCTCTCTCAAAATATAGGTTGGAAACTTAAAAAACCTTCAAATGACCAACTCTAGCTTTCTATTTATAGACAAATGAAATGGAGTGCAATTAGGTCATTAATCCCCCACCTCCTTACTATTCCTCACTTTGTCACCAAGTAAATACTTGGTGACCAAGTGATTTTCTTGCCTTGCACCCCAAGTGGTCGACCCACCATGCCCATGGGTCATTCCCATGGGTTGCCCCATGGGTTTTACCCATTCAATGACCCACCGGTTCGATCCACGGTTCGGGTTTTCTTGAATTAGGCTTAATCAATCTAATATTGGGCTTTAGCTTGGGATTAACACATTAATTCATTGGGCTTAGCTATACAATTGATTGGACTTGGCGTAATCCAAATCAATTGAATTCACTTTAACTCTTAACTTAATTCCATAATACCAATCGTATTCTACACGTTTAATTCACGTATTCTTTCCATATAATACTCGTACGATAATCATATTGTACTTCGTATTAACTCGACGTATTATACATAGATACTAAATAGTATCATACTAGTATAACACACACTTTAACAATATCGCAATTCCTTCTACGCGTTTCATTTCCTTCTCGAAAATCAATATACTAAACCCTTAGGTTTTAAGTCCGCAGGCAAAAACTTCGTTTGCCATAAATGAAATATTATTAAATATTTCATCTCATCTTAATATTCTATCATTACACATTTCTCAAAATTTCAAAATAATTCCCCGAGCAGAAATGGATGAATAGTGTTTTTACGGAAATTTCTCGGAAAACATTTATTTTCGTCTCGAAAATTCTAAACAATTAATTCTAGCACGTAGCCAGATTACTAACCATATTAGCACATTCTAGGTCATAGAACGACCTTCACATAACTTACTCACAAAATAAATCAATTAAATTCATTTAATTCACATAATCAAATAAAAATTTAATTATCATAAAAATCCGATTTTCTCGGGCATTACAAACACGTAGAGTATGTAATTTGTTAACCGTAGGCTCTTAAACGAGCCAATTCGGACTTATAACGAAGAAGTTATGCGTCCGCGAGTTTCACAAAATTAAAAGTCTGTCAAATTTTTCTGAGGCACAGAGTTGGCGCCTCGGCGCCAACCCAAGGCCAAATGATGGCGCCATAAAGGTCTTGAAGCACGATGTCTCAACCTCTCTCGATGTTTCGGCAACCAGTAGCACAACATGAAGCACAAAGACTCGCTTAGCATGATCTTGAGTCCGGTCTTTAATCATCATCTTGAGTGGCGCCGCAACGCGACATAAAGAAGGAAGGGTGGCTTCGCAGCATCAACCCTAGGGTTTGGACAGAGAAGATAGTTTGCAAGTATAGCATGAATGGTATCTCATTAGTAATGAACTAAGGCTTAATTATAACATTGTTAAGGCATTGTTAGATGCTTAATGTATGATGATTAAATGTTGATAATAAATTGAATATGAATGTAATGACAATGTAAGAACAACATAATGGAAAGCCGGAACAAATAGTAACAAATCTAAGTCATAATTAGATTGAGAGGAAGGGTAAGATACATTAGGAACCAAGCATGTTCATTCATGACCTAATGTGTTATGTGATGTTATCAACTATAGTAGATACTTAAAGACTTAAACGAGAACGTGTTATAACTGTAGCAGATGCTAAAGGCAAGTATTCTGACCCTTGTTCTAGTTCAATCTGGACAAGCTTTGTAATTTATGTATTCTTATGCATGAAGTCTTATATGATGAAGTCAAAGCCAATTCTTTCGGCTAGACATATATTATGTTTCTATCAAACATGGTCAATGTTTACCAAATTATATTGGTGTGGTTTTTAAATGAAGACTTATTATGCTAAAAATGTTTTGTCATCAAACGACAGGCATGTGAGGTTGTCATAACTTAAACATATACACGTTTAATGAATGTAGTGTTGATCAACATAGAGTACTATAGGTTGATCTCTTAGACGTGCTCGTAAGTAATGTTGGACTTACGAACTTAGTGCCGGAATGTCTTTTTCAAAAGAACTTATGAAATGCTCAAGGTCTTGGACCGGAATTGATGTTTTACTTAATATTGTTGTTGTAAAATGTTTTGAAGGAAAAGAAGTGCTATTTTGAATTATCGATAGTACTTCGTAACTATTGTTCAATTATTGAAGATATATTAGTTATATGTTTCAAGCATGTTGTTTATTAGAATTGTTGTACTTGTTGAGCTAGTCATGCTCACTCTTGTTTGAACCATATGAACACAGCTAAGATTGAACGAACCGAAGGCTCCGGCAAGGATAAAGGCAAAGCGAAGATGAACCCATAAATTACTTATGTAATAGTATAGGGTGAATGATTGTAATATATTTGATATTATGACAAGAACAATGTAATGGTTATAAAGAACTTGGGGTAATGTTAATATTATTTTGAATATATAGAAGACATATTCGTTCCTTTGAGACTTTTCAATTGAATGTATGTGTTAATGGTAGTACCGTGTAGCACCATCCGTCGGGTTGAAAGATACCCAGATTTGGGGGCGTCATAGGTTGGTATCAAAGCATTAGGTTATAAAACTTAAGGGGGTATTAAAAAACTTAAGTCCTAACCTTAAGAGAAGTCAAAGAAGTAAAAGAAGAAAATAACCTTATAAAAATGCATTATTATGTTATGTGTTTTTATTATTCTACTGACGTGTACTAATCAACTTAATTGTTTTGTGTAGATGTCATGAGTAAATGGAATGCAGTTAGATGTACAAGCTGTTAGTGAAGAGTCGGTGAACCAAATAGAGGTTATGTCGAACCCCATAGTGGCTGAACCCGAGATAGTGGTCCTTGAGTCTAGAGACTCAGAGGATCCTGACCTCATGTCAGTATTCGATGGTATGATAGAGGAGGAGGTGGAGGTAATATCCTTCAATCCAGTGGCAATAGCAACAGAGATAGCTCCTCGGGAGTCGATGATATCTCTATTTATGTCAGTATTGGATAGAAATATCAATTACTGTCAAGAGGTTA
Source organism: Panax ginseng (assembly GCA_020205605.1). Taxonomy (NCBI): domain Eukaryota; kingdom Viridiplantae; phylum Streptophyta; class Magnoliopsida; order Apiales; family Araliaceae; genus Panax; species Panax ginseng. The sequence continues at coordinate 49,213,698 of CM035137.1, forward strand.
TGGAGCTGAAAGCAGAACTCCAAGCGGTCATAGAAGATAAGACGGACGTGGATTCCATGTGGGAACAGGAACACAACGAGAGGATTTTGGCTAAGGACAAAGTCTACGAGTTGAAGTATGAGGTTTTTGAGCTCAAGGGGGAGCTAAAGACCAAAATGCAGAAGATAGGGAGAATGTCCTATATTCATAGGAGTTCTCATACAAATTTCAATGACGGTGGTGGTTATCCTATAGAGGTGGGGCGGAACCTGACATCTACTATTAGCCGTGATATCATTACTGGCCTTGCCAAGGCAGATTTTGATAATGCCTTGAGGCAGATGTAATCTAGTAGTAGCTAGAGTAGTTTATGTATGTAAATATTTTGTACTTAGTAGTGACATAAAACCCTCTTTTGTATAGCAAAGGGTAGTCTTTTGTAAATTCCAATTTTTGGAAAGCAATAGCGGGAAAGTAATGTAATCAGCTTAGGCTGTGTAATGTAAACGATGTAGTATTATACTACAAAGAATGAATGAATATAATCCTTTTTATGGAAACCAATGAGCAATGGATGATTGAAGTTATTGTTTAATATCGAATAATAATTAAATAATAAAGAAAGGAATAATAACGAAATGTGTTGTTTATTGTATCAGCAAAATGCCGCCGAGAAGAGTACAACGTAATCAAAGAGCTAATGTAAACCAACCGGAGGGCGGTCTGGTTAACCTTATGCAAGAGTTTGTTAATCTATTAACAACTGTATTTAATAGAACTGGGGCTAATATCCCCGTAAATCCGGGAGTAGCACGAGCTACTACCTTTAAGGATTTTAAGAGCGTGGGTCCGCCGGAGTTCAAAGGAACTACGGACCCTATTGAAGCCCAAACATGGGTGAAGGTAATAGAGAAGGAATTTGTGATAGCAAATGTTGACGAGGCCCAAAAGGTTGCCTTTGCAACCTATATGATGAAGGGAGTGGCCAACTTTTAGTGGGAAACGAATCAGGTTAGGGCTGGGATAGAGAATCTAACGTGGGAGAGGTTCAAGGAGATATTCTTTAAGAACTACTTTCCCACGAGCATGCAGGGAAGGATGGAGATGCGGTTTCTTGAGTTGAAACAAGGGGACATGACGGTTCCCCAATACGCCATCAAGTTTAATGAACTGGCGAGATTCGCTCCACACCAAGTGGACACCGAGGTTAGGAAGGCGAGATGGTTCGAGTAGGCCTTGAAACCCTTGCTCTATAACCGTATTTTGATGTTCCAAAGTACTTCATTTGGAACCATTTTAGAGAAGGGGATAATCGCTGAAGGTGGTAGTGTGGCTTTAAGTCAATACCACAAGGACAAGAAGAGCAAGGGGAAAGTGGATGGCGGAGTAAAGGTTGAAGGAGCCAGCGGTAGTGGCGAAGGACAAAAGCGGAAGGCATTTAGCTTTGGGAATACCGGAGTAAAGCAAGGAGACTCAAAGAGGAGGATGGAGGCCTGCAAGACCTGTGGGAAGACTCATTTAGGAGTCTGTCTCAAGGGGAAGCCCGTATGCTACAACTGTGGACAAGAAGGGCATATCTCGCCTAACTGTCCAAGTCCAAAAAAGAATCACGGATGCTTTGTATGTGGGTCAACTGACCACATGGCAAGGAACTACCCGAAGAAGGGGATGAATGGGAACCGTGACACTAATGGCGGTAAGTTAGCTATTAGTGGTCCAACGTAGTCGGGTAGGCCAATTGGCCGTACCTTTAATATGACAGTCCAAGATGTAGTTGCATCAGGGGACGTCGTCGCATGTATTATTTTGATCAACAACATAAATGCTTACGTGTTGTTTGATTCGGGTGCTACTTGTTCGTTTATAGCTTGTGATTTTTCTAGACGATTAGGATTACTTCCCGAAAAGTTGCCTCTACCTTTAAATATTAAGGTAGCAAATGAAGAAATAATTACTGTTGAAGATGTTCATAGGAGTTGTTGCATAGATATAAGAGGTTGTAAATTATCGGTAGATTTGATACCGATAAAGTTAGGAGAATTCGACGTAATTCTCGGAATGGATTGGTTAGTTAACCATGGGGAAATTATTTATTGTTAGAAGAAATGTGTTAACATTAAAACGTTAAGATAACCTCAGGTAGTATTTTACGGGAATAGATCATCGGGACATTTGTGTTGTCTAACCATGACACAAACTAGGAAATTACTGAGGAAAGGATGTGTAGGTTATCTATGTCATGTTGTTGATACCCAGTGAGTGGTAGCAACCATGGAACAAATACCTATAGTTAGAGAATTCGTCGATGTATTTTCGAGTGAATTGTTTGGTCTTCCACCGGATAGGGAGAAAGAATTCATAATAGACATCGTGCTAAGAGCGACACCAGTTTCTAGGGTACCGTATCGTATGGCGCCAGTGGAGATGAAAGAGTTAATGGTGCAGTTACAAGAACTGTTGGATAGAAAGTACATTCAACCGAGTGTTTCGCCGTGGGGAGCACAAATACTGTTTGTCAAGAAGAAGGATGGATCGTTAAGACTTTGTATCGACTACCGAGAGTTGAACAAGTTAACGATAAAGAATAAATACCCATTGCCCAGGATCGATGATCTCTTTGATCAGTTGAAAGGGGCTAAGTAATTTTCTAAAATAGATTTAAGAACGGGGTATCACCAGTTAAAGGTTAGGAAGGAGGATGTACAAAAGAAAGTATTCAGGACTCGTTATGGTCATTACGAGTTTCTGGTGATGTCATTTGGGTTGACCAATGCACCAGCTGTATTTATGGATATGATGAATAGAGTGTTCAAATAATATTTGGACAAGTTCATCGTGGTGTTTATCGATGATATTCTAGTCCATTCTAAGACGCCAGAAGATCATGCTGAACACCTAAGATTAGTGTTGGAGACACTAAGGAAGGAGAAGTTATATGCGAAGTTCACTAAGTGTGAATTTTGGTTAGAAAAGGTACAATTTTTAGGTCATGTCATTGATCATAAGGGGATTTCAGTAGATCCAGCGAAGGTGGAAGCCATGATGAATCGGGAACAACCGAAAAGTCCGACTGAGGTGCGAAGTTTCCTAGGGTTAGCAGGTTACTATCGGAGATTCATTCAGGATTTTTCGAAGATAGTTACTCCGTTGACTAACTTGACAAAGAAGATGGTGAAATACGCATGGACTGATAAATGTGATGACAATTTTCATGAACTGAAGAAGAGGTTGAGTGAAGCGCATGTTTTATCATTGCCTGATGACACGGGAAATTTTGTAGTTTATAGCGATGCTTCACATAGAGGACTTGGTTGCGTGCTCATGCAGCATGGCAAGGTCATTGCGTATGCATCTAGGCAGTTGAAGGATTATGAGAAACTTTACCCTACTCATGATCTGGAATTGGCCACAGTAGTTTTTGCTCTAAAGATATGGAGACATTATCTTTATGGAGAAAAATGTGAGATATACACGGACCATAATAGTCTAAAATATATCTTCACACAAATGGAGTTGAATATGAGGCAGAAGAGATGGTTGGAGTTGATAAAGGATTACGACTGTGAAATCATGTATCACCCTGGAAAAGCCAATGTAGTTGCCGACGTCATAAGTAGGAAGGGTTGGGAAAATTTGTCTTTGTTAACGGCTCAAACTGCGTTAATAATAGAGATGGCTAGGATGGAATTAGAAGTGAAGTTTCTGAGTGAAGCAGGATGAATATTGTTTACGACGGAGATGCAATCTACCATCGTAGAGAGAGTTAAGGAGGTGCAACTCAAAACTGATTAGTGTGACTGGATAAGTAAGATAAGAATGTAAAAGATCAAAGGTGATGAATGTATAAGTAAGACATCTCCGTATGTCATGAAGTCGTAGAACGATAATGAAAGTGGTCGCATAAACTTAGGTTGCAAGAACGCGAATCCTAAGAAGTAAAGTTAAGCAAATTTGTGCATAAGTCAAATATACATGACTAATTGGGGTATATGTTATTTTTCTTATGTGCTACATAGGAACTGGAATGAGTAGTTCAATGTAAGCTGTAGCTGTGCGTAAGGCAAGTTTCCTAACTTCATCAATATTTCAAATGAATGCTAGTTTCTTAAACTTCTCAGATGCTGAACTTGAGAAGTTCCGTTTATGTGCTAATGTACGATATTTATGCAAGGTGGTAGAACATATGAGGCCTTGTGCCACAATGTGAACACTTCGGTGTTTCTATGAGATGAACTATTCTGTGATTTAATTGTTTAATAAGAGAATGCTATGTTCATACATGATCCGTTATTGTTAAATATGTGCTAATGATTCTAGCCAGACAGAATGTGTATGAAAAAGGTAGAAGAATGAAAGTATTTTAAAATGAAAGTGAATATTGTTTTAAAATGATAGGAATCGAGATTATTCCTATTATTCAAGCTGCTTCATAAACTTTGTTCGGTTATTGGAGTCTTAAAAGAATGTTTGAATTCTTGAAGATGTTTATTCAACTGATATGACTTGCTGGGCAATTGAATGCTCACATTTGCTTTAAATGAAAAACATTTTCAGCGAACGATGTTAGACGAACTTAATGATTCCATAAAGATCAAGCTGACGGTATCCAGATGGAGTGCCATTTATATGTGGATGAGCAAAAAGATCGAGCGAAGACTTTTAATATAAAATAAGTTAAATGAACTTTAGATTAGTTTAATGAACTATTATGTATCCTTAGTGGCGGAATAAAGTCACTCGTGTAAGATGTAAAGGATAATGTAATTATCATTATTTGTAATGAAAAGAGTTATAAGGTTTTAGAATCTGGGAATTTAGAATGTATATTGTTATATTTCAGTATATCATGATGTATGATTGGAAGAAGATGGAATCGTGACGTACGGAATTCGGGTGTGAAGATAGACCGAATTTCGGGGCGTTATAGATTGGTATTAGAGCTGATAGGTTATAAATCTTAGGTAAGAGTATCTAGGACTATAATCGCAGAGAGAGGGATTAGAAAATCACCACGTGATCATAGTGAATAGTAGTAACAAATGAACTATTAAATGATGAATGATTTATAGTACTACGAAGTAGTACAGGAAGAAGAACTCAGATTGAGTTGTGAAGGATAGTATATGAATTAAAGAAAATTCGTATTTAGTAAAGAGAGATTTAGAAGTTGTAAAAATTTCAATTGAGGACTCATGTGATAGCTAAGTTGTATGAACCTTTGTTATGGGCAGAGGTTTGTGCTTGGTGTAACAACTGATTAGCTTATTATAGTAATAATCATTGGAATTGGTCGCGCTGTCAAGATGTATATGACGAGAAGGTGAATCTTTTCTCATGTATATACTTGATAGGTAGAGAACGATAAGGTAGGTGCGAGTTCTTGAAACTCATACTTATGGTACGTTCGTGACTCATAATGATATGGTAGGCTTTTGAACTTCTCAATGAATGGACGCTTATGGTCTGTCTGGGATAGTTCTTAAACTCATATTATTTTGGAAAGTTCCTGAACTCATAATGTGTGGTAAGTTGATGGACTGTACTAAGGTAGAGGGATGTTTAGACTAAAAATAAGTTATTTTCATTAGTCTTAGTATTGAAGGTACTAGAGTAGATTAAGTATTGTCGCAGTAAGACAATGAAGGAAGATTGAGAATAGGATATTCCAAGTCATCTAGCTATGCTAGATTTCGAAGTTTATTGAAACCGTGCTTATGTGTTCATATTTTGAAAATAAAAGAATTGGTTCAACTTTTGGAACCAATAGATTTTTTTAAAAGAACTATTATTGGTATGTCTATGCTAATTGTTTCTGCTAGACAAAAATTGATTTAAAATATCAAAATGAATTTTATATCATCAGTGCATTTGATGCAAGGATGGTAAAAAGATGGAGTTATTAATACAATTGAACCTGGTGTTGGATGTGATCTTAGGATCAACAACCCGCTATGGTATGATGTATAATGAAAAAGTCATAAACTGACGAAGTCCTCAACGTACTATGAAAAGTACGGTATTATGACGTCATAAAACGTTTTGATATATTGCAAAAAAATTTACAGAAGTAGTCAATGTCAATTGAGTTGACTAGATGAATGTTTCACGTTGATATCCAATTTATTGGTATGGTCTAAGCTACTTGATTCGGCTAGACAAATGGTATGTCATGTTTAAAAGACAATCGAGCTTTCTTTGAAGATGTTGTGCCAAACCAAATTGTTTTGGTGCGGAATCTAATGATTAAGTCTGAGGTGAACATATCCCGAAATGGGGTATACGATGGGTAAGAGGTAGTTTGCTTTCTTTGTGATGGTAAACTGACCGTGGAAGAAAGGTTACGGCGTCATATTGTTAAACCTAGTAAGTGTTCATGGTCGATTTGACCCCTCAGCAAAAGTATGAAATATTTTAAAGTAATTCATATGTTCCTCGTTGTTCATTCTACTTCTTTAAAGAGAAGTTGAGAAGACGGGTAGGCTAAAATTTCGAGGACGAAATTTTGTGAAGAAGGGGTGAATGTGATGACCCGGGTAAGGGTGTGGCTTTAAGAAATTCTGAGGACGGAATTTTTATAAGAGGGGAAGAGTGTAACGACCTAGAAATTTGGATTTTTCCAAAATTTAAGTTTAAAGAATTAGTTATTAATAAAATGAATTTTTATTAATAATATTATGTGTTATATGTTTATTAATCGTTCTAGGACCTAGGATGATTATAATTCATGAGGATTCTGGCTACGAGCTAGGTTGAACGAGTAAATTTTCAAGACGAAAATAAAAAAAATTCGGGAACAAAATATTTTCGGGGAAAAAGACGAAATATGCACTATTCACCTAACGAAACCTAACAGTTAGGATTTGAATAACCTAAGTCGTTCTGAGAGTTCGGTATGTCAAAATGACATTCCGTCGAAAGATTTGCTGATAATATGACGTGAAAAGTTAAGTAAGCCGATAAAAGTTTTTCTCGAAAAACATGCATAAATCGGACAAAATAAAAATGACGAAAAGTACTACTGTGAACTTTTCACTCGTTTAACTACGTTAGGGTAAAACGTGAAGGAAAACGCTTAACGTCAAAAAGTGTTTTTCAATTTGTCTGAAATCCGAAGAATACGTAAAAGTTAATCGATAAAGGAAAGACGAAATATCCAAAAATATTTGGATTTCGAGAATCGTAGTTTTCGGACTGTAAAGTTCTTATGCTTAAGAGCTAAGTAAAGGATAAGTTATTTAATGAGTAAGTAAACCTAAGGGTTAAGTAAACTTAATGAGTAAGTAAACTTAAGGGTTAAGCAAACTTAAAGGTTAAGCAAACTTAAGGGTTAAGCAAACTTAAAGGTTCAGTAAACTTAAGGGTTGAGCAAACTAAAAGGCTAAGTAAACTTAAGGGTTAAGAGAACTTAAGGGCTAATTAAACTCAGTCCTTAAGACATGAATAGTAAGGAGGTTAAGAGGGGCGAAATGACTATTTTGTCCTAGCTTTGGATTTTCTATAAATAGGAAGCTGACTTTCATTTAAAGGAGATTTTCGAAAAATCTAGAGAGAGAGAGAGAGCTTGGAGAAGATGAAGAAGGAAGAGAATGAGTATGGATGATCGGATCGAAGGTGAGCGTGAAATAGAAAAGCTTGTGAATCTCCGGCTTTGTCTAGCGGAAGAAAAATAAAGAAGAGAGGTAACCTAAAACCTAGTCGAATTTAAATTCTCTTTAAGTCGTATATGTTTAAAACATAAATTAATGAGAATAAGAAGTAGATGAGGTTATGAATGATTTCATATGGTTGAAATCATGAGAAATAATGAAAATAAGAATTTGAAGTTTAGTAAATAAATTTCTTAAGAAAGTATAAGATTTGTAATGAATTAGAATGATCCGAGTGGATTATATAAATAAGTAGGTGAAATAAGTAAGGAATGATGTTCTATAACATCAAATTCCAATAAAAAGGGAAATCATAATCCAAAATATCGATTAAAATGAAGAACGAATGAAGAACACGAAGAACATGCGAAGAACACAAAGAACGTTGTTGATGGACAAATTTAAAACCATCGTATGATATTTGTTGTTGATGGACAAGTTTAAAACCATCGCATATAAGTTAGATGCATATTGTTTGGTTAGGAACGGTAGAAACGTTAAAGAAGAACATATTAAAACTTAGCTATAACGAAGTTATGGAGAAAATTTCGTAAAAGACAAACGAGAATTAGAAAGTTAGTAAATGTAACGCCCCAGAAAATCGAACCTTTGTAAATAGTTTTAATAATGAATAAAATAATATTATTTATTATTATTATGTGTTGAACGTCGTAGTATTTTAACTACGTGAATGAATTAAAGTGTTTGAATTTCTAAGACGAAAATAAAAGCTTTTCGAGAAATTTTCCAAAAAACACTATTCATCTATTTCTGCTCGGGAATTAATTTTGAACTTCCGAGAAATACATAACGTTATAATGTCAAGGTGATATCTATTATGTAATAATAATCTAAGTATGGAAAACGTAATATTTTGCATATGGACCTAATTTGGGAACGTTAGGTTTATTAAGCGTTAAGGAAAGAAAGTTGTAATCGTATGATGTGTATGCATTGGACGAAGTAATGAACGTAAGTATAATATGACGTATTATACTATTATGTGTGAAGAATGAAATAATGTATATTATGAATTAATATACGAGTTAGCATACAAGAATTATACGTGATGTATGAATGTTAAGTTGTTAATTAAGTGTAATGGACTTATAGGATTATTCGCCTAATGGGAGAAGTCCAATAGAATGTGATTATCAAGCCCAAGTGTTTGATAAGTCATAAGGCCAAATTATGATAATGAAAGCCCAATAAGGAATTAGCTAGATTAATTAGCAAGCCTAGTGACTAAGCCATGATCCATAGAGCAATCCAAGTATGAAATGGGTAGACTTGATTGGAAAACAAATTGTGTGGTGACCAAGTGATGTGCTAGACAAGAAAGGAATAGTAAGGAGGTGGAGGTTGAGGAGGTTAGTTAAGGAGGTGGATTAAAGGAGGTGGGCTGGCTTAATGTCTATTCTACCCTAACTTTGAGTTGCATATAAATACCAAGCTTCATTTCATTTTGTTGTTATTTCATCCAACAATTTCCTCTCAAGATTAAGCAACTTATTTGGTAGAGAGAATAAGCCAGATAAGCACTTATAAGCCATTTCAACCTTTGCTAGATTTTCCCAAGTGAAGTGAAGTAATAGTCTTCAAGGGTAAGACTCATATCTATTATCTTTATCTCTTCTATGATAGGATTGATAGAGAAGGGGGATTATTTGATAAGAGCATATAATAAGTTATTGATGAATGAACTTAAGCCAATAGAGTTGAATAAGCAACTTGAACTCTAATAAGTTGATAGAATCGTGAAGAACTTTTCATATGTTTGTCATATGATGCTAATATGTTCAATATAGTATGAGAACATTGATTGATGGACTTAAGTTCATAGTATGTCATAAGCATGAGAACTTGTATTTCATAAGTTAAATAAGTCATTGACTTATGAGAATAAGTCAAAACCTACTTTGGTAATAAGTTGGTGTAATAATAACTTGTAATGTTCATATGTTGGTTAAAATCCATTTAGAATCATTAGGAATGAAGTTTTGCCGGAATTCACACGATTAGACGATAGTCGTCGAATTCGTGAAATTCTCGGAATGGAAGTCGTATTTTGTGTTTGAAGTCGGAAACGTTGTTTTTCGATGGAGACAAGTCATATTTGGCATTATAGAGTTGCGAACTTGAAAATGACCAAATTCTGACTTAGAACGAAGAAACGAGCGTTGAACGTTCACAAACGTTTATGGTTTTCGTTAAAAATGAACTACTAGGTGAAATTTTAGCAAACGAAGTCAAATAGATAAAATTCTTGCATGAACGAATAGAGTATATAAATTTTGAACCGTAGGCTTTTGAACGAGCCAATTCTAACAAAGAAGTTATGCGTCCGGGAGTTTCGCCGAATTTACAAAATCTGCAAATTTTCTAAGGCACAGAGTTGGCGCAATGGCACCAACCCAAGGCCAAATGAGTGGCACTTGCAGTTACGTGACATGTCTGATGTCGAGCAGACTCGCTAACTTCTTTCATGTGCATGCCATGCCGAGATGAAGAAGTTAAGTTTGGCGCCACAGCCGATTCGAATGTTAGAAATCGCTAAACTCGCACCGCAACTCGAGTTGAAGAGCAATGGGTGGCGCCGCAGCGCCAACCCTAGGAAGTGGACAGTAAAGAATGATTACAGATATAGAATGAAAGAGAACCCATTATTATTGAACTAAGGTATTAGCATAACATTATGAAGGCATTGTTAGACACCTAATTATATGATGATTAAGTGTTAATAATCAATTGAAAGTAAGCGTAATGTGAACGACGTAGTGAAAAGCCGAAACCCATAATAACAGATCTAAGTCAGGATTTAGATTGAGATGAAGGGTCAGATATAATAGTATACATACTTGATGATATATGACCTAATGTGTTACGTTATATGATCATGTATTGTAGAGACTTAGAGACCTAAAGTGTTCGTGTGATAATCAGTAAACAGACGCTGAAAGCAAGAATTCTAACCCTTGTTCCAGTTCGGTCTGGATAAGTTGTGTAATTCATGTATTCTTTCGCATGAAGTTTTGAATGATGAAGTCAAAGCCAATTCTTTCGGCTAGACTTATACTATGAATCTATCAAGCATGATTAATGTTTATCGAGTTATATTGGTGTGGTTTTCAATCGAAGACCGAGTATGATAAAAATGTTTTTGTCGTTTAACGACAGGCACATGAGGTAGCCACAACTTAAACGTAAACACGTTTAATGAATGTAGTGTTGATCAACATAGAGTACTATGGGCCGATAACCCAGAAGTGCTCGTAAGCTATGTCGAACTTACGGACTTAGTGCCGGGTTGTCCTTTTTAAAAGAAATTATGAACTGCTCAAAGTATTGAGTTTTATTTGATATTCTACTGAATATTGTTGTTGAAAACGTTTTGAATAAAAAGAAGTGCTATTTTGAATTATCAATAGTTATTCGTAACTATTGTTCAGTTACTGAAGATATATGAATTCTATTTTTCAAGCATGTTGTTTATTAGAATTGTAGTACTTGGTGAGCTAATCATGCTCACTCTTGCTTGAACCATATGAACATAGTTAAGATCGAGCAGACAGAACGCTCAGGAAAAGACAAGAGCAAGGCGAAGACGAACCCTTAGATTACTTGTGTAATAGAATAGTTGAATGTCTGTAATATATTGAATATTATGACAAGAACAAACGAATGGGTTATAAAGAACCTGGGGAATGTAATATTATTTTGAATATATAGAAGATATATTAGTTATTTTGAGACTTTTCAATTGAATGAATGTATGAATGGTAGTATCATGTAGCACCATCTTTTGGGTTGGAAGATATCCGGATTTGGGGGTGTCATATGTTGGTATCAAAGCATTAGGTTATAAAACTTAAGGGGGGATTAAAAAAAACCTTAAGTCATAACCTTAAGAGGAGTCAAAGAAGTACAAGAAGAAAATAACCTTATAAAAATGCATTATGATTATGTTATGTGTTTTTATTATTCTACTGACGTGTACTAATCAACTTAATTGTTTTGTGTAGATGTCAGGAGTAAACAGAATGTTTGTAAATGATCAAACCATTAGCGAAAAGTCGGTGAACCAAGTAGAGGTTATACCGAACCCTATAGCAGTAGATCCAGATGTAGTGATTATTGAGTCTAGAGACTCGGATGAAGCTGACTACATGTCAGTATTCGACGAAATGATAGAGGAGGAAGTAGAGACAGTGTCCTTTAATCCAGTGGCTATAGCAGCGAAGATAGCTCCTCGGGGGTCAATGATGTCTCTATTTATGTCAGTGTTGGATAGAAATATCCATTACTATCAGGAAGTTAAGGAGCTGAAAGTAGAGCTCCTAATGGTTATAGTGGACAAGACTGATGTCGAGTCCATGTGGGAGCAAGAACATAACGAGAGGATTTTGGCTAAGGACAAAGTCCACGATTTAAAGCACGAGGTCTTTGAGCTCAAGGAGGAGCTAAAGACCAAGATGCAGAAGATAGGGAGAATGTCCTATATCCATAGGAGTTCTCATACAGATTTTTAGCAGCAAGTAGCTGGATATCCTGTAGAGGTGGGGCAAACACGGCATACTATTAGCCGTGATATCATTGTCGGTCTTGCCAAGGAAAATTTCGATAATACCTTAAGGCAGATGTAGATTACTGGTAACTAGTGTAATATGTAAATATTTTGTAATTAGTAGTGACGTAAAACCCTTTTTGTATAGTAAAGGGTAGTCTTTTGTAAATCCCAATTTTTGGAAAGCGATAGCGGGAAAGTAATGAAATCAGCTTAGGCTGTGTATGTAATTGATGTAGTATTATACTACAAAGAATGAATATAAGTCCTTTTTATGGAAAGCAATGAGTTATAGATGTTGGAGTTATTGTTAATATTAATGATAACTAATAAAGAAAGGAATAATAACGAAATATTTTATTGTATCAACAAAATGCCGTTGAGAAGGGTGCAACGTAATCAAGGTGCTAACGTGAATCAACAAGAGGGAGGTCCGGTTAACCCTATGCAGGAGTTTGTTAATCTATTAATAACTACTTTTAATAGAATAAGGGCTAATATTCCCATAAATCCAGGAGTAGCACGAGCTACTACCTTTAAGGATTTCAAGAGTGTGGGTCCACTGGAGTTAAAAGGAACTACGGACCTTATTGAAGCCCAAACGTGGGTTAAGGAAATACAGAAGGTATTTGTCATAGCAAATGTTGACGAGGCCCAAAAGGTTTCCTTTGCAACCTATATGATGAAGGTAGCTGGATATCAGGCTAGGGTTGGGATAGCAAATCTGATGTGGGATAGGTTCAAGGAGATATTCTTCGAGAACTATTTTCACATGAGCATGTAGGGAAGGATAGAGATGCGGTTTTTGGAGTTGAAACAAGGGGACATGACGGTTCCCCAATACGCCGCCAAGTTTAATGAACTGACAAGGTTCGCTCCACATCAAGTGGATACTAAGGTAAGAAAGGCGAGACGATTCGAACAGGGCTTGAAACCCTGGCTCTATAACCGTATTTCAGTGTTTCAAAGTACTTCTTTTGGAACCATTTTAGAGAAGGTGATAATCACCGAGGGTGGTAGTGAGGCTCTGAGTCAATACCACAAGACAAGAAGAGTAAGGGGAAGTTAGATGGGGGAGTAAAGATCGAGGGAGCCAGTGGTAGTGGCGAGGGTCAGAAGAGGAAGGTATTTAGCTCTGGGAATACCAGAGTGAAGCAAGGAGACCCGAATAGAAGAATGGAGGCCTGAAAGACCTGTGGGAAGACTCACTTGGGAGTCTGTCTCAAGGGGAAGGTCGTCTGTTACAATTGTGGATAGGAGGGGCACATTGCACTTAACTGTCATAGTCCGAAGAAGAATCATGGATGTTTTGTGTGTGGATCAACTAACCACGTGGCAAAGAACTGGCCAAAGAAGGGGACGGACGGGAACCGGGTCACTAATAGCGGTAAGTTAGCTATTAGTGGACCATCACGACCGGGTATGCCGATGGGCCGTACCCTTTAACATGACTGTCCAAGATGCAGTTGCATCAGGGGACGTTGTCGCAGGTATTATTCCGATCAACGATATAAATGCATATGTGCTATTTAATTCGGGTGCTACTTGTTCGTTTATAGCATGCAATTTTGCTAGACGCTTAGGATTACTTCCCGAAAAGTTGCCTATACCTTTAAATATTAAGGTAGCAAATGAAGAAATAATTCCTGTTGAAGATGTTCATAGGAGTTGTTGCGTAGATATACGGGGTTGTAAATTATCGGTAGATTTGTTACCGATAAAGTTAGGAGAATTCGACGTAATTCTCGGAATGGATTGGTTAGTTAACCATGGGGCAATTATAGATTGGCAAAAGAAATGTGTGAATATTAAGACGTTAGAACTGAAAGTAGTATGTACATAAGCCAATCATGTTTGATGATTAAGCATATACTTTGTAACAATCTTATTCATTTATTAATAAAAAGTATTAATTTATTAAAGGCTTTTAATTATCAACATGATGTTGTTTTATAATATGTGATAAACCCATAGTTTTAAGCAATGCTTTTAGAATAATGATGATGATCATTCTAATGAGATCTAAATTCTTAGAAAGCTTAAAACAAAAATAGTTCCCAATCGTTGGATTACTAAATTGGGGATTAGTGAATCCGGATAGATTGGTACATACGTTGCTTGATCATTCAATGAGGATTGATTGATCTCATGATCATTTGTGTGGAGACACTAAAGCAAGTATGTAGGTGCTTATTAGAGAATAAGTTCACTGAACGTGGCTCGCTAAGGAATACCTAATGGAGTTTTACTTACCTGTCAATAGGAATTAGTGATAGTGGTACAAGTGATCCTTGGACTTGAGATCATCATAGTATCTTGTGTATGATGAATTATACTTTGACTTATTCCTTAAGACCCTTAGGGTATATCAAAGGGTATGTTTGGGTATAATAAGTTGTACGTGAAGATAATGTATGATCAATAAAGAATCTATCGCTTCTAGTAAAAGAAGTGAATTGTCCTATATGATTCGATAAATGACAACCCAAAGAGTCCTTGGTTGCGCGAATGAAATTAGAAAGGAGTTTCTAATTTGCATTATTTGGAGTTGTGCATTTAAGAGTCGAAATACATATAATTAAATAAAATAAGACTAGACAGTAATTCCATGTCTTATATTTAATTGGGACATTGTATGGTGGAAGGATTGAATTTTACGATAACTATTTACTCAAAGGTTCTTTTATGATTAATGTTGAAATCTATATTATCTGGAAAGTTGTTGATCGCTAGGGAGACTTATCCCTATTGTAGAATAAATATTATATATTCTATGTCTAGTAAATGAAGCAAAGGATAAGTAATCCTATGTCTAGTAAATGAAGCAAAGGTTGTTGCATTAGCCATAGAAACTTATTGTTTAGTATTGTCTACGGGCAAGTCTATTAAGTCAATAAGTTGTTATTATATTCCAGTTCTCATTGGAAACATTATTTTCATTTTATTGTTGGACAATGAAATCTTTGGTATTATATTTAAGAACAATTTTTGTTCTATTTATAATAATAATGTTTTTATAGAACTGGAATATTACTTAATGGATTTTGTATACTTGACTTACGTGGAAAATTATTTTGCAAATTGAACAAACTACTATAAGAAAAGGAGATGATCATTCAAAGAGTTGAATGTGTGTATTTGTTGAAATACAAGTGTGAATTATTTGAAAGGTTTAAAGAATTTAGAAGTGAAAAAAATTGGCAAAATATTAAGATTCATTGATTAGATCAAGGAATAAATACTTTTGCAATAAGTTTCTAGATCATCTCAAATGGTTTTCTCACAATGGACGCCTCCTGATACATAATAATTGATTGATGTATCTGAAAAAAAAAATTATACCTTGTTGGAAATGGTGCGGTCCATAATGATTTTATCGACATTCCAGTATCCCTCTAGGATCATGTCCTAGAAATGACTGCATATCTATGAAAAGGTAACCTCAAAATCTGGCCCCAAGACTCTATAAGAGTTATGGACAGGGAGAATTCCTGATCTTAAGTATGTTAAGATATGGGGTTGTCAGACTTATGTGAAAAGGTTTCAAAGGATAAGCTTGAGACAAGATTTGACAATGTAGATTTGTGGGACATCCTAAAGTAAGTTTAGGGTATATGTTCTATAATCCTACTTAGCAAAAGGTGTTTGTTGCGAAACGTATTGCCTTCTAAGATAAAGGTGTTTATCATTGAAGGGGCTACTGGGAGGATAATAGATCTTGAAGAGTTCAAGAACCACAAAACACTATAAGTTAAATAAGAGGAAACTGTAGATAGACCTATTGTACCACAACCGAATTGTAAATCTGGAATAGTACCGAAGATATCTGAGAGGTATGGATTCATCATAGATGATGATGATGAGGTACACATCATAGAAGATGATGATCCAGTTACATTCGATGAGGTAAGAGTTGTAGACACTTAGAGAAATGGATTGAAGCAAGCTTCTCAAATATAGAACATTCATTTTGATGAGATAATCAAAAAAGGTTTGATTTTATTAAAAACAAAAATGAACCTAGTGTGTACAAAAGGGTCAGTGGGAGCATCATGACATTTCTAGTATTATATATTGATATACTACGGATAAGGAATGACATACCAATGCTACAATCGGTAAAGATAAAGTTGTCTAAACATTCCTCCATGAATGATTTGGGATGAGTATCGTAATTGGGGATACAAATCTATATAGATAGATTTAAAAGGATGTTCAGCTTAACCCAAGGAACGTTTATTCATTTGATGCTAAAGTCGTTTAGCATGGCAAACTCCAAGAGATGTCTCATGTTGATGAGTCATGGAATGTATCTCTCTAAATAGTCCCCAAAGACTCCAAAAAGAGAGATCGCATGAGTAACTATCATGTATGCAATGAAATGTACGAGACCTAATGTTGATCAGTTATATTCTAGAGAAGTTCACTATGAGTAAGTGAAAAACATCTTAAAGTACTTAACCGGCACTAAGGATGTGATTAAAATTTATGGTGGTCTAAATTAAAACTAGAGGGCTTAATAGACTCAAGTTCTTTTTTAGACAGACAAAGACGACAGAAAAATCCACTTTAAGGTAAAGCGTTACCTTGAACAATGGTGCAGTGAATTGGAAAGGTTTCAAACAGCAAAGAGTTGCTAGTTTAGTGATAAAGACAAAGTATATAGCTATAAATGAAGCTACAAGTTGATTGTTTGGATGAAAAGTTCATTATAAAACTAGGAATAGTTCCTAAGTCTCATCTTGGATCTAAACACGTGTTGTGGCACTTTCATTTGATTATAAGAATCATTGAAAGATGGGAAATAACTATAGAGATAGTGGACTCTCAAGAACAACATTACATATCCATTAACTAAAGCTTATCCAACAGCAGGATAATCGTCACTTAGAGAAGAAGGGTATGAGATACCATGGTGATTGGCTTTAGTGCAAGTGGGAGATTGAAAGTAGTATGCACACAAGCCAATCATGTTTGATGATAAAGCATATACTTTGTAACAATTTTATTCATTTATTAATAAAAAATATTAATTTATTAAAAGCTTTTAATTATCTACATGATGTTGTTTTATAATATGTGATAAACCCATAGTTTTAAGCAATGCTTTTAGAATAATGATGATGATCATTCTAATGAGATCTAAATTCTTAGAAAGCTTAAAACTAAAATAGTTCCCAATCGTTGGATTACTAAATTGGGGAGTAGTAAATCCGGATAGATTGGTACATACGTTGCTTGCTCTGTGACGCCCCCAAATTCGGGTTACCTGACCCCCGAGTTTGGTGTTCACAATCCACAATATAAATAACATTTAACTACCCATAATATATATAGATAGTATCTTACATAAGTTTTTATCAGAGTTTTATAATACATCACCCAGGTTTTCTAACCTTAACTTTACAAACATACCCTTTAGTTATACAAAAAGGGTTTACAATACAACATCATAAATATGTTAATCATAACTAGTTTATTACAACGCCTTTTCCTTTGTCCTTTGCGGACACCTCCTCGCAACTTCGCTCCTAAATTTGAAATGTTTTATTTAGCAAGGGTGAGCAACAAATTTGCCCTTGAGTTAATACATACAATAAATGTATAAGTATTCAAATCACCGGACTATCTATTTTGATAGAATGAAACCAAAGTTCGGGGAACTTTGAAATAGTGAACAAATCGTTATTCAATAACAAGTCTTCTCAAGTATTCTATACAACATAATAATTCAATAATGAAAGAGTACAACGCTTTCAAAGTTTCTACGATATTCTAATGAATAATCAAGAATCAATTCTAAGAAATATCAAAGTGGAATGTTTCCAGATTTATACTGAGCGATCCATTGGATCTTGAACTTCTCTTCTCGAGTAACTATCAAAGTTATACTTTGATATACCCAGTGTATCGAGATAACCGTAAAGATTAAATCATACCCTCTCGCAAGTATAACAAGTGATCGACTTATTATACCCTATATTATGCATAATACTTAAGTCGCAACATAATGATCGATATATATTTAATGATATTCCCTTTTTATAAAAGGTTGTTCTTCTCGATCTTAGAATCAAGATTTTGATTTAACAACGAAATCTTGTGATTTCAAATTCTATTTACTTCTCGATCTTAAGCCAAATAATTGGCATCGAACTATCAATAATAATTGAATTCTCTTCTCGAACTTATCAAGTTCTAACTAATATTCGCTCTAGCCGAATAATAGCTAAGATATTTCTCAAGATAATTTGACAATAAATGAAATTATCTCAGATTGTCAATTCTAACTTCTACAGATATGAATATCCAACAACAGCTTATTCTACAAATATATATTTCTAATCAATAATTCAATTTGAATTATTAAGCATGCACTAATCTGCGAATAATCAACAATAAATTCCGGATGTGGTGTAATTAGCAATAATTAACCACTATAATAATTGAATAAATTTAACTCAAGGTTGAGTTAGAAACTTGCCTCTTTCACCGATTACAACTACACAAAATACTTATACGCTTTCTGAAAGACCTATAACCAATAATATCGGTCTTACAATTAGCACAATTATTCATAACACGTAACACTGTAGTTCACAGTCAAACTTCTCCTAGGCACATTACCACATAGCCACATCAGTGTTTATAACCTATATAAACACATAACAAGTCTAACTATATCAGTCTGGTTGGACTTTTTCTAAAATAAAATTAGGGTTTCTAAAATAGAAATTTAAATTACAAAAATATAATTAGTGATTTCTAATCATATTTATGTTTAACAAACACTTTAGGCATGCTAATAAAAAATTAGGGTTGCCTAATTAGGGTTTACAATTCCCAATTTTGAAATTAGGGTTTCCCGGCGTACAATTAGGGTTTTAATTGTACAATTTATTTTCTAAATTTAAGATTAGGGTTTTAAATCCCTTATTAAGGTTTATTAAATACAAACCTTATCCGATCAATTATTGATCAACATAACCAACATACAGCACAAACACATTATTAGCAATATAATTATTTTAATTATATTATCTACCGAATCCCTATCCAAAAATTAGGGTTAGGGTTTTCTAAAGTTGTTAAGCACAACTCTACTCTATTTTCTCAGTCAAAACATATATTGACTAATTCTCGAGACTCGTCTCACTAATTCTCAGCACACTATTAACAGTCACTGCCAATATTAAAAAAAAGTTATTCGTAAAATTTTGATTATTCGAAATCCCGGGTTATCACATGCTCATTGGATGAGGATGATTGATCTCATGATCATTTGTGTGGAGACACTAAAGCAAGTATGTAGGTGCTTATTAGAGAATAAGTTCACTAAACGTGGCTCGCTAAGGAATACCTAATGGAGTTTTACTTACCTGTCAATAGGAATTCCTGTAGTAATAGTAGTACAAGTGATCCTTGGACTTGAGATCATCATAGTATCTTGTGTATGATAAATTATACTTTGACTTATTCCTTAAGACCCTTAGGGTATATCAAAGGGTATCCTTGGGTATAATAAGTTGTACATGGAGATAATGTATGATCAATAAAGAATCTACCGCTTCTAGTAAAAGAAGAGAAATGTCCTATGTGATTCGATAAATGACAACCCAGTAGTCATTGGCCAAGGCAGAATGAAATTAGAAAGAAGTTTCTAATTTGCATTATTTGGAGTTGTGCATTTAAGAGTCGAAATTCATATAATTAAATAAAATAAGAATTGACAGTAATTCCATGTCTTATATTTAATTGGGACATTGTATGATGGAAGGATTGAATTGTACGGTAACTATTTACTCAAAGGTTCTTTTATGATTAATGTTGAAATCTATATTATCTGAAAAGTAGTTGATCACTAGGGAGGCTTATCCCTATTGTAGAATAAATATTATTTATTTAAATAAATTAATAATTTAATTTATTTATGTAAATAAGATTAGAATTTTTCTAATTGATTTATTCACAACCGGTTTAATATGGAGAACCTAAAGGGTCACACCATAAAAGGAAGAATAATTATTTAAGAAGTTAATGGCATAATCGTAATAATATGTTAAGTGTATTTAATTTAATCTATGGTGATAGAATAAATTAAATAGCTTGATATTTATTATTTACTATTTTGGAAATATTAAATATATAAATTAATAAGAGGAGTCTTATTAATATTATTACAATTATTATTATTTTAATTTCTAAAGAGTTAGAAATTAATTTAATATTAGTACTCTCATTTATTCCTAATAAGATTAGGAGGCAAATTAATTAAAAGAGTTTAATTAATTATCTCTAATAAGATTAGCGAGCTTAATTAATTAAAAGGAATTTAATTAATTAAATAAAACTCAATTCTTTAATTGTTAAGGAGGGTTGCCTACATCTATAAATAAGAGGAGTCTTATTATGGGTGAGGTGGTTGACACTTTCACAAAACACGTGAATATGTAATTCCAATAGTTGGGAGAGTATACCCCTTTCTATGAAAGATAGAAAAACTAGGGTTTTGCCAAATACCCATCTTCTTGAATCTTTCTTTTTCCTTGGTGGATCATCTCTAGAGGTCAAACACTTGGGTGGCTAACGTTGATCAAAGGAAGGAACAAAACCTGGTGGATTCAAGTTAAACGCAAAAAGGATTGGAGGTAAACTTATACCTGAGGAAGCTCGGATCTTCAAGGGTATGATTCTTGTTCTTTCTTTTCCGTTTAATTAAAAACTGTGCATAAAGGGTGATCCGGGTATATGGTTTGTAAAATATTTAAAACTCTGATTTTCCACGTTTCCGCTTATTTATGCAATTTGATTGCGTTCATGAATAATACAAACCTAACAAGAACAACCTCAAGTAGTATTTTACGGGAATAGATCGTCGGGACGTTCGTGTTGTCTAACCATGACACAAAGTACGAAATTATTGAGGAAGAGATGCGTAGGCTATCTGTGTCATGTTATTGATACCTAGAGAGTGGTAGCAACCATGGAACAAATACCTAGAGTGAGAGAATTTGCCGATGTATTTTTGAGTGAATTGCCTGGTCTTCCGCCGGATAGGGAGACCGAGTTTGTGATAGACATTGTGCCAAGAGCGACACCATTTTCCAAGTCACCGTATCGTATGGCGCCAGTGGAGATGAAGGAGTTGATGGTGTAGTTACAAGAACTGTTGGACCGAAAGTACATTCAGTCGAGTGTGTCATCGTGGGGAGCACCGGTACTACTTGTCAAGAAGAAGGACGGATCGTTAAGACTTTGTATCGATTATCGACAGTTGAACACGTTAACGATAAAGATTAAATACCCATTGCCCAGGATCGATGATCTTTTTGATCAGGTGAAAGGGGCTAAGTATTTTTCTAAAATAGATCTAAGAACGAGGTATCATCAATTGAAGGTTAGGAAGGAGGATGTACCAAAGATAGCATTCAGGACTCATTATGGTCATTACAAGTTTCTGGTGATGTCGTTTGGGTTGACAAATGCACCAGCTGCATTTATGGATATGATGAACAGAGTGTTCAAACAATATTTGGACAAGTTCATCGTGGTGTTCTAGTCTATTCTAAGACGCCAGAAGATTATGTTGAACACCTTAGGTTAGTGTTGGAGACATTAAGAAAGGAGAAGTTTTATGCGAAATTCATTAAGTGTGAATTTTTGTTGGAGAAAGTACAATTTTTAGGTCATGTCATTGACCATGAAGGAATCTCAGTAGATCCAGCGAAGGTGGAAGCCGTGATGAATTGGGAAAAACCGAAAACGCCGACTGAGGTGAGGAGTTTCTTAGGGTTAGAGGGTTACTATCGGAGATTCATCCAGGATTTTTCAAAAATTGCTACTCCGTTGACTAACTTGACGAGGAAGACGGTGAAATACGCTTCGACTGACAAGTGCGAGGACAGTTTTCAAGAATTGAAGAAGAGGTTGAGTGAAGCGCCTGTTTTGTCATTACCCGATAACACAGGAAATTTTGTAGTTTATAGTGATGCTTCGCATAGAGGACTTGGTTGCGTGCTCATGCAGCATGGCAAGGTCATTGCGTATGCATCTAGGCAGTTGAAGGATTATGAGAAAGTTTACCCTACTCATGATCTGGAACTGGCCATAGTAGTTTTTGCTCTAAAGATATGGAGACATTATCTTTATGGAGAAAAATGTGAGATATACACGGACCACAAAAGTCTAAAATATATCTTCACACAGAAGGAGTTGAATATGAGGCAGAGGAGATGGTTGGAGTTTATAAAGGATTATGACTGTGAAATCCTGTATCTCCCTTGAAAAGCCAATGTAGTTGCTGACGCCTTAAGTAGGAAGGGTCGGGAAAAGTTGTCTTTGTTAACGGCTCAAGCTGAGTTGATAACAGAGATGGCAAGGATGGAGCTGGAAGTGAAGCTGCCAAGTGAAGGAGGACAAATGTTGTTTCTTGACGAAGATGCAATCTACCATCGTAGAGAGAGAGTTAAAGAGGTACAACTCAAAACCGATGAGTCGTAGAATGAATGAAGGAGCGGTACCGCCAATGAAAAAAGATACTAAGTATGGAGATCTTGATAATGAGGGATTGTTGAGATTTGAATGAAGAATTTGGGTTCCGAATGAGACAAAATTAAAGGAGCAGGTATTATAAGAGGCTCATAGTTCGAGGTTTTTGATTCATCCTGGTAGCACTAAGATATATCAAGACCTTCGACAGAGTTTTTGTTGGCCAAACATAAAGAGAGAGATAGTAGAGTATGTGAGTAGGTGCTTAACTTGCAAGAAAGTTAAGGCCGAACATCAACGACCCAGTGGCTTGTTACAGTCATTAGAAATCCCGGAGTGGAAGTGGGAAAATATAACTATGGATTTTGTGGTAGGACTTCCAACTACAACAAAGGGGTATGATGCGATTTGGGTAATAGTTGATCGATTGACAAAATTGACTCACTTTTTGTAAATTAGGGTCAAGTATAACTTAGATCAGTTATCTAGACTCTATATTAAGGAAATAATCTCTAGACATGGAGTACCATTATTGATTGTGTCAGATCGTGATCCACGATTCACATCGAACTTTTGGAGGAGTCTACAAGAGCAGTTAGGGACACAGTTGAAGCTGAGTACGATATATCATCCACAGACGGATGGACAGAGCGAGAGGACAATTCAAACTTTAGAAGATATGTTAAGATCTTGCGTCATGGATTTAAAGGGTAGCTGGGATGATCATCTACCATTAGTGGAATTTGCGTATAACAATAGTTATCATGCAAGCATAGGTATGTCGCCTTATGAAGCTTTGTATGGGAGGAAATGCAGAACGCCACTGTATTGGGATGAGGTAGGAGAACGCCGAATGTTGGGACCAGAATTGGTGCAATAGATAGCGGATATTGTCAAAATAATACAAATGCGTCTTTTAGCAGCTCAAGACAGATAGAAGAAGTTTACGAATTCACATAGAGAGAATCGAGAATTTGAAGTAGGTTCGTACGTATTCTTAAAAGTATCTCCCTAGAAAAGAAAGATACGTTTTGGGAAGAAGGGAAAGCTATGCCCAAGGTTCATAGGACCTTTTGAGGTAATAAAATGGGTCGGTGAGGTCGCTTACATGATAGCATTACCTCCAGACCTAGAACGAATACATAATGTATTTCACGTATCCGTGTTATGTCCTTATAAGCCAGATTATAAGCACGTGATAGAATATGAACCTATTCATATCGAGAAGGATTTAACGTACGAGGAAACGCTGATTCAAATTGTTGATAGAAAAGAACAAGTTATGCGGAATAAAGTCATATCTTCGGTGAAGGTGATATGGAAGAACCACGATGCAGAAGAAGCAACATAGGAGTTAGAAGAAATGATGAAAAAGAATTACCCTCATTTATTTGTGTAATTTTTTTTACATATAGCGAGATTCTGGGGACATAATCCTTTTAAGGGGGAGAGAGTGTAACACCCCAGAAAATCGAACCTTTATAAATACTTTTAATAATGAATAAAATAATATTATTTATTATTATTATGTGTTGATAAAATGAATGTCATTCTATAACCTAGAAACGTCGGAACGTCATAGTATTTTAACTACATGAATGAATTTCTAAGACGAAAATAAAAGCTTTCCGAGAAATTTTTTGAAAAACACTATTCATCGATTTCTGCTCGAGAATTATTTTTGAACTTCCGAGAAATACTTAACGTTATAATATCAAGGTGATATCGATTATGTAATAATAATCTAAGTATGGAAAATGCAATATTTCATATGTGGACCTAATTTGGGAACGTTAGATTTATTAAGCTTTAAGGAAAGGAAGTTGTAATCGTATGATGTGTATGCATTGTACGAAGTAATGAACGTAAGTATAATATGACGTATTATACTATTATGTGTGAAAAATGAAATAACGTATATTATGAATTAATATACGAGTTAGCATATAAGAATTATACGTGATGTATGAATGTTAAGTTGTTAATTAAGTGTAATGGACTTATAGGATTATTGGCCTAATGGGAGAAGTCCAATAGATTGTGCTAATCAAGCCCAAGTGTTTGATAAGTCATTAGTCCAAATTATGATAATGAAAGCCCAATAAGGAATTAGCTAGATTAATTAGCAAGCCCAATGACTAAGCCATGATCCTTGGAGCAATCCAAGTATGAAATGGGTAGACTTGATGGGCAAACAAATTGTGTGGTGACCAAGTGATGTGCTAGATAAGAAAGGAATAGTAAGGAGGTGGGGGTTGAGGAGGTTAGTTAAGGAGGTAGATTAAAGGAGGAGGGATGGCTTAATGTCTATTCTACCCTAACTTTGAGTTGCCTATAAATACCAAGCTTCATTTCATTTTGTTGGTTGTTATTTCATCCAACAATTTCCTCTCAAGATTAAGTAACTTATTTGGTAAAGAGAATAAGCGACATAAGCACTTATAAGCCATTTCAACCTTTGCTAGATTTTCCAAAGTGAAGTGAAGTAATAGTCTTCAAGGGTAAGACTCATATCTATTATCTTTATCTCTTCTATGATAAGATTGATAGAGAAGGGGGATTATTTGATAAGAGCATATAATAAGTTATTGATGAATGAACTTAAGCCGAATTAGTTGAATAAGCAACTTAAACTCTAATAATTTGATAGAATCATGAAGAACTTATCATATGTTTGTCATATGATGCTAATATGTTCAATATAGTATGAGAACATTGATTGATGGACTTAAGTTCATAGTATGTCATAAGCATGAGAACTTGTAGTTCATAAGTTAAATAAGTCACTGACTTATGAGAATAAGTCAAAACCTACTTTGATAATAAGTTGGTGTAATAAGTAACTTGTAATGTTCATATATTGGTTAAAATTCATTTAGAATCATTAGGAATGAAGTTTTGCCCGAATTCCCACGATTAGACGATAGTCGTCGAATTCGTGAAATTCTCGGAATGGAAGTCGTATTTTGTGTTTGAAGTCGGAAATGTTGGTTTTTGATGGAGACAAGTCATATTTGGCATTATAGAGTTGCGGACTCGAAAATGACCGAATTCTGACTTAGAATGAAGAAACGAGCGTTGAACGTTCACGAACGTTTATCGTTTTGGTTAAAAATGAACTAATAGGTTAAATTTTAGCAAACGAAGTCAAATAGATAAAATTCTTGCATGAACGCATAGAGAATGTAAATTGTGAACCGTAAGCTTTTGAACGAGCTAATTCGGACTTATAACGAAGAAGTTATGCGTCCGGGAGTTTCGCCGAATTTACAAAAGCTACAAATTTTCTAAGGCACAGAGTTGGCACCGTGGCGCCAACCCAAGGCCAAATGAGTGGCGGCCACAATGACATGTTGATCGATGTCTGAGCACACCGCTAACTCACTCACGTCATGAGTCTTGAGATGAAGAGTTAAGTTTGGCGTCATGGCGCTAGTTCAAATGCTAGAATCTTTAACTCACGCCCACAAAGCGAAAGTTAAAGAGCAATGGGTCTTGCCGCAGTGCCAACCCTAGGAAGTGGATAGTAAAGAATGATTACAGATATAGAATGAAAGAGAAGCCATTATTATTAAACTAAGGTATTAACATAACATTGTTAAGGCATTGTTAGACACCTAATTGTATGATGATTAAGTGTTAATAATCAATTGAAAGTAAGCGTAATGTGAACGACATAATGAAAAGTCAAAACCTATAATAACAGATCTAAGTCGTGATTTAGATTGAGATGAAGGGTAAGATATAATAATATACATACTTGATGATATATGACCTAATGTGGTACATTATATGATTATGTATTGTAGAGACTTAGAGACCTAAAGTGTACGTGTAATAATCGATGGCGAATGAATGAAGGCAAGTATTCTAACCCTTGGTCCAAATTTCTGGCCCGACAAGTTTATGTAATTCATGTATTCTTTCGCATGAAGTTTTGAATGATGAAGTCAAAGCCAATTCTTTCGACTAGACTTATACTATGAATCTATCAATCATGATTAACGTTTACCGAGTTATATTGGTGTGGTTTTCAATCGAAGACCGAGTATGCTAAAAATGTTTTTGTCATTTAACGGCAGGCGCGTGAGGTTACCACAACTTAAACGTACACACGTTTAATGAATGTAGTGTTGATCAACATAGAGTACTATGGGCTAATCACCCAGAACTGCTCGTAAGCTATGCCAGACTTACGGACTTAGTGTCGGGTTGTCCTTTTCAAAAGAAATTATGAACTGCTCATAGTCTTGAGTTTTAGTTGATATTCTACTGAATATTGTTATTGAAAACGTTTTGAATAAAAAGAAGTGCTATTTTGAATTATCGATAGTACTTCGTAACTATTGTTCAGTTACTGAAGATAGATGAATTCTATGATTTAAGCATGTTCTTTAATAGAATTGTAGTACTTGCTGAGCTAGTCATGCTCAATCTTGCTTGAACCATATGAACACAGCTAAGATCGAGCGGACAGAAAGCTCAGGCAAAGACAAGGGCTAGGCGAAGATGAACCCTTAGATTATTTATGTAATAGAATAGTTGAATGTCGGTAATATATTGAATATTATGACAAGAACAAATGAATGGGTTATAAAGAACCTGGGGAATGTAATATTATTTTGAATATATAGAAGATATATTAGTTCTTTTGAGACTTTTCAATTGAATGAATGTATGAATGGTAGTACCGTGTAGCACCATCTATCGGGTTGGAAGATACCCGAATTTGGGGACGTCACAGTAAATGAACCCGAACGTGTAGTGTTTCATAAGAATATAAGAGAATGTAGAAAGCGTGAGTCTTGGACTCAAGAAAAAACAAATTCCGAGTTCAGATGACTGAATTACGGACGAACAAACAAAGAGCGTTAAAAACATAAAACGAATGAAGGGTGAAGATCAAGCCAATTTAATGGCACATTAACGGATTCAGAATGAAGTCCTGTCTAGGGGGTATTGAAGTACGTAAGATAAGGGAGAGAATGGCTTTGGAATGACCTTGTTCTGAGTTATAATGAATAAGTTATGAAAGCGGGAAGCAAGCGTCTCAAATTAGATTCAACACTTAGAGAAATTTTCTAGGGTTAGGGCTTGGCACCGCGGCGCCAGCCATGCCTTGTAAGGTGGCGCTGTAGCGCCAGACCAGGAAGCCAGGTACTTCAAACTCGCATCGCGGCACGAGAGATAAAGAAGAGAGTGGCGCCGCAGCGCTAGTGTAGGGAAAAAGCCAGAGAATAGCTTTTAACTGCTCAACTCTTGGGGGAAACGTAAGGGAAGATAAAGAACATAATGTTCAACTAATGTAACCATTAATCTAGTAAATTAAACCTTTGATGAAGGTTGAACGAAAAGATTAAATGAGAGTAAAAGATAAAGAATGTAAACGCGGATTACGGAACCGATATCCGGGGACCGTAGTTATGATAAACGAACGTAGAGGATTGCTATGGTTGTGATTCCTTAGATGTTGAACGACGAGTTTGAGACCCCAAATTTAATGAATAAAGATTTAATTTTCTCGAAATATTTTTTTTAAATTATGGTGTGGATTTGAGATAATGTTATAGTTGTGGGTAATATTTATAAATTTTGCAAAGTATGCAAGTTGTTATATAATATTCGATTGGTCGGGGAATATTCTTTTTACCGAGGAATATCCGTACGGCGGTACAATCATTGGTGGACCACACAACGGAATTATTATCAGATTGAGAAAATGACAAAAATATTTTTATGAAAATAACGGCGGAAATTTTACCGTTAAGACTGTTGAACTATTCGGTAGTAAAAGTACAGTTATACGCGTGGTTGTATAATAGCACACGGTATTGATTATTGATGCTTACGTGAGAAGTCACTCAGTTTTGTTCAATTATTGCTTCAGTAATTGTTGCATAGTAACTCACGTTATTTGATTCAATTATTGTCGATATTTTATATATTATTAAATCAATAATTGAGATAACAAAGTTATTAATGTTATTATTTTCAATATTAACGATGTCTAGAAGTTTTACCAAGGAGAGGTTTGGTCACCTAATTGCGCGCCAATAGGGAGAAATCCGTATTGGAAAGCCCCCTCTTTCCTGGGAACGACCTGGTCGATTAATAGTGTGAATTATGATAATGATGATGAAGTTTTGTTTTATTAGTATTATTAATATAAAAAAACAGAGAAGCTTTTTATATAAAATAAAATACTTTTATAAAGTTATTTATTTTATTAGACAATAATTAGAATATAATATATTTTATTATGCATAGTGTTTTACATAGTAAAATCTTTTTATATAAAACAGAATACTTTTATAAAGTTATTTGTTTTATTAGACAATAATTAGAATATAATATATTTTATTATGCATAGTGTTTGTATAGTGCCTGCGTAGTGTTTGCATAGTGCCTGCGTAGTGTTTGCATAGTAAAATCTTTTTATATAAAACAGAATTCTTTTATAAAGTTATTCGTTTTATTAGATTATAAATAGAATATATTATATTTTATTTAAAAGATTTTGTTTTATTAGAGTATTTTATTGTAAACCAATCTAGACCGTCCGTTTAAAAGTAAATCAATCTGGACCGTTCATGAATTAGTTACTATTCAGTCCATTCTTCTATAAATAGAAGCTCATTCCTTTATTATTTCTTACAAATTCACTAAAACTCTAGAGAGAGAGAAACTATAGAGAGTAAGAAGAAAAGTATTCTCGCTACTTCACTACTCCTATATCCAGGTTTGTTCTAAGGTAAGGGGTTATTATTTTCTGTATTCATGAAGAGAACTTACATTATTCCATTCTTTATTGTTCTGTTGAATAACTCAGATACGCTGAGCTACCCTATACTTGGTGAAATTCTTATGTTATTCCATTCTTTATCATTATGTTGAATAACTTTGCCTATCTGGCACCGCATATATGGTGAAATTCTTTTGTTATTCCATTCTTTATTATTCATTGGAACATCCCATGCAATGCGTTTACGCATGACCGAATTCGATTATTTATTATTCTCATTGGAATATCACGCTTAAGTGCGATTACGCTTTGACACAGTTCCATTAATTATTATTCTGTTGGAATAACCTGTCTGTGCGGTCTATCGCATGCATGGTGATTTCTGTTGTTATTCCATTCTTTATTATTCTATTGGAATATCCTTTCGGTGTGAATTTCGCTTGACCTGGTTCCGTTATTTATTATAATGTTGGAATAATCTGTCTATGCGGTTTATCGCATGCCTGATGATTTCTTTTGTTATTCCATTCTTTATGATACTAGTTGGTTAAAGTTTTGACTTCTATACTCCATGAAATTAGTGGAATATCCTTGATATTTGCGCTTCATCCAGTACCTTTTCATGGAAATATTCTTCTGAGCATTCTTGAATTTTACTCTACAAAGAAGTATCATGTTGATAATTTGGACGTTATTAGTTCCTGGATAAATTAATTCTTTAACCTATTTTATTGATTTCTTATATCATTGTCATCATCCTCATGTTTATATTATGTTAAAAGTTATCTGTGGCTTGTAGTGCATAGATGGACTTGGTATGATTACTACCAGGGATTAATCGGTATAATCATGACCGTAATGTTACAAATGATGTGGTAAAAGTCCTCATTGGCCTCAGGTGCATTGATGGACAGCTTGTTGGCATGATCATGACCATTGATGAATACACGAATATCCTTGGCCGTAGTGCATGGATAATTTATGGTTGTGATACTAATGAATATCCTTAAATCGTAGTATGCGGGATGATGTAGATTATTTATTGTCGAGTCTCAGCGATAAAAGTGATGAAAAACCTTTTAAATCATAAAAGATAGTAGATTTTATTCTCTACTAGACTCTTTTAATGGATTGTATGTTCTGCTACAGTTAAACTTGATGTCTATTGTATTTTATCAATTTAACATTGTTGAAGACTAATGATAATTTATTCTGCATTATCTTAGTCATAATATTTCTTACTGGGCTAGTTGAGCTCACCCTTTCTTTCACTGTTCTCTTCAGGAAATGAGAACGTAGCCGGGACTAGTCAAGGAACGAAGTGATAGTCCAGATGATAGTATTAGTAGTCCTCACTATTCTGCTAAATAGTGTGACAATAAATGTAATGAGGACTTATTCTGAGAGTGGATATTGTCTAGAAGACAATATTTGTATTAAAACTCATAGCTCTCTTGTTGTATATTAAAGATAGTATTTGTATTCTATACCATGTATTTGGCGACTCAGAATAGGTGATGTATACCTATTTTGGGGGCGTCATAGTTGGTATCAAAGCTTAGGGATATGATCCCTGGCTGAGACGTGAGACAAGAACTAGGAGGGGAGAGATGAGGAATTCCTTCGCTAGTATGACCTACCTAAGTTTATTTGGTATTTAATTGGTCGATCAGAGTATAGAGATAATATGTGATATGTTAATTAACTCTTGTTTTGTGACAGTGTTTGAACATGGAGCTGAAAATGTTAGCAATGGAGTGAATGAGACCATTGAGACACTTTTAATCACTAACCAGGTTAATGTGATGTCAGACGAAGAAGAAATTAGAGATATCTACGTGGTAAGTGAAGAACTAATAGTTGCACCCGAGCTAGTTGCAGAGGTAGCAGCTGAGAGTGAGGAAGAAGAGGAAGAAGAGAAACCTGAGGAAAATTGGTTAGAAGAAGTTTATGATCAAAATTTAGAATTACAAAATTGTATTCATGAGTTGGAAGAGTAGGCTGAAGAACGGCAGGCGGTTGTGGAGCAAAAAGATACAACAATTCCAAATTTTGTTACCCGATGTGCGATGCTTGAATAGAAGCACTCTTTGGCAGAGTATAAGATATTAGAGCTGGAATCTGAGAATGCTATGATCAAAGTTCTGATGAAAGAAGAAGCAAATGAATGAATGAGAATAGATGATACATGGGTAAAAGCCGCACGACGTGTTGATATTGTAGAAAAAGACGTCTGATCTAATAAGGCCAAAATAGATGAAATGGATTTCGCTTTTTGGACAGCAATTGGGAGAATCCAACATCGAATT
The DNA here is from genome assembly GCA_020205605.1 of Panax ginseng. Lineage (NCBI taxonomy): Eukaryota > Viridiplantae > Streptophyta > Magnoliopsida > Apiales > Araliaceae > Panax > Panax ginseng. Next base: position 49,245,426 of record CM035137.1, read on the forward strand.
CGGAATTACCCTGTGCAGAGCAGTCAACCCCAATTCGATATGGATCGGAGAATAATGATTTGAATCATAGATCAGGAATGTGACGAAGCAATTAAGGGTGGAATGTACTCTACAGCAAAGTTAAGTCCAAATTGGGATGTCTTAGACAAGTCAAAATCGGTAGTTTAAGTGGGAGCGTTTGTCGAGAAACTCGAATGAAGTTATTACGGGTTAGTTAATTATAAACTCTTGTGAAGTCTATATCTTATTCGATAATAGTTCTACCCACTCTTGTATTTCACCTAGTTGTGTGCAACATTTAAATTTGACTCCTGAGAAGTTAGACTTTGATTTATTAGTTGAAAATTCGTTAGGAGAAACCTTCGTTACCTCCACTATTTATAAATCTTGTTTGATTCAAATTGACACTTTCACGTTACCTGTTGATGTTATCTCTTTGAAAATACTTGCCTTTGATGTGATTTTAGGGATTGATTGGTTAACTACTCATCACGCTAAAATCGATTGTTTTCGTAAGATTTTTAGCTTTCATATTCCTAACCAACCTATTATACGAATTCAAGCAACCAAACCACTAAAGTTAATCATTGTCATATCAAGTCATAAGTAAAAAACCCTGAGCCTTTCACTGGTGACTTCCAAGCCTTGGAATACACTGAAGCCAGAATATCCGTAGGGGACGTCGTGAATAATGATGGCAAGTTGATAGGTATCAATGTGACGTACTATCCAAGTCTTGGATGAGAGTCATAGTTTTGAATGAAATTTCTATTATTAATAAATTTCTTGACGTATTTCTGAAGACTTCTTAGCCTACCCCTAGAGCGTGAAATCGAATTTTGTATTGACCCCAGTACAAAACCCATTTCGTATAACTTACAAATGATGAATATAGAGTTAAAGACTCTAGAGACCCACATGAAGATAGCGAATATACGAGTAGAATCGACTTTAATTGATAAAGTTAAAGTCGTGCAAGCTACATACTCCGAATCTGATAAAATGTAAGGAAGAAGGTTCAAGAGGGCGTTATTCTAGAAGCAAGAATCGATGAAGAGAGGAAATCTCAACCCTCGATTTTCTTGGCCCATTTGAAATCCTCGATTAAGCAGGAACTGTGCCATATAGACTCATTTTACTGCCAAGTATGTCACGTGTTCATAACGCTTTTCACGTATCGATGTTACATAAATATGTGGATGACCCGAACCACGTTATTAAATTAGAACTAGACGAGATAGCAGAAGATTTAACGTATGAGTAGATACGTGTTAAAATCTTGGATAAGAAGGATCGTATTCAAGACTCAAAGGTTATACCTCAAGAGTTAGAATCTAAAATAAAGTCAAGGTATCCTTACCTCTTCGACATACCAGGTACATACATAAATTTCGAGGGCGAAATTTCATAAGGAGGGGAGATTGTGAGACCCCAAATTTTATAAATAAAGATTTAATTTTCTCAAAATATTTTTTTAAAATTATTGTGTGGATTTGAGATAATGTTATAGTTGTGGGTAATATTTATAAATTTTACAAAGTATGCAAGTTGTTATATAATATTCGATTGGTCGGGGAATATTCTTTTTGTTGGAGAATATCCGTACAACGGTACAATTATTGGTGGATCCCACAACGAAATTATTGTCGGATTGAGAAAACAACAAAAATATTTTTATGAAAATAACGGCAAAAATTTTACCATTAAAACTGTTGAACTACTCGGTAGTAAAAGTACAGTTATACGCGTGGTTGCATTGTAGCACACGATATTGATTATTGATGCTTACATGAGAAGTCACTCAGTTTTGTTCAATTATTACTTCAGGAATTGTTGCATAGTATCTCACGTTATTTGATTCAATTATTGTCGATATTTTATATATTATTAAATCAATAATTGAGATAACAAAGTTATTAATGTTATTATTTGAAATATTAACGATGTCTAGAAGTTCTACCAAGGAGAGGTTTGGTCACCTAATTGCGCGCTAATAGGGAGAAATCCTTATTGGAAAGCCCCCTCTTTCCTGGGAACGACATGGTCGATTAATAGTATGAATTATGATAATGATGATGAAGTTTTATTTTATTAGTATTATTAATGTAATAAAACAGAAAAGCTTTTTATATAAAACAGAATACTTTTATAAAGTTATTTGTTTTATTAGACAATAATTAGAATATAATATATTTTATTATGCATAGTGTTTTGCATAGTAAAATCTTTTATATAAAACAGAATACTTTTATAAAGTTATTTATTTTATTAGACAATAATTAGAATATAATATATTTTATTATGCATAGTGTTTGCATAAGTGCTACTGCATAGTGTTTCCATAGTAAAATCTTTTTATATAAAACAGAAAACTTTTATAAAGTTATTCGTTTTATTAGATTATAAATAGAATATATTATATTTTATTTATAAGATTTTGTTTTATTAGAATATTTTATTGTAAACCAATACTGACCGTCTGCTTTAAAAAGTAAATCAATCTGACCGTTCATGAATTAGTTACTATTCAGTCCATTCTTCTATAAATAGAAGCTCATTCCTTTATTACTTCTTAAGAATTCACTAAAACTCTAGAGAGAGAAACTATAGAGAGAAAGAAGAAAAGTATTCTGCTACTTCACTACTACTATATCTAGTTTGTTCTAAGGTAAGGGGTATTATTTCTTTTGTATTCATGAAGAGAACTTCTGTTATTCCATTCTTTATTATTACATTTGGAATAACTTTTGATATCTGCCGAGCTACCCTATACTTGGTGAAATTCTTACATTATTCCATTCTTTATCATTATGTTGGAATAACTTTTGTCTATGCAAAGTCTTGCATATATGGTGAAATTCTTACATTATTCCATTCTTTATTATTACATTTGGAACATCCTATCTGTGTTTTTAAGCATGACTGGTTCCGTTATTTATTATTACGTGGAATATCCACTTGGGCGTATTACGCTTTGACGACCGTTCCATTAATTATTATTCATTGGAATAACTTTTGTTTATCTGCCTATCACATGCATGGTGATTTACATTGTTATTCAATTCCTTATTATTACATTAGAATATCCTGTTGGTCTTGCAATTTACTTTGACTTCGGTTCCGTTATTTATTATTCAGGTTGGAATAATGCATGCATGCGGTTTATCGCATGCACCGGTGATTTCTTTTGTTATTCCATTCTTTATTATACTCAGTTGGTTAAAGTTTTGATTTCTATACTCCATGAAATTAGTGGAATATCCTTGATATTTGCGCTTCATCCAGTATCTTTTCTTGAAAATATTCTTCTGAGCATTCTTGAATTTTAATCTACAAAGAAGTATCATGTTGACAATTTGGACGTTATTAGTTCCTGGATAAATTAATTCTTGAACTTATTTTATTGATTTCTTATACCATTGTCATCATCCTCATGTTTATATTATGTTGAAAGTCATCTGTGGCATGTAGTGCATAGATGGACTTGGTATGATTATGACCAGGGATTAATCGGTATAATTATGACCGTAATGTTACAAATGATGTGGTAAAAGTCCTCATTGGCCTGTAGTGCATTGATGGACAGTTGTTGGCATGATCATGACCATTGATGAATACACGAATATCCTTGGCCCGTAGTGCATGGATAATTTGTGGTTGTGATACTAATGAATATCCTTGGCCGAAGTGTAGGGATGATGTGGATTATTTATTAAGCTGAGTCCCAGCGATAAAAGTGATGAAAAACCTTTTAAATCATAAAAGATAGTAAATTTTATTCTCTACTAGACTCTTTTAATGGATTGTATGTTCTGCTGCAGTTAAACTTGATGTCTATTGTATTTTATCAATTTAACATTGTTGAAGACTAATGATAATTTATTCTGCATTATCTTAGTCATAATATTTCTTCTTTGGGCTAGTTGAGCTCACCCTTTCTTTCAATGTTCTCTTCAGGAAATGAGAACGTAGTCGGGACTAGTCGGGGAACGGAGTGACGGTCCAGATGGTAGTATTAGTAGTCCTCACTATTCTGTTAAATAGTGTGACAATAAATGTAATGAGGACTTATTCTGAGAGTGGATATTGTCTAGAAGACAATATTTGTATTAAAACTCACAGCTCTCTTGTTGTATATTAAAGATAGTATTTGTATTCTGTACCATGTATTTGGCGACTCAGAATAGGTGATGTATACCTATTTTGGGGGCGTCACAACGAGGGTAATGAATAACATTTAGATGTTATGTCATGATAATGAGAGATAACTTGGAAGCGTATAAACGCTGTGTACACAACGCTGTTGCGATAAACGAGTGGTCTAAGTATACAACAAATGGTATGGCTTGGACATTAAGAATGACTAATGAACATGGGGTTCAAGTAATGGATAATGAAAGTATTAAGTAAGATACAAATGGTATTAAGAAAGCCGTAATGAACGGTAATAAGATTAATGAAAGCTGAATGTGAGTCGTATAAGAATGAATCCAGGGTTATGGCATTTGGTTGCCAGAAAGCCGTAAGGAATAAGAAATTAACTTAACAAACGTTATAGTTAATGGTTAAGGTAAGTTACGATAAGTTTAGGTTGTGGTACAATCGTAACCTTTGATGGTTGACATATGGGAGCTGGGCTAAACAATTCCTTTAGAGAGCGAAGGTATATACAAAACTGGCAACCAATCTAACTCACTATGATGGCAGTGTAGACGAGACGGGAACTTGTTTGTTGGTTGTTTGTGAGAAACCACTCAGAGTACCATATGGACTACTAGCAGAGAAGCGATGTGTGCTGAGTCCTAGAGAAGTTATAAGAAGAAGATAAGAATGTAAAACATCAAAGATGATGAATGTATAAGTAAGACATCCTTGTATGTCATGAAGCCATAAAACGGTAATGAAAGTGGTCGCGTAAACTTAGGTTGCAAGAACGAGAACCCTAAGAAGTAAAGTTAAGCAAATTTGTGCATAAGTCAAATATACATGACTAATTGGGGTATGTGTTGTTTTTCTTATGTGCTACATAGGAACTGGAATGAGCAGTTCAGCGTAAGCTATAGGTATGTGTAAGGCAAGTTTCCTAACTTCATTCATATTTCAAATGAATGCTAGTTTCTTAAACTTCTTAGATGTTGAACTTGAGAAGTTCCGTCTATGTACTAATGTGCGATATTTGTGAAAGGTGGTAGAACATATGAGGCCTTATACCACAATGTGAACACTTCGGTGTTTCTATGAGTTGAATTGTTCTGTGATTTAACTGTTCAATAAGAGAATGCTTTGTTCATACATGATCCATTATTGTTAAATCTATGCTAATGATTCTAGCCAGACAGAATGTGTATGAAAAAGGTAGAAGAATGAAAGTATTTTAAAATGAAAGTGAATATTGTTTTAAAATGATAGGAATCGAGATTATTCCTATTATTCAAGCTGCTTCATAACCTTTGTTCGGTTATTGGAGTCTTAAAAGAATGTTTGAATTCTTGAAGATGTTTGTTCAACTGTTATGACTAGCTGGGCAATTGAATGCTCACACTTGCTTTAAATGAAAAACATTTTCAGCGAACGATGTTAGACGAACTTAAGGATTCTGTAAAGATCAAGCTGACGGTATCCAGATGGAGTGCCATTCAGATGTGGATGAGCGAAAAGATCGAGCGAAGACTTGTAACATAAAATAAGTTAAATGAACTTTAGATTAGTTTAATGAACTGTTATGTATCCTTAGTGGCGGATGAAAGTCACTCATGTAAGATGTAAAGAATAATGTAATTATCATTATTTGTAATGAAAAGAGTTATAAGGTTTTAGAATATGGGAATTTAGAATGTATATTGTTATATTTCAGTATATAATGATGTATGTTTTGAAGAAGATGAGATCGTGACGTACGAAATCCGGGTGTGAAGATAGACCGGATTTCGGGGCGTTACACATGACCTAATGTGTTATGTTATGTTATCAATTACAGTAGAGACTTAAAGACTTAAACGAGAACGTCTTATAACTGTAGCAGACGCTAAAGGCAAGTATTCTGACCCTTGTTCCAGTTCAATCTAGACAAGCTTTGTAATTCATGTATTCTTACGCATGAAGTCTTATATGATGAAGTCAAAGCCAATTCTTTCGGCTAGACTTATATTATGTTTCTATCAAGTATGGTCAATGTTTACCAAATTATATTGGTGTGGTTTTCAAATGAAGACTGATTATGCTAAAAATGTTTTGTCGTCAAACGACAGGCACATGAGGTTGCCACAACTTAAATGTATACACGTTTAATGAATGTAGTGTTGATCAACATAGAGTACTATAGGCTGATCACATAGACGTGCTCGTAAGTAATGTCGGACTTACGGACTTAGTGTCGAAATGTCCTTAAAAGAAGTGCTATTTTGAATTATCGATAGTACTTCGTAACTATTGTTCAGTTATTGAAGATATATTAGTTCTATGTTTCAAGCATGTTGTTTATTAGAATTTTTGTACTTGTTGAGCTAGTCATGCTCACTCTTGCTTGAACCATATAAACACAGCTAAGATTGAACGGACCGAAGGCTCCGACAAGGATAAAGGCAAGGAGAAGACGTACCCATAGAATACTTATGTAATAGTATAGGGTGAATGATCGTAATATATTTGATATTATGACAAGAATAATGTAATGGTTATAAAGAACCTAAGGGAATGTTAATATTATTTTTAATATATAGAAGATATATTTGTTCCTTTGAGACTTTTCAGTTGAATGTATGTGTTAATGGTAATACCGTGTAGCACCATCAGTCGGGTTGAAAGATACCCGAATTTGGGGCCATCACAAGTTGGTATCAAAGCATTAGGTTATAAAACTTAAGGGGGTATTAAAAACCTTAAGTCATAACCGTAAGAGAAGTCAAAGAAGTAAAAGAAGAAAATAACCTTATAAAATGCATTATTATGTTATGTGTTTTTATTATTCTACTGACGTGTATTAATCAACTTAATTGTTTTGTGTAGATGTCAGGAGTAAATGGAATGTAGTTAGATGTACAAGTTGTTAGTGAAGAGTCAGTGAACCAAATAGAGGTTATGCCGAACCCCATAGCGGCAGAACCCGAGATAGTGGTCATTGAGTCTGGAGACTCAGAGGATCCTGACCTCATGTCAGTATTCGATGGTATGATAGAGGAGGAGGTGGATGTAGTATCCTTCAATCCAGTGGCACTAGCAGTAGAGATATCTCCTAGGGAGTTGATGATGTCTCTGTTTATATAAGTATTGGATAGAAATATCCATTACAGTCAGGAGGTTAAGGAGCTGAAGGCAGAGCTCCAAGCGGTCATAGAAGACAAGACGGACGTGGAGTCCATGTGGGAATAGGAACACGGCGAGAGGATTTTTGGCTAAGGACAAAGTCCACGAGTTGAAGCATGAGGTTTTTGAGCTCAAGGAGGAGATAAAGACCAAAATGCAGAAGACAGGGAGAATGTCCTATATTCATAGTAGTTCTCATACAGATTTCCAGCACCAAGTTGCTGGTTATCCTGTAGAGGTGGGGCAGACACGGCATATTATCAGCCGTGATATCATTATCGGTCTTGCCAAGGCAGATTTTGATAATGCCTTGAGGCAAATGTAATCTAGTAGTACCTAGAGTAGTTTATGTATGTAAATATTTTATACTTAGTAGTGACGTAAAACCCTCTTTTGTATAGCAAATGGTAGTCTTTTGTAAATCCCAATTTTTGGAAAGCAATAGCGGGAAAGTAATGTAATCAGCTTAGGCTGTGTAATGTAAACGATGTAGTATTATACTACAAAGAATGAATGAATATAATCCATTTTATGGAAAACAATGAGCAATGGATGATTGAAGTTATTGTTTAATATCGAATAATAATTAAATAATAAAGAAAGGAATAATAACGAAATGTGTTGTTTATTGTATCAGCAAAATGCCGCTAAGAAGAGTACAACGTAATCAAGGAGCTAATGTAAACCAACCAGAGGGAGGTTCGGTTAACCCTATGCAAGAGTTTGTTAATCTATTAACAGTTGCATTTAATTGAACTGGGGCTAATATCCCCGTAAATCCGGTAGTAGCACGAGCTACTACCTTTAAGGATTTTAAGAGCGTGGGTCCGCCGAAGTTCAAAGGAACTACGGACCCTATCGAAGTCCAAACGTGGGTGAAAGAAATTGAGAAGACATTTGTGATATCAAATGTCGCCGAGGCCCAGAAGGTTGCCTTTGCAACCTATATGATGAAGGGAGAGGCCAACTTTTAGTGGGAAGCCAAGCAGGCTAGGGCTGGAATTAAGAATCTGACGTGGGAGAGGTTCAAGAAGATATTCTTCGAGAACTACTTTCCCACGTGCATGTAGGGAAGGATGGACATGCGGTTTCTTGAGTTGAAACAAAGGGATATGACGGTTCCCCAATACACCGCCAAGTTTAATGAACTGGTGAGGTTCTCTCCACACCAAGTGGACACCAAGGTTAGGAAGGCGAGACAGTTCGAGAACGGCTTGAAACCCTTGCTCTGTAACCATATTTCGGTGTTCCAAAGTACTTCGTTTGGAACCATTTTAGAGAAGGCGATAATCGCCGAAGGTGGTAGTGTAACAACCCGATATTTTTTATACAAATATATCAGAAATTTTGGGTATAATTTTTTTATTATTATTAAAATAAATATGGGGAATATGTGTCAAGGTAATGCATATGTATTTATGTGATGAATATAAAATATATTATTACATGAATAATTGCAAACGATTTTATTTTAGAATTATTGATTATTATAAATTATATTCTTATAATAATTAATTTTATAGCGAAATGTTTTTATTAATTATTTTCCATGAAAATATGATTATTATATTATTTAAATAATATATGAAATGATATTTAGAATAATTATAATAATTATTTTATTATATGAATTTTAGTACAGATTATTAAGTTAATTATTTTAACTTAATGAATAATGTTTTGTATGGAAGATAAATTAGATATGAAATCCAAACCCTAATTTTGGATTTTTATTAAGGAATGAGAATAATAATATAATATTAATTATATTTTGATTTTTTTAGTGCTATAAATATGTACTGTACGTATGTGGACTGACAATGGTTGGTCAATTATGGTACAGTATTTGAAAACCCTAGTTTTACTGTGGGAAACCCTAATTTGAAACTCAATTGTGAGTTTAAGACTATTATATAACTGTGTTATATGATTTTAGGGCAAAGGTGCAAAAAAGCCCCTGATGTTTACACGGATGTCCCACTTCCACCCTAAACTATTTTTTTTTCTTAAAGTACCCTTAACATTTCAAAAAGCAGGTCACCTGTGCCCTTGCCATTAACAGAAGACAAACGGGGTTAAAATGTGATGACGTGGCTGGCTTAAATTAGGGCAAAGGTTCAAAAATGTCCCTGATATTTATACGGATGTCCCACTTCCACCCTAAACTAATTAGAATATTATCATATCAAACATATTCTAAATAAAATAATATATATCATTTAATCAAAACAAAAAATATAAAACTCCAAAATAAAAAAAAGCATAACATATTTACATCATTTAATTAAAATAATAAAATTCAAATTACATCATTAAAATCATAATACTAAATACTAATTGATATAAAATACTAAAAGTTATAAAAATATTAAAAGATATAACGTTGATGACGTTATTTAAAACTAAAAGATATAAAAATATTAACGTTATTTAATAATAATTAGTATTTTATATCAATTAGTATTTTAACGTTATTTTATATCAATTAGTATTTTATATCAATTAGTATTCTAACGTTATTTTATATCAATTAGTATTTTAGTATTTCGATTGAATGATGTAACTATATTATACAACTTATTTTATTTAATTAATTGTTTTGATTAGTTAACAAAATAATTTAAAATTTTATTATTTTAATTAAATGATGTAAATATGTTATGCTTTCTTTATTTTGAATTTTTGTATTTTTTGTTTTGATTAAATAATATATATTATTTTATTTAGAATATGTTTTATATGATAATATTTTAATTAGTTTAGGGTGGAAGTGGGACATCAGTATAAATATCAGGGACATTTTTGAACTTTTGCCCTAATTTAAGCCTGCCACGTCATCATATTTTAACCCTGTTTGTCTTCTGTTAACGGCAAGGGCACGAGTGACCTGCTTTTTGAAATTTTAAGGGTACTTTTGGAAAAAAAATTAGTTTAAGGTGGAAGTGGGACATCCGTGTAAACATTAGGGGCTTTTTTTGCACCTTTGCCCTATGATTTTATGGTTAATTAGTTTAACCCTAATCAACATTTAAATATATTAATTTCTAGAAACCCTAATGTTTGAATTATAACCCTAATTGTGATTTGGTAACCCTAATTACTAAAATTATAAACCCTAATTACTAAATTAGCAAGGTTAATTATAATTATTATATAATAACCTAATGTTCATGTATAATTAGAAAGTTAACCTAATTAAGAAAACCGTAATTACAAATTTTAGAAACTAAAATTTTTATTTTGTACAAACCCTAATTGCTAGATATTGCAAATGCTATGTGCTAAACCTTAGGATTAAACCCTAAGGGTCAAACCCTAAAGGTTTGCCAATTTACAAGATTGCCTTTAAAATTATAAGCCAAAAGACTAAATTACCCTTAGTTGTATAATTGAAGCTAATATATAGGTTTTGACAATAGGGGAAGTTGGTGACCAAATCCAACAACCCCATGTGATGAAAATTGACAGCCATCAGCCATTTTGATCAGCCATACATGCATCTAACATTTATATATATAGATTGGAGAGAGAAAAAGGTCACTTGTTAGCCCATTTTGCTCAAACACTTATCCAAGAGCTCCTCTCACCAAAACCCATGAATTTCCCTTCATTTGTTAGTCACAAAAACAGCCCCACGAAATCCACTAACCAAATCAGTAGCCTTGAATCATCAATTGATCAAAGAAGGTATAAACCCTAGCCTTGATTTCTGTCCATTAATCTGTTGTTAGATGTTAAAATATTTGTGTTAAACATGTTGTTAGTAGTGTCTATGATGATCTGGGTTGTAATATCCCGAGTAAATTTTGAAAAGAGATTTAGTGAAAACCGAGTAAGGGAGGTTTCTTTGATTCCGAGGACGGAATCCTTATAAGGAGGGAAGAATGTGACAACCCGAATTTTCATAAGTTATTAAAATAAAAATTTAATAATTAAAATTCTTATTACGAGGTGTATATATTTTGAATTATATGATTTGGTGTGAAGAGAATTATATATTCATATGTTGGAGAATGTGAGATTTAATAGTTAATTAAACTATTAAAGAAATTAAATAATATTAGTTAATTTAATTAAGTTGAGATAATGTTATGAGATAATATAATTTTAATTATTATGCCTTGTGGGCAATGGAAATTATTATGAGTTAAGTTTCATAAATAGTGTGAATAATTCACTTAATTAAAATAGTGAATTAATACAAGTATAATTGATTTAATAAAGTGAGAAGGTAATATATAGCATGAAAATATAAATGTTAGTATAATGCGAGTAAAATATTTATTAAGTACATTAAATATTTTAGTTGGAAACTTTATGGAATAAAATGAATATTTATGATATTAAATAAATATTTGATGAAAATTGTTATGGGATAGTTTATTTAAGTGTGATAAAATAGATGAGATTTATACGTATTTTATTACGCGAGTATAATTGTGATATTCTAATTTAATTAAATAATTAAATTATAGGAGTGAGAATTCGTTAAATAATGTTATGATTATAATGGTTGATTAGAAATTATAATTTTACTGATAAGGTTAATTTTATTTCTTAAGGAATTAAAGGTACATAATCTAGTTTATATTTCTAGTTTATGTGTTCTTGAGTTTCTTTTAAAATTGGAGTTTTGATTAATGAATTTGTGGGTTACGATGTTATATATGTTATTAGATATTTATAATTTGATAGTGGTCATCTAGAAACAAATTTTCAGAAATCAAATTCATGTATTTATACTAAAGAAGAGGAATTTGGGTTTTGATTGTAATGTGTGTTTTGGTGTACTTTGGGACTAAAGTTGATGATGAATTCGTGATGAAAACTTTAAATTGATGGATGATTGTTGTTCTCCTCTATAAAACGAAAACAAATCAACTTGAACGGATCGAATTGGTTAAGAAACGAATTCGTGATGAATGAATACACTCAGCATGTTGAAAATAGAAAAAATTAGTATAAACAAATTAGAATTAGTATAAACCAAGTCTCATATCAACTAAATTGAGAACTTTACCCTTTGTTAAACCTATAAATAGAAGGGCTTGATCATTTGTTTCATTCACCAACAATAAGGCCTCCACTTTTGAGAAAGGCTTTGTTGTGGGATGATTTTTTTATAAAGATTTTCTTAGTTAAATTTTGGTCAAGTACGTATTCAGTTTGTGAAATTCATATTTTCGGGTATGTTTCTTATTTATTTTTTGGTAATGTTATTATTTTAAATATTGTATTTAGTTTGTTAGTTAAGGTTTGTATTTTGGAAGTTTAGTTAGTTTTGTTAGTAAACTAGTTAGTTTACTATGTTTATTTTGGCTTGTAATTGATTATGTAAATGAGTTCTAATGATTGTAATTAGAGATATGAAGCCTTAACATCATCCAAGTGTAACCAAAACTCACAAAATAAAAGATTTACAAAGAACTTTGTTGGGAAGTTTTTGGGACTGAGCTTGAGGACAATTTGTACTTTTGATTTATATCTAAAAGCTTAATTTGATGATTTTATGTTATATCCCTCTAAGTTCTAATGATTTCCTAACTTGAATGAACCAAAACGGAGTTAAAATGAATCCGTGGTGAAGATTTTTATAAACCATGTCTAGAAATGAAAACTGAATGAACAGTGACTATAGTGTGAAATTCTGGAATAGCTATGTTGCCTGAATAATTCTGAGTTTGTGGGTAGTTGTAGTGCACTGAGTTAGGAAGTCATAGGCTTTGGAATGACCTCATTCCGACCTCGGATGAGGGAGTTACGGTGATTGGAAAGAAATGTGTCGAATTTGTCAAACTGAAAGTCAGCAGCAGGATGTACTATTCGGGACACTGTTTTGATCCGTTAATGTTTCCAAGAACTTCTGGGCTTTTGGTATGTTATATTACATTGAATTAGCTTTCTATAGACTCCAGAACGGACTAATTCCGACTTCGGAACAAAGAGTTATGACCATTCAAAGTAGTCGCGTCAAAAGCATCCTAACCAACTCTAAGGCGATCACCTTGAACGAATTTTCTGGAATTCTATGTTTTGAATTTGGAAATGGTCAAAGAATGAAAGATGTAGCCTCAGAAGTTAAATTCGCGTGGGCTCAAGAATCACTCAAAAATGTTTTTAAACGAATTAGTTATGACTGTTTTAGTGAGAGAGGGTAAAGCTAGGAAAAAATTGAAGACTGTTATGAACGTCAATTTTTGGCACGCTTTTTAGACTACTTAACAAACCCGAAATGAGAGGTTAGTATTTCTAAAAAATATTCTTGTATTCCATGAAAAGCATACTAAAAAATACCTTATGATTGGATAAGTAGATCGCAAGCTATTAAGCCGCGAAGTGGGTGTCAAAGGTGAAATTTCAGCCTTGTGGCAAAGCAGAGAGATACAAGATAACCATGGGGTCGCATTCAACGCGATTTTTTCGTAACGCTTTTGGGTGGTTTTGTGGTTGTTTAACATGTAACAAAACAACGAGAGAGATGTATAGATATTATATAATGCTTATATATCGCGTAAACTCACTTTAAATATAAAGAAAACGATAGAAATATAATGTAAATGTAAGTTTTCATAACTATGAGAGCGTAATTCGGAAAATGATATGTAAAATGTATATGTAACATAATGAAATGCGCAAATCTGTTTGAAATTATATTGAACCTAGTAATGTAAAACGAAGGAGATATAAATGGTTTATGTTTTGATACGTAAAGTATTTACATACTAAATCCATGAGAGAACCTTTTTGGGCGTAAAAAAGGTTATAACGGACAAAAGTTTCTAAAGAATCATGGAATGGTTTTAAAACAAGAACAAAATATTATAGTTAAATAAAATTAGTTTACATTGAGTATGTGAATTTTGCATGTGAAACTAATATGTACATGTACGTATCCTCAATTTGTGTGGGATCATCACAGCGTAGATAAGTTATAAACATTAAACAACATCCAAGGCAAGTTTTTCAGTTCTATTATGTTTGTGGATTAAATGGGATTATGTGGTGAGTTACATACCATGCTTTATGAATTGTTAAAGTCAAAATATGACCAAGTTAATTGGGTTATGGAACTCAATTTATATGTGATATGTGATAGCACATGCATGTTGTATAATGTAACTCGATAAATTAGAAATGTATAATGCATGAATTGTGTGCTATGTGAAACATGATAGAGTGTTAAATTTGTTGGGCTGTCGAGCTCAACCTTGCAAATAACCACTTTTGCAGGTTCAAGATCAAGGTAAAGTTATGTGTTACTTGAAAGACATGAATCTGATGTGATACTTGAAGATTTATATACTTTGGTTGTGTTATTATTATTTGAACCATATTTAAGGTTTCGAATAATGTATTAATGTTGAATTATAATATCGTTTTACGAATGTAAACTATTGTAGTATTAAAATAATTATGAGATATTTAGATGTAAAGGGTGAAGGTTTTGGGAACGAGGATAGTTTGTAATAGAAAATTTTAATTATTCCGCAAATTTTAATGGTTGTATTATCGTTTAATGATGTAAAATTAGAGGTTGAATGTATTATTAACGACCAAAGTCGAGAATTAAATTGTATGAATTTTTGGGGTCGTTATAGTTGGTATCAAAGCCGTAGGTTATAAACCTTAGGTAGGAGTACCGTAGGCTATAACCTTAGAGAAGGAAGGTGAAGATAATGAAGGAATAAACTCAAGTAGACTTTGAATAATAAGAAGTAATTTAAGAAATTTATAAAGAAGGGATTAAAACATGCGTGAGAGGATTCAAAGAAGAATCTCGCAGAGTTATAAGGAATATGAATGTAGGGTTACCCAACTCCAATAATAAGGATGTAAAGTTAAGAATAAAAGGTTATATTTAAGTATAGTACAATCGTACTCTTTAATAGTTGATGTATGGTATCTGGGCTAAACGATTCCTTCATAGAGCGGAGGTATATATGAACTAGCAACTCGGAACCTAGTTTGTTGGTTGTTTGTGGGAAACCACTCAGCGTACTATATTGAAACTATTAGAGACTCGATGTGTACTAAGTGTAGAAAATGGATACGTATGATGAAAATGTGGAACTCGAATGAAATGTGGAGCAATATAAATGAAGTTGGAAATTCTTAAAGAAAGAATTGTTATATAACCAAGAAAATTCAAAGAAGAATCTTGAAGAGATATAAAGATAAAAATGGGAGTTGCCTAACTTCAATAGCCAAGATAACGAATAATGATGAATAGACAAATTCTGTTAGATTAAAAGCATAAATCAAATCATAAATGATGAAAAAAGAAAGAAAGAAGATCGCAAAACAAAACGATCACGAGTTATGAAAAGAATTTTAAGCGAGATGGTTATAGAATAAGATCACGATGTGATCTGCTTAAGTTATAAAAGAAAGATGGTGCTACGCAATGTTTGAATAATTATAGCTTGATGCTATGAAGTTAATGTACTATGATATAGTACGAGATAACTCACGAGGAGTTATAGATGATGAGGTACAAAAAATTCGTATCGAGCAAAGAGCAAGTTAAGAGTAAGATAAAGTTAGGTGGAATTTCAATTGAGGACTCATGTGATGGCTGAGTTGTACAAACCTTTGTATGGGCGAGGGTTTTGTGCTTGTGCTTAGTTTATCACATTGATAATCATTGGAATGTTGGTGTCGTGCTATCAATGTGTATGTGGCGAAAAGGTGATTCTTTTCTCATGTGTATATTTGATAGTTAGAAACTATTAAGATTAGTCAGATATTATTAGGATTAGGTGTGGTTCTTAAAACTAATACATATGGTAAGTTCGTGACTCATAATAATATGGTATATTTTGAACCCCTCAGCAAATGGACGCCTATGGTCTGACTAGGACAAGTTCTTAAACTCATATTATTGTGGCAAGTTCCTGAATTTCCAAAGTGTGGTAAGTTTGATGAACTATTTTGGGTAGAAAACGGTTATAGTATAGAGAGCATTGATGAATTTGAAGATTGATAGAATGGTTAAGTAATGAAGTAATGAAGTAAAGATTGAAGTTGATGGATACATGTTCTAAATCTACTAGCTATGCTAGACTTTCGAAATTTATTGACTTCGTGTTGATGTTTGCACTTCTATTTTCTTAAAAAACATTGGATCAAATGATGAAACCAATGAGATTTAAAACAATATCGTTATTCGTATGTCTATGCTAATTGTTTCGGCTAAACAAAAATGATTTGAAATATATCAAAATGTATTTTTTTTATATCATCAATGCATCATAGAATCTGGTGCAGAGATGATAAAAACGATGGAGTCATTAATGCAGTATTACTTAGTGTTGGATGTGATCTAAGGATCGTCATTACTATGGTATGATGTAGTATGATAAAAAAATCACCAAATGACGGAATCCTCAAACGGACTATAAATACGGTCTTGCGGTATCATGACATCATCAAAAAAAAGATTTTGAGATTTTTTAAGATATGAGAATATATATATATATATATATTTATATATTATATATTGATGCCCGAATTGATGTAGAATTATTGTAGAAGTCTATGCTATTTGATTGACTAGACGAATATTGAAGATGTTCATGGAATTCAAGCGTTCTTTGTCAAACTATGCCAAACCAAATTGTTTTAGTGCGGATTCGGATGTTGAAAAGGTGAGATGAACAACCCTTTTATAGGGGATTACGTGAGGCATTTAGATGTTTGTGCACAATACATTTATCTGAAGAAATGATCCCCTAAATGCGAGTCCCTATAGTCTTATGAATGTTAAAGTTTAAGTTGAAAGATTACTTATAACTATGGACATCGCATAACGTTTAAATGTTTATGCACATACATCGTCTGAAGGGCTTAACACCCTAAAATGCAGGGGTCCCTATAGTCTAATAATTTGTTAAGGTTTAAGTTGAAATAGTACTTATAACCAGTGGATGTAGTTCAAGGTCTTATGACCCTCGGCATGATTTGGAATCTTTTAAATTCTGAGTTATTCATACTACTTCCCAATTATTGAGCGATTGTGGAAGATTCTTTCTATTCTAAAAAGGCGAATGTGGTAAGGATGATATTCCTTAGAAAAGTAAGTAAGTAAATAAAATGCAACGACCTTTGAATGATGGATATGTTGAATAAGTGAGAAAAGAAATTTTGAAATGAGAAGGAGATGAGTTATCAAATAATAATGTAAAACTTTTAATAGAAAAATTAATAATTGTAGAAAGATCTTTGTGGAAAGAAAGTGGTTATAGAACCCAATGACTTAACAAAGTATTAACGTAAAATCTATTTTGATAGATTGAATGAATAAAGATTAATAGATAAAATTTCGAGGACGAAATTCTTAGAAGAAATGGTGAATATAATATCCCGAGTAAATTTTGAAAAGAGATTTGGTGAAAACCGAGTAAAGGAGGTTTCTTTGATTCCAAGGACGGAATCCTTATAAGGAGGGAAGAATGTGACAACCCGAATTTTCATAAGTTATTAAAATAAAAATTTAATAATTAAAATTCTTATTACGAGGTGTATATATTTTGAATTATATGATTTGGTGTGAAGAGAATTATATATTCATATGTTGGAGAATGTGAGATTTAATAGTTAATTAAACTATTAAAGAAATTAAATAATATTAGTTAATTTAATTAAGTTGAGATAATGTTATGAGATAATATAATTTTAATTATTATGCCTTGTGGGCAATGGAAATTATTATAAGTTAAGTTTCATAAATAGTGTGAATAATTCACTTAATTAAAATAGTGAATTAATACAAGTATAATTGATTTAATAAAGTGAGAAGGTAATATATTGCATGAAAATATAAATGTTAGTATAATGCGAGTAAAATATTTATTAAGTACATTAAATATTTTAGTTGGAAACTTTATGGAATAAAATGAATATTTATGATATTAAATAAATATTTGATGAAAATTGTTATGGGATAGTTTATTTAAGTGTGATAAAATAGATGAGATTTATCGTATTTTATTACAGAGTATAATTAATGATATTCTAATTTAATTAAATAATTAAATTAGAGGTGAAATTTGTTAAATAATGTTATGATTATAATGGTTGAATAGAAATTATAATTTTCTTGATAAGGTTAATTTTATTTCTTAAGGAATTAAAGGTACATAATCTAGTTTATATTTCTAGTTTATGTGTTCTTGAGTTTCTTTTAAAATTGGAGTTTTGGTTAATGAATTTGTGGGTTACGATGTTATATATGTTATTAGATATTTATAATTTGATAGTGGTCATCTAGAAACAAATTTTGAAATCAAATTCATGTATTTATACTAAAGAAGAGGAATTTGGGTTTTGATTGTAATGTGTGTTTTGGTGTACTTTGGGACTAAAGTTGATGATGAATTAAGTGATGGAAACTTTAAATTGATGGATGATTGTTGTTCTCCTCTATAAAAAAGCGAAAACAACATGACTTGAGCGGATCGAATTGGTTAAAAGCGAATTAAGTGATGAATGAATACACTCGGCATGTTGAAAATAGGAAAAATTAGTATAAACAAATTAGAATTAGTATAAACCAAGTCCCATATCAACTAAATTGAGAACTTTACCCTTTGCTAAACCTATAAATAGAAGGGCTTGATCCTTTGTTTCATTCACCAACAATAAGGCCTCCATTTTGAGAAAGCTTTGTTGTGGGAGGATTTTTATAAAAGATCTTCTTAGTTAAATTTTGGTTAGAAATGCGTATTCGGGTTTGTGGAATTCATATTTTTTATTATGTTTCTTATTTAATTTTTGGTAATGTTATTATTTTAAATATTGTATTTAGTTTGTTAGTTAAGGTTTGTATTTTGGAAGTTTAGTTAGTTTTGTTAGTAAACTAGTTAGTTTACTATATTTTATTTTGGCTTGTAATTGATTATGTAAATGAGTTCTAATGATTGTAATTAGAGATATGAAGCCTTAACATCATCCAAGTGTAACCAAAACTCACAAAATAAAAGATTTACAAAAAAGAACTTTGTTGGGCGATTTTGGGGTGAGCTTGAGGACCATTTGTGCTTTTGATTTATGTCTAAAAGCTTAATTTGATGATTGTATGTTATATCCCTCTAAGTTCTAAAGATTTCTAACTTGAATGAACCAAAATAGCGAGTTAAAATGAATCCGTGGTGAAGATTTTTGTAAACCATGTCTAGAAATGAAAAGCCCGAATGAGCAGTGACTATAGTGTCAAATTCTGGAATAGCTATATTTGCTGAAAAATTTTGAGTTTACGGGTAGTTGTAGTGCCTTTGAGTTAGGAAGCCATAGGCTTTGGAATGACCTCATTCCGACCTCGGATGAGGGAGTTACGGTGATTGGAAAGAAATGTGTCGAATTTGTCAAAGCTGAAAGTCAGCAATGGCGGGGACGTGCTATTAGGGACCTTTTTTGATTAGTTAATGTTTCGAAACTTACGGGCTTTTGGTATGTTATATTACACTGAATTAGCTTTCCATAGACTCGAGAAGACGGACTAATTCCGACTTGAACAAAAGTTATGACCATTCAAAGTAGTCGCGTCAAAAGCTATCTAACCAACTCAGGAGGCGATCACCTTGAACGAATTTTTCGAATTACGTGTTTTGAATTTGGAAATGGTCAAAGAATGAAAGTTGTAGCCTCGGAAGTTAGCTTTGCGTGGGCTCAAGAATCGCTCAAAAATGTTTTGAAACGAATTAGTTATGGTATTTTTTAGCGAGAGAGGGTAAAATTGGGAAAAAAATTGAAAGATTATTATGAGCGTCAATTTTGGCACGCTTTTTAGACTATAACAAACCCGAAATGAGAGGTTAGTATTTCTTAAAAATAGTCTTGTATGCCATGAAAAACATACTAAAAAATGCCTTACGATTGGATAAGTAGATTGCAAGCTATTAAGCCGCGAAGTGGGTGCCAAAGGTGAGGGTTCTCTTTGCCTTGTGGCGGCGATGATATAGATAATGACGATATGGAACATTCGATCGATTTTTTCCATAACGCTTTTGGGTGGTTTTGTTGCTATTTAATATGTAACAAAACACTGAGAGAGATGTATAGATATTATATAATGCTTATATATCGTGAAAACTCACTTTAAATGTAAAAGAAAATGATAGAAATGTAATGTAAATGTAAGTTTTCATAACTATCTGGCGTAATTAGGAAAATGATATGTAAAAAAGCGTATATGTAACATAATGAAATCATAAATCCGTTTGAAATTATATTGAACCTAGTAATGTAAAATGAAGGGGATATAAATGGTTTATGTTTTGATCGTAAAGTATTTACATACTAAATCCATGAGAGAACCTTTTGGGGCGTAAAAAGGTTATAACGGACAAAAAGTTCTAAAGAATCATGGAATGGTTTTAAGACAAGAACAAAATATTATAGTTAAATAAAATTAGTTTACATTGAGTATGTGAATTTTGTATGTGAAACTAATATGTACATGTATGTATCCTCAATTTGTGTAGGATCATCACAGTAGTATGAGATAAGTTATAAACATTAAACAACATCGAAGGCAAGTTTTTTCGGTTCTATTATGTTTGTGGATTAAATGTGATTATGTGGTGAGTTACATACCATGCTTTATGAATTGTTAAAGTCAAAATATGACCAAGTTAATTGGGTTATGGAACTCAATTTATATATGATATGTGATAGCACATGCATGTTGTATAATGTAACTTTCGATAAATTAGAAATGTATAATGCATGAATTGTGTGCTATGTGAAACATGATAGAGTGTTAAATTTGTTGAGTACATCGAGCTCAACCTTGCAAATAACCACTTTTGCGGTTTCAGATTCAAGGTAAAGTTATGTGTTACTTGAAAGACATGAATCGGATGTGATACTTGAAGATTTATATACTTTGGTTGTGTTATTATTATTTGAACCATGTTTAAGGTTTCGAATAATGTATTAATGTTGAATTATAATATCGTTTTGCGAATGTAAACTATTGTAGTATTAAAATGATTACGAGATATTTAGATGTAAAGGTTGAAGGTTTTGGGAGCGAGGATAGTTTGTAATAGAAAATTTTAATTATTCATAAATTTTAATGGTTGTATTATCGTTTAATGATGTATTAAATTAGAGGTTGAATGTATTATTAATGTTGAAAGTCGAGAATTAAATTGTATGAGCAACGAATGTCGGTGGCCACATATCTTTAGTAGTTATGATTAACACATTTAAAAATTGTATTATGGAATAAGAAAATATTTTAAGTTATTTTTAATGACTTTTAATATTTTGTGATGAAAATCATTAATTAATTAATATTAATGATAATTAAGTTATTTAATAAATGAATTAAATAAATAGATTAAAATGATTTTATTATATTAAAAATCATTTTAAGTAATAATAAGGTATTTAAAAATATTTGAAGTTATAAAATATAACTTTTAATATTTAAAGAATAATTTTATTAATAATTTAATATTAATGATATTTATTTAACAATAATGATATTAAGTTTATTTAATAATTATATTAAATAAATGGTTTTATTAATTTAAAAATCATTTAAAAGGGATATAAATGAATTAAAAATATTTTAAGTTATACTTAATGACTTTTAATATTTGGATAGACAATACATTAATATTTTAAAATTAATGGTAATTATTTAAAAATAATTTTGAATATTTTTAAAAATTATTTAAGGGTAATATTAATACTTTAAAAATATTTTGAGTTATTATAAGTAACTTTAATATTTTGGCAATTGTTTCATTAATACTTTAATATTAATTAAATATTAATGGTAATAGAACTATGTAATATTTAAATCATTTGATAATGATTTTGGTGTTTGAAAATTCATGATAAATTATAATAAATGTTTAGAAATTATTATAAGTCATTTAAAAATAATATGACTAATACTTACGGAAATTGAACTTTGGTGTAGAGTCTTAGACTCGATTATTACCCGATAAAGTTGTCGGTACACCGACATGTTTCAGAAATTGATCTGGACTTAGATAGGTTGATTTGATAAGTGTTTATTTGTGATTCAATGGTTGTTGAACATGTGTGACAATGTGATTAGGTTATGTGCTGACTGCGAAATGCAGTACTATGTGTTATTGTATATTGTTCTAATCGAACGAATGATCTGATTAATGATAGGTCGGGATATAAAAGATAAAACTAAGTTGCATTTTGTAAGCAGTATACCAGGCAAGTATCCTACCATTGCATTTTCTTTATGCAATGTACATGAGTAAGAATGTTTCAGAATTATATTATTACTGTATAGATTATTAACCCTATATTATATACGGTCATTGATTATCAACATGTTAGTATATGGTAGTTCAGATATATATTCTGTTCGTTAATTTCTATAAATGGTTATACAAATTTCCCCACTTGGATAATCATTGTATTTAATCACATGTTGATACACCTTTGTTAATTACCCATATATATATATATTGAATTATAGATTATTGTTGAACAAGATAAAACCTTACCATTATCCAAGCGAATTGCTTTGGTTTAGAACCCCGACAAGTATAAACATTCCAAACATGGGAAAAAAAATTTGTGCCCAAGGCAACCAAAATGAACGATAATATCATTCTTATAATGTAGTATTAATCAATACACGGTACAATGGGCTGATCATCCCCGTGCCCGTAAGTTATGACGGTTTACAGATGAAGTTCTGTTTAACCTTTTCAAAAATGAAAATAATGTTCATAGTATGTCACTTTAACCCTATTTATAATCAGTACGTAGTTTCAAAAATTTGAAAGAGGGTTGTTATGTTATTATTATCGGTTGATTACTTCACAACTATTGATTTGTTGTAGAAGGGGTAGTATAAAGAAAACATTTAAATTCTTTTCGACTTATATATATATATATATATATATATATATAATTGTTAATACTTGCTGGGCACTCAAATACTCTTCCTTGCTTAATTTAAATGTTTTCAGCTAAGTGTGAACAAGCAAAAGGCTCGGCTAAGAATAAAGGGAAAGGAAAGATGGCTGAATGAGTGCAAGGCTATTTTTATGTAATAGTTAAATTTATTAAGACAAGTATGATATATATTTATTATCATGTATTGTAATGAATGTTTAAAGGTCTCGTACCTGGGGAGCTAGACTCTGATAATTATATAAATTAAGTTTGTTATTTATATTTTTTTATTATTATTAGTATTATTTCGCTTGTAGAAATGGTATCGTGAAGCACCGTGTTCGGGTTTCAAGTACTTGGATTTGGGGATTTACAGGTTGGTTTCAGAGCTTAGGGTTAGAAACCTTAGGTGGAATAGACCTTAGGCTATAACCTTAGGACAGAGGGAAACGTTGAAAATATAAACAACTTATTTAGAGTTTAAAAAGAGATGAATCGGATAAATTCATCGTCAAACAAAATAAAAGATAACTTATATAAAACTATTATTTGTTGTGTGTATATATTATATGATAATCAGGATAATTTATGTGTGTAGATGTCTGGTGGAAAAGGCTTGTTGTATGCTTATAACTTGAAGAAAGATCAGACCCATACACCCGAACTAATATCAAAGCCAATAGCTGAAATAGAGGCTCACAATGAAACAAAATCGGACGAGGTGGTTATCGTGGAAAACGTAGTACCAGATCCGGAAATAGTGGAACTGACAGATAGTGATTCGGACACTAAAGTTGAAGCTGATCCAGCATCAATTGAAGTGCAGAATCTGAGGAACAAGGTTTCTTCTCTAGAAAGGTTGTGGGAGATAGAAAAGATGCTTAATAGTCAACTGCATCAGGCGTTAATAGAAACAATGAACGAACAAGATAACCTTAAAATCCAAATTGATTAGATGGGAGCCTCAAGCAACACATCGTGTGCAGCTCCGAGCAATAAGTGAAAAAGAAAGATAGAAGACCATGACTTAGGAAAACCCGATAAGAAGAAAGGGAAAAGAATATGTTAACTTTGCGGCTATGAGGGACATACCACTCTGTATTGTCCCGACTATAAATCGGGAGCATGTTTTATTTGTGGGATAAAAGGTCATCAGGCGAAAGGTTGTCCAAGAAAAAGGCGTAGTGAATAGGTAGTATAGGTTCTGTTGTGTTGGTGTGTTTAATGTAATATAAAAGAAAATTATGTATGTGTAATGTAATGTTCTAAACCTTTGTACAAGTGGTTTAGTAAATCCCGACTTTTGTAGTCACAAAGGGATAGCTGATGTTTAAAGAAATATGTGCTATGATATGTAAAGTATTTTGAAATTGTTAAATGAATATGAACTTATGTTTGAGTAATGAAACAAGTTTAATATCTTAAACTTATGTGACAAGGTTTAGAATGTAAGTTAATAAAGTATAATTTATGGTTTTACTTAACCAGTTAATGCCACCAAGACGTCAAACTCGAAACCAAAGGGCAGAAGAATCTGTTAATAATGTTGAGGGACAACAACAAGCAAACCCGATGCAACATTTTGCAAACATGGTAGCACAAGTTATGCAACAAGGAATGCCAGCTGCAGGGAACCAGCCGGATAATCACTTGGTGAATTTTAAAGACTTTAAGGCTGTAGGACCGCAGAAATTTAAAGGTACAACTGACTCTGTAGAAGCCCAAACTTGGGTTAAGGAGATTGAGAAGGCGTTCGTGATAGCTAGGGTAGCTGAGGGGCAAAAGACTGATTTTTCCACCTACATGATGAAGGGTGAGGCAAATTTTTGGTGGGAAGCGAATTAGGCGAGGTCAAGAGAAGGTGTAGTTACTTGAGATAGGTTTAAGACTTTGTTTTTCCAAAATTATTGTTCAGCTAGTATGCAGGCTAGAATGGATGTGAAATTTCTAGAGTTGAAGCAAGGGTATATGTTAGTTGCGGAATATGCCACAAAATTTAATGAGTTGGCTAGGTTTTCTCCACATCAAGTTGATATAGAGGCTAGGAAAGCAAGGAGGTTTGAGCTGGGATTAAAACCCTGGCTCTACAACAAGGTGGCAATGTTGCAGATCCCTACATTTGCAGCACTCATGGAGAAGGCTATTATTGCTGAGGAGGGGAGTGAGGCCATGAGCCTCTACAACAAGGAGAGGAAGAACAAAGGTAAGGTCGAGGGAGCTGGGAAGGTAGAAATTAATAGTGGGAGTAAGGGTGGAAATGAAAAGAGGAAGGGGAATTACTTTAGAAACGTGCAGGTGAAACAAGAAAGTGTTAAGAAGCCAGCTGTGTAATGTAAGACTTGGGGTAAGAACCATTCAGTGGAGTGTTTGAAAGGAAAGTTTGTTTGCTATAAGTTCAAGAAAGAGGGCCATATCTCTGCCAACTGTCCCAATCTAAGAATGAACAGTGGGTGTTTTCTATGTGGATCGACTGAGCATAGGGTGAAGGATTGCCCAAAAAGGAGAATGGAGGAAGGTAGTGTGAATATTGGCAAGGGCAGCGAGACTTTAGCAATCACGGGACCAACGACATCGAGTAAGCCAACAAAATCTACTACGAGGGTTTACAACATGATAGTGCAAGATACAACGGAAGCTAGCGATGGAACTCCAGGTATTATTCGTATAACTTTTATTTTATTATGCATGATTTTCATTTATATAGTAAATTATTTTATAAAGAAATTTGGAAGGAGGAATTTGAGTTCTATTAGAAATCAAATTTTCGTTTAATCAGATAGACAAGCTTTATGTGAATAGTTAAAGATCAGTGCGATCATTTATGATCAAGATCTACTTGCCATGATTGCGTATGCTATGTACCCTTGTATGTATAGGTTTTAAAACGGTGATTCTGGGGACGGAATCTTTATAAGGGAGGGTGAATGTAACAACTCGATATTTTCTATACAAATAAATCAGAAATTTTGCGTATAATTTTTTATTATTATTATTAAAATAAATATGGGGAATATGTGCCAAAGTAATGCATACGTAATTATGTGATGAATATAAAATATATTTATTACATGAATAATTGCAAATGATTTTATTTTAGAATTATGATTATTATAAATTATATTCTTATAATAATTAATTTTATAGCAAAAAATGTTTTTATTAATTATTTTCCATGAAAATATAATTATTATATTATTTAAATAATATATGAAATGATTTTTAGAATAATTATAATAATTATTTTATTATATGAATTTTAGTACTGATTATTAAGTTAATTATTTTAACTTAATGAATAATGTTAAGTATGTAAGATAAATCAGATATGGAATCCAAACCCTAATTTTTGATTTTGATTAAGGAATGAGAATAATAATAATATATTAATTATATTTTGATTTTTCAGTGCTATAAATATGTACTGTATGTATGTGGACTGACAATGGTTGGTTAATTATGGTATAATATTTGAAAACCCTAGTTTTACTGTGGGAAACCTTAATTTGAAACTCAATTGTGAGTTTAAGACTATTATATAACTGTGTTATATGATGTTATGGTTAATTAGTTTAACCCTAATCAACATTTAAATATATTAATTTCTAGAAACCCTAATGTTTGAATTATAAACCCTAATTATGATTTGGTAACCCTAATTACCAAAATTATAAACCCTAATTGCTAAATTAGCAAGGTTAATTATAATTATTATATAATAAACTAATGTTCATGTATAATTAGAAAGTTAACCTAATTAAGAAAACCCTCATTACAAATTTTAGAAACTAAATTTTTTATTTTGTACAAACCCTAATTGTTAGATATTGCAAATGTTATGTGCTAAACCTTAGAGATAAACCCTAAGGGTCAAACCCTAAAAGTTTGCCAATTTACAAGATTGCCTTTAAAATTATAAGCCAAAAGACTAAATTACCCTTTGTTATATAATTGAAGCTAATATATAGGTTTTGACAATAGGGGACGTTGGTGACTAAATCCAATAACCCCATGTGATGAAAATTGACAGGCATCAACTATTTTGATCAGCCATACATGCATCTAACATTTATATATATAGATTGGAGAGAGAAAAAGGTCACTTGTTAGCCCATTTTGCTCAAACACTTATCCACAAGCTCCTCTCACCAAAACCCACGAATTTCCCTTCATTTGTTAGTCACTAAAAACAGCCCCACGAAATCCACTAACCAAATCAGTAGCCTTTAATCATCAATTGATCAAAGAAGGTATAAACCCTAGTCTTGATTTTTGTCCATTAATCTGTTGTTAGATGTTAAATTTTTTGTGTTAAACGTATTGTTAGTAGTGTCTATGATGATCTGGGTTGCTAGATGTTGGATCCATAACATCTAGAGGCTCAGATTTGAGTTTTTGCAAAATCTGGAAAAAAATCAAACTGTGGTCTGACAACGAATGTCAGTGGCCACAGATCTTTGGTAGTTTATGATTCTTGTTGTTTTTAAGTTTTTATGTGTAGTCTAGTATGTGGTCTTTGATCTGCAACAAGAATCAAGTTCATATCTTAAACAGGTTGCAAAATATTGTTAGTCAAACGTCGTTGACCGACCACGACTGGACAAAATCTGGGTATCCCAGATCTTGCCCAGAAATGGTCTGACAAGACTTTTGACGCTTTGGATCTTGTAATATGTTAGAGATTTCTGTTGTTTGTTGTATTAAGATTATAGTATGATAGATATACTACAATGTAAAGCTTTTAGATCTCTTATATCACAAACATACTAGAATTGGGGATTGGTCAAACCAAGCAGAAAGTTCACGGCTGAACTTTCTGGGCAACCCAGAAAGTTCATAAGCGTGGATTATGACAAGGTTTGACCGGTAGAGATCTTGATATTCTGTTGATGTTTTGCTTATGTTTTGTATTAGATCTGTAGTCCTACATGTTTGCTAGACATTGAAGCTGTTAGATCACAAAAACATTACTAGAGTATCATGTAGTGGAAGCCCAAAGTGAACAGGTCGAGCTGTTCTTCATTTTTTGGGTAACCCAGAAAATGAAGAACAGGTTTGACAATTTCTTTGAGGGCTTAGATCTTGTTGGTTTTATGCTTGATTGCCATGTTTGTTGTTGGGTCTTGTAGACGTGCACTAATACTACAAGATCTAAGTCATAGTTTGTCCAGAAACTAATGTATCAGTGTTTAATCATTGGTCAAAGTAGCCCACTCAGTCTCTGTACTTGAGTTTCTGGGTTTGGCCAGGAACGCGAAGAACACCTATAGCGACTGTTCTGTCACTATAGGTGGTCTTTAGCGATAGTTTTTATATAAAAATTATATTTTTATTAAATAATTATGGAAAATTAGTTTTTAATTATTAAAAATACCAAATAAATTATAAAAAAATATTTTAAGGTATGAAAAATAGTTTTTAATTATTTTTAATATATTTCATAAATAGTTAATATTTTTGAAATATTAAAGTTATTTAATTTATTTAATTATATATTAAATGAATTATTTAAAAATGATTTTAATACTTTAAAAATCATTTAAAAATTATATTATGGAAAAAGAAAATATTTTAAGTTATTTTTAATGACTTTTAATATTTTAAATTTCATTATGAAAATCATTAATTAATTAATATTAATAAATAAATTAATTAAGTTTATTTAATAAATGAATTAAATAAATAGATTAAAAATGATTTTATTATATTAAAATCATTTTAAATAATAATAATTATTATATTTAAAAATATTTGAAGTTATAAAATATAACTTTTAAATGAATATTTAAAGAATAATTTCATTAATAATTTAATTTAATATTATGATATTTATTTAACAATAATGATATTAAGTTTATTTAATAATTATATTAAATAAATGATTTATAAAATGGTTTTATTAATTTAAAAATCATTTAAAAGGGATATAAATGAATTAAAAATATTTTAAGTTATATTTAATGACTTTTAATATTTGGATAATAATACATTAATATTTTAAAATTAATGGTAATTATTTAAAAATGATTTTAAAGTTTTAAAAATCATTTAAGGGTAATATTAATACTTTAAAAATATTTTGAGTTATTATAAGTAACTTTAATATTTTGGCAATGGTTTCATTAATACTTTAATATTAATTAAATATTAATGGTAATAGAATTATGTAATATTTAAATCATTTGATAATTATTTTGGTGTTTGAAAATTCATGATAAATTATAATAAATGTTTAGAAATTATTATAAGTCATTTAAAAATAATATGACTGATACTTACGGATATTGAACTTCGGTGTAGAGTCTTAGAATCGATTATTACACGATAAAGTTGTTGGTACACCGACATGTTTCAGAAATTGATCTGGACTTAAATAGGTTGATTTGATAAGTGTTTATTTGTGATTCAATGGTTGTTGAACATATGTGACAATGTGATTATGTTATGTACTGACTGCGAAATGCAGTATTATGTGTTATGGTATATTGTTCTAATCAAACGAATGATCTGATTAATGATAGGTCGGGATATAAAAGATAAAACTAAGTTGCATTTTGTAAGCAGCAGACCAGGCAAGTATCCTACCTTTGCATTTTCTTT
The DNA here is from genome assembly GCA_020205605.1 of Panax ginseng. Taxonomy (NCBI): domain Eukaryota; kingdom Viridiplantae; phylum Streptophyta; class Magnoliopsida; order Apiales; family Araliaceae; genus Panax; species Panax ginseng. Next base: position 49,275,225 of record CM035137.1, read on the forward strand.
ATGCAATGGACATGAGTAAGAATGTTTCAAAGGTATATTATTACTGTACAGATTATTAACCCTATATTATATACGCTCATTGATTATCAACATGTTAGTATATGGTAGTTCAGATATATATTATGTTCGTTAATTTCTGTAAATGGTTATACAAATTTCCCCACTTGGATAATCATTGTATTTAATCACATTTTGATACACCTTTGTTAATTACCAGTATATATATATATAGTTATATGTTGGATTATAGATTATTGTTGAACAAGATAAAACCTTACTATTATCCAATCGAATTGCTTTGGTTTGGAACCCCGACAAGTATGAACATCCCAAACATGGGAAAAAAAATTTGTGCCCAAGGCAGCCAGAATGAACGATAATATCGTTATTATAATGTAGTATTGATCAATACAGGGTACAACGGGTTGATCACCCCCGTGCCCGTAAGTTATTACGGTTTACAGATGAAGTTCTGTTTAACCTTTTCGAAAATAAAAATAATGTTCATAGTATGTCACCTTAACCCTATTTATAGTCAGTACGTAGTTTCAAAAATTTGAAAGAGGGTTGTTATGTTATTATTATCGGTTCAGATTACTTCACAACTATTGATTTGTTGTAGAATGGTAGTATAAAGAAAACATTTAAATTCTTTCAGCTTATATATATATAATTGTTAATACTTACTGGGCACTCAAATGCTCATCCTTGCTTAATTTAAATGTGTTCAGCTAAGTGTGAACAAGCAGAAGGCTCGGCTAAGAATAAAGGGAAAGGAAAGATTGTTGAATGAGTGCAAGGCTATTTTTATGTAATAGTAAACTTTATTAAGATAAGTATGATATATATTTATTATCATGTATTATAATGAATGTTTAAAGGTCTCGTACCTAGGGAGCTAGACTCTGATAATTATGTAAATTAAGTTTGTTATTTATATTATTGTTATTATTATTAGTATTATTCCACTTATTAAAATGGTATCGTGAAGCACGGAGTTCGGGTTTTAAGTATCTGGATTTGGGGGCTTTACAGGTTGGTTTCAGAGTTTAGGGTTAGAAACCTTAGGTGGGATAGACCTTAGGCTATAACCTTAGGATAGATGGAAACGTTGAAAATATAAACAACTCATTTAGAGTTTAAATAGAGATGAATCAGATAAATTCATCGTCAAACAAAATAAAAGATAACTTATATAAAATTATTATTTGCTGTGTGTATATACTATATGCTAATCAAGATAATTTATATGTATAGATGTCTGGTGGAAAAGGCTTGTTGTATGCTTATAACTTAAAGAAGGATCAGACCCATACACCCGAACTAATATCAAAGCCAATAGCTGAAATAGAGGCTCACAATTAAACCAACTCGGACGAGGTGGTTATTGTGGAAAACGTAAGTTCCGATCCGAAAATGGTGGAACCGGCGATATAGTGATTCGGACACTAAAGTTGAAGCTGATCCAGCATCAATGGAAGTGCATAATCTGAGGAACAATGTTTCTTTTCTAGAAAGGTTGTGGGAGATAGAAAAGTTGCTTAATAGTCAACTGCGTCAGGCGTTAATCGAAACAATGGACGAACAAGATAACCTTAAAATCCAAATTGATCAGATGGGAGACTCAAACCACACATCGTGTGCAGCTTCGAGCAATAAGGGAAAAAGAAAGATAGAAGACCATGACTTAGGAAAACCCGATAAGAAGAAAGGGAAAAGAATATGTTACCTTTGCGGCTATGAGGGACATACCACTCTCTATTGTCCCGACTATAAATCGGGAGCATGTTTTATTTGTGGGATAGAAGGTCATCAGGTGAAAGGTTGTCCAAGAAAAAGGCGTAGTGAATAGGTAATATAGGTTCTGTTGTGTAGGTGTGTTTAATGTAATATAAAAGATAATTATGTCTATGTAATGTAATGTTCTAAACTTTTGTACAAGTGGTGTAGTAAATCCCGACTTTTGTAGTCACAAAGGAATAGCTGATGTTTAAAGAAATATGTGATATGATATGTAAAGTATTTTGAAATTGTTAAATGAATATGAACTTATGTTTGAGTAATGAAACAAGTTTAATTTCTTAAACTTATGTGACAAGGTTTAGAATGTAAGTTAATAAAGTATAATTTATGGTTTTACTTAACCAAATAATGCCACCAAGACGTCAAACTCGAAACTAAAGGGCTGAAGAATCTGTTAATAATGTTGAGGGACAACAACAAACAAACCCGATGCAATATTTTGCAGACATGGTAGCACAAGTTATGCAACAAGGAATGCCAGCTGCAAGGAACCAGCCGGATAATCACTTGGCGAATTTTAAATACTTTAAGGCTGTAGGACCGCCGAAATTTAAAGGTACAACTGACTCTGTAGAAGCCCAAACTTGGGTTAAGGAGATTGAGAAGGCGTTCTTGATAGCTAGGGTAGCTGAGGGGCAAAAGACTGATTTTTCCACCTATATGATGAAGGGTGAGGCAAATTTTTGATGTGAAGCGAATCAGGCGAGGGCAGGAGAAGGTGTAGTTACTTGGGATAGGTTTAAGACTTTGTTTTTTGAAAATTATTGTTCAACTAGTATGCAGGCTATAATGGAGGTGAAATTTCTGGAGTTGAAACAAGGGGATATGTCAGTTGCGAAATATGCCGTAAAATTTAATGAGTTGGCTAGTTTTGCTCCTCATCAAGTTGATACGGAGGCTAGGAAAGCAAGGATGTTTGAGCTGGGATTAAAACCCTGGCTCTACAACAAGGTGGCGGTGTTGTAGATCCCTACATTTACAGCACTCATGGAGAAGGCTATTATTGCTTAGATGGGGAGTGAGGCCATGATCCTCTACAACAAGGAGAGGAAGAACAAAGGTAAGGTCGAGGGAGCTCGGAAGGTAGAAATTAATAGTGAGAATAAGGGTGGAAATGAAAAGAGGAAGGGGAATTACTTTGGAAACGTGTAGGTGAAACAAAAAAGTGTTAAGAAGCCAGCTGTACAATGTAAGACTTGCGGGAAGAACCATTTAGTGGAGTGTTTGAAAGGAAAGTTTGTTTGATATAAGTTCGGGCAGGAGGGCCATATCTCTCCCAACTATCCCAATCTAAGAATAAACAATGGGTGTTTTCTGTGTGGATCGACTGAGCATAGGGTGAAGGTTTGCCCAAAAAGGAGAATAGAGGCAGGTAGTGTGAATACTGGCAAGGGCAGCGGGACTTTAGCAATCACGGGACCAACGACATCGAGTAAGCCAACAAATCTACTGCGAGGGTTTACAACATGACAATACAAGATACAGCGGCAGCTAGCGATGGCACTCCAGGTATTATTCATATAAATTTTATTTTATTATGCATGATTTTCATATATATAGTAAATTATTTTATAAAGAAATTTTGAAGGAGGAATTTGAGTTCTATTAGAAATTAAATTTTCGTTTAATCAGATAGACAAGCTTTATGTGAATAGTTAAAGATCACTGCGATCATTTATGATCAAGATCTACTTGCCATGATTGCATATGCTATGTACCCTTGTATGTATAGGTTTTAAAACGGTGATTCCGGGGATGGAATCTTTATAAGGGAGGGTGAATGTAACAACCCGATATTTTCTATACAAATAAATCAAAAATTTTGCGTAGAATTTTTTTTATTATTATTAAAATAAATATGGGGAATATGTGCCAAGGTAATGTATATGTATTTATGTGATGAATATTAAATATATTTATTACATGAATAATTACAAACGATTTTATTTTAGAATTATTGATTATTATAAATTATATTTTTATAATAATTAATTTTATAAAGAAAAATATTTTTATTAATTATTTTCCATGAAAATATAATTATTATATTATTTAAATAATATATGAAATGATTTTAGAATAATTATAATAATTATTTTATTATATGAATTTTAGTATGATTATTAAGTTAATTATTTTAACTTAATGAATAATGTTAAGTATGTAAGATAAATCAGATATGGAATCCAAACCCTAATTTTGGATTTTGATCAAGGAATTAGAATAATAATATAATATTAATTATATTTTGATTTTTCAGTGCTATAAATATGTAATGTATGTATGTGGACTAACAATGGTTGGTCAATTATGGTACAGTATTTGAAAACCTAGTTTATTGTGGGAAACCTTAATTTGAAACTCAATTGTGAGTTTAAGACTATTATATAACTGTGTTATATGATTTTATGGCTAATTAGTTTAACCCTAATCAACATTTAAATATATTAATTTCTAGAAACCCTAATGTTTGAATTATAAACCCTAATTATGATTTGGTAACCCTAATTACCAAAATTATAAACCCTAATTGCTAAATTAGCAAGGTTAATTATAATTATTATATAATAACCTAATGTTCATGTATAATTAGAAAGTTAACCTAATCAAGAAAACCCTAATTATAAATTTTAGAAACTAAATTTTTTATTTTGTACAAACCCTAATTATTAGATATTGCAAATGCCATGTGCTAAACCTTAGGGTTAAACCCTAAGGGTCAAACCCTAAAAGTTTGCCAAATTACAAGATTGCCTTTAAAATTATAAGCCAAAAGACTAAATTACCCTTAGTTATATAATTGAGGCTAATATATAGGTTTTGACAATAGGGGAAGTTGGTGACTAAATCCAACAACCCCATATGATGAAAATTGACAGCCATCAGCCATTTTGATCAGCCATACATGCATCTAACATTTATATATATAGATTGGAGAGAGAGAAAGGTCACTTGTTAGCCCATTTTGCTCAAACACTTATCCAAGAGCTCCTCTCACCAAAACCCATGAATTTCCCTTCATTTGTTAGTTATAAAAACAGCCCCACGAAATCCACTAACCAAATCAGTAGCCTTGAATCATCAATTGATCAAAGAAGGTATAAACCCTAGTCTTGATTTCTGTCCATTAATCTATTGTTAGATGTTAAATTTTTTGTGTTAAACGTGTTGTTAGTAGTGTCTATGATGATCTGGGTTGCTAGATGTTGGATCCATAACATCTAGAGGCTCGGATTTGAGTTTTTGCAAAATCTGGAAAAAAATCAAACTGTGGTCTGACAACGAATGTCAGTGGCCACATATCTTTGGTAGTTTATGATTCTTGTTGTTTTTAAGTTTTTATGTGTAGTCTGGTATGTGGTCTTTGATCTGCAACAAGAATCAAGTTCATATGTTAAACAGGTTGCAAGATATTGTTAGTCAAACGCCATTGACCGACCATGACTAGACAAAATCTGGGTAACCCAGATCTTGCCCATAAATGGTCTGACAAGACTTTTGACGCTTTGGATCTTGTAATATGTTAGAGATTTGTGTTGTTTGTTATATTAAGATTGTAGTCTGATATATATACTACAATGTAAAGCTTTTAGATCTCTTATATCACAAACATACTGGAGTTGGGGATTGGTCAAACCAAGTAGAAAGTTCATGGCTGAACTTTCTGGGCAACCCAGAAAGTTCATAAGTGTGGATTCTGACAATGTTTGACCGGTAGAGATCTTGATTTTCTATTGATGTTTTACTTATGTTTTGTATTAGATCTGTAGTCCTACATGTTTGCTAGATATTGAAGCCGTTAGATCACAAAAACATTACTCGAGTATCATGTAGTGGAATCCCAAAGTGAACAGGTCTGACAATTTCTTTGAGGGCTTAGATCTTGTTGGTTTTATGCTTGATTGCTATGTTTGTTGTTGGGTCTTGTAGACGTGCACTAATACTACAAGATCTAAGTCATAGTTTGTCCAGAAACTAATGTACCAGTGTTTAATCATTGGTCAAAGTAGCCCACTCAGTCTCTGCACTTGAGTTTCTAGGTTTTGCCGAGAACGAAGAGAACACCTATAATGACGCTTTATCGCTATATAAGTGGTCTTTAATAACGCTTTTATATAAAAAAATTATATTTTTATTAAATAATTATTGAAAATAGTTTTTAATTATGAAAAATAGTTTTTAATTATTTTTAATATATTTCATAAATATTTAATATTTTTTAAATTTTAAAGGTATTTAATTTATTTAATTATATATTAAATAAATTATTTAAAAATGATTTTAATAGTTTAAAAATCATTTAAAAATTGTATTATGGAATAAGAAAATATTTTAAGTTATTTTTAATGACTTCTAATATTTTGTGATGAAATTCATTAATTAATTAATATTAATGATAATTAAGTTATTTAATAAATAAATTAAATAAATAGATTAAAAATAATCTTATTATATTAAAAATCATTTTAAATAATAATAAGGTATTTAAAAATATTTGAAGTTATAAAATATAACTTTTAATATTTAAAGAATAATTTCATTAATAATTTAATATTAATGATATTTATTTAATAATAATGATATTAAGTTTATTTAATAATTATATTAAATAAATGGTTTAAAAATGGTTTTATTAATTTAAAAATCATTTAAAAAAGGATATTAATGAATTAAAAATATTTTAAGTTATACTTAATAACTTTTAATATTCAAATAGATAATACATTAATATTTTAATATTAATGGTAATTATTTAAAAAAATTTAATATTTTTAAAAATCATTTAAGGGTAATAGTAATACTTTAAAAATATTTTGAGTTATTACAAGTAACTTTAATTTTTTGGAAATGGTTTCATTAATAATTTAATATTAATTAAATATTAATGGTAATAGAATTATGTTATATTTAAATCATTTGATAATGATTTTGGTGTTTGAAAATTCATGATAAATTATAATAAATGTTTAGAAATTATTATACGTCATTTAAAAATAATATGACTTATACTTACGGATATTGAACTTCGGTGTAGGGTCTTAGACTCGATTATTACCCGATAAAGTTGTCGGTACACCGACATGTTTCAGAAATTGATTTGGACTTAGATAGGTTGATTTGATAAGTGTTTATTTATGATTCAATGGTTGTTGAACATGTGTGACAATGTGATTAGGTTATGTGCTGACTGCGAAATGCAGTATTATGTGTTATGGTGTATTGTTCTCATCAAACGAATGATCTGATTAATGATAGGTCGGGATATAAAAGATAAAACTAAGTTGCATTTTGTAAGCAGTAGACCAGGCAAGTATCCTACCTTTACATTTTCTTTATGCAATGGACATGAGTAAGAATGTTTCAGAAGTATATTATTACTGTACAGATTATTAACCCTATATTATATACACTCATTGATTATCAACATGTTAGTATATGGTAGTTCAGATATATATTCTGTTCATTAATTTCTTTAAATGGTTATACAAGTGTCCCTACTTGGATAATCATTGTATTTAATCACATGTTGATACACCTTTGTTAATTACTCGTATATATATATATATATATATATATATGTTGAATTATAGATTATTGTTTAACAAGATAAAACCTTACCATTATCCAACCGAATTACTTTGGTTTGGAACCCCGACAAGTATGAACATCCCAAACATGGGAAAAAAAATTTGTGCCCAAGGCAGCCAGAGTGAACGATAATATCGTTCTTATAATGTAGTATTGATCAATAGAGGGTACAACAGGCTGATCACCCCCGTGCCCATAAGTTATGATTGTTTACAGATGAAGTTCTATTTAACCTTTTCGAAAATGAAAATAATGTTCATAGCTAATGCTATGAATGAATGGTACTACGAAGTAATACGGGAAGAAGAACTCAAATTAAGCTGTAAAGGATAGTATACGAATTAAAGAAAATTCGTATTAAGTAAAGAGAAAGTTAGAAGTTGTAGGATTTCAATTGAGGACTCATGTGATAGCTGAGTTGTATGAACCTTTGTTTGGGTAGAGTTTTCTGATTGGTGTAACAACCACTCAGTTTATTACAATGATAATCATTGAAATTGGTCGTGCTATCAAGATGTAAATGACAAGAAGGTGAATCTTTTCTCATGTATATACTTGATAGGTAAAGAATGATAAGGTAGGTGTGAGTTCTTAAAACTCATACTTATGGTAAGTTCGTGACTCATAATTATATGGTATGTTTTTGAACTTCTCAGCGAATGGACGCTTATGGTCTGTCTAGGATAGTTCTTAAACTCAAATTATTGTGGAAAGTTCCTGAACTCATAATGTGTGGTAAGTTGATGGACTGTACTAAGGTATAGGAAGGTGTAGACTGAAAACGAGTTATTTTCAGTAGACTTAGCATCGAAGGTGCTAGAGAAGATTAAGTATTTTCACAAGTAAGACAATGAAGGAAGATAGAGAATAGGATATTCCAAGTCATCTAGCTATGCTAGATTTCGAAGTTTCTTGAAATCGTGTTGAAGTGCGCATTTTGAAAAGGAAAGAATTGGTTCAACTTTTGGAACCAATGGATTTTAAAAGAACTATTCTTGGTATGTCTATGCTAATTGTTTCAACTAGAAAGAAATTGATTTGAAATATCAAAATGAGTTTTATATCATCAGTGCATTTAATGCAAGGATGGTAAAAGGATGGAGTTATTAATACAATTAAACCTAGTGTTGGAAGTGATATTAGGATCAACAACCAGCTATGGTATGATGTATAATGACGAAGTCATAAACTGACGAAGTCCTCAACGTACTGTGAAAAGTACAGTATCATAACATCATAAAACGTTTTGATGTATTGCGAAAGAATTTAAAGAAGTAGTCGATGTCAATTAATTTGACTAGACGAATGTTTCAAGTTGATGTCTAATTTATTGGTATGGTCTAAGCTACTTGATTTGGCTAAGACGAATGGTATGTCATTATGAAAAGAAATTCGAGCTTTCTTTAAAGAGTTATGCCAAACCAAATTATTTTGGTAAGGAATCTAATGATTAAGTCTGAGGTGAACATACTCCAAAATGGGGTTATACGACGGGTTGATCGCTTACGCATGGAAGAGGTAGTTTACCTTCTTTGTGATTATAAAATGACTGTGTAAGAAGGGTTTACGGTGAAATACTATTAAACCTAGTAAGAGTTCATGGTCAATTTAACCCCTCAGCAAAAGTATGAAATGTTTTAAAGGAATCCTTATATTCCTATTTATTCCTTTCACTTCATGATTCTTGATAAGTTATGAAGGGTAGGGAATGTATGAAAGATAAGAACTTCTTTGAAGAGAAGTTGAGAAGAAGGGTAAGCTAAAATTTCAAGGATGAAATTATGTGAAGAAGGGGTGAATGTGAGGACCCGAAAGATTGAAAGTATAGTTAAGCATGAGGTTTAACTAATGACGATTATGTCAACATATGATCCTTGTGAGAAGGATGAATTGAGATTAAACCATTGCTAAAGGTTGTAAGCACCCGGGTATGGGTGTGGTTTTAGAAATTCCGAGGACATAATTTTTATAAGGAGGGAAGAATGTGACAACCCGAAAAATTGAATTGTCCAGAATTTAAGATTTAAAGAATTAGTTATTAATAAAATGAATTTTTATTAATAATATTTTGTGCTATGTGTTTATTAATCGTTCTAGAACCTAGGATGATTATAAGTCTGGAGGATTCTGGCTACGAGCTAGACTGAATGAGTAAGAATTTTCAAGACGAAAATAAAAAAATTTCGGGAACAAAATATTTCTCGGGAAGAAGACGAAATAGGCACTATTCACCCGACGAAACCCTAAGGATTGGTGTTTGAATAACCTAAGCCTTTCTGGAAGTTCAGTATGTCGAAATGACATTCCGTTGAAAGATTTGACGAAAATATGTCGTGAAAAGTTAAGTAAGGTAATAAAAGTTTTTCTTGAAAAACGTGTAAAAATCGAACGAAATAAAAACGACGAAAAGTATTGTTATGTACTTTTCATTCGTTTAGCTATGTAAAAACGTGATGGAAAACGCTTGACACCAAAAAGTGTTTTTCAGTTTTTCGGAGATCCGAAGAATGCGTAAAAGTTAATCGGTAAAAGAAAGATGAAATATCTAAAAATATTTGGATTCCGAGAATTGCAGTTACCGAACTGTCGGACGAATTCTGCAAGACAAAAGCATGAAGCTTCTAAGGGAAGCTTCATGAATAGTAAGGAGGTCTATTGAGGAGGTGTGAATAATAAGGAGGTTGGGATGAAATGATTAAAATACCCCTAGCCTTGGTTTTCTATAAATAGGAAGCTTAACTCATTTGTTTTGGATTTTGAAAATCCTACAACTTTTGAGAGAGAGAGAGAGAGAGATTTTAGATGAGAAAGAGAAGGAAAAGGAAGAGGAAAAGCTTGCTCAGGAGCAACTTTGTCTGACAGAAAAAGATTAAAGAAGAAAGGTAATCCAAAAACCTAACTTCTAGAAAATTTTTCTTGAAGTTTATATGTTAAAAACATAGCTTAATGAGAATAAGAAGTAAAAGATGTTAGGAATGATTTCATATGGTTGAAATCATAAGAAAAGAAGAAATAAGAAATTTGAAGTTTATGTTAAAAATTTCTTAAAAAAGTATAAGATTTGTAATGCATTTGAACGATCCAAATGAATCTTGTGAATGATTCGGTGAAATAAGTAAGGAATGGTGTTCTATAACATCAAATTCCAATTAAAATAAAAATCGTAATCAAACTATTGATTAAAAATGAAGAACAAATGAAGAACACGCGAAGAACGCGAAAAACGTTGTTGATATACAAATTTAAAACCATCGTAGGATAATTGTTGTTGATGGACAAGTTTAAAACCATCGCGTATAAGTTAGTTGCTTATTACTTGGTTAGAAATGTTCATGAAGAATGGATTAAAACTGAGCTATAACGAAGTTATAGAAAAAATTTGTAAAAGATGAACGAGAAATAGAAAGTATGTAAATGAACATGAGCATGTAGGGTTTCATAAGAAAGTAAGAGAATGTAGAAAATTTGAGTCATGGACTTAAAAACGAACGAATTCTGAGTTCGAATGACCGAATTATAGACGAACGAACGAAGAACGTTAAAAATGTTTTATGAACAAAGAGCGAAGATTAAGCCAATTGAATGGAATGTTAACGGATTTAGAACAAAGTTCTGTCTGAGGGTAATCGAAATAAATAAGATAAGGAAGAGAATGGCTTTGCAACGACCTCATTTTGAACTATAACGAAGAAGTTATGAGATTAGGAAGTAAGCGTCTCAAACAATTTCCAACACTTAGAAAAAAAATTTGAGGTTAGGGCTTGGCACCACAGCGCCTGTCATGCCTTGTAGGGCGGCACCACAGCTCCAGCTCGGGGGAGAAGGCACTGCATAATGGCACTGCGACGCGAGACAAAGGAAGGGTCCATGCGCCACGGCGCCGGTTCAGGAAAAAAGCCAGTGATGAGCTTTTAAGTGCTCAATTACTGGGGGATGTGCAAGAAAGAAATATGAACATGTAGTTCAACTAATGTAACACTTAATTAAGTGTATTAAACCTTTGATGAAGGTTGAACAAAAAGATTAAACGAGATTAAAAGACAAAGAATGTGAATGCTGGTTACGGAACCGATATCCGGTGGCCTTAGTAGCGATAAATGAACATGAGGGATTGTTATGATTATGATTCCTTAGACGTTGAGTAACGAGTGTAATGTATAACATTTTGATGTTATGACATGGTAATGTGAGATGAATATAAAGTGTATAGACGCTGTGACGCAATGTTGTTGTGATGAACTATCGGTCTTAGCATACAACGAACCGTATGGCTTTGACATTAAGAAAGAATATTGAAAATGGGGTTCAGATGATAGTAATGAATGAAAGGTATTAAAACCTTTGATAAAGGTTGAAAGAGAGATTAAGGGATGAACAACGTAAATGTTGAATACATAAACAATCCTCGTGAATCATCACTGACGTGAAGGTAGTAAGTAAGATATGAATTATCAAGAAAGCCATAGCGATCGGTAAGAAGATTAATGAAAGTCGAATGTGAGTCGGATGAGAATGTTAGAATGAAATGTAAGCGTTGAACACTTCAACCGACGTGAAGGTTAAGTGTATGCGAATATTAAACGGGTAGAACCTACACACCGTGTATGGTTTGACCGTAGGATAATGAAGACCAATGATTAAACATGTGAATGGTGAAGAAGTTGAATTAAAGATAAGTACGTATAACATAAAAGAAGTCGAGTTAATGTTTATAGTTTAATGGTTCTAATAAGTTAAGATAAGTTAGGTTGTGGTGCAATCGTAACCTTTGATGGTTGACATATTGGAGCTGGGCTAAACAATTCCTTCATAAAGCGAAGGTATATACAAAACTGGAAACTGATCTCACTCATTGTGTGGGCAGTGTAGATGAGATGGGAACTTATTTGTTGGTTGTTTGTGGGAAACCACTCAGAGTACCATATGGACTACTAGCAGAGAAACGATGTGTGCTGAGTCCTAGAGAAGTTATAAGAAGAATATAAGAATATAATTTATCAATGATGATGAACGTATTGAGTAAGACATCTCCGTATGTCATGTAGTAGTTAAACGGTAAAGGAAGTTGGTCGCGTAAACTTAGTTTGTAAGAATGTGAAACCTAAGAAGTAAAGTTAAGTAAACCAATGCATAAGTCAAGTATATGACTAATTGGTGTATGTGTTATTTCCTTATGTGCTACATAGGAATTGGAATGAGAAGTTCAGCGTAAACTATAAGTTGTATTTGTGCATAAGGCAAGTTTCCTAACTTCATTCATATTTTAAATGAATGCTAGTTTCTAAAACTTCTCAGATGTTGAACTTGAGAAGTTTTGTCTATGTGCAAATGTGTGATATTTGTACAAGGTGTTAGAATATATGAGGCCTTGTGCCATAATTTGAACACTTTGGTGTTTCTGTGAGATGAAGTGTTCTATGATTGAACTGTTCAATAACAAAATGTTTTGTTTATACATGAACCGTTATTGTTAATTTTGTGCTATTGATTCTAACCAGATAGAATGTGTAATAAAGAAAGTAGAGAATGAAAGTATTTCAAAGTGAATGTGACTAATGTTTTAAAATGATAGGAATCGAGATTATTCCTATTATTCAAGCTGCTTCATAACCTTTGTTCGGTTATTGAGGTCCTAAAAGAATGTTTGAATTCTCAAAGTTGTTTGTTCAACTATTATGATTTGCTGGGAAATTGAATGCTCACACTTGCTTAAAATAAAAATATTTTCAGCGAACGATGTTAGAAGAACTTAAGGATCCCGTAAAGATCAAACTAATCGGTATCCAGAAGAAGTACCATTCATTATATGAATAAGCGTGAAGATCAAGCGAAGACTTGTAATATAGAAAGATAGAATTAAACTATAGAATAGTTTAATAAATGATTATGTATCCTTGGTGGCAGATAAAAGTTACTTGTACAAGATGTAAAGAATAATGTAATTATTATTATTTGTAATGGAAGAGGTTATAAGGTTTTAGAACCTAGGATTTAAGGATGTATGTTGTTATATTTAGCTATATAAAGATGTATGTTTTTAAATATATTTTTCAAACGCTTAGTGACTTTAGCTGAGCGGTCATAAGATCTCGAAGTATCATTTTCGTTTTTGAAAAGGTTTAAACAGTTATTCCGTTGTAAACCGACATGACTCACGAGTGCGTTAGGTGATCAACCCTTTGTACCTTGTATTGATCAATACTACATGGAGAAATATAGATTTATGTGTTCTTCTGTCACCTGACATCTATGTGCCAACATTATAAAAGCATTTCCCCAACATCAGGGTTATTCATTCCTCAAACTGAATTCGCACCAAGTAGAAATTGGTTTGAATAATATACTTAACTTGTGACACCCCCAAATTCGGGTTACCTGACTCCCGAGTTTGGTGCTAACGATCCATAATATAAATAACATCTAACTACCCATTTAATTATGAATAGACATATAAACCATATTAACTGATATAGTTAATACATTCGTCCTAGGTTATCTAACCTTTATATTGGAAACATACCCTTTAGATATACAAAAATGGTTTACAAATACAACATAATATATATGTTAAACACAACTATCACAGCATAACACCTTTGTCTTTTATCTTCACAGCTCCTCTGGCTTCTTCGTCCCTAGCTGAAATGTTTTATTTAGCAAGGGTGAGCAACAAATTTGCCCCGCAAGTTAAGATATACAATAAATGTATAAGGATCAAGACAACAAACTATCTAATTCGATAGAATGACTCCAAAGTTCGGGGAACTTTGAAATAGCTGAACAATTTTTTCTTTTCTAACTAATCTTCTCGCAACCTATGCAACAAATTAACGAAAGTATACAATGCTTTCAAAGTTTCTACGATATTCTAATGAATATTCAAGAATCAATTCAACACAATAGCAAAGTGGAATGCTTTCCAGATTTATGCCGAGTGATCACACAAGATCTAGAACTTTTCTTCTTGAGTATCTATCAAAGATTTACTTTGATATATACTCAGGTGTATCAGATAACCATAAAGATTAAATCATACTCCTGCAAGTACTTGGAGTCGGCCAACTCCTTATACCCTATATTATGCATAATACTTAAATATAGCGTGCAATGGTCGAATTTACGACCAATAAAATGTTCCCTTTATATAAAAGGTTGTTCTTCTCAGTCTCAAAATCAAGATTTTATTTAACAACAAAATTCAATGATTTCAATATCTAATCACTTCTCTTCTCTTTTCTTCTCAAACCTATCAAGTTCTAACAAATGTTCGTTTAGCCAGAATAATTAGCTAAGACATTTCTCAACATAATTCGACAATAAACAGGAATTATCTGTACTATCATTTCTATCTTCTACAGATATGAATATCCAACAACAGTTATTCTACAAATATATATTTTCCAAATCACTAATTTAATTTGAATTATTAAACATGTACCAACTGCGAATAATCAACAATAAATTCTTGGACATGGTCTAATTAACAATAATTAGACACCATAATAATGGAACAATATTAACTAAAGGTTGAGTTCAGGAAACTTGCCTTTCGCGTTGATTATTGCTACACAATATACTTATCAGCGTTTGTAAGATCTATAACCAATAATATTGGTCTCACAATTAGCATAATATTTCATAACATGCAACACTGTAATTCACAGTCAATCTTCTCCTATACACATTATCGCATAGTCAAATCAGTGTTTATAACCTATATAATTACTTAATAAGTCTAACTATTTCGGTCTGGTTGGACTTCGGTCCATTCTTGGTGTTCTGGTCACCCTATCCGACAATTAACATAGTTATTGTCAATTAAATTCGGTTTCTAAACTTCAATATTATCTTAGATAAGTCAAATATCATTAAAATATTTTTCGGAAGCTTTTCATAATTAATAATCAATTATTATAATTTTTAATTATTTTTCAAACACTAAAATCATTTTAAATGATTTAATTATCAAATAATCTTATCATCATTAATATTTAATAATATTAAAATATTAATGACATACTTGTCAAAATATTAAAGTTATTTAAAATATTTTTAAATCATCAATATTCCACTTAAATGATTTTTAAAATAATTAAAATTATTTTTAAATCATCACCATTAATATTTAAATATTAATATAATTATCATCCAAATATTAAACATCATTAATTATAACTTCAAATATTTTTAAATCATTTTTCTCATTTTTAAATGATTTTTAAATCAATAAAATCATTTTTAATTCATTTTTTAATATAATAATTAAATAAATCAAATATCATTAATATTAATTTATTAATGAAAATTCTCCAAAAATATAGAAAAATATATTTTATAATTCCAAATATTTTCTAACACTTTATTCTCATTTAAAATGATTTTTAAAATATTAAAATCATTTTTAACTCATTTATTTATTATAATAATTAAATAAATCTAATATCATTAATATTAAATTATTAATAAAAATTTTCCAAAATATTAAAAGTTATATTTTATAGCTCAAAATATTTTTAAATACATTATTCTTATTTAAAATGATTTTATATATATAAAAATAATTTTTCTCTAATTTATTTAATCCACTAATTAAATAAATTTAATATTTAAATAAATATAAATATTAAAGAAAAATATTCTAATTGGTCAAAAATTATTTTTCATAATTTCAAATAATTTTTGGTCATTTTTAAAATTTATTTTCTATTTTTAATCATTTTCCAGAAATTAGGAAAATAAAATTAATTAAACCGTCGCTATAGGTCTTTAGCGACACTTGTCTGTCGCCTTTGGTGTTCTTGGCTCAAGAACACTGACAAAGTCAGTGTTCAAGGCCCTTACTTTGACCTCTGTGTAATTCTCTGTTAAATTTGTTTCTAGACTTAATTAAACGTTTATGTTGTAGTAGGTTTGCAACACTACCATTAACAATCAACAACTCAAGCATACAACATCATGACATGAAGATCTATGCTCTCAAACACACTGCCAGACCATGCCTGGGTTTTCTGGGTAACCCAGAAACCCAAGGCAGTTCGAGTGTCTCATTTCGAGCTAGATTAGCTAAGTGTTCTGGTCCTTCTTTTGGTGATTTCTTGGTTCATACCCGTAGTATACATAACAAGCAACAACACTGCAACAATAGATCAATTAAAAAACAACCAAATCACAAGTTACAGCTTAGTCAAACTCTGTCAGAAAGGGTGTTCAAAGAGTTTCTAGAAATTCCCAGAAATGTTAAATCAGGCTCGGATGGCTACTTTGACCGCTCACTCCATTCTATCTATTGATGTTTTGAAGAGTCTAAAGACATGTATTTAAAGACCATATAACAGGGTATAAACTGGTTACAATAACAACATCAAAACTCATATACAATGGATAGATCCGATTATTACAAAAGCTTGTCACACAATAATAACCATTTCTGGGTTACCCAGATTTGGCCCGGTCATGCCCGGTCAACGATTTTTGACCGTTAATAACTTCAAATCCAGACATCTAATGGATATACTAACACACGCAGAGGAAAGACAACATATCAAACTACCAATACAAAACCTGAAACAACAAATAGCATAAACGAGCAAGGATCTGTGGCCACTGACATTTCTTGTCAGACCACTTTTCAAGCTCAAGAACATATTTTGTAAAACACTACTTTAAAGCCATTTGATGCTATAGATCCATCATGGATCATCATAGATCAACTAAAAACATCATATAACACAAGATTAAACACATAAACACAAAAATCTTCTTAGTATTTAGGATCAAAATAGGTTAGGGCTTTTATACCTTTTCTAATTCAATCTTTGATTCTTGCTCTCCTTAACAGATCTAGATGTTTGAGAGGCTAGAAAAGTGACTAAAACACTTAATTATTTCGGAGGTTTGGGAGAGAGAAGGGGTTGGTAAGAGCTTAGTTGAAAAATGAGCTAAATGAATGACTTTTCTCCCTCTCAATCTATATTTATTGTGATATAATACTTAAATATGATGTTATAAACTGATATGGCTGGAGATTTGTACCCACAAACTCAACATATTAGATTACCTACTAAAGGTGTTGATATTTTTACAAGTTACCAATTAAAGAAAATGAAAAAGGGCATTTTTGTCATTAGCATTATAATTTTAATGGCATAGTAGACAATTGCACAAACCCTTAGGGTTTAACCCTAAGGTCCTAACCTTTAGGTTTTATAACACTAACTTTCTAGAATTTCTAAATTAGGGCTTTAAATTAGAAAATCAAGATTTTAAAACTTTAATTAGGGTTTCCTAATTAAATTAGGTTTTCGTAATCATATTAACGTTTAATAAACACATTAAGCTTACCGATTAGGATTAGGGTTTCCTAATTAGGTTTTAGGATTCCCGAATTTAAAATTAGTGTTTCACAGCTTTCGATTAGGGTTTCTAACTTCGCGTTAGGTTTTTTAATCATGAGATTATGGTTTCTAATCTCTTATTAGGGTTTATTAGTTTTAAACCTTATCCAATCAATCATTGGTCATTAAGTCAACATAGTACAAACACGTACTCATCCATACAATTATTTCAATTGCATTTTCTATCGAATCCCTTTCCAAAAATTAGGGTTAGGGTTACTAAAGCTGTTAAGCACAACTCTACTCTATTTATCAGTCCATACACATATTGACCACTTATCGAGACTCGTATCACAGATACACAATACAATATTAACAGTCAATATTAAATAAAAAAAAATTATTCATAAATTTTGGATTATTCAAAATCCCGAGTTATTACATTCACCCCTCCTTAAAAGGATTCCGTCCTCGGAATCACCACTTTCTTATTCTCTACAATCTTTTAAAGTTATATCATCAATTCATTTTTATCAACATAATATTAATCTGTGTTTCAAATTTTAACTTGTGACTTGGATCTTATAAAGGAAAACAAATCACAGCAATATCTAACTCATATTTCTCGCGTAACTTAATTTCTAAGCGAAATTGTTGCCTGTTGCCACCTCCTGAGTAGCCACTGCATCCTGCGCCATCATGTTGAATGTACGGGCGTTTGATCTTCCTGGCTGTGCAGGTCCTCGAATTGCCAAGGTTCCACCACCGGGTCCCATGTTGACACTTTCTTTCTTAGCATTCCTCTTTGGACAGTTCCGTACCAGATGATCCGTCTATCCACAGGCATAACAACCTTGTACCTTCTTCGAACTGGGGAAATTGGGTGACATGTGCCCCTCTTGCCCCATAGTTATAGCAGACTCCTTTCTTCTTCAGACAAACTCCTGGATGATTCTTTTTGCAGTTCGCACAAGGCTCTCCTCCTTTCTTATTCCCTTCAGTCTTACTACCCGATTGGGTATTCTCACTCCACTTTCTTTTGTTTGGGTTGCTACCACCACTACTACCTCCTTCACTGTTGTTGTTCTACTTCTCCTGATGAAATTGAGATACAGCTTCGCTCCTGCCTTCAGTAATTAATGCTTTTTGCAATAAAGTCGCGAACGTATTGATCTGCAACACAGCTACTTTATTGTAAATCCCTGGTTTCAATCCACTCTCAAATCTTCTTGCTTTCTGTATTTCCATGTCCACCCGATGAGGTACAAATCTCGCTAATTCATTAAATTTGGCAGCATACTCCGAAACTGACATATTTTCCTGCTTCAGTTCCAGGAACTTAACTTCTATCCAAGCTTGCATACTCGCTGAGAAGTAGTTCTCAAAGAACAGTTCCTTGAATCTTGTCCACGTCACCACCATTGTACCAAATCGCGCTTGATTCATCTCCCACTAGTAATTAGCTTCTCCCTTCATCAAGTACGTTGCAAAAGTCGTCTTTTGCTCTTTTGCCACTCGCGCAATGACGAATGTTTTCTCCATCTCCTTCACCCAAGTCTGGGCTTCAATCGGATCTGTAGTCCCCTTGAATGATATCATAGCTGCCAAAAGTAGCACATATGCATAAACATTGGAAATTCGAAAAATTGAATGCAAACCTGAACAACATAATTTCCATATTGATCCTGTTGTGCCAACATGCTAACACATCCCATAATCTCATCCATCACCTTACTTTGTGTTTTTGAGTCCTCGCAGTGCTCAAGTACCCTCTATTGCGAGAAAGGCATCACCACAAAATACAAAATAATCATTATGTTCAAAATGCCAAGTCTAGAATTAAGAATGGAAAAGATGATAAAAAGAATCTCAACCTATATCACACAACACCCATATGGATGTGTTGAAAGAGTTACAACTTGATTAAATAATGTTGAGATAATGAATTGAATATGATCTTCAGGAACACATTTAATACACTTTTGGATTGAGATGTTTTAATAGAGGAATTCATCTGGATACAACTCAGGAAAGACTATAAACAGATATATGTAATATGTGGTGCATAACATTATTATGAGAATATATAGTACTACATACTATTGTGTTGATAAACATTAAAGTGCAACATAATTAGAAATGACACCCTACTCAAACTAATATACATCAAAAATAAAATTCACCTTAAAAGATTCATTCAGTAGTCAAGCGAAGATGTTAAGAGAATGAAGAATTCTTCACACGGCCAAGCAAGAGCAACATAAGAAGAAAAGAGACGTAATGTTTAACAGATAATAGTTAATTACTTCTATGACTTATTTTGGAGACATTAATTTCCTAAAAGATCCAAATACGGAGCTAGGCTCAACCCATAAAGTTTTAACGTAGATAGTACACTGGATTTTCGCTCAGCAGCAGCAAAGAAAGGCTTCACAGATGAGACAAGATTTACTTTTAATCCATAAAATAAAATAATAAATTAAAGAAGGGTAATAAAAAGTTGATAAACCCGTTGTCATGATAAGTTAATAATCCCGCCACGAGTTCAACAATAGTCAGAACATCAAGAAGCTAGAGCGGAAGCGAGACCACGCTTCCCAGTAGTAGTTAGTTGCCTTGTTTCTATTGAAAAATCTCTTGAATATAAAAAGGATAGGAAAAGGGAGTTGACTAGTTTTGATATTGCTAGTACTCCTCTTCCATTTTATTTTCTTCTCTCTGTAAAGACAACTTTAAAACTAATAAAAATTGAGATGCTAATATTAAGGGAGGTCAATGTCCAAAAAAATTACAATCACAGTGATTTGGGGATAACACATTTTAAAAATGAAAAATAAAAAGAGGTCCTTATATCAGTAAATGCAACTGGCCCCTTTATTCAATGAAAACATAATATCAGTACAATAACTAAAATGCACTGATTAATATAATGTTCTGATCTTATTAACGCAAAACCTTGACACATAATCCCATATCTCTAATAAAGCTAAAATAGTTTGATACTTTGTTTAAATGAAGTGTCCGGTTGTTTCTAATTCTGTTAGTGGCTATAAATTTCACGGTAATAATGAAACCGAACATAAAGTAAAAACTAATTCCAATTTATGTCTAAGGGCATGAACAAGTGAATTTAAGAACAAAATATCAACAACAAAAGCACAAACTTGATACCTTGGAGCAACCCTCAAAGAATTTGAGCAAGTGCAATGAGTGTAGTATGATGTTTACGCCACTCAGGGAGCAAACCAAATAAACTCAAAACACTTCATAAGCAATAGGAACAATAGTATTCCCACCCAAAGCCATCGCAAGCCTATCCAAACACTCATACCCAACACTATAATTAGTGGTCTCACCCCAAGATCCCTCATCCTCACCTCTGCCAGATGCCACGCAGATCATCCTCAATATCCAACAACATCTGCATCAAAATCTCAAATAATCGTCTAACAAACTGGGGCAACTTCCTCATCATCCCAGGCGCCCTCTCCCTCACCTCGAACATGGTGATCACAAACTCAATAGTTAAATGCTTAGTCCCCTCTTCCAAATCCTCGCCTCAGCAATTTTCAACATTGAACCCACCACCTCAACTATCTGTTTCCTCAAAAACCTGGGCTCCATCCCATCTAATTCAATCAAAATCTCCTGAGCAGAAGCCTTTTGCCCAGAATTCAATCCATCTGTCAATGTACCCATTATTAATGGCAACAAATCCTGAAACTTATCCCTCTCATTTCCCTCTCCAAACACATGATAAAATTAAAAGAAGCCCCTAAAGCCGCATTTCTCACATTTAACTCAACCCCACTTCCTAAACACTTCCAAAACACAGAATGAAGGGTGTCTAAATACGGAACAAGGGTTTCGCCTATATATTGAGCCAATTGAGAAAAAATCAAAACCCCAATTTCATAAATATTGGAATTATCAGAATTAACACATTGGAAAATAAAAGACAATAATTATGGCCAATTATTGGCAGGTAAAATAACGGCAGCGAGCTCAAAAACGGTGTCACAGAGCTTCTTGGTGATGGATTTGGTGGTTTCGAGGGTCAGGGCAAGAAGGAAAGATGATTTGAGTGTAAATTGAGTGGAAGGAGAGAGAAAATTGTAAAGAAATGAATCATCCTTATAATTCTCGGTGAGGAGTTTGCGGAGGAGGACGGCGGACATGGCGCGGGATTCGAGATTAGGGGAAGATGAGAGGGATTGAGAAAGCTTGAAAGAGTGAATCGGGTTGGGTTTGTTTGTAGAAATTGAATAGGATTTCGGCTTTGGACCGCTGCTCGTTCACGCCCTTAAGTTCACTTGTTCACGCCCTTAGACAGAAATTGGAATTAGTTTCTCCCATCTTTCCCCCTCTTCATTCCACTCTCCAAACCCACAAATCCCTCTCCCTCTTCTAAACGGAGTCGTGTCAACGGCTTGGAAAATGGTATTTCGTCTTTGTACTTTACAAACTTGATGATATCAAGAATATGCCCGGAACTATAAGATCTCTGGTTCACATTTGATCCGCCGGGAAAACCCTTTATCGAATGCAGGTGTTCAATTGCAACGATGATGTCGAGGAGGTTGGATTGCGTTCGACCGATGGAATTGGCGAATGCGGCGGCGGCGACCACGACCTGGAGGTACCTGGTGGCGATGTCGGTTAGGGATTGAAGGGTCGAGTTTTGGGCGGATTTGAAGCCCATTGATTGGCAAATCTGGGCAACGGCGATCCTTATGATGGCGAAAGGGAATGGAGATGCGGTTTGGGGTTTTTGGGTTTGTGATTTCATGGTGAGGATTGTGAAGTTTGGGGTTAGAGATTGTCGCAAAACCCTAATAATTTCTTCTCTATTATCGAGACATGGTGTTTAATTGAATGAATTTGAGATTTTTTTAATTTAAATTTAATGGTTTGTGGCGGGTTGGGTGATTGATTGGGTTAGATTTTTTTTAATTTTTTTTTAAGAAATATATTCCCTCCATTCATTCTACGAAGGGTTCATATTTATAAATTTTAAGAATATACATTTTTAATATTTACTTTTATATATCTAAAATATAAACTACCAAGTAAATTTGAGAATAATTTGCCATAGATATAAACTACCAAATACGTTTGAGAATAATTTGCCATTTTATATTACAAGGAATGTAGAAGAGATGGTGTATGAAATAAATAAGATAATGCTTATAATCTAATGAATACTTTAATTATAACTATATGTAAAATAAGAAAAGAAATGATGAGTTTTAAAGTATAATATTAATGAATGAATATTAATTTATTTATTTTTAATTAATACAAAATCAATAATCTAAATTACAATTCAAATAACTTTTCATCGGTTTTGAAATTCTAAATTTTAATTTTAAAATGAATGCTCTAATTACAATTATAAATAGAATACTTAAAAAAATAATGAATTTTAAAGTATAATTAATTAATTCTAAATTAATTCGAACTTAATATATTTTAATAATAAAATTATATTATCCATTGTTATTGTCTCCTCATTATCGCAAGTAAATTTTGAAAGTACAAAATTTGTAATGAAGTAATACCTATATATATATATAATTAATTTATATATATGTGACTTATTAAATATAGAATATAAGTTATTAATATATATATATATATATATATATATATATATATATATATATGATTCCAATTCATGGCAACCGGTTGTTAGGAGTACTATTCCAGCAACCATCATCTCAATCGTTTTCCATCATTGATCAATATAATTAATGGTTGAGATTGAAAAAAAATAAAAGTCTTACCGCTACAAGTTGTAGCGATAGTAATTACAGTTTAGTAGATTAGTAAGTGTAATTACTGCCACTACAATTATAGCGGCAAAACTTTTATTGTTTTTAATCTCAGCCATTAATTATATTGAATATTTAATTCTTTTTGTCAAAATTATATTACTATTGCTTCTGCCTCTCGACATCGCAATTAAGTTTTTTAAGCAAAAAAATTGTAACAAGTTAATAATTATAATTTGGTAAGTTAATATATAGAGCAATATGGTCATATAAAGCTGTGTATAATTTATTTGGACATAGTCTGCCAAAACTATGTCGTTTTGGCAAATTTTTTTATATTTAAAAAACAGCTTCTCTCCTCCTAAATCAGAAAATAAAAACAAATATGCCAAAATGACGCAGTTTTGAAAGACTGCGCACAAATAGAATATACACGGCTATATATATGGGCCCTCATTCTTGGCATAGAAATTACTCATTTGCTCATATGCTTCACTGTCTACCGCTACAAGTTATGGCGTTAGTTTAGTTAACTAATAAATTAGAATGGCTCACTGGTAGCTTAATAGCCCAATAACCCATAGGTCTTAGGTTCAAAACCTATCTGTCATATTTTTGCTTCTTAAGTTATATTTTTTGTGTATTAGATAAATTCTATTCCCATATATATATATATATATATATATATATATATATATATATATATATATATATATATATACCATCTTAAATCTCTACATTAAACTAAATATATATAAAGTAACAATGAATATTTATATAACGTAATTATTTAATATTTTAATATAAATATTTATAAACAAATATTCATATAAACTTATCTTTAAAATTTATAAACAAATATTTATTTATAAATTTATAAATATTTCATCTAAAATTTATAAAATTTAGATATGAATATTTATTTATAAATATTTATATGAATATTTAGAGATAAATTTATAAATATTTATATGAATATTTGTTTACATATATATTTATATATAAACATATTCATAGTTACTTTATATATATTTAGTTTAATGTTGAGATTTGTTTAGTATTTTATTTAGTTTGACAAGAAATTTTGAAAAGAATATGTATGTATATATATATATATATACACACACACACACGCACAAACACACACACGTACATATCATATGTGGACGGGCTGATGTGGCGAATATTGAACTTTATCCCAAAAAATATGTTGATGCACAGATTCGAACCCAAGACCTTCAGTTTGGAATATTGATCCAATGACCACCTGAGCACTTAGGCCTAGTTGCTATTATTTTGTAAGGATTAGAATTTATCATCTTAATTTAAGGCAACATTTTAATAGTGGTTGCAAAAAAATTGTATAAAATATGCAACGAAAATAAAAATTGTTGCCAATGAATGTGGTCCATATTAGGCAATGAAATATAGCAACAAAAAAACTTTCATTGCCCACGATGAGGAGAAATCTAGTGGTTAGAAATTTTGCAACGATTTTCTAACGAATTTTGTTTCCAAATTTTGCAACTGCTTATGAATTTCGTTGCAAAAAGTGAAAGCCTGACACAATCTGCAACGAAGGACAAGTTTCGTTGCTAAACATATATTTTTAGCAATGACTTATAAAGTCGTTACCTGAAAAATCATTGCTAAAGCCCCATTTTTAGCAATAAAAAAACTTTCGTTGCCCACGATGACGGGAAAGCAAGTGGCCGAAAATTTTGCAACAAATTTCTAACAAAAATATTTCCCGCCAATGAATTAGCAATGAAATTTTGCATTGACTTATGAATTACCAATGAATTAGCAATGAAATTTTGTAGTGTCACATATCATTCCCAATATTATAACCTTTAATATCACACATTATCAAAAGATGCTATCGCTTAAACTTAAGCTATCTACTGTCTACTTCCTTCTCCGGTCTTCTTCTTGTTGGGACACTTGTTGAATCTGTGACCCGTTCTTCCACCTGAGAAGCACTTCCTCATATTCGGCTTAAGATAATGTTGGGAAACATGTCCTTCTTGCTTACAATTGAAGCACACATTCTTCCACATCATGCATTCTCCCAAGTGAGTCTTTCAAGAATTGCTACAGACCTTCTTTTTCTTCGAGTTTGAATTTTCAGAGTTATCATTGTCGTGATCCCTCTTTCTCTTATTCTTTCCCTTTTTGCTAGTTCCTTCAGACGATCCACAACCTTCAGTCTTCATCCTCTCCACCTGTGCCTTCAGCTCGTTCCGTTCTTCAGTCATCTCGCGTAACGCTCACTCCGTCTTCCAGAACTCCTCCAAGAAAAATACTTTATTTCGGAGTTCCTAGACTTCTATAGATATTTGTTATTTCTCCCCAACTTTAGTCTTATTACCTTTCTCCACCTTAGCTTCTTCGGACTATGCCTTCTCATCACCACTCTGATACATCTCAGAATAATAATCATGATCACTACCCAGATTGACCATAGGTTCATCTTTTCCCACCTCTTCTACTGACTCGCTTTGCACTGGCACCTCGGCTACTGGCATTGGTGCAACAGCCGCTAGAATCTCCATACTTATCTTATCTTCTCCCGACATCCTACAATCAGTTTAAAAACTTGATTAGTACTTCACCTGTACAAACTTCTCACACTATATGTCTACATATCTCACTATTGATACGCTTCGAAAATCCCTCACTTAGTACTCTAAATGAGTATTCTAGATTTTGCTTATGGTTATAATCCTAGGATTTTCCCCACCACACTTAAGGTTTATAACCTATAGCTCTACTACCAACTTGTGACACCTTGGTCACTACAGCTTTGATACCAACCTGTGACACCCCCAAATTCGGATTACCTAACTCCCGAGTTTGGTGTTCACAATCCATAATATAAATAACATCTAACTACCTATTTAATTATGAATAGACATATAAACCACATTAACTGATATAGTTAATACATTCGTCCCAGGTTATCTAACCTTTATATTACAAACATATCCTTTAGATATACAAAAAGGGTTTACAGATACAATATAATATATATGTTAAACACAACTATCACAGCATAACACCTTTGTCTTTTATCTTCACAGCTCCTCTGGCTTCTTCGTCCCTAGCTGAAATGTTTTATTTAGCAAGGGTGAGCAACAAATTTGCCCCGCAAGTTAAGATATACAATAAATGTATAAGGATCAAGACAACAAACTATCTAATTCGATAGAATGACTCCAAAGTTCGGGGAACTTTGAAATAGCTGAACAATTTTTTCTTTTCTAACTAATCTTCTCGCAACCTATGCAACAAATTAACGAAAGTATACAATGCTTTCAAAGTTTCTACGATATTCTAATGAATATTCAAGAATCAATTCAACGCAATAGCAAAGTGGAATGCTTTCCAGATTTATGCCGAGTGATCACACAAGATCTAGAACTTTTCTTCTTGGGTATCTATCAATGATTTACTTTGATATATACTTAGGTGTATCAGATAACCATAAAGATTAAATCATACTCCTCTGCAAGTACTTGGAGCCGACCAACTCCTTGTACCCTATATTATGCATAATACTTAAACATAGCGCTCAATAGTCGAATTTATGACCAATAAAATGTTCCCTTTATATAAAAGGTTGTTATTCTCAGTATCAGAATCAAGATTTGATTTAACAACGAAATTAAATGATTTCAATATCTAATCATTTCTCTTCTCTTTTCTTCTCAAACCTATCAAGTTCTAACAAATGTTCGTCTAGCCAGAATAATTAGCTAAGACATTTCTCAACATAATTCGACAATAAACAGGAATTATCTCAGATCATCAATTCTATCTTCTACTTGATATGAATATCCAACAACAGTTATTCTATAAATGTATATTTTCTGAATCAGTAATTCAATTTGAATTATTAAACATGCACTAACTGTGAATAATTAACAATAAATTCTTGGACATGGTCTAATTAATAATAATTAGCCACCATAATAATTGAACAATATTAACTCAAGGTTGAGTTAAGGAAACTTGCCTTTCGCGTTGATTACTGCTACACAATATACTTATCTGCGTTCGTAAGACCTATAACAAATAATACCAGTCTCACAATTAGCACAATATTTTTTAACACATAACACTGTAATTCACAGTCAATCTTCTCCTATACACATTATCACATAGTCACATCAATGTTTATAACCTATATAAACACTGAACAAGTCTAACTATTTTGGTCTGGTTGGACTTCGGTCCATTCTCGGTGTTCTAGTCACCCTATCCGACAATTAACACAGTTATTGTCAATTAAATTCGGTTTCTAAACTTCAATATTATCTTAGATAAGTCAAATATCATTAAAAATATTTTTCGAAAGCTTTTCATAATTAATAATCAATTATTATAATTTTTAATAATTTTTAAACGCTAAAATCATTTTAAAATGATTTAATTATCAAATAATCTTATCATCATTAATATTTAATAATATTAAAATATTAATGACATACTTGTCAAAATATTAAAGTTATTTAAATTATTTTTAAATCATCAATATTCCACTTAAATGATTTTTAAATAATTAAAATCATTTTTAAATCATCACACTTAATATTTAAATATTAATAAAATTATCATCCAAATATTAAAAATCATTAATTATAACTTTAAATATTTTTAAATCATTTTTCTCATTTTTAAATGATTTTTAAATTAAGAAAATCATTTTTAATTCATTTATTTAATATAATAATTAAATAAATCAAATATCATTAATATTAATTTATTAATGAAAATTCTCCAAAAATATAAAAAATTATATTTTATAATTCCAAATATTTTCTAAAACTTTATTCCCATTTAAAATGATTTTTAAAAATTAAAATCATTTTTAACTCATTTATTTAATATTATAATTAAATAAATCTAATATCATTAATATTAAATTACTAATGAAAATTCTCTAAAAATATTAAAAGTTATATTTTATAACTCAAAATATTTTTAAATACAATATTCTTATTTAAAATGATTTTTATATAATAAAAGTCATTTTTCTCTAATTTTTAACACACTAATTAAATAAAATAAATACCTTTAATATTTAAATAATTATAAATATTAAAGAAAAATAGTCCAATTGGTCATAAATTATTTTTCATAATTTAAAATAATTTTTAAAACTATTTTTGGTAATTTTTATAATTTATTTTCTATTTTTAATCATTTTCTAGAAATTAGGAAAATAAAATTAATTAAACCGTCGCTATAGGTCTTTAGCGACACTTGTCTGTCGCCTTTGGTGTTATTGGCTCAAGAACACTGACAAAGTCAGTGTTCAAGGCCCTTAGTTTGACCTCTTGTAATTCTCTGTTAAATTTGTTTATGGGCTTGATTAAACGTTTATGTTGTAGTAGGTTTGCAACACTACCATTAACAATCAACAACTCAGGCATACAACATTATGACATGAAGATCTATGCTCTCAAACATACTGTCAGACCATGCCTGGTTTTTCTGGGTAACCGAGAAATCCAAGGCAGTTCGAGTGTCTCATTTTGAGCTCGATTAGCTAAGTTTTCTGGTCCTTCTTTTGGTGATTTCTTGGTTCATACCCGTAGTATACATAACAAGGAACAACACTACAACAATAGATCAATTAAACAACAACCAAATCACAAGTTACGTACAATGACCAAACTCTCATCCGAATCAGGTGTTCATAGAGTTTCTGGAAATTCCCAGAAATGCTAAATCAGGCTCGGATGGCTACTTTGACCGCTCACTCCATTCGATCTATTGATGTTTTGAAGAGTCTAAAGACATGTATTTAAAGACCATATAATAGGGTATAAACTGGTTACAATAACAACATCAAAACTCATATAAAACGGATAGATCCGATCATTACAAAAGCTTGTCACACAATAATAACCATTTATGGGTTACCCAGATTTGGCCCGGTCATGTCCGGTCAACGGGTTTTGACCGTTAATAACTTCAAATCCAGACATCTAATGGATAAACTAACACTTGCAGAGGAAAGACAACATATCAAACTACCAATACAAAACATCAAACAACAAATAACATAAACGAGCATGGATATATGGCCACTGACATTTCTTGTCAGACCACTTTTCAAGCTCAAGAACAGATTTTGTAAAACACTACTTTCAAGCCATTTGATGCTATGGATCCATCATGGATCATCATAGATCAACTAAAAACATCATACAACACCAGATTAAACATATAAACACAAAAATCTTCTTAGTATTTAGGATCAAAATATGTTAGGGCTTTTATACCTTTTCTAATTAAATCTTTGATTCTTGCTGTCCTTAACAAATCTAGATGTTTGATAGGCTGGAAAAGTGACTGAAACACTTAATTATTTTGGAGGTTTGGGAGAGAGAAGGGGTTGGTAAGAGCTTTGTTGAAAAATGAGCTCAATGAATTACTTTTCTCTCTCTCAATCTATATATATTGTGATATAATACTTAAATCTGATGTTATAAACTGATATGACTGGAGATTTGTACTCACAAAGTCAACATATTAGGTTACCTACTAAAGGTGTTGATATTTTTACAAGTTACCAATTAAAGAATATGAAAAAGGGCATTTTTGTCATTAGCATTATAATTTTAATGGCATACTAGACAATTGTACAAACCCTTAAGGTTTAACCCTTAGGGTTTTACCCTAAGGTCCTAAACCTTAGGTTTTATAACATTAACTTTCTAGGATTTTCTAAATTAGGGGTTTAAATCAGGATCAAGGTTTTAAAACTTTAATTAGGGTTTCCTAATTAAATTAGGTTTTTCTAATCATATTAACATTTAATAAACACATTAAGCTTACCAATTATGATTAGGGTTTCCTAATTAGGGTTTAGGATTCTCAGATTCAAAATTAGTGTTTTCCGGCTTTCGATTAGTGTTTCTAACTTCGCGTTAGGTTTTCTAATCCTGGGATTAGGGTTTCTAATCTCTTATTAGGGTTTATTAGTTTTAAACCTTATCCAGTCAATCATTGGTCATTAAGTCAACACAGTACAAACACGTATTCATTGATACAATTATTTCAATTGCATTTTCTATCGAATCCCTTTCCAAAAATTAAGGTTAGGGTTACTAAAGATGTTAAGTACAACTCTACTATATTTATTAGTCAATACACATATTGACCACTTATCGAGACTCGTATCACAGATATACAGTACAATATTAACAGTAATTGTCAATATTAAATAAAAAAAAATTATTCGTAAATTTTGGATTATTCAAAATCTCGGGTTATTACATAACTCCATAAAAAATCAAAAGATCATAACTAGATTATTCAATGACTTTAGAATGTGTCTAGCTGATAGAAATGGCATTGACATTATTCTTTAACACTTCATGCATAATAGAACTTGAAAACTTGAACAATTCATGCATTATAACAAAGCTGAAACACTTAGATAAATACAGAAGATTTGCATAATTCTGAAACTCATTTACATATCTTATCAATAATCATTATAGTAAAGCTTGAACAATTGATGCATTATATCATAGCTTAAAACTTATACATCTGTCAATAGTTTACATAAGTTTAGAATTCACACAATATAAGACTATTATGAAAAATATACGTTTACATTTAAGAACTACATTCAATTTATTTATAAGAATATACGGTAAGAACTACATTCAAAATAAAAATTGAATTGAGTTAGAGTAAATGCCTTAGCGGTCTCGAAATCTTTAGCGTTAAGTGCTTATAATAGTCCTACACATACCAATTAGCTACGTATAAAAGTAACTAATTGTCTACATTAACTCTATTCCATGTTTTATAATACCCATCTTATAAGAATTGGAAAATTATTCAAGTTTATAAACATTTGACTCGGCATTTCGACATTCGCTCACCGTAAACATGACTTCTCTATCCCAAATGTTACTAATACGTCATTGCGTATGATTAACACATATAATTCCTTTAATACCGTGATTTATCTTTCTCTAAACTATATTTCCAATGTCCAAGGTTTCAAACACGAAAATACAAGTCAAACATGGCTTGGAACCACAATGGTCAAATGAAACCATCACGGTTTGACTCGTATTACACATTAGTTCCAAAGATGATCATTTTGGACTTTGATCCCAATCTCAATTCTCAAATCTTAAAGAAATAAAATTTTAATTCTACTCCTTATCTTTCCAGAGCCCCTTGAATTGTCTCAATCAGAGTTTGTATGAAAATGTTATGCCCGATTTACTAAAGGACGACAAAGCTATCAAACTAGCGTGCCTCGCGCCTCCCTGATAAAGTTTTTAGTGCCTATTTTGTTAAATTTTCAAATTTTGACAATTTCGACATATTTACTTTGTTCCTTCATAACTTGCTCGTTCGATTTCAGAATTAGCTCATTCTTGTGTCTATTTCTTCGTTGTAACAAATTCCTTAAATCCCTCCGGATTGATAATTTTTCTGGCTTTCTATTGTGTTATGAATTTAGCTCAACCCCCCCCCCCTCTTTATCATATTTCTCATGTTTAACATCTTTTATAGAAATTTTTTCCATAGCTTCGCTATGGCATATTTTTGCAACGTTCCAATTAGAACATTTACATATCTTAACATACTATAATCCTTCTTACCGAAATTTTATATTCATAACCATAAAACACATTATAGTCCAATTAAAGTGCATTATTAGTCTTGTTTTCCATCCTCATGCTAGGGCTTAAGCTTTTAGTCATATGATTTGCTTGACATATAACATTTTAAGGCATTTTGATGTTATAAAATACTAAAACTTATTAATGATCATTCATATAACCAACCAGCAACAGACACTTCTCTTTTATGAATCAAAGAAAAGCTTAAAGAAAAAGATAAAATAGATGGTTGATGTTCTTACCTCTTAGCTCTTTTTCCTTTGCTGCTTCTTGGCTTGATTAGGCTTGAATTAGAACTTGTTATAGCTCTCTTTTCCTCTTTTGGTATCCGACCAAGTCTTTTTGCTTCCTAGCTTTTTTTTCTTTCTCTTTTTAGCTTTCTCTTTCTCTCTCTCTCTCTCTCTTGCTTTGTCAATTTGGTAAACAATGAAATAACTAAGTGTTGGGTAGATTCAATTCTACTTTCCCACTAACTAACTAATGTTTAGTTAAATTAACTCATATAAAATCAACCAATACCAACAAGGCATTTGGTTTAAGTTGGTGGTAGAAATAAACTACCATTTAATGCTTATTGCCAACTAACGCTTACAAGTCACCAAGTTCTCCCCCATTGGCCCATGTGCCCGGCCACTTGTGGCTACTTTTCCCCTCCATGTGCTCCCATGTGATTGCATGTTCTTCCGTGAGTCTTGCCCATGTGATAGCCCTGTGCTAGCACATGCTAGCATGCTTCCTTTCCTTTCTTTGGCTCCAAGTCTTGGCTTGGTCCAAGGCTTTAGCCTCCTAACTTACCCAAACCACAATCAATTTGGCTTAGCTTGGATTTTCTTCTTGGCTCACTCAATTAGCCAAGCCACTTTCCCTTTGGTTTGGCTTAGCCAAGCCTTAAAATTCTCTAATCAAGCCCTTAAAACATAAGACTTAGTTAGTCCGACTAAATTGTAGTTAGTTATTTCTCATTCAATTAGGTTTTCTAACTTTTTAAGTTAATTTACATAAAATGTTCGGTTTGCCTAAAAATTGACTTTCGAGTTTTGAAAATTTAATTCGCCACTGATCCACCTTTTCTGAATAAGCAATATGCCGTAATTCAAAATTTTGAAACACGACTTTTACATTTTTAGCGTGAATAGTGTTTCTACAGCTTTTTCCTGAGAAATTTTTTTATTGAAGATTTCATCTCCCTTTCTCAACTAAACACTATAACGAACTTCAAAACTCTCAAAAAGAATGTTGATCAGCATTTTCTATGTTTTATTAATAGTGTTTTTATTTTCGTCTTTTAGTGAAAAAATTTATTTTTCACTTTTACCCTCTAAACACTATTATACGCACACATAAATCATAACGCAGTTAAATAATGACCGTAAGTCAAATAAAACTTTAATTATCAATAAAATCTCATTTTATTCATATAATCTCATTTACAAAGATTGTTCGATCACTACGATCATTACACATATTCTGCAATCATTATTATGAAGTTACTCAATTATCATATAAATTATTGTGAATTGATTGAACTTCTAAGTTTATTGAAATCATTAATAGAGCTATTTCTTGTTTGCCTATACTTGCGGGGCAAATTTGTTGCTCAACCTTTCTTAAACACAAAATGTACAGTTAAAGTGGAGCATGACAGTGGCTCGGGGAGGGACAAAAGGAAGGACATGGCCACAAAGTAGCTTAACTAGTGAATATTAAGTGATGATGCTTATGCATTTTGTTAAGACTTATATTAATTATGTGTATCTGAAAGACCTAAGCTAAGCTATGTAATAGTTAAGGTCGAGAGAACCAGAGAGATGGATTGTAATGACATATTATCTTTATATTTGTATTGATATTAGTAAGATTATGAGTTGTATTATGGAGCACCAAGTTCAGGTAGATGTATCTGAATTTGGGGGCGTCACAACTACTCCAACGGGACTATCCTTGCAGTATTAAGGAGACATCTTCCTCCGTCTTCTTATGTGCTCTTTGGGGAGCGCTTGCAAAATTACCAGGCTATATATTCTCTGCAACGGCTTCCGAGGTTGCGAAGACTTTGATTTTGCCCTTTTTCAGTCCCATCTTTACCATTTCCCCATGTTTTATCATCTTAGAGAACAACTTGTCTATCCTTGCTAAGACCCTTTTATAGTAGGGTGCTTCTTGGATTTCTATAAAGGTCGTTACCATCTTAGTCTCATTCATAGGTGGGCTAACTTGGGTTGTCATTCACCTCCATCTTTGTGCATACTCACAGAACGATTCATTAGCTTGTTTCTCGATCTTGGTTATCTGATATCAATCTGGAGCTATTTGGGATTGGAAACTATATTGGTTAAGGAAAGCATGGGTAACTCCTCCCAACTATGAATCTTGGAATTATCAAGTCAGGCATACCATGTTCTAGCTTCCCTGTAAGGCTTTTCTAGAAAAACTGTATTATGAGGCTTTTATCGTCAACATAAGACCCCAACTCGCCAATATAAACTTCCAGGTAGCTGTAGGGATCACCCAATCCGTTATAATTATCAAACGCTGGAACTTGGAATTTATCCAGATATCTGGCTCTAGGGAAGATGCACAAGTCGGAGTAGTTGACAGTGCCGTAAGATCCTGTTTCTTTGATGGATTGAATGGCTTCTTTTATTTGTCGTACTTTCTTCCAAATGTCACCAGTTTCTCTGTCTTCCCCAAGATCAACGACTTCTTTTGTTTGCCCCTTACTTGTTATATCATTGGTGGTTCTGATACTGAATTAGAATATTGAAGTGGGTATTTGTGTATCGCTGGCTTTGTCTGGAATTTGACCACCTCCTTGCACAAAGGATTTGGGCTTAGTTTGTTGTCTCAGACTTGGGGTTATTTTGCATTAGTCTCAGCAGACTAGCCATTTCAGTAATTTGCCTTTTGAAGTCTTCGAACTCCTCCTGAGAAACAGGAATAAATTCTAGTATTGTACTTTCAACCATTTTGATCGGTGGGGTTCACACCTTCTTAACTCGAAGATGTGTTCAAGGACTAATCTACACACAAACGGTATATAGTTTAGTCTTAATGTACATGGAAGATATGGATGTATATTTATGCTATGCATTAGGTTTGAGGTTTTTTTAATATTTTTCTATAAAACTGGGGTTAATTGTTAATTGTTTTGGTGACAGAATAAGATGATATAGGATGAAGTATAAATGGACGATATTTGTTCATAAGAAATAGTAACAGGGCATGAAGAGACTTCCCGTAATGTTGGGTTTATCTGAGGCTGACCTACCCTAGGGTTACCCTCACGGGCTTTTCGACATGAAGGTCCCCTGATCTTCGCAACTTACTCAATGGAAATGGATCCAATCTTTTTATTGGAGCGGATCTGAATGTTGTCTTTCCTTAGCCCCGCGGGGGAACACCTCCTTGAGTCCAATAATCAACATCCGACGGGTTTGCCTCCTGGAGGAGGAATCACACAATATATATTTATGATGACATTGTGCAAGACACTAATATAAATCATTTGAAAATATAAGGAATTCATAACACACATAGATCATTCACATGAAATGCAAATAAAAGAAGAAATCAACAATATTAAAACGCGACTTAAGCCCTCTAAGATCTCCAATAGAGTCTGTCACCTGTCGATATGGGGGAGAATTCATTTTTCCTGTGTATTATGTTTCTACCATTTTTTCTTTGCTATATCGATTAATTTATCTTAAAGTATGAGATTCTAGGAAAAAATATTGACATACATTCTAATAATTTTGAAAAGGTTTGATTTTAATGATTGTGCCGAATTGGATAGAGTCACTGGTTAGTATAAGTTCAAATGGATGTACCAACTCATCCGATTTGTTGTGGTTTTAGCAATATGACTCAATATGTGACTCCGTAAAATTGGTCTGGAACTCGAGATTCATAGAGTTTAGGGGCTTTCTTAAGCGAGGGAGGTGTTAGACAGCCCTCGACTTTCGTGAAAACATGGTTACCGCATCTTGTTAATTTCCTAAGCATGAAATGTGTGTTTGGAATCAAAATTGTGTTCGAGTGCATTGGTTTTAAAAGTTGTTCTAAGCCTGGTTTTAGCCTATGAGCGGCGTCATTTGATTTTTATTAAAACACTTTTTGAGAGGATTTGGAGAACTTTGTGTTCTTGTCCTATTTTTTCTCTTGGGTTTTGGCGTTATGTTTATCTATCCTCGAGTTATTTGTATTTTACAAGATCTTTGTTATTTTTATTTTTTCAAAATTATTTGGGTGATAATATATGAAATAAAGCATAAAAAGGTTCAGGCCACTTGTGGGCATGAAAGCCTTCTCGATAGACCTGAACACCTACAATCACAATTTCCACTATCACGGGCCCTTAAATCCGGTCTTTTGGGACAAGGCCCTGGACGTTGTGTTAAGGCCCGAATTATATGTACAATGGTTTTGAAACTTAATATTACATTTTAACAAATGTCCATTGTGGGAATCCAGTCAAAAACCCGATTCATGGATCTCAACCCCAAGATTCTTAGGTTGACATTAATATGTCTCTTTAGGTTGACTCTAAAGAGATCTAAAAGGGGGCTCCCGTACCCTAACTTTTAGATTACGATATCGAGGCCATCATTTAAGGGACTATATGTGTTGACGAGATCTTTCGAGGGATCTTAGAATCTAAGACATGAATCCATAGATCTAAGATATCCAAAAGAAAAGTACAATGACACAATCGGGATTTAAATTAAAGTATATAAAAATGTATCTTAAAACTGCTATCAGGTGAGTCACTAGTTAGAATTCTTAGCGTGATTAGTTAGGACCTCCTCCCCACTAGATATGGGTCTAGGGTTTTGCGGATTGTTCAAAATGGATTTAAAACTTTGAAAATAACTAGATCTAACCTAGACCCGAGCAATCTAGTATAAAGGTTCAAGCTTTGGAGCTTTGGAGTTTTAGAACCGGTTAAGGGCTAGATCTGACTAGATCTAGGGTAGATCTAGTAAAAAGATTTGATCTTTAACTATATATATGTCAAATATTCGGTAAAATAGGTGGATCTATGGATAAACAACCAATAAACGTATAAAGATTGAAACTTCAACTATATATATGCACAATATTGAACTAGATCTAATATAGCTAACAAGAATTACAAGGAAATGAATAAAGATTCAATTTTTCACTATGGGGAATGAAGATACAAGCTTCCTTTGACTTGAATATATGTTATATCACTCTATATGTATAAGATCTAACTATTTAATGCTAGATCTAACTTGAATCTAGTGTTTTTTGTTGCTAAATCTAAGCCATTCTCTCTCTAAAATACTATATTTTGTCTTTATAAATAGCTCTCTCTTTGCAAATGGGCCGCTGATTGATGTCCATATATAGGCGTCTAGAGCCAACAGTGGTTCCACCCGCGGTTGGGCCCTATGGGTCCCACAACCTCAAAGTTTGTTCCTTCGATCGCTGCATAATTCGCTAAGATGTCCGTATCTTTCAATCCAAGAATAGTTGGGAGACGTGCTATATCATTCTAGAAAGCTCTTTTCGAGGATTACGTAATGACAT
The DNA here is from genome assembly GCA_020205605.1 of Panax ginseng. Taxonomy (NCBI): domain Eukaryota; kingdom Viridiplantae; phylum Streptophyta; class Magnoliopsida; order Apiales; family Araliaceae; genus Panax; species Panax ginseng. Next base: position 49,312,944 of record CM035137.1, read on the forward strand.
CAAGTTTGACGATTTTCAAATCCGTGAAGATAAGGCGAAAGGCAGAAGGTATCATTCGGAATCTGCGGGACAGTCAACTGATTGTCTTGGGCAATCTAAGGCTCGGGGATCGCTGTGGTGGCTTCTTATGACCTCATCCTCAGCTTCGTGATCTTTGCTTGAACATGTTGTTGTTGGGGAGAAATTACACTTTTTCTCTCCCATGAGGTTATCATCGGAGTAAAATTACGATTTTGCACTCCTGCAAAGTTATTAAAAGAAAAACAAAATTTTGAATTTCTACACACCTGACATAATCTGGCGATGTGGCAAACCTATTCGTAAAGGTGAATTGTTTATTATTTTTGTCTACTTGAGACTTGGTCACATAATTGTATTAACCCATGTATTGTGCAAGGAAACGCCTCTTTAATCGGGCTATAGACCAAAAGGTTTTTGACGAACAGAAGTTGGAAGATGTAATGTAAACTTATCCAAATAGCTTAGAGACACTCGGGATGAAGCTGCCAAATGTTGATGGTATTTTTTGTCCCACTCAATTTTATTTACACGATTTTGCTCAATATGTAATATAGTCTTAAAATGAAACTATCTCCTTATATAGATTATCTTACCTGATTAAATATTCTATAATTATTAAAATATAAGAATTTATTCTAGTTTAATTAGGATTATATTCTTAATGAGATTATTCTCCCTCTGACCCAAAATATAAAATCATTAATTCATTGTTGATTTTTTAAAGTCAACTAAGGACATTTTTGATCTAAGAATTGACATAATTTACTCTAAATAAACAATAAAATGAAGAATATTATAAATTATCTAAAAAGTCCAATTTATTGTTAATTTAGTAAATTATCTTAATTTAGAGTTTAAAAATTATTGTAATTAATTTTCAAAAGTTAACAATGATTTTCTAATTTAGAACAAATGTAGTACATAATTTTAAGAGTTAAATGCACTTTGTTTATCCCAAGTTTACACTATTTTGCAAATTACATCCTATACTTTAAAATGTGACACTTTGCATCCCGCACTTTTAGCAAACCGGCGCAAAACAACATCTGACCTAAAATCTACCGCTAAAAGTGACGGGGTCAATGTTTGGATTTTGCATTTTTAGTGATAGATTTTGAGTCAGAGGGTGTTATGTGTTAGTTCGCTAAAAGTATTAGATGTAATGTATCACGTTTTGAAGTATTTGATGCAATGTATAAAATCGAGTAAACTTGGAGAATCCAAAATACATTGAACTCTTGTTTTAAAAGGTAACAATTTTCTTATGAACAAAATATTCTAACAATAATATTTTAATAGTATGGCATATGTTAATAAAATCATGACGTTAAACTTGATTATCTTATGTCATTTTACACTATTATAACTAAAAAGTTTTTTTTTTTTTTTTGTGAAACAAAAAATATTGACAAATAGTACTGCTTTTTGTGAAGAATAATGCTAACCAATCATAAAAGATAGAGATATACCTAACCAATGTGATAATGAGATATTATTTGCGAGAGATTTCGAGATCAAAAATTTAAAACCCTTAACATTACCCTTTTGTGAAATAGTATGTTGCACCCAAAAATAAATTGCGTACTAAGTATTAAAATGATATATTTAAAAAATGAGAATTATTATTCCAGTCATATTATTCATCTCTAACAACTTATTTTAAATGCAACTTATTTAGCTCACAAACACAATATTTAGACCTCCAAAGGGTATCGTTCCAAACACACCAAATATTAATAATATAAGTAAGGGTGTAAACGAGTCGAACTGAACCGAATTATATTCAAACTACTCACGAGTTTCGAATTCGAGTCTCCACATAATAACTTGCTTTATAATAAATAAAATTATGTAATGAGTTTATTATTTACTCAGAAATGAGGAAATATATTTACTATTACACTTTAAAAATATATAATAATAATTAATTATCCTAATTTGATTTAACTTTATATGTATTATAAGAGAATTTATCGAGTATCTAATTGATCATATCAATCGAGTACGCATCGAATCACAATCGAGAATTCAAGTAGTTTGAATCTTAAATGAATTGAGTATAACATTGCTCAGATTTTACTCGTATTTTTATTCAAACTTTTTTTATGCTCAGATTTGGATCATATTATTAACTAATCCGAGTCTTGTATATATTTTTTGAGTCAAGCTTGAACTGTTTGGCTCGTTTAGAGCCTTAAATATAAGTGTCGACGTCGGGAAAGAATTTCCTTTTGGAATTCCTCTTTTAACTATTTCTTACCCTTTATGTTTTCTATGTAGTTCGAATTTGGTTTGAAAGGGTAAAATTGACAAAAGAGTCCGACATAAAATGTCGACGATTTAAAAATATTGATTTTTACAGAGTCGCCAGTTGGTAGAAGTGAAATGGTTGTACCAACTCAACCGAGTTTATTTGACCCCGGGGTTGTCCCCGGGGCTTAATTTGACCTCTTAGGGTTATTGTCAGGGTTTGAATTAATCTCATAGGGTTGTCACCGGGGTTTGAATTGATCTCCCGGGGTTGTCATCGGGGTTTGAATTGATCTCCCGAGGTTGTCGTCGGGGTTTGATTTGATCTCCTAGGGTTGTCACCAGGGTTTGAATTGATCTCCCGGGGTTGTCATCGGGGTTTGAATTAATCTCTTGGGTTTGTCACCGGTGTTTGATTTGACCTCCTGGGGTTGTCGTCGGGGTTTAAATTGATAATTTTGACTTCTAGGGTTGTCTTTGGAAGATAAAAAATGATTCTGCCCTCCTGTATGGTTAGTAACAGGAATGCAAAATTTTGAGTGTTTACAGATTTCCCTCTTTATCATGTTTATGCAATGTAATGGAATGAACATGATAAAGATTACTAGACACTTAAAATATGATAAGATTAAATGATGTCATGCAATGCAGCATAATATGATGTTATGTACTCTGACTATTTTGTAAGACCCCAACTTTTTATGAATAAAGATTTAATTTCTCTAATTATTATTTTTGAATAATAAGGTGTTGATTTGATATAATGCTTTAGTTATGGGTGAAATATGCAAAAAATTCAAAGTAAACAAGTGGTCATAAAATATTCATTATTGTCGGGGAATATTCATCTGGTCGTGGAATATTCGTACGATGGTGCAGTCATTTATGGGCCCCATAACGAAAAACTGTCGGATTAAAAAAATGACACGAATGAGTTTTTTTTACTAATAACGGCGTAATGGTTACCGTTAAAATTGTTGGAGTACCCGGTTGGTAAAGTAAAGTAATACGCGTTGTTGCACAGTAGCACACAATATTGCACATTATTTTTATATTATTATTAATTTAATAATTGTCACTGCATAATATTTTCCATTATCAGATCAATAATTCATATTATTTGAATAATATTATTAGATAGCATTATTCACAATGTCTAAGGAAGTTTTGTCTAGGAAAGGTGTTTGGTCACCTAATTGCGCGCCAGTAAGGAGAAATCCTTATCGAAAAGCCTCATATTTCCTAGGAACGACCTAATTGTCAATATTATGGTTCTGTAATATTATTTATGAATAATTAATTATTGATAAAAATGATAAGGAAATATTTATTCAACTGGGATATAAATGGAGGAATTTTTAGAAAAGTGATAATTGTTAAAATTTATATTTTATCTTTTCTGATAAAATAATTCATTTAAATATATTATTATAATATTGTGATGCCCCCAAATTTGGGTATCTTCCAACCCAACATATGGTGCTACACTGTACTCATAACCATACAATCATTTCATTGAAATACAACCAAATGAATGTAATTACTATCTTCTTATTACAATCAAAGTATAATGCTTCCCAGGTTCATAAACCAATTACATCGTTTGTTGTTCATAATGTATAATACATACAAACATACTAATCTATTACATGATGGCTAAGTATCCATCTTAGCCTTGCCCTTATCTCTCTTAGCATTCTCAGTACGTTCATCCTTAACTACAATCATATAATTCACGCAAGAAGTGAGCATAACAGCTCAGCAAGTTTAACAAAGGATAAAAGTAATACCACATTCGTGAATTATATAACAATTCATACATAACTGAACCAAATAGTTATGAAGTATTATGAAATAATAATACTTTAACATTTTATAACATCAATTCCCAATGTATAGAGTAGATTAGGAATTCTGAACCGGTCGATAGACGATGAACAGTTGCTTTCTGCTTTCATACTTGAAAAGGATATCACAACACTAAGGCTGTACATCCGCATTACTTATAAGCACTTCTTGGTGATCAGCCTATAGTACTCTATGTTGATCAACACTCATTCGTTAAACGTATTTACGTTTAACATTTGGCAAACTAGAGTGCCCATCGAATAAACGATAAAAAATACTTTTGTTTGTTCGTAGACAAACCTTACCTTCACATCCGTACCAATTACTTGGCATATGATAGCGTTAACATTTCTATATAGAAAGATATGAATATAAATCAATCTATATCTTACGAGTAGTCTAGCCGAATTAAATCTGGCATCGACCCTTTCTTTAAAACCAGTCGTGCAATTCAGTACAATGACTCACATAAAACTTGACTAACTTGAAAGTTAGACAAGCGTTAAGAAAACTTTCCTTTCAGTGTATTCATATAACTTAATCGACTGACCACAACCATTACATAATCTACATGATATATTCACATAGCACACTGTAATTAGCTATCAAACAATTATTCACATTGTTCCTACCAACTTCTTTCTCTTTTATGTCTTAGTTAACTAAATATCAATAATAAAGTCAACTCGACTTATCACCCTTAGTCCCGGCTTATTAACAAACTGACGTTATTAACCGGACTCTAACATCGTTGATAAAGTACCAACATTATTTACCGATTAGGGTTCATCGATAACACTTCTTGTTCACCATTCATAACTTACTAACAAGCATTCAATTCCTAAGTTCAATACCATATACCTTAGTATAGGTAGTATAGGAATAGTTTTAATACACTTATGAAGTGCACAAACATTACTCCTATAGGTCCTTGAATAATTGAAGTTCAAAACCTAAGTCATCTATCAGAAGCCCTGCACCCGCGCCGTGGCGTGACATACTAGTTCAAGATTTGGAGCTGCGGTGACAATTAGCAGTGGCCAGGTCTCGGTCTTGGCGCTGCGGTGAGAGACTTCCTTCTATAAGTGGCCATTGCATGACATTTAAGACATCGTCTGCGCCATGGGCGGCGTCAGGACCTCGACACTGAGAAAAATTACACAAATAAAATTTTTGGTGAGTTTCCTGGAACCATAACTTCTTCGTTATAAGTCCGATTTGGTCTGTTCAAAAGCCTACACATCATAAATGACATACTCTATGCGTTCATATAATAATTCGACACTTTCCAATTCGTTAACTCAAAATTCACTATTGAGTTCATTTTTAAAGCGTTCGTAAACGTTAATTAGCGTTCAATGCTCGTTTTCTTCGTTTTAAGTCGGAATCTGACGATTCTTGAATCCACAACTCTTAAATACCCTATCTCATGTGTTGACATTGAAAAACAATGTTTTTAAGTCTCACGGCAACTTTTGACTACCAATCCAGAATTTTAACGTTTTCGACGTTTAACGTCTATTTCCGTGAAATTTGCCATAACTTCGTTACTAACGTTCTCTAAGCCAAATCACATGGAGTAATCCATGGAATTCATATGTACATCCTAACCAAACAAGATGCACATATTTATGTATTGATGGAGATCAATTGTTTATCAACAATCAATCTCAACAATCAATATTTTCATGGTTTAAAACTATATCAAACCTTATGATTTCTATGATTACATGACTTAGAGAGATTGAATCTATAATAAGTCATTCTTATTACACCATACTAGAAATACACCACCCACTTATGATTCCCCATACTAAAAGAAAACCAAAAGAGATGGAAGTAGGAATAAGGGATATTACCTTAAGAACTCTTTAGAAAATCTTGGAAAACTATAAGGCAAAGCTTCCAAGTGTATGATTTGGTTGAGTCTAGCTCTCTTTCTCTCTCAATAATCTAGGTTGGCAATTTAAAAACTCACAAAAGACCAACTCTTGCTTTCTATTTATAGGGAAATGAAATGGAGGGAAAAATGGACAAAATACCACCACCTCCTTATTATTCACACTTTGTCACCAAGTAAAATACTTGGTGACCAAGTGTTATTCTTGCCTTGTACACCAAGGGCCGGCCCACCTTTCCCATGGGTCATCCCCATGGGTTACCCCATGGTTTTTACCTATTCGGTGACCCACCGGTTCGATCCACGGTTCGGTTTTCATGTATTGGGCTTAACCAATCTAACATTGGGCCTTAACTTGGGCTTTCCCATTCAATTGATTGGACTAAGTATAATCCAACCCAAATGAAATAACATTAAGTCCTATCTTAATTCCATAATACGAATCGTATTCTATACGTACAATTCACCTATTCTCTCCGTATAATACTCGTACAATAATCGTATTGTACTTCGTATTATCTCATCGTATTATACATAGATACTAGATAATATCCTATATGTATAACACACGCCATAACCATAACGCAATTTCTTCTATGCATTTCATTTCCTTCTCGAAAATCAATATACTCAACCCTTAGGTTTTAAGTCCGCAGGCGAAAAATGCGTTTTCCATAAATGAAATATTATCATATATTTCATCTTATCTCGATATTCTATCATTAAGCGTTTCTCAGAATTTCAAAATAATTCCCCGATCAGAAATGGATGAATAGTGTTTTTACGGGAATTTCTCGAAAAACATTTATTTTCGTCTTGAAAATTCTAAACAATTAATTCCAACACGTAGCCAGATTACTAACCACATTAGCACATTCTAGGTCATAGAACGACCTTCACATAGCTTACTCACAAAATAAATCAATTAAATTTATTTAATTCACATAATCAAATAAAAATTTAATTGTCATAAAAATCCGATTTTCTCAGGCGTTACATTCTCTCCCCCTTATAAGGATTCTATCCCTAGAATCTATCTTATAATTACACAAATAAATGAGGAAAATCTTCCTTCATTTTACTCTCGAGTTCCCACGTTGCTTTTTCAGTATTGTGGTTTCTCTATAACACCTTCACTGAAGGTATTACCTTATTTTTGAATACATTTTTATATTCTGGTTTATAAGGACGCAACACTGACACATGAAACACATTATGAATGCGTTCCATCTCTGGAGGTAAAGCTACTTCATAAGCTACCTCTCCTACCCTTCTTAAAATCTCAAAAGGTCCTACAAACCTTGGACTTAATTTCCCTTTCTTCCCAAAACGTATCTTCCCCTTCCAAGGCAATACTTTCAAAAAGACAAAAGATCCTACATCAAATTCTCTCTTTTCTCTATGAAGATCTGCATACTTCTTCTGCCTATCTTGAGCAGCAACTAATCGAGTACGTATTATCTTCACCATGTCCGCCGTTTGCTGTACAATCTCAGGTCCCAACATTCGACGTTCACCCACCTCATCCCAACAAAATGAAGTTTGGCACTTCCTTCCATACAACTCTTCATAAGGCGGCATGCCTATACTAGTGTGAAAACTATTGTTGTACGAAAATTCCACCAACGGTAGATATTCATCCCAACTCCCTTTGAAATCCATAATGCAAGATCTTAACATATCTTCAAGCGTTTAAATTGTCCTTTCACTCTGACCATCCGTCTGCGGATGATACGCCATACTTAATCTTAACTGCGTCCCCATTTGCTCCCGTAAACTCCTCCAAAAGTTCGATGTAAATCGTGGATCACGATCTGACACAATCGAAATAGGTACTCCATGTCTGGAAATAATTTCCTTGACATACAGCTTAGCTAACTGATCTAGGTTATACCTAACTCCTATTGGTAGAAAATGAGCCGATTTTGTCAATCGATCCACTATCACCCAAATAGCATCGTATCCTTTTCTTGTTATCAGAAGTCCCACCACAAAGTCCATTGTGATATGCTCCCATTTCCACTATGGAATTTCTAACGGTTGCAATAACCCGCTAGGTCGTTGGTGTTCAACCTTAACTTTTTGACAAGTTAAGCACCTACTAACGTATTCTGCTATCTCCCTTTTCATGTTCGGCCACCAAAAGTTCTGACGAAGGTCTTGATACATCTTCTTACTATTAGGATGTATCGAGTACCTCGAACTATGAGCCTCCATCATTATCTCATCTTTTAATTCAGGATCATTCGTAACCCAAATTCTTCCCTAAAAATGAAGTAATCCCTCCTTATCGAGGTTATACTTAGTCTTCTATTCATCTTCTATCCTCTTTTGTATCTGCTTGCATTCCTCGTTACTCAATTGTACTCCCCTAACCCGTTCCACTATGGTTGGTTGGGTTTCAATGGAAAATAACATTTCCACCGCTTCCTCCGGTAACTTAACTTCTAGCTCCATGTCTGCCATCACTGTTATCAACTCATTCTAAGTTGTTAACATTGATTGTTTCTCTCTACCCTTCCTACTTAGCGTATCAGCTACTACACTTGCCTTTCCCGGGTGATATAAAATATCACAGTCATAATCTTTTATCAACTCTAACCATCTTCTCTGTCTCATGTTCAACTCCTTCTGTGTGAAGATATATTTCAGACTTTTGTGGTCCGTGTATATCTCACATTTCTCACCATAAAGGTAATGCCTCCATATCTTCAAGGCAAAAACTACAACAGCCAATTCTAGATCATGAGTAGGATAAACCTTCTCATAATCCTTCAATTGACGTGACGCATACGCAATGACTTTGCCATGCTGCATGAGCACACAACCCAGTCCTTTATGCGAAGCATTTCTATACACTACAAAATTCCCTGTATCGTCTGGTAAGGACAATACATGTGCCTCAGTTAACCACTTTTTCAACTCCTAAAAATTGTTCTCACATTTTTCAGTCCACACATACTTCACCGACTTTCTTGTCAGATTTGTCAACGGAGTAGCTATTTTAGAAAAGTCTGAAATGAACCTTCTATAGTATCCCGCTAACCCCAGAAAACTCCGAACCTCAGTTGGCATTTTCGGTTACGCCCACTCATTAAGATGTCCTAGAAACTGCACTTGCTTAAGCCAAAATTCACACTTCGTGAATTTCGCATACAACTTCTCCTTTCTTAGTGTTTCCAACACTATCTTTAAATGTTCTGCATGATCTTCTGGCGTCTTTGAATAGACTAAAATATCATAATTGAACACTACGACGAACTTGTCCAAATATTGTTTGAACACTCTGTTCATCTTATCCATAAATGCGGCTGGCGCATTAGTTAACCCAAACGACATTACCAAAAACTCGTAATGACCATAACGAGTTTTGAACGCTGTCTTAGGTATATCCTCCTTCCTCACCTTTAACTGATGATACCCCATACGTAAATCTATATTAGAAAAATACTTTTCCCCTTTTAACTGATCAAATAGATCATCGATCCTGGGAAACAAATATTTATTCTTAATCGTTAACTTTTTCAACTCTCGATAGTCGATACAAAGTCTTAACGACCCATCCTTTTTCTTTACAAACAACATTGGTGCTCCCCAAGGAGACACACTCGGTTGAATATACTTTCTATCTAATAGTTCTTGCAACTGAACCATTAACTCCTTCATTTCAACTGGCGCCATCCGATATGGTGCCCTTGAAACTGGTTTCGTTCACGATAACAGATCAATTACAAATTTAACCTCTCTGTCTGGTGGAATACCCGGTAACTCCTCTAGAAATACATCCGCAAACTCTTGCACTATAGGTATCTGGTCCAAGGATGTTCCCACTCTTTGGGTATCCACAACATGGCACAGATAACCTACACACCCTTTTCTCAACATCTTCCTAGCTTGTGTTATCGATAGACAACAAGAGCGTCTCGGTGATTTACTACCGAAGAACACTACCTTAGTTTTCTTAGAAAGCCGAAGGTTTACACTTTTCATATGACAATCTATTATCGCCTTATGGTTAACCAACCAATCCATACCAAGAATTACATCGAATTCTTTTAACCTTATCGATACCAAATCTACAGATAACTTATTCCCTTTAATATCTACGCAACAATCCTTATGAATATGTTCAATGGGTATTATTTCTTCATTTGATACCTTAATGTCTAAAGGTATTGGTAACTTCTTAGGGATTAAACCTAATCGCTTAGAAAATTCGCATGCTATAAAAGAACAAGTAGCACCCGAGTCAAATAACACATAAGCATTTATCTCATTGACCGGAATGATACCTGCTACCACATCCGTTGATGCAACTGCATCTTGGACAGTCATATTAAACATATGAGCTGAGGGTCTACCCACTGATGGTGTTGGTCCTGTAATGGCTAATTTACCACTTACAGAACCCTTATTTCCCTCCAAACCCTTCTTCGGGCAGTTTCTTGCCATGTGGTCCAATGACCCACAGACAAAACACCCCTGGTTCTTCTTAGGTTTAGGACAGTTGGGTGACAAATGCCCCTCCTGCCCACAGTTGTAGCATACTGCTTTTCCCTTTAAGCAGACTCCCATGTGAGTCTTTCCGCATGTCTTACATGCTTCCGTTCTTCGCTTGGGATCTCCTTGCTTTACCCTAGTATTCCCAGGGTTAAAACTCTTCCTCTTAGGCAAGTTGCTGCTTCCGCTGGCAACTTCTGCCTTACTACCTCCCTCTAACTTACTCTTGTTCTTCCGCTACTTGTGGTACTGAGACAATGCGTCACCACCACCTTCTGCTATTATCGCCTTTTCCAGAATGGTCCCGTAGGAAGCACTCTAAAAACCTTATATTCTACTGTAGAGCTAGGGTTTTAAGCCCTATTCAAACCTGCTCGTCTTCCTCTCTTCCGTATCCACCTGATGTGGAGCAAACCTCACCAATTTATTGAACTTGGCGGCATACTGGGGAACTGTCATATCCCCCTACTTAAGTTCTAAGAACTTAATTTCCATCCTACCTTGCATGCTAGTAGGGAAGTAGTTCTCGAAGAAAACCTTCTTAAACTGTTCCCACGTAACAGCTTCTGTCCTAGCCCCACCTTGGTGAACCTCCCACCAGTAGTTGGCTTCCCCCTTCATCATGTAAGTCGCAAAAGAAGTCTTCTGCGCCTCACCTACATTTGTTATCACAAACGCCTTTTCAATCTCTTTTACCCATGTCTGGGCCTCTAGTGGGTCCGTCGTTCCTCAGAACTCAGGAGGACCCACACTCTTAAATTTCTTAAAGGTAATTGTTCTTACTACCCCAGGAGGTACAGGAATCCCACCCCCAACTTGGTTAAATGCAGCCGTTAATAAATTAATGAACTCTTGCATAGGGTTATTAGGACCCCCATGATTCTCATTATGAGACTCGACCTCTTGGTTACGATGTCTCCTTCTTGGCGGCATAATTCTGATTAAATAAATAAAGTTCCTGTGACACCCCCAAATCCGGGTACTTCCATTTCCACAGGATTTGGTGTTCACTGTACAAATATCATCTATCTATCTACCCATAAATAAAAGCAAACCATGCAATAGATAGAATTAAATAAATAAATCTCCCCTTATGGGCTTACATCATCTGGATAAAAATAAAATCCCAGGTTACTCTAACCTTAAACATCTGTGCGGAAAACATAAACAAGTAACAAGTCTTAAACAACATCAAGTCTAAATATCATTACATAACCACATAAATAACCAGTCTTCATTAATTGCTAATCTTGCCCTTGCCTTTACTAGTGGAAGGCTCATCTGATCTTTCGTTCTTAACTGCAATGTTATTATTACGCAAGAGTGAGCACGATTTCCCATAAGTGTAACAATATAACGAATGAATAATAACATGCGAATTAATCAAGAACTTCTGAAATGGGGAAAACTTAGCTTTTGAATCAAGAATAAATAACAAGAAACAAAAGAACTTCTGAGGGTCATAAGACCTTGACCTATGTCCTAGGTTGTCAAGTGTTTATACTTGAAACCTTTAACAGTCATAAGACTATGGACTCTTCTTCTCGTACTTAGGGGGATCATCCCTTAGTACCATCATCATCATGCATTAATATCTTAATGCTAACGCATAAGTATTCCCCTATACAGGGTTGTTCATCTCAGTTTGACATTAGAGTCCGCACCAAAGGAACATTATACATTAAGGGTTCACTAGTCTAACAAAGTTCAACAGTAACTGATAATTTATAACTGAATAGCAATCTCAAAAGGTATTCAATAGAATAATTATTGTATAACAGAATCATACTTTGAAAGATTAATACATTTTAATATAATAAAATGGACATGATCAATAATAACTAAAATTTACTCGATGTAAAGAGATAACTTATAAACTCATATAAAGATAACGAGTAGGGTTTAGAAACTTGCCTCGTGCGTAGATTACACGTTAATTATACTTGTTCCTTGATTTAAATCCTACATATCATTTATGTTCACAATACCAGTCAATTATAACGTACTAATCATCACAAGTTTATTCTTTTTGTTTAACTCGACTTAGTCAAACTACTACACTCATTGTCACATAATTAACACTTCATGAACAATAAGCTAACTACGCATTCAATCATTCAATTCACACATAAATGTGTTATTGACATGTTAAGAATTTATTTTAACATCTCATTACATATCTAACATGTTTTTATGTTCATTAGATTAAGTTCCAATTACAGTCCTTGGAATAAAACCACTAAAATGCTCATTCTTGAACAAACTGCAGAGTGGCACTGCGGCGCCACCTTATAGTCTATTCTCGATTATTACGGTAGCGGCCAAATACTGCGGTCTGACACAAGGCGTTATACGGCGTGGCGGTATTGCTGCAGACGTGTATTATGCTGAAGTCGGTCTTTGTGGCGTAACGAACTGTATATATGAATCGTAATTCGTGAAAAATTGCAAAACATTGCCAAAACACCCAATTAACATATTTTTACACGAATTTAGACATACGTAAACATTGTAATACATAAATAACTAATACTCAACCCTTTTAGCATGATTTTAACAAGTTTAAAAACATAATTTGCAAAATCAACACATTTAATTTCACTGTTCTTGATGTTCTTGAAGGTTTTTGAACATAAAACACAATATTAACACTACGGATTAGTTATAACACCAAATCCATCCATTCAAAGTTTGTTTCCTTCGTTTTAACATACATAGTTATATTCGTGTGTGAATTTTACAAAACAATTTATGTTTGACATATTAAATTCACATATAAGGGCCATATGATATACTCTGTAACCATATACTATATAATTTTTCATGAAACTGATGATATGGAACCATCTAATACATAGGAAAACACATTAAAACAACATCTTAACTCATATATGCACATAATCCTTACTCTTTACAATTTACAGAGACTTTACAGAATTTTGAAAGCCATTTTTATAAAAACTCAAATAACGTAAATAAACTGGGTTGAAGAATTTACGCTAAGCGTAGAATGTAGATTAGTCAGGAGAATTTCCTCAAGTGCTTCTTCAATCACTCACCCACTTACAATCTCCCTTAACAATTTTCTACATTTCTCTCTGAATTCTCAAACTCTCTCTCTGTTTTACTTTTCCAAACTAAGCAGATAATAAGAAAAAGAAGAAGACGTATGATAATAAAGGAGAAGAACTAACGCGTTGTGGTCAGTTACCCGATCATGGGTTAACTGCTAATAACTCCCACTAAGGCCAAGTTTGGCTAGCCTTAAAAGGCTTATACTCAATTAATTTAATAAATCTCTTATACTATGGTTTAATAATGTCACACCCCCTTTATAAAATAAATCAATATCTTATTTAATTTATTTTAAATAACATATAATAATTTTCTCATTAATTCACATAGTCACATAATTAAATTTCTCATTTATTAATTATGTCAAATTATTAAATCTCTAATTAGTTATTAAATTAATTAAAAAATACTATTAGGCTTATTAAATATTTCTTTTAATTCAATAAGCTCACATAAATACATACTTTGAATAATAAAAATTCTCCACATTAATTTAATAAATATAACACATATAATTAAATTAATCTACCACAATTTCATCACTTAATTATTTAATCTAATAATTAATTCATCGAAAAATATTTATTTAATCCAATAAATATTAAAATTAAGTTACAAAATCTCGGTTGTCACATCTTTCTCCTCTTAAAAGGATTCTGTCCTCAGAATCACAACTCAACAATTCATCCCGTTACAGTTTCGTTATTATCTATTTAACTACTTTGGTTATCAATCTCAAATAACAACTCATATCACAACAAGCACATTAAATAAAAACTTCAATATATTAATATGCTTTCATAGTAAAAACTATTTACAACATGTTCCCTTAGCCAAAAAGCTATTACATACTATCCCGCGATTGCCTTCTACAAAAATTGGGATTTACAAAAAGATTACCCTTTGATTATACAAAAGAGGGCTTTACGTCACTACTTATATACAAAAAGATCTAACGATCTACTAATATTGTCGAACGACATTCTCATATTTCTGATTTGCCAGTATCGACACAATATCTCGACTTATGGTATGTCGAGTCTGCCCGAACTCAATGGAATAACAAGCAATTTTCAGCTTGAAATCCTCATGAGCACATTCGTGGATGTATGACAACCTAGCTATTTTCTGGTCTTTTTCAACCAGTTTCTTGCGAAGCTCTACGGCCTCTTCCTTATAATCTCGTGCCTTATCTGTCATAAGCACTTTCTCGTCATGCTCTGACTCAAAATCTGCCTCTGCAGACTCCTTCGCCTCATATAGGGCGGTTATTTCCTTGTTCTGTGTCTGCACTACAGTGCGCAGTTGCACATTCCTATCCAACACAGCCAGATACAATGATCTCATTGAATCCGGAGGTGTTGGCTCTTGAGTAGGAACCACCGTGTTAATTAATGTTACCTCCATTTCCTCCTCCACATCAAGCATCTCATTAAGATATGATGCTAACCCCATCGTCTCCTTAGAGTATTCCTCCTCAGAGATGTACTCCTATATGTCTGAGTCTTCTAGAACCACTAATGGTACCTCCGCCACTAGCATTAGTACAATATCCACTTGGTTCACAGAATCCTCACTTATCACTTCCACGTCTCTAAATAACAAGCTATCGTTTAACATCTACAAAACACATAACACGTTGATTAGTACATAATACACAATAGTATAAGCACAAATCATATTTAATTTATTTAAGATTAATTTCCATCATTTAAATCTTTTGGTACTGAGTTTTCTCAATACCTTATTAATTCATTTGACTCGAATTTCTTTCTTCGGACTTTACCTTCCTTACGAGGTTATTAGCCTAAGGTTTTCCCCCCTTAAATTTTATAACCTAATGCTTTTATACCAACATGTGACGCCCCCAAATTCGGGTATCTTCCAACCCGATATATGGTGCTACACTTTACTCATAACCATACAATCATTTCATTGAAATACAACCAAATGAATGTAATTACTATCTTCTTATTACAATCAAAGTATAATCCTTCCCAGGTTCATAAACCGATTACATCGTTTGTTGTTCACAATGTATAATACATACAAACATACTAATCTATTACATGATGGCTAAGTATCCATCTTAGCCTTGCCCTTATCTCTCTTAGCATTCTCAGTAAGTTCATCCTTAACTGCAATCATATAATTCACGCAAGAAGTGAGCAGAACAGCTTAGCAAGTTTAACAAAGGATAACAGTAATACCACATTCATGAATTATATAACAATTCATACATAACTGAACAAAATAGTTATGAAGTATTATGAAATAATAATACTTTAACATTTCATAACATCAATTCCCAATGTATAGAGTAGATTAGGAATTCTAAACCGGTCGATAGACCATGAACAGTTGCTTTCTATTTTCATACTTGAAAAGGATATCACAATACTAAGGCTGTACATCCGTATTACTTACGAGCACTTCTAGGTGATCAGCCTATAGTACTCTATGTTGATCAACACTCATTCGTTAAACGTATTTACGTTTAACATTTGGCAAACTCACGTTCTCATCGAATAATCGATGAAAAATACTTTTGTTTGTTCATAGACAAACCTTACCTTCACATCTGTACCAATTCCTTGGCATAGGATAGCGTTAACATTTCTATATAAAATGATATGAATATAAATCAATCTATATCTTACGAGTAGTCTAGCCGAATTAAATCTGGCATTGACCCTTTCTTTAAAACCAGTCGTGCAATTCAGTACAATGAATCACATAAAACTTGTCTAATTTGAAAGTTAGACAAGCGTTAAGAAAACATGCCTTTCAGCGTCTTCAAATAACTTAATCAACTGACCACAGCCTTTATAGAATCTACATGATATATTCACATAGCACACTGTAATTAGCTATCAAACAATTATTCACATTGTTCCTACCAACTTCTTTCTCTTCTATGTTTTAGTTGACTAAATAGCAATAATAAAGTCAACTCGACTTATCACCATTCGTCCCGGCTTATTAACCAACTGAAGTTATTAACCGGACTCTAACATCGTTGATAAATTACCAACATTGTTTAGTGATTAGGGTTCATCGATAACACTTCATTTTCACTATTCATAACTTACTAACATGCATTCAATTCCTAAGTTCAATACCATATACCTTAGTATAGGTAATATAGGAATAGTTATAATACACTTATGAAGTGCACAAACATTACTCCTATAGGTCCCTGAATAATTGAAGTTCAAAACTTAAGTCATCTATCAAAAGCCCTGCACCCGAACCGCGACATGACATACTAGTTCAAGACTGGCGCTCCGGCGCCAGTTAGTAGTGGCCAGGTCCCGGTCTCGGCGTTGCGGCGCGAGACTTCCTTATATAAGTGGCACTGCGGTGCCATTTAGCAGTAGCCAACTACATTGTCTTGCATGCGTTTGTAGCTAGATATTTAACACACTTGTCAGCCACTGCCACGGCACCACCACGACACTGAGTTGAAAAATTACACATATAAAATTTTTGGTGAGTTTCCCAGAACCATAACTTCTTCGTTATAAGTCTAATTTGGTCCGTTCAAAATCCCACACGTCATAAATGACATACTCTACGCGTTCATATAAGAATTCGACACTTTCGAATTCGTTAACTCAAAATTCACTATTAAGTTTATTTTTAAAGCGTTCGTAAACGTTAATGAGCGTTCAATGCTCGTTTTCTTCGTTTTAAGTCGGAATTTGACGATTCTCGAACCCATAACTCTTAAATACCCTATCTCACGTGTTGACATTGAAAAACAACATTTTCAAGTCTCACAACAACTTTCGACTACCAATCCGGAATTTCAACGTTTTCGACGTTTAACGTCTATTTCTATGAAATTTGCCATAACTTCGTTACTAACGTTCTCTAAGTCAAATGACATGGAATACTCCATGGACTTCATATCTACATCCTAACCAAGCAAGATGCACATATTTACGTATTGATGGAGTTCAATTGTTTATCAATAATCAATCTCAACAATCAATATTTTCATGGTTTAAAACTATATCAAACTGTATGATTTCTATGATTACATGACTTATAGAGATTGAATCTATAACAGGTCATTCTTATTACACCATACTAGATATACACCACCCACTTATGATTCTCTATACTAAAAGAAAACCAAAAGAGATGGAAGTAGGAATAAGGGATATTACCTTAAGAACTCTTTAGAAAATCTTGGAAAACTATAATGCAAAGCTTCCAAGTGTATGATTTGCTTGAGTCTAGCCCACTTTCTCTCTCAATAATCTAGGTTGGCAATTGAAAAACTCACAAAAGACCAACTCTTGCTTTCAATTTATAGGGAAATGATATGGAGAGAAAAATGGACAAAATAACACCACCTCCTTACTATTCACACTTTGTCACCAAGTAAAATACTTGGTGACCAAGTGTTATTCTTTCCTTGCACACCAAGGACCGGCCCACCTTGCCCATAGGTCATCCCCATGGGTTGCCCCATGGTTTTTACCCATTCGGTGACCCACCAGTTCGATCCACGGTTCGGTTTTCATGTATTGGGCTTAACCAATCTAACATTGGGCCTTGACTTGGGCTTTCCCATTCAATTGATTGGACTAACTATAATCCAACCCAAATGAATTAACATTAAGTCCTAACTTAATTCCATATTACGAATCGTATTCTATACGTATAATTCACGTATTCTCTCCGTATAATACTCGTACAATAATCGTATTGTACTTCGTATTATCTCATCATATTATACATAGATACTAGATAATATCCTATATGTATAACACACGCCATAACCATAACGCAATTTCTTCTATGCATTTCATTTCCTTCTCGGAAATCAATATACTCAACCCTTAGGTTTTAACTCCGCAGGAGAAAAATGAGTTTGCCATAAATGAAATATTATCAGATATTTCATCTTATCTCGATATTCTATCATTTCGCATTTCTTAGAATTTCAAAATAATTCCCCGAGCAGAAACAGATGAATAGTGTTTTTACGGGAATTTCTCGAAAAACATTTATTTTCATCTTGAAAATTCTAAATAATTAATTCCAGCACGTAGCCAGATTACTAACCACATTAGCACATTCTAGGTCATAGAACAACCTTCACATAGCTTACTCACAAAATAAATCAATTAAATTTATTTAATTCACATAATCAAATAACAATTTAATTGTCATAAAAATTCGATTTTCTCGGGCGTTACAAATATAATATTGGTGATATTTTTACACTAAATTCACGGTATATGAATAAATATGGAGGAAGAGTGCAAATTGGGTCTAAATGGTATTTTTTGAAGATTAAAATGTGTAAAATATTTGGTGGAGGATTTTTCTAATTGAATGGGCCCCACTTGTATGTGAAATATGTTGATTTTTGTTGGCCAAAGTGGGTGTGCGGTGGATTTGATCTGTAAATAAATTTTCAAGGATGGAATGCTATGAGATTTCATCCGTATATAAATTCCGGTCATTTTTCGTTCAGAATTTGGAAAAACATTCTTCTACAAAGTTGTAGAGAATTAAATTTCATATGGAATGGACATAAGGTTCATATTTTTCTGATAAAATGGCTATTTATTGTGAATTATTGAAGTTTTTGAATATTTTTTAAATTAAAAATAAGGGTTGGGACCTACTTGTCCTTTTTACCTCTTGATTTTGTTGAATTTGGTGGGCCCGACTCTTGGAGTACTGAGATTGTGATGTGGTGTGCGTAAGAAAAAAAAATTAATATTTTATTAAATTTTCTGCTTTGGTGTTCTAATCATTTTCCTATAAATAGGGTGCTTAGGTTAGAATTGAAAATCACACTAGAATCAGAAGTTTTCTCTCTCTATAATATCGAGCGTATTTTTTTGATTATTTAGATACTTTTAGAGTTGATAAGCATTGCAAGTTTTCTTCAGTATTATATCTGATATTCCATTAAGAAGTACAGTCCTTTTGAGGTAAGGGATGATATTTTTCAAGTAAATGATGTTGTTTCTTTCAATATCATTTCACCGAAATATTGGTATGAGTTTTATTATGAAATTTTAACCTTTTCATGTCGAGGTTACTATCCACGTATACGATAATATTCATGTATACGACACTATTCACGAATATGACACTATTCACAAAAAAAATTTCTTTTTTTTGTCTAAGTTGTCTATTATTGTTACTATCTTTGATTGTATCTATGATTTGATCTTCATTCTTTAATTTTGCTCCACAATTGATTATTATGGAGTATTTTTGAACTTGGATAAACTAAAGTATGAATCCCAAATCTTTGTTCTTTTATCTCACTGGATTCATTTTCTTTAAAATATTTTTTTATCATCCTCTGTCCTAAATGGTGATATAACTGAATATCTTTAGCCTGTAGTGCAAAGATGAATGATTACTTGATGAATATCTTTGGCTTGTAGTGCAAAGATAAATGATTACCTGATGAATATCTTTGGCCTATAGTGCAAAGATGAATGATTACCTGATGAATATCTTTGACCCATAGTGCAAAGATGGACATGTGTTGAGATGAACATGACCAACTAGTGATACAAATGAATATCTTTGGCCCGTAGTGCAAAGATGAATATTTGATTTAAGATAATTATTGATTGATGCCACATGGATAAAATATTGATGATGGACTTTTAAATAATTGAAGATAGTAGACTTTATTCTCTACTTAACTCTTCTAATGAATTCTTATTTCCGCTGCGAATATTAATCTAAAACTCGTTGTCCATTATATTTTATCTGATTTATTGAAGCCTAACAATAATTTGTTTTTCATTATCTTAGTCATAATATTATGTTAGTTAAGCTCATCCTTTTCCTTTTAGTTCTATTTTTCTTCTCATGAGGCGAGAATATAGGTGGTACTAATCGGGGTTTAGAGTGATGGTTCAAGACAGTTATTATAGCAGCCCTCACTATTTTGTAAAATAGTATATCAATAATTATAATGAGGACTTTATTTGAGTTTGAATATTGTCTACAAGACAATATTTGTATTAAAACTCATAGTATATGTGTTGTCGTATTTTGCACGACAATTTTAATAATGAAGTTTGTATTTAGTTTCTGTACCATGTTTTTGGCGACTCAAAATGGGTTGTGTGTGAGAACCCAGAATTTCAATAATTCAAAATTTTGCGAATAAATTTTTTTTATTTAATATTGATATTGATTATCCATATTGTGCTGAGTATTTGTGACACGAGTTTAGAGAAGTGGTCAATATGTGTATTGACTGAGAAATATGTGTATTGTTTTTTTTAATAGAGAGTAGAAACCCTAATCCTAGTTTCGGATAGGGATTCAGTAGAAAATACAGTTATAATAATTGCATTAATGAGTACGTGTTTTTACTATATAGAATTTTTGATCAATGATTGATTGGATAGGGTATAAACTTAGTAAACCGTAATGAGCAATTAGAAACCCTAATCTGTGATTGAAAAACCCTAACAAATAGTTAAGAACCCTAATCGAATGACGAAAAAACCTAATTTTAAATTCGGAAACCCTAAACCCTAATTAGAAAACCCTAATTGAGATTATCAAACCTTAAGGGTGAGAATTAAAGAGAATGATGTTAAATGACTAGAATACCCTTAAATTTATGAGGGAAATTATGAAAATACCCTTTTGGGGGCGAAAAGACCAAAATACCCCTTTAGTTAAAACTTAAGTTAAGAGATTTTTCTAGATTGCATGACTCATCACTTGTGGTTATCCCATGTGTTGGAAATATATACCAAATCTGATCTAGAATGCCACCTACCAACTTATACAATCTGATATAAGTTTAAAGGATTAAAGAGAGAAAGTTCACAAATTTTGCCTATTTGCTCTCAAGCACACAACCAACCTCTTCTCTCTCCAAACCCAAGAAATATCCAAGTGTTTCAGTCCCTAGTAGAGCCTTTAGATCATCAAGATCAGTGGAGAAAAGATAGGATCAAAGATTGAGCAAGAAGGTATAAAATCCTAACTCATATTTTGATCTTGTATGCTAAGATAAATATGTTGTTTATGTGTTTATTTAAGTGCTATAAGATGTTATATAGTGATCTATGATGTTATATCATAGATCCATAGCATTAAAGTGGGTAAAATCAAAGTTTATGAAAATCGCTAAGAACCTTAAAACGTTGTCTGACAAGCATATGTCAGAGGCCATAGATTCATACATGTTTATGATTTGGCCTGTTTTATGTTTTAGATTTGTAGTATGCCATGAGGACTGTAATTTGGAAGTGGAATCATGGTCATACCTTGTCCAGATTACAAGTTATTGATGGTCAAAGTTAGTTGACCGAGCATGACCAAGAGTTTCTGGGTAACCTAGAAAACTCTTCATCAGTGTCTGACAAGATTTTCTTTAGCCATTATCTGACAGATGTTAGATGATTTGTTTATGTTGTTGTATCTAGGTTGTAGCCTTTTATATGGACTATAGATCCATGCCTGAAGATCCCTTAAATAACCAACAAGATCGAAGTAGTGGATGGTCAAAGTAGGCAGTTTGATCATGACTTTGAGTTTCTGGAATTTCCAGAAAACTCAAGAACAAGCCTTCTGACAAGGTTTGACCGAATCAAATCTTGTGAGTGTGATGTAGTTAGACTGATATAGTGATGTATATATGTTCCTTGACATAATAACTACATGTTTGAAGCATTAGAACACATTAACAATGGCCAGAACCTAGAGAAAATTGAGTCACAAAGTGTCCACTCGAATCTGTCTGGGTTTCTGGGTAACCCAGAAAACCCAGAAACTGCCTGACAGTGACTTTGAAGGCTTGAATCTTCATGATGTGTGGTTGTATAACCTTGATGATGGTTGATACTTGTAGTATTACATAACTACTACAAGATCAATGTCCTAGTTAGCTTAGAAACAACAAAGGCTGAGAATTAGAAGTGGTCAAACATGGCCCCTTGACACTGCTTGTCAGTGTTCTTGGAGTTCAAGAACACCAACAGCGACAGAAAGTGTCGCTAAAGGCTTTAGCAACGGTTTTCTTAAAATTAATTAAATTAATTTTCTGGAAAATGATTAAAAATAGAAAATAATTTCTAAAAATTACAAAATTAGTTTTAAAAATTATTTGAAGTTAGGAAAATTAACTTTTGATAATTTAGCATATTTTTCATTAATATTTATATTTATTTGAATATTAATGATATTTAATATATTTAATAAGTACATTAAATAAATTAGAGAAAATGTTTTTAATATTATAAAAATCATTTTAAATGAGAATAAAGTGTTTAAAAATATTTGAAGTTATAAAATGTAACTTTTAATATTTTGAGGTAAATTTCATTAATAATTTAATAATAATGATATTAGATTTATTTAATTATTATATTAAATAAATGAGTTAAAATTGTTTTATTGATTTAAAAATGAGAAAAGTGATTTAAAAATATTTGAAGTTGTAATTAATGACTTTTAATATTTTGATGAGAAATTCATTAATATTTAAATATTAATGGTGATGGTTTAAAATGATTTTAAATGTTTAAAAATCATTTAAGGAGAATATTAATGATTTAAAAATATTTTAAGTTATTATAAATAACTATGATATTTTTGATAAGTATGTCATTAATATTTTAATATTATTAAATATTAATGATGATGGGTTTATTTAGTATTTAAATCATTTAAAAATGATTCCAAAGTGTTTGAAAAATTATTATAAATTATAATAATTGTTTGAAAATTATTAAAAGCTTTCAAAAAATATTATGAATTATATTTGACTTATCTAAAATAATATTGAAGCTTTGAGACCGAGTTTAATTGACAATAAATGTGTTAATTATCGGATAGGGGTGACCAGGACACTAAGATATGACCGAAGTCCAACCAGACTAAACTAGTTAGACTTGATGAGTGTTTATATAAGTTATAAATATTGATGTGAGTACATGATGTGTCTAGGAGAAATATTGACTATAAATTACAGTGCTATGTTTTGTGCTTTGTTGTGCTAATTGTGAGACCAATATTATTGATTATAGGTCTTTCGAACGCATATAAGTATATTGTGTAGCAGTAATCAACGCAGAAGGCAAGTTTCCTTAACTCAATCTCGAGTTATTACTTTTCAAATATAGTGGTGGTTAATTATTGTTGATTATACCATGCCTGAGAATTTTTGTTGATTATTCGCAGTTAGTGCATGTTTATTAATTCAAATTGAATTATTTATTATGAGAATATACTTGGGGAGTAACTGTTGGTTAGTCACATCCATAGAAGTTATTGTTGATTGCAAATAGTATAGTTAATAAATGTCTATTGTCGAACCGTGTTGAGATATGCCTTAGCTAATTGTTCTGGCTAGACGAACATTTGTTGAAACTTGATAGGTTCGAGAAGAGAACTCAATTATTATTGAAAGGTCGATGCCAATTATTTCGGCTAGATCGAGAAGAGAACTCAATTATTATTGACATGTCAATGCCAATTATTTCAGCTAGATCAAGAAAGCGATTAGATATTGAAATTATTGTATTTCGTTTGGTTATAATTTGAATTTTGGTTATAAGACTGAGAAGAACAACCTTTTTATATAAAAGGGGCTTTGTGGTCGTATATTCGGCCGTTATGCGCGTGTAAGCATTATGCATAATATAGGGTACAAGGAGTTGGCCGCTCAAAGTACTTATGGAGGGGTATGATTTAATCTTTATGGTTATCTGATACACTTGGGTATATAAAAGTTAAATCTTTGATAGTTACTCGAGAATTTTAAAGATCCTGTGGGGTGACTCGGCATAAACTCTGGAAATTATCCACTTTGTTATTGCGTAGAATTAATTCTTGTTATTTAATTGAATATCGTTGAAATTTGAAAGCGTTGTACTCTTTCACTATTGAATTATTTCTTTGCATAGGATGTGAGAAAGACTTGTTATTGATTAACGATTTGTTCAGCTATTTTAAAGTTCTTCTAACTCTGTTGTCATTCTATCGAATTGATAGTCTAAGCTTTTTTACTCTTATACATTATTGTATGTTTAACTTACGGAGCAAATTTGTTGCTCACCCTCGCTTAAATATAATATTTCAGCTAGGAACGAAGTAGTCGGAGGGGCAAAGAAAGACAAAGGCAAATGTGTATTGCTGGAGTAGCAGTTATGAACATTAATATTTATGTTATTTTGTAAACCCTTTTTGTATACCTAAGGGTAAGTTTGTTATGTTAAGGTTTGATAACCTGGGATAATGTATTAATGATATTAGATAATGAAATGTATGTTTCTATTCATAAATAAATGGGTAGTTAGATGTTAATTATATATTGGATTGTGAGTACCAAACTTGGGGGTCAAGTTACCCGGATTTGGGGGTGTCATAGGTTGGTATCAGAGCTATAGGTTATAAACCTTAGGTGGAGGGGAAAACCCTAGGATTATAACCACAAGCGAGATAGAGAATACTCATTTAGAGTTCAAAGTAAGGGATTGATAAAGTGTATCAATAGTGAGATGTGCGGACACATCGTGTGTATTAAATTTGTACTGGTGAAGTACTAATCAAGTTATTTAAATTGATTGTAGAATGTCAGGAGAAGATGAAATGAGTACAGATGTGTTGGCAGCTGTTGTACCAATGTCAATAGCTGAGGTTCCAGCGCAGAGCGAGTCAGTTGAGAAAGTTGGAAAAGACGAACCTATGGTGAATCTGGGGAGTGATCATGATGAGTATCCTGAAATGTATCTGAATGAAGATGAAGAGGCAGAGTCCGAAGAAGTTAAGGTGGAGTTAGGGATTAAGACCAAAGTTGAAGAAAAAGGTCAAGTATTTGTAGAAGTTTAGGAGCTCCAGAGTACAGTATTTCTCTTGGAGGAGTTGTGTAAGACAAAGAGAGCATTACACGAGATGACTGAAGAGAGGAACGAACTGAACACACAAGTAGAAAGAATGAAGGCTGAAGGTGGTGGATCATTTGAGGGAATAGTCAAGTAGAAGAAGGGAAGCAATAAGAGAAAGAGGGACAATGATAGTGATAATAATTCTGGGAATTCAAATTCGAGGAAGAAGAAAGTCTATGTCAGGTATGGAAAGACTAATTTGGGAGAGTGTATGATGAGGAAGAATATGTGCTTCAACTATGGACAGAAAGGGCATATTTTACCAAATTATCCGAAGCGAAATAAGAGAAGTTGTTTCTTGTGTGGTGGAATGGGTCAGGGATTTAGCAAGTGTCCCAAGAAGAAGACTGGAGAAGGGAGTGGACTGTAGACAGCTTAAGTATAAGCGATAGTATCTTTTGATAGAAAGATGGGATATTAAAGATTGTAATATAGAGAATTATGTGTGTAAATATATATATATATATATATATATATATATATATATATATATATATATTTTGTATGAATCTTTATTTTCAATATGAATATTAAGATGATTTTGGATAATTACAACTTTTTATATAAAGTTGTGGTGATTGTAACTTTTTATGCAAAGTTGTGTTGTTAATCCTGATATTTATTAAAAAGGGGATAGTGATTGTTTTAAGTACTAAATGTACTATGTGCTATTTGAATAAATATACGATTATATAAGAAATTTGTGTTAAATTCTTATGTTATTAATAAGAATTTGTGTATAGAAAGAGAATTAATGTAAGATTTTTATTTAAATCAAATAATGTCGCCTAGACGACAGAATTGAAATCAAAGAGAAGAGCTATAAGACCCTAACTTTTATGAATAAAGATTAATTTTTTTCGAAATATATTTTGAATATTATGGTGTGGATTTGATATAATGTTATAGTTGTGGGTAATATTTATAAATTTTGCAAAGTAAGCAATGTTATAAAATATTCGATTGGTCGGGGAATATTCATTTTAACATGGAATATTCGTACGACGACACAATCATTGGTGGACCCCATAACAAAATTATTGTCGGAGTTCGAAAACGACAGAAATATCTTTTTATAAAAATAATGGTGAAAGTTTTATCGTTAAACTATTGAAATACTCGGTGGTAAAAGTACAGTAATACGCGTGGTGAAAGTTTACTTGGCCTCCACGCTTACTTAGCCATTAAGTCTACTTAGCCATCAAGTTTACTTACTCATTAAGTAACTTATCCTTACTATTCCACCTCCTTACTATTCGCATAACCTCCCTTAGAAGCTTCGTGGTTCCTTCTTTCGGGTTTCGTCCGACAGTATTAAAAACTACGATTCTCAGAATCCAAATATTTTTGGATATTTCGTCTTTCCTTTGCCGATTAACTTTCACGTATTCTTCGGATTTCCGAAAAACTTTCACGTATTCTTTGGTTTATTTAACTTCACTTCTTGGGGTTCACGTTCTTACAAACTAAGTTTACGCGACCAACTTCCTTTACCGGTTAGCGGCGTCATGACATACGAAGATGTCTTACGTAATACATTCATCATCTTTGATGATTTACATTCTTATATTCTTCTTATAACTTTCTTAGGACTCAGCACAGATCGTGTCTCTACTAGTACTCCATATGGTACTTTGAGTTGTTTCCCACAAACAACCAACAAACAAGTTCTCATTTCATCTACACTACCCATAACAGTGAGTTAGATCAGTTGCCAGTTTTGTATATACCTTCGCTCTTTGAAGGAATTGTTTAGCCCAGCTCCCATATGTCAACCATCAAAGGTTACGATTGCACCACAACCTAACTTATCTTAACTTATCCGAACTATTAAACTATAATGTTCGTTAAGTAAATTTCTTATTCCTTATGGCTTTCTGACAACTAAATGCAGTACCTCGGGATTTATTCCTCATCGTCTAAGTAATACAGTCTTCTGTATACTTAGGACGATCATTCAATATTCATTCTACGCATTTATAGCGTTAAGCATTTTACATTACCTTATTCTTATCTTACAACGACTCGGAACATCATCCAAGTTATAAACATTAACTTGGCTTCTTTACGTTATACGTACTTGTCTTTAATTTAGCTTCTTCACCATTCATAGGTTTAACCATACACGGGGTGTAGGTTCTACCTGTTTAATATTCGCGTACACTCAACCATCACATCGGTTAAAGTGTTCAACGCTTACATATCATTTTAACATTCTCATCCAACTCACATTCGGCTTTTATTAATCTTCTTACCATTCGCTATGGCTTTCTTGATAAATCATATCTTACTTACTACTTTTGCCAACGTCTAAGTTATACAACCAATGTACACCTAGAACGTTCGCTCTACGTGAATATAATTCACGAGAATTATTTACGTATTCAACATTTACATTACTTTCCTCTTAAATCTATTCAACCTTTATCTAAGGTTTTAATCGCTTTCAGTCATTACTATCACTTGAACCCCATGTTCATTATTCTTTCTTAATGTTGAAGCCATACAATTCGTTGTACGCTAAGACCGATAGCTCATCGCAACAGCGTTGCATTCACAATGTCTATACACTTTACATTCATCTTTCATTACCATGTCATAACATCGAAATATTATACATTACTATCATCACTCAACGTCTAAGGAATCACCATCATAACAATCCCTCAAATTTGTTTTATGCGACTACGGTCCCTGGATATTGGTTTCGTAACCCGCGTCCACATTCTTTGTCTTTTAATCTCATTTAATCTTTTCGTTCAACCTTCATCGAAGGCTTAATACACTTGATTAAGTGTCACATTAGTTGAACTATATGTTCATATTTTTTTCTTGCACATCCCCCAGTAATTGAGTAGTAAAAATCTCAATTATGGGCATTGCTCTCTATGCCGCCACTCTGCAGTTGTCAAATCGCTGAGGTTGGTATTTGCTTACCACTCCCTTCTCTAATTCTCGGCGTCATGCGTGCCACTCAAAGATGGTGATGGCCCGGCCTCACATTCTGGCGTTATTTCCCAGGCACGACTCGCGTTGCGATGCCGAGCATGAAACCTAGAAAAATTTTCAAAGTCTTTTACAAGCTTGAGATGCTGACTTCAAAATCTCATATCTTATTCGTTATAACTCAGAACGAGATTGTTCCAAAGCCATTTTCTTCCTATCTTACGTACTTTGATTACCCTAGGTCAAAACTTTGTTCTAAATCCGTTAACGTGCCATTCGCTTGGCTTAATCTTTGCTCTTCATTCATTTTACGGTTTTAACGTTCTTCGTTCGTTCGTCCGTAATTCGGTCATATGAACTCGGAACTTGTTCGTTCTTGAGTCTACGACTCACATTTTATACGTTCTCTTACATTCTTATGAAACCCTACATGTTCAGGTTCATTTACATACATTCTATTTCTCGTTCATCTTTTATAAATTTTCGCCATAACTTCGTTATAGCTTAGTTTTAATCCGTTCTTCATGAACGTTTCTAACGTTCCTAACCTAGCAATTAGAAACTAACTTATACATGATGGTTTTAAACTTGTCCATTAACAACAATTATCCTACGATGGTTTTAAATTTGTCCATCAACAACATTCTTCGCGTTCTTCGCGTTCTTCGCGTGTTCTTCATTTTTAATCGATATTTTGATTACGATTTTACTTTTCCTTGGAATTTGATGTTATAGAACATCATTCCTTACTTATTTGACCTACTCATTCATAAGATTCATTCGGATCGCTCAAAATCCTTACGAATCTTACACTTCCTTAAGAAATTTATAAACTAAATTTCTAATTCTTATTTCTTCATTTTCTTACGATTTCAACCATATGAAATCATTTCGAACATAATGTTATGAATAAAGATGAATTTTCTATAAATATCATTTTTGAATATTATGGAATAAATTTGATATAATGTTATAGTTGTGGGTAATATTTATAAATTTTACAAAGTACGCAACTTTTTATATAATATTTAATTGGTCGGGGAATATTCGTTTTAACAGGAAATATTCGTACGACGGCACAATCATTGGTGGACCCCACAATGGAATTATTGTCGGATTGAGAAAATGACAAAAATATTTTTATGAAAATAACGGCGGAAGTTTTATCGTTAACTATTGAAACACCCGGTGTTAAAAGTACAGGAATACGCGTGGTTGCATAGTAGCACACAATATTGATTATTGATACTTACGTGAGAAGCCACTCAATTTTTTTTAATTATTGCTTCAGTAATTGTTGCATAGTATCTCACGTTAATTGATTCAATTATTGTCGATATTTTATATATTATTAAATTATTAATTGAGACGACGAAGTTATTAATATTATTATTTGCAATATTAACGATGTCTAGAAGTTCTGCCAAGGAGAGGTTTGGTCACCTAATTGCGCTATGATAGGAAGAAATCCTTATTGAAAGCCCCTCTTTCCGAGGAACGACACGGTAGATTAATAGTGTGAATTATAATAATGACGATGAAGTTTTGTTTTATTAGTATTATTAATGTAATAAAAGCAGAAAAGATTTTTATATAAAATAGAATACTTTTATAAAGTTATTCGTTTTATTATAATTTGTAAATAGAATATATTATATTCTATTATGCATGGTATTTTGCATAGTAAAATCTTTTATATAAAAGCGTAATACTTTTATAAAGTTATTTGTTTTATTAGACAATAATTAAAATATATTATATTCTATTATGCATAGTATTTGCATAGTGCCTGCATAGTGTTTGCATAGTAAAATCTTTTTATATAAACATAATACTTTTATAAAGTTATTCGTTTTATTAGATTATAAATAGAATATATTATATTTTATTGTAAACCAATCTGGACCATCCATTTAAAAGTAAATCAATCTGGACCGTTCATGAATTAGTTACTATTCAATCCATTCTTCTATAAATAGAAGCGCATTCCTTCATTATTTCTTACGAATTCAATTGAAACTCTAGAGAGAAAGCCGTAGAAAGAATTATTCTTCTATAATCTTAAGAGTATTTCTTTAGAGTTTAAGAAAGCTTTGAAGCGTAGTGCAAGTTTCTTCAAGTATATCCTCGCCTACTACCTGGTCGAGAGTACTCTTCTTTATAAGGTAAGGGTATTATTTCTTTCAGATTCATGAAGAGAACTTACATTATTCTATTCTTTATTATTTTATTGGAATAACCTGTATACGGGGACTACCCTATACTTGGTGAAATTCTTCTATTATTCCATTCCTTATCATTCTGTTGGAATAACCTGTCTATGCGAAGTACCACATATATGGTGAAATTCTTCTGTTATTCCATTCTTTATCATTATGTTGGAATAACCTATCTATGCGAAGTACCGCATACATGGTGAAATTCTTCTATTATTCCATTCTTTATTATTCTGTTGGAACATCCTATCTGCCATGCGTTTACGCAGGACTGAGTTACATTATTTATTATTCATTGGAACATCCCAGTCGGTGCAATTTCTCCGACTGGTTCCATTATTTATTATTCTGTTGGAATATCATGTATGTGCGTTTACGCATGACCTAGTTCGATTATTTATTATTCTGTTGGAATAACCTATCTATGCGGTCTATTGCATGCCTGGTGATTTCTTTTGTTATTCCTTTCTTTATTATACTCAGTTGGTTAAAGTTTTGATTTCTATACTCCATGAAATTAGTGGAATATCCTTGATATTTGCCCTTCATCTAGTATCTTTTCATGGAAATATTCTTTTGAGCATTCTTGAATTTTACTCTACAAAGAAGTATCATGTTAACAATTTGGACGTTATTAGTTCCTGGATAAATTAATTCTTGAACTTGTTTTATTGAATTCTTATATCATTGTCATCATCCTCATGTTTATATTATGTTGAAAGTCATCTGGGCTTCAGTAGTGCATAGATGGACTTGGTATGATTATGACCGAGGATTAATCAAGATAATCATATTTAGTAATGTTACAAATGATGTGGTAAAAGTCCTCATTGGCCCGTAGTGCATTGATGAACAGTTGTTGGCATGATCATGACCATTGATAAATACACGAATATCCTTGGCCCGTAGTGCATGGATAATTTGTGGTCGTGATACTAATGAATATCATTAGCCGTAGTGCAAGGATGATGTGGATTATTTATTAAGCTGAGTCTCAACGATAAAAGTGTTGAAAAACCTTTTTAAATCATAAAAGATAGTTGATTTTATTCTCTACTTGACTCTTTTAATGGATTTCTTGTTCCGCTGCAGTTATACTTGATGTTTGTTATATTGTATCAGTTTAACATTTGTTGAAGGCTAACGATAATTTATTCTCGCATTATCTTAGTCATAATATTTCTTCTTGGGCTAGTTGAGCTCACCTTTTACTTTCATTATTCTCTTGAGAAATGAGAACGTAGCGAGGGGACTAGTTGGGGAAACCGGAGTGATTTGTCCGGATAATAGCATTAGTAGTCCTCACTATTCTGTTAAATAATGTGATAATAAATGTAATGAGGACTCAATTGAGTGTGGATATTGTCTAGATGACAATATTTGTATTAAAACTCACAACATATATTTTGTCGTATTTTACACGACTGTTGTATAATTAAGTTGTATTTGAATTTTGTACCATATATTTGGCGACTCAAGATGGGTGATGTATACCTATTTTGGGGGCGTCACATGAACTCTCTCTCTCTCTCTCTCTCAAAGTTGTAGGATTTTTCAAAATCCCAAAACAATGAAGTTAGCTTCATATTTATAGATTTTCAAGGCTAGGGGTATTTTAGTCATTTTGCCCCCCTTAACCTCCTTACTATTCAAAGCTTAAGGACCAAGTTTACTTGGCCTCCACACTTATTTAGCCATTAAGTCTACTTAGCCATTAAGTTTACTTAACTCTTAAGTTTACTTAACTGTTAAGTTTACTTACTCATTAAGTAACGTATCCTTACTATTCCATCTCCTTACTATTCACGTAACTTCCCTTGGAAGCTTCGTGGTTCCCTCTTTCGGGTTTCTTCCAACAGTATTAAAAACTACGTTTCTCGGAATCAAAATATTTTTGGATATTTCGTCTTTCCTTTACCGATTAACTTTTACGTATTCTTCGAATTTCTGAAACACATTTTGGTGTCAAGTGTTTTCTTTCACATTTTCCCCTAACGTAGCTAAACGAATGAAAAGTACATAACAGTAATTTTCATCATTTTTATTTTATCCGATTTCTGCACGTTTTTCGAGAAAAACTTTTATCGGTTTACTTAACTTTTCACAATATATTATCATCAAATCTTTCGACGGAATGTCATTTCGACATACCGAACTCTCGAAAAGGCTTAGGTTATTCAAACCCTAACCCTTAAGGTTTTGTCGGGTGAATAGTGCTTATTTCGTCTTTTTCCCCAAAAATATTTTTTTCTCGGAAAAATTTTATTTTTGTCTTGAAAATTCTTACTCGTTCAGTCTAGCTCGTGGCTATAATTCTTCTGATTACTAATCATTCTAGGTTATAGAACGATTAATAAACACATATCACATAATAGTATTAATAAAAATTAATTTTATTAATAACTAATTCTTTAAATCTTAAATTATGGACAATCCGATTTTCTGGGTTGTCACATTCATCCCTCCTTTTAAAAATTTTGTCCTAGAAATTTCTAAAACCACACCCATTCCCGGGTCATCACATTCTTTCCTTCTCAAGATCCTTAGAGTATCAATGTCAGAACATTCTTGAGGTGCATCAGTGGTTGACCCCTGGGGTTCCTCTGTCATTGGAGCCTTTAGCTTTCTTTTGCTCTTGCTTTTTCTGACTAAAGTAGTACATTCTTCTTTGTTGATCTCTTCCTCTTCTTCTTTAGTCTCTTTGATGACAGTCATATTTCCTGGAATCCCTGATTCCTTTGCATCACTGGTCCTTCTACTAGACTCAGACATTATTCTCACATTCTGTGCTGGATTCCTTTTCCAGTTCTCGAACAGCTGCTGAGTCATTCTTCTATTTGGATTTATGGATTTTCCTTCATCATCACCAATTTTATCTCCCAAAGCAGACTGTAAGATGATGCTAATGAATCGCCCATAGAGCATCTTTCCAGAGCTCTTTGATTTCTTCGAGCTTTGGATCCATTTCCCAATCCAGTCAAGTAGTAGAGCTCTATAGTTGATTTGAATGCCACAGCTTATGGCTGTCATGAGCTTGAGTGTACTTCGTTTATAGAATTATGGCCAGAGCTCTTGCAGCATATGCATTTCCCAATAATGCTTGCTAAGAATTCATACCTCTGAGGGAACTCTTTCTTCTTGTATCCTTTGATAGTGGGGAACTTCTTGTGGTGCATTCTCTTAAATCCTTCATGGAAATCGATGCCATCTTTGAACAAAAACCCTTTTAATTTAAAACCTAGGGCTAAATTTATGTCTTCAGCATTGGGCTTGATTTTCACGTCCCTGACCCTCGAAGTGATGATGTCATTTTTGAACGCACCATTTCTGTAGAATTCCTTTATCAACTTAGGGTATATCCTTGTGCTCATACCCAGAGCCTCTTTAAGACCAGCTTTCTTTATCAGAGAAAGAGTTTTGAGAAATTTAGGATCGACTGTCTTGAACTCATCGAAGCAGAGTCCGTAACCGGAGATGGCATTTGAGGTTGCCATTGACTTCTTTTGTACTGAATATGGTTGTTTGAGTTTTTTGGAAAGTTAGGGTTTTTGCTTATAGAAAGAGAGGGAGAGATAGAGATGAGGTTTTTGAACTTCTGATTTCAAAAAGGTGTTTTCAAACTATACTTGTAACTTCCCTCTCTCTATTTGCTTAGTGGGGCATGTGTCAAATTATGCTTGGCCATTCAAATTTAACTAATGAGGAATGTACTAATTTTCCCTTAGCTCCTTCTGAGTTAATGTGTCCTTTGGGAGGACTACGATCGTTAAGGTAGTCCTTATGATCGTCAAGTATGCACTGCGATTATCGAGTCTGCTCTGTATTCGTTGAGTCTGATCTGTATTCGTTGAGTCTGCTTTGCATTCGTCGAGTCTTCTCTGCATTCGTTGAATTTGCCTATGTCCTTATGATGAACTTTTGACTTAGCGTTCTTCTTTGTTTAAAGTAGCTCAGGAAGGGCCAACCTCATGGATTGAATCAAGGGTTAGGTTTGTTCCTGAAACACTTATCAGAGAGATTTCTTTTTTTTGTTGAACTTTGTTATCACTGGATGCTCCTTTGTTTTATTGAACTTTGTCATCACTGGATGCTCCTTTGTTTTGTTGATGGAGTTATGCCATCGTTGAGTCAGCACTGCTATCGTTGAGTTTCATTTCACTGCAGCTCTATGATTTTGGACTTCCTTTGGCCATGTCTACGATTTCGAGCATAGCCTTTGTATCTGCATGATTAGTACACACTAGAGCATAGATTTCATGGTTGTAAATTAAGCATGCCTAGCTCACTTATTAATTTGGTAAACCTGAATTCATCTAGAGGCTTAGTAAAGACATCAGCAAGTTGATTTTCAGTAGGGATATATTGTAAAGATATAGTTCAATTTTGCACATGATCCTTAATATAATGATACCTTATTTCTATATGTTTAGTTCTATAATGCATGACAAGATTTTGTGTTATTGCTATGACACTTGTGTTATCATAGTGAACATGTATAGATTTGAATTTAAGCACGGCATCTACCAGCAACAATGTATTCAGCTTCTACAGTTGAAGTACATACTGAGTTTTACTTCTTGCTGAACCTGAACACAAGTCTGTTTCCTAGCAGCTGACAGGTGCCACTAGTACTTTTTAAGTAAGTCTTAGATGTATTTGGCTTGGTTTATAAAGATTCCTTCATCAGTCTGCTTTACTTGCAGTCCAAGGAAGGAATTCAGCTCACCCATTATGCTCATTTCAAACTTGCTCTCCATAAGCTTGGAAAATCTCTTGCATAACTTTTCATCAGTAGATCTAAAGATAATGTCATCAACATATATTTGAACTAATAAGACTTTGTCCTTATGCTTTCTAAGAAATAATGTTGTATCTACTCTAGCTATAGTGAACCCATTTTCAATAAGAAAGTTAGTTAATGTTTCATACCATGCTCCAGGTGCTTGTTTAAGACCATATAAGGCTTTGTCTAATCTATAGACGCAATTTAAAAGAGATGGATTGATGAAACCGGGAGGTTGCTCTACACATACTTCTTCTTGAAGTTCACCATTTATGATTGACATCCATATGAAAGACTTTGAATTTCATATGAGCAGCAAATTCCAGAAATATTCTGATGGCTTCTAGTCTGGAAATAGGTGCAAATGTCTCATCGTAATCAATGCCTTCCTCCTGAGAATAACCCTTGGCCACTAGTCTTGCTTTATTCCTGGTTATTACTCCATCTTCATCCATCTTGTTTCTGAAGACCCACTTAGTTCCATTGACAGGATGACTTTTTGGTCTTGGAACCAATCTCCATACTTTGTTTCTTTCAAACTGATTAAGTTCTTCCTGCATGGCTTCTATCTAGCTAGATTCTTCCATAGCGTCCTCAATCTTCCTAGGTTCCATTTGTGATAGGAATCTTAGATAGAAATATTCATTTTGGGTGGCAGCTCTTATTTTGACTCTTGCACTAGGATCTCCAATGATTAAGTCTTGAGTGTGATCTCTTGCCCATCTATTTACTATTGGGACATTTGTCCTGATGCCTTCTTGTCTGAGATTTTCAAGATCGATTTCTACTTCTTGATGTGGAGGTTCGTTGTCTTGCGTAGGCCTCTCTATGATATCATTTCCTTGCTCAACGATTCCACTGTCTGGAACTACGATCGTAGTGTTGAGCTCGACGTCCTCGTTTGTAGTGTCTGAACTGTCGTTCGTAGAGTCTTGAGGCACTGTTTTCTCAAAGTCTATTTCATCGAAGATGATGTGGATTGAAATTTTAATGCTCAGTGTCTTTTAGTTGAACACTCTGAAGGCCTTACTATTTATGGCATATCCAAGAAAGATTCCTTCGTCTGACTTGGGTTGGAACTTTGTTAAATATTGCTTTCTATTGTTGAGAATATAGCATGCACAGCCGAATGCATGGAAGTAGCTGACATTTGGCGTTCTTCCTTTCCACAGTTCGTAGGGAGTCTTTTTAATCGTAGAGTGTATTAGTGACCTGTTATGAGTGTAGCATGCAGTGTTAATAGCATCTACCCAGAAGTACTCAGGCAGATGGGCTGCTGCTAGTAAAGTTCTTCCTGCCTCTATTAATGTTGTGTTCTTTCTTTCAGCTACTCCATTTTGGTGAGGAGTTCGTGGAGCTGAGAAGTTGTGACTGATGCCATTGTCTGTACAGAACTGGTCCATTTTAGAGAAGTTGAATTCTCTGCCATGATCACTCCTTTTAGCATTAATTTTCTCCCCTTTCTCGTTCATTACTAGTCTAAACATCTTGATCAGTTTGGAGCTTGTTTCATCTTTCAAGGATAGAAAGAACACCCATGTGAATCTGGTATAGTCGTCCACTACGACTAGTGAGTATCTCTTCCCTCCGAGGCTCGTTGTTGGAATTGGCCCAAATAAATCCATGTGAAGCAACTTCAGGGGTTTGTCAATTGAGTTTGCATTTTTACTTTTAAATGAGCTTTTAGTCTGCTTTCCAAGATGACAAGCATTACTAGTCCTTTCTTTGATGAAGCTGAACTTGGGAAAGCCTGCAACTAGATCCTTTGATGCCAGTTTAGACATGCTCTTGAGGTTGAGATGAGACACTCTTCTATGACATAGCCAGCTCATTTCTTCAAATGCTTTCACTAGGAAGCATATTGTCTCGTTTGAGCTTAGTTTAATGAGATTTATTGTGTAGACATTTCCTTCTCTTATTCCAGTCAGCTTTATGATGGATGTCTTCAGATCTCTGACTTGACATTGATTGTTAAGGAATGTCACTTGATGACCCTTGTCGCAGAGTTGGCTTATGCTCAGAAGATTGTGTTGGAGTCCTTCCACATAGACCACTTTGCTGAAAGACACTGCACCATTTCCTGCTGAGCCATATCCTCTTGTCTTGCCAGAACCATTATCTCCAAATATGACTGAAGGACCCTCCTTTTCTATGTAGTTAGACATAAGAGCTTTGTTCCCAGTCATGTGCCTTGAGCATCCACTGTCTAGATACCAGGTTGTGATCGTGGAGCTCTGTTCCTGTGGTAACATTATGTCAGGAATATGCATGTGAATCATATTCCTATTTGATAATGATATATATATATATATATATATATGAATGAATATGCAAGTATTCTTGCATTAAGAAAAGCTGTAAAGTCCTTTGATAGATAATAGAAACATATGTACAAGGACTTATAATGAATTGATCAAATGTGTTAGGTTGATCCTACTTAAGCAAAATAGCTTTGTAAAAGTCCTTCAAAAAGAAATGATGTACAAGGACTATAAATATAGTAAGATCAAGCATGTTAGGTTGATCTTATAATGTAATAGATAGGCTTGTCTGATCGTCGAGAACTGCACCAGAAATCGTAGTCTGCCAGGAGAGTCAAGGAAAACTCGAGAGCTATCGAGGCAGAATCATAGTCTGCGAGATAGTAGATCTCGGAGTTCGTAGACTTCCAGGAGAGACGAGGAAGGATCATAGTGTGTTGAGGAGAACTTCCTCAGAACCGTAGTCTACTGAGGAAGTCATACTCAGAATAGTAGATACAGCCTGCCTACGAGCCGACCGGGCATCTTCCAAAGCTAGTCAATAATCGTAGACTACACTCGGAGTCGTAGAGTCTACTAATGTCAAAGCCAGTCAAGAATCGTAAACTACACTTAGAATCATAGAGTCAACTGATCGTATCAACGAAAGAAATCGTAGTATCAAGATCTGATCATAAAGTCATAGTGTCTGCACAGCCGAAGATGAATCGTAGAATGCAGAGCTAAGACCT
The DNA here is from genome assembly GCA_020205605.1 of Panax ginseng. Lineage (NCBI taxonomy): Eukaryota > Viridiplantae > Streptophyta > Magnoliopsida > Apiales > Araliaceae > Panax > Panax ginseng. The sequence continues at coordinate 49,351,378 of CM035137.1, forward strand.
TAACAAATGTGCTCACAAGGCCACAGTAGAATCGTAGAGCAAAAACGATTCTCAACAATTGAGCACTCCCAGAATATCCAAAGGAATAAAGCCTCTGGTTGGTAATGCAAAGATACATCTCACTTGAAGGAAGCCAGAGGGCACTCAACGAATGGCATGCAAGCTAATAGAAGATCTAAGCATCAACTCAATCAGCATCCAAATTGAGTTGAGAAGCTATTCAAGGTAAAGTCTTCCACAAAATTATCATAAGAAGACTTCAGTAGTTAACTAAGGAAAGTCAGCATATGCAGTAGTTGTCAAGAAGAAAGATGACAACGATCCTGAAAGTAACCAGAATCATAGTGTTTGCTAAACAAAGAAGAAACTGATGGAGTATACACAAAGATTTTAGTCAGCCCCTGAATAACAAGGCTAAAGTGATTAAGCATTGGGTTAGTACATTGATGATAAGTGAACGGGAGATCACAAGGAGAAAGCTAGCTGGACATGCCACAAATATAAAGTGTCTTGTTATTCAGAAGGGGCTAGAGCAAGAAGTCAAGCCATCAGTATTTGAGAACAGTCGAGGCAAACAGAAGTCATGAAGCACTGCACAAGAGAAGGAAGTGGTGTTCTATATTGAAGATCCAATCAACACTCCTCAAGATCGTAGTGTTGTCTCTGTCAGTCAACAAGACACTACGATCAGGTCCATGAAGATATGCATCAGAATCGTAGAGTTCGAATAGCTGAAGACTGAAGCATTGGCAATGGTTTAATATAAAGGATAATATTCGGACAAGAGCTTATTGAGAGCATCGATGCAAGGACAACCTCTGATCGAGAAATCAGAAGGGTGAAATAAAGTTGTCAACCTGCCCAAGATATCAAAGTGATATATCTGACAGGGTTGATGAAATAGCAGACTGCAGTGTCAGGAAGTCAGAAAAAGATGTCATGTCACATCTGTACTCTGCACCAAATAAGTCGATATCTGTGAAGTAATTTGAATAGCTTTCAACGGCTACTTTCCAATGGGAAGATTGGAAAGTAGTATAAATCAACAGAGCTTCAAAGATCAAGAGTTGCTGATGATTGTGAATTTGCAGAATCATTGAGTTGGTGAATGCTATTGTTGACTCTACGAGTTCCACAAAAGATCAATAGAACAAGTCTCAGTGACAGTGAGACTACCAAGGTGGAAGTGAAGTAGCTTTGAAGAAGGACTCAAACAGATCAAAGCTTCACTCACCAAAGATGAGAATGCCACTAAAGATGGCAGCCAAACTGAGAGCCGAGAAGGCCAAGAAGATAACATTCAGGAAAGTGGCTGAGTACAAGGAAGATCAAGAGAGCCACTCTACGAATCACCCTGAACCGAAAGCTGAGAGTGAACGAGTTCAGAACCATGTCTTCAAAGTATTCAAGAAGGGTTCCGGGTTTGCTAAGTGCCAGAAAAAGTCCACTAAAAGCACAGAGACTTAGCAAACCCGGATGGTGATGGTGCACAGCTGATACCATATGAAGATGAGCATAAAAGAGAAAAGATCAGCTGCACCAAAGAAGATGTGGTCCGGACTCGAAGCTAAAAGAAAGAGGATCACACTGTTAGAGTTTATTCCCTAGAGGCCAATTATTTGATATAATTGCTTAACGTTTTGATATTATATTTGATTGAATAAATATATGATTTTATTATGGTTTTATTTACTGCGTAATATAATTGTTAACATAATAAAATTCCTTAGAATAATGATACAAATTATATAGTTTCAAGTATGTGACTTGAACATGAGATTATATATTACCATTAGTATCAGTGTTCTTAAATGTCCCTAGTCGAGTATCATTGTTGATGGGACAACAATGATGCATTGAGACAAGTATGTGGATTGATTGATGACCAAATCTCATGGGTCATAAATATATGAGATATTAAGTCAATACATAGGTATATGTTAGAGAACGATGTACTGGACAGACCCACCATGAGAATTCTATATGGAGCATTATGCGAAGTGTCATTAGCAATTCTCATAGTGACAATGATGTAATGGTCCTCCGATCTGAAATCGCTATATTACTACACGAGAATTTATGTACTTTGATATCATCAAATGTCACCTTTAATAAGGTTGACTATAAAGGTGATTATTGGGTTCATCATTAATCGTGTGAGAAATATGAGTGATCTAGATGGAATTTAACCATCCTATATATTATGGGTGATATCCATAGGCCTCTTGATTGAGTAGGACTATGAAATGCATGGCCATGCTCAAATAGTGATTTGTTTCATATAGTCTACTCATTGATCAAGAAAACTCAGATTAAATTATGAAGAGTATGACACATTCCATGACTCGAGTTTAATCTAGGATATTAAGGTTAAAAGGATTAAATTACATTGAAACATTGGTCACGAAAAGGTTGCATCGAATCATCAATCTTATTATTACTTGGGTAGCAATGATGCATTACTAGATGACGCTCACTGTTTATAATTTTATAATATGATTTTAAAATTATTGCCAACGTAATAATAACCTATAGGGTCACACACATAGAACGTTATTTAAAAGGGAATTAATTTAAATTTTAAGGATTTAAATATATTAATATGATTAATAGTATTTAAATCACGCAATTTAAATTAAAAGGATAATTTGTATATATGATATTAATTAAGTAAGACTTAATTAAGAGATATATATATAAATTGGATTTTATGAAATTAGGTTTTGATTTGATTAATTCCTTTTAACTACTATATATTTGATATATAGCAGCTACTTAGGGTAAGATATCATAATTAAAAAAAACCTAGCCATTCTTAGAGAGAGACTAGAGAGAAAACAGCTTCAAAATCCATTCCTTTTTGGTGGCTAGTCACCGCAAGTCCTTCTTATTGCGAATCGTTCGACTTGCGGTTAGTGCTGCGTTAGTGGATACTCTGAGTAGAGGCAAATGATTGTTTGTATGCGTTGGAGATTCGAGGCGCATCGGTTTGATTCTCGTTTTGTTTATATCTGGTATAATTTTAAACCTCTGAATTAATTGATTTTCGCATGGATCCTGTTTTAGGGTTTCGGAAATTGCTTTAAAATTTTAATTTCCGCAGTGCATTTCTGTGCCGAAGCCCAACATACACTAAGCTGGTAGGTACAAAAGATGTTCAGAGCTTAATGATATCTTAGCAGCTCAGCACCAATAACAACAACAACTACAACAACAAGAAGCCAAGGCCTGAGGGGTCCTTGTCCGGAAGGACTAAATGAAGTTTAAAGCCTGCTGGGCTTGAAGAGTTCTAAGGGAGCTAGAAAAGTTCCAAGGCTACTGGCCTTGAAGAGTTCTTAGTGAACTGAAGTCCCAAGGCTGCTGGCCTTGAAGGAATCTTAGTGATTCAGGGTGCTGCCCTTCTTTAGTGGAAAATCCTGCTAGTTGAAAGTAGAAGAGTTGATTAGGAGCTTGAGTCTCTGAACCACTTAAAACCCCTTGTTTCTTTTACTTTATGTCATTTACATTATGTACCTTAACTGTTATAACTGCTATGTATGTGTTAACTGCTTACTGCTAAGTTAACTCTATGAACAATGTATGACTGACTATGTTTATATCAATGAAGGGGATCTTTTACTTATTCCGCTGAGCTTGAAAAGATTCTTATGTTTGTCATCTGCTACTTAATGAGTAATACAACTTAAAAGACAAAAAGTATTTTGAAAATCAAAGGATCTATTCAACACCCCCCAATCTAGATCTACATTGTGCCTACTAGGAACTAACAATTGGTATCAGAGCAGGTTCTCATGCCATATTCAAAAGCTAATCGCTTTGAGTCTGATCCTAGGCACAAACATTGTTCTAAACTTAGTTTAGTTGTAAGTCACTTATGATATGCAGATGAACTCACACGTTGGAAATTTTGTGTACAGGTAAATGCTCATATACACCTTAAGCTGCTCAGATTGGTCCATGTTCTTGATTGCCATATCAACAAGACCAATCATTGCTCGTTGTTAATCCTATTGTCTGAAGACCAGGCTAGAAAGCTCAAGAGACATCAACAGAAGAGATTCAAACATCCACCAGTCTAAAAAGATGAAAAGACCATACATGCTAAGTAACGCTTATCCAGAGAAGAAAGAAGAACTTCTCAAACATGTGTCTGGCCAACCTGCAGCTGGATGTAAACCTTGTGAACTCAAGGATATCAAAGAATTAGAAATGCTGACACTCTCTTAGCTTGTATCTTCAAGACCACGACTGATTGACTGAAGATCAACTAGAGCAACTAGCTGTCAAAAGCAAATGAAAAAAAAAACATGCACATCAATGCCTAAACTCGGAATATTTAAGATAAATGACTGTTAAGAAACTAATAACAAAAAGGTACGGTTCCTTACTAATATAGATATGTGCATCATATTTGCACCTTACTTATGAACTATAATAGTTTTCCTTCAAGTATTCATAATCTATCTAAAAAGGTAAAGAGAGAAAGTACACTGATAATGGAAACTCAAATGTCTATAAACTTTCTCTCCATCTAAGTTTTTGGTTGAAGATGATAACTTGAAAGAGACCTGAAATGGTTTTAAGAGCCTCACAGGTCGATTGGGTGTGAAGTAATCTTTGCTGATGGGTTAACGTGCTTCGTACATCATACAGTCTAAGTGTTTAATGACACATAGAGTATGATCAGATCTACAAGAAAATCTTGAAGATTCATAGAAATTGATCACCTCCATGAATCAACCAGATGCTAATAAATCGTAGAGTTGATTCTTACTCTGTGAACATTTAAATCCTATGAACATAAATTAGCAAAAGTTGAAACCATTAAGGAAAAGAGTGTTTTATTAAAATGACAGTTTTATGTCACACTCACCACTATGCATCTCAAAATGTTTTATCTAAATGAAGTATATGCATGAAAATGACTGATGATGGTCAATATGATGTTTATCCAAATATATGAGGAACATGGGTTTAGTAAACTAACCTAGCAGGACCCATTTAACCATGGGTACCAAAAACAAAAATTTATAACCTGCAGGTACCTGGTCCATCTGACCACACTAAGGAATGCTGAAGCAGAAGACTTTAGTCAAGCAAATTCAACCAAAGATGCAAAAGGGGCCTAGACGCTCAATCATTCAAAGCAGGTCATAAGAGAAAACTCTTCACGAAAGCTCACCATAGAGGATCATCGAGCATCAAACATGAGGAACTCATTACGGGAGCAGAACTCCACAAGTACTAACTGTAAATGAAGACTACGTTCGTAGTGCTGTCAAAAAATCGTAGAATGATCAACCTTGAAGATGCCCATTTGTACGATATAAGAAGATTTGGTGATTCCAGTCAGAAAGAGATATGCAAGGCTGTCTTCTAATACACATAAAGAAAAGGGAATCACATCTATCTGAGAAGACAGTATCAACCATGGGGAGCAGTGATATGTTAAGGAACAACAATACTGAGATATACTATGAAGCAGTGTACCAGCTACAGAGTCCCAAAACTTTGTGGTTGATGAACCAAATGAAGATCCATAGTCAGTAGGAACATTTCAAAACGTACTACTGATAAACTTTCAGCCACCCAACTCAAAACCGTGGAGAGCCTACGATCAAACATCTGATCGTAATGGACTAGCAAAAAGAAACCACGATTACATCAAAAGTAATTGTCTAAAGATAGTAAAGGACCTCACCACTAGAAAAGGTCAAATGAGATATCAGTGTAAATCACCTCTAAAGTACTTCATCTAGAAAGCGCCTCAGGGACAAACCTAACCCTTAGCTCACTCTAAGAGGTTGGCCCTTCCAGAGCTACCTTAACCCAGAAGAAATACTTAATCAAGTTCATCTCAAGGACCAAGTCAGTCAATGATCGTAGAGTAGAGGTTGAAGAGAACTCCATGATCGTAGTGCAACCTCAGCGATCGTAGAAGCAGACTCGACGATCGCAGAGGCTACTCCTAACTTGCAAGGAGTTGGAAGAACAGGAAAATTACTCAGTCATTCAAAATAAGGGAAGACAGCTTGAATGTTGGTTGGAAAGATGTCCTACTGAAGGAAAGTACCCAAGGCTTCATAAAGCCCAACAGTGGATGAGGTGTAGAGGTTCAAAACAAGAAGTAATGTCAAAACCATTCACTGTGATCGTTGAATCAACAAAGGAAAACGTAGAGTCAATAGCTGTCCTATCATGTTACTCTACGAACTAAAGAGGTCAAAGGTCAATCCACGTCAATTAAACGTCCACTTTTATAAAAAAGATAGCTAACTGACAAGTTACTAGGGAGTTACAACTCGTTACTGGGAAATGTGCAACCAATGACTAGTTGACACGTCATAGTGAATGTAGTATAAGAAAGAACTGCCATAAAGACAGATTCAAATCTGCAAACAGTTATCAGAACCTCTTGAACCTCTCTCCCTCCCATTTTCAAACCTAAAATCTTCTTCAAAGCCAAACCAATTAAATTTCTAGAGCCCAAATAACATTCAGCCAAATCTCTCCGAATCATACACCCATATTCTTTGAACTCCTCAAATGGCGGATTGGCGAGTAATCACTGGCATTCAGCTAGGAACCAAAACGTTCGAAAAATCCGAGAAGAAGTTCAGGGATATTCTTGAACTTGTGAAGAAGGTCGGGTTCTCTGAATGTCTTGAGGAAAACACACGAATATATGGTGACCTGGTCAAGGAGTTTCATTCAAACGCAACTGTAAATTCTAGAATCCTCTCCACCAAGGTTAAGGGTTAGATTCTGAAGCTAAACTCTTCTGATATCAATCAATGCTTAGGCCTTCCTGACCGAAATCTGACAAGCTTGGAAGAGATCGACACAAAAAAAGCTAAGAAGATTATGCAGTACAGAAGAAACCCTAGTCTGAAGGACATGAAGAAAAAAGAGTTTCCTGAAGAATTCAAGTTTCTTGCTAAAATCATGGGGAAATGCATCTTATGCAAAGACACTGTACATGCTACTGTGATTGACAAACAACAGAAGATCATGTCTGCCATAGTCCTGAAGGAAAACATCAACTTTGGAGTTATCCTGCTCGATCATATGTCTAAATGGCTGGATAAGGAAGAAATGAAAAGATTAACTTAAAAACCACTCATAAATGTTTTTCATGGGAGATTCTTAAGTATCATCTTGAAGAAAAAGTTGAAGAATAAAATTAAGGATGATGATGGTGAAATTCTTAATGTTCACAAGGTAATGTCTCCACAACTGTTCATAAATTGGAAGAAAAACCCAAAGGAGAATAGAAGGTTAACTACAGCAGGAAGCAGCAGCAGAAAGAATTCTGCAAAGAAGAGAAAGGCAAAGGAGGAACAAAGCTCTGAATTTGGTGACTTTACAACAGTTGCTACCACACTAGTAAGCAAGAAGCCTAAGAATATGAAGAATACAGAGGCTTCATCAAGACATGTTTCCACTAACAAGAAGAAACAAGGAACAGGAGGAGAACAAGCATCTACTGATGAAAACCCAAAAAGAAGGAGTAAGAGATTACTCCAAGAACCACCTCAAAAGAAAGAAAAAGTGATGAAAAAATCTGCCCTAGTTCCCCAGGAAAGTTCATCCAACAAAGAAGAACATGAAGAGTCTGAAGATGGGAATGGAACTGAAAGTTCAAAGATTGAACCCTCAAGGAACAAATTCAACAATGAAGAAGAAGTTGAATCTATGGAAGAAAGAACCAAGGTTGATGATGAAAAGGAATATGCAAGCCCAGTGACCAACTCTCAGAGTACTCACTCTGAATATAAAGAGAAGCTGCAAAATGACCCATCGGAATCTCCAAATGCAAGTGCTCCAATAAGCCCTCATGATGTCTTAAAAGATGATGAATTCGAAAAAGAATCACCTGCCCATGTCAATGATGAAAATCAAGAAGGCTTGCCTATTAACTCCAAGGCCTCAGAGTCTAAAGAAGAAGAGGAATCTGATTCACCCATAGCTGAACCTCCAAGGAGGAGGAAGAGCTACATACTACTGGCTAAATTTGCCTCTAACCAGAAAAATGATCACTCTACTGCAATCATTGAAGTAAGTGATAATGAATCTGATGAAGAAAGTGCTGAAGATGGAACTAGTGCTGAATCCAAGGAAGATACTACTAAAGAAGGTTTTGAAAATGAAATTCAACAAGAAGAATTCATTGAGGAATCTGATGAAAGAAATCAGCAAAATTCAAGCTCAAAAAGGGAAGAGATGGAGAAAGATTTCGATTCTACACATCAGGAATCTGAGGACCTAGAATACTATCATGTTCTCTCTCCGGCCAGAATTAGAAGAAGAATTGTAGTGGAAGTCTTTGATGGGCCACTAGTAGAGCCAACAGCAAGATGGATAAATCATGGAAATGAACAACTTCGAGTTGTAAGGATGACTACAGATGAAGTGCTTCATAACTGGAAAAACATGGAGTTAGATTACATAACTATTCTGTACAATTCTAAAGACCTTCTGATGTGGTGGTTCTTCCCATGGATGTCATGGTTAAAGACACATACTGAGAGGGATGAAAGTTACTTTAGCTAGTGCTACTCTTAGTTTTGAAATTTGGAACTGGTTTCACAAAATTTCCCAAGGGTAAAGAAGTTTGTAACCATGGTGATCAATGACATGCCCCACTACAAGATCTACCGACATTCTGAAAATCATTATATTCCTTATGATCGTAGAGTGGACTCTGATGGAAAAAGGAATATAGCGAAGACATTGATAGTAGTGTCTGTTCACTCTACCACTGATGATGATTAAGTCCAGATTCAGATGTCTCTATCTGTCCAAGCACAACTATCTGACATTCCTACATCCTACCACGATTGGTATTCAATGATTTCTCAGATTCTCAATACCTTCAAAAATCTGTCCAAGGATGAGAATCGTAGAGTTCAATCTAGTGTTCCACAAGAGGATGCCCAACCAGATGATCAAATTTCCATAGAGCAGGAATTATTAAAGAATTCTGATAACCTGATTGAGATGATGTCTCAAATCAATGAAAAGTCAATGATGCTGACCATAACAAAAGATAATTCAGTTCAAAATAGACTTCGAGCTACTATGGCTGATATATATCTCAAAATCAAAGAGAGAGATCACATATATTTAAAGGCCATACATGATCAAAAGGCTGAAGCTCTGCGAGCACAAAAAGCAAATGAAGAACAAATAAAGGTCCTCTCTGACAAGATTGACAACATGAATCAATCCTTCTCTATGCAACTCAAGTTGAGCAAACAAGAACTCAAGTTTGAAGTTGCTCAGTCCTTTTATCTAATGGAGCAGCTTATGTCCAACATTGAACAACTCTCTCAAGTGATTAATGACAAAAAGGGGGAGAAAAAGAGGTATAGAAAAAGGCAAAGTAAGAGGCATTCAAGAAAAGGCAAGGAGAGCGGGAGCAAACAAGAAAGGAAGACAAAGAAGAAGAAAGTAGAACAAGAAGATAGTTCATCATCCGAGGAGGAGCCAAAGGATGATGAGCCTAAGGCTGAGGGGGAGCCAGAGCCAGAACCAGATAAAGAAGAAAGGAATAAAACCACATCCCAGGAGAAGCAGGAGCATTGGAATCAAATAGATGAATAACTGATCAACAGACATCCTGGAAATATACATGGAGCCAAAGAGGTACATCTCTAACTAGTTAGGTATGTTCTGGATCCAGGATGTAAATTGTCATAGTGTATTAAATTCCATATTATTATAAATGACATTCATGATTATCTATTTTAGAAATATAGTAGCTCACTATATATAAGATTCATTCATAACATGCATATGCACTTATTGTTTTTGTCATAATCAAATAGGGGGAGATTGTCAGGAATATGCATTTGAATGATATTCCTATGTGATTATGATATGTATATATATGAATGACTATGCAAGTATGCTTGCATTAAGAAAAGCTGTAAAGTCCTTTGATAGATAATAGAAACGTATGTACAAGGACTTAGAATGAATTGATCAAATGTGTTAGGTTGATCCTACTTAAGCAAAATAGCTTTGTAAAAGTCCTTCAAAAAGAAATGATGTACAAGGACTATAAATATAGTAAGATAAAGCATGTTAGGTTAATTTTATAATGTAATTGATAGGCTTGTCTGATCGTCATGCACTGCACCAGAAATCGTAGTCTGCTAGGAGAGTTAAGGAAAACTCGAGAGCTATTGAGGCAGAATCGTAGTCTGTGAGATAGTAGATCTCGGAGTTCGTAGACTTCCAGGAGAGATGAGGAAGGATTGTAGTATGTCGACGAGAACTTCCTTAGGACCGTAGTCTGCTGAGGAAGTCATATTCAGAATCGTAGAGACAGCCTGCCTACGAGACGACCGAGCATTTGCCAAAGCCAGTCAAGAATCGTAGACTACACTCGGAGTCGTAGAGTCTACTAATGTCAAAGCCAGTCAAGAATCGTAGACTGCACTTAGAATCGTAGAGTCAACTGATCGTATCAACGACATATATCGTAGTATCAAGATCTGATCATAAAGTTGTAGTGTTTGCACAGCCGAAGCTGAATCGTAGAATGCAGAGCGAAGACCGTAACAGATGTGCTCACAAGGCCATAGTAGAATCGTAGAGGAAACACGATTCTCAAAAATTGAGCACTCCCAGAATATCCAAAAGAAAAAGCCTCTTGTTGGTAATGCAAAGATATATCTCACTTGAAGGAAGCTAGAGAGCACTCAACGAATTGCATGCAAGCTAATAGAAAATCTAAGCATAAACTCAATCAGCATCCAGATTGAGTTGAGAAGCTATTCAAGGTAAAGTCTTCCACAAGATGATCATAAGTAGGATTCAGTAGCTGACTAAGAAAAGTTAGCATATGCAGTAGCTGTCAAGAAGAAAGATGACAATGATCCTGATAGTAACCAAAATCGTAGTGTTTGCCAAACAAAGAAGAAACTGATGGAGTATACACAAAGATACTGGTCAGCCTCTGAATAACAAGGCTAAAGTGATTAAGCATTGGGTCAGTATATTGATGATAAGTGCACGGGAGATCACAAGGAGAAAGCTAGCTGGAGACGCCACAAATATGAAGTGTCTTGTTATTCAGAAGGGGCTAGAGCAAAAAGTCAAGCCATCAGTATTTGAGAAAAGTCGAGGCAAACAAAAGTGATGAAGCACTACACAAGAGAAGGAAGAGGTGTTCTACATTAAAGATCTAATCAACACTCCTCGAGATCATAGTGTAGTCTCTGCCAGTCAACAAGACACTATAATCAGGTCCATAAAGATATGCATTAGAATCGTATAGTTCGAATAGCTGAAGACTGAAACATTGGCAACAGTTTAATCTGAAGGATAATATTTGGACAAGAGCTTATTGAGAGCATTGATGCAAGGACAACCTCTGATCGAGAAATCAGAAGGGTGAAATAAAGTCATCGACCTGCCCAAGATATCAAAGTGACAAATCTGACAGGGTTCATGAAATAGCATACTACAGTATCAAGAAGTTAGAAAAAGATGTCATGTCACATCTGCAGTCTGCACCAAATAACTCGAGATCTGCAAAGCAATTTGAATAGCTTTCAACGGCTACTTTATAACGGGAAGATTGGGAAGCAGTATAAATCAAATAGAGCTTTAAAGATCAAGAGTTACTGATGATTATGAAGTTGCAAAATCGTTGAGTTGGTGAATGCTATTGTTGACTCTATGAGTTCCACAAAAGATCAATAGAACAAGTCTCAGTGACAGTGAGACTACCAATGTGGAAGTGAAGCAGCTTTGAAGAAGGACTCAAATAGATCAAAGCTTCACTCAACAAAGATGAGAATGCCACTAAAGATGGCAGCCAAGTTGAGAGCCGAGAAGGCCAAGAAGATAGAATTAAGGAAAGTGGTTGAGTATAAGGAAGATCAAGAGAGCCACTCTACGAATCACATGGAGTTAGATTACACAACTATTCTTTACATTTCTAAAGACTTCTGATGTGGTGGTTCTTCCCATGGATGCCATGGTTAAGGACACATACTAAGAGGGATGAAAGTTACTTCAGCTAGTGCTACTCTTAGTTTTGAAATTTAGAACTGGTTTCACAAAATTTCCCAAGGGTAAAGAAGTTTGTAACCATGGTGATCAATGACATGCCCAACTACAAGATCTACCGACATGCTGAAAATCATTATATTCCTTATGATCGTAGAGTGGACTCTGATGGAAAAAGGAATATAGCGAAAACATTGATAGTAGTGTCTGTTCACTCTACCACTGATGATGATTAAGTCCAGATTCAGATGTCTCTATCTGCCCAAGCACAACTATCTGACATTCCTACATCCTACCACGATTGGTATTCAATGATTTCTCAGATTCTCAATACCTTCAAAAATCTGTCCAAGGATGAGAATCGTAGAGTTCAATCTAGTGTTCCACAAGAGGATGCCCAACCAAATGATCAAATTTCCATAGAGCAGGAATTATTAAAGAATTCTGATAACCTGATTGAGATGATGTCTCAAATCAATGAAAAGTCAAAGATGCTGACCACAACAAAAGACAATTCAGTTCAAAACAGACTTCGAGATACTATGGCTGATATATATCTCAAAATCAAAGAGAGAGATCACATATATTTAAAGGCCATACATGATCAAAAGGCTGAAGCGCTGTAAGCACAAAAAGCAAATGAAGAACAACTAAAAGTCCTCTCTGACAAGATTGACAACATGAATTAATCCTTCTCTATGCAACTCGAGTTGAGCAAACAAGAACTCAAGTTTGAAGTTGCTCACTTCTTTTATCTAATGGAGCAGCTTATGTCCAACATGGAACAACTCTCTCAAGTGATTAATGACAAAAAGGGGGAGAAAAAGAGGCATAGAAAAAGGCAAAGTAAGAGGCATTCAAGAAAAGGCAAGGAGAGCGGGAGCAAACAAGAAAGGAAGACAAAGAAGAAGAAAGTAGAACAAGAAGATAGTTCATCATCCGAGGAGGAGCCAAAGGATGATGAGCCTAAGGCTGAGGGGGAGCCAGAGCCAGAACCAGATAAAGAAGAAAGGAATAAAACCACATCCCAGGAGAAGCAGGAGCAATGGAATCAAATAGATGAATAACTGATCAACAAACATCCTGGAAACATACATGGAGCCAAAGAGGTACATCTCTAACTAGTTAGGTATGTTCTGGATCCAGGATGTAAATTGTCATAGTGTATTAAATTCCATATTATTATAAATGACATTCATGATTATCTATTTTAGAAATATTGTAGCTCACTCTATATAAGATTCATTCATAACATGCATATGCACTTATTGTTTTTGTCATAATCAAATAGGGGGAGATTGTCAGGAATATGCATGTGAATGATATTCCTATGTGATTATGATATGTATATATATGAATGACTATGCAAGTATTCTTGCATTAAGAAAAGCTGTAAAGTCCTTTGATAGAAATAGAAACGTATGTACAAGGACTTAGAATGAATTGATCAAATATGTTAGGTTGATCCTACTTAAGCAAAATAGCTTTGTAAAAGTCCTTCAAAATGAAATGATGTACAAGGACTATAAATATAGTAAGATCAAACATGTTAGGTTAATCTTATAATGTAATAGATAGGCTGCGATTCGATCGTCATTCACCGAACCGAACCGAAATCTTAGTCTGCTAGGAGAGTTAAGGAAAACTCGAGAGCTATCGAGGCAGAATCGTAGTCTGCGAGATAGTAGATCTCGGAGTTCGTAGACTTCCAGGAGAGATTTGGAAGGATTGTAGTATGTCGAGGAGAACTTCCTTAGGACCGTAGTCTGCTGAGGAAGTCATATTTCGTAATCGTGAGAGACTGACACTTTCTGAGCCGAATAGAGCATTTGCCAAAGCCAGTCAAGAATCATAGACTACACTCGGAGTCATAGAGTCTACTAATGTCAAAGCCAGTCAAGAATCATAGACTGCACTTAGAATCGTAGAGACAACTGATCGTATCAACAACATATATCGTAGTATCAAGATCTGATCATAAAGTCGTAGTGTTTGCACAGCCAAAGCTGAATCGTAGAATGCAGAGCGAAGACCGTAACAGATGTGCTCACAAGGCCATAATAGAATCGTAGAGCAAACACGATTCTCAAAAATTGAGCACTCCCAGAATATCCAAAAGAAAAAGCCTCTTGTTGGTAATGCAAAGATATATCTCACTTGAAGGAAGCCAGAGAGCACTCAACGAATTGCATGCAAGCTAATAGAAGATCTAAGCATAAACTCAATCAGCATCCAGATTGAGTTGAGAAGCTATTCAAGGTAAAGTCTTCCACAAGATGATCATAAGTAGACTTCAGTAGCTGAGTAAGAAAAGTTAGCATATGCAGTAGCTGTCAAGAAGAAAGATGACAATGATCCTGAAAGTAACCAGAATCGTAGTGGTTACCAAATAAAGAAGAAACTAATGGAGTATACACAAAGATACTGGTCAGCCTCTGAATAACAAGGCTAAAGTGATTAAGCATTGGGTCAGTACATTGTTGATAAGTGCACGGGAGATCACATTGAGAAAGCTAGCTGGAGACGCCACAAATCTGAAGTGTCTTGTTATTCAGAAGGGGCTAGAGCAAAAAGTCAAGCCATCAGTATTTGAGAACAGTCGAGGCAAACAAAAGGGATGAAGCACTACACAAGAGAAGGAAGAGGTGTTCTACATTGAAGATCCAATCAACACTCCTCGAGATCATAATGTAGTCTCTACCATTCAACAAGACACTATAATCAGGTCCATAAAGATATGCATCAGAATCATAGAGTTTGAATAGCTGAAGACTGAAGCATTGGCAACAGTTTAATCTGAAGGATAATATTTGGACAAGAGCTTATTGAGAGCATTGATGCAAGGACAACCTCTGATCGAGAAATCAGAAGGGTGAATAAAGTCATCGACCTGCCCAAGATATCAAAGTGACATATCTGACAAGGTTCATGAAATAGCATACTACAGTATCAGGAAGTTAGAAAAAGATGTCATGTCACATCTGCAGTCTGCACCAAATAACTCGAGATCTGCGAAGCAATTTGAATAGCTTTCAACGGCTGCTTTATAACGGGAAGATTGGGAAGCAGTATAAATCAAACAGAGCTTTAAAGATCAAGAGTTACTGATGATTATGAAGTTGCAAAATCGTTGAGTTGGTGAATGCTATTGTTGACTCTATGAGTTCCACAAAAGATCAATAGAACAAGTCTCAGTGACAGTGAGACTACCAATGTGGAAGTGAAGCAGCTTTGAAGAAGGACTCAAATAGATCAAAGCTTCACTCAACAAAGATGAGAATGCCACTAAAGATGGCAGCAAAGCTGAGAGCCGAGAAGGCCAAGAAGATAGAATTAAGGAAAGTGGTTGAGTATAAGGAAGATCAAGAGAGCCACTCTACGAATCACATGGAGTTAGATTACACAACTATTCTTTACATTTCTAAAGACTTCTGATGTGGTGGTTCTTCCCATGGATGCCATGGTTAAAGACACATACTGAGAGGGATGAAAGTTACTTCAGCTAGTGCTACTCTTAGTTTTGAAATTTGGAACTGGTTTCACAAAATTTCCCAAGGGTAAAGAAGTTTGTAACCATGGTGATCAATGACATGCCCCACTACAAGATCTACCGACATGCTGAAAATCATTATATTCCTTATGATCGTAGAGTGGACTCTGATGGAAAAAGGAATATAGCGAAGACATTGATAGTAGTGTCTGTTCACTCTACCACTGATGATGATTAAGTCCAGATTCAGATGTCTCTATCTTCCCAAGCACAACTATCTGACATTCCTACATCCTACCACGATTGGTATTCAATGATTTCTCAAATTCTCAATACCTTCAAAAATCTGTCCAAGGATGAGAATCGTAGAGTTCAATCTAGTGTTCCACAAGAGGATGCCCAACCAAATGATCAAATTTCCATAGAGCAGGAATTATTAAAGAATTCTGATAACCTGATTGAGATGATGTCTCAAATCAATGAAAAGTCAAAGATGCTGACCATAACAAAAGACAATTCAGTTCAAAACAGACTTCGAGCTACTATGGCTGATATATATCTCAAAATCAAAGAGAGAGATCACATATATTTAAAGGCCATACATGATCAAAAGGTCAAACCTATCATGAGCACAAAAAGCAAATGAAGAACAACTAAAAGTCCTCTCTGACAAGATTGACAACATGAATTAATCCTTCTCTATGCAACTCGAGTTGAGCAAACAAGAACTAAAGTTTGAAGTTGCTCACTCCTTTTATCTAATGGAGCAGCTTATGTCCAACATGGAACAACTCTCTCAAGTGATTAATGACAAAAAGGGGGAGAAAAAGAGGCATAGAAAAAGGCAAAGTAAGAGGCATTCAAGAAAAGGCAAGGAGAGCGGGAGCAAACAAGAAAGGAAGACAAAGAAGAAGAAAGTAGAACAAGAAGATAGTTCATCATCCGAGGAGGAGCCAAAGGATGAAGAGCCTAAGGCTGAGGGGGAGCCAGAGCTAGAACCAGATAAAGAAGAAAGGAATAAAACCACATCCCAGGAGAAGCAGGTGCTATGGAATCAAATAGATGAATAACTGATCAACAGCCATCCTGGAAACATACATGGAGCCAAAGAGGTACATCTCTAACTAGTTAGGTATGTTCTGGATCCAGGACGTAAATTGTCATAGTGTATTAAATTCCATATTATTATAAATGACATTCATGATTATCTATTTTAGAAATATAGTAGCTCACTATATATAAGATTCATTCATAACATGCATATGCACTTATTGTTTTTGTCATAATCAAATAGGGGGAGATTGTCAGGAATATGCATGTGAATGATATTCCTATGTGATTATGATATGTATATATATGAATGACTATGCAAGTATGCTTGCATTAAGAAAAGCTGTAAAGTCCTTTGATAGATAATAGAAATGTATGTACAAGGACTTAGAATGAATTGATCAAATGTGTTAGGTTGATCCTACTTAAGCAAAATAGCTTTGTAAAAGTCCTTCAAAAAGAAATGATGTACAAGGACTATAAATATAGTAAGATCAAGCATGTTAGGTTAATCTTATAATGTAATAGATAGGCTTGTCTGATCGTCATTCACTGCACCAGAAATCTTAGTCTGCTAGGAGAGTTAAGGAAAACTCGAGAGCTATCGAGGCAGAATCGTAGTCTGCGAGATAGTAGATCTCGGAGTTCGTAGACTTCCAGGAGAGATGAGGAAGGATTGTAGTATGTCGAGGAGAACTTCCTTAGGACCGTAGTCTGCTAAGGAAGTCATATTCGTAATCGTGAGACAAACACACGCCTTCTGGCCGACCGAGCATTTGCCAAAGCCAGTCAAGAATCATAGACTACACTCGGAGTCGTAGAGTCTACTAATGTCAAAGCCAGTCAAGAATCGTAGACTGCACTTAGAATCGTAGAGTCAACTGATCGTATCGACGATATATATCGTAGTATCAAGATCTGATCATAAAGTCGTAGTGTTTGCACAGCCGAAGCTGAATCGTAGAATTTATAGCGAAGACCCTAACAGATGTGCTCACAAGGCCATAGTAGAATCGTAGAGCAAACACGATTCTCAAAAATTGAGCACTCCCAGAATATCCAAAAGAAAAAGCCTCTGGTTGGTAATGCAAAGATATATCTCACTTGAAGGAAGCCAGAGAGCACTCAACGAATTGCATGCAAGCTAATAGAAGATCTAAGCATAAACTCAATCAGCATCCAGATTGAGTTGAGAAGCTATTCAAGGTAAAGTCTTCCATAAGATGATCATAAGTAGACTACAGTAGCTGACTAAGAAAAGTTAGCATATGCAGTAGCTGTCAAGAAGAAAGATGACAATGATCCTGAAAGTAACCAGAATCGTAGTGTTTGCCAAACAAAGAAGAAACTGATGGAGTATACACAATTATACTGGTCAGCCTCTGAATAACAAGGCTAAAGTGATTAAGCATTGGGTCAGTACATTGATGATAAGTGCACGGGAGATCACATGGAGAAAACTAGTTGGAGACGCCACAAATCTGAATTGTCTTGTTATTCAGAAGGGGCTAGAGAAAAAAGTCAAGCCATCAGTATTTGAGAACAGTCGAGGCAAACAAAAGTGATGAAGCACTACACAAGAGAAGGAAGAGGTGTTCTACATTGAAGATCCAATCAACACTCCTCGAGATCATAGTGTAGTCTCTGCCAGTCAACAACACACTATAATCAGGTCCATAAAGATATGCATCAGAATCATAGAGTTCGAATAGCTGAAGACTGAAGCATTGGCAACAGTTTAATCTGAAGGATAATATTTGGACAAGAGCTTATTGAGAGCATTGATGCAAGGACAACCTCTGATCGAGAAATCAGAAGGGTGAAATAAAGTCGTCGACCTACCCAAGATATCAAAGTGACATATCTGACAGGGTTCATGAAATAGCAGACTACAGTATCAGGAAGTTAGAAAAAGATGTCATGTCACATCTGCAGTCTGCACCAAATAACTCGAGATCTGCGAAGCAATTTGAATAGCTTTCAACGGCTACTTTATAACGGGAAGATTGGGAAGCAGTATAAATCAAACAGAGCTTTAAAGATCAAGAGTTGCTGATGATTATGAAGTTGCAAAATCATTGAGTTGGTGAATGCTATTGTTGACTCTATGAGTTCCACAAAAGATCAATAGAACAAGTCTCAGTGACAGTGAGACTACCAAGGTGGAACTGAAGCAGCTTTGAAGAAGGACTCAAATAGATCAAAGCTTCACTCAACAAAGATGAGAATGCCACTAAAGATGGCAGCCAAGCTGAGAGCCGAGAAGGCCAAGAAGATAGAATTAAGGAAAGTGGTTGAGTATAAGGAAGATCAAGAGAGCCACTCTACGAATCACTATAAACTGAAAGTTGAGAGGGAACGAGTGCATAACCATGTCTGCAAAGTATTCAAGAAGGGTTCTGGGTTTTCTAAGTGCCAGACAAAGTCTACTAAAAGCACAGAGACTTAGCAAACCCAGATGGTGATGGTGCACAGCTGATACCATATGAAGATGAGTAGAAAAGAGAAAAGATCAGTTGTACCAAAGAAGATGTGGTCCAGACTCAAAGCTAAAAGCAAAGAGGATCACACTAAGCTGCTAAGTACAAAAGATGTTCAGAGCTTAATGATATCTTAGTAGCTCAGTACCAACAACAACAACAACTATAACAACAAGAAGCCAGGGCCTGAGGGGTCCTTGTCCGGAGGGACTAAATGAATTTCCAAGCCTGCTGGGCTTGAAGAGTTCTAAGGGAGCTAGAGAAGTTCCAAGGCTGCTGGCCTTGAAGAGTTCTTAGTGAACTAAAGTCTCAAGGCTGCTGGCCTTGAAGGAATCTTAGTGATTCAGGATGCTTCCATTCCGTTGTTGAAAATCCTGCTAGTTGAAAGAAGAAGAGTGGATTAGGAGCTTGAGTCTCTGAACCACTTAAAACCCCTTATGTCTTTTACTTTATGTCATTTACATTATGTACCTTAACTGCTATAACTGCTATGTATGTGCTAACTACTTATTGCTAAGTTAACTCTACGAACAATGTATGACTGACTATGATTATATCAATGAAGGGGATCTTTTACTTATTTCACTAAGCTTGAAAAGATTCTTATGTTTGTCATCTACTACTTAATGAGCAATACAACTTAAAAGACAAAAAGTATTTTGAAAATCAAAGGATCTATTCAACCCCCCCCCCCCCCCTTCTAGATCTATATTGTGCCTACTAGGAACTAACACATTAAACTTTCATTTTAGTACACATACTTGCATAGGTCCTACTTTGTTAGTACTCTTGGGAACCCAAATCATCTTGATTTTGGGTTTCCAATGCGTAGGATTATACCAGCATATTACAGCCTTGTGAGCAATCTTATTGCACATAAAATATCTAATATGATGCATGCATGTGTGTGTATGAGGATTCTTCCTCCTTTTGGACTTTTGTGGGTTATTATTTATCCTTATGTTAAACTGATTTTCCTTCCTCCATGTGTCCTTATGTTTCATGATTTCAGATGAGTGTACCTTTCCTCTATTATTTCTTCCCAATTGGTTCGTGGAGTTGATTTTACTCGACTCTACGATCCTTCGGGGTAGGAAAGTGTGGTTGGGTTACTCTTCTCTTTTTTGAAACCTAGGCCAACATGAGATCCTTTATTACTTTAAATATGGATTGAATCAGAGGAGCAGGGTTGGACTAGTTCTTCCTTCTGTGAGGATTTCACAAATATAATGCCTCTACTAAAACTTGAAGCATTACTAGTGCTAGTTTCTTTTACCTTTTCCACACATGGCTCTGTGATGGATTCCCCAAAGCCCAATCATGTTCTGTCAGAGACGCTTCTCTGGCTAGAGATCAGGGAGTCCTTGGATGAAGAGGATTTGTTCCATGTAGAGACTATCCTTTCTAGTTCCTCAATCTTAGAGGTTAGACTTGACTCTCTTTGTGCATTGAGCTCATTTGCCTATTTTAGAAGCTTATTCTCAGCTTCAAACTTAGAGAGAGAGAGTCAGTACTAAGAAGTATTGTTTCTAGTTCTTCCTAAACTTTCTCTTTCTCCTTTTGGAGAAGTGAGTAATCTTTAGACAGAACTCTGAACCATTTCATGTATTGATGCAGATTAGATGTTATGTCATGTAGTGCAGCTCTTAAGTCATCAATGTCTACATCGGGAGAGTTAAAGTCAAATACCTCATCTATACTCATTTCATGAATGTTGGAGGTCTTTCTATCCTTTACATGCTTGGCCATCAGGCAAAGATTTGTCATTTAAAGATCTTCATCATCTCCAGATTCGGGAGTTGTGTCATTGTTTGAGTCACTCCACGATCCTCCAGCTACAAGGCCTTTGTCTTTCTTCTGAGGCCTCTTGTTTCCTTTGAATCCCTTCTTTGGATGTTATTTCTTCTTTAATTCTACCCTAAGAGGTTTGTTCCAGTTTGTAATAAAATGTCCAGGCTTCTTGCAATTGTAGCATAGATCATTTATCTACTCCTAGCTGTTGTAGTTGTTGACTTTCTTTGGTTTGCTGATTCTGCCTTGACGCATGAACCTTCTGAGTCTTTTTACCAGCATTGCAAAGTATTCATCATCATCTTCATCATAGTCAGAGTTATTTTTAGTGTTAACTTTGGAGATGTTGTCAGTTGCTTTAAGAGAACCTCATTTATCCTTTTTCCTTCCTTTGGATAGAGTTTCTGCTCGTTGAGTCAGCTCCAGTTCATATGTAAGAAGATTCCCATATAGTTGTTGAACTATCATTTAATGGAGATTTTTTGACTACCTGATAGTAGTGGTTTTGTCATCCCACTTGCTAGGTAAGGCTCTCATGAACTTTACGATCATATCTTTATTTGGATAGATCTTTCCATAGGCTCGTAGAGAGTTGAGCAGTACGTTGAATCTTTCGTAGGTGGAAGTTGCATTTTCTCCTTGAACATGTGCAAACATCTCATATTGCTGAGTCAGGAGAGATTGCTTGTTTTCTCTGACTTCTTTTGTTCCTTCATACATGATGAGAAATGCTTCCCAAACCTCCTTTGATGTTCTGCTATTGACCATATTTTCAAACAGATCATCCTCCTTTGTTGCACATAGGTGGCTTGCTGCCTCCTCCAGTCTTTGATTCGCTTATCAGATGTGCCATTGGATCTACTTAAGGTTTGTAGGCTGTTTGATAGAACCTGCTCTGATACCAATTGTTAGTTCCTGAAGGTACAATAGTTATCTAGAAGGGTGGGGTTGAATAGATATTTTAAAATTCTTTTCGAAATACTTTGTTAGTTTAGTTAATGATTTAAACACAACGGAATTAATATTTGTTTGAACTCCCTCTTAGATGTAGCGAATTAATGAGAGTGAGATAGTTATGACAGTTATAACAGTTATAGTAGTTATAGTAAGAATGTAATAGACACATCAGTTTTAAGTGGTTCAGAGCACTTAAAGCTCATAGTCCCCTCTTCTACTCCTTGAGTAGGAAATCCACTAAGGAAATCCACTAAGGAAATCCACTAAGGATATCTTTTACACTTTCTGAATCTCACAGATTCCTTCTAAACCAGTAGCCTAGGCACTTAGTTCACTCTTGAACTTTTCAAGTCCAGCAGACTTGGTTCTTCCCAGTTCACTTAGAACTCTTCAAGTCCTTCTGACTTGGAACTTCATACTTCACTTGGTTAGTAGTTGATAAGTTCTTGATTGATGCAACTCAGTTGTCCTTAAGCTCTTGTTCGAAAGAACTGAGTAGCTGAGCAAGCTTTCTCTTTTTCAGATCATATAGTTGAGAGTTTAGAGTTCTTCAGTGTTTTGTTCAATGCTTGCTATTTCTTTCATCTGCAGATGTTTTGCATATATGTGATCCTTGAAATGTATTCGTTGAAGATATTCGTTGAAGCATTAAATGCGTTTGACATTTCTGAAACTTTGATGGAGACTTTTCTGCACATCTTATGATAAGTATTCTGGAACACTGTGACGCCCCCAAATTTGGGTATCTTCCAACCCGATAGATAGTGCTACACGGTACTACCATTCACACATACATTCAATTAAAAAGTCTCAAAAGAACAAATTTGTCTTATATATATTCAAAATAATATTACACTTCCCCAGGTTCTTTATAACCCATTCATTCGTTCTTGTCATAATATTCAGTATATTACAAACATTCACCTATACTATTACATAAGTAATCTAAGGGTTCGTTTTCGCCTTGCCCTTATCCTTGTCGGAGCCTTCGGTCCGGTCGATCTTAGCTGTGTTCATATGGTTCAAGCAAGAGTGAGCATGACTAGCTCAGTAAGTACTACAATTATAATAAACAACATACTTGAAACATAGAACTCATATATCTTCAATAACTGAATAATAGTTACGAAGTACTATCAATAATTCAAAATAGCACTTCTTTTCTTTCAAAACGTTTTACAACAACAATATTCAGTAAAACATCAATTCCGCTCCAAGACCTTGAGCATTTCATAAGTTCTTTTGAAAAGGATGTCCCGGCACTAAGTTCATAAGTTCGACATTACTTACGAGCACGTCTAGGTGATCAGCCTATAGTACTCTATGTTGATCAACACTACATTCATTAAACGTGTATACGTTTAAGTTGTGGCAACCTCACATGCTTGTCGTTAAACGACAAAAACATTTTAGCATACTCAGTCTTCATTTGAAAACCACACCAATATAACTCGGTAAACATTAATCATGCTTAATAGATTCATAATATAAGTCTAGCCAAAAGAATTGGCTTTCACTTCATCATTTAAGACTTCATGCGAACGAATACATGAATTTCAAAGCTTGTCCAGACTGAACTGGAACAAGGGTTAGAATACTTGCCTTCAGCATCTGCTTACTGTCCAAACCCTAGGGTTGGCGCTGCAGCGCCACCCATTACTCTTCAAGCCGCGATGTGGCGCGAGTTAACAGTAGGTACAGACCGGACTCGACGTTGCGGTGTGAGTCCTTACTCTTCATGTCGCACCGCGGTATGAAAGTTTTGTAGGTTCAGACACTGTGTCCAGCGCTGTTGCGCCACCATTTGGCCTTGGGTTAGCGCTACGACACCAACTCTGTGCCTAAGACAATTTTGTAAATTTTACAATTTTGAGAAACTCTCGGATGCATAACTTCTTCATTATAAGTCCGAATTGGCTCGTTCAAATGCCTACGGTTCACAAATTACATATTCTATGCGTTCATGCAAGAATTTTATCTATTTGACTTCGTTTGCTAAAATTTCACCTATTAGTTCATCTTTAACGAAAATGATAAACGTTTGTGAACGTTTAATGCTCGTTTCTTCGTTCTAAGTCGAAATTCGGTCATTTTTGAGTCCGCAACTCTATAATGCCAAATATGACTTGTATCCATCGAAAAACAATGTTTTCGACTTCAAACACAAAATACGACTTCCATTCTAAGAATTTCACGAATTCGACGATTATCGTCCAATCGTGTGGATTCCGGAAAAACCCCATTACTAATCATTCTAAATGGATTTTAATCATCATACCGACATTTTAAGTTACTTATTACACCAACTTATTATCAAAATAAGTTTTGACTTATTCTTATAAGTTAATGACTTATTCTCATAAGTTAATGACTTAATCAACTTATTAACTACAAATTCCCTTGCTTATGACTTACTATGGACTTAAGTCCTTCAATCAATGTTCTCATACCATATTAAACATATTAACATCATATGACAATCATATGATAAGTTTATCACAAGTTTATCAATTTATTTAGGTTCAAGTTGCTTATTCAACTTATTCGGCGTAAGTTCATTCATTAATCACTTCTTATATATTCTGAGCATACATACACATTAAGTTACACTTCTCTATCAATCTTATTATGGTAGAGATAGACTAATAGATCATAAGATCATTTACCTTTGATGACTAAAGTCTTCTTCTTTGAAATCTAACAAAAGGTTGATTTGGCTTTAAAAGTGCTTATTCTCTCTAACACTTACGTTAATTTGTTTTGGATGAAAGTTGAACAATGAAAAATGATCAACAAACTCTCCCATTTATAGGCTTGGCAAAATGAGGGCATAATGGACTTTTAGGCCTTGCACCTCCTCAACTAACCTCCTTAATCCACCTCCTTATTAACCTCCTTAATCCACCTCCTTATTAACCTCCTTACTTTTCCTTACTTTGGCTCTAAGTTAACTTGCTAGCCACTTCTATTACTTGATCACCACCACACTTGCTCACCACTTAAAGTTCTTGCCCATCAAGTCTACCCATATTACTCTTGGTTTGCTCTATGGATCATGGCTTAACACATTGGGCTTGCTTAATTAATCTAGCTAATTCTTATTAGGCTTACATTACAATAGTTTGGACTCATGATTAACAAACACTTGGGCTTGCATATCACTTCCTATTGGACTTCTACCAATATGTTAATAATCCAACAAGTCCATTCCATTTAATTAAACACCTTGACATATATACACCACGTATAATTTTTGTATGCTAGCTCGTATACTAAATTGTAATATACGTTATTCCATTCTCCATACTAAATAGTATAACACATCGTATTATACTTACGTTCAATACCTTGCATAATGCATACGCATCATTTGATTAATACTTTCCTTTCATAACGCTTAATAATCCTAACGTTCTGAAATTAAGTCCGCATGCGAAATATTGCGTTTTCTATACTTAGATTATTAGCACATAATTCATCTCACCTTTTTATTATAACGTTATGTATTTCTCAGAAGTTCAAAAATAATTCCTGAGTAGAAATCGATGAATAGTGTTTTTCAGAAAATTTCTCGGAAAGCTTTTATTTTTGTCTTAGAAATTCAAACACTTTAATTCATTCACGTAGTTAAAATACTATGACATTATAACGTTTCTAGGTTATAGAACGACATTCATCTTATCCACACGTAATAATAATAAATAATATTATTCTATTCATTATTAAAAGTATTTACAAAGGTTCGATTTTCCGGGGTGTTACACTCTCTCCCCCTTATAAGGATTCTGTCCCCAGAATCTCGCTATATATAAAAAAAAATTACACAAATAAATGAGGGTAATTCTTTTTCATCATTTCTTCTAACTTCCACGTTGCTTCTTCTGCATCGTGGTTCTTCCATATCACCTTCACGGAAGGTATGAATTTATTTTGCAGAACTTTTTCTTTTCTATCGACAATTTGAATCGGCATTTCTTCGTACGTTAAGTCCTTCTCGATATGAATAGGCTCATATTCTATCATATGTTTATAATCTGGCTTATAAGAACGTAGCACGGATACATGAAATACATTATGTATTAGTTCTAGGTCTGGAGGTAATGCTATCATGTATGCTACCTCACCCACCTGTTTTAATACCTCAAAAGGTCCTATGAACCTCAGACTTAACTTTCCCTTCTTTCCAAAATGTATCTTTCCTTCCCAAGGATATACTTTTAGAAATACATACGAACCTACTTCAAATTATCTATTCTCTACATGTGAATATATAAACTTCTTATGTTTGTCTTGAGCTGCTAGAAGACGCATTTGTATCATCTCAACAATGTCCGCTGTTTGTTGCACCAATTCTAGTCCTAGCATTCGGCGTTCTCCTACCTCATCCCAATACAGTGGTGTTCTGCATTTCCTCCCATACAAATCTTCGTAAGGCGACATACCTATGCTTGCATGATAACTATTGTTATATGAAAACTCCACTAATGGTAGATGATCATCCCAGCTACCCTTGAAATCCATGACGCAAGATCTTTACATATCTTCTAGTGTCTGAATTGTTCTCTCGTTCTGTCCATCAGTTTGTGGATGATACGCCGTACTCAGTTCAACTGTGTTCCCAACTACTCTTGTAGACTCCTCCAAGAGTTCGATGTGAATCGTTGATCACGATCTGACACAATCGATACTGGTACTCCATGTCTGGAAATTATTTCCTTAATATAGAGTCTAGCTAACTGGTCTAAGTTATACTTGACCCTAATTGGTAAAAAGTCAACCGATTTTGTCAATCGATCCACTATTACCCAAATTGCATCATACCCTTTCGTTGTAGTCGAAAGTCCCACCACAAAATCCATCGTGATATTTTCCCATTTCCACTTCGGAATTTCCAATGACTCTAACAAGCCACTTGGTCGTTGATGTTCGGCCTTAACTTTCTGGGAAGTCAATCACCTACTCACGTACTCTTCTATCTCTCTCTTCATGTTCGGCCACCAAAAACTCTGTCAAAGGTCTTGATACATCTTAGTGCTACCAGGATGAATCGAAAACCTCAAACTATGAGCCTCTTGTAATACCTTCTCCTTTAAATTCGTCTCATTTGGAACCTAAATTCTTCCTTCAAATCTTAATAATCCCTTAATATCAAGACTGTATTTAATATCTTTTTCATTGGCCAACCGCTCCTTCATCCGGTCACACTCATCAGTTTTGAGCTGTACCTCCATAACTCTCTCTACGATGGTAGATTGCATCACCATCATAAATAGAATTTGTCCTGCTTGACTCGGCAGCTTCACTTCCAACTCCATCCTAGCCATATCTATTATTAACTCAGTTTGAGCCATTAACAAAGACAACTTTTCCCGACCCTTCCTACTTAAGGCATCGGCAACTACATTGGCTTTTCCAGGGTGATACAGGATTTCACAGTCGTAATCCTTTATCAACTCCAACCATCTCCTCTGCCTCATTTTCAACTCCTTTTGTGTGAAGATATATTTGAGACTCTTGTGGTCCGTGTATATCTCACATTTTTCTTCATAAAGATAATGTCTCCATATCTTTAGAGCTAAAACTGCTGCGGCCAGTTCCAGATCATGAGTAGGGTAAACTTTCTCATAATCTTTCAACTACCTAGATTCATACGCAATGACCTTGCCATGCTGCATGAGCACACAACCAAGTCCTCCATGCGAAGCATCACTATACACTACAAAATTTCCTTTGTCACCAGCCAATGACAAAACAGGCGCTTCACTCAACCTCTTTTTTAGTTCTTGAAAACTGTCCTCACACTTATCAATCCAAGCATATTTCACCGTCCTCCTTGTCAATTTTGTCAATGGAGTAGCTATCTTCGAAAAATCCTGGATGAATCTCTAATAGTAACCTGCTAACCCTAGGAAACTCTGCACCTTAATCGGTGTTTTCGGTTGTTCCCAATTCATCACGGCTTCCACATTCGCTGGATCTACTGAAATTCCCTCATGGTCAATGACATGACCTAAAAATTGTACCTTCTCCAACAAAAATTCACACTTGAATTTCGCATACAACTTCTCCTTTCTTAGTGTCTCCAACACTAATCTTAGGTGTTCAGTATGATCTTCTGGCATCTTAGAATAGACTAGAATATCATCAATAAACACCACGACGAACTTGTCCAAATATTATTTGAACACTCTGTTCATCATATCCATAAATGCAGCTGGTGCATTTGTCAACCCAAATGACATCACCAGAAACTCGTAATGACTATAACGAGTCCTGAATGTTGTCTTTGGTACATTCTGCTTCCTAACCTTCAACTGGTGATACCCCGTTCTTAAATCTATTTTTGAAAAATACTTAGCCCCTTTCAACTGATCAAAGAGATCATCGATCCTGGGCAATGGGTATTTATTCTTTATCGTTAACTTGTTCAACTCTCGGTAGTCGATACGAAGTCTTAAAGATCCATCCTTCTTCTTGACAAACAGTATTGGTGCTCCCCACGGTAAAACACTCGGTTGAATGTACTTCTTGTCCAACAGTTCCTGCAACTGCACCATCAATTCCTTCATTTGCACTGGTGTCATACGATACGGTTCCCTGGAAACTGGTGCCGCTCCTGACACGATGTCTATCACAAACTATGTCTCCCTATCTGGCGGAAAACCCAACAATTCACTTGGAAATACATCGGCAAATTCTTTCACTATAGGTATTTGTTCTATGGTTGCTACCACTCTCTTGGTATCAATAACATGGCACAGATAACCTACATATCCCTTCCTCAGTAATTTCCTAGTTTGTGTTATGGTTAGACAACACGAACGTCCCGGTGATCTATTCTCATAAAATATTACCTGAGGTTGTCTTAACGTTTTAATGTTCACACATTTCTTTTGGCAATCTATAATTGCCCCATGGTTCACTAACCAATCCATTCCGAGAATTACGTCGAATTCTCCTAACTTTATCGGTAACAAATCTACCAATAATTTAAAACCTCGTATGTCTACGCAACAACTCCTATGAACATCTTTAACAAGAATTATTTCTTCGTTTGCTACCTTAATATTTAAAGGTATAGGCAACTTTTCAGGAAGTAATCCTAATCGTCTAGCAAAATCGCATGCTATAAACGAACAAGTAGCACCCGAATCAAACAGAACGTAAGCATTAGTGCCCCGGTTCCCGTCTGTCCCCTAATGCAACTGCATCTTGGACTATCATGTTAAAGGTACGACCCATCGGCCTACCAGGCTGCGCTGGACCACTAATAGCTAACTTACTACTATTAGTGCCCCGGTTCCCGTCCGTCCCCTTCTTCGGGCAGTTCTTTGCCATGTGGTTAGTTGACCCACAAACAAAGCATCCATGATTCTTCTTCGAACTCGGACAGTTAGGCTCAATGTGTCCTTCCTATCCACAGTTGTAACTGATGGCCTTCCCCTTGAGACAGACTCCTAAGTGAGTCTTCCCACAGGTCTTTCAGGCCTCCATTCTCCTCTTTGGGTCTCCTTGCTTCACTCCGGTATTCCCAGAGCTAAACACCTTCCTCTTTTGTCCCTCGCCACTACCGCTGGCTCCTTCGACTTTTACTCCCCCGTCCACTTTCCCCTTGTTCTTCTTGTCCTTGTGGTATTGACTCAGAGCCTCACTACCACCCTCAGCGACTATTTCCTTCTCTAAAATGGTTCCAAAAGAAGTACTTTGGATCACCAAAATACGGTTATAGAGCCAGGGTTTCAAGCCCTGCTCGAACCTTCCCGCCTTCCTAACCTCGGAATCCACTTGATGTTGAGCGAACCTTGCCAGTTCATTAAACTTGGTAGTGTATTGGGGAACCTTTATGTCCCCTTGTTTCAACTATAGAAACTGTATCTCCATTCTTTCCTACATGCTCGTGGGAAAGTAGTTCTCAAAGAATATCTCCTTAAACCTCTTCCACATCAGATTTGTTATCCTAGCCGTAGCCTGATTAGCTTCCCACCAAAAGTTGGCCTCTCCCTTCTACATATAGGTTGCAAAGGCAACCTTTTGGGCCTTGCCAACATTTGTTATCACAAATGCCTTCTCTATTTCCTTTACCCACGTTTGGGCTTCAATAGGGTCCGTAGTTCCTTTAAACTACGGCGGACCTACGCTCTTGAAATCCTTAAAGGTAGTAGCTCGTGCTACTCCTGGATTTACGGGGATATTAGCCCCTGTTCTATTAAAGGCAACTATTAATAAATTAATAAACTCCTGCATCGGGTTAACCGGACCTCCCTCCACTTGATTCACATTAGCGTGTTGGTTACATTGCACTTTTCTCAGCGGCATTTTGCTGATACAATAAACACATTTCGTTATTATTCCTTTCTTTATTAGTTATCATTTAATATTAAACAATAACTCCAACATCCATTACTCATTGTTTTCCATAAAAAGGCTTATATTCATTCTTTGTAGTATAATACTACATAGGTTACATTACACAACCTAAGCTGATTACATTACTTTCCCGCTATCGCTTTCCAAAAATTGGGATTTACAAAAGACTACCCTTCACTATACAAAAGAGGGTGTTAGTTCTCGGAAGCACAATAGTTATCTAGAAGAGGGGGTTGAATAGATATTTAAGAACTTTTCTTTTGAACCAGTTAGAATGATTGATTAATGCACAACGGAGTGAGTATATGATACACCTTCTTTTAGATATCTTGAGTTAATTGGAGTAAGGTAGTTATAGCAGTTAAAAATAGTCACAGTTGTTTTTAAGTGGTTCGGAGCACTTAAAGCTCCTAGTCCACTCTTCTA
This sequence comes from Panax ginseng, assembly GCA_020205605.1. Lineage (NCBI taxonomy): Eukaryota > Viridiplantae > Streptophyta > Magnoliopsida > Apiales > Araliaceae > Panax > Panax ginseng. Next base: position 49,381,963 of record CM035137.1, read on the forward strand.
CTCCTCGAGTAGGAAATCCACTAAGGATGTCTTTTACACTTTCTGAATCTCACAGATTCCTTCTAGATGGGTCAGTCTAGGCACTTCTAAGTTCACTCTTGAACTCTTCAAGTCCAGCAGACTTGGCTCTTCACAGTTCACTTACAACTTTTCAAGTCCTTCTAACTTGAAACTTTTACTTCATTTGATAGATAGTTGTTGAGTTGTGATTGAGGCTACTCAGTTGCAGTTAAGCACTTGTTCGTAAGAACTGAGTAGCTGAGCAAGCTTCCTCTTTTTCTCAGATCGTAGAGTTGAGCGTTGAGTGTTCTTGTGCGTTTCGTTCGATACTTGCATATTTCTCTCATATGTCTGTATTCTGTATATATGTGATCTTTTAAATATATCCGTTGAAGTCATCTGATGAAGCATTAAATGCGTTTGACATTTTTCAATTTCCAAAAGCCAAGTAAGGAGGGCCTAGAGCAACAAACTCTCCACCAGATGGTTCGACAAGCTTTGATGGAGACATTTCTGCACATCTTCTGAATTTCATTCTGGCCAACTAACATGGTAGACTGCTTTCTCACCTAACACCTGAAAAGGTGTTTTCCTCTGCCCAATGGTCCTTTTCTTATCTTCTTGAACACGTTCCTTTTAATGAATACTAAGGATATCTTTTGTACCATTGGGACTGGTGAGTGCTTCAACGTTTGAAACCCATTCCTTATTTGTTGGAATTTATCCCCAAGCAGAAGATAGAGCTCGATGCTTCTGACACAAGAGAGATGATACTCTACGATCAATATTGTGGTGTCTTGTCATATTTGTGCTTGGTCTAAACACTATGATTCCTTTCAAGAAATTGCTCACTACGATCTTTGCACACTATGATTTTTACTTGCTCGTCTTGCTGACTCTACGTTTCCGAAACCACACTACGATCTTTGAGGTAACTACGGCAAACGTCTGGATTACTCTACGATTCCTAAAGAGGTTCTCCAAGACAGATACACTACGATCTGCTAAGCTTTACGATCTTGCCTTAGCTTCTGCAATCTGTTGGACAGCTTGATAGACTACGATTCTTGTTGAAAGCCTATCTATTTATTACAAGTCATAGATCATCCTAACATCTTTGATCTCTTAATCTATACATTCGATTACAAAATGATGAACATTAAAATCTAAGATCAACCAAACAAATTTGATCTATCACTAAGCCCTTGCACATATATTCTTTGAAGGGCTTTACACATAATCATGAGTATTTGCTTTAAACATCAAATCAAGATATGCATTCTTCCAACAATCTCCCCCTATTTGATGTTGACATAACCAAGGAGATTTGTTGTCATGATTATCAAATTCTATATGCAGTTGCAACAAAATAAATATGATTTAGTATTTCAGTGAGCAGCTGAAATTTCTAGAGAATAAGCATGAATTTATTGATGTATGAAGATAGATATTACTTTTAAATTTGACTACATCAATAAGAATTAAAATTCAACTTATCTCTATTTCTTCGGCCTTTTGCTTCTCAGAGGGTTTACATATTCCCTAGCTGTCCTTTTTCTGCTAGCTTCATCCCTTCTAGCTAAGTCTTCCAGTTCACTTGGGCTTAGTCTTGGATTGTGATTATGCCTATTCATGAATGCAGGATCTGCAATTGGAATTCTTAGGCCAGTTGTTGTTACCTCATGAGAGCTGGTCGTTGGCCCTAGACTCCTTAAAGGTTGAGCCATTAAAACTTCCTGCTGATCATTGAGTCTGATGGCTGGATCGTGGAGTCTGCTGGTTGATTTGTCTTGCAGGAGGATTCCTTAAGGAGTGAGGTTGGAGTTGACCTCTGCCTTTTCCCTTGCTTCCCTAATCTCCTTTCCCTTTATTCTCCTCCTTTATGTCAGCATCAAGGGTTCGAATGTCTTCTGAGAGGTGAGTGACTCCTTGGACAAGCTCGTTGAGTTAACTCAGAGTTTGAGCAATGTCCTCACGATTCTCTTGGATCAAAGCATCAGAACGAGTTTCACGTCGTTGAAGAATGTTAAGGATAGTTTCAGTCTGCTTCATTTGATCCATGGAGAAGTCTTGAAATTCTTTGACTGCAGTTTGAAGACTTTTGATGCTCTGTATCATTAGATTGTTATGAGATTCTTGAGTTTTCTATAAGATCAAGACAGCATCCTGATGCTTTTTAGCTGCAAGAAAGTGAATATTGTCCCTGTCTTTTATGCTTTGAAGCATTTCTTTGATGATCTCTTTGAGCATTTTAGAAAGCTCAGAGCTTAGGGAGCTTGGGAGATTGTTTGTAGCATTGATCATTGAGGTAAATCTCAGTTGTATAAGTGCAGTATGATCTTCAAGACTCTCATCGAGTTACTTGATCACTTTCTCAGACATTGCTGATAAATCAGCCTTTGTGGATAGTTCTGACAGGAGTTCATTTAGATGGGGAGTTTGCGAGGGAGGTGATGTGCTCTTGAATTGATCTTGCAATGAGTAGAGGGAAAGTTCAAGATTGAAATATTCATTGTTGGATGAAGAGGGAATATCTGACGTAGGGGCCTGGGTTTGGAGGTGGAAGGTTGGTGACTCTGCGATTTGAGGTGGAGACTCTACCATGGGGCTAGAGTCAGTGATCGTAGAGATGGGATGTGAGAGCATTAGGGAGTTGATCTTATTTGGTTCCTCAGTTACAGAATTTCAGGATTCTGCAACTGGAAATTGTTTTCATGGATGAAGAATTACTTCCAACCATCGTGGGAATTTATAAAATTGATTGAATGAAGATGATGGCAAGTGATTGACTCTAAATAGAGTTAGAATAGACAGTACCTCAGATTCATTATGTAAGGAAGATTTGTTTATAAATAACTTTTTGGCAAAGTTAAATCTTCCTGGAAATCCATTAGCTAGCACTGAGATGGCCGGATACTCTTTGAAGCTCCAAAACATGTGATCCCAAGACTTCAGAATTTGAGCTTAGTGGAAAGGCATCATGGAAAGATATGCAAACAGTTGCTCATAGTTGGCTCTTATGTGCCCATTAATGCCTACAGCTATGATCTCGACCTCATCATCTTCTTCCATATTTTCACTAGAGGATTCCATTATGTCAATGGCCTCATGATGTTCTTGCACTGGTTCTTCATCATTTCCTGCAGGAGTCTCTTTTTCTGCCATGGAGGTGTCATGATCCTCCCCCTTAGCTTGATCATCTTTTTGTACGATTAACAGCTCCCCTTCAGCTGGAGCATCTTCTAGCAGCTCCCCCTCAGTTGGAGCATCTTCTAGCAGCTCCCCCTCAGCTAGAGCATCTTCTAGCAAGAGATCTTAAGGCATCTTCCCCTCAGCAGGAGCCATGACTTCTTGGCTTTCATTTGCTGGTTCCTTTTTAGCACTTCTTCATTTACAAGAATGTATTTCTTTACCAATTTTCTTCTTGGCTTTCTAGGCTGAGCCTCAACCTCAGAACTTTCTTCAATTTTATCCTTCTAATCAGCCAAAATGTTTGTTGCAGCTACTTCCTTGTTTGGTCTGGTCTCTATGAACGGCTGAGACTCTACGATCGAATAGATTGATGGCCTTTTGGTCTTGTGGCTGATTTTAGTCTTCTTCAGCAGCTGAGATATGGTTGCTCTATCTTCTTCTGCTTCAGCTTGCTGTTCCTTTCTTCTTAGGGTCCTTAGAGTCTCAATGTCTGATGACTCTACAAGCTTGTTGGTAGTGGATCCCTGAGGTTCTTCTGTACTTCTGGCTTTCAGTTTTCTTTTGTCCTTGCTTTTTTTGACCAAAGCAATAGGTTCTTCCTTCTTAGCTTCTTCTTCTTCCTCCTCAATTTCTCTGACAACAGACATATTTCCTAGTACTCCTGATCCCTTTATCTCACCAGTTCTACCACTGGATTCAGACATCATCTTCACATTTTTAGCTGGATTCCTTTTCCAGTTTTCAAATAATTGTTGGGTTATTCGTCGATTTGGATTGATGGCTTCTCCTTCATCATCCTCAATTAGGTCGCCAAAAGTAACCTGTAGGATAATGCTTATAAATCGTCCGTAGAGCATCTTCTGTGAGCTCTTTATTTTCTTTGAGCTGATTAACCACTTCCCGATCCATTTAAGTAATAGAGCCCCATAGTTAAGTTGTATTTTATAACATATGGCAGTTATGAGTTTGAGTTGTACCTCATTCACAGAGTCATGACCTGAGCTTTTACAACATATACATTTTCCAACAATATCAGCTAGAAACTCATACCTCTGTGGAAACTCCTTCTTCTTGTATTCTTTGACAGAGGGTGATTTCTTGTGATGCATCTTCTTGAGACCCTTATGGAAGTCTATGCCATCTAAGGACGGATATCCTTCAGATTTGAGACCTAGGGCTAGATTGATGTCCTCAACCTTTAGTCTGATTTGGAAGTTCCTGACTTTCGCAGTGATGGTGTTGTTTTCAAATACCCCGTTATTGTAGAATTCTTTTACCAGCTTTGGGTAGATCAATGTGTTCGTATCCAAGGCTTCTTCGAGACCTACCTTCTTCAGAAGCGACAACTTCTTGTGAAATTGAGGTTCAACTGATTTAAACTTGTCAAAACAGAGTCTGTAGCCATAGATAACAGTGGAAGCCGCCATTGATTTTCTTACAAGAAGTGTGGTTTACTAAGCTTTCTAGACAACTTAGGGTTTCTTCTTGCACAGATAAGGAGAGGGATAAGCTTTTGAACTTCTGGCTTCAAAAGGGCTGCTTCAAATGGTACAAGTAACTTCTCTCTCTCCAATTTGCTTAGTGGGACAGATGTTGAATTATGCTTGGCTCTACGAATTTGACAGAGAGGGATTATACTGAATTACCCTTGACTTTTTCTAGGTTGATATGTTCTTAGTGTAGGACTACAATCGTTGAGATGGTCCTTGGAATTGTCGAGTCTGTTCTACCATTATTGAGTTTGTGTAGCAGTCGTCGTGTCTGAGCTGGAAACATAGAGTCTGAACTGCGATCATTGAGTCTGAACTAGTCCTCGTGATGAACTTTTTGACTTAGCATTCTTCTTAGTTTAAGGTAGCTTAGGAAGGGCCAATCTCATTGATTGAATCAAGGGTTAGGTTTGTCCCTGAGGTACTTATCAGAGAGATTGCTTTGATTTATGTTTGATCATCATAGGGTGCTCCTTTGGTTTGTTGATGTAGCTCTATTATCGTTGAGTCTGCACCACGATCGTTGAGTCTTTACTGCGATTGTTGTCATTTTGTGACACTTTGGTTCTACGATAGTGGATTTCCTTTGATCATGCTTATGATTTCAAACATAGCCTTTAAACCTGTCTTGTTAACACATACTAGAGCATATTTTTCATGGTTATAAGTTAAGCATGCCTAACTCACTTATTAACTTGTTAAATCTGGATTCATCTAGAGGCTTTGTAAAGACATCAACAAGTTGATTATCAGTAGGGATATATTGTGAAGATATAGTTCCATTTTGCACATTATCCCTAATGAAGTGATACCTTATTACTATATGCTTAGTCCTAGAATGCATGACAGGATTATGAGTTATAGCAATTGCACTTGTGTTATCACAATGAATAGGTATGGATTTGAATTCAAACCCATAATCTCCTAGTTGATTTTTCATCCATAAGATCTAAGGACGAAGAATCGCCAACAAAGAATGTATTCACCTGCGGTTGAAATAGATCTTTGAATTTTGTTTCTTGCTAAACCAGGGATACTGATGCATTTCTAGGAATTGACAAGTGCCACTAGTACTTTTTCTATCAATTTTGCAGCCTGCAAAATCAACATATGTGTATCCTATTAGCTCAAATGAGGACTCGTTAGGATACCAAATCCCCAAGTGGGGTGTACCTTTGAGATACCTGAAAATCCTCTTTACGGTAGTTAAATGGGATTCTTTTAGACTAGCCTGAAATCTAGCACAAATGCATGTTGCAAACATTATATCTAGTCTACTGGAAGTTAGATATAAAAGAGAACCTATCATATCTATGTATTGAGTTATATCAATACTTTTACCTTTTTCATCTTTATCAAGCTTGGTTGCAGGAGCAATTGGGGTTTTCATGGGAGAGGCTTACTCCATGTCATACTTCTTAAGTAGGTCTTTATTGTACTTGGCTTAGTTGATGAAGATTCCTTCATCAGTCTGCTTTACTTGTAGTCCAAAGAAGAAGTTCAGCTCACCCATCATGCTCATTTCAAACATGCTCTGCATAAGCTTGGAGAATCTCTTGCATAGCTTTTCATCAGTAGACCCAAAGATAATATCATCAACATAAATTTGAACTAATAGGACGTTATCTTTATGCTTTCTAAGAAATAGTGTGGTATCTACTCTACCTCTAGTGAATCCATTTCAATAAGAAAGTTAGTTAATGTTTCATACCATGATCTAGGTTCTTGTTTAACACCATATAATGCTTTATCTAGTCTAAAGACATAATTAGAAAGAGATGGATTGATGAAACCTGGAGGCTATTCTACATAGACTTCTTCTTAAAGTTCTCCATTCAAAAATGCACTCTTGACATCCATCTGAAAGACCTTGAATTTCATGTGAGCAGCAAAGGCAAGAAATATTTTGATGGCTTCCAGTCTGGCAACAGGTGCAAATGTCTCATCGTATTCATTTCCTTCTTCCTGAGAGTAGCCCTTGGCCACTAGTCTTGCCTTATTCCTGGTGATGACTCCATCTTCATTCATCTTGTTTCTAAAAACCCACTTGGTTCCAATAATAGGATGATTTCTTGGTCTTGGAACCAATATCCATACTTTGCTTCTTTCGAACAGATTAAGTTTTTCTTGCATGGCCTCTATCCAGCTGGAGTCTTTCATAGCATCCTTTATCTTCTTTGGTTCTATTTGAGATAGGAAGCTTAGATAGAAGCATTCATTTTGAGTAGCAGCTCTTGTTTTGACTCTTAGATTTGGATCTCCAATGATTAGATCTTGAGTGTGATCTCTTGCCCATCTGCTTCCTGTTGGAACATCAGTTCCTATGCCTTCTTCTCTCAGATCTTCAAGATCTATTTCTTCTTCTTGATGTGGATGTTCATTGTCTAGAATAGGCCTCTCTACGATCTCATTCCCTTGCTCAACGATTTCATTGGCAGGCACTACGATCGCAGTATTGGGCTCGACGACCTCGTTCGTAGTGTCTGAACTGTTAGTCATAGTGTCTTGAGGCATTGTTTTGTTTAGGTCTGTTTCATCAAAGATGATGTGAATCGAGACTTCAACGCTCAGTGTCTTCTTGTTGAACACTCTATAAGCCTTATTGTCTGTGGTATATCCAAGAAAGATTCCTTCATCTGATTTCGGTTGAAACTTTGTCAAGTATTGCTTTCCATTGTTGAGAATGTGGCATGCACAACCAAAGACATGAAAGTAGCTGACACTAGGTTTTCTTCCTTTCCACAGTTCATAAGGAGTCTTCTTAATCGTAGAGTGTATGAGTGATTTGTTCTGAGTATAACATGCAGTGTTGACCGCTTCTGCCCAGAAGTACTCAGGAAGATGAGCTGCTGCTATTAGAGTCCTTCCAGCCTCTATTAATGTCCTGTTCTTTCTCTCAGTAACTCCATTTTGTTGAGGAGTTCGTGGAGCTGAGAAGTTGTGACTAATGCCATTGTCTGTGCAGAATTGTTCCATTTCTGAGAAGTTGAATTCTCTACCATGATCACTCCTTATAGCCTTGATTTTCTCTCCTTTCTCGTTCATCACAAGCTTGAACATTTTGATCAGCTGGGAACTTGTCTCATCTTTCGAGGTTAGAAAGAACACCCATGTAAATCTGGTGAAGTCATTAACTACGACCAGAGAGTATCTCTTTCCTCCAAGGCTCGTTGTTGGAATGGGCCCAAAAAGATCCATGTGTAGCAGCTGCAACGGCTTGTCAATTGAGTTGACAGATTTGCTCTTGAATGTGCTTCGATGCATTTTCCAAGTTGGGCATCATTGCGGCCTTTCTTTAATGAAGGTGAACTTGGGTAGGCCTGCAACTAGATCTTTTGAAGCTAATTTGGACATGCTTTTAAAGTTGAGATGAGATAGTCTTCGATGCCATAGCCAGCTCATTTCTTTAGAAGCCTTAACCAGAAAGAATATTATCTCTTCTGAGCTCAGTGTTCCAAGATTTACTGTGTAGACATTTCCTTCTCTTGTTTCGGTTAGCTTCACTGCAGATGTCTTCAGGTCTCGAACATGACATTGATTGTTGAGAAATGTTACTTGATGGCCCATGTTACGGAGTTGGCTAATGCTTAGAAGATTGTGTTGTAGTCCTTCCACATAGGACACCTTGTTGAAGGATACCGCACCATTTCCAGCTGAGTCATAGTCTCTTGTCTTGCCAGAGCCTTTATCTCCAAAGATGACCGAGGGACCCTCCTTCTCTATGTAGTTAGATAGAAGGGCTTTGTTCCTAGTCATGTGTCTTGAACATCCACTATCGAGATACTAGGTTGTGTTCATGGAGCTCTTTTCATGAGGTAACATTAAACCTTCATTTTGGTACACATATTTGCATGGGTCCTACTATGTTAATACCCTTGGTGACCCAAATCTGCTTGATTTTGGCTCTCACATGCATGGAATTATAATGACACTTTGCAGCCTTGTGGCCAACTCTGTAGCACACAAAACATTTGATATGATGTATGTTAGTGTGTGTGTGAAAGTTCTTCCCCCATTTAGACTTTAGTGGGTATTGGTCATCCTCCTGCTAAGCTGATATTCCCTTTTCTATGCGTTCTTTTGTTTCATTATTTGTGAGGAGTGTATCTTACTTCTACTGTATCTTCTTGGTTGGTTCATAGAGTTTGTTTTATTGGACTCTACGATCCTTCGAGGTTGATGAGTAGTAGCTAGATTACTCTTCTCTTTTCTGAAACCTAGACCAGCATGAGATCCCTTACTCCTGGGAATATGAATTGAATTAGCTTGGCAGGGCTTGACAGGCTCATCCTTCTGTGAGGATTTCATAAATATAATGCCTCTATTAAAACCTAAGATATTACCATTGCTAGTTTCCTTTATTTTTTCCACACATGACTCTGAAGTATATTCCCCAAAGCCTAACCCTGTTCTATCAGAGACACTTCTCTGGTTAGCGATTAAGGAGTCCATGGATGAAGAGGATTTATTCCATGTAGAGACTGTCCTTTCTAGATCCTTATCTTAGAGGTTAGACTAGACTCTCTTTGAGTACTGAGCTCATTTGCCTGTCTCAAGAGCTTATTCTCAGCTTCAAACTTGGAGAGAGAATCAAGATCGAGAAGAAATTTTTTCAGATTCCTCTTGAACCTTTTCTTTCTCCTTTTGAAGAAGTGAATAGTCTGTAGACAAAACTCTAAACCACTTCATGTATTGGTGCATATCAGATGTTATGCCATGTAATGCAGTTCTATGGTCATCAATATCTACATCAGGAGAATTGAAGTCAAATACCTCATCAATACTTACTTCATGTATGTTGGAGTTCTATTTGTCCCTTGCATTTTTGGCCATCAGGCAGAGATTAGCCATTTGAGGATCTTCGTCATCTCAAAATTCTGGAGTTGAGTCATTATCAGAGTCACTCCACGATCCTCTGGCTACAAGGCCTTTGTCTTTCTTTATTGGCCTTTGTTGCCTTTGTATTCCTTCTTTGCATGTGATTTCTTCTTGAGTTCTTCTCTGAGAGGTTTGTTGCAGTTGGCAATGAAGTGACCAGGTTTCTTGTAGTTGTAGCATAGGTCATTCATTTGCTCCTAGTTGTTGTAGTTGCTAACTTTCTTTGGCTTGCTTGTTTTGCCTTGTCGCCTGAATCTTCTTAATCTTTTAACCAGCATTGTAAAGTCCTCATCATCATCTTCATCGTAGTCATAATCAATTTCAATGTTAACTTTGGAGATGTTTTCGGTTACTTTGAGAGCAACACCTTTATCCTTCTTTCTTCCTTCAGACAACGTTTCTGCTCATTGTGTTAGCTCCAGTTCGTACGTGAGGAGGTTGCCATATAACTATTGAACAGTCATTTCATGTAGATTCTTTGATTCCCTAATAGCAGTGGTTTTGGCATCCCGCTTGTTTGGTAAAGGTCTCATGAACTTTATGATCAGATCTTTGTTTGGATATATCTTTCTATAGGCTCGTAGAGAGTTGAGCAGAATATTGAATTTCTCCTATGTGGCAGTGACGTTCTCTCCTTTAACGTGAGCAAACATCTCATATTGTTGAGTCAAGAGAGATTATTTGTTATCTCTGACTTCTTCTGTTCCTTCATGCATAATAAGCAGTGCTTCCCAAACCTCCTTTGTTATTTTGCAGTTGACCACATTTTCAAATAGATCATCTTCTAATGATTGAAATAGGATGTTCTTGGCCTTTTTGTCAAGCTGGATATCTCTTGTTAAACTCTCGGTAGTCGATACAAAGTCTTAACGATCCATCCTTCTTCTTAACAAATAGTACCGATGCTCCCCACGGCGAAACACTCGGCTGAATGTACTTCCTGTCCAACAGTTCTTGCAACTGCACCATCAATTCCTTCATCTCCACTGGCGCCATACGATACGATGCCCTGGAAACTGGTGCCGCTCCTGGCATGATGTCTATCACAAACTATGTCTCCCTATCTGGCGGAAGACCCGAAAATTCACATGGAAATATATTGTCAAATTCTCTCACAATAGGTATTTATTCCATGGTTATTACCATTATCTGGGTATCAATAACATGGCACAGATAACCTACACATCCCTTCCTCAGTAATTTCCTAGTTTGTGTCATGGTTAGACAACACGAACGTCCTGGTGATCTGTTCCCGTAAAATATTACCTGAGGTTGTCTTAACGTTTTAATGTTCACACATTTCTTTTGGCAATAAATAATTTCCCCATGGTTCACAAACCAATCCATTTCGAGAATATAGTCGAATTCTCCTAACTTTATCGGTAACAAATCTACCGATAATTTACAACCCCGTATGTCTATGCAACAACTCCTATGAACATCTTCAACATGAATTATTTCTTCATTTATTACCTTAATATTTAAAGGTATAGGCAACTTTTCGGGAAGTAATCCTAATCGTCTAGCAAAATCGCATGCTATAAACGAACAAGTAGCACCCGAATCAAACAGCACGAAAGCATTAATGTCGTTGATCAAAATAATACTTGCGATAACGTCCCTTGATGCAACTGCATCTTGGACTGTCATGTTAAAGGTACGACCATCGGCCTACCCGGCTGCGCTGGACCACTAATAGCCAACTTACTGCTATTAGTGCCCCAATTCTCGTCCGTCCCCTTCTTCGGGCAGTTCTTTGCCATGTGGTTAGTTGACCCACACACAAAGCATCCATGATTTATCTTCGGACTCAGAAAGTTAGGCTCAATGTGCCCTTCCTGTCCACAGTTATAACAGACGGCCTTCCCCTTGAGACAGACTCCTAAGTGAGTCTTCCCACAGGTCTTGCAGGCCTCCATTCTCCTCGTTGGGTCTCCTTTCTTCACTCCAGTATTCCTAGAGCTAAACACCTTCCTCTTCTGTCCCTCGCCACTACTGTTGGCTCCCTCGACTTTTACTCCCCCGTCCACTATCCCCTTTCTCTTCTTGTCCTTGTGGTATTGACTCAGACCCTCACTACCACCCTTTGCGATTATCTCTTTCTCTAAAATGGTTCCAAAAGAAGTACTTTGGAACACCAAAATACGGTTATAGAGCCAGGGTTTCAAGCCCTGCTCGAACCGTCGTGCCTTTCTAACCTCGGTATCCACTTGATGTGGAACGAACCTCGCCAGTTCATTAAACTTGACGGCGTATTAGGGAACCCTTATATCCCCTTGTTTCAACTCCAGAAACTGCATCTCCATTCTTCCCTGCATGCTCGTGGGAAATAGTTCTCGAAGAATATCTCCTTGAACCTCTCCCACGTCAAATTTGCTATCCCAGCCCTAGCCTGATTGGCTTCCCACCAAAAGTTGGCCACTCCCTTCATCATATAGGTTACAAAGGTAACCTTTTCGGCCTCGTCATCATTTTCTATCACAAATTCCTTCTCTATTTCCTTTACCCACGTTTGGGCTTCAATAGGGTCCGTAGTTCCTTTGAACTCCGGCGGACCCACACCCTTGAAATCCTTAAAGGTAGTAGCTCTTCCTACTCCTGGATTTACGGGGATATTAGCCCCTTTTCTATTAAAGGCAACTATTAATAAATTAATAAACTCCTGCATCGGGTTAACCGGACCTCCCTCCAATTGATTCACATTAGCGTGTTGGTTACGTTGCACTTTTCTCGGCGGCATTTTGCTGATACAATAAACACATTTCTTTATTATTCCTTTCTTTATTAGTTATCATTTAATATTAAACAATAACTCCAACGTCTATTACTCATTGTTTTCCGTAAAAAAGGCTTATATTCATTATTTGTACTATAATACTACATCGGTTACATTACACAACTTAAGCTGATTACATTACTTTTTCGCTATCGCTTTCCAAAAATTGGGATTTACAAAAGACTACCCTTCACTATACAAAAGAGGGTGTTAGTTCTCGGAGGCACTATAGTTATCTAGAAGGGGGGGGGGATTGAATAGATATTTAAAAACTTTTCTTTTGAACCAGTTAGAATGATTGATTAATGCACAGCGGAGTGAGTATATAATACACCTTCTTTTAGATATCTTGAGTTAATTGGAGTAAGGTAGTTATAGTAGTTATAAATAGACACAGTTGTTTTTAAGTGGTTCGGAGCACTTAGAGCTCCTAGTCCACTCTTCTACTCCTCGAGTAGGAAATCCACTAAGGATGTCTTTTACACTTTCTGAATCTCACAGATTCCTTCTAGACCAGTCAGTCTAAGCACTTCTAAGTTCACTCTTGAACTCTTCAAGTCCAGTAGACTTGGCTCTTCACAGTTCACTTAGAACTCTTCAAGTCCTTCTGACTTGGAACTTTTACTTTAGTTGATTGATAGTTGTTGAGTTGTGATTGAGGCTACTCAGTTGCAGTTAAGCAATTGTTCGAAAGAACTGAGTAGCTGAGCAAGCTTCCTCTTTTTCTCAGATCGTAGAGTTGAGCGTTGAGTGTTCTTGTGCGTTTTGTTTAATACTTGCATATTTCTCTCATATGTCTGTATTCTGTATATATGTGATCTTTTAAATCTATCCGTTGAAGTCATCTGATGAAGCATTAAATGCGTTTGACATTTCTGAGCTTTGATGGAGACATTTCTGCACATCTTCTGAATTTCATTATGGCCCACTGACATGGCAGACTGCTTTCTCACCTAACACTTGAAAAGGTGTTTTCCTCTGCCCAATGGTACTTTTCTTATCTTCTTGAACACGTTCCTTTTGATGAATACTAAGGATATCTTTTGTACTGTTGGGACGGGTGAGTGCTTCAACGTTTGAAACCTATTCCTTATTTGTTGGAATTTATCTCCAAGCAGAAGATAGAGCTCGATGCTTCTGACACAAGAGAGATGATACTCTACGATCCATATCTTGGTGTCTTGTCATATTTGTGCTTGGTCTGAACACTACGATTCATTTCAAGAAATTGCTGACTCTACGTTTCCGAAAGCACACTACGATCTTTGAGTTAGCTTTGGCAAACGTCTGGATTACTCTTTGATTCCTGAAGAGGTCCTCCAAGGCAAAAACACTACGATCTGCTAAGCTTTACAATCCTGCCTTAGCTTCTACAATCTGTTGCACAGCTTGATAGACTACGATTCTTGTTGAAAGCCTATCTATTTATTACAAGTCATAGATCATCCTAACATCTTTGATCTCTTAATCTATACATTCGATTACAGAATGATGAACATTAAAAGCTAAGATCAACCAAACAAATTTGATCTATCACTAAGCCCTTGTACATATATTCCATGAAGGGATTTTGATATAATCATGAGTATTTGCTTTAAACATCAAATCAAGATATACATTCTTCCAACAGAGGGCTTTACGTCACTACTAATTACAAAATATTTACATATTGAAACTACTTTACCTACTACTAGTCTACGTCTACCTTAAGGCATTCTCGAAATCTACCTTGGCAAGACCGATAATGATATCACGGCTAATAATATGCCGTGTCTGCCCCACCTCTATAGGATATCAAGCTACCTGCTGCTGGAAATCTGTATGAGAACTCCTATGGATATAGGGCATTCTCCCTATCTTCTGCATTTTGGTCTTTAGCTCCTCCTTGAGCTCAAAGACCTCATGCTTTAACTCGTGGACTTTATCCTTAGCCAAAATCCTCTCATCATGCTCCTGCTTCCACATGGACTCAACATCAGTCTTTTCCTCTATGATAGTTTGGAGCTCTGCTCTCAGCTCCTTGACCTCCTGACAGTAATGGATATTTCTATCCAATACTGACATGAACAGAGACATCATCGACCTCCCAGGAGCTATCTCCGCTACTATAGCTACTGGATTAAAGGACACTGTCTCCACTTCCTCCTCTATCATCCCATCGAATACTGACATGAAGTCAGCATCATCTCAGTCTCCAGACTCAATAACCACTACCTCCGGATCTGCTGCTACAGGATTTTGTATAACCTCTACTTGGTCACCAATTCTTCACTAATGGCCTAACCATCTACATATATACCATTTACTCCTGACATCTACATAAAATAATTAAGTTGATTAGTACACGTCAGTAGAATAATAAAAACACATAACATAATCATAATGCATTTTTATAAGGTTATTTCCTGCTTGTACTTCTTTGACTTCTCTTAAGGTTATGACTTAAGGTTTTTAATTCCCCCTTAAGTTTTATAACCTAATGCTTTGATACCAACCTGTGATGCCCCCAAATTCGAGTATCTTCCAACCCGACAGATGGTGCTACACGGTACTACCATTCACACATACATTCAATTGAAAAGTCTCAAAAGAACGAATATGTCTTATATATAATCAAAATAATATTACACTTCCCCAGGTTCTTTCTAACCCATTAATTTGTTCTTATCATAATATTCAATATATTACAAACATTCACCTATACTATTACATAAGTAATCTAATGGTTCGTTTTCGCCTTGCCATTATCCTTGCTAGAGCCTTCGGTCCGCTCGATCTTAGCTGTGTTCATATGGTTCAAGCAAGAGTGAGCATGACTAGCTAATCATAAGATCATTTACCTTTGATGACTAAAGTCTTCTTCTTTGAAATCTAGCAAAAGGTTGATTTGGCTTTAAAAGTGCTTATTCTCTCTAACACTTAAGTTAATTTGTTTTGGATGAAAGTTGAACAATGAAAAATGATCAACAAACTCTCCTATTTATAGGCTTGGCAAAATGAGGGCATAATGGTCTTTTAGGCCTTGTACCTCCTCAACTAACCTCCTTAATCCACCTCCTTATTAACCTCCTTACTATTCCTTACTTTGGCTCTAAGTTAACTTGCTAGCCACTTCTATTACTTGATCACCACCACACTTGCTCACCAATTAAAGTTCTTTCCCATCAAGTCTACCCATATTACTCTTGGTTTTCACCACGGATCATGGCTTAACACATTGGGCTTGCTTAATTAATCTAGATAATTCTTATTGGGCTTATATTACAATAGTTTGGACTCATGATTAACAAACAGTTAGGCTTGCATATCACTTCCTATTGGACTTCTACCAAGATGTTAATAATCCTACAAGTCCATTCCATTTAATTAAACACCTTGACATATATACACCACGTATAATTCTCGTATGCTAGCTTCGTATACTAAATTGTAATATACGTTATTCCATTCTCCATACTTAATAGTATAATACGTCGTATTATACTTACGTTCAATACCTCGCATAATGCATACGCATCATTTGATTAATACTTTCTTTTCGTAACGCTTAATAATCTTAACGTTCTCAAATTAAGTCCGCATGCAAAATATTACGTTTTCCATACTTAGATTATTAGCACATAATTCATCTCACCTTTTTATTATAACGTTACTTATTTCTCAGAAGTTCAAAAATAATTCCCGAGTATAAATCGATGAATAGTGTCTTTTGGAAAATTTCTCGGAAAGCTTTTATTTTTGTCTTAGAAATCCAAACACTTTAATTCATTCATGTAGTTAAAATACTACGACATTCAACGACATTCATCTTATCCACACGTAATAATAATAAATAATATTATTTTATTTATTATTAAAGGAATTTACAAAGGTTCGATTTTTCGGGGCGTTACAATCTCTCCCCCTTATAAGGATTCTGTCCCCAGAATCTCGCTATATATAAAAAAAAATTACACAAACAAATGAGGGTAATTCTTTTTCATCATTTGTTCTAACTCCCACGTTGCTTCTTCTGCATCGTGGTTCTTCTATATCACCTTCACGGAAGGTATGACTTTATTTCGCAGAACTTGTTCTTTTCTATCGACAATTTGAATCGGCGTTTCTTCATACGTTAAGTCCTTCTCGATATGAATAGGCTCATATTCTATCACGTGTTTATAATCTGGCTTATAAGGACGTAACACGAATATGTGAAATACATTATGTATTCATTCTAGGTCTGGAGGTAATGCTATCATGTATGCTACCTCACGTGTTTATATCAAAAGGTCCTATGAACCTCAGACTTAACTTTCCCTTTTTTCCAAAACGTAACTTTCCTTTCCAAGGAGATACTTTTAGAAATACGTACGAACCTACTTCAAATTATTTATTCTCTCTATGTGAATCTATAAACTTCTTCTGTCTGTCTTGAGTTGCTAGAAGACGCATTTGTATCATCTTGACAATGTCCATTGTTTGCTGCACCAATTCTGGTCCTAGCATTTGGCATTCTCCTACCTCATCCCAATACAGTGGTGTTCTGCATTTCCTCCCAAACTCCACTAATGGTAGATGATTGATAAGTGGGTTTTATACCTACTTATTGGATATCAATTTACGCGAATTATGCCCATCTCAAGTACATTTTAGTCTGTTTTAGTTGCATTTCATGTTATTTTGCATTGCATGTACTGAGAACTCCTTTTGGCATAAAAGTGCAGGAAATGGCGTACTTTGGTGGTGTTGGATGGCAAGAGGCTATTGGATACATGGCTCAAGGCTTACGAATGCACTGCATGAGAATGTAGTGAAGCAAAGGGACTGATAATGAAGGAAGGAAGGAAAAGAATGAACAAGTAGCGATAGCGATGAGCAGCAGCATGATGAACCGTAACTAGAGTCACAGATTTGCGAAGCCGCATGGCCATGTATGCAGAACATGCTTGAGGACACGCGCCTGTGGGAGCACCCGGCCAGACAACTCTACATACTGCAAGTCTCGTGGCCGCGCGAGGAATATACTGGGGAAGTGCGCGGCCGCGCGCGATGGCGAAAGCTGCTGATTTGTTTTATTTTAATTTTTTTAATTAAAGGGTTGTAATTTGTTTAAAACGAGATCTGACTGGTGTCAGAGATATATTTGATAACTTTTGACATATTTTTCATAGTAGTAACTAGGGTTTTCCCATTGAGGGAGATCCCAACGTTGAACGAAGCCTAAATGCCTACTTCTCTAATTCTTCTTGGGATTTTCTGTCATTGTGGATTATTATTATTGTTTTGTTGGATTTTTATGAGGAGTTAAACGTTGATATTGGTTTACAATCTACAATTGGGTTTGATCGTTTGTATCCTTCATCTTTCAATTGTGTGTTTGTTAACCATGTTTAGCTTTGATCCCATAATGGCTTTTGGTTCAGTCATGAACTAAACTCCATTATGGGATTCTAACGGATTTTAATATGTAGTTTATTTGCATGCTTGATTGCTGGGGTTGTTTTACATATCATATGGGATTTCTATTATGATTGTTTTGCATGTATGAATGCTTGATCACCATTCGTTTCAGTACTTGTATGGAATTGACAATGAACATGGAAGTATGGATTGTAATCATGATAGCATATGTATATGGGGCTGTTTTATATAGCTTGTGTATTTCGTGAACCAGATAGATATATATTGTTTCACCGTATGAGTTAAAATAAGGGCTTGTGCTTAAATTCAGTATGATTGCAATTTTACATAGACATATAGTTGTTTTGGTTATTTTGATGATTACATGGAGTCTATCATTTGTGGATGCTGTGTAAGTAGGTCATAGTGCATTGAAAAATGGCTATGACTCTATTAGTGCTCTTTACTACTTTCCTGTGATATGTGAACAATTCTTGCATGATAGTGGTAATTTGATGAAATATTAAATGAAGTTAGGATCCCATTATTTCCAGACTTGGTTTATTCCATTATATTTCTTGTTTTAGTTGTTATTTTCAATTAGATTAATTCATCAATATAGTCATTAGTTTAAGGATATAAATATAGTGATCTAATTGATGCATGGTAGTTTAAATTTGACAACTTTCTCTGTGGGATCGATACTCTACTTACTCTGTATTACTTGTTGACATATGTATGTTTGCATGAGTTAGAGCTCTTTTTGTTAGAACTAAAAAAGAGGCAACAAGTTTTTGGCGCCATTGCCGGGGAAAGGCGTTTAATTTAAATAATTATCATCAGTTTCAAGCTATATTGTATGACTTAGACAATTCTGATCGTTTCTCATTTCTATTTTTGTTTGTTTTTGGTTTCAGGTACTTGTAGATTTTTATGCACACGCGATCATCCAACTCAGAATTAACACCAGCATAGGATAAAATCAACGGAAGGGGTTGGAAAACAAGTGTGCGAAGAAATTTGCAAGCTCAGTTAGAAAGTACTACAGTTAGTATGGCAGAAGAACAAAGAATTGAGCAAAGAGAAGAGCACTGGGCTCTAAGGGATTATTCCATGTCAAATATAAACGGACTATAGTCTAGCATTGTCAGACCGACGATAGCAGCCAATACTTTTGAGATTAAACCGGGCACTATTCAGATGGTGCATAATTTGGTACAGTTTAGTGGTGCTGCTACGGATAATCCAAATGAACACTTGTTGAGTTTCATCGAGATTTGTGATATATTCCGATATAATGGTGTGACAGAGGATGCTATTAGACTGAGGTTGTTCCCATTCTCATTGAGGGATAAGGCGAGAAGTTGGCTACATTCTTTGCCGTCAGGGTCAATCACTACATGGGAGGACTTAGGCCATAAATTCTTAGCCAAGTTCTTCCCAATGGCTAAGACTGCAAAGATGAGGGTAGCTATATGTCTGTTTGAGCAACAACAGGGAGAGTCCTTATATGAAGCATGGGAGAGATATAAAGAGATTCTACGGAAGTGTCCTCGTCATGGTATGCCAGATTGGATGGTGATTAAAACTTTTTACAATGGATTGGGCTGGCAGTGCAGGAGGGGCATTATGGGCCAAGAGCTATGATGAGGCCTATACACTTATCGAGACTATGACAGCTAATGATTTTCAGAATCCTACATCGCGGATGCCACAGCCCAAGGTTGTAGGTGTGTTGGAGGTAGATGACATTACACAGTTATCAGCATAGATGGCAGCTATGGCAAAGAAGATAGACACAATAGCAGAGAGCAAAGTGAAAACAGTTGCCTTCGTTTGTGAGATTTGTGCGGGGTCATACTCGACAGATCAATGTGCTATCAGCTCAGAGTCGGTACAGTATGTGAGTAATTATAGAAAGGACCAAGGGCAGTTTCAGAACACATACCACCCCAACAACAGAAATCATCCAAACTTTAGTTGGTCAAATAACCAAGGAAATCAGTAGAATCATTTTCAATCCAACCAGCAGCCAAATTTACACGACCATCTCAAATAGCATTTTACACCAAAACCACCATTTCCATCGGGATTTTCTGAACAACAACATCACACTCCAGCCGCACCTCAGCAGGAAAAGAAATCAGAAGTGGAGGAGATGATGTTGAAGTACATGGCAAACACGGAAGTTATGATCAAAAGCCAAGCAGTGGCTATCAAGAATTTGGAGACTCAAATGGGACAGATGGCGAGCATGCTTAACAACAGGCCCCAGGGTTCATTGCCAAGTAACACAGAGACGAATCCTAGAAGAGACAGGAAGGAACAATGTCAAGCGATCACATTGAGATCTGGGAAGAATACTGCAGGTACTGTAAGTCGCGCGCCCGCGCCTGATTTACAAGGGGATGTCGCGCGGCCTCGCGAGGCAGAGCAGGTGAATGCTGAGGAAGAAAATCTGGAAAAATCTGAGTCGCAGCAGGAAGAGAAAGATAAAGCAGGTTCAGAGGAAAAGATTAAGAGTTCAGTACCACCAATTCAACCTCCAGTACTGTATCCGTAGAGATTGAATAAGCAGAGGGAGGATAAACAGTTTAGCAAGTTCTTGGAGGTATTTAAAAAGTTGCAAATCAACATACCTTTCTTTGAGGCATTGGAACAAATGCCAAGTTATGCAAAGTTTATGAAGGGTATATTGTCAAGGAAGAGAAGATTAGATGAATTTGAGACAGTAGCCTTGATAGAGGAATGCAGTGCAGTGCTTCAGCAGAAATTACCTCCAAAGCTGAAGGATCCAGGGAGTTTCACAATTCCTTGCATAATTGGAAAGATGAGCTTTAATAAGTGTCTATGTGATCTCGGGGCAAATATAAATTTGATGCCCTTGTCAGTGTTCAATCAGTTGGGATTGCCGGCTCCAAGGCCGACAAATATATCATTGCAGCTAGTTAATAGATCCATCACGTATCCACGGGGAATTGTTGAAGATGTGTTGGTAAAGGTGGACAAGTTTATTTTTCCGGCTGACTTCATCATCTTAGACTACGAGGAGGACAAAAGCATACCAATAATACTGGGGAGACCATTCTTAGCCACAGGCAAGACTTTGATAGATGTGCAGAAAGGGGAACTCACTATGCGTGTTCATGATCAGGAAGTCACCTTTAACGTCTTCAAAGCCATGAAGTTCCCAACAGATGAAGAACAATGCTTCCTAGCTGATAGGGTGAATCGAGGTCTAAATGATGAAGTTCAGCATTTGGTGAACTATGAACCGTTAAGTTGTGTACTTGGTGAAAACTCAGATTTGGAGGTAAAGCCATTGACAAAAGCTGAAGTCATTAAATTTTGGGGTAAGGTGGAAAGACAGAATGGTGCCTCAACTCTATCTTTGCCATGAGATTCAGAGATAATCAAGCTATTTGACTATAACTTAGCGCTTGATGGGAGGCAACCCATTGTTTCCATCTCTACTTAGTATTTATTCAGTTCAAGTTGTTTGGTTTAGTTTATTTTCATTACTTGTTAGGACAGTATGAGTACCTTTTTATGTTTATTCATCGTAGTCGACTCGCAGAAGATTATGTTCGTGCATTGCATTGAAATTAGGATGCCAGAATAGGCATTCACTTTTATTTAGTAAACCATGCTTTGATAAGGTCTATTGATATTATTGCAGGTGTATTGGAGAGCATACATTTTTGTCTTGCGGATTCTAAGAACAAAAGTTAGCAGCCTAGCAGTATCGAGATCGAGCTACCGTGTGAGATGATTACAAAGACGAATCTGCTACCATACAAAGATGCTCGCCAGACTAGATTTTCCAACATACATACCAAGCGTGCCGCCCATTAAAACTCTCGGCGCCCCCGCGACACCACATTTAAGACAAATTGGAAAATTTTAAAAATGAGTTGGGGACCATTTGGACTCTCATTTGAAATAATAACAGAAGCGTATTAACCTTAGTCTCCAAACCGCACGTCTCTTCATTTCCCTTCTATCAGTTACAAACATGAAGCCGCCAATCTCTCCACCACGTAATCATCCACGATTTCTCCCACTTTTAAGGCTCAAACCGACGCTCTCATGCACCATATAAAGCTAGGGTTCCTGATTTGGGTAGGCAGAAACAAGTTTCGGGGTTATCACATCACAAGCTCTCATTCACTCTCAGTAATTTCATCTGCATTCTCTCTTAATCATCTGCAAATGGGTCCAAAGAGAGCACGATCATCTTCTTCCTCATCATCCTCCTCCGGCAGTCAAGGGGAGGACATTATCGACCACACCAAGTTCCTGTGTTTGGAAGCCCAGCAGGAGTATTACCGAGTATTACCGAATCGTAGCAAAAACATTTGTCAAGGAAAGGAATTCAAACTGAAGGGGCAAGATGGTCAGTTTTGTGCCATGATCAACAAAAAAGGATGGGGTGGACTGACTGCCATTCCTATGCCCATTCCAATGAGCATAGTCCGCGAGTTCTACGCCAACGCCAAAGTCACCATGAGCGGTATCTCTATGGTTCAAGGTTTCGAGATAGGCTACAGACCCGCCGCCATCAGAACCATTTTCAGACTTACTGAGACACCACCAAGAGGGTCAGCTAACTAGGTTATAGGTGCACACTTGAACACAGACTTGGAATTAGTGATTGTTGAGTTATGCGTGCCTGACACGAAATGGACATACAAGACCGGCACAAACCAACCTCGCATATTCCCAGCAGCAGCCCTAAATCGCTGTGGAAAGGCGTAGAACCTATTCATCTGTGCAAAGCTAGTGCCTTCATCTCATCAGCACGACATCACAACAGAGAGGGCCATTATTCTGTGGGGAATAATCACCGAAAAATACATATATATTGGCCATCTCATCCATTAGAATATGCTGCGATATCTGTGGGGAGGCACCACTGGGACAATTCCACACGCCTTAGTGGTAGCCATGCTATGCACTCATCAGGAATGCAACTGGGGCAACAAACAAATGCAATATCCAAGCCAGGACATCACTCATGCCATAATTACGAAATTTGAGGACTGGGCGGGAGGCGTACCGCACCCACGAGGACGAGGATTTATCCTCTAGCCCACTTTCCCTGAGCAATCACAGCAGCCATCGCAGACAGATGAGGCAGGCCCCTCAACACGACCACAAGCTCCTCATAGTGATTGCCAGCTCCGAAGGTTGGAGCGCCGAGTTGATGCCATCTACGACAATTTTGGAGCGTTTGTTACGGGTCTCACGAGGACGTTGGCCGAAGCCTTTGTGCAGCAAGGAACAATGCTAGAGTGGCCTCAGTTTGGGACAGCAGTGCCATATCCACCACCAAATTCACCACCCGAGGAGGGTGGTGCAGCCGATCATTAGTGGAGTTCTCTTGTACCCTGTACCTTCATTCAATGGGGCATTGAATACTTTAAGTTTGGGGGTATTGGGGTAGTAGTATAGTATCATGTAATTTAGTTTTTGTATGATTAGTTTAAAATTTTAAAATTGCATAATTAGTTTACTAGTTTAGTTGTTTGTGTGTTATTGTTTTATGTGATAGAAAATTTTCGTTTTAGTTAGTTTGCATGTCTCACAAAGTTCTTGTTTTTTGGAATTTCTTGCCTAGCCAATGATGTTAGTGGATTGTGAAGGATTTTTGAGTATATGGAATAACATTAACGTAGTTATAATGTTCTACACGATGAAAGTCATGTTGCTTTTTAAATGCTTTCGGTTTACACGGATGTGTTCATAATCACTTGTAGGTATAAGAATTATGTGTTGCATTGCTTGTTAGAAAATGTAGTTTTAAAAAGAGTAATATATGGAACATGCATGTAGACTTGAAAAACTTTGACATTCAAACTTTAGGAAAACATGGGTATACGATGTATAAAAAAAATGAATAGCAATAACGTGGCTAGTCTTATTTTGAGGCCATGGCTACTTGAGTAAGTACGCCCGAAGGGATTATCTCTACACCTAGTGCCCTAAGGTCTTTCATGGTCTGGGAGTCATTGGTTGAAAGCTCGCTAAGGGGTAGCAGTGTTGCCTAATGGAATAAGGCATTGCACAGTCATGTGAAAAAAAAATAGAGAAAAAGAAAAGAAAAATAGAAATAAACACAGCGGAAAAGAGTGAAAATCGGCTTCATGAGTAGCAATAAAGCAGGTAAGCCCATTGTTGAACTTTAGTTTGTTTGGATATGTTGGAACAGTCTTCGTTGAATAAGTATACATGATTCTTAATTTAGACTATAATTTTCTGTTTTGAGCAGTCTAGAATGTGTATTCTTTGCTTGAATCAAGTTTTAGTGAACACTATACACACACACACACAACATCTATATAGCATGTATGAATTATCTGAGTGTATGATGTTATGACCATAGTTAGTTTGAACTTGTATTCGTGAATCTAGATAATTCGCTGAGGCATTTTGGGCTGAAATTATGTTTAAGTTGGAATGATGTGAGACTAGTCTGCATAGTAATTTAGCTGCATAGTAGTGCTTTTGCATTTTCATTGTTATTTAGCATGTATTGCTTGAGGGCAAGCAATAGTTCAAGTTTGGGGGTATTTGATAAGTGGGTTTTATACCTACTTACTGGATATTAATTTACGCGAATTATGCCCATCTCAAGTACATTTTAGTCTGTTTTAGTTGCATTTCATGTTATTTTGCATTGCATGTACTAAGAACTCCTTTTGACATAAAAGTACAGGAAATGGCGTACTTTGGTGGTGTTAGATGGCAAGAGGCTATTGGATACATGGCTCGAGGCTTACGGATGCACGGCATGAGAATGTAGTGAAGCAAAGGGACTGATAATGAAGGAAAGAAGGAAAAGAATGAACAAGTAGCGATAATAAAGACATGATAGAACCGAAACTAGATGAAGCAATACGATCGCAGTCGTATGGCCATGATAGAACATGCTTGATGATGCATGTGGCTTTCATGAAAGCACCGACCAAACAACTCTACATCTGCAGTAAGTCTCATACCACCGCAAGGAATATTATGGGGAAGCGCACTGCAGTGATGCTTGCGATGGGCGTAAGTCTTGATTTGTTTTATTTTAATTTTTTAATTTAAAGGGTTGTAATTTGTTTAAAACGAGATCTGACTGGTGTCACAGATATCTTTGATAACTTTTGACGTATTTTTCATAGTAGTAACTAGGGTTTTCACATTGAGAGAGATCCCAACGTAGAAGAAGCTTAAACGCCTACTTCTCTAATTCTTCTTGGGATTTTCTCTCATTGTGGATTATTATTATTGTTTTGCTGGATTGTTATGAGGAGTTAAACGTTGCTATTGGTTTACAATCTGCAATTGGGTTTGATCGTTTCTATCCTTCATCTTTCAATTGTGTGCTTGTTAACCATGTTTAACTTTGATCCCATAATGGCTTTTAGTTCAGTCATGAACTAAACTCTATTATGGGATTCTAACGAATTTTAATATGTAGTTTATTTGCAAGCTTGATTGTTGGGGCTGTTTTACATATCATATGGGATTTTTATTATGATTGTTTTGCATGTATGAATGCTTGATCACCATTCGTTTTAGTACTTGTATGGAATTGACAATGAACATGCAAGTATGGATTGTAATCATGATAGCATACGTATATGGGGTTGTTTTATATAGCTTGTGTATTTCGTGAACCAGATAGACATATACTGTTTCACTGTATGAGTTAAAATAAGGACGTGTGCTTAAATTTAGTATGATTGCAATTTCACATAGACATATAGTAGTTTTGGTTATATTGATGATTACATGGAGTCTATCATTTGTGGATGTTGTGTAAGTAGGTCATAGTGCATTGAAAAATGGTTATGACCCTATTAATGCTCTTGGCTACTTTCCTGTGATATGTGAACAATTCTTGCATGATAGTGGTAATTGGATGAAATATTAAATGAAGTTAGGATCCCATTATTTCCAGACTTGTTTTATTCCATTATATTTCTTGTTTTAGTTGTTATTTGCAATTAGATTAATTCACCAATATAGTCATTATTTTAAGCATATAAATATAGTGATCTAATTGATGCATAGTAGTTTAGATTTGACAACTTTCTTTGTGGGATTGATACTCTACTTACTCTGTATTACTTGTTGACACATGTATGCTTGCATTAGTTAGAGCTCTTTTTGTTAGAACTAAAAAAGAGGCAACAATGATCATCCCAGCTACCCTTGAAATCCATGACGCGAGATCTTAGCATATCTTCTAGCGTCTGAATTGTTCTCTTGCTCTGTCCATCAGTTTGTGGATGATACGCCAGACTCAAACTTTTAATCTGCTTCCCAATGCGCTTCTTAGAGACTCCTCCAAAAATTTGATGTGAATCATGGATCATGATCTGACACAATCGATACTGGTACTCCATGTCTGGAAATAATTTCCTTAATATAGAGTCTAGCTAATTGGTCTAAGTTATACTTGACCCTAATTGGCAAAAAGTGAGCCGATTTTGTCAATCAATCCACTATTACCCAAATCGTATCATACCCTTTCATTGTAATCGGAAGTCCCACCACAAAATCCATCGTGATATTCTCCCATTTCCACTCCGGAATTTCTATTGACTGTAGCAAGCCACTTGGTCGTTGATGTTCGGCCTTAACTCTCTGACAAGTCAAGCACCTATTCATGTACTCTGCTATTTCTCTCTTCATGTTCGGCCACCAGAAACTCTGTCGAAGATTTTGATACATCTTAGTGCTACCAGGATGAATCGAAAATCTCGAACTATGAGCCTCTTGTAGAACCTACTCCTTTAATTCCGTCTCATTCAGAACCCAAATTCTTCCTTCAAATCTTAATAATCCCTCATTATCAAGACTGTACTTAATATCTTTTTCATTGGCCAGCCGCTCCTTCATCCGGTCACACTCATCAATTTTGAGTTGTACCTCCTTAACTCTCTCTACGATGGTAGATTGCATCTTCGTCATAAACAGATTTGTCCTCCTTCACTCGGCAGCTTCACTTCCAACTCCATCCTAGCTATCTCTATTATTAACTCAGTTTGAGCCGCTAACAAAGACAACTTTTCCCGACCCTTCCTACTTAAGGCGTCAGCAACTACATTGGATTTTCTAGGGTGATACTGGATTTCACAGTCGTAATCCTTTATCAACTCTAGCCATCTCCTCTGCCTCATATTCAACTCCTTCTGTGTGAAGATATATTTTAGACACTTGTGGTCCATCTATATCTCACATTTTTTCCATAAAGATAATGTCTCCATATCTTTTGAGAAAAAATTACTGCGGCCAGTTCCAGATCATGAGTAGGGTAAACTTTCTCATAATCCTTCAACTGCCTAGATGCATACGCAATGACCTTGCCATGCTGCATGAGCACGTAACCAAGTCCTCTATGCAAAACATCGCTATACACTACAAAATTTTCTGTGTCATCGGGCAATGACATAACAGGTGCTTCACTCAACCTCTTCTTCAGTTCTTGAAAATTGTCCTCACACTTATCAGTCCAAGCGTATTTCACCGTCTTCCTTGTTATGGCTTCCACCTTCGCTGGATCTACTGAAATTCCCTCATGGTCAATTACATGACCTAAAAATTGTACCTTCTCTAACCAAAATTCACACTTAGTGAATTTCGCATAAAACTTCTCCTTTCTTAGTGTCTCCAACACTAATCTTAGGTGTTCAGCATGATCTTTTGGCATCTTAGAATAGACTATAATATCATCGATAAACACCACGACGAACTTGTCCAAATATTATTTGAACACTCTATTCATCATATCCATAAATGCAGCTAGTGCATTGGTCAACCCAAATGACATCACCAGAAACTCGTAATGACCATAACGAGTCCTGAATATTGTCTTTTATACATTCTCCTTCCTAACCTTTAACTGGTGATACCCCGTTCTTAAATCTATTTTAGAAAATTACTTAGCCCCTTTCAACTGATCAAAGAGATCATCGATCCTGGGCAATGGGTATTTTTTCTTTATCGTTAACTTGTTCAACTCTCGGTAGTCGATAAAAAGTCTTAACGATCTGTTCTTTTTCTTGATAAACAGTATCGGTGCTCCCCACGATGAAACACTCGGCTGAATGTACTTTCTGTCCAACAGTTCTTGCAACTGCACCATCAATTCCTTCATCTCCACTGGCGTCATACGATACGGTGCCCTGGAAACTGGTCCCGCTCCTGGCACGATGTCTATAGGTAGACCCGAAAATTCACTTAGAAATACATCAACGAATTCTCTCACTATAGGTATTTGTTCCATGGTTGTTACCACTCTCTAGGTATCAACAACATGGCACAGATAACCTACACATCCCTTCCTCAGTAATTTCCTAGTTTGTGTCATGGTTAGACAACAAGAAAGTCCCGGTGATCTAATCCCGTAAAATACTACCTGAGGTTGTCTTAATGTTTTAATGTTCACACATTTCTTTTGGCAATCTATAATTTCCCCATGGTTCACTAACCAATCCATTCTCAGAATTACGTCGAATTCTCCTAACTTTATCTGTAACAAATCTACTGATAATTTACAACCCCGTATGTCTACGCAACAACTCCTATGAACATCTTCAACAGGAATTATTTCTTCGTTTACTAACTTAATATTTAAAGGTATAGGCAACTTTTCGGGAAGTAATCCTAATCGTCTAGCAAAATCGCATGCTATAAACGAACAAGTAGCACCCGAATCAAACATCACGTAAGCATTAATGTCGTTGATCGGAATAATACCTGCGACAACGTCCCCTGATGCAACTACATCTTGGACTGTCATGTTAAAGGTACGACACATCGGCCTACCCGGCTGCGCTGGACCACTAATAGCTAACTTACCACTATTAGTGCCCCGGTTCCCATCCGTCCCCTTCTTCGGACAGTTCTTTGCCATCTGGTCAGTTGACCCACACACAAAGCATCCATGATTCTTCTTCGAACTCGGACAGTTAGGCTCAATGTGCCCTTCCTGTCCATAGATGTAACAGACGACCTTCCCCTTGAGACACATTCCTAAGTGAGTCTTCCCACAGGTCTTGCAGGCCTCCATTCTCCTCTTTGGGTCTCCTTGCTTCACTCCAGTATTCCTAGAGCTAAACACCTTCCTCTTTTATCCCTCGCCACTACCGCTGGCTCCTTCGACTTTTACTCCCCCGTCTACTTTCCCCTTGCTCTTCTTGTCCTTATGGTATTGACTCAGAGCCTCACTACCACCCTCGGCGATTATCGCCTTCTCTAAAATGGTTCCAAAAGAAGTACTTTGGAACACCGAAATACGGTTATAGAGCCAGGGTTTCAAGCCCTGCTTGAAGCATCGCGCCTTCCTAACCTCGGTATCCACTTGATGTGGAGCGAACCTCGTCAATTCATTAAACTTGGCGGCGTATTGGGAAACCGTCATGTCCCATTGTTTCAACTCCAGAAACTGCATCTCCATTCTTCCCTGCATGCTCGTGGGAAAGTAATTCTCGAAGAATATCTCCTTAAACCTCTCCCACGTCAGATTTGCTATCCCATCCCTAGCCTGATTGGCTTCCCACCAAAAGTTGGCCTCTCCCTTCATCATATCGGTTGCAAAGGCAACCTTTTGGGCCTCGTCGACATTTGCAACCAACGTTTGGGTTTCAATAGGGTCCGTAGTTCCTTTGAACTCCGACGGACCGACGCTCTTGAAATCCTTAAAGCTAGTAGCTCGTGCTACTCCTGGATTTATGGGGATATTAGCCCCTGTTCTATTAAAGGAAGCTGTTAATAAATTAATAAACTCCTGCATCGGGTTAATCGGACCTCCCTCTGGTTGATTCACATTAGCGCCTTGGTTACGTTGCACTCTTCTCGGTGGAATTTTCCTGATACAATAAACACATGTCGTTATTATTCCTTTCATTATTAGTTATCATTTAATATTAAACAATAACTCTAACATCCATTACTCATTGTTTTCCATAAAAAGGCTTATATTCATTCTTTGTAGTATAATACTACATCGGTTACATTACACAGCCTAAGCTGATTACATTATTTTCCCGCTATCGCTTTCCAAAAATTAGGATTTACAAAAGACTACCCTTCACTATACAAATAAGGGCTTTACGTCACTACTAATTACAAAATATTTACATACTTGAGCTCAAAGACCTCATGCTTTAACTCGTGGACTTTGTCCTTAGCCAAAATCCTCTCATCATGCTCCTGCTCCCACATGGACTCAACATCAGTCTTGTCCTCTATGACAGTTTGGAGCTCTGCTCTCAGCTCCTTGACCTCCTGACAGTAATGGATATTTCTATCCAATACTGACATGAATAGAGACATCATCGACCCCCTAGGAGCTATCTCCGCTGCTATAGCTACTGGATTAAAGGACACTGTCTACACTTCCTCCTCTATCATCCCATCGAATACTGACATGAAGTCAGCATCATCTGAGTCTCCAGACTCAATAACCACTACCTCCGGATTTGCTGCTACAGGATTCAGTATAACTTCTACTTGGTTCACCGATTCTTCACTAATGGCCTGACCATCTACATATATTTCGTTTACTCCTGACATCTACACAAAATAATTAAGTTGATTAGTACACGTTAGTAGAATAATAAAAACACATAACATAATCATAATGCATTTTTACAAGGTTATTTTCTGCTTGTACTTCTTTGACTTCTCTTAAGGTTATGACTTAAGGTTTTTAATTCCCCCTTAAGTTTTATAACCTAATGCTTTGATACCATACTGTGATGCCCCCAAATTCGGGTATCTTCCAACCCGACAGATGGTGCTACACGGTACTACCATTCACACATACATTTAATTAAAAAGTCTCAAAAGAACGAATACATCTTATATATATTCAAAATAATATTACACTTCCCCAGGTTCTTTATAACCCATTCATTCGTTCTTGTCATAATATTTAATATATTACAAACAGTCACCTATACTATTACATAAGTAATCTAAGGGTTCGTCTTCGCCTTGCCCTTATCCTTGCCAGAGCCTTCGGTCCGCTCGATCTTAGCTGTGTTCGTATGGTTCAAGTAAGAGTGACCATTACTAGCTCAGCAAGTACTACAATTATAATAAACAACATGCTTGAAACATAGAACTCATATATTTTCAATAACTGAACAATAGTTACGAAGTACTATCGATAATTGAAGATAGCACTTCTTTTCATTGAAAACATTTTACAACAACAATATTCAGTAAAACATCAATTCCGGTCCAAGACCTTGAGCATTTCATAAGTTCTTTTGAAAAGGACGTCCCGGGACTAAGTCCGTAAGTCGGACATTACTTACGAGCACGTCAAGGTGATCA
Source organism: Panax ginseng (assembly GCA_020205605.1). NCBI lineage: Eukaryota > Viridiplantae > Streptophyta > Magnoliopsida > Apiales > Araliaceae > Panax > Panax ginseng. The sequence continues at coordinate 49,413,022 of CM035137.1, forward strand.
TCCTACAGTACTCTATGTTGATCAACACTACATTCATTTAACGTGTATACGTTTAAGTTGTGGCAACCTCACGTGCATGTCGTTAAACGACAAAAACATTTTAGCATACTCAGTCTTCGTTTGAAAACCACACCAATATAACTCGGTAAACATTAATCATGCTTGATAGATTTATAATATAAGTCTAGCCGAAAGAATTGGCTTTGACTTCATCATTCAAGACTTCATGCGAAAGAATACATGAATTTCAAAGCTTGTCCAGACTGAACTGGAACAAGGGTTAGAATACTTGCCTTCAAATATCTAACTGCCATCGCTTATCACACGTAAACTTTAAGTCTCTAAGTCTCTATAACATATGATCATATAATGTACCACATTAGGTCATATATAATCAAGTAAGTATACTACTATATCTCACCCTTCATCTCAATCTAATCCTGACTTAGATTGTTATTATTGGTTCCGGCTTTTCGTTACATTGTTTCATTACGTACATGATTGATTACTTATCTTCAACCTTTAGACAACATAAATAAGGTTTAACAATACCTTACAACACCTTATTAAGTTCCTCAGTTTATTATTACTGAGTTACTGTTCATGCTATACTTATAAACCTTCATCACTATCCAAACCCTAGGATTGGCGTTGCGGCGCCACCCATTACTTTCTTCAAGCTACCATGCATGGGTTAACAAGAGAGGTACAGACGGGACTCGACATCATGCATGCGCTGAGTCCTTACTCTTCATGTCGCGCTGAGACGTGAAAGTTCAGTAGGTTCAGACACTGTGTCCGGCGCTGCTGCACGCCACCATTTGGCCTTGGGTTGGCGCCGCGGCGCTAACTCTGTGCCTCAGACAATTTTCCATATTTTACAATTTTGTGAAACTCTCGGACACATAACTTCTTCATTATAAGTCTGAATTGGCTCGTTCAAAAGCTTACGATTCAAAAATTACATACTTTATGCATTAATGCAAGAATTTTATCTATTTGACTTCGTTTGCTATAATTTCACCTATTAGTTCATTTTTAACAAAAAACGATAAACGTTCGTGAACGTTTAACGCTCGTTTCTTCGTTCTAAGTCGGAATTCAGTCATTTTTGAGTCCGCAACTCTATAATGCCAAATATGACTTGTCTCCATCGAAAAACAATGTTTCTGACTTCAAACACAAAATATGACTTCCATTCTGAGAATTTCACAAATTCGACGATTATCATCCAATCGTGTGGATTCTGGCAAAACCCCATTACTAATCATTCTAAATGGATTTTAATTATCATACCAATATTTTAAGTTACTTGTTACACCAACTAATTATCAAAATATGTTTTGACTTATTCTCATAAGTTAATGACTTAATCAACTTATTAACTACAAATTCCCTTGCTTATGACTTACTATGGACTTAAGTCCTTCAATCAATGTTCTCATACCATATTGAACATATTAACATCATATGACAATCATATGATAAGTTCATCATAAGTTTATCAACTTATTTAGGTTCAAGTTACTTATTCAACTTATTCGGCTTAAGTTCATTCATCAATCACTTCTTATATATTCTTAGCATACATGCACATTAAGTTACACTTCTCTATCAATCTTATTATGGTAGAGATAGACTAATAGATCATAAGATCATTTACCTTTGATGACTAAAGTCTTCTTCTTTGAAATCTAGCAAAAGGTTGATTTGGCTTTAAAAAGTGCTTATTCTCTCTAACACTTAAGTTAATTTGTTTTGGATGAAAGTTGAACAATGAAAATGATCAAAAAACTCTCCTATTTATAGGCTTGGCAAAATGAGGGCATAATGGTCTTTTAGGCCTTGCACCTCCTCAACTAACCTCCTTAATCCACCTCCTTATTAACCTCCTTACTATTCCTTACTTTGTCTCTAAGCTAACTTGCTAGCCACTTCTATTACTTGATCACCACCACACTTGCTCACCACTTAAAGTTCTTACCCATCAAGTCTACCCATATTACTCTTGGTTTGCTCCATGGATCATGGCTTAACACATTGGGCTTGCTTAATTAATCTAGCTAATTCTTATTGGGCTTACATTAAAATAGTTTGGACTCATGATTAACAAACACTTGGGCTTTCATATCACTTCCTATTGGACTTCTACCAATATGTTAATAATCCTACAAGTCTATTCCATTTAATTAAACACCTTGACATATATACACCACGTATAATTCTCGTATGCTAGCTCGTATAATAAATTATAATATACGTTATTCCATTCTCCATACTTAATAGTATAATACGTCGTATTATACTTACGTTAAATACCTCGCATAATGCATACGCATCATTTGATTAATATTTTCCTTTCATAACGCTTAATAATCCTAACATTCTCAAATTAAGTCCGTATGCGAAATATTACATTTTCCATACTTAGATTATTAGCACATAATTCATCCCACCTTGTTATTATAATGTTACGTATTTCTCGGAAGTTCAAAAATAATTCCCGAGCAGAAATCGATGAATAGTATTTTTCGGAAAATTTCTCGGAAAGCTTTTATTTTTGTCTTATAAATTTAAACACTTTAATTCATTCACGTAGTTAAAATACTACGACATTTTAACGTTTCTAGGTTATAGAACAACATTCGTCTTATCCACACGTAATAATAATAAATAATATTATTTTATTCATTATTAAAAGTATTTACAATGGTTCGATTTTTCGGGGCGTTACACCCACTGACACAGCAGACTGCCATCTCACCTAACATCTAAAAAGATGTTTTACTCTGTCCCATGGTACTTTCCTTAGCTTCTTCAATACGTTTATTTGTTGTATACTAAGGATATCTTTTGTGCCATTGGGACTGGTGAACACTTCAACGTTTATAACCTTTTCCATATTTGTTAGGATTTATCTTTAAACAAATGTGCAAGGTTCGATGCTTCTGACACATACATATGATGCTCTATGATTCTGATCATGATGTCTTGCCACCTTGATGCTTGATCTGTCACTTAGCAAACAAAAGCACTATGATTTCTCTTAAGGGATTGGCACACTACGATCTTCACTTGCTTGTCTTGCAGACTCTACGTTTTCGAGCACACACTACAATATCTTAGTTGGCTCGGCAAACGTTTGGACCACTCTACGATTTCCAGAGAGGCCCTTGAAGGTAGACAAACTACGATCCTCGATACTCTATGATTCTGCCTTGGTTTCTGCAAACTCTCGATCAGCTCAATAGACTACGATTTTTTTGAGTCTATCTATTACATCTCAAGATATAGATCAACCTAACATCTTTGATCTCCTCATCAATACATTCACTTACAGAATGATAAACATTAAACGCTTAGACCAGCTTAACAGATTTGATCTATCACTAAGTCCTTGAACATATATTCATTGAAGGACTTTACACAAAATCATGAGCATTTAATTTAAACATCAAATCAAACTATGCAGTTTCCCAACACATACTATTTAATTTCGGTATGTATACATGATTAAAAGTTGTCTAAGCTATTTGACTCAGCTAGACATAGTTTGAAATATATCGTTGAACATGATTATTTATAATAGAGTCGTCCAACTAAATTGTTTTGGTTTGGGCTTTAGACTGAGTATGAACATCTTGAAATTGGGAAACTTTTATGCACCAAAGGAGGTTATGATGAACGAGAATATCATTTCAGCATGTAGTGTTGATCAATACAGGGTATACGGGTTGATCACCTAATGTGTCCGTAAGTCATGACGGTTTGCAGATGAATTTCTGTACAAACCGTTTCAAAAAAATTGAAAATGAAAGTTCATGGTCTATTAACTGCTCAGCATTCATAGTCAGTACGTAGTTTCAAAAATGTAAATGATTGATATGTTTTCCAGTATTATTTCAGTTTACTTAACAACTATTGATTCGTTGTAGAAGTATAGTTCATAGAAAATATTTATTTCTTTCAAGCGATGATTATTACTTGATGGGCAATTAAATGCTCATTCTTGCTTTAAATTTTAATGTTTTCAGCTAAGCTTGATCGACCAGAAGGTTCGAACATAAACAAAAGAAAGGGAAAGCTAAAGTAATAAGTCATAAAGTGTTATTTGTAATAATTGTAGCTATGATAATTTATTATTTATCATGTAATGAATTACTTAAAGGTTATCGAAACTAGGGAATAGACAACTTTGATGTAATATTATTAGATATTTAATATATCAGGTGGTTTAAGGAATCTTATCGTGGAGCACCAAGTATGGGTTTCAAGTATTCGGATTTGGGGGTGTCATAATGCATGCATTATGTCATGGATATGCAATCACATAGGTGAGTTTAGCATTGACCCCTGGATGGTCTTATGATACGATTTTACAAATGTCTTCATCTACTGTCAATCAGATTGAGTATTATTGAGTAAAATCTAGTTACGCACAACACGCAAGTATACGTGCTCAACAAGTAATAAAGTGTAAGTAGAGTATCGTTCCCACGAGGAATTATTAATACAAATTACCAAATATTAACTCTTAACCAAACTAATTTTATTTAAACAATCAATTTAATGTTATAAAGTAAATTACTTAATTAAACTAATTCTAATCACCACTAATTCGAAATCAGATTATGGAGATTTAAGATCATAACTTCACTTATTGCTTCATTTAAGTTAACGCACTTCTCATCAATTATTTTCTATCCTAAATTGTTAATCAAGAACACTAAAGCATATAAAACCACCTCTCGATGCATAACACCCATACTTACTTAAATCCACAATTGATAGAATTAAGCAAGACACCCTAATTAACTAATCCACTATATCTCTATGTGAATTACAATTAAAAAGGATTTAAAGCACAAGTTCTCTATAAGATTGCATATAGCGTAAAGGCATATCTCTATCCTAAACACGAATCATGAATTCCATCTATGCAGAAATCAAGAATACATGCTATCATGATTAGATCTAAATCTATATTTCATCTCTCGAGTTCATATAGATTTATCACGGTAATTGTTGGCCAATCAATTAAAAAAATATGTCCAAATCACAATAGACAATCCTCACGATAGAACATAATAATTGATAGCGAAGCATATTAAAATAAGCTACACAATAAGATCCATTGTAATCTCAAACAAAGAATTAGTTCATTGAATTAAAATTAAGAATCCACACTTGAATAAACATTAAAAGAAAAAGATGGAAGAAGATAAGAAGATAGAATCTATTGTCTATAGATTTGATGCTCTCTCCTTGCTCCTACTTTGAATCTTCAATGGTCTCCAAGTTGTTTCAATCTCCAAATCTAATAAGAACTAGGGTTTTTCCCAACAACTCTAATCTAATCTAATGGAATTCTTCCTCAAAAACTTCCCTCTAATCCTTGTAAATCTCCTCCTTTTATAAGCCTCTTTATATGTCTTTAAGTCCTCTTGGAAGTCCTTGAATCAAACAGCTCGAATCAATCCTTCTTGAACTCAAATTCTAGTTAAAATTGCCTTTTCTGCGTGTACCCAAGCCCCGACTTGGGTATTGCCTTGTAAATAGCAAGCCCCAGCTTGCTATGCTTCTGATTTTGAACTTAGGACCCAAAGCCCCGGCTTGGGTATAAGGTTTAAAAGAGCAAGCCCCGGCTTGGGTGCAAGCTGCTAATTTTTTTTCAACTACAGTGTCCTCTGGTAAAATGGCCATAACTTTTGATTCGGGAGGATTTACGGGGCCTGTCACCTATCAAATCGAAGCTATCGACGAGCTCTACAACATTCATTCTTTGAGAATTGAGAATTAACGAACGGATGAAGGAAGAAATTTGATTGGAACTGACTGATATGCAAATGACCACCCAAAACAGCGAAATTCAACTTCCGTTGGTACAAATGTCGTAACTCTTGCATCCAAACTCTGATTGGAATGATTCAAGATGTTCTGGAAAGCTAAGAAAAATCTCTACAATATAGTCTAAGTTCTAAGCCAAGAACATAAAATGAACATGAAAACACAAACGATGTCCGGATTGCTTTTTCCTTGCGTTTTCATACCAATAGTCGCTCACACAGCTCTCAAACATGTAATCCACAAAATGAACACAAAATGCATAAAAAGTAACTAAGAAACACGAGTTTAAATAAATAATTCAAGTAATAGATACCAGATAAGTAGGTATAAAACCTACTTATCAAATTCCCCCAAACATAAACCTTTGTTTGTCCTCAAGCAAAAACAAAACAAAAATGCAATTCAATGCAATGCAATGGAATGGAATGCAACTAATCTACATGCCTACGAATCCAGCAGTAATGATAGAGACAAGTCTATTCAACCGGCCTTAGAGAAATCAAGTAAACATGATAATACTTCATATCAAAACCAATCAATAATTCCTATCAATCATCAAATCTCAAACTGTTATTACTGGTATAGTGCATATGTGCTCAACATCCATGCTAACTGATATCATGCTAAATACAACACATAATAAATCACTTTAAAGGTACCATACAGTGCAAACTCATAAAATTCACGAACGCGTTAAATCCAACTAAATTCAAACATCCATCAAATTCAAGAGTCTAATCTGGGATACTTATGCTTTACTTTGCATTACGGGGGCTTTTTGCTCTTTTCCCATTTTATTATTTTTTTATATAACCATGACTGTGCAATGTCTCATTCCATTACGCTAATAGTACTACCCCTTAGCGAGCTTTCGACCAACGACTCCAAGACCATATAAGACATTAGGGCGCTAGGTGTAAAGACACTCCCTCGGGCGTACTTGCTCAAGTAATAAAGGCCCCGAAACAAGACTAGCCATGATATTTTTTTTCATCATTTTTTTCTTTTTTTTAAGCTTATATATCCCAAATTTTTTCCCCAAACTTAAGTTTTTGTCTAAATTTAGCCATCTCCGCCTATTCATGTCTTTCATTTATTCAAACTAATATTATCCGTAAGAAGTCAATTATGTATCAATTTAAACTTAATCACTCAACAAAGTTATCTCTAATGTGCTAACTTTGATTATACCGGGTTTAAAACAGAAAAGATTCAATTCATAACAAGAAATCACATTAAAGTTCTAATAATCAAGATTATACTTGTCTACTCAAATCCATTCTCATCATTGGCCAAAATAGACTGTAACTATCAAACAGCTGGACTCATGCAAGATGAACATAGTAACTAACTATTATTTTTGATTTTTTGATTTTTTTTTACAAGAAACTGAATATAATGTTATTCAAACTATACTACTATACAACTACTTATGCAGTTGTACTGCATGAATGCAAACATAATGAACCTAAACTAAATTAACAACATATGCAAAATAACATAACATGAACATGAAACTAAACATGCAATAAAGAACTAAACTAAACACCCCCAAACATAGAAATTACAATGTCCTCATTGTAAGAATATAGCGGTAAGTAGAAGAGAACTTCCCTGTAATCAGCTAAGCATGAGGTGATGGCAGTGATGGCGGCGATGATCATTTTCCTATCCATTGAACCTCTAATACCTGTAATGAAGAGAGACAACATGGATTAGAATAGCACTTTGGAATATAATGTGATTTCTATCTACTAAATAAACTAGGAAAGCATATAAATATAAAAAAAAATTCCTAGGTTGCCTCCCAGTCAGCGCTTGATTTACAGTCTTTCAGCCTGACTTTGTCTGGTCAACGCTATCAAATTCCTCTTCGATAATTGAGGAATCCTCCATCCATCAGTAGCAAATAATCCTTTGGGAGGTTCCCACAAGCGATGGCCATAGCATCAAAATCACCTAGTATGCTCTGACTTGGTATAATCTCCATGAAGAAGGGCAAATAACTAGGTGCTACCTCAATTGTGTTTGTGATCATATTTGGGCATGGAAGTGTGTCAAACACAATGGGCTCTTCGTCTATCTTCTCTTTCTCATCCCACCATGGCTTCATTGTTGCACTCGCTCTTATGTCATAAAGAGTTTCGCCAATGACATGACTACCAAGCAGGCAAGGTTTTGCAAATCTGACTGAATTCTTGATCTTTGGTGGAGAAGGCACTTGGGAAACTAACAGAATCGGTTCGTTTTCTTTAGAATTTAGATCTTCATCGACTTTTATTTCATTATCCCCAATTGTCTCCACACATTCGATATCCTGTAGATCATCCAGTCGCAGATTCGGTTCGGGTTCTCCGTCAATTTTGTCATCCATGTCATAAAGCCAAGTGTTTGGAGGAAGGTTGCTTACGGCTTTGGTCATTTGATCTATCTTATTTTGAAGATTCTAAATTGACTTCTCTTAATTAATCATTATCTCCTCATTTGATGTTGTGAACTTGGACAACAATTCCTCTAATCTCGAATTATCTATCTCAATTTTGGAATCCATGTATTGAGGACCATGAGTTGAAGTGGTGATGAGTTGTTCCATCTAGTGCTGAAAATTGTGGCTCGATATTTCTTGACTCATCATCCTCTCCTCTTGGTTTTCTATGACCTTTGACAGTAATTTCTCTAACTTTGACTTTTCTTCTTTTAATGGAGGTTGATATGAGAATTTCGGCGTGTATGTTGGATTTGGAGTAGAGTATTGATCTTGATAATTATAGCTCCATGAAGAATACGGATGATACCCCCAAACTTGATTATAACTAAGATCAACATAGTTGTTGAGGTAATCACCACTATATTGTACCGGTTCAAAATTGACGGTGCATTGATGACTTTGATGGTTTCCAGCACAATAGTCACACGTAACTGCCATCATTCGACTCCTTTGGGCTGCAATAACGTCCAACATCCTCGAAAGTTCTTCAATCTGTGCTGATATTGCGAAAAATGCATTAAGTCCATCAATCCATGTTTCCCTTGGTTCAGTCATGTTTGCCATCCTTCGACTCCGTTGGGTTGCGATAACCTCCAACGTCTTCTAATTTGCCTCAATTTGTACTGACTTTACAGAAAATGCATTAAGTCCATCAATCCCTTGGTTGAGTCATGTTCGTGTATGGCCATTGATACGCAAAGTCATCCATTCTACCTAAAAAGAGAGAAATATAGGAAGAGAATTAAAAATAAAAATAAAAATATTTAAATTAAGACTAATTTGATTGAAATTAATATTGGTAAAAAATATTAAACTAATTCCCCAGCAACGGCGCCAAAAAGTTGTTGGGTAAAATCTAGTTACGCACAACACGCAAGTATACGTGGTCAACAAGTAATAAAGTGTAAGTAGAGTATCATTCCCACGAGGAATTATTAATACAAATTACCAAATATTAACTCTTAACCAAACTAATTTTATTTAAACAATCAATTTAATGTTATAAAGTAAATTACTAAATTAAACTAATTCTAATCACCACTAATTCAAAATCAGATTATGGAGATTTAAGATCACAACTTCACTTATTGCTTCATTTAAGTTAACACACTTCTCATCAATTATTTTCTATCCTGAATTGTTAATCAAGAACACTAAAGTAGATAAAAACACCTATCGATGCATAATATCCATATTTACTTAAATCCACAATTGATAGAATTAAGCAAGACACCCTAATTAACTAATCTACTATATCTCTATGTTAATTACAATTAAAAAGGATTTAAAGCACAAGTTCTCTATAAGATTACATATGGCGTAAAGTCATATCTCTATCCTAAACACAAATCATGAATTCCATCTATACAGAAATCAAGAACACATGTTATCATGATTAGATCTAAATCTAAACTTCATCTCTCGAGTTCATATAGATTTATCACGGTAATTGTTGGCCAATCAATTAAAAAATTAAGTCCAAATCACAATAGACAATCATCACGATAGAACATAATAATTGATAGCGAAGCATATTCAAAAAAAACTACACAATAAAATCCATTGTAATCCCAAATAAAGAATTAGTTCATTGAATTAAAATTAAGAATCCACACTTGAATAAACATTAAAAGGCAACGATAGAAGAAGATAGGAAGATAAAATCTATTGTTTGTAGATTTGATGCTCTCTCATTGCTCCTACTTTGAATCTTCAATGGTCTCCAAGTTGCTTCAATCTCCAAATCTAATAAGAACTAGGGTTTTTCCCAATCTACTCTAATCTAATCTAATGAAATTCTTCCTCAAAAACTTCACTCTAATCCTTGTAAATCTCCTCCTTTTATAAGCCTCTTTATATGTCTTTAAGTCCTCTTGGAAGTCCTTGAATCAAACAGCTCGAATCAATCCTTCTTGAACTCAAATTCTAGTTAAAATTGTAAATAGCAAGCCCCAACTTGTTATGCTTCTGATTTTGAACTCATGACCCCAAGCCCCGGCTTGGGTATAAGGCTTAAAAGAGCAATCCCCGGCTTGGGTGCAAGCTGCTAATTATTTTTTCTAATGCAGTGTCCTTTGGTAAAATGGCCATAACATTTGATTCGGGAGGATTTACGGGGTTTGCCACCTATCAAATTGAAGCTATCGACGAGCTCTACAACTTTCATTCTTTGAGAATTTATAAATAACGAACAGATGAAGGTCGAAATTGGACTGGAAGTGACTGTTATGCAAATGACCACCCAAAATAGCGAAATTCAACATCTGTTGGTACAAATGTCATAACTCTTGCTTCCGAACTCCGACTGGAATGATTCAAGATGTTCCGGAAAGCTAAGAAGAAGCTCTACAATATAGTCCAAGTTCCAAGCCAAGAACATAAAATGAACATGAAAGCACAAACAATGTCCGGATTACTTTTGCCTTGCGTTTTCATACCAATAGTCGCTCACACAGCTCCCAAACATGTAATCTACAAAATGAACACAAAATTCATGAAAAGTAACTAAGAAACACTAGTTTAAGTAAATAATTCAAGTAATAGATACCGGATATGTAGGTATAAAACCTACTTATCTAGTACACACCACCAACACTGATAGCCTCTTATCTGAGATCATGGAATAGTAGTTTGCCTCCCACAGATCAGGTGATAATTGATCAGATGTTGAGACATTCCATGTCTATTTTGACGTTCCACGTACTATTAGGTTTTGTAAAGGGCATGCTATCTTGTTGGATACCTCAGAGATAGGTTTTCAGATTTGATATCCACGAGCTGACTCCTACGTTAGAGGAGTATGAGTGCATCATTGATTTACCCTTAGATCGGCCTTGTGCTAGGATGGCTATCGGTGATATGAGACAGAAGTTTATGACACTGACTGGCTTACAACGCAAAGTTATCATGGATGAGATCACTTCAAGGCATGTGGTGTCTTTAGATTTCTTGATTGATTGATTTGGATCACCAGACAACTATCTACGACATTCAGGAGACTTCACCATTGCTGAGGGTGAATGGCAGGTTGCCTGTATCGATATTCTATTGATGTGCATCATGGCCTATTTGTACATACCGCTATATATGTACCATCTAGACATTGGCCTAATTACAGCGATCCGTGCTCTCAGGGAGGGTTACACTATCTTGCCCATGATATTGGCGAAGACCTTGAGATCAGCCACATTTTGTCATACCCATCCTGTGGGGTTTTTCAGAGGCATTTCCGCCTTGTTGTACGTATGGTTCATGACCTATTTGAGACTGATCGGCACTTTTAGACATTATGGGTACTACTTTTCACATGAGATATCCATGTCTTATTCTTTTCGGTCGACTGAGTGTACAGGTGCAGTATCCTGGTTGGCTTTTTTGAAAGCGATCGAGGATCCATTTGCGATTTTGCCATATCTAGGACTCAGATCTCCTTATAGCTTTGTTACTCATACGGTTGGCATGGACTATCTACCCCTAGTTGGTTTGAGAGGAGTGACCACGTATCATCCCCTGGCTGTCATGGGATAGTTTGATTAGTTTTAGGATATTCACCCATTTGATGGGGCCTTGGGTCAGTAACTATCAGCTCCATTTTTGTCAGCAGATGACTTGACCAGGATTTTTTTATTGTTGGACTCATTGCGAGGGCTGATATTTCAACTAGTCATCTGGGTCGATCTTTAGAGTATTTTGCATAGCTGGAGGCAGATATTGCATCGGCTATGGTTGTTCACTTAGAGCCAAGTATTGATTCTGATGATGAGGAGCCTATGGAGGACCCTAATTCTCCCAACGAGGACGAGCTATTTGCTGGTTTGACAGTAGCCTTAGTCATTGACACCCCTAGCACTTCTACTGTTGCGGTTCCACCTTCTGTAGAGTCTTTAGAGCAGGTGATTCATCGGATGACCTTTGAGAGGGATCAGGCTAGAGCACTGTTAAGTAGGTTTTTATACCTACTTATTGGTTACTAACTCACGAGAATTATACTCAACTTAAGTAGTTTTATTATGTTTTATTTGCATTTTATGTTTGTTTTATAGTAAAAGTAGTTGGAACCCCTTTTAGCAACATAAGGAATGAATTGGCATGGAAAAGCATGGATTGGAATGGTGTCATGAAACTAGCAAAAGCATGGCAAGGTGAATATGAGTAGATGAGGAAATTAAGCAGTGGAGAAATGCAGTGCAGAAGAGAAGGAATGAAGAGCAAGGAAGAAACAAACCAAAAGCAGCAACAATAAGACAGCAGAAGGCATAGTGTAGTAGCAGTGCGGCCGCACTGCCATTCAAGCTTGACATGGCGCACCCACGCTACATAAAGATAGAGACAACTTTGCAACATCGCGCGACCGCGCTCCATCAATGAAGGAATTTGGCGTGCCCGCGCTAGGCACTCGGCAGATAAACACATGGCGCGCCCGCGCTCGTTTTATAGTCTAATCTTACGCGGCCGCGCGAGTCTTCTACAGTCAATTTTGCTGACTTTTTGTAATTTGAAATTTGAGTGCATTTGGCTCAACTAAACGATATAGTTAGCACCAGACGTGATTTTTGGGAGTCTTTGATCAATTTTCTTATTATTATTAGGGTTTTTAGGTTTTAACTACTCAAGGGAGGTTTTGATCATTGATGATACATTGTTAACCCCTCTCTTTATCTATATTATTCAATAATTATTAGTTTTCATTTCTGGAGATTGTTGGTGCATTGAAACAAGCTTGGAATAGACTCTGCAACGGAGATTAACAGATTTACTCTACCATTCTATTACCTCTTTTGATTGCATTGCCTAATTCCATGTGTTGCTTCAATCCCATAATGGCTTTTGGTTTAGAAATGAACTAAACTCCATTATGGGATTCTAATGAATTTTGATGTGTAGTCTAAATTTATTTTTCTGATTGTATTGTTGTATATTTATCAACTAATTACCCATTATGAGTGAGCTTAATGAATGAATGTTTGATCACCATTCACACTATGTGCTTGTATGGATTTGAAAAATGAAATATGAGTATGGATTAAATCATAATGGCATATATTCATGAGGCTGATTTGTCTAAGCTTTTTGATTCATGGATCGGATAGACATATACCGTTTCATCATATGTAGTCATTAAAATTGCTTGCATTTAAATCATATTTGCTTTAAACTCACATAGAAATATAGTGATTTTGGTAATTGTGATGCTTACATGATTTCTATCAAATGTGGAGGTTATGTTAATTGGCCATAATTCATTGAAAAATGGTTATGTCCATTATTGTGCTCTTGACTCGTTTCCATGATAAATAATTAAACATTACATGAGGGTTGCAGTTTAGATGAAACATTAAATAAAATTAGAATCCCATGCTTTTCCAATCTGATTACATCACTTTAGTAATAATAATTTTTATTTCATGAATTAATTTAGAATTAAGTTTAATTGTGAGTAGATCGTTTACTCATATAAAAATTGTGATAAGTTGTTGCATGATAATTTAGATTTAACACCTTTCTTCGTGGATCGATACTTTTCTTACTTTATACTACTTGTTGACCCATGTAAACTTGCATGAGTTATAGTCCTTTTTGTTAGACTAGAAAGGAGGCAACAAGTTTTTGGTGTCGTTGTCGGAGAAAGGCGTTTATTTTTAACATTATCGTTAACAATTAAAGCATAATTTGTGTGACTTACACAAATCTTATCCTATCTTATTTCTATTTTTATTTTTGTTTGTATTTCAAGTACTTGTATATATTTTATGCATACACGATCATCCAATTCTGAGTTAACACCTGCACAAGACAACATTAATGATAGATGTTGGAAATCGAGAGCGCGTAGGAATATACAAGCAGCTTTAGAGAACACAACATCCAATATGGCAGCAAAAGAGCAAAGAGAGGAACACAGGGACTTGGGAGATTATTCAATGCCAAAGATAAATGGGTTACAGTCAAGTATAGTCAGGCCAGTTATAGCAGCCAACACTTTCGAGATAAAGCCAGGCACTATTCAAATGGTGCAGAATTAGGTACAGTTTGAGGGTGCTGCTACAGATGACCCGAATGAGAAATATTTAGTTTTATAGAGATATGTGACACCTTCAGGTACAACAGGGTGACAGAAGATGGAATTAGGCTTAGGCTATTTCCATTTTCTCTACGGGACAAGGCTAGAAGTTGGCTTCATTCTTTGCCGTCAGGATCAATTACAACATGGGAGGACCTAGCACAAAAGTTCTTAGCCAAATTTTTCCCAATGGATAAGACTGCTAAAATGAGGACATCAATTTCCCAGTTCGAGCAGCAGCAGGGTGAATCTTTATATAAAGCATGGGAAAGATACAAAGAGATGCTAAGGAAGTGTCCACATCATGGTATGCCAGATTGGATGGTGATTAATACATTTTATAATGGATTGGGATGGCAATCAAGGCCAATTGTAGATGCAACCGCAGGAGGAGCTTTATGGGCTAAGAGCTATGAAGAGGCTTACAATCTTATAGAGTCTATGGCAGTGAATGATTTTTAGAATCCTATAGCCAGAATGCCACAGCCCAAAGTTGCAGGATTGTTAGAGGTGGATGTTATCACTCAGTTGTCAGCTCAGATGGCATCTATGGAAAAGAAGATTGATTCTTTAGCAGAGAGTAAGGTGAAGATAGTTACTTTTGAATGTGAGATATGTACAGGGTCACATTCAACTAATCAATGTGCAATTAGTTCAGAATCTATACAGTATATGAGCAACAACCAGAAAAATCAAAGTTAGTTCCAGAATGCTTACAACTCCAACAACCGCAACCATACAAATTTTAGTTGGTCAAATAATCAAAATCAACAAAGTCAACAGTTTTAACCACAACATCAGTTTCAGTCACAACCATCTCATCAGCAGTATACACCGAAACCACTTTACCCTCCAGGATTTCAACAGCAACAACAACATCATCCACCACCTGCACCTCAGCAAGAGAAGAAATCAGAGATGGAGGAGATGATGATGAAGTATATGGAAAACACCGAGGTGATAATTAAAAGCCAAGCAGTGGCTATCAAAAATTTGGAAGCTCAAATGGGTCAAATGGCTAGCATGCTTAACAATAGACCACAGGGTTCATTGCCAAGTACAACATAGGCTAATCCAAGAAGGGAGGGTAAAGAATAATGTCAGGATATCACTTTAAGGTCAGACAAGCAGACTGTAGAATTTCAGCATGGTGTACCCGCGCCACTTTTACATGAGGAAACTGCACGGTGAGGAAAATTTTTCGGAGGAAAGTTTGGTTAAAGAAGGTTCTAACAAAGTGGAAGTGAAGAAGAATAAATAAGAGTCATCTGAGAAACCAGTGACCAAGATACCAGTTGTTCATCCCCCTATTTCTTATCCATAGAGACTGTAGAAGCAAAGGGAAGATAAGCAGTTCAGTAAGTTTTTGGAGGTGTTTAAAAAGCTACAGATTAACATACCGTTCGTTGAGGCATTGGAACAAATGCCTAGTTATGCAAATTTTATGAAGGGTACCTTGTCAAGGAAGAAAAGGCTAGAAGACTTTGAAACTGTGACAACCCAGAAAATCGGATTGTCAGAATTTAAGATTTAAAGAATTAGTTATTAATAAAATAAATTTTTATTAAATATTATTATGTGCTATGTGTTTATTAATCATTCTGAAACCTAGGATGATTATTAATCGGGAGGATTCTAGCTATGAGCTAGGCTGAACGAGTAAGAATTTTCAAGAAGAAAATAAAAAATTTTCGAGAACAAAATATTTCTGGGGAAAAAGACAAAATAGGCACTATTCACCCGATGAAACCCTTAGGGTTAGGGTTTGAATAACCTAAGCCTTTTCAAGAGTTCGGTATGTCGAAATGACATTCCATCGAAAGATTTGACAATAATATATCGTGAAAAGTTAAGTACGCCGATAAAAGTTTTTCTCGAAAAACGTGTATAAATCAGACGAAATAAAAATGATGAAAAGTATTGTTATGTACTTTTCATTCGTTTAGCTACGTTAGGGGAAAACGTGAAGGAAAACACTTAACACCAAAAAGTGTTTTTCAGTTTTTCAGAGATCCGAAGAATACGTAAAAGTTAATCGGTAAAGGAAAGACAAAATATCCAAAAATATTTGGATTTCGAGAATCGCAGTTTTTGAACTGTCGGACAAATTCTGCAAGACGGAAGCTTTGTGAATAGTAAAGGGGTTGGGGTGAAATGACTAAAATGCCCCTAACCTTGGTTTTCTATAAAAAGGAAGCTTAATTCATTTATTTAGGATTTTGAAAAATCTTATAGCACTTGAGAGAGAGAGAGAGGGATCGGATGAGAAGGAGAAGAAGAGGGATCCGATGGAAGGAGATTAAGGAAGAAAGGTAATTCAAAAACCTAACTTCTAGATAATTTTCTTTAAGTGTATATGTAAAAAACATAGCTTAATGAGAATAAGGAGTAAATGATGTTAGAAATGATTTCATATGATTGAAATAATGAGAAAAGAAGAAATAAGAAATTAGAATTTGGTAAATAAATTTCTTAAGGAAGTGTAAGATTCGTAATAAATTAGAATGATCTGAGTGGATTATATGAATGAGTAGGTGAAATAAGTAAGGAATGGAGTTCTATAACATCAAATTCTAAGAAAAAGTAAAATCGTAATCAAAATATCGATTAAAAATGAAGAACAAACGAAGAACGCGAAGAACACGAAGAACATTGTTGATGGATAAATTTAAAACCATCGTAGTGTAATTGTTGTTGATGGACAAGTTTAAAACCATCGCGTATAAGTTAGTTACTAATTGCCTAGTTAGGAATGTTAGAAATGTTCATGATGAACGAATTAAAACTGAGCTATAACGAAGTTATGGCAAAAATTTTGTAAAAGAAGAACGAGAATTAGAAATTTAGTAAATGAACCTGAACGTGCAGGGTTTCATAAGAATGTTAAAGAATGTATAAAACATGAGTCATGGACTCAAGAATGAATGAATTCCGAGTTCAGATGACCAAATTACTGACTAACGAACGAAGAGCGTTAAAAATATAAAACCAATGAAGAGCAGGGATTAAGCCAATTAAATGGCATGTTAACGGATTCAGAATGAAGTTATGTCCATGGGAAATCGAAGTACATAAGATAAGGAAGAAAATAGCTTTAGAACGACCTCATTCTAAGTTATAACGAATAAGTTATGGAATCGGGAAGTAAGCGTCTTAAGCAATTTTTAAGACTTGGAAAAATTTTCTAGGTTTTAGTGCTCGTTGTACTTGGCTGAGCCTAGCTAGCTCACGTGCCGCACAGAGATAAATAGAGAAGGGAGTGGTGCCGTAGCGCCAACCTTAATAGTTTAACACAGCAGAGTGGCGCTTCACAAATACGAGGTAAAGGAAGGAGCACTTGCAAAGCCATTTAGAAGTTAATGCCCAGTGATGAGCTTTTAACTGCTCAATTACTGGGTGATGTGAAAGAAAGAAATATGAACATGTAGTTCAACTAATGTAACACTTAATTAAGTGTATTAAACATTTGATGAAGGTTGAACAAAAAGATTAAACAAAATTAAAAGACAAAGAATGTGAATGTGGGTTACGGAACCAATATCCGGGGACCGTAGTCGCAATGAAATGAACGTGAGGGATTGCTATGATGGTGATTCCTTAGACGTTGATTAACAAGGGTAATGAATAACATTTTGATGTTATGTTATGGTAATGCGAGATAAATGTAAAGTGTATAGACGCTGTGAACGCAACATTGTTGCGATAAACTATCGGTCTTAGCATACAACGAACCGTATGGCTTTGACATTAAGAAAGAATGTTGAACATGGGGTTCAGGTAATAGTAATGAATAAAAGCGATTAAAACCTTAGGTAAAGGTTGAATGAGAGATTAAGGGATGAACAACATAAACGTTGAATACATAAATGATCCTCGTGAATCTTATTTACGTCGGGCGAACGTTCTAAGTATACATTGATTGTATGACTTAGACGTTGACGAAGGTAGTAAGCAAGATATGAATTATCAAGAAAGCTGTAGCGATCGGTATGAAGATTAATGAAAGCCGAATGACAGTGGGATGAGAATGTTAGAATGGAATGTAAGCGTTGAACACTTGAACCGACGTGAAGGTTGAGTGTACACAAATATTAAACGGGTAGAACCTACAACTCGTGTATGGTTTGACTGTAGGATAATGAAGACCAATGATTAAACCTGGGAACGGTGAAGAAGCTGAATTAAAGACAAGTACATATAACGTAAAAAAAGTCGAGTTGATGTTTATAACTTGGATGACGTTCCGAGTTGAATGAACAGGACGTTGTAAGATAAGAATAAGGTAACGTAAAATGGTTAATGCTATAAAGGCATAGAATGAATATTGAATGATCGTTCTCAGTATACAAAAGACTGTATGACTTAGACGATGATGAATAAATCCTGAGGTATGGCATTTGATTGTCTAAAAGCCATAAGGAATATGAAATTAACTTAACGAACGTTATAGTTAATGGTTCGGATAAGTTAAGATAAGTTAGGTTATGGTGCAATCGTAATCTTTGATGGTTGACATATGGGAGTTGGGCTAAATAATTCCTTTAGAGAGTGAAGGTATATACAAAACTGGAAACTGATCTAACTCACTGTTGTGGGCAGTGTAGATGAGACGGGAACTTGTTTATTAGTTGTTTGTGGGAAACCACTCAGAGTACCATATGAACTACTAGTAGAGAAACGATGTGTGCTGAGTCCTAAAGAAGTTATAAGAAGAAGATAAGAATGTAAATCATCAAAGATGATGAACATATTGAGTAAGACATCCATGTATGTCATGAAGATATTGACCGGTAAAGGAAGTTGGTCGCGTAAACTTAGTTTGTAAGAACGTGAACCCTAAGAAGTAAAGTTATGTAAACATATGCGTAAAGTCAAGTATATAACTAATTTGTGTATGTGTTATTTCCTTATGTGCTACATAGGAATTGGAATGAGCAGTTAAGCGTAAACTATAAGTTGTAGTTGTACATAAGGCAGGTTTCCTAACTTCATTCATATTTTAAATGAATGCTAGTTTCTAAAACTTCTTAGATGTTGAACTTGAGAAGTTCTGTTTATGTGTAAATGTGTGATATTTGTACAAGGTGGTAGAATGTATGAGGCCTTATGCCACAATTTGAACACTTTTGTGTTTCTATTTGATGAACTGTTAGGTGATTTAACTCTTCAATAAGAGAATGTTCTATTTATACATGAACCGTTATTATTAACTCTATTTTATTTATTCTAGCCAGACAGAATGTGTATGAAAGAGAGTAGAGACTGAAAGTATTTCAAAGTGAATGTGACTAATGTTTTAAAATGATAGGAATCGAGATTATTCCTATTATTCAAGATGCTTCATAACCTTTGTTCGGTTATTGAAGTCTTAAAAGAATGTTTAAATTCTTAAAGTTGTTTGTTCAACTGTTATGACTTGCTAGGAAATTGAATGCTCACACTTGTTTTAAATAAAAACATTTTCAGTAAACGATGATAGAAGAACTTAAGGATCCCATAAAGATCAAGTGGATCGGTATCCAGAAGAAGTGTCATTCATTATATGAATGAGTGTGAAGATCAAGCGAAGACTTGTAATATAGAATGATAGAATTAAACTATAGAATAGTTTAATGAACGATTATGTATCCTTGGTGGGGGATGAAAGTCACTCGTACAAGATGTAAAGAATAATGTAATTATCATTATATGTAATGGAAGAGGTTATAAGGTTTTAGAACCTGGGATTTGAGGATGTATGTTGTTATATTTAGCTATATAATGATGTATGTTTGGAAGAAGATGGGATCATGACATACGGAATTCGGATATAAAAATAGACTAGATTTCGGGGTGTTACAGATTGGTATTAGAGCTGATAGGTTATAAACCTTAGGTATGAGTAACTAATACTATAATCGTAGAGAGAAGGATAAGAAGATCATCACGTGATCATAGTAAATCATAGTAACAGATGAGCTGTTAAACGATGAATGATTTATAGCCAATGCTATGAATGAATGGTACTACGAAGTAGTTCGGGAATAAGAACTCAGATTGAGTTGTGAAGGATAGCATACGAATTAAAGAAAATTTGTATTAAGTAAAGAGAAAGTTAGAAGTTGTAAGATTTCAATTGAGGACTCATGTGATAGATGAGTTGTATGAACCTTTGTATGGGCAGAGGTTTGTGCTTGGTGTAACAACTGCTCAGTTTATTACAGTGATAATCATTGGAATTGGTCACGCTATCAATATGTATGTGATGAGAAGGTGAATCTTTTCTCATGTATATGCTTGATAGGTAGAGAACGATAAGGTAGGTACGAGTTCTTGAAACTCATACTTATGGTAAGTTCATGACTCATAATAATATGGTATGTTTTTTAACTTCTCAGTGAATGGACACTTATGGTCTATCTAGGATAGTTCTTAAACTCATATTATTGTGAAAAGTTTCGGAACTCAAAAAGTGTGGTAAGTTGATGGACTGTATTAAGGTATAGGAATGTGTAGGCTGAAAATGAGTTATTTTCATTAGACTTAGCTTTAAATGCTAGAGAAGATTAAGTATTATTGCAAGTAAGAAAATGAAGGAAGATGGAGAATAGGATATTCCAAGTCATCTAGCTATGCTAGATTTCAAAATTTCTTGAAATCGTGCTGAAGTGCGCATTTTGAAAAGGAAAGAATAGGCTCAACTTTTGGAACCAATGAATTTTAAAAGAACTATTCTTGGTATGTCTATGCTAATTTTTTCAGCTAGACAGAAATTGATTTGAAATATCAAAATGAATTTTATATCATCAGTGCATTTGATGCAAGGATGGTAAAGGATGGAGTTATTAATGCAATTAAACCTGGTGTTAGATTTGATCTTAGGATCAATAACCATCTATGGTATGATGTATAATGATGAAGTCATAAACTAACGAAGTCCTCAATGTACTATGAAAAGTACGGTATCATGACATCATAAAACATTTTGATGTATTGCGAAAGAATTTAAAGAAGTAGTCGATGTCAATTAATTTGACTAGACGAATGTTTCAAGTTGATGTCCAATTTATTGGTATGGTCTAAGATACTTGATTTGGCTAAGATGAATGGTATGTCATGATTAAAAGAAAATCGAGCTTTCTTTGAAGAGTTATGCCGAACCAAATTGTTTTGGTGTGAAATCTAATGATTAAGTCTGAGGTGAACATACCCTGAAATGGGGTTATACGATGGGTTGATCGCCTACGTATAGAAGAGGTAGTTTACCTTCTTCGTGATTGTAAACTAACCGTGTAAGAAGGGTTTACGGTGAAATACTGTTAAACCTAGTAAGAGTTCATGGTCAATTTGACCCCTCAGCAAAAGTATGAAATGTTTTAAAGGAATCCTTATATTCCTATTTATTCCTTTCACTTCATGATTCTCGATAAGTTATGAAGGATAGGGAATGTATGAAAGATAAGAACTTCTTTGAAGAGAAGTTGAGAAGAAGGGTAAGCTAAAATTTTGAGGATAAAATTCTGTAAAGAACGGGTGAATGTGAGGACCCAAAAGATTGAAAGTATAGTTAAGCGTGAGGTTTAACTAAAGACGATTATGTCAACAGATGATCCTTGTGAGAAGGATGAATTGAGATTAAACCATTGCTAAAGGTTGTAGGTACCTGGATATGGGTATTGTTTTAGAAATTCCGAGGACGAAATTTTTATAAGGAGGGAAGAATGTGACAACCCAGAAAATCGGATTGTCCAGAATTTAAGATTTAAAGAATTAGTTATTAAAAAAATGAATTTTTATTAAAAACTATAATGTGCTATATGTTTATTAATCGTTCTAGAACCTAGGATGATAATTAATCGAGAGGATTCTAGCTATGAGCTAGACTGAACGAGTAAGAATTTTCAAGACAAAAATAAAAAATTTCCAAGAACAAAATATTTCTTGGGAAAAAGACAAAATAGGTACTATTCACCTGACGAAACCATAAGGGTTAGGGTTTGAATAACCTAAGCCTTTCCAAGAGTTCGTACAGTCGAAATGACATTCTGTCGAAAGATTTGACGATAATATATCGTGAAAAGTTAAGTATGCCGATAAAAGTTTTTCTCGAAAAAAGTGCAAAAATCTGATGAAATAAAAACGACGAAAAGTACTGTTATGTACTTTTCATTCGTTTAGCTACGTTAGGGGAAAATGTGAAGGAAAACGCTTAACACCAAAAAGTGTTTTTCAGTTTTTCGGAGATCCGAAGAATATGTAAAAGTTAATCGGTAAAGGAAAGACGAAATATCCAAAAATATTTGGATTCCGAGAATCGCAGTTTTTGAACTATCGAACAAATTTCGCAAGACGGAAGCACGAAGCTTACAACGGAAGCTTCGTGAATAGTAAGAAGGTTGGGACGAAATGACTAAAATGCCCCTAACCTTGGTTTTCTATAAATACGAAGCTTAATTCATTTGTTTAGGATTTTGAAAATCCTATAACACTTGAGAGAGAGAGAGGGATCAGATGAGAAGGAGAAGAAGGAGGAAAAGATTTTTCGTGAGAAAACTTTATCCGATGGAAGGAGATTTAGGAAGAAATGTAATCTGAAAACCTAACTTCTAGATAATTTTCTGTAAGTGTATATGTCAAAAACATAGCTTAATGAAAATAAGGAGTAAATGATGTTAGAAATGCTTTCATGTGGTTGAAATCATGAGAAAAGAAGAAATAAGAAATTAGAAGTTTAGTAAATAAATTTCTTAAGGAAGTGTAAGATTCGTAATGAATTAGAACGATCCGAGTGGATTATATAAATGAGTAGGTGAAATAAGTAAGGAATGGTGTTCTATAACATTAAATTCCAAGAAAAAGTAAAATCGTAATCAAAATATTGATTAAAAATGAAGAACGAACGAAGAACGCAAAGAACACGAAGAACGTTGTTGATGGACAAATTTAAAACCATCGTAGTGTAATTATTATTGATGGAGAAGTTTAAAACTATCGCGTATAAGTTAGTTGCTAATTGCTTGGTTAGGAACGTTAGAAACGTTCATGATGAACGAATTAAAACTGTGCTATAACGAAGTTATGGTGAAATTTCGTAAAAGAAGAACGAGAATTAGAAAGTTAGTAAATGAAACCGAACATGTATGGTTTCATATGAATGTAAGAGAATGTATAAAACGTGAGTCGTGGACTCAAGAATGAACGAATTCTGATTTCAAATGACCAAATTACGGACGAACGAACGAAGAGCGTTAAAAACGTAAAACAAACAAAGAGTGAGGATTAAGCCAATTGAATGTCATATTTACGGATTCAGAACGAAGTTCTGTCCATGGGTAATCGAAGTACGTAAGATAAGGAAGAGAATGGCTTTGAAATGATCTCATTCCGAATTATAACGAATAAGTTATGGAATCGGGAAGTAAGCGTCTTAAGCAATTTCTAAGACTTAGAAAAATTTTCTAGGTTTTGTGCTCAGCGCCGCAGCGCCAGTCAAGCCTTGGGAGGGCGCACTTCAACGTTAGGCCTGGGTCATCACTGCTGAGTGGTGCCGCGTCGCGAGAAATTGATAAGGGAGTGTCAATGCCTGCTTTTCAATAGTTTGACACTGCAAAGTGGCACTGCAGCGCGAGGTAAAGGAAGAAGCACGGCGCCACAGCGCCGGTGCAAGTCATTGCCCAGTGATGAGGTTTTAACTGCTCAATTACTGGGTGATGTACAAGAAAGAAATATGAACATGTAGTTCAACTAATGTAACACTTAATTAAGCGTATTAAACCTTTGATATGATGAAGGTTGAACGAAAAGATTAAACAAGATTAAAAGACAAAGAATGTGAATGCGGGTTACGGAACCGATATTCAGGGACCGTAGTAGCAATGAAATTAACGTGAGGGATTTCTATGATGGTGATTCCTTAGACGTTGATTGACGAGGGTAATGAATAACATTTTGATGTTATGTTATGGTAATGCGAGATAAATGTAAAGTGTATAGACATTGTGAACGCAACGTTGTTGCGATGAACTATTGGTCTTAGCATACAATGAACCGAATGGCTTTGACATTAAGAAAGAATATTGAACATGGGTTTTAGGTAATAGTAATGAATGAAAGCGATTAAAACCTTAGGTAAAGGTTGAATGAGAGATTAAGGGATGAACAACGTAAACATTGAATACGTAAATGATCCTCGTGAATCATATTTACGTTGGGCAAACGTTCTAAGTATACATTGGTTGTATGACTTAGACGTTGACGAAGGTAGTAAGTAAGATATGAATTATCAAGAAAGTCATAGCGATCGGTAAGAAGATTAGTGAAAGTCGAATAAGAGTCAGATGAGAATGTTAGAATGGAATATAAGCGTTGAACACTTGAACCGACGTGAAGGTTGAGTGAACGCGAATATTAAACGGGTAGAACCTACATCCCATGTATGGTTTGACCGTAGGATAATGAAGACCAATGATTAAACCTATGAACGGTGAAGAAGCTGAATTAAAGACAAGTACGTATAACATAAAAGAAGCCGAGTTAATGTTTATAACTTGGATTACGTTCTGAGTCAAATGAACAGGACGTTGTAAGATAAGAATAAGGTAACGTAAAATGGTTAACGCTATAAAGCCGTAGAATGAATATTGAATGATCGTTCTGAGTATACAAAAGACTGTATGACTTAGACGATGATGAATAAATCCTGAGGTATGGCATTTGATTGTCTAAAAGCCATAAGGAATATGAAATTAACTTAACAAACGTTATAGTTAATGGTTCGGATAAGTTAAGATAAGTTAGGTTATGGTGCAATCGTAATCTTTGATGGTTGACATATGGGAGTTGGGCTAAACAATTCCTTTAGAGAGAGAAGGTATATACAAAACTGGCAACCGATCTAACTCACTGTTGTGGGCAGTATAGATGAGACATGAACTTGTTTGTTGGTTGTTTATGGGAAACCACTCAGAGTACCATATGGACTACTAGCAGAGAAAAGATGTGTGCTGAGTCCTAAAGAAGTTATAAGAAGAAGATAAGAATGTAAATCATCAAAGATGATGAACGTATTGAGTAAGACATCTCCGTATGTCATGAAGCTATTAATCGGTAAAGGAAGTTGGTCGCGTAAACTTAGTTTGTAAGAACGTGAACCCTAAGAAATAAAGTTAAGTAACCAATGCGTAAAGTCAAGTATATGACTAATTGGTGTATATGTTATTTCCTTATATGCTACATAGGAATTGGAATGAGTAGTTCAGCGTAAACTATAAGCTGTAGTTGTGTATAAGGCAAGTTTCCTAACTGTGACACCCCCAAATCTAGGTACTTCATTCCCACAAGATTTGGTGTTCACTATCCAAACATTCATACTATCTACCAAAATAAAATAATATTTAAACCATAAATCCTCCCTTAAAATAGGGTTACATTAATCAATAAAAATCTTCCTAGGTTATCTAACCTTAAAACATCATTCAAGTGCAGAAATAAATTATTACATCACATCATTATATAAAAGTCTATCATCAAATTAAAAGTCTAACATCATAACAATAATCAAAATTACAAGTCTTCATCACTTGTACATTTTTCCCTTTCCTTTGCTAGTTGAAGGCTCATCTACCTTCTCAACTTTAGCTGCAATAAGTGTATAAATATGCAAGAGTGAGCAAAACAATTGCTCACTGGATATAGCAATAAATCAACGGGAGAAAAATAATAATAACTGCCAACAAATAGGCTCACCAAAAACCGAATAGTACTCTAACAATGATAATCAGAAACTGAAATCCAAAATATGGAATATATATATATATATATATATATATAAATGAGGTTCATAAGACCATGAACTATGTCCACAGTTGTGAGTAATCTTTCAACTCCAACTTTAACAGTCATAAGACTATAAGGACTCCTCGTACTTAGGGGGATCAGCCCTTCGTACAATGTATTTTGCACAAACATTTCAATGCTAAACGTAAATTATCCCCTAATAATAATAGGGTTGTTCATCCCAGTATTTAGAGTACAAGTCTGCACCAAAGGAATAGTTGAATCAATAGTGTTTGATAACACAACAGTTGTTTACTAACAACATAACATAGAACAATTGAGATTCATAGTGAACTAATTATACATATTACACTCATGCTTGAAATAACTATAGAGAATAAGTATTCAGCAAAATGAATAAAATGGTAAACTTTAGCTTGAACAATAAATAAGCTAAGGTTGGGGTCTTATAACATTAGAAATGAAATTACTGAACGTACATTAACTGATAGCAAGCTGGAAACAAAAAACTTGCCCAACATTGTATTAACTCATGCAAAGAATTAAAATAGTTCAATAATAGATACAAAAGTTCAAAAACTACGTTCATTATATAAGAACAAAACTTAAGAAACTTGCTTAACTGTAAACAAGTTAGAATGAATCAACCAAATGAGAATTTCAAATAACATTAGAGTTAAAGTTTGCTCAAATGAAATTTAGGAACAATTGACTTGTTCAATAACAGTTAAGATAGAAAACTTGCTCAATCAAAATAATAAAGCTATACAACGTAATAATGGAACTAGCTCAACGAAAGTATAGAGTTAGAAAACTTTCTCAATTTAAAAGATAAGGTTTAGAAACTTGCCTCAAGCGTAACCTATAATATCAAACTCACATTCGCTTACACATAGGTTTAGAACCAACATCTATTAGATATACTAACATTCACGTTTCATCATAACACGCATTTCTAGTTAGGCTTGTTAGTTTAGCACAAGTCTTATATACCCATATACGTTTCAGAATTTTCCAAGTGTTAACCTCACAACACTGAACTAACGTTCATTGTCTAACTAACTTACAACATAACACGTTCATCACTTACAATTATTTTTACAAAGTTGAAATCATCAATGACATGACACGTTACTGAATAAACCTCCTTGTTACATAATTGACTGCTTAACACAACCTTAAACCAAGTTATAATGGAGTTACAAAGTCTGCAGCAGTGATGGGCAAGTCGATATCTCAAACCGTGGTATGACACGATTCGCCATATAATGGCATAGACCCGTAGCAATAAGCCATTTTTTTCGCTTTATTATCAGCCAAAGCGATGCTGCAAATAAGACAGACAGAGGCGGTAGATGACCGATGAACAAGAGAGTTAATTTTAGCCCAACCAAAACAAATTTCACCCACTAAATAGTAATATCAACATGTACAATTGATACAAAACTATTGTAAACATGTTTGTTAACATTTTCAACCAATTAGAACACTTTAACATCAACTATAATAGTTTTAATTTCTAAAATTTCATGTTTTCATATAAAAACCAAATTTTTGATATTCTTCACAAAAATCAACACTGTAAACACAATTCTTGTCCAAATTACTTCGTTCAAATTACATTATGTTCGTTTCTAAACAACCTAGCATAAACAAAACTCAATTAACAGCTTAGCACGCAATTTGACCATCAAAATTGATACTTACATAGCTACATAAGAAAATATATACACTGACAAAATTTTCTACTATTAGAATGGAATTAGCATACAAACTCTTGTTTACATACAACCTCAACCATTTCAACACATATAACCACAACTATCTGATTGTATAGCAACAATTCAACGAATTTGATTTCACAGAGTATATAAAAGTTTGCCGTGATACTCATAAACATATTAATATCAGAGTTGTAGAACATACCTTCAATTACTAATACAATCGCTGCTAATCACCAGAATTGTTGTGAAAATTCATAGGTTTCCTCTCAATTCTCTCAAGCTCTCTATCAATCTCTCTCTGAATTCTCTCAATCTTAGCCAAAATCAACTGATATGCGTAATGATACAATACAAAAATTGATACACTCTTAATACTCATAATAAGTAACATCAGTTACTAAGATAAACGTATATATTATATTTATTATTTTAATTTATTTTATTTCTATTATTTATTTTATTTAAATTCAAAAATTAGAAAACCAAAAGCCATAAGGCTTTGTTTAGCAAAACACTTTAAAATTTAAAGACTTAATATATTAAGCCTTGTTTGGCAAAAAACTAAATTAAACCCTTTTTAATTAATTTACATAAACATTTTAGTTTATAATGACATTAATCAAATAAATCAATCACATACTATATTTTAATTAAATATACCACTTTAGCAAATATCACAAAATTATAATTTTATTTAATAATTAAACACATCAATTTAAATTATTAATTCAAAACAACAGTATAACATCTCATGTCATATTACAACTCTATAAATTATAATTTAATTAAATTTAGAAAATTCTCTAATAAATTTAGATTCCATAACCATCACATCAAATAAATATTTATTTCATCAATTCAGCAATAGACACATCAAATAAATATTTATATTATTCAATAAATATTTAATATTACAATTTGAAATTTCAAATCGTTACATCCTTCCCTCCTTACAAGGATTCTGTCCCCAGAATCACAATTCAAACAATCAAATCATCACATTCTCCCCTACTTACAAAGATTCTATCCCCCGAATTGAAGACACAGATTAAACAAAATAACTCAGGGTAATTCTTCAACATATCAGCTTCGAGTTCCCACGTAGCCTCTTTGACATTGTGGTTCCTCCATATCACGTTCACAGAAGGTATCACTTTATTCTTGAGCACTTGTTCTTTCCTGTCGAGTATCTAGATGGGAATATCTTCATAAGACAAATCTTTATTAAACTGCAATGGTTCATACTCGATCACATGCTTGTAATCGGGTTTATACGGTCGCAACACCGACACATAAAAAACATTGTGAACATGTTCTAATTCTGAAAGTAAAGCTACCTCGTAAGCAACCTCTCCTACTCTGCGTAAAATTTTGAAAGGTCCAATAAACCTTGGGCTGAGCTTTCCTTTCTTACCAAAACGAATTTTCCCCTTCCAAGGAGAAACTTTTAGGAACACGAAATTTCCTACTTCAAATTCACGACTCTACCTGTGTTGATCAGCATACTTTTTCTGTCGATCTTGAGCAGCTACTAGTCTTGCTCTGATGAGTTTTATAACTTCAGCGGTCTGTTGTACCAGTTCTGGTCTTAGTAACTATCATTCACCAACTTCATCCCAGCATAGTGGAGTCCCACATTCCCTGTCGTATAATGCATCGTATGGCGGCATGCCAATGCTTGCATGGTAACTATTGTTGTATGCAAATTCCACCAACTGTAGATGATCATCCCAATTTCCTTTGAAATCCATAATGTATGCTCTAAACATATCTTCAAGCGTCTGGATCGTTCGTTCGTTTTGCCCATCCGTTTGCGGATGATATGATGTTCTCATCTTCAATTACGTTCCCATGCATTCTTGTAGTCTCTTCTAGAAATTTGATGTGAACCTCGGGTCTCGATCTGACACAATAGATACTAGAACTCCATGTCTCGACACGATCTCGTTAACATATAATTTCTCCAGCAGATCAAGATTAAATCTAATCTTTATTGGCAAAAAGTGTGCAGATTTTGTCAGTCTGTCCACTATCACCCATATCGCATCGTATCCTTTCTGAGTCGTTGGAAGGCCTACCACAAAATCCATTGTGATATGCTCCCATTTCCATTTTGGTATTTCCAACGGTTGAAGTAATCTGCTTGGTCTTTGATGCTCTGCCTTCACTTTCTGACATGTCAAGCACTTTGCAACACATTCAACAACGTCTCTTTTCATATTTGGCCACCAAAAATGATGCCGCAAATCTTGAAACATCTTTGTACTTCCTGGATGAATCAAGTATCTTGAGCTATGAGCTAATGTCAAGATGTCTTCTTTAATATCCTGTACTGCTGGAACCCAAATCCGTCCCTCGAATCTTAGCATTCCCTCAGTATCAACCTTGAACTTTACTTCTTTTCCTTCAATCACATTCTCCTTTATTTTTCTGCATTCCTCATCTTGTAGTTGAGCGTCCTTCACTTTGTCCACCAAAGTTGAACTGGCTTCTATCTGGTAGAATTTTTCATCAGATTCTTTTGGAAATTTGATTTCCAACTTTAGCCTTACCATTGCTGAAATAAGCTCCTCCTTATCAGTTAACAACAGCAACTTCTCTCGGCCTTTCATACTCAAGGCATCTGCAATAACATTTGCTTTGCCTAGATGATAAAAGATCTCGCAATCGTAATCCTTTATCAATTCCATCCATCTCTTTTGTCGCATATTCAGGTCCTTTTTAGTGAAAATATACTTCAGACTCTTATGATATGTGTAGATCTCACATTTTTCTCACATCTTCAAAGCAAATACTACTGCCGCCAACTCTAAATCATGAGTTGGATATCCTTTCTCGTAGTCCTTCAACTGCCTTGATGCATACGCAATGACCTTGCCGTTTTGCATAAGGACATAACCCAATCCCTTATGTGATGCATCACTATACACCACAAAGTTTCCTGTATTATCTGGTAATGACAACACAGGTGCCACACTGAGCTTTTTCTTCAATTCTCGGAAACATTCTTCACACTTCTCCGACCAAACAAATTTTACAGATTTCCTCGTTAAATTTGTCAACGGAGTGGAAATCTTGGAAAAATCCTGGATAAATCGTCTATAATACCCTGCCAATCCCAAGAACTTCTTACTTCTGATGGAGTTCTTGGTGGTTCCCAATTTATCGCAGCTTTGAATTTTGATGGATCTACGGAAATCCCATCCTTATCAATTACATGCCCAAGAAATTGTACACATTCTAACCAGAATTCACATTTAGAGAATTTTGCGTACAACTTTTCTTTTTTTAGCATCTCCAGCGTCAGAAGTAAATGTTCCACATGTTCTTCTTGAGTTCTAGAGTACACCAGAATATCATCGATAAATACCACCATAAACTTGTATAAAAATGGTTTAAACACCCTGTTCATTAAATCCATGAACGCTGCAGGGGCGTTTGTCAAACCATAAGGCATCACTAAAAATTCGTAATGTCCATAGCGAGTTCGGAATGCCGTCTTTGGTATATCCTCCTTCCTCACTTTCAATTGATGATACCCACTTCTCAAATCTATTTTTGAGAAATATCCAGCACCCTTCAATTGATCAAACAAGTCATCTATTCTTGGCAATGGATATTTATTTTTAATAGTGACTTTGTTTAATTCTCTATAATCAATGCAAAGACGCATTGACCCATCCTTCTTCCTCACGAATAACACCGGTGCTCCCCATGGTGACACACTTGGCTGAATGTACTTTTTATCTAACAGTTCTTACAGTTGCACCATTAGTTCCTTCATCTCTACCAGAGCCATTCTGTACGGGGCTTCGATATTGGAGCGATTCCTGGTGCTAAGTCGATCACGAACTCTATTCTTGGTCAGGCGAAAGTCCTGGCAAATCTTCCGAAAACACATCCCCGAATTCTCTAACCACTGGTATATCCTCCTGTTTAACTCCCTTCTCCTTTTGAGTATCGACTATATAGGCTAAGTACCCTACACAACCTTTGCTCAACAACTTCTTGGCTTGCATCATTGTCAAATATTTCATTTATCTAGGAAATTTGCTACCATGAAAAACTACCTTTGATGGAGTCATAAGGTTTACACATTTCTTTTGGCAATCAATTATCGCTCCATAATTGAATAACCAATCTATTCCCAATATCACATCAAACTCTCCAAGTTTAATCGGAACTAAATCTACCTTCATAACATTCCCCTTAATGTTCACCCTACAGTTCTTGTATACGAACCTAATAAGAATCACTTCCCTATTCGCAATTTCTATGTTTAAAGGGAAATTCAACTCTTCACTAGGTATTTCTAACTTCTTAGAAAAATCATCAGATATAAACGAGCAAGTAGCACCCGAATCAAATAATACATATGCATTTATATCATTGATTGGGATAATACCTAACACGACATCTTTTGATTGCACCGCGTACTGCACCGTCATGTTGAAGGTTCTTATTGTAGGCTTATTTGTTGATGTTGGTCCATCAATAGTCAGTGCACCTCCACCAGCATTTCCCTTGCTTCCATTTGCCTCACCAGATCTCTTCTTAGGGCATTCATGAGCAAAGTGATCCTTGGGCCCGCACGTGAAACAGATGTTCTTCTTAGGTTGAGTGCAATTTGGGGCGATGTGACCCTCCTGACCACAGTTGAAACATACTCATTTCCCCATCAAGAACATACCCTTGTGAAACTTCCCGCATGTAACACATGCTTCAAACTTGTTCTTTTCTTGGTTTCCTTTTTGATTCCCAGCTCCCACATTTACATTCCACTTCCTCTTCAAATTGTTGTTGCAATTCCCATCGATACCACCACCACCATTCTTAGCTTCACCTTCACTCTTCTTCTTCCTCTGCTCTTGGTTATATTTTGTTACAGCCTCGCCTCCACTTTCAGCGAGAATTTCCTTCTCCATCACTGCTGCAAACGTCTTCAACTGGAATAGAGAAACCCTATTGTACAACCAGGGCTTCAATCCCTCTTCAAACCTCTTTGACTTGCATTCGTCTGTGCTGACGTGATATGGCGCAAACCTCGCCAACTCGTTGAATTTTGCGACATACTCATACACCGACATCGTTCCCTGCTTCAGTTCCAAAAACTGTACTTCTAGCTGACTCTTCGAACTTTCTAGGAAATAGGTCTCAAAGAACATCTCCTTAAACCTTTCCCAAGTCATAATCCCTTGACCTCCTCGGGTTTTATTGGTCTGCCTCCAATAACTAGCCTCTGCTTTCAACATGAATGTTGTAAAAGCAGTCTTCTAATTATCCTCTACCCTAGCAACATCAAAAACCTTCTCTATTTCCGTGATCCAGGTCTGAGCATCAACTAGATTCATGGACCCACAAAATTTTGGTGGTCCAACTGCCTTGAAATCCTTAAACGTTGTACCTTGGTTCTGAGGTTGATTCTGCAAAGCACCCGTCAGTAACGTCACTAGCTGTTGAACTGGGTTTCCTTCCTCATTGTTGTTGTTGGTTTCCTCAGTGGTTCTTTGTCGGGGGTAGTTGACGTCTTGGAGGCATTTTCTGTTAAAAATACACTCATTAGACTAATACTCCATTTCTTTAAGTATCTCTACTTAATTTACACAAAAAATTTTTATCACATAACACATAACACTTTGAATAAAATAATAACTTTTATTCATTCATAATCTTTTTTTAAAAAAAAACATCAAAATAATAGCATCACTGTTATTTACATTACTTTCCTGAACTATAATAGTTGCAGGATTACTTCATCATCATCACATCCCATTGGTTATATCATACCCAGGATCTACATCTTATTTACACATCAATCACATAATAGTTACATATCAAACTACGATGTCCTACTAAGATGCTGCCTAGCCTTACGACGCTCTTCCTCTATAATTCGGAACATTGTTCGACGGTCTAATATGTATGATGGTAGCATCTCAAACTGAATTGGATAACCCATGACCCGATCTTGAGCTCGATTGATAACGGTGTTCAATACGTTATTCAACTCTTCCATCTTCATCCTCTTTTCTTGTGTGTCCCTCTCCACTGTTCCGGCTCATTGGTAAGCTTCATTGTACGCATCTTCAGCTCTTGCCCTCTTACTAGATTACTCCTTCAGCTTATTCTTCAATTCTGCAATCTCTGCTATTATACGCTCGTTTTCCCCTTCGGTGTGAACCAGCTTTTCTTCAACGTTATTTAGACGTTCCTCTTGATCCTGGATCTCGTCGTCCTCTTGTGCCATTGAGGTCTATTGTTCAGCTACTATCTCCTACAACTCCTCGATAGTATCCTGAAGTTCCACATTATGGTCATACACCTCATCGTACATACGGCCATCTATCAAGTTAAGTTGAATCTCTTCCTCCTCGTCCTCCTCATCCGACTGTGGCAGCTTCACGGGGTCCTCCTCATCCGTTTCTATCTCATCATCCTCATCAGGTACTCTCTCATGCTGAACTAATGTAACCGACAGAACTGTTTCCCGTGCTAGTAGTTCTTTCCAAAGCACTTGAATATCTCGAGGCTCCTCCTCTCTAGGCATCTGGGATCCTTCCTCCCTAGCTTGATTAGATACTCCTACATTAGCCATCCTGTCAATCAAATTTTAAGTTTTTAATTACTAATCATTACTACTCGACACTCACGAGCACATAAGTTATAATCACATAAGCACATAAGTATTTTATTACTTCTTCCTTAAAACTCGATAAGAGTTTATCACCACTATCTTTTCAAAGGTTACTTCCTAAGGCTTTTACCCACCTCAGGTTCATAACCTAAGGCTTTGATACCAACTTGTGACACCCCTAAATCTAGGTACTTCATTCCCACAAGATTTATGTTCACTATCCAAACATTCATACTATCTACCCAAATAAAATAATATTTAAACCATAAATCCTCCCTTAAAATAGGGTTACATTAATCAATAAAAATATTGTGACGCCCCCAAAATAGGCATACATCACCCTTCTTGAGTCGCCAAATACATGGTACAGAATACAAATACAAACTTAATTATACAACCGTCGTGTAATATACGACAAAACATAGTTGAGAGTTTAAACAGGAATATTGTCTTCTAGACAATATCCACTCTCAAATAGAGTCCTCATTACATTTATTGTCACACTATTTTATAGAATAGTGAAGACTACTAATACACCATCTCGGACCATCACTCCATTTCCCGACTAGTCCCGGCTACGTTCTCATTTCCTGAAGAGAACAATGAAAGCAAAAGGGTGAGCTCAACTAGCCCAGTAAGAAATATTATGATTAAGATAATGTAGAATAAATTATCATTAGTCTTCAACAATGTTAAACTGATAAAATACAATAGACATCAAGTTTAACTGTAGCGGAATAAGCAATCCATTAGAAGAGTCAAGTAGAGCATGATATCTACTATCTTCTAAGATTTAAAATGTTTTCATCAATTTTTAACGCTGAGACTCAGCTTAATAATTAAACCACATCATCGAATCATCCCTGCACTACGAGCCAAGGATATTCATTAAATCATCAATGGTCATGACTATATCAAATAATCCCTAGTCATAATCATACCAAAAACTATCCATCAATGCACTACAGGCCACTGAGGACTTTTACCACATCATTTATAACATTACAGGTCATGATTATACCGAATGATCCCTGGTCATAATCATACCGAGTCCATCTATGCACGTAAGCCAAAGATGACTTTCATCACAATATAAGCATGAGGATGATGACAATGACATAATAATTCAATAAAACAAGTTCAAGAATAAATTTTAAAGACTTATAAGTTAATTTATCCTGAAATCAATAACGTCCCAATTTGTCAACATGATACTGCTTTGTGGAGTAAAATTCAAGAATGCTCAGAAGAATATTTCCATGAAAAGATACTGGATGAAGCGCAAATATCCAGCATATTCTACTAATTTTGTAGAGTATAGAAGTCAAAACTTTAACCAACTGAGTATAATAGAATATATGAAATTGTAAATGGATTTTCGCTCGCCATGCGGTAATCTACGTAGACAGATCATTTCCACAATTTAATAAGGAATGAATACGAAGGATCATTCACCATGCATGTGATAATCCACATAGACAGGTTATTCCAACAGAATAATAAAGAATGGAATAACAGAAGAATTCACAAGGAATGTGATAGACCGCACAGACATGTTATTCCCAAATCAATAATAAAGAATGGAACCAGTCATCCGTAATCAGATGTAGACGTGATATTCTAACGTATAATAAAGAATGCAACCAAGTCATGCATAATCCGCATGCATGTGAGGATATTCCAATGTATAATAAAGAATGGAATAACAACATAATTCACTGTGCATGCGATAGACCGCCACAGATAGGTTATTCCAATGTAATAATAAACAATGGAATAATGTAAGAATTTCACCATGTATGCGGTGCTTGTGATGACAAAGTTATTCCAATATAATAATAAAGAATGGAATAACAACCCTTACGAGTATTGAAAGAAAATAACTCTCTTCATGAATACGAAAGAATAATACCCCTTACCTTAGAAGAAACTGGATATTGGAATAGTGAGGTAGCAGACTTCTCTTCTTCTTTCTCTCTATAATTTCTCTCTATAATAATTTCTCTAAAGCTTTAGTGAATTGGTGAGAAATGAAGGAAGAATGAGCTTCTATTTATAGGAAAATATAGTTTCGATAATTGCACGTTTTGGGGCTCGAAATATTACAGTACATTACCTTCAACTTTTCTTTCATTTTTAATTTAGTCATGCAAGTATTATCAAACTTGCACCACCTCCCCTAATAGTAAATCATGTGAATTAATAGTTCATTCATGTGACTCAATAATATAATCATGTGAAAAAAACTAATTACAGTATAGTACCTTCAACTATACCTCTATCTTTAATTTAGTCATGCAAGTATTATCAATCTTGCACCAACTCCCCTAATAGTACATGAATGTGAATTAATAGCAATTAATTTCTCATTTATCTGATTAATTACCCGATAACTTCCAGACATCAATTATTATCGAAATAAAATAAATGTCGATTTCCACTAACACTAATAATTCCCACACAATGGAACTATCAATTTCATCTTTAATCAACACGAACTTATTCAGCATTAATATTATAATTCATAATATTTAACAACCAGGTCGTTCCTAGGAAAGAGGGGGCTTTCTAATAAAGATTTCTCCCTATTGGCGCGCAATTAGGTGACCAAACCTCTCCTTGACAGAACTTCTAGACATTGTCAATATTGCAAATAATAAGATGAATAACTTTGTCGTCTCAATTATTGATTTAATAATATATCATATTATGCAGATGATACTATGACAATAACTGAATCAATAATATGAGAGATATGATGCAGCAATTACTGTAGCAATAATTGAGTATAACTGAGTGACTTCTCACGTAATCATCAATAATCAATACCGTGTGCTACTATGTAACCACACGTATTACTGTATTTTTACTACCGAGTAGTTCAACAGTTTAACGATAAAACTTTCGCCGTTATTTTTATAAAAAGATAATTATGTCATTTTCTAACTACGACAATACTTCCATTGTGGGGTCCACCAATGATTGTGCCATCGTACGAATATTCCCTGTTAAAACGAATATTCCCCGACCAATCGAATATTACATAACCACTTGCTTAATTTGCAAAATTTATAAATATTACAACAACTATAACATTATATTATATCCACACCATAATATTCAAAAATATATTTTGAGAGAAATTAATCTTTATTCATAAAAGTTGGGGTCCTACAAATATTCCCAAGTTATCTAACCTTAAAACATCATTCAAGTGCGGAAATAAATTATTACATCACATCATTATATAAAAGTCTATCATCAAATTAAAAGTCTAACATCATAACAATAATCAAATTTACAAGTCTTCATCACTTGTACATTTTTCCCTTTCCTTTGCTAGTTCAAGGCTCATCTACCTTCTCAACTGTAGCTGCAATAAGTGTATAAATATGCAAGAGTGAACAAAATAATTGCCCACTGGATATAACAATGAATCAATAGGAGAATAATAATAATAACTGCCAACGAATAGGCTCACCAAAAACTAAATAGTACTCTAACAATGACAATCAGAAACTGAAATCCAAAATATGGAATATATATAACTGAGGGTCATAAGACCATGAACTATGTCCACAGTTGCGAGTAATCTTTCAACTCCAACTTTAACAGTCATAAGACTATAAGGACTCCTCGTACTTAGGGGGATCAACCCTTCGTACAATGTATTGTGCACAAACATTTCAACGCTAAGTGTAAATTATCCACTAATAATAATAGGGTTGTTCATCCCAGTATTTAGAGTACAAGTCCGCACCAAAGAAAGTTTGGTTTGGATAAGCTTTCAAGGGTAATTTGAAGTTTAACGAACATCAACTAGAGGACTAGTTGAATCAATAGTGTTTGATAACACAATAGTTGTTTACTAACAACATAACATAGAACAATTGAGAATCATAGTGAACTGATTATACATATTAAACTCATGCTTGAAATAACTATAGAGCATATGTATTTAGCAAAATGAATAAAATGGTAAACCTTTGCTTAAATAATAAATAAACTAAGGTTAGGGTCTTATAACATTAGAAATGAAATTACTGAACGTGCATTAACTGATAGCAAGCTGGAAACTAAAAACTTGCCCAACATTGTATTAACTCATGCAAAGAATTAAAACAGTTCAATAATAGAGATGAAAGTTCAAAAACTGCGTTCATTATACAAGAATAGAACTTAAGAAACTTGCTTAACTATAAACAAGTTAGAATGAATCAACCAAATGAGAATTTCAAATAACATTAGAGTTAAAGTTTGCTCGAATGAAATTTTGGAACAATTGACTTGTTCAATAACAGTTAAGATAGAAAACTTGCTAAATCAAAAGAATAAAGTTATACAACGTAATAATGGAACTAGCTCAACGAAAGTATAGAGTTAGAAAACTTTCTCAATATAAAAAGATAAGGTTTAGAAACTTGCCGCAAGCGTAAGCTATAATATCAAACTCACATTCACTTACACATAGGTTTAGAACCATCATCTATTAGATATACTAACATTCACGTTCCAGCATAAAACGCATTTCTAGTTAGGCTTGTTAATTTAGCACAAGTGTTATATTACCATATACGTTTCAGAATTTTCCAAGTGTTAACCTGACAACACTTAACTAACGTTCATTGTCTACCTAACTTACAACATAACACGTTCATCACTTACAATTATTTTTACAAAGTTGAAATCATCAATGACATGACACGTTACTGAATTAACCTCCTTGTTACATAATTGACTCCTTAACACAACCTTAAACCAAGTTATAATGGAGTTACAAAGTCTGCAGCAGCAGCAGAGGTCGAAGATCTCAAACTGTGGTATGGCGCAAATTGCATGCATACAAAGGTTCG
Organism: Panax ginseng; assembly: GCA_020205605.1. Lineage (NCBI taxonomy): Eukaryota > Viridiplantae > Streptophyta > Magnoliopsida > Apiales > Araliaceae > Panax > Panax ginseng. The sequence goes on from CM035137.1 coordinate 49,452,404, forward strand.
ACCTACAAAAAATTGCTGCTTATTTTTTGCCTTAGCACCGGCCAAATTAATGATGCACAAACAGAGAGCATCGACGAATGATGAACAAATAATACTTTTAGTCCAACGAACACAAATTTCACCCACTAAACAGTAATATCAACATGTATAATTGATACAAAACTATTGTAAACATGTTTGTTAACATTTTTAACTAATCAGAACACTTTAACATCAACTATAATAGTTTTAATTTCTCAAATTTCATGTTTTCATATAAAAACCAAATTTTTGATATTCTTCACAAAAATCAACACCGTAAACATAATTATTGTCCAAATTACTTCGTTTAAATTACATTATGTTCGTTTCTAAATAACCTAGCATAAACAAAACTCAATTAACATCTTAGCATGCAATTTGACCATCAAAATTAATACTTACATAGCTACAAAAGAAAATATATACACTAACAAAAAATTTTACTGTTAGAACGAAATTAGCATACAAACTCTTGTTTACATACAACCTCAACCATCTCAACACATATAACCACAACTATCTCATTGTATAGCAACAATTCAACGAATTTGATTTCACATAGTATATAAAAGTTTGTCGTGATACTCATAAACATATATAATATCAGAGTTGTAGAACATACCTTTAATTATTAATACAATCGCTACTAATCACTGGAATTGTTATGAAAATTCACAGGTTTCCTCTCAATTCTCTCAAGCTCTCTATCAATCTCTCTCTGAATTCTCTCAAGCTTAGCCAAAATCAACTGATATGCGTAATGATACAATACAAAAATTGATATACTCATAATAAGTAATATCAGTTACTAAGATAAACGTATATATTATATTTATTATTTTAATTTATTTTATTTAAATTCAAAAATTAGAAAACCAAAAGCCATAAGGCATTGTTTGGCAAAACACTTTAAAATTTAAAGACTTGATATATTAAGCCTTGTTTGGCAAAAAACTAAATTAAACCCTTTTTAATTTATTTACATAAACATTTTAGTTTATAATGACATTAATCAAATAAATCAATCACATACTATATTTTAATTAAATATACCACTTTAGCAAATATCATAAAATTATAATTTTATTTAATAATTAAACACATCAATTTAAATTATTAATTCAAAACAACAGTATAACATCTCATGTCATATTACAACTCTATAAATTATAATTTAATTTAATTTAGAAAATTCTCTAATAAATTTTAGATTCCATCACCATCACATCAAATAAATATTTATTTCATCAATTCAACAATAGACACATCAAATAAATATTTATATTATTCAATAAATATTTAATATTACAATTTGATATTTTGGATCGTTACACTAATTTCATTCATATTTTAAATGAATGCTAGTTTCTAAAACTTCTCAGATGTTAAACTTGAGAATTTCTATCTATGTGCAAATGTGTGATATTTGTACAAGGTGGTAGGCCTTGTGCTATAATTTGAACACTTCGGTGTTTCTATGAGATGAACTGTTAGCTAATTTAACTCTTCAATAAGAGAATGTTCTGTTTATACATGAACTATTATTGTTAAGTATGTGCTATTTATTCTAGCCAGACAGAATGTGTATGAAAGAGAGTAGAGAATGAAAGTATTTCAGAGTGAATGTGACTAATTTTTTAAAATGATAGGAATCGAGATTATTCCTATTATTCAACCTGCTTCATAACCTTTGTTCGGTTATTGAAGTCTTAAAAGAATGTTTAAATTCTTAAAGTTGTTTGTTCAACTGTTATGACTTGCTGGGCAATTGAATGCTCACACTTGCTTTAAATAAAAACATTTTCAGCGAATGATGTTAGAAGAACTTAAGGATCCTGTAATGATCAAGCAGATCGATATCCAGAAGAAGTTCCATTCATTATATGAATGAGCGTGAAGATCAAGCGAAGACTTGTAATATAGAATGATAAAATTAAACTATAGAATATTTTAATGAACGATTATGTATCCTTGGTGGCAGATGAAAGTCACTCGTACAAGATGTAAAGAATAATGTAATTATCATTATATGTCATAGAAGAGGTTATAAGGTTTTAGAACCTGGAATTTGAGGATGTATGTTGTTATATTTAGCTATATAAGGATGTATGTTTGGAAGAAGATGGGATCGTGATGTACGGAATTCGGATGTGAAAATAGACTGAATTTCGGGGCGTTACAGAAATAGTGGCCTTAACTGAAGAATGTAGTGCAGTGCTTCAACGCAAATTACCTCTAAAGCTGAAGGACCTAAGAAGCTTCACGATACCTTGTACGATTGGAAAGTTGAGTTTTAGTAAATGCTTGTGCGATCTAGGGGCAAGTATCAATTTGATGTCATTGTCAGTGTTCAATCAGTTGGGATTACCGGCTCTAAGGCCGACAAATATTTCTTTACAGCTAAATGACAAGTCTATTACTTATCCACGGGGTATTGTGGAAGATGTACTAGTTTAAGTGGATAAATTCATCTTCCTAGCTGATTTCATCATATTGGACCATGAAGAAGATAGAAGTATATTGATCATTCTTGGAAGACCATTCCAAGCCACAGGAAGGACCTTGATAGATGTTCAGAAAGGGGAATTGACAGTGCAAGTTCATGATCAGGAAGTCACTTTCAATGTATTCAAGGCAATGAAATTTCCAACAGATAAAGAGGAATGCTTCAAGATTGATTGGGTGGAAAAGGTACTGAATGATGATGTAGAGAACTTGGTGGAACATAAACCTTTAAAGAATGATATTGTGGGAAGTTCAGTGATAGAAGATGGTGAGATTGAAGAAATTGTTCAAATACTTAACACAACTCCACAGTTCAGAAAGTTCAAGACTCCTATTGAGCCATTAAAGATTGTTGGAGAGACATCGGTGAAATTAAGGCCATCTCTTGAGACACCTCCAAAACATGAGTTGAAACCACTTCCAGATCATTTGAGGTATGCATTTTTAAATGACAATTCAAAATTACCCCGTGATTATTTCTTTTGCACTAACATCTTTTCGGGAAGAAAAACTGCTAAAAGTTCTCAAAGAGTTTAAATTAGCGATTGGATGGACTATAGCAGATATCAAAGGGATCAGCCCATCATTCTACATGCACAAGATCATACTGGAAGATAAGAGCAAGCCTTCAGTGGAGCAGCAAAGGAGACTTAATCCAATTATGAAGGAAGTGGTCAAAAAGGAAATGTTAAAATGGTTGGATGTAGGAATTATTTATCCGATCTTAGATAGCTCGTGGGTGAGCCCGGTACAGTGTGTGCCGAAGAAGGGTGGTATGACCATAGTCTCCAATGAAAACAATTAGTTAATTCCAACCAAAATAACATGTCATGAATTTTATTGCCTTCTGGATGGGTATTCAGGCTACAATCAGATTGTGGTAGCTTCAGAAGACCAAGAAAAGACAACTTTCACATGTCCATATGGTACATTCACTTTCAGAAGGATGTCTTTCGGGTTGTGCAATACCCCGACCACTTTTCAGAGATGTATGATAACAATTTTTTCGGAGATGGTGGAGCATAATGTGGAGGTATTTATGGATGACTTCTCAGTATTCAGGGATTCTTTTGATTTGTGTCTGGAAAATTTAGTGATGGTATTGAGAAGATATGTTGAAACAAATTTAGTTTTGAATTTGGAAAAGTGTCATTTTATGGTACAAGAAGGAATAATTATGGGACATAAGGTGTCGAAGAAAGGACTAGAGGTGGACAGGGCCAAATTAGAGACCATTGAGAATTTGCCACCACCAACTTCTGTAAAAGGTGTTCATAGTTTTTTAGGGCATGCAGGCTTCTACCGTAGGTTCATTAAAGATTTCTCCAAGATAACAAAGCCATTATGCAGCTTATTGGAGAAAGATGCACAGTTTAAGTTCGATGAAGATTGCATGTCTGCATTTAAGCATTTAAAGAGGAAGTTAACTTCAGCACCAGTGATTACAGCATCAGATTGGGACCTACCATTCGAGCTGATGTATTTTTCATGTGATATATTATGCGAGCAAGACCCTTACTGATGCTCCGTTGAACTACACCACCACAAAGAAAGAACTGTTGGGAGTTGTGTATGCTTTTGATAAGTTTCGAGCCTATTTGATTGGGACCAGGGTGATAGTGTACACAGATCATGCGAAAATTCGATACTTGGTAGCAAAGAATGATTCAAAGCCTCGATAAATCAGGTGGATACTTTTGTTGCAAGAATTTGATTTGGAGATCAAGGACAGGAAAGGTACTAAAAATCAAGTGGCGGACCACTTATCTAGACTGGAAAATAAGGGAAGGGTTGCAGATGACAAAGCTATGATTAATAAGTCTTTTCCAGATGAATAATTATTTGTGGTGACAGGGGAAGTGCCCTAGTTTACGGACTATACTAACTATTTAGTGAACAAGATCATTCCTGCAGACTTGACTGGGCACCAGAAGAATAAATTTTTGCATGATGTGAAGTGTTTTATATGGGATGAACCGTACTTGTTTAAGAAATGTGTTGATCAGATGATAAGGAAATGTATCCCATATAGCGAGACAGAGGGGATTTTGTAGGATTGCCATGCTTCATTATATAGAGGTCACTACGGTGGAGGAAGGACAGTGGCTAGAGTGTTGCAAGTAGGATTCTATCGGCCGACGATTTTTAAAGATGCTTACAGTTTTGTCTAGAGGTGTGCCAGATGTCAAAGAGTTGGGAATATATCGAAAAGAAATGAGATGCCATTAAAAACAATCCTCGAGGTTGAAATTTTTGATGTTTGGGGGATAGACTTTATGGGTCCTTTCATTTCTTCATGTGGAAATTTATATATCTTGTTAGCAGTCGACTATGTTTCGAAGTGGGTGGAAGTGGCAACTCTTCCAACTTATGATGCCAAGGTGGTCCTACGAGTTGTATAAAGAAGTATTTTTACAAGGTTTGGGACTCCAAGGGTTATCATTAGTGATGAAGGCAGTCATTTCTATAATCAGCAGTTTACAGCTCTGTTGGCTAAGTATAAGGTAAATCATCGCATTGCTACAGCTTACCATCCTCAAAATAATGGCCAAGCAAAGGTTTCAAATCGTGAAGTAAAGAGAATTTTAGAGAAAGTCATGAACGCCACAAGAAAGGATTGGTCGTTGAAGCTTGATGATGTTGTATGGGCTTATAGGATTGCCTACAAGAATCCGTTGGGCATGTCACCGTTTGAGCTGGTTTATGGAAAGGCTTGCCACCTTCCCATGGAGCTCGAGTACATGGCGTATTGGGCAATTAAGAAATTCAACTTTGATTTGAAGGCTGCAGGTGAAAAATGCCTACTCCAACTCAATGAGTTGGATGAATTCTGATTGCAGGCTTATGAAAACTCCAAGCTTTACAAAGAAAAGGTGAAGAGATGGCATGATCGCAAGATTATGGAGAGAGTATTTGAGCTGGGACAAAGAGTTTTGTTGTTTAATTCAAGACTTCAATTTTTTTCCTGGGAAGCTCAAGTCAAGGTGGTCAGGGCCATTTACTGTGCAGATAGTTTATCCACATGGTGCGGTAGAGGTATTCGACAAATTCCCAGATAAGCTGTTCAAAGTGAATGGACAGCGGCTTAAGCACTACTATAGTGGTGAGGTTGACAGGCAGAAAGTCACCTTCATTCTTTCTTCAACATGATTGAATCAGAGATAGTCAATCTAATTGACTATAACTTAGCGCTCGATGGGAGGCACCCCATTATTTCTATCCCTACCTTTTGTTTAATTCTGTTAGGATCATATTTATTTCTCATTTTTCATGTTAGTTGTTTATAGTATAACAAGTGTTGGTATAAGTTTTGTTGAAGCTGAATTTGAATATTATGATGATTAGGAATAGCATATAGAGCATTGTTTTGGGATATTCATTCATGCATGTTAATTAGTTCATGTTTTGTCTTAGAGAATTGGTATCTCATACTGGTACTTTCTGTATGTGCAGGTGAATTGCAGACTATCAGTGGCCACTTTGTTATACTTAAAGATTCAGCTAAATTAGTTTTATCGGGAAGTTGAGGCTACGCTACCGCAAGAATGAAGCAGCTTCAAAAATAGTGAGCTCGTCTTATATCTTTTACAAATCAGGTATTATGCGCGCCGCGCCATAAGCAGTTCAAAAATTCACGCTATCGCTACCAAATCGTAATCGAAAAATTTTTAAGATGTTAAAACGTGCCTTGCTCAAATTCTTATTTCAGTTTGCAACATGCGCCTACTCTCTCTATCAATTTCAAAATAAAAATCGACCCTATCTCTTCATATCTCTAAATGGTTCCTTTTCAAATTCTAACTCCTCACCCCACTACGCATTATACGCAATCATTCTCACACCCACATTCAAAATCTTCAACTGATCTTTCATTCAGTTTCAAGGATAAAGTTAGGGTTTCTTCAGAGGGTGAGCAAAAATAGTAAGTTTGGGGGAGTTCAGCGCATGTATTTTCTTAGTCCAATTCTTCTTTTCAATTTAGAGTTCTTCTTCTCTTCATCAAGTGTAATGGGACCAAAACAAGCTCGTTCTCGCACTCCAGAGTTGTCTTCTTCAAGTAGCCAGAGTGGAGACACTGTTGATTTTTCCAAATTCGTCAGTCTTGAAGCCCAGATGGAATACTATAGAATTGTGGCTAAGTCTTTTGTGAGAGAGCGTGGTTTCAAGCCAAAGGCACAAGATGGGCAATTGAAAGAAATGATCAGAGAAAGATGTTGGCATGGAGTTTTATTCTACACCTATGGATGCACCCATGGCCATTGTACGGGAATTTTATGCAAATGCAAAGGAGACCATGAGTGGATTTTCATATGTTAGAGGTGTTCAAGTAGACTATCGCCCACAGACAATTCATGGCGTGTTCAATTTACCCGACCCTCCAACTGGACGTACAAATTAGGTCGAGGCAGAACGACTCGAGACAGACTTAGACGTGGTCATAACTAATTTGTGTATACCAGGTACACAGTGGAGTTACAAGCCAGGCACTAATCAGCCTAGGACTTTTCAGGCTTCAACTCTCAACTGTTATGCCAAGGCTTGGAATCTATTTGTCTATGCAAAACTTATTCCATCATCCCATCAACATGAGATTACAACTGAGCGATCAATTATTATGTGGGAGATTATTATAGGAAAATACATTAATGTTGGTCATCTCCTTAATTAGAACATGTTACGTTACATGCAAGGGAGCATTACAGGAAGTATACTGTTGATCGATTTCGCAATCAATGAATACGTGCAAGTATACACGGTCAACAAGTAATAAAGTGAAAGTAGAGTATCGTTCCCACGAGGAATTATTTAATAAAAATTACCAAATACTAACTCTTAACCAAATCAATTTTATTTAAACAATCTCAAATCGTGTTTTTTCTAATTAAGAAAACTAAATTAACTAATTAAAACTAAGATTTTAACGAATGAATTCAAATAAATAAAGATTAAGACTTCAATATCCCCAATTATGAATTATAAATCAATTATCCAATTATCCCAATTATTATGCCTCTTCGAATTGTTAACAAGAATTCTCAAATGCCAAAAGTCCTTTTCCAAGTGATCAATTGCCTTCTATTTAATCCAGATTAATCTTGCTATATTCCTATGCAAAACAATTGAATTAAACTCTTTCCAATCCCAATTCCTTACGTGTTACATCACGGTGAACATATATTTCCATTCAATTCACAAACCTAATTTTTCACCATGCAAATAACTAAGTCACATGATATCATGCCCGCTTCTAACCCTAGAATTCCTCTTCCAATTCCTTCTAGAGTAACAAAGTAATTCTCGATCAAATAATTAAGCAATAAGCACAAGACAAGATAAACAACTCACTTTAACATAAATAATTAGAATATAATGAATAACTAATTCATAGCCATAAAAAGTTCAATTGAAATCTCAAAAATAGTTAGTTCATAATTAATGAATTAAAATCAAGAATCCACAATCGAATAGACATCAAAAGATAAAAGTAAGATGAGAGAAGAGAATAGAATCATTGTCGCAAAATGATGCTCCTCTCTCTTGCTCTTGCTCTTGATCTTCAATGGTCTCCAAGTTGCTTCAATCTCCAAAACTAATAAGAACTAGGGTTATTTTCTAATCTAAAGGAGTGTTTAATCTAGGCTAAGCTATGTAATCTCCCCTTATTTTATGCCTTACATCATGTATTTATAGGTTACAAGTCCAATTTTTAGCTTAGGAACAAACCCAATCCTATTTGGAGTCAAAAAGGTGTCAAAATTCGCCCAAAACGCATCCAAGCCATCACTAAGCCCTTCCCAGCTTGCAGCAGCTGGGCACTACCAACTCAAACTACTCTCCCAGCGCCTTGCTGGCTGGGCATAGGTTTAAAATGGGCGCCCGGCAGGCTGCTCAAAATCCGATATTTTCTGCTCCGACGTCCTTTGGGAAAATGGCCATAACTTCTTCTTCCAAACTCCGATTTCGATGATTCAAGATGTTCCGGAAAGAGGTGAAGTAGATCTACAACTTTTATTCTTTGAGGTTTTCGAAATAATGTCAGTAGCTATAGTCAAATTGGCTCTGAAGTGACTGCTGTGTAAATGGCAAGCCGAAAACGCGAATCTAGCCACCCCAAACATCGATCCATGTAACTTTTGCCCCAATTCCTATAAAATAACATAAAACATGCATGAATAGACACAAACACATAAAAACATCCTAAAAGACTTAAGAACAACAATAAATTAAGCCCGAATGTATCCAATTCATGGGTATAAAACTCACTCATCAAATACCCCCAAACTTAAATCTTTGCTTGTCCTCAAGCAAAAACACAAAAATGTTATGCAATGCAATGTAATGTAATGAAACTAATCTATATGCCTCACTTAATCCAACAAAGAATGATAGAAACAAGTCTATTCAACCTACTTTAAAGAAATCAAGTAAACATGATAATACATCATATTAAAACAAATCAAGAATTTCCCAATCAATCATCAAATCTTAGATCATTATCAACGATATAGTGCGTGTGTGCTCCACAACAATGTTAACTGATATAAAATCAAATTTAAGACATAATAGATATCTTTGAAGGCATCATACAGTGCAAATTCACAAAATTCACGAACAAGCTATATCCAACTAAAGTCAAACATCCACCAAGTTCAAGAGTCCAATCTGGGATACTTATGCTTTACTTTTCATTACGGGGCTTTTTGCTCTTTTCCCGTTTTATTGTTTTTTTTTAACCATAATCAGGTAATGTCTCATTCCATTAGGCTAAATGATTGTCACCCCTTAGCGAAGCTTTTCGACCAACGACTCCCGCACTATATAAGACCTTAGGCGCTTAGGTTTTAAGATACCCTTCTAAGCATGCCTCTACTCAAGTAACAAAGGCCCCAAAACAAAACTAGCCACTGGTAAAAAAAAAATTTTCTTTTCTTTTTTTTATAGATGGTTGGTGAGTGCGTTTACGCTCCATCTCACGCTTGTGTTTATGGGGAGTGTTTCTCCTCAACCCACCACAAGACTCAAACATGTTTTTTTTTTTTTTAAAGCTTATATACCCCAAAATTTCCCCCCAAACTTAAGTTTTTATCAAAATTTAGCCATCTCTGCTTTATTCATGTCTTTCATTCCTTCACACTAGTATTATACTTAAGAAATCCATTATGTATCAATTTAAACTTAATCGCTTAACATAGTCATATTAACGTGTTAACCTTGATTATACCGGTTTCAAAACAGAAAAGATTCAATTCATAACAAGAAATCACATCAAAGCTCCTAATATTCAATACTATACTTATCTACTTAACTCCGGTCTCATCATTGGCCAAAATAGACTTTTACTATATAACAGATTGGAATCATGCAAATATAAACTAATCTAAACAAACATAGTAAACTAACTACTACTATTTTGCGATTTTTAAATTTTTTTTTTTAAACAAAAATAAATAAATAAAAAAAGCGAATGCAACAACTAAATGTAAATAACTTAGAAAACATAACGAACTACAATGTAAATAACTAACTATATGCAATACGACACTAAAATGCCCCCAAACTTAAACTAGACATTGTCCTCAATGATGAAATAGAAAAAATTAAAGCGGAGGACTTCCACGAAAATATAGCAATCTTCCTCCTTGCCGCTAAGTTTGGAGAATAGGCTAAGCACATGGAACAAATTGGGCACCACACTTGAATTTGACTTGAATAACACAGAAAACCATGATAGAAGCAATTTTATTAAATCCTAAATAAATGCAAATTCAAAACTACTAATATAAAACTTAATAAAAACTAAAAATAAAAATTAAACTTGGGTTGCCTCCCAATAAGCGCTTGTTTTATAGTCTCATTTGACTTCTTCAATTCTCTATCCAATTCCCCACGAAAGTTGAGGAACCCTCCATCCATCGGAAATAATATAGCTTTTGGTAGGTTCCCATTTACGATAGCCATTGTATTAAAGTCACCTAGAATTCTTTCTTGAGATAAGATCACATTCAAGAACGTCCAGGATCTAGGTGGTTTCTCCATTGTGTCTGCGAATATATTCTGGCATAGAGGCTTGTCAGACACAACAATTTCTTCTTCTATCTTCTCTAGCTCATCGCACCATGGTTTCGAAGGTGTACTTGCTTTTACATCACAGAGAGTATTGCCGATTTACATGACTACCAATCGGACAAGGTTTTGCAAATCTAACTTGGACTCTTGAACCTGTGGAGGAGAAGGCACTTGAGGCATAAATAACATTGGCTCATCATCATTGGTTCTCACAATTAGTTCTTCACCCACCTTGTTGTCATTATCCCCACTTGTCTCCTCTTTTTCATCTCGTGGCTCATCCGATTGTAGATTTGGCTCGGGCTCACCAAGGCTCGGAATCCATGTCATAGGGCGTATATTGAGGACGGTTGTTCAACGCATGTGCTATCTGTTCCACTTGATTTTCCAAATTCTTGATCAACGCCCTTGGCTTTGCAAATTCAAATCTACTTGATTCATTTTCTTGTCTTGTTCCTCATTCCTTTTGCGTAAGCTTTAATAAATTTTTCCAAGGCTTCCTCCCAATTTGAATGTTCTTCCTGTTGTAGTGGAGGTGGACACAAGAAATCTCAATGGGTATGTTGGACTTGGAGCATAAAATTGATCTTGATTGTTACTCCATGAAAAATCCGGGTGATACCCCCAATCCTGATGATAGTTGTTGGGATAGACATAATTATTGGGGTAATCACCACTATACTGTACCAGCTCGAAACTGATGGTGCATTGATGACTCATATGATTTCCAGCACAATAATCACAAGTAACCACCATACTTTGACGACGCCGAAGTTTCAAAAAGCTTCAAACATCCTCGAAAGTGTCTCAATCACATCGATAATGCGAAAGTTTCTCGGAGTCTTTCAATCTCCACTCCCCTTGGTTGAGTCATGTTCATATATGGCCATTGATACACAAGGTCATCCATGGTACCTGAAAAGAAAGAAATATAGAAAGAGAATTAAAAATAAAAATAAAAATAAAAATGTTTAAATTAAGACTAATTTGATTGAAATTAATATTGGTAAATAATTATTAAATTAATTCCCCAAGAATTCACCAAAAACTTGTTGATCGATTTCATGATCAATGAATACGTGCAAGTATACACGATCGACAAGTAATAAAGTGAAAGTAGAGTATCGTTCCCACGAGGAATTATTTAATAAAAATTACCAAATACTAACTCTTAACCAAATCAATTTTATTTAAACAATCTCAAATCGTGTTTTTTCTAATTAAGAAAACTAAATTAACTAATTAAAACTAAGATTTTAACGAATGAATTCAAATAAATAAAGATTAAGACTTCAATATCCCCAATTATGAATTATAAATCAATTATCCAATTATCCCAATTATTATGCCTCTTTGAATTGTTAACAAGAATTCTCAAATGCCAAAAGTCCTTTTCCAAGTGATCAATTGCCTTCTATTTAATCCAGATTAATCTTGCTATATTCCTATGCAAAACAATTGAATTAAACTCTTTCCAATCCCAATTCCTTACGTGTTACATGCGGTGAACAGATATTTCCATTCAATTCACAAACCTAATTTTCACCATGCAAATAACTAAGTCACATGATATCATGCCCGATTCTAACCCTAGAATTCCTCTTCCAATTCCTTCTAGAGTAACAAAGTAATTCTTGATCAAATAATTAAGCAATAAGCACAAGACAAGATAAACAACTCACTTTAAACATAAATAATTAGAATATAATGAATAACTAATTCATAGCCATAAAAAGTTCAATTGAAATCTCAAAAATAGTTAGTTCATAATTAATGAATTAAAATCAAGAATCCATAACCGAATAGACATCAAAAGATAAAAGTAAGATGAGAGAAGAGAATAGAATCTGTTGTCGACCGTCAACGATGCTCCCTCTTTGCTCTTGCTCTTGATCTTCAATGGTCTCCAAGTTGCTTCAATCTCCAAAACTAATAAGAACTAGGGTTATTTTCTAATCTAAAGGAGTGTTTAATCTAGGCTAAGCTATGTAATCTCCCTTATTTTATGCCTTACATCATGTATTTATAGGTTACAAGTCCAATTTTTAGCTTAGAACAAACCCAATCCTATTTGGAGTCAAAAAGGTGTCAAAATTACCCAAACGCAGCGCCCAGTGCCATCACAAGCCCTTCCCGGCCTTGTTGGCTGGCACACCTCAAACTCTCTGCTCCCAGTTGCCCTCAATGGCTCAAGGCATAGGCTCAAATGGGCGCCCGCCCTTTGGCCCAAAATCCGATATTTTTTCTGCTCGACGTCCTTTGGGAAAATTACCATAACTTCTTCGTCCGAACTCCGATTTCGATGATTCAAGATGTTCCGGAAGAGGAGAAGTAGATCTACAACTTTCATTCTTTGAGGTTTTCGAAATAATGTCAGGAGCTATAGTCAAATTGGCTCTGAAGTGACTCATCGTGTAAATGGCAAGCAAAACGCGAATCTAGCCACCCCCAAACATCGATCCATGTAACTTTTCCCCAATTCCTATAAAATAACATAAAACATGCATGAATAGACACAAACACATAAAAACATCCTAAAAGACTTAAGAACAACAATAAATTAAGCCCGAATGTATCCAATTCATGGGTATAAAACTCACTCATCATATACCACATGCTTCAATTGTTACTCATTTATGTGCTCAAGCAGGAGTTACGTGGGCTGTTGAACAGATGCAATTCCCAAGTCAGGATATCACTCACGCCACGATAGCAAAATTTGAAGATTGGGCAGGATGTACCCCGCACCCAAGGGGTAAGGGTTTCATCGTTCGACCCGCATCATCTATGCCATCGCCATAGCCCTCGCGGACAAATGAAGCAAGCACTTCAACTCAAGCTACTACTGCTACTGACGATCGACATCTCCAAAGGTTAGAGGCGAAGGTTGATGCTATATACGACAATTTTATAGCATTTTCTACTGGAATGACGAGGTCTTTAGCCGAAGCTTTTGTACAGCAGAGAACTATACTTGAGTGGCCATAATTCGGGACAGCAGCGCCATTCCCACTGCCGGATGCACCACCCGAAGAGGGTGGTACAACTGATAACTAAGGGAGTTCCTTTAAACCCTTTACCTTCATTCATTGGGACAATGAATATTTTAAGTTAGGGGGTATTGGGTGTTTTGTAGGGTATTATCGTTGATTATAGTTAAGTTGCATCATTTTTGCATGTTCAGTTTAATTTTTGCATGATTATTTGTTTAGTATGTGTTTAGTTAATAATTTCAGAAAAAAATTTCTTTTTAGTAGTTTCTATATGTTTTAGTTATGTGTTTAGTTGCATATCCCAAGTATCTAGCTTTATAGAATTTTAATTTAGCCAATAATGAATATGAATTTGATGGATTTTTGAATTTAGTGGATAACAAGAGCTTAGTTATAATGTTTTACATGATGTGAGTCATGCTTGCTGTTTAGATGCTTTCGGTTAGCATGTAGTTGTTCATATATGCTTGTTGATATAAGAATAACGTGTTTTTATTGCTTAGTAGAATATGTTGTTTTTAAAAATAGAATTGTGTAGAAAGTGGACTTAAGCTGTGAAAACAATGTTAGGTTTGTAATATTCATGAACGCAATCAAATTGGACAAAATAAGCGAAAGCATGGAAAATCAAAGCTTTAAAATTTTACGAACCATATACCCAGATCACCCTTTATGCACAATTATTAATTAAACGAAAATATGAAGAACAAGAATCACACCCTTGAAGATTCGAGCTTCCTCAGGTACAAGTTCACCTCCAATCTTTTTTGCGTTCAACTTGAATCCACCGGGTATGGTTCCTTCTTTTGATCAACGTTAGCCACCCAAGTGTTTGGCCTCTAGAGGTGATCCACCAAGGAAGAAGAAATATTCAAGAAGAAGGGTAGTTGGCTAAACTCAGTTTTCTATCTTTATAAATTAAGAGTGTACTCTCCAACAATTGGAATCACGTATGTTGTGAAAGCGTAAACTACTCTCACCCATAATAAGACTCCTCTTATTTATAGATGTGGGCAACCATCTTTAACAATTAAGGAATTGGATTTTATTTTAATTAATTAAAGGATGCTACCAATCTCATTAGGAATAATTAATGAAAATCTTCTAATTAATTAGCCTCCTAATCTTATTAGGAATAAATGAGAGTACAAATATTAAATTAATTTTCAACTCTTTAGAAATTAAAATAATAATAATTGTAATAATATTAATAAGACTCCTCTTATTAATTTATATATTTAATATTTCTAAAATATTAAATAATAAATATTAAGTTGTTTAATTTATTCTATCACCATAGATTAAATTAAATACATTTAACATATTATTATGATTATGCCATTAATTTCTTAAATAATTATTCTTCCTTTTTATGGTGTGACCTTTTAGGTTCTCTATATTAAACCGGTTGTGAATAAATCAATTAGAATAATTCTAATCTTATTTAAATAAATAAATTAAACTATTAATTTATTTAAATAAATAATATTTATTCTACAATAGGGATAAGTCTCTCTAGCGATCAATGACTTTCCAAATAATATAGATTTCAACATTAATCATAAAAGAACATTTGAGTAAACAGTTACCGTACAATTCAATCCTTCCACCATACAATGTCCCAATCAAATATAAGACATGGAATTACTGTCAAGTCTTATTTTATTTAATTATATGTATTTCAACTCTTAAATGCACAATTCCAATAATGCAAATTAGAAACTCCTTTCTAATTTCATTCTGCCTTGGCCAAGGACTACTGGGTTGTCATTTATCGAATCACATAGGACATTTCTCTTCTTTTACTAGAAGTGGTAGATTCTTTATTGATCATACATTATCTCCATGTATAACTTATTATACCCAAGCATACCCTTTGATATACCCTAAGGGTCTTAAGGAATAAGTCAAAGTATAACTCATCATACACAGGATACTATGATGATCTCATGTCCAAGGATCACTTGTACTATTATCACTAAAGCAATTCCTATTGACAGACAAGTAAAACTCCATTAGGTATTCCTTAGCGAGCCACGTTTAGTGAACTTATTCTCTAATAAGCACCTACATACTTTCTTTAGTGTCTCTACATAAATGATCATGATATCAATCATCCTCATACAATGAGCAAGCAACGTATGTACCAATTTATCCGGATTCACTAATCCCTAATTTAGTAATCCAACGATTTGGAACTATTTTAGTTTTAAGATTTCTAAAAATTTAGATCTCATTAGAATGATCATCATTATCATTCTAAAAGCATTACTTAAAACTATGGGTTTATCACATATTATAAAACAACATCATGTAGATAATTAAAAGCCTTTAATAAATTAATATTTTTTTATTAATAAATGAATAAGATTGTTACAAAGTATATGATTTATCATCAAACATAATTGGCTTGTGTGCATACTACTTTCAATCTCCCACTTGCACTAAAGTCAATCGCTATGGTATCTCAAACCCTTCTTCTCTAAGTGACGATTATGATGCCCTAAAAACAAGTATACATCACCCATCTTGAGTCGCCAAATACATGATACATAAATCAAATACAAACTTAATTATACAATTGTCGGGTAATATATGACAAAACATAGTTGAGAGTTTAAACAAGACTATTGCCTTCTAGACAATATTCACTCTCAATGGAGTCCTCATTACAATTATTATCACATTATTTCGTAAAATAGTGAGGACTACTAAAGCCATTTATCCTGGACCATCACTCCATTCCCCGACTCGTCCCAGCTATATTCTCATTTCCTAAAGAGAACAATGAAAAAAGGGTGAGCTCAACTAGCCAAGTAAGAAATATTATGACTAAGATAATGCAGAATAAATTATCCTTAGCCTTCAACAGTATAGCAACTGATAAAATACAATAGACAACAAGTTTTAGATCAACAACTGCAGCGGAATAAGCAATCCATTAGAAGAGTCAAGTAGAGCATAAAATCTATTATCTTCTATTATTTAAAAAGTTTTTCATCAGTTTTATTGCTGAGACTCAGCTTAATAAATAAACCACATCATCAAATCATCCATGCACTACGGGCCAAGGATATTCATGTAATCATCAATGGTCATGAGTATACCGAATAATCCCTGGTCATAATCATACCAACAACTGTCCATCAATGCACTACAGGCAAATGAGGACTTTTACCATGTCATTTGTTATATTATGGTCATAATTATACCGAATAATCCCTGGTCATAATCATACCAAGTTCATCTATGCACATAAGCCAAAGATGACTTTCATCAAAATATAAGCATGAGGATGTTGACCATGACATAACAATTCAATAAAACAAGTTCAAGGATAAATTTTAAAGTTTTATAATTTAATTTATCCAGAAATCAATAACGTCTAAATTGTCAACACGATACTGCTTTGTAGAGCAAATTTCATAAATAATATTCATGTACCGAAAATAATTTGGACAGAAAAGAAATATATTTTTTGGGTAAATAGTACCCCATGAATAGTACTTCGGGAATAGTACCCCGTGAATAGTACTCCAACATGAAAAGTGTCCTGAATACCCGAGTGAATAATATTCGGGTGAATAGTAATTTGGGTGAATAGTAACTCATGAATAGTAACTCGTGAATAGTACTCCGACACGAAAAGTGCTCTGAATACCTGAGTGAATAATACTAGAGCAAATAGTAACCGAGTGAATAGTAACTCGTAACAGAAAAATACCAAAGAAAATGATATTTCATGACGAGTACAAAAGAAATGATATCCCGTATGAGTATAATAGAATATACTAAAATCGCAAATGGATTTTCACTTTCGCCCATGCAATAATCCACGAGAGCAGATCATTTCCAAAATTTAATAAGGAACGAATACAAAGGATCATTCACCATGCATGCAGAATCCACATGTATAAGTTATTCCAACAAAATAATAAAGAATGGAATAATGTAAGAATTCACCATGCATGCGATAGGCCGCATATGCATGAAAAGTTATTCCCAACATAATAATAAAGAATGGAACCAGTCATGCGTAATCCATGCAAAATGCAGGATATTCCAATTCCAATAATAAAGAATGGAACCAGGTCATGTGTGACAACCGAGATTTTGTAATTTAATTTTTATATTTAATAGATTTAATAAATATTTTTTTGATGAATTAATTATTCGATTAAATAATTAATTGATGAAGTTTTGGTAGATTAATTTAATTATATGTGTTATATTCATTAAATTAATGTGGAGAATTTTTATTATTCGAAGTATGTATTTATGTGAGCTTATTGAATTAAAAGAAATATTTAATAATCCTAATGTTATTTTAATTAATTTAATAATTAATTAGAGATTTAATAATTTGACATAATTAATAAATAAGAAATTTAATTATGTGACTATGTGAATTAATGAGAAATTATTATATTTTATTTAAATTAAATTAAACTAGTTGTTTGATTTATTATCTAATTGGATGTGACATGATTTAAACTATATTATAAAAGTTTAATTAAATTAAATGGGTATAAGCTTTTTAAAGCTAGCCAAACATGGCCTTAGTGGGAGTTTAGGGCAGTTAACCCATGATTGGGTAACTGACCACAACGCGTCAGTTCCTTTATTATTACACGTCTCCCTTTGCTTTTTATTATTTGCTAAGTCTGGAACAAAACAGAGAGGGAGAAAGAGAGAGAGTTTGAGAATCAGTGAGATTAAAGGAGAAGAAATGTAGGAAATTGGGAGTTGTTAACTTGTTATCACCTTGTATAATCCAAGTAGAGTAATCAAGGGTAATCTCTTCTTCCTCAAATTTTAAATTTACGTTGTTTAAGTTTTTGTAAAATAATTGACTCTCAAGTCTTCTATAAAGTCTCTGTAAATTGGAAATTTGTATTGTTTATGTGGATAAATGTGATAATATGTTAGCATAGCATGTTTTACTATGTATTATAGATTTCTATATCATCAGTTTCATAAAAATTATACAGTATATGGTTACATAGTATATAATATGGCCATATGGCCCTTATTTGTAAATTTAATATGTCAAACATACATTATTTTGTAAAATTCACACTTATATATAATTATGCATGTTAAAACGAAGAAAACAAACCTTGAATGGATGAATTTGGTGTTATAACGAATCTGTGGTGTTAATTTTATGTTTTATGTTCAAAACCTTCAAGAACATCAAGAACAGTGAAATTACATGTGTTGATTTTGTAAATTATGTGTTTAACTTATTAAGATCATTCTAGATGGGTTGAGTATTAGTTATTTGTGTATTACAATGTTTGGGTATGTCTAAATTCGTGTAAAAATAAGTTAATTTGAGATTTTTGGCCATGTTCTGCAATTTTTGCGAATTGCAGAACTGAAACTGGAGTCTCGCGTCGTGGTGCCAACTCCATACCTAAGATGCGTCGTAGCACCACCGCGCCGCAGCGCCAAAGACTTAAGCCACAACGCCAAGAACAAGTGTAATAGTGGTGCCGTAGCGCCACTTAGCAGATTGTCCAAAAATGAATTTTTTTTAAATGCTCAAGTCTAGCAATGTGATAGTAACTTAATCTAATGAACATAAAAACATGTTAGACGTATAATGAGATGCTAAAATAAATTCTTAACATGTGAATAACACATTTATGTGTAAATTGAATGATTGAACGCATAGTTAGCTTATTGTTCATGAAATATAAATTATGTGACAATGAGTGTAGTAGTTTGACTAAGTATAGACATAATTCGAGTTAGACAAAAGGAATGAACTTGTGATGACTAGTACATTATAATTGACTGGTATTGTGAACGTAAATGATATGTAGGATTTAAATCAAGGAACGAGTATAATTAACGTGTAATCTACGCACGAGGCAAGTTCCATAACCCTACTCGTTATCTTATTATGAGCTTATAAGTTGTCTCTTTACATCGAGCAAATTCTCGTTATTATTGATCAAGTCCATTTTGTTATATTAAAAGTATATTAATCTTTCAAAGTATGATTCTGTTATACAATAATTATTCTATTGTATATCTCTTGAGATTGTTATTCGATTTAAATATTAGTTATTGTTGAACCTCGTTAGACTAGCGAACCCTTAATGATTCGACTAGTTCATAGTTGATGAGCGTTCTAAATTTCAGAACCCTTGATGAATTATCCAAACCAAACTTCCTTTGGTGCGAACTCTAATGTCAAACTGAGATAAACAACCTTGTATAGGGGATTACTTATATGTCAGCGTTAAGATATTGTGCACAATATGGTACTAAGGGCTGATCCCCCTAAGTACGAGAAGAAGAGTCCATAGTCTTATGACTGTTAAAGATTTCAAGTATAAACACTTGACAACCTAGGACATAGTTCAAGGTCTTATGACCCTCAGAAGTTCTTTTGTCTCTTGTTATTCATTTCTTGATTCAAAAGCTAAGTTTCCTATTTCAGAAGTCTTTGATTTATTCGCATGTTATTATTCATTTGTTAAATTTGTTATACTTGTGGGCAATCATGCTCACTCTTGCGTAATAATAACATTGCAGTTAAGAACGAAAGATCAGACGAGCCTTCCACTAGTAAAGGCAAGGGCAAGGTTAACAAATGAGGAGGACTTGTTGTTATTGTGTATTTATTTTCAGACTTGATGTTATTTAAGACTTGTTATTTGTTTATGATTCCGCACAGATGTTTAAGGTTAGAGTGACCTGGGATTGTATTTATTATGCAGATGGTGTAACCCCATAAGGGGAAGATTTATTTATTATTTCTATCTATTGCATGGTTTGCATTTATTTATGGGTATATAGATAGATGATATATGTACAGTGAACACCAAATCCTGCGGAAATGGAAGTACCCGAATTTGGGGGTGTCTCAGGTTGGTATCAAAGTTGTAGGTTATGAACCTTAGGTGGGGGAACAACCTTAGGTAGTAGCCTTATAGGAGATCGAGAATATAGTGGTGGTAAACTCTTATCGAGTTATAAAAAATGAATTTCTAAATTCATTGAAGATAATAAAAGACTTTATATGCTTATGTGTTAAATTATGTATTTACTAACACGGAGTAGTAACTAAAACTTAAAATTTTGTTGTCAGGATGTTGGATGTTAGAGGAGCTAGTCGAGCTGGGGAGGAGGAACCCCGAGTACCTACAGAGGAGGAGCCCCGAGACATTCATGTCGTCAGGGAACAGTTGGTTCAGAGAGAGCCATCTCCGTTGATCACTGTTGTTGGTCTGGAGCATGAGCCTGAGACTGATCCAGAGGAGGATTCTGATGAAGAAGAGGAGGAAGAGGAGTTCCCACCGAACTCCATCGATGCTGAGATGTATGATGTGCTTTATGATCGTAACATAGAGTTACAAGACACTGTTCAGGAGCTAAAAGAGAGGACTTTTATTCAGCAGAGTACCATCGAGCAGAAGGATGGGGAAATTATGACTCTTCACACACGTTTAGGAAACGTGGAGTAGGATTTGGTTCACGAGAAGGGTCAAACTGAGGAGAAGTCCGAAGAAATAGAAAAGTTAAAGAAAGATCTAAAAGAGAGCTTAGAAAGACTGGCCATAGCAGAGGAGGGCTAGGTAAAAGTGTCACGTCGTGCTGATCTTGCAGAAGAGGATTGTCGTGCAAAGAAGGCTAAGCTTGGGGAGACATACTCTACACTTCACAATGCAATGCACGCGGCCCAGGATCAAGTTATGAAGTATCCAATTTAGTTTGAAGGTCTACCATCATATATGCTAGATCGCAGGATGATGTCCCGCATCATGGAAGAAGAACGTGGCAAGGCTATTCCGCGCCTTAATAGGCAGTGATAGGATTAGTTTAAGTATGTGAAAACTATCTGGTAGTTAAATATGTAAATTCCGATGTGTTTATAAACAAAGGAATATTTTAATGTTTTAAATCCTGTAGATTCTTTATCTCGGGATAGTTAATGTAAATAACAGTGTGCTATCTTATGATGTTAAAACTTTTGGAATTGAATAAAATGTCAAAGTTTATTTGAAATAATGTGTTAAGCGAATTATGATTAAATGTTTTGGTTAAGCCTTAAATGTTTAAGGAATTGAATAAAGATCTAATAAGCGTATATTCTTAACAAAAAATATGCTTTAGAAAAAGATAAAACAACAAGCTCAAGGAGAACCGATGAAATGTTGAACGAAGAATTGGTGAACCAATTATCTGAGCAATTAATAATCAACCACAAGCTCCATTACATTTTAAATTTCAAGCGGTGGGACCGTCGAGTTTAAGGGCTCCATAATCAAAGCTTTATGGAGATGGAATGTTTGATGTCGCTGAAGTTACTACATTCAAAGTTAAAAGCCGCTATTGGTGGTAAACAAAGTGAGGAGGAGAAGGTGTAATAACTGGGAGATTAAGGAAATTCTTTTCGAGATGTAGCGTATAAAACCAAATGGAAGTTCGGTTTTGGAGTTAATATATTTTTCCATTATAAGGTTCAATGAGTTGGCTAGGTTTGCCACATACCATATATGAAGAGCGTTTGATAATTAGAATTATATCAAGGTGTCAAATTGAACACTTTTATTATGTTTGTAATAACCGAGATTTCCTAAATAAAATAATTAAGAAATTTTAATTATTTTTTTATTTATTTAATAGATTATACAGTAATGTGAGCGATAAATATGAATATATTTATTACTTAAAAATTAGAAATAATTTTAGAATAATTAATTACTACAAATTATATTTTATGGTAATTAATTTCTATAAGCGAGATTTTTATTAATTATTTTTCCATTAAACATGATTGGGAATAATATATGAAGTGATAATTAGAATTATATAATAAATATTTTATATATGATTTATTCGAATATTTAGGTTAATTATTTTAACTGATTATTGATGTTGTGTGTAGAAGAAGTCGGATATGAGATCAAACCTGAATTGGGATTGTGATCAAGAGATCGAATAATAATATTATATTATTATTATAATGATTTTACACAATCTGATAATTATGTAATATGTGAAGATAGTAATATTGAAGCGATGACGGCCAATTAGGTCATAAAGATATTATCGTCTTTGTGAAACCCTAATTATTAAACTCGCTTATGAGAAATGACTGAGTAGTATATGAAGTTTATTGTGTATATGAAGTTACTGTGTACACGAATGTCGGTAATTAGAAGAAAAACCCTAATTACTATTTTTACGCTGATAACTAGGACAAACCCTAATTATTACAACCCTAATCGGTTGAAGTTAGAGATCGTAATGACCGTGTTAGATCATACACAGATAATTAGAAAACCCTAATGGTCAATTAGGAAACCCCAATTGATAACGTTAAGAAACCCTAATTAGAAAACCCTAATTTAAAATTACCGGATTTAATTACGATGTTATTATATAAATGTTTTAAATTATCAAATGATAGAAATTAATTGGTAAATGGTAAGAATTATAATCTAATGGTTAAATATTACATTTAATGGCCTTTTACAAAAAATGCCCTTGAATTATATGTGAAATGACCAAAATACCCTTTTTGTCATTTTAGTGTATTATTACTTACATTGTTGATGGGATCTTGCAACAAGGATGCCCAACATGCTTACCCTACATGCTATCAACTATCAAACAAGGGAATCATCCCACTTTAGCATCCAATGTATTTAAAAAAAAAAATTAAATTAAAGAAAAGGGAAAATGCATTATTTATGTCTTATTGCTACCACTTGTCCACAAAATCTAGCCACCTACCATATTCTAGAATTTACTTATGCTTCTATGTCATTACACCATCAATTATCACTACACATTGATTGATTCAATCAATTCTATAAATTAGGAAGAGATTAAACTCATTTGTACACTAAAATTATAGCAAACACCTAGCTTTACTCTCTCAAGCTCTTACCAACGAAATTATCTTGCCCATAAGCTCCTAATCAAAGCCCAGCCATCACAAACAACAAATCAGAAGCATCAAAGCCAGAAAAAATCAAAAATCGGAGCTAGAAAAGGTATGAAATTCCTAATTTTGAAATCCTTCGATTCGATGTTAATTGATGCAATTGATTGTTTAAAGTAGTGTAATAGGGAGTCTATTAATGTTCGGGTTGTAAAATCATGAACCCATAACATCAAAGTGCACGAATTTGAAGATTTGAGCAAGTTGGAAAACCAATTTTGTGATTTTTGGGCAAATGTCAAGACTTATATCTCTGTGATTATTTACCGTTTTTGTTGTTTAAAAGTTGTTAGGTGTAGCTTGTTATGTGGTCTTTAGATTCCAAAAGGAATCAGTCTCTATATCTTTGTATATCGGGATTTATAAGCGGTCAAAGTAGGTCGATTGAAGGCATTGACGCATTGCTTTTCAAACCCGAAAAATATTCTAAGTGTCCGTAAAATATTTTTTTCGCAAATGTCGCCTTATATCTCGGTCCATATTTAATGTGTTTTGTGTTCTAAAGGTTGATATGTGTAACTTGTTATGTGATATTTAACCTCCAAAAGAATCAGTCCATATATATTACTTGGATTAAGAGTTATTTCAAGTCAAAGTGGGTTGACTTAAGATTTACCGTAAAATTCTCGGGCATTTCCCACAATTTTCTAAGTGTTAATTTTTCTGACAAGGTTTGACCATAATTTAGATGCTTGCTTTCTTGTTTTTATGATGATTTTAAGTGTTAGAGTTGTAGTCCTACATGTTGTCTATACACTGGAATTGATAGATCACATAAACGTTACACGATCATCAAGTTATAGAGGTCCAAAGTAGGCACCTCGAACCTGCTCTTCGTGAAGAACGACTTTGGTAGCTACTTTGATGGTGATTTATCCCAAATTGATGTTTGTTTAGAGGTTATGATTATTGGAGATTGTAGTCCGGTAATTCCTCTACAAGATAAAATTTATATATTGTCCAAATTCGCTAAGATGAGAGAGTTATTCACGGTCAAAGTAGGCCACTCGGCCTACGCCTTTATGAAATGGGTAGCTCAAGAACACCTATAGCGACGGTTACATCGCTATAGGTGCCTTTTATGACTATGACATTTAGCATTTTTATTTTCCTAAAAATTAATTTAAAAATTAGAAAAATTAGATTTTAATTATAAAAATACCAAATAAATTATGAAAAATTATTTAAAAGTCCTAAAAATAGTTTTTAACTATTTTGAGTATATTTCAAAAATATTTAGTATTTTTGGAATATAAAAGGTATTTATTTATTTAATTATAATATTAAATAAATTATTTAAAAATAGTTTTAATTCATGAAAAATCATGAAAAATTATATTCTCGTATAAGAAAATATTTTAAGTTATTTCCCATGACTTTTAATATTTTGTGATGAATTTCATTAGTTAATTATATATTAATGATATTAAGATAATATTAATGATATTTAGTTTATTTTATAATTATTATTAAATAAATAGTTTAAAATGGTTTTATTTATTTAAAAATCATTTAAAGAGGATATTAAGGATTTAAAAATATTTTAAGTTATAATAAATGACTTTTAATATTTGATGAATAGTACATTAATATTTATATATTAATGGTGATTATTTAAAATGATTTTAATTGTTTTAAAAATCATTTAAGGGTAAGATAAATGTTTTAAAAATAGTATGAGTTATTATAAATAACTTTTATATTTTGGCAATGGTTTCATTAATAGTTTAATATAAATTAATGTAATTGTTTAATGTTTAAATCATGTAATTATGATTCCGATGTTTGAAAGTTATATCCGGTCAAACTAGCTGACTTGAGAACCGGTTATGAAGTCCAGGATTTGATGAAGAGCACCCATAGTAACAGTTATATCTCTATAAGCCCTTGAGTGACAGATTTGATTTATTTTAAATTTTTCAATTTCTGGAAAATTCGAAAATGATTAAAAGTAAAATGTCTGATATTTACAGATGTTGAGGTATAGAATAAGAGTCTTAGACTCAGTATTTACCCGATAAAGCTGTCGGTACGCCGACAACTGTCAGACCCTATAATAGAAAGAAAAGACTTCTGTAAGAGCATGGGTGAGATATTTGAAAAATGTATAAAAGTATAGAATATGAACTAAAAGTATGATCACTGCGATTATGTGATGACGTAATTAGACTATGTGCTGACCGTAATTGACAGTACAATGTGTTATGATATATTGTTCTAATCGAACGAATGATCTGCTTATTGATAGGTTGTGATAAAGAGATAAAACCTAAGTTGAGATTTGTAATCAGCAAATCAGGCAAGTATCCTACCTTTGCATTTCCTTTATGCAATGGACATGAGTAAGAAGTTTCAGAATTATTTTATTCATGTACAGATTATGTATGCTTTGATTATCAACATGTTAACTCGTATATATATATTCGTTAAGTTGATTTCTAAATGGTTACACAAGTGTCCCCACTTGGATAATCATGGCATTTATTCACATGTTGATACACTTTTCAATTACCCGTATATATATATGTTGAATTACATATTATTGTTGAGCAAGATTAAAACCTTCGGTTTTGGAACCGTGCATGTATGAACATCCCGATAATAGGAAAAATTTTATGCGCTTGGCGGACAAAGGGTGAGCGATGAATTTCGCTCAAGTTATGTAGTATTGATCAATCACAGGTACAAATTGATCACCCTCCGCGTGCTGTAAGTTATGCCTTGCTTTATGGATGAATTTCGCTAAACCTTTCGAAAATGAAAAACCATGTTCATAGTATGTTTCTTAAACCCTATTCATGGGTGGAGCCTCATTTCAAGAATTTGAAAGAGAATTGTTATGTGAATCTTTTATCAGTACGGATTACTTCACAACTTTTGCTTCGTTGTTGAAGTGTTATGTAAAGAGAATACTTATATTCTTTCAGCTTATATTTATAATTGCTATTACTTGTTGGGCACTCAAATGCTCATCCTTGCTTAAATTAAATGTTTTCAGTTATGTATGAGCAACCTGAAGGCTCAGGCACGAACAAAGGAAAAGGAAAGCTGATCAAATAAGTGTGTATTATGAGTTAATGGTTATAGTTGCATTGGTATTTATTCAAGTATTGTAAGGAATGTATTTGAAGGTCTCGTACCTGGGAAGTAAACTTTGATGTATGTAAATTAAGTTTGAATGTAATATTACTATTGTATTATTCAAATTTTATAGAAATGGTATCGTGAAGCACCGAAGTTCGGGTTTCAAGTACCCGAATTCGGGCGTCACAAAGTTGGTATCAAAGTCAGAGGTTATAAACGTTAGGAGTGCGAAACCTAGGTTATAACCTTAGTAGAATGGAGAACGAAAGTTAAGATAAATATTCAATGAACCAGAGACGAAGTACTCAAAGTGAGGAGTTATAGGATATGATGAGTCAAGAGATCCATCAAGTTTTAGTTGTACTAAATAAAATATTCCTTCATTTTACCGATGAATATATTTTATTTCGGTACTAATGTTGTCTCGCTTATTGTGGTCATAGGATGGATGACGAAAGTCAAAGTAGTAATTCCTTGACCCAAGAGACGATGGACTCTAGCGAGGAGCACACGCAGAGAAGATGATAAGAGATTTGATAGTTAGGAACGATGACTTAAAGGTTAGAGTCGAGCAAGGAGGCACGCGAAATCGTACTCTCAAGATTACCAAAGAAGATAAGGACGCCGCCACCGAGCACAAATGGAGTTAATGAAGTTACGAGGAGGTTGAAGCAGAGGGAGATACAGAGATAGATAAATTGAAGGTTGAGATAGAAGCCAAAGACACCGTGATATATATACCTTGAGCAAAGCTTTAGACATCTCCTTTATGCGATTCGATGCAGTGGATGGAGCGACCTTTCTACAGAGAAAAAGATAGGCGTTGATGAGAATTGAATAATTCATCGTCAAATAAAATAAGAGACAATATATATAAAACTCTTGATTGTCGTTGTGTATATATACTATATGCTAATCGGGGTAACTTATGTATGTAGATGTCCGTGGAAAAGATATGTGGAATAAGAAGGATCAGTCCATACCAAGAGCTAATATCAAGGCCAACAACCTGAAATAGAAGCTTACCAGAACCCAAATCGACGAGGTGGCTATAGTGGAAAATGTAGTATCGAGATCCGTAAATGGTGGATTTGATGAGATAGTGATTCGTATAACTAAAGTTGAAGCTGCTCGAGCATCAACGGAGGTGCAGGATCTGGAGAACAAAGTTGCTACGTTGGAAAGGTTGTGGGAGATAGCGACGTTGCTTAATATCCAACTGCGTCAAGCGTTGCTAGAAACAATGGAAGAGCAAGATAAGCTCAAAGTCCAAATTGACCAGATGGGAGCCTCAAGCAACACATCGTGTTCAGCTCTGAGAGATAAGGGAAAAAGAAAGGTAGAAGATCCTAACTTAGGAAAACCTGATAAGAAGAAAGGGAAGAAGATATGTTATATTTGCGGCCGTGAGGGACATACCTCTCCTCGTTGCCACAACTATAAGCAAGGTGGATGTTTTAATTGTGGAATGGAAGGACATCGAGCAAATGAATGTCCGAGAAGAAAGGCTTGGTAAATAAGTGGTATGGGTTATGTTGTGTTTATGTAATGTGTGTGATAAGTAATGAACTTTTTTTTTTAACTTTTATGTTGGTCAAAATTTTAAATCCCGACTTTCGTAGTCACAAAGGGATAGTCATTGATTAAAAACAAGATATAAGCTATGTAAATATTCGATAAATGAATATGAATCTAAGTTGAGAAATGAAATGAGTTTAATACATTAATCTTATGCAATAATGTTTAAAATGTAAAGGTATAATTTATGGTTTTATTTAACCGATAATGCCACCAATCCGGTCGAACTCGAAACCAAAGGGTAGAAGAATCTACTAATGCCGAGAACGACAAACGTAAATGATGCAAAACTTTGCAAACATGATGGTTCGAGCTATCTGAAGAGGAATACCAAATTGCAGGAACCAACCAGATAATCGCTCATGTAAATTCAAAGACTTCAAAGCAAGAGGACCACCAGAGTTCGGAGGATCACCGACCCTACGAAGCCCCGCATACGGGTGAATGAAATAGAAAAGGCGCTCATAATTGCTAGAGTTGATGAGGGCAAAAGACCGCTTTTGCCACTTATATGATAAAAGGGGAGGCTAACTTTTGGTGGGAGGCAAATAAAACTTGGGGTGAGAAGAAGAAATTACTTGGGATAGGTTTAAGGATTTATTTTTCAAAACTATCTCTCTGTTAGTATGCGCCTAGAATGGAGGTAAAATTCACGGAGTTAAAACAGAAAAACATGACTCATTCTTGTATGCCGCCAAGTTTAATGAGTTAGCTAGGTTTGCTCCACATCAAGTGAGTCTGTAAGCTAGAAAGGCAAGGAGGTTTGAGCCGGGCTTAAAACCCCGCTCTACATAATAGGTGGCGATCGCAAATAGATACTTTTGCAACACTCATGGAAAAGGCTATCATAGTTTGAATAGGAAGTGAGGCCATGAGCCTCTACAACAAGGAGAAAAAAACAACAAGAGCAAGTCGGGAGGAGCAAGGTGAAGATAGAAAGTAATAGTGGGAATCTGGGTGAGAAGAGGATAAGGAATTTTTTAGGAATGTTCAAGTGAAGCAGAAGGTACAAAGAAGGTGTAGTGCAAAGTCTAAGAATCATGGAAAGAATCACTCAAGCGAGTGTCTAAAGGGTAAGTTCACAGTGCTTTAAGTGCGGGCAAGAGGGTCATATCTCTCCCAACTGCCCCAACTCAAGGAAGATCAGTGGATGCTTCATGTGCGGATCGACTGATCATCAGGTGAAGAACTATCCAAAGAGGGGAATGGAGACAGGAAACATAACCACCGGGAGAAATAGTGGTTCTTTAGCAACAACAGGACCACACTCAACTAGTACCCCAACGTTAGCAACTCCGAGGGTCTACAACATGACGGTCCAGGATACATTGGCAGCTGGGAACAGAACTCCAGGTGCTATGTGAATCACTTATATATCTTTATGTTTTCCTATATATATATTTATAGGAGGTGATTTTATAAAGAAATTTTGAGTTCTTTTAGAAATCAAATTTCTGCCTAATTAGAGTGTTGTGAAGAATAGTTAAAGATCAGTTCGATCAAGTATGATCGAGGTCTACGTCTTGATGATTATATGTAAGTATGTACCCTTATGCTTATGAAGTTTTAGAAATGCGGTGATTCCGGGGACTGAATCCTTATAAGGGAGGGTGAATGTAATAACCAGAGATTTCCTAAATAAAATAATTAAGAAATTTTGTGTATAAATTTTTTTATTTATTTAATGACGAGAATAAGTGTCTAGTAATGTGAACGATAAATATGAATATATTTATTACTTGAAAAATTAGAAATAATTTTGGAATAATTAATTACTACAAATTATATTTTATGGTAATTAATTTCAGTAGTGTAAAATGTTTTTATTAATTATTTTCCATTATAACATGATTGGGAATAATATATGAAGTGATAATTAGAATTATATAATAAATATTTTATTATATGATTTATTCAGAATATTTAGGTTAATTATTTTAACTTGATTATTGATGTTGTGTAAGAAAGAGAAGTCAGATATGAGATCCAAACCCTGAATTGGGATTGTGATCAAGAGATACTGAATAATAATATTATATTATTATTATATGATTTTACAAAGACAATAATTATGTATCGCAGATAAAGTGATAGGTAATATTGAAAGCAACGACGGCCAATTAGGTCATAGCATATTACACCGTCTCGTGAAACCCTAATTATTAAACTCGCTTATGAGAAATGACCGAGTAGTATATGAAGTTTCATCGTATATGAAGTTATTGTGTAATATCGAATGCTCGGTAATTAGAAGAAAAACCCTAATTACTATTTTTACGCCGATAACTAGGACAAACCCTAATTATTACAACCCTAATCGGCTGAAGTTAGAGATCGTAATGACCGTGTTAGATCATACATGATAATTAGAGAACCCTAATGGTCAATTAGAAACCCCAATTGATAACGTTAAGAAACCCTAATTAGAAAACCCTAATTTAAAATTACCGGATTTAATTACGATGTTATTATAAAAATGTTTTAAATTACCAAATGATAGAAATTATTTGGTAAATGGTAAGAATTATAATCTAATGGTTAAATATTACATTTAATGGCCTTTTACAAAAATGCCCTTGAATTATATGTGAAATGACCAAAATACCCTTTTGTCATTTTAGTGTATTATTACTTACATTGTTGATGGGATCTTGCAACAAGGATGCCCAACATGCTTACCCTACATGCTATCAACTATCAAACAAGGGAATCATCCCACTTTAGCATCCAATGTATTTAAAAAAAAAAAAGAAAAAAAGAAAAGGAAAATGCATTATTTATGTCTTATTGCTACCACTTGTCCACAAAATCTAGCCACCTACCATATTCTAGAATTTACTTATGCTTCTATGTCATTACACCATCAATTATCACCTTTTACATTGATTGATTCAATCAATTCTATAAATTAGGAAGAGATTAAACTCATTTGTACACTAAAATTATAGCAAACACCTAGCTTTACTCTCTCAAGCTCTTACCAACGAAATTATCTTGCCCATAAGCTCCTAATCAAAGCCCAGCCATCACAAACAACAAATCAGAAGCATCAAAGCCGTTAAAAATCAAAATCGGGCTTAAAAGGTATGAAATTCCCTAATTTTGAAATCCTTCGATTCGATGTTAATTGATGCAATTGATTGTTTAAAGTAGTGTAATAGGGAGTCTATTAATGTTCTGGGTTGTAAAATCATGAACCCATAACATCAAAGTGCACGAATTTGAAGATTTGAGCAAGTTGGAAAAACCGAATTCTGTGATTTTTGGGCAAATGTCAAGACTTATATCTCTCGTGATTATTTACCGCTTTTTGTTGTTTAAAAGTTGTTAGGTGTAGCTTGTTATGTGGTCTTTAGATTCCAAAAGGAATCAGTCTATATCTATTGTATATCGGGATTTATAAGCGGTCAAAGTGGGTCAATTCAAGATTGACCATTGTTTTTTTCAAACCCGTAAATTATTCTAAGTGTCCGTAAAATATTTTTTTGGCAAATGTCGCCTTATATCTCTGGCCATATTTAATGTGTTTTGTGTTCTAAAGGTTGATATGTGTAGCTTGTTATGTGATATTTAACCTCCAAAAAGAATCAGTCCATATATATTACTTGATTAAGAGTTATTTAAGGTCAAAGTGGGTTGACCAAGATTTGACCGTAAAAATTCAGGCAACACCACAATTTTCTAAGTGTTAATTTTTCCGACAAGGTTTGACCATAATTTTGATGCTTGCTTTCTTGTTTTTATGATGATTTTAAGTGTTAGAGTTGTAGTCCTACATGTTGTCTATACACTCGGAATTGATAGATCACATAAACGCTACACGATCATCAAGTTATAGAGGTCCAAAGTTGGCACCTCGAAACTGTTCTTCGTGAAGAACAACTTTGGTAGCTACTTTGATGGTGATTTATCCCAAATCGATGTTTGTTTAGAGGTTATGATTATTGGAGATTGTATTCTGTAATTCCTCTACAAGATCAAATTTATATATTGTCCAAATTGCTAAGATGAGAGAGTTATTCACGGTCAAAGTAGCCACCTTGGTTCGCTTATGAAATCTGGGTAGGCTCAAGAACACCTATAGCGACGTTACCTCAGCTATAGGTGCCTTTTAGCTTACGCTTAGCATTTTTATTTTCCTAAAATTAATTTAAAAATTAGAAAATTAGATTTTAATTATAAAAATACCAAATAAATTATGAAAAATTATTTAAAAGTCTCAAAATAGTTTTTAACTATTTTGAGTATATTTCAAAAATATTTAGTATTTTTGAATATAAAAAGGTATTTATTTATTTAATTATAATATTAAATAAATTATTTAAAAATAGTTTTAATTCATGAAAAATCATGAAAAATTATATTCGTATAAGAAAATATTTTTAAGTTATTTCCCATGACTTTTAATATTTTGTGATGAATTTCATTAGTTAATTATATATTAATGATATTAAGATAATATTAAAGATATTTAGTTTATTTAATAATTATTATTAAATAAATAGTTTAAAAATGGTTTTATTTATTTAAAAACATTTAAAGAGGATATTAAGGATTTAAAAATATTTTAAGTTATAATAAATGACTTTTAATATTTGGATGAATAGTACATTAATATTTATATATTAATGGTGATTATTTAAAAATGATTTTAATTGTTTTAAAAATCATTTAAGGGTAATATAAATGTTTTAAAAATAGTATGAGTTATTATAAATAACTTTTATATTTTGGCAATGGTTTTATTAATAGTTTAATATAAATTAATGTAATTGTTTAATGTTTAAATCATGTAATTATGATTCCGACGTTTGAAAGTTATATCAGGTCAAACTAGCTGACTTGAGAACCGGTTATGAAGTCCAGGATTTGATGAAGAGCACCCATAGTAACAGTTATATCTCTATAAGCCCTTGAGTGACAGATTTGATTTATTTTAAATTTTTCAATTTCTGAAAAATTCAAAAATGATTAAAAGTAAAATGTCCGATATTTACTGAGATGTTGAGGTATAGAATAAGAGTCTTAGACTCAAGATTTACAAATAAAGTCAGCTTTCGACGCCGACAAACCGTCGAGATTTATAATAGAAAGAAAAGACTTACAGTAAGAGCATGGGTGAGATATTTGAAAAATGTATAAAAGTATAGAATATGAACTAAAAGTATGATCACTGCGATTATGTGATGACGTAATTAGACTATGTCTTCAATCGTAATTGACAAAGACAATGTGTTATGATATATTGTTCTAATCGAACGAAATGATCCGCGCTTATTGATAGGTTGTGATAAAGAGATAAAACCTAAGTTGAGATTTGTAATAAGCAAATCAGGCAAGTATCCTACCTTTGCATTTCCTTTATGCAATGGACATGAGTAAGAAGTTTCAGAATTATTTTATTCATGTACAGATTATGTATGCTTTGATTATCAACATGTTAACTCAGATATATATTCTGTTAAGTTGATTTCTAAATGGTTACACAAGTGTCCCCACTTGGATAATCATGGCATTTATTCACATGTTGATACACTTTTTCAATTACCCGTATATATATATGTTGAATTACATATTATTGTTGAGCAAGATTAAAACCTTCTGGTTGGAACCGTGCATGTATGAACATCCCGATAATAGGAAAATTTTTATGCGCTTCTACGGACAAAGGGTGAGCGATGAATTTCGTTCAAGTTATGTAGTATTGATCAATACAAAAGTACAACGAAATTGATCACCCTCCGTGCTCTGTAAGTTATGCTTATTATGGATGAATTTCGCTAAACCTTTTCGAAAATGAAAACCATGTTCATAGTATGTTTCTTAAACCCTATTCATGGGTGGAGCCTCATTTCAAGAATTTGAAAGAGAGTTGTTATGTGAATCTTTTATCAGTACGGATTACTTCACAACTTTTGCTTCGTTGTTGAAGTGTTATGTAAAGAGAATACTTATATTCTTTCAGCTTATATTTATAATTGCTATTACTTGTTGGGCACTCAAATGCTCATCCTTGCTTAAATTAAATGTTTTCAGTTATGTATGAGCAACCTGAAGGCTCAGGCACGAACAAAGGAAAAGGAAAACTGATCGAATAAGTGTGTATTATGAGTTAATGGTTATAGTTGCATTGGTATTTATTCAAGTATTGTAAGGAATGTATTTGAAGGTCTCGTGACCACAGGAAGTAAACTTTGATGTATGTAAATTAAGTTTGAATGTAATATTACTATTGTATTATTCACTTATAGAAATGGTATCGTGAAGCCTTGTGAGTTCGGGTTTCAAGTACCTTGATTAAAGCGTCACAAAGGTTAAAGAAAATACTTTGGAAGCGATGCGGTAACTATAGAGTGGATATTAAGGGTAATATCATGAACTTAGATCTTATCCCTATTCGACTTGGAGAATTCGATGTTATTTTGAGTATGGATATTATCCAATTATAAGTGAATTATTTGCCCGCCGTATAGCGTATTAACCTTATGACTCAGTTAAAGGTTGTATTTTATGGTAGAAGTTGCATAGAACAAGTGAGTTGTCTAACGATGATGCAGGCCAGGAAGTTATTGAGACAAGGCTGTGTAGGATATCTAGCTTACATAGTCGATAGTCATAAGCAGAATCCGAGAATAGAGGAGATACCAGTAGTGAGAGATTTTGCAGACGTATTTCCGGATGATTTACCAAGACTTCCTCCAGATAGAGCAGTTGAATTCGTGATTGATTTGGCTACAGGAACGGCTCCAATATCAAAGGCACCGTAACGAATGGCACCGGTAGAGATGAAAGAACTGATGGTCCAACTACAAGAATTACTGGACAAGAAGTATATCCAACCAAGAATATCACCGCGGGGAGCGCCAGTTTTATTCATGAAGAAGAAGGATGGGACAATGCGGCTCTGCATCGACTATAGAGAACTGAATATGCTCACGATTAAGAATAGATATCCATTACTGCGAATCGATGACCTGTTCGATCAGTTAAAGAGAGTAAGATACTTTTCAAAGATAGACTTGAGGAGTGGTTATCATCAACTGAAGGTGAGACCAGAGGATGTACCGAAGACAACATTCAGAACACGATACGGTCACTACGAATTTTTGGTAATGTCATTTGGTCTAACGAATGCTCCTGTAGCATTTATGGGCTTAATGAATGGAGTGTTCAAGCCATTTTTGGACAAATTCGTAGTGGTATTTATAGATTATATTTTGGTATATTCAAAAAACAAGGAAGAATATGAAGAGCATTTGAGGGTGACATTAGAGACATTGAGAAGGGAGAAGTTGTATGCCAAGTTTTCGAAATGTGAATTCTGGATTGGAAGAGTATAATTTCTTGGACATGTGATCGATAGGGACGGAATTTCGGTGGATCCCTGCAAAGTCGAAGTTGTGATTAACTAGGACCACCCGAAGACGCCATCGGAAGTATGAATTTCTTGGATTGGCAGGTTATTACAGAAGATTCATTCAGGATTTTTCCAAGATCGCGACTCCGTTGACGAATTTGACTAGGAAATCAGTGAAATTTGTTTAGACGGAGAAGTGTGAGAAAAGCTTTAAAGAATTAAAGAAGAGGTTGAGTTCAGAACCTATATTATCTCTTCCAGAGTATACAGGAAATTTTGTAGTTTATAGTGATGCATCGAATAAAGGACTTGGTTGTGTGCTCATGCAAAACGGCAGAGTCATTGCGTACGCGTCACAACAACTGAAAAGATTATGAGAAGGGGTATCTGACCCATGACTTTGAGTTAGCTGCAATGGTTTTTGCTTTGAAAATCTGCAGGCACTATCTCTATGGGGAGAAGTGTGAAATATATACAGACCACAAGAGTCTAAAATATATTTTTACACAGAAAGACTTGAACATGCGCCAAAGAAGGTGGTTGGAGTTAATAAAGGACTACAATTGTGAGATTCTATACCATCCGAGTAAGGAAAATATGGTTGCCAACGCCTTAAGTAGAAAGGGTCGGGAGAAATTGATGATGTTAACTAAACAGGAGGAGTTAATTTCAGCAATGAAAAAGCTGGAATTGGAAGTAAAGTGTCCTATGGAGATTGATGAGAAGCTATTTTAGATGCAATCTGGTACAACTCTACTAGACAGGGTTAAGGAGGCTCAACTACAGGATGACGAATGTAAAACGGTGAAAAAGAAGATATCCAAAGGAACCGAATCAAGATTCAATATGGATAAGGAAGGAATACTGAGATTTGAGAGTAGAATTTGGGTACCGCCAGTACCAAAGATTAAGGAAGAAATTTTGAACGAGGCTCAGAACTCGCGATATTCGATTCACCCTGGTAGTACCAAGATGTACCAAGATCTTTGACAACATTTTTTGGTGGCCAAATTTGAAACGAGAGGTTGCAGAATGTGTTGCCAAGTGCCTAACATGTCAGAAAGTGAAAGAAGAACATCAGAGGCCAAGTGGGTTACTACAACCTTTAGAGATTCCAGAATGGAAATGGGAACATATTACGATGGATTTCGTGGTTGGCCTACCGACAACTCAGAAAGGCTACGACGCAGTATGGGTTATTGTTGACCGATTGACGAAATCTGCACACTTCCTTTCGATCAAAATCAGATTCAACTTAAATCAGTTGGCAAGGTTATATGTGAAAGAGATTATTTCAAGGCACGGAGTTCTGGTGTCAATTGTTTCTGATAGAGATCCGCGCTTTACGTCAAAATTCTAGAAACGTCTACAAGAATGCATGGGTACACAGTTGTGAATGAGCACGGCATATCACCCTCAGATAGATGGACAGAGTGAAAGAATAATTCAGACATTAGAAGACATGTTAAGAGCTTGTATAATGGACTTTAAAGGAAATTGGGATGACCATCTACCGCTCGTAGAGTTTGGTTACAACAATAGTTACCACGCTAGTATTGGCATTCCGCCTTATGAAGCGTTATACAGCAGAAAGTGCAAAACTCTGCTATACTGGGATGAAGTTGGCGAAAGACAATTACTAGGCGCGGAATTGGTACAACAAACAGTAGAAATAGTCAAAGAAATCCGAACAAGATTGATAGTAACTTAAGATAGACAGAAGAAATATGTCGATCCACACCGTAAAAATGTTAAGTTTGAATCGGGTAGTTATGTGTTCTTAAAAGTCTCTCCCTGGAAGGGAAAGATCAGGTTCGAAAAGAAAGGGAAATTAAGCCCAAGATACATTGGACCCTTTGAAGTTCTGCGAAGGGTCGGAGAAGTTGCTTAGGAGGTAGCTTTACCTCCAGCTCTAGAGAATGTCCACAACATTTTCCATGTCTCAGTCCTACGACCCTACAAACACTATTACAAGCACGTAATTGAATATGAACCCCTACATTTTGAAAAAGACTTATCTTACGAAGAAATTCATGTTCAGATTGTCGATCGAAAAGAGCAAGTTCTAAGAAATAAAGTAATACCTTCTGTTAAGATAATTTGGAGGAACCACAACGCTGAAGATGTTACATGGGAACTCGAAGAGAATATGATGAAGAATTATCCTCATTTATTTACTTAGATTATTATAAGCGATTCTGGGGACAGAATCTTTGTAAAGGGGGTAGAATGTAACGGGACGAATTGTTTGAGTTGTGATTCTGATGACAGAATCCTTTTAAGGGGGGAAAGATGTGACAACCGAGATTTTGTAATTTAATTTTTATATATATTAGATTTAATAAATATGTTTTTGATGAATTAATTATTCGATTAAATAATTAATTGATGAAGTTGTGGTAGATTAATTTAATTATATGTGTTATATTCAATAAATTAATGTGGAGAATTTTTATTATTCGAAGTATGTATTTATGTGAGCTTAATGAATTAAAAGAAATATTTAATAAGCCTAATGTTATTTTAATTAATTTAATAATTAATTAGAGATTTAATAATTTGATATAATTAATAAATGAGAAATTTAATTATGTGACTATGTAAATTAATGAGAAATTATTATATTTTATTTAAATTAAATTAAACTAGTTGTTTGATTTATTATCTAATTTGATGTGACATGATTTAAACTATATTATAAAAGTTTAATTAAATTAAATAAGCTTTTTAAAGATAGCCAAACATGGCCTTAGTGGGAGTTGAGGGCAGTTAACCCATGATTGGGTAAGTGACCACAACGCATCAGTTCCTTTATTATTATACGTCTCCCTTTTCTTTTTTATTATTTGCTAAGTATGGAACAAAACAAAGAGGGAGGAAGGGAGAGAGAGAGAGAGAGAGAGTTTGAGAATCAGTGAGATTAAAGAAGAAGAAGTGTGGGAAATTGGGAGTTGTTAACTTGTTATCACCTTGTATAATCCAAGCAGAGTAATCAAGGGTAATCTCTTCTTCCCCAAATTTCAAATTTACGTTGTTTAAGTTTTTGTAAAATAATTGACTCTCAAGTCTTCTATAAAGTCTCTGTAAATTGGAAATTTGTATTGTTTATGTGGATAAATGTGATAATATGTTAGCATAGCATGTTTTACTATGTATTATAGATTTCCATATCATCAGTTTCATAAAAATTATATAGTATATGGTTACAGAGTATATAATATGGCCATATGGCCCTTATTCGTAAATTTAATATGTCAAACATACATTATTTTGTAAAATTCACACTTATATATAATTATGCATGTTAAAACGAAGAAAACAAACCTTGAATGGATGAATTTGGTGTTATAACGAATCCGTAGTGTTAATTTTATGTTTTATGTTCAAAACCTTCAAGAACATCAAGAACAGTGAAATTACATGTGTTAATTTTGT
Organism: Panax ginseng; assembly: GCA_020205605.1. Taxonomy (NCBI): domain Eukaryota; kingdom Viridiplantae; phylum Streptophyta; class Magnoliopsida; order Apiales; family Araliaceae; genus Panax; species Panax ginseng. The sequence continues at coordinate 49,491,411 of CM035137.1, forward strand.
AAATTATGTATTTAACTTTTTAAGATCATGCTAGAAGGGTTGATGATTAGTTATTTGTGTATTACAATATTTGGATATGTCTAAATTCTTGTAAAAATAAGTTAATTGGAGATTTTTGGCCATGTTCTGCAATTTTCATGAATTGCGGAAGCTAAATCGAATAGAGTCTCATGGCCGCTACAACTCCATGCCTAAGACCCGTGCCATAGTGCCACTGGCGCAAATGGCCAAGAACAAGTGTAATAAAGGTGGCGCCAAGCAGGCCACTTACTTAGCGATTGTCCATAAATGAATTTTTTTAAATGCTCAAGTCTAGCAATGTGATAGTAACTTAATCTAATGAACATAAAAACATGTTAGACGTATAATGAGATGCTAAAATAAATTCTTAACATGTCAATAACACATTTATGTGTAAATTAAATGATTGAACGCATAGTTAGCTTATTGTTCATGAAGTATAAATTATGTGACAATGAGTGTAGTAGTTTAACTAAGTATAGACATAATTCGAGTTAGACAAAAAGAATGAACTTGTTATGACTAGTACATTATAATTGACTGGTATTGTGAACGTAAATGATATGTAGGATTTAAATCAAGGAACGAGTATAATTAATGTGTAATCTACGCACGAGGCAAGTTCCCTAACCCTACTCGTTATCTTATTATGAGCTTATAAGTTGTCTCTTTACATCGAGCAAATTCTCGTTATTATTGATCAAGTCCATTTTGTTATATTAAAAGTTTATTAATCTTTCAAAGTATGATTCTGTTATACAATAATTATTCTATTGTATATCTCTTGAGATTGTTATTCGATTTAAATATCAGTTACTGTTGAACCTCATTAGACTAACGAACCCTTAATGATTCGACTAGTCCATAGTTGATGAGCGTTCTAAATTTCAGAACCCTTGATGAGTTATCCAAACCAAACTTCCTTTGGTGCAGACTCTAATGTCAAACTGAGATGAACAACCTCAGATAGGGATTACTTATCACGTTAGCGTTAAGATATTGTGCACATGATGGTACTAAGGGCTTGATCCCCCTAAGTACGAGAAGAAGAGTCCTTAGTCTTATGATATTGTAAAGATTTCAAGTATAAACACTTGACAACCTAGGACATAGTTCAAGGTCTTATGACCCTCGTAAGTTCTTTTGTCTCTTGCTTTATTCTTTTCTTGATTCAAAAGCTGAGTTTCCTATTTCAGAAGTCTTTGATTTATTCGCATGTTATTATTCATTTGTTATATTGTTATACTTGTGGGCAATCGTGCTCACTCTTGCGTAATAATAACATTGCGATTAAGAAACGAAAGATCGAATTTGAGCCTTCCACTAGTAAAGGCAAGGGCAAGGTTAATAAATGAGGAGGACTTGTTGTTATTGTGTATTTATTTTCAGACTTGATGTTATTTAAGACTTGTTATTTGTTTATGATTCCGCACAGATGTTTAAGGTTAGAGTGACCTGGGATTGTATTTATTATGAAGATGGTGTAACCCCATAAGTGGAAGATTTTTATTATTATTTCTATATATTGCATGGTTTGCATTTATTTATGGGTATATAGATAGATGATATATGTACAGTGAACACCAAATCCTACGGAAATGGAAGTACCCGGATTTGGGGGTGTCTCATCATGCATAATCCGCACAGACAAGATATTCCAACAGAATAATAAGGAATGGAACCAGGTCATGCGTAATCCGCACAGACAGGATATTCCAACAGAATAATAAAGAATGGAATAACAATAGAATTCATCAAGCATGCGATAGACCGCATAGATAGGTTATTCTAACAGAATAATAAAGAATGGAATAACAGAAGAATTTCACCATGTATGCGGTACTACACATAGACAGGTTATTCCAACATAATAATAAAGAATGGAATAACAACCCTTACTAGTATTAAAAGAAAATAACTCTCTTCATGAATACAAAAGAATAATACCCCTTACCTCAAAAGAAGACTAGATACTGGAATAATGAGGTAGCAGACTTCTCTTCTTCTTTATCTCTATAATTTCTCTCTATAATAATTGCTCTATAGCTTTAGTGAATTGGTGAAAAATAATGAAGGAATGAGCTTCTATATATAGGAAAATATAGTTTCGATAATTGCACATTTTGGGGCTCGAAATATTACAATATAATATCTTCCTCTTTTCCTTCATTTTTAATTTAGTCCTGCAAGTATTATCAAACATGAACCACCTCCCCTAATAGTAAATCATGTGAATCAATAGTAAATCATGTGAATCAATAGTTCTAGACATGTGAAAATACGAATTACAGTATAGTACCTCCATCTATACCTCCATTTTTAACTTAGTCATGCAAGTATTATCAATCTTGCACCAACTCCCCTAATAGTAAATAAATGTGAATCAATAGTACACACACGTAAACAAATAGTTATAATCATATGAATCAATAGCAATTAATTGCTCATTTACTCTGTTAATTACCCGATTGGTCAATATAACCTCCAGACATCAATTATTATCGAAATAAATGTCGATTTTCACTAACACTAATAAATCCAACACAATGGCACTATCAATTTCATCTTTAATCAACACGAACTTATTCATCATTAATATTATAATTCACAATATTTAACAACCAGGTCATTCCCAGGAAAGAGGGGGCTTTCTGATAAGGATTTCTCCTTATTGGCGCGCAATTAGGTGACCAAACCTCTCCTTGACAGAACTTCTAGACATTGTTAATATTACAAATAATAATATGAATAACTTTGTCATCTCAATTATTAATTTAATAATATAACATATTATGCAGATGATATTGTGACAACAATTGACTCAATAATATGAGAGATATGATGCAGCAATTATTGTAGTAATAATTGAGTATAACTGAGTGACTTCTTACATAAGCATCATAATCAATACCGTGTGCTACTATGCAACTACGCGTATTACTATATTTTTATCACCGATTATTTTATGACAACTTGGTTACTTAAAAAAAAATTCATATATCACCTTTAACTTTAACCTTTTATCAATTTAACCATTTACTAAATAGAATAATTATAAGAAAATTGAATACTTTCATTTCATAAAATTCGGGGTCTCACAATCTCAAATCCTTATGAAATTTTTCCCTCAAAATTTACGTACGTACCTGGTATGTCGAAGAGATGAGAATACCTTGCTTTCTTTTCAGATTATACCTTCTCGGTTATTTCCTCTCTATCATGATTTTCCCATTTCTCATCTCCTGTATTTCAGATATCATTCTAGAATATAGTTTCAAAATAAGGGTTAATTGACATATCACATATTATCCATATACTATGATCGACCAATTAAATACCAAATAAACTTAGGTAGGTCATACTAGCGAAGGAATTCCCCATCTCTCCCCTCCTAGTTCTTGTCCCACACCTCAGCCAGGGATCATATCCCTAAGCTCTGATACCAGCTGTGACGCCCCAAAAATAGGTATACATCACCCATCTTGAGTCACCAAATACATGGTACGTAAATCAAATACAAACTTAATTATACAATTGTTGGGTAATATACGACAAAATATAGTTGAGAGTTTAAACAAGAATATTTCCTTCTAGAAAATATCCACTCTCAATGGAGTCCTCATTACAATTATTATCACATTATTCCGTAGAATAGTGAGGACTACTAAAGCCATTTATCCTGGACAATCACTCCATTCCCCGACTCGTCCCAGCTATATTCTCATTTCCTGAAGAGAACAATGAAAGAAAGGGTGAGCTCAACTAGCCCAGTAAGAAATATTATGACTAAGATAATGCAGAATAAATTATCCTTAGCCTTCAACAGTATAGCAACTGATAAAATACAATAGACAACAAGTTTTAGATCAACAACTGCAGCGGAATAAGCAATCCATTAGAAGAGTCAAGTAGAGCATAAAATCTACTTTCTTCTATAATTTAAAAAGTTTTTTATCAGTTTTATCGCTGAGACTCAGCTTAATAAATAAACCACATCATCGAATCATCCCTGCACTACGGGCCAAGGATATTCATGTAATCATCAATGGTCATGAGTATACCGAATAATCCCTGGTCATAATCATACCAATAACTGTCAATCAATGCACTACAGGCCAATGAGGACTTTTACCATGTCATTCATTATATTACGGTCATGATTATACCGAATAATACCTGGTCATAATCATACCAAGTCCATCTATGCATGTAAGCCAAAGATGACTTTCATCACAATATAAGCATGAGGATATTGACCATGACATAACAATTCAATAAAACAAGTTCAAGGATAGATTTTAAAGTTTTATAATTTAATTTATCCAGAAATCAATAACGTCCAAATTATCAACACGATACTGCTTTGTAGAGTAAAATTCAAGAATAATATTCATGTACCGAAAATAATTTGGACAGAAAAGAAATATATTTTTCAGGTAAATAGTACCCCGTGAATAGTACTTCGGGAATAGTACCCCGTGAATAGTACCCCGACAAGAAAAGTGTCCAGAATACCCGAGTGAATAATATTCGGGTGAATAGTAATTTGGGTGAATATTAACTCGTGAATAGTACTCCGACACAAAAAGTGCTCCGAATACCCGAGTGAATAATACTAGAGTAAATAGTAACCAGGTGAATAGTAACCCATGAACAGTAACTCGTAACAAAAAAAATACCAAAGAAAACGATATTTCATGACAAGTACAAAAGAAATGATATCCCAGATGAGTATAATAGAATATACGAAACTGCAAATGGATTTTCACTCGCTATGTGGTAATCCACGTAGACATATCATTTCCACAATTTAATAAGGAATGAATACAAAGGATCATTCACCATACATGCGATAATCCACATAGACAGGTTATTCTAATAGAATAATAAAGAATGGAATAACAGAAGAATTCACCATGCATGCGATAGACCGCATATGATGTGTTATTCCCAATGTAATAATAAAGAATGGAACCGTGTCATGCGTAATCCGCACAAACAGGATATTCCAACAGAATAATAAAGAATGGAACCAGGTCATGTGTAATCCGCACAAACAGGATATTCTAACAGAATAATATAGAATGGAATAACAACAGAATTCACCAAGCATGCGATAGACCGCACAGACAGGTTATTCTAACAGAATAATAAAGAATGGAATAATAGAAGAATTTCACCATGTATGCGGTACTTCGCATACACAGGCTGTTCCAACATAATAATAAAGAATGGAATAACAACCCTTACGAGTATTGAAAGAAAATAACTTTCTTCGTGAATACGAAAGAATAATACCCCTTACCTCAAAAGAAGACTAGATACTGGAATAGTGTGGTAGCAGACTTCTCTTCTTCTTTCTCTCTATAATTTCTCTCTATAATAATTGTTCTATAGCTTTAGTGAATTGGTGAAAAATAATGAAGGAATGAGCTTCTATTTATAGGAAAATATAGTTTCGATAATTGCACGTTTTGGGGCTCAAAATATTATAGTATAATACCTTCCTCTTTTCCTTCATTTTTAATTTAGTCCTGCAAGTATTATCAAACTTGCATCACCTCCCCTAATAGTAAATCATGTGAATCAATAGTTCTAGACATGTGAAAATACGAATTATAGTATAGTACCTTCATCTATACCTCCATTTTTAACTTAGTCATGCAAGTATTATCAATCTTGCACCAACTCCCCTAATAGTAAATGAATGTGAATCAATAGTACACACATGTGAACAAATAGTTATAATCATGTGAATCAATAGTAATTAATTGCTCATTTACCCGGTTAATTACCCGATTGGTCAATATAACCTCCAGACATCAATTATTATCGAAATAAATGTCGATTTTCACTAACACTAATAATTCCAACACAATGAAACTATCAATTTCATCTTTAATCAACACGAACATATTCATCATTAATATTATAATTCATAATATTTAACAACCAAGTCATTCCCAGGAAAGAGGGGGCTTTCTGATAAGGATTTCTCCTTATTGTCGCGCAATTAGGTGACCAAACCTCTCCTTAACAGAACTTCTAGACATTGTCAATATTGCAAATAATAATATGAATAACTTTGCCATCTCAATAATTGATTTAATAATATAACATATTTTGCAGATGATACTGTGACAACAATTGAATCAATAATATGAGAGATATGATGCAACAATTACTGTAGCAATAATTGAGTATAACTGAGTGACTTCTTACGTAATCATCAATAATTAATACCATGTGCTACTATCCAACCACGCATATTACTATATTTTTATCATCGATTATTTTATGACAACTTGTTTACTTAAAAAAAATCACATATCACCCTTAACTTTAACCTTTTATCAATCTAACCATTTACTAAATAGAATAATTATAAGAAAATTGAATACTTTCATTTCATAAAATTTGGGGTCTCACAAGGATTATCCTGCTGTTGGATAAGCTTTAGTTAATGGATATGTAATGTTGTTCTTGAGAGTCCACTATCTCTATAGTGATCGATTTCCCATCTTTCAATGACTCCTATAATTAAATAAAAGTGTCACAACACATGTTCAGATCCAAGATGAGACTTAGGAACTATTCCTAGTTCTGTAATGAACTTTTCATCCAAACAATCAACTTGCAGCTTCATTTACAACTATATACTTTGTCTTTATCACTAAATCAACAACTTTTTGCTGTTTGGAACCTTTCCAATTCACTGCACCACTGTTCAAGGTAACGTTTTACCTTAAAGTGGATTTTCTGTCATCTTGGTCTGTCTAAAAAACTAGAGTCTGTTAAGCCCTCTAGTTTTAATTTAGACCCACCATAAATTTTAATCACATCCTTAGTACCAGTTAAGTACTTTAAGATGTTTTTCACCATCTTACAGTGATCTTCTCCAGAATATGACCAATCAACATCAGGTCTAGTACATTTCATTGCATACATGATAGTTACTCATGTGATCTCTCTTTTAGGAGTTTATGAGGACTATTAAGAGAGATACACTCCATAGCTCATTAACATGAGACGTCTCTTGGAGTTTGCCATGCTAAATGACTTTAGCATCAAATGAATATATGTTCCTTGGGTTAAGCCGAGCATCCTCTTGAATCTATCTATATAGATTTTATCCCCAATTAAGATACTCGTCCCAAAACATTCATGGAGGAATGTTTAGACAACTTTATCTTTACTGATAATAGCATTAGTATATAATTCCTTATCTATAGTATATCAACATATAATATTAGGAATGTCACGGCACTCCCACTGACCCTTTTGTACACACTAGAACTCTTACCTCATCGTATGTAACCGGATCATCATCTTCTATATTGTGTACCTCATCATCATCATCTATGATGAATCCATACCTCCTAGGTATCTTCGGTACTAATCCAGATTTACGATTCGGTTGTGGTACAATAGGTCTATCTACAAGTTCCTCTTGTTTGACTTATAGTGTTTTGTGTGGTTCTTGAACTCTTTACGATGTATTATCCTCCCACTAGCCCCTTCAATGATAAACATCTTTATCTTAGAAGGCATCATGTTTCGCAGTAAACACCTTTTGCTAAGTAGGATTATAAAACATATACCCTAAACTTACTTTAGGATGTCCCACAAATTTGTACTTGTCAAATCTTGTCCCAAGCTTATACTTTGAAACCTTTTCACATAAGTTGGACAACCCCTTATCTTAACATACTTAAGATTAGGAATCCTCCATGTCCATAACTCTTATAGAGTCTTGGGGCCGGATTTTGAGGTTACCTTTTCATAGATATGCTGCCATTTCTAGGAGATGATCCTAGAGGGATACTGGAATGTCGATAAAATCATTATAGATCGCACCATATCTAATAAGGTACGATTTTTCCTTTCAGATACATCAATCAATTATTGCATATCAGGAGGCGTCCATTGTAAGAAAACCATTTGAGATGATCTAGAAACTCATTGCACAAGTATTCCTTCCTTGATCCGATCAAAGAGTCCTAATACTTTTCTAATTTGTTTCATTTCTAAATTCTTTGAACCTTTCAAATAATTGACAATTGTATTTTAGCAAATACACACATTCAACTTTTGAACGATCATCTCCTTTTCTTATACTAGTTTGTTCAATTTCCAAAATAATTTTTACATAAGTCAAGTACACAAAATCCATTAAGTAATATTTCAGTTTTATACAAAACATTATTATTATTATAAATAGAACAATAATTGTTCTTAAATATAATACCAAAGATTTCATTGTCCAGCAACAAAAATAGAAATAATTTTTCTAACAAGAACTGGAATACAATAACAACATATTGACTTAATAGATTTACCTATAGGCATTACTAAACTATAAGTTTCTATGGCTAATGTAGCAACCTTTGCTTCATTTCCCACACATAGGATTACCTATTTTTGTTTAGCTTTCTACTTCTGCTTGGTCCCTTCATAAATTTATATTTATGATATCCAAAGTCGGTATCTAATACCCAAGTAGAATTTTAACTTAAAGAAAAATTTATTTTAAATCATGAACAAAATTGTATTTGTAACCGAAACTTTCATAAGCTTCTTCTGGTTAGCCTTTGCAAGATGTTTCTTGCAGTTTCTTTTCAGTGTCTAGTTTTATTGTAGTGGAAGCAAACTCCTTTGCTATCCGTATCAGTTTTATTCTTATTATCCTTTGTTTTTTTCTTTTTTATTTACCTTCTTAGAATTATTCTTCTTTTCAGAAGATCCTTTGGCCCCTACCAGTAAGACTTGGTCTTTCTTGGTTGGAAAGTGACTCTCAACATTTTTTAACATGTTAAGCAAATCAGCAAAGCTGATATCTAGCTTGTTCATATGAAAAATTCACAAAAAAAAGGAGTCCGGGAGTGAGTGCAAGATCAAATTTTGGCTCAACTCTCCAGCCATTACAAAACCAGTTATCCTAATTATTCAATCAAATTGATTAACATTAGGACATGTGTCTGTACTGTATTGCCTTCGGTCATTCTAGATCGAAAGAGCTCCTTAGATATCTGATATATATTAGTCCTACTTTCCTCACCATCAACTACTTGATGTGCAGGAATATAGTAAGAGCATCCATAGTTTCATGCTAATGCTGAAGCTCATTACTCATGGATGCGAGCATGATGCCTTGAGCCAACTGTGCATCATCTTGCTACTTTCTAAAAGTAGTAATCTCTTCCTCAGAGGCATTGTCTGCAACCATTGCAGGGACAGGCGTATTAAGGACATAAGATAGCTTTTTCAGTCATGAGAACTATTCTCAATTTCCTTAACTAATCCGTTTAATTCGGTCCGGTTAAATAACATCTAATATGCTTTACAGTGATAGTAATTTAGATATTGTAAGATTATGTAAATGAATTTATAACTAACAACATTTTAGCATACATCTTTTATTAATTACCAAAATAAATTAGATCTTATTTTAAATTGGTATCTTCCACTATTTTTATCAAACTATATTACCCTCACTGATATAGTTCAGCAAAATCTAATTAAAGATTTGCTAGTGAGAATATGGATCCCATTTCAAATGTATATAGCCTTGTGGTGACACAACAAACTATATATAAATAAATAGGTAGACAACTCTTGTCAATTACATCAACTATATAACTCCTTCTATTTTGCCTCTTAGATTATTTTGATCAAGTGGTGGCACATCCGAATCAAAATTATCCAAGTTAAGTCCAACCTAGCACTCCATATATTCAAAAAATAAAAAATATTGTCCTTGTGGTGACACAACAAAATAATATTGTTCAATTTTTTTTATAAGCATCAAATGTGATAAATTAACATCTTAAATACTTAATACTTGCCTTGTGGTGACAAAATAAACTCATATTAAATATTTAATACTCTATTAATTTTTATCATGCTAGAAGGCGACGTTCGATATTTCAAATATCTTTGAACGCTTAGGACTTAATATAAAAAATTTGAGGGCTTTGCATGTTATTAATTTGTCTCATCTTGTTTAGCGTGTATGCACACACACACACACACACACACACACACACATATATATATATATATATATAAAATACGCGTCATATTAATTAACATGCAAAGCATGTTTGCATAATATATAATATATATAGTATAAACATGCACATATAGAATACTATATTCTACCCGGATTGATTATGGACTTTTATTCTAGTTTGGTTCATTAGAGCCACCAAGTGAACCAAAAGGTCAAACCCTAGGGATGCAAGAATTAATATTTAAATATAACTATTACATTTAAACCCGAGCTCCATTACAAATGGGTCATCAAGCGCTCCTTGCTCCATGATATTCAATTCTTCAAAATTAATTCTAACTATTCCTATTACAAAACTATTTAAAATAAATAAAAACCTTGATCAAAGATTCAAGGGGAAGTACATAGGAGGAAGTTAGAATTTACATTAAGAAAAAATAGAGAAGACGAGGCACGCATGAATTCCCATTTAATAAAACTCATACATTCATGCATCCAACTAAAATAAAATCCAATCTCATTTGTCAATAGTCCATAATCAATCCCATTTATTATCATACACATCACCATATGTATCAATAAATAATATTCATCTCATAAATAATAAACATTCAATATATATATATATATATATATATATATATATATATATATTGATATCATAAAATCTAATTTTGAATCAAAATAAACTCCTTTATTTTAATCCAAATTTAAATCAAAATAAACCTCTTTTATTTTAATTTATCCGATTTTGAATAAAATAAACTATTTTATTTTAATCAAAATCTTTAATTAAAATAAACTCATTTATTTTAATTAATTATGGAATCCAATTCCAAGTAAAAAAAATAAAATAAAAACTCTTTTATTAAAGGAAACACAAATTTTCTTTCCTATTCATAAATAAACTCTTTTATTTTGAATAATATGAAATCTTATTCCATATCTAAATAAACTCTTTTATTTAAGGAAATACGGATTTTCTTTCTTATTCACAAATAAACTCCTTTATTTTGAATAATATGAAATCTTATTCCATATCTAAATAAACTCCTTTATTTAAGGAAACATGGAATCCAATTTCAACTCCAATTAGTTATTATGGAATCTAATTCCAACTCTAATTAGTTAGCATGAAATCTAATTTTTAAAATTAAAATAAATTTTTTATTTCAAGATTAAAATAAATATTTTATTTTAATTATAAAATAATTAAGAATATTATATATATATATATATATATATATATATATATATATATCTGGAGAGGATCAAGACACTCTCCTTAAATAGCACTTCGCCTTAAATAGCACTCTTTTATCAAAATGACGTAGTTTTGGTGGGACACGGTGGCATTTTTGTAAATACGCGGTGACATTATATTTATAAAAATGCCACCGCGTCCCTCCAAAACTACGTCGTTTTGATAAAAGAATGCTATTTAAGGCGGAGTGCTATTTAAGGAGAGTGCTCTTGATCCGCTCCGTGTGTATATATATATATAATATAACTGTATGATACTATCCTAAGTTAATATAAATATATTATATATAATATATATTAACGTAGTTATGCAACATATATGTACTACAACATAGTTATGCACATAACTTATAACAGGAGCATAACGTACAATATATTATAACTTAACGTAGTTATTAACAGGAGCATGATTATTGATTCTCATATAACTTATTCACCCATCCTATTTAATATCTAAATGACTCACGTGCATCCAGATAAGGTTAGCGAATCTGCAGCTCATACACGCGAATTACAGTACCGTTTTCAAAAGCAGGTTTCGCAAATTATTATTTTTTAAAATAAATTTTATACAACAAATTATGTTCAATTAAATTGTTCTAAACACATATTAGGTTTGTAATATTCATGAACGCAATCAAATTGCACAAAATAAGCGGAAGTATGGAAAATTAAAGTTTTAAAATTTTACAAACCATATACCCGGATCACCCTTTATGCACAATTATTAATTAAACAAAAATATAAAGAACAAGAATCATACCCTTGAAGATTCGAGCTTTCTCGGGTACAAGTTCACCTCCAATTTTTTTTGCGTTCAACTTGAATCCGTCGGGTTTGGTTCCTTCCTTTGATCAACGTTAGCCACCCAAGTGTTTGGCCTCTAGAGGTGATCCACCAAGGAAGAAGAAATATTCAAGAAGAAGGGTGGTTGGCTAAACCCAGTTTTCTATCTCTATAGACAAAGAGCGTACTATCCAACAATTGGAATCACATATGTTGTGAAAGCGTAAACTACACTCACCCATAACAAGACTCCTCTTATTTATAGATGTGGGCAACCCTCCTTAACAATTAAGGATGTGAGTTTTATTTTAATTAATTAAAGGATGCTCCAAATCTCATTAGGAATAATTAATTAAAATCTTTTAATTAATTAGCCTCCTAATCTTATTAGGAATAAATGAGAGTACAAATATTAAATTAATTTCCAACTCTTTAGAAATTAAAATAATAATAATTGTAATAATATTAATAAGACTCCTCTTATTAATTTATATATTTAATATTTCCAAAATATTAAATAATAAATATTGAGCTATTTAATTTATTCTATCACCATAGATTAACTTAAATACACTTAACATATTATTATGATTATGCCATTAATTTCTTAAATAATTATTCTTCCTTTTTATGGTGTGACCCTTTAGGTTTTTCATATTAAACCGGTTGTGAATAAATCAATTAGAACAATTCTAATCTTATTTAAATAAATAAATTAAACTATTAATTTATTTAAATAAACAATATTTATTCTACAATAGGGATAAGCCTCCCTAGCGATCAACGACTTTCCAGATAATATAGATTTCAACATTAATCATAAAAGAACCTTTGAGTAAATAGTTACCGTACAATTCAATCATTCCACCATACAATGTCCCAATCAAATATAAGACATGAAATTACTTTCAAGTCTTATTTTATTTAATTATATGTATTTCGACTCTTAAATGCACAACTCCAAATAATGCAAATTAGAAGCTCCTTTCTAATTTCATTCTGCCTTAGCCAAGGACTATTGGGTTGTCATTTATCGAATCGCATAGGACATTTCTCTTCTTTTACTAGAAGTGGTAGATTCTTTATTGATCATACATTATCTCCATGTATAACCTATTATACCCAAGCATACCCTTTGATATACCCTAAGGGTCTTAAGAAATAAGTCAAAGTATGACTCATCATACATAAGATACTATGATGATCTCAAGTCCAAGGATCACTTGTACTACTATCACTAAAGGAATTCCTATTGACAGGCAAGTAAAACTCCATTAGGTATTCCTTAGTGAGCCATGTTCAGTGAACTTATTCTCTAATAAGCACCTACATACTTGCTTTAGTGTCTCCACACAAATGATCATGACATCAATTATCATCATCCAATGAGCAAGAAACGTATGTACCAATCTATCTGGATTCACTAATCCCTAATTTAGTAATCCAACGATTGGGAACTATTTTAGTTTTAAGCTTTCTAAGAATTTAGATCTCATTAGAATGAACATCATCATTATTCTAAAAGCATTACTTAAAACTATGGGTTTATCACAAATTATAAAACAACATCATGTAGATAATTAAAAGCCTTTAATAAATTAAAACTTTTTATTAATAAATGAATAAGATTGTTACAAAGTATATGATTTATCATTAAACATGATTGGCTTGTGTGCATACTACTTTCAAACACAGATAGTCAAACTTTGGGAACACATGGGTATGCTTACTATATATATATATATATATATATATATATATATATATATATATATATAGGAGAAAAATATGATTGAAACCTTCCCAATTTGAATTATTAAAGCTTATGGTTAGGCGGGATGGAGCGTAAAATGCACTTGCTAAAAAAAGAAATAAATAAACACCACGGGAAAGTATGAGAATCGCCCTCGTGAGTAAAAATAAAGTAGATTAAACTCATTGTTGAACCTTAGTTTGTATTGATGTGTTGGAGTAGTTTTTGTTGCATTAGTATACATGGTTCTTAATTTAAACTTCAATTTTCTGTATATAGCAGTATAACATGTATAGTCTTTGCCTTGGTCAAGCGTATTTGTAAACACAACACATACACACAGCATCTGTATAGTGAGTATGGATTATTTAATTGTATGATATTATGTATGTAGTTTGGGTTAAAACTTTAGTCTTGAATCTAGATAATTCTCTGAGGCATACTTGATTGGAATTTCATTTTGGCTTGTAAAACTTGGCATGGAAAAGCATGAATTGGAATGGTGGCATGAAGCTAGCAAAAGCATGGCAAGCTGAATATGAGTAGATGAGGAAATGAAGTAGTGGAGAACTATAGTGCAGAAGAGAAGGAATGAAGAGCAAGCAAGCAACAAACAAAAAGCAGTAACAACAAGACAACAGAAGGCATAGTGCAGTAGTAGCGCGGCCGCGCTGCCATTCAAGCTTGACATGGTACACCCGCGCTACATGAAGACAGAGACATCTTTGCAACATCGCGCGACCGCGCTCCATCAATGAAGGAATTTGGCGCGCCCGCACTAGGCACTCGGCAAATAAACACATGGCGCGCTCGCGCTCATTTTATAGTGTAATCTCACGCAGCCACGCGAGTCTTTTACAGTCAATTTTGCTAACTTTTTGTAATTTGAAATTTGAGCGCATTTGGCTCAACTGAACGATATGGTTGGCACCAGACGTGGTTTTTGGGAGTCTTTGATCAGTGTTCTTATTATTATTAGGGTTATTATGTTTTGACAACTCAAGGGAGGTTTTGATCATTGATGATACATTGTTAACCTGTAACGCCCCCATATCTATACTCCCACGGTATCTGATATGGTGTTTATAAAAAATTAACATAATTCTTTTAAATCTATACACCCATGGTATCTGATTATAAGATTACATTAAATAGAGGGACTAGTAGATATAATTCCCAGAGATCCAAAATTCACAGTATCCCATAATAGGTGTCAATTCTCAAGAGAACTTTTTACTGTGTTTGGATACCCTCATTTGGATATATGAACTTTATCTATGACTAAAATCTATCTATCCGAAATTCAGAGTACCAGTAATAACATGAACAGTCCATATTACTAATACCCTCACCCAGATGTATAGTTTAAGCCAGCAAACTTATACTATCGTATCGATAGTAATTACTTATCTAAAATCCAGAGTATTAATAACAACATGAACAGTCCATGCTATTAATACCCTCACTCAGCTAAATAGTTCCCAAGGATCTCAACTAGATTTGATGAAGTCTAATTTTACATCTATATATGTAAGAAAACACGGTTGAGGAAATAAAAGATATTATATATATCATAATATTAAGATTCGATTACATGATTCTCATAACGAGTTCTTATTACAAGGTGTTCAAACAAACAAGAATATATTCTAATCTATGTAGGGACGCTTCCCTTTATCTACTCCAGAAGTTCCAGGATTACCATCCAAAAGCGCAAAGGAATAATTTGCAAGGGTGAGCTATGACACCTTTCAAAGAAGTTGTGTATTTATAACAATATATGATTTGAAGAAATACAACAATTCAAATTTCAACTGATAGTTGTTACCATTTCTGGATTTCTCTAATTTCAACCATTTTTGGAATTTTTCTTATTCTGTCAGTCACAAAGACTTAGAAATTTTGTTCAGATGTGAGATAGGGGATCAGCCTATTCAACATCCTAGGAGTATGCATATCACCTACAGTGCTCGAGATACACTAAAATTACTGTCAATATATGAATTGACTAAACTTCGCTCCCTTACGGGATACTCAACCTCAGTATAGGATTATCTTACCAAAACAATTTGGTTTGACACAATAGTTTATGCTCAATAAATAATATCATGTGGATAAACAATTCATTTCTTAGTTATGCTGGAACTATAGCAATAACTTTCCAATAATAAGGTAATTCAATTGTAGGTGTAGGATATTATATCAACAGCATATCAAGATAAAAATCTTGTCCAATGAATAAACAGGGTTTAAGAAATTTGCTTTATAAGAGATTTAAGGATAGAGAACTTGTATGAGCGTAGATCAGTCAAGTTATGCATACCAATATTCAATTATAACATTTCTATAAAATCGGGTTAGATTGAATAGGGTTTAGTATTTAATACCTTTGTTATATGGACTAAACTTTAATTATAAAATTTATTTATCCTTTATAATACCTTTTTAGAAAATTTAAAGTATTTAAAATATTTATTTATCCTTTAATTTATTTTTAAATCATTTATTTCTATTTATAAGTAATTAATATTTACCTAAAATTTTACAAAAACATTGATTATTATTATTAAATAATTTATATTCATTTATTATAATTTTATATCATTAACAATATTTTTTCATAATTATTTAGTATTTATAAATAATTATTCTAATTTCTTTATTAATAAGTTAATTATTAATAATATCAAAATAATATAAAATAATTATTAAATTTATGTAAAAATATCGTAATTTATTTATAATAATTTAATATAATTTTTAAAACTGTTTATATAATTATTTATATTTATTTATTAATTATTTCTAATTTTATAATTTATTTTTAAAAAAAAAAAAATATATACATTGCTAAAAGCCCTATAGTGACGAGAAAAGTGTCGTTAGTAGGTGTTCGGAGTTTTTGAGGCGTTGATTTGGTCGTGGTCGAGGTGATCACTTTGACCATTAAATAACTAGAAATCTTGGTAATGATTTTCAGTTTGGTCGAGCATTGATGTTGTAGTACTCATACAATAGTACAACATGAAATAAATCATAGACTCTAACTTACACATAACAAGAAGTTATAGAAGCTCAAAGTCATTGTCAGAGCTATTCTTGAGTTTCTGGGTAACCCAGAACAGAAGTCATGGCCGGTCAACGGTTTTGTGGCTTAAATATCTTTGATTCTGTGTATTTGATGTGTGTTGTGTTTGTTGTAACATGTAGTATATATGTCAGGGTACATATATATAACATTAACAGGAACAGATTATAACTCTAAGGTCTCTAAATTGGCTGGTCAAAGTACAACTAGATCTTTTATTCTTCATGTTCTTCAGCTTTACGAAAACCCAAAAACTTCGGTCATGCTTTCGGTCAATCCATTTTTGACCAATAATTCCAGTAAACCTATACGTTGTATGATCAATTAAAGATCATAGATATGTAGTATGTATAACAGGGTACTAATATATAACAAAAACTTAAACAATTAACAATCAGAAGAAGATTAAATAGGTCGGTCAAAGTAGCCGGTTCGACTGTTCTTGAGTTTTTTGGGCAACCCAGAAAACCAACATCTGTGAACGGTCAACCCACTTTGACTGCTTATAACTTGAAATCTATGGTTCAACTGAACCTGTTTTCTTTTCCAGATTAAAGACATACTAATAGGCTACAAATACCAATCGATTAACAGACCAAAACATAAACACACACGAATCTACAAGCCCTGACATTCGGCTGTCAGACCAAGTTTTACAAAATTTCTAGATTTCATAAAACACTTAATTAAGTCATCTAGATGTTATGAAAACGTGTTCTACCAATCTAACATACTTTCTAACATCCTAATACATAATTCTAAACATCTAAACAACAAATCTAACATAAGATCAAAGAGCAATTTATGAACTAGGGTTTGCACCTTTTCTTGAGCAATTCGTGATTCTAGCTTCGGATGTTGTTGTTGCTATCACCCAGGCTTGATTCGATAGGTTTATAAGTGTATCTAGGCTTTGAGAATTCATGAGTTTGCTCAGCCCTAAGGTTCCTATTTATAGAATTCTTCAACTTGGCTTTTTGGTCATTTTTCCACCTACTTGCCTCTATAAAGATCTGATTTGTGACTCTTCTGCTACTTGGGAGTTTGGAAGCATGTCATGTGATGTTTTGGAACTTGAAATGGTGACTCCCAACCTACTTGTGAGCTAGTTGATCAAATTTGTAGCTTAATTAGGTTTAAATCTTCACTAATCTTGATTAGGGTTTTGTTTCTAATGATTAGGAATGTTAAGTAATGTTAATTAGTACCTAATTGAAGTTTACTAACCATGATTAGGTGTTAAGATAATCTAATTAGGGTTTATTTAGCTAATTAGGGTTAGGTTTACAAATTAGGGTTAGGGTTTTGCTAATTAGGGTTAGGGTTTGTTAATCTAGGATTGTTAACCTAAATTTCTCGCTAATCCTAACAAGCACGACAAAGAGTTTTGTCACTGTAAGCATGACAAAGCAGCTTGTCAAAATAATTTTACCGAAAAGTCCGAATATATAAAAAATTTAAGCACGAGGTGTCAAGCACGACGTTTTTCGGATAAAAATTTATTTGGTCAAATTTGTAAAACCAAGTATATATTAACACATAACACATTCAGAACAGAGAAATTTTATTTATATATTGAGATTTTACACTTGCGAGTCTTATTAGGGCTTTGGGTTTTTACATTCACCCCCACTAATAAGAATTTCGTCCTCGAAATTAAAGTACAAGTTAAGTAAATAATTGAGGATAATTCTTGCGCATTTTATCTTCAAGCTCCCATATAGCTTCTTCAACGTTCTGATTCCTCCAAATTACTTTGACTGATGCTATCACTTTATTTCTCAGGACTTACTCTTTACGGTCGACGATCTGCACAGGTTCCTCTACATAAGAAAGATCTTCTTCTATTTGGATTGGCTCATATTGTATAACGTGTTTATAATCAGGTTTATATGGTCGTAATACGGACACATGAAACACATTATGAATATGATTTAACTAAGGAGGTAGTGCTATTTCATAAGCAACTTCACCAACCCTTCTCAAAATTTTAAAAGGTCCAATGAATCTCGGACTTAATTTTCCCTTTTTGCCAAAATGTATCTTGCATTTCCAAGGAGATACTTTCAAGAATGCGTGACTTCTTACGTTAAAGTTTCGTTGTTGACGATGTGGGTCGGCGTATTTTCTTTGTCGATCTTGAGATGCTTGTAATCGTTGACGAATAATTCTGATAGTTTCAGTTGTTTGTTGAATTATCTCAGGTCCTAACATTTGTCTTTCCCCGACTTCATCCCAACATAAAGGTGTTCTACATTTACGTCCATATAAAGCTTCATAGGGTGGCATACCTATGCTAGCATGATAACTATTGTTATAGGCAAATTCAACTAAGGGTAACTGATTTTCCCAACTTTCTTTGAAGTCTATAATATAAGTTCTCAGCATATCTTCTAATGTTTGTATAGTTCTCTCACTCTGTCCATCAGTCTGTGGATGATAAGTTGTACTTAATCTTAGTTGTGTTCCTAAGTGTTTCTGAAGGCTTTTCCAAAAATTAGAAGTAAATCTTGAATCTCGATCTGATACTATGGACACAGGTACTCCATGCCTAGAGATAATTTCATTGATGTAAAGTTTGGCAAGGTGATCTAGGTTATGAGTAATTGATGAGTGAGTTTTATACTCATAATTGAGTGCGTCTGAGCTTAATATTTTGGTTGATTTTAAGTATTTGTGTCTATTCATACATGTTTTATGTTGTTTTGTAGGAATTGGGACAAAAGTTACTTGGATCGACGTTCGGGGTGGCTAG
This sequence comes from Panax ginseng, assembly GCA_020205605.1. Classification (NCBI taxonomy): domain Eukaryota; kingdom Viridiplantae; phylum Streptophyta; class Magnoliopsida; order Apiales; family Araliaceae; genus Panax; species Panax ginseng. Next base: position 49,511,089 of record CM035137.1, read on the forward strand.
ATTCGCGTTTTCGGCTTGCCATTTACACAACAGTCACTTCAGAGCCAATTTGAGTATTGTTCTGGACCTTATTTTGAAAAACTTAAAGAATTAAAGTTGTAGATCTACGTCTCCTCTTTCTGGAACATATTAAATCATCGAAATTGGAGTTCAAACGAAGAAGTTACAGCCATTTTCCCAAAGGACGTCGAGAGAGAAAATGTCGGTAATGGGGCCAAATGTAGGGGCGCCAATTTTAAACCTTATGCCCGGTAGCGAGTGACTGAGAGCAATGTTGAGCATCATGTCCAATCTTTGAAGTATTGGGAAGGGCTTGGTGCAGCTTGGACTAAAGGGGGATTACATAGATTAGCTTAGATAAAACACTCCATTAGATTAGAATATAAACCCTAGTTCTTAATTAGCCATTGGAGATTGAAGCAAATTGAAGAACACTGAAGATCAAGAGCAAGAGCAAGAGGGGAGCATCAGATTTGCTGATAACAGATTTTATTCTCTTCTTTTATCATACTTTTATCTTTTAATGTCTATTCAATTGTGGATTCTTGGTTTTAATTCATTAATTATGAACTAACTCTTTTATTAAGATTTCAATTGAATCTTTTATGTCTATAAATTAGTTATTCAATTTATTCCAATTATTTGTGTCAAAGTGACTTGTTTATCTTGCCTTATGCTTATTGATTAATTATCTGATCAGTAATTACCTTGTTACTCTAGAAGGAATTGAAAGAGAAATTTTAGGGTTAGAACTGGGCATGGTATCATGTGACTTAGTTATTTGCAAAGTGAATAATTAGGTTTGTGAATTGAATGGAAATATCTGTTCACCACATGTAACACATAAGGAATTGGGATTGAAAGGAGTTTAATTCAATTATTTTGCATAGAAATATAGCAGGATTAATCTGGATTAAATAGAAGGCAATTGATCACTTGGAAAAGGACTTTTGGCATTTGAGAATTCTTGTTAACAATTCAGTAGGCATAATACTTGGGATAGTTGGATAATTGGTTTATAGTTCATAATTGGGGATATTGGAGTCTTAACCTTTATTTATTTAAATTCATTTATAAAGATATTCAGTTTAATTAGTTAATTTAGTTTTCTTAGTTAGAAAAATCACAATTTACAATTGTTTAAATAAAATTGATTTGGTTAAGAGTTAGTATTTGGTAATTTTTATTAAATAATTTCTCGTGGGAACGATACTCTACTTTCACTTTATTACTTGTTGACCGTGTATACTTGCACGTATTCATTGATTGCGAAATCGATCAACAGTAATCTTAATAGGTAAAAAGTGAGCTGATTTTGTTAAACGGTCAACTATTACCCATATAGCATTATGGCCCTTTTGTGTAGCTGGAAGACCAACAACAAAATCCATAGTTATATGTTCCCACTTCCATTCGGGAATTGGTAAGGGTTGAAGTAAACCACTCGGCTTTTGATACTCAGCCTTAACCCTTTGACACGTGAGACATTTACTTACCCATTCAGCTATTTCTCTTTTCATGTGTGACCACCAAAAGTGTCGACTTAAATCTTTATACATTTTTGTACTGCCAGGATGTATGGCAAATTTAGAATTATGAGTTTTATTTAAAATTTCGTCTTTTAAAGCTTGGTCTAACGGAACCCAGATTCTATTTTCATATCTTATTATTCCATCCGCGTCTATTCGAAATTTATTATACTTATCATGTGTTGAATTAGATTTGAACTTCTGACATTCATCACCCTTCTCTTGTATCTCTTTAATTTTAATAAGCAGAGATGAAACTCCTTCTAATATATACAATTTTTGGGTAGAGGTAGTTGGACATTCCACCTCAATTTCTAAATTTTCAAAGTCTTTTATTAACCTATTATTGGTGGTAAATACATTCAATTTTCCCTGATTCTTTCTACTTAACGCATCAGCTACAACATTGGCCTTACACCCAATAATTTATTGGGTATTGTACGAAGTATTTGAAATACGGGAAAGAAATACCATTCGGGTAAAGGCGCTCAACGGACCTTTTTAATCTTATAAAAACGTTTTTAGGCTTTGGATTAATGCAAAAACGGCTTTTTGTGCAACCTAGTCTATATTCATATCTCAATTATAAGTTCTTAGATGGAGCTGCTTCAACTTGATATCTTTATTTCCGTCTCAGCAAATCCTTTTTTTTCCACATGGGATCGTGATGTCTTTCTATGGAATCGCGGGTCTCTTTATTAGCTCCTATTTGTGAAAGGGAATGAATGGAAAAAATAGCATGTCGTATCAACGAAGAGTTATGAGAATATTTCATTCTTTCCGGATCGGTCCAAACCCTTGTTTGATTTTTTGAAACGGAGCAAAAAAATGAATTCAATTTCAAGTTGGGTCGAATGAATAAATGGATAGAGATAGAGCCTTGTGGCTTCAATTAATTGATTATAGGGAAAAAAGCAACGAGCTTCTGTTCTTAATTTGAATGATTACCCGATCTAATTAGACGTTAAAAATATATTAGTGCCTGATACGGGAAGAGCTTCTCCCATGGAGTGGATTCTTTATTTTTTAAGGAATCCTAACTATGATATTTCCATTGTCTCTATGAAATTTTCTAACAAAATTTTATTTCTGATTGAAGGTGAAATTTTTTTTTGATTGTTTAGCAACACCTTAGGATGGCATAGCCTTAAAGTTAAGGGCGAGGTTCAAATGAGGAAAGGCTTACGGTGGATACCTAGGCACCCAGAGACGAGGAAGGGCGTAGTAAGCGACGAAATGCTTCTTTTTTTTTCTCTCCACTCGGACCAATCCGCCCACTCGGCTTCTTGTAGTTAAAGTGATTTGTGTATCTACCCCAATAATACAATTGTTCCATACCATTATCCGAAATCTGATTCAAATCCAATATAGCACCTATGGGCAACGATTCGATAGACGGCTCATTGGGATAGATGTAAGTAAATGAACAAGACCCCCCCTAGAAACGTATAGTTGGATAGGTTCGATCTATGGTCATTGGGGCCTCCTAAAAAGATCTACTAAATTCATCGAGTTGTTCCAAAGGATCAAAACGGCCAGTTATTAATGGAATTCCAACAAAAGTCCACAGACCGCCTAATTGACACCAACGATATGTAAAAAGCAGGTCCGATTACTACGCCTATTCCTAATCCTAAATGTAATGTAACGACGTAGGGATCCATATGTAAACATAGTCTCTATTTAGATACGCATTTTTAGAGAAAAAACTACTGCGGCTAACTCTAAATCATGAGTAGGATACCCCTTCTCATAATCTTTGAGTTGTCGTGATGCATACGCTATCACTTTCCCATGTTGCATCAACACACACCCTAAACCTCTGTGTGATGTGTCACTATATAATACAAGGCCTCCTGTATCATCTGGTAAGGATAATACTGGAGCCATTCTCAGTCGCTTCTTCAACTCTTGGAAGCTTTCCTCACATTTATCTGTCCAGACGTATTTCACCATCTTTCGAATTAAATTGGTTAATGGGGTTGCTATTTTTGAAAAATCTTTTATAAACCATCAATAATAACCCGCTAAACTGAGAAAACTTCGTACTTCTGTTGGAGTTGTTGGTTGTTCCCAATTCACAACTATTTCGATCTTAGTTTGGATCTACGGATATTCCATTCTTATCAATTACATGACCTAAAAATTGAACTCTCTTCAACCAGAATTCACACTTGGAAAACTTTGCATAAAGTTGTTCCTTTCGTTATATCTCCAATACGACTCTCAAGTGTTCAGTATGCTCTTCCCGTGTTTTCGAGTATACTAGAATATCGTCGATAAACACTACAACAAATTTGTCCAAGCATGGTTTAAACACTCGATTCATTAAATCCATAAATGCTGTCGGTGCATTTGTTAATCCAAAAGACATTACAAGAAATTCATAATGTCCATAGCGTGTCCTAAACGCTATTTTTGGCACATCCTCCTTCTTTACAAACAGAACTGGTGCTCCCCAGGGTGAAACACTAGGTTGTATATACTTTTTATCTAAGAGTTCCTATAATTGAATAAGTAACTCCTTCAGTTCTATAGGTGCCATTCTGTACGGTGTCTTAGAAAGTGGTGCCGTTCCTGGTGCAAGATCAATGACGAACTCAATTTCCCTATCTGGAGGCAAACCTGGTAAGTCATTTGGAAATACATCAGGAAATTCTTTAACTATAGGTATTTGATCTAGTTTTACTCCTTCCTGTTGAGTATCAACTATATAGGCCAAATATCCTAAACAACCCTTTCTAAGTAATCTTTCTGCCTGAACTATAGTCAAACATCGAGATTGCTTAGGTGAACAACTACCGTTGAACACTACTTTTGACTTCGAAGCAGTCAAAAGGTTTATACATTTTTGATGACAATAAATCATCGCGTTATGATTAACTAACCAATCCATTCCTAGAATTACATCAAATTCTCCCAACTGAATTGGTATCAAATCTACCTTAAAATTATGTCCTTTTATTACCACACTACAGTTTCTGAAAATAGTCTGAACTGAAATTTTTTCATTATTAGCAATTTCTACACAAAATGGATTGTCAAAATTTTCACTAGGCGTATTCAAGTTTGTAGAAAAATTTATAGACACAAACGAACATGTAGCACCATAATCGAATAACACAAATGCATTTAAAGTGTTAATAGGGATGATACTTGTCACCACGTCCTGTGAAGCAACAGCATCCCTCACCGACATATTAAATGTTCTCGCGGTAGGTAGATTCTGAACTCTAACTGCAGCTACTGTTGATTGATTATTCTCTGGTATTCTAACCCCTTTTCCTCCTTGATACTTAGGTTTGGGACAGTTCTTTGAAAAATGGTCTAAGGAACCACAATTAAAACATTTATTTTTCCTTGGAAGAGGACACTGTGGAAAATAATGTCCCGACTGTCCATAATTAAAACATTTGTTATGAAGGCATTCTCCTCTATGTTTCTTACCACAATTAGGACAAGGTTTAATATTATTATTACTAAAGTTATTGTTAGTATTTCCTATCTTTTTCCCTTAGTTGTTAGAAAAAGAATTATCCCATTTACGCTTATTATTAAACCCACCTGAACTGGGTTCTGTCCTAATTTTTCCTTTTTCATTCTGACTTCTCTTGTCCTGATGAAATTTAGTAAGACTGTCATTCTCACTTTCGGCTATAGTGGCCTTCTCTAGTATTTCAGAGAAATTTGTTATTTGAAGTACTGACAATCTACTCCGAATCTGAGATTTTAAACCCTCCTGAAACCTACGAGTCTTTCTAAGTTCAGTAGTTACTTGATATGGAGAAAACTTGGACAGTTCATTAAACTTAGCTGTATACTGGGTTACAGTAAGATCTCCTTGTTTTAAGTCCAGAAATTTTATTTCCATTAGGTCTTTCAGGGATTGGGAAAAATAGTTTTCAAAGAACAACTCTTTAAATCTATCCCAAGGAACAATTTCAATTTCTACCCGACCTTTGGTTGATTTCCACCAATAATTAGCCTCACCCTTTAAGAAAAAGGTTGCAAAAGTTATCTTTTGGTTATTATAAACATTGGTTACTAGAAAGAATTTCTCTATCTCAGAAATCCAAATCTGTTCATCTACAGGTTCTGATGTACCTTTAAATTCAGGTGGTCCAACTAATTTAAAGTCTTTAAAAGTTGTGTTCTGGTTCACAAGTCTATTTACAACTCCTAGAATTAGGTCTACTAACTGCTGGGTAGAATTATCATCATTCATTTCTCTTTGGGGTCTTCTGGTTGGTGGCATGATTTTATATAAACCAATAAAATTCACATAAGAATTTGAGTAACACAACATATTATTTATTTTATATATCACAATAGTATTACACAACAACTTCATAATTGAACATATTACAATTTTATAAAGTACTGATTACATTACAAACTTTGAATACTTCTTTATTGTACTAATATAGAGCATTCAACCACCTATGCTATTCTCTAGAATTCATTGATATCATCAGAGGAATCCTGGATCATGTGACAAACAACAGATCGATCGATGAGATAAGTCGTCTTCTTCTCCTCTACCGGATATCGAACTACACGGCGCTGTAAATCATTAAAAGTATCTCGAACACCCAGAGATGTTTTAAGAAGCCTTGACTAAATTTCCTTTCTGCCCCTCTGTGCGTGGTGCAGTTGTACTTTTAGTCGTTGACTATGTCCTTTCTCATGCTGTAGTATTCCCTCAGCTATATCAACCTTAAACCTCATCTTATTACCCTCATATTCTGTTGTTTTTAGCAGAGATTCTATTGCCTCATCTTGTTCATCAATTCTCATTAATTGTCCTGCCACTGGATCCTCTTCTTCCTCAGCATCTAACAATTGTTGATCATGAAGTAATTCCTCATCTTCTGCATCACTGGCTATGTATGACTCTATTTGTGGTGGATTATTGACTATTACCATTTCCTCAGCATTGGAGTTGGCCATCTATAAAAGAAAACTCATTTAATACTGTATAGAAATTTACACAACATAATAATTTTAATGTTATATGTACTTTTAAAATTTTTACGGACTCGAAGACTATATACTAAGATTTCTCTTCCTTATATCTATAGCCTTAATGCTTTGATAACAAAATTGTAACGCCCCTATATCTATACTCCCACAGTATCTGATATGGTGTTTACAAAAAATCAACATAATGCTTTTAAATCTATACACCCATGGTATCTGATTATAAGATTACATTAAATAGAGGGACTAGCAGATATAATTCCCATAGATCCAAAATTCACAATTATCCCATAATGTATATCAATTCTCAAGAGAACTTTTAACTGTGTTTGGATACCCTCATTTGGATATATGAACAGTATCTGTGACTAGAGTCTATCTATCCAAAATTCAGAGTATCAGAAATAACATGAACAGTCCATATTACTAATACCCTCACCCAGATGTATAGTTTAAGCCAACAAACTTATACTATCGTATCGATAGTAACTACTTATCTGAAATCCAAAGTATTAATAACAACATGAACAGTTCATGCTATTAATACCCTCACTCAGCTAAATAGTTCCCAAGTATCTCAACTAGATTTGAAGAAGTCTAATTTACATCTATATATGTAAGAAAACATGGTTGTGGAAAAAAAGATGTTATATATATCATAGTATTATGATTCAATTACATGATTCTCATAATGAGTTCTTATTACAAGGTATTCAAACAAACAAGAATATAATCTAATCTATGTAGGGACGCTTCCTTTATCTATTCCGTAAGTTCCGGATTACCATCCAAAACGCAAGGGAATAATTTGCAAGGTGAGCTATGACATGCTCAGCAAGTTGTGTATTTATAACAATATATGATTTGAAGAAATACAATAATTCAAATTTCAATTGATAGTTGTTACCATTTCTGGATTTCTCTAATTTCAACCATTTATGGAATTTTTTTTATTTCACATCGCCATAAAGACTTAGAAATTTTGTTCGGATGTGAGAGATAGGATCACCTATTCAACATCCTAGAGTATGCATATCACCTACAAAGGTTTCGAGATACACTAAAATTATCATCAATATATGAATTGACTAAACTTCGCTCCCTTACGGATACTTAACCTCAGTATACGATTGTCTTACCAAAACAATTTGGTTTGACACAACAGTTTATGCTCAATAAACAATATCATATGGATAAACAATTCATTTCTTAGTTATGTTGGAACTATAGGAATAACTTTCCAACAATAAGGTAATTCAATTGTAGGTGTAGGATATTACATCAATAGCATATCAAGATAAAAATTTTGTCCAATGAATAAACATGGTTTAAGAAATTTGCTTTATAAGAGATTTAAGGATAGAGAACTTGCCTGAGCGTAGATCAGTCAAGTTATGCTATTCAAACGTTAACAAGCACCTCACGATATTCATATATATATATATATATATATATATATATATATATATATATAAAATCTAACACGTTAATATTGATAACAATATTCAATTATAACATTTATATAATATTGGGTTAGATTGAATAGGGTTTAGTATTTAATACCTTTGTTATATGGACTAAACTTTAATTATAAAATTTATTTATCCTTTAAATGATTTTTTAAATCATTTATTTCTATTTATAAGTAATTAATATTTACCTAAAATTTTACAAAAACATTGATTATTATTATTAAATAATTTATATTCATTTATTATAATTTTTATATCATTAACAATATTTTTCCATAATTATTTAGTATTTATAAATAATTATTCTAATTTCTTTATTATAAGTTAATTATTAATAATATCAAAATAATATAATATAATTATTAAATTTATGTAAAAATATCAGAATTTATTTATAATAATTTAATATAATTTTTAAAACTGTTTTTATAATTATTTATATTTATTTATTAATTATTTCTAATTTTTATAATTTATTTTTAAAGAAAATAATTTATGTCTGTCGCTAAAGCCCTATAGTGACAGAAAGTGTCGCTGTAGGTGTTCTTGAGTTTCTGGGTAGCGATTTGGTCGTGGTCGAGTGATCACTTTGACCATTAAATAACTAGCTACTGGTAATGATTTTTAGTTTGGTCAAGCATTGATGTTGTAGTACTCATACAATAGTACAACATGAAACAAATCATAGACTCTAACTTACACATAACAAGAAGTTATAGAAGCTCAAAGTCATTATCAGAGTTGTTCTTGAGTTTCTGGGTAACCCAGAACAGAAGTCATGGCCGGTCAACGGTTTTGTGGCTTAAATATCTTTGATTTTGTGTATTTGATGTGTGTTGTGTTTGTTGTAACATTTAGTATATATGTCAGGGAACATATATATAACATTAACAGGAACAGATTATAACTCTAAGGTCTCTAAATTGGCTGGTCAAAGTATAACTAGATGTCTTTTTTCTTATGTTCTTCGATTTTTGAAAAACCGTAAAACTTCGGTTACTTTCAGTCAACGGATTTTGACCAATAATTCCAGTAAACCTATACGTTGTTTGATCAATTAAAGATCATAGATATGTAGTATGTATAACAGGGTACTAATCTATAACAAAAACTTAAACAATTAACAATCAGAAGAAGATTAAATAGGTCGGTCAAAGTAGCCGGTTCGACTATTCTTTAGCTTTCTGGGCAACCCAGAAAACCAACATCCATGAACGGTCAACCCACTTTGACTTCTTATAAATTGAAATCTATGGTTCAACTGAACCTGTTTTCTTTTCTAGATTAAGGACCTACTAACAGGCTACAAATACCAATCGATTAATAGACCAAAACATAAACACTCTCGAATCTACAAGCCCTGACATTCGGCTGTCAGACCAAGTTTTACAAAATTTCCAGATTTCATAAAACACTTAATTAAGTCATCTAGATGTTATGAAAACGTGTTCTACCAATCTAACATACTTTCTAACATCCTAATACATAATTCTAAACATCTAAACAACAAATCTAACATAAGATCAAAGAGCAATTTATGAACTAGGGTTTGCACCTTTTCTTGAGCAATTCGTGATTCTAGCTTCTGATGTTGTTGTTGCTATCACCCAGGCTTGATTCGGTAGGTTTATAAGTGTATCTAGGCTTTGAGAATTCATGAGTTTGCTCAGCCCTAAGGTTCCTATTTATAGAATTCTTCAACTTGGCTTTTTGGTCATTTTTCCACCTACTTGCCTCTATAAAGATCTGATTTGTGACTCTTCTGCTGCTTGGGAGTTTGGAAGCATGTCATGTGATGTTTTGGAACTTGAAATGGTGACTCCCAACCTACTTGTGAGCTAGTTGATCAAATTAGTATCTTAATTAGGTTTAAATCTTCACTAATCTTGATTAGGGTTTTGTTTCTAATGATTAGGAATGTTAAGTAATGAGAATTAGTACCTAATTGAAGTTTACTAACCATGATTAGGTGTTAAGATAATCTAATTAGGGTTTATTTAGCTAATTAGGGTTAGGTTTACAAATTAGGGTTACGGTTTTGCTAATTAAGGTTAAGGTTTGTTAATCTAGGATTGTTAACCTAAATTTCTCGCTAATCCTAACAAGCACGACAAAGCGTTTTGTCAGTGTGAGCACGACAAAGCAACTTGTCAAAATAATTTTACCGAAAAGTCCAAATATAAAAAAAAAAAATTAAGCACGAGGTGTCAAGTACGACATTTTTCGGATAAAAATTTATTTGGTTAAATTTGTAAAACCAATTATATATTAACACATAAAAAATTCATAACAAAAATTTTATTTATATAATGGGATTTTACACTTGCGAGTCTTATTAGGGTTTTGGGTTTTTACATAACCCCTCTCTTTATCTATATTATTCAATAATTATTAGTTTTCATTTCTGGAGATTGTTGGTGCATTGAAATAAGCTTGGAACAGACTCTGCAATGGAGATTGACATATTTTATCTATCATTCTATTACCCCTTTTGATTGCATTGCCTAATTCCATGTGTTGCTTCAATCCCATAATGGCTTTTGGTTCATAAATGAACTAAACTCCATTATGGGATTCTAATGGATTTTGATGTGTAGTCTAAATTTATATATCTGATTGTATTGTTGTATATTTATCATTGAATTACCCATTATGAGTGAGCTTAATGAATGAATGTTTGATCACCATTCACACTGTGTACTTGTATGGATTTGAAAAATGAAATATAAGTATGGATTAAATCATAATGCCATATGTTCATGAGGCTGATTTGTTTAAGCTTTGTGATTCGTGGACTGGATAGACATATACCATTTCATCATGTGTAGTCATTAAAAGAGCTTGCATTTAAATCATATTTGTTTTAAACTCACATAGAAATATAGTGATTTTGGTAATTGTGATGCTTACATGATTTCTATCAAATGTGGAGGTTATGTGAATTGGTCATAATTCATTGAAAAATGGTTATGTCCACTATTGTGCTCTTGACTAGTTTTCCATGATAAATAATTAAACATTACATGAGGGTTGCAGTTTAGATGCAACATTAAATGAAATTAGAATCCCATTCTTTTCTGATCTAAATACATCACTTTAGTAATTATAATTTTTATTTCATGAATTAATTTAGAATTACATTTAATTGTGAGTAGATCGTTTAAGCATATAAAAATAGTGATAAGTTGTTGCATGCTAATTTAGATTTAACATCTTTCTCCGTGGATTGATACTTTTATTACTCTGTACTACTTGTTGACCCATGTATACTTGCTTGAGTTAGAGTACTTTTTGTTAGACTAGAAAGGAGGCAACAAGCACTGATGTTGACAAACCTTTTTGGCTGAGATGTCGATTTTACTAAGAGGGATAACGCTCGAGCTACATGGGTGTAGACACTCGAAATTTTCTTTTCCTGTTACTAACTATGCAGGAGGGCAAAAGCGTCTTTTTCACACTTCAGAGATACCCCTGGAGGACCACAACATCAATTCCAACCCCGAAGATCACCCTGGGAGATCCAGTTTCTAACCCCGGAGATAAACCCGGAAAAGTAGTTTCCAACCCTGGAGATAACCCCGGGAAAGTTAGTTCCAACCCCGGAGATAACCTCGAGAGATTAAGTTCAATGACCAGAGTCAATACCAGATGGGAAAGCCAACCTCAGAGATAACCCTGAGGACATTTGGAGTCAACAAAATGACAATCTCAAAGATAACCCTAGGAAAAAACTGCTACAACTGTACGAAAATTGGAGAAAACCCCAGGAAGGGCAAAATGGTCATTTTGCTAACTTAACTTCACCTCAAATTAAATACATTCATTTCAACTCAAATTGCTTCAAAAGAAGTCCCACAAGAACCATATCTTAACTTCGGAGCGCAAACAACGCAAAATAGCTTACCGGATTGCCTGACGGAGAACCGAAAATGCCATTTTGGTCATGGACCCATCTTCCTAGAATCAAAAAGGGCAAATACTATTTCATTGCATAGTTCTCGAAAAGAGCTTTCTAGAATGGTGTGGCACACCTGAATCGGAATCTCGGATTGAAATTCTGCAAGTTCGAGCGGATATCACGTTGCACGCGTGCACGTGCTTCGAGATGACGGGACCATGGAGCCCGGGGCACCGGGCAAAAGCAGCAGTCATCTGCGGTTGTTGTCAGCGAGTACACACAGTGGCTCCCCTCTATAAATAGAGGGCTTGGGGTGGCCATATTTGAAAAAAGAGAGGCGAGGAAGTCCTGTCCAATTTGCCAAAATGACGTATACAATACAACACACTTATCTAAAGTTCTCAATAAAATTATTTTCATACTATTTAGGAAGAACCTCAAAAGCTATAGACCACCGTTCTATTCTCCTGTTACCCATTCACCCAAATTTACACTCTTATTACGAAAGGAATTGTGAAGCAAAAAGGCTGAGGACAACTAGCCTAGTAAAGAATATCATGACTAAAGATAATTTACATCATCAATAGCCTTCATCAGTAATAAATAAGAGATTTAGAACATATTGTAGATGATAAAACTTTTCAACCATAGTTTCAGCGGAACGAGCAATCCATTAGAAGAGTCAAATAGACCATCAGGTCTATTATCTTCTCCATGTTAAAAGTCCACCAATAATGTTTTATCACTGTAACATCAATCAACAATTCTTGTCCACAATCATATGAATAACTCATAATCATAATTGTGATTCTAAATTCCTCTTCGCACCCAGGACGAAGATAATTTTCATCACCTATCTTCACCTGAAACATCAAAAATCATGGTTATAACAAATCACAATTCCTTCTAATAATCATACTAATAAATTCATCTTTGTACTACATGCCAAAGACATACAACTGTATTTTAGAAGAGTCAAGTAGAGCATGATATCTACTATATTTTACGAATTAAAAGTGTATAATCAATATGTTATCGTTGAGACTCAGCTTAATAAATAATCCACATCATCGAATCATCCATGCACTACGGCCAAGGATATTCATGTAATCATCAATGGTCATGATTATACCGAACAATCCCTGGTTATAATCATACCAATAACTGTCCATCAATGCACTACGGGCCAATGAGGACTTTTACCACCTCATCTATAACATTACGGGTCATGATTATACCGAATGATCCCTGATCATAATCATACCAATAAACAGTGCATCGATGCACATAAGCCAAAGATACTCATCAATCAATAGTTCATCTTTACACGTAAGCCAAAGATATACAACTATAAAACCAATAATTAACAGTCCATCTTTGCGCGTAAGCCAAAGATATACAACTGTAAAACCAATAATCAACAGTCCATCTTTGCATGTAAGCCAAAGATATACAACTATAAAACCAATAATCAATAGTCCATCTTTGCACGTAAGCCAAAGATGACTTTCATCATAATATAATCATTAGGATGATGACAAAGATATAAACATTAATCAAACGAAATCAAGGATAAATATTAAAGACTTTAAATTTTATCCAGAGTTTAAAAATATCCAAATTGTCAACATGATACTGCTTTGTGGAGTAAAATTCAAGAATAATATTTATGTACCAAAAATAATTTGGACAGAAAAGAAATATATTTTTCGGGTAAATAGTACCCCGCAATAGTACCCTATGAATAGTACTTCGGGAATAGTTCCTCGTGAATAGTATCCCGGCATGAAAAGTACCCCAAATACTCGAGTGAACAATATTCAGGTGAATAGTAATTTGGGTGAATAGTAACCCATGAATAGTAACTCATGAATAGTATTCCGACATAAAAAGTGACCCGAATACCCGAGTGAATAATACTAGAGTGAATAGTAACCGGATGAATTGTAACTCGTGAATAGTAACTCCTAAAAAAACTGATATTCCATGACGAGTACAAAAGAAATGATATCTCATACGAGTATAATAGAATATACGAAACTGTAAATGGATTTTCACCCGCCATTCGGTAATCTACGTAGATAAATCATTTCCATAATTTAATAACGAATGAATACGAAGGATCATTCACCATGCATGTGATAATCCACATAGACAGGTTATTCCAACAGAACAATAAGGAATGAAATAATAGAAGAATTCACCAGGCATGCGATAGATAGCATACGATGCGTGTCATTCCAATGTAATAATAAATAATGGAACCAGGTCATGCGTAAATGCACAGACAGGATATTCCGACAGAATAATAAAGAATAGAATAATAGAAGAATTTCAACATGTATGCGATACTTCGCATAGACAGGTTATTCCAACATAAAAATAAAGAATGGAATAACAGAAGAATTTCACCATATATATGGTAGTCTGCGTATACAGGTTATTCCAATAGAATAGTAATGAATGGAATAATAATAGCTCTCTTCATGAATACAAAAGAAATAATACCCCTTACCTCAAAAGAAGATTGGGTACTGGAATAGTGAGGTAGAAGACTTCTCTTCTTCTTTCTCTCTTAAATTTCTCTCTATAATAATTGCTCTATAGCTTTAGTGAATTGGTGAGAAATGAAGGAAGAATGAGCTTCTATTTATATGAAAATATAATTTTCATAATTGCACATTTTGGGGCTCGAAATATTAAAATATAATCTTTTCCTTCATTTTTAATTTAGTCCTGCAAGTATTATCAAACTTGCACCACATCCCCTAATAGTAAATCATGTGAATCAATAGTAAATCATATGAATCAATAGTTCTAGACATGTGAAAATATGAATTACAGTATAATACCTCCATCTATACCTCCAATTTTAACTTAGTCATGCAAGTATTATCAACCTTGCACCAACTCCCCTAATAGTAAATGAATGTGAATCAATAGTACACACATGTGAACAAATAGTTATAATCATGTGAATCAATAGCAATTAATTGCTCATTTATCTGGTTAATTACCCGATTGGTCAATATAACTTCCATACATCAATTATTATCGAAATAAATGTCGGTTTCCACTATTACTAATAATCCCAACACAATGAAACTATCAATTTCATCTTTAATCAACACAAACTTATTCATCATTAATATTATAACTCACAATATTTAACAACCAGGTCGTTCCCAGGAAAGAGGGGGCTTTCCGATAAGGATTTCTCCTTATTGGCGCGCAATTAGGTGACCAAACCTCTCCTTGACAGAACTTCTAGACATTGTCAATATTGAAAATAATAATATAAATAACTTTACCGTCTCAATTATTGATTTAATAATATATCATATTATGCAGATGATACTGTGACAATAATTGAATCAATAATATGAGAGATATGATGCAGCAATTATTGTAGTAATAATTGAGTATAACTAAGTGACTTCTCACGTAAGCATCAATAATCAATACCGTGTGCTACTATGCAACCACGTGTATTACTGTACTTTTACTACCGAGTAGTTCAACAGTTTTAACGGTAACACTTTCGCTGTTATTTTTATAAAAAGATAATTCTGTCATTTTCTTACTACGACAATACTTCCATTGTGGGGTCCACCAATGATTGTGCCGTCCTACGGATATTCCCCGACAAAAAGAATATTCCCCGACCAAATGATTATTTTATAACAACTTGCATACTTTAAAAATTTTCATATATCACCCTTAACTTTAACCTTTTATCAATTTAACCATTTACTAAATAGAATAATTATAAGAAAATTGAATACTTTCATTTCATAAAATTCGGGGTCTCACAATCTCCCCTCCTTATGAAATTTCACCCTCGAAATTTTCATACCTGGTATTTCGAAGAGATGAGAATACCTTGCTTTCTTTTCAGATTGTACCTTCCCGATTATTTCCTCTGTCTCATGATTTTCCCATTTCTCATCTCCTGTATTTCAGATATCATTCTAGAATATACTTTCAAAACAAAGGTTAATTGACATATCATAATTTGTTAACTTATCAAGTAAACAATTTCAGCTTAGGTAATTCACACACTAGCGAAGTATATTTCTCGTCTCTCCCCTCCTAGTTCTAGACTCATATCTCCGCTAGCGACCATATCCCTAAGCTCTAATACCATTTGTGACGCCCCCAAAATAGGTCCACACAACCCATTCTGAGTCGCCAGATATCATACTATAAAAATCAAATACAAACTTCATTTATACAACTGTTGAACTGTCGTGCATAATACGACCACAGTTAAACTGTGAGTTTTAATACAAATGTATGTAACTCTCATGGTGCCTCGACCACAACCTTACAATGGTACTTTACATAAAAGTACAGTCAAAAATTGTTTTAGAAATTAAAATCTTTGGGAGGTGCTCAAGGAAACCTTCGTACATGGGAGGCCATGCGTCTAGGTTATGATAGATATCATATGTCCACATAATTATCCTTGGTTAACCCAATAGACCCCAAAGAAAAATGAGAAGATTTCTATCATGTTCCTTCCAATAGTGAGTCTTCTCTTGACAAATAACTATCTCCACCGTCTGCAATTGAACATTATGTTTCAACCGAACTTCAAGATCATATAGGTAGTGCTCGTAGATATAATCAGCAAATGGATGTGCATAACCCTGTCTTATGATAACACGAAGTTGTATGTCATTAGACATCTTGTATGATAGTGGCAAAACACCCTTCCAAAGTTGGGTTCACCTTACCCTATTCAGTTCACCAAAATTAAATATCAAATGACGTATACAATACAACACACTTATCTAAAGTTCTCAATAAAATTATTTCCATACTATTTAGGGAGAACCTCAACAGCTATAGACCACCGTTCTATTCTCCTGTTACCCTCGCTCGACCCAGCTACACTCTTATTACCTGAAAGGAATTGTGAAGCAAAAAGGGTGAGCACAACTAGTCCAGTAAAGAATATCATGACTAAAGATAATTTACATCATCAATAGCCTTCATCAGTAATAAATCAGAGATTTAGAACATATGGTAGATGATAAAACTTTTCAACCATAGTTGCAGGGGAACGATCAATCCATTAGAAGAATCAAATAGACCATCAGGTCTATTATCTTCTCCATGTTAAAAGTCCGCCAATAATGTTTTATCCTTGTAACATCAATCAACAATTACTGTTCACAATCATATGAATAACTCATAATCATAATTGTGATTCTAAATTCCTCTTCACAACCAGGACGAAGATAATTTTCATCACCTATCTTCACCTAAAACATCAAAAATCATGGTTATACCAAATCACAATTCCTGCTCATAATCATACTAATAAATTCATCTTTGCACTACGGCCAAAGTTATTCATTAACAATTCATCTTTACACTACAGGCCAAAGACATACAACTGTATTTTAAAAGAGTCAAGTAGAGCATGATATCTACTATCTTTTACGAATTAAAAGTTATAATCAATATGTTATCGCTGAGACTCAGCTTAATAAATAATCCACATCATCGAATCATCCATGCACTACGGCCAAGGATATTCATGTAATCATCAATGGTTATGATTATACCGAACAATCCCTGGTTATAATCATACAAATAATTGTCCATCAATTCACTACGGGCCAATGAGGACTTTTACCACCTCATCTATAACATTACGGGTCATGATTATACCGAATGATCCCTGATCATAATCATACCAATAAACAGTGCATCTATGCACATAAGCCAAAGATACTCATCAATCAATAGTTCATTTTTGCACGTAAGCCAAACATATACAACTGTAAAACCAATAATTAACAGTCCATCTTTGTGCGTAAGCCAAAGATATACAACTGTAAAACCAATAATCAACAGTTCATCTTTGCACGTAAACCAAAGATATACAACTGTAAAACCAATAATCAATAGTCCATCTTTGCACGTAAGCCAAAGATGACTTTCATCATAATATAATCATTAGGATGATGACAATGATATAAACATTAATCAAACGAAATCAAGGATAAATATTAAAGACTTTAAATTTTATCTAGAGTTTAAAAATATCCAAATTGTCAACATGATACTGCTTTGTGGAGTAAAATTCAAGAATAATATTTATGTACCAAAAATAATTTGGACAGAAAAGAAATATATTTTTCGGGTAAATAGTACCCCCGCAATAGTACCCTATGAATAGTACTTCGGGAATAGTACCCCGGCATGAAAAGTACCCCAAATACTCGAGTGAATAATATCCGGGTGAATAGTAATTTGGGTGAATAGTAACCCATGAATAGTAACTCATGAATAGTACTCCGATACAAAAAGTGACCCGAATACCCGAGTGAATAATACTAGAGTGAATAGTAACCAGGTAAATAGTAACCTGTGAATAGTAATGCGTAAAAAAATACCAAAAAAACTGATATTCCATGACGAGTACAAAAGAAATTATATCTCATACGAGTATAATAGAATATATGAAACTGTAAATGGATTTTTCACCCGCCATGCGGTAATCCACGTAGACAGATCATTTCCAAAATTTAATAAAGAATGAATACGAAGGATCATTCACCATGCATGTGGTAATCAACATAGACAAGTTATTCCAATAGAACAATAAGGAATGGAATAATGTAAGAATTCACCGAGCATGATATAGAATCGCATGCATGAAAGTTATTCCAATGTAATAATTAATAATGGAACCAGGTCATGTGTAAACACACAGACAAGATATTCCAACAGAATAATAAATAATGGTACCAGGTCATGCATAAACGCACAGACAGGATATTCTGACAGAATAATAAAGAATGGAATAATAGATGAATTTCACCATATATGCGGTACTTCGCATAGATAGGTTATTCCAACATAATAATATAGAATAGAATAACAAAAGAATTTCACCATACATACGGTAGTCCGCGTATACAGGTTATTCCAATAGAATAATAAGGAATGGAATAACAATAGCTCTCTTCATAAATACGAAAGAAAGAATACCCCTTACCTCAAAAGAAGACTGGATACTGGAATAGTGAGGTAGAAGACTTCTCTTCTTCTTTCTCTATATAATTTCTCTCTATAATAATTTCTCTATAGTTTTAGTGAATTGGTGAGAAATGAAGGAAGAATGAGCTTCTATTTATAGGAAAATATAGTTTTCATAATTGCACATTTTGGGGCTCGAAATATTACAGTATAATACCTTCATCTTTTCCTTCATTTTTAATTTAGTCCTGCAAGTATTATCAAACTTGCACCACCTCCCCTAATAGTAAATCATGTGAATCAATAGTAAATCATATGAATCAATAGTTCTAGACATGTGAAAATATGAATTACAGTATAATACCTCCATCTATACCTCCAATTTTAACTTAGTCATGCAAGTATTATCAACCTTGCACCAACTCCCCTAATAGTAAATGAATGTGAATCAATAGTACACACATGTGAACAAATAGTTATAATCATGTGAATCAATAGCAATTAATTGCTCATTTATCTGGTTAATTACCCGATTGGTCAATATAACTTCCATACATCAATTATTATCGAAATAAATGTCGGTTTCCACTATTACTAATAATCCCAACACAATGAAACTATCAATTTCATCTTTAATCAACACGAACTTATTCATCATTAATATTATAACTCACAATATTTAACAACCAGTGTCGCTCCTCCGGAAAGAGGGGCTTTCCGATAAGGATTTCTCCTTATTGGCGCGCAATTAGGTGACCAAACCTCTCCTTGACAGAACTTCTAGACATTGTCAATATTGCAAATAATAATATAAATCACTTTGCCGTCTCAATTATTGATTTAATAATATATCATATTATGCAGATGATACTATGACAATAATTGAATCAATAATATGAGAGATATGATGCAACAATTACTGTAGCAATAATTGAGTATAACTGAGTGACTTCTCACGTAAGCATCAATAATCAGTATCGTGTGCTACTATGCCCACGCCAGACATCGTACTTTTTACTACCGAGTAGTTCAACAGTTTTAACGGTAACACTTTCACCGTTATTTTTATAAAAGATAATTTTGTCGCTTTCTTTACGACGACAATACTTCCGCCAGAGGTCCACCAATGATTGTGCCATCCTACGGATATTCCCCGACAAAAAAAATATTCCCCGACCAAACGAATATTTTATAACAACTTGCATACTTTGAAAAATTTTCATATATCACCCTTACTTTAACCTTTTATCAATTTAACCATTTACTAAATAGAATAATTATAAGAAAATTAAATATTTTTGTGACGCCCCCAAAACAGGTCCATTCCATCCAACCCATTCTGAGTCGCCAAATACATGGTACAGAAACAACTACAACATCATTAATACAATTGTCGTGCAAAATACGACAACATAAATATTGTGAGTTTAAATACAAATATTGTCTTCTAGACAATATCCACACTCAGATAAAATCCTCATTACAATTATTGATATACTATTTTGCAAAATAATGAGGACTGCTAAAACAACTTTCTAGAACCATCACTCCATACCCCGGCTAGATCCTGCTATATTCTCACCTCCTGAAGAAAAATGGAACGAAAAGGAAAAGGGTGAGCTCAACTAGCCCAGTAAAGAATATTATAACTAAGATAATATACAACAAATTATCCTTAGTCTTCAACAGGGAAAAATCTGATAGAATATAATAGACAACAAGTTTTAGATCAACAACTGCAGCGGAAACAACAATTTATTAGAAAAGTTAAGTAGAGAATGAAATCTACTATCATCTATGAATTTAAAAGTCCATCATCAATATTTTATCCCTGTAACATCAATCAATATACATCTTGCATCAAATATTCATCTTTACACTACGGGCCAAAGATATTCATTTGTATTACCAGTTGGTCATGTTCATCTCAACACCTGTTCATCTTTGTACTACGGGCCAAAGATATTCATCAGGTAATCATTCATCTTTGCACTACAGGCCAAAGATATTCATCAAGTATCAACATTAAGGACTGAGGATGATGAAAAATATTTTAGAGAAAACGAATCCAAAGGAGATGAGAAGGACAAATATTAGGGATTCATATTTGATTTATCCAAATTCAATAATACTCCATAATAACCAAGTGTGAAGTAGAATTCAAAATAAAGATCAAAACATGGATACAATCAAAGATAGTAACCATAAAAGACATCTGGGACGAAAAAGAGAAAATTTCATTTTTCTATGAATAATTGTCGATATCGTGAATAAAGGTCGATACGTGAATAGTAACCCCGACACAAAAAGGTAGAAATTCCACAATAAACTTCATAACAATATCTCAGCATAATGATATTGAAGAAAATAATATAATTTAAGAAGAAAATAACATCCCTTACCTCAAAGAAACAATACTTCGGAATGAAATGTAGAATATGATGCTGAATGAAACTTGAACTGAATAGCAACTATCAAAGTATCTAAATACTCACAAAATACGCTCAATAATATAGAGAGAGAAAGAGAGAAAACTTATGTTTCTGGTGTGATTTTTAATTCTAACTTAGCCCTCTATTTATAGGAAAATGTTAGTCTGTCAAAGCGCATTTGACTGCTTTACACCGATGGATTTACTCGCTACTATTGCCACCCACCACATTTGAAATAAAATTCAGCACATTTCTTCACCAACCACAAGTGGGGCCCACTCAATTCTAGAATTTTCCACCAAAATCATTTATAAACCTAATTTCCGAATCAGTCGCCTCTTAAAATTCATAACAAATCATACATTCATTTTTAACGGTTCAAAATTTGTGGACATATACTCAACTTATATATATGTATAACATATCCAAAAATCACAATGATCCAACGGTCGGATTAAAAATTTTAACTCACGTAATATATCTCAAGAACACTGCTTTGATTTTTAATACCTTCATTCCGACAAAAATACTGATAAAACACCTCAACATTAAATCCTTCATTTATAACCACATAAATAAATCCAACATTTATATCCACATCAAATAAATATTTCCTTATCATATAATAATAATTAATTATTCACAAATAATATTACAGAATCACAATAATGACAACTAGGCAGTTTCCAGGAAAGAGGGGGCTTTCTGATAAGGATTTCTCCTTACTGGTGCGCAATTAGGTGACCAAACCTCTCCTTAGATAGAACTTTCTAGACATTGCCAATAATGCTATCTAATAATATTATTCAAATAATATGAATTATTTATCTGATAATGGGAAATACTGTGCAGTGATAATTATTGAAACAACAATAATATAAAATATCAACGCAACAATTATTGAACCAATAAAATAAAATATTGAATAGTAATTACTATAACAATTATTGAGTAAAGGCTTCCTTCATACGTAAGAGAATCAATAATTCAAAATACCGTGCAATACCGTAAAGCTATCTTTGCAACCACGCCAGACATCGTATTTTTTAACCAATTTAGTATTACAACAAGTGTTAATAATAATAACTACGTCCGTTATTTATAAAAATTCAAACTTGTCATTTTCTTCATCCGACAATTATTCTGTTATGGGGTCCACAAATGACTACGCCGTCATACGAATATTCCCCGACAACAAGAATATTCCACGACCAAACGAATATTCCCCGACAAAAATGAATATTTTATAACCACTTGCTTATTTTGTAAAATTTGCACATTTCACCCATAACCAAAATATTATATCAAATTAACTCATTATTTCAAGATAATAAATAGAGAAAATTCAATTTTATTTATAATAAGTTGGGGTCTTATAACTTTCATTTCATAAAATTGGGGTCTCATAATATATATATATATATATATATATATATATATATATATATATATATATATATATATTTTACATCGAGCACGGAGTTTACTACGAGGCCTTTTCTTTACTTTTATTTATATTTAGTCCCTTTGGAGTTTACTTAAAGTGGCGGTTGATCGTATTTTATTGCTTTATTTACTTTTCCGATCCCCATGGAGTTGCTTCGTGGTGGTTGATCATGTCCATATATATATATATATATATATATATATATATATATATATATATATATATATATATATATATATATTTACCGCTTTTATATATTTACATTTCGATCCCCATGAAGTTGCTTCGTGGTGGTTGATCATGTCTCATATATATATTTATAGCTTTTTATATATAACTGCTATCGCTTTTCATATAAACCTCGGTATCATGTGAGCCTAGGAATCATGTGATTACATTGATTCACCATCAATCTAGATTCTGATTCTCAGAATGGACATTTTCAAATTTAAAAGCGACTTGTACATTATTTACAAAGTATGAATTTCCTTAGATGGTCATCATGCCCATGAGGAGTTCGGAATCACAGATATTATTTTCTCAAGATGCCTCGCATCTCGAAAATAAAAGCAAACAAGCTGAACATTTAATAATAAAATGGAAGTATGAAAAGGTCTTAATTCCTATTGAGCACAGGGTTTGAAAAACTTCTTTTACAAAACTTCATTGCTATATTCTGTTTAAAATTGAATTTTTCTATAAATTCAAACCCTTTGTATATAGGTTCGTACGAGGCCTCGCACTACTTTCAAATAATTACACATTGATCCACACACACACACATTCATATAATAGTTTCTTGAAAAGTGGCGGTCACCGTGGTAACATGGATGTCGGGGGGTACCTAACACCTTGCCTCCGCATAATCAAGCCCCCGAACCCAAATGAATCTCTGTTTCACAGACCCATTTAGTAGTGTCACATCACTAGGTCAATGTGCAAACCTTTTCTCGGTTGCATTGGTGCAACCAATTAAAAACACCAACTGGCGACTCTTAAAGTTAAATCATCGACATTATACATGTCGGACCTTTTTTACTTGTTTTTTTCAAACAAATCTCACATAACATGGGAACACCAAAGAATAAGTAACGAAAAGGGACAACTAAAAATCCTGACGTCGACAGGTGGCAACTCTGCTGGGGAGTGTGTCAGTAAGAGGGCTTAAGCCGCTATTACAAACTATTCAAAATTGTTATATGCTTGTGTGTGGATGTTGCATTTACATTTTTTGATGAATGTGTACGAATGCATGTATTTACTGCGCTTAATGCTTTACAATATATCTGCTTGTGATATTAGTGATTCGCACATGTCATCATTTTCATAAACGGTGAGACACATTGTATATGAATGTATGTTATGTGGTTCCTACACCAGGAGGCTATCTGTCGGTGTTTTATTACTAGACTCGTAGGGAGACTAATTCCAACGAGGCTCAGGAAAGGCACCACCCAGATTCACTCCAGTTGAAAGACCGGATTAACTTTCCGTTAAGTAGATTGCGATGATCTGGGAACCTTCATGCCAAAAAGTCGCGAGAGTAACCTAAGATAGGTCAGCCTCTGATAAACCAAACGCGGAGGAAAGTCTCTTCATGCTTTCCATTTTCAATTACTTGTAAAGACAATTACTTGTAATTTCATTCCATGTTAATCTCTATTTAATGGAGAATATGAAGAATATGTGTACATGCATATTAAGGCTTGACATGCTATCAAATGACACCCGTTTATAGGATAATACTCCTAAAATGGACACGTTATGATAGAATGTAAACATTTATACATTCCCTGAGACTAAACTACATAAGTTTGTTGTAGGGAAGCAATTAACCCTATTTCTCGTTCAAAGTCCAAAAGGGAATTAAGCCCACATTCAGACATGGATAAAAGTGCCCAACCTGATCCTACTCATGTCTCTTGCGAAGAGTTTGAAAGATTAAACTATCAAATTACAGAGTTGGTTATTATATTCAAGGAACTACACCAATCTACTCAGGGTCCACAAATACCCCTCCACGTAGAATCCTCTGCACATGGAGAAATTTGGGGCCAAACAATGCCTACTCAACCAGAGTCATCAACACCAGGGGTTATTCAGGGTATTGGTAAAAAGATGGAAACCCAGATACCTAAACCTCATTTCAATAAAGAAATCACAAATCTCAAGGATGATCGAGAAATTGGGGATATAAGAAAGAAAGTCTAACAAATGGAGGAGACCATCCAGTCAATCAAAGGGACTGGAAATTATGGGAGTGTCACCTATTCAGATCTCTGCATATTCCTAGGGGCTCGATATCCTACCAAATTCAAAGTCCCAGAGTTTGAAAACTATAGTGGGGCAAACGATCCCTATATGCACCTAAAAGTGTACTTTGGCGAATTGGGGTCTTATGCTGAAGATGAAAGCCTTAGAATGCAACTCTTTCAAAAGAGTCTCATTGGAGAAGCTAAAGCCTGGTATGCCCGACTTGACAATGCCAAAATCCACAATTAGGAAGAATTGGCCCACGCCTTTCTAAATCAATACAGTTTTCAATCATAAATGGCACCGGATCGATACCAAGTAACTAAAGTAAAAAAGCAAAGTACTGAATCTTTCTGAGAATATGCCCAAAGGTGGAGACATCTTGCAGCGCAAGTCATTCCATTAATGACGGAAACTAAGATGGTAATGACGTTTATTAACATTTAAGAGGCGCCTTACTATGAGAGGATCTTAGCAGGCATAGGAAAGCCATTTTCGGAAATGATCAAACACGACGAAATGGCAGAAATGGGCCTAATGGTAGGCAAGATTAAAGACTTTACTGCCTTGGAAGCAGTCACCAAGCATATACAGACTGGCAAATATGCACGTGATCCCAAGGGTGTACCCGATAAAGGCATTGAAGATGTACCCCTTGTTGTACAGGGGAAAGCTAAGAAACCAACCTACAGTCCCCCCATTTTGAAAATGCAAGATAATCTGCCATCTCAACAACAGGCTGCATTCAACCAATGCCCAGACAGGAAAAGAAAATTTGAAAGAACGGAAAATCGGATGTTCACTCCGCTAGGCGATTCCCTTGAAAATGTATTGGCGATATTAATGGATCACAAGAAAATTACCGAATTGGCCCCACCTCTAGAACCAGGGAGCAAAAGATATAATCCAAGCCAAAGATGTGCTTACCACTTGGGGTCTCTAGGACACGATACACAAGATTGTTGGTCTTTAAAGCATAAAATTCAAAATCTGATCAAAAGTGGCAGTATTGTGGTCCAACAACCTTATCAACAAAATGTCAACACCAACCTTTTGTTGCAGCATGATACGGGGGGAAATAAACTTGATCGGGTCAGGAAGTGCTAAAATATATCCAATTCATAAATGTATACGAAGGATAGAGGACTACCCCCAAAGGAACAGAACAAATGTCCTAAAATGGGAAAACTCGAAGGAGGGTATCATAGTAATGCAAAAATTAGAGACGATCCGAATCCAATGAATCTCATAGCTAAGTCGATAAAAGCGACGACAACCTCGTGGATACGAGGCAGTTTTTCACTCAACTATCAGAAGGCCAAGAAAAGGGGGATGATAAAATTGCTAGAATATCTCACCAATGGAAAAATTACTCGGGGGAATGCAAAATCTCAACGAAGAAAGATCACACAACCTCCACAAGAGTCCGAAAATTCACCCCTCTAAGCAAATCCAATGAAGAAATGCTATACTTTCTGATAAGCGAAGGAAGGATTACTGAGTTGTTGCCTCCTATAAATCCCAAGATAAAGAGTTATGAATCCACCAAGATATATCTCTACCATTCTAACTCACTTGGACATACGACTGAGGAATGCTGGTCTTTGTGACATAAAATACAGGATCTCATTAAAAATGGGGAGCTGGAGATATAATTCCCCATGACCAAAAAAGGTGAAAAAAAAAATAAAAAGCTTAAGATGTCCACTCGAGACAGGTAGTTCAGATGAGGTGAAGGCTATGAGCGATAATCCTGGCAGAACACAAAATGGAGTGATCCTAATGCAGGAAATGATAGAGGAGATAAGGAAATCCCCAAAGGAGATTCCCCCACCAACATCCTATGGTCCAAAGATAGCAACCACATTCCAGATCTTATAACCTTGGATGATGCGGAGGAAATACTAATCCTTTCCAAGGAAGAAAAAGCAAAAAAGGAAAGTTCTTTGCAAGAAATGCGACAACAGTTTGATGGAGATTTCATGGTCGAATCCTCTCAAGCCCAAGAAAAAGGTGAAAGAACAGATGAAGGAAAAGGTGATGAGGTTATCGGGGAAACCAACCCATCAAAGAATCCAGAGTTCATCCCTTTTTGCGTGGGGTTCAGTATGAGCATTCCCGAGGGAAGTGTTGAATCAGGAAGCGATCAAGTTATGGCTATAAGTGAAGAAATTTAGAATCAAGAAGTAACCTCTATCGCGAGCCTTAAAGGCAACATAACCACTGACAACTGGACTATCAGGCCTCAACCAGCCAAGAAGATGTAGATCTAGGGGATAAAGTTGCTAGTTCCAGAAGATGTTGGGACGGTATCACTTTATTCATAGCATGCCTTTTATTTTCTATGCGTGTAAATATTGAAAAAAAATAACAAAATAACAAAAAAAAGCAAAAAAGAAAAAAAAAAGAAAAAAAAGAGAAAAAAAAAAGAAAAAAGAAAGAAAATCAAAAATCAAAAATCAAATCAGTCAGGTTTCAGCTCAGCTAGCCTGAACTACGAAAGAACTGATCTCATCTTCAATGGGAGTTCGTAGGCAGCCATTTATGGTGCGGTCAAACCAAACAAAAACCCAAAAAACCCAAACCGTCCCTTCTCAAATCGTTTATCTTATTAAGCAGGGACTACACAGACCTGATCTCCCTCATATACAGGAGTACATAGGCAACCATCAGTGGTGCGGTCTGACCCTCAAAAGAAACATCCAAACCCAAACATCAATCTCAAGTCTACGCCCAAGAACAACCCTCCAATTCAGCGACCCATGTGGAGAAGACCCAACACTTCAATGTTATTCCATCAAATCTGGCATAAATCCCAAAAAGGATGAAACAGCGATACACCAAGACACCAGCCGCGAGGACCTTCAAAGAGCCGATACCCTCAATCACAAGTCTTCATTAAATCAGAAGAAAATTGTCAAAGTCGATTGTTCAAACAAGTCGGGAAAAATGATTGAAGGCATCAAAGCCCAAGCCCTATACTTGTTCACCATCTGGTACAGAGGTAAAAGTCTCTTACGATCTTGGTATCTTATCAGCCCAACTATCAAAGTAGCTATCCCAGACCACAAGAAATGCTGGGGAAATTTCAAAATTGGTGACAACCCGATATTGGAAACCTTACAATAAGACTGGGGCAATCTCAGAAATAACGACAACTCAACACTGGGGCATTTATCAACCATCCTAAAGAGGAAAATGCACCAATCAGCACCATCAGCATGATATATCATTATCAGAGCTTCCATCACATCATCTTACTGGCGATTCGAATTGGGGCATTTTTCGATTCCAGGAAAGCGAAGGATTTTAAGGCGGGATCAGGCCTTTCATCAAAAGAAGGAGAACTCCTGAAAG
This sequence comes from Panax ginseng, assembly GCA_020205605.1. Lineage (NCBI taxonomy): Eukaryota > Viridiplantae > Streptophyta > Magnoliopsida > Apiales > Araliaceae > Panax > Panax ginseng. The sequence goes on from CM035137.1 coordinate 49,539,453, forward strand.
AAATCATGGCGACATTAGCTTGCCCCTACAAAAGAAGGGGAAAATTCTCAAGAAAGTTCTTAACTTAAGAGTAGAAGCCCAACGACATAGGGTCTGGCGAATGAAATCTACACCATCAAACATGTTAATCTGCGTCAAATCCTTAAAAGTTGAGGCCTCTACACTAAAGTTTAAATCTGGACAGCAAAAGAACAAGTTGCACCCTCCAGGGATGTCAGCGGTATTTAGGTCATCAATTCATTCAGGTTGCGAATCAAACGCTCAAGGGAAGAGCACACAAGCACCCAACAGCGAAAGGAAACTCCAAATCACCTCAAAAAGGGTGAAGTAAAATTCTATTCCAGCCAATTTACAACATGCATCAACCTAGGATAATAGACTCCTAAGGATAAATCTAGATCATCACATCATGCATGATCTACCCATGTGAAAATGCACTACATCAACGTACATCTCTGTCAAGGTTTAGCATGCATCTCTTGTAGATTTAAATATGCGTGCAAGTTAAATGCCTCGATTAGGGAAAAAATTTTATCGAAGACATCTGGTGGTTGTCATCAATCCATCGTAACATCAGACAGAGTCTGGTGAAGCAAACCTTTGAATATTACTTCAGCGAAAGTATCGGAAGATCCAGTATTCAAAACCATTGGCATCAATTTAGCGCAACATCAAGACAGTTCAGTGATGAAAGCTTTGTATACCACCGTTCGAGTGGGAATCGAAATAGTTGGGCAATATCAGCGTATTCAACTACCAGCAGGGTAGGATCCGTTGTCAAACTATCATCAGGGTAGGAACCATTATAAACTACCCAGCGTATGCATCGGGAAGGTCCAGTGATTTCAGAACATCATCCCCAGTAGAGATGTAGAAAACATCTCAATTTCTCTTCATCAAACAGGCATCAGCGACACCGACAAAAAGCCAAATCGTTGTAGTCAACACCAGCATAGGCATCATTAATCCCCGGTAAAGGTAAAGCGATTTGCAAAAACATTTTAAACATGCATCATAACATTCATTACATTGCAATTTGCGATATGCAAAATGCGATGTGCGATTTGCGATGTGCGATTTGTGAAGTGCGATTGGCTAAAAGCGAAGTGCGAAGTACGAAATACGATGTGCGATTTGCGAACTGCGACTTGCGAAAAAAATTTAACATTCATCATAACATTCATTACATTACGATTTGCATCATTAAAAAAACCATGTCATATTTCAAGTGTCTACTAATCTTTATCATGTCCATTCCATTGCATTGCATGAACATGATAAAGAGGGGCATATATAGACACTCAAAATTTTCTTTTCCTATTACTAACTATTCAGGAGGGCAAAAGCATCTTTTTCACACTTCATAGATAACCCTGGAGGACCACAACTTCAATTCCAATCCTGAAGATCACCCCGGGAGATCCAGTTTCTAACCCCGGGAAATTAGTTTCCAACCTTGGAGATAACCCTAGGAAAGTTAGTTCCAACCCTGGAGATAACCTCGGGAGATTAAGTTCAATGCCCGGAGTCAACACCAGATGGGCGAGCCAACCTTAGAGATAACCCTGAGGACATTTGGAGTCAACAAAATGTCAATCTCAAAGATAACCCTGGGAAAAATAGCTACAACTGTGCGAAAATCAGAGATAACCCCGGGAAGGCCAAAATGGTTATTTTGCCAACTCAACTTCATTTAAAATCAAATACACTCATTTCAACTCAAATTACTTTAAAAGAAGTCCCACAAGAATCATATTTTAACTTAGGAGCGCAAACTACGTAAAACAGCTTACCAGATTACCTGACGGAGACCCGAAAATGCTATTTCGGTCATGGACCCATCTTCTTGGAATCAAAAAGGGCAAATCCTATGTCATTTCATAGCTCTCAGAAAGAGCTTTCTAGAATGGTATGGCACGCCTCAATCGAAAGCTAGATTAAAATTCTGCAAGTTTGAGCGGACATTACGTTGTATGCAGATGCGTGCTTGGCGACGGACCCATGCAGAGCCGGGGCATTTTGACAACCGACATGCATCTATGGCAACCACATCGCAGAGTCTGCGGTTGTCAGCAGTATACTATGGCTCCCCCTCTATAAATAGAGGGCTTGGGTTGACATATTTGAAAAAAGAGAGGCAAGGAAGCCCTGTCCAATTTGCTTTGTACACACCCCATATTGAGTGTTTCCTCATTTTAAACACATGTTAGCTCACATATAGCTATATTTTTACTCATTGAGCCGAGTGTTTATCCATCTAGAGTTATAGAAGCTTCGCATTGGCGTTACCGTAAGCCTTCTCACACTCTATAAAGCCTTTCTCTTCATCTTTGCACACATTATTCTACACATTAAGAGTCGTGTTGTGTGCGTATGCCCGGACGTTGGTCTGTGATTTTCATTTCTGTCTGTATATATATACTTATATATGCATATATTTATATATGGACTACCATTATCGAGTTATGCCTCGATTGAGCCTGAACTTATATGTCTCGAGCATTTATTTGCTTATATATATATATATATATATATATATATATATATATATATATATATATATATAAACTATTGTCGACTTTTGTCCGATGAGCCCGGATTTTACATTCTGAGCGTTTAATTGCTCTTATATATATATATATATATATATATATATATATATATATATATATATATACATTTTATCAGCCCGGAGTTTACTTGAGACCTTTTACTACTTTATTTACATTTAGTCCCGCCTGGAGTTTACTTCGTGGCGGTTGATCGCATTTACTACTTTATTTATTTTTTTGATCCCCCATGGAGTTGCTTTGTGGTGGTTGATCATGTCCATATATATATATATATATATATATATATATATATATATCGCTTTTATATATTTACATTTCCGATCCCCCATGAAGTTTCTTCGTGGTGGTTGATCATGTCTGTATATATATATATTTATAGCTTTTATATGTATAAGTGCTTACTGCTTTTCATATAAACTGCGGTATTATGTGAGCCTAAGAATCATGTGATCACAGATTCAGTCTACTGAATCTAGATTCGGTTCCCGTGATAGACATTTTTAGCCATAAGCAGCTTGTACATTATTTACAGTATACGAATTTCCTTAAATGGCCGTCATGCCCATGAGGAGTTCGGCACTGTTGTATATTATTTTCTCGAAGATGCTTCGCATCTCGAAAATAAAAGCAAACAAGCCGAACATTTAATAATAAAATTGAAGTATGAAAAGGTCTCAATTCCTATTGAGCACAGGGTTTGAAAAACTTCTTTTACAAAACTTCATTGCTATATTCTGTTTAGAATTGAATTTTTCTATAAATTCAAACCCTTTGTATATAGGTGCGAACGAGGCCTTGCACCACTTTCAAATAATTGCACATTGATCCATACACACACAAGTTCATATAACAGTTTCTTGAAAAGTGGCGGTCACCGTGGTAACACGGATGTCAGGGGGTGCCTAACACCTTCCCTTCGTATAATCAAGCCCCCGAATCCAAATGAATCTCGGTTTCACAGACCCGTTTAGAAATATCACGTCAGTGGGTCAATGTGCAAACCTTTTCTCGGTTGCGTTGGTGCAACCAGTTAAAAACACCAACTGGCGATTCTTAAAGTCAAATTATCGACATTATACATGTCGGACCTTTTTCACTTATTTTTTTCAAACAAATCTCACATAACATGAGAACACCAAAGAACAAGTAATGAAAAGGGACAACTAAAAATCCCGATGTCGACATTGGGATGCAGCTTTTGTTGAGCAAGATGATGCCCGAGTAGCTCGGGATACTACTTTTGTTGAGAGGGATGAACCTCGAGCTACCTAGGATGCTTCCATTGCTGATAGTACAATACTTAGATCCTATACAGCTAGCATTATTGTAGATATGAGTGCATTTATTGATGATTATTGTAGCACTATACAGATGGTTGTGGATCTTCTAGCTCGTATGGAGACATTAGGGCAAGAGCTTATAGATTCGCCTCCATCTTCTGAGAGGGATGCCATGTTAGACTTGATATCCCGTTTATCTACGGGTTTATATACTGGCTTTCATTTTCTTGCATATACTAGGTTAGCTATTTTTGTCATGCACATGATACATTGTATATATATATATATATATATATATATATATATATATATATATATATATCAAACAATACTATATGTTAAGGAAATATATTTTGATTCACTTCCCTTTTAGATATGTCTTGTCACTTGCTTGATAATTGCCATTTTCCTTATGACTTGTTATCTTGATGTATCACAAACTCTTCCTTGATGGATTGACATTAAGATGTCTTAGGATCTTTTAGAATGGGTCGTTGATCTTTGGGCTTTTTTGGTGTACCAGCTTTTAGTGTCTTGGAACTTGTCCTTTGATATTGTTAAGGTTTAGGAAAAGCGTTTGGCTTTCTTTCGAGGGTTCGACCGCACCAGAGATGGTTGCCTACATACTCCCCTGGATGAAAGATTAGGTCTTACGTAGTTTAGGCGTGGCTTGAATGGTTTTGAGTTTGAGCTTGGTTTGAGGGGTTTTTGGATTTTTTTGTTTGATTTGAAGGGTTTTCTGGAATTTTTTGTCTGGTTTGACTGCACCATAAATGGTTGCCTACGTACTCCCATTGATAAGGGGAGAACATGTCTTTCGCAGTTCGGGATTTATAGTGAAAACCTAAGTTGACTTGATTGATTTTTCTCTTCCTTTTTTTTTTCAGGACCAGGATGGTGATTTTTTAGCATTTTAGACATAGTATCTCTTCACGGTGTCTGAGTTAATAAGCTGGAGAAATTATTCACTGTCCATTTCTTGTAGTCTGAGGGCTCCTCTTATTAATACTTCCTTGATAATGAAAGGACCTTCCCAATTCGGGGTGAACTTTTCGTTAGATTGATCTTGATTAGGAAGGACTTTCTTTAACACTAAGCCATTTTCTTTAAATTATCGAAGTCTAACTTTGTTGTTGTATGACTGAGCAATCCTCTATTGATATAATTGACCATGAAAGATAGTTGTAGCCCTCTTCTCATCTATCAGAGATAATTGGTGGTACCGCTCTTGCAATCATTGGTCTTCCTCCATCTGAGCATCTATTAACACTCTTAATAACAACATTTTCACTTCTATGGGGAGTATTTCTTCCATGTCATAGACTAATGAGTAGGAGGTAGCCCTAGTAGAAATGTTCATTGACGTTATGTAGGCTAGCAGAGTAAGAGGAAATAAGTCAGGTCATCCCTTATGATTGGCGGACATCTTTTGCATAATTTTCTTAATATTCTTGTTAGCTGCTTCGACAGTACCATTCATGTCGATGTCGGGATTTTTATTTGTCCCTTTTCGTTACTTTTTCTTTGGTGTTCTCATGGTATGTGAGATTTATTTGAAAAAATAAGTGAAAAAGGTCAAACATGTATAATGTCGACGATTTGACTTTAAGAGTCGCCAGTTGGTGTTTTTATCTAGTTGCACCAACGCAACCGAGAAAAGGTTTGCATATTGACCCTGTGATGTGACACTGCTAAATGGGTCTGTGAAACCGAGATTCATTTAGGTTTGGGGGCTTGATTTTGCGAAGGGAAGGTGTTAGGAAACCCCCAACATCCGTGTTACCACGGTGACCGCCACTTTTCAAGAAACTGTTATATGAATGTGTGTGTGTGTGGATCAATGTACAATTATTTGGAAGTAGTGCGAGGCCTCGTTCGCACCTATGTACAAAGGGTTTGAATTTATATGAAAATTCAGTTTTAAGCAAGATATAGCAATGAGGTTTTATAAAAGAGGTTTTTCAAACCCTGTGCTCAATAGTAATTGAGACCTTTTCATACTTCCATTTTATTATTAAATGTTTGGCTTGTTTGCTTTTATTTTCGAGATGCGAAACATCTTCGAGAAAATAATATATAGCAGTGCCGAACTCCTCGTGGGCATGATAGCCATCTAAGGAAATTCAAACACAGTGAATAATTTACAAGCTGCTTACAGCTGAAAATGTCCATCACGGGAACCGAATCTAGATTCAGTAGATTTAATCTGTGAACACATGATTCCTAAGCTCACATGATGTCGCAATTTGTATGAAAAGCGGTAAGCAGTTATATATATAAAAGTTGTAAATATATATATACAGACATGATCAACCACCACGAAGAACCTCCATGGGGGATCAGAAATGTAAATATATAAAAGCGGTAAATATATATATAAAAACATGATCAACCACCACGAAGCACCTCCATGGGGGATCAGAATTGTAAATAAAGTAGTAAATGTGATCAACCGCCATGAAGTAAACTCCAGACGGGACTAAATATAAATAAAGTAGTAAAGACGATCAACCGCCACGAAGTAAACTCCAGGCGGGACTAAATGTAAATAAAGTAGTAAAAGGCCACGAAGTAAACTCCAGGCCTGAAAGAAATGTAAATATATATATATATATATATAAAAGCGGTAAACGCACCGGATATAAAACACAAGCTCATCGAACAGAGTTCAAAAACAGTTCATATATATAAGTATATATATATATATATAAGCAATAAATGCCTCGAATGTAGAATCCAGGCTCATCAGACAGAGTCTGACAACAGTTTATATATATATAAGTATATATATATATATATATAAGCAAGTAAACGCTCCAGACATAAGTCTAGGCTCAATTGAGGCATAACTCGATAATGTTAGTCCATATATAAAATATATACATATATAAGTATATATATACAGACAGAAATGAAAACCACGGACCGAAGTCCGGGCATACGCACACAACACGACTCTCAATGTGAAGAATAGTGTGTGCAAAGATGAAGAGAAAGGCTTTATAGAGTGTGAGAAGGCTTACAGTGGGCTGCTAATGCAGGCTTCTATGACTCTAGATGGATAAACACTTAGCTCCCGCTGGTAAAATATAGCTATATGTGAGCTAACAGGTGTTTAAAATGAGAAAACACTCAATATCGGGTGTGTATAGAGCAAATTGGATAGGGCTTCCTTGCTGCTTTTTCTCTTATAAATGGCCACCCCAAGCTCTAAATTTATAGAGCTGGTGGCCTCAGGTGCACCTACGACCGCAGATGTACCTGCGGCAACCACAGATGCACTTGCGGCTTCCCGGGGTGCCCTAGGCTCCGCGGGTCCCGTCGTCTCAAAGTACGTGCACTCGTGCACTGTGATGTCCACTCGAACTTGCAGAACTTCAATCCGAGCATCCGAACGAGGTGTACAAGACCTTCTTTGGACCGCTTTTGTTGAGAGTTACGCAATGACATGGGATTAGAAGTTGTACGAAGTCAGGAAGAGGGGACCATGCCTATGGTCTTCAAGCTTTAAATTCTATCCGGTATGCTATCACGCATAATAGTCACTCGAGATTGGAACTCCTTAGCTCTTGTTGGACATTATTGTGTAGAAATGTATGTATGAAGTGTTAAGACGGTGCGCTGGGGTTGAGGTGGTAAGATGAAGATTTTTCCCCTCACCGGTGTTATCTCCGATTTGGGCTGATAGCAGACGTTGCTCAGGGTTATATCTGAGATTGGACTGCTACAAGTATTTGAATTTCGCAAGGTCAACTGTAAGTGTGCCTGTCTTCCCGGTGTTAGCTCTGGGTCTTTGGTATGAGTGCCTCGGCAGGAGGTTTGATATTGAAGCTGATTGCATGCATTTGAAACAAGCATTTTCAGAGTTATCATCGGAACTACAACAGTATTCCTTGGGGTTATCTCCAAGGATGAAACTCAGGGTTATCTCTGAGGTTGGAATTGATACTCCCGGTGTGTGTTCCGGGGTTGAGACTAAACTTCCGGTGGTATTCGGAATGGATGTGAGCTGTCTTCCAAGGTTATCTCCGAAAGACGAATCTGCCCTCCTGTAATGTTAGTAACAGGTGTGCAAAAAATTTCGAGTGTCTACAGATGCCCCTCTTTATCATATTCATGCAATGAAATGCATGGATAGGATAAAGAATCCTAGACACTTGAAATGCAACAAGATAAACATGATGTTATGTATAGCAACATGATGCAAATGTTTGATGCATGAATGAATGATTGTTTGCCCCTCGTTAATCCTCTTTGGGGATGACAATCAAGAATGTCTCTCTGACATGCGATCCAAGTCTTCAAGGATGTTGACGTTAGGGCTATCACCAAAGTTCTGGATCCTTGATACAGACCTTTACTCCATAGAGGTGCCTCTCGTGTATAAGAGATCCGTGGGGATAAAGCTTTATCTATTTGAGGATTTGTATAACATATTCCATCATCGTTCCTCTCCGATGAGGATGGTCTTTTCTGGTTTGTGTCGCCAGCATATACCATGATCTTGTTAGAGTTACTGCCAACTATATGTATCATCAGGGCTACCTGACCTTCGCTGATATATGTATCACCGGATAGATCCCTATTGGGCAAACTGTCAAGGCTGTTTGACGTTCATTGATGTGTCTATCAATGATTGCATTATATTATGACCCTTGCTAGGACGTATGTCAAGGCTGCTTGACCTTCATTGATGCATGTATCAATGGTTGAATCGCGTTATGACCCCTGCCAGGGTTACTTAATCAATGTTTGACTTCGGTGTTGTGACTCCCGCCAGGGATACATGGACACGAGTACCACACTCATCGAACAATTTCTGATGCTTCGATGGGTTTACTTGCCATCGGCTAAGATAACGTCAAGGTTGCTTGACCTTCATTGATGTGTGTATCAATGGTTGAGAATGCATTTTAACCCCCGTTGGGGATTTGTTCATGGATGAATAATGCGTTGTAACCCCAGTCAGGGTCATGTTAATGGATGACAATGCGTTGTAACCCCCACTGAGGACACATTATCTTTTAGGGTTACGACCCTGTATATGGTAGCTTCAGACCTTTATGAGGCATTGCCGAGCATGATTTGAAAAAGCTGAGCTCATCAGTATAGTATACCTTGTATTCAGGCGAATACCAATGAGCTATGTGTGGAGCCAGAGTTTGGCCCGTGAAAACCAGGATTTTAGGCTATTCCGCTCAATCGCGTAGCATTTTTATTCCTGATTTGGCCTTTTTTAGCTTGCAAGACCTCCTTTGCAACTCGAATCGAATCTGAGCCGGAGGGGTGGAACCTGTAGACATGGTGTCGCAGTACACTCGCAAGTGATCATAGTGTGGACCTACTACCAACTATGACTATGTAAATGATGCATGTTGCTTTCATAAGTCACTTTCAAGAAGCGCCACGAAAGAAATTTGATAGCTCTTCTTCAGACCTACTGAGTTCGGGAGACTTTCTGCAAATTCTGCTACCATACAAGTGTTCTTCACTGTCCTGGTAACGTATGCATGTATTCTTTTCCAGTTTCTATCCGTTAGAAAATGACTTATCACATGAAATGCACTTAGACACATAGTAGTGAATATGCATGCTGATATGACTTTATAAAAAATATTCAACACAGTAAATGTTAATTTTAAACTATGCTGAACATAATGATGTGAAAATTTTGACTTTTGAAACAGTCAAATTGGCACCTTTTACGGTCATTTCTTATCATATTTGAGGACAAATGAGTTAAGGTAGAAAAGAAAAATAATCCTGGTAATTAGACTACACTTATGGATTTTTTTACTATGATGTATTAATGCATGTAGGATGTATATAACTGTGGGTAGGTGTGCTACTGAATGGCCACCTAGTCATGCCTATGTGCATGTGGATAGTCCTATTTACAAAGGGGACTATGGCAAAAAATTTCCAAAATATAGGCATTGGGTAGTCATGCATTTTTAACTCTACTGTAGACGTATGTTTAAATAATGCATGCATGCATGTAGTCATAAAAATGCATTTTGAAAAGCTCCAGGTTGAACATTACCACACCTTTTCTGAGGTGATTTGGAGACTTGTTGTCCAGATATTATGGATCCGGATCAGCCAAGTAGTTCCCGTAGAAGCACTTCTGGTGTACGGAGAAGGGCTTTTAAAGTGCCTCAACCCCGTTCTGTTAGACAGCCTCGTCGTTTGGTGGAGGTGGTGATACGTCCTATCCGGGTTTAAGTGTTGGATGTAGAGGACGAGGAGGAGGATGTACCGGTTGAGGTTCCTACTCCTGCTGCACATGTTCCCCGTAGGGATTTACCAGGTATTTAAGTGGCGAACCTAGAGCTTCTGGGCGACTTGAGTCGACACCCTTCAGTTTACCTGCACGTAAACGAGGTATAAATTAGATCTTAATCTTCCTTATTTCCTATTGACGAGGAGTAAAGGGTTCTGATGTTGATCTGCATTTGGTGTAGGTTCCCAGCTTTACACATCCTCGAGGGAATTGGTTTAGCATCCACTCTATGTATCAGGATTTGCATGATGACTATAGAGCGATTGTACATGGCTGGGGATTCGTGACATTCTTTTCCATTTTTCCCCGTCATTGTCCCTGGGGTTACCTCAGGGCATTGTCTGAATGCTAGTTTCACCAGACTCAGTCACTCCATTTGCTGGACTATGAGGTGATGATGACGCTAATGGATTGGCGGTTTATTACAGGTATGGAGTTTGGAGGGGCACCAGTGCCTTGTACGGCGGATACCACCCCTACTGCCGTCAAATCCTTGCTAGGAGTTCCAGAAGGAGCGCTCAAGGGCAGGACTATACATACAGGTCCTTTGAGTGTAGATGCTATGAGCGGGCTGTTGAGTGAGCCCATACCCGATAATGTGAGAGTTAGGGATCGCATTCTTTGGCGATTGTTCTTGATGATCATTAGGGGTTTCTTTATAGCAGATAACTCTTCTACAGTGTCCTTCGCTTTGATCAGTGCCACTCGATACGTGGACCGTATATGAGATTATGATTGGGGTTCCTACACCTTTGCCTACTTCCTCAGGGGAATGCGCATGCGATCGTAGGGCTTGACCGAGGCTTGGTTAGGATTCTACCCATTTCTGCTGGTGAGTATTTCTCTTATCTTTTCCCATGTATAGGTTAAGCGTGTTGACTGACAGCAGATGTTACCTTTGTGTTGGCAGTTTTGGGCCTATTAGAGGCTTCCATGTTTGCATCCTGTGAGTGTGCTAGGTTTAGACACCTATCCACGAGGATGGAGATGGAACCATTCCATACTGGCGGAGGTCCATGTTGCTGAGGGTTTCACTCATTGATGCCTATAGCTGGAGTTGTTGACAGCAAATGTCATCACGTGGGTTCCCTACTCTGGGGAGCATTTGAGCATTGGATTTGAAGATGGGTACCCGACTGGTGTCGAGTACGTGATTTCCACCCGTAGGATTCCTCTCTTCACAGATGGAGGATGGGAGCTCTATTTAGGAGAGCATGCTATCAGGAGCACTACAGGAGAGATTCGTATACTGTTCTTGTCTCCTACCAGGCGTTATTGACCTGTTTCACAGTCACCCGTTATTGATATCCCATTATTAGGGATTGACAGTTTGACATTGTCAGAGGGTCCCTGCACTCAGGAGATGTTCCAGCATTGGTGGTTCCCTCATACCATTGGAGCCCAGACCCGGGCCACTTATTTCATGGGGGATATGGTTCCAGGATCCATGATGATGATGGATTGGCTAGCTTGTGTCCGAGATCCAACTCAGGTGACACAGATTGACAGTTTAACCCGGCAGTTGGACTGGGCACATTTCTTTATCTAACACTTGGGTAGAGATCCTTCAGAGGCAGATACTTTTGATCCTTCCAGCTCTAGCGCTGGCCCCTCAGGTGACCCATATGGTTTTTTTGGTGCAGATCCTCCCTTGTATAGGCCTGACATCCCTGTAGATAGAGATCTATTGATTCAGGAGGAGTTACATCAGGTGGATAGGATTGATGATGTAGACATCGATACCATTGACTTCTTCTGATGTATATTTCTCGTTATCTCTTTTGGTAGGCCTCTGTTTAGACATTAGGTAGCTTCGCCCCATTCTCGCTATATCTTTTGATAGGCCTTTGTTAGATGTAGGGCAATTTTTCCCCATTTCCCTGTATTTTAGCTATACAGAGATGTATTAGATGATGATATACTTAGGAATATATGTACAATTTTTCATTCCCTATATCATATTGCCATCTATTGTATCATGTATGTTATTATGTTATGCATATGTATGTATGTCCAGAGATATTCAGCATTGACCCCTGGATGGTCTAATGACACGGCCCATACAGATGTCTTCTTCGACAGTTAGCCGTATTGATCATACCCCACCATTATTGGTGGCATCTGGTATGTGATCATGGTATGATAGCATGTCACCATCAGACAGGGTGATTGTCGATCATCTGTTGCAACATACTATGACCCTGTTGATGTTTCAGGTTCCCACATGATTCGTGGAGGGCATGCTGGAGCACTGGGTAACGGAGAGGTAGGTTTTCTGATTTGGGACCCAAGAGCTAACTCCTACTCTAGAGGAGTATGCATATTTGATGATGCTTCCATTTGACAGACCTTGCGTGCACATGGCGATTAGAGATATGAGTAGGCAGTTCATGACCCTCACTGGATTGAGGCGTAGAGTGGTGCAGGATGAGCTCACATCTGGCCACGTTATACCAGTGTTTTCTGTTTGACAGATTTAGCTTTGAGGATAGTTATACACGATATTCTGGGGATTTCACCACACTGGAGGATCATTGGCGTTTAGCCATAGTGGATGTACTACTATTATACGTACTGTCATATATCTACATGCCACGATATATGGATGAGTTGGACATAGGTGTCATTATGGTAGTGAGAGCTCTCAGGGAGGGTTATACCTTCATATCGATGATCATCACAGAGACTCTGAGGTCAGCTACATACAGTTGCACTTATCTAACAGGAGTGTTTACAGGCAGCTTGATCATACTATACGTGTGGTTTATGTCACACTTGAGACCGATTGGTACTTTCAAACGGCATGGGTATTGTTTCACCCATGATGTAGCCATTTCGTACTCCTTTCAGCCTACGGAGTGTATAGATGTTGCATCTTGGTCAGCTTTCCTAGTAGCGATTGGAGATCCGTTCGCTATATTGTTGTGTACAGGGCTTAGTTCACCCTATAGCTTCATTACTCATGCTCCGGGCATGGATTATCTTCCTCTAGCTGGTTTGAGAGGCATGACTATTTACCACCCACTGGTCGTGATGTGTCAGTTTGACCAATTTTAGGATATTCATCCTTTTGAGGGGGCATCGAGTCAGCGCTTTGCTTCACGTCACTTATCAGCGGAGGATAGATCTAGGTTGTATGCATGTTGGGATCAGCGAGAGTTAGCTGAGTTTTTTGTCAGTCATCTGGGTTGTTCTGCAGAGTATTCCGCATAGATGGAGACAGAGACTGTATCGGCTGCGGTAGTATCCACAGTGCAAGGGATTGATTCCGATGATGAGGAGCCTATGGAGGAGACTGATATTCCCATCGTGGAGGATTTAATTACTGGGTTGCCAGCAATTGTGATGGATTCTCCCACTATGAGTGCTACTGTCATTCAGCACAATATCTGGAGCAGAGTCTACATCTGATGACCTTTGAGAGAGATCAGGTTAGGGCCTTGATGTTGAAAGCTCTTAATGAGAGAGACGAGGCCAAATCAGCCAAAGATGCATTGATTGTAGAGCGGGATGCTGCCCTATCTGCCCGGGATGTAGCCGTCACAGACAGTACTTTAGTGAGATCCCTTACGACTGTCATCCCTGCCGACATGAGTGCATACATTGATGAGAATCTTGCCACCATGCAGTTAGCCTCGGAACTACTAGCTCGTGTGGATATCATTGGGCAGGAGCTTGCAGCGTTACCTCCTTCTTCGGAGAGGGATGCTATGTTAGATCTGATAGTTCGCATACATACAGATCCGTAGATAGACTTGTATTTTCCTGCACAGGCTAGCTTAGCCATTTTGTCATGTACAGCATATATGTATATATCAAACAGTATTATATATGCCAGAGAAATATATTTTGATTTACTTCCCTTTCAGTTATGCCTTGATACTTTCTTGATATTTGCCTGTTTGTTCAGGGCTTGTGATCTTGATGCATTCTAAACTCATCCTTGATGTGTGGACATTGAGACATCACAAGATCTTTCAGAACTGATCATTGATCTGTGTGTATCCCTACCATCTTTGGTGTCTTGGGACTGGTTTCTGTATGGAAATGTGGAGAGGAGTGTGGCTTTTCCTCTCTGAGATTGACCGCACCACAGATGGTCGCCAGTACTTCTATTTGTGAGAAGCCTAGTTAATTCCATCTCTTATGGATTGGTGTTGCTCTTTGAGGCACAACCGCAGCTTAGATGGTCACCGAATCTCCTATTTGTGAGGAGAGGTTGGGTAATTCCATCCCTTTGGTCTGAAGCCGATGAAATGTGGTGGATTGAAGTTTGATCCCAGTACCGTGTGATAAGTATTTTTGTTCTGGTAGGGGTTAGACCGAACCATAAATGGCTGCCTACGTACTCCTATTGAAGAGGAGATCAGGTCTCCGTAGTTCGAACCTGGTGTAAGAGGTTCAACACTAAATGTGAAAGGCAGATGGGTGTAGAAGTTTTATTGATGAAGAAGGGTGTAGAAGTATTTTTGTGGTTTTTTGTTTTTATAAAGAAAGGGTAGAAATGTTTTTGTTGTTTTTTTATTGCGACCGGGCCATATAGAATATGGTTGCCTACGTACTCCCGAGTATCGAGGAGATCAGGTCGATGTAGTTCGCCCCTCAGGACGAATTACAGCTAAAGAGAAGTATGAATCCCATGTGCAGGCTATACTGTGGGGAGAAGAAAGTTTGATCCCATGATTGGGACAAACTGTAGGTGTGGAAAAAATTTGATCCCGTCTTCAGGACAAACTGCAAGCGTAGAAAAGTTTAATCTCGTCTTCAGGATAAACTGTAGGTGTGAAAGGTTTAATCTCGTCTTCAGGATAACCAAAATTGTGTGAAAAGTTTGAAATGAGGTAAAACCAGGCTGCTGGTTTGAAGTGTATGTTTCCCTGAGGGGCAGAAGAGTATGTAAAAAGGGTTAAAAAACCGTAATGACTAGTGATCTGATGATCTGATGATCCAAAGCCAGGATGTTTGCTTGATGGTAACCTCAGACATAGTACCATTTCACGGTGTCCGAGTTGATGAGTTGCTGAAATTTATCGCCATCAATTTCCTGTAGTCTGAGAGCGCCTCCTGTCAATACCTCCTTGACAAATAAACGGGCCTTCCCAGTTAGGAGCGAATTTTCCCTTAGATTGATCTTGGTTGTCAATGATCTTCTTCAAAACCAAGTTATGTTGTTTAAACTGGCAGTGGCGGACTTTTTTTCATTGTAGGATCTGCGATCCTTTGGCGATATAATGTAACCATGGAAGATAGCAGCGGTTCGCCTTTCGTCTATTAGAGACAATTGGTGATACCTGTCTTGTATCATTGGTCTTCATCCAGCTGAGCGTCCATCAACACTCTAAGGGATTCCCTTTCTACCTCTATAGGGAGCACTGCTTCCATTCCATAGGCTAATGAGTAAGGGGTTACCCCGGTGGAAGTACGCATGAAAGTTCTGTAGGCTAATAAAGTCAGAGACAAGAGGTCAGGCCATCCTTTGTGGTTGGCGGACATTTTATGCATGATCTTCTTGATGTTTTTATTAGCTGCGTCAACAACACCATTCATCTTTGGACGGTAGATGACAGAGTTAAGGTGTTTGATGTGGAATTTACTGCATAACTCCTCCATCATTCTGTTGTTGAGGTTCTTAGCATTGTCTGACACAATTACCTCTGGTTGTCCATATCGACAAATGATATTGTTTCTGATGAAAGCAATGATGACTTCTTTAGTAACCCTGGGGAAGGAGGTGTTAGGTTTGTAATATTCATGAACGCAATCAAATTGCACAAAATAAGTGAAAACGTAGAAAATTAGAATTTAAAAATGTTACAAACCATATACCCGGATCACCCTTTATGCACAATTATTAATTAAACGAAAAAGAAAGAACAAGAATCATACTCTTGAAGATCCGAGCTTCCTCAGGTACAAGTTCACCTCCAATCCTTTTCGCGTTCAACTTGAATCCACCGGGTTTGGTTCCTTCCTTTGATTAATGTTAGCCACCCAAGTGTTTGGCCTCTAGAGGTGATCCACCAAGGAAGAACAAAAATTCAAGAAGATGGGTGTTTGACAAAACCCTAATTTTCTATCTCTATAGAAAAGAGTGCTCTTCCAACAATTGGAATCACGTATGTTGTAAAAGTCAACAACCACTTCACCCATAATAAGACTCCTCTTATTTATAGATGTGGGCAACCCTCCTTAACAATTAAGAAATTGGGTTTTATTTTAATTAATTAAATTCTTTTAATTAATTAAGCTCCCTAATCTTATTAGGGATAATTAATTAAACTCTTTTAATTAATTTGACTCCTAATCCTATTAGGATATTTGAGAGTACTTTTATTAATTAATTCCCAAACTCCTTTAAGAATCAAATAATAATAATAGTAATAATAATAATAAGACTCCTCTTATTAATTTATATTTAATATTTCCAAAATATTAAATAATAAATATTAAGCTATTTAATTTATTCTATCACCATAGATTAAATTAAATATACTTAACTTATTATTACGATTATGCCTTAACTTCTTAAATAATTATTCTTCCTTTTATGGTGTGACCCTTTAGGTTCTCCATATTAAACCGGTTGTGAATAAATCAATTAGAACAATTCTAATCTTATTTAAATAAATAAATAATATTTATTCTACAATAGGGATAAGCCTCCCTAGCGATCAACGACTTTCCAGATAATATAGATTTCAACATTAATCATAAAAGAACCTTTGAGTAAATAGTTCTTAAATGTAATTCAATTCTTCCACCATACAATGTCCCAATTAAATATAAGACATGGAATTTCTGTCAAGTCTTATTTTATTTAATTATATGTATTTCGACTCTTAAATGCACAACTCCAAATAATGCAAATTAGAAACTCCTTTCTAATTTCATTCTGTCTTGGCCAAGGACTACTGAGTTGTCATTTATCGAATCACATAGGACATTTCTCTTCTTTTACTAAAAGTTCTAGATTCTTTATTGATCATACACTATCTCCATGTATAACTTATTATACCCAAGCATACCCTTTGATATACCCTAAGGGTCTTAAAGAATAAGTCAAAGTATAACTCATCATACACAAGATACTATGATGATCTCAAGTCTAAGGATCACTTGTACTACTATCACTACAGGAATTCCTATTGACAGGCAAGTAAAACTCCATTAGGTATTCCTTAGCGAGCCATGTTCAGTGAACTTATTCTCTAATAAGCACCTACAAACTTGCTTTAGTGTCTCCACACAAATGATCATGAGATCAATCATCCTCATCCAATGAGCAAGCAACGTATATACCAATCTATCCGGATTCACTAATCCCCAATTTAGTAATCCAACGATTGGGAACTATTTTAGTTTTAAGCTTTCTAAGAATTTAGATCTCATTAGAATGATCATCATCATTATTCTAAAAGCATTGCTTAAAACTATGGGTTTATCACATATTATAAAACAGCATCATGTAGATAATTAAAAGCCTTTAATAAATAAATACTTTTTATTAATAAATAAATAAGATTGTTTACAAAGTATACGCTTTATCATCAAACATGATTGGCTTATGTGCATACTACTTTCAGGAGGCTGCTTCTATCCATTTGGTGAAGTAGTCGATCATGGTGAATATGAATCGATGTCCATTATTGGCTTTGGGCTCGATGGGCCCGATCACGTCTATTCCCCACATTGAGAAGGGCCATGGCGAACTCATATTGTGGAGTTCCCTTGGAGGGGCATTGATAGCATTCCCATGAATTTGGAATTGATAGCACCTCTTGACGTGATCATCATAGTCAGCTTTGAGCGTAAGCCAATAACGCCATGTTCTGAGTATTTTCTTAACAAGTAGGGGTCCGCTCATGGGTGGG
Organism: Panax ginseng; assembly: GCA_020205605.1. Taxonomy (NCBI): domain Eukaryota; kingdom Viridiplantae; phylum Streptophyta; class Magnoliopsida; order Apiales; family Araliaceae; genus Panax; species Panax ginseng. The sequence goes on from CM035137.1 coordinate 49,557,460, forward strand.
CCACATACTCCACCACGGATCTCATCCATGAGCCTCTAAGCTTGGTCTTTGTCCAGACATCTGAGGAGACCTAATCCTGCATCTCTCTCGTAGAGTGCATCTCCGCTCAGGTAGAATTTCATAGCAAGTCGATGGATCCGCCTCTTTTCAGTCAGGCTCACTTCAGTGGGTGTAGATCCATCTCACATGTACTCCTTGATATGTTGATACCAAGGGTTGTGGATGGGAGGTAGCTCATCCGATACTTCTCCAACATAGTTCCCATAAGTTGGGGCCTTTTGAAGGTCAAATGTGATGCTTGACATGTTTTCCTTGTCGGGTATGTGAATCAAGGAGGCCAATGTTGCTAGTGCATCCATGAAATCATTCCTATTACGAGGAATGTGTAGAAAGGAGATTTCTTCGAACTCCAAAGCCATCTGTAAAACTTGCCGATAGTAAGGCAGCAAATGTAATTCTTTAGTTTGATAGATTCATATGGATTGTTTGATTACAAATTCGAAATCCCCAAATACAGTTAACCGCCTGATGCCCATTGAATGGGCAAGTTTTAACCCCATGATACAAATTTTCATACTCAACAGTGTTGTTGGTGCCGATAAATCGCAATTTGACAATGACGGATATCGCTCCCCGTGCACCGGATACTAGAACTGCTCCAGCTCCAGAACCTTTTGTGTTAACAGCTCCATCAAAATACATTTTCCAAATATGGCATGCATCATACTGATGGTGTTGCTGAACTGCCATTACCCCTTCATCGGGGAAGTATGTTTCCAAGGGTTTGTAATCCCCTGCAGGTGCGGAGGCCAGTTGATCCGCAATTCCTTGACCTTTGATAGCCTTTTGCGTCACGTAGACGATGTCAAATTGTTGTAGGATCAACTACCATCTGTACAGCCGACGATTTAGTATGGGCTTACTGAACACGTATTTGAGAGGATCTACGCGGGATATAAGATGGGTTGTGTAACCATGGACGTAATGATGTAACCTCATGGAAGCCCATGCTAAAGCACAACAAGTCCTCTCAATCAGAGTGTACTTGTGTTCACTGCTGCTAAATCTTTTGCTGAGGTAATACATAGCTCGTTCTTGGCCTCTATAGTCTTTTTGCCCCAGCATGCAGCCCATAGCATTGTCATTAATGGACAGGAACATGAACAGGGGAACAACATCCCTGGGAGGTACCAAGACAGGAGCGTTAACTAGCTGTTCTTTAATTGTGAGGAAGGCTTTCTGACACTCATCATTCTATTTCATGGAGGAGTTCTTCCTTAATAATTTGAAGATGGGCTCACAGGTTGCTGTGATTTGAGAGATAAACCTGCTAATGAAGTTGATTCTTCTCAAAAATCCCCATATTTCCTTCTCCGTCTGAGGACTGGGCATTTCCTTGATGGCTTGGATTTTGGTGGGATCCAGCTCAATCCCTTTGTGGCTGACTAGGAAACCTTGCAACTTGCCTGATTTAATGCCAAAGGCGCACTTGGTTGGATTCAACTTCAAGTTGTACTTACGCAACCTGTTGAAGAGCTTTTTGAGATGGTCTAAGTGGTCTTCCTCCCTTCGAGACTTGATAATGATGTCATCCACATAGATCTCTATCTCCTTATGCATTAAATCGTGGAAAAGAGCCATCATAGCTCGCTGATAGGTTGCTCCGACATTGATAAGGTTGAATGACAACCGTCTGTAGCAAAAGGTTCCCCAAGGCGTGAAGAAAGAAGTTTTCTCACGATCCTCCTCAGCGACCATAATCAGAGATACTCCGCAAAGCAATCAGCAAAGGAGTACATGTCGTATTGAGTAGTATTGTCAATAAGAATGTGGATAAAGGGCATGAGAAAGCTATCTTTAAGCCAAGCTTTATTCAAATCCCGGTAATCCACGCAAACTCGCACCTTTCCTACTGGTTTAGGTACGGGAACAATGTTGGATGTCCACTCCGGATATGTAGACACCATGATAATGCCAACTTGAAATTGTTTCACAATTTCTTCTTTAACCTTTAAACTCTACTCAGGCTTCAATCGTCTGAGCTTCTGCCTGACTGGCTTGAATCCCTAATTAATGGGAAGGCGATGAAGGAAAATGTCAATGGACAAACCCACCATGTCTTCGTAAGACCATGCAAACACATCCTGGAATTGGGTTAATAGTGCAACCATGTCATTCTGTTGGTTTGGGGTGAGGTCTGAACCAATCTGGATTAGCTTAGGGCTTTCTAAGATTCCAAGATTGAAGTGGTTTGGTCAAGGTTGGGTTTAGGTTTGTCTTCGACCCATTCCTTAATTTCCTGAGGTATCTCAATGTCCTCTTGTATTTCCATCAAGTTTGAGTCCAACTTTGCATCAAAGTTACAGTTCTTATGGAGAAAAGGCACCTCATCAGCAAGTACAAGCACATCTAAATTCAGAGTCCTGAAACAAAATATGCTTTCACTTAATATATGAAACTGTTTAATCATACAATAGTGTCAGCAGGTATTGATAAAATAACTGCTAATACTGTATAGAAAAGTAAGCAATTAAAGTTATCTATAGAAATGCGTAGGGATTTACGCATTTGCTTTACCTCATCGACCAATGCATGGAGTGCTCCTCCAATTGTCGAGGGCATAGTCCTGATGGACTGCAGTGATGGATGGGTTGTCATCAGTGAAGGATATCACATTATTGTTAAAAATGTGATCAACCAGATGTTGAAATTTTTTCGCATCCACTGATTTTGGTAAGTAGGCTCCAAAACCTTTAATAAGATCTTCCCGTGATCCTCGGAAGAGAAAACCAAGTCCAGTATTGAGATCTGATGTAGAGCTTCTCTTAAGCTTAGAACCACCTTGGCTTTATTATGGCCCATAGTGCAGAGGAATTTCTCAATCTTCTCCATGGGAATCTTTCCCTTTGCTTTGATGGCGGGCTTCATTACCCTCTAAGGAAGTTACAGTGGATTTTCCTTCTAAAATGTAGCAGTAGTATGAGATGTGGATCCTTTAGCTTCTCCATAATTCCATGGGACTTTGTGTAAGCTGACAACAGGATACTGTGGTCTGAAGGGTGAAGAAATTGACTCTGGTGCCAACACTTTCAAAGGATTGTCAGCTCCTTTGAGTTGAATTGCTTGTATGGGAAATGGTTTGATAGTCTCATCATCCTTAGTGGATATAACTGCTACTAATCCCTTCCATTTGGTAGGACATGTATTCCCACTCTCGAGTAGCACAATGTCATCGTCTGCCAATTGCAGGACGCCGCCATCAATTAGATTCTGAATAAGATGGCGAAGTGCCCAGCATTCTTCTATACTGTGACCGCGAGAATGTGAATGATATTAACAAACTCCATCAGAGTTGAACCGTCTTGAACAGGGATTGATTGGAGGTAGAAGGGAGGTAATTCTTCTTTCGTTGATTAGCATCTGAAATATCTCCTCCATAGGTTGGCCCAGGTATGTAAATTCCCTTTGATTGGCAAAATCCCAATGAGCTTTAGCATTTGCTCTCTTTGCAAACTTATCCTCTACAGCTTCGCTTTCTGAAGGTGATGGTGGAGCATTCATAAAAAAAGGAAGGAGATAGGCATACTCCTGATTGACTAACTGGCATGTGACTTGATGCTGATGGGTCACCAGTTCTGCCAGTTGTTTAATTTTCTTACAAAGAGCTTTCATCTTTTGTTCCATAGAAAATTGGAACTTTGCGTAATCCCATCTGTCAACACCGTCGTTGATGGTCTGGGATGATTCACCATTAAAATTGGAACTTTATCTAGTTCTCCAACTAATCATGTTGACATCTTCTTCTTTGTGTTAAGGAAGAGGGTTGTCTTGCACATGAGGTTGATTTGGTTTGGTAACCACGATCTCACCGTTGTCTATTAAATCTTGGATCTTGTGTTTCAAGGCCCAACAATCTTGAGTGTCATGTCCAGGTGCCCCGGCATGATAAGCACACTTCCGAGTAGCATTAAAACCCCTCCCATTAAGGTTGGTTGGTGGAAGAAGATGTGTGATTTTCTTTTGAGTAGTCAAAAGAGCAAGAATATTCTCGAGCGAGTCCCCTAAGGGTGTGAATGATCGAGGGCGCTTTGCATCTCCACTTTTAGGCAATGGAGGGTTTGAAGACTGTGCTTGAAAAGGGGAGTAGTTTCTCCTTTGTATAGGCATGTTCTGACTGCCTTTTTGACCTCGTAGTATCAAGGAAACATCCTCCTCTTTCTTTTTATTAACCCTCCGGAGGTTGTTTCCATAATTTCCAGACTGGATGTGTTCAGCAACTACTTTAAGAGCAGCTAGGTCTTGAATCTTACCTGACTTCAATCCCATCTCAGCCATCTCTCCGTGCTTGATCATTTTAGAGAATGGTTTGCCAATACCAGCTAAGACTCTTTCATAGAAAGGAGCTTCTTGTATGTCTATAAAAGTTATGACCATTTCTGACTCCGTCATGAAAGGAATAACTTGAGCAGCAAGGCACCTCCACCTTTGAGCATACTCTCTGAAAGACTCATTAGACTATTTCTTGACCTTGGTGATCTGATACCGGTCAGGAGCCATCTGAGATTGAAAAATGTATTGAGTGAGGAAGGCGTGAGCTAGCTCTTCCTAGCTATGGATCTTTGAGTTTTCTAATCTGGTATGCCATGAATGGGCTTCTCTAGTCAGACTCTTCTGGAACAGCTATGTGTTCTGAGCTTCTCATTTTCCACATAAGATCCAAGTTCTCCAATGAACACCTTTAAATGTGTGTAAGGATCCCCTAATCCATCATACTTTTCAAAGTCAGGGGTTTAAAATTTCTCTCGAAAATGAACACTGGGGAATATGCAAAGATCAGCATATGAAACACTTCCATGTGTTACAATCCCTTTGAGCGAACGGATGGTTTCCTCCATTTGGAGGACCTTCTTCCTGATATCACCGATGTCTGGATCTCCTTTGAGATGGGTGTTTTCAGGGTCTTTGTTAGTCGTATCCAACTGAGATTCTGGATTTTTTTATCCAAACCTTGTGTCCCTCCTTGTGTAGAGGATTCTGGATATGTAGGCATCTTTGTACCTTGAGTAGACTAATGCAATTCTTTAAGCAGGACGACCAAATCTGTAATTTGTTTACTTAATCCGTCAAATTCTTCTCGAGAAATGGGATTAGACTGGTCAGAATAAGACATGATTGGCTGTAGGCACGTGGCCTTTTTGGATTTTGAGCGGGTAATAGGCCCAATTGTTTCCCTACAAAAGACTTATGTAGTTTAGTCTTAGGGATAATGTAAATGCTATCATAATGTGTCCATTTTAGGAATATCATCCTGCAAAAACGGGTGTTATTTGATAACATGTCATGTATGCACAAATATTCTTCATATTTTCCATTATATAAAGGATGAATATGGAATAAAATTACAAGTAAATGCTTTTACAAGTAATTGAAAGTGGAAAGTATAAAGAAACTTCCCACCGCGTTTGGTTTATCAGAGGTTAACCTATCTTAGGGTTATTCTCGTGGCTTTTTGGCATGAAAGTCCCCAGATCATCACAATCTACTTAACGGGAAGCTAATCCGATCTTTCAACTGGAGCGAATCTGGGTGGTCCCTTTCCTGAGCCTCGTTGGAATTAGTCTCCCTACGAGTCCAGTAATCAAACACCGACAGGATAGTCTTCTGGTGGAGGAGCCACACAACATACATTCACTTAAAACGTGTCTCATCGTTTATGAAAATGATGACATGTGTGAAGCACTAATATCACAGATAGATATATTGCAGTGCAGTAAGTAAAATGCATTCGTACACATTCATCATAAATGTAAATGCAACATTCACACACAAGCATATAATAGTTTTAAAAAGCTTATAATAGCGGCTTAAGCCCTCTTACTGAAGTCCCCAGGAAAGTCGCCACCTGTCGACGTCGTGATTTTTATTTGTCCCTTTTCGTTACTTGTTCTTTGGTGTTCTCATGTTATGTGAGATTTGTTTGAAAAAATAAGTGAAAAAGGTTCGACATGTATAATGTCGACGATTTGACTTTAAGAGTCGCCAGTTGGTGTTTTTAACTGGTTGCACCAACGCAACCGAGAAAAGGTTTGCACATAGACCCAGTGATGTGACATTACTAAATGGGTTTGTGAAACCGAGAATAATTTGGGTTTGGGGGCTTGATTATGCAGAGGGAAGGTGTTAGGCACCCCCCGACATCCGTGTTACCACGGTGACCGCCACTTTTCAAGAAACTGTTATATGAATGTGTGTGTGTGTGTGTGTGGATCAATGTGCAATTATTTGAAAGTAGTACAAGGCCTCGTTCGCACCTATATACAAAGGGTTTGAATTTATATGAAAATTCAGTTTTAAGCAAGATATAGCAATGAGGTTTTATAAAAGAGGTTTTTCAAACCCTGTGCTCAATAATAATTGAGACCTTTTCATACTTCCATTTTATATTAAATGTTCGGCTTGTTTGATTTTATTTTTGAGATGCGACGCATCTTCGAGAAAATAATATATAGCAGTGCCGAACTCCTCGTGGGCATGCCAGCCATCTAAAGAAATTCAAACACCGTGAATAATTTACAAGCTGCTTACAGCTGAAAATGTCCATCACGGGAACCAAATCTAGATTCAGTAGATTGAATCTGTGATCACATGATTCCTAGGCTCACATGATGCCACAATTTGTATGAAAAGCAGAAAGTAGTTATATATATAAAAGTTGTAAATATATATATATATATATAAATAGACATGATCAACCACCACGAAGCACCTCCTTGGGGGATCGGAAATGTAAATATATAAAAGCGGTAAATATATATATAGATACATGATCAACCACCACGAAGCACCTCCATGGGGGATCAGAAATGTAAATAAAGCAGTAAATTTGATCAACCGCCACGAAGTAAACTCCATGCAGGACTAAATGTAAATAAAGCAGTAAAGACGATCAACCGCCACGAAGTAAACTCCAGGCGGGACTAAATGTAAATAAAGTTGTAAAAGGCCACGAAGTAAACTCCGAACTGCCCCGATGTAAATGTAAATATATATATATATAAGTGGTAAACGCATTTGGATATAAAACCTGTGCTCATCGCGAGTTCGACAACAGCAGTCATATATATAAGTATATATATATATATATATATATAGCAATAAACGCTTGGATGTAAAATCTGTGTTCATCGATGTAGTCCATAATAGTTCATATATATATATATATATATATATATATATATATATATATATATATATATATATATATATATATATATATATATATATAAAAGCAATAAATGCTCCTGGATGTAAAATCCAAGCTCATCAAATGTAGTCCTGACAACAGTTTATATATATAAGTATATATATTTATATATAAAAGCAAGTAAACGCTCTAGACAAAAGTCTAGGCTCAATCGAGGCATAACTCTATAATGTTAGTCCATATATGAAAATATATACATATAAATATATATATATATATATATATATATATATATATGTAAATGAAAATCACTAATGAAATGCAGGCATACACACACAATCCGACTCTCAATGTGAAGAATAGTGTGTGCAAAGATGAAGAGAAAGGCTTTATAGAGTGTGAGAAGTCTTACAGTGGGCTGCCAATGTAGGCTTCTATGACTCTATATGGATAAACACTTAGCTCCCGCCAGTAAAATATAGCTATATGTGAGCTAACAGATGTTTAAAATGAGAAAGCACTAAGAAGTGTTTTACTAAAGGGTCGATGCCAGTTTTATCTCGGCTAGACTAATCTTGAAGAGTTGATTGATTTATTTACAAGTCTTTCAATATAGAATTGTTAATGCTATCCTACGCCAATTGTTTTGTACGGATTCAAGGTAAGCCTGAGTATGAATAAACAAATGTATTTTCATCGATTATTCGATGGGCACGCGAGGTTGCCAAAACTTAAACGTACATACGTTTAACAGGATGTAGTATTGATCAACATAGAGTACTATGAGCTGATCACCCAGAAGTGCTCGTAAGATATATCGGACTTACGAACTTAGTGTCGGGTTGTCCTTTTCAAAGAAATTATGAAATGCTCATGGTCTTGAGCCAGAATTGATATTTTACTGAATATTATTATTGTAAAACATTTTGAAGGAAAAGAAATGTTATTTTGAATTATTGATAGTACTTCATAACTATTGTCTAGTTATTGAAGATATACGATTCTTATGTTTCAAGCATGTTGTTTAAAAGAAATTGTTGTACTTGTTGAGCTTGTTATGCTCACTCTTGCTTGAACCATATGAATGCAGCTAGGACCGAACGAACCGAGGGATCTGACAAGTATAAAGGTAAGACGAAGATGAATGATTAGTTTACCTTGTAATAAACTAGTAAGTTGTATATATTATAATATGATGAACAAAGAATGTAATGGTTATAGAACCTGGGAACGGGATGTAATATTATTAATGTAATAAGAATGTCGTTAATACACACATTTTGATGTCGTTTCAATAGAATGAATGTACAGTTATGAGTACCGTGTAGTACCATCTTTCGGGTTGGAAGATACCCTAATTTGGGGGCGTCACAGGTTGGTATCAAAGCATTAGGTTATAAAACTTAAGGGGGGAAGAACCTTAGGCTAGTAACCTTGTTAAGGAAGTAAAGTCAAGCTTTACTTCAGTCGAATGAGTCAATAAGGTATTGAGGAGACTCAGTACCGAAAAATTTAAAAGATGGAAAGTAACCCTAAATAAATTAAATGTGATTTATGCTTATACTATTATGTGTTATGTACTAATCAACATATGTGTTATTGTACGATGTTGATCGATAGCTTGATGTATAGAGATATACACGCGGTGAGCGAAGAAATTGTGAACAGAGTAGAGCCTGTACCTATGCTGGTGGCGGAGGTACCATTAGTGATTCTAGAGGAGTTGGAGACAGTGGAGTACTTTTCTGAGGAAGACTACTCCGAGGGAGATATGGATATATCGTCATATTTTAATATGATGGTCTATGAGGAGGAGGAAATGGAGGTAACATCTGTTAATACGATGGTACCTACACTAGAGTCAATACCTCCAGATGCAATGAGAGCATTGTATCCGGCGGGCTTTGACAGAATGTGCAACCGAGTATAGTTATGCGTAATCGAGTGAAGAGATTAATTATCTCCATGAAGCTAAGGTGTCTGCAGAAGCAGATTTTGAGTCAGAGCATGATAGGCAGGTGCTTATGACAGAGCAGGCTAGGGATTATATGAACGAGGTGGTAGAGCTTCGTAAGAAACTAGAGGAGAAGGACCGGAAGATAGCACGGATGTCTTACATCCATAAGAGTGCTCATAATGATTTCAATCTTAAAGTTGCTTGTTATTCCATAGAGTCGGGGCAGACTCGACATATTATTAGTCGGGATACTGTAGCGAATATTGCGAATGAGAAATGCGAGGACGCTGTTATGCATTATTAGAAAGCTAGAGTTATAAATATGTGTGTAGTGATGTAAAACCCTCTTTTGTATAACAGGGTAGTTTTTTTGTAAATCCCAACTTTTGAGAAGTTCAATTGCCGGATAGAAATGTACTAGCCGTTGGCTATATAAGTAAAGTGTAAATAGTTTCAGACTATGAAGAAGTATATTAATATAATGAAGTTTTTATTTAATGTGCTTTGATGTGGTATGAGGTATTAGTATGGAAGGATAACCAAGCAAGTAAATAGATAATAATGAAATTTTATTTATTTAATTAAAAAATGCTGCCAAGGAGAAGACAACGTAAATCAGGAAGCGGAATCACGTAATGAAAATCAAGGGGGTCAAAACAACCCTATGCAAGAGTTCGTTAATTTATTAACGGCTGCATTTAACTAAATCGGGGGTAGAGTAACCGTCGAACCTATGTTAGCCAGAATGACTACCTTTAAAGAATTTAAAAGCGTAGGTCCTCCGTAGTTCAAAGGAACGACGGACCCATAAGCAGCCCGGACATGGGTAAAGGAAATAGAGAAGGCGTTTGTTATTACAAACGTAGGTGAGGCACAAAAGACTTCTTTTGCGACTTACATGATAAAAGGGGAAGCCAACCTTTGGTGAGAGGCTCACCAGGGTGGGGCTAGAACAGATGCGGTAACGTGGGAACAATTCAAGAAGGTTTTCTTCGAGAATTATTTCCCTACAAGCATATAAGGGAGGATGGAGATTACGTTCTTAGAACTTAAAATAGGGGACATGACGGTTCCCCAATACACGGCCAGATTCAATGAATTGGCAAAGTTTGCTCCACATCAAGTGGACACTAAGGAGAAGGCTCGTAGGTTTGAGCAGGGCTTGAAACCCTGGCTCTATAGTAGAATTTTGGTGTTTCAAATTAATTCCTATAGGACCATTTTGGAAAAGGTGATTATAGCAGAGGGTGGTAGTGAGGCGTTGACTCAATACCACAAAGAGAGGAAGAATAAGAGAAAGGGAGAGGGAGGAACTAAGGCAGAGAATGCCAGTGGCAGTATGTCAAAAAGAAAGAATTTTAACTCCTGTGTCTTTGAGGGGACAATGGGATCCTAAGTGTAAGATCTAAGTGTGTAAGACATGTGGAAAGACTTATCTAGGAGTCTGTCTGAAATGGATTATAAGTATCTTTAAACATTACAGTAGAGAATGGGGAAATAACTTTCGTTAATTATATTCGTGGAAATGGCTTCATGAATAAGGAATGTAAGCAAGTATTGGTAGATAAGTACCGATAAAGTCGAGAGAATTTGAAGTAATTCTCGGTATGAATAAGTTGATTAACCATAGAACTTTAATAAATTGTTAGAATAAAAGAATGGATCTTTGGTTTTCTAAGTAACCCAAGGTAGTATTTTATGGTAATAAAAAACCGCGACGCTCTTGTTATCTAACAATAAAGCAAGTTAGGAGGATGTTAAGGAAGATGATGAGTCGTTACGGTTGTGTATCGACTATTGTAGTAGGAGTAAGTTAGCGGTTAAGAATGAATACCCATGGCCCAGGATCAATGATCTATTTGATCAGTTAAAGAGGGCAAAGAATTTTTTTAAGATAGATTTGCGTACGAGGTATAGTCAGTTGAAAGTAAGGAAGAAGGAGGAGGTACCTAAGATGACATTCAGAACCCGTTATAGTTATGACAATTTTTTGGTTATGTCAATTGGGTGGACTAATGTACGAAAGCTAGATTTTTTGTAAGAGGCGCTGAGCAAGTCGGGGGTAAATTGATAAGTACCCTTATGAGGTGCTATGATTAAAAGTACCATTAGTGTTACAGGTTGGTATTGTCGAAATGAGAAGTGAGAAAAATAGTTTTCAGGAACTAAAAAGGGAAGTTAAGTAAGGTACCTGTATTGTCTCTATCAGATGATATGGGAAATTTTGTAGTATATCTCGATGTTTCTCATAGATGACGAGATTGTGTGCTTATGTAGCATGGCAAAGTCATTAGGTATGCATCACGCCAGTTAAAGGATTATGAGAAGGTCTATCCTACTAATGATCTATAATTGGCAGCTGTAGTTTTTGAATTGAAAATTTGAAGATAGTATTTATACGGTGAGAAGTGTGAGATATACATGGACTCTATGAGTCATAAATATATCTTCACACAAAAGGAGTTGAATATGAGGTAGAGAAGGTAATTAGAATGGATAAGAGATTTCAACGTTGATATGTTATATCAATCTAGGAAGGTTAACGTAGAAGCCGACGCGTTAAGTAGGAAGGGTAGGGAAAAGCTATTGATGTTAACAACTCAAAATGAGTTAATAACGAAAATGACAAAAACAGAGTTAGAGGTTAAATTGTGGAATGAAGAAGTAGAAATGTTATTCACAGCGTAGACTCAATCCACGATACTTGAACGAGTTAAGTAACTACAACTAGGTAATGAGGAATGTACGCGAATGAAGAAGAGGATGCATGATGAAGAGAAGATCGATTATAATCTTATTTTGAAGGAGGAATTTGAGTTTCAAATAATTCTAAGTTAAAAGCTAATGAAAGGGTAATAATGTAATGTGTCAATAAGTATTTAACTTCCAACTCAAATTATTGATAGGAAGTGACAAGTCATGAAGAATAAGATAATACCTTCGGTGAAGGTGAAATGAAAGAACCTCAATGTTGTAGAAGCATTGTAGGAATTTGAAATTAAAATGATGGAATTTCTTCAATGGTGTATGTATTATTAGTGTGATTCTGGGGATAGAATCGTTATAAGGGGGGAAGAGTGTAACGCCCCAGAAATTTTGGATTTTTGAGAATTAAATTTTTTTTTTATTATGTGGATTAAATGAATTTAATTAATTATTTATGGGAGTAAGCTAATTAAAGGTCGTTCTATGACCTAGACATAGCGGAATGTCGTAGTATTTTGGCTATGTAATAGAATTAAAGTGTTTGAATTTCCAAGACGAAAATAAAAGCTATCCGAGAAATTTTTTAAAAAACACTATTCACGGATTTCTGCTCGGGAATTAGTTTTGAACTTCCGAGAAATACGTAATGATAAAATATCGAGGTGAGATAGAATATCCAATAATATTTCAGTTATGGCAAACGTAGTTTTTCGCCTGCGGAATTAAAACCTAACGATTAGGGAAAGTGAGTTCCGAGAAGAAAATGTAATACGTATAATGAATTAAAGCGTTGATCGTATAATACGTAAGTATTGTACGAGGTAATGAATACGAGTATAATACGAGGTGTTATACGAGTATGAATGAATGATGGTATGTCGTATGTGAATAAGTATACGAAGTGGAATACGAGATTAATACGTAAATTATACGTTATAAGGCTTTAAGCCAATTGTAATGGACTTGTAGGATTGTGTAGAACATTCTAAAGTCCAATGAGAATTGATAAGGCCTAAGTGTAGAAATGGGTAAGTCCAATAGGAATTAATGTGTAAGTCCAATGCAAGCTAATGGTAAAGCCCAAAGAATTGTTAATGTAAGCCCAAGTATAAGTTAAGCTAAAAGCCCAAAGTATGAACTTATAGGTTATTGGATGGTTTAAACCCATGGGTGATCCAAAGTAATGAGCAAGTAATTAATGTGATAAGCATGTAAAGTGCTTATGTGTGGTGAACAAGTAAAAGTTGTGATCAACAAGCAAAGGATAAGTTAGGTGATTAACAAGTAAACATAAAGGCTAAGTTATGTGATTAGCAAGTATACTTAATGGTTAAGTATATGTGATGCCCAAGTATTGGATAGATGTTGTGATGGCCAAGCAAAGAGTGTGGTGGCCAAGTTAACTTAGTACTTAAGCTATGAATAGTAAGGAGGTGATTAAGGAGGTGGGATTGGCTTTGGACTAAAATGCCCTCACTTTGGGTTGCCTATAAATAGAGAGCTCTCAATTCATTTGATGGCTTGATTAAAATTTCTCCCAACTCCTCTCAATTTAAGCAACTTATTGGTTAGAGAGAATAAGCACTTATAAGTCAGACTTCCATTATGAGATTTTCAAGAAGCAAGAAGGAGATTAAATCTTAGTTAAGTGATATTCAAGGGTAAGAACTTAAACCATGAATCTCTTTCTCTTCCAATGGTAGGGAGATGGGTAATGGTAGAACATGTATGCTAAGGAATGATAAGAATGATTAATCAATGGACTTAAGTCGTATAAGTCATGAATAAGTAATTCAAACTTAATTAAGTTATGAATTTATGAAGAGCTTATATGAAATACTCATATGTGTACCTTAATAAGATTATATGATAATAAGAAGCAAGAATGGTGGGTAAAAGACTTAATCTATAATAAGTCATGAGAAAGGAAGTCATAAGTAGTTTATACTTTTATAAGTTATAAACTCACAAAGAACAAGTAATAACTTATCATATTTATAATTTAATGAAGTATGTATGTTAAGATGTTAGTATGATGGATTCAATCCATTTGAAAAGATGAACAAATCATAAGAAATAAAGTAAAGGCGAAATTCACGAGTTTGGACGATAATCGAATTCGTGAAAATCTCGGAATGGAAGTCGAATTTTGATATTGAGCTTGGAAACATTAGTTTTCAATGGAGACAAGTCATATTTGGCATTATAGAGTTGCGGACTCAAAAATGACCGAATTTCGACTTAGAACGAAGAAACGAGCGTTGAACGTTCACGAACGTTTATCGTTTTCATTAAAAATGAACTAATAGGTGAAATTTTAGCAAACGAAGTCAAATAGATAAAATTCTTCCATGAACGTGTAGAGTATGGAATTTGTGAACCGTAGGCTTTTGAACGAGCCAATTCAGACTTATAACGAAGAAGTTATGCGTCCGGGAAGTTCACAAAATTAAAAATCTTCAAAATTTTTCTAAGGCACAGAGTTGGCGCCACGGCACCAACCCAAGGCCAAATGGTGGCGCCGCAGTGCCGTAACAGTGTCAGGGCATACTGCTAACTCGTGCCACGGCGTGAGATGAAGAACTAAGTGTGGCGCCGCCGCCAGTCCCAGAGTTTTGACAGACAAGAATGTTTACAAGTATAGAATGAAAGATAACTCATTAGTAACGAACTAAGGTGTTAATATAACATTGTTAAAACATTGTTAGACACATAATGTATGATGATTAAAGGTTAATAATCAATTGAAGATGAACGTAATGAGAACAACGTAATGTGTTAAGCCGGCTATAGAAATTTGTTGACCAAGTTGATTATGAATCCAATGGTTTGCAATACAAGTATGGGTTATGTAATTACTTAATGAATAATGATAAGACCTTTCCTAAATCACTGTTATAGTGATGACTTTAGGAATTTAATGTTGTTTAATGAGTAGTTAAACGATGAACATAAAGTATAAAGAACGTGAACCGTATTCAATAATGATAAGGCCTATAACGTTAAGAGTTACAACTAAAAGTTATTAAGTTATACGTGAACGTAAACAGTATGCAATAAAGTGTACTTAACAAATGACAATCGAGTTTCGATTAATAATGTTAGTAAGCCGCGAGGAAGGATGATTAACTCAAAACGAGTTCTATTAATGAAGTAAATCCACGTAAGACATAGAAGAGAAAGAAGTTGGTAAGAATAATGTAAAATATAATGGCAAGCCGGAACCAATAGTAACAAATCTAATATATGATTAGATTGAGAAGAAGGGTAAGATTCATTAGGAACCATGTATGTTCATTCATGACCTAATGTGGTATGTTATGTGGTTATATATTGTAGAGACCATAAAGACTGAAAGGAAAAGTTATTTTTACTGTAGCAGACGCTGAAGGAAAGTTTTTCTTAAAACGCTTGTCTAACCTTCATGTTAGCCAAGTTTTCTGTGATTCATGTTATGAGAAGCATGAAGTGTTTTACTAAAGGGTCGATGCCAGTTTTATCTCGGCTAGACTAATCTTGAAGAGTTGATTGATTTATTTACAAGTCTTTCAATATAGAATTGTTAACGCTATCCTACGCCAATTGTTTGGTACGGATTCAAGGTAAGCCTGAGTATGAATAAACAAATGTATTTTCATCGATTATTCGATGGGCACGCGAGGTTGCCAAAACTTAAATGTACATACGTTTAATAGGATGTAGTGTTGATCAACATAGAGTACTATGGGCTGATCACCCAGAAGTGCTCGTAAGATATATCAGACTTACGGACTTAGTGTCAGGTTGTCCTTTTTAAAGAAATTATGAAATGCTCATGGTCTTGAGCTAGAATTTATGTTTTACTGAATATTGTTATTGTAAAACATTTTGAAGGAAAAGAAATGCTATTTTGAATTATTGATAGTACTTCATAACTATTATCCAGTTATTGAAGATATACGATTCCTATGTTTCAAGCATGTTGTTTAAAAGAAATTGTTGTACTTGCTGAGCTGGTTATGCTCACTCTTGCTTGAACCATATGAATACAGCTAGGATCGAACGAACCGAGGGATCTGACAAGGATAAAAGGCAAGACGAAGATGAACGATTAGTTTACCTTGTAATAAACTAGTAAGTTGTATATATTATAATATGGTGAACAAAGAATGTAATGGTTATAGAACCCGGAGCAGGGATGTAATATTATTAATGTAATAAGAATGTCGATTAGTTTACCTTGTCGATTCACTAGAATGAATGTTGTATGAGTATCATATTAGAAGATACCCGATGAACAAAGATGTATGCATGAAGTAAGAGTTTATTTGAACAGACAAAGATTTAGAAATATCGTTGAATATGATAAATGTCCAATCAAATTGTTTTGATTATTCCGCACTAATGTAATCCCAATATGAAAAACTTTTATGTCGGCGGAGAGAGTGAACGATAATATTGTTCTTGCATGTAGTATTGATCAATACACATTTTGATGATGGTTTACGAAGTTTTGCAAACCTAGAAATGAAAAAAATGTTCATAATGCCACCTTAACTCTATTTATAGTCAAGACGTAGTTTCAAAATTTTGATAGAGAGTTGTTATGTTATTTATTATTATCGGTCAGATTACTTCACAACTTTTGATTTGTTGTAGAAGGGTAGTACAAAGAAAACATTTAATCCTTTCACCAATATTTATTGTTATTACTTATTTGGGCACTCAAATGCTCATCATTGCTTAATTTAAATGTTTTCGTTAAGTATGGTTGACCAGAGGGATCTGCCAAGAACAAAAGGAAAGGAAAGCTACCCGAATAAGTTTAAGTTATCTTATGTAGTAGCTAGACTTAAATAAGATAATTAATTTACTATCTATCATGTAATAAAATGTTTTACGGTCGCGTACCTGGGATTAGACTCTGATATGTAAATTAAGTTTGATATTTATGATAATATTATTATTTCCGCTCATAGAAATGGTATCGTAATGCACTGATTTCGAGTTTCAAGTACCTGAATTTGGGGGCGTTACAGACCCAATTATTGGACTCTGTTTAACAGACCTTAGAAACTGAGATTTATAGAGTTCAGAGGCTTACTTAAGTAGGGGGGAGGTGTTAGGCACCCACGACTTCCGTTAAAACACGGTTACCGCATCTTTTCAATTCCCTAATTTATTTAAAATGTGTGTGTGTTGTAGTTAATTAGGCCTAAGTGCTTTATTTGGAAGTAGTGTTATGCCTCTTTTGCACCTATATACAAAGGGTTTGACTTGTATAAAAGTTCAATTTTAATACAAGACATATAAAATGATATTTTGAAAATAGGTTTTCAAACCCTTATGCTCACATAGTAATTGAGGCCTTTGATACTTCCTTTTTATTCCATATTAGGCTTATTTTGATTTTATTCTCGAGATGCGAAGCATCTTTACGAAAATAATATACATATAAGTGTCGGGCTCCTTATGGGCATGAAAAACATCAAAGTATGTCCGAGCCCCACGCATATGATTTGCAAGCTAGCTGTACAACTGAAATGGGTCCATCATGAGAACCAGATCTAGATCCGTCAACATAATCTTAGATATTGTGGCTCCTAGACTCACATAATATTATATAAATAGCTTGCATAACAAATATACTAAAATACAATAGATATTTAATCTAAACGTCGTAAAACAAAGGATTCATCAGTTAAATCCTTGTATGTGTGTAGCCAAAACTTTCAGCTTCCTCTAGATACAGATCTAGGGTTGCGCAGTTGCTTAATATTTACAAAACTAGAAAGAAAAATATATTTAAATAAATCTTAGTTATTGTAGCTCAACAATTCCAATTTTACAACTTTTGAATCGATTAAGAGTTAGATATGGCTAGATTTAGATAAATCTAGTCCACAAATTTAAATATTACATCTTTACATTGAATGAATAGTTAAAACTGATATTTAATCAATATAAACAATTAATATATATATATATATATATGTGTGTGTGTGTGTGTGACAACTCGAGAATTTATAGTAATTAATAAATCTTAAATGATTGAATAAAGGTTAAATAATAAGACCTAGACTGGAAATAGGTACGGATTTAAAAATTTTGTGAAGGACTTATGTGGTATTGTGTATTGTGATTATATGTGTGTTCAATATGTGTTTAAGGGTCAAGTATGAATCAGATAAGTGTAACATGGGCAAACCCTAATGTTATGATAAGAACATCAATGATAAGTTAAGAAACCATAACGAGCATCAAATATCTTTCTCTTCCATCTTTTATTTCATCTCATTTTACTTAACTAACAAAACAAGCTAGAGAGATACAAGAGAGAGAGAGAGAGAGAGATTTCGATGGAAGAGAGAAGATAGAGGGAGAGTGTTTTGTGTGCTCTAGGTTCCATAATCAAAGCTTAGCATGAAGGAGAAGAAAATCAAGCAAAGGTATAAACTCTAACTCGATTATGTAATTTTATTTTGATTATTCTCAATCAAAACTTGGATCTATGATTCCAAACTTTAAAACTCTAGATTTACATGTTGATAAGTGTTATGTTTAGATCTAACCCTTTTGTATATCAAAAGTTAGATCTAAAGTAAGGAAATGAAAGCTATGTTTTGAAAGCTAGAAAATCTTAATTTTTCTTTACTACTTTGTAAGCTTATAACTTGAGATCTACAACTTTGTTTTACGATCTGTCAAAGAAAGGTACTAGATATATAAGTAAAATACTAAACTCAAGTGTTAGCACTCAAAAAAGAATACACAATTCTTAATGGTTGTTTTAGCTAAAACAGTTTCATTTTTTTAAGGAGAAATAGACGGTTTTGGTCCAGTCATTGCTAGGGGTAGTTTCATCATTTTTTTTTAACATTTAAAATTTTGGAAAAATTTAGGATGATAATATGATAAGTTTTCTAACATTTCCAAGTGGAATCATTGAAAAAGGAGTTGTATATTTTCGTATGGATTATTTTTAGAAAAGTAAGAAAAAAATTGAAAAGGATAAAAACCTACTGCCCAAAAGTTTCCAAGGGTAGTTTCGGCCACTTAATTTTTGAAATAAATTCCTGCCTTTTGGGACATAAAAATATATGATGTAAAGTAGCTCCTGTCTAAAAAAATAGCTCAATCCGACTTAAAATAACCATGTTATGGCCATTTCAATTTTTGGGATTTTTCGACGAAAATGGCTATAACCAGAGTTCTATAACTCCGATGGCTATGAAATTTAAACTGGAGGTTCACGTTAACACGTATAAGATTAATTCAAGAGATGGTAAGTTCTGCAATTGAGCATGATAGGGCTAATTTCTTAAGCTACGAACTAAAAATGATTTTTGAAAAATACTAAAGGGAGTTGAAAAATTTTAGAAAAATTCTTTTTGTGTATGAAATATATGTATATATGTTTGGCTAAAGGATAGGAAAATAATAAGTTAGTTTGGTATTTTCATGAAAAAGAATTAATGAATCCAGCTTGCAGGATTGAAAATCTGTTGAATCCAGTTTGTTGGATTGGAAAGCAGTTTACTGAACTGAAAACCTATTGAATCCAGCTTGATGGATTGTAATCTGGTTGCTGGAATTGGAATCCAATTTACTGGATTGCAATTTAGTGTGTTGGATTTGCATCTGGTTGCTGGATTTGAAATTTAGTTTGCTGAATTGCAATCTGGGCTGCTGGATTAGTATGTTTGGATAATCCAGGTTACTGGATTAGTATTTGATTTATTAGATTTTAAAGAAGAACTTATAATATATAAGATTAAAGTGTTAAATCATAATGTATATGATATAGTGATTAAAGAATTATCAAAGGACGATAATAATAATGATGTTTTAAGGAGTAATCTAATATTTGATTATGTGAAAAGTGTTTAAGTTGTATAATGAATCTAATTAACAGTAGTATATGTGATGATATTATTCTAATTAAGAGATCGATATTATCAATAATAGGTCTTTCAACGGAAGTTAAATCAGCTTTGCGTAGCAGTAGTCAACGGTAGCAAGTTTCTCGAACTATACTTTTAATTAAGCTAGTTCTCTCACTCGAACTCGAGTTATTATTGTAAAGCATGCTCGTGATTAATCAGTGTTGATTATATCACATCTTAGGTTTATTGATTCCCACGTTGTGCATGTTGCATATGTTCATCAGGTATGAAAGACTGATCACCTTCATTACCATTTGGTTCAGTTAAATTTGTTCATGTTTATTATTGGCCATTCATCATTATTTACTCGTCATTCAGTTATGGAAATTGATTCATATTCTTTCATAATTATTATATTGTTGAAAGTTTGTCAGCTTATTATTCATTCTTTCAATCATGATATATCTTTTTTTGAACTTAAACTTGCTGGGTAAACTTGTTTCTCACCCTTGTTATATCATGATTAACATTTTAGATTAGGATGAATACTTCAGACACAGGAAAAGGCAAAGACAAGTTATAGGAAAGGATTATTGAACAGTTAAAATTGTAAATAGTATTGAAGGCAAATAACATTGTAAGTCCTGTAATATATGAATATTTGTATTAGGTTAAGGTTATCGACCTTAGGGATTATGTGTAATTGTTAATGTATAAACAATTTATGTTTATATATTCCGCAATAGTTATAGAATTGATGTACTAGGTTCGTGGTGATTAGTACCATAATTTAGGGACGTCATAGTTGCTATCAGAGCTGTAGGTTATAAACCTTAAGTAGGGTTACCTTAGGCTAATAACCGCTGTAACATTCCAGAATTTTTAATTGTTATATTAAATATTTATTTAATATTTAAGTATTTAATAGATGTGTTTATTGTTGAATAAATAATTGTTCAATGCGATTCGATTTGGTGAATTATTTGTTAATAAATAATTAAGGAAATTAATTATCATATTATAATTTAATTTAATTATTAAATTAGAGAGTTTTGATTGAATAAACTATTATATTTTAATTTGAATTTATAATTAAAAGGATGCGTTAGTTGATTAAATAAAGTTATAATTATATAGAAAATTATAATTTTTGGTATTGATTTATGTGTTAAAGTAATTTAATAAATTATTATTAGAATTAATTAAATTGATTATTGAAAAATTTAATTAAATAAAAATGTGACAAATAACCTTCTATAAAGGAGTTATTAAAATAAATTAAAGGAGTTTAATTCAGTTTTTCCAAACAAGGCTTAATGCATATTAAGTCTTTATTTTAAATGAGTTTTACCAAACAAGGTGTAAAAGTTAATGGGTTATTTTTTTACTTAGTTAGCCAAACAAGCCTTATGGCTTTTGAGTTTTAAAAAAAAAAGAAACTGATGTCAGTTAATTGATATAATTATATTATACAATTATTACATATTATATTATATACATTATATCTTTGTTAGTACATTAGTTAGAGTTAGGAAGAAAGACTCAGAGGAAGAAGAAGAAGAGAAGAAGAAAAGTAAGAGAAAAACTTGAGAGAATCCTAGAGAATTTGAGAGTGAAGTTGGAGAAAAGCTTGTTGATCAAAGAGAATCGTATCATCTTCTAAAAAAAGGTATCATCCTACCCTTTTAAGTTTTTAAAATTTTAGTTTTCTCTTCCCTAATTCTCTGTAAAATTCTTGTGAAAGGATAAATTGTTTGATTGTATGTGTCTTTATATGATAAACTAGTGTTGTAAAACCATTTTCATAGGTTATATATGAGTATAATCAATGAATTGATGTTATGTATGTGGTTTATGAAGAAAAACTATTTTACAGAGAGTTTATGTGAATATATATGAATATGGTTTAGTTTAAGGTAGAAATTAAGGTTTAACTGGTTTTTTAATTGATAAATTGACTATTGAATTTGAAAGAGTATGTATAAACATTGAAAAAGTGCTTTGAATTAATTGTTTTGGTTGAAAAACAAAATCATAGTGTTGTTCATTAAAAACATCAAAAAGTGAGTTCTTATCAAAAACAGTAAAATTGGATGTTTTAAATTCGTTGTTTATGTTGTTTTATGGGTAGAATCATGTTAAGAGTCTTTGAATTATGTTTATATGAAGTCTCTATATGAATTACATGATAATTAGGCTATTAGAAAGTAGCTTGTAGGCCAAAATTGGCTTTTGTTCATGTTGTTGCTTTGGTCGCTCAAAGTCTGTGATTCGCTCGTCGTCATAGTAATACCTAGCGATACATTTGTCGCGTACATGACACCAAAGGTTACACGCCAGTAGCTTGACCTCGTAGTTTAATTCTCGTCAAGCAGCAAGACTATCATCTATCACGCCATAGTCACCGAACCACAATATAAATCGTGGGCGCCAAAACGCGAGTTAAGCGTAATGGTCTGACGAAGTACTTTTTATACTCAAAATATGAAGGGATTGTTATGTGTTAATAGTAGGACTGTTAAGTTATGATTTCAGTATTTCTATACCATGAATGAGCATGTTAATAACAATTAACTTGTTTTGTAACGTGATTATGTGATTAAAAATCAAATCTTACATGATGAGTGTACTTAGTTATGTTTGTAAAGTGGTAGTGACTAATTATGTCATGATGACATATGTATATAGGATATTGTGATTCGAATTGTTCGGTTTAACCTACGAGCAAGACAAGTTCTCTAATATATTATCTTGTTGAGCCAATTATTGTTTCCAATTCGATTACAATATAATGATGCAAGGTTTCTAAACTTTAATTTTGATATTGAGCAAGTTATTCTTGTATTTAACTTGTTGTTTAGCATGCGAATTTATATATACTAATGTTGAACAGTTTTATCGTTCAAATTGCTATGCATGCTTAGTATTCAATTTTAAATAACCTTGGCTTATTATTGTTCAAGCAAGGTGTGCTATAGTTATTCAATATGTATGCTATTAGATTATTCCTAAAGCATGCTTTTAATTTACCATGTCGATTCAGTTATGATTATTCCATAATGTAATGTTATTGATTTTATTCGACTAATCCTTAGTTGATGTTCGTCGAATTCCAAATTACCTTGAAATGTATCCAAACCAAACTCACTTTGGTGCGGACTTATACTCTAAATACTGAGATGAACAACCCTATTATTATGGGTAATTTACGCTTAGCGTTGAAATGTTTGTGTAAAATACATTGTACGAAGGGCTGATCCCCCTAAGTACGAGGAGTCCCTATAGTCTTATGATTGTTAAAGTTTAAGTTGAAAAATTACTTATAACTATGGACATAGTTCGTGGTCTTAGGACCCTCAGTTATATACTTTAGAATGTTGATAAATCATATTGTTTAACTCTATCGAGCCTCTTATCTAACAGTTGTTGTAAAGATTTTTCATTCATTGTTGTTTCAAGTGAGCTTTGTTTGCTCACTCTTGCTTATATAACTATTACAGTTAAAGATGAGAAGGTTGATGTACCTAGCACCAGTAAGGGAAAAGGAAAGATGAACAAGTATTGAAGACTTGTAATATGATGATATTTTATTATCAGTTTTAATTGAATGGTTGTAATGGATTTTATTTATTTTCCGCATTTGAATGATTGTATTTAAAGGTTAGAAAACCTGGGAGATTTTTATTATGTAACCCTTTAATGGGGAAGGTTTTTATTATTCAATTTGATTATGATTGGGTAGTTAGCTATGAATGTTTGATTAAGTAAACACCAAATCCTGTGGGAATGAAGTACCTGGGTTTGGGGGTGTCACAAGTTGGTATCAAAGCTTTAGGTTATGAACCTTAGGTGGGGGGAAAAGCCTTAGGAGGTAACCTTTGAAAAGATAGTGATGATAAACTCTTATCGAGTTTTAAGGAAGAAGTAATAAAATACTTATGTGTTTGTAACTTATGTGCTCACGAGTGTCGAGTAGAAATGATTAGTAATTAAAACTTAAACTTTGGTTGATAGGATGACTAATATATGAGGATCCAGTCAGGCTAGGGAGGAGGAGCCTTGAGATATTCAGGTAGTTTGGGAACAATTCTTATCGCCACGGAAACAGATTCATTAGTCACGAGAGTTGAAAGCAGAGAGAGTACCTGATGAGGATGATGAGATAGAGACAGACGAGGAGGATCCCGTGGAGCTGCCACAGACGGATGAAGAGGACGAGAAGGAAAGGATTCCACTTAACTCGATAGCTGGCCGTATATACGATGAGGTGCATGACCGCAATGTAGAACTTCAAGATACAGTCGAGGAGTTACAAGAGATAGTTCTTTGAACAATGAGACCTCAATGGCACAGAAGGACGACGAAATTCAGGACCGAGAAGAACATCTGAGCAATGTTGAAGATAAGCTGATTCACACTGAAGGAGAGAACGAGCAAATGAGAGCAGAGATTGCAGAGTTGAAGAACAAGTTGAAAGAGGAATCTACTAAGAGGGCAAGAGCCAAAGATGCGTACGAGGAAGCTGATCAACGAGCCGAAATAGCAGAGGGAGAAGCACAAGCAAAGAGAATGAAGATGCAGGAAATGAATAATGTGTTCAACATAGTGATTAATCGAGCTCGGGATCGGGTCATGGGTTATTCGATTTAGTTTGAGACGCTGCCATTGTACATACTAGATCGTAGAACCATGTTCCAAATTATGGAAGAAGAGCGTCGTAAGGCTATGCAGTATCTTAGTAGGACATCGTAGGGAGTGTACTTGATTTATGATTTATGTTATGATAGATATTATGTAAATCCCAAGTGTTATGTAACTTATGGGATACGATGATAAGGTCCTGAAACTGTAGTAGTTCAGGAAAATAATGTAAATAGCAGTGATGCTATTGATATGATGTTTTTTCAAAGAAATTAAGAATAAATAAAAGTTATTATCTTCTTTTATCCAAAGTGTTATGTGTTATGTGGTGATTACTTTTATGGGGGCAAGTTAAGTAGAAATTACTTAAATAAGTTGAGTAATAATCTAATGAGTGTACTTTAACAGAAAATGCCTCCAAGACGTCAACCACCCCGACAGAGAACCACTGAAGGAACCAACAACAATAATGTTGAAGTTAACCCTGCTCAAAGAATCGTGGCGACGCATCGACAAAGTGCATCAGAATCAACCGCTGAATCAACCACAAAATTAAGCTACAACGTTTAAGGACTTCAAGGCGGTTGGACCACCAGAATTATGTGGGTCCATGAACCCGGTTGAGGCTCAGACCTGGGTCATGGAGATAGAGAAGGTGTTCGATGTTGCGGGAGTAGGGGAAGATTAGAAGACTGCTTTTGCAACATTCATGTTGAAAGCAGAAGCTAATTATTGGTGGCAGACCAATAAAACTCGAGGAGGACCAGGGGTTATGGCTTGGGATAAGTTCAAGGAGATGTTCTTCGAGTCCTATTTCCCAGAGAGTTCGAAGAGTTAGTTAGAAGTGCGCTTTTAGAATCAAGCGAGGAACGATGATGATTTGCCGTTTTGAGTACGGCGCAAAAATTCAATGAGTTGGCAAGGTTTGCGTGATCTGATAAGGTCATAGCAGAGAGGAGTATCAATCGAATGATTAAAAATTTTATAGCAAAATTTTTATACATAAGTTGTATTATGAATTAGTACGATTTAAACTCAGAAAAAAGTTATGGATGATGCAATATGGATTAAACAAAATTCGTATGGAGTAAGGGAAAGCTAGGATTATGTGAGATTTCAATTGAGGACTCATGTCAAGAGCTAAGTTGTATGATTCTTTGTATGGGCGGGGAATTATACTTGGTGTAACAACCACTTAGCTTCTGGTATTGATAATCATTGAAATGTTCATGTCGCACTATTTTCTATATACATGTTGAGAAATTGATTCTTTTCTCATGTGTATAACAGATAGGTAAAGAATAGGTAGAGAATATAAGATTATGTGTGAGTTCTTAAAACTCATACTTATGGTAAGTTCGTGACTCATAATCGTATGGTTTTGAACCCCTAAGCGTATGGACATTTCTTGATTGGTTCTTGAACTACGTATTGCTAGGATATGTTTCAAAACTCATATTATTATGGAAAGTTCCTGAACTCATAACGTGTGGTAAGTTTAATGAACTAGGGTATAGGAGAGTTGTGAATGGAGAATTGAGGATGACAGGAATAGATAGACTTATTAAGCAATGGATCATTATAGAAAGTGGAGTTGATGGTGGAAGCATAGGTATTCCAAATCTTATAGTTATGCTAGACTTCGATATTTTTGACATCAAACTAAATGCGCACAGATGTGCCTTTTTGAAAATGAATTTTTATTCTCAACACATGGTGATAATTTTGTATGTGTGGACTTCGGGACACTGACACATTGTTACCTGTTGAGGTATGATAGCACTAAAACTTATTTTCAAAGGTTTTTGACATGTCTAAAGAATAGTCTATGCTAATTGTTTCGTCTAGACGAAAATAATTTGAAAGTATCAAAATGTATTTTATATCATTAATGCATCATGTAACCTGGTGCAAAGATGATAAAAAAAATTGTTGGAGTTATAAATACAGAATTACTTAGTATTGGATGTGATTAAAAAATTGTCAGCCCACTATAGTATGATATATTATGACAAAGTCACACCATGATGAAATCCTCAAACAGGCTGTAAATACAATGCGGTATCATGAAGTCATAAAATTATTTTTAGAATTTCAAGGATAAATTATTGTCAACGGGGTTTGGCCATACATGTTTCGATTGAAATTGCATTATTGGTATGAGTCTAAGCTATTTAATTCAGCTAGACCAACGTTTATGAAAATTCCAAGTATTCTTTGAAATTATCCCTAACCAAATTATTTTGGTGCGGAATCCTATGATAAGACTGAGGTGAACTGTGACAACCCGATATTTTCTATATAAATAAATCTTAAATTTTATGATAAAAATTTTTTTTTGAAGGATGAGGATTTGTACAAGATTATGTGTATATGTATTTATGTGGTAAATAAAATATAATTATTACGTGAATATTTATAAGTAAATTTATTTTTGAATTATTGATTATTATAAAGTATATTTTATAATAATTAATTTTAAGATAGAAATGTTTTATTAATTATTTTCCATGAATATATAATCATATATTATTTAAATAATATATGAAGTGATTTTAGAATAAATATAATAATTATTTTATTATATGAATTTTAGTACTGATTATTAAGTTAAATATTTTACCTTGATTATTAAGGTTAAATATGATAGATAAATCGAGATATGGAATCCAAACCCTAATTTTGGATTATTGTCAAGGTATGAGAATAATAATATAATATTACTTATATTTTGATTTTTCAATCTTTATAAATATGTACGGTATGTCCAGATTGATGATGGTTGATCAATTATGGTATATTGACCAAACCCTAGCATTAATTGATTTGACCTCGCTTTTTTTTAATTTAAATAGGAAATTTAAGATCATTAAATATCCGTGTTATATGATATTTGTATGTGTTACTTCATGGTATGCTAATTAGAAACCCTAATTATAAATGTCAAAACCCTAATTAAATTCAATTTCCAATATTAGAAACCCTAGTCCTAGGAAAACTTAAAATTTGGAGGTTTGATCTGGTCAAGAATTGTGTTACAAAGATTAATAACACGTGTGATAGACTTTAATTGCTAATTAAAATAAACGTAATTAGTAAATCAAAACCCTAAAACCTAGAATCTAATTTAATTTCTAGAAACCCTAATTGTATTTCTAGAAACCGTAATTATCAATATTTTAAACCCTATTTGCTTTATTAGCAAAGTTCATTATGATTAAGGGTAATAAACCCTGATGTTCATGTAATTACAAACTTAATTTAATTAACAATATTAATTTTGCAAAATTATAGAAACTAAAAGTTATTTAATTATAATTATTTAATTAATTTTTATTTATTTAATTTTTGTGTGCAAACCCTAAATTGGAAATCCTAGATTTTTGTTTACCCAAATTGGCTCAAACCCTAAACCCTAAATCAAACCCTAACCCTAAGGGTTTGGTAAGTTTCATTTTTGCCATTTTAATTGATTTATCAAATGACCATTATGCCCCTAATTGAATTATTAAGTACTAGACTAGGTTTTGACAATTGTTATGAGTTGTTGGCTAACCCTAACAACTCTACCTGCCCAAAATTGACAGCAACAAGTTTTAATTCGCCAATTCATGCATCCAA
Organism: Panax ginseng; assembly: GCA_020205605.1. Classification (NCBI taxonomy): domain Eukaryota; kingdom Viridiplantae; phylum Streptophyta; class Magnoliopsida; order Apiales; family Araliaceae; genus Panax; species Panax ginseng. Next base: position 49,585,454 of record CM035137.1, read on the forward strand.
CACATTATATATATAGATCAAGGAGAAAGAAAGTGGGTTGTTTACTAAAATTGCACAAAACCATACTCCACTCTCTCAAGCCCCAAACCTCCGAAAATATATAGTATATCGGACCCATTATCAAGCCCCACGAAATCCAACAACAAATCAATAGCGAAAATCAAGAATTGAGCATAAAAGGTATGAAACCCTAATTCAAAATCATCCAATTTTCTATTGTTGTTAGATGTTATGTTTGGGTGTTAGAATATGTTGTTTATAAGATATTATGATGATCCGGGTTGGTATTTATCAAGTCCATAACATTAAAGTGCTCGAAATTAAAGATTTTCAAAATCTGGAAATTTTAAAAGGAGGTGTCCGATAATGAATGTCGTGTGTAGATCTCTGTAGGTGTTTGATTTTTGTGTTATAAGTGTTGAATATGGTAGTCGGTTATGAGATCTTTGCTCGGATCAAGAATCGAGACTAGATCGGTTGTAGATTATAAGTTATAATCGGTCAAAGGTCGCCGACCAACATTGATCGGGCCATTTCGGTAACCCGAATGAGCCCGTAAAGCTCGACAAGTTTTTAAATGGCTTGAATCTGACAGTGGTTTGATGTATCGTTATGGTTCTTGTATCTAAGTTGTAGTATGTTTGTTAGACTACATCATCATGCCTTAATATCACTTATTTCGTAAATGGGTTGGATTTTATGGACGGTCAAACTAGCGAGGTCGAGAGCTTGTTCTCTGCTTTTACGGGTAACCCGTAAAATATATGAACATGTCGATCGACATGGTTTAACCGAGTCATCTTTTGGATTCTGCTCATGTTAGTTGTATTTTATGTAATAGATCTACTCTCTTGCATGCTAGCTACAACCTGAACCCTTTATATCACAAGAACAGTTCATGTGTTGCACGTTATAGTCGATCAAAAGTGGTCACTCGAACTGTTCTTCATTTCTAAACAACCCGTAAAATGAAGAACGACTCTGACAAAGATCTTGGAACGCCTAGATCTAGCTTATGTTAGGTTGTTAGATCATGTGGTTTATTAGAACATGTAGTCTTGAACTTTGTCTACAAAATCTAGCTTTTGTATTTCTAAAACACAATACATGAGAGAATTAAAGTGGGTCAAATACGGCCCTCTCTAAGAATTTACTATGAAGATCCTGGGTTTAAGTATGAACATGAAGAACACCTATATATGTTACCTGCTATAAATAGGTGGCCTTTTAACGACGAATGTTAATATTTTTTCCTAAATTAATTAATAATTATAGAAAATTAGTTTTAAATTATTAAAATACAAAATAAATTATTAAAAATTATTTTAAATTAAAAAATTAGTTTTTAATTATTTTAAATATATTTCATAAATATTTAATATTTTGGAATATTAAAAGTAATTAATTTATTTAATTATAATATTAAATAAATTATTTAAAAATGATTTTAATTCATGAAAAATCATTTAAAATTATATTATGATATAAGAAAATAATTTAAGTTATTTTTGATAACTTTTAATATTATGTGATAATTTTCATTAATAAATTTATATTAATGATAATTAAGTTATTTATTAAATAAAATAAATAAATGAATTAAAAATGATTTTATTATATTAAAAATCATTTTAAATAATAATAAGGTATTTAAAAATATTTTAAGTTATAAAATATAACTTTTAATATTTAAAGGTAAATTTCATTAATTAATTATGATTAATGATAATAAAGTTATTTAATAATTATATTAAATAATTTAGTTTAAAAATGATTTTATTATTATAATAATCATTTTAAATAAAAATAAAGTGTTTAAAGATATTTTAAGTTATAAAATATAACTTTAATATTTAAAGAATAATTTCATTAATAATTTAATATTAATGATATTTATTTAATGATTAATGATATTAAATTTATTTAATAATTATATTAAATAAATAGTTTAAAATGGTTTTATTTATTTAAAAATCATTTAAAAGGATATTAATGATTTAAAAATATTTTAAGTTATAATTATTGACTTTTAATATTTGTATAAATAGTTCATTAATACTTAAATATTAATGGTAATTATTTAATAATGATTTTAAATGTTTTAAAAATCATTTAAAGGTATTATAAATACTTTAAAAAAATATTTTGAGTTATTATACATAACTTTAATATTTTGGCAATGGTTTCATTAATAATTTAATATTAATTAAATGTTAATGATAATAGAATTATGTAATACTTAAATCATTTAATAATGATTACGATATTTCAAAAATTATGATAAATGATAATAATTATTTAATAATTATTATAAGGCCATGAAAAATAGTGTGACTAATATTTAAGTTATCTAATCGAGATATTGTGATACGAGAATAGAGTCTTAGACTAGATTATTACCCGAAAAAAAGCTTCGGTGAAATAACATGTTTCGAAAATTGATCCTGGACTTAGATAATTGGCTAGATAAATGTTTATTTGTGATCCAATGGTTGTTAAAGATTGTGTGGCAATGTGATTAGGAATGTCTTGTTTACGATAAAGCGTGTTATGTGTTACGTTATGATATACTAATCGGTAAAATGATCGATTAATGATAGGTGATTTCATAAAAGATAAAACTAAGTTGAGAATAGTAGCGGTAGCGTCGTGCAAGTATCCTAACTTTGCATTTTCTTTATGTCTGATGGATGTAAGTGAGAAGTTCGTAATTATTGTTATTATTATGCAGTTGTTAAACTTATATTATATAAGCCCATTGATTATCAACATGCTAGTATATGATAATTGGGATAAATATATCTTGCTCGTTAATTTCTATAAATGATTATACAAGTGTCCCCACTTGGACAATCATTGTTTTCATCGCATGTTGATACCCTTTTGATATACATATATGTTGAATTATATAGACCTTTGTTATGAAAACCCGAAGCGAGATATGAACATCCCAAGGAAAAATTTTATCTTGAAGTGACAGAGCTTAACGATAACATCGTTCATGTAAATGTAGTATTGATCAATACAGGGTACAACAGGGCCGATCACCCTCCGTACTCGTAAGTCATGACGGTTTACAAATGAATTTCTGTTTAAACCTTTTCAAAAATGAAAAACAATGTTCATGGTATGTCACAGAAACCCCATATACAGTCAATACGTAGTTTCAAAAGTTAAAAGAGGGTTGTTATGTTATTATTATTGGTACAGATTACTTCACAACTACTGACTAGTTGTGGAAGATATTATAAAGAAAACAATTAAATTCTTTCAGCCTATATATATATAATACTTGCTGGGCACTCAAATGCTCATCCTTGCTTAATTTAAATGTTTTCAGCTAAGTATGAAGGACCAGAAGGATCTGTCAAGAACAAGGGAAAAGGGAAAGTTGCTGAATGACTTTTTATGTTACTGTTTGTAATAGTTTAGATTATGAAGACTATGATATATATATATATATATATATATGACATGTAATGAATGTTTAAAGGTTACGTACTTGGGAGAATGACTCGATGTATATGTAAACTTAAGTTAAGTTTTATATTATTGTTATTATTATTAGTATTATTCCGCTTTCATAGAAATGGTATCGTGATGTACCGAGGGAGTTAAGGTTTCAAGTATCCCATTCGGGGACCTCACAGAGAATAGTATCGAGCTATAGGGTTAGAAACCTTAGGTGGGTTAGACCTTGGGCTATAACTTAGAAACGGAGGGAAGCGTTGAAAATATAAATAACTCATATAGAGTTTAAAAGAGATGAATTGAATAAATTCATCGTCAAACAAAATAAAAGATAATTCATACAAAACTATTATTTGACTATGTGTATATAATATATGCTAATCGGGATAATTCTTTGTGTGTAGATGTCGGTGAAAAAGGATTAGGATATCCACGGATTGTAAAGAAGGAGCTACTATCGAAGCCATATAATGCGGAAATAGAAGCTCACAATGAAACAAACTTCAGACGAGGTGGTTATCGTGGAAAACATAATACGGATCCTAAATAATGGATTTGACGATAATGATTCGACCACAAAGTTGAAGTCGATCAAGCATCATTGGAGATGCAAGAATTGAGGAACAAGGTTTCTTCTCTGAAGAAGGTCATGGAAGATGGAAAAAGCGCTTAATGATCCAATCGCAAGCGTTATTAGAAACAATGGAAGAGCGGGATAAGCTTAAACTCAAAATCAATCGGATGGGAGCCTCAAGCAACACTTAGGTTCGTGCAATCCCAGAGATAAAGGGAAAAGGAAGGTAGAAGACCATGATTTAGGAAAACCGTAGGAAGAAGAAATGGAAAAGAATATGTTATCTTTGCGGTTATGAAGGGCATACCACTCTGTATTGTCCCGACTATAAACAGGGGAGCATGTTTTGTTTGTGGAAAAAGATCATCAAAGCTGAAAAGTCATCCAAGGAAGAAGGCGTAGTGAATAGGTAGTATAGGTTAGGTTGTGTAAGCGTGTTTAATATAATATGTGTGTTTAGTTTATGCATGTAATGCATTATTATAAAACTTTTGTACAAGCGGTGAAGTAAATCCCGACTTTTGTAGTCACAATGGGATGATCGATGTTTAAAGCACTATGTGCTGTGATATGTAAAGTATTTTGAAAGCAATGAATGAATATGAATCAAAGTTTGAGTTATGAAACAAGTTTAATAAGTTTAAACTTATATGATAAGGTTTAGAATGTAAGTTAATTTATGGTTTTTATTTAACCGATAATGCCGCCAAGACGTCGAAACTTCGAAATCGGGGCGTAAGAGTCTCATCAACAACAACGTTGAAGGACAACAACAATGGACCAATGCAAAGAATTAGCGAATATGGTAGCTCGTGCCATGCAACAAGGGAACCAAATGGATAATTATTTGGCGAATTTCAAAGACTTTAAGGTCAGTAGAACCATGGAATTCAAAGGTACAATCGACCATAGAAGCCCAAACTTGGGTTAAAGAAATTGAGAAGGCGTTTGTAATAGCTAGGGTAGGTGAGGGGCAAAGACCTCTTTTGCCACCTACATGATGAAGGGTGAGGCAAATTTACGGTGGGAAGCGAATCGGTGAGAAGCGGGGAGCAGTGTGGTAACATGGGATAGATTTAAGACCTTATTTTTCGAGAATTATTTTTCAAATTTAAGTCGCAGCTAGAATGGAGGTAAAATTTACGGAGTTGAAGCAAGGGATATGTTTGGCATGAAATATGCCGCGAAATTCAATGAATTAGTTAGGTTTGCTCGCATCAAGTCGATCTGGAGGCTAGGAAAGGCTAGGAGATTTGAAATGGGATTAAAATCTTGGCTCTATAATAAGGTGGCAGTGTTGCAGAGATCCCAACATTTGCAAAAGACTCATGGAGAAGGCGATAATTGCGGAGGAGGAAGTGAGGCTATGAGCCTCTACAATAAGGAGAAGAAAAACAAGGCAAGGTCGAGGAGCCGAGAAGGTGAGAATTAATAGTGGAAGCAGGAGTCTTGATGGAAAAAGAAAAGGAAACTACTTTGGTAATGTTCGAGTGAAGCAAGAAGGAGTTAAGAAGCAAGCGGTTCGGTCAAGAGACATGAAAAGAACCACTCCGGAGAATGTTTGAAAGGAAAATTTGTGTGTTATAAGTGCAGGCGGAGGGTCACATCTCTCCCAACCGCCCAAATCCTAGAATGAACAAAGGTTGTTTTATTTGTGGATCGTTGGAGCATAGGGTTAAGGATTGTCCGAACAGGAGGGTAGAGGTTGGTAGTGTGAATATTGGTAAGGGTAGTGGAACATTAGCAATCACGGACCGACATCATCGAACAAACCAACAAAGTCAACATCAAGGGTCTTCAACATGACCAGTTCAAGACACGGTGGCAAATTGGCAATCTGATGCACTGTAATATTCGAATAACTTTTATTTGCGTAATTAGAATTTTTCTATTTATAGTAAATTGTTTTATAAAGAAATTTTGAGGGAGAAATTTGTGTCCTTTTAGAAATCAGATGTCCGCTTTAATCGTAAAGACAAGCTTAATGTGATTAATTAAAGATCGGTTCGATTAGAGTTAATCGAGATCTATTTGCGAAGATTGTGTATGCTATGAACCCAGTTATGTGTAGGTTTTTTAAGTGGTGATTCCGGGGACGGAATCCTTATAAGGGAGGTGAATGTGACAACCCGATATTTTCTATATAAATAAATCTTAAATTTTGCGTATAAATTTTTTTTTTTGAAGGATGAGGATTTGTACAAGATTATGTGTATATGTATTTATGTGGTAAATAAAAATATAATTATTACGTGAATATTTATAAGTAAATTTATTTTTGAATTATTGATTATTATAAAGTATATTTTTATAATAATTAATTTTAAGATAGAAATGTTTTTATTAATTATTTTCCATGAATATATAATCATATATTATTTAAATAATATATGAAGTGATTTTAGAATAAATATAATAATTATTTTATTATATGAATTTTAGTACAGATTATTAAGTTAAATATTTTACCTTGATTATTAAGGTTAAATATGATAGATAAATCAGATATGGAATCCAAACCCTAATTTTGGATTATTGTCAAGGTATGAGAATAATAATATAATATTACTTATATTTTGATTTTTCAGTGCTATAAATATGTACGGTATGTCCGTATTGATGATGGTTGATCAATTATGGTATATTGACCAAACCCTAGCATTAATTGATTTGACCCTGTTTTTTTAATTTAAATAGGAAATTTAAGACTGTTAAATATCTGTGTTATATGATATTTGTATGTGTTACTTCATGGTATGCTAATTAGGAAACCCTAATTATAAATGTCAAAACCCTAATTAAATTCAATTTCCAATATTAGAAACCCTAGTCCTAAAACTTAAAATTTGGAGGTTTGATCTGTCAAGAATTGTGTTACAGTGATTAATAACACGTGTGATAGACTTTAATTGCTAATTAAAATAAACGTAATTAGTAAATCAAAACCCTAAAACCTAGAATCCTAATTTAATTTCTAGAAACCCTAATTGTATTTCTAGAAACCGTAATTATCAATATTTTAAACCCTATTTGCTTTATTAGCAAAGTTCATTATGATTAAGGGTAATAAACCACGATGTTCATGTAATTACAAACTTAATTTAATTAACAATATTAATTTTGCAAAATTATAGAAACTAAAAGTTATTTAATTATAATTATTTAATTAATTTTTATTTATTTAATTTTGTGTGCAAACCCTAAATTGGAAATCCTAGATTTTTGTTTACCCAAATTGGCTCAAACCCTAAACCCTAAATCAAACCCTAACCCTAAGGGTTTGGTAAGTTTCATTTTGCCATTTTAATTGATTTATCAAATGACCATTATGCCCCTAATTGAATTATTAAGTACTAGACTAGGTTTTGACAATTGTTATGAGTTGTTGGCTAACCCTAACAACTCTACACGCTTCAAAATTGATGAAAGAACAAGTTTTAATTCACCCATTCATGCATCCAACACATTATATATATAGATTGAAGGAGAAAGAAAGTGGGTTGTTTACTAAAAATTGCACAAAACCATACTCCACTCTCTCAAGCCCCAAACCTCAAAAAATATATAGTATATCGGACCCATTATCAAGCCCCACGAAATCCAACAACAAATCAATAGCGAAAATCAAGAATTGAGCATAAAAGGTATGAAACCCTAATTCAAAATCATCCAATTTTCGGTTGTTAGATGTTATGTTTGGGTGTTAGAATATATTGTTTATAAGATATTATGATGATCTGGGTTGGTATTTATCAAGTCCATAACATTAAAGTGCTCGAAATTAAAGATTTTCAAAATCTGGAAATTTTTAAAGGAGGTGTCGACAATGAATGTCGTGTCGTGTAGATCTCTGTAGGTGTTTGATTTTTGTGTTATAAGTGTTGAATATGGTAGTGGTTATGAGATCTTTGCTCGGATCAAGAATCGCACCTAGATCAGTTGTAGATTATAAGTTATAACCGGTCAAAGGTCGTTGACCAACATTGACTGGGCCATTTCTGGGTAACCTAGAATGAGCCCAGAAAGCTCTGACAAGTTTTTAAATGGCTTGAATCTGACAGTGGTTTGATGTATCGTTATGGTTCTTGTATCTAAGTTGTAGTATGTTTGTTAGACTACATCATCATGCCTTAATATCACTTATTTCGTAAATGGGTTGGATTTTATGGATGGTCGAACTAGCGAGGTCGAGCTTGTTCTCTCTGCTTTCGGGTAACCCGGAAAATATATGAACATGTCGAATGACATGGTTCAACCGAGTCATAACTTTTGGATTCTGCTCATGTTAGTTGTATTTTATGTAATAGATCTACTCTCTTGCATGCTAGCTAGCTACAACCTCGAACCCTTTATATCACAAGAATTCATGTGTTGCGTTATAGTCGATCAAAAGTGGTCACTTGAATCGTTTCTTCATTTCTGGGCAACCCTGAAAATGAAGAAACGACTCGACAACATCTTGGAGCAGCCTAGATCTAGCTTATGTTAGGTTGTTAGATCATGTGGTTTATTAGAACATGTAGTCTTGAACTTTGTCTACAAAATCTAGCTTTTGTATTTCTCGGAAACCATACACAGAGAGAATTAAAGTGGGTCAAATATGGCCACTCTCAAGAATCGCCATGAAGATCCTGGGTTTAAGTATGAACATGAAGAACACCTATATATGACGGTTACTGCTGCTATAGGTAACCTTTAGCGACAGAATGATTAATATTTTCCTAAAATTAATTAATAATTATAGAAAATTAGTTTTAAATTATTAAAAATACAAAATAAATTATTAAAAATTATTTTAAATTTAAAAATTAGTTTTTAATTATTTTAAATATATTTCATAAATATTTAATATTTTTGGAATATTAAAAGTAATTAATTTATTTAATTATAATATTAAATAAATTATTTTAAAATGATTTTAATTCATGAAAAATCATTTAAAATTATATTATGATATAAGAAAATAATTTAAGTTATTTTTGATAACTTTTAATATTATGTGATAATTTTCATTAATAAATTTATATTAATGATAATTAAGTTATTTATTAAATAAAATAAATAAATGAATTAAAAATGATTTTATTATATTAAAAATCATTTTAAATAATAATAAGGTATTTAAAAATATTTTAAGTTATAAAATATAACTTTTAATATTTAAAGGTAAATTTCATTAATTAATTATGATTAATGATAATAAAGTTATTTAATAATTATATTAAATAATTTAGTTTAAAAATGATTTTATTATTATAATAATCATTTTAAATAAAAATAAAGTGTTTAAAGATATTTTAAGTTATAAAATATAACTTTAATATTTAAAGAATAATTTTATTAATAATTTAATATTAATGATATTTATTTAATGATTAATGATATTAAATTTATTTAATAATTATATTAAATAAATAGTTTAAAATGGTTTTATTTATTTAAAAATCATTTAAAAAGATATATTAATGATTTAAAAATATTTTAAGTTATAATTATTGACTTTTAATATTTGTATAAATAGTTCATTAATACTTAAATATTAATGGTAATTATTTAATAATGATTTTAAATGTTTTAAAAATCATTTAAAGGTATTATAAATACTTTAAAAAAAATATTTTGAGTTATTATACATAACTTTAATATTTTGGCAATGGTTTCATTAATAATTTAATATTAATTAAATGTTAATGATAATAGAATTATGTAATACTTAAATCATTTAATAATGATTCGATATTTCAAAAATTATGATAAATGATAATAATTATTTAATAATTATTATAAGGCCATGAAAAATAGTGTGACTAATATTTAAGTTATCTAATCGGATATTGTGATACGAATAGAGTCTTAGACTCGATTATTACCTCGAAAAGTCATCGGTGAGACCGACATATTTCGAAAATTGATCCGGACTTAGATAATTGGCTAGATAAATGTTTATTTGTGATTCAATGGTTGTTAAAGATTGTGTGGCAATGTGATTAGGAATGTCTTTGATCGCAATAAAGGTGTTATGTGTTACGTTATGATATACTAATCAAGAAAATGATCCGATTAATGATAGGTGATTTCATAAAAGATAAAACTAAGTTGAGAATAGTAAGCGGTAGCATCGAGTGATATCCTAACTTTGCATTTTCTTTATCTGATGGATGAAAGTGAGAAGTTCGTAATTATTGTTATTATTATGCAGTTGTTAAACTTATATTATATAAGCCCATTGATTATCAACATGCTAGTATATGATAATTCGGATAAATATATACTTGCTCGTTAATTTCTATAAATGATTATACAAGTGTCCCCACTTGGACAATCATTGTTTTTCATCGCATGTTGATACCCTTTTGATATACATATATGTTGAATTATATAGGACCTTTGTTATGAAAACCCGAAGCGAGATATGAACATCCCAAGGAAAATTTTATCGCTACTAGAGACGGACAGAGCGACGATAACATCGTTCATGTAAATGTAGTATTGATCAATCAGGTACAACAGTAGATCACCTCCGTACTCGTAAGTCATGACGGTTTACAAATGAATTTACTGTTTAAACCTTTTCAAAATGAAAAACAATGTTCATGGTATGTCACAAAACCCCATATCTGAATTCAATCGTAGTTTCAAAAGTTAAAAGAGGGTTGTTATGTTATTATTATTGAGTACAGATTACTTCACAACTCTTGACTAGTTGTGGAAGATATTATAAAGAAAACAATTAAATTCTTTCACTTATATATATATATAATACTTCTTTGGGCACTCAAATGCTCATCCTTGCTTAATTTAAATGTTTTCATTTAAGTATGAAGGACCGAAGGATCATCACGAGAACAAGGGAAAGGGAAAAGTTCTTTGAATGACTTTTTATATTATTCTTTTTTGTAATAGTTTAGATTATGAAGACTATGATATATATATATATATATATATATATATATTATGACATGTAATGAATGTTTAAAGGTTACGTACTTGGGAGAATGACTATGATGTATATGTAAACTTAAGTTAAGTTTTATATTATTGTTATTATTATTAGTATTATCCCGCTCATAGAAATGGTATCGTGATGTACCGAGTTCGGGTTTCAAGTATCCGGATTCGGGGACCTCACATGAACATCCCAAAATTGGGAAACTTTTGTGTGCCCAAGGCGGATATGATGAACAGAAAAATCGTTCCAACATGTAGTACCTGATCAGTATTGGGCATAATGGGCTGATCACCCTCCGTGTCCGTAAGTCATGACGGTTTGCAAATGAATTTTTGTATAAACCTTTTTGAAAATTGAAAATAAAAGTTCATGGTCTATATGACTCCTCGGCATGATTTGAAAATTTTAACTCTTTGGAGAGATGTTTTGGGTAGTATGTGATGATGGGTATGCAATAGTATGAACTCGTTACGCACGAATAGAATCTGATATGATTGAAATAAGGTTATTATGAAAACCTAGTTTTGGTGAATGAAAGGAGTAGAGTGTAGTAGGCTGTAATTTTGAGGACAAAATTCTTAGAAGAAGGGGTGAATGTGACAAACCGAGAATTTATAGGATTTAATAAATCTTAAATGATTAAATAAAGGTTAAATAATAAGACCTAGAATTAAAATAGGTACGGATTTAAAATTTTTGTGAAGGACTTATGTGGTATTGTGTATTATAATTATATGTGTGTTCAATATGTGGTTAAGGGTCAAGTATGAATCAGATAAGTGTAACATGGGCAAACCCTAATATTATGATAAGAACATCAATGATAAGTTAAGAAACCATAACGATCGGTTAGTGTAATAACCCGAGATTTTCTATATAAAATAATTAAGAAATTTTGCGTATAATTTTTTTTTTTTTATTTATTTAATGACGAGAATAAGTGTCTAGTAATGTGAACGATAAATGCGAATATATTTTTATTACTTGAAAAATTAGAAATAATTTTGGAATTATTAATTACTACAAATTATATTTTTTATGGTAATTAATTTACGTAAGCGAAATGTTTTTATTAATTATTTTCCATGAAAACATGATTGGAAATAATATATGAAGTGATAATTAGAATTTATATAATATATATTTTATTATATGAATTGTTCGAAATATTTAAATCAAGTATTTTAACTTGATATGCGAAAGAGAAGTCGATATGAGATCCAAACCCCGAATTGGGATTGTGATCAAGAGATGAGAATAATAATATTATATTATTGTTATAATGATTTTCTGATTACAATAATTATGTCTTTTGTGTATGTGACAGATAATATTGAAAGCAATGACGGTTGAATTAGGTCATAGCATATTACCGTCTTTGTGAAACCCTAATTATTAAACTTAGTTATGAGAAATGACCGAGTAGTATTTGTGTATATGAAGTTTACGTATATGAAGGTTACTTGTGTATAAGATGTCAGTAATTAGAAGAAACCCTAATTATCGTTGTTTGTCGATAATTAGGACAAACCCTAATTATTACAACACTAATCGGTTGAAGTTAGAGATCGTAATGACCGTGTTAGAACATACACGATAATTAGAGAACCCTAATGGTCAATTAGAAACCCTAATTGATGGCGTTAAGAAACCCCAATTAGAAAATCCTAATTTTCATAGAAAACCCTAATTTAAAATTATCGGGTTTAATTACGATGTTAATGTATAAATGTTTTAATTTACCAAAGGATGAAAAGTAATTGGTAAATAATAAGAATTACCATCTAGTGATTAAATATTACATTTAATTGCCATGTACAAGAATGCCCATGAAATTATATGGGAAATTACCAAAATACCCTTTTTGTCCATTTTAGTATATTATTAGTAGCATTGTTGATGGAATCTTCAATTATGCTAGCTAATCAATGGCTTCTAGAATTCCCTCATGCTACTATACCATTACACCTCAATTATACCAACCCTATTGAGCATCCAAGGCACTTGACATGGTCTATATATAGAGATTGAGGGAGAAATAATGCAAATGCACACTAATATTTTTTAAACTCTCTAGCCACACTCTCTCAAGCTCTAGCCAACGAATTTCTCTTACCCATAAGCTCATAATCAAAGCCCAGCCATCACAAGTAATAAATCAGAAGCATCAAGAAGTCAGAAATCAAAAATCAAGTAAGAAAAGGTATGAAATCCCAAAAATTAGAAATCCTTCGATTCGATGTTAATTGATGCAATTGATTGTTTAAAGTTGTGTAATAAGGAGTCTATTAATGTTCGGGTTGTAAAAACACGGACCCATAACATCAAAGTGCACGAATTTGAAGATTTGAGCAAGTTAGAAAAAAGCAAATTACGTGATTTTTGGGCAAATGCAAGACTTATATCTCTGTGATTATTTACTGTTTGTCTTTGTTTTAAAAGTTGTTAGGTGTAGCTTGTTATGTGGTCTTTAACCTCCAAAAGGAATAAGGTCTATATCTATTGTAGATCGGGATTTATAAGCGGTCAAAGTGGGTTGACCCAAGATTGACCTATTGTTTCTTCAAACCCGAAAAATATTCTAAGTGTCCGAAAAATATTATTTTGGAAAATGTCGGGCCTTATATCTCGGTTATCTTTAATGTGTTTTGTGTTCTAAAGGTTTTTATGTGTAGCTTGTTATGTTGTATTTAACCTCCAAAAGAATCGAGGTCCATATATATTATGGATTAAGAGTTATTTAAGGTCAAAGTGGGTTGACCAAGATTGACCGAAAAATTAAAGGCAAATTTCTGCAATTTTCTAAGTGTTAATTTTTCCGACAAGGTTTGACCATACTTTAGATGCTTGATTTCTTGTTTTTATGATGATGTTAAGTGTTAAGGTTGTAGTCCTAAATGTTGTATACATCTTTGGAATTGATAGATCACATAAACGTTACGATCGTCTGTTATAGAGGCCCAAAGTAGGCATCACGAACTGTTCTTCACGAAGAACAGCTCTGACTACTTTGATAGCTTATTTCTCCCAGATCTGATGTTGTTTAAACGTTATGATTGTTGTTAATTGTAGTCTGGTATTTTCTCTACAAGACCCAATTTATAGATTGTCCAAATTCGTTAAGATGAGAGAGTTATTCACGGTCAAAGTAGCCCACTCGGTTCTGCCTTATGAAGATCTGGGTAGGCTCAAGAACACCTATAATGCGGACAGTTACTGTCACTATAGGGGCCTTTAGCGACAATTTTAATTATTTTAATTTCTGATTTTCTGGAAATTAATTTAAAAATTAGAAAAATTAGTTTTTAATTATTAAAAATACCAAATAAATTATGAAAAATTATTTTAAAGTCTGAAAAATAGTTTTTAATTATTTTGAGTATTTCATAAATATTTAATATTTTTGGAATATAAAAGGTATTTATTTATTTAATTATAATATTAAATAAATGATTTAAAAATAGTTTTAATTCATGAAAAATCATGAAAAATTATATTATGGTATAAGAAAATATTTTAAGTTATTTTCTATGACTTTTAATATTTTGTGATGTATTTCATTAATTAATTAATATTAATGATATTAAAGTTATTTATTGATTATATTAAATAATTAGTTTAAAAATGATTTTAATATTTTAAAAATCATTTTAAATGAAAATAAAGTATTTAAAGATATTTTGAGTTATAAAATATAACTTTTAATATTTAGAAGATAATTTCATTAATAATTATATATTAATGATATTTAGTTAATGATTTGTTATATTAAGTTTATTTAATATTTATATTAAATAAATAGTTTAAAAATGGTTTTATTTATTTAAAAATCATTTAAAGAGGATATTAAGGATTTAAAAATATTTTAAGCTATAATTAATGACTTTTAATATTTGGATGAATAGTACATTAATATTTATATATTAATGGTGATTATTTAAAATGATTTTAATTATTTTAAAAAAAATCATTTAAGGGTAATATAAATGTTTTAAAATAGTTTGAGTTATTATAAATAACTTTTATATTTTAGCAATGGTTTCATTAATAGTTTAATATAAATTAATTATTAATGATAATGGAATTGTTTAATGTTTAAGTCATTTAATTATGATTCCGATGTTTGAAAGCTATAATGGCCAAACTAGTGACTTGAGAACCTAGGTTATGAAGTCCGTGGATTTGATGAAGAGCACCCATAGTAATGATTATATCACTATAATCCCGTTAGTATGATTTGAATTATTTTAAATTTTTCAATTTACTCGGAAATTTCAAAATGATTAAAAATAAAATGTTTGATATTCTGAGATGTTGAGGTATAGGATAAAAGTCTTAGACTCAAGATTTACAGATAAAAGTCATTTTAATGCACGCCAACCAACCGCTATCGATTTCTATAATAGCAAAAAAAGGCTCTTGTAAGAGCATGGATGAGATATTTGAAAAATGTATAAAATATTTCAAGTATAGAATATGAACTAAAAGTATGATCACTGCGATTATGTGATGACGTGATTAGACTATGTCTTTGTTGTAATAATAAACGATTACTATGTTATGATATATTGTTCTAATCGAACGAATGACACCGCTTATTGATAGGTTGTGATAAAGAGATAAAACCTAAGTTGAGATTTGTAATCAACCAAATCGGTAAAGTATCCTACCTTTGCATTTCCTTTATGCAATGGACATGAGTAAGAAGTTTCGTAATTATTCTATTCCCATGCATGGATTATGTATGCTTTGATTATCAACATGTTAACTCGGATATATATTACATTAAGTTGATTTCTAAATGGTTATACAAGTGTCCCCACTTGGATAATCATAGCATTTATTCACATGTTGATACACTTTTGTCAATTACCCATATATATATATATATTTGAATTACATATTATTGTTGAACAAGATTAAAACCTTCTAAGTTTTGGAACCGAGGCATGTATGAACATCCCGATAATGGGAAAATTTTATGCGCTTTCACGACAAAGGGTGAGCGATGAATTTCGTTCAAGTTATGTAGTATTGATCAATACAGGGTACAACGAGGCTGATCACCCTCCGTGCCCGTAAGTTATGACGGTTTGCGGATGAATTTCTGCTAAACCTTTTCGAAAATGAAAAACCATGTTCATAGTATGTTTCTTAAACCCTATTCATGGGTGGAGCCTCATTTCAAGAATTTGAAAGAGAGTTGTTATGTGAATTTTTTATCAGTACAGATTACTTCACAACTTTCTATTCGTTGTAGAAGTGTTATGTAAAGAGAATACTTATATTCTTTTCAAATTTATATATATAATTGCTATTACTTCTTTGGGCACTCAAATGCTCATCATTGCTTAAACTAAATGTTTTCGATTACTCTGATCGATCACGAAGGCTCGAGTGCACGAACAAGGGAAAAGAAAAAGTCATTCGAATGAGAATTAGTATGAGTTAATGGTTATAGTTAGTAAGACAATGGAATCTATTGTCGGTATTGTAAGGAATGTATTTGAAGGTCACGTGCACAGGAAAGTAAACTTTGATGTATATAAATTAAGTTCAATTATATTATTATTATTATTTAGTATTATTCAAATTTAAAGAAATGGTATCGTGGAGAACCGAGTTCGGGTTTCAAGTATCCGGATTTGGGGTCGCCACAGTTAGAAACCCTAATTCCATCTTTAAAAACCCTAATGCTAAGTATAAAACCCTAAGGGTTAAAAGTTATGTTACTAAATGAATATGAATATTATGTTTTTGTTTTTATTTGTTTATTATATAAACATATAAAAGAAACTAAGGTAACCTAATTATATATTAGGAATGAAAAAAATGGAATAACTTATGGGTTATGGTATGGGAGAATAATGGTATTTAAAATATATACTAATTCTAAGGGATTTATTTTACATATCTCAATTAATTAATTTTATAACCTAATTAAAGCAAGTCTAATTGGGTTAAGAAATTAAGTGTACATGAGAAAGGATTTAAATTACAATTGAGTAAATGGAAACCCTAACTAAATGATTTGGGTTGGATAAGAATTAAAAGTATGGAACTATGTTATTTTTCTTGGCCCAATGAATTAATTTAAAAGCTCAAAAGAATTTAATTAAAGCCCAAACTTTTATCCATATTAATAAGGGACATGTTGGACATTTAATAAGCTATATATTGCAATGAAAAAGAAAACACAAATGGGCTAGAAGAAGGGGTGATGGGCGGCACATTAAGTGTAAAATGGAGAAGCATGTGATGAAATCATTAAATTACCAACTCTTACTAACTCCCACCTACTCTAGCCATGTGTCACTATTTTATTTTTCCATCATTCTTAACCAAGTTTGCAAGTAAAGAGAGAGGAACAAGTAAGCTTAGATATTTGGGGAATGTATTATAGATATATATATATATATATATATATATGATATATCTATAAATTATTTACTAACATCAAATGTCTTTCTCTTCCATCTTTTATTTCATCTCATTTTACTAAACTAACAAAACAACCTAGAGAGATACGAGAGAGAGAGAGATTTTGGTAGAAGAGAAAAGATAGAGGGAAAGTGTTTTGTGTGCTCTAGGTTCCATAATCAAAGCATAGCATGAAGGAGAAGAAAATCAAGTAAAGGTATAAACTCTAACTCAATTATGTAATTTTATTTTGATTATTCTCAATCAAAACTTGGATTTATGGTTCCAAAATTTAAAACTCTAGATTTACATGTTAATAAGTGTTTTATGTTTAGATCTAACCCTTTTGTGTATCAAAATTTAGATCTAAAATAAGGAAATGACAGCTCTGTTTTGAAAGCTAGAAAATCTTAATTTTTCTTTACTACTTTGTAAGCGTATAACTTGAGATCTACAACTTTGTTTTGCGATCTGTCAAAAATAGGTACTAGATATATAAGTAAAATACTAAACCCAAGTAATATCACTCAAAAATGTTGAGTACACAATTTGTAGTGGCTGTTTTAGCCAAAATAATCTCATTTTTTTAAAGAGAAATAGACTATTTTGGTCCAGTTATTGCTAGGGGTAGTTTCATCAATTTTCTAACATTTAAAAAATTTTGGAAAAATTTAGAATGATAATATAATAAGTTTTCTAACATTTCCAAGTAGAATCACTAAAAAAAGGAGTTGTAGATTTTTATATGGACATTTTTTAGCAAAGTAGGAAAAAAATTGAAAAGGACAAAAACCTACTGCCCAGAAATTTCCAAGGGCAGTTTCGGCCACTTAATTTTTGAAATAAACTACAGCCTTTTGAGAAATGAAAATATATGATATAAAGTAGCTCCTTTCCAAAAAAAGAGCTCAATCCGACTTAAAATGACAACGTTATGGCCATTTCAATTTTTGGTATTTTTTGACGAAAATGGTTATAACCGGAGTTCTATAACTCCGATGGCCACAAAATTTAAACTGGAGGTTCACGTTAGCACATATAAGATTATGTCAAGAGATGAGAATTTCTGGACTTGAGCATGATAGGGCTAATTTCTTAAGCTACGAACTAAAAATGATTTTTGAAAAATACTAAAGGGAATTGAAAATTTTCAGAAAAATTCTTTTTGTGTATGAAATATATGTATATATGTTTGGTCAAAGGATAGAAAAATAATGAGTTAATTTTGTATTTTAATGAAAAGAATTAATGAATCCAGCTTGCTGGATTGAAAATTTGTTGAATCCAATTTGTTGGATTGGAAAGTAGTTTATTGAACTAAAAACTTGTTGAATCCAGCTTGCTGGATTGCAATCTGGTTGCTGGAATTTGAATCCAGTTTACTAGATTGCAATTAGTGTGCTGGATTTAAAATCCAGTTTGCTGGATTGCAATCTGGGTTGCTGTATTGGTATGTTTGGATAATCCAGGTTGCTGGATTAGTATTTGACTTATTAGATTTTAAGGAAGAACTTATAATATATTCGATTAAAGTGTTAAATCATAATGTATATGATATAGTAAATAATTACCAAAGGACGATAAGAATAATGATGTTTTAAGGAGTAATCTAATATTTGATTATGTGATAAGTGTTTAAGTTATATAATGACTGTAATTAACAGTAGTGTATGTGATGATATTATTCTAATTGAGAGATCTATATTATCAATAATAGGTCTTTCAACTAAAGTTAAATTAGCTTTGCGTAGTAGTAGTCAATGGTATATGCAAGTTTCTCGAACTATACTTTTAATTAAGTAAGTTCTCTTACTCAAACTCGAGTTATTATTGTAAAGCATGTTCATGATTAAACATTGCTGATTATATCAAATTTATGGTTTATTGATTTACACGTAGTGCATATTGCATATGTTCATCACATATGAAAGGCTGATCACCTTCATTACCATTTGGTTCAGTTAAATTTGTTCATGCTTATTATTGGCCATTCATCATTATTGACTCGATCATTCAGTTATGGATATTGATTCATATTATTTCACAATTATTATATTGTTGAAATTTTGTCAGCTTATTATTCATTCTTTCAATCATGATATATCTTTCTTTGAACTTAAACTTGCTAGGCAAACTTGTTGCTCACCCTTGTTATATCATGATTAACATTTCAGATTAGGACGAATACTTCAGACACAGGCAAAGGCAAAGACAAGTTACAGGAAAGGATTATTGAACAGTTAAAATTGTAAATAGTATTAAAGGCAAATAACATTGTAAGTCTTGTAATATATGAATATGTGTATTAGGTTAAGGTTATCGACCTTGGGGATTATGTGTAATTATTAATGTATAAACAATTTATATTTATATCTTCCACAATAGTTATAGAAGTGATGTACCAGGTTCGTGGTGATTAGTACCCGGATTTGAGGATGTCACAATATATATATTAAAGCAGAAAAAATCACAAATTCATAGTCCAAGTTATATTGGTGTATATATATATATATATATATATATATATATATATATATATATATATATATATATATATATATATATATATATATATTAAAAGTAAAAGCTTTGGATCAGAAAAGATCTTATAGTGTGCAGCGAGAAAGGCTTTAAACTGCTTTTGAAGTTTGAAAACACAGTTTTCACCGATTAAAACTTGATATATTGTAATATACATGTATATAAGTGTTTGTAAAGAAGAATATCGAAGTTTTGAACAATATAGGAGGAGTTAAAATCTGAAATGGGTGGAATTCCCTCTCTTTTTCTATTTTTTTCTCCTATTTTATGGCTGATGGGGGGGCTATTTATAGACCAAAATAGTCGTGGTCTACCTCAAGTGGCGGTCATGGAGCCTACCTACTACCGACAGGTGGGCTCAACCCCGTGGGTCCGATTGTCTCAAAGTATGTGCACTCGAACCAATGCGCAGTCTGCTCGAACCTTCATAACTTTCAATCCAGGAGTCCGATGAAGGCTTGCTATAACTTTCCAGAAAGCCCCTCCCAAGAACTACACAATGACATGTGATTTGACCTTTTCTGAATTTAGGAAGATGGGCCCATGACCGTGTAAGGATTTTTGGCACATAAAGGTAGTGAAATAAAAAAAAATTCAAAGCAATTCTGAAACCCTAAAATAGGATCCATGCGAAAATATATTAATTCAATGGTTTAGATTTTATAACGATTATAGAAAAATTCTGAAACGACTTCAAATCTCCAATGCAATCCAATAGAATTGCACCTCTACGGTATCCACACGAACGTCCGCGAATCGTCACATGATCTACAATAAAGAGAGTCGCGGTACTAGCCACCAAGGATATGGATTTTATGTTTTCTCTTTAGTCTCTGTCTAAGAGCGGCTAGGGTTTTTGGTTAATGACGTGATTCACAAAATGGCTGATATATCATATATATAGCAGTCAAAAAGGAATAAATCAAAAACCACATCTAATTAAAAAAATAAAATCCGAATTTATATATATTATATCTTAATTAAGTGTTACTTAATTAATAAACATATATAAAATTATTCTATTAATTTAAATTCGTAATTTAAATACTATCAATCATATTGACATATTTAAATCCTTACAATTTAAATTAATTCCCTTTTAATTATGTTCTATGTGTGTGACCCTATAGGTTACTATTGCATTGGCAATAATTTTAAAATCATATTATAAAATTATAAATAGTGAGCGACATCTAGTAATGCATCACTACTACCCAAATAATAATAAGATCGATAATTCGATGCAACCTTTTCGTGACCAATGTTTCAATTTAATTTAATCCTTTTTACCTTGACATCCTAGATTAAACTCGAGTCATGGAATGTGTCATACTCTTCATATTTTAATCTGAGTTTTCTTGATCAGTCAGGAGACTATATGAAACAAATCACTATTTGAGCATGGCCATGCATTTCATAGTCTTACTCTGTAAAAAGCCAAAACCCTAATAAGACTCGGATATGTGAATTCAATTATATTCATAAAATCTCTCTGTTCTAAAAGTGTTGTGTTAATATATACTCTGTTTAACAAATTTGGTCAAAGAAATTTTCGTCCTAAAATTGACGTGCTTGACACCTTGTGCTTAAAAGTTTTCTTCTTAAAATGGACTTTTCAGTATATTTGTTTCGACAAGCTTCTCTGTCGTGCTTGTTAGCATTTATGTAAAATCTAGGTTAGGAACCCTAGATTATAAACCCTAACCCTAGATTACAAACCCTAACCCTAATTTATAAACCCTAACCCTAATTAGCTAAACTAAACTCTAATTAGGTTATCCTAACACCTAATCATGATTACTAAACTTCAATTAGGAACTAATAAACATCATTAAACAACCGTAATAATGAAAAATAAAACCCTAATCAAGATTAGTGAGGATTAGGACATAATTAAGCTATTAATCTAACCTAACTAGCTCACAAGTAGGTTAAGAGTCACCAAACCAAGTTTCAAGGTTGCACATGAGCTGATAACAAACCCTAAGCAGCACAAGTAACTTAGCATCAGATATTTAGGGAGTCAAGTAGGTGAAAAAGATAAAAAAAAAAAAAGAAACCTAAGTTGCTTAAGTCTATAAATAGCAACACATCCTCTGCCCAAACCACAAATTCTCTAAGCCTATACACTCTTATAAACATACCAAATCAAGCCTGGGTGATAGCAGCATCAAATTCAGTAGCCAGAAATTAAAATCAATCAAGAAAGGTGCAAACCCTAATTCATAGCTACATCTTTGATTCTTTGTTCAAAATGTTGTTTAGATTTGTGTAATAACATGTTAGAAAGTATGTTAGGTTGATAGAACATGTTTTCATAACATCTAGATGCCTCAAATTAGTGTTTTAAGTAATTTGGAAATTTTTGAAAAATAAGCCTGACAATCGAATGTCAGAGCTTGTAGATCCATGTATGTTAATAGTTAGGTCTGTTAATTGTATGTTATTTATAGTATGACATGAGGTCTTTAATCTGGAAAAGAAAACAGGTTCATTAGAACCATATATTGCAAGATATATGTGGTCAAAGGTGGTTGACCGAATCATGAGGTTCTCTGCTTTTCGTGGTTACCCGAAAACTCAAAACGAGTTGAGTAAAACTACTTTGACCAGCCTTTTAATAACTTTCTGTTTGTTATTTTAATAAATTTTTATAATGAATTAATACCTTTATATACATACTACATATCTATGACCTTAAATTGCTTAAACAGTTAATAGGATTATTTGAATTAATTGTCAAAAGTCGTTGACCGAGCTTGACCAAGTTTTTTGGGTTACCCAGAAAACTGATGAACATGAAGAACAACCTTTGGCTATACTTTGACCAACATAGATCGAGACCTTAGAGTTATGCTTTGTCCAAACCAGTGTTATATATATGTACTTTGACATATAAACTACCTATTACAACAAACAGAACACAAATCTATTACACAGATTCAAAGATATGAAAGCTACAAAACCATTGACCGACCATGACCACTTTTATGGGTTACCCAGAAACTCAAGAACAGCTCTGACAGTGACTTTGAGCCTCTATAACTTCTTGTTATATGTAGGTTATAACACAAAATTTGTCTGATGTTGTACTACTATATGAGTACTATAACATCCATACTTGACCAAACCCAGAATCATTACAGTAGCAAAGTAGATCATGGTCAAAGTGGTCCCTAGACCATGACCGACTGAAACCTAGAAACTCAAGAACACCTATTACGACACTTCCTGTCACTATAGGGCTTTAGTGATAGACAGTAATTGTTTTTTAAGAAATTAATTAATAAAAATTAGAAATAATTAATAAATAAATATAAAAACAGTTTTAAAAATTATATTAAGTTATTATAATTAACTTTTGATATTTTTACATAAATTCAATAAATATTTTTTTTTTTTGGATATTATTAATAATAACTTTAGTAATAATAACATTAAATCTTGTTCTATCTGTGGAAGAAAACATAAAGGGGTATGTTTTAATAGTAAATGTTACAATTGTGGACAAATGGGACACCTTTCTCCACAGTGTCCTCTCCCTAATAAAAATAAGTGTTTCAATTGTGGTTCGTCGGATCATTTCGCAAGGAATTGTCAAACCCAAGAACCAGGGAGGAAAGGGGAATAGAGTACCAGAGAATAACTGATAAGTAGGTTTTATACCTACTTATTGGATATCAATTCACGAGAACTATGTCTATCTTAAGCACATTTTAGTATGTTTTTAGTTGCATTTTGTTTTGTTTTGCATTGCATGTACTAAGAACTCCTTTGGTGTAAAAGTGCAGGAAATGGCATAGCTTGACATTGGTAGGTGGCATGAGATTAGTTAAGGCATGACATGAGGATCGAGTGGACAAAAGAAATTGAGAATCAATGGACAAAGAAGCAAAAACAACATGTAAAAGGTTCATTAGTAGCATGACAAGAAAGCGGCAATAACAAAACACAAGATTTCAGATTACGAGGGCGCAAGCGTGGCGTATATGATTGCATAAATTTGGAACACGCATCATGCCATCAACCGGAAAGAGCTTATTTTGCACATATGCGCACCCGCGCCTATTTTACAAAGGGATCGCGCGCGGCCACGCGCGTCATCAACTGCAGTTGTTGACTTTATTGTAATTTTAAAATTTGAAGTGTTTGGGTTGGTATAAACTACTCTAGTTGGTACCAGACGCGATTATCTTTTGTTTTTTTATCAGTTTTTCATATTAGAGAACTAGGGTTCTACGCTTTGAGCGAATTCCAACAAAGATCCAAGCATAGATTTAATATTTTACACTTCTTCTTTAGAATTCAATCATTAACTACGAACTACTTTTATGCTGCTGGAGATTACTGAGGATTTGAACATCACGTTTGGATTATACTTTTCAATTGGGTTTGATCAATTCTATCTTCTTTCTTAATTGTCTATTTATTTTCCATGTGTTACTCTAATCCCATAATGGCTTTTGGTTTAGACATGAACTAAAATCCATTATGGGATTTTAACAGATTTTAATATGTATTCTAATTGATGGCTTGATTGCTTGATTGTTTGTGTATTATCAGAATCTCTATTATGATTGATTTAATTGCATGATTGTTTGATCACCATTCATTTTATGTACTTGTATGGAATTGAAAAATGATATGTGAATATGGCTGTAATCATGATAGCATGCGTGTATGGGGCTGAATTGATTAGCTTTATATTTTGTGAATCGGATAGAAATATATTGTTTCACCGTGTGTAGTTACATAAGGGCTTGTGCTTAAATTCAATATGGCTGCAATTTCACATAGAAATATAGCGATTTTGGTTTTATTGATGATTATATGATGTCTATTGCATGTGGATGTTATGTAAGTAGGCCATAATACATTGAAAAATGGTTATGTCTACATTCGTGCTCCTGGCTAATTTTCTATGATACATGAATAATTGTGCATGACGGTGGTAGTTAGATGAATTATTAAATGAAGTTAGGATCCCATTATTTTCAGATTTGATTTATTACGTTAATATTCTTCTTTTATTTATTATTCTAGTTTAGAGTAATTCAAAATCATACACGTTCGTTTGAGCATATACAAATAGTGATACAGTTGATGCATAATAGTTTAATTTAGAAACCTTTCTCCGTGGATCGATACTGTTCTTACTTTATACTACTTGTTAACCCATGTATGCTTGTATGAGTTAGAGTCCTTTTATTAGAAGTAAAAAGGAGGCAACAATAACAATAATCAGTCAACAGTAACTGTAGTTGGAGTTCAAAATTGACCAACCGCGAGAACATTTAATATGTCGATGAGGGATGCTATTACTTCACAAGAAATGGTGACAGGTATCATCCCTATCAACACTTTAAATGCATGTGTTATTCGGTTCTTGTGCTACTTGTTCCTTTGTGTCTAATAGTTTTTCTAAAAACCTGAGTATACCATGTGAAAATTTAGATAAACCATTTTGTGTAGAAATTGCAAACAATGAAAAGATTCTGGTTAAGACCATATATAGGAACTATAGTGTGGAGATAAAGGGACACAATTTTCTGGTAGATCTTATACCAATTTAGCTGGGAGAATTTGATGTAATCTTATGAATGGATTGGTTAGTTAACCATAATGCAATGATTGATTGTCATCAAAAATGTATAAACCTTTTAACTGCGTTGAAGTCAAAGGTAGTGTTCAACGGAAGTTGTTCACCTAAGCAATCTCAATGCTTGACCATAACTCAGGCAGAAAGGTTACTTAGAAAAGGTTGTTCAGGATATTTGGCCTATATAGTTGATACTCGACAGGAAGGAGTAAAACTAGATCAAAAACCTATAGTTAAGGATTTTCCCGATGTATTTCCGGATGACATTACTTGTATGGGGAGAAGTGCGAGATATATACAGATCACAAAAGTCTGAAATATATTTTTACACAAAAGGAACTGAACTTAAGGCAGAGAAGATGGTTAGAACTGATAAAGGATTTTGATTGTGAAATATTATATCATCCTGGTAAAGCTAATGTCGTAGCTGATGCGTTAAGTAGAAAGAATCAACAAAAGTTGAATGCAATAACCACCAATGATAGGTTAATAAAAGATTTTGAAAAACTAGAAATTGAGCTGGGATGTCCAATTACATCTACCCAAAAATTATTCATTATAGAGGGAGTTTCGTGTTTACTTGATAGAATCAAAAAGATGCAGGAAAAGATGAAGAATGTTAGAAGTATAAGTCTAATCTAACTCATATTAAGTATAACAAATTCAGAATAGATAAGGATGGAATAATAAGATATAAAGATAGAATTTAGGTTCCGTTAAATCAAGCCTTAAAAGATGAAATCTTAAACGAAGCTCATAATTCTAAATTTTCCATACATCCTGGCAGTACTAAAATGTACAAGGACTTAAGTCGACACTTTTGGTTGTCGAATATGAAAAGAGAAATAGCTGAATGGGTAAGAAAATGTCTCACGTGTCAAAGGGTTAAGGCTGAACATCAAAAGTTAAGTGGTTTACTTCAACCCTTACCAATTCCTGAGTGGAAGTGGGAACATATAACCATGGAATTTGTGGTAGGCCTCCCAGCTACACAGAAGGGCCACAATGCCATTTGGGTAATAGTTGACCGTTTAACCAAATCAGCTCACTTTTTACTTATTAAATTTACCCATAACTTAGACCAACTTACGAAGCTGTACATGAATGAAATCATCTCTAGGCATGGAGTACCTGTTTCTATAGTATCAGATCGAGATCCATGTTTTACTTCAAATTTTTGGAAGAGCCTTCAGAAACACTTAAGAACACAATTAAGATTGAGTACAGCTTATCACCCTCGGACTGATGGACAAAGTGAGAGAACCATACAAACATTAGAGGATATGTTACGAACATGTATCATCGATTTCAAAGGAAGTTGGGAAGATCAATTACCTTTGGTAGAATTTGCCTATAACAATAGTTATCATGCTAGCATAGGTATGCTACCCTATGAAGCCTTATATGGGAGAAAATGTAGAACACCTTTGTGTTGGGATGAAGTCGGGGAAAGACAAATGCTAGGACCTAAAATAATTCAACAAACTACTAAAACCATCAGAATTATACGTGAACGATTACAAGCATCTCAAGTTCGACAAAGGAAATACAATGATCCACATCGTCAACAACGAAACTTTAGCGTAGGAAGCCACGTATTCTTGAAAGTATCTCCTTGGAAGGGAAAGATACATTTGGCAAGAAAGGAAAACTAAGTCCGAGATTCATTGGACCTTTTGAAATTTTGAGGAGGATGGGTGAAGTTGCTTATGAAATAGCACTACCTCCTGAGTTGAACCATATTCATAATGTGTTTTATGTATCCATATTATGAGCATACAAACCTAATATAAACACGTTATAAATTATGAGCCAATCCAAATCGAAGAAGATCTTTATTATGTAGAAGAAAACTTATACAGATCGTCGATCGTAAAGAGCAAGTCCTGAGAAATAAAGTGATAGCATCGGTCAAAGTGATCTGGAGGAATCAGAACGTTGAAGAGGCTACATGGGAGCTCAAAGATAAAATGCGAGAGAACTATCCCCAACTGTTTACTTAACTTTTGTCTTTGTAATTTAGAGAAGAAATTCTTATTAGTGGGGGTGAATATAAAACCCAAAACCCTAATAAGACTTGAATATGTAAATTTGAAATATAAATAAAATTTCTCCGTTCTGAAAGTGTTATGTGTTAATATATACTCTGTTTAACAAATTTGGTCAAATAAATGTTCGTCCAAAAATTGACGTGTTTGACACCTCGTGCTTAAAAATTTTCTTCCGAAAATGGACTTTTTGGTGTATTTATTTTGACAAGTTGCTTTGTCGTGCTTACACTGACAAAATGCTTTGTCGTGCTTGTTAGGATTTGTGTAAAATCTAGGTTAGCAACCCTAGATTATAAACCCAAACCCTAGATTATAAACCCTAACCCTAATTTGTTAACCCTAACCCTAATTAGCTAAACTAAACCCTAATTAGGTTATCCTAACACCTAATCATGATTACTAAACTTTAATTAGGTACTAATAAACATCATTAAGCAACCTTAATAATGAAAAACAAAACCCTAATCAAGATTAGTGAGGATTAGGGCATAATTAAGCTATTAATCTAACCTAACTAGCTCAAAAGTAGGTTAGGAGTCACCAAACCAAGTTTCAAGGCTGCACATGAGTTGATAACAAACCCTAAGTAGTATAAGTAACTTAGCATCAGATATTTAGGGAGGCAAACAGGTGAAAAAGACCAAAAAACCTAAGTTACTTAAGTCTATAAATAGCAACACATCCTCTGGCAAAACCTACGAATTCTCTAAGCCAACACACTCTTATAAACATACCAAATCAAGCCTTGGTGATAGCAGCATCAAATTCAGTAGCCAGGAATCAAAATCAAGTAAGAAAGGTGTAAACCCTAATTAATAGCTAGATCTTTGATGATTTATTCAAATTCTTGTTTAGATATTTAGATTTGTGTAATAACATGTTAGAAAGTATGTCAGGTTGATAGAACATGTTTTCATAACATCTAGATGCCTCAAATTAGTGTTTTAAATAATTTGGAAATTTTGGAAAAACAAGCGTGACAGTCGAATGTTAGAGCTTGTAGATCCATGTATGTTAATAGTTAGGTCTGTTAATTGTATGTTATTTGTAGTATGACATGAGGTCTTTAATCTGGAAAAGAAAACAGGTTCATTAGAACCATATATTGCAAGATATAGGTGGTCAAAGGTGGTTGATCGATCACGAAGTTCTGTTTTCTGGGTTACCCAGAAAACTTAAGAACAGGTTGAGTCGACTACTTTGACCAGCCTTTTAATAACTTTCTTTTTGTTGTTTTAATAACTTTTTGTAATGAATTAATACCTTGATATACATAATACATATCTATGACCTTAAATTGCTTAAAAAGTTCATAGGATTACTGGAATTAATGGTCAAAAGTCGTTGATCGAGCTTGACCAAGTTTTCTGGGTTACCCAAAAAATTGATGAACATGGAAAACAGCCTTTGGTTGTACTTTGACCAACATAGATCGAGACCTTAGAGTTATGCTTTGTCCAAACCAGTGTTATATATATGTACTTTGACATATAAACCACCTATTACAACAAACAGAACACAAATCTATTACACAGATTCAAAGATATGAAAGCTACAAAACTGTTGACCGACCATGACCACTGTTCTGGGTTACTCAGAAACTCAAGAACAACTCTGACAGTGACTTTGAGCCTCTATAACTTCTTGTTATATGTAGGTTATAGCACGAAATTTATCTGATGTTGTACTACTGTATGAGTACTATAACATTCATACTTGTCCAAACCCAGAATGATTAACAGTAGCAAAGTAGATCATGGTCAAAGTGGTCCCTAGACTATGACCGACTGAAACCCAGAAACTCAAGAACACCTATAACGACACTTCCTGTCACTATAGGGCTTTAGCGATAAACAGTAATTGTTTTTTTAGAAATTAATTAATAAAATTAGAAATAATTAATAAATAAATATAAAAATAGTTTTAAAAATTATATTAAGTTATTATAATTAACTTTTGATATTTTTACATAAATTCAATAAAGATTTTATTTGGATATTTTTAATAATTAAATTAATAATAAAGTAATTACAATAATTACTTATAAATAATTATAAAAAAATAATATTAATGATTTAAAAATCATAATAAATGGTTATAAATTATTTAAAAAGCAATAGCTATGTTTTTATAAAATTTTAAGTTAATATTAATTATTTAAAATAGAAATAAATGATTTAAAAATCATTTAAGGGATAAATAAATACTTAAAAATTATTATAAGGTTTTAGAAATTATTATAATGGATATTTAAATTATCTAAAAATATAATAAAGCTTATGAATAGAATTTAGTCGATTTATCATCTTATTTAGTATTCGGTAAAGTCTTTGGACACCGAAACCATATCAAACTCAACCCGAACATATGTAGATTTAGTATTTGAGTATTGTTATTAATACTAATGTGTTAGATTTATATGAATGAACATCTTAGGTGGTTATTAACGAATTGAATAGCATTGATTGACTAATCTTTGCTCAGGAAAGTTTTCTATACCCTAATTACTTACGCAAGTTTACTAAATCTAAATTATTATTTACGCAAATTTCTCAAACCTTGTTTATTCATTGAACAAGATTTTTATCTTGAATTACTATTGATATGATATACCAAACCTGAGCTTGAATTACCACTTATTCTAATGTTATTGTTATAGCTTCAGCATAACTAAGAAATGAATTGTTTATTCCTATGATATTGGTTATTGAGCATAAACTGTTGTGTCAAACCAAATTATTTTGGTAAGACACCCTATTCTGAAGTTGTGTATCCCCTAAGGGATCAAGATTTGGTCAAATAATATATTGACATTTGGATGCATTTGAGCACTAGTAGGATGAGATGCATACTCCTAGGATATTGAGTAGGCTAATACCCTATCTCATATCTAAACAAAGTTTCTAAGTCTGTGTGTCCGACAAAAATAAAAGTCCAAAAATGGTTGAAAAAGAAATTCCAGAATTGATAGCAACTATCAGTTAAATTTTGAATTATTATACTTCTTCAAATCATATGTTGTTATAAATATAAAACCTACTGAGCATGTCATAGCTCACCCTTGCAAATTATTCCCTTTGCAGTATTAGATGGAAACCTTGGTATATCTGGAGTAGATAAAGGGAAGCGTCCCTGCTTAGATAAGCTTATATTCCTGTCTAGTTCAATACTTTGTAATAAAAAATTCTTTATGAGAATCATGTAATCGAACCTTAATATTTATGATATATAACATTTTTTATTTCTGCAACAGTGTTTTCTTACATATATAGATGTAATTTAGAATCTTCAATCTAGTTTGAGATCCTTGGGAACTATTTATCTAAGTGAGGGTATTGATAACATGGACTGTTCATGTTGTTGTTGATACTCTGGATTTCGGATAGATAGGTATTATCGATACGATAGTGTAATTCGCATGACATAGACTATACGTCTGAGTGAGGGTATTGGTAATATGGATTGTTCATGTTATTACTGATACTCTTTATTTTGGATAGATAGATACTATTCATAGATACAGTTCATATATCCAAGTTAGGGTATCTAAACATAATAATAGTTCTCTTGAGAATTGTCATCTGTTATGGGATACTGTGAATCTTAGATATATGGGAATTTTATCTGGTTATAAATTGTATAGTCACTCCATTAGATATACATATAATCAGATACCATGGGTGTATAAATTTAAATGCATTATATATATTGAATCGTAGTAAGCACCATATCGGATACCGTGGGAGTATAGATATGGGGGCGTTACATACTCAATCAAGAGGCCTATGGATATCACCCCTAATATATAATAGGGTTAAATTCCATCTAGATCACTCATATTCCTCACACGATTCATGATGTACACAATAATCACCTTTATTGTCCACAATATTAAAGGTGACCTTTGATGATATTAAAGTACATAAATTCTCGTGTAGTAATATAGTGATTTCAGGTCGGAGGATCATTACATCATTGTCACTATGAGAATCGCTAATGACACTTTGCATAATGCTCCACGTAGAATTCTCATGGTGGGTCTGTCCAGTACATCGTTCTCTAACATGTACATATGTATTGACTCAATATCTCATATATTTATGACCAATGAGATTTGGTCATCAGTCAATCCACATACTAGTCTCAATGTATCATTGTTATCCCATCAACAATGATACTCGACTAGGGACATTTAAGAGCAATGATACTAATTGTAATTATATAATCTCATGTTCAAGTCACATACTTGAAACTATATAATTTGTATCACTATTCTAAGGAATTTTATTATGTTAACATTTATATAACGCAGTAAATAAAACCATCATAAAATCATTGATTTATTCAATCAAATATAATATCAAAATGTTAAGCAATTATATCAAATAATTGGCCTCTAGGGCATAAAATCTAACAGTCTCCCACTTGCACTAGAACCAATCACGCATATATCTAATACCCATGGAACTAGTGTGACCTTCATGCTTCTGCTGTGATAAAGCCTTGGTCAGTGGATCTACAACATTATCATCTGTTGGCACTCTTCCTATATGTACATCTCCTCTATCAATGATTTCACGGATGAGATGGTACCGCTTAAGTATATGCTTGGATTGTTAGTGAGATCTGGGTTCCTTAGCCTGTGCAATAGCTCCATGCATTATTATCACAGTATAGTTCAATCGGATAAACAATGGTTGGAAAAACACTAAGTTCAGTGATGAACTTTTTAATCCATACAGCCTCCTTGGCCGCACTAGAAGCAGAAATATACTCAGCCTCTGTTGTAGAATTGGCTATTGTCTCTTTCTTCGAACTCTTCCAGCTAACAGCACCACCATTAAGGCAAAACACAAAACCTAACTGAGACTAATAGTCATCATTGTCAGTCTAGAAACTAGCATCTGTGTAACCCTTTACTTCTATTTTGTCTTCACCTCCGTATACCAAGAATGAATCCTTAGTCCTTTTCAGGTACTTGAAGATATTTTTGACTGTTGTCTAGTGACCTTCACCTGGATTAGGCCGGTATCTGCTCATCATGCTTAAAGCATACGAGATATCCGGATGAGTACATATCATTGCATACATGATAGATCCAATTGCCAAAGCATAAGGGATCTTTCTCATACGCTCCTCATCATCTTGTGATTTAGGACATTGGGCCTTAGAGATCTTTACACCATGATTCATGGGTAAGTGTCCTCTTTTTGCCTCTTTCATGCTGAAACGTTTCAGCACTTTATCAATATATGTTGTTTGACTTAAGCCGAGCATTTTTCTCGATTTATCTCAATAGATCTTGATACCTAAAATGTAGGTTGCATCGCCTAAATCTTTCATGGAGAAACATTTTCCTAACCATGTTTTTATAGTCTGTAAAGAAGGAATGTCATTCCCAATAATTAATATGTCGTCAACATATAATACCAGGAATACAATGTGACTCCCACTAACCTTCTTATATACACAAGGTTCATCTTCATTTTTTATAAAGTCAAACTCTTTGATTGCTTCATCAAATCGAAGATTCCAACTCCAAGAGGCTTGCTTCAATCCATAAATGGATCGATGTAGCTTACATACCTTTCCAGGATCCTTTGGAGTGACAAAACCCTCAGGTTGTGTTATGTACACATCCTCAAGGAGATTTTTGTTAAGGAAAGCAGTTTTGACATCCACCTGCCAGATTTTGTAATCATAAAAGGCTGCAATAGCAAGTAAGATCCTGATAGATTTAACCATTGTCACTAGAGAGAAGGTTTCATCATAGTTAACACCTTAAACTTGTTTGAAACCTTTTGCTACCAGTCGACCTTTATAGGTTTGTTCATTACCATCCATGTCGCGTTTTTTCTTGAAAATCCACTTGCACCCAATTGATTTTACCCCTTCGGGTGGATCAACCAAAGTCCATACTTGGTTAGTATACATGGAGTCCATCTCAGATTTCATGGCTACAAGCCATCTCTCAGAATCTGGTCCATTCATAGTTTCTTGGTAGGAAGCAGGCTTATCCTGATCTATGAGCATCACATTGCCATTTTGAGTCACAAGAAATCCATAATATCTCCTGAGCACTTGGCGTGTCCTACCAGATCTACGAATGCCTCATGTAATTTGAGTAGGTTCACTTTCTATAATATCTTGTGGTTCCTGCTCATGTTCCAACTCAGGTCCAATGATATTTTATGGTTCTAGAATTTCTTTAAGTTCTACTTTCCTCCCACTATTTCTTTTAGAGACAAATTCTCTTTCTAGAAAAATACCAGTTCAAGCAACAAACACTTTATTCTCAGCAGGTTTGTAGAAGTAATACCCTTTTATTTCTTTTAGATATCCCACAAAATTACATTTGTCAGATTTGGGTCCTAGCTTGTCAGAATCTAGATGTTTTACAAATGCCTCGCAACCCCAAATCTTCATGAACATTATACTAAGACGTTTCCCAGTCCACATCTCATATGGTGTCTTTTGAACCGTCTTTGTAGGAACACGGTTAAGTGTAAATACAACTGTCTCTAGGGCATGACCCCAGAAGCTTATTCGAAGATCTGCATGACTCATCATTGATTGTACCATGTCTAACAAGGTGCAATTTCTCCTCTCAAATACACCATTCCATTATGGTGTTCCAGGTGGAGTGAGCTGTGATATAATACCACACTCCTTTAGAAGGTCATCAAAGTTCTGGCTTAAATATTCACCTCCTCGATCGGATCGAAAGGCTTTTATGCTTTTGCCAAACTGGTTTTGAACTTCATTCTTGAATTCTTTGAACTTTTCAAAGGATTCGGATTTGTGTCTCATAAGATACACATATCCATATCTCTCTTCAAGTCGTCGATAAATGTAATGAAGTAATAAAACCTACCTCTTGCTAACGAACTCATGGGTCCAAATACATCACTATGTATAAGTCCCAATACAGCGCTAGCCCGTTCACCGTGTCCAATGAAAGGGGCTTTAGTCATCTTGCCTAATAAACAAGACTCGCATTTCTCATATGATTCAAAATCAAATGAATCCAAAAACCCATCTTTATGGAGTTTGGATATGCGTTTCTCATTTATATGGCCTAAACGACGATACGGAGAGATATAAGTATTTGAATCATTTGATTTAAATCATTTTGTATTTATGTTATAGATAGGCATTTCTAAATCAAGAATATAAAGACCATTAAACAATTGTGCAACACCATAACATATTTCATTTAAGTAAAACGAACAACTGTTGTTCTTTATTAAAAATGAAAAACCTTTCTTGTCCAAACAAGAAACAGAAATAATATTTTTGCTCATAGCAGGCACGTAATAACAATCCTCTAATTCTAATACTAGCCCAGTGGGCAAAGATAAATGATAAGTTCCTATGACTAGTGCAGCAACTTTTACTCCATTCCCAACTCGTAGGTCAACCTCTCCTTTTGCCAAAGTCCTACTCCTTTGGAGTTCCAATACCCTTGATGTAGAAGTGGACAAATTGACTTCTATAACATATATACCTAAATCAGAAGTCACACTTCCTTTCTTTTTCTTCACTTCTTCCAAATAAGCATGACAATTCCTCTTCTAGTGTCCAGGTTTTCCACAGAAGTGACAATCACCTTCTTTAGCCACCCCGTCTTTAGGTTTTAAGGCCTGTTTGGTTTTAGAATTAGGTTTGGCACTAGATTTAGATCCTATCTTCTTCTTGCCTTTCTAATTTCCATTAGCATTCCCCTTTTGCACCATCATTATAGGAGTGGGTCCTACCTTTTTCATGTTGTTCTCGGTAGTTCTTAACATGCTTAACAACTTAGTGACTGGTTTCTCAATTTCATTCATGAGATAATTCATAACAAATTGAGAGTAGCTGTTATTCAAAGATTGCAAAACAAGATCAGTTTGGGCTTCCGGAGTAATCGAAAAACCCAACCTATCAAGGTACTCAATATACCCAATCATTTTCAGCACGTGTGGACCAACTGGATCACGTTCACCCATCTTGCAGTGATACAATGCTTTGCTTGTATCATACCTCTCCGGTCGAGCATGCCCTTCGAACAATTTCTTTAGATGCTCGATCATCTCATAAGCATCCATCAACTCATGTTGCTTCTGAAGCTCAGTGTTCATAGTTGCTAGCATGAGACAACTCACATCCAGAGCATCATCTTGATGCTTCTTGTAAGCATTATGCTCTGCACGTGGTGCAGTGTTAGCTGGTGCTGTATGATTGGGCCCATCAAGGACATATAGCTTACGCTCTTATTTGAGGACAATCATCAAGTTCCTATGACAGTCTAGAAAATTAATTCCACTCAGCTTTTTCTTCTCAAGGACTGATCGTAGTGAAAGACTATTTGTGTTATTGTTTGCCATTGATATCTACAATTTATAAGTGCAAAAATAATAAGCCAAATTGCAGAGTTTTTGATATTATGTAATTGATAATAGTACATTCAAAATATACCTCCCACTATTTTATTCAAATTAATAGCCCTCACCATTAATTCGGAAAGCATTTTCTATTAAATCTTTCTAGTGAGCCAAGATCCATATTTCATTATGCCTTAAGTTAACTTTGACTAATCTCTCAAAACATAATTATTTAGGTCAACAACCCCTTGTCAATTATATCATATATAACTCTTGGATAGTTTAGTAAACAACATTTGTTTCTAGTCCATCTAATGGTACCTACCAAACTCCATGCCTCTAAGTCCACAATCCTATTGAGATAACTTAGTTAAGTAGGGCTCAATGATTTTAACAATTTGGATATCACAATTATCCTATCGCATCTTACCAAGATAAATAGGGTACTTTGCTTTGGCAAACCTACATCCATCGATCAAGGTCTTGATGAGTGTTATTCATGGGAAGGCATCTGATTTAGACTTAATAATTTAATGAGGGATTTTATTAATTAATTTAGATCTCACCAATTTTAATCTTATTAAGCATGCACATTATTTATCATATCATATCGTATACAAGCATAAATAAAGTGCAAAATTAAATGTGTCACAATTATGGCCCAATCCACTGTCAATCTTTTCAAGCTAATGAAAGATTAAAGGTCAATCTAAGGTGGTAAAAGATTTTCAAAATAGTAGCTCCCTTGGACCTCCCCGTCGTAGCGCGCGATGGTCATGACCCTAATATTTATATCAAATAATTGGTGTGACGCCCCCAAAACAGGTATACATCACTCATCTTGAGTCGCCAGATACCTGGTACATAAATTCAAATACAACTTAATTATACAACAGTCATGTAAAATACAACAAAACATAGCTGAGAGTTTTAATAAGAATATTGTCATCTAGACAATATCCACACTCAATGGAGTCCTCATTACATTTCTTGTCACACTATTTAATGTAATAGTTAGGGACTACTAATGCTATCATCTGGACCATCACTCGCTCCCCAGACTCGTCCCGCCTATATTCGCATTTCAAGAGAACAAAGGTGAAAGAAAGGGTGAGCTCAACTAGCCCAAGAAGAAATATTATGACTAAGATAATGCGAATAAATTATCATTAGTCTTCAACAATGTTAAACCGATAAAATACAATAGACATCAAGTTTAATCAGCAATGAATAAACAATCCATTAGAAGAGTCAAGTAGAGCATGATATCTACTATCTTCTATGATTTAAAATATTTTCATCAATTTTTATCGCCGAGACTCAGTTTAATAAATAAAATCAAATCATCCATGCATCACGGCCAAGGATATTCATGTAATCATCAATGATCATAATTATACAGAATAATCCCTGGTCATAATCATACCACAACTGTCCATCAATGAACTACAGGCCAATGAGGACTTTCACCACATTCATTTGTCACCTTATGGTCATGATTATACCGAAAATCCCTAGTCATAATCATACCAAGTCCATCTATGCATGTAAGCCAAAGATGACTTTCATCACAATATAAACATGAGGATGATGACAATGATATAAGCATTAATCAAACGAAACCAAGGATAAATATTAAAGACTTTAAATTTATCCAAATATTATCAATCACTTAATAAACTCATAATCTAATATTATTAAGATTATAACAATATATTAATCACTTCCTAAACTTATAAACAATTTATTTTAATTGTTTACACTTTACCAAATAATGCATTTAATCATTCAAAAATGCCATACTCCTAAGATTTCATCACCAATGATCAAATCCCTCATCAAAAATCTGCATATACCTTATATAGGATTTCCAAGCCATAAAATCTTATTTTCCAATTTTGTTACTTCACATAACGTATTTAAATCATTTACTCATAACTAGTTCATTTTCATGAAAAATACCAAATCAGTTCCAAAAATATTTCTTTTCTGGGATTTAGCAGAATATAGTCCCATATTGAACATATATTTTTCTCAAAAATTTTAAAATTCATTTACTATTTTTCATATGGCCAAAACTGCCGAATATTTAAACATTTATCATAAACTATACTTTTGTCCAAAAATTCCGAAATTTACAGAGTATACTTCTGTTATATATATGTACTCCCAATAAAAATTTCACTAATTTTGGAGTTAACCAGAAGGATTTATAAGGGTTTACTTTTAAAATAGTCTTTTCCCATAAAATTCATAACTCCTAATCTATACATCCAAAAATCGCCATTTTTGGACACAATCTAGAAAACTCAACAAAATATCATTTTAAATTTTTCCAGAATTTTTGAGTGTCAGAAAAATTACGAAACTGCAAATGGATTTTCACCCGCCATGCGGTAATCCACGTAGACAGATCATTTTCACAATTTAAT
Source organism: Panax ginseng (assembly GCA_020205605.1). Lineage (NCBI taxonomy): Eukaryota > Viridiplantae > Streptophyta > Magnoliopsida > Apiales > Araliaceae > Panax > Panax ginseng. The sequence goes on from CM035137.1 coordinate 49,623,854, forward strand.
AAGGAATGAATACGAAGGATCATTCACCATGCATGTGGTAATCCACATAGACAGGGTATTCCAACAGAATAATAAAGAATGGAATAATAGAAGAATTTACCATGCATGCGATAGATCGCATAGACAGGTTATTCCCAACAGAATGATAAAGAATGGAATAATAGAAGAACTTCACCATGTATGCAGTACTTCCCATAGACAGGTTATTCCAACATGATAATAAAGAATGGAATAACAGAAGAATTTCACCATATATACGGTAGTCCGCATATACAGGTTATTCCAACAGAATAATAAGGAATGGAATAACAATAGCTCTCTTCATGAATACGAAAGAAATAATACCTCTTACCTTAGAATAAAACTGGATACTGGAATAGTGAGGTAGCAGACTTCTCTTCTTCTTTCTCTCTATAATAATTGCTCTATAGCTTTAGTGAATTGGTGAAAAATAATGAAGGAACGAGCTTCTATTTATAGGAAAATATAGTTTCGATAATTGCACGTTTTGGGGCTCGAAATATTACAGTATAATACCTTCCTCTTTTTCTTTATTTTTAATTTAGTCCTGCAAGTATTATCAAACTTGCACCATCTCCCCTAATAGTAAATCATGTGAATCAATAGTAAATCATGTGAATCAATAGTTATAGACATGTGAAAATACGAATTATAGTATAGTACCTCCATCTATACCTCCATTTTTAACTTAATCATGCAAGTATTATCAATCTTGTACCAACTCCTCTAATAGTAAATGAATGTGAATCAATAGTACACACATGTGAACAAATAGTTATAATCATGTGAATCAATAGCAATTAATTGCTCATTTATCCGGTTAATTACCCGATTGGTCAATATAACCTCCAGACATCAATTATTATCGAAATAAATATCGATTTTTACTAACACTAATAATTCCAACACAATGGAACTATCAATTTCATCTTTAATCAACACGAACTTATTCATCATTAATATTAGGCTTAAATATGAATTACTACCCTAAACTATGGACCATATTCCACTTCGGTGATCTACCTTTCAATTTTGTCAATTAGATGATTGAACTATTAATTTTTTCCACTTCCATTCAATTGGGTCTGCCACGTCAGAAATTGCTGACGTGGCTTGAATACATAGCATGTTAGTGCTTATGTGTTAAAATTAAGTCATTTTTTAATATTTCTTTTATCATTATATATAAGTAATAAGGGAAAAATAGTAAATTAATAATAAAACAAAACAATAAACAAAATATAACTAAACCCATCCTCTCTCTCTACTTTTTCCCGACCTCCATAGCCACCACCTCCACCATACCCTAATCGCGCTTAAGCTTCATCTCCAACTTGAACTTCACCGACCCAAACATACACTTCCACAAATTTCTTGCCTTCGCCGACATCAAGTCCAAAGAAAAGAGGTCTTGTCTCGGTTCTTGAATCGATAGAAAGCAAAGAACTATGGCCACGGGATGAAAGAAGAAATTGGTGAGCATACTTTTTCTCACCAAGTTCGGGGCTATGAGAAGTATGTCTAGTTCTTCATGGGTGATTCTTCTTGGCACTTGAAGCCACTAAAAATGGGTGGTTCTCCATTGAAACAGAGGACTTGAAATTCTCGCCTCTCTTTTTGATCCTGTTTCAAAATAAGATCCAAAAGAATATGGAAAGTAGCAGATTAGAATGTAACCCAAGTTTTCAGATCCAAAAAAAAGATTAGAACAATTAAAACTAAAAATATGGGAAGCAAAGAAAGAATCGGAACATAAACAGAGAAACCGATCAGATACATCATGCATCAACCTGACTAAAACAAAAAATCGTAACCCAAAATCAAATCACCGGAAACATATAACCCAAAACAAAAAAGAAGCAGTTGAAACAAATCCTTTGACTCTGGAACTCACAGTTTGGTAGCCATAAAAATCACTCACCGGAGAATAACGTCAACATCACGGATCTAAAAGGCGGCAAGAGCTTTTAAGAGCTTTTTTCCTAAATACAAAAATCTTCGTCAACAATCAAGCAAAATTTTGGATAATCCTTTCAAGAGCTTTTTGTCTAAATACAAAAATCAAGTGAAATTTTGGATCGCCGTTGAAGCAAAGAATCGCCGTTGACGGCAAATTAAACCGTGAATCACCAAGATACTCCAAAAGAAGTACAAATACCACAATTTTTCGAACCACGATCGCGAATTCTTCCACTGGAATGGCGCTTTCTTGCTCAAAAAAGATGAGATCAAGTGATGACGACCTTCTTCTTCCACCGTAGCTAAAAACGCCTTCAAGCGATTTATTTACCTTCTCTTCTTTAAGGAGGAAAAATCGCAATTGAAGCCATCAAACCAAATCCTATAATCGAGAAGAAAATCTCGAGCCGCCTTCTCTTCTCAATGGCTTTGATCGGTATCGGGTATGTTTGTTTAATTTTATTTAGCCTTTTGTTGTGTTTAATTGGTATTAATATTTAATATAAAGTGATTTGACAATTGTACCCCTTAATGTTTAATCAAAAATTATAATATTCTTTTTTTGTTACACATCAGCTTAACTCTGACCCACCCAAACGGCCACGTCAGCAATTTCTGACGTGGCAGACCCAATTGAATGGAAGTGGAAAAAATTAATAGTTCAATCATCTAATTGACAAAATTGAAAGGTGGATCACCGAAGTGGAATATGGTCCATAGTTTAGGGTAGTAATTCATATTTAAGCCTTAATATTATAATTCACCATATTTAACAATCAGGTCGTTCCCAGGTAGACATTGTCAATATTGCAAATAATAATATGAATAACTTTGTCGTCTCAATTATTGATTTAATAATATAACATATTATACGATGATAATTTGTGACAATAATTGAATCAATAATATAAGAGATATGATGCAAAGAATTACTATAACAATAATTGAGTATAATCGAGTGACTTCTTACGTAAGCATCAATAATCAATACCGGTAACTACTACGCAACCACGCCAGACATCTTTATTTTTACTACCGGGTAGTTCAACAGCTTTAATTCGGTAACACTTTTGCCATTATTTTTATAAAAAGATAATTCTGTCATTTTCTAACTTCGACAATACTTCCGTTGTGGGGTCCACCAATGATTGTGCCGTCGTACGAATATTCCCTGTTAAAACGAATATTCCCCGACCAATCGAATATTATATAACAACTTGCATACTTTGTAAAATTTATAAATATTACCCACAACTATAACATTATATCAAATCCACACCATAATATTAAAAAAAATATTTCGAGAAATTTAAATCTTTATTCATAAAATTTGGGGTCTCACAATTGGCCTCTAGGGCATAAACTCTAACAGACCAAATCTTTGAGTCTTCGCAGTCCATCCGTTGAGCTATCTTGTGTTGTTTTCACTCGGGATTGACGTATGGTTCTGCATGATCTTCATGGTAGTGATTTGGTTTGATTTGATGTTGAGTTGAAAAAAATACTATTTTTCACCTTCGGGTTGTCTCCGGGTTTGATGCACTTGTAGCCGTCTTTTCTTAGGGTTGTCTCCAAAATTGGACCGTTGTTGACTTTTGTCAATCCTCAGGGTTGTCTCTGAGGTTGGTTTGTTGTTTCCTAGGGTTGTCATCGGGGTTTATCTTGATCCACGGGGTTGTCACTGGGGTTTGAATTGATCTATCGGGGTTGTCACCGAGGTTTGAATTGATTTACCAAGGTTGTCGCCGAGGTTTGATCCGGGGTTTGAATTGATCTTCTTGAATTTTTCCCGGGGTTTGATTTGATCTCCCTGGATTGTCACTGGGGTTTGAATTAATCTCTCGGGGTTGTCACTGGGGTTTAATTTAACCTCCCGAGATTGTCGTCAAGGTTTGAATTGATCTCCCGGGATTGTCGTCAGGGTTTGAATTAATCATTTTGACTTCTAGGGTTGTCTCTGAAAGACAAAAGACAATTATGTCCTCCTACATGGTTAGAAATAGAAATGTAAAATTTCAAATGTTTACAATAAAAAAACCTAAATATTGAAATTATTTATTTTAAAAAATTATAATTCTTTTTCCAACCCTATTATTGGGTAACGGTCAATGCTGGGTACCAAACTAGGCCTACGTTTCTTTTTTTGTGGATAGTAGTATAATACAGATTCGATTATCATAAAATTAATTTTATGATAAGTTGATCAATACGGTGTTGATACGCAAAAAAATCACCATCTTACCTTCGTATCGATATTATAATGATTTATTAACCCGTATAAGAGTGATTATAGGATTGGTCTTTACTAGACCTGGCAAACGGGCGGGTCGGGCCAAAATGGTCCGTGTTTTTTGGTGAGTTAAGTTAGGCCGGGCTATTTGTGCTCATTCTTCTTTTTATTTTTTTTTTTGCAAAATCTTGCTACACCAGAAATAATAATAATAATAAATATTAAAAATAATAAAATAATTAATAATAAATAATAATTCAAACATACACAATTAATTAATTACCTACATTAACTACATGATTAATTTTTATGATAGTTGTTTACTCTGAAATTTTGCATGGTTACTAACAGAGATTGAAGAAATAAAGATGTAAAAAAGAGCAGTACATTATGTTCCAATAAAGGTCTATGAATCATGAGATATATATTAAAAAGAATGTCATATAGTTTCAATAAAGCAGTACATTATGTTCCAATATAGTTTCAATAAAGCAGTACATTATGTCATATTAAAAAGAATGTCATAGAGCAGTACATTATGTTCCAATATACATTATGTTCCAATAAAGCTTCAGTAGCGGCATGTCATATAGTTGTTGTAGCTTCAGTAGTAGCATGTCATATGTTCCAATAAAGCTTCAGTAGCAGCATGTTCCAATATACATTATGTTCCAATAAAACAGTACAATTATTTGCATTAAAAATAAATAATTATTGTAGCTTAGTTGATTTAAACTCTTATTTATTTACTCAAGACTCATAACCCACAAGTACTAACATTTTATTTTTTTAAAAAATAAATCGCAGATCGCGGGCCGTGCCAAAATAACCCACATTCTTTTGGGCTGAAAAATTACGATCCATAACCCATGTTCATACGGACGGACCCACCCACGGACCTGGGCCTAAATTGACCGGTCTAGCACTCTAGCCTTTACCAGGCAATATAAAAGCTGACGCACCCTAACCCGACCTCCCAAAATCCTTGATTTGACCCATATATACAACTCTTAGTACAGGCGCTCAGCGCATGGCCGTCGTACACGGCTCTAAATTCCTTTCCCTTTTCGGGTTAGCTTCTGCTTCTGCTTCTGACATTCTTGGCAACATATACTGTTTTTTATTTTTCTCTATATTATTCTATTACTCCTTCATCAATGCCACTTATTAGTTTTTGCCCTTTCCCTTTTTTAATTTACCCCATATTTCTCTCTCTCTCTGTGAGTCAGAGGCCTGTTCTGCTGTCAGTTCTGAAGCCCTTGGTTTGATAAAGTGGTGTCTCGTTCTATAAACCCTTATATTTTTTTTATTTGATTTATCAATTTGGGTTTGGTGAAGAATGGGAAAACAGGTGGAGGGATTTTCTGGCATGGATTTCTCAGGTCAGTTTCGAATTCTTGTATGTTGTTGTTTTTTTTTAAAAAAATTAATTTGTTTATTTAAGGGGTAATAGAAGATGGGTTATTACTATTTGCTTTTAGTTGGACTCTGCGATTTATCTGTTTTTGGAACTGTTAATGCATGTTAGGAATCAACTGGGTTAGCATTACTTGCATGTAGGTCTGTTTATTTGAATAATGGTTGGACTTTTACACATGTTGATGTGTTATTAGCCAGAAGTGTTGTCGCTACTATTGTCTCTTTGGTTAGATATGAGAAAAAGAAAGCTGTGATTGAAATTTACATTTTCTCCTGAAGTGCCTGACAAAACTTTCTGCATGGAAAACCTTGTATAATGTACTTCACTAGCTGTTGTTGATGAGATACATGTGATTAGCAAGAGTGCAAAAGTTATGGTTGTGTTCTTCTCCAAAATGATTTCTTTTAAACACATGCTATTTGTTTGAATTACATGAAACATGAAGCTTTGCTTACATGAAGGAGGATAGAGTTGTTGAAACTACTTAATTCTATTTCTGTTATATGAACTTATGATTTTTTTGGGTAAATGAATTTCTTTTTTATCACTAAATATTACTACTTTGGTTTTCTAAACAGTATTATTGTCGAAAACCTAAATTGGCCTTGATCTGTGACTGAGGAAAATGTTGGGCTAGGTCAAGTCTGAGCTTAGATTCGATGCCAACATAGGTAGTAAAGTGGAAATATCTTCATTTAAAATTTCAAAAGTTTGTGACTTAAAGTTCTTGCAGGTCGTAACAGTGGTACCACACTTTACTTGTTAGGGTGTGAACACGATGTGAATTGTTTGTTACGATTCGTGCACTTTGAATTGCTAAAAAATGGCAATTCCTTTTCCTTATTACAAGTAGAAGTTGAAAAAGTCCTAGAATCAGGGTTTAGAATTAGGGAAACTATTTGGATAAGGAATTGAGAAGACGAGAGAAAACACAAGTATCCACAAATTCTCAAAATTTGTATATTAATTCACCGACTTTAAAGAAAACAGTACATCCGTATTTGTTTAAATCTTTATATTAATTCACTGACTTTAAAGAACACAGCACATCCGTATTTTTTTAATTATGATCTACTATCCTTAATTAAATTGGACTCTAATACGATAACTACCAAAATTACAAATAAAACTAAATTAATTAAATACAAATTCTAGAATCTTCTTTCATTAGGACTCTTTGGAAAGCGTTACATGGGCCTAAATTAATTAAATACAAATTCCAGAATCTTCTTTCATTTGTAGGACTTTTTTGCAAGCATTACATGGGCTTCCAAAGCCTCTTATATTGAGCTAACCAAGTTTTGCAGGCTTGCCATGCAACAATTCTCTTTCGGTGAAAAGAAATCGACTCCGTTAAGTACGGGAAATGATCAACAATTCCATAATAGGAGCAAATACTCTGGATCACCGAGAATTTTTGTCGTGAGCTTCAAATTTGACATATTATTAGCATAATTAAGAATGTATTTAGTGTTACCTTTAATATCTGCATAAGTAATAGCTAATAGGATCCACAAAAGTCCGTTTGCTCCTAGTTGTCTTCGGCTTTGGAGCTCTAATATAATTTGTCTTCTTTGAATCATCTTCTATCTTATTGGCCAATTGAACAATGTCACTCGAACATAAACATCTGCTAGAGGATACTCCACCCGAAGCTCAGGATTAAATCCTCAATGATACATAGATATTAACACATCTTCATCTCAAGGGAATTTAGATCGTGCAACTAGAGTGTAGAAATTTTTAGTATACTTTGCCATAGATTTGCTTCCTTGTATAAATTCAATGAAATGGAGAGATGCTTGTGGCTTCTAATAAGAGGTCTTGAAGTGATGAACAAGGAAACTTTCATATATTCCCATCTCCTTACAGGGTAAATCCACTTTTCTGATATTATTCCCACCAATTTTGAGTTGTACCTCATACTTTTGTTTCAAAAAATAATTGTTTTCTCTCATTACTCAACTCATAACAGCAGAAGAAATTATCCAAATTGTTCTTCCAATCCATAAAAATACCCTAGGTCACACCTTTGAAATAACATATAATTTTCTCCTCTATCAACTAAATTCAAATAAAGGTCAGGCATATGAAGGTTTGTCCCTCTACCATGCGTTGGGGGTACCATATAATTTAGACTAGGCGGTGCACCTTTAGGATCCTCATTCTTTTCTCATATTTGTTGTTGCCAATAAGTATTTCAACTTTTGCTGTCAGTACTGTAATGAACTTTTGAACATTTGAAGTATTCATTGTGAGGGTTACGATGAAATCTTCATCTTCTTGTCACATTTAAGCATTAGCTCTTGCGTTCTCTTCCACAATAGTTACCATGATTACTCAAAACAAAATAAGAGTTTTTCTTTGAAGATATTTTTCCCATCTTCTCCTTTTTCATTCTCTCCATCTCCGTTTCTTTCTCTTTCTTCTATGCCCTCTCTCTGAAGTCCTATTTTCTAGTCAATTTCTCTCTTTAGAACTATATAGGATTGTATATACATAAGCTATTGCAAGTTTCCAGGAAGCCCATTCAAAACCACCTCCTGTTTCAAATGCAGGTCGTCTAGGAGAGAGAAACATTGAAACATTTCGACTTTCCAAAAGCGAAAATTTTGCGAAAATAGAATGTTCCAAAAATAGAATTTGATAGACTCCACGGCATTATTGCGTGAGGTTGTCGTCACCCGGATAGTTTCTAGCAAGCTATGAATGTTAATCACCCGGAACACCTTAACCCCTCGCTTATATGTAAGCGGTAATCTTGGTACAATTGCTCGCGCTAGGAAATCTACGTTGAATGGACACCAACGACACCTTGACCCCTCGCTTATATTGAAGCGACAATCTTGGTACAATTGACGATTGATGCAATAGAAGACGTCATACACAATTATGAATTGTTGTATGATAAGTCAAAGTTGAATTTTAAAAAAAACTAAGAATTAACTTTAAAAATTTTCAAAGAACAAAACAATAGAATAACCTCACAAGTATATAGAATAATGAATAATGTGTGTCAATTACATAGAAGTAACCCCCATTTATACTAGTTACAAAAATTCTAATCTTAATAGGAATTACAAACCATAGCCCTAATTTCTATATGGAAATATAAATCAATTTGGAAAAATTCTTATTTCTAAAAAACAATAGAAACCTTATTTAGAAAGTAAATCTCAGCTGAAAAGAAATCATAATTATAATAGAATTTGATAAATATCTGAAAAATTCCAAAAAATCATGGTAATTACCTAAAAACAAAAGGAAACAAAAGATAATAGTTTGCCTAATATTTTAGGAAACAAAATCTTTTCTACTTTTTGAATTGTGCTTGTATCAAATTGACCCAAACTTGTGTCTCATGCTTTAGCCTCTTATTTGGGTTTCTTTGCGTTAGCTTCACCCCAAACATCTTGGATCGCTTTGTTTGAACCTCTTAATTCTAACCTTTGTAATTGGTCCAACTGGCACTTAATAATTGGATCTCCCCACATCCCTTTAGTCTTGTTTGAATCAGCCCATGCCATGTCCTCATCAAAGTTTTTATTATTTTCTTCCAAAAATACCAGTAAGGTGCTTAATGTCCTACTAAATTCGACATTCTAGACATAATGGGGTTGTAAATTTTGTCTAGTTTTACTCCATATGCAAATTGGCATTTTAGTATTCTCAAAATATGTATATTAATTTATGGACTTCAAAAAACATAGTATTTCCATAATTTTTATTTTTTACTTATTTTTTGTTTTTGGTTTTCGAATCCCCATTTTTGGGAGTATAACATAATCTCATAATCAAGTACTACATCACTATTACAATATCTAGGAGCAATCAAGTCTCACACCGAGGAGGAAGAAATAAACTCACAAACAAGCCCCTCATATAAAAGAGGAAACACTTCACATAAATGAGAATCGAATTTAAGACTAAAGATCATAGGGCCTCAATATTAACATTTAGACTAAGACCTCATTGACTTCCATATTTATAATTATTCTATTTATAATAATTCTAAACTACTTTCCCAATTTAAATTGGACTCTAATATGATGACTTCTAAAATTATAAACAAAAACAAATTAATTCATACAAGTTTTAAAATTTTCTTCTGTTTGTTGGACTCTGGCACGTGCTTTGTGGGCTTTCAATGTCTCTTATATTGATCCAAACAAGTCTCACGGGCTTGTCCTACATCAAATTTCAATAGAGGGAGATAAATAAGAGTAGTTTAATCAATTAATGAATTTAGTCTGAGTTGCTAAAACCAATATTATTTAGTTGAAAATTGAACTACTCTATCAAAAGGCTGATGAGCATGCAATTATACCATATGCATATACCTTATTCAACTTATATATCATTTTTTATACTTATAGCATTCATCGTCTAATCTGTAATATTTTAATAGTCTTCCTATATAACATATTTGATAATACTGAATTTATATGTCTATACATATATGTATTTATGTATAGTATGTGCATGCATTCCAGAATAAGCCTTATCTGCTCCATATAAGTGTATTACATTCTGACTATGCTTTCTGAAGAAATGAATGTTCATGAACACAACTATTACATGGCGTCATAGCCAACTGATAAATTTTATGAAAACAATGCTTTTTGACTTTTCCACAGATCTACTCAATGTTTTCACTCATTATTACTCAAAAGTCATTGATGTTCTTGTATCAAGCATCATATATCAGTTAGTTATATAAACATAGATCTTGCTTGATAAAATCTTAGTGCATTATGTAGATCTTACATGCAAATATTTTTAAAGACCAAACAAAGCAATGGTGTTCACCAGCATAATATATAATATGCATTAGTCATTAATACGCGCACACAAAAAGATGCTAAATCTTCATTTCTGTAATTAAATTAAGTAGCTAGCCTGGCCCTTTATGAATATGCATGCTTAGAAAAATCTTTATATACTAGTCTGGGGACAGTTTCATTATCATTGCAGATAATTTTATAAGCAAAAATGATAATGTTTTATTCAATAGTGCCTTGTTAACAAAATGTCTATTTTTTCTGTTTTAATTTTTTTTTCTCACTATACATATAAAGTAAACTTAAAACTCAGAGAAAAAAGAGAACATTTTCCATTTTTTGAATGACATGTGAATCTTTTTCTTCCTTTTTTTTTGCTAAATTTGTTGTAGAATAAAAAGGAAACCTATTATAGACGTGATCATGCCAAAACTAGTGCACCTGATCTCATCAAATGTGTGAATCTAATGTGACCAAATATTATGCATTCTCACATTACTTCACCTACACATGTCACTGAACTTGAAACTGAGCTTCAAGCACGTGTATTAACAAATTTGCAGATTTTAAACTTGACCCTCAATTGAGCTTGGGAGAGAAAAGACGACTAGTTCATGAAATTGCTCGATGGTCGGAAGATGCCCCAATGATTCTAAGTTCATTGACTCGCAGACAGCTTCTTGAAATCATATGTGCTGAAATGGGTAAAGAGAGAAAGTACAGTGGATATAACAAAATGCAAATGATAGGGCATCTTCTGAAGTTAGTTTCTAAGAATTCTAAGAAGACAAATACTGATAAATCTCCCCCAATCACAACTGGAAATGGATTCAAAAGGCAGAGAAAGCATGAGCAATTATGTCAAACACCCATTCAACCTGATCATGCTCCACAGGAGATCATGAAAGAAGAAATCAAAATCTTACTCTGTGAGAATATAGCATGCCAAGCTTCTATGGGACAGGATGACGCATTTTGCAAGAGATGCTCTTGCTGTATTTGTCATCAATATGATGATAATAAGGATCCTAGTCTATGGTTGACTTGTGATTCTGATGCTTTATGCGAAGACGAATCTTGTGGAATGACGTGTCATTTAAAATGCTCTTTGAAGCATGAACAAGCTGGCATATTGAAAAATGGATGTCGTGCTAAGTTGGATGGGGCATTTTACTGTGCATACTGTGGAAAGGTTAATGGACTAATGAGGTAATAAGTTTTTTTTTCTTTGTTGTGCTTGTAGAAGTTGTGCTCCTACACAGCTGACACAAACACACATGCACCTGGTGAAACAGAAATCCAACCCTTAAATGTTTCACTTCTTAATTGAAAAATAAAGCTAATGATTGCTTATATCAGGGTTGATAAATCCAGCGAATGACCAAACCAATAAAGCATACATAAATAGTGATATATGTATATGCATTTCTCAATATTATTGATATTTATGACAATTGTTTGCAACGTGCTAAGAACATTCCCTAATTGACATGACCCAAATGCCTTTTCAAAACAAGGTACACTGTACTTTTGATAGTACCTAGGACTTTTTGCAATTTGCTACAGAATTATTCATCAGGAATTTTACCAAGACAAAAATTAACTAATCTCATGTTGACCAGAATCTGGAGAAAACAACTGTTGGTTGCTCAGGAGTCCCGAAGAGTTGATGTACTGTGTCTTCGAGTCTCCCTTAGCCACAAGATTCTTAAAGAAACTGAGGAATACAAGGAGCTGCTTAAAATTGTCGAGTCCTGTGTAAAGACACTTGAGAATGAAGTGGGGCCTCTAGAGCTGGCGGCTGAAAAGATGGATCGTCGCATTGTCAACAGGCTCTCTTGCAGTACTGAGGTTCAGAAGTTTTGCACTTATGCTGTTGAAGTTTTCGATTCCATATCATCAATCCCGTGGTCTTCTTATGTGGATCAGAAAAAGGCACCAAGTAAGTTTCTTTACATGATTTAGACTTGATTTTTTGATATTTCTTACATAAGGTGCCAAGACGCAATGTATTATGATTTGTATTTGACATTTGCACATAACTTCATGTTACTTAAATAGTACTAGCTCCTTCCCAAATTATAAGATCGTTTATTGACTTTTGAAAGTCAATTTGAGTCATTTTCAAACTCAAAATTGAGATGATTTATTAAAATTTTTGAAACAATAAATCTTACAATGAGTATTAATTTTTAGATAATTTACAATATTCATTATTATATTGACCCAAATTAAAGAAATTCATGTCAATTTTGAGTTTGAAAATATTTCAAATTGAGTTTTAAAAGTCAATACTGATCTTATATTTTGAAACAAAGGGAGTATTAGTTCAATCATGGGAATATAGACCTACAATCGGTTCCTAATATTGCTCGAGTAAATCGCAAGGGAACTGCTGAAGTCATCCCGAGTGTGATACTGTTATCAAGAGATGGGTATTTTCGCATGTTGGGAGTTTCATTTTAGCATATTCATTTTCCAAAAGTTATTTTAATCTGTTCACCCGCATCTTTTTTTGGTAGTTGTTGCTCAATCACTATTGCTTTGGCAGCATGCAGGATTCGTTTCGAAGAATCATCTCCATATTCAGTAATCATTGTTTTAGAATATGAAGATCATCTATTTGAGAAATTCTTGGGCTGCAGATTATGGCATCGAAAATCTACTGGTAAAGAATATCCTGAAGAAGCATCTTCCATTGTCCTGATGCCAGGCCAAACATTTAAGCTGATTGATCTTGATCCATCAACCGAGTACTTTTGCAAAGTATCTTTCTTTAGCAACACGAAAAATCTAGGACCTTGGGAAGCTAAATGGGTTACACCCACTTCAAGAGGAAGCTCCGTCTCAATGTCCAACGATAAACCAGGACAGAGAGAAAATGTCCTAACAGCTCCTGCCCGTTCACAATATTATTCAGCTAACAATGGGGAAAGCAAGCTAGATTTTCCAGAACATCTTGGAAAGCTTCAATCATTGAATAGCATCAACAAAAACAAGAATTACGGGTTTCCTGCATTAACAACCCCGGTGAAGGATAATTTTTCTGCAATCCCCGCTGTGAATCCTCCTTCCACGCCTTTTAGATTTGATAAAGTCTCGTGCTCAGGTTGGAAGAAGCAACTGAAGGAGAGTAATTACGAGTATTCTGTGAGGATTGTCAAAGGATTAGAGCATGAAGGACACTTGAACAAAGATTTTCGAGTCAAGTTCCTCACTTGGTTCAGCTTGAAAGCCACAGTGCAAGAGAGAAGGGTGGTAAGTATCTTTGTCGACACTCTAATTGATGACCCTTCAAGCTTGGCTGAGCAGCTTATTGATTCATTCATGGATAAGCTTTGTGGTGAGGAAAAGAAACTGGTATCGCAGCATGGATTCCTCTGCTCTAAATTGTGGCGCTGAATAGTGTAAAGATATCTCATTTTCTCGGGTAATTTTAGGGATATTTGATTTATCTTAGGTTGTTTAGGGGTAAACATGATGGTACAGTTATCAGTGTTTAGCGTAGAATTCTTTAGAATCAAGTAGAATTAAGCAAAAAGGGTGTTTGATATTGCATTTCTTTGGCTAATATGATTATGAATTTATGATTTAGGAAATGTCACTGAAATCCAGTTTTATGGATGGATATTCTGACATTTTATTGCACAGAACAAGCGAATGCGAAGTTGAATGTTACTCGGCTGGGTATTCTAATCTTTTGAGTTGGAAATCATCTTTATTTTGGCCTAAATATAGGGTTAACTCCTAAAGTACCCTCCAAGTTCCACAAAATTCTAATTTTAACCCTTTGTTTATAGCCTTTTTTGCTATGTTGGTCCAATTAAATTGCTTGTAGAAATTGGATTGCAAGTATCAGTTTTTCCAATTGTGCTCCTCTAAATATTTAATTTTTAAAATCATGTTCCTTTTATAAAATCTGGCAAAATTGTTTTTGAAGATATGGACCCATTTTCAGTCAATATATTTATGTCAATATCAACTATGACCAGTACCTAAATATTTTCAAAAGATTAAATTACAAAATTGTACCGGGAGTTTATCACTTACGCTCTGTTTCTGACTTTTAAAATGGACAGAAAAGAAAAAAAATAGACGAAAAATTTAAGGTTTTTTTTTCAATTCTTATATTTTTGAGTTTTTTAATATACAGAAAAGAAAAAAAATAGATAGAAAACTTGGTCATTTTTTTGCCAAAGTTTTCCGTCCAAAATTGGGCTGATTTGGACGGAAAAGAAATTGGAATAAGTAATATTTTATAATTCTCATATTATCCTCAACTTTTAATATAATAAATTTTAAATTACAACTCATGTTCTCAATTTTTATTTTTTTATTTTTTTCTATTAAAAATTCAAAAACAATACAAAAAAAATTTAAATTTTCTATTTTTTTTGTTCAAAACGCCATCTCATGATACGACTAGTAGTGCAAAACACATAACTTTAAAATAGAGTGAGCATATCATTTCCAAAATGTCAATCGTCACCTGAAGCAAAAAAAAGCATGGTTAAAGTTGTACTCCTTCCCATTTTTTTTTTAAAAAAATATTGTTCTACAAAATAAGTTGTCCTTTTGTAGTTATTTTATAATTTTTTTTTGATAATTTAATAATCTTTAGTTATAGCTAGTTGTTGAAATTTTGTAATTAAATATGTAATAAATAATAACATCAAAATTTGTAGATATCATAACAAGTTAGATAAAACAATAAATGATGCATGTGTTGAGGCACACATGCTTTCATTTTATTCTTATATTCAGAACACTATTAATTTGTGTAGAAAATCACAATAGCTCATGACTAAATGTGATTATAGTTAGATGCACTCATGAAACCCGAAAAACGAACAAACATAGATATTGCAAAAATATTCGCACGGATTATTGATAATTAAAAATCAATTCATATATCTAAAACACAATATCTAATTAAATTTTAATTTAAAAATTTGGTGAGTTGACTCGGTTGGCACATAAAATTATTCATTCACAAATTTTAAAACTCAATTAGTTGACTTGGTTGGTACTGGGGTCATTCATTAATTTGTTCTCCCAAGAGATGTAACATCTCCTATATCTAAAAGCATGACATCTAATTAAATTTTAATTTGAAAATTCGATGAGTTGTGTATGAATTAATTCACTCACAAATTTTAAAATTCAGTGATGTCGACGTCGGGAAGATTTGTGTCTTTTTTTGTGCTTGTCTTTTTGTATTCTTATTTTAGGTGAGTTTTGTCTGAAAAGATAAGTTTGAAAAGGTCCGACATGTGAATGTCAACGATTTGACTTTTAGAGTAGTCAGTTGGTAGATTTGAAATGGTTGTACCAACTCAATCGATTTTAAAAAGATTTGCACAAAGACCTAATAGTTGAACACTGTTTAACTAGCCTTGGAAACCGAGTTCGTGGGGTTTAGGGGCTTGATTAAGCAGGGGGGAGGTGTTAGGCACCCCCCGACTTCCGTGAAAACACGGTTACCACAACTTTTTAAATTAACTTGTTTATCTGCATGTGTGTGTGTATATGTATTGGGCCTATGTGCAATTATCTAGAAGTAGTGTTATGCCTCGTTTGCACCTATATACAAAGGGTTTGACTTGTATAAAAATTTAATTTTAACAAGATATAGCAATGAACTTTTGGAAAACAGGTTTTCAAACCCTTATGCTCAATAGTAATTGAGGCCTTTCATACTTCCATTTTATTCTGTATTCGGCTTGATTGTTTTTATTTTTGAGATGCGAGGCTTCTTCGAGAAAATAAGATACATAACAGTGCCGAACTCCTTATGGGCATGATATCCATCCAAGGATATCCAAACATCGTAGATAATTTACAAGCTAGTTCCAGTTGAGAAATGTCCATCGTGAGAACCGAATCTAGATTCAGAAACTAAACTTTCGATCACATGATTCCTAGGCTCAGATGATAAAGTAATATGTACAAAAGCTAGAAAAAAAACTAGATTTAAATAAATCTAAACTATTCTAGCTTCAACGGTTCCAGTTTAGTCACTTTTGAACCGGTCAAAGTTAGAAATAGTCAGATTTAGACAAATCTAGTCCACAGGCTGAAAAATTAAATATCTATATTATGAAAGCGATTAAAGCGAGATATATATATATAAAAGCGGAATATATATATATATATATATATATATATATATATATATATATATATATATATATCAATCAATCACACAAATTTGGAATCCAATGTGGACTTTGAAATGTAAATATATATATTTATATAAAAGCGTTAAAAGGCCACAAGTAAACTCAAAGCCAAAAATGTAAATGTATATATATAAAAGCGGTAAATGGCTACGAAGTAAACTCCAGGCCTGATGGAAATATATATATATATATATATATATATATATATATATATATATATAGTAGTAGAAAACTTACAAATCTGAAAAATCTTATAGTGGGTTGCGAATAAGACTTTAGATACTTTTTGGGGCCTGAAAACTCTATTTCCACCGGTTAAACTTCAATATGTTACAGAACACGAGCTTACAAGTGTTTAGAAAGAAGAATCACTCAGTTTGGAGCACTCTAGAAGGGGTTACAGGCTGAAATGGACAGAGTTTTCTCTCTTATCTTCTTTTTTTTCAAATGAGCTGCTGGTAGCTCATATTTAAAGACCAGATGGCCACGGGTCAACCCGCGGCAGCCGCGGGTCTACTTGCGGTAGCCACAGGCTACCTGCAGCTACCCGGGCTTCCTTGGGATTTGTGGGTCCCATCGTCTCAAAGTACGTGCACTTAGGCTACACGCTATCCGCTCGAACCTTCATAACTTTCAATTCGGTCATCCGATGGAGGAGTGATGTACCTTTTTGGAAAGCCGTTGTCGAGAGCTACACAATGACATGAGATTAGAGATTGTCCAAAGATGGGAAGATAGGTCCATGACTAGATCTCCAAGTCTTCGTTGTCTATCCGTTGTGCTATCTTGTGTAGTTGTCACTCAGGATTTAAGCTATGGTTCTTGTGGGAAATCTTTGTACACAGTTTGAGTTAAATTGTGTTGAGACGATGTTGATGTGATGTTGAGATCACAAAATTATGATTTTGCCCCTCCCGGGGTTATCTCCGGCGTTGGCATAGTTGTAGCAGTCTTTTATCAGGGTTATCTTCGAGATTGGGCTGTTGTTGACTCTGATTGTCCTTAGGGTTATCTTTGAGGTTGGCTGGGTCTCCCGGGGTTATCTCTAGGGTTAGAACTTGTTCCCTCGGGGTTATCTCCAAGGTTGAAACTGACTTTTCCAAGGTTATTTCTGGAACTTGAACTGTATCTCTTGGACTTATCTTCGAGATTGAAATTGGATCTCCCGGGGTTATCTCCGAAGTTGAAATTGAGTCTCCCAGGGTTGTCTCCGGGGTTGGAACTGATCTCCTTGGGTTGTATCTAGGGTTGAAATTTATTTGACTTCCATGGTTATCTCTAGAAGACGATTTTGCCTTCTTGTAGGGTTAGTAATAGGAATGCAAAATTTTGAGTGTCTACGGATGCCCCTCTTTATCATATTCATGCAATGCAATGACATGGATAGGATAGAGACTACTAGACACTTGAAATATGATAAGCTTAGGATGACGCAAATGCAATGCAGCATGATGTAATGTTATGCTGAATGTTATTGTTGGAATAATTTCCAATGGGATGTGATAACTGCCTGCTCCCGCCACTTTTGTTGGGGGATGGAGTTGTCAATGATGTCTTCACTGAATCGCTTTGATGTCTACTCGAACGGTAGTTTACAAAGCTCTCATCATCGAAATCTCCCGATACATTGCTGGGGTAATCGCTGGCGGCTTGAAATGTCCATCAGTGGTATCTAATCCTGATTTGCCGACAATTCATAGAGATGTCTTCAAAATCCTTGCAGTGGAGGTTTCTCAATAATTTAGACCACAGGATGTTGATATTAGGGTTATCACCAAGGTCTTTAATCCTTTGGAAGGGCATTCCACTGAAGATTTTCTTCTTTTTTGTGAGTGACTCTTGGGGATTGTTGATGTTTCATCCAAATAATGGCTTGACCTTGTTGCATTGGATGTTTCTTGCCATTATGATGGCATTATCACCATTGTTTTGACTTTGTCGATACTGATAGTTCCTCTGGGGACAACATCTTAATTGGGGATCTGTATAATAGATTCAATCATCAGTCCTCCCCGATGGAGATAGTTTTCTGTGGTTTGTATCATCAGGTTTCTCTGACGCTTCGTTGGGGTTATCGCCAACGACTTGCAATATCAGATACTCTGATCTTCGTTAAAGTAGCTTTTAATGACAATGACTTATGATGTCTAAAATCTCTGTTGGGGTTGTATTTCTAACGAGCTGTACTCTTGATGAGTTTGGATTCTTTTGATTGCAAAAAAAACCCACGGTTGATGGCATCAGACCTTCACGATACACTATCAAGGGCTACTCTTAATAGCTTTTATCATCAACTTTCTAAACCCTAGGCCTGGGCGAATACTAATGACTGATATGTAGACCCGCAGTTTGGTATCTGAATTCAGGATTTCGTGCTTTTCCCCTTAATCGCGTAGCATCTTTTTCCCTGATTTGACTTTTCAACTTTTGGGACCTCTTTTGTAACTCAAATTTAATCGAGCCGGAGGGGGTGGGGACCACCCTAGGTAGCCGCAGGTAGACTTGTGGCTGTCGCGGGTTGACCTGCGGCCACCCGTGGGTTATATCTCACATCCCATCCCTTTCATAAGTCATTTTTAAGTTGGAGCCACAAAGAGAATCCGAGATATTTTCTTCAGATCTACTGAGTTCAGGCTGCTTTCTGAAAAATCCATCACCGTACAATCGTTTTGCACTATCCTAGTAACGTTTACATGTTTTCTTTTCAAGTTTTGACTGTTGAAAAGTGAGATAACATACAAAATGCTTCAAAACACATAGTAGTGAATATGCATGCTCATATGACTTGATAAAAATTATTCAACGCAGTAAATGTTAGTATTTTACCATGCTAAACATATTGATGTGAAAAAAATTGACTTTTAAAACAGTCAATTGGCACCATTTTCTGCTATTTTTTCATCCTATTTGAGGACAAATGAGCAACGGTTTTGAAGCAAAGCAATCCTGGTAATTAGGCTACCCTGATGGATATGACTTTGATATTTTTTCATGCATATAAGATGTTTATGACTTTGAGTTGGTGTGCTACTGAATGACCACCTAGTCATGCTTACGTGCATGTGGATAGTCTTTTTTACAATGGAGACTCTGGCAAAAAATTTTCACGAGTCTAGGCATTGAATGAACATGCATTTTTAACTCTACTACAGATGTATGTTAAAGTAATGCATGGATGCATATAATTATGAACTGAATTTAATGAGCTCTATGTTAGAATTTTCCACACCCTTTTTGAGGTGACTTAGAGACTTTTGTCCAGATATATGGATCCAGACAAGCTGAGTAGCTCCCGTAGGACCTCTTCAGGTGTGAGGAAGAGAGCTTCAGATGTTCGTTAGCCTAGCCCAGCCTGACAGCCTTGTCGGTTGACTAATTCAGTGATTCGTCTTATCTGGGTTGATAGATCAGATGTTGAGGACGAGGAGGAGGACGTACCCATTGCGGATCCTGCTCCTTCTTCTTCCATTCCCCGCAAGGAGCTTCCAGCTATAAATATAACGATTCCAAATCTTCTGGATGATTTGAGTCGTCACCCCTTGATCTATATTCATGTGAACGAGGTAATAGCTATGTTGATCTTCATCTTCCCGTTTATAGAGGCAAGGGTTCTGATTTTGATTTGCACTTTGATGCAAGTTCCCAACTTTACGTAGCCCAGAGAGAACTAGTTTAGTATCATACTCTTCATCCAGAGTACCGATAGATTGTTTATGCTTGGGGCTTCGAGGCTTTATTTTCCATCCTCCCCCATCGTTGACTCTGGGGTTATCTCAGGGCTTTGTCTAAGCGCTGGTTTCACCAGACCCAGTCTCTCCATTTGTTATATTGTGAGGTGATGATGACACCGATGGATTGGTGATTCATCACTAGGTTGGATTTTTCAGGGTCGCCAGTACCTTTGGTGGCTGACATTTCCCCGTCTACCGTCAAATCCTTGTTGGGAGTCTCAGCTACGACGCTCAAGGGTTGGATAGTTTTTTCTGGTCCCTTGAGTGTAGATGCCATTAGTGGGACTCTGACTGAGCCATTACCCGATGATCGGAGGGTTAGAGATCGCATCCTTCGGTGATTATTTTTGATCATCCTCAAGGGTTGTTTCCTGGCTGATAACTCTTTGACAGTGTCATTCGCTTTAGTTAGCACCACTCGGGAGGTGGACCGTATTGGAGAGTTTGATTGGGGCTTCTACACCTTTGCCTACTTTCTCAGGGGGATGCGCCTACGCTCAGAGGGTGTGACAGAGGCTTGGATAGTTGGCTTCGAGGGTGGTTTCCCAACTGGTGTCGAGTATGTATTGTCCACCCGTCAGATTCCTCTTCTTACTCACGGAGGTTGGGAGCTCTATTTGGGAGAGCGTGCTATCAGGAGCACTACAGGAGAGATACGTATTCCGTTCTTTCATCTTGCCAGGTGTTATTAGCCTTTGTCATAGCTGATCACTGAGATCCCATTGGTGGGCATGGATGGCTTTACTTTGTCAGAAGGACCTTTCACTTAGGAGGCTTTTTACCGCTGGTGGTTCCCTCGCACTATTGGAGCTCAGACCCCCACCACACAATTTATGGGGGATATGATTCCTGGCTCCGTCATGATGACAAATTAGCTTGCCTACGTCCGAGAGCCGACTCATTTGACGTAGATCGATAGTTTGACCCAATAGTTAGACCAAACACATTTCTTTATCTGGTATTTGGGCAGAGATCCATCGAGGAAGATACTTTTGATCCTTCCATCTTTGTACTTTGGTCCTTCAGTGGCCCAAATTCGATGGTTTCTAGAAGAAATCCTCTATTGTTTCACTTTGATATCTGTCTCCGGCGAGATTGATGACTCAGGAGGAGTTATATCAGATGTATAGATTGGATGATGTGGACATCAACACCATTGACTTCTTCTGATGCATTTCTCTCTATTTCTTTTGATAGGCCTATGTTAGATATTGGGCGACTGTGCCCCAATTCTCGCTATATCTTTTGATAGGCCTCTATTAGAGGTTGGGCGGTTGTGCCCCATTTCCCTGTATTTTTTCAGTTGTATACAGAGATGATATATTCAGATGATGATGTACTTAAGAATGTATGTATAATGCTTTCTATTCCCTACATCATATTGTCATTTGTTATTTATTATGTATGCTGTTGGGTAAAATCTAATTATGCACAACATGCAAGTATACGTGGTCAACAAGTAATAAAGTGAGAAGTTGAGTATCGTTCCCATAGAGATTAATTAGCAATAACCTTAACTTACAATTACCAATCTTATATTAACCCTAATTTTATTAAACAAATCAAACTCAATAATTCAAATTAACGAAACTAAAATTTAAATATAATAAAATTAACACAAAATAACCACGAATATCAAAATCTGAATTTTTAAACAATTAATGGAGAATTAGACTTATGATTTCACCCTAAGCTTCACTTTGATTTTAACACCTTTATCCCAATTTAATGCACTATCCCAGTTTATTAATCAAGAACACGAAAACAACATTAACCACCTCTCGATGCACTAATACCCTATTAACTTCAATCAACAATTAAGATCGAAATCCGTTAAACATCTTAATCAACTAACCCACTATATCTCTATGTGAATTACAATTGAAGAAGGTTGAAGAATAAGTTCTCTATCCGATTACATGCGGTGCCAAGCATATCTCTACCTTAACACTCATCAAGTTTAAGCCACTAACAAAAACCTGAACACATGCTATATTAACTAGGTCTAGATTTGAATATCCTCTCTCGATTCCATCCAACTCCACAAAGAATTGTTGATCAGGCAATTCATAGATTCAAACACAAATTAATATAGATAAACTGGAGACAACTTACTAAATTGGAAATCAAAGTTTACAAAACCATCGATTCACTTAAGGATCCATCACAAGTCTAACAAGTGAATTAGTTCATAATAGACGAAATAAACACTGAATATATCATAGAAATCATTCTCCCAATTACAAATAATAATCTAACACGAAAAATATTGAAAAACACCCTTCATGTAGACTAAAATTGCAATTGTCTTGAAAAAACTCCTCGAAATACTCCTCCACGCTTGCTATCACAAACTCGGCTTAGATCTTCGTAATTCTCCTCTCTCTAATCTCCTTGTTGTCTTTGATAAAGTAATAGATATCTAGCATAAAACCTCTAGCTGAATTCTCTATCAATTGGAATTATAATTCCATACAAATAGCTAAAATTCGTGCCCAATAAAAATTATAACCAAAACAGGACACTTAGAATTTTCACCCCTTTACCCGTGATTTATATCTTATGTAAGCTTTGCCTTGGCGGGCTATGCTCCTGATTTGCTCGAATGAGGACCCCCTTACAAGGGGCGTAGGTGTGTGAATATATAATGCCCGCTACGTGTAGTTAATTCTTAAATCGGATTGCAAGACCCCGTACCACGGTGAAATTGTATAAGTATTAATGCATCCCGGTATGTATATTGTTAATGACAATCTTGCTCTCTTCTAACTTGTTTCCAATTACACTCCATTTGAGTCCCAATCGCATCGAATATCACCAAATGTACGTTGAATGCCACAACCACCGATCTACACATGAAATAACATAAAACAAGTAAAACTGAACATGATCACAAGAATGTAGCAACAAATAAGCATGAATTGGATATTAAATCACGTATATAAAATACACTTATCAAAATCCCCCAAACTTAAACCGTGCTAGTCCTCGAGCACAAAACGACTATATGCAATGCAATGATCTGAATACGAATTCACTTATATGCTATCAAATCCAACAATATCGTAGAATCAAAATTATCTTAATGGCCTCAGCGAAAATAAGCAACTATACAATATTAACCATCAAAAACCAATCTATAAATATGTTGTAATCCTCGAATCTCAAGCCATCATCACTAGTATAGTGTGTGTGTGTGTAACATCCATGATAACCGATACTAACTCAAATTCAATACATAACCAATCTCTTAGAAGGAATCATGCAGCACAAACTTAAAAATTTCAAAAACAGATAGTTCCAACTAAAATCAAGCAATCACAAATCTCAAGGGTTCACGCGGGGTACTTATGCTTTATTCATAATTTTTTTTTAGATACGGGGGCTTTTTGCTCTTATTTCCCGTTTTATTTTTATACACATAGCTATGCAGTGTCTTATTCCCTTAGGCTTTTCAATGCTACCTTAACGAGCTTTTGACCAACGACTCCCAGACCATTAAGACCTTAGGGTGCTAGATGTAAAGACAATCCCCTCGGGCTTACTTGCTCAAGTAACAAAGGCCACAAAACTAGATAAGCACGCCAGGTGTTTATTCATATTTTTTTTCTTTTTTTTAGATGCTTATATACCCCACATAACATCCCCCAAACTTAAGTTCTTGCCTAACTTTAGCCTTAACCGGCCATCCTTGTCATTTTATCATTCACTCTAGCATTATCCTTTAGAGACCATTTAGGTACCGGTTTGAACTTGACCAATCAACACAGATGTTTGTTACTCATGCTATCCTTTTAAACCAGTTTCAAATAAACTCAAGATTCGATTCATAAACGATCATAGTGTCATAGTTCTAATACTCAATCCTGTATTTGCTACTTATTTGACAATCACATCATAGGCCCACAACAACATGAAACACAACATTGATGGACTTAAACAACACAATAATTACTAAATAACATATTTTTTTTTCTTTTTTTTATATAGATGTGAATAACAAAATGCATTACACTATTATCTACTATGCAAAACCTAAGCTACTATGAATGCCATAAGCTATCATGCAATACTAAAAATAAAATGCAATACAAAAATTTAATTGACTAAAATTAAAAATAAAAATGAACCCTAAAAGCTAAAATGCATGCAAACATGAATTTAAATCCCCCAAACTTAAACAATACAATGTCCTCATTGGATAATTGATCAAAATGAGTACGTGAGGACTTCACAATCAATGCTTAAGCTTGAGGAGGTTGTTGTTGTTCTTCTTCATCGGAATCACTCGGCGGGAACCTTGGCATTGGACCGGGCTGTTGATATGGAAATTGTTCTGTCGGGTTGAAACTTTGAAGAGTTGCGTTCAATGAGGCAAAAGATGTGTGCATAGCGTCGAACATGTGTTCTTGCCTCATTGCCAATCGGCACATCTCCCGATGAGTTGCCTTGGTGTGTGCATTCAGTTGATTTTGGAAATCAAGGAATTGAGATCTAGATATAGCCTCGGCCCGCGGTACCTGCTCATCTCCTTGATCGCCCATTTCCTAATCATCGTCCCCCGATGTCTCTATAGCATCCACGTTGTCTTCTGATGATGATGGAAAAATGAAACCCAGTCCACGCGGGTGTGACTTCGCCTCCCCCTTACATCTGATCTTTATGCTATCATTCTTGAATCAAGCGGTATGAAAGCGGCATTTGAGTGGGCTCGTCATCGGACCATCTAACTCACCTTGGCGGCACAACCCACATATTAGTGATGGGTGTGGCAAGCCTCCAGAAAAATTCCCACGTAGAACCACCGGCGGATGGAGAAGCAAATGATAGCCCCAGACATCAATTATAAAATCTTGCACAATGGCGTCTGACAACAACGCCTTCTCTTTGGTGACGTCAGGAATGTTGGGGACGAAAGCAATTTTAGTGAGAGGAAGGCATACCAAATTTTGCCATACCGGCTAAGGTCCTTGCTATGGAACACGGTGCCTCCCTTTCGACCTTTCATCCATGACGTTCCCGGCTTTGTCATCTCCATGATAATAACATCAAAATTTGGGTCAGAATTACGAAGATACTCATACTGGCAGTGGCGAGGCACCCGCAGTTGGTAGTATGTGTTGATGGCATCGGCACTGAATGGAACCAGACGTCCGCGCACAAATGCTTGGAATGGTTCTTTGTCTACAACATTTGCGTAAAACTCCTTGACAATATTTACAACGGCTGGTTCCGGCTCCTCGGTAAATTTTGTCCATCCCTTTTGGTAAATTTATGGCATCAGCTCCCCATCATTAGGATCCGGTGCTAATCCCCTCTCCAGTGTAAGGGCTTTGGTAAGCATGTAGTCATACCGGTCGGCGGCGGCGACACTTGTAAATTTTTGGCGATCGAAGGTGCGGGTTGGTTGGGATGGACGTGAACTCTCCCCCCTTTGGCGTTTGGACGATGATTGTGAAGCCATTTCTCTCCCTAGTGCTGGCCTTACCCTAACTCTCTCTAGGCTCACAAATATACACTCTTTTTTGCTTTATCTTTATATGAAGTGTGGTGGGAGAGTTTGTATGATATTTGGTGGTATTTATAGATGGAGATGATAGGCTAGCATTGGTGGAGTAAGGAGGTGGAGAGGTGGAGAAGAGTAATGAAGTCTTGGGAATGTGGGGAAAGTGGGTGGTGGTTATGGAGTAGTGGGAAAGTGTGAAAGTGGGAGGTTATTGGGAAGGAGAGAAGACTAAACAACTACCCACGTCTATCAAAATTCCAGGACCCCTGCCCAGGCGGGGGGTATTGAACTAGAAAGGCCCACCCCAGCGGGCTTGGCCACTGATTTCTAAAGTCGAGGACCCCCACCCCGGCGGGCTTAGTTACTGTCAACATATTTTGAGACCCCCCACCCCGGCGGGGGTTAGAATGTAAAAAGGGCCACCCCAATGAACTTAATTCTTCTTAGGCTTTCTTGTTTTGCTTCAATTTAGCTTACTTTTTATTTGTACTATACTAAACTTGATGATCCTTTTCCATCTGCATGACATGAAACATGAAAATTAGTGAGTCTTGGATGTTATGTTATGTTGTGGAGAGATTAATGAGAATTTTATTTTATTCTTCTACCTAGGAATTTACTAAAACTATGATTAAGCAAATATGATTGAAAATAACTATAAAAAAATAAAAATTGGGTTGCCTCCCAATGAACGCTTGATTTTAAGTCGTTCAGCCTGACTACTTCCTGCTTAAGTTGTATCGGCCAATGTGATGGCGATCACGTCAGTATTAGCTTCTCCACCCTAGTAATGCTTTAGACGGTGTCCGTTGACTTTGAATGTTTTGAGTGGATTGCGACTATAAATTTCAACCGCACCGTGAGGGAATACCTGCTTGACCGTAAATGGTCCCGACCATCTTGATTTAAGCTTTTCGGGGAACAAACGCAACCTTGAGTTGAATAATAGTACTGATTGGCCTAGCTCGAAGGTTCGATGCAAAATTTTTTGGTCGTGCTATCTTTTGACTTTTTCTTTGTATAGTTTGGCATTCTCATAGGCATAAAGACGGAACTCGTCGAGTTCATTCAATTGAAGTAATCTCTTCTCTCCTATAGCTTTTTGATCAAAATTGAGTTTTTGCACCGCCCAATATGCCTTATGCTGTAGTTCCACTAGTAAATGACACGCCTTCTCATACAATAGTTGATATGGTGATATCCTGATTGGCATTTTATATGTAGTCCGGTAGGCCCATAAAGCATCGTCCAATCTAAGTGACCAATCTTTCCAACTCGAATTCACCACTTTCTCCAATATCTTTTTGACTTCTATGTTCGATACCTCAGCTTGTTCACTGGTTTGAGGGTGATATGCTGTAGCTATCTTGTGGTTCACCCCATACTTAGCCAAAAGAGCAATAAACGGTTTATTGCAAAATTGACTACCTTCGTCACTTATAATTGCTCTTGGTGTGCCAAACCTAGTGAAGATGTTCTTTTGAAGGAATTTGAGGACCACCTTGGCATCATTTGTTGGTAGAGCTGCAACTTCAACCCACTTTGACACGTAGTCCACTGCGAGTAGAATGTATTGATTGTTCAAGGATGAGGGAAATGGTTCCATGAAATCGATACCCCATACATTAAAAATTTCCACTTCCAGAATCGTTTATAAGGGTATGTCATTACATTTTGAAATGTTGCCCACCCTTTGACACCTATCGCATTGTTTGACAAACTGGTGGGCGTCTTTGAATAATGTGGGCCAATAAAAACCACATTACAGCACCTTCGCTGCTGTTCTCTCGCTCCCATAATGCCCGCCATACGCCGATGAGTGACACTCATGCAGAATATTCTTCACTTCGCTATATGGGACACGCCATCGAATCACCTTGTCGGTATGCCTTTGCTTGAACAAATATGGATCATCCCATTATACCATTTCACGTCGTGAAGAAATTTCTTTTTCTGTTGCCTTGTGAGGTCAGGTGGTAGAATGTTGCTCACAACAAAATTTGCATAATCGCCATACCACGAAATCTCTGCTAAAATCCCAAATAGTTGCTCATCCAGGAAGGATTCGTTGATTTCACATTTGTCGTCTTTTTGTTTCCCGTGGTTTTCCAACCTAGACAAGTGGTCGGATACTTGATTCTCCGTCCCCTTCCTATCCTTTATTTCTAAATCGAACTCTTGAAGTAGGAGAATCCACTGGATAAGGCATGGTTTAACATCCTTTTTATTATCAAAGTCTTAGAATCATTGCATGAGTGCAGTATAGACTATCACCTTAGTCCTAATCAAGTAAGCCCGAAATTTGTCGAACACATATACCACTGCAAGAAATTCCTTTTCTGTGGTTGTGTAGTTCATTTGAGTTACTGTAAGTGTTTTTTTTGCGTAGTATATAGCGTGAATCACTTTCTCTTCGCTGACCCAAAACAGCCCCAACCGCGAAGTATCTTGCATCGCACATAATCTCGAATGGCATGCTCCAATTCGGTGCAACTATAACAGGGGCAGTAGTCAATTTCCTCTTTAATAAATCAAATGCTGTCTTGCATTCTTCATCAAAGATGAATGTCACATCCTTCTCTAAAAGACTGCATAGGGGTTTCATAATTTTAGAGAAGTCTTTTATAAACCTCCTGTAAAATCCAACGTGTCCCAAGAAACTCCTAATACCCTTCACTGAGGTTGGTGGAGGCCATTTTTCAATAGTTTCCAGCTTTGCTTTATAAACTTCCAACCCTTGAGCCGATACTTTATGGCCCAAAATTATGCCCTCTTCAACCATGAAGTGGCATTTCTCCCAATTTAGTACGAGATTCGTGTCCTTACATCTTTGCAACACCATGACCAGATTCTTCAAGCAATTATCAAAGTTGTCCCCATAAACTGAAAAGTCATCCATGAAGACCTCAACATTTTTCTCCACCATATCTGAAAAAATTGCCATTATACACCGTTGGAAAGTTACCGGTGCGTTACATAGCCCGAATGACATCCTCCTGAATGCAAATGTGCCGTAAGGGCATGTGCATGTGGTCTTCTCTTGATCCTCCGGAGCGATGACTATTTGGTTGTAGCCCGAATACCCATCCAACAAACAGTAATATTGGTGTCCTGCCAATCTATCTAACATTTGGTCAAATAAAGGGCAGCGGGAAATGATCTTTTCGGGTTGCCTTATTCAATTTTCTGTAATCCATACAATCCCGCCAACCTGTCACTGTTCTAGTTGGGATTAACTTGTTGTCGTCATTCTACACCACCGTCATTCCTCCTTTTTTTGGTACGCACTGGACTGGACTAACCCATTTGCTGTCGAAAATCGGGTAGATGATGCCTGCGTCTAACCATTTCAAAATTTCCTTCTTTACCACTTCCTTTATAATTGGATTGAGTCGCCGCTGTTGTTCCACTGTTGGTTTTGCTTCGTCTTCCATTAGGATCTTGTGCATGCAAAATGCAGGGCTGATTCCCTTTATGTCAGTAATTGTCCATCCAATAGTTGATTTGTGTTCTCGAAGCACCCTCAACAACTTTTCTTCCTGCAATTCGTTAAGTGCAGCTGAAATAATAACAGGTAAAGAATTTAAATTGCCTAAATATGCATACACGAGGTGCTTGAGGAAGTGGCTTAAGTTTCCGACTTTGGTGGCTCTTCCAATGATGGTTTCAGGTTTTTACTGCGTTACCTCCTCTGTGTGTGCGATGGTTCAAACGGTGTTCTAAATCTTGGTACTCGTGGCAATGAGTCTAGCAATTGAAGGTAATCCACCAATTTCGGATCATCGATCTCTTCATCTCCCAATAATGTTGTTTCTAATGGATCGTTCACCAAACTTTTACTCATGTCATCACTAATGATTTGCTCAATTAGATTCATTCGAAAACATTCTTCCTCATCCGTAGGAAAGTTCATGGCCTTAGACACATTGAATTTCACTTCTTGATCTTGGACCCTCATAGTGAGTTCTCCCCATTTGTACATCTATGAGTGTTCTCCCTGTAGCCAAAAATGGTCTCCCTAGGATAATTGGGATGTTCTTGTCCTCTTCAAAATCAAGAATGATAAAGTCCGCGGGGAATATAAACTTATCCACTTTCACTAAGATGTCCTCTACTATGCCTCTTGGATCGTGGTGACTGTCCTTGTTGTGTAAGGAGATGTTACGTGAGGCTTGGCTCGGGAAAAACCCAATCCTAAATATCTTGACAATGGCATAAGGTTTACACTCACCCCAAATCACATAAACACTTGCTGAAATGCATCTCCCCGATCGTGCATGGAATAGTAAAGCTCCCCGGGTCCTTGAGTTTTGGTGGTAATTTCTGCTGTAATATTGCACTACACTCCTCTGTTAATGCCATAGTATCAAAATCTTCCCATTTCTTTTTCCTTGATAGAATCCCTTTCATAAATTTTGCATAACTAGGCATTTGTTTTAGGGCCTCTGCAAATGGTATGTTAATTTGAAGTTTCTTGAAAACTTCCAAAAATTTTGAAAATTGCTTGTCTAATTTCTGTTTTTGAACTCTTTCTTTGGAATGGTGGGGAGGATAAATGGTTTGGTTCGTTGGTTGGTTTTGTTCTTTTCCATTTGTTTTTTGTTCCCTTGCTTTACCTCACCCACTGTATTTTTTGTCTCTGGATCAATCTCCTTTGTAACCGAAATTTCTGGCTCTTGACCAACAAGTTGTTTTCCACTTCTCAACATAATGGCTTGACACTGCTCATGATTACCCTTAGGATTTTTCTCTGTGTCACTTGGTAATGTCCTTTGTGGTCTATTATTCAATGCCAACGCAATTTGACCCACCCGATTCTCTAAATTCTTGATCGACATCTCTTGTGATTTCATAGCCATGGTGTGATTTTTTATAGCCAACTTGGTGGTAGTCATGAATTTTGCTAACACTTCCTCCAGATCGGGTATTCTTTCTTGATATTGAATTGGTTGTTGCTGGTTCTGAAAACCTGGAGGATATGATTGACGTGAAGCTTGATTTTGCTGGTTGTTGCTCCATGAGAAATTCTGATGATTCCTATTTCCTTGATTGTATGTGTTCTGATATGTGTTTTGAGGAATTCTGTTGTAATTGCCGATGAATTGCACAACTGCTAGATTAATTGCACATTTCTCTGTTGGGTGCTCTCCTGTGCACAACTCGCATATTATTGCCACTTGCTGTGTTTGCTAAGCTTGTCTTTGTTGACACCTCAACTCAACTTCTTTGAAAGTGCGAGATATATGTACTGCATCATTTGTCATACTATCTACGTCTAATACCCCATTGCCCTTCGCTTTGTGTCATTCTTCTTTGTGGCCCTTTGGTAGTTATTAGCTAACATGGTTTCAATCAACTCGTAGGCTTCCTCGTAACTCTTAGCCATGAGCGCTCACTTGAATCTTTGCGTCGATACTTGTCCTGAGATTCCCATGTAGTCCGTTGTAAAAGGTGTTCATTTGTAGCCACTGGGAAATCCATGATGTGGGCATTTTCTGAGCAGTTCTTTGCATCTTTCCTAGGCTTCATATAATGACTCTCCATGTTGCTGTTCAAACAATGTAATCTCATTCCTCATCTTCACAGTTTTTGCCGGTGGGAAGAATTTTGCGAGGAATTTCTGAGCTAAATCCTCCCATGTAGTTATCGAACCGGACGGTAGAGAATGTAACCAACTCTTCGCCTTGTCTCGTAAAGAGAATGAGACAAATCGAAGTCTCATTGCCTCATCCGAAACCCCATTAAACCTAAATGTGTCGCACATTTCCAGAAGGCTGACTAAATGCTCGTTCGGATCTTCATTTACAAATCCCCCAAACTGAACTGAATTCGGAATCATTTGTATCATCCCAGGATTAATTTTGAATGTATTCTTTCATTATTGCTAGCTTTGGTGATGCTTGGCTTGCGATTCGATCACCTTGGGTGTTCTGAAAGTCCCTCAACGCTTTTTCGATCTTGGTTTGCCATTACTATTTCCTCTTCCTTTTTTAGGTATTTTTGAATTCTTGCCTCGTTTCCTTGATCCACTTACTCAACCTAGAAAACCTTTTCTCAATGTCGTCCTCAAAAGCGTGAAAAGTGCGGATTTTGGGACCAGAGTTCGCATAAACTACGTCCAACACACGAAATAAGAAGCACAATAATAAAAAATGTCTAAGTAAAAAGCGGATTAATTAAAGCGATATTGTAAAACACTTAAGATTCATGCTAAAAATATCCCCAAGAATTCACGGCGCAAAAAAACTTGTTGGGTAAAATCTAATTACGCACAACACACAAGTATACGTGGTCAACAAGTAATAAAGTGATAAGTTGTGTATCGTTCCCACAGAGATTAATTAGCAATAACCTTAACTTACAATTACCAATCTTATATTAATCCTAATTTTATTAAACAAATCAAACTCAATAATTCAAATTAACGAAACTAAAATTTAAATATAATTAAATTAACATAAAATAACCACGAATATAAAAATCTAAATTTTCAAACAATTAATGGAGAATTAGACTTATGATTTCACCCTAAGCTTCACTTTGATTTTAACACCTTTATCCCAATTTAATGCACTATCCCAGTTTATTAATCAAGAACACGACAGTAGCATTAACCATCTCTCGATGCACTAATACCCTATTAACTTCAATCCATAATTAAGATAGAAATCGGTTAAACACCTTAATCAACTAACCCACTATATCTCTATGTGAATTACTGTTAAAGAAGGTTGAAGAATAAGTTCTCTATCCGATTACATGCGGTGCCAAGCATATCTCTACCTTAACACTCATCAAGTTTAAGCTACTAACAAAAACCTGAACACATGCTATATTAACTAGGTCTAGATTTGAATATCCTCTCTCAATTCCATCCAACTCCACAAAGAATTGTTGATCAGGCAATTCATAGATTCAAGCACAAATTAATATAGATAAACTGGAGATAGCTTACTAAATTGGAAATCAAAGTTTACAAAACCATCGATTCACTTAGGATCCATCACAAGTCTAACAAGTGAATTAGTTCATAATAGATGAAATAAACACTGAATATATCATAGAAATCATTCTCCCAATTACAAATAATAATCTAACACGAAAATATTGAAAAACACCCTTCACGTAGACTAAAATTGCAATTGTCTTGAAAAACTCCTCGAAATACTCCTCCACGCTTGCTATCAAAAACTCTGCTTAGATCTTTGTAATTCTCCTCTCTCTAATCTCCTTGTTGTCTTTGATAAAGTAATAAATATCTAGCATAAAATCTCTAGCTGAATTCTCTATCAATTAGAGTTATAATGCCATACAAATAGCTAAAATTAGTACTTGAATAAAATTATAACCAAAACAGGACACTCATATTTTCCACCCCACCCCGGCGTAAGATTTATATCTTATGTAAGCCATTACCCGTGAACCATTCTCTGATTTGCTCGAATGAGGACCCCGCCGTGGTGTGTGATATATAATGCCCATACCGGTGGGCTTATTTATCGCTAATGGATTGCAAGACCCCACTTCCGTGAAAGTGTATAAATTATTAATGCAGCCCAGTGGGTGTATCTTATTAATGACAATGCTACTCTTCTAAATTGTTTCCAATTACACTCCATTTGAGTCCCAATCAAACCGAATATCACCAAATATACGTTGAATGCCACAACCACCAATCTACACATGAAATAACATAAAACAAGTAAAACTGAACATGATTACAAGAATGTAGCAACAAATAAGCATGAATTGGATATTAAATCGCGTATATAAAATACACTTATCATATGCATTATGTCATGGATATGCATTTCCAAAGATGAGTTTAGCATTGACCCCTAGATGGTCTTATGATACGGCTCTACAGATGTCTTCCTCCATTGTCAGCCAGATTGAGCATTCCCCACCCATGTTGGTGGCATCTTCTTTGAGATCTTGGTATGCCAATTTGTCTTCCCTAGATCAGGTGGCAGTTGATCATTTGTTGAGGCACTCCATGACCCTCCTGAAATTTCAGGTTCCATCGAACTTTATAGAAGGCATGCTTGAGCATTGGATACCAGATAGACAGGTGTTTAGATTTGATACCCATGAGTTAACTCATACATTGGATGAGTATGAGAGTCTTATAGACTTGCCATTAGATCGGCCTTGCGCTCAGATGGCTGTCAGCGACATGATACGGTAATTTATGACCTTGATAGGCTTGAGGTGCAGAGTTACCCTAGAAGAGATTACCTCGGGGCATGTGGTGTCTATGGACTTTTTGATTGACAGATTCGGGTTATTGGACAGCTATCTGCGATATTCCGGGGACTTCACCATTTCTGAGGGTGATTGGCATGTCGCCCGTGTAGATATATTCTTGATATGCATAATGGCCTATCTATACATGCCGTTGTACATGGACCATCTGGATATCGGCATGATCATGGTAGTCCATGCTCTCAGGGAGGGTTATACCATCTTACCGATGATTTTGACAAAGACCTTGAGGTTGACCACGTATTACCATACCCATTCTGTGGGGATGTTTAGAGGCAGTGTAGTTTTGTTGTACATGTGGTTTATGACACACTTGAGACCAATTGGAACCTCAGACGTCATGGGTATTGTTTTTCCCATGAGATAACCATGTCCTATTCCTTTCAGCCGGCTGAGTGTACAGACGTAACATCATAATTGATTTTCTTGTCAGGGATCGAGGACCCATTTAATATGTTTCCATGTTCAGGGCTCAGCTCTCGCTATAGCTTTACTGCTCATAAATTCGGCATGTACTATCTTTCCCTGACCGGTTTGAGGGGGGTGACCACATATCATCCAATGGCTGTTATAGGATAGTTTGACCAGTTTCATGATATTCATCCCTTTGACGGGTCAGTGGGTTAGCGATTGTCATCTCGACTTCTATAAGCGGAGGATTTGACCAAGATTTATGATTGTTGGACTCGTCGAGAGAGGGGTGACTTTTTGACTATCCATCCAGGTTGCTCTCCAGAGTATTTTTCATGGTTGGAGGCAGAGATTGCATCGGCTAGGGTTGTATCCTCAGAGCTGAGTATTGATTTTATCACGGGGAGCCTATGGAGTACCCTGATTCTCCCATCGATGATGCGCTATTTACTAGTTCGTTAGTAGCTCTGGTTGATTCCCCCAGTATTCCTACTGCTATGGCTCCACATTCTGCAAAGTATTTAGAGCAGAGGTTACATCTGATGATGGTTGAGAGGGATCAGGCTAGGGCCTTGATGTTGACAACTCTTTCTGATAGAGATGCCGCTCTTGTTGAGAGAGATGATGCTCTAGCTCATAGGGATACCGTTGTTGTTGAGCGGGATGAGGCTTGATCATCTAGGGATGCATTTGTTGTTTAGCGGGATGAGGCTCTGATGAGTGGGTTTTATACCTATGAATCAGCTTCTAATTCAAGCTTAATGTGACAACCCGAATTTTTATAGGTTATTAAAATAAGAATTTAATAAATAAAATTCTTATTATGAGATGTATCTATTTTAGATTATGTGGTTTGGTGAGTAGAAATTTATTATGCATGAGGTTTAATAGTTAATTTAACTATTGAAGAAATTAAGCGGAATTGTTATGAAAAGAAAATTAACTATATTATATTTCTTAATTTAATTAAGTTGAAATTATATTACGAAATAATATAATTTGATGGTTATGCCTTGTTGGCAATAGAAATGTTTTGAATTAAATTCATGAATAATGTGAGTAATTCACTTAATTTAAATAGTGAATTAATATAATTGTTTTAATAAAATGAGAAGATAATATATTGCATGAAAATGTACTATGTTAATGTATTACGATAGTGAATTTAAGTAAATAGTAAAATATTTATTAAATAGAATAAATATTTTAGTTGAAATATTTATAGAATAAAATGGATATTTGATGAATTTTTTTGGAGAATAATTTATTTAGGTACGATAATATTGATTAAATGATTTTATAATCAGTGCGTACTTTATTACGCTAATGGAATGGAAATATTCTAATTTAATTAAATAATTAAATTAGAGGATTAATGATTTGTTAAACAAATTATAACTATATTAGCTAATTAAATATTGTGTTGGCTAAATGAAGAATATAATTTAATTGGGTAATGTGTGACATGAGTACTATAGGATAAGAGAATTATACAAATAAAATAGAAAGGGTTTTAAAGTGTGTCAACCAAACAAGGTCTTATGACCTTTGGAATATTGTAACTGCTGAGACCTTAATTTATTTGAGCATAAACCATTTGTCAGTTTTTATGTTACGTATTATTTTGCTAAGTCTAAATAACAAAGAGAAAGGGGAGCCTTATAGAGGGTTTGAGAGATAAAGAAATTTTTTGTGGATTAAGAAGAAAAATCCTGAGAATCAAGAGGGAAGAAGATGTGTAATCAAGGTTTCCTAATCATCTTCTAACCAATCTAAAGAAGAAATCAAAGGTAACAATTTGGTTGTAAAATATATTTTGTGTTCTTATATATACTTCTCTGTAAATGGATTTTGGTAGAGGATTTGCTAATAATTGATTATATATTGTTAATAGATGTGTATAATTTGTTATATGTAATCTATAATAGGTTTTCATGTAATCAAATTCGTGGAAACAAGTGTTAGAAGAAGAAATTTGGTTTATGGCTTAATATATGTATTTTGGGTCTATTTTAAGGCTTAAATTGATGGTTAGATCATGTATATAATCTGAAATTGATAATAGATGTGATTAGTACGTCAAAAAACGAAAAGAACGCAAGTTGAATGAATCAATTTGGTTAAGAAACGAATTCATAGTGAATAAATTCGCTAAACATGTTAAAACATGAAAGTTTAATATGAACATGAGTTTTGGGTTAAGATTTAGGCTAGCTAGTGTTCTATAAATTGTTATAATTCTAGTATGTTGTAGTTCTATGAATTATGAATCCATAGAATCGAAAACGGACTAATTTGGATGTGTATAACTTCGAAGTTATGAAGATTAGTAGGAGAAAAGGGTCAAAATCGTGAAGAACGATAGCTTGAGTCCTCCTGTTGCTATTGGTATGGTATCTTTGTGCCCTAAGTCATTTGTGGTACAGCTGTGCTATAGGGCGCAACTGCACTGTGCCCAAGGCTTAATTGGGCGCAACTGCGTCCAACGTATGTCAGGTGTGACTGCTTTGACCTGTTTTAGTAAAATGGGCATAACGTTTTCATAAGAACTCTGATTGAGGCGATTTAAGATGATCCGGAACGAGGACGAATAGACCTACAACTTTTATGCTTTAAAGATTTTGATTTGAGGTCGGTAACAATAGTCAAAATAGTCATCTTTGTGACTGATGTGTATTCGGAGGCAATCGGAGGGCGTCAGACATGCACATACACAAGTATAATGATGTCGACGATAATAGATGTTGTTTTAAGTTATAGAACATGAATATTATGAAGTGTAATGATGCTTGATATTAATAAATGATATATTAGATAAGTTGAATACGCATACTAAGCACACACAAGAGAGACAAATTGGGCGTGTGACGAATAAACGTCGAAATGCCATGAAAAGTGATAATGAACGTAAAAAGTGTTTTAAATCAAATGAAATGAATATAATAAGATATTTAATATTGTTAATATAAAACTAATAAGTAGTCCTAGCAAGACTTAAACACTTGAATGAACTTCAAATATGAAATACAGTGAGATATAAGTTGAAAGTTAACACAATAAAATTGAACATTGTATATATATAATAGGAAGGGTTATGAGATGTAGAGTAAAGTTTACATTACAACTACTATGCATTGCTATGTGACTAATAGTTGATGTGCATGATTATATAATTGTGTAGGGCACGTGAAGTGCAGATAACTGTAAGCTGTTAAATGTTTATTGGTAAACAACAATCAAGGCAAGTCTTTCAGTTCCTATTTGTTATGTGAATTGGTGATTAACTGTTTTAAATCTTTATTGCAAAGAGCATGATCTGTTATATACATGTTAAATGTATGAAATGTTAAAGTCATATTATGACTACGTTGATTGAGTAAAGCATGCTGATTGAGTAAGGAACTCAATCTTTATACTTGATTTTATGAACTGTAACATGTATGTTATGTTAGTCTAATGTTTATGAGATATATGTTGAGCATGTTATTATGTGCTACGTGATGCATGAAAACTATTAGATTTTCTTTGGTTTGTCGTCGAGCTCAACCTTGCAAATAACCATTTTTGCAGGTTAAGGATTGAAGGTAACACTATGTGCTACTTGAATGACGTGGATCAAAAATAATACACGAAGATTAATATTTTAGCTAAAGTTGTTATTTCTTTATACCATGATTAAGATTCATGAGATGTACTAAATGTTTTATGGTGTATAGTTTTATGTTGAGTTGTAAAGCTAAAGTTAGATTGATTCAAAGACATGTAGATGATAAAGGTTTTGATTCAGGGAATTAAAGTAAAAATACATAAAATTTTAAATTATTCCGCACTTTATATAGTTTAACATCGAATGATGATGTAAAATCAGAAGGCAGATGTGTTATTAACGACTGAAGTTAATAATTAAATTGTATGAATTTTGGGGTCGTTACACTTAAACTGTGTTAATTCTTTATTTTTATGTTTCATTTTACTTATTTATTGTTGTTTTATGTTTAGGTGTGGTGGCATAGCATTTGGACTTAAAAGGTGGATTCATGGCGAAATTTGGTAAGAAAAGGAGCTTAACTTGGACAAAAACAGAATGAACCCCCGCTGAGGAGGATATTATAAAGGAAAAACCCCCGTTGGGGTGGGGGTACTTAATCAATTATGAAACATGCCCGTAAAACAGACATTATAGTATAAGTACCCCCATTAGAAGCGGTAAATGCTGGAAATGCCAAAGTCCTATTTTGATTGTGTTGTTGTAGTGGCGTGAAGGATAGTGGTTAATATGGTGTGGAACTCAATTAGGCATGGAATTATGGTCAGAATACAGGTCCTAGGCTGGTTATTAACAACAACAACAAGGGAGATAACAACTAACAATCAATTGGCAATTTGAAGACTTATTTTTGAGCAAAAAACATTGGAGGGAGGATTTAAAGGAGAATTCACGATAATTGCAGATTGAAGCTAGAGACAAGGGTGGTTTTGGATTCATTCTTTTTCTTTAGTTCAATAATTGTAATTTGGATGATGTTTACTTTGATGAATTCAATTTTTATTTCAATTATGATGAACTAATTTACTTGTTAGGCTGATGATGGATCTTTGGGTTGAACGATGATTATGTAGCTTTGATATTCAGTTTAATAATTTATCTTTCAGTTTATCTATAGTGATTTGTGCTTGAATCTATGAATTGCTTGATCACCAATTCTATGTTGATTTGTATGGATTTGAGAGAGGAAATAAGAGTCTAGACCTAGTCATTATAGCATGTGTTCTTGAATTCTATGATTGAATGGAATCTTGATGAATGTTAGAGTAGAGATATGCCTAGCATCTCATGTAATCAGATAAAGAACTTTAACTTATACCTTCTTTGATTGTAATTCGTATAGAGATATAGTGAATTAGTTAATTAAGGTGTTTAGCTTAATTTTATCTAAATATCGAGAGATGACTAGTTCTACTTGAGTTTTCTTGATTAATAAACTGGGATAGTGCATTAAACTGGAATAAGGTGTAATAATCGATGTGATACTTAGAGTGAAGTTGTAAGCCTAATTCTCCAATATTTTCTTGAAATAACAATTTTTAAGTTTGTTGATTGTTTGGTATTCTTAGTATTTTTAATATTTTCAGTTTTTGTAGTTATAATTCTTAAATTGGATAGTTTAATAAAATTTTGATGAATATAAGGCTGGTAATTATGAGGGTTACTATCTTACTAAATCTCTGTGGGAACAATACTCGACTTATCATTATTTTACTTGTTGACCACGTGCAGTTGCGTGTGAGCGTAATTAGATTTCTACTCAACATGTTTTTGGCGCCGTTGCCGGGGAACTTAGTATAGATTTTAATATTTTGCAATAGCAGTTTAATTAGTCCAGTTTTACTTAAACACTTTTTCTTTTGTTTTGTTCTTTCTATTTTAGGTTCTTGAAGTTGGTTTATGCAAACTCGGTCCTAAAACCCAGACTTGCTTCCTTTTGACGACGATATTGAGAAATGGTTTCAAAGACTAAGTAAGTGGATTAAAGACACAAGGGAAAACTTTGAGAATTTTGAAAAAGAAGAAATAATGGATGTTGAAGACCAGAAAGAGTTAAGGGATTTTGCTACACCTAAGGTGACTGAGCTTCAGTCGAGTATCACCAGGCCGGTGATTGCCGCAAATACATTTGAAATCAAGCCTGTGACTATTCAGATGATCCAAAACTCAGTTCAGTTTGGGGGACTTGCAAACGATGATCCGAATGAACACTTGGTCAGCCTTTTGGAGATATGTGACACTTTCAAATACGATGGGGTGTCCGATGACGCAGTCAGACTTCGCATGTTCCCATTTACCATGCGGGACAAGGCGAAGAGTTGGTTACATTCTCTACCGCCGGGATCAATCACTACTTGGGAAGATCTTGCTCAGAAATTTTTGGCTAAATTCTTTCCACCAGCCAAAACTACAAAGATGAGGAATGAGATCACCATGTTTGAACAACAACATATATAGTCTTTATAGGAGGCATTGAACGGTACAAGGAATTACTCAGGAAGTGCCCTCATCATGGACTACCAAAATGGTTGCAGATGAATACATTTTATAACGGGTTGAGTGGGAATCTTAGGACAAGCATAGATGCATCTTCGGGTGGAGCGTTTATGGCCAAGAGTTATGAGGAAGCATATGAGTTGATAGAAACTATGGCAGCTAATAACTACCAGTGGCCTATTGTAAGATTGACACAACCTAAGGTACCTGGGGTATTAGAGGTAGATGGAATAACAGCGTTGACGACACATATTTTAGCCTTATCGAAGAAAATGGATGCTTTGACTAGTACACAACCGCAACAGGTGGCGTATGTTTGCGAGCTATGTGAAGAAGAACATCCTACAGAGCAGTGTGCCATAAACCCAACATCGGTTCAGTTGGTGGGCAGCGATAATAGAATTTTTCAAAACATGTATCAAAATGCATATAACCTGGGGAATAGAAATCATCCCAACTTTTCATTGGGCAACAATCAAAATCAGCAGGCTCCACGACCTTCTTATCCCCCGGGGTTCCAAAATTAGCAGCAACAAGTAGCTCCGCATCAAGAAAATAAAACGGATTTAGAAGAGCTTTTGTTGAAATATATATTGGGAAATGAAGCGGCAATAAAATCACAAGCAATGGCCATCAAAAATTTGGAAAATTAGATGGGACAGTTGGTCTTAGCATTGAATAATAGACCGCAAGGAACTCTGTTAACTGACACAGAAAAGAATTTGAAGGGAAGTCAAGAACAGTGTCAAGCAATCACTTTGAGGAGCAGAAACATTTAGATGGGAAAATTGCAGAAAATTCAGTTAAAAAAGATGTCAAAGTTGATGAGAACAAAGTGGTTGAAGAGAAACAGGGTGAGGAGAAGAAAGAGGAACATGATAAGTCAGACGTTAAGTCAGTTGTGTATCCTCCATCGCCGTTTCAGCAGATGGTCCAAAAAATGAAATTAGACAAGCAATTCGCTAAATTTTTGGAAGTTTTCAAGAAACTTTAAATAAATATTCTGTTCATAGAGGCCCTAGAGAAAATGCTGAGTTATGCCAAATATATGAAAGGTATTTTGTCTAGGAAGAAAAAGTTAGAAGATTATGAAACTGTGGCGTTGACGGAGGAATGCAGCGCAGTTTTACAGCAAAAGTTACCTCCAAAGTTGAAGGATTCGGGGAGTTTTACTATACCTTTCACGATCGGTAATATGGCCTTTAAGAAGTGTTTATGTGATTTGGGGGCAAGTATAAACCTTATGCCGTTATCCGTTTATACTGAATTGGGTTTACCATCGCCAAGGCCTACGAATATATCGCTGTAGTTAGTAGATAGATCGATAACTTATCCGAGAGGCATTGTGGAGGATATTTTGGTTAAGGTGGACAAATTCATATTTCCAGCAGATTTTATAATTTTGGATTATGAGGAAGATAAGAACATCCCAATCATTTTAGGGAGACCATTTTTGGCTACGGGTAGGACTCTCATCGATGTGCAAAAAGGTGAATTAACTATGAGGGTTCAAGACCAGGAAGTCACATTCAACGTTTTCAAGGCCATGAAGTTCCCTACGGATGAAGAGGAGTGCTTCTAAGTGGATGTCATCGACCGAATAATGAATGATGATATGGTCAAAAGTGTGGTCAATGATGTAAGAACCTGAATTTTCAGAAAATATTAAAATAAGAATTTAGTAGATAAAAATTCTTGAGGCATGTGAAGGGTTCAAATAAAAATATAAAATGTGTTACGATGTATGTGGTATTGTGTTACATAGGGTAATATGCGCTATGTAATAAGTGTGGTTGTGTTTAATAAATATATATATCGTTATTATATATTTGTTATAAATTGTAGAGATGAATTAGTAAGAAGATGGATAAAAATTATCTATTGATATTAAATAATTTATGTGAAATTATTTTATAATAGTAAGATGGTGACATTAAAATATCTTTGATAATCACCAACTTCTTGGGTGTATGTACAAGTATGTATCAAGTCTAAGGCAGTGCAAATCGTACT
Source organism: Panax ginseng (assembly GCA_020205605.1). NCBI lineage: Eukaryota > Viridiplantae > Streptophyta > Magnoliopsida > Apiales > Araliaceae > Panax > Panax ginseng. Next base: position 49,666,416 of record CM035137.1, read on the forward strand.
GTTTAATGGTTGATGTATAGGAGCTGGGCTAAACGATTCCTTCAGAGAGCGGAGGTATATACGAATTGGTAACCGATCTAACTCACTATGAAAACAGTGTAGACGAGACGGAAACCAATTTGTTGGTTGTTTGTGGGAAACCACTCAGTGTACTATATTGAATACTATTAAAGACTTGACGTGTGCTAGGTTTAGACTTGTATACGTGTACGTTGTTGACAAGAGAAGGAAATCGATAAACCTTTAAAGTGGTTAAAGAATTATTGAGTAAAGTGATACACGGCGAGGAGTGAAGATTAAAGGAAGGTATGTATGTGTTACATTCGAGTTTTGTGTTATTGGTGGTATGAAACCGTAAAGGAGATGTATAGTTGGTTAAGCTAACAAGTGAAATAGAATTTTAAAACTCGAAGTGTGATCCTTAAATTGTTAAGGAAAATAGTAACCAATGGTGTGAAACTAAAGAGGGGATTAATGTTAGATGAGTTAACGCTTAAGAAGGATGTGTAAAGTATTTAGAAGCGTAGGTTCCGTTTCTGCTGAGGCATAACTTGTCGGCCTCTGATTTTGGTATGCGCAATTCTACCATTTCAAATCTGTGACCAGTAGCAATTTTGCTTGGTCTCAGAAAAACTCTGAGTCAGTTTATGATATGTGATTTCAAGCCATGTATACTAATAACTCTTGTAAGGTCATAAATGGTGATTTAGTTGACCATGAATGGATTAATTAGCATAAGAGGAATGAAAAAAATATGTTAATTAATATTTGATATTCTAAACATATTATATAGTATTGTAATATTTGAAAGATAAGCGGTTAATGAAAGAAGAGGACCAATATAGTTATAAATAATTATTGGTTAGAGATGGAAGAAGTTGTCTTAGGACAATCGAGTAATTATACGTATAATGTATAATTTAAATAATTAATAGAGTAAATATTAATTATTCTAAGTGTAAAGGTTGTACATATTATAAGTATGTAATTATTTAAGTAAGCTAAATAAATTAGTATTGAGGTAAAGTGTGTCACACAAACTTTATGCTAAATAATGTGTAATATGGGAAAAATGTGAGTAGTAGTATATAATACCTATGGCTTAAGATTACATGAAGTGTGACATTTAATTGGGACTAATGATATACATATGGTAAAAGTGATTAAATCATAAAGTTGATTTAAATAAGTTTTGTTTGAAGGGATTTCGGCACAAAAACGCTGTAGAAAAATAAAATAATCAAAGCAATTTCCGAAACCCTGAACAGGATCCATGCGAAAATCAATTAATTTAGTGTAAAGAAATTATACCGAATATGAAAGTGCTTCTGAAATGCTTCGAATCTCTAACGCAATTCCTCACGAAACTACGTCTCTATGGTATCCACACGAACGTAGCACGAACCGTCGCGCGATTATACAAAAAAGGACTTGCGGTACTAGCCACCAAAGGAACAAGATTTTTGAAAAGTTTTCTCTCTAGTCTTTCTCTAAGAGCGGCTAGGGTTTTTGGTTTATGAATAATTTCTAAAATGGCTGCTACATATCATATATATAGCCATTAAAAGGAATTATTCAAAACCTAATAAAATCCAATTTTTTTTATATATATATATATCTTAATTAAGTCTTTTTTAATTAATATACCTATATATAAATTATCCTATTAATTTAAATTTGTAATTTAAATACTATCAATCATATTGATATATTTAAATCTTTACAATTTAAATTAATTTCCTTTTAATTACGTTCTATGTGTGTGACCCTATAGGTTATTATTACGTTGGAAATAATTTTAAAATCATATTATAAAATTATAAACAGTGAGCGACATCTAGTAATGCATCACTGCTACCCAAGTAATAATAAGATCAATGATTCGATGCAACCTTTTAGTGACCAATGTTTCAATGTAATTTAATCATTTTAACCTTAATATCCTAGATTAAGCTCGAGTCATGGAATGTGTCATACTGTTCATAATTTAATCTGAGTTTTCTTGATCAATCAATAGACTATATGAAAAAAATCACTATTTGAGCATGGCCATGCATTTCATAGTCCTACTCAATCAAGAGGCCTATGGATATCACCCCTAATATATAGGAGGGTTAAATTCCATCTAGATCACTCATATTCCTCACACGATTCATGATGTACCCAATAATCATCTTTATAGTCCACCCTATTAAAGGTGACATTTGATGATATCAAAGTACATAAATTCTCGTGTAGTAATATAGTGATTTCAGGTCGGAGGACCATTACATCATTATCACTATGAGAATTGGTAATGACACTTTGCATAATGTTCCACGTAGAATTCTCATGGTGGGTCTGTCCAGTTCTCTAACATGTACCTATGCATTGACTTAATATCTCATATATTTATGCCCAATGATATTTGGTCACCAGTCAATCCACATACTAGTCTCAATGCATCATTATTGTCCCATCAACAATGATACTCGACTAGGGACTCTTAAGAATAATGATACTAATTATAATTATATAATCTCATGTTCAAGTCACATACTTGAAACTATATAATTTGTATCACTATTCTAAGAAATTTTATTATGTTAACATTTATATAACGCAGTAAATAAAACAATAATAAAATCATTCATTTATTCAATCAAATATAATATCAAAATATTAAGCAATTATATCAAATAATTGGCCTCTAGGGCATAAACTCTAACATTGTTATCTCATCCTAGGTGATGAGACAATTATATGTGTACCCTAAAAGATGGGAGTAAATAAATATGAGTTATTATAATATTTATTTCAATACCAATGTGTAAGTAAATAGTAAAAAGAGATATTAAGTTATTAGTGAGCAATTAAATTAAGTCCACACATGTTTTAAAGATTAAAATATGTAGACTAATGTATATGGACTATATGTTATGAGTACATAAATAATCCCTAACTTTACTTGGTGTAGTAGTATTTACACATTAAAATTACATTTTGGGAGTTTTAGTAACTCAACTAAGCCTTAGTGCTGAGATAATTGCTCTTGTCCCAAAATGAGTGACCATTAAAGTACATGAATAGTAGCTCAAGCTAGAACACGTATTTTTCCAAATGGCTAGTTAGAGTTGATGATGGCTAGAGGGATGGAAGAAGATGGAGTTGGTCACCAACTCTTCAACATCCATTGGACTCTTCTTCTTCCTCTTGGTTTTAATTGTTGGACACAACCATTGTATGGACAACACTTCCTCTATAAATAGAGTCTCCTTCATCTCTTTCCTGTTTGATAAATTCTATGAGAAAATTGGTTATGAGAGGTTGGAAGAATTAGGAGCAATTAGAGGATTGAAGAGCTATATTCAGCAAAGTTAAGCATCAAGAGGTAATAATTCTAAGTTACATGCTCTTGATTTCTTAAGTTTACACTTTCTTAGTAATATCAAGAAAAAGTAGCTTTTGAGTCACAAAATTGATGGCTAAAACTTGTTGCAATCTGTAATTTTCTGTTAGAAGTTGTTAATATAGTTAGAAACGAAAATAACGAAAGTTAAACGTACCAATTTGGTTGAGAAACGAATTCGTAGTGAATAAATTCGCTAAATTTGTCAAACAAAAACATTTAGTATGAACATGAGTTGTAAATCTATATTTAGGTTAGTTAATGTGTATGTTAGTTGATGGGTAATTGATATGTTTTAGTTTTATGAGTTATAAACCTATAGAATCAAAAATGGACTAAATTGGATGAGTATAACTCATGTTATGATCATTGGAAGGAGGTTTGGTCTGTGTAATTGCGAAGAGTAGAGCCTGAGGGCCTGTTCTGCGACTTGGGGCGCAGCTGCACTGCCCCCAAGGCCATTTAGGGCGCAACTGTGCCGGACTTCAGTGCCGGGTAGACTGCTTTGACCTGTTGTAGTCAATTAGGCATAACTTTTTCATACGAACTTCGATTGAGGTAATTCAAGATGATCCGGAACGAGGACGAATAGAACTACATCTTTTGTTCTTTAAGTTGTTAAATATGAGGTCGTTAGGAAGGGTCAAAATAGTCATCTTTGTGACTGTTACGTAATAGGATGTGATCGAAGGGCGTCGAGCGAGCACATACTCAAGTATAGTGCTCCCGACGATGGAATATGTTAGTCTAAGTGATAATATATAAAAAATAAAAGATATTAGACATGACATATAAGATTATTGTAGCACCCCAAAATTCAGGTATCTTCCAACTTACGTGGCTTAAGTTCATTGATTACACATTCTTCTTACTTCTTAACATTCATGTTCCTTAATCCAACTTTTCTTATCAACCTATCATGATAGAGATAGAAGATAATTTGGAGAAGAAGTCTTACTCTTGAAGTATTTGCAAAGTAGTCTTCTTCTTCTTCTTGCTTATGGAAGTAACTTATTTGTAGCTTAATCTCCCTAACACTTAAGCACTTTGTAATAGTTTGGATTGTTTGAACAAGTGTTAAATGGCTAGCAAGCTCTATTTATAGAACTCACAAGGTTAGGGTAATTTAGTCATTAAATCACCCACCTCTTTAAGCCACCTCCTTACTATTCGTTGCTTGCTTAGCATAAATACTATCCTTTGCTTGGTCATTACTCCTAACACTTGGTCATTACATTAACTTGGTCACCACATTAACTTGGTCACCACACATAAAACTTGGTTACCAAGAGTAACCATATTAATATGGTTTGCCCCATGGTTTAATCAACCCATTAGATTCTAGCTTGGGCTTAACTTAACTTAACCTCTGGGCTTTACATTAACAAACACTAACTTGTTTATTAATTCAATAGTTGGGCCTCACACTTAATTCACTTGGGCTTGTACAAAATCCTAACCAATCTTTACAAGTCCAATATCATTACTCAATACATATACATATAGTTTATGTATCATTCTCGTATTTAACTCGTATATAAATTTATTATATACATTAATCCATCATTCGTCCAAACTTGTATAATACTTCGTATTATACTCATTTCATTACTTTGTACAATACATAAGTATCATACAATTATTACTTACATAATAATACTTCGCTTTCCTTAATATTCATAATTTAAGTCCGCAAGCGAAATATTACGTTTTCCATAACTAGATTATTATTACAAAATCCGTCTTACCTTGATATTCTATCATTATGTATTTCTTGAAAATTCAAAAATAATTCCTGAGCAAATACCGATGAATAGTGTTTTTTGGAAAATTTCTCAGAAAACTTTTATTTTCGTCTTGGAAATTCAAACACTTTAATTCCTTCACATAGCTAAAATACTACGACATTCCAACATCAATAGGTTATAGAATGACAACCATCTTAATATCACATAGAATATAATTTTATTATTATTTAATTTAATAAAATTATTTTACAATAAAATCCGAATTTCTCGGTCGTTACATCCTTCCCCCCTTATAAAGATTCTGTCCCCATAATCTCGTCTTACTTTAATCAAATAATTGAGAAAAATTTTTCTTCATCTTTTCTTCTAATTCCCACGTTGCTTCTTCGGCATCGTGGTTCTTCCATAACACCTTTACCAAAGGTATTACTTTGTTCCACAGAACTTGCTCCTTTCTATCGATAATTTAAATCGGAAATTCTTCATACGTTAAGTCCTTCTCAATATGAATCGTCTCATATTCGATTACGTGCTTATAATCTGGCTTATAAGGACATAACACAGATACATGAAACATGTTATGTATTCATTCTAGGTCTGGAGGTAATGCTATCACATAAGCTACCTCTCCCACCCTTTTTAATACCTCAAAAGGTCCTATAAACCTTGGACTTAACTTTCCTTTCTTTCCAAAGTGTATCTTTCCTTTCCAAGGAGATACCTTTAGAAACACATACGAGCCTACTTCAAACTCTCGATTTAATCTATGCGAGTCCGCATATTTCTTCTATCTGTCCTGAGCTGTCACAAGACGCATCCATATTAACTTTATTACATCTGCATCATCATCTTTGCTAATTACGGTCCTAGCATCCGGCGTTTCTCCCACTTCATCCCAATACAATGGTGTTCTGCACCTTCTTCCGTACAAAGCTTCATAAGGCGGCATGCCTATGCTTGCATGATAACTGTTGTTATACGCAAACTCTACAAGTGGTAGGTGTTCATCTCAACTACCCTTGAAATCCATGACGCAAGACCTCAACATGTCTTTTAACATCTGAATTGTCCTCTTGCTTTGCCCATCAGTTTGTGGATGATCTGTTTGTATTTAACTTCAACTTGTGTTCCCAATCGTTCTTGCAAACTTCTCCAAAGTTCGATGTGAATCGTGGATCACGATCTGACACAATCGATACTGGTACTCCATGTCTAGAAATAATTTCCTTAACATAGATTTTAGCTAACTAGTCTAAGTTATACTTGACTCTAGTTGGTAAAAAGTGAGCCAATTTCATCAACCGGTCTACTATTACCCAAATCGAATCGTACCCTTTGGTCGTTGTCGGAAGTCCCACCACGAAGTCCATCGTGATATGCTCCCACTTCCATTCTGGAATCTCCAATGACTGTAACAAGCCACTTGGTCGTTGATGTTCAGCTTTAACTTTTTGACAAGTTAAGCATCTACTCACGTCTTAAGCTATTTCTCTTTCATGTTCGTACCAAAACTCGTCGAAGGTCTTGATACATCTTAGTGCTACCAGGATGTATCGAGTACCTTGAACTATGAGCTTCTTGTAACACTTGCTCCTTTAATTCCGTCTCATTCAGAACCCAAATTCTTCCTTCAAATCTTAATAATCCCTCATCATCAAGACTATACTTAGTATCTTCTTTATTGTTTAACCGCTTCTTCACTTGGTTACACTCATCAATATTGAGTTGTACCTCCTTGACTCTCTCTACGATGGTAGATTGCATCTCCGTCGTAAAAGTATCTGCCTCGAGTCACTTGGCCTCTTCACTTCTATTTCCATCCTAGCCATCTCTGTTATTAACTCATCTTGAGTCGTTAACATAGATAACCTTTCCCGACCCTTCCTACTTAAGGTGTCGACAACTACATTGGCTTTCCCAGGGTGATACAGGATTTCACAATCATAATCCTTTATCAACTCCAGCCATCTTCTCTGTCTCATATTCAACTCCTTCGGTGTGAAGATATATTTAAGACTCTTATAGTCTGTATATATCTCACATTTCTCCCCATAAAGATAATGTCTCCATATCTTTAAGGCAAACACTACCGCGACCAGTTCCAGATCATGAGTAGGACAAACTTTCTCATAATCCTTTAACTGCCATGATGCATACGCAATGACCTTGCCATGCTGCATGAGCACGCAACCAAGTCCTCTATGCGAAGCATCGCTATAAACTACAAAATTTCCTATATCATCGGGTAATGACAAAACAGGTGCTTCACTTAATCTTTTCTTCAGTTCTTGAAAACTGTCTTCACATTTATCCGTCCACACGTATTTCACCGTCTTCCTTATCTGGTTAGTCAACAGAATAGCTATCTTCGAAAAATCTTGGATAAATCTTCGATAGTATCCCGCTAACCCTAGGAAACTCCGTACCTCAGTCGGCATTTTCAGTTGTTCCCAGCTCATCACTGCTTCTACCTTCGCTGGATCCACTGAAATCCCTTCTTGGTTAATGACATGACCTAAAAAATGTACCTTCTCCAGCTAAAATTCATACTTAGTGAATTTCGCATATAACTTCTCCTTTCTTAGTGTCTCCAACACTAATCTTAAGTGTTCAACATGATCTTCTAGCGTCTTAGAATAGACTAGAATATCATCGATAAACACAACAACGAACTTGTCCAAATATTGATTGAACACTCTATTCATCATATCCATAAATGCAGCTGGTGCATTCGTCAACCCAAATGACATTACCAGAAACTCGTAATAACCATAACGAGTCCTAAATGCTGTCTTTGGTATGTCCTCCTTTCTAACCTTCAATTGGTGATACCTCGTCCGCAAATCTATCTTAGAAAAATACTTTGCCCTTTCAATCCGATCAAAAGATCATCGATCATGGGCAATGGGTATTTATTCTTTATCGTTAACTTGTTCAACTCTCGATAGTCGATACAAAGCCTTAACGATCCATCTTTCTTCTTGACAAACAACACCGGTGCCCCCCACGGGGAAACACTCGATTGAATGTACTTCCTATCCAATAGTTCCTGTAACTGAACCATTAGCTCTTTCATTTCCACAGGCGCCATACGATACGGTTCCCTTGAGACTGGTGTCACTCCTGGCACAATGTCTATTATGAATTCGATCTCCCTATCCAGTGGTAAACCAGGTAATTCACTTAGAAACACATCCATGAATTCATTTACTATAGGTATTTATTCCATGGTTGCTCCCACTCGCTGGGTGTTAACAACATGGCACAGATAACCTACACATCCCTTCTTTAAACATTTTCTAGTTTGCGTCATCGTAAGGCAACATGAGCATCCCGGTGATTTATTACCATAAAATACTACAGGAGGTTGCTTCAACGTCCTAATACTCACACATTTCTTCTGGCAATCTATAATTGCTCCATGGTTAATCAACCAATCCATTTCGAGAATTACATCGAATTCTCCCAACTTTATCGGTATTAAATCTACCGATAATTTACAACCCCGTATATCCACACAACAATTCCTATGAATATCTTCAACAGGAATTATCTCTTCATTTGCTACCTTAATAATCAAAGGTATAAGCAACTTTTCGAAAAGTAATTCTAATCGTCTAGCAAAATCATATGCTATAAACGAACAAGTAGCACCCGAATCAAATAGCACGTAAGCATTTATGTTATTGATTGGGATAATACCAGCAGCTACATCCCCTGATTCCATCACATCTTGGACCGTCATATTAAAAGTACTGGCCATTGGTCTACCCGGCTGAGCTGGACCACTAATAGCCAACTTACCGCTATTAGTGCCCTTATTTCCATCTGTCCCCTTCTTTGGGTAGTTCTTTGCTATGTGGTCAGTTGATCCACATACAAAACATCCGTGTTTTTTCTTCGGATTTGGACAATTAGGCAAAATATACCCTGCCGACAATTATAACATACTGCCTTTCCCTTGAGACAGACTCCTAAATGAGTCTTTCCACAGGTTTTACAGGCCTCCATCCTCCTCTTAGTATCCCCTTGTTTTACTCTGGTATTCCCAGAGTTAAATCCCTTCCTCTTTTGGTATGCCATCACTACTCACCGCTCCCTCGGTCTTCATTCCCCCCTCAACTTTACCCTTGCTTTTCTTATCATTGTGGTACTGGCTAAGAGCCTCATTCCCACCCTCGGAAATTATTGCCTTTTCTAATATGGTTCCAAAGGAAGTACTTTGGAACACATAAATTTGCCTATAGAGCCAGGGTTTCAAGCCCTGCTCGAATCATCTAGCCTTTCTTACTTCAGTGTCCACTTGATGTGGAGCAAATCTTGCCAGTTCATTAAACTTGGCAGCATACTGGGGAACCGTCATATCCCCTTGTTTCAAATCAAGAAACCTCATTTCCATTCTTCCCTGCATACTTGTGGGAAAGTAATTCTCGAAGAAAATCTCCTTGAACCTCACCCACGTTAAATTTTCTATTCCGGCCCTAGCCTGGTTTGCCTCCCACCAGAAATTGGCCTATCCTTTCATCATATAGGTTGCAAAGGCAACCTTCTGACCATTATCAACATTTGCTATAACAAATGCTTTCTCAATCTCTTTCACCCAAGTTTGGGCTTCTATAGGGTCCATAGTTCCTTTGAACTCCGACGGACCGACACTTTTAAAATCCTTAAAAGTAGTAGCTTGTACTACTCCAGGATTTATGGGTACATTAGCCCTAGTTCTATTAAATGCGATCGTTAAAAGATTAATGAACTCTTGCATTGGATTAACCGGACCTCCCTCCGGTTGGTTAACATTAGAATCTTGATTTTGTTGTCTCCTTCTTGGCGGCATTTTTCTATTAAGAAAACAACACGTCATTATTACTTTCTTCTTGTTGGTTAGTTATTATTTGTGATGAAACAATAACTCATACTCACTACTCAATATATTTCCATAAAAAAAGACTTATATTGATTCATTACTTGTAATATAATACTACATTGCTTACATTTGTACAAACTTTAAAGTGATTACATTACCATCCATGATTGCTTTCCAAAAATTGGGATTTACAAAGACTACCCTTGATATACAAAAGAGGGTTTTACGTCACTACTAGATACATAATATTTACAATCTAAACTATTCAAATATTACTAGATTACATCTGTGAATGGCATTCTCAAAGTCTTCGTGGCGGAATAAACAATGACATCCCGTGATAGTATGTCGAAGTCCGCCTTCTTCTATCGGATAGCCACTACTTTACATTTGGAAATCCACATGAGAACTCCTATATATATAGGACATCTTCTCTACCTTCCGTTTCGTAGTCTTTAGCTCATGCTTGAGCTCAAAGACTTAGTGTTTCAGCTCGTGGACCATGTCCTTGGCCAAAACACGATCGTCGTGTTCCTCTTCCCACATACCTTCCATACTTATCTTGTTCTCCCGGACAACTTGGAGTTCCTCTTTCAACTCCTTAACCTCTTGACAGTAATGGACATTTCTATCCAATAATGACATGAACAGTGCCTTCACTAACTCCCCCGTAGTCAACTCTTCTGTAGGTGGAACCTGTTCAAAGGACATCACGTCCACCTCTTCCTCTAGCATGCCATCAAATATAGACATGTAGTCTAAATTGACTGAGTCTCCAGACTCAATTTCCACCACTTCCGGTTCTACTACTATGGGATTGGGTAGTATTTCTACTCGATTCACCGAATCCTCGCTTACTACATGTATCTCTATACATATCATTTTCTCCTAACATCTACAATAAAATAATATAGTTTGATTAGTATACGTCAGTAGAATAATAAAACACATAACATAATATAATGCATTTTTATAAGGTTATTTTTCATCTTTTACTTCTTTATTCTTTCTTAAGGTTATGACTTCAGGTTCTAATTTCCCCCTTAAGTTTTATAACCTAGGCTTTGATACCAACCTGTAGCGCCCCCAAATTCGGGTATCTTCCAACTTATGTGGCTTAAGTTCATTGATTACACATTCTTCTTACTTCTTAACATTCATGTTCCTTAATCCAACTTTTCTTATCAACCTATCATGATAGAGATAGAAGATAATTTGGAGAAGAAGTCTTACTCTTGAAGTATTTGCAAAGTAGTCTTCTTCTTCTTCTTGCTTATGGAAGTAACTTATTTGTAGCTTAATCTCCCTAACACTTAAGCACTTTGTAATAGTTTGGATTGTTTGAACAAGTGTTAAATGGCTAGCAAGCCTTCTCTATTTATAGAACTCCCAAGGTTAGGGTAATTTAGTCATTAAATCACCCACCTCTTTAAGCCACCTCCTTACTATTCATTGCTTGCTTAGCATAAATCCTATCCTTTGCTTGGTCATTACTCCTAACACTTGGTCATTACATTAACTTGGTCACCACATTAACTTGGTCACCACACATAAAACTTGGTTACCAAGAGTAACCATATTAATATGGTTTGCCACATGGTTTAATCAACCCATTGGATTCTAGCTTGGGCTTAACTTAACTTAACCTTTGGGCTTTACATTAACAAACACTAACTTGTTTATTAATTCAATAGTTGGGCCTCACACTTAATTCACTTGGGCTTGTACAAAATCCTAACCAATCTTTACAAGTCCAATATCATTACTCAATACATATACATATAGTTTATGTATCATTCTCGTATTTAACTCGTATAAAAATTTATTATATACATTAATCCATCATTCGTCCAAACTCGTATAATACTTCGTATTATACTCGTTTTCATTACTTTGTACAATACATAAGTATCATACAATTATTACTTACATAATAATACTTCGCTTTCCTTAATATTCATAATTTAAGTCCGCAAGCGAAATATTACGTTTTCCATAACTAGATTATTATTACAAAATCCGTCTTACCTTGATATTCTATCATTACATTTTTCTCGGAAATTCAAAAATAATTCCCGAGCAAATACTGATGAATAGTGTTTTTCAGAAAATTTCTTAGAAAACTTTTATTTTCATCTTGGAAATTCAAACACTTTAATTCCTTCACATAGCTAAAATACTACGACATTCCAACATCAATAGGTTATAGAATGACAACCATCTTGATATCACATAGAATATAATTTTATTATTATTTAATTTAATAAAATTATTTTACAATAAAATCCGAATTTCTCGGTCGTTACAATTACCATACTCATAATGGAATGCTTTAGCGTGACTTAGCGTGTGTTCTAAAAGGAAACTTGAAGATTTCGGAAACAAACCTTGACGAACTTTAAGTCATTTGAGTTCTGACTTTGTGGTGAGCATATGGTGGAGTCATGCGAGCATAAAATGTGATCCTAAGTTACTTTGTATAAGATAACTTGTATAGCTTGGATAGTATGTGTTTTCAAAAAGAAATTCAAGTTTTGAAAACTAATAATGATGAGTATGTATGGTGTAAGCCTACATTTCTACCTTGTAAGAATGTGTAGAAATATGCACAAATGAATATGACATATGATTCAAAGTTGTCTTGCATGATTTGGTTGGCATGACATGGATTTGAATAAAAGAAACTTAGACGTTTTGAAAACATTATTCGTGAGCATTGTGTGGTCTAAACTTCTAAACTTGTAGGATGGCATACTAGTATCTTTTTGGTCTTTAAATATGGCCTATAAGTGCAAACACATAGTTTGACACAATGTAAGTCATTGGAACATGATTTATAAGAATTTAAAGTGATGGACAAAACTAGTTATGTATAAATGATATGAATACTTGAGAACATGCATTATATAACCCTCTCATATGAACTGATGGATAATATAGTTAAACTCATGATTTCATGGACTTTGAGTCTGGCGGGGAGGACATGGCAGTAGTTTGCGCTTGATCCCAAAGCTTAACCTCGGCAAGAAATATTTCTTGCAGACGCTTTAGTCTGGACATTTTATTTGCTTTCTGATTTTGGAAAATTACTTATAGTACTATCCTAAGCTATAGTACTTGACACGGATGATGTTTTAAGCCTAGGAGCATGTAATGGTTATATAAAACCCAAATTTGTTAAAAGTTATTAAAGTTTGGAAAATGCAAGAACTATATGAAACATTCATCTATGAGTTTGAAACGTGTAACAAACACATAGCGAGTCAAGTGTGTAATAGATATATATGAACGTTGATGTAAAGTACAAGTGGTTAAGGTATACCTATACATACCTAGCTATTCTAAGAGTATGATGAGAAAGTGAAATGTAGGTTTTACGAACCTAGTTAGGAAATAATGTAACATTATTATTACATTAAGAATGTAGGAAATTTATGACTAATGGATATGAATCCATGATTATATAACTGTGTAGGAATACACGAAGTGCAGATAAGCTTTAAGCAGTTAAATCGTAGTTGATAAACTACGAATCAGGCAAGTCTTTCAGTTCCTATTTGTTATACGAATTCGATAACTGTTAGTTATATTATGCCATGAGAATGTTGATGTATATATATGAAATGCATATGAGATATGTATAAAATGTGAAAGTTGATCTTTGATGATATGCTTGTGATATAAACCTCTATGCCTGTTATGTGAGAAGTAACATACGTAGTAAATATTGATCGATTATGAATGCATGAACTGTATATGTTATTATATGCTACATGCTGCATGAAAATTGTTAGAATTGCTGGGCTGTCGAACTCACCCTTGCGAATAACCACTTTTGCAGGTTAGGATACATGGTAAAGGTTACGTGCTACTTGATTGATAAAGTCCAATAGTATTGAAGGAAATTGATTTATTATTTAACTAGATTCTCTTGAACCATGTTTAGGTTCTAGTACATGTACATGATAATAGTTTATAATGTGTAATACCTATTAAGTTGTACTATGTGATACATAGAGAAATTCGAATCGAGATGTAAAGATTTATACAGAAATTGAATAAAGTGAATCATAGAATAATTTGATTCAGGGATTTGTAATTGATTCGAGTTAAGATATCAATAAAAGATTTATTTCTCAAAGGAGATTAAAAAAGTTTAAATTATTCCGCATATTTTTATAACATCGAATATGATGTAAAACAGGAATGGTAAATGACCAATATTTGAAGCTTATAAAAGTTTGGGGTCATTACATAGATCTTGGAAATGGAAAGAATTTATATTCTAAATTGTAATAAGTGAAGTTATATTCATTAAGTTGTGAAAAAAAGATAAAATAGTTTGACGATAGTAGTATCGTGGTGAACTGAATCTGAGGTTCGAAGGGACCTGGATTTGGGGGCGTCACAAATGATCCATTGGAAGCTACACTTCTTGGGGATGAAGATTTAGATGATCCAAAATTTGTGGATTATTTACACATGCTGGATGCTTTGCCTAGAGTAAGTAGATTCAAAGTTCCATTCGAGCCACTATACATGGAGGAAAATGCTTCAGCTCAGATGAAACCTTCACTTAAGGAGCCACCCACTCTTGAGCTCAAACCACTTCCTAAACTCCTCAGGTATGATTATTTGGGTGATTTAAATACTTCACCTATTATTATTGCATCTGCACTTAACGAATTGCAGGAAAGTAAGTTTCTGAGGATCTTACGAGAATATAAGTTTGCAATAGGCTGGACCATTGCCAATATAAAGGGGATCAACCCCTCCTTTTGCATGCACAAGATTCTAATGGAAGAGGATGCGAAGCCAATAGTGGATCAACAGAGAAGATTAAATCCAATCATAAAAGAAGTGGCGAAGAAAGAAATACAAAAGTGGTTGGATGCGGGAATTATTTACCCAATTTCAGATAGTGCATGGGTCAGCCCAGTACAGTGTGTGCCCAAAAAGGATGGAATAACGGTGGTTCAAAATGAAGATAATGAGTTAATTCCGATAAGGACAGTGACTGGATGGAGGGTGTGCATAGACTATAGAAAGCTAAATAAGGCAACCTAGAAGGATCACTTTCCACTACCCTTCATTTATCAGATGTTGGACTGACTGGCTGGACATGAGTACTACTGCGTACTGGATGGATACTCGGGCTACAACAAAATTTCCATAGCTCCTGAGGATCAAGAGAAGACCACTTTTACATGCCCATATGGCACCTTTGCATTTAGAAGGATGCCAGTTGGGCTATGTAATGCACCAGCGACATTCCAAAGATATATGATGGCAATCTTCTCAGATATTGTTACTTGAGGTTGAATCCAGCCAAGTGCGCCTTTGACATTAAATCAGGCAAGTTGCTAGGTTTCCTAGTCAGCCACAAAGGGATTGAGCTGGATCCCACCAAAATTCAGACCATCAAGGAAATGCCCATTCCTCAGACAAAGAAGGAAATACGGGGATTTTTGGGAAGAATCAACTTCATTAGCAGGTTTATTTCTTAACTCATAGCAACCTGTGAACCTATCTTCAAGCTATTAAGGAAGAACTCTTCCATGAAATGGAACGATGAGTGTCAAAAAGCCTTCCTTACAATCAAAGAATAGTTGGTTAACGTTCCTATTTTGGTACCACCCAGGGATGATGTTCCCTTTTTCATGTACCTGTCCATTAATGACAATGCCAGGAGCTGTATGCTGGGATAAAAAGACGATAGAGGCCAATATCGAGCTATCTAATAGCTTAACAAAAGACTTAGCAGCTGTGAACACAAGTACACTCTGATTGAGAAGACTTGTTGTGCTTTAGCATGTGCTTCCGTGATGTTACAACATTACCTCCATGGTCATACAACTCATCTCATATCCCGCGTGGATCCTCTCAAGTATGTGTTCAATAAACCCATATTGAATTGTCGGCTGTCCAAATGGTAGTTGATCCTACAACAATTTGACATCATCTATGTGACGCAAAAGTCCATTAAATGTCAAGGAATTGCGGATCAACTGGCCACTGCACCCGCAGGGGATTCCTTAGAAACATACTTCCCCGATGAAGGGGTAATGAGAATGCAGTAACACCATCAGTACAATGCATGCCATATGTGACGCCCCCAAATCCGGGTATCTTCCAACCCGACATATGGTGCTACACGGTACTACCATTCACACATACATTCAATTGAAAAGCCTCAAAAGAACGAATATGTCTTCTATATATTCAAAATAATATTAACATTCCCCAAGTTCTTTATAACCATTACATTTGTTCTTGTTATAATATCAAATATATTACAACATTAAACCTATACTATTACATAAATATTCTACGAGTTCATCTTCGCTTTTCCTTTATCCTTGCCAGAGCCTTCGGTCCATTCGATCTTAACTGCGTTCATATGGTTCAAGCTAGAGTGAGCATGACTTACTCAACAAGTACAACAATTCCATTAAACAACATGTTTGAAACATAGGAATCATATATCTTCAATAACTGAACAATAGTTCTGAAGTATTATTGATAATTCAAAATAACACTTCTTTTTATTCAAAACGTTTTACAACAACAATATTCAGTAAAACATCAATTCCGGTCCAAGACCTTGAGCATTTTATACTTCGTTTGAAAAGGACATCCCGACACAAAGTCCGTAAGTCCGACATTTCTTACGAGCACGTCTAGGTGATCAGCCTATAGTACTCTATGTTGATCAACACTACATTCATTAAATGTATGTACGTTTAAGTTGTGGCAACCTCACGTGCCTGTCGTTTGACGACAAAAGATTTTTAGCATACTCAGTCTTCGTTTGAAAACCACACCAATATAACTTGGTAAATATTGACCATGCTTTGATAGAAACATAATATATGTCTAGCCGAAAGAATTGGCTTTGACTTCATCATACATCAATTCATGCGTAAGAATACATGAACCACAAATCTTGTCCAGATTGAACTAAAACAAGGGTTAGAATACTTGCTTTTAGCGTCTGCTACAGTTATTACATGTTCACGTTATGTCTTTAAGGTCTCTACAATAGATAATCACGTAGCATATACATTAGGTCATGAATGAGAATACATGGTTCCTAATGAATCTTACCCTTCTTCTGAATCTAAACATGACTTAGATTTGTTATTATTGGTTCCGGCTTTCCGATATAGTTTACATTGTCATTACATTTATGTTTGATTGATTACCATTAACATTTAGTCATTATACCTTAAGGTTTAACAATACCTTATAATACTAAAATTAATCATTACTTCTTTGATAAACTGTTACCATTCTTTCTCTACTTGTAAACCTTCCTTACTATGCATTCCTTAAAATTTGGTATTGCATGCTTAGTCATCCTTATACAACTCGCTATGATGACGAGAGTTTCGATGAATGATGGTCGAGTCCGGCGCTGCGGTGCCACACTTAACTCTCTTGGCCACGCTGCGGCGTGACTCTGTAGTATGTTTGTGAATCAGTATCCGGTCTTTGCATTTCATCAATATACCTTGATGGCGCCACTTGGCGTCACTTTCACACTGCACAATTGACAACTTTGATTTATATAACGAACTTCCCGGACTCTAAATTTGATCATTTTAAGTCTGAATTGGCTCGTTTAAAAGCCATTAGCTCACAAATCACATACTCTACATGTTCATGCAAGAATTTTATCTATTTGACTTCGTTAACTTAAAATTCACCTATTGGTCCATTTTTAACAAAAACGATAAACGTTCGTGAACGTTCAACACTCGTTTCTTTGTTCTAAGTCGGAATTCGGTCATTTTCGAGTCTGCAACTCTATAATGCCAAATAAGACTTGTCTCCATCGAAAACCAATGTTTCTGAGTTCAAACACAAAATTTGACTTCCATTCCAAGAATTTCACGAATTCAACGATTATCGTCTAATCGTGTGAATTCCGGAAAAACTTTGATATTTAGGACTTGTTCATCATTCTAAATGAGTTTAATTCATCATATGGGCATGTCAACGTACAAATTACATCAACTTATTTTCATGACAACTTATGGCTTATTTTTCATGAGTTTATAACTTATCAAAGTATAAACTACTTATAGTTTCTATTCTCATGACTTATTATTGATTCAAGTCCTTTAATCAACATTCTTACATATTTTCATCATGTTAACAACATTCATGCAAACATGACACAAGTCTTACAAGTTCTTACTTACTTCATAGCTTATTTATGAAACAAGTGCTTATTTTCGGCTTATTAGTACTTAAGTCCTTATTTTATTCATTCCTATCATTCTTAACATACAAGACCATCACTTCACTATCAAGCTATCATGGAAGAGATGGAAGATTATAGGACAAGAGTCTTACCCTTGATGAACTAGTTCTTCTTCTTCTTGAAAATCTAACAATAGAAGTTTGACTTAAAATAGCTTATTCTCTCTAACACTTAAGTTGCTTATTGTTGGATGAAAACTGACAATCCAACAAATGAATTTTAAGCTTGCTATTTATAGACTTCACCAAGTTAGGGCAAAATGGACAATAAGATATCCCACCTCCTTAAAAACCTCCTTACTATCCACTTACTTAATAACTAAGTAATCTTGCTAGGCACACTAATTACTTGGCCACCATATAAAGTTCTTGGTCACCAAGTTCATCCATGGGTTGCCCCATGGATCAAGCTTTACCCATTGGATCATTAATTGGGCTTAGGTATAATTAACTTAACTTAACTTTGGGCTTGCATTAATTTGTTTTGGCTTAACATTAATAACCACTTGGGCTTGCTCCTTAATTCTTGTTGGACTATTCAATTGTTACACAATCCTACTAGTCCATTCCATTTAACTAAAAGCCTTATAACATATACTATACGTATAATTCTCGTATTCTAATTCGTATATTAATTCGTAATATATGAAATACCATCACTCCCATATACTTGTATAATACTTCGTATCATACTCGTATACACTACCTCTCACAACACATACATATCATACGATCTTTACATTATCTTCTTAATGCTCGATATTCCTAACGTTCTCTAATTAAGTCTGTATGTGAAATATTGCGTTTTCCATACTTAGATTATTATTACATAATCCATCTCACCTTGATATTATAACGTTACGTATTTATCAGAAGTTCAAAAATAATTCCCGAGCGAATATCGATGAATAGTGTTTTTTCGGAAAATTTCTCGTAAAACTTTTATTTTCGTCTTGGAAATTCAAACACTTTAATTCCTTCACATAGTTAAAATACTACGACTTTATGATGTTTCTAGGTTATAAAACGACATTTATCTTACTAACACATAATAATAACAAATAATATTATTTTATTCATTATAAAATTATTTATAAAAGGTTCGATTTTCTGGGGCGTTACACCATACGTGGAAAATGTATTTTGATGGGGCTGTAAATATGGAAGGTTCTAGAGCTGGAGCAGTTCTAGTATCCGGTACGGGGGAGAAGTATCTCATCATTGAGTATGAAGGCTATATTATGGGACTCAAACTTGCCCAATCCATGGGTATTAGGCGGTTAACTGTCTTTAGAGATTCAGAATTGGTAATCAGACAGACCACATGAATCTATCATACCAAAGAGATACATTTGTTGCCTTACCATCGACAAGTTTTACAGATGGCTTCGGAGTTCGAAGAAATAAACTTCCTCCACATTCCTCGGAATATGAATGATTTTGTGGATACATTAGCAACTTTGGCCTCTTTGATCACTATACATGACAAGGAAAACATGCCAAGCATCCCATTGGCCCTACAAAAGGCTCCAGCCTATGGGAATTATGTTGGAGAAGTATCGGATGAGCTACCTCCCATCCAACACCCTTGGTATCAGCACATCAAGGATTACTTACGAGATGGATCTACACCCGCTGAGGTGAGCCCGACTGAAAGAAGGTGGATCCATTGACTAACTATGAAATTCTACCTGAGCGGAGATGCACTCTACAAAAGAGATGCGGGAATAGGTCTCCTCAGATGTCTGGACAAGGACCAAGCTCAAAGGCTCATGGATGAAATCCATAGTGGAGTATGTGGCCCACACATGAGCGCCCCCCTACTTGTCAAAAATATCCTCAGAATAGGGCATTACAGGCTCATGCTTAAAGCTGACTGTGATGATCACGTCAAGAGGTGCTATCAATGCCAAATTCATGGGAGTGTTATCCCAGCCCCTCCAATGGAACTCCATAATATGAGTTCACCTTGGCCCTTTTCAATGTGGGGAATGGAGGTGATCGGGCCCATCAAGCCCAAAGCCAGTAATGGGCATCAGTTTATCTTCACCATGATCAACTACTTCACCAAATGGGTAGAAGCAGCCTCCTTCCCCAAGGTTACCAAAGAAGTCATCATTGCTTTCATCAGAAACAATATCATTTGTCGATACGAACAACCAGAGGTAATTGTGTCAGACAATGATAAGAACCTCAACAACAAAATGATGGAGGAGTTGTGCAGTAAATTCCACATCAAACACCTTAACTCCGTCATCTACCATCCAAAGATGAATGGTGCTGTTGAAGTGGCTAATAAGAACATCAAGAAGATCATGCATAAGATGTCCGCCAATTACGAAGGATGGCCTGACCTCTTACCTCTGACTCTATTAGCCTACAGAACTTTAATGCGTACTTCCACTGGGGCAACCCCCTACTCATTGACCTATGGGATGGAAGCAATGATCCCCATAGAGGTGGAAATGGAATCCCTCAGAGTGTTGATGGACGCTCAGCTGGACGAAGACCAATGGTTACAAGACAGATATCACCAATTGTCTCTAATAGACGAAAGGCGAAGTGATACTATCTTCTATGGTCAATTATACCAACAAAGGATCCCCAGATCCTACAACAAGAAAGTCTGACTACGGCAGTTTAAACAACATAACTTGGTTTTAAAGAAGATAATTGACAACCAAGATCAAACAAAGGGAAAATTCGCTCCAAACTGGGAGGGCCCGTTTATTGTCAAGGAGGTATTGATAGGAGGTGCTCTCAGATTACAGGAAATGTATGGTGACGAATTTCCATAACTCATCAACTTAGACATCGTGAAATGGTACTATGTCTAAAGTTACCATCAAGCAAACATCCTGGTTTAAGATCACCAGATCATTAGTCATTTCAGGTTTTCTAACCCTTATTACACATAACCCTTTCTTCATACTCATTTGCTCCATCAGGGAAACACACTCGTCAAGCCAGCAACCTGGTTTTCAGATCATCAGATCTTTCATTTTATACTTCATAAAATTTTGGTTATCCCACCAAGGATTGAACCCTTCCCCTGCAGTTTGTCCTGAATATGGGATCAAACTTTTCCCCACAGTTTGTCTTGAACATGGGATCAAACTTTTTTGGCTGCAAATCATCCCGAACATGGGCGAACTACGTCGACCTGATCTCCCCAATACCTGGAGTACGTAGGCAACCATTTTATAAGGCGTGCTAGCAATAAAACAAAAACAACAAATACATTTCTACACCCTTCTCTATAAAAAAAACAACAAAAACATTTCTACACCTTTTCTACACTCTTCACATATAACGTTGAATCTCTTACACCAGGTTTGAACTACGCAGACCTGATCTCCTCTTCAATAGGAGTACATATGCAGCCATTTATGGTTCAGTCTATCCCCCTACCAAAATATAAATACTTGTTACACAGTACTGGGATCAAACTTCAATCCACCACATTTCATCGGCTTCAGACCAAAGGGATGTAACAACCTGGCCTCCCCATAAATGGGAGAGTTAGCGACCATCTAAGCTGCGGTTGATTCCTTGAAGAGCAACACCAATCCATAAGAGATGGAACTAATTGGGCTCCTCTTAAAGAGGAGTACTGACGACCATCTGTGGTGCGGTGAATCTCAGAGAGGAAAAGTCACACTCCTCTACACATTTCCATACAAAAACAGTCCCAAGACAACAAAGAGGGTAGGGATACACACTTATCAATGATCCATTCTGAAAGATCCTGCGATGTCTCATTGTCCACACATCAAACACGAGTTCAAAATACATCAAGATCACAAGCCTTGAAGAAGCAAACAAATATCAAGAAAGTATCAAGGCATAACTAAAAGGGAAGTGAATCAAAATATATGCTATTTGATATATACAATATGTGTTGTACATGACAAAATGGCTAAGCTAGTCTATGAAGGAAAATACAAGTCTATCTATAGATCGGTATGTATGCGGACTATCAGATATAACATAGCATCTCTCTTCGAAGAAGGGGGTAACACTGCAAGCTCTTGCCCAAGGGTATCTACAAAAGCTAGCAGATCCGAGGCCAACTGCATGGTGGCATGATGCTCATCAATATATGCACTTATATCGGCATGGATACCAGTCGTAAGGGATCTTACTAAAGTACTATCTGTAACGGCCACATCCTAGGTTGATAGAGCAGCATCCTGCTCTACAATCAATGCATCTCTGGCTGATCTGGCCTCATCTCTCTCTAATAGAGCGGTGTCTCTCCCATCAAGAGTTGTCAACATCAAGGCCCTAGCCTGATCTCTCTCAAAGGTCATCAGATGAAGACTCTACTCCAAATACTGTTCTGAATGCTGAATCACAGTAACACTAGTACTGGGAGAATTTGCAAGAGCTGCGGGTAACCTAGTGAATGGCTCCTCCTCCGTGGGAATATCAATGTCCTCTATGGGCTCCCCATCATCAGAATTAATCTTTAATAATGTGGATACTACCGTAGCCGATGTAGTCTCTGTCTCCATCCATGCAGAATACTCTGCAGAACAGCCCAGATGGCTAACAAAAAATGCAACTAGCTCACGCTGATCCCAACAGGCATACACCCTGGATCTATCCTCTGCTGACAAGGGGCGAGAAGCTAAACACTGACTCAATGCCCCTCAAAAGGATGGAAATCCTAGAACTGGTCACACTAACGCATCACAGCCAGTGGGTGGTAAGTAGTCATTCCCCTCAAACTAGCTAGAGGGAGATAATCCATGCCCGAAGCACGAGTGATGAAGCTGTAGGGTGAACAAAGCCCTGTACATAGAAATACATCAAATGGATCTCCAATCCCTGCCAGGAAAATGGACCAAGATGAAGGATCTGTACACTCCGCAGGCTGAAAGGAGTACGACGTGGCTATCTCATGGCTAAAATAATACCCATGCCGTCAGAATGTGCCAATCGGTCTCAAGTGTGACATGAACCACACGTACAACATGACCAAACTATGTGGCTGACCTCAACATCTCTGCTATAATCATTGGTACAATGGTGTGACCCTCTCTAAGAGCTCTCATTTCTATAATGACGCCAATGTTCAGCGCATCCATGTACCGTGGCATGTATACATATGACAATATATACAATAGCAATATATCTACTTTGGCCAAATGCCAATGATCCTCCGACATGGTAAAATCATCAAAGTTCCGTGTATAACTATCCTCTGAGCCAAATTTGTCCATCAGAAAATGCTGGGATACAACGTGGCCGGATGTGATCTCATCCTGCACAACTCTACGCCTCAGCCCGGTGAGGGTCATAAATTGTTGGCTCATGTCACTGATAGCCATCCGCGCGCAAGGTCTATCCAATGACAGCGCTGTCAACCGTGCATTCTCCTCTAAGGTAGGAGTCAACTCATGGATACCAAACCGAAAAACCTGCCTCTCCGGTATCTAATGCTCCAGCATACCCTCTATGAAGCCTACGGGAACCTGAAACATCAGGAGAGTTATAGTATACTATAATAATTGATCTACAGTCTCCCTGTCTGAAGGTGGCGTACTATCATACCACAATCTCAGACATGATGCCACCAATACTGGTGGGGTATGATCAATATGGCTAACTGTCGAAGAAGACATCTATACGGGCCGTGTCATAAGACCATCAAGGGGTAAATGCTGAATATCTCTGGACATACATACATATGCATAACATAATACATGCATGATCAACAATAGATGGCAATATGATGTAGGGAATAACAGTAAATACATTCCTAAGTACATCATCATCTAATACATCTTTGTACAACTAAAAATACAGGAAAATGGGGCACAAACGCCCAGCTACTAATAAAGGCCTATCAAAAGATATAGCGAGAATGGGGCAAAACCACCCAGTGTCTAACAGAGGCCTATCAAAAGATATAACGAGAATATACATCATAAGAAGATTATGGTGTCAATGTCTACATCATCAATCCTGTCCACCTGATGTAACTACTCTTGAGTCACTGGATCTCCATCAACGGGGATGTCTGGCCTATACAACGGAGGATATGTGTAATAACCCAAATTTTCAAAAAATATTAAAATAAGAATTTAGTAGATAAAATTCTTTAGGCATGTGAAGGGTCAAACAAAAATATATAAATATGTTATGATGTATGTGGTATTATGTTACATAGGTTAATATGAGCTATATGATAAGTGATGTTATGTTTAATAAATATATATATCATTATTATATATTTATTATAAATTGTAGAGATGAATTAGTAAGAGGATGGATAATATTTATCTATCGGGATTAAATAATTTATAGAATTATTTTATTATAGTAAGTTGGTGACATTAAAATATCTTTGATAATCACCAATTTCTTGAGTATATGTACGAGTAAGTATCAAGTCTAAGGTAGTGCAACCGTACCCTTTAATGGTTAATGTATAGGAGCTGGGCTAAACAATTCCTTCAGAGAGCGGAGGTATATACGAATTAGTAACCGATCTAACTCACTGTGAAAATAGTGTAGACGAGACGAAAACTAATTTGTTGGTTATTTGTGGGAAACCACTCAGTGTACTATATTGAATACCATTAAAGACTCGATGTGTGCCAGGTTTGGACTTGTATATATGTATGTTGTCGACGGGAGAAGAAAATCGATATATCTTTAGATAAATATTTTTAGAGATTTATTTACTAATATTGGGATTTGGTTAAATGTATAGGTTAAAGAAAGAAGAGTTTGAACTTGAAGTTTAATCTCTAAGTTATTCAAGAATGTAGTCATTATAGATTCATTTTGGTTAGTATAATGAGATAGCATGTATGGAGCTTGTTAAAAGATTTGTGAGTTAAGTTCTGTTTCCATTAAAGCATAACTTTTCTACATCCTAACTTGAGGTGGTGCGACCGCGCCACTCTCAAGCCTAAGACCAGAGCGGCCACGCCGGTCTGTAGACAATTCAAGATAAGTTTATAAAAATCTGATAAGTTGTGTAATCTGAACTATATGAATTGTATATTAGTGACTAATATGTTATCATATGAGTCATATTTGATATTTATAGTGTCCATAAAAGGATTGAGATAGCAAAACATGAATTGAATGAGAGTTAGTTATGAAAATTTACTAAACAAGAATAAATATTAGTTAACTTAAATTAAGTTAAAAATTATATTATGGAATAATATAATTTTAGTATTAAAGCCTTGTGAGGCAGTGGCATGATAATAAATTGAATGAAAGGGAGTAATTCACTTAAGTAAAATGGTGAATTAATATATGTGCTTTACATGAAGAAAATAAATGATTAATATTAATTAATCGTTGTGATAGTAAAATGTGATAATGAGTTGAAAGTACCCAACTGACTAATATTTAGCCCAATTAAAATATTAATAGTATTACTATGTGTAATATGGAAAATGTGGACAATAGTAGTATATAATACCTATGGCCTAAGAATACATGAAGTGTGACATTTGATTGGGACTAATGATATAAGGTGTCAAGTGGTACAATAAAATCATAAGTGATTTTAATACAGAAATGAATTCATATATGTGTATTCTGGAAACTGGAAAGGAAATTAAATTTTTAAATAAACATTAATAATAAATAAGTTTATACGTGGTTATGTGAGTAGTAGAAATAATTATGGAACTACCCGGATAATAATACCTAACTGCAATATTTTATTACATGTATTTAATGTACATGGATTATATGATGCAAGTATAAAATTTATCTTTAATTTTCTAACATGGTAACAATTGTACCTTAATATTATATTATGGGAATTAAAGAACCAAATTAAGCCTTAGATGATCAAATGCTGAGGATTTAGAAGTTGTCTCAATATCAGTGTCACTTTTATATAACTGCCGTATGAATAGGCCATTGGCCTATCCTATTCTTTATCATTGTTATAGCTGCAATTATGATATGAGGAATGGACGAGGAGGGAGTAGTTTACCAACTATTCATTGTCCATCATCTTCTTCTTCCTACTGATAGTTTAATTCAATGTGCAAAGCCCAAATTTGGGTAATGAATCCTCTATAAATGGCAACCTCATCTTCCCAAATTCAAGTTGCTCATTTATCTGATAAGTTGCATATAGAGAGAGTAATGTTGCAATTGAGTGAGGTTGCTGAATTTGAGCTATAATCAGAAGTCTAAGGGACAATGTTTAGTCATTTAAGCTTCATAGAGGTATAATTCTTAAACCATGTTCTAAAGTTTAAGTTTGATAAATTCTTGAGAATTAGAATGAATTCTTGATAATTAGTTTGTGAATTGTTATCATGATGTTATATGAGTTGGTATGTATGTTATGGTCAATGTATAGCTGGGTTGAGAATGCTAAATGAAAGTGTATTGGTTGTTTAGGCTAGAATCTGCAGAAGCAGAGGCCATGTTTGAGCTTACTGGAAGTGGCGCTACCGCAGCCACTTCCCAAAGATTATCCTAATCGGTACGCCATAGCGCCCATGACAAGTCTTGAATTCCAATTTTTTTTTTGGTATTCCAAGCATGTTAGTTTGACTTAACTAAGTATGTAAAGGGACCTAACATGTAAATTAAGGTTGCTTTGCAATAATGAGTTGTATTAGTTGGATATAATGATTTTAAAATAGAAAACTTGAAGTTTTGTAAAGCAAAACATGATGGACCTTATATCGTTTAAGTTCTAACCTCTCAAGCATGTATGCTAGGGTATCTTACGCTTCTAGACATGATGGATATGATCACCATCTAGTTGAGCTTGATTTTAACTTTTCATGCATAGTTTATGATGAGATTTCAAGTGTTAAACAATTCAACCTTGATGTAAATGAGTAGTATATATATGAGCATACATATGTGTCTTAGTTAAATGTACAAATGAGTATAAGTTATGATTCAAAGTTACCTTGTATACTAATTGGGTTAGCATGAGTTTTTAAAAGAAAACTTGAAGTGTTGAAAAGGAAAATTTATAAACTATATATATACTTTGAGTTAAGAACTTGTGAAGTATGCTTATAAAGTCTAACATGTATATCTGAGAGTATGAGATATGGTAGGAAAGTGACTTTACATGATTGGTAGCTTAATATGGAGTTTTCAAAGGAAACCTTGAAGATTAGTTGTCAATAACTACATTACAAGTATTCTAGGATCTATTATCATGATTAAGTGTGCCATGCATATAGACATGATTGACAAGTATGCTAGCTAGTCATATGTATTGTGAAATAGTTGAGCATGGAATATGAGAAGTCAAAGTGATGACTTCATACATGAAATGCATCGTATAAGATTCAAAGTTATTTCGTATGTGTTGGATTGCCTTGAATTGGTTTAAAATGATTTCAAATGCAAACTCGAATATTTTGCAAACTAAGTTTTATATACATGGAGTAATTATATTTTAACCTTGTAAGCAGGTGTACAAACATGTACAAACAAATAAGACATGTGAGTTGAAGTTTCCTTGCATAAATTAGACTATGTGAACTCATCTTGCATGCTTAAAAGAATCCTACTAGTTGGAATAATGATTTTCCAAAGGAAGTTTTGCAAAAACAAAGCATTATGCTCATTGTCTCCTTAAGTTCTGATCCTGATTATATTCACGTATGATTATGCAAGTGTTATCCGAATTGTGATCGGATGTGTAGGTCTGGCCTAGCTTCGATATAGCAGTCTTGGTTTGCACCAGGAGTAACGCGACCGCGCTAGTTTGAAGTAGGATCAAGTTTTTACTTTTAGTTGAAGGTGTTTGCATGATTGAAGTGTTACTCTAGCATGTATTATATGATCAGTACATATCCAAAATGTTAAGAAGCATGCTAGGAGATAGGAGTGAATGTTTAATAAAGTGATTATAGACTTTCATATGATAAAGTTCAACAAGTATTTGCAAACCATAAAACAACGATTAGAGACTGAGTTATTTGACTTCATGGTGACTTATAAACTGATATGGTATTAAGAATGCAAGGTGTGGAATGGAGTATGTATACAGTTACAACTAAGTTAGACATATGTGTACGTTTAAACTTACCTATAAGAGTTTTAAATGTGTCAACACATAACGAGTCAAGTGTGTGTTAGACATAAACGTTGATGCCAAGAATGAGTGGTTAAGATATACCTATACATACTTAGCTATTCTAAGAGTATGATGAGAAAGTGAAGTGTAGGTTTTAGAAATATGTTACTAATAAATGTGAATCCATGATTATACAACTATGTAGGAATACACGCAGTGCAGATAAGCTTTACACAGTTAAGTTGTAGTTGATAAACTACGAATCAGGTAAGTCTTTCAGTTCCTATTTGTTATATGAATTTAATAATTGTTAGTTTAGCTATATTATGCTATGCAAATGTTGATATATATGAAATGCATATGAGATATGTATGAAATGTGAAAGTTGATCTTTGATGATATGCTTGTGAAATAAACCTATATGCCTGTTATGTGAGAAGTAACATGCGTAGTAAATATTAATTGATTATGAATGCATGGACTAAATATGCTATTATATGGTATGTGTTACATGAAAACTGTTAGAATTACTGGGCTGTCGAGCTCACCCTTGCAAATAACCACTTTTGCAGGTTAAGGACTCATGGTAAAGATTACATGCTACTTAATTGATAAAGTTCAATAGCATCGATGGAGACTGGTTTATGTGTTTAAATATATACTCTTGAACCACGTTTATGTTCTAGGAGTCGTACAAGATAGTAGTTTACGAGGTGTAATACAGGTTGTGTTTTAAAGTTGTATTATGTGATACATAGAGAAATTCGAATTGAGATGTAAATATTTATACAGTAATTCGAATAGAAGGAATCATAACATAATTTGATTCATGGATTTGTAATTGATTTAAGTTAAGATAACAATAAAGATTATTTTTCAAAGGATATTGAAAAGGTTTAAATTATTCCACATATTTTTATAACATTGAATGTGATGTCAAACATAAATGGTAAATGACCAATATTTGAAGCTTATAATAGTTTGGGGTTATTATACATAGATCCTCGAAATGGAAAGAATTTATATTCTAAATTGTAATAAGTGAAGTTATATTCATTAAGTTATGAGTAAAAGATATAATAGTTTGATGATAGTAGTATCATGGCGGACCTAATCTGAGGTTCGAAGGGAATCGGTTTGGGGGCATCATAGGTTGGTTTCAAAGCTGTAGGTTATAAACTTAGGTAAGTGTACCTTAGGCTATAACCTTAGAGAGAGAGAAAGATAAAGATTAAAATATATATATGTGAAGATTCAAAGAATAATCTTGAAGTGTCCAAGAGAATGAGAATTCAGGAGTTTCCTAACTCCAGTAATAAAAATGTTAAGGTAATGTCTATAAGATAAATATGACAAAGATTACGAGAATGAACTCGAGTGGAATTTTGTTGATAATAGGGAAAGAACCCTAAGGTAAATTGATGATCACGATGTGATCGGATTGAGCTATGAAGTGATAAATAGTCTGTAACGACTAAGTGTGTATAGCTTGATGCTATAAGTGAATGTACTATGAAATGGTACGATATGAACTCATGAGGAGTTGTATGTGATGAGATACGAAGAATTCTTATTAAGTAAAGTGTAAGATAGAGTTAAGTGGAATTTCAATTGAGGACCCATGTCAGCAGCTGAGTTGTATGATTCCTTATTATGGACGTGGAATTATTCTTGGTGTAAAAACCACTTAGTTCTGGCACTGATAATCATTGAAATGTTTGTGTCGCGCTATTTGCAATATACCTGTTGAGAAGGTGATTCTTTTCTCATGTGTATAACAAATAGATAGGTTATAGTTAGAGAATATAAGGTTAAGTTGTGAGTTCTTAAAAATCATACTTATTGTACGTTCGTGACTCATAATTATATGAAATGTTTTTGAACCCCTCAAATGAATGGACGCCTATGGTCCGTCCTACTAAGTAAGTCCTAAACTCATATGATTATGGCAAGTTCCAGAATTTCCAAAGTGTGGTAAGTTTGATGAATTATATCGGGTATATATATGTTATGTAGTTAGAAATTTTGGTATAGTGAGCATTGATGGTGTTAGAGATTGATAGAATGAGGCAATGAAGTAAAATTGATGGAAAAACATGAATTTTCTAAATCTTCTAGCTCTGCTAGATTTTCAAAATTTATTGACTTCGTGCTGAGGTTTGTATTTCTGTTCTCTCAAAAAACTTTGGGTTATGTGATTGAACCAATGATGTTTTAAAAATAATACCGTTATCCATATGTCTATGCTAATTATTTCGGCTAAGACAAAATGATTTGAAATTTTCAAAATGTATTTCTAACCATTTACATCATTTGATATGGTGTAGAAATGGTAAACGATGGAGTCATCAATGCAGTTTAACCTAGTGTTGGTTGTGATCGAAAGATCGTCAGCCCACTATGGTATAATGTAATATGACAAAGTCACCTAATGGCGAGAATCCTCAACGCATACTACTAATCTACTGCGTATCATGACGTCAGAAAAGAATTTTTGGTTTTCTTTTAGATTGTGAAGAAGGTCAATTAAGTTGACTAAATTATTTCGATTGATGTCCGAATTGTTGATAAAAGTCTAAGCTATTTGATTCGGCTAGACGGCTGTTGAAAAATATTTATGGAATTTAAGTGTTCTTGAGTATTTACGCCAAACAAGATTTCTCTGGTGTGGATTCAGATGTGGAAAAGATGAGGTGAACAACCCTATAAGGGGATATGTTTTTGGGGACAATGGTTCCGAACGTAACGCATGTGGTCGTTACAAAACACTACGTTGTGGCCCAACGTAGTGGTACAATAGGTTGGCTACCTACTGTACGTGTGGGGGGTGTTTTCAGTCCTTGTGATTGATAAACACTTTAGTTTGCAGTGTGAAGGATTGTGTTGAAGCACTAGTTCACGGTCATGTGTGACACCTCAACATAAATTGGAATCTGAGTTATTCATACTACTTCCCGATTATTGAAAAATCGTGGAAGATTCTTATTTTTCTGTGTGATGAATGTAGTGAGTGGACTGTTCCTTAGAAAAGAGAAAGTGGTAGAATGCAAGTGAGCAAGTTATAATAAAACTCCCGAAAAGAGAATGGATAAAATTTTCCAAAAGAATATGTAATATTCATAATAGCAGAGTAGAGGATGTTTCGGTGATTCTGAGGACGTAATCCTTATAAGGGGGAGAGGATGTAAGAACCCGAATTTTCAAAAAAATATTAAAATAAGAATTTAGTAGATAAAAGTCATGTGAAGGGTTCAAACAAAAATATATAAATATGTTACGAGGTATGTGGTATTGTGTTACATAGGTTAATATGAGCTATGTGATAAGTGATGTTGTGTTTAATAAATATATATCATTATTATATATTTATTATAAATTATAGAGATGAATTAGTAAGAGGATGGATAAGATTTATCTATCGGCATTAAATAATTTATAGAATTATTTTATTATAGTAAGTTGGTGACATTAAAATATCTTTGATAATCACCAATTTCTTGAGTATATGTATAGTAGTAAGTATCAAGTCTAAAGCGCAAAGGCAACCGTACTTTTAATGGTTGATGTATAGGAGCTGGGCTAAACTATTCCTTCAGAGAGCGGAGGTATATACGAATTAGTAACCGATCTAACTCACTGTGAGAACAGTGTAGACGAGACGATAACTAATTTGTTGGTTGTGTGTGGGAAACCATGCACTCAGTGTACTATATTGAATACCATTAAAGACTCGATGTGTGCCAGGTTTGGACTTATATATATGTACGTTATCGAAGAGAGAACAAAATCGATATATCTTTAGATAAATATTTTTAGAGATTTATTGACTAATATTGGGATTTGGTTAAATGTATAGGTTAAAGAAAGAAAAGTTTGAACTTGAAGTTTAATCTCTAAGTTATTCAAGAATGTAGTAATTGGAGATTCATTTTGGTTAGTATAATGAGATAGCATGTATGGAGCATGTTAAAAGATTTGCGAGTTACGTTCTGTTTCTATTAAAGCATAACTTTTCTGCATCCTAACTTGAGGTGGCGCGGCCACGCCACTCTCAGGCCTAATACCAAAGCGGCCGCGCCGGTCTGTAGACAATTCAAGATAAATTTGTAAAAATCTGATGAATTATGTAATCTGAACTATAGGAATTGTATATTAGTGACTAATATGTTATCATTTGAGTCATATTTGATATTTATAGTGTCCATAAATAGATTGAGATAGCAAAGCATGAATTGAATGAGAGTTAGTTATGGAAATTAACTATACAAGAATAAATATTAGTTAAATTAAATTAAGTTAAAAAATATATTATGGAATAATATAATTTAAGTATTAAAGCCTTGTGAGGCAGTGGCGTGATAATAAATTGAATGAAAGGGAGTAATTCGCTTAAGTAAAATGGTGAATTAATATATATGCTTTACATGAAGAAAATAAATAATTAATATTAATTAATCGTTGTGATAGTAAAATGTGATAATGGGTTGAAAGTACCCAACTGACTAATATTTAGCCCAATTAAAATAATAATAGTATTACTATGTGTAATATGGAAAATGTGGACAGTAGTAGTATATAATACCTATGGCCTAAGAATACATGAAGTGTGACTTTTAATTGGGACTAATGATATAAGGTGTCTAGTGGTACAATAAAATCATAAGTGATTTTAATATAGAAATGAATTAATATCTGTGTATTCTAGAAACTGAAAAGGAAATTAAATGTTTAAATAAACATTAATAATAAATAAGGTTATATGTGGTTATGTGAGTAGTAGAAATAATTATGGAACTACCCGGACAATAATACCTAACTACGATATTTTATTACATGGATTATATGATGCAAGTATAAAATTTATCTTTAATTTCCTAAAATGGTAACAATTACCTTAAAATTATATTATGGGAATTAAAGAACCAAATTAAGCCTTAGATGATCAAATGCTGAGGATTTAGAAGTTGTCCCAATATTAGTGTCACTTTTATATAACTGCCGTATGAATAGGCCATTGGCCTATCCTATTCTTTATCATTGTTGTAACTGCAATTATGATATGAGGAATGGAGGAGGAGGGAGTAGTTTACCAACTATTCATTGTCCATCATCTTCTTCTTCCTACTGATAGTTTAATTCAATATGCAAAGCCCAAATTTGGGTAATGAATCCTCTATAAATGGCAACCTCATCTTCCCAAATTCAAGTTGCTCATTTATCTGATAAGTTGCATATAGAGAGAGTAATGTTGCAATTGAGTGAGGTTGCTGAATTTGAGCTATAATCAGAAGTCTAAGGGACAATGTTTAGTCATTTAAGCTTCATAGAGGAATAATTCTTAAACCATGTTCTAAAGTTTAAGTTTGATAAATTCTTGAGAATTAGAATCAATTCTTGATAATTAGTTTGTGAATTGTTATCATGATGTTATATGAGTTGGTATGTATGTTATGGTCAATGTATAGCTGGGTTAAGAATGCTAAATGAAAGTGTATTGGTTGTTTGGGCTAGAATCTGCAGAAGTAGAGGCCATGTCTGGGCTTGCACCAAAGTGGCGCGGCTGCGCCACTTTCCAGCACAATCCAAGCGCGGCCACGCCATAGACCAGTCTTGAATTCCAATTTTGTTTTTTTTTTTGGTATTCCAAGCATGTTAGTTTGACTTAACTAAGTATGTAAAGGGACCTAACATGTAAATTAAGGTTGCTTTGCAATAATGAGTTGTATTAGTTGGATATAATGATTTTAAAATAGAAACCTTGAAGTTTTATAAAGCAAAACATGATGGACCTTATATCGTTTAAGTTCTGACCTCTCAAGCATGTATGCTAGGGTATCTTACGCTTCTAGACATGATGGATAGGATCACCATCTATTTAAGCATGATTTTAACTCTTCAAGCATGGTTTATGATTAGATTTCAAGTGTTAAACTATTCAACCGTGGTGTAAATGAGTAGTATATATATGAGCATGCATATGTGGCTTAGTTAAATGTACAAATGAGTAAAAGTTATGATTCAAAGTTACCTTGTATACTAATTGGGTTAGCATGAGTTTTTAAAAGAAAACTTAAAGTGTTGAAAAGGAAAATTTATAAACTATATATATACTTTGAGTTAAGAACTTGTGAAGTATACTTATAAAGTCTAACATGTATATATGAGAGTATGAGGTATGGTAGGAAAAGTGACTTTGCATGATTGGTAGCTTAATATGGAATTTTCAAAGGAAACCTTGAAGATTAGTTGTCAATAACTACATTACAAGTATTCTAGGATCTATTATCATGATTAAGTGTGTCATGCATATAGACATGATTGACAAGCATGCTAGCTAGTCATATGTATTATGAATTAGTTGAGCATAGAATATGATATGTTAAAGTGATGACTTCATACTTGAAATTATATTTTAACCTTGTAAGCAGGTGTAGAAACATGTACAAACAAATAATACATGTGAGTTGAAGTTGCCTTGCATAAATTAGACTATGTGAACTCATCTTGCATGCTTAAAAGAATCCTAATAGTTAGAATAATGATTTTCCAAAGGATGTTTTGCAAAAACAAAGCATTATACTCATTGTGTCTTTAAGTTCTGATCTTGAGTATATTCACGTATGATTATGCAAGTGTTATCCAAATTATGATCGGATGTGCAGGTCTGGCCTAGCTTCAATATAGCAGTCTTGGTTTGCACTAGGAGTAGCGCTAAAGAAGATAAAAACCAACGCCTTGCTAGCCTTGCCATCTCTACAGAGGATCAACTTTCTGCTTTTAGTTGAAGGTGTTTATATGATTGAAGTGTTACTCTAGTATGTATTATATGATCAGTACATATCCACAATGTTAAGAAGCATGCTAGGAGATAGGAGTGAATGTTTAATAAAGTGATTATAGACTTTCATATGATAAAGTTCAACAAGTATTTGAAAACCATAAAACAACGATTAGAGACTGTGTTATTTAACTTCATGGAGACTTATAAACTGATTTGGTATTAAGTATGCAAGGTGTGGAATGAAGTATGTATACAGTTACAACTAAGTTAGACGTATGTGTACATTTAAACTTACCTATAAGAGTTTTAAATGTGTCAACACATAACAAGTCAAGTGTGTGTTAGACATAAACGTTGATGTCAAGAATGAGTGGTTAAGGTATACCTATACATACCTAGCTATTCTAAGAGTATGATGAGAAAGTGAAGTGTAGGTTTTACAAACCTAGTTAGGAAATAATTGTTGAACTTATATTAAGAACGTATGACATATGTTACTAATGGATGTGAATCCATGATTATATAACTTTGTAGGAATACACGCAGTGCAGATAAGTTTTACGCAGTTAAGTCGTAGTTGATAAACTACGAATCAGGCAAGTCTTTCAGTTCCTATTTGTTATATGAATTTGATAACTGTTAGTTGAGCTATATTATGCTATGGAAATTTTGATATATATGAAATGCATATGAGATATGTATGAAATGTGAAAGTTGATCTTTGATGATATGCTTGTGAAATAAACCTATATGCCTGTTATGTGAGAAGTAACATGTGTAGTAAATATTAATTGATTATTAATGCATGGACTAAATATGCTATTATATGCTACGTGCTGCATGAAAACTGTTAGAATTGCTGGGCTGTCGAGCTCATCCTTGCAAATAACCACTTTTGTAGGTTAAGGACTCACGGTAAAGATTACGTGCTACTTAATTGATAAAGTTAAATAGCATTGAAGGATATTGGTTTATGTGTTTAAATATATACTCTTGAACCACGTTTATGTTCTAGGAGTCGTACAAGATAGTAGTTTATGAGGTGTAATACAGGTTGAGTTGTAAAGTTGTATTATGTGATACATAGAGAAATTCGAATTGAGATGTAAATATTTATATAGTAATTCGAATAGAAGGAATCATAACATAATTTGATTCAGGGATTTGTAATTGATTCAAGTTAAGATAACAATAAAAGATTATTTTTCAAAGGAGATTGAAAAAGTTTAAATCATTTTGCATATTTTTATAACATCGAATGTGACGTAAAACACGAATGGTAAATGACCAATATTCGAAGCTTATAATAGTTTGGGGTTATTATACATAGATCTTGGAAATGGAAAGAATTTATATTCTAAATTATAATAAGTGAAGTTATATTCATTAAGTTGTGAATAAAAGATATAATAGTTTGACGATAGTAGTATCGTGGTGGATCGAATCTGAGGTTCGAAGGGAACCGAATTTTGCGGCATCACAATATATACCGGCAAAGCCATATGGGTCATCTGAGGGGCCATCTATTGAACTGGAAGGATCAAATGTATCTGCCTCTGCCGGATCTCTGCCCAAGTGCCGGATAAAGAAATGCGTCGGGTCTAACTGTTGGGTCAAACTGTTAATCTATGTCAAGTGAGTAGGATCTCTGACACAGGCCATCTAATCCGTCATCATCACGGATCCAAGAACTATATCCCCCATAAACTGTGTGGCGCGGGTCTGGGCTTTGATGGTACGAGGGGACCACCAATACTGGAATGTAGCCTAGGTATGTGGACCCTCTGATAGTATAAAACCGTTAACATCCATCAAGGGGATATCAATAACGGGTGATTGTGAAACATGCCAATAACGCTTGGAAGGAGGCAAGATCGGTATACAAATCTCTCATGTGGTGCTCCTAATAACACGTTCTCTTAAATAGAGCTCCCATCCTCCATCTGTTAAGATGGGAATCTTACAGGTGGAAATCG
This sequence comes from Panax ginseng, assembly GCA_020205605.1. Classification (NCBI taxonomy): domain Eukaryota; kingdom Viridiplantae; phylum Streptophyta; class Magnoliopsida; order Apiales; family Araliaceae; genus Panax; species Panax ginseng. The sequence goes on from CM035137.1 coordinate 49,703,480, forward strand.
TGTACTCGACACCAGCCCGGTATCCATCCTCAAAACCAATGGCCAAGTGCTCCTCAGAATATGGGATCCAAGTAATGGCATCAGCTGTCAATAACTCCAGCTGTAGGCTATAATGAATGAAACCCTCTACTATAGGGACCTCCGCCAGTATGGAATGATGCCATCGCTGTCCTCGTGGATAGGTCTCCAAGCCTAGCACACTCACAAGTTGTAAACATCGGAGCCTCTCATACGCCCAGAACTGCCAACACAAAGGTAAACGTCTGCTGTCAGTCAACACTCTCAACCTGTAACTAGGAAATTACAAGAGAAATACTCACCAGCAGAAATGGGTAAAATCCTAGCCAAGCCTCCGTCAAGCCCTGCGAACGCATGCACATTCCCCTGAGGAAATAGGCGAAGGTGTAGGAACCCCAGTCTTATTCTCCGATACGATCCATATGTCGTGTGGCGCTCACCAAAGCGAATGACACCGTAGAAGAGTTATCAGCTATGAAGCAGCCCTTAATGCTATCAGGAACAATCACCGAAGAATGCTATCCCTGACTCTCACATCATCGGGTATGGGCTCACTCAACAACTCGCTTATAGCATCTATGCTCAATGGACCTGTATGAACGGTCCTGCCCTTGAGCGCCTCAGCTGTAACTCCTAGCAAAGATCGAATGATAGTCGGGGTAATATCCGCCGTACATGGCACGAGATCCCTGTAGACACTCGAAATTTTCTACACAATTGTTACTAACCTTACATGAGGGCAAAATTATCTTTCAGTGATAACCTGGAAGACAACTCACATCCATTCCGGATACCAGCGGAAGTTTGGTCTCCATTCTGGATACTACTGGAGGATCAGTTCACAACTCAGACCACACACCAGAAGGATCATTTCCAACCTCAGAGATAACCCCGAGTTTCATCATTGGCGATAACCCCAAGGAATGCTGTTGCAGTTCCAGCGATAACTCCGGAAATGCTTGTTCCAAATACATGCAATCAGCTTCAATCTCATACCTCCTTCCGAGGCACTCATCTCTTAAACCCGAAGCTAACATTGGGTATACAGGCATTTACAAGATGACATTGCGGCATTCAAACATTTGCAGCAGTCCAATCTCAGATGTAACCCTGAGCAACATCTGCTTTCAACTCAAACCAGCGATAACCCCGACAAAGAGTCAAACGTCATCTTGCCACATCATCTGCGCGTCATCTCGACATTTCACTACATACATACATACAACTATGTCCTTCAAGAACCAGGATATACAATCCTGAGTGACTATTACGCATGGCAGTACATCGGATAGAAGTTGAAGCTTGAAGATCATGGGCATGGTCCCCTCTTCCTAACTTCGTACAACCTCTAATCCATGTCATTGCGTAACTCTCGACACAAGCTATCCGAAGAAGGTCACATATACCTCATTCGGAAGCTCGGATTGAAGTTCTGCAAGTTCGAGCAGACATTACAGTGGATGAGTGCACGTACATCGAGACGACGGGACCCGCGAAGCCTGGGCCCACCATGACCAGGCGTAGGTGTAACTGCGGTTGCCGCAGGTGCACCTGCGGCCATCAGTTTATAAATATGAGCTGATGGCCAGCCATTTTGAGAGAGAGAAGAGAGAGAAAAGGCTAGGAAGCCCTGTCCATTTTACTCTGTACACACCCATATTGAGTGTTTCCTCTTCTGTTAGCTCACATATAGCTATCTTTTATCCGGCGGGAGCTGAGTATTTATCCACATAGAGTCATAGAAGTCTACTTTGGCAGCCCACTGTAAGCTTTCTTACATTCTATAAAGCTTTCTTCTCATATTATCACACACTGTTGTACACGTTGAGAGTCGTGTGAGTGTGTTTGCCCAGACTTCGATCCATGGTTTTCATTTCTATCTGTATATATATACTTATATATATATATATATATATTTATACGGACTAACATTATCGAGTTATGCCTCGGTTGAGCCTAGACTTCGGTCTGGAGCGTTTATTAGCTTCGGTCTGGAGCGTTTATTGCTTATATATATATATATATATATATATAGAAGCAATTAAACGCACCGGATGTAAGTATATACTGTTGTCGGACATATCCGATGAGCCTGGATTTTACATCCGGTATTTTTCTCAGATATATATATATATATATATATATATATATATATGTATGTATATATATGCATATATTTACATTTTGTCCTGCCCGGAGTTCACTTCGTGGCAGTTGATAGCTTTTTACAGCTTTATTTACATTCAAGTCCCGCCTGGAGTTCACTTCGTGGCGGTTGATAGTATTTACTGCTTTATTTACATTTCTGATCCCCCATAGAGTTACTTCGTGGTGGCTTATCATGCATATATATATTTACCGCTTTTATATATATATAATTGCTTACTGCTTTCCATACAAATTACAGTATCATGTGATCCTAGGAATCATGTGATCACAGATTCAGTCTACTGAATCTAGATTCGGTTCCCATGATGGACTTTTTCCAGCTTTAAGCAGCTTATACATTATTTACAGTGTCTGAATTTCCTTGGATGGCTGTCATGCCCATAAGGAATTTGGCACCGCTGTATATTATTTTCTCGCAGATGCTTCGCATCTCAAAAATAAAAGCAAACAAGGCGAACATTTTGATAATAAAATGGGAGTATCAAAGGCCTCAATTACTATTGAGCACAGGGTTTGAAAAATCTTTTTCATAAAAATCCATTGCTATATCTTGTTTAAAACTGATTTTTCTACAAAAATTCAAACCCTATGTATATAGGTGCAACGAGGCATAGCACCACTTTCAGATAATTGCACATTGATCCACACACACACACACACACACATTCATATAACAGTTTCTTTGAGAAGTGGCGGTCACCGTGGCAACACGGATGTTTGGGGGTGCCTAACACCTTCCCTCCACATAATCAAGCCCCAAACCCTTAATGAATCTCGGTTTCCACGCACTTGCTTAGCGATGTCACATCACTGGGTCAATGTGCAAACCTTTTCGATTGCGTTGGTGCAACCAGTTAAATACACCAACTGGCTACCCTTAAAGTCCAATCATAGACATTACACATGTCGGACCTTTTTCACTTATTTTTTCAAATAAATCTCACATTAACATGAGAACACCAAAGAACAAGTAACGAAAAGGACATCAAAAAATCCCGACGTCGACAGGTGGCGACTCTGCTAGGGACTCCAGTAAGAGGGCTTAAGCCGCTATTACAAGATTTTCAAAATTGTTATATGCTTGTGTGTGAATGTTGCATTTACATTTATGATGAATGTGTACGAATGCATCTTAATTACTGCACCGCTAAATATCTATCTATGATATTAGTGCTTCGCACATGTCATCATTTTGCATAAACGGTGAGACACGTTGTATGTGAATGTATGTTGTGTGGTCCCTCCACTAGGAGGCTATCCTGTCTGTGTTTGATTACTGGACTCGTGGGAAGAATAATTCCCTGGGGCTCAGGAAAGGCACCACTCAGATTCACTCCAGTTAAACGACCGAATTAACTTCCCATCAAGTAGATTGCGATGATCTGGGAACCTTCATGCCAAAAAGCCGCGAGAGTAACCCTAAGATAGGCCAGCCTCTGATAAACCAAACGCGGAGGAAAGTCTCTTCATACTTTCCATTTTTAATTACTTGTAAAAGCATTTACTTGTAAATTTTTCCATGTTCATCCATATATAATGGAAAATATGAAGAATATCTGTGCATACATGACATGTTATCAATTAACAACCGGTTTTACAGGACAAAATTCCTAAAACGGACACTGTTATGATAACATTTACATTACCCGAAGACTAAACTACATAAGTCTTTTTTAGGGAAGCAATTGGGCTCATATTACATTCAAAAATCCAAAAGGCCACGAGCCTACAGCCAATCATGTCTTCTTCTGACCAGTCTAACACTGTTTCCCGAGAAGAATTTGATGGATTGAGTAAACAAATCACAGACTTGGCTGTTCTACTGAAAGAATTGCACCAGTCCACTCAAGGTACGAAGATACCTACACATACAGAATCCTCTACATAAGGGGGAGCCCATGGTTTGGAAAAAACAGTTTTAGAACATCAGTTGGATACGACCAACAAAGACCCTGAAAACATCCATCTCAAAGGAGATCCAGACACCGGTGATATCAGAAAAAAGGTCCTCCAAATGGAGGAAACTATCGGCGTTCTCAAAGGGATTGGAACACATGGCAGTGTTTTATATACAGACCTTTGCATATTTCCTGGTGTTAAGTATCCAGAGAAATTAAAAACCCCTAATTTTGAAAAGTATGACAGATTAGGGGATCCTTATACCCATTTAAAGGTATTCATTGGAGAACTTGGTTCTTATGCGGAAGATAAAAAGCTCAAAATGCAGCTGTTCCAGAAGAGTCTGACCGGAGAAGCCTATTCATGATGGCTCCTGACCAGTACCAAATTACCAAGGTCAAGAAATAGTCTAATGAGTCATTTAGAGAGTATGCTCAAAGATGGAGGCGCCTTGCTGCTCAAGTTATTCCTTCCATGACAGAATAAGAAATGGTCATGACTTTCATAGATGTACAGGAAGCTCCCTTCTATGAAAGAGTTCTAGCTGGTATTGGCAAACCATTCTCCGAAATGATCAAATACGGAGAAGTGGCTGAAATGGGATTGAAGTCTGGAAAGATTCTATACCTCGCCGCTCTTAAAGCTGTTGCTGAACACATCCAGTCCGGATCTTATGGAAACAACCCTCGGAGGGTCCATAAAAAGAAAGTGGAGGATGTTTTCTTGATACTACAAGGACAAAAAGGCAATCAAAGCATGCGTATACAAAGGAGAAACTACTCCCCTTTTCAGGCACAATCTTCAAACCCTCCATTGCCTAAAGGTGGAGATGCAAAGCGACCTCGAACGTTTACACCCTTAGAGGACTCGTTCGAGAATATTCTTGTTCTTCTGACTACTCAGAAGAAAATTACACGTCTTCTTCCACCAGCCAACCCTAATAGGAGGGGTTTTAATGCTACTCAGAAGTGTGCTTATCATGTCGGGGCACTTGGACATGATACTCAAGATTGTTGGGCCTTGAAACACAAGATCCAAGATTTAATAGACAATGGTGAGATCATAGTCACCAAACCAGATCAACCTCATGTGCAAGACAACCCTCTTCCTCAACACAAAGAAGAAGAGGTCAACATGATCAGTTGGAGCACTGGGCAAAATTCCAGTTTTAATGGCGAGCCATCTCAGACCATCAAAGAAGGTGACGACAGATGGGATTATGCAAAGTTCCAGTTTACTATGGAATGAAGGATGAAAGCTCTTTGCAAACAAATCGAGCAATTGGCTGAACTGGGGACCCATCAACATCAAGTTACACGCCAATTAATCAAACAGGAGCATGCCTATCTCCTTCCATTTGTTATGACTGCTCCACCATCACCTTCAGAAAGCGAAGCTATGGAGGATAAGGTTGCAAAGAGAGCAAGTGCTAAAGCCCGTCAAGATTTTGCCAATCAAAGAGAATTTACTTATCTCGACCAATCTATGGAGGAGATATTGCAAATGTTAATCAACGAAGGAAGAATTACCTTCCTTCTACCTCCAATCAATCCCCACTCTGGACGATTCAATTCTGATGAAGTGTGTCAATATCATTCACACTCTCGCGGTCACAGTACAGAAGAATGCTGGCCACTCCGCCATCTCATTCAGAATCTTATTGATATCGGTGTCCTGCAAATTGCAGATGATTACACTGTGCAACTCAAGGGTGGGAATGCATGTCCTACCAAATGGAAGGAATCAATAGCAGTTATATCCGAAATGGATAATGAGATTGTCAAAGTATTTCCTATACAGTCAATTCAACTCAAAGGAGCTGACAATCCTTTGAAAGTGGCCGCACCTGAGCAAATTCCTTTACCTTTCAGACCACAACATCCTGTTGTCAGCTTGCACAAAGTTCCATGGAATTATGGAGAAGCTAAAGGATCTATGTCTCATACTACTACTACTACTACTACTACTACTACTACTACTACTACTACTACAGTATCGAAGGATAATCCACTGTATCTTCCTAAACGGGTTATGAAGCCTACTTGCAAAGCCAAGGGGAAGATTCCCATGGAGAAGATTGAAAAATTCCTCCGCCCTGTGGGCCACAATGAAGCCAATGTGGGTTTAAGCTTACGACAAGCTCCACACCAGATATCTATACTGGATTTGGTTTTCTCTTCTGAAGATCATCAGAAGATTCTATTGCAGGTTTTGCAAGAAGCCTATCTGCCAAATCAGTGGATGTGGAAAAATTTCAGCATCTAGTTGATCATATTTTCAACAACAATGTGATATCCTTCACTGATGACGATATACCGCCCGAAGGGACCGGTCATTGCAAGCTACTGCACATCGCAGTGTTGTCTTCCGGGTACATGCTAGCTGGAGTTCTGATAGATGGAGAGTCATATCTAAATATCTGTCCTTATGCCACCCTGGTGAAGATGAATGTCAATCTCAAGCGGATCCAAAGCAGCCACACGGTTATCAGAGCTTTTGATGGATCCCAACGAAATGCCGTCGAAAAGATTGAATTGCCAATTGAGATTGGCCAGAATACATTCAATGTATCCTTCCATGTCCTAAAGATAGATTCAGGATACAACCTGCTATTGGGGAGAACATGGATACATATGGCTGGAGCTGTTCCCTCCACACTACATCAATAGCTCAAATACATTATCAACAACAGTCTAGTCACTGTTAATGCTAAACCGGAGTATCCTGAACAAGGAGATCTGCCAATTATCAGTTTCAACTTTGAAGTTGATCCGACCAATTTTCATACCTTGGAAGTGAGCAACACTCAATATCAACCTATTGAAACACCACTTCCTGTACCCAAGATTTCTGCCGAGGTTATGTCGGCTACTCAAGAAATGATGTCATTGGGTTATCATCCTGGACAAGGGCTTGGTAAAGACAAGCAGGGTACTAAGCACCCTATTCAAATGTCTAGTCAAATTGGGACAGCCGGGCTAGGCTATTCTTCCAGTTCCAGTCATAAGAATTCGCATAAACACTAGTCCGTTCCTTAAGCTTCCGTCACACGAAGATGTTTTCAATCTGCACCTCATGCGCTGATACAGTCTCCAGTTAAGGTGCCAGCACATATTATGACTATGCTGTTTCCCAAGCCAGTACCCTTTAAAGAAAAAAAGGTGTTGATTCCTGATCCCGAAGTGGAAGAAAAGGAACGGAAACATAAACATGACATTGCCTTGATGATGGCAGGCATACACGTCATTGTTCATGATGAACATACAAACAGATACACCCCAGACGATGATTGCCCAGATGTCATGGTTATCATTCGGGAGAAGGAGGACAATGACGATCCTTCCATTACTGCAGTCCATCAGGACTTTGCCCTCGACAATTGGAACAACATTCCATGCATTGGTCGACGAGGGTAAAACGGGCAAAAAATTCCTCTGTCCTGTAGATAACTTTAATTGCTTACTTTTCTTTACAGTACTAGCAGTTATTTTATCAAGTACATACTAAAACTTTTTTATGATTAAACAGTTGCATATATTAAGTGAAAGCATACTTTGTTTCAGGACTCTGAATTTAGATGTGCCTGTACTTACTGATGAGGTGCCTTCTCTCCACAAGGGCTGTAACTTTGATGCAAAGTTGGACTCAGACTTGATGGACATTCAAGAGGACATTGAGACACCTTAGGAGATTAAGGAATGGATTGCAGATAAGCCTAAACCCAACCTTGATCAAACCACTCCTTTCAATCGTGGAGCCTTAGAAAACCCTAAGCTAATCCAGATTGGTTCAGACCTCATTCCAAATCAACAGAATGACATGGTTGCACTATTAACCCAATTCCAGGATGTGTTTTCATGGTCTCATGAAGACATGGTGGGTTTGTCCAGTGACATTGTTCTTCATCGCCTTCCCATTAAAGAGGGATTCAAGCCAGTTAGACAAAAACTCAGGCGATTGAAACCTGAGTCAAGTTTAAAGGTTAAAGAAGAAATTGTGAAACAATTTCAAGCTGACATTATCATGGTATCTACATATCCGGAGTGGATATCCAACATTTTTCCCGTGCCTAAACTAAGAAAGGTGCGAGTCTGTGTGGATTACTGGGATTTAAACAAAGCTTGCCTGAAAGATAGCTTTCCCGTACCTTTTATCCACATTCTCATTGACAACACTTCTCAATACGGCATGTACTCCTTTGCTAATTGCTTTGCGGGTACCATCAAATTATGGTTGCTGAGGAAGACCGTGACAAAACTGATTTCATCACGCCTTGGGGATCCTTTTACTACAGACGGTTGTCATTCGGCCTCATTAATTCCAGGGCAACCTATCAACGAGCTATAATGGCTCTTTTCCACGATCTAATGCATAAAGAGATAGAGATCTACGTGGATGACATCATTGTCAAATCCCGCAGGGAGGAGGACCACCTAGACCATCTCAAGAAGCTATTCAACAGGTTGCGTAAGTACAACTTGAAGTTGAATCCAGCCAAGTGCGCCTTTGGTGTTAAATCAGGCAAGTTGCTAGGTTTCCTAGTCAGCCACAAAGGGATTGAACTGGATCCTACCAAAATCCAGGCCATCAAGGAAATGCCCATTCCTTAGAAAGAGAAGGAAATACAGGGATTTTTGGGAAGAATCAATTTCATTAGAAGATTCATTTCTTAACTCACAGCAACCTGTGAACCCATCTTCAAGCTGTTAAGGAAGAACTCCTCCATGAAATGGAATGATAAGTGCCAGAAAGCCTTCCATACAATTAAAGAGCAGCTGATTAACGCTCCTATTTTGGTACCTCTCAGGGATGATGTTCCCCTATTCATGTACCTGCCCATTAATGATAATGCCATGGGCTGCATGATGGGGCAGAAAGACGATAGAGGCCAAGAATGAGCTATCTATTACCTCAGCAAAAGATTCAGCACCAGTGAACACAAGTACACTCTCATTGAGAAGACTAGTTGTGCTTTAGCATGGGCTTCCATGAGATTACAACATTATCTCCATGGTAACACAACTCATCTCATATCCCGTTTGGATCCTCTCAAGTATGTGTTCAGCAAGCCCATACTGAATTGTCGAATGTCTAGATGGCAGTTGATCCTACAACAATTTGACACCGTCTACGTGACGCAAAAGTCTGTCAAAGGTCAAGGAATTGCGGATCAACTGGCTGCTGCACCTACAGGGGATTACAAACCCTTGGAAACATACTTTCCCGATGAAGGGGTAATGACAATTCAGCAACACAATTAGTACGATACATGCCGTATGTGGAAAATGTATTTTGATAGAGTCATTAATGCGTAAGGCTCTGAGCCGGAAGTTCTAATATCCAATGCGGGAGCAAATATCCCGTCATCGTCAAATTACGCTTTATCGGCACCAACAACACACAACCGAGTATAAAGGTCAGATCATGGGGCTAAAACTTGCCTTCAATGGGCATCGGTGATTAATCGCCTTTGGGGATTCCGAATTGGTGATCAAACAATCCACGTGAATCTATCAAACCAAAGAATTACATTTGCTACCTTACCATCTAAGCAAGTTCTACAGATGGCTTTAGAGTTCGAAGAAATCTCCTTTCTACACATTCCTCGTAATATGAATGATTTTGCGGATGCATTAGCAACATTGGCCTCCTTGGTTCACATACCTGACAAGGAAAACATGCCAAGCATCACATTTGCTATGCAAAAAGCCCCAGCTAATGGGAACTATGTTGGAGAAGTATCGGATGAGCTCCCTCACGTCCACCACCCTTGGTATCAGCATATAAAGGAGTATCTGCGAGATGGATCTTCAACCGCTGAGGTAAGCCTAACTGAGAAGCGGCGGATCCATCGACTTGCTATGAAATTCTACCTGAGTGGAGATGCACTCTACAAAAGAGATGCAAGACTAGGTCTCCTCAGATATCTAGACAAAGACCAAGCTCAGAGGCTCATGAATGAGATCCATGGTGGAGTATGTGGCCCACACATGAGTGACCCCTTACTTGTCAAGAAAATTCTCAGAACAGGACATTATTGGCTAACACTCAAAGCTGACTGTGATGATCACGTCAAGAGGTGTTATCAATGCCAGGTCCATGGGAATATTATTCATGCCCCTCCAAGGGAGCTCCATAATATGAGTTCGCCCCGGTCCTTCTCAATGTAGGGAATGGACGTGATCGGGCCCATCGAGCCCAAAGCCAGTAATGGTCATCGATTCATATTCACCATGTTCGACTACTTCGTCAAATGGGTAGAAGCCACATCATTCCCCAAGGTTACTAAAGAAGTTATCATTGCTTTCATCAGAAATAATGTCGTCTGTAGATATGGACAACCAAAGGTCATTGTGTTAGACAATGCTAAGAACCTCAACAACAAAATGATGGAGGAGTTGTGCAGTAAATTCCACATCAAACACCTTAACTCCGTTATCTACCATCCAAAGATGAATGGTGCTGTAGAAGCGGCTAATAAAAATATCAAGAAGATCATGCAAAAAATGTCCGCCAATCACAAAGGATGGCCTGACCTCTTGCCTCTGACTTTATTAGCCTACAAAACTTCTATCGCGTGCTTTCCACCGGGCAACCCCTACTCATTAGCCTATGGGATGGAAGCGGTGCTTCCCATAGAGGTGGAAATGGAATCCCTCGGAGTATTGATGGATGCTCGGTTGGATGAGGACCAATGGGTACAAGACAGTATCACCAATTGTCTCTAATAGATTTAAGGAGAAACCGCGACAATCTTCCATGGTCAATTATATCAGCAAAGGATGGCACGGTCCTACAACAAAAAAGTCCGATTACGGCAGTTCAAACAACATGACTTGGTTTAGAAAAAGATCATTGACAACCAAGATCAATCTAAGGGAAAATTCGCTCCTAACTGGGAAGGCCCGTTTGTTGTCAAGGAGGTATTGACAGGAGGTGCTCTCAAATTGCAGGAAATAGACGGCGATGAATTTCCACAGCTTATCAACTCAGACACCGTGAAACGGTACTATGTCTGAAGTTACCATCAAACAAACATCCTGGTTTTAATCATCCAATCATCAGTTATTCCGGTTTTGAACCCTACCTTTCTACATACTTTTCTGCCCCTCAGGGAAACATACACTTCAAACTAACAGCCTGGTTTCCACTTCGTTTCAAATCTTTCATACAATTTTGGATATCCTAAAGACGAGATTGAACCTTTCACACTTGCAGTTTATCCTGAAGATGGGATTAAACTTTCTACGCCTGCAGTTTATCCTGAAGACGGGATTAAACTTTTCTACGCTTGCAATTGGTCCTGAAGACGGGATCAAACTTTTTCACACCTGCAGTTTGTCCCCATTATGGGATCAAACTTTCTTCTCCCCGCAGTATAGCCTGCACATGGGATTCATACTTCTCTTTGCCTTCAATTCATCCTGAGGGGCGAACTACGTCGACCTGATCTCCTCTTCAATAGGAGTACATAGGCAACCATATTCTATATGGCCCGATCGCAATAAAAAAACAACAAAAACATTTCTGCCCTTTCTCTACAAAAACAAAAATAACAAAAACATTTCTACACCTCTCTGCCTTTTCACATTCAACGTTGAACCTCTTACACCAGGTTTGAACTACGCAGACTTGATCTCCTCTTCAATAGGAGTACGCAGGAAGCCATTCATGGTTCAGTCTAACCCCTACCAGAACAAAAATATTTGTCACACGTTACTGGGATCAACCTTCAATTCATCACATTTCATCGGTTTCAGATCAAAGGGATGGAATTACCCAACCTCTTCTCACAAATAGAAGATTCGGTGACCATCTAAGTTGTGATCATGCCTCGAAGAGCAATACCAACCCATAAGAGATGGAATTAACTAGGCTTCTCACAAATAGAAGTACTGGCGACCATCTGTGGTGCGGTTAATCTCAGAGAGGAAGAAACCATTCTCCTCTCCCCATATCATACAGATACCAGTCCCAAGACACCAAAGATGGTAGGGATTCATATAGATCAATGATCCGTTCTAAGAAATCTTGCGGTGGCTTAATGTCCACATATCAAGGATAAGTCCAGAATGAATCAAGATCACAAGGCCCTGAAGAAACAGGAAAATATCAAGCAAGTATCAAGGCATAACTAAAAGGGAAGTGAACCAAAATATATTTCTCTGCCATACATAATACTGTTTGATATATACATATGTTCTGTACATGACAAAATAGCTAAGCTAGTCTGTGCAGGAAAATACAAAGCTGTCTACAGATCTGTATACATGCAAACTATCAGATCTAACATGGCATCCCTCTTTGAAGATTTGAGGTAATCTTTGCAAGCTCCTCGCCTAAGGGTATCTACATGAGCTAGCGAGATCGAGGCTAACCGCATGGTGGCATAATGCTCATCAATGTAAGCACTCATGTCGCCAGAAGACTAATGATCATCCGGGATCTCATCAAGTATTATCTGCAATGGCCACATCCCTAGCGAGATAAGGCGGCATCCCGCTCCACTATCAATGCATCCCTAGCTGATCTAGCCTCATCCTCTCTAACAGAAGGTGTCTCTCCCATCAAGAGTCACAACATCATGGTCAGAAGCTGATCTCTCTCATAGATCATCGATGTAAGCTCTGTAGAATCTTCGTAAGTGGCACTCGGGGTGGGAGAATCCATCACAAATACTGGCAGCCCAGCAGACAAATCATCGATGGGAATATCAGCCTCCTCTATAGGCTCCTCATCATCAGAATCAGTCTCTTGCACTGTGGATACTACCACAGCCAATGAAATCTCTTTCTCCATCCATGCAGAATACTCTGTAGAACAACCTGGATGACTGACAGAAAACACAGCTAGCTCTCACTGATCCCAACAGGCATACAACCTGGATCTGTCCTCCACTGATAAATGGTGTGAAGCGAAGCGCTGACTCACTGCCCCCTCATAAGGATGAAAATCCTAAAACTGGTCAAACTAACACATCACGGCCAATGGGTGGTAAGTAATCATGCCCCTCAATCCAGCCAGAGGGAGATAATCCATGCCCGGAGCATGAGTAATGAAGTTGTAGGGTGAGCTAAGCCCTGAACACAGCAATATAGCAAACGAGTCTCTAATCACTGCCAGAAAAGCTGACCACGATACAACATCTATACATTCCGCAGGCTGAAAGGAGTATGACATGGCTATATCATGGGTGAAGTTAAACCCCTGCCGTCTAAGCATACCAATCAGTCCCAAGTGTGACATAAACCACACATACATCATGACCGAACTACCTGTGAACACTCCTGCTGGATAAGTGCGATGCGTGCAGTGACCTCGAGTTTCGCAATGATCATCATCCAGTATAATGGTACGACCCTCCCTGAGAGATCTCACTGCCATAATAACGTCGATATCCAGCTCATCCATATATCGTGGCATATAGACGTATAACAATACGCACATCAGTAATACATCCACTCTGGCTGAACGCCAATGGTCTGCCGGTGTGGTGAAATCCCCAGAATGCCGTGCATAACTATCCTCAAAGCCAAATCTGTCAAATAGAAAACGTTGGGATATCACGTGGCTGGATGTAATCTCATCCCACACCTCCGGCTCGCTCCAGTTAGAGTTACAAAGGAGGTCTCGCAAGCTAAAAAGGCCAAATAAGGAATAAAAGCGCTACGTGATTGAGTGGAATAACCTGAAATCCTGGTGTTCAGGTGTCAAACTCTGGCTCCACATGTTCCACATTGGTATTCACCTACATAGAAGGTATACGATACTAGTAGCCTTAGCTTTCATAAATCATGTTCGGCAATACCTCACAAAGGTTCGATGCCATCAATGAGGGCCAGGCAACCCTGACGTATCCCTGGCGGGGGTTACAATGCAGAATCTACGAAAATGCAAATCAAAGAAGTATTCCCGGCAGGGGTTACAACGTCAAAGTTTCAAACATCTACGTATCCCCGGCGGGGGTCATAACGTAAATCTTGCAAACATCTACGTATCCCCAGCGGGGGTTACAACGCATTCAACCATTGATACACACATCCATGAAGGTCAAGTAGCCTTGACGTCATATCAGCCGATGGCAAGTAAACCCATTGAAGCAACTCATCTGCGTATCCCCGAAGGGGGTTACAGCGCATTCAACCATTGATACACACATCAATGAAGGTCAAGCAACCTTGACAATGCACCCAGCAGGGATCTAACTGGTGATACACACATCAACGAAGGTCAGGCAACCCTGACAACATGTTGTTGGCAGTAACTCCAACAGGATGAGGGAATATGTTATACACATCCTCAAGTAGACAAAGCTTTATCTCCACAGATCTCTTACACACAAGAGGTACCTCTATGGAATATAAGCCAGTGTCTAGGATTCACGGCTTTGGTGATAGCCCCAACGTTAACATCCTTGAAGACTTGGATCGCATGTCCAAGCCATCACTGATTGTCATCCCAGTAGGATTACATGAAAATCATGAATCATGCATTTGCATCATGTTGCTGCACATATCATCATGTTTATTTCACTTGCATTTCAAGTGTCTAGGATTCTTTATCCTATCCATGCCTTGCATTGCATGAATATGATAAAGAGGGGAATCTATAGACACTCAAAATTTTTTGCACAACTGTTACTAACCTTACAAGAGGGCAGAATCGTCTTTCGAAGATAACCCTGGAAGACAGCTCACATCCATTTCGGATACCACCGGAAGTTCGGTCTCTATTCTGGATACTACCGGAGGATCAGTTCACAACCCGGACCACACACCGGGAGTCTCAGTCTCAACCTGGAACACACACCCAAAGGATCATTTCCAACCTCAGAGATAACCCCAAGTTTCGTCCTTGGCGATAACCTCAAGGAATGTTGTTGCAGTTCCAGCGATAACTCCGGAAATGCTTGTTTCAAATACATGCAATCAACTTCAATCTCATACCTCCTATCGAGGCACTCATCTCTCAAACCCGAAGCTAACATTGGGTATAAAGGCATTTACAAGATGACATTGCGACATTTAAACATTTGCAGCAGTCCAATCTCAGATGTAACCCTGAGCAACGTCTGCTTTTAACTCAAACCGACGATAACCCCGAAGAAGAGTCAAACGTCATCTTGCCACATCATCTGCGCGTCGTCTCGACATTTCAGTACATACATACATACAACTATGTCCTTCAAGTACCAGGATATACAATCCTGAGTGACTATTACGCATGGCAGTACACCAGATAGAATTTGAAGCTTAAAGATCATGGGCATGGTCCCCTCTTCCTGACTTCGTACAACCTCTAATCCATGTTATTGCGTAACTCTCAACACAAGCTATCAGAAGAAGGTCACATATACCTCGTTCGGAAACTCAGATTGAAGTTCTGCAAGTTCGAGCGGATATTACAGGGCGTGAGTGCACGTACTTCGAGAAGACGAGATCCGCAAAGCCTGGGCCCACCACGACCAGCCGCAGGTGTAATTGTGGCTGTCGCAGGTACACCTACGACCATCAGTTAATAAATATGAGCTGATGGCCAGCCATTTTGAGAGAGAGAAGAGAGAGAAAAGGCTAGGAAGCCCTGTCCATTTTACTCTGTACACACCCATATTGAGTGTTTCCTCTTCTGTTAGCTCATATATAGCTATCTTTTGTCCGGCAGGAGCTGAGTATTTATCCACATAGAGTCATAGAAGTCTACTTTGGCAGCCCACTGTAAGCTTTCTTACATTCTATAAAGCTTTCTTCTCATATTATCACACACATTGTTGTACACGTTGAGAGTCGTGTGAGTGTGTTTGCCCTTGACTTCTATCCGTGGGTTTTCATTTCATACTCAGTATATATATATATATATATATATATATATTTTTTATACAGACTAACATTATCGAGTTACGCCTCGATTGAGCCTGAACTTGATGCAGGCGTTTATTGGCTTTTATATATATATATATATATATATATATATATATATATATATATATATATATATATATAAACTGTTGTCGAACTCATCTAATGAGCCTAAACTTGATGCCTGAGCGTTTAATTGCTTATATATATATAAATATATATAAACCGTGGTCGAACTATCATCGATGAGCCTCGGATTTTACATCCTATGCGTTTAATTATATATATATATATATGTATATATATGTATATATTACATTTTGTCTGCTGAGTTCACTTCATGGTAGTTGATAGCTTTTTACAACTTTTATTTACATTCAAGTCCTTTTGAGTTCACTTCGTATGCTGATAACATTCTTGCTTTATCTACATTTCTAATCCCCATGGAGTTTCTTCGTGGTGGTGATCATGCACACACACACACACACACACACACACACACACACACACATATATATATATATATATATATATATATATATAACTATCGCTTTCCATACAAATTGCAGTATCATGTGAGCCTAGGAATCATGCGATCACAGATTTTAGTCTCTTCAATCTAGATTCGGTTCCATGATGGACTTTTTCCAAATTAGTGTAGCAACTTGTACATTATTCTGATGTCTGAATTTCCTTTGATGACTGTCATGCCCATAAGGAGTTCGACACTGCTGTATATTATTTTCTCGTAGATGCTTCGCATCTCAAAAATAAAAGCAAACAAGCCGAACATTTTGATAATAAAGTAGAAGTATCAAAGGCCTCAATTACTATTAAGCACAGGGTTTGAAAAATATTTTTCATAAAAATCCATTGCTATATCTTGTTTAAAACTGAATTTTCTACAAAAATTCAAACCCTATGTATATAGGTGCAACGAGGCATAACGCTACTTCCAGATAATTGCACATTGATCCACACACACACACACACACATTCATATAACAGTTTCTTTGAGAAGTGGCGGTCACCGTGGTAACACGGATGTTGGGGAGTGCCTAACACCTTCCTTTCGCATAATCAAGCCCCCGAACCCTTAATGAATCTCTATTTCACAGACCCGTTTAGAAGTGTCACATCATTGGGTCAATGTGCAAACCTTTTCGGTTGCGTTGGTGTAACCAGTTAAATACATCAATTGGCGACTCTTAAAGTCCAATCGTCGACATTACACATGTCGAACCTTTTTCACTTGTTTTTTCAAACAAATCTTAAATTAACATGAGAACACTAAAGAACAAGTAACAAAAAGAGACATCAAAAAATCCTGACGTCGACAATCCCCTACAAACTCCATACCGGTGATAAATCGCCAATCCATCGGCGTCATCATAACCTTACAGTCCAACAAATGGAGAGACTGAGTCTGGTGAAACCAATGCTTAGATAACGCCCTGAGGTAACCCTAGGACAACGATGGGGAAGGATGGAAAAGAAAGCTCCAAAGCCCCAGCCATGCACAATCGCTCTATAATTAGGATGCAGAGCCGGGTATGTGGAGTGAATGCTAAACCAGTTCCCTCTAGGCTGTGTAATGCTAGGAACCTACATCATAAAGTAGATCAACATCAAAATCTTTTACTCCTCATCAATAGGAAAAAAGGGGAAGATCAAAATCTAGCTTTTACCTTATTTGCGTGCAAGTAAATTGAGGGATGTCTACTCAGATCACCCAGAACTCTGGGATCATCACCTGGATACTTGGGAAATCCCTACGGGGAACTTGTGCAGCAAGAGCAAGGTCCGCAACTGGAACATCCTCCTCCTTGTCCTCAACGTCTGACACATCAACCCGGACAAGACGTATCACCACCTCCGCTTGAACCACGAGGGCATCTAATGTAATCAGTGGTCAAGGCACTTGAAGCCCTCCTTCATTACACTCAAGTGGTCTCATGGGAACTACTCGACTGATCCAGATCCATTTATCTGGACAACAAGACTCCAAATCACCTAAGAAAGGGTGTGGTAAATTCTAACCTGGAGCTTTTCAAAATGCAGTTTTTTAACTACATGCATGTATGCATTATTTTAACATACGTCTACAGTAGAGTTAAAAATGCACAACTACCCAATGCCTATATTTTGAATTTTTTTTGCCATAGTCCTCTTTGTAAATAAGACTATCCACATACACATAGGCATTACTAGGTGGCCATTCACTAGTACACCTGTTCACAGTCATAAGCATCCTAAATGCATTAATACATCATAGTAAAAAATCCATAAGGGTCGCCTAATTACTAGGATTATTTTGCTTTTTCACCTTAGCTCATTGTCCTCTAATAGGATAAGAAATAACAGAAAAAAGGTACCAATTTGATTGTTTCAAAAGTCATATTTTTTCACATCATTATGTTTAGCATGGTTTTATACTAACATTTGCTATGTTGAATATTTTTTATCACATCATATGAGCATGCATATTCACTACTATGTGTTTAGATGCATTTCATATCATAAGTTATTTTCCAACGGATAAAATCTGGAAAAGAAGACATGCATACGTTACCAAGATAGTGTAGAACACTTGTACGGTGACATAATTTTCAGAAAGACACTCGAACTCAATAAATCTGAAGAAGAGCTCTCAGATTTCCTTCGCGGCGCAACATAAAAATGACTTGTGAAAGCAATGGGCAATTTAAATCTACCCACGACTGGCCGTAGGTGTACCTACAGCTGTCGCATGTGTACCTGTGGCTCCCCTAGGTGGGGCCCACCCCTCTATCTCGGTCCAGTTAGAGTTGTAAAGGAGTTCTCACAAGCTGAAAAGGCCAAATCAGGAATAAAAATGCTACGCGATTGAGCAGAATAGCCTGAAATCTTGGTTTTCATGGGTAAAGTTGTGGCTTTACATATCACTCATTGGAATTCGTCCAAACACAGGGTACACTATACCAATGTTCTCAGTTGTTGAAAACTACATTCGACAATACCTCACGAAGGTCTGATGCCATCAATTCAGTGTCGTAGCCCTAAAACCTTGTTCCAAGAGACTTTTTCATACAATCATCCGTTGATTCACATGTTAACGAAGGTTAAGCAGCCTTGACATTATCCCCAACAGGGATCTCATCCGTTGATGCACATGTCAATGAAGGTCGAAACCCCGATAACAACGATGCCGTGATGAATTCTAACAAAGCAATGGGAAGACTGGCGTTACAAACCAGAGAAGAACAACCTCATCGGGGAGGACCGATGAAGGAATATGTTACACACATCCTCAACAGATAAAACTCTATCCCCACAAGATCTCTTGTGCATGAGAGATACATCTTCAATGTGAAATCTGTATCAAGGATTAAGGACTTTGGTGATAACCCCAACGTCAACATCGTGGAAGCTCCTGAGAGCATTGGATTGCACATCCAACACAGTTCATCAGGGTTATCAGTAATAACTGTCAATACCGGTAGAAGTTAAGGGGAGTCAGCAATCATCCCACTATATTGGAGAATAATCCAACAAACCACATACATTCGCATCATGTTGTTGTACATGGCATCATGATCATCTTGTTGCATTTCAAGTGTCTAGTATTCTTTATCATATCCATGCCATTGCATTACATGAATATGATAAAGAGGGGCATCTGTAGACACTAAAAATTTTCTGCATACCTATTACTAACATTATAGAAGGGTAGAATCGTCTTTCAGAGATAACCTTGGATGACAGCTCAGCTCATTCCCGAAAATAACACTGAAAGTTTCAGTTTCAACTTCAGAGATAACCCCGAGCCATGCAGTTCAAATACCGAAAATCACACCGGAGAAGGCCATTTCATCTCGGAGATAACCCCGAGATACTTAGTCTTAGTCCCAGAAATAACACCGGGAAAGACAATGTCAACCTTGGAGATAACCCCAAGTAGTGCAGTTGTCGTTCCGGAGATAACCCCAGAAATGCTCGTTTCAACCTATGCCGTCAACTTCAACCTAGGGACTCACACTGAGGCATTCAACACCAAACCCGAAGATAACCCCGGGAGGTCAGACACACCTTAGAGACAACCCTGAGGATGTCCAGTACTTGCAGCAGCCCAATCTTAGAGATAACCATGAGCAACGACTACTTTATCAGCCCAAACTGGAGATAACCCTGGTGAGGGAAAAAATCGTCATTTTTCCACCTCAATCCCACATTGCACTTTCTCAATAATAGCTCAACATATATTCTACACAAAAATGTCTCACAAGATCCAAATAGCTACAATCCGGAGTGACTACTACAGGGGAAAACATACCGGATGGAATTTGAAGCTTGATGACCAAGGGCATGGTCCCATCTTCCTGGCTTCTGACAACCTCAAATCCCATGTTATTTGTGTAGCTCTCAACAATATCACTCCGTAAAAGGTCTTGTACACCTCAATCGGTGGCTCGGATTGAAGTTCTACAAGTTTGAATGGATATCACATTGTACGCGTGCACGTACTACGAGATGGTGGGACCCGCGGAGCCCGGGGCACCATTGGCAATCGCAGGTGTACCTGTGGCTCCCCCCTCTATAAATAGACGTATTGGGGTTGCCATATTTCAAGAGAAAATGACGAGGAAGCCCTGTCCAATTTTCTCTATACACACCCTAAACTGAGTGCTTTCTCATTTTAAACACTTGTGAGCTTATATTCAGTCATATTTTTACCGGTGGGAGCCGAGTGTTAATCCTTTTAAAGTGATAGAAGTCTTCTTTGGCAGTCCATTGTAAGTCTTCTTACCCACTTTCAAGCCTTTCTCTTCATCTTTGCACACACCGTTCTTCACATTGAGAGTCGTGTTGCGTGTGTATGCCCGGACTTCAGTCCGTGGCTTTTATTTTCTTATATATATATATATAAAAGCAAATAAACGTGATAATGTTAGTCCATATATATATATATACTTATATATATGAACTGTTATTGAACTCTGTTCGATGAGCCTGGATTTTACATTCAGAGCGTTTATTGCTTTTATATATATGTATATATATATATATACTTATTTATATAAACTATTGTCAGACTCTGTTCGATGAGCCTAGATTTTACATACAGTGTGTTTATTGCTTATATATATATATATATATATATATATATATATATATATATATATATATAACGACAAATTGTTGAAATGATAAACTGAGCCAGGATCGATATATATCATGTGCGTTTACCGCTTATATATATATATTTACATTTTTGTTAGGCCTAGAGTTTACTTCGTGGTGGTTGATTGATTTATTGCTTTATTTACATTTTTGATCCCCTATGGAGGTGCTTCGTGGTGGTTGATCATGTCTATATATATATATATATATATATTTATTACTTTTATATATTTACATTTTTGATCCCCCATGGAGGTGCTTCATGGTGGCTGATCATGTCTTTATATATATATTTAAGGCTTTTATGTATTTACATTTCCTATCCCCCATGGAGTGCTTCGTGGTGGTTGATCATGTCTTTATATATATATTTACAGCTTTTATATATATAACTGCATTTTGCTTTCATATAAATTATAGCTTCATGTGAACCTAGGAATCATGTGATCACAGATTCAGTCTACTTAATCTAGATTTGGTTCCCGTGATGGACATTTTCAGCTGTAAGCAGCTTGTAAATTATTCACGGTGTTTGAATTTGCTTAGATGGCTTTCATGACCATGAGGAGTTCGGTACTGCTATATATATTATTTTCTCGAAGATGCTTTGAATCTCTAAAATAAAAGCAATCAAGCCGATCATTTAATAAAATGGAAGTATCAAAGGCCTCAATTACTATTGAGCACAAGGTTTGAAAAACCTCTTTTATAAAATCTCATTGCTATATCTTGTTTAAAACTAAATTTTTATACAAATTCAAACCCTGTGTATATAGGTGCGAACGAGGCATAACACAACTTCCAAATAACTGCACATTGACCCATACACACACATTTATATAACAGTTTAATTGAAAAGTGGCGATGGCGTGGTAACACGAATGTCGAGAAGGTGCCTAACACCTTCCTTCCGCATAAGCAAGTCCCTGGACCCTAATAAATCTCAGTTTTAAAGACTAATTTACCAGTGTCAAATCACTGGGTCAGTGTGCAAACCTTTTCTTGTTTGTGTTGGTACAACCATTTAAAAAACCAACTGGCGACTCTTACAGTCAAATCGTCAACATATAAATGTCAGACCTTTTAATAACTTGTTTTTTCAAACAAATCTAACCTAACATGAGAACACCAAAAGACAAGAACAGAAGAGGGACAATAAAAATCCCGACGTCGATTGGTGGACACATGTCATTCCCGGAAATAACACCAAAAGTTTCACTTTCAACCTCGGGGATAACCCCGAGGAATACAGTTCCAATACCAAAAATCACACCTGAGAATGCCTTTTCATCTCAGAGATAACCCTGAGATACTCAGTCTCACTCCTGAAATTAACATTGGTAAATACAATGTCAACCTTGGAGATAACCCCAAGGAGTGCAGTTGCTATTCTGGAGATAACCCTAGAAATGCTCGTTTCAACCTATGCAATCAGCTTTAACCTCGGGACTCACACTAAGGCACTCAGCTCTAAACCTAGAGATAACCCCAGGCTGTTAGGCATACCTCAGAGACAACCCTGAGAACGTCTAGTACTTGCAGCAGCCCAATCTTAGAGATAACCCTGAGAAACAACTTCTTTATTAGCCCAAATCGGAGATAACCCCGGTGAGGGGCAAAATAGTCATTTTTCCATCTCGATCCCATATTGCGTAGTCTCAACAATAGTTCAACATACATTCTACACAGCAATGTCCCACAAGAGCGAAATAGCTGCAATCCCAAGTGACTACTACACAGGACAACACACCAAATGGAATTCGAAGCTTGAAGACCAAGGGCATGGTCCCATCTTCCTGACTTCTGGGAACCTCCAATCCCATGTCATTTGTGTAGCTCTCGACAATAGCATTCCGTAAAAGGTCATATACACCTCAATCGGAGGCTCGGATTGAAGTTCTACAAGTTCAAGCCGATATCACGTTGTACGCGTGCACGTACTTCGAGATGGCGGGACCCACGGAGCCCGGGGCACCCCAGGCAGCCGCAGGTGTACCTGTGGCTCCCCCATCTATAAATAGAGGGCTTGGGGTGGCCATATTTCAAGAGAAAATGACGAGGAAGCCCTATCCAATTTGCTCTGTACACACCCTAAACTGAGTGCTTTCTCATTTTAAACACTTGTGAGCTTATATTCAGTCATATTTTTACCGGCGGGAGCCGAGTGTTCATCTTTTTAAAGCTATAGAAGTCTTCTTTGGCAGTCCATTGTAAGTCTTCTTACACACTTTAAAGCCTTTCTCTTCTTCTTTGAACACACCGTTCTTCCCATTGAGAGTCGTGTTGAGTGTGTATGCTTAGACTTCGGTCCGTGGCTTTTATTTTCTTTTGTATATATATATATATATAGCGATAAATCATTGAAATGATAAACTGAGCCAGGATCGATATATATCTTGTGCGTTTACCGTTTATATATATATATATATTTACATTCCTATTAGGCCTAGAGTTTACTTCGCGGCCTTTTACTAGTTTATTTACATTTAGTCCAGCCTGGAGTTTACTTTGTGGCAGTTGATCATTTTTACTGCTTTATTTACATTTAGTCCCACCTGGAGTTTAATATGTGGCGGTTGATTGATTTATTGCTTTATTTACATTTCTGATCCCCTATGGAGGTGCATCGTGCTGGTTGATCATGTCTCCATATATATATTTATCGCTTTTATATATTTACATTTTTGATCCCCCATGGAGGTGCTTCATGGTGGCTGATCATGTCTTTATATATATATATATATATATATATATATATATATATATCGCTTTAATGTATTTACATTTCCTATCCCCCATGGAGGTGCTTCGTGGTGGTTGATCATGTCTGTATATATATATTTACAACTTTTATATATATAACTGCTTTTTGCTTTCATATAAATTACAGCATCATGTGAGCCTAAGAATCATGTGATCACAGATTCAGTCTACTGAATCTAGATTCGATTCCCGTGATGGACATTTTCAGCTGTAAGCAGCTTATAAATTATTCACGTTGTTTGAATTTCCTTAGATGGCTTTCATGCCCATGAGGAATTCGGAACTGCTATATATATTATTTTCTCGAAGATACTTCAAATCTCTAAAATAAAAGTAATCAAGCCGATCATTTAATAAAATGGAAGTATCAAAGGCCTTAATTACTATTGAGCAAAGGGTTTGAAAAACCTCTTTTATAAAATCTCATTGCTATATCTTATTTAAAACTAAATTTTTATACAAATTCAAACCCTGTGTATATAGGTGCGAACGAGGCATAGCATAACTTCCAAATAACTGCACATTGACCCCCCCCACACACATTTATATAACAGTTTAATTGAAAAGTGGCGGTAACTGTGGTAACACGGATGTCGGGGGGGGGGGGGGTGCCTAACACTTCCTTCCGCATAAGCAAGTTCCTGGACCCTAATGAATCTCGATTTCACAGACCAATTTAGCAATGTCAAATCACTGGGTCAATGTGCAAACCTTTTCTCGGTTGTGTTGGTACAACCATTTAAAAAACCAACTGGCGACTCTTACAATCAAATCGTCAACATATAAATGTCAGACCTTTTCATAACTTGTTTTTTCAAACAAATCTAACCTAACACGAGAACACCAAAAGACAAGAACAGAAGAGGGACAATAAAAATCCCGACGTCGATAGGTGGCCACATGTCATTCCCGAAAATAACACCAGAAGTTTCAGTTTCAAACTCGGGGATAACCCCGAGGAATGTAGTTCCAATACCGAAAATCACACCGGAGAAGGCCGTTTCATCTCAGAGAAAACCCCGAGATACTCAGTCTTAGTCCCGAAAACAACATCGGGAAATACAATGTCAACCTTGGAGATAACCCCAAGGGGTACAGTTACTGTTCTAGAGATAATCCCGGAAATGCTCGTTTCAACCTATGCAATCAGCTTCAACCTCGGGACTCACACCGAGGAACTCAGCTCCAAACCTGAAGATAACCTCGGGAGGTCAGGCATACCTCAGAGATAACCCTAAGGACGTCCAGTACTTGCAGTATTCCAATCTTTGAGATAACCCTGGGCAATGACTGCTTTATTAGCCCAAACCAGAGATAATCCAGGTGAGGGGCAAAATAGTCATTTTCCATCTCGATCCCATATTGTGCTGTCTCAAGAACAGTTCAACATACATTCTACATAGGAATGTCCCACAAGAGCCAAATAGCTGCAATCCCGAGTGACTACTACACAGGACAGCACACCGGATGGAATTCGAAGCTTAAAGACCAAGGGCATGATCCCATCTTCCTGACTTCTGACAACCTCCAATCCCATGTCATTTGTGTAGCTCTCGTCAACAACACTCTGTAAAAGGTCTTATACACCTCAATCAGAGGCTCAGATTGAAGTTCTGCAAGTTCGAGCGGACATCACATTGCATGCGTGCACATACTTCGAGACAGTGGGACCCGCAGAGCCTGGGCCACCCCGGGCAGCCTTAGGTACATCTGCGTCAGCCGCAGGACCTGCAGCTCCTCCTTCTATAAATAAAGGGCTTGGGGTGGCCATATTTCAAGAGAAAACGGAAAGGAAACCTTGTCCAATTTGCTCTGTACACCCTAAAATGAGTGCTTTCTCATTTTAAACATTTGTGAGCTTATATTCAGTCATACTTTTACCGGCGGGAGCCGAGTCTTCATCCTTTTAAAGCTATAGAAGTCTTCTTTGGCAGTCCACTGTAAGCCTTCTTGCACACTTTAAGCCTTTCTCTTCATCTTTACACACACCATTCTTCACATTAAGAGTATTTTTGCGTGTGTATGCTCGGACTTCGGTCCGTGGCTTTTATTTTCTTTTGTATATATATATATATATATATATATATATATATGAACTAACATTATCGAGTTATGCCTCGATTGAGCCTAGACTCATGTCCGAAGCGTGTATTTGCTTATATATATACACATATATATATGAACTGCTGTCGAACAACATTCGATGAGCCCGATTTTACATCGTGCATTTATCGCATATATATATATATATATATATATATATATATATATATATATATATATATGTGATAAATCATTGAGATGATAAAGTGAGCCGAGATCGATATATATCACATATGTTTACTTTTATATATATATATATATATATATATATATATATATATATATATATATATTTATTTTTTTATCAGCTTGAGTTTACTTCGTGGCCTTTTATTACTTTATGTACATTTAGTCCCGCCTAGAGTTTACTTTATGGCGGTTGATCATATTTATTGCTTTATTTACATAGCAACCTGTGAGCCTATCTTCAGGCTATTAAGGAAGAACTCCTCCATGATATGGAACGATGAGTGTCAAAAAGCCTTCCTTACAATCAAAGAGCAGTTGGATAACACTCCTTTTTTGGTACCACCTAGGGATGATATTCCCCTTTTCATGTACTTAACCATTAATGACAATGCCATGGGCTGCATGATGGGACAAAAAGATGATAGACGCCAAGAGCGAGCTATCTACTACCTCAACAAAAGATTCAGTAGCAGTGAACACAATTACACTTTGATTGAGAAAACTTGTTGTACTTTAACATAGGCTTCCATGAGTTTACAACATTACCTCCATGGTTATACAACCCATCTCATATCCCACATGGATCCTCTAAAGTACGTATTTAGTAAACCCATATTTAATTGTCGGTTGTCTAGATGGAAGTTGATCCTATAACAATTTGACATCGTCTACGTGATGTAAAAGTCCATTAAAGGTCAAGGAATTGCGGATCAATTGGCTGCCACACCTGTATGGGATTTCAAACCCTTGGAAACATACTTCCTCGATGAAGGGGTAATGACAGTGCAACAACACCATCAGTACAATGCATGCCGTACGTGGAAAATGTATTTTGATGGAGCTGTAAATATGAAAGGTTTTGGAGCTGGAGCAGTTCTAGTATATGGTACGGGGGAGCAGTATCCCATCACCGTTAAATTGCAGTTTGTTAGCACCAACAACACAGCTGAGTATGAAGGCTGTATCATGGGACTCAAAATTGCCCAATCCATGGGTATCAGGCGGTTAATTGTCTTTGGGGATTCAAAATTGGTAATTAGACAGACCACAGGAATCTGGCATACCAAAGAGCTACATTTGCTGCCTTACCATCGACAAGTTTTATAGATGGCTTCGGAGTTTGAAGAAATAAACTTCCTCCATATTCCTCGGAATAGGAATGATTTTGCGGATACATTAGCAACTTTGACCTCCTTGATCACCATACATGACAAGGAAAACATGACAAGTATCCCATTGGTCCTACAAAAGGTTCCAGCCCATGGGAATTATGTTGGTGAAGCATCAGATGAGCTACCTCCCATCCAACACCCTTGGTATTAGCACATCAAGGAGTACTTACGAGATGGATCTACACCCGCTGAGGCAAGCCCGACTGAAGAAGGCGGATCCATCGACTAGCTATGAAATTCTACCTGAGCGGAGATGCACTCTACAAAAGAGATGCGGGAATAGGTCTCCTCAGATGTCTGGACAAGGACGAAGCTCAGAGGCTCATGGATGAAATCCATGGTAGAGTATGTGGCCCACACATGAGCGGCCCCCTACTTGTCAAAAAGATCCTCAGAACAGGGCATTACTAGCTCTCACTTAAAGCTGACTGTGATGATCACGTCAAGAGGTGCTATCAATGCCAAATTCATGGGAATGCTATCCACACCCCTCCTAGGGAACTACACAATATCAGTTCACCTTGGCCTTTCTCAATGTGGGGAATGGATGTGATCTGGCCCATCGAGCTCAAAGCCAGTAATGGGCATAGATTTATCTTCACCATGATCGACTACTTCACCAAATGGGTAAAAGCAGCCTCCTTCCCCAAGGTTACCAAAGAAGTCATCATTTTTTTCATTAAAAACAATGTCATTTGTCGATATAGACAACTAGAGGTAATTGTGTCAGAAAATGCTAATAACCTCAACAAAAAAATGATGGAGGAGTTATACAGTAAATTCCACATCAAACATCTTAACTCCGTCATCTATCATCCAAAGATGAATGGTGTTGTTGAAGCGGCTAATAAAAATATCAAGAAGATCATGCAGAAGATGTCCGCCAATCACAAAGGATGGCCCGACCTCTCTTCCTCGACTCTATTAGCCTCTGAACTTCAATGTGTACTTCCACCGGGCATTACCTACTCCATTGACCTATGGGATGGAAGTAGTGCTCCCCACAGAAGTGGAAATGGAATCCCTCAGAGTGTTGATTGAAGCTCAGCTGAATGAAGACCAATGGTTACAAGACAGATATCACCAATTGTCTCTAATAGACAAAAGCCGAAGTGATGCTATCTTCCATGGTCAGTTATACCAACAAAGGATCGCCAGATCTTACAACAAGAAAGTCCGGCTATGGTAGTTTAAACAACATGACTTGGTTTTGAAGAAAATCATTGACAACCAAGATCAAGCAAAGGGAAAATTCGCTCCAAACTTGGAGGGCCCATTTATTATCAAGGAGGTATTGACAAGAGGTACTCTTAGATTATAAGAAATGGAAGGTGACTAATGTCCACAGTTCATCAACCCAAACACCGTGAAATGGTACTATGTCTAAAGTGTGAGGACCCCAAATCCAGGTACTTGAAACCCGAACTCGGTTCTCCATGATACCATTTCTTTAAGCTGAATAATACTAAATAATAATACATTCGAACTTAATTTACATACATCAAAGTTTACTTCCCCAGGTACGTGACCTTCAAATACATTCCTTACAATACTTGAATAGATACCAATACAACTATAACCATTAACTCAAAATACAAACTTATTCGATCAACTTTCCTTTTCCTTTGTTCGTGCTTGAGCCTTCAAAGTTGCTTACATAACGAAAACATTTAATTTAAGCAAGGATGAACATTTAAGTGCCCAAAGAAGTAATAGCAATTATATATAAAATTTGAAAGAATATAAGTATTCTCTTTACATAACACTTCTACAACGAATTGAAAGTTGTGAAGTAATCTGTACTGATAAAAAATTCACATAACAACTCTCTTTCAAATTCTTTAAATTTGGCTCTGGCTCTACCCTTGAATAGGGTTTAAGAAACATACTATGAACATTCTTTTCATTTTCGAAAAGGTTTAGCGGAATTCTATCCTCAAACCATCATAACTTACGGGCACGGAGGGTGATCAGCCCCGTTGTACCCTGTATTGATCAATACTACATAACTTGAACGAAATTCATCGCTCACTCTATCCGCCTTGCGTAAAAATCTTCCCATATAGGGATGTTCATACATGCCTGGTTCCAAACCCGAAGGTTTTTAATCTTGCTCAACAATAATATGTAATTCAACATATATATACGGGTAATTGACAAAGGTGTATCAACATGTGAACAAATGCCATGATTATCCAAGTGGGGACACTTGTATAACCATTTATAGAAATCAATGAACAAAATATATATCTGAGCTAACATGTCGATAATCAAAGAGTACATAATCTGTACAGGAATAGAATAATTCTGAAACTTCTTACTCATGTACATTGCATAAAGGAAGTGCAAAGGTAGGATACTTGCCTGATTCACTGATTACAAATCTCAACTTAGGTTTTATCTCTTTATCACAACCTATCAATAATCAGATCATTCATTCGATTAGAACAATATATCTTAACACATAGTAATCGCTTCTATTACAATTAAAGACATAGTCCAATCACATAATCACAAATCATACTTTTAGTTCCTATTCTATACTTGAAATATTTTTATAAATTTTTCAAATATCTCATCCATGCTCTTACGGTAGTCTTTTCTTTCTTTTATAAGGTCCGACATTTGTTTACGTATCGACGACTTTATCGGGTAAATCTCGAGTCTAAGACTCTTATTCTATACCTCAACATCTCAGAATATCGGACATCTTATTTTTTAATCATTTTCGCAATTTCGAGAAATTGAAAAATTTAAAATAATTCAAATCAAATCACTAAAGGGTCTATAGTGATATAATCATTACTATAGGTGTTCTTCTTCAAATTCGAAACTTCATAATCGGTTCTCAAGTCGCTTAGTTAGTTTGGTAAATTTATAACTTTCAAATATCGAAATCATAATTAAATGATTTAAACATTAAACAATTCCATTATCATTAATAGTTTAATTAATACTAAACTATTAATGAAACCATTGCTAAAATATAAAAGTTATTTATAATAACTCAAACTATTTTTAAAACATTTATATTACCCAAATAATTACCATTAATATTTAAATATTAATGTACTATTTATCCAAATATTAAAAGTCATTAATTATAACTTAAAATATTTTTAAATCCTTAATATCCTCTTTAAATGGTTTTTAAATAAGTAAAACCATTTTAAAACTATTTATTTAATATTAATCATTAAATAAACTAAATATCATTAATATTTAATTATTAATGAAATTATCATTTAAATATTAAAAGTAATATTTTATAACTTAAAATATTTTTAAATACCTTATTTTCATTTAAAATGATTTTTATAATATTAAAATCATTTTTAAACTAAACTATTTAATATAATCATTAAATAACTTTAATATCATTAATAATTATTAATTAATGAAATTCATCACAAAATATTAAAAGTCATCACAAATAACTCATTTACATAATCAATTCCAAGCCAAAATAAACATAGTAAACTAACTAGTTTATTAACAACACTAACTAAACTTCAAAAATTCAAACTTTAACTAACAATTAAAAATAATAACATTACAAAAATTAAATAAGAAACATACTTCTAAATCACGAATTCCACAAGAATCAATACGCACTTTCACGCCAAAATTTAACTAAGGAGATCTTTATAAAAGTTCTCCCACAACAAAAGCCTTTCTCAAAAATTGGAGGCCTTATTGTTGGTGAATGAAACAAAGGCCAAGCCCTTCTATTTATAGGTTTAGAAAATGGTGAAGTTCTCAATTTAGTCGATGTGGGACTTGGTTTATACTAATTTTTCAATAGCTCACTTTATGATTTTCTAACGCATTGCTCATAACTCCGATTAATCTGATTTTTGGGATATGTTATACATGATATGTAAGACTATTTTTAAAAATACGAATTACCCAATTCGGGTTCATTAGGTAGCCCAAGCGGTCGTCAAAAGTGGACGTTCATAACAGCTTTTCAATCTCGTTTCAGCTTTACCCTCTTCCGCTAAAAACAGTCATAACTCTTTCATTTTAAAACATTTTTGAGCGATTCATGAGCCCACGCGAAGCTAACTTCTGGGGCTACAACTTTTATTCTTTGACCATTTCCAAATTCCGAATACATCAGCCCAGAAATTCCGTTCAAATGGTCTGCACCGCACTTGTTGGGAAGTTTTGACACTACTACTTTGAAATGTCATAACTCTCTCCTCCGATATCGGATTTAGTCCGTTTTGGAGTCTATGGAAAGCTTATTCGGTGTACTATAACATACCAAAAGCCCAGAAGGTTTTGGAAATATTAAATGATCGAAACAGTGTCCCGAATAGCACATCCCGCTGCTGACTTTCAGTTTTGAGAAATTTGACACATTTCCTTCCAATCACCGTAATTCCCTCATCCGAGGTCGGAATGAGGTCATTCCAAAGCCTATGGCTTCCTAACTCAGTGCACTACAACATATCAAAAGCCCAGACCTTTTAAAGCACAAAAAGTGGACAAGAATGCCCCCATTACAGACTACCCAAAAATAGTTTATCATGCTCGGTCAACCATGTTTGACCATCTATAACTTCTAATCTATACATGATATGGACTTGATTCTTTTTGCAGATTAAAGACCACATATCAGGCTACACATAACAACTTTTGAAGAACAAAACTCATGATCGAGCAAAGAGTTATGGCCTCGACATTTGGTGAAAAAATAATGAAATTCAGCTTTTCCAACTTGCTTAAATCTTCAAATTGTTGCACTTTGATGTTATGGGTCTTTGATTTATCAACCCATATCATCAATTAACATTCTATTACACAACTTTAAACAATCAATTGCATCAAATAACATCGAATCAAAGGATTTCTAGGTTTAGTGTTCTAATACCCTTTTTGCCAAAAATTCTTGATTCTTGCTTCTGATTTGTTATGGGTGATGGTTGGGCTTTGTTTAAGAGTGTATGGGCAATCTTGTATAAGGCAATTAAATGTAATATTTAATCACTAGATTTAATTCTTATAATTTACCAATTAACTTCTATCCTTTGGTAAATTAAAACACTTATACAATAACATCGAAATTAAACCCGGTAATTAAAATTAGGGTTTCTCAACGTCATCAATTAGGGTTTCTAATTGACCATTAGTGGTTCTTTAATTATCTGTGTATGTTACTAACACGATTAAATTCACGGTTTCTAATTTCAACCTGGTTAGGGTTATAATAATTAGGGTTTGTCCTAATTATCGACGTCTGTGATAAGAATTGGGGTTTCTTCTAATTACCGATATTCTTATTCACGATAATTTCATATACGGTCACTACTCGAAATATCCCATAACCGAGTTTAATAATTAGGGTTTCACAAAGACGCGGTAATATGCTATGTAATAATCATTTGCTCAATATTATCTATCCACACATACCCAATTACATAATTATGGTGCTTGTAAAATCATTATATAAATAATATAATATTATTATTCTAATCTCTTGATCACAATCCCAATCCAGGGTTTGGATCTCATGTCTGACTTATTCTTCGTACATAGCATCAATAATCAAGTTAAAATAATTAACTTAAATATTCTGAACAATTCATATAATAAATATTTATTATATAAACTAATTATCACTTCATATATTATTTCCAATCATGTTTTCATGGAAAATAATTAATAAAAACATTTCGGCTTACAGAAATTTATTACCATATAATTTGTGGTAATTAATAATTCCAAAATTATTTCTAATTTTTCAAGTAATAAATGTATTCGCATTTATCGTTCACTTTACTTGACACTTAGTCTCGTCATTAAATAAAAAAAAAAATTATACGCAAAATTTCTTATTTATTTTATATAGAAAATCTCGGGTTATTACATAAAGTCACAATCAAGCAAACATCCTAGTTTTGGAACACCAGATCACCAGTCATTTCAGGTTTTCTAACCCTTATTACATATAACCCTTTCTTCATACCCATTTTCCCCATCAGGGAAACACACTCTTCAAGCCAACAGCCTAGTTTTCAGATCATTAGATCTTTCATTTCACACTTCATACAATTTCGATTATCCCACCAGGGATTGAACCCTTCCCCTTCAGTTTGTCCTGAACATGGGATCAAACTTTTTCACACCCACAGTTTGTCCTGAACATGGGATCAAACTTTTACCCACAATTTATCCTGAACATGTGATTAAACTTTTTTGGCTGCAAATCGTCATGAACATGGGGCAAACTACGTCGACCTGATCTCCTCGATACCTGGGAGTATGTAGGAAACCATTTTATATGGCCCGATCGCAATAAAACAAAAACAACAAAAACTTCTCTACACCTTTATCTACAAAAATAAAAACAACAAAAACATTTCTACACCTTTTCTACACTCTTCACATACATCGTTAAACCTCTTACACCAGGTTTGAACTACGCAGACCTAATCTCCTCTTCAATAGGAGTACATAGGCAGCCATTTAGTGTTCGTTCTAACCCACTACCAAAATATAAATACTTGTTACATGGTACTGGGATCAAACTTCAATCCACCACATTTCATCGGCTTCAGACCAAAGGGATGGAACTACCTGGCCTCCCCATAAATGGGAGAATTGGCAACCATCGAAGCTGCGGTTGATTCCTTAAAGAGCAATTCCAATCTATAAGAGATGGAAATAACTGGGCTCCTCTTAAATAGGAGTGATGGTAACCATCTGTGGTGCGGTGAATCTCAGAGAGGAAAAGTCACACTCCTCTACACATTTCCATACAATAACCAGTCCCAAGACACCAAAGAGGGTAGGGATACACATAGATCAATGATTTCTGAAAGATCCTACGATGTCTCAATGTCCACACATCAAGGATGAGTTCAGAATACATCAAGATCACAAGCCCTGAAAAAGCAGGCAAATATCAAGAAAGTATCAAGGCACAACTGAAAGGGAAGCAAATCAAAATATATTTCCCTGCCATATATAATGTTGTTTGATATATACAATATGTTTTGTACATGACAAAATGGCTAAGCTAGTCTGTGCAGGAAAATACAAGTCTATGTACAAATCGATATGTATGCTGACTATCAGATCTAACATAGCATCTCTCTCCAAAGAAGGGGGTAACGCTGGAAGCTCCTGCCCAAGGGTATCTACACGAGCTAGCAGATCCAAGGCTAACTACATGGTTGAATGATGCTCATCAATATATGCACTCATATCGACAATGATGCCAGTCATAAGGGATCTTACTGAAGTACTATCTATAAAGACCATATCCTGGGAAGATAGGGCATCATCCCCCTCAACAATCAATGCATCTCTGGTTGATCTGGCCTCATCTCTCTCCAATAGAGCAGTGTCTCTCCCATAAAGAGCTGTCAACATCAAGGCCCTAGCTTGATCTCTCTCAAAGGTCATCAAATGAAGACTCTGCTCCATATACTGTGCTGAATGGTAAATTACAGTAATGCTCGTACTGGGAGAATCTGGAAGAGCTGTTGGAAACCCAGTGAATGGCTCCTACTCTGTGGGAATATCAATATCCTCTATGGGCTCCCCATCATAAGAATCAATCCCCAATAACGTGGATACTACCACAACCGGTGTAGTCTCTGTCTCCATTAATACGAAATACTCTGCAGAACAGCCCTGATGGCTAATAGAAAATTCAGCTAGCTCACACTGATCCCAACAGGCATACACCCTGGATCTGCCCTCTGTTGACAAGGGGCTAGAAGCCAAACGCTGACTTAATGTCCCCTCAAAAGGATAGAAATCCTGGAACTGGTCAAACTGACATATCACGGCCAATGGGTGGTAAGTAGTCATGCCCCTCAAACCAGCAAGAGGGAGATAATCCATGCTCGGAGCATGAGTGATGAAGATGTAGGGTGAACAAAGCCCTGTACATGGAAATATATCAAATGGATCTCTAATCCCTGCTAGGAAAATGGACCAAGATGTAGGATCTATACACTCAGCAGGCTGAAAGGAGTACGACGTGGCTATCTCATGGGTAAAACAATACCCGTGCCGTCAGAATGTGCCAATCGGTCTTAAGTGTGACATGAACCACACGTACAACATGACCGAACTACCTGTGAATACCCCTGCAGGGTTGGTACTACAATATGTGGCTGACCTCAATGTCTCTGCTATAATCATCAATACAATGGTGTGACCCTCCTTGAGAGCTCTCACTGCCATAATGATGCCAATGTCCAGCTCATCCATGTACCGTGGCATGTATACATATGACAATACACATAGTAGCAGTTTATCTACTCTGGCCAAATGCCAATGATCCTCCGGCATGGTAAAATCATCGGAGTGTCGTGTATAACTATCCTCTGAGCTAAATCTATCCATCAGAAAACGCTAGGATACAACGTGGCCAGATGTGATCTCATCCTACAAAACTCTATGCCTCAGCCCAGTGAGGGTCATAAACTATCGGCTTATGTCGCTGATAGCAATTTGCGTGCAATATCTATCCAATGGAAACACAGTCAACCGTACGTACTCCTCCAAGGTAGGAGTTAACTCATGGATACCAAACTGGAAGATCTGCCTCTCCGGTATCTAATGCTCCAGCATACCCTCTATAAAGACTACGGGAACCTAAAACATCAGGAGAGTCATAGTATGCTGCAATAACTGATCTATAATCACCTTGTCTGAAGGTGACATACTATCATACCACGATCTCAGATGGGATGCCACTAATACTGGTGGGGTATGATCAATACGGCTAACTATCGAAGAAGACATCTGTACGGGCCGTGTCATAAGACCATCCAGGGGTTAATGCTTAATATATCTATACATACATACATATGCATAACATAATACATGCATGATCAACAATAGATGACAATATGATGTAGGGAATAACAGTAAATATATTCCTAAATACATCATCATCTAATACATCTCTGTATAGCTAAAAATACAGGGAAATGGGGCACAGGCGCCCAACTTCTAATAAAGGCATATCAAAAGTTATAGAGAGAATGGGGCATAGCCACCTAGTGTCTAATAGAGGTCTATCAAAAGATATAACAAGAATATACATCAAAAGAAGACAATGGTATCAATGTCTACATCATCAATCCCGTCCACCTGATGTAACTCCTCCTGAGTCACTAGATCTCCATCAACGGGGATGTTAGGCCTATACAATAGAGGATCTTCACCGGAAAAACCATATTGGTTATCTGAGAGGCCATCTCCTGAGCTGGAAGGATCTAATATATTTGCCTCTGCCGGATCCCTGCCCAAGTGTCGGATAAAGAAATGTGCCTGGTCAAACTGCCGCGTCAAACTATCAATTTGTGTCAAGGGAGTAGGATCTCTGACACAGGCCATCCAATCTGTCATCATCACGGATCTAGGAACCATATCCCCCATAAACTGCGTGGCATGGGTCTGGACTCTGATGGTATGAGGGGACCACCAATGCTGGAACGTAGCCTGGGTATGTGGACCCTCTGACAGTGTAAAACCATCAACACCCATCAAGGGGATATCAATGATAGGTGACTGTGAAACAAGCAAATAACGCTTGGC
The DNA here is from genome assembly GCA_020205605.1 of Panax ginseng. Lineage (NCBI taxonomy): Eukaryota > Viridiplantae > Streptophyta > Magnoliopsida > Apiales > Araliaceae > Panax > Panax ginseng. The sequence goes on from CM035137.1 coordinate 49,740,375, forward strand.
AGGAGGCAATATCAGTATATGAATCTCTCATGTGGTGCTCCTAATAGCACGCTCTCCTAAATAGAGCTCCCATCCTCCATCTATAAAGATAGGAATCCTACGGGTGGAAATCACGTACTCGACACCAGTCGGGTATCCATCCTCAAAACAAATAGCCATGTGCTCCCTAGAATAGGGAATCCAAGTAATGGCATCAGCTGTCAATAACTCCAGTTGTAGGCGACAATGAGTGAAACCCTCAGCTATAGGGACCTCCGCTAGTATGGAATGATGCCATCGCCGTCCTCGTGGATAGGTCTCCAAGCCTGACACATTTATAGGACGTAAACATTGGAGTCTCTCTCAGGTCCAGAACTGCCAACACAAAGGCAAACATCTGCTATCAGTCAACACTCTTAACCTATACATGGGAAATTACAAGAGAAATACTCACCAGCAGAAATGGGTAAAATCCTAGACAAGCCTCTGTCAAATAATAAGTAGATTTTATACCAACTTATTTGGTATCTGTTACTTGAATTAGTTGCTTATACTCATGTTTCTTAGTTACTTTTAATGCATTTTGTGTTCATTTTGTAGATCTTATTATTGGGAACGATGTGAGCGAATATTGGTATTAAAATACAAGGAAAAGCAATCCGGGGATCGTTTGGGATTTCATGTTCATTTCATGGTCTTGGCTTAGAACTTGGATTATGTTGTAGAGCTTCTTCTTATCTTTCCGGAACATCTTGAATCATTCTAATCGGAGTTCGGATGGAAGAGTTATGACCTTTGTAGCAACGAACGTTGAACGTCACTATTTTGGATGGCCATTTGCATAGCTATAACTTCCAATCCAATTTCAGCCTTCATCCGTGCATTATTTCTCAATTTGCAAAGAAAGAAAGTTGTAGATCTCGTCGAGCGCTTCGATTTGATAGGTGGCAGGCCCCGTAAGTCTTCCTGGATCAAAGGTTATGACCATTTTACCAGAGGACACTGCAGCAGAAAATCCTTGGCGCGGGTGCGCGGATTTCTAGTGTATTTTAGGCGTGGCCACGCCAATCCCTGGAGCAAAAAAAATGTGATTTGATACTTGAGCGCGGGCGCGCCCAACTTTAGGCCAATTCTAGTGCCACATTGGAAGTTGACTAGAGATGACTTTTTCACTAGATAGTGCGATTGGAGCGTAACTTAGAGGGGGGGGGGGGTTCAATGAGGGCTTATAAAAGAGACGTATTTTCATGATGTAAAGGGGATTCCACCCTTGGGGGATCAATCTACATTACATATGCCCTTTTCTTTTCTTTTATTTCCTTATTATATTAGAATAGATTAGAACCCTAGAATAGCTAAGATTTGGGGATTGAAACAATTAAAGATCCTTGAAAGTTCAGAAGTGAAACAAGAGAAGAATCTCAGATTTGCTATTCTTAATCCCTAACTCTCTTTACTTCTATTTGTATCTTTCAATGTATATTCAATTGTGGATCATGGATTCTAATTCAACTATGAGTTAAACTCTATTTTGGCATTGCAATGGAATCTATTGCCTAATTTATTTGGATATACTTCATTGTTAGTCTTATTGATTGTTATGAGATTGTCTATTAAGATTCATGCTTATTTGCTTAGTTGATTTGCCATAGATTATTGTGATAACCCATATGAACTTGAAAGACGACATATGGGTTTAGATTTGATCTTAATAGCGTCTGTTTGTATGTTTTACATGGTGATGGAATATATGATTCGTGCTTAGGATAAGCATATACCGAAGCACCACTCGTAGTTAATTGAGAACTTGGGCTTAAACCTTATTTATTTGTAAATCACATAGACATATAGTGGTTTAGGTAATGTGGGTATTTATGTGTATTCTATCAATTGTGAGTTATATGTGATATGGGTATGGTACATCGAGAGATGGCTATATTTCACTTTCGTGTTCACGACTAAAAATCCGGTATAATTAATTTAGCTTAACATAAAGTGTGTCGATTTAAATGATTCAATATATGAAATTGTAATCTAAAGTCTTCATTATCTAGTCTCTTTCTAGGGGTAGTTAGTATTAGTTAATTACTTAGTTTACATATAAAATATCACATCATTCGTTTAAATAAGACTGAAATGGTTATGGGCTAGTGCTTGGTGAACTGTATTAGTTAATTCTCCATGGGAACGATACTTTAATTACTCTTTATTACTTGTTGACAGTATATACTTGCACGTATATGTTGATCGGTAAACGACCAACAAGTTTTTGGCGTCATTTTCGGGGAATTAGCTTAATAAATTTTTGTCAACATTAATTTCAATCAAATTGGTCTTAATTTAAACATTTTTTTTGTTTTAATTATCTTCTTAAGCAAAGTACTGAATAACTTGGGTATTATAACCATGGGTGACTTTGCTTAATCATAAGAATGTTTAAGCAAAATACATTAATTATTTTGTTTAAACATTAATTAAGCAAAATAAATTAATTATAATATAACAAAATAATTACGCAAATATAATTACCCATGGGTGACTTTGCTTATCAATGGCCTTACGCAAATATGATTCAACCAAGGGACACAATAACTGAAGGACTCAATGTATTTTCTACATTGTCAGCACAAATTGCAGCACTTTCGGAGAGGTTGGATATTCTTACAGCCCAACGCACTCGAGAGATAGTAGTTACATATGAATATTGTGCTGGCGAGCATCCGAGTTATCAGTGCAACATCAGTGTTGGACAAGTACAGTTTGGGGGTGATTACCTCAACAACTATGTTTATCCCAATTATCATCAAGGTTGGGGGTATCACATAGATTATGAATGGAATTGTAACTATCAAGACCAAGATTGAGTTCTAGGTCCAACATATCCATCAGATTTCTCATATCCACCTCCAATGCAACAAGAACAAAATTCAAGGTTGAAGGAATTCATGTCAAAAAGCATAGCAGACCATGAAGAGATGATGATGAGTCAGGAGTTATCAAGCCAAAATCTTAACAGACAGATGGAACAACTCATTAACTCCTTAATGAATGGTCCTCAATACATAGATTTTGAAACTGAACAAGATAATTCAAGATTGGAGGATTTGTGGTTCAAAATTGTAGCATCAATTGAGGAGAAGGTGATTGAGCAAGATAGGTCAATTCGAAATCTTTAGAATCATATGGATCAAATGTTTGAAGCCTTGAACAATCGCCCTCCAAACAATTGGTGCTATGACATGGACGATGAAACTGATGGAGAACCAGAAGTGTATATGCCACTATATGAACTGAAAGGAGTGGACATTGAGGAGACAACTGGGGGTATGGAAAATGAAGAACATGAGCTAACTTGTATTATACCCCAAGTGCCTTCTCGATCGAGTTAAAAATTCAAATGAACTCGAACACCCATATATACCTTAAGTAGCACTTCCAAAGCAAGAATTTCTGCGATTATGAGGCCTCTTACAAACCATGGTGGGCAGAGGAAGAGATAATAGAAGAAGAAAATCTCGTTGAATCTTTCATGCCTCAATGCAAAAATCTATTCACAGATGCAACGGGAGAAGCACCTGGCGATGCAATAGATATGGAGACATCATGTATAGGAAATATGCTAGGTTATTTCAATTCACAGACTTTCATGATGGGGAACTTACCTACACATATTGCAGTTCTAATGGATGGAGGGTTCCTAGCTTATCGTAAAGGAATTGGATAGCGGTGTCAAGAAAAGAGTCCAGCTAACGGACTATAAACCTAGCGCTAGATGGGAGGCACCCCATCCAATCTTTCTCCCTCATTGTTTAATTCTTATTTACATTTCCATTTACTTCTTTTGCTATGTTTAATTCTTCATATTTTCCATATTTCGTAGATGTTTGATAGTTGTAAGTCTTAATAATAGTTTCATTGTTTCTCCTCTCAAGTTCAATCCAATTGCTATAAGCATTCAGGATCAAACAGAAATCAAAAAAAAATAAAAATCTTGAAAATTTGCCGCAGTGCTGAGTATGTGGTACATACTATTTGCAAAATCAAACATAAACATATTGCGATTGCGCCCATATCACAATCATAGAAAACAAACATTGCTCAATTTTTAGAATTTCTGACTCAAGCATTCGGACAATTAGAAGTCCACACTCAGTTTCTAACTTTAGATTCTCTCAAACTTATCTATCGCTTGATATACCATCAGATCTTGAGGAGGCAAACGAATATGACATTGCCACTTAGGGGATTATTCTTTAACTTTTATTGACAATGAGGGCATTGTTCATTTTAAGTTTTGGGGTATTAGGTTTAGTTATTAGTTTAGAGCATGTAGTGCAATTGCATGATATAGAGTAATTTCATGTTACATATAGTTAATTGCATATTAGTAGTTATTAGTTTAATTTTGACGTAAATTTTTTCTTTTTGTTTGCTTAATATCTATTTAGTTGCATAACATTGCATAATCTCAGGTTTTTAGTTAGTTAAATTCTAATTTGGCCAATGATGACATAGAAATTTTATAGATTTTTGAATTTAGTGGATAACATGAGCTTAGTTGTAATGTTATACATGATTTAATTCATACTTGTTGTTTAGATGCTATCGGTTAGCACATAGGTGTTCATATCTGCTTGTTGGTTTAAGAATAATTTGTTTGTTTGTTGAGTAGAAAATGTTGTTTTTAAAGATGGAATTGTGTATAAAGAGACATAGACTATGAAAACACAGATACTCAAACTTTGGGAACACATGGGTATGCTTGCTATTGGAACGAGATGGAGCGTAAAACGCACTCGTTTAAATGGAAATGGAAAGTAAGATGGAGCGTAAAATGCACTCGCTATATAAATAAAAAAAATTAAAAAAATTAAAAAAAGTAATCAATAAACATCGCGGGAAAGTACGAAAATCGCCCTCGTGAGTAAAAATAAAGCAGAATAAACCCATTGTTGAACCTTAGTTTGTATTGATCTGTTGGAGTAGTTGATGTCTCATTAGTATATGCAGTTCTTGATTTAAACTTTAATTTTCTGTCTTAAGCAATATATCATGTGGTATCTTCACCTTTGTCAAGCTTATCTGCGAACACATCACACGCACACAACATCTTTATAGCAGGTTAGGATTATCTGATTGTATGTCATGATGCCTTTAGCTTAGTTTGATGCTTTGTTCTTGGATCTTGATATTTCGCTGAGGCATATCTTATTAGAATTCTCAACATGGCTGGAAATCTTGGGATTCATTGTCATAGTAGCGTAGCTTGCATAGCATGTAGAATGCATTATGTTGTGTTGCTTGGGGACAAGCAACGATTTAAGTTTGGGGGTATTTGATAAGTAGATTTTATACCTATTTATTCGATATTTGTTACTTGAATTACTTGCTTATACTCATGTTTCTTAGTTACTTTTCATGCATTTTGTGTTCATTTTATAGATCTTATGCTTGGGAACGATGTGAGCGACTATTGGTATAAAAACGTAAGGAAAAGCAATCTGGGGATAGTTTGGCTTTCATGTTCATTTCATCTTCTTGACTTGGAACTTGGATTATGTTGTAGATCTTCTTCTTAGCTTTTTGGAACATCTTGAATCATTCCAATCGGAGTTCGGATGCAAGAGTTATGACCTTTGTACCAACGAACGTTGAACGTCACTTATTTGGATGTCCATTTGCATAGCTGTCACTTCCAACTCAATTTCAGCCTTCATCCGTGCATTATTTCTCAATTCTCAAAGAATGAAAGTTGTAGATCTCGTCGATAGCTTCGATTTAATAGGTGGAAGGCCCCATAATTCTTCCCGAATAATATGTTATGGCCGTTTTACCAGAGGACACTGCAGTAGCAAATCCTTGGCGCGGGCGCGAGGATTTCTAATGTATTTTAGGCGCGGCCGCGCCAATCCTTGGAGCAAAAAAATGTGATTTGATACTTGAGCGTGGGCATGCCCAACTTCAGGCCAATTCCAACGTGGTCGCGCCACTTCGGAAGTTGACTAGAGATGACTTTTTCACTAGATAGTGCGATTGAAGCATAACTTAGAGGGGGGGGTTTAATGAGGGCTTATAAAAGAGATGTATTTTCATGATGTAAAGGGGATTCCACCCTTGGGGGATCAATCTACATTGCATATGCCCTTTTCTTTTCTTTAATTTCTTTATCAGATTAGAATAGATTAGAACCTTAGAATAGCTAAGATTTGGGGATTGAAGCAATTGAAGATCTTTGAAAGTTCAGAAGTAAAACAAGAGAAGAAACTCATATTTGTTATTCTTAATCCCTAACTCTCTTTACTTCTATTTGTATCTTTCAATGTATATTAAATTGTGGATCATGGATTCTAATTCAACTATGAGTTGAACTCTATTTTGGGATTGCAATGGAAACTATTGCGTAATTTATTTTGATATACTTCATTGTTAGTCTTATTGATTGTTATGAGATTGTCTATTAAGATTCATGCTTATTTGCTTAGTTGATTGGCCATCGATTATTGTGATAACCCATATGAACTTGAAAGACGACATATGGGTTTAGATCTGATCTTAATAACGTGTGTTTGTATGTTTTATATGGTGATGGAATATATGATTCGTGCTTAGGATAGACATATACCGAAGCACCACTCGTAGTTAATTGAGAACTTGGGCTTAAACCTAATTCATTTGTAAATCACATAGACATATAGTGGTTTAGGTAATGTGGGTATTCATGTGTATTCTATCAATTATGAATTTTATGTGATATATGTATGGTACATCGAGAGATGGCTATATTTCACTTTCATGTTCTCGACTAACAATCTGGTATAATTAATTTAGCTTAACATGAAGTGTGTCGATTTAAATGATTCAATAGGTGAAATTGTAATCTCAAGTCTTCATTATCTAGTCTCATTCTAGGGGTAGTTAGTATTAGTTAATTACATAGTTTACATATAAAATATCACATCATTCGTTTATATAAGACTGAAATTGTTATGGGCTAGTGCTTGGTGAACTTTATTAGTTAATTCTCCGTGGGAACGATACTTTACTTACTCTTTATTACTTATTTACCGTGTATACTTGGACGCATATATTGATCGATAAAACGACCAACATCAAGCCCTGTGAACGCATGCACATTCCCCTGAGGAAATAGGCGAAGGTGTAGAAACCCCAGTCATACTCTCTGATATGGTCCACATGTCATGTGGCGCTCACCAAAGCGAATGACACCGTAGAAGAGTTATCAGTTATGAAGCAGCCCCTAATGATCATTAGGAACAATCGCCGAAGAATGCGATCCCTGACTCTCACATCATCGGGTATGGGCTCACTCAATAGCACACTTATAGCATCTACGCTCAATGGACCTGTACGAATGGTCCTACCCTTCAGCGCCTCAGCCGTAACTCCTAGCAAGGATCGAACGATAGTCGGGGTAATATTCGTCGTACATAGCACGGGATCCCCTCCAAACTCCATACCGGTGATAAATCGCCAATCCATCGGCGTCATCATCACCTCACAGTCCAAAAAATGGAGAGACTGAGTCTGGTGAAAACAATGCTCAGATAACGCCCTGAGGTAACCCCATGGACAACGATGGGGAAGGATGGAAAAGAACGCTCCAAAGCCCCAGCCATGCATAATTGCTCTATAATTAGGATGCAGAGCCTGGTATGGGAAGTGAATGTTGAACCAGTTCCCTCTAGGCTATGTAAAGCCAGGAACCTACATCACAAAGTAGATTAACATTAGAATCATTTACTCTTCGTCAATAGGAAAAAAGGGGAAGATCAAAATCTAGCTTTTACCTCATTTGTGTGCACGTAAATCGAGGGATGTCTACTCAGATCACCCAGCAACTCTGGGATCATCACTTGGATACCTGGGAAATCCCTACGGGGAACACGTGAAGCAGGAGCAGGGTCCACAACCGGAACGTCGTCCTCGTCATCCTCAATGTCCGGCACATCAACCCGGATATAACGTATCACCGACTCCACCAAATGACGAGGTTGTCTAACAGAACGGGGTTGAGGCACTTTAGAAGCCCTCCTCCGCACACCTGAAGTGGTCCTGCGGGAACTACTTTGCTGATTTGGATCCATGTATCTGGACAACAAGTCTCTAAATCACCTCAGAAAAGGTGTGGTAAATTCTAACCTGGAGCTTTTCAAAATGCAGTTTTATGACTACATGCATTCATGCATTATTTTAACATACGTCTATAGTAGAGTTAAAAATGTATGACTACCCAATGCCTACGTTTAGGAAAATTTTTTCCATAGTCCCCTTTGTAAATAGTACTATCCACATGCACATAGGCATGACTAGGTGGCCATTCAGTACCACACCTACCATAGTCATAAACATCCTACATGCATTAATACATCACAGTAAAAAAATCTGTAAGGGTAGCCTAATTACCAGGATTATTTTGCTTTTTCACCTTAGCTCATTTGTCTTAAAAAAGGATAAGAAATAGCAGAAAAAGGTGCCAATTTGACTGTTTCAAAAGTCAAATTTTTTCACATCATTATGTTTAGCATGGTTTAATACTAACATTTGCTATGTTGAATTTTTTTATCACATCATATGAGCATGCATATTCACTACTATGTGTTTAGACGCATTTAATATCATAACTCATTTTCCAACAGATAAAAACTAGAAAAGAACATATGCATATGTTACCAGGACAGTGTAAAACACTTGTACGGTGACAGAATTTGCAAAAAGACGCCTGAACTCAGCAAATATGAAGAAGAGCTCTCGGATTTCCTTCATGGTGCAACATGAAAATAACTTGTGAAAGTAATATGCAGCTTAAATTTACCAATGGCTGGCCACCAGTGTACTTACGACTACAAACTAGGGAAGAACATCCTCACCGGGGAGGATCGATGATGGAATATGTTATACACATCCTCAATAGACAAAGCTCTATCCCCACAGAATCTCTTGTACATGAGAGATACATCTTCAATGTGAAGTCTGTATCAAGGATTAAGGACTTTAGTGATAACCCCAACGTCAACATCCTGGAAGCTCCTGAGAGCATTGGATTGCACATCCAAGACAATTCATCAGGGTTTTCAGTAATAACTGTCAATAATGGTAGAAGTCAAGGGGAGCCAGCAATTATCCCACTATGTTGGAAAACAATCCAACAAACCATATACATTCGCATCATTTTGTTGTACATGGCATCATGATCATCTTTTTGCATTTCAAGTGTCTAGTATTATTTATCCTATCCTTGTCATTGCATTGCATGAATATGATAAAGAGGGGCATCTGTATACACTCGAAACTTTCTACATACTTATTACTAACATTATAGGAAGGCAGAATCGTCTTTCAGAGATAACCTGGAGGACAACTCAACTCATTCCCGGAAATAACACCAGAAGTTTTAGTTTTTTCCTTAGAGATAACCCCGAGGAATAAAGTTCTAATTCCAAAAATCACACTGGAGAAAACCGTTTCATCTCAGAGATAACCCCAATATATTTAGTCTCAGTCCCAAAAACAACACCGGGAAAGACAATGTAAACCTTGGAGATAACCCCAAGGAGTGCAGTTGTCGTTCCGAAGATAACCCCGAAAATGTTTGTTTCAACCTATGCAGTCAGCTTTAACATTGGGACTCACACCGAGGCACTCAGCTCCAAACCCAAAGATAACCCCGGGAGGTCAGGCACACCTCAGAGACAACCCTGAGGACGTCCAATACTTCTAGCAGCCCAATCTCAGAGATAACCTTGAACAACGACTGCTTTATCAGCCCAAATCGAAGATAACCCCGGTGAGGGGAAAAATTGTCATTTTGCCACCTCAATCCCACATTGCGCCATCTCAACAACAGTTCAACATACATTCTACACAACAATGTCCCACAAGAGCCAAATAGTTGCAATCTCGAGTGACTACTACACAGGACAGACACCAGATGGAATTTGAAGCTTGAAGATCAAGGGCATGGTCCCATCTTCCTGACGTCTGCCAACCTCCAATCCCATGTCATTTGTGTAGCTCTCGACAACAGTACTCCATAAAAGGTCTTATACACCTCAATCGAAGGCTCGGATTGAACTTATACAAGTTCGAGCGGATATCACGTTGCACATGTGCACGTACTTCGAGATGGCAGGACCCGCAGAGCCCGGGGCACCCCGGGCAGTCGCAGGTTTACCTGTGTCTCCCCCTCTATAAATAGAGGGCTTGTGGTGGCCATATTTTAAGAGAAAATGACGAGGAAGCCTTGTCCAATTTGCTCTGTACACACCCTAAACTGAGTGCTTTCTAATTTTAAACACTTGTGAGCTTATATTCAGTCATATTTTTACTAGCGGGAGTCGAGTGTTCATCCTTTTAAAGCTATAGAAGTCTTCTTTGGCAGTCAACTGTAAGCCTTCTTACACAATTTAAAGCCTTTCTCTTCATCTTTTCACACACCGTTCTTTACATTGAGAGTCGTGTTGCGTTTGTATGCCCGAACTTCGGTCCGTGGCTTTTATTTTATTTTTTGTGTGTGTATATATATATATATATATATGTACTAACATTATTGAGTTATGCCTCGATTGATCCTGGACTCACGTCCGGAGCGTTTATCTACTTATATATATATACACTTATATATATGAACTGTTGTCAAACTCTGTTCGATGAGCCTGGATTTTATATCTGGTGCGTTTACTGGTTTTATATATTAGATTTGTAAAATTTTAAACTCTAATTTTTCATGCTTCTGTTTATTTTGTGCAATTTGATTGCGTTCATGAATATTACAAACATAACAGCGGCATCAGAGCCAAACCTTTAATTTAAGCGAATTATTAATTGTTTTGATTTGATATGTATGTTGATATGTGCTTAGAACAATTTAATTGGGCATAATTTTGTTGTATAAAATTTATTTATATATATAAAAAAATATTTATGAAAAAAAACAGAATTCGCAAAAACTGTTTTGATATTCCGTGATTCACGTGGCCACACATTACTATATATTTATCATCTAGATTAGTTTGATTATTAAAGGTGAATTCATTCCAACGTGAACCACTTTCACATACTGACTCTATTTATTTTTTTAAAGGTTAAGGGTGATTCTTATTATGGTTAATATTATATAAATATATCTTGTCATCCTGATGATTCACGGAGGTGATAATATATATATATATATATATATATATATATAATCTTAATTATTTTATAATTAAAATAAAAGTTTATTTTAATTTTAAAATTGGATTTCATGCTAACTAATTAGAGTTGGAATTGTATTCCATGATAACTAATTAGAGTTAAAATTGGATTCCATGTTTCCTTAAATGAAGGAGTTTATTCAGATATGAAATAAGATTTCATATTATTCAAAATAAAGGAATTTATTTGTGAATAGGAAAGAAAATCCGTATTTCCTTAAATAAAAGTGTCGACGTCGGGATTTTTATTTGTCCTTTTTCTGTTCTTGTTCTTTGGTTTTCTCATTTTATGTGAGATTTGTTTGAAAAACAAGTGAAAAGGTCCGAACATGTATATGTAAATGATTTGACCGTAAGAGTCGCCAGGGTTGGTGTTTTTAACTGGTTGCACCAACGCAACCGAGAAAAGGTTTGCATATTGACCCAGTGATGTGACACTGCTAAACGGGTCTGTGAAATCGAGATTCATTTGGGTTCGGGGGCTTGATTATGCGGAGGGAAGGTATTAGGCACCCCCCCGACATCCTTGTTACCATGGTGACCACCACTTTTCAAGAAACTGTTATATGAATATGTGTGTGTGGATCAATGTGCAATTTTATTTGGAAGTAGTGCGAGGCCTCGTACGTACCTATATACAAAGGGTTTGAATTTGTATGAAAAATTCAGTTTTAAACATGATATAGCAGTGAAGTTTTGTAAAAGAGGTTTTTCAAACCCCGTGCTCAATAGTAATTGAGACCTTTTCATACTTCCATTTTATTATTAAATGTTCAGCTTGTTTGCTTTTATTTTTGAGATGCGAAGCATCTTCGAGAAAATAATATATAGCAGTGCCGAACTCCTCATGGGCATAAAAGCTATCTAAGAAAATTCAAACACCGTGAATAATTTACAAGCTGCTTACAGCTTAAAATGTCCATCACGAGAATCGAATCTAGATTCAGTAGACTGAATCTGTGATCACATGATGTCGCAGTTTATATGAAAAGTAGTAAGCAATTATATATATAAAAAGTGTAAATATATATATACAGACATGATCAACCACCACGAAGCACCTCCATGGGGGATCAGAAATGTAAATAAATAAAAGCGGTAAATATATATATATATATATATATATATATATATATATATATATATATATAGACATAATCAACCACCATGAAGAACATCAATGGGGGATCAGAAATGTAAATAAAGAAATAAATGCGATCAACTGCCACGAAGTAAACTCCAGGCGTGACTAAATGTAAAGAAAGCAGTAAAAACGATTAATCGCCATGAATTAAACTCTAAAGTGATGTAATGTAAATAAAAGCGGTTAAAAGCCCACGAAGTAAACTCCGAACTGACAGAAATGTAAATATATATATATATATATATATATATATAAAAAAGTAAATGCAATGGATATAAAATCCGGGCTCATCGAATGAGAGTTTGACAACAGTTCATATATATAAATATATATATATATATATATATATATATATATATATATAAAAGCAAATAAATGCCCCAGACATAAGTCTAGGCTCAATCGAGGCATAACTCGATAATGTTAGTCTATATATAAATATATTCATATATAAGTATATGTATATATATAGACATAAATGAAAACCATGGACCGAAGTCCGGGCATACACACATAACACGACTCTCAATGTGAAGAATAATGTGTGCAAAGATGAAGACAAATGCTTTATAGTGTGTAAGAAGGCTTACAGTGGGCTACCGAAGAAGACTTCTATGACTATAAGTGGATGAACACTCATCTCCCGCCGGTAAAAATATAGCTATATATGAGCTAACAAGTGTTTAAAATGAGAAAGCACTCAATATAGGGTGTGTAAAGAGCAAATTTGATAGTGCTTCCTCGCCTTTTCATCTTGAAATATGGCCACCCCAGGCTATATATTTATAGAGCTGGTGGTCTGCAGAGTGTATACCTAACAGCGGCGTATGAGATGCACTGTGGTTGCCAGAGTGCCCCGGCCTTGTGAGTCCCGCCATCTCAAAGTACGTGTAGTTGTGCACTATGATGTCTACTTGAACTTGCAGAACTTCAATACGAGCATCCAATTGAGGTGTACAAACTTTTTTGGACCGCTATTGTCGAGAGTTATGCAATGACATGGGATTAGAGGTTGTACGAAGTCAGGAAGATGGGACCATGCCCATGGTCTTTAAGCTTTAAATTCTATCCGGTGTGTTGCCCTGCGTAATAGTCACTCGGGATTGGAACTCCTTAGCTCTTGTGGGACATTGTTATGTAGAAATGTATGTTTAAAATGTTGAGATGGCGCGATGTGGGGTTGAGGTGGCAAGATAACGATTTTGTCCCTCACCGGGGTTATCTCCGGTTTGGGCTGATAAAGCAGACGTTGCTTAGGGTTATCTCTGAGATTGGACTACTGCAAGTGTTTGAATTCCTCAGGGTCATCTTTAAGTGGGCATGTCTTCCTGGTGTTATCTCCGGGTCTTTGCAATGAGTGCCTCGGCAGGAGTTCCAAGGTTGAAGCTGATTGCATGCATTTGAAACAAGCATTTTTGGGGTTATCGCCGGAACTACAATGGCATTCCTTGGGGTTATCTCCAAGGATGAAACTAGGGGTTATCTCCGAGGTTGGAACTAATACTCTCGGTGTGTGTTCTGGGGTTGAGACTGAACTTTTGGTGGTATCCGGAATGGATATGAGTTATCTTCCAGGGTTATCTCTGAAAGACAAATCTGTCCTCCTGCAATGTTAGTAACAGGTGTGCAGAAAATTTTAAGTGTCTACAGATGCCCCTCTTTATCATATTCATGCAATGCAAGGCATGGATATGATAAAGAATCCTAAACATTTAAAATGCAACAAGATAAACATGTTGTTATGTGCAGCAACATGATGCAAATGCATTATGCTTGAGTTTTGTTGGATTATTTTCCAACATGATGGGATGATTATCGGTTCCCTGTTAATCCTACTAGGGATGACAATCAGTGATGTCTTGGACGTGCGATCCAAGTCTTCCAGGATGTTGACGTTGGGGTTATCACCAAAGTCCTGAATCCTTGATACAGACTTTACTCTGAAGACGTGTCTCTCGTGTGCAAGAGATCTGTGGGGATAAAGCTTTATCTGTTTGATGATGTGTATAACATATTCCATCATCGGTCCTCTCCAATGAGGATGGTCTTCTCTGGTTTGTGTCACCAAAGATATACAATGATCCTATTGGAGATTCTACGCGAATAATATGTATTGTCGAGGGTTGCACGACCTTGACCGATGTGTATCACCGGATAGATCCCTGTTGGGTGAACTGTCAAGGCTGTGACGTTCATTGATGTGTGTATCAACGGATAAATTGCATTGTATCCCCCGCCGGGGAACATATCAAGGCTGCTTGACCTTCATCGACGCGTATATCAATGGTTGAATTGAGTTGTAACCCCCACCCGGGATACATGGACATAAATGAAATCTATGTTGTGACCCCCACTAGGGATTCTTTATCAATGAAATCTATGTTGTGACCCCCATCGGGGATTCTTTATCAATGAAATCTGCGTTGTGACCCCCGCCGAGGATTCTGTTTAGGGTTACAACTATGTATTTAGTGACATCGGACCTGTGTGAGGTATTACCGAGTATGATTTACAAAAGCTGAGCTCATCGGTATAGTGTACCTTGTATTTAGGCGAATACCATTGAGTGACATGTAAAGTCATGATTTGACTTGTGACAACCAGGAATTCAGGCTATTCCGCTCAGTCAAATAGCGTTTTTATTCCTTATTTGGCCTTTCCAGCTTGTGAGACCTCCTTTGTAACTCGAACTGGACTGAGCTAGAGGGGTGGGACCCATGTAGGGGTGCTACAGTTACACCTGTGGCAGCTGTAAGTGGACCTGCGGCCAACCGTGAGTATGTAAAGCCTGTAGGTTGCTTTCATAAGTTACTTTCAAGTTGCGCTACGAAGGAAATCCGAGAGCTCTTCTTCAGATCTGCTAAGTTCGGGCGACTTTCTACAAATTCTGCTACCGTACAAGTGTTCTACACTGTCCTAGTAACGTATGCATGTATTCTTTTATAGTTTTTATTCGTTGGAAAATGACATATCACATTAAATGCATCTAAACACATAGTAGTGAATAAGCATGCTGATATGACTTTATCAAAAATATTCAACATAGTAAATATTAGTATTAAACCATGCTGAACATAATGATGTGAAAAAATTTGACTTTTGAAATAGTCAAATTGGCACCTTTTACTATCATTTTCTTATCCTATTTGAGGACAAATGAGTAAAGGCAGAAAAGCAAAATAATCCTAGTAATTAGATTACACTTACGGATTTTTTACTATGATGTATTAATGCATGTAGGATGTATATGACTGTGGGTAGGTGTGCTACTAAATGGCCACCTAGACATGCCTATGTGCATGTGGATAGTCCTATTTACAAAGGGGACTATGGAAAAAATTTTCCAAAATGTAGGCATTGGGTAGTCATGCATTTTTAACTCTAATATAGATGTATGTTAAAATAATGCATGTATGTAGTCATAAGATGCATTTTGAAAGGCTCCAGGTCAGAATTTACCACACCCTTTCTGAGGTGATTTGGAGACTTGTTGTCCAGATATATGGATCCGGATCAGCTAAGTAGTTCCTGCCGGACCACTTCTGGTGTATGGAGAAGGGCTTCTGACGTGCCTCAACCCTGTTCTATTAGACAACCTTGTCCTTTGGTGGAGGCGGTGATACGTCTAGTCTAGGTTGATGTGCCGGACGTGGAGGATGAGGAAGATGATGTACTGGTTGAGGCTCCCTCTCATGCGGCATCTGTTCCCCATAGGAATTTGCCAGGTATTCAAGTGGCGAACCTAGAGCTTCTGAGCGATTTGAGTAGACACCCTTCCATTTACTTACACGTAAATGAGGTATAAAGTTAGATCTTAATCTTCCTTCTTTCCTATTGATGAGGAGTAAAGGATTCTGATGTTGATCTGCATTTGATGTAGGTTCCTGGCTTTACATAGCCTCGAGGGAACTGGTTCATCATCCATTCTATGTATCAGGCTTTGCATGATGACTATATAGCGCTTATACATGGTTGGGGATTCGGGACATTCCTTTCCATTCTTCCCCGTCGTTATTCTGGGTTCTGAGGGGCATTGTCGATTGGTTTCACCGCACTTCGATCACTCCATTTGCTAGATTGTGAGGTGATGATGACGCTGATGGATTGGCGGTTTATCACTGGCATGAAGTTTGGAGGGGCACCAGTGCCTTGTACGGTGGATATTACCCCGACTGCCATCAAATCCTTGCTAGGAGTTTCAATGGAGGCGCTCAAGGGCAGGACTATTCGTATAGGTCCTTTGAGTATAGATGCTATGAGCGGGCAGTTGAGTGAGCCCATACCCGATGATGTGAGAGTCAGGGATCGCATTCTTCGGCAATTGTTCCTAATGATCATTAGGGGCTGCTTCATAGCAGATAACTCTTCTACGGCGTCCTTCGCTTTGATTAGCTCCACTCGACACGTAGACCGTATTAGAGATTACGATTGGGGTTCCTACACCTTTGCCTACTTCCTCAGGGGAATATGCATGCGTTCGCAAGGCTTGACCGAGGCTTGGCTAGGATTCTACCCGTTTATGCTGGTGAGTATTTCTCTTGTCTTTTCCCATGTAAAGGTTAAGAGTGTTAATTGACAGAAAATGTGTGCCTTGGCATTGACAGTTCTGGGCCTATGAGAGGCTCCTATGTTTGCGTCCTATGAGTTTGTTAGGGTTAGATACCTATCCATGAGGATGGAGATGGCATCATTCCATACTGGTGGAGGTCCCTATAGCTAAGGGTTTCACTCATGGTCGCCTACAGTTGGAGTTATTAACAGCGGATGTCATCATGTGGATTCCCTACTCTGGGGAGCATTTGAGCACTAGATTTGAGGATGGGTACCCGACTGGATTTGAGCACGTGATTTCCACCCATAGAATTCCTCTTTTCACAAATGGAGGATGGGAGCTCTACTTAGGAGAGCCTGCTATCAGGAGAACCACAGGAGAGATTCGTATTCCGATCTTACCTCTTGCCATGCGTTATTGGCCTATTTCACAGTCACCCATCATTAATATCCCATTGTTGGGTGTTAAAGATTTTACATTATCAAAGGGTCCCAACACTCAGGAGATGTTCCAACATTGGTGGTTCTCTCGTACCATTGGAGCCCAGACCCGCGCCACTCTGTTCATTGGGGATGTGGTTCCAAGATCCGTGATGATGACAGATTGGCTGGTCTGTGTCCGAGATCTGACTCATTTGACTCAGATTGATAGTTTGACCAGACACATTTCTTTATCTGACACTTGGATAGAGATCCTTCAGAGGTAGATACTTTTGATCCTTCTAGCTCTGGAGCTGGCCCTTCAGGTGACCCATATGGTTTTGCCGGTACAGATCCTCCCTTGTATAGGCTTAATATCCTTGTGGATAGAGATCCAGTGACTTAGGAGGAGTTACATCAGGTGGACAGGATTGATGATGTAGACATTGACACCATTATCTTCTTCTGATGTATATTCTCGTTATCTCTTTTGATAGGCCTCTGTTAGACATTGGGTAGCTTTGCCCCATTCTCGCTATATCTTTTGATAGGCCTCTATTAGTTGCAGGGCAGTTTTGCCCCATTTCCCTGTATTTTAGCTGTACAGAGATGTATTAGATGATGATATACTTAGGAATGTATGTACAGCTTTCCATTCCCTATATCATATTGCCATCTATTGTATCATGCATGTTATTATGTTATGCATATGTATGTATGTCCAGAGATATTCAGCATTGACCCCTGGATGGTCTTATGACACGGCCTGTACAAATGTCTTCTTCGACAGTTAGCCGTATTGATCATACCCCACCATTATTGGTGGCATCTAGTGTTAGAGTTTATGCCCTAGAAGCCAATTATTTGATATAATTGCTTAATATTTTGATATTATATTTGATTGAATAAATGAATGATTTTATTATGGTTTTATTTACTGCGTTATATAAATGTTAACATAATAA
Organism: Panax ginseng; assembly: GCA_020205605.1. Lineage (NCBI taxonomy): Eukaryota > Viridiplantae > Streptophyta > Magnoliopsida > Apiales > Araliaceae > Panax > Panax ginseng. The sequence goes on from CM035137.1 coordinate 49,758,647, forward strand.
AAAAATCCTTAGAATAATGATACAAATTATATAGTTTCAAGTATGTGACTTGAACATGAGATTATATAATTACAATTAGTATCATTGTTCTTAAATGTCCCTAGTCGAGTATCATTGTTGATGGGACAACAATGATGCATTAAGACTAATATATGGATTATTGATGACCAAATCTCATTGGTCATAAATATATGAGATATTAAGTCAATGCATAGGTACATGTTAGAGAACGATGTACTGGACAGACCCACCATGAGAATTCTATGTGGAGCATTATGCGAGGTGTCATTAGCAATTCTCATAGTGACAATGATGTAATGGTCCTCCGACCTGAAATCACTCTATTTCTACACGGAATTTATGTACTTTGATATCATCAAATGTCACATTTAATAGGGTGGACTATAAAGGTGATTATTGGGTACATCATGAATCATGTTAGGAATATGAGTGATCTAGATGTAATTTAACCATCCTATATATTAGGGGTGATATCCATAGGCCTCTTGATTGAGTAATACTATGAAATGCATGGCCATGCTCAAATAGTGATTTGTTTCATATAGTCTACTCATTGATCAAGAAAACTCAGATTAAATTATGAAGAGTATGACACATTCCATGACTCGAGTTTAATCTAGGATATTAAGGTTAAAAGGATTAAATTACATTGAAACATTGGTCACGAAAAGGTTGCATCGAATCATCGATCTTATTATTACTTGGGTAGCAGTGCTGCATTACTAGATGCCGCTCACTGTTTATAATTTTATAATATGATTTTAAAATTATTGCCAACGTAATAATAACCTATAGGGTCGCACGTATAGAACATAATTTAAAATGGAATTAATTTAAATTTGAAGGATTTAAATATATTAATATGATGAATAGTATTTAAATCACGAATTTAAATTAAAAGGATAATTTGTATATATGTATATTAATTAAGTAAGTCTTAATTAAGATATATATATATATATATATATATATATATATATAAATTGATTTTATAAAATTAGGTTTTGATTAATCCCCTTTTAACTACTATATATATGATATAGTAGCCACTTAGGGTTATATCATAACTTCATAACCTTAGCCGCTCTTAGAGAGAGACTAGAGAGAAACAGTTCTAAAATCCATTCCTTTTGGTGGCTAATCTGCATGATTCCTTTTCTTTGCAGATCGACGACGTTCATGAGGCGTTCGTGTGAATACTAGTAAGCGCGATTCGTTTTGATGGCGTTGGAAATTCGAGCGCATCAATTTCAGAAGCATTTTCATATTTGGTATAATTTCTAACCACTGAATTAATTGTTTTCGCATGGATCCTGTTTAGGGTTTCGAATTTGGTTTAAATTGTTCTATTTTCGCTGTGCATTTCTGTGTCAAAACCCTTCATCTAGTATGCGATCGTGGTATAATAGTATGTCATATCAGACAGGGTGACTGTAGATCAGCTATTGTAGCATACTATGACCCTCTTGATGTTTTAGGTTCCCGCAAGATTCGTGGAGGGCATGATGGAGCATTGGGTATCGGTGAGGCAGGTTTTCCGATTTGGGACCCAGGAGTTGACTCCTAATCTGGAGGAGTATGCACATTTGACGATGCTGCCACTGGACAGACCTTGCATGCATATGGTGATTGGAGACATGAGTAGGCAGTTCATGACCCTTACTGGATTAAGATGTAGCGTGGTGCAGGATGAGTTCACATCCGGCCATGTGATATCCCAACGTTTTCTGTTTGACAGATTTGGCTTTGAGGATAGTTATACACGGCATTCCGGGGATTTCACCACACCGGAGGATCATTGGCGTTTGGCCAAAGTGGATGTACTGCTATTGTGCATATTGTCGTATGTATACATGCCACGGTACATGGATGAGTTGGATATAGGAGTTATCATGGCAGTGAGAGCTCTCAGGGAGGGTCACACTATTGTACCGATGATTATAGCAGAGACTCTGAGGTCGGCCATATACTGCTGCACTTATCTGACGGGAGTGTTTACAGGCATCTCGGTCATGCTGTATGTGTGGTTTATGTCACACTTGAGACTGATTGGCACTTTCAGACGGCATGGGTATTGTTTCACCCATGACATAACCATGTCATACTCCTTTCATCATGCGGATTGTATAGATGTTGCATCTTGGTTAGCTTTCTTAGAAGGGATAGGAGATCCATTTGTTATATTGGCATGTACATGGCTTAGCTCACCCTACAGCTTCATCACTTATGCTCCGGGATTGGATTATCTCCCTCTAGCTGGTTTGAGAGGCATGATTACTTATCACCCACTGACCGTGATGTGTCAGTTTGACCAGTTCCAGGATTTTCATCCTTTTAAGGGGGCATTGAGTTAGCGCTTCGCTTCTTGCCACTTATCAGCAGAGGATAGATCCAGGTTGTATGCCTGTTGGGATCAGTATGAGCTAGCTGAGTTTTTCGTCAGCCATCCGGGTTGTTCTCCAGAGTATTCCGCATGGATGGAGACAAAGACTGCATCGGATGCGGTAGTATCCACAGTGCAAGTGACTGATTCCGATGATGAGGAGCCTATGGAGGAGACTGATATTCCCATCGAGGAGGATTTAACTACTAGGTTGCCAACAGTTGTGATGGATTCTCCCACTACGAGTACTATTATGATTCAACATTCAGCATAGTATCTGGAGCAGAGTCTACATCTAATGACCTTTGAGAGAGATCAGGCTGACCTTGATATTGATAGCTCTTGATGGGAGAGACGCATATCTATTAGAGAGAGACAAGGCCAGATCAGCCAAAGATGCCTTAATTATGGAGCGGGATGCTGCCCTATCTGCCCAGGATGTGGCCATCATAGATAGTACTTCAGTGAGATCCCTTCAGCGAGTGCATATATTGATGAGCATCATGCCACCATGCAGTTAGCCTCAGATCTGCTAGCTCGTGTAGATACCATTGAGCAGGAGCTTGCCGCGTTACCTCCTTCTTCGGAGAGGGATGCTATATTAGATCTGATAGTCCACATACATATAGATCCGTAGATAAACCTGTGTTTTCCTGCATAGACTAGCTTAACCATTTTATCATATACAACACACATTGTATATATCAAACAATATTATATATGGCAGGGAAATATTTTTTGATTCACTTCCCTTTCAGTTGTGCCTTGATACTTGCTTGATATTTGTCTGTTTCTTCAGGGCTTGTGATCTTGATGTATTCTAAACTCATCTTTGATGTGTGGACCTGAGACGTCACAGGATCTTTTAGAACAGATCATTGATCTGTGTGTATCCCTACCATCTTTGGTGTCTTGGGACTGGTTTTTGTATGTCGATGTGGAGAGGAGTGTGGCTTTTCCTCTCTGAGATTGATCACACCACAAATGGTTACCAGTACTCCTATTTGTGAGGAGACTAGTTAATTCCATCTCTTATGGATTGGTGTTGCTCTTTGAGGCACATCCATAGCTTAGATGGTTGCCGAATCTCCTATTTGTGAAGAGAGGTTAGGTAGTTCAACCCCCTTGGTCTGAAGCCGATGAAATGTGGTGGATTGAAGTTTGATCCCAATACCAGATAACACATTTTTGTGTTTTGGTAGAGGGTTAGACCGAACCATAAATAGCTGCCTACGTACTCCTATTGAAGAGGAGATTAGGTCTGCGTAGTTCGAACCTGGTGTAAGAGGTTTAACGCTGAATGTGAAAGGTGTAATAGGCGTAGAAGCTTTATTGATGAAGAAGGGTGAAGAAGTGTTTTTGTAGAGAAAGGGCAGAAATGTTTTTGTTATTTTTTATTGCGACCGGGTTATATAGAATATGGTTGCCTACGTACTCCCGGGTATCAAGGAGATCAGGTCGACGTAGTTTGCCTCTCAGGACGATTTGCAGCCGAAGAGAAGTCTGAATCCCATGTACAGGCTATACTTAGTTTGCCTTTCGTCTATTAGAGACAATTGGTGTTATCTGTCTTATACCCATTGGTCTTCATCCAGCTAAGCATCCATCAACACTCTGAGGGATTCCATTTCCACCTCTATGGGGAGTACTACTTCCATCCCATAGGCTAATGAGTAGGGGGTTTCCCAGTGGAAGTACGCATTGAAGTTCTATAGGCTAATAAACTCAGAGGCAAAAGGTCAGGCCATCCTTTTTGATTGGCAAACATCTTATGCATGATCTTCTTGATATTTTTATTAGCCGCTTTAACAACACCATTCATCTTTGGACGGTAGATGACGGAGTTAAGGTGTTTGATGTGAAATTTACTGCATAACTCTTCCATTATTTTGTTGTTGAGGTTCTTAGCATTGTCTGACACAATTACCTCTGGTTGTCCACATCGACAAATGACATTGTTTCTGATGAAAGCAATGATAACTTCTTTGGTAACCTTGGGGGAAGGAGGCTGCTTCTACCCATTTGGTGAAGTAGTCGATCATGGTGAAGATAAACCGATGTCCATTATTAGCTTTAGGCTCGATGGGCCCGATCACGTTAATTCCCCACATTCAGAAGGGCCAAGGTGAACTCATGTTGTGGAGTTCCCTTGGAGGGGCGTGAATGGCATTTCCATGAATTTGGCATTGATAGCACCTCTTGACGTGATCATCACAGTCAGCTTTAAGCGTAAGCCAGTAATGTCCTGTTCTGAGGATTTTCTTAACAAGTAGGGGTCCGCTCATGTGTGGGCCACATACTTCACCATGGATCTCATGCATGAGCCTCTAAGCTTGGTCCTTGTCCTGACATCTAAGGAGTCCTAATCCGACATCTCTTTTATAGAGTGTATCTCCGCTCAGGTAGAATTTCATAGCCATTCGATGGATCCACCTTTTTTCAGTCGGGCTCACCTCAGCGGGTCTAGATCTATCTCGTAAATACTCCTTGATGTGATGATACCAAGGGTTGTGGATGGGATGTAGCTTATCCGATACTTCTCCAATGTGATGCTTGGCATGTTTTCCTTGCCAAGTATGTGAATCAAGGAGGCCAATGTTGCTAGTGCATCCACAAAATCATTCCTATTATGAAGAATGTGTAGAAAGAAGATTTCTTCGAACTCCAAAGCCATCTGTAAAACTTACCGATGGTAAGGTAGCAAATGTAGTTCTTAGGTTTGATAGATTCCCGTGGATTATTTGATTACCAACTCAGAATCCCCAAAGATAATTAACCGTCTGATGCCCATTGAGTGAGCAAGTTTTAGCCCCATGATACAGCCTTCATACTCAGTTATGTTGTTGGTGCTGACAAACTACAATTTGATGGCGACGAGATACTGTTCCCCCATACCGGACACTAGAATTGCTCCAGCTCCAGAGCCTTCTGTGTTAAAAGCTCCATCAAAATACATTTTCCACGTATGACATGTATCGTACTGATGGTGTTGCTGAACTGCCATTACCCCTTCATCGGGGAAGTATGTTTCCAAGGGTTTGAAGTGCCCTACAGGTGCGACGGCTAGTTGATCCATAATTCCTTGACCTTTGATAGACTTTTGCGTCACGTAGACGATGTCAAATTATTGCAGAATCAACTGCCATTTGGACAACCAACAATTCAGTATGGGCTTACAGAACACGTACTTGAGAGGATCCACATGGAATATGAGATGGGTTGTGTGACCACGGAGGTAATGTTGTAACCTCATGGAAGCCCATGCTAAAGCACAACAAGTCTTCTCAATCAGAGTGTACTTGTGTTCACTGATGGTGAATCTTTTACTGAGGTAATAGATAGCTCGTTCTTAGCCTCTATCATCTTTCTGTCCTAGCATGCAACCCATGACATTGTCATTAATGGATAGGTACATGAACAGGGGAACATCATCCCTGGGAGGTACCAAAATAGGAGCATTAACCAACTTCTCTTTGATTGTAAGGAAGACTTTCTGACACTCATCATTCCATTTCATGGAGGAGTTCTTCCTTAACAGCTTGAAGATAGGCTCACAGGTTGCTGTGAGTTGAGAGATAAACCTGCTAATAAAGTTAATTCTTCCCAAAAATCCCTGTATTTCCTTCTCTATCTGAGGAATGGGAATTTCCTTGATGGCCTGGGTTTTGGTGGGATCCAGCTCAATCCCTTTGTGGCTGATTGGGAAACCTAACAACTTGCCTGATTTAACGCCAAAGGCGCATTTGGCTGGATTCAACTTCAAGTTATACTTACGCAACCTGTTGAAAAGCTTTCTGAGATGGTCTAGGTGGTCTTCCTCCCTTCGGGACTTGACAATGATGTCATCCAGATAGATCTCTATCTCCTTGTGCATTAAATCGTGGAAAACAGAAATCATAGCTCGCTGATAGGTTGCTCCGGCATTGATGAGGCCAAATGACAACCGTTTATAACAAAAGGTTCCCTAAGACATGATGAAAGCAATTTTCTTACGATCCTCCTCAGCGACCATAATCTGATGATACCTCGCGAAGCAATCTGCAAAGGAGTATATGCCGTATTGAGCAGTATTGTCAATGAGAATGTGGATAAATGGTACATGAAAGCTATCTTTAAGGCAAGCTTTGTTCAAATCCCGATAATCCACGCAAACTCGCACCTTTCCTCCTGGTTTAGGCACGAGAACTATGTTGGATATCCATTCAGGATATGTAGACACCATGATAATGCCAGCTTGTAATTTTTTCCCAATTTCTTCTTTCTCCTTTAAGCTCTACTCAAGTTTCAATTGCTTGAGCTTCTGCCATGGGAAGGCGATGAAGGACAATGTTAGTGGACAAACCCACCATATCTTCATGAGACCATGCAAACACATCTTGGAATTGGGTTAGTAGCGTAACCTTGTCATTCCGTTGGTTTGGGGTAAGGTCTGAACCAATCTGGATTAACTTAGGGCTTTCCAAGGTTCCGAGATTGAAAGAAGTGGTTTGATCAAGATTAGGTTTAGGTTTGTCTTCGACCCATTCCTTAATCTCATGAGGTATCTCAATGTCCTCTTGTATTTCCATCAAGTCTGAGTCTAACTTTTCATCAAAGTTACAGTCCTTGTGGAGAAAATGCACCTCATCAGCAAGTACATGCACATCTAAATTCAGAGTCCTGAAACAAAATATGCTTTCACTTAATATATGAAATTATTCAATCTTACAAAAGTGTTAGTATGTACTGATAAAATAACTGCTAATACTGTACAGAAAAGTAAGCAGTTAAAGTTATCTACAGTAGCGGAGGATTTTACGCCCATTTTACCTCGTCGACCAATGCATGGAGTCTTTGCTCCAATTATTGAGGTAAAGTCCTGATGGATTACGCAATGATGGAGAAATTTCATCGCCGTCCTCCTTCTCCCGAATAATGACCATAACATTTGGGCAATCATCGTCTGGGGTGTATCTGTTTGTATGTTTATCATGGATAATGATGTGTATGCTTGACATCATCAGGGTGATGTCATGTTTATGTTTCTGTTCCCTCTCTTCCACTTCGGGATCAGGAATCAGCACCTCTTTTGCTTTAACTGGTACTAGTTTGGGAAATAGCATAGCCATAATGTGGGTTGGCACCTTAACCGGAGACTGTATAGGCTCAGTAATCACAGGTGAAGATAATCGTCGTGTGGCGGAGGCTTGAGGAATCTGCTTGTGCTTATAAGGATTCCTATGACTGAAACTGGCAGAATAGCCCAGTCCGGCTATCCCGGTTTGACTAGACATTTGAATTGGGTGCTTAATACCCAGCTGCTTTTTACCCAGCCCTTGACCAGGCTGATGACCCAATGATATCATTTCTTGTGTAGTTGCCATCATTTTGGCAGAAATCTTGGGTACGGAAATTGGCGCTCTAATAGGATGGTATTTTGTTTTGCTCATTTCCAAAGTATAAAAACTGGCTGGCTCTACTTCTGAATTGAAGCTGATGAGTGGTAGGTCTCCTTGATCAGGATATTCCGGCTCAGCGTTGACAGTAACTAGGCTATTGTTGATAATGTACTTAAGTTGTTGATGAAGTGTAGAAGGGATGGCTCCATCCATGTGGATCCATGGTCTCCCCAATAACAGGTTGTATCATGAATCTATCTTGAGGATATGAAAGGATGCATTGAATGTATTTGGACCAATCTCAATTGGCAGCTCAATCTCTCCGACAAAATTTATTCGGGATCCATCAAAAGCTTTGATAACCATACGACTACTTCAGATCCGTGTGAGATTGACGTTTATCTTTACCAAAGTGGCATAAGGATAGATATTCAGAGACGAACCCCTGTCTATCAAAACTCCAGCTAACATATACCCGGAGGACAAAACTTTAATGTATAATGGCTTACAATGATCAGTCCCTTCGGGCGGTATGTCTTCATCAATGAAAGATATCACATTGTTGTTAAAAATGTGATCAACCAGATGTTGGAATTTTTCCACATCCACTGATTTCGATAAGTAGGCTTCTTCCAAAACCTTCAATAAGCTCTTCCTGTGATCCTCGACAGAGAAAACCAAGTCCAGTATTGAGATTTGATGTGGAGCTTCTCTTACGATTAAAACCACCTTGGCTTTATTATGACCCATAGTGCGGAGGAATTTCTCAATCTTCTCCATGGGAATCTTACCCTTTGCTTTTATGGTAGGCTTCATCACCCTCTGAGGAAGATACAGTGGATTTTCCTTCGACACTGTAGTAGTAGTATGAGACGTGGATCCTTTAGCTTCTCCATAATTCCATGGGACTTTTTGTAAGGTGACAACAAGATACTATGGTCTGAATGGTAAGTTAATTGGCTATGTTGCAGCCACTTTCAAAGGATTATCACCACCTTTAAGTTGAATTGCTTGTATGGGAAATGGCCTGACAGTCTCATCAGTCTCAAAGGATAGATTTGCTATTAGCCCCTTCCACTTAGTAGGATAGGTATTCCCACTCTCGAGTAGCACAGTGTCATTGTCTGCCAACTGCAGGACATCGCTGTCAATTAGATTCTGAATAAGGTGGCGGAGTGCCCAGCATTCTTCTATGTTGTGACCGCAAAAATGTGAATGATATTGACATGCACCATCAGAGTTGAACCGTCTTGAATGGGGATTAATTGGAGGTAGAAGGGAGGTGATTCTTCCTTCGTTGATTAGCATTTGAAGTATCTCCTCCATAGGTTGGCCCAGGTATGTAAATTCCCTTCTATTGGCAAAATCCCGAAGGGTTTTAGCACTTGCTCTCTTCGCAATCTTGTCCTCTAGTGCTTCACTTTCTGAAGGTGATGATGGAGCATTCATAACAAAAAGATAGAGACATGCATGCTCTTTGCTGGCTAACTAGCGTGTGACTTGATGCAGATGGATCACCAGTTCTGCCAATTGTTCAACTTGCTTACAAAGAGCTTTCATCTTTCGGTCCATAGCAAATTGGAACTTTGAGTAATCCCATCTGTCAACACCGTCTTTCATGGTCTGGGATGATTCATCATTAAAATTAGAACTTTTTCCACTGCTCCAACTAATCATATTGACCTCTTCTTCTTTGTGTTGATGAAGAGGGTTGTCTTGCACATGAAGTTGATCTGGTTTGGTAACCACGATCTCACCGTTGTCTATCAAATCTTGGATCTTGTGTTTCAAGTCCCAACAATCTTGAGTATCATGTCCAGGTGCTCCGGAATGATAAGCACACTTCCGAGTAGCATTGAAACCCCTCCCATTAGGGTTGGCTGGTGGAAGAAGATGCGTGATTTTCTTCTAAGTAGTCAGAAGAGTAAGAATATTCTCGAGTGAGTCCCCTAAGGGTGTGAACATTCAAGGGCGCTTTACTTCTCCACCTTTAGGCAATGATGGGTTTGAAGACTATGCTTGAAAAAGGGAGTAGTTTCTCCTCTGTATAGGCATATTCTGATTGCCTTTTGACCTTGTAGTATCAAGGAAACATCCTCCTCTTTCTTTTTATAGACCTTCTCGGGGTTGTTTCCATAAGTTCCAGACTGGTGCTCAGCAACTGCTTTAAGATCGGCTAGGTCTTGAATCTTTCCTAACTTCAATCCCATCTTAGCCATCTCTCCATGTTTGATCATTTCAGAAAATGGTTTGCCAATACCAGCTAAGACTCTCTCATAGAAAGGAGCTTCTTGTATGTTTATAAAAGTCATGACCATTTTTGATTCCGTCATAGCGGGAATAACTTGAGCAACAAGGTGCCTCCACCTTTGAGCATACTCTCTGAAAGACTCGTTGGACTATTTCTTGACCTTGGTAATCTGATACCGATCAGGAGCCATCTGAGATTGGAAACTGTATTGAGTAAGGAAGGCATGAGCTAGCTCTTCCCAGCTATGGATCTTTGAGTTATCTAATCTAGTATACCATGAACGGGCTTCTCCAGTCAAACTCTTCTAGAACAGCTGCATTCTGAGCTTCTAGTTTTCTGCATAAGATCAAAGTTCTCCATTGAACACCTTCAAATGTGTGTAAGGATCCCATAATCCATAATACTTTTCAAAGTTAGGGGTTTTGAATTTCTCTGGATAATGAACACCAGGGAATATGCAAAGGTCAGCATATAAAACACTCGCATGTGCTCCAATCCCTTTTATAGAACGGATGGTTTCCTCCATTTGAAGGACCTTCTTCCTGATATCACTGGTGTTTGGATCTCCTTTGAGATGGGTGTTTTCAGGGTCTTTGTTGGTCGTATCCAACTGAGGTTCTGGATTTGTTTTATCCAAACCTTAAGTTCCTCCTTGTGTAGAGGATTCTGTATGTATGGGTATTTGCAAACCCTGAGTAGACTGATGCAATTCTTTAAGCAGAAAAGCCAAAATTTTAATTTATTTACTTAATCCGTCAAATTCTTCTCGAGAAACGGGATTAGACTGGTCAGAAGAAGACATGATTGGCTGTAGGCTCGTGACCTTTTTGAATTTTGAGCGAGTAATAGGCCCAATTGTTTCTCTACAAAAACTAATGTAGTTTAGTCTTAGGGATAATGTAAATGTTTACATGCTATCACAATGTGTCCATTTTAGGAATATTATCCTGCAAAAATGGGTGTCATTTGATAGCATGTCATGCATGTGTAAATATTCTTCATATTTTCCATTACATAGAGATGAACATGGAATGAAATTACAAGTAAATGCTTTTACAAGTAATAGAAAATGGAAAACATGATGAGACTTTCCTCCGTGTTTGATTTATCAGTGGCTAACCTATCTTATGTTTATTCTCGCAGCTTTTTGGCATGAAGGTTCCCAGATCATCGCAATCTACTTAATGGGAAGTTAATTTGGTCTTTCAACTTGAGCGAATCCCGGTGGTGCCTTTCCTAATCAATAGTACATACAGGAACGATATTTTCGTTCAACACATCCACCTTAGGCGCATAAAAGTTTCCCAGATTCGGGATGTTCATACTTAGTCGGGAATCCGAACAAAAAAAAATCAGTTGGATAAAATAAAGTTCTATCATGTTCAACGATATTTCTAAATCTGTGTCTAGCCGAGTCAAATAGCTTAGACGACTTTTAATTAAGGTATACATACTGGAAATCAACAAGTATGTATCAACATGTACAATAATTATCTAAGTGAAGACACTTGTATAACCAATCTTAGAAATTAACGAAAAGAATATATATCTTAATCTATAACAATATAGTTAAGAAGTTTGTATAATAGGAATATAATTCAATAATGTACTTATTTAGAATCATTGCATAAGTAAATGCAAAAGGTACTTGCAAAATGAAAAAGAATAGTTCAGATACATGCTTACACATGTCCATTGCATAAAGTAAATTCAAAGGGTTAGATACTTGCACAATAAAAGTAGGGTTCAAGGAACTTGCTCAATAATAATTGGAGTAAGTTTAGGGAACTTACCTTAAGCGTAGTTTATCCACATTAATAAATAAACACTTTCAAATCCTATGTATAGCATATTATAAGTATAAGAAGCTCATTAGCTAACACATTCGTTAATCAAGCTCGACATGATTCAAGTATGCACATATGACACAAAATCAGCTTATAGACTTATCACAAAATCAATTATCTAGTTATTTCATAAGCAAATTTATAATGTTCAAGGGTAAGACCCTTTTTCCCATGGACTTTCATTATACAAGATAAACACCATGATATTACTTAATCCTCACATATATACATGTATCAGTAGGTTTTAAACCACTTCTTGTAATATAGGCATCACATATAAGTTAAATGTCAAAAATCAGATTACACTATCTCAGATTCCAAACTGGCGTAGCTAAACAATGGCTAAGCCTAGGGCCGGCGCAGCTGCGCAACCCTCTATCCAAGCCAAGACTAAGTTGTTGTCTTGTGGTTTATGTTTGGCCTGAACACACATTCATTAATAATTTGTTTTGTCGTGTTAACGGTCTTTTCATGCTTCTCAAGTCAATCTAGGTTCCTTCCTTTAAAAAATAATAATTCTAATTTAAACATTTCAACAATTTAAAGTCATTTAAGGTTATGAAATCACACAGTCTAATATGCTTGCCTTTTAAACATACAAGGTAGTTATAAAACTCATATTAGGCATGCTTGTGAGCATTGATATTGCATACCTATAATTTATTGTAGTGATCATTTTGAAAACATGCTCTATTCAGTTTTAATCTTGATTTCACAACTCTTAACTTAGTAGGTATATATGTATGATATATTAGTACATCTAAAGGTACCATCAAACATGCTCATAAAAGTCAGATTCTAACTTCCAAAGTCGTATGTTAACATTTTCGTATTTTCCTTAGTAACCCTACTAGTAGGTTCTACATGTTCAATACATATGGATCATGTATAGGGATATTGTAGATACAACATGACATCTTAACCCTTTAGAATCTAGATATTTATGTGATGTAACTATGTTTTGAAAATATGTTCAAATTTGATTTTGAAACTATTTTAAACTTGAATAATGTAATTTAACACATACAAGACAACTTTAAGGCTTTAATCATATGTAGTCAAGTCATGTTATCATGCTCGCAAGGTCAGAATATAAAACATATAGTAGTCATGCATGTTAGCTCACTACACTATGTTAAAAACTTCTTTAATACAAATCTTAAATAAAGTGGTCATGAGCAAAGAACTATGAATCATATAAACACAAGTTATTGGGTTATTCATGCCTTTCTAAATCATACCAACATGCTTGCAAAGTCAGTATATGAACATAGTATACATACATATCTAGTTCCTTTCTAAAGTCCTAAATCTATTTTAAACTCTACTACATTGTTAATCATGTATGCTAATCTAAACATGCTCTTATTAGGTTAACTATACTTATATATACACATTACACATATTTGCTTGCTAGTCTAAGTCATAATAATATACCAACACTTAGCAGATTGTGAAACAGAAAACTCAACTGAAAACAAGGACCGGCGCAGCTGTGGTGCGCCTCAGTGTTAATCCGGCGCAGATGTGCCGTACCTGGTTTGAGCCAAGAATAGTAAACCTCGGCAACTGTTCAGCCTAAACACAGAAATTACTCATGAATTCATTCCTAAACACTCATATATCAATTGCAAAATGCTTATATGATCATATAACATCTATATAACCCATACCCAACGTCATTAACATCTATTTTCATGAATTCAAGAAATTGGAATTTCATTACTTATGAACTCTGTTTAACAAAAACTTAAAACAAGGAATAGAATTATTCCTCTTTGAAGCTTAGTCTACTTAATTACTCATTTCTATCATTGCTAAGCTCTTCTTTGAACCACAACTCACTTACTCTCAAGTTATCAGTGTTTTAGTAGCCAAGAACAACAACGTAAACTTAAAATTTAGACTTCTATTTATAATGAAAACTTGGATTGGACAATGACTTAGCACTGAGGTTGAATTCATGGTGTAGAAGGTATACACACTGGTTATCTAAGAGTTATTTAACTACCCAACAACAGCCATCCTTCTAGCTAATGATTTTAGATTGGAAGTTACGTAATTAGAGGGTAGGTTACTGTTCATGTGCTTTTTGAGTAACTAAACATTTTTATATTGCAGCAACGTGCTTAAATCTAGCTCAGTTGGTTACTTTAATTCTCAAATATAATTTTAATGTACAATTGTTACCATATTAGGAACTTAGGGATTACACATATACTCACATTATATAATCCATGTACATTAAATATACGCAATAAAATAATGCAGTCAGGTATTATCGTCTGGGTAGATCCATAAATATTTCTACCACTCATATAACCACATGATAACTTATATCACAATTTTAATAATTAATGTTTCAAGGTAGTAGATATAATATGGAAATGTAACATACATATAACCTATGTACATTTTATCACACTGGTAAACTTTATTAAAATAATAGTTTACAATATGCTCATGGTATATTATTTTAATATATACCCACATACATTTTGTCACATACACCTTCATGATGTATTCATACCATATAGTTTTAATATACATAATCACATTGCTTCATACAATATAGTTTTATAGAACTTAATATATAGTCACATAAAAGTCACACTACGCTATATAGTATAGTCCTAATATTGCTCACATGCACATAACCGTTAATCTAATATTATTATATTAATAACTTATTTATTTATGTCAATTAAATAAATTATTCACTTCCTTGGTTAATTAACACCAAAATTAATTACTCCAATCATCATCGATTAATGTATTTATGAATCCCCATAATCATTAATTATCTATATAATTCTTATTATATTTATAGATATATTGCAAATAATAGTAATCACATATTACTAATTAATTACCAAGTAATCAATATTCTACCACAATTTATTAATATTAATTAATGGTTTACTTAATATTTCTTCGTCAAACATAACGTACTTTATTTCATGGTTTATCAATGTTACACATATAACAAAATGTTCCATTTTATTTCTAAAGAAGAAAAATAATTTTCTCCAATCGACCACTACTATAAGCGCACAAGGATTTATCTTCTTTATTTGTCTCATTTGACGCAATGCAAGACTGCACTCCTCGACAAAGGCTAATCTTGGTTTAGCTTCAAGCCAGTGTCAACCTTCATCACCATACTCATTTTTCACGACATGAATTAATGTCCACGTGAGTGATATTGCAAATCTAAGAGTGTATTCATTAGTTATCATAATAAGCCTAATAATCATATTATATATACAATAATCATATATTCACGGAAAAGTATTTTTATTACAAATTAACTTATTATAAGAACATAATCTTTAACGATAAATAATTCTTAAAAAGAAATTATTTACAATTATTCGTGTAATATATTTTATTTATCACATAGGTACATATACTTTACTTTGCACATATTCCCACCTTTATAAAAAAAATTATATGCAAAATTTCTTCTTTAATTATATGGAAAATATTGGGTTATTACATCCACCCTCCCTTATAAGGATTCCGTCCCTGGAATCATCGCTAAAAACTTATAAACACTAGGGCAAATAGCATACACAATCAATTTAAGTAGATCCTGATTTGATTGGACTGATCTTCAACTATTTAACATAAAACTTGTCTATCTGATTAAATAGAAATTTGATTTCTAATAGAACTCAAATTCCTCCTTCAAAATTCCTTTATAAAATAATTTACTATATATATAAGAAAATAAAATTGATTTGAATAATACATGGAGTTGCATCCCCATCTACCACGGTATCTTGAACGGTCATGCTGAAGACTCTTGCGGTAGATTTTGTTGAAGTTGGTCCCGTTATCGCCAGTGTTCCGCTACCTTTCCCCGCATTCACGCTTCTTACATCCATTCTCCTTTTCGGACAGTCCTTTACCTTATGTTCCATTAATCCACACAGAAAACACCCACCGCTCATCCTAGGATTGGGGCAGTTAGGAGAGATATGTCCCTCCTGCCCACACTTATAGTACACAAACTTACCACTAAGACACTCACCTGAATGATTCTTCCCACAATTCTTACACTGCACAACCTGCATCTTCACACCTTCCTGCTTGACTTGGACACTCCCAAAATTGTTCCACTTTCTTTTTCCATTCCCACTACCACTACCTACTTCTACCTTTACTGCTCCTTCAACCTTACCCTTATTCTTTTTCTCTTTATTGTAGAGGCTCGTGGCTTCACTTCCCTCCTCGGCTATGATAGCCTTCTCTAAAAGTGCTGCAAAAGTATTTATTTGTAACACCCCCACCTTATTGTAGAGCCAGGGTTTTAATCCCAGCTCAAACCTCCTTGCCTTCCTTGCCTCCATATCAACTTGATGCGGAGCAAACCTAGCTAATTCGTTAAACTTGCGGCATACTCCGCAACTGTCATGTTCTCCTGCTTCAATTCCAAAAACTTCACCTCCATCCTAGCTTGCACACTAGACGAGAAATAGTTCTCAAAGAATAGCGTCTTAAACCTAGTCCTGCTATCACTCCTTCTCCTGCCCTAGCTTGATTTGCCTCCCACCAGAAATTCGCCTCTCCTTTCATCATATAGGTGGCAAAAGCTATCTTTTGCCCTCAGCTACCCTAGCGACTACAAACGCTTTTTCTATTTCCTTAACCCATGTTTGGGCTTCTATCGGGTCAGTGGTACCTCTAAATTCTGGCGGTCCTACAGCCTTAAAATCCTTGAACTTTGCAAATCGACTGTCTGGTCGATTTCCCGCGACCGGCATTCCATTTTGCATGGCTTGAGCCACCATGTTCGTGAAATTTTGCATCAGATCTGTTGTTGTCCTTCAACATTGTTGATGGATTCTTCTGCCCTTTGGTTTCGAGTTTGACGTCTTGGTAGCATTGTCTAGTTAAATTATACTTTATTAACTTACATTCTAAACCTTATCGTATAAGTTAATATTTCAAACTTATTCCATTAATCAAACATAGATTCATATTCATTTGACTAATTCATAGTACATAGCATAACACATACTGCTTTAAACATCTGATATCCCTTTGTGACCGCAAAAGTTGGGAATCTCTACCACAACTTACACAAAATGTGAAAATACTATATTACACAAACATACTCATCGTATACACATCATAGAATCATATATATTCAAGTAACAATAATACTATTTATTTCTTACGCCTTCACTAAGGATCAATTGCTTAGTATTCTATATATTCCCATTATCTTCAATAATCCATTCACACCTAACTATACTAAGTTCATCAAACTTACCACACATTATGAGTTTAAGAACTCACCACAAACATATGAGTTTAAGAACTCGAGCTTGACCTTATATTCTTTAACTATACTCTACCTCTCAGTTATACTATCGTTTCTAGGTTCGGTACTACACTTTTCCAGTATAATCACCTCCTCAGGGTTGCTTTCAATTTGAGCCTCTATTTCAGTTATTTACTTTAATATTAGCTCGGTTATGGAGATTGGTTCCTTCTTTATGATCTGAGGGTATCCTAATCCTTTTATATCTAACATCTATACACATAAATTATCTTGATTAGCACATAATATATACACACAACAAACAATAGTTTTATATAAGTTATCTTTTATTTTGTTTAACGATGAGTTTATCCAATTCATCTCATTTTAAACTCTATATGAGTTATATGTATTTTCAATGTTTCCATCTGCTCTAAGGTTATAGCCTAAGGTCTACCCCCACCTATGGTTTCTAACCTTAAAGCTCCGATACCAACCTGTGACGCCCCCAAATTTAGGTACTTGAAACCCGAATTCAGTGCTTCACGATACCATTTCTTTGAGCAGAATAATAATAATATTTTCATAAATATCAAACTTAATTTACATATCAGAGTTGTCTAAATCCCAGGTACGCGACCTTCAAAACATTTCATTACATGATAGATAATAAATATCATTATCTTATTTAAGTCTAGCTATTACATAAGATAACACAAACTTATTCTGACAGCATTCCTTTCCCTTTGACCCTAGCAGAGCCCTCTGGTTTGTCATACTTAACTGAAACCATTTAAATTAAGCAAGAATGAGCATTTGAGTGCCCAGCAAGTAATAGTAAATAATAAACATTAGCTGAAAGGATTAAATGTTTTCTTTAAATGACACTTCTACAACGAAATAATAGTTGTGAAGTAAACTGAAGCAACACTAAACAACATAACAATTCTATTTCAAATTTTTGAAACTATGTACTGACTATAAATAAAGATCAGTCGACAGACTATGAACATTTTTTTTCATTTTCGCTAAGGTTTAGCAGAACTTCATCCGCAAACCATCATAACTTACGGGCACGAGGGTGATCTACCCAATGTGCCCTGTATTAATCAATACTACATACAAGAACGATATTTTCATTCAACACATTTGCCTTAGGCGCATAAAAGTTTCCAAGATTCGAGATGTTCATACTTAGTCGGGAATCGGAACCAAAATAATTCGGTTGGATACAATAAAGTTCTATCATGTTCAATGATATTTATAAATCTGTATCTAGCCGAGTCAAATAGCTTAGACGACTTTTAATTAAGGTATACATACTGGAAATCAACAAGTATGTATCAACATATACAATAATTATCCAAGTGAGGACACTTGTATAACCAATCTTAGAAATTAATGAACAAAATATATATCTTGATCTATAATAATATAGTTAAGAAGTTTGTACAACAGGAATATAATTCAATAACGTACTTATACAGAATCATTTCATAAGTAAATGCAAAAGGTACTTGCAAAATGAAAAAGAATAGTTCAGATACATGCTTACACATGTCCATTGCATAAAGTAAATGCAAAGGGTTAGATACTTGCAAAATAAAAGTAGGGTTCAAGGAACTTGCTCAATAATAATTGGAGTAAGTTTAGGGAACTTGCCTTAAGCATAGTTTATCCATGTTAATAAATCAACACTTTCAAATCCTATGTATAGCGTATTATAAGTACAAGATGCTCATTAGCTAACACATTCATTAATCAAGCTCGACATGATTCAAGTATGTACATATGATACAAAATTAGCTTATAGACCTATCACGAAATCAATTATCTAGTTATTTCATAAGCAAATTTATAATGTTCAAGGGTAAGACCCTTTTTCCCATGAACTTTCATTATACAAGATAAACACCATGATATTACTAAATCCTAACATATATACATGTATCAGTAGGTTTTAAACCACTTCTAGTAATATAGGCATCATATAAGTTAACTGTCAAAAATCAGATTACACTATCTTAGATTCCAGATCAAAGCAATTTGCACCATGGCTAAGCTTAAGGTCGGCAGCAAACAAGACAATATTTCTTCGCCAAGCCAAGACTCAGCTATTGCCTTGTGGTTTCTGTTTGGCTTGAACACACATTCATTAATAATATGTTTTGTCATGTTAAAGGTCTTTTCATGCTTCTCAAGTCAATTTAGGTTCCTTCCTTTAAAAAAAATTAATAATTCTAATTTAAACATTTCAACAATTTAAAGTCATTCAAGGTCATGAAATCACACAGTCTAACATGCTTGCCTTTGAAACATATAAGGTAGTTATAAAACTCATAATAGGCATGCTTGTGAGCATTGATATTGCATACCTGCAATTTATTCTAGTGATCATTTTGAAAACATGCTCTATTCAGTTTTAATCTTGATTTCACAACTCTTAACTTAGTAGGTATATACGTATGATATATTAGCACATCTAAAGGTACCATCAAACATGCTCATAAAAGTCAAATTCTAACTTCCAAAGTCGTATGTTAACATTCTCGTATTTTCCTTAGTAACCTTACTAGTAGGTTCTATGTAATAACCCGATATTTTCTATATAATTAAATCAAAATATTTGCGTATAATTTTTTTTATATTTTAAATGTGAGAAGGCGTGAAAGGTAATGTGTATGTATTTATGTGATGAATATAAAATATATTTATTACATGAATGATTACAAATAATTTTATTTTAGAATTATTGATCATTATAACATATATTCTTATAATAATTAATTTTATAGTAGAAATGTTTTTATTAATTATTTTCTCTGAAAATATGATTATTAAATTATTTAAATAATATATGAAATGATAATTAGAATTATTATTTTATTTTATTATATGAATTTAATTTATATTAATTAAGTTAATTATTTTAACTTAATTAATAAAGGTATATATGGAAGATAAATCAGATATGGAATCCAAATCCTAATTTTGGTATTTTGATCAAGGAATGAGAATAATAATATCATATTATTATTTTTCAATGTTATAGATATGTATGTTATGTGTGTAAGGTTAACCTGGGGAGCAGTTTTATTATAACCTGATAAACCCTAGTTTTAAAGTCAAATGAGACTTTAAAATCTGTTTATTAATTATGTTATGTGATTAATGACATTTATTATATAAATATTATTTTTATTTCAGTGCTATAAATATGTACTTTATATGTGTGGACTGTTAATGGTTGTTCAATTATGGAACAATATTACAAAATCCTAATATTATTTTAATAAACCCTAATTCGATAGTCAAATAAGACTGTACGATTTTCAAGTAATTACGTTAGGCTATGAATGTCATGTGTTATTGATTTTAACCCTAATCATGGAGAACCTTAATTAAATAGGAACCCTAATTAATTGAGAACCCTAATTACTAAATTAGGAATCCTAATTTGAAACTCAATTATGAGTTTGAGACTGTTATATAGCTGTGTTATTATGATTAAGATTAATTATTATAGAATTCAATGTTAATTAGAGAAACCCTAATTAATAGTTAGAAATCCTAAATTTTAGAAACTCTATTTTCTAAAATTAGAAAACATAATTAGTAATTATAAATCCTAATTGCTAAGTGGAAACCCTAATTGCTAAGCCCTAATGTTAATTAGTGAATTATTAAACCTAATTTTCATATTTTATATTATTAGAAACCTAAACTTTTTTAGAAAAAGCCTAATTTTTAATTTTAGAAACTAAGTTTCATTTTAAACCCTAAATTTAAATCCTATAAATCTTTGTGCCAAACCTTAGGGTTAAACTCTAAGGGTCAAACCCTAAGGGTCGAACAAGTTACAAATATGCCATTAAATTTATAAGGCCAATGACCAAATTGCCCTTTTTGGCATTTTTTTTAAGCTAGCTTGCAAATCTTGATAAAATATGGAGTTGGTAAACCTCCAAAATTGTCCATGTGACTGATAACAACACAACTCAGCCATATAACTCAGCCAATTCAATGTATCCCACTTATATATAGATCTAAAGAGAGAAAATTCATTTGTCAAGCCTCTTTTGTGACCAACTCTCTACCAAGACCTTCTCTCTCTCTAACTCACGAAATTACCTTGCTAGATCTGTCATAAATTAAGCCCCACCACCTTCATTAACAACTCAAAAGCTTAAAATAAAGATTTGTTCATAGAAGGTATAAACCCTAATTGCAAATCTGATCTTAATCTGTTTTTTATGATTTAGTGTTAAAACATGTTTTTATGGTGTAAATAGATGATCTGGGTTGCTATATGTTAGATCCATAACATCTAGAGGCTCAGATTTGAAGATTTCAAGAATCTGGAAATTTGGAAATTTGTGTCTGACAACCGAATGTCAGATCTCATAGATCTATGTAGGTTATATGTTTTTGTTATTTAAGTGTTTGATCTTGTAGTATGCTATGTGGTCTATGAACTGGAACATGAATTAGGGTCGTAGCATGTACATATTTCATTTTATTGATGGTCCAAGGTCGTTGACTGACCATGACTTTGCTAATTTGGGAAACCCAGAATTTTTCCAGAAGTCTGACAACGTGTTTGTAAGGCTCTGATCTTGCTGTTGTTAGTTATATATGCTATGTTATTGTTATGGTTGTGTAGACTGACATGAGTACTATCGATCTATGTCTTTATAATCCTTAAATCCTGCACAGAATCCAAGAAATTTGTGGTCAAAGTAAGCGAATTAAATCGCTGGATGAAGATTACAGGTAACCCGAAAATCTTCAAAGGCGCCTCCCCACTACTACTGGTAAAGCTTAGATCCATCTTATGTGTTGATAAAATGATATTAAATTGTTTGATAATGGTACTCTGACATCAATACTACATATATGAACCACTAGATCTCATAAACTAGAAAGAGAATGTAAGATATAAGGGTTCAAAGTAGCACCCATGAACTGTTCTTCATTTCTAGGTAACCCAGAAATGAAGAACATGTCTGACAAGCTTTTCTAAAGCTTAGATCTTGCTGTTGTGTTATGTGTTGGCCATGAACTTGATTGATGATGGTAGTATTACATTTATACTACAATCTAAACACTTTAAGCTGACCAGAATTGTAAGACCCCAACTTTTTATAAATAAAATTAAAATTCCTCTATTTATTATCTTGAAATAGTAAGGTGATAATTTGATATAATACTTTGGTTATGGGTGATATGTGCAAATTTTACAAAATAAACAAGTGGTTATAAAATATTCATTTTTGTCGGGGAATATTCGTTTGGTCGTGGAATATTCTTGTTGTCGGGGAATATTAAATGCGACAAGTATGCAATGACCATTCGTGGGCCTCATAACAGAATAACTATCGAATGAAGAAAATGACAAAGTATGAGTTTTTATAAATAATGGCGTAATTGTTATCGTTAACACTGTTGGAATACCTGGTGGTTAAAATATAGTAATACGCGTGGTTGCACAATAGCACTTTGTATTGCACAGTATTTTTGAATTATTTATCCTTACGTAGGAATGCACTAATCAATAATTGTTACAGTAGTTACTGTTCAATATTTTATTTTATTGATTCAATAATTGATGCGTTGATATTTTATATTATTTTTGTTTCAATAATTGTCATTTCATAGTATTTCCCATTATCAAATCAATAATTCATATTATTTAAGTAATATTATTAGATAACATTATTGGCAGTGTCTAGAAAGTTCTGTCAAGGAGAGGTTTGGTTACCTAATTGCGCGCCAGTAAGAAGAAATCTTTATCGGAAAGCCCCCTCTTTCCTGGGAACGGCTTGGTTGTCATTATTGTAATTCTGTAATATTATTTGTGAATAAGTAATTATTGATTTTTATGATAAGGAAATAATTATTTTATGTGGATATAATGAAGGAATTTTGCAGGAATTATTTGTTAAAAGTTGGCAATTATTTTTCTCCGATAAAATATTCATTCATATACATTATTATAATATATTATAATTGTTTAATAATAATATTATAATAATATATAAGCATGTGGTTAATTAGAAAGGGAAGTAATAAAAATGCTTATGAATACTTGTTTTCAAAAAAGTAGTTTGTAACATTATTTGGTGGATTTGGTTGGTGGAATTGGTGGGTGGATATTGTGTGTTGCCTGCAAAACTTGTTCCAAATGGTGGGCCTAACCAATTGTGAATTGATATGTTAGGCATTGAAAAATGAGGAGCTTGCCTTTACTTTCCCTTGTTTTTCAAAAATCGGTGCAGGTATTCTTTGGTTCAACCATGTGCTAGTAACATAATTCTTCTATGGGACCACTTGATTAATTGGTGGAGAAACTTTCTTGCAAATCATTTTTCAAAGGATGGCCCAACCCATATGAAAATATGAAATGTTAGGCATAATGTTAGGTAGAGTAGAAAAAAAAGAAGAAATGTTGGGCGCACGTTATCTGTTTATTTTCTCCTTCCGTTGTTATAAATAGGGGTAAGCCCTCCTTCCTCAACACACCTTCATAATCAGAAAATTTTATTCTATAGTATTGTGAGTATTTTTCTTGAGTATAAGAATACTTTGAGCGTAATTTTTCTGCAAGATTTTCTCAGAATAATATCCGATATTCTAGTCAAATCCAGTTTCTACTAAGGTAAAGGATATTATTTTATTGCAATACTTGTGAGAAATATTATTTTCTTTCATACTCCATATTATGTAAGCGATATTATTTTATCTCGTATTCTTGAATTTGAACTTACTATGGTAAGTATTACTTCTATAATTCCTGAAATGATTAAAAATTTCACTTCATCTAATATCATTTCATAGGAATATTGATCTGAACTTTTTAATCAAATTTGGAACTTTTCATGATGAGTCTTTCGTTCACGAGTCATTGTTCGATTCTTCGTTCACTGAGTACTATTCACGGTCTTCGTTCACAAAAGAAAAAAAAATATTTTTTTCTCCCTTCAAGTTATCTGTTGTGACCCTTATTCTTGAAATTGAATCCATGTTTTGATCTTCACTATGGTGTATTATGGAGCGTTTTTAAAACTTGAATTATCTAAAGTACGAATCTCTAATCTTTGTCCTTTTGTCTCACTTGATTCGTTCTCTAAAATGTTTTTCATCATCCTCAGTCCTTAATGGTGATACTTGATGAATATCTTTGGCCTGTAGTGCAAAGATGAATGATTACCTGATAAATATCTTTGGCCCGTAGTGCAAAGATGAACAGGTGTTGAGATGAACATGACCAACTGGTGATACAAATGAATATCTTTGGCCCGTAGTGCAAAGATGAATATTTGATTCAAAATGTATATTGATTGATGTTACATGAATAAAATATTGATGATGGACTTTTGAATTCATAGATGATAGTAGATTTCATTCTCTACTAAACTCTTCTAATGAATTGTTATTTCCGCTGCGAATATTGATCTAAAACTTGTTGTCCATTATATTTTATCTGATTTGTTGAAGGCTAACGATAATTTGTTGTTCATTATCTTAGTCATAATATTCTTTACTGGTCTAGTTGAGCTCACCATTTTCCTTTCTGTTCTATTTTTCTTCTCAGGAGGTGAGAATATAGCAGGAACCAGTCGGGGTAAAGAGTGATGGTCCTAGACAGTTGTTTTAGTAGTCCTCACTATTTTTGTAAAATAGTGTATCAATAAATATAATGAGGACTTATTTGAATGTGGATATTGTCTAGAAGACAATATTTGTATTTAAACTCACAGCATGTGTGTTGTCGTATTTTGCACGACAATTGTAATAATAAAAGTTGTAATTTTTTTTGTACCATGTATTTGGCGACTCAGAATGGGTGATGTATGCCTATTTTGGGGGCGTCACAGTTGGTATCAGAGCTTAGGGATATGGTCTCTGGCGGAGATCGGGGAATAGAACTAGGAGGGGAGAGAAAAGTAAATCATTCGCTAGTGTGTCCTACCTAAGCTTATTTGTTGGTCTTTCATAATATAGGGATATTATGTGATATGTTAATTTGTTTAAATTAACCCTTGTTTTATGGAAGTTTTTAAGAATGGTAGCTGAGAACGTTAACAATGGAGTGTTTGAGACCGTGGAACAACCTTTGATTACCAACCAAGAGAACGTGCAACAAGAAGGCAATATTCCTCCTGTAAACAAAACTATGGAGCAAACAATGAATGATGGAATGTTTAGAAGCTTTTTGCAGTTCATGAAAAATCAGACGAGGGAGACTCGTGTACAAAATACGGGTGGAAATGATAGCAACGCGTGGTTTATCACGACCAAACAGTTCAAGGAGTTGGGACCACCAAATTTCTGGGGAAAGCCGGATCCGATTAAGGCGGAAACATGGGTCAAGCAAATTACCAAGATATTCGATGTCTTGGGATGCACAAAAGAACAAAAGGTTCCATTCGCCACCTTTATGTTCCATGGAGAGGCGACTTGGTGGGAATCGTGAGGCGTACTTGACCATTGACTTTCAACATGTCTTGGGAAAGATTTCAGAAACTGTTTAATGACAAGTACTTTCCTGAAAGTATTCATCATATGAAGGAGGTAGAGTTTATTAGACTGGAACAAAACAACATGACGGTGTCCCAGTACGAGGCAAAGTTCGCAGAGTTATCTAGGTTTGCACCTCATTTGGTAGAGAATGAGGAACGTATGACGCAGATGTTTCTAAGAGGTCTAAAACCCAAAATTCGTCAATACCTTATCTCTCACAATTTTTCTCTATATTCAGATGCTGTCAACAGGGCTCAATTATTAGAGCGAGATAATAAGTATGTTCAACCAAGGGACCACAACCAGGGTCATGCCGATGACAGCAGTCATCGGAGCGATGATAACCAGCGAGGGGGGGAAAATACGAACAAAAGCGACAATCACTTAGGTGGTAATCGTGGCCATAATAATATGTGAGGTGAGTCAAGTGGAAATTTCAAAAAGAGGAGATTCAACAATGACGGAAAGACATCAGCACCAACACTAGCACCAACAACAAATTCAAGGGGAGGAGAACGACCGCCAGTTAGATGCTACAAATGTGGAGAGGAGGGACATATAAGTCCAAACTGTTCACAGCCTTCCAAGTTGTGTTTCAATTGTGGAAAAGACGGTCATATAGCCCGATTTTGTCCGATAACAAAATCAAGCCTAACTGGGATGGCGACACCAAAGGCGAATACGGACAAAACAAAGTCGGTGGTTCAAGGGAGGGCGTTTGTTGTGACTGGCCAAAACACGAGAAACCCAAATGAGGTGATCACGGGTAAGCTAATCTTGAACTCATGCGAAGTTTATACTTTACTAGATACTGGTTCCACCCATTCTTTTATCTCTCCTATTTGTGATCAACATTTAAACTTGACTCCGGAGAAATTGGACATTAGCTTATCTGTCGAAACTCCGTTGGGTGAAACCTTCGTTACATCTACAGTTTATAAATCTTGTTTCATCCAAGTGGGCACAATCACATTACCTGTTGATCTTATTTCTTTAAAGATACTTGCTTTTGATGTGATTTTAGGAATTGATTGGTTAACCACTCATCATGCCAAAATTGATTATTTTCGTAAGGTTGTTAGTTTTCATATTCCTAACCAATCTTTTATACGAATTCAAGCAACTAAACCACTAAAATCACTCACTGTCATATCAAGCCATAAAGCTATCCGTTTATTGAAAAATGGATGTCAAGCTTTCTTAGCCCATATTATGGACTTGAACAAAAACACGTCAGATTTGAATAATATTCCTGTTGTTAATGAATTTCCTGACGTATTTCTGGAAGAACTTCCTGGTCTACCCCCAGAACGTGAATTTGAATTCTTTATTGATCTTGAACCGGGTACAAAGCCCATTTCTAAAACCCCATATCGAATGGCTCCTATTGAACTTCAGGAGTTAAAAGTCCAACTACTGGAATTGTTAGACATCAATTTCATTCGTCCTAGTACATCTCCTTAGGGTGCTCCTGTTTTATTTATAAAGAAGAAAGACGGGAGTATGCAACTTTGTATTGACTACCGAGAATTAAACCATGTCACCATCAAGAATAGGTATCCGCTACCTCGCATTGATGACTTGTTTGACCAGTTGCAAGGAGCACAATTCTTTTCAAAGATCGATCTTCGTTCTGGATATCATCAGCTGAAGATTAAAATTGAGGATATTCCGAAGACTGCCTTCATAACGCGGTACGGGCATTATAAATTCTTAGTCATGTCTTTTATATTGACTAATCCCCTGCTGCTTTCATGGATATGATGAACCATGTATTCAAAGAATATTTGGATCAGTTCGTTGTTATCTTTATTGATGACATCCTCATCTATTCCAAAAGTCGTGAAGATCATGAGCACCATTTAAAGCTGGTACTTCAAAGACTTCGTGACAACAAGCTATATGCCAAGCTGAAGAAATGCGAGTTCTGGCTTAAGGAAGTAGCATTCCTTGGGCACGTGGTGTTAAAACATTGAGTATTTGTTGACCCGGCAAAGATTGAAGTAATACAAAGTTGGGAACAACCGAAGTCGGTGACCGAAGTGCGTAGCTTTTTGGGCTTAGCTGGTTATTATCAGAGATTCGTGGAAGGATTTTGTTGATCGATTTCGCAATCAATGAATATGTGCAAGTATACACGGTCAACAAGTAATAAAGTGAAAGTAGAGTATCGTTCCCACGAGGAATTATTTAATAAAAATTACCAAATACTAACTCTTAACCAAATCAATTTTATTTAAACAACCAATAATTGTGATTTCTAGATTTAAGAAAACTAAATTAAACAAAACAAAAAGATTATTCTAAAAGAAAGCAAATAAACAACTAAGAATTGATGGAATTCAGATAAATAAGAATTAAGACTCCAATATCCCCAATTATGAATTATAAATCAATTATTCAACTATTCCAATTATTATGTCTACTGAATTGTTAACAGGAATTTTTAAATGTCAAAAGCCCTTTCTCAAGTGATCCTTTGCCTTCTATTTAATCCAAGTTAATTTTGCTATATCCCTATGCAAAACAATTAAATTAAACTCACTACAATCCCAATTCCTTATGTGTTACATGCGGCAAATAGATATTCTCATATTCACAAACCTAATTATTCACTGTGCAAATAACTAAGTCACATGTCACCATGCCCAGTTCTAACCCTAGAATTCCTTTCCCAATTCCTTCTAGAGTAACAAGGTAATTACTGATCAGATAATTAATCAATAAGCATAAGGCAAGA
This sequence comes from Panax ginseng, assembly GCA_020205605.1. Taxonomy (NCBI): domain Eukaryota; kingdom Viridiplantae; phylum Streptophyta; class Magnoliopsida; order Apiales; family Araliaceae; genus Panax; species Panax ginseng. The sequence goes on from CM035137.1 coordinate 49,787,062, forward strand.
TAAACAACTCACTTTGACACAAATAATTAGAATAAATTGAATAACTAATTAATAGCCATAAAAGGTTCAATTGGAATCTTAATAAAAGAGTTAGTTCATAATTAATGAATTAAAACCAAGAATCCACAATTGAATAGACATTAAAAGATAAAAGTATGATAAGAGAAGAGAATAGAATCTGTTGTCGAAGAAATCGATGCCCCCTCTTTTCTTTTCTCTTTCTTCGGTGTTCTTCAATTTGCTTCAATCTTCAATGGCTAATTAAGAACTAGGGTTTAGATTCTAATTTAATGGAGTATTTAATCTAGTCTAATATATGTATTCTCCCTTTATTTTATGCCTTACATCATGTATTTATAAGTTACAAGTCCCATTTTTAGCTTAGGAACAAACTCAATCTAATTTGGAGTCAAAAAGGTGTTAAAATTAAGCCCAAAAAGCGTGTCGAGCCATCACTGAAGCCCTTCCCAAAGTGCCCCAAAGACTGGCTTGACGCTCAAACACTGCTCCTCCCCGGTGCAGAGATCTTTGGCATAGACCAAAAATGGGCGCCCCGGCGCTGCCACATGTTCTGACATTTTCTGCTCCAACGTCCTTTGGGAAACTGGCCATAACTTCTTCGTCTGAACTCCGATTTCGATGATTCAAGATGATCCAGAAAGAGGAGAAGTAGATCTACAACTTTCATTCTTTAAGTGTTTCAAAATAAGGTCCGGAGCTATACTAAAATTGGCTCTAAAGTGACTATTATGTAAATGGCAAGCCAAAAACGCGAATCTAGCCACCCCGAACGTCGATCCAAGTAACTTTTGTCCCAATTCCTACAAAACAACATAAAACATGCATGAATAGACACAAACATTTAAAATCAACCAAGAGATATAACTGATATAAAACTCGTTCATCAAATTTTCTCGAATCGCTACTCCGTTAACTCAGCTGACTCAGAAAGATACAAAATTTATATGGAGCGAGGAATGAGAGAAGAGTTTCCAAGAGCTAAAGAGGAGACTCATTTTGGCACCTGTTCTAACAATACCATCTGGTTCGGAAGGATTTGTTATCTACAATGATGCTTCAGGCAAAGGGTTAGGATGTGTTCTCATGCAACATGGGAAAGTCATAGCCTATGCCTCACGACAACTCAAAGAATATGAGAGGAATTATCCTACTCATGATCTGGAGTTAGCAGCAATTATTTTTGCGTTGAAAATCTGGAGACACTACTTGTATGGGGAGAAAGTGGAGATTTATACGGATCATAAAAGCCTCAAATATTTCTTCACCCAAAAAGAACTCAAAATGCGGCAACGACGTTGGCTCGAGCTGTTAAAAGATTATGACCATATCATTCAATATCATCCTGGAAAAGTAAACGTTATAGCTGACGCATTGAGTAGAAGATCATATGTGGGTACGAGTGCAATGTTGTTAACACAAAGACCCATTTTGTATGACTTGCAAAGGATGGAGATAGAGTTAAAGGCCCCAGGTACCCATGTGATGATATCAAATATAAGAGTAGAACCAACTTTAATCGATAAGGTTAAAGATACTCAAACCACAGACCCAGAGATGATACGTATGAAGAAGAAAGTGCAAGAAGGTGCTATTCTAGAAGCAAGAATCGATGAAGAGGGATTACTTCGAGTCAACTCCAGACTTTGCGTTCCTAACGACTCTGACTTGAAGCATAGAATCATGATGGAGGCACACAACACACCATTTGCAATCCATCCTGGGAGTACCAAAATGTATCATGATCTTCGACATACATTTTGGTGGAGCAATATGAAGAGAGAGATCGCGGAGTTTATCTCGAGGTGTTTAACTTGTCAACGTGTAAAGGTAGAGCATCAAGTGCGAAAAGGTCCATTGCAACCACTTGAGATTTCGGAATGAAAGTGGGAACACATTACTATGGATTTTGTTACGGGTCTTCCCAAAGTTTCTTAAGACATAGATGTAATTTGGGTTATTGTTGATAGATTAACCAAGTCTGCTCATTTCTTGCCTATACGGGAGACTTATTCCCTTGAACGTCTTGCTTGTATGTACGTGAATGAGATTGTGAGATTGCATGGCATGCCAGTATCCATAGTTTTGGATCGCGACCCAAGATTCACTTCGCGATTTTGGGTTAGCTTACAGAAAGCTATAGGCACGGATTTATGATTCAGTTCGGCATACCATCCTCAAACAGACAGGCAATCGAAAAGGACAATTCAAACCCTTAAAGATCTATTAAGACTCTGTGTCCTAGATTTCAATGGAAGTTGGGATAAGTACTTGCCATTGGTGGAATTCTCCTACAACAACAGTTATCAAGAAAGTATAGCCATGGCTCCATTCGAGGTGTTGTATGGACGAAAATGTCGTTCTCTAGTATGCTGGGACGAGGTGGATGAAGCAACGTTGTTGGGACCAGAATTAGTACGCATGACTACAGAAAAGATTCAAATAATCCGACAATGTATAAAGACCTCACAAGATTGACAAAAGAGTTATGCTGATCTTCATCGAAAGAACGTGGAGTTTAATATTGGAGATCATGTACTGTTACGTATTGCTCCATGGAAGGGAGTTACAAGATTTGGGAAGAGAGAAAAGCTCAATCCACGAATTGTTGGTCCATTTGAGATTCTTGATCGAATAGGAAATGTGGCCTATAGACTCGCATTACCTCCAAGCATGTCTCGTGTTGATAATGTTTTTCATATATCTATGCTTCGTAAATATGTGAAAGACCCGAACCACATTATTGCGTTAAAAGAAAACGAGATAGCCGAAGATTTAATGTACGAGGAGGTACCTGTCGAGATATTGGATAGGAAAGAGCATGTCCTACGAACAAAAGTTATACCACAAGTCAAGGTTTTGTGGAGGAACCATGCTATTGAGGAAATGACCTGGGAGTTGGAATCAGAAATGAAAGTGAGGTACCCTTACCTTTTCGACATTCCAGGTACGTACGTTAATTTCGAGGACGAAATTTCATAAGGAGGAGAGGTTGTAAGACCCCAAATTTTTATAAATAAAATTTAATTTCCTCTATTTATTATCTTGAAATAGTAAGGTGATAATTTGATATAATACTTTGGTTATGGGTGAAATGTGCAAATTTTACAAAATAAACAAGTGGTTATAAAATATTCATTTTTATCGGGGAATATTCGTTTGGTCGTGGAATATTCTTGTTGTCGGGGAATATTTGTACGATGGCGCAGCCATTCGTGGGCCTCATAACAGAATAACTGTCGGATGAAGAAAATGACAAAGTATGCGTTTTTATAAATAACGGTGTAATTGTTACCGTTAACACTATTGGAATACCTGGTGGTTAAAATACAGTAATACGCGTGGTTGCACAGTAGCACACGATATTGCATAGTATTTTTGAATGATTGATCCTTACATAAGAAGGCACTGCTCAATAATTGTTACAATAGTTACTGTTCAATATTTTATTTTATTGATTCAATAATTGTTGCGTTGATATTTTATATTATTGTTATTTCAATAATTGCCATTTCATAGTATTTTCCATTATCAGATCAATAATTCATATTATTGAATAATATTATTAGATAACATTATTGGCAATGTCTAGAAAGTTCTGTCAAGGAGAGATTTGGTCACCTAATTGAGCGCCAGTAAGGAGAAATCCTTATCGGAAAGCCCCCTCTTTCCTGGGAACGGCTTGGTTGTCATTATTGTGATTCTGTAATATTATTTGTGAATAAGTAATTAATAATTTTTATGATAAGGAAATAATTATTTTATGTGGATATAAATGAAGGAATTTTACAGGAATTATTTGTTGAAAGTTGGCAATTATTTTTTTTCGATAAAATATTCATTCATATACATTATTATAATATATTATAATTGTTTAATAATATTATTATTATAATATATAAGCATGTGTTTAATTAGAAACAGAAGTAATCAAAATGCTTATGAATACTTGTTTTCAAAAAAGTAGTTTGTAACATTATTTGGTGGATTTGGTTGGTGGAATTGGTGGGTGGATATTGTGTGTTGCCTGTAAAACTTGTTCCAAATGGTGGGCCTGACCAATTGTGAATTGATATGTTAGGCATTGAAAAATGAGGAGCTTGCCTTTACTTTCCTTTGTTTTTCAAAAACCGGTACAAGTAGTCTTTGGTTCAACCATGTGCTAGTAACATAATTCTTCCATGGGACCACTTGATTAATTGGTGGAGAAACTTTCCTGCAAATCATTTTTCAAAGGATGGCCCCACCCATATGAAAATATGAAATGTTAGGCATAATGTTAGGTAGAGGAGAAAAAAAAAGAAATGTTGAGGATGCGTTATCTTTTTTTCTTCTACATTGCTATAAATAGGGGGTAAGCCCTCCTTCCTCAACACACCTTCATAATCAGAAAATTTTATTCTATAGTATTGTGAGTATTTTTCTTGAGTATAAGAATACTTTGAATGTAATTTTTACTTAAGATTTTCTCGAATAATAATATCAGATATTCGGTCAAATCCGGTTTCTACTAAGGTAAAGGATATTATTTTATTGCAATACTAAATGAAAATATTATTTTCTTTCATACTCCATATTATGTAAGCGATATTATTTTATCTCGTATTCTTGAATTTGAACTTACTATGGTAAGTATTGCTTCTATAATTCCTGAAATGATTAGAAATTTCGCTTCATCTAATATCATTTCATAGGAATATTGATCTGAACTTTTTAATCAAATTTGAAACTTTTCATGGTCGAAAGTACTATTCACGATTCTTCGTTCTCATCTTTCGTTCACGGTCTTGTTCACAAAAGAAAAAAAATATTTTATTTTCTCTTTTCAAGTTATCTGTTGTGACCCTTATTCTTGAAATTGAATCCATGTTTTGATCTTCACTATGGTGTATTATGGAGCGTTTTTAAACTTGAATTATCTAAAGTACGAATCTCTAATCTTTGTCTTTTTGTCTCACTTAATTCATTCTCTAAAAGTTTTTCATCATCCTCAGTCCTTAATGGTAATACTTGATGAATATCTTTGGACTGTAGTGCAAAGATGAATGATTACCTGATGAATATCTTTGGCCCGTAGTGCAAAGATGAACAGGTGTTGAGATGAACATTATCAACTGGTGATACAGATGGATATCTTTGGCCCGTAGTGCAAAGATGAATATTTGATTCAAAATGTATATTGATTGATGTTACATGGATAAAATATTGATGATGGACTTTTAAATTCATAGATGATAGTAGATTTCATTCCCTACTAAACTCTTCTAATGAATTGTTATTTCCGCTGCGAATATTGATCTAAAACTTGTTGTCCATTATATTTTATCTGATTTGTTGAAGGCTAACGATAATTTGTTGTTCATTATCTTAGTCATAATATTCTTTATTGGGCTAGTTGAGCTCACCCTTTTCCTTTTTGTTTCATTTTTCTTCTCAGGAGGTGAGAATATAGCAGGAACCAGTCGTGGTAAAGAGTGATGGTCCTAGACAGTTGTTTTAGTAGTCCTCACTATTTTTGTAAAATAGTGTATCGATAAATGTAATGAGAACTTATTTGAGTGTGAATATTGTCTAGAAGACAATATTTGTATTTAAACTCACAGCATGTGTGTTGTCATATTTTGCATGACAATTGTAATAATAAAAGTTATAATTATTTCTGTACCATGTATTTGACGACTCAGAATGGGTGATATATACCTATTTTGGGGGCGTCACAAGAAAACATTATGATCATGAAGAAAATGATGCTCGAACTAGTTGACTCGGTAACTAGCTATGAGTTTCTGGGTTTGGCCAAGAACATGAAGAACACCTATAAGCGACAGTTACGTCATATAGGCGATCTTTAATGACGCTTCTTTCTAAAATAATTATTTTTATTAAATAATTAGTATTAAATAGTTTTTAATTATGAAAAATACAAAATAAATTCCTAAAAATTATGTTAAAGCCTAAAAATTAGTTTTTAATAATTTTGAATATATTTCATAAATATTTAATATTTTGAAATATTAAAGGTATTTAATTTATTTAATTATTATATTAAATAAATTATTTAAAAATGATTTTAATACTTGAAAAATCATTTAAAATTATATTATGGTATAAGAAAATATTTTAAGTTATTTTTAATGACTTTTAATAATTTGTGATGAATTTTCATTAATAAATTAATATTAATGATAATTAAGTTATTTAATAAATGTATTAAATAAATTATGAAAATTAGAATTAATGATTTAAAAATCATATAAAAATGATTTAAAGGATGTAAAAATATTTTTGGTTATAAAATATAATTTTTGATATTTTTCATGAAAAATATTAATATTTTAATATTAATATTAGATTTATTTAATATTTATATTAAATAAATTAGTTTAAAAATAATTTTAATATTATAAAAATCATTTAAAATGAAAATGAAGTGTTTAAAAATATTTGAAGTTATAAAATATAACTATAATATTTAAAAGATAATTTCATTAATAATTTAATGTTTATGTTATTAAATTTATTTAATAATTATATTAAATAAATAGTTTTAAAATAGTTTTATTAATCATTTAAAAGGATATAAATGAATTAAAAATATTTTAAGTTATAATTAATAACTTTTAATATTTTGATAAATAATATATTAATATTTAAATATTAATGGTAATTGTTTAAAAATGATTTTAAATGTTTTAAAAATTATTTAAGGGTAATAGTAATACTTTAAAAGTATTTTAAGTTATTATAAATAACTTCAATATTTTGGCAATGGTTTCATTAATAGTTTAATATTAATGATAATAGAATTATTTAATATTTAAATCATTTAAAAATAATTCCGGTGTTTGAAAAATCATGATAAATTATAATAATTATTTGAAAATTATTATAAGGCTATGAAAAATAGTATGACTGATACTTAAGTTGTTCAGAATATTGTTAAGGGTATAAAATAGAGTTTTAAACTCGATAATTACCCGATAAAGCCGTCGGTACGCCGACATATTTTAGAAAATGATCTGAACTTATATAATTTGTCTGTATATGTGTTTGTTTATGATCCAATGGCTGTTAAATATGTGTGACAATGTGACTAGGTTATGTGCTGACTGCAATAAGCAGTATTATATGTTGCGATATGTTATTCTAATCAGTAAAATGATCTTACTAATGATAAGTTACTATATAAAAGATAAAACTAAGTTGTGTATTGTAAGCACCAGACCAGACAAGTATCCTACCTTTAAATTTACTTTATGCATTGGATATAAGTAAGAAAGTTTCAGAATTATATTATCATTGTGCCAGAATATTAACTCTATTGTTATAGATTATGTATCCGATCATTATTTATCAGTACAGTATTATTGTATAATTTAGATATTTATTCTGTTCGTTAATTTCTAAATATGGTTATACAAGTGTCCTCACTTGGATAATCATTGTATTTAATTATATGTTAATACACACATATCGATCTCTAATATGTTTATATTAATTAAAAGTCATCTAAGCTATTTGACCCAGCTAGACATAGATTTAGAAATATCGTTGAACATGATAAAACTTTATTATATCCAATCAAATTTCTTTGGTTTGGATTCCCAACTAAGTATTAACATCCCGAATATGGGAAAACTTTTATGCGCCCAATGCGGAAAAGATGAACGATAATATCGTTCTTGCATGTAGTATTGATCAATACAAGGCACATGGGATGTACACCCTCGAGCCCGTAAGTTATAACGGTTTGCAGATGAAGTTCTGTTTAACCTTTTCAAAAATAAAAAATAATGTTCATAGTCTGTCGACTAATATACAGTTATAGTCAGTACGTAGTTTAAAAAAATTTGATGTAGAATAAATATATTGTTATTATTGGTCCAGCTTACTTCACAATTGTTGATTCTTTGTAGAAGTGTCGTACAAAGAAAACATTTACTTCTTTCAGCTTATATTTATAATTGCTATTACTTGCTGGATACTCAAATGCTCATCTTGGCTTAATTTCAATGTTTTCAGCTAAGTGTGAACAACTAGAAGGTTCAGCCAAGAACAAGGAAAAAGGAAAGCAAACAGAATAAGTGTTATTGTATTCTATGTAATAGTATGACTTAATTAAGACAATGATATCTATTAATTATCATGTAATGAATGTATTAAAGGTTGCGTACTTGGGATTAGACTCTAATAAATGTAAGTTAAGTTTGATATTCATATTATTGTTATTATTATTAGTATTATTCCGCTCAAATAAATGGTATCGTAAAGCACCGAGTTCGGGTTTCAAGTACCTAAATTTGGGGGCGTTACATTATGGTATCAGAGCTTTAGGGTTAGAAATCTTAGGTGGGATATACCTTAGGCTATAACCTTAGGACAAAGGGAAACGTTGAAAATACAAATAACTCATTTAGAGTTTATAAGGAGATGAATTGAATAAATTCATCGTAAAATAAAATAAAAGATAACTTATATAAAACTATTATTTGCTGTATGTATATCTTATATGCTAATCAGGATAATCTATGTGTGTAGATGTCAGATAGAAAAGGATTAGGATACCCTCAGATCGTAAAGAAGGAGTCAACCTCCATAACCGAGCCAATATCAAAGACAATAGCTGAAATAGAGGCACACTTTGAAAATAACCCTAATAAGGTGATCATATTGTGGAAAAGTGTAGTACCGGGCCCAGAAACGATAGTATAATTGATAGGTAGAGTATAGTTAAAGAATATATGGTCAAGCTCGAGTTCTTAAACTCATAATATATGGTAAGTTTGATGAACTTGGTATAGTTAGGTGTGAATGGATTATTTAGGATAATAGGAATATATAGATTACTAAGCAATTGATCCTTAGTGAAAGCGTAAGAAATGAGTAGTATCAGTATTGCTTGAATATGTATGATTCTATGATGCGTATACGATAAGTATGTCTATGTAATATAATATTTTGTATAAATTATGGTAATGAATCACGACTTTTAAGTCATAAAGGGATAGCAGATGTTTAAAGCAGTATGTGTTATAGTGTGTCAAGTGTTATGAATATGACTCTATGTTGGATTAATGAAATAAGTTGGTGTAAAGATAGTAATCATTTATCTGAGCACTGGTTAATACAGTAAACCAAAGTTTTCGAAATCTAATATTTTGAATACATGATTATTTGAGTAGAAAATTTCGCGTTATGGGTATACCCTAAGACATAGAAGGTAAGTCAATGAAAGATAAATTATGATTAATCTGATAATGCCGCCAAGACAAAAATGAAATCAAAGGACAAAAGAACCTGTCAACAAAGTTGGAGGACAACGAGACCCAATGCAGAATTTTGCGAATATTGTCGCTCAAGCTATGCAAAATGGAATACCAGCCGCAGGAAATCAGCCAAATAATCTATCGACAAACTTCAAAGACTTCAAGGCGGTCGTACTGCCAGGATTTAGAGGATCAACTGACCCTGTAGAAGCGTTTGTGATAGCTAGGATAATGGAGGGGCAAAAGACATCTTTTGCCACCTATACGATAAAAGGGAAAAATGAATTTTTGGTGGGTGGCAAATCAAGCTAGAGCTGGAGAAGGGAGTAGTGGTAGTAGGACTGGAAAAAAGAAAGGAGATAACTTCGAGAATACCGATATTAGGCCAGGAGGTGGAAAGAAACAAGTTGTGCAGTGTGAGAATTTCAGAAAGAATCACTTGGGAGAGTGTCATAAAGGTAAGTTTGTGTTGTATAAGTGTGGGCATGAGGAACATATTTCTCCTAACTGCCCTAGTCCAAGAATGTATAGTGGGTATTTTATTTATGGATCAATGGAGCATAAGGTGAAAGACTGTCCAAGAAGGAGAAGGGATGCAAGGAATGCGAATACGGGAAAAAAGCAGTAGGACATTGGCGACAACGGGACCAACTTCAACAAACAAAGCGACAGAATCAATCGCAAGAGTCTTTAACGTGACCGTTCAAGATACCGTGGCAGATGAGGATGCAACTCCGGGTATTATTCGTATAACTTTTATTTTCTTATATATATATAATAAATTATTTTATAAAGAAATTTTGAAGGAGGAATTTGAGTTCTATTAGAAATCAAATTTCTGTTTAAGCAGATAGATAAGCTTTATGTTGAATAGTTAAAGAACAGTTCGATCAATTATGATTGAGATCTACTTGAAATGACTGTGTATGCTATGTACCCTTGTATGTATAGTTTTTAAAACGGTGATTCCGGGGACGAAATCTTTATAAGGGAGGGTGAATGTAATAACGCGATATTTTCTATATAATTAAATCAGAAATTTTGCGTATAATTTTTTTATTGTTTTAAAGGTGCGAAGGCGTGCAAGGTAATGTGTATTTATTTATGTGATGAATATAAAATATATTTATTACATGAATGAGTACAAATAATTTTATTTTAGAATTATTGATCATTATAAAGTATATTCTTATAATAATTAATTTTATAGTAGAAATATTTTTATTAATTATTTTCTATGAAAATATGATTATTAAATTATTTAAATAATATATGAAATGATTATTAGAATTATTATTTTATTCTATTATATGAATTTAATTTATATTAATTAAGTTAATTATTTTAACTTAATTAATAAAGGTATATATGGAAGATAAATCAGATATAGAATCCAAACCATAATTTTGGATTTTTGATCAAGGAATGAGAATAATAATATTATATTATTATTTGTTAGTGTTATAGATATGTATGTTATGTGTGTAAGGTTAATCTGGGGAGCAGTTTTATTATAACCTGATAAACCCTAGTTTTGAAATCAAATGAGACTTTAAAATTTGTTTAGTAATTATGTTATGTGATTAATGACATTTATTATAAATATTATTTTTATTTCAATGCTATAAATATGTACTGTATATGTGTGGACTGTTAATGGTTGTTCAATTATGGTCCAATATTACAAAACCCTAGTATTATTTTAATAAACCCTAATTCGATAGTCAAACAAGATTGCATGATTTTCAAGTAATTACGTTAGGCTATGAATGTCATGTGTTATTGATTTTAACCCTAATCATGGAGAACCTTAATTAATTAGGAACCCTAATTAATTGAGAACCCTAATTACTAAATTAGGAAACCTAATTTCTAAATTTGGAAACCCTAATTTGAAACTCAATTATGAGTTTGAGACTGTTATGTAGCTGTGTTATTATGATTAAGATTAATTATTATAGAATTCAATGTTAATTAGAGAAACCGTAATTAATATTTAGAAATCCTAAAATTTTGAAACTCTATTTTCTAAAATTAGAAAACCTAATTAGTAATTAGGAATCCTAATTGCTAAGTGGAAACCCTAATTGCTAAGCCCTAATGTTAATTGGTGAACTATTAAACCAAATTTTCATATTTTATATTATTAGAAACCTAAACTATTTTAGAAAAAACCTAATTTGTAATTTTAGAAACTAAATTTCATTTTAAACCCTAAATTGAAATCCTACAAATCTTTGTGCCAAACCTTATGGTTAAACCCTAAGGGTTAGACATTAAGGGTCAAACCCTAAGGGTTGGACAAGTTACAAATGTGTTATTAAATTTATAAGGCCAATGACCAAATTGCACTTTTTTGGCATTTTTTTAAGCTAGCTAGCAAATCTTGATAAAATATGGAGTTGGTAAACCACCAAGATTGCCCGTGTGACTGATAACAACACAACTCAGCCATATAACTCAGCCAATTCAATGTATCCTACTTAAATATAGATCTAAAGAGAGAGAAAATTCATTTGTCAAGCCTCTTTTGTGACCAACTCTCTACCAAGATCTTCTCTCTCTCTAACTCACGAAATTACCTTGCTAGATCAGTCATAAATCAAGCCCCATCACCTTCATTAACAACTCAGAAGCTTAGAATCAAGATTTGTTCTTAGAAGGTATAAACCCTAATTACAAATCTGATCTTAATCTATATGTTAGGTGTTATGATTTAGTGTTAAAACATGTTGTTTATGGTGTAAATAGATGATCTGGGTTGCTATAAGTTAGATCCATAACATCTAGAGGCTCAGATTTGAAGATTTCAAGAATCTGGAAATTTAGGAATTTGTGTCTGATAACCGAATGTAAGATCTCATAGATCTATGTAGGTTATGTGTTTTTATTGTTTAAGTGTTTGATCTTGTAGTATGCTATGTGGTCTATGAACTGGAACTGGAATTAGGTTCGTAGCATGTACATATTTCATTTTATCGATGGTCAAAGGTCGTTGACCGACCTTGACTTTGCTAATCTGGATAACCCAAAATTTTTCCAGAAGTCTGACAACGTGTTTGTAGGGCTCTGATCTTGCTGTTGTTAGTTATATATGTTATGTTATTGTTATGGTTGTGTAGACTGACATGAGTACTATCGATCCATGTCTTTATAATCCTTAAATCCTACACAGAATCCAAGAAATTTGTGGTCAAAGTAAGCCGAGATTAAATCTATTGGATGAAGATTACAGGTAACCTGAAAATCTTCAAAGGCAGTTCTGACTACTACTTTGATCGGCTTAGATACATCTTATGTGTTGATAAAATGATATAAAATTTTTTGATAATGGTACTCTGACATCAATACTACATATATTAACCACTAGATCTCATAAACTAGAAATAAAACGTAAGATATAAGTGTCCAAAGTAGCACCCATGAACTGTTCTTCATTTCTGGGTAACCCAAAAATGAAGAACAGGTCTGACAAGCTTTTCTGAAGCTTAGATCTTGCTGTTGTGTTATGTGTTGGCCATGAACTTGATTGATGATGATAGTATTACATTTATACTACAATCTAAACACTTTAAGCTGACCAGAATACATTAAGATCATGAAGAAAATGATGGTCAAACTAGCTGACTCGACAACTGGCTTTGAGTTTTTGGGTTTGGCCAAGAACGTGAAGAACACCTATAGCGACGGTTCTGTCGCTATAGGCAGTCTTTAGCGACAGTTTCTTTATAAAATAATTATTTTTATTAAATAATTAGTATTAAATAGTTTTTAATTATGAAAAATACAAAATAAATTCCTAAAAATTAGTTTTTAATAATTTTGAATATATTTCATAAATATTTAATATTTTTGAAATATTAAAGGTATTTAATTATTACATTAAATAAATTATTTAAAAATGATTTTAATACTTGAAAAATTATTTAAAATTATATTATGGTATAAGAACATATTTTAAGTTATTTTTAATGACTTTTAATATTTTGTGATGAAATTTATTAATAAATTAATATTATTGATAATTAAGTTATTTAATAAATGTATTAAATAAATTATGAAAAATAGAATTAATGATTTAAAAATCATACAAAAATGATTTAAAGGTTGTAAAAATTTTAGGTTATAAAATATAACTTTTGATATTTTTCATGAAAATATTAATATTTTAATATTAATATTAGATTTATTTAATATTTTATATTAAATAAATTAGTTTAAAAATGATTTTAATATTATAAAAATCATTTTAAATGAAAATGAAGTGTTTAAAAATATTTTAAATATAAAATATAACTTTAATATTTAAAGGATAATTTCATTAATAATTTAATGTTAATGTTATTAAATTTATTTAATAATTATATTAAATAAATAGTTTAAAAATGGTTTTATTAATCATTTAAAAAGGATATAAATGAATTAAAAATATTTTAAGTTATAATTAATAACTTTTAATATTTTGATAAATAATACATTAATATTTAAATATTAATGGTAATTGTTTAAAAATAATTTTAAATGTTTTAAAAATCATAAAAGGGTAATAGTAATACTTTAAAAGTATTTTAAGTTATTATAAATAACTTCAATATTTTGGCAATGGTTTCATTAATAGTTTAATATTAATTAAATATTAATGATAATAGAATTAGTTAATATTTAAATCATTTAATAATGATTCCGGTGTTTGAAAAATCATGATAAATTATAATAATTATTTACAAATTATTATAAGGCTATGAAAAATACTATGACTGATACTTAAGTTGTCCAGAATATTTTTAAGGGTACAGAATAGAGTTTTAAACTCGATAATTATCCGATACAGCCGTCGGTACGCCGACATGTTTCAGAAATTGATCTGGACTTATATAATTTATCTGTATATGTGTTTGTTTATGATCTAATGACTATTAAACATGTGTGACAATGTGACTAGGTTATGTGCTGACTGCAATAAGCAGTATTATGTGTTGTGATATATTATTCTAACCGGTAAAATGATCTTATTAATGATAGGTTGGTATATAAAAGATAAAACTAAGTTGCGTATTGTAAGCAGCAGACCAGGCAAGTATCCTACCTTTGCATTTACTTTATACATTGAATATAAGTAAAAAAGTTTCTGAATTATATTATCATTATGCCAGAATATTAACTCTATTGTTATAGATTATGTATCCAATCATTATTTATCAGTACAGTATTATTGTATAATTTAGATATTTATTTTGTTCGTTAATTTCTAAATATGGTTATACAAGTGTCCTCACTTGGATAATCATTGTATTTAGTTATATGTTAATACACACATATCGATCTCTAATATGTATATATTAATTAAAAGTCGTCTAAGCTATTTGACCCAGCTAGACATAGATTTAGAAATATTGTTGAACATGATAAAACTTTATTATATCCAATCAAATTTCTTTGGTTTGGATTCCCTAATATGACTAAGTATTAACATCCCGAATATGGGAAAAATTTTATTCGCCCAATGCGGAAAAGATGAACGATAATATCGTTCTTGCATGTAGTATTGATCAATACAGGGCACATGGATGTACACCCTCGAGCCCATAAGTTATGACGGTTTGCAGATGAAGTTCTGTTTAACTTTTTCGAAAATAGAAAACAATGTTCAAAGTCTGTCGACTAATCTCCAGTTATAGTCAGTACGTAGTTTAAAAAATTGATATATAATAAATATATTATTATTATTGGTCCAGCTTACTTCACAACTGTTGATTCGTTGTAGAAGTGTCGTACAAAAATAATATTTACTTCTTCTATCTTATATTTATAATTTCTATTACTTGTTGGGCACTCAAATACTCATCATTGCTTAATTTAAATGTTTTTAGCTAAGTGTGAACAACTAGAAGGTTCGGCCAAGAACAAGGAAAAAGGAAAGCAAACAAAATAAGTGTTATGGTATTCTATGTAATAGTATGACTTGATTAAGACAATGATATCTATTAATTATCATGTAATGAATGTAGTAAAGGTTGTGTACTTGGAATTAGACTCTGATAAATGTAAGTTAAGTTTGATATTCATATAATTGTTATTATTATTATTATTACTCCACTCAAAGAAATGGTATCGTAAAGCACCGAGTTAGGATTTTAAGTACCTGAATTTGGGGGCGTTACATTCTACATGTTCAAAACATATGGATCATGTATAGGGATATTATAGACACAACATGACATCTTAACCCTTTAGAATCTATATATTTATGTGATGCAACTATGTTTTGAAAATATGTTCAAGTTTGCTTTTGAAACTATTTTAAACTTGAACAATGTAATTTAACACATACAAGACAACTTTAAGGCTTTAATCATATGTAGTCAAGTCATGTTATCATGCTCGCAAGGTCAGAATATAAAGCATGTAGTAGTCATGAATGTTAGCTCACTATACTAAGTTAAAAACTTCTTTAATATAAATCTTAAGTAAAGTGGTCATGCAAAGAACTATGAATCATATAAACACAAGTTAACGGGTTATTCATGCCTTTCTAAATCACACCAACATGATTGCAAATCAGTCTATGAACATAGTATACATACATATCAAGTTCCTCTTTAAAGTCCTAAATCCATTTTAAACTCTACTCTTTTGTTAATCATGTATGCTAATCTAAACATGCTCTCATTAAGTTAACTATACTTATATATACACATTACATATATTTGCATGCTAGTCTAAGTCATAATAATATACCAACACTTAGCAGATTGTGAAACAAAAAACTCAACAAAAAAGCGAGGGACCCAGTAGCATACTTTCAGTGACCTCGATGTTAATCTGCGCGATTACTGCATTACCTTGTTTGAGCCAAGAACAGTAAACCTCGACAACTATTCAGCCCAAACACAGAAATTACTCACGAATTCATTCCTAAACACTCATGTATCAATTGCAAAATGCTTATATGATCATATAACATCTATATAACGCATACCCAACCTCATTAACATCTATTTTCATGAATTCAAGAAATTGGAATTTCATTACTTATGAACTCTGTTTAACAGAAACTGAAAACAGGGAATGGAATTATACCTCTTTGAAGATTAGTCTACTTAATTACTCCTTTCTAAGATTGCTAAGCTCTTCTTTGAACCACAACTCACTTACTCTCAAGTTATCAGTGTTTTAGTAGCCAAGAACAACAACGTAAACTTGAAATTTAGACTACTATTTATAATGAAAACTTGGACTGGACAATGACTTAACACTGAAGATGAATTCATGGTGTAGAAGGTAAACACACTGGTTATCTAAGAGTTGTTTAACTACCCAACATCAGCCATCCTTCTAGCCAATGATTTTAGCTGGGAAGTTACGTAGGTTACTGAAAATTTTTATATTGCAGCAACGTGCTTAAATCTAGCTCAGTTGGTTACTTTAATTCTCAAATATAATTTTAATGTACAATTGTTACCATATTAGGAACTTAGGGATTAAACATATACTCACATCATATAATCCATGTACATTAAATATACGTAATAAAATAATGCAGTCAGGTATTATCGTCCGGGTAGATCCATAATTATTTCTACCACTCATATAAGCACATGATAACTTATGTTACAATTTTAATAATTAATGTTTCAAGGTAGTAGATGTAATATGGAAATGTAACATACATATAACCTATGTACATTTTATCACACTGGTACACTTTATTAAAATAATAGTTTACAATATGCTCATGGTATATTATTTTAATATATACCCACATACATTTTGTCACATACACCTTCATGATGTATTCATACCATATAGTTTTAATATGCATAATCACATTGCTTCATACAATATAGTTTCATAGAACTTAATATATAGTCACATAAAAGTCACACTTCGCTATATAGTATAGTCGTAATATTGCTCACATGAACATAACCGTTAATCTAATATTATTATATTAATAACTTATTTATTTATGTCAATTAAATAAATTATTCACTTCCTTGATTAATTAACACCAAAATTAATTACTCCAATCATCATCGATTAATATATTTATGGATCCCCATAATTATTAATTATCTATATAATTCTTATTATATTTATAGATATATTGCAAAATTAATCACATATTACTAATTAATTACCAAGTAATCAATATTTGTGATGCCCCCAAAATAGGTCCACACGACCCATTCTGAGTCGCCAGATATCACACTATAAAAATCATTTACAAACTTCATTTATACTAATTTGTTGAAATGTAAATGCAGAATCACGACCACGCTTAAACTGTGAGTTTTAATACAAATGTATGTAACTCTCATGGTGACTCGACCACAACCTTACAATGGTACTTTATATAAAAGTACAGTCAATAACTATTTTAGAAATTAAAATCTTTGAAAAATACTCAAGGAAACCTTCGTACATGGGAGGCCATGCGTCTAGGTTATGATAGATATCATATGTCCACAGAATTATCCTTGGTTGACCCAATAGTCCCCAAAGAAAAACAAGAAGATTACTATCATCTTGTTTCCAATGGCGAGTCTTCTCTTGACATATAATTACCTCCGCTTTTCTCAATTGAGAATTATTTTCAAACAAACTCCAAGATCATATAGGTAGTGCTCGTAGATATACTCGAAGAAGTGGATGTGCACAACCACGTCTTATGATAACACGAGGTTGTATGTCATTAGACATCTTGTATGATAGTGGCAAAACACCTTCCAAAGTTGGGTTCACCTCAACCTATTCGGTTCACAAAAAAATTAAATATCAAATGACGTATACAATCGACACACTTATCTAAAGTTCTCAATAAAATTATTTTCATACTATTTAGGGAGAACCTCAATAGCTATAGACCACCGTTCTATTCCCCTGTTATCCCCGCTCGACCCGGCAACACTCTTATTACCAAAAAGGAATTGTTTGCATTACAGGCCAAAGACATACAACTGTATTTTAGAAGAGTCAGTAGAGCATGATATCTATTATCTTTTACGAATTAAAAGTGTATAATCAATATTTTACCCGATACTCAACTTAATAAATAATCCACATCATCAAATCATCCCTGCACTACGGCCAAGGATATTCATGTAATCATCAATGGTCATGATTATACCGAATAATCCCTGGTTATAATCATACCAATAACTGTCCATCAATTCACTATGGTCCAATGAGGACTTTTACCACATCATCTGTAACATTACGGGTAATGATTATACCGAATGATACCTGGTCATAATCATACCAATAAACATTTCATCTATGCACATAAGCCAAAGATACTCATCAATCAATAGTTCATCTTTGCACGTAAGCCAAAGATATACAACTGTAAAACCAATAATCAACAATCTATCTTTGCACATAAGCCAAAGATATACAACTGTAAAACCAATAATCAATAGTCCATCTTTGCACGTAAGCCAAAGGTATTCAACTGTAAAACCAATAATTAACAGTCCATCTTTGCACGTAAGCCAAAGATGACTTTCATCATAATATAAGCATGAGGATGATGACAATGATATAAACATTAATCAAACGAAAACAAGAATAAATATTAAAGACTTTAAATTTATCCAAATATTATCAATCACTTAATAAACTCATAATCTAATATTATTAATATTATAATAATATTTTAATCACTTCTTAAACTTATAAATAATTTATTTCAATTGTTTACACTTTACCAAATAATGCATTTAATCATTCAAAAATGTCATACTCATAAGATTTCATCACCAATGATCAAATCCCTCATCAAAAATCTGCATATACCCTATATAGGATTCCCAAGCCATAAAATCCAATTTTTCAATTTTGTTACTTCACATAATATATTTAATTCATTTACTCATAACTAGTTCATTTTCATGAAAAAGACCAAATCAGTCCCAAAAATATTTTTTTTCCGGGATTTAACAGAATATAGTCTCATATTGAACATATATTTTTCTCAAAATTTTTAAAATTCATTTACTATTTTTCATATGGCCAAAACTGCAGAATATTTAGATATTTATCATAAATTGTACTTTTGTCCAAAAATTCCAAAATTTACAGGGTTTACTCCTGTTATATACATGTACTCCTAATAAAAATTTCACCAATTTTGGAGTTAACCACAAAGAGTTATAAGGGTTTACTTTTAAAATTGTCTTTTCCCATAAAATTTATAACTACTAATCTATACATCCAAAAATCACCATTTTTGGACATAATCTAGAAAACTCATCAAATTATCATTTCGAATTTTTCCAGAATTTTTAAGGGTCGGGAAATTTACGAAACTGCAAATAGATTTGTGCCCACCATGGGGTAATCCACGTAGACAGATCATTTCCATATTTTAATAAGGAATGAATACAAAGGATCATTCACCATGTATGTGGTAATCCACATAGACAGGTTATTACAACAGAACAATAAAGAATGGAATAATGAAAGAATTCACCAGGCATGCGATAGATCGCACAGACAGGTTATTCCAATAGAATAATAAATAATGGAACCAGGTCATGCGTAAACGCACAGACAGGATATTCCAACAGAATAATAAATAATGAAATAATAGAAGAATTCACTTGGCATGCGATAGATCGCATGACGAAGTTATTCCAATGAATAATAAATAATGGAACCAGTCATACGTAAACACACGAGCATGTGATATTCCGGCTACAAAATAATAAAGAATGGAACCAGGTCATGCGTAAACACACAGACAGGATATTCCGACAGAATAATAAAGAATGGAATAATAGAAGAATTTCACCATGTATGTTGTACTTCGCATAGACAGGTTATTCCAACAGAATAATAAGGAATGTAATAACAATAGCTCTCTTCATGAATACGAAAGAAATAATACCCCTTACTATAATAATAATATCCCTTACTTCAAAAGAAGACTGGATACTGGAATAGTGTGGTAGCAGACTTTTCTTCTTCTTTCTCTTTTTAAGTTCTCTCTATAATAATTGCTCTATAGCTTTAGTGAATTGGTGAGAAATGAAGGAAGAATAAGCTTCTATTTATAGGAAAATATAGTTTCGATAATTACACGTTTTGGGGCTCGAAATATTATAATATAATACCTTTAACTTTTCTTTCATTTTTAATTTAGTCCTGCAAGTATTATAAAACTTGCACCACCTCCCCTAATAGTAAATCATGTGACTTAATAGTACAATCATGTGAATACATAGTTATAATCATGTGAAAATACGAATTACAGTATAGTACCTCCATCTATACCTCCATTTTAAACTTAGTCATGCAAGTATTATCAATCTTGCACCACCTCCCCTAATAGTACAAGAATGTGAATCAATAGTACACACATGTGAACAAATAGTTATAATCATGTGAATTAATAGCAATTAATTCCTTATTTACCCGATTAATTACCCGGTTGGTCAATATAACTTCCAAACATCAATTACTATCGAAATAAATGTCGATTTCCACTAACACTAATAATCCCAACACAATGGAAATATTTTTCTCAAAAATTCCATTTTTGAAATTTTGAAGTTTGACTTTTTTCGAAAAAGTCAATTGTTGGCTTTTTTGACCAAAAAGTTAACCCCAGCAAATTTTGTATTTATAGTCTATTTCTACTAATTTCATCGTTCTGGACTCAAATATCACATCCGCATCTCCAAATTTAACTCCGAACTCAAATTCAATTTTTAATAACATTCATCATTAATATTATAACTCACAATATTTAACAACCAGGTCGTTTCCAGGAAAGAGGGGGCTTTTCGATAAGGATTTTTCCTTATTGGCGCGCAATTAGGTGACCAAACCTCTCCTTGACAGAACTTCTAAACATTGTCAATAGTGCAAATAATAATATGAATAACTTTGTTGTCTCAATTATTGATTTAATAATATATCATATTATGTAGACGATACTGTGACAATAATCGAATCAATAATATGAGAGATATGATGCAACAATTACTGTAGCAATAATTGAGTATAACTGAGTGACTTCTCACATAAGCATCAATAATTAATACCGTGTGCTACTATGCAACCACGCGTATTACTGTACTTTTACTACCGAGTATTTTATGATAACTTGCTTACTTTGAAAAAATTTCACATATCACCCTTAACTTTAAACTCTTATCAATTTAACTATTGACCAAAATAGAAAAATTGAATACTTTTATTTCATAAAATTCGGGATCTCACAATATTCTACCACAATTTTTTTAATATTAATTAATGGTTTACTTAATATTTCTTCGTCAAACATAACACACTTTATTTCATGGTTTATCAATGTTACACATATAACAAAATGTTCCATTTTATTTCTAAAGAAGAAAAATAATTTTCTCCAATCGACCATTTGGCAGCAATTGCCAGCTTGTATCATTGGATGGCGCACTGCTACTGCACTACCACGACAATGCCAAGACTGGTTTAGCTTCAAGCTAGTGTCAACCTTCATCGCCATACTCGTTTTTCACGACAAGATATTAATGTCCACGTGAGTGATATTGCAAATCTAAGAGTGTATTCATTACTTATCATAATAATCCTAATAATCATATCATATATACAATAATCATATATTCACGAAAAACTATTTTTATTACAAAATTAATTTATTATAAGAACATAATCTATAACGATCAATAATTCTTAAAAAGAAATTATTTACAATTATTCATGTAATAAATAAATTTTATTTATCACATAGGCACATATACTTTACTTTGCACATATTCCCACCTTTATAAAAAAAAATTATATACAAAATTTATTATTTAATTATATGGAAAATATTGGGTTATTACAGCTCCCGCCGGTAAAAATATAGCTATATATGAGCTAACAAGTGTTTAAAATGAGAAAGCACTCAATATGGGGTGTGTTCAGAGCATATTTGACAGGGCTTCCTTGCCTTTTCCTCTTAAAATATGGACACCCCAAGCTCTATATTTATAGAGCTGGTGGCCACAGGTGCACCTGCGGCTGCCCGGGGTGCCCCGGGCTCCGCGGGTCCTGCCACCTCGAAGTACGTGCACTCGTGCACTATGATATCCGCTTAAACTTGTAGAACTTCAATCCGAGCATCCGATTGAGGTGTACAAACCTTTTTCGGACCGCCGCTGTCGAGAGTTACACAATGACATGGGATTAGAGGTTGTACGAAGTCAAGAAGAGGGGACCATGGCCATGGTCTTCAAGCTTCAAATTCTATCTAGTGTGCTGCCCTGCGTAATAGTCACTCGGGATTGGAACTCCTTGGCTCTTGCAGGACATTGTTGTGTAGAAATGTATGTTTGAAATATTGAGACGGCGCGATGTGGGGTAGAGGTGGCAAGATGATGATTTTGCCCCTCACCAGGGTTATCTCCGGTTTGGTCTGATAAAACAGACGTTTCTCAGGGTTATCTCTAAGATTGGACTGCTGCAAATGTTTGAATTCCTCAGGGTCATCTTTAAGTGTGCTTGTCTTCCCGGTGTTATCTCTGGGTCTTTGGAATGAGTGCCTCGGCGGGAGTTCCGAGGTTGAAGCTGATTGTATGCATTTAAAACAAGCATTTTTGGGGTTATCGCCGAAACTGCAATGGCATTCCTTGGGGTTATCTCCAAGGATGAAACTCGAGGTTATCTCCGAGGTTGGAAATGATACTCCCGGTGTGTGTTCTGGGGTTGAGACTGAACTTCCAGTGGTATCCGGAATGGATATGAGCGATTTTCCAGGGTTATCTCTGAAAGACGAATCTGCCCTCCTACAATGTTAGTAACAAGTGTGAAAAAAATTTTGAGTGTCTAGAAAAGGAGTTTATTTAGATATGGAATAAGATTTCATATTATTCAAAATAAAGGAGTTTATTTGTGAATAGGGAAGAAAAATCTGTGTTTCCTTAAATAAAAGAGTTTATGTAGATATGTAATAAGATTTCATATTATCCAAAATAAAAGAGTTTATTTTGACTTGGAATTGGATTCCATAATTAGTTAAGATATATGAGTTTATTTTGATTAAAGAATTTGATTAAAATAAAATAATTTATTTTATTCAAAATTGGATAAATTAAAATTAAAGAGGTTTATTTTGAATTAAATTTGGATTAAAATAAAAGAGTTTATTTTGATTCAAAATTAGATTTTATACTAACTAAATTTGCTCATTAAATGATATCAATATATATATTGAATGTTTATTATTCATGAGATGAATGTTATTTATTAATGCATATGGTGATGTGTATGATAATAAATGGGATTGATTATGGTATATTGACAAATGTGACTGGATTTTATTTTAGTTGGATTCATGAATGTATGTGTTTTATTAAATGGGATCTGCGTACCTCGTCTTCTCTAATTTTTTTAATGTAAATTCTATCTTCCTCCTATGTATTTTTCCTTGACTGCTGATCAATGTTTCTATTTATTTTAAATAGTTTTGTAATAGAAATAATTATAATTATAATTTTGAAGAATTGGAGATCAAGGAGCAAGGAGCACTTGAAGACCCGTTTGTAATGGAGCCTAGGATTTAAATGTAATAGTTATATTTAAATTTAATTCTTGCACCCTAGGTTTGACCTTTTGGTTCACTTGGTGGCTCAAGTGAACCAAACTAGAATAAAATCCATAATCAATCTGGGTAGAATATAGTATTCTATATGTGCATGCTTATACAATATATATACTAGCAACAGTCCCGTGCCTCCGGCACTATGAAAATATCTATAGTAAAAATTTCATTTTTTTTATAAGTAAAATGTGATAATTTCATTTTTTTTATAGTAATGTGATATCTATTTTTTTTATTAATATGAGAAAAGTATTGTGAAATTATCCCTTATATTTATAAAAATATTCATTTTCATATAATATTTTATAGTAAGATGGTAGTATTTTATCCAACCCAGCATGACAGCATGAGAGAGAGAGAGAGTTATTACCTTCAAAGTTTTTTGAAGGTTTAGATTTATCCCAAAGTTTTGATGGTCAAGATCTTTTAATACGGTTTGAGCGAGAAATTAAGTATGTTTAAAAATTCTTCTATTTTGTATATATATATATATATGTGTGTGTGTGTGTGTGTGTGTGTGTGTGCATGCGTGCTAAACAAGATGAGACAAATTAATAACAAATCCCTCAAATATTTTATATTAAGTTGTAACGTTCAAAGATATTTGAAATATCGAACATCGCCTTTTAGCATGATAGAAACAATAGAGTATTGAATATTCAATATGAGTTTGTTGTGAACACACAAGGCAATTATTAAATATTTAAGATGTTGTTTTTATTACATATGATGTTTATAAGGAATTGAACATTACTGCTTTATTGTGCACAGACAAGGGTTGTAGTTTTCTCTTCACTTATATGGAAATGTTGGGTCTGACTTAACTTAAATCATTTTAGTTCAGATGTGGACACACTTGATCATTATGATTTAAGAGGCAAAATACAATTAGTTGCATAGTTGATGTAATTGACAAGAGTTGTCTACCTATTTATTTATATATAGTTTGTTATGCACACACAAGGCTATATACATTTGAAATGAGATCCTTATTCTCACTAGTATATCTTTAATTAGATATCGCCGAACTATATAAATTAAGGGTAATATAGTTTGATGAAAATAGTTGGAGATACCAATTTAAAACAAGACCTAAATTATTTTGGTAATTAATAAAAGAATGTATGCTAAAATGTTATTAATTATAAATTCATTTAAAGAATTTTACAATGTCTAAAATTACTATCACTTCGTAGCATATTAGATGGTAAATTAACCGGATCGAATTAAATGGATTGGTTAAGTAAATTGAGAATAGTTCTCACGGCTGAAAAGCTATCTTATGTCCTTAATACGCATATCCCTACAATGGTTGCACACAAAGCCTCTGAGGAAGAGATTACTACTTTTAGAAAGTGGTAAGATGATGCACAGTTCGCTCAATGCATCATGCTCGCATCCATAAGTAACGAGCTTCAGCGTCAACATGAAACTATGGATGTTCTTACTATATTCCTGTACATCAAGTAGTTGATGGTGAGGAAACTAGGACTGATAAATATTAGATATTTATGGAGTTCTTCTGATCTAGAATGACCGACGACACTACAGTATAGACAAAATTCATTAACATGATCAATTTGATTGAACAATTAGGACAACAAGTTTTGTCATGGATGGCGATTTGAGTCAAGATTTGATCTTGCAGTTACTCTCGGACTCCTTCTCACAATTGTTGTGAATTTTTCATATGAACAAGCTAGATATCAGCCTTGTTGACTTGCTTAACATGTTGAAAAATGTTGAGAGTCACTTTCCAACCAAGAAAGACCAAGTCTTACTGGTAGGGGTCAAAGGATCTTCTAAATAGAAGAATGATTCTAAGAAGGTAAATTGAAAAAAGACATAAATAAAGGATAATAAGAACAAAACTGATACGGATAGCAAAGGAGTTTGCTTCCACTACAATAAGCCCGGACACTGGAAAGAAACTGCAAGAAGCATCTTGCAGAGGCTAACCAGAAGAAGCTTAGTGAAGTTTCGGTTACAAATATAATTTTGTTCATGATTTAAAATAAAATTTTCTTTGGTTTTACTTAGGTATTGGATACCAACTTTGGTTATCATAAATACAGATTTATGAAGGGACCAAGCAGAAGTAGAAAGCTAAACAAAGATAAGTAATCATATGTGTGGGAAATGAAGCAAAGGTTGCTACATTAGCCATACAAACTTATAGTTTAGCAATGCCTACGAGCAAATCTATTAAGTCAATAAGTTGTTATTGTATTCCAGTTAGAAACATTATTTCCATTTTTTTGTTAGAAAATAAAATCTTTGGTATTATATTTAAGAACAATTGTTGTTCTATTTATAATAATAATGTTTTGTATAGAACTGAAATATTACTTAATGGATTTTGTATACTTGACTTACGTGAAAATAATTTTGCATATTGAACAAATTAGTATAAGAAAAGGAGATGATCATTCAAAGAGTTGAATGTGTGTATTTGCTAAAATACAAGTGTGAATTAGTTGAAAGGTTCAAAGAATTCAGAAGTGAAACAAATTGACAAAGTATTAAGGTTCTTTGATTAGATCAAGGAATAAATACTTGTGCAATAAGTTTCTAGATCATCTTAAATGGTTTTCTCATAATGGACACCTCCTGATACGTAATAATTGATTGATGTATCTGAAAGGAAAAATTGTACCTTGTTGGACATGGTACAGTCCATAATGATTTTACCGATATTCTAGTATCCGTTGGGGGTCCTAGAAATGGCTGCATATCTATGAAAAGGTAACCTCAAAATCCGGCCACAAGACTCCATAAAAGTTATGGACATGAAGGATTCCTAATTTTAAGTATTTTAAGGTAAGGGATTGTCCAGCTTATGTGAAAAAGGTTTCAAGGGATAAGCTTGGGACAAGATTTGACAAGTACAGATTTGTGGGACATCCTAAAGCAATTTTAGGGTATATGTTCTATAATCCTACTTAGCAAAAGGTGTTTGTTGCGAAACATGCTACCTTTTAAGATAAAGGTGTTTATCATTGAAGGAGCTAGTGGGAGGATAATAAATCTTAAAGAGTTCAAGAACCACAAATCACTATAAGTCAAATAAGAGAAACCTGTAGATAGACCTATTGTACCACAACCGAATCGAAAATCTGGAATAGTACCGAAGATACCTGGGAGGTATGGATTTATCATAGATGATGATGATGAGGTACACATCATAGAAGATGATGATGAAATTACATACGATGAGGTAAGAGTTGTAGACACTCGGAGAAATGGATTGAAACAAGCTTCTCAAATATGGAACATTCGTTTTGATGAGACAATCAAAAGAGTTTGATTTTATTAAAAACAAGAATGAACCTAGTGAGTAGAAAAGGGTTAGTGGGAGCATCGTGACATTTCTAGTATTATATGTTGATATATTACGGATAAGGAATAACATACTAATGCTACAATCATTAAAGATAAAGTTGTCGAAACATTCCTCCATGAATGATTTTGGAAGAGTATCATAATTAGGGATATAAATCTATATAGATAGATTTAAGAGGATGCTCGACTTAACCCAAGGACCGTATATTCATTTGATGCTAAAGTCGTTTAGCATGGAAAACTCCAAGAGATGTCTCATGTTGATGAGCCATGGAGTGTATCTCTCTTAATAGTCCCCATAGACTCTTGAAAAGAGAGATCGCATGACTGACAATCATGAATACAATGAAATATACGAGACCTGATGTTGATAAGTCATATTCTGGAGAAGATCACTGTAAGACAGTGAAAAACATCTTAAAGTACTTAACCGGTACTAAAGATGTGATTAAAATTTATGGTGAGTCTAAATTAAAACTAGATGGCTTAACAAACTCAAGTTTTTTCAGACAGACAAAGACGATAGAAAATCCACTTTAAGGTAAAGCGTTACCTTGAACAGTGGTGTAGTGAATTGGAAAGGTTTCAAATAGCAAAGAGTTGTTGGTTTAGTGATAAAGACAAAGTATATAGTTATAAATGAAGCTGCAAGTTGATTGTTTGGATGAAAAGTTCATTACAGAACTAGAAATATTTCCTAAGTCTCATCTTGGATCTAAACATGTGTTGTGGCACTTTCATTTGATTATTGGAATCATTGAAAGATGGGAAATTACTATAGAGATAGTGAACTCTCAAGAACAACATTACATATCCATTAACTAATGCTAATCCAACAGCAGTATAATCGTCACTTAGAGAAGAAGGGTATGAGATACCATGGTGATTGACTTTAGTACAAGTGGGAGATTGAAGCTAGTATGCACACAAGCCAATCATGTTTAATGATAAAGCATATACTTTGTAATAATCTTATTCATTAATTAATAAAAAGTATTAATTTATTTTAAAGGCTTTAATTATCTACATGATGTTGCTTTATAATATGTGATAAACCCATAGTTTTAAGCAATACTTTTAGAATAATGATGATGATCATTCTAATGAGATCTAAATTCTTAGAAAGCTTAAAACTAAAATAGTTCCCAATCGTTGGATTACTAAATTGGGGATTTGTGAATCCAAATATATTGGTACATACGTTACTTGCTCATTGGATGAGGATGATTGATCTCATGATCATTTGTGTGGAAACACTAAAGTAAGTATGTAGGTGCTTATTAGAGAATAAGTTCACTGAACGTGGCTCAGTAAGGAATACCTAATAGAGTTTTACTTGCCTATCAATAGGAATTCCTATAGTGATAGTAGTACAACTGATCCTTGGACTTGAGATCATCATAGTATCTTGTGTATGATGAGTTATACTTTGACTTATTCCTTAAGACCCTTAGGGTATATCAAAGGGTACGCTTGGGTATAATAAGTTGTAAATGGAGATAATGTATGATCAATAAAGAATCTACCGCTTCTAGTAAAAGAAGAGAAATGTCCTATGTGATTCGATAAATGACAACCTAGTAGTCCTTAGCCATGGTAGAATGAAATTAGAAAGGAGTTTCTAATTTGCATTATTTGGTGTTGTGCATTTAAGAGTCAAAATACATATAATTAAATAAAATAAGATTTGACAGTAATTTCATGTCTTATATTTAATTGGGACATTGTATGGTGGAAGGATTAAATTTTACGATAACTATTTACTCAATGGTTCTTTTATGATTAATGTTGAAATCTATATTATCTAAAAAGTCGTTAATCGCTAGGGAGGCTTATCCCTATTGTAGATTAAATATTATTTATTTAAATAAATTAATATTTTAATTTATTTATTTAAATAAGATTAGAATTGTTCTAATTTATTTATTCACATCCAGTTTAAATATGGAGAACCTAAAGGGTTACACCATAAAATGAAGAATAATTATTTAAGAAATTAATGGCATAATCGTAATAATAAGTTAAGTATATTTAATTTAATCTACTATGATAGAATAAATTAAATAACTTAATATTTATTATTTAATATTTTGGATATATTAAATATAAATTAATAAGAGGAGTCTTATTATTATTATTACTATTACTATTATTATTTAATTCCTAAAGGAGTTTGGGAATTAATTAATAAAAGTACTCTCATTTATTCCTAATAAGATTAGGAGACAAATTAATTAAAAGAGTTTAATTAATTATCCCTAATAAGATTGGAGAGTTTAATTAATTAAAAGAATTTAATTAATTAAATCATATCCTATTTTTTAATTAGATTAGAAGGGTTAACTAATATCTTTATAAGAGGAGTCTTATATCAGATATCATTAGACGTGATTCCAATTGTTGGAGAGTACAATCTTTTTCTATGAGAGATAGAAAAACTAGGGTTTTATCAAACACACATCTTCTTGAATATTTCTTCTTCCTTGGTGGATCACCTCTAGAGGCCAAATATTTGGGTGGCTAACATTGATCAAAGGAAGGAACCAAACTCGGTGGATTCAAGTTGAACGCGAAAAGGATTGGAGGTGAACATGTACTTGAGGAAGCTTGAATCTTCAAGGGTATAATTCTTGTTCTTTATCTTTTTGTTTAATTAAAAATTGTGCATAAAGGATGATCCGGGTATATGGTTTGTAAAATTTTAAACTCTAATTTTCCATGCTTTCACTTATTTTGTGCAATTTAATTGCGTTCATGAATATTACAAACCTAACATGCTAAACCTAGACTTATCAGATGGATCCTTCTCCTTCAAAAGTTTGACTTGGAAATAAAGGATAGAAAAGGGACGGAAAATCAAGTAGCAGACCATCTATCGAGGCTGGAAAATCAAGGTAAAGATGAAGCGGATAAGAGTGTGATTAATGATTTGTTCCCGGATGAACAACTATTTGGAGTTAATTCAAAATTTCCATGGTATGCATATTTTGCCAACTATTTGGTGAGCGACATCCTTCCCCCTGATCTAACAAGACAGCAGAAAAAGAAATTCCTACATGACGTCAAGTGGTACATGTGGGATGAGCCATACCTATTCAGACAGTGCGCCGAAAAGATGATTCGAAGGTGCGTGCCAAACAATGAAGTGAAGAATATCCTACACGAGTGTCATGCATTTGCATATGAGGGATATTATGGTCGTGAGCGGACATCGGCCAAGGTTCTTTAGTCAGGATTCTATTGGCCTATAGTGTTCAAGGATGCCCACAAGTTTGTAAAAACTTGCGATAGATGTCAAATGGTGGGTAATATATCGAAGCAGAATGAGATGCCACTACAAACTACATTGGAAATAGAAATTTTGATGTATGGGGAATGGAATTTATGGGGCCATTTCCTCCATCTTTCAATAATTAGTACATCTTGCTTGCGGTTGATTATGTGTCAAAATTGGTTGAAGGCATAGCACTCCCCATAAATGATGCCAAAGTGGTTCTCAAGTTTTTGCATAAGAATATTTTTACAAGATTTGGCACGCCAAGGGCTATTATAAGTGATGAGGGTAGTCACTTCTGCAATAGATCATTTATAGCTCTTTTAGCAAAATATGGGGTCAATCATCGAGTGCTTACGACATATCACCCCCAAATAAGTGGTCAAGCTGAGGTTTTGAACAAAGAGGTGAAGAAGATTTTAGAGAAAGTAGTGAACCCAAACAGAAAAGATTGATCGCTAAAATTAGATGACGCACTATGGGCATAGATAACAGCATATAAGACACCAATTGGAATGTCTCCATATCAATTAGTCTATGGAAAAGCATGTCACCTCCCGGTGGAATTAGAACATAAAGCTTATTAGGCCATTCAGAAACTTAATTTTGACCAAGCAGCCGCATGAAAGAAAAGATTGCTCCAATTGAACGAACTAGATAAATTTTGACTGTAAGCATACTGATAAGTGGATTTTATATACACGAATCGGTGTCCATTTCATGCTTATTCGTTGCTAAATTCTTTTGTTCATGTTCGTTTTTACTTGTTTTATGTTCTTTTATGTTTAGGATGGTTGTTGCAGCATTTAACGTATATTTGGAGTCAATTGGGATGATTTGGAGTCAATTGGTGCAATTTTGGAAGAAGTCATGAAGATCAACAAGTCATTTAGCATAACACACCCCCGCCGGAGTGGGCCTTTTTGCTATGTATACCCCCACCGGGGCTGGGGGTCTTCATCAGGAATTGGCAGAAGGATAGCCCGTCGGGGCGGGCCTATTTAGCACATACACCCCTGCCGGGGCGGGGGGTGTCGAATTATACAGACTTCTGTTGAGGTTGAAACTCTTATTTGACATGGTTTCTAGCATATTGGATTGTACATGGATTCTACTTGATGGAGAATTTCGTCTGGGACTTGTGTGTTGGACATCTAATACTCAATTAAAAATGAATTCAACAGCACACAAGGCATATTACGAAGATTAATCTCAGTTTTTCTAAGCAAGTGTTGGAGGAGTATTTCGAAGAGATTTTTGAGACGATTGCAATTCTGGGCTACGTGAAGGGTGTTTTTCAATATTCTTCTTCTTAGGCTATTAATTGTAATTGAAAGAATGTTTTCTATGATTTATTCAACGTTTATTTCATTTATGATGAACTAATTCACTTTTTAGGCTTATGATGGATTTTTGAGTGAATCGATGATTTTGTAAACCTTGATTTCCAGTTCAATAAGCTATTTTCCAGTTTATCTATATTAATTTGAGATTGAATTTATAAATTGTCTGATCAACAATTCTTTGTCGATTTGTATGGAATTGAGAGAGGATATTCGAATCTAGACTTAGTTAATATAGCATGTGTTCATGAATTTTGTGAGTAGCAGAATCTTGATGAATGTTAAGGTAGAGATATGCTTGACATCGCATGTAATCGTATAGAGAACTTAATCTTAAACCTTATTTAGTTGTAATTCACATAGAGATATAGTGAGTTAGTTAATTAAGGTGTTTAACTTGATTCTATCTTAATTGTGGATTTAAGTTAATATGGTATTAGCGCATCAAGAGGTGGTTAATACTACATTTGTGTTCTTGATTAATAAACTGAGATAATGAATTGAATTGGAATAAAGGTGTTAAAATCAGAGTGAAACTTAAGGTGAAATCATAAGTCTAATTTTCCATTAATTGTTTGAAATTCCTGATTTTGATATTTGTGGTTGGTTTCTGGTATTTTTTTAATCTTTAATTTAGTTTCTTTATTTATAATCATTGAGTTGATTAGTTTAATAAAATTAGGATTAATAGGAAATTGGTAATTGTAAGTTTAGTTTCTTACTATTTGATCTCTGTGGGAACGATACTCTACTCATCACTTTATTACTTGTTGACCACGTATACTTGCGTCTATTGCGTATATAGATTTTACCCAACAAGTTTTTGGCATCGTTGCCGGGGATCTAAATTAGTATAGATCTTAATATTTTTACAATATCAGTTTAATTAATCCATTTTCACTTAGACATTTTTATTTTTGTTTTGTTCCTCTTATTTCAGGTGTTTGAAGCGGTTTATGCAAACTCGGTCTAAAAATCCAGACTTGCTGCCTTTTGAGGACGACATTGAGAAAAGGTTTCAGAGGTTAAGTAAGTGGATCAAGGAAATGAGGCAAGAATTTGAAACATCTGAGAACGAAGAGGAAATGGCAGCCGAAGATCAGAAAGCGTTAAGGGACTTCGCCACACCCAAGGTGATTGAACTGTAGTCAAGCATAACCAGGCCCGCAATAGCTGCAAATACATTTGAAATCAAGCCTGGGACGATTCAAATGATTCAAAATTCAGTTCAGTTTGGGGGATTGGCAAATGACGATCTGAATGAACATCTAGTTAGCTTTCTGGATATTTGTGACACCTTTAGGTACAATGGGGTGTCAGATGAGGCGGCGAGACTTCGCTTGTTCCCATTCATTTTACGGGATAAGGCGAAGAGTTGGTTGCATTCTCTACCGCCCGGATCAATCACTACATGGGAAGACCTAGCTCAGAAATTCCTAGCCAAATTCTACCCACCGGCAAAAACTGCAAAGATGAGGAACGAGATAACGATGTTTGAACAGCAACATGGGGAGTCGTTATATGAGGCATGGGAGAGATACAAAGAATTGCTCAGAAAATACCCACATTATGGATTGCCCAAGTGGCTGCAAATGAACACCTTTTACAACGGTCTACATGGGAATCTCAGAACGAGTATTGATGCAGCGTCGGGTGGAGCATTAATGGCCAAGAGCTACGAGGAAGCCTACAATTTGATTGAAACCATGGTGGCTAACAACTACCTGTGGCCTACAGCAAGAAGGACGCAGGAAAAGGCGGCTGGGGTTTTGGAAGTAGATGGGGTGACAGCTATACAAGCACAGATTTATGCACTCTCCAAGAAGTGAGATGCCATGACAGGGGCTCAAGTACAGCAGGTTGTGGTATTATGCAAATTATGTGCGGGTGAGCACCCAACGGATCAGTGCGCAATTAATCCAGCATCTGTACAGTTTGTGGGTAACTATAACAAAATTCCACAGAATACACATCAGAATACGTACAATCAAGGGAATAGGAATCATCCAAATTTCTCGTGGAACAATAATTAGCAACATCAAGCTCTACGACAGTCATATCCCCCAGGTTTTCAGAATGACCAACAACCGATTCAACATCAGGAAAGGAAATCAGATTTTGAGGAAGTGGTGTCGAAGTACATAACTAGCAATGAGGCAGCAATGAAAAATCAAGCAATAGCCATCAAGAACTTGGAAAATTAGATGGGGCAAATTGCCTTAGCACTAAATAACAAGCCATAAGGGACCCTACCGAGCGATACAGAGAGAAATATGAAGGGTAACCACGAATAGTGTCAGGCAATTACATTGAGGAATGGAAAACATCTTGTGGGTAATAATGCAAAAAATTCAGTGACACCGGAGGACAAAGTTGATGGCAACAACACGGGTGAAGGAAACAAGGGTGATGATAAGAAAATTGAGGAAACAAAGTTAAACAATAAGCCAATTGTTTATCTTCCACCACCGTTTCAGCAGAGGGTCCAAAAACAGAAGTTAAATAAGCAATTTGCAAAGTTTTTGGAAGTGTTCAAGAAACTCCAGATTAACATTCCATTTGCAGAATCCCTAGAGTAGATGCCGAGTTATGCAAAATTTATGAAAGGGATTCTATCGAGGAAGAAGAAATGGGAAGACTTTGAGACAGTTGCACTAACAGAGGAGTGTAGTGTAGTGTTACAGCAGAAATTACCACCAAAACTCAAGGACCCAGGGAGCTTTACTATACCATGCATGATCGGGAACATGTCTTTTAATAAATGTTTATGTGATTTGGGGGCGAGTGTAAACCTTATGCCATTATCAGTATACACAGAATTGGGTTTGCCCGCACCAAAGCCTACAAATATTTCATTGTAGTTGGCGGATAGGTCAGTCACATATCCGAGAGGCATAGTAGAGGACATTTTGGTTAAGGTGGATACATTTATATTCCCCGCGGACTTTATTATTCTGGATTTTGAGGAGGACAAGAACATCCCGATTATCCTAGGGAGACCTTTCCTAGCCATGGGTAGGACACTAATAGACGTACAAAAAGGAAAACTTACTATGAGGGTCCAAGATCAAGAAATCAAATTTAATGTGTTCAAGGCCATGAAATTCCCTACGGATGAGGAAGAATGTTTTCGGATGGATTTAATTGAGCAAATCATCAGTGAAGATATGAGCAAGAGCTTGGTCAACGTGAGATGGTCTAAGTGGTCCTCCTCCTTCCGGGATTTGACAATGATATCATCCACGTAGATCTCTACCTCTTTGTGCATTAAATCGTGGAAAAGAGCCATCATAGCTCACTGATAGGTTGCCCTGGCGTTGATGAGGCCGAATGACAATCGTCTATAACAAAAGGTTCCCCAAGGAGTGATGAAAGCAGTTTTTTCATGATCTTCCTCAGCGGCCATAATTTGATGGTACCCCGCAAAGCAATCAACAAAGGAGTACATGCCGTATTGAGCAGTATTGTCAATAAGAATGTGGATAAAGGGCACGGGAAAGCTATCTTTAAGGCAAGCTTTGTTCAAATCCCGATAATCCATGCAAACTCGCACCTTTCCCCCTGGTTTA
Source organism: Panax ginseng (assembly GCA_020205605.1). Lineage (NCBI taxonomy): Eukaryota > Viridiplantae > Streptophyta > Magnoliopsida > Apiales > Araliaceae > Panax > Panax ginseng. The sequence goes on from CM035137.1 coordinate 49,822,470, forward strand.
GGCACGGGAACAATGTTGGATATCCACTCCGGATATGTAGACACCACGATGATGCCAGCTTGAAATTGTTTCACAATTTCTTCTTTAACTTTTAAACTCCATTCAGGTTTCAATCGCATGAGTTTTTGTCTAACTAGCTTAAATCCTTCTTTAATGGGAAGGCGATGAAGAACAATGTCAGTGGACTAACCCACCATGTCTTTATGAGACCATGCAAACACATCCTGGAATTGGGTTAATAGTGCAACCATGTCATTCCGTTGATTTGTGGTATGGTCTGAACCAATCTGGATTAGCTTAGGGTTGTCTAAGGTTCCGAGATTGAAAGGAGTGGTTTGATCAAGATTGGGTTTGGGTTTGTCTGCGACCCATTCCTTAATCTCTTGAGGTGACTCAATGTCCTCTTGGATGTCCATCAAGTCTGAGTCTAACTTTGAATCAAATTTACAGCCCTTGTGGAGAGAAGGCACCTCATCAGCAAGTACATGCACATCTAAATTCAGAGTCGTGAAACAAAAGATGCTTTCACTTAATATATACAACTGTTCGATCATACAAAAGTGTTAGCATGTATGTGATAAAATAACCGCTAGTCTTTGTAAAGGAAATCAAGCAATTAAAGTTATCTACAGGCGGAGGATTTTCACCCATTTTACCCTCGTCGACCAATGCATGGAGTCTTTGCTCCAATTGTCGAGGGCAAAGTCCTGAAGGATCGCATGATGGAAGGATCGTCATTGTCCTCCTTCTCCCGAATGATAACCATGACATCTGGGCAATCATCGTCTGGGGTGTATCTGTTGGTATGTTCATCATGAACAATAACGCGAATGCCTGCCATCATCAAGGCAAGGTCATGTTTACGTTTTCGTTCCTTTTCTTCCGTCTCGGGATCAGGAATCAGCACCTCTTTTGCTTTGATTGGCACTGGTTTTGGAAACAGCATAGCCGCAACATGGGCTAGCACCTTTACTGGAGATTACATTAACTCATGAGGTAAAGGTATAGAAAATCATCATGCGGCGGAAGCTTGAGGAACCTGCTTGTGCTTATGAGGATTCCTGTGACTGGAACTAGCAAAATAGCCTAGTCTGGCTGTTCCGATTTGACTGGACATTTAAATAAGGTGCTTAATACCCTACTTATCTTTACCGAGCCCTTGTCCAGGTTTATGACCCAATGACATAATTTCTTGAGTGGCCGACATAACCTCGGCAGAAATCTTGGGTACGGGAAGTGGCGCTCCAATAGAATGGTATTGCGTATTACTCACTTCCAAAGTATGGAAACTGACCAGTTCAACATCTGAATTAAAGCTGATAATTTGTAGAATTCCTTGTTCAGGACAATCCGGTTCATTGTTGACAGTGACTAGACTGTTGTTGATGATGTATTTGAGTTGTTAATGTAGTGTGGATGGAACAGTTCCAGCCATGTGTATCCATGGTCTCCCCAATAGCAGGTTGTATCCTGAATCTATCTTGAGGACGTGGAAGGATACATTGAATGTATTTGGACCAATCTTAATTGGCAATTCAATCTTTCCGACGGTATTTCGTCGGGAATCATCAAAAGCTCTAATGACCGTATGGCTGCTTTGGATCCGCTTGAGATTGATATTCATTTTTACCAAGGTGGCATAAGGACAGATATTTAGAGATGAGCCTCCATCTATCAATACTCCTGCTAGCATATACCCGGAAGATAACACTGCGATGTGCAATGACCTACAATGACCGGTCCCTTCGGGAGGTATATCGTCATCAGTGAAGGATATCACATTGCTATTAAAAATGTGATCAACCAAATGTTGAAATTTTTCCACGTCCACTGATTTTGGCAAGTAGGCTTCTTCTAAAACCTTCAACAAGATCTTCCGATGATTCTCAGAATAGAAAACCAAATCCAGTATAGAAATCTGGTGTGGAGCTTCTCGCAAGCTTAAAACCACTTTGGCTTCATTATGACCCATAGTACCGAGGAATTTTTCAATCTTCTCCATGGGCAATTTCCCCTTTGCTTTGCAAGTAGGTTTGATAACCCGTTGAGGAAGGTACATTGGATTTTCTTTCGACACTGTAGCAGTAGTATGAGACGTGGATCCTTTAGCTTCTCCATAATTCCATGGAACTTTGTACAAGCTGACAACAGGATGTTGTGGTCTGCAAGGTAAAGGAATTGGCTCTGGTGCGGCCACTTTCAAAGGATTTTTAGCTCCTTTAAGTTGAATTGGTTGTATGGGAAATACTTTGACAGTCTCATCATTCACTTCGGAGATAACTGCTACTGATCCCTTCCATTGGGATGGTGGAGTGCACAGTGTAATCATCTGCTATTTGCAGGACACCGCTATCAATAAGATTCTGAATAAGATGGTGGAGTGCCCAGCATTCTTCTATGCTGTGACTGCGAGAATGTGAATGATATTGACACATTTCATCAAGATTGAACAGCCCTAAGCGGGGATTGATGAGAGGGAGAATGAATGTGATTCTTCCTTTGTTGATCAACATTTGAAGTATCTCTTCTATAGACTGGCCCAGATAGGTGAATTCCCTTTGATTGGAAAAATCCCGATGGGCTTTAGCACTTGCTCGCTTTGCAACCTTATCCTCTATAGCTTTGCTTTCTGAAGGTGTTGATGGAGCATTTATAACAAATGGAAGGAGATGTGCATGCTCCTGCCTGATTAATTGGCGTGTGACTTGATGCTGATGGGTCACCAGTTCTGTCAATTTCTCAATTTGTTTAGAAAAAGCTTTCATCTTTCGTTCTATGGTAAATTGGAACTTTGCATAATCCCATTTGTCAACACCATCTTTGATGGGTTGGGACGATTCGCCATTGGAACCTTGTACAGTGCTCCAACTGATCATGTTGACCTCTTCTTCTTTGTGTTGAGGAAGAGGGTTGTCTTGCACATGAGGTTGATCTGGTTTGGTGACTACAATCTCACTGTTATCTATCAGATCCTTAATCTTATGTTTTAAGGCCCAACAATCTTGCGTATCATGTCTGGGTGCCTCGGCATGATAAGCACACTTCCGAGTAGCATTAAAACCCTTGCCATTAGGGTTGGCTGGTGGAAGAAGATGTGTAATTTTCTTCTGAGCAGTCAGAAGAGCAAGAATGTTCTCGAGCGAATCCCCTAAGGGTGTGAACGTTCAAGGTCGCTTTACTTCTCCACTTTTAGGCAATGGAGGGTTTGAAGATTGTGCTGGAAAAGGGGAGTAGTTTCACCTTTGCATAGGCATGTTTGGATTGCCTTTTTGTCCTTGTAGTATCAAGGAAACATCCTCCTCTTTCTTTTTATGGACCCTCCGGGGGTTGTTTCCATAAGATCTGGACTAGATGTGCTCAGCAACAGCTTTAAGAGCGGCTAGGTCTTGAATTTTACCGGACTTCAATCCCATCTCAGCCATCTCGCAGTGTTTGATCATTTCAGAAAATGGTTTGCCAATACCAGCTAGAACTCTCTCATAGAAAGGAGCTTCCTGTACATCTATGAAAGTCATGACCATTTCTGACTCTGTTATGGAAGGAATAACTTGAGCAGCAAGGCGCCTCCACCTTTGAGCATACGCTCTAAATGACTCATTAGACTATTTCTTAACCTTGGTAATTTGGTACCGGTCAGGAGCCATCTAATATTGAAAACTGTTTTGAGTGAGGAAGGCTTGAGACAGCTCTTCCCAGCTATGGATCTTAGAGTTGTCTAATCTGGTATACCATGAACGGGCTTCTCCAGTCAGACTTTTCTAAAACAGCTGCATTCTGAGCTTTTCATTCTCCGCATAAGATCCGAGTTCTCCAATGAACACCTTTAAATGTGTGTAAGGATCCCCTAATCCGTCATACTTTTCAAAATCAGGGGTCTTAAATTTCTCTGGATAATGCACACCAGGGAATATACAAAGGTCTTCATATGAAACACTGCCATGTGTTCCAATCCCTTTGAGAACGCGAATGGTTTCCTACATTTGAAGGACCTTCTTTCTGATGTCATCGGTGTCTGGATCTCCTTTGAGATGGGTTCCTTCAGGGTCTTTGTTTGTTGTATCCAACTGATGTTCTGGAATTGTTTTTTCCAGACCTTAAACTCCCCCTTGTGTAGAGGATTTTGTATGTGTAGGTATCTTCGTACCCTGAGTAGACTGGTGTAATTCTTTTAGTAGAATAGCCAAGTCTATGATTTGTTTACTCAATCCGTCAAATTCTTCTCGGAAAACAGGATTAGACTGTTCGGAAGAGGACATGATTGGCTGTAGGCTCGCAGCCTTTTTGGATTTTGACCCGATAACAGGCCCAATTGCTTCCCTACAAAAGACTTACGTAGTTTAGTCTTAGGGTAATATAAATGTTATCATAACATGTCCGTTTTGGGAATTTATCCTACAAAACCGGTTTGTTAACTGATAACATGTCATGCATGCACAAATATTCTTCATATTTTCCATTACATATGGATGGACATGGAATAAAATTACAAGTAAATACTTTTACAAGTAATTAAAAATGGAAAGCATGAAGAAACTTTCCTCCGTGTTTGGTTTATCAGAGGTTAACCTATTCTAGGGTTTCTCTCGCGGCTTTTCGGCATGAAGGTTCCTAGATCATTGCAATCTACTTGACGGGAAGTTAATCTGGTCGTTCAACTGGAGCGAATCCGAGTGGTGCCTTTCCTGAGCCCCGGGGAATCATTCTTCCCACGAGTCCAATAATCAAACACCGACAAGATAGCCTCCTGGTGGAGGGACCACACAACATACATTCACATACACCGTGTCTCACCGTTTATGCAAAATGATGACATGTGCGAAGCACTAATATCACAGATAGATATTTAGCAGTGCAGTAATAAAAATGCATTCGTATACATTCATCATAAATGTAAATGCAACATTCACACACAAACATATAAAAATTTTGAAAAGCTTGTAATAGCGGCTTAAGCCCTCTTACTGGAGTCCCCAGCGGAGTCGCCACCTGGCGACGTCGGGATTTTTGAGTGTCCCTTTTCGTTACTTGTTCTTTGGTGTTCTCATGTTAATGTGAGATTTATTTGAAAAAACAAGTGAAAAAGGTCCGACATGTATAATGTCAATGATTTGACTTTAAGAGTCGTCAGTTGGTGTATTTAACTGGTTGCACCAACGCAACCGAAAAGGTTTGCACATTGACCTAGTGTTTTGATACTGCTAAACGGGTTTGTGAAACCGAGATTTATTTTTGGGTCCGGGGGCTTGGTTATGCGGAGGGAAGGTGTTAGGAACCCCCCGACATCCGTGTTACCACGGTGACCGCCACTTCTCAAAGAAATTTTTATATGAATGTGTGTGTTTGTGTGTATGTGTGGATCAATGTGCAATTATTTGAAAGTAGTGCGAGGCCTCGTTCGCACCTATATACACAAGGTTTGAATTTTATAGAAAATTTCAGTTTTAACCAAGATATATCAATAAATTTTTGTGAAAGAGATTTTTCAAACCCTGTGCTCAATAGGAATTGAGACATTTTCATACTTCCATTTTATTATTAAATGTTCGGCTGGTTTACTTTTATTTTCGAGATGCGAAGCATTCTCGAGAAAATATTATACAAAGATCTTCGAACTCCTCATGGGCAATGACCCATCCAAGGAAATTCACCAATTTGTAAAATAATGTGCAAGTTGCTTACAAATCAAAAATGTCCATCATGGGAACAATCTAGATTCAAGAACTCAACTCGTGATCACATGATTCCTAAGCTCACATGATAACGCAATTTGTATGAAAGTGCTTATATATATAAAAGTCAGAAATATATATACAAATATGATCGATCACCACACCATGAAGCAACTCCATGGGGATCGAAATGTAAGTATATAAAAGCGGTATATATATATATATATATATATATATATATATATATATATATATATATAGATAGACATGATCAACCGCCACAAAGTAAACTCCAAAGTGACGAAATGTAAATAAAGTCAGAAAAGCGATCAACCGCCACGCAAGTAAACTCAAGCAGGACAAAATGTAAATAAAGCTATAAAAGGCCATGAAGTAAACTCCAGGCCTGACAAGAATGTAAATATATATATATGTACAAATATATATATAAGCAGTAAACGCACCGGAGGTAAATCCAGGCTCATCGGATATGTCCGATGTTAAATATATATATATATATATATATATATATATATATATATATATATATATATATATAAGCGAATAACGCACCGGATATAAAATCCAGGCTCATTGGATATGTCCGACAGCAATTATATATATAAGTATATATATATATAAGCAATTTAAATGCTCCAAATCGAAGTCTAGGCTCAATCGAGGCATAACTCGATAATGTTAGTCCATATATATGAAATATATACATATATTAATATATATACAGACAGAAATGAAAACCACGGACCGAAGTCCAAGCAAACGAACACAACACGACTCTCAATGTGTATAATAGTGTGTGCTATATGAAAAGAAGACTTTATAAAATGTAAGAAGGCTTATAGTGGGCTACCAAAGTAGACTTCTATGACTTTAAATGGATAAACACTCATCTCCCGCCGGATAAAATATAGCTATATGTGAGCTAACTAGTGTTTAAAGAAGAGAAAACACTCAAAAGATGTGTATGCAAAGTAAAATGGACAGGGCTTTCTCGCCTTTTTCCTTCTCTCCCCCTTCTCAAATGGCTAACCCAAGCCTTGTATATATAGACGGATGGCTACAGGTACACCTGCGGCTGATCGTGGTGGATCCGAGCCTCGTGGGTCCCATCATCTCGTAGTACGTGCAGTCGTGCACTGTAATGTCCACTTGAACTTGCAGAACTTTAATTCGAGCATCCGAACGAGGTATATCTGACCTTCTTCAGACCGCTTGTGTCGAGAGTTACGTAATGACATGGATTAGAGGTTGTACGAAGTTAGGAAGAGGGGTCTATGCCCATGGTCTACAAGCTTCAAATTCTATCCAAAGTACTGCCACACGTAATAGTAACTTGGGAGTGTCACTCCTCAGTTCTTGTGGGACATTGTTGGATGTATGTATGATGTGTTGAGACGACGTGCCATTTGTCGAAGGAACAAGATGACGTTTGACTCCTCGTCGGGGTTATTGCCGGTTTGAGTTAAAAGTAGATGTTGCTCAAGGTTACAGCTGAGATTGGACTACTTGTTGGTATGCCGCGATATCATCTTGTTGACGCGGTAAGATGACGTTGTGACTCCTCACCGGGGTTATCGCCGATTTAAGCAAAAAGCAGACGTTGCTCAGGGTTACATCTAAGATTGGACTGCTGCTTGTTTGTATGTCTCACTGTCATCTGTGGATGTTCCTGTCTACTCGTTGTTATCTTCAGGTCTGAGGTGCGTGTGCCTTGATAGGATGTTGGTGGTTGAAGCTGATTGCATATGTTTGAAACAAGAATTTCTGGGGTTACCGCCAGAACTGCAATGACATCTCTTGGGGCTATCACCAAGGATGGAGTTTCTACTCCCAGTGTTTCTCTGGGACTGGAACTGAGCGCCGTGGTGTTATCGCCGAGACAGAACTGTCCTCTCCGGTGTTGTTGTCGATCTTTTGATCTACATATCTCGGGGTTATCTCCGATATTGGAAATGACATTCCCGGTGTGTGTTCCGGGTTTTGAGATGACGTTCCTGGGTTGTGTTCTGGGTTGGAACTGAACTTTCGGTAGTATCCGGAATGGATGTAATCTGTCTTTCAGGGTTATCTCCAAAAGACAAATCTACCCTCCTGCAGTGTTAGTAATAGGAGTGCAGAAAATTTCGAGTGTCTACAAGAAACATGTGAAAGCCTTTAAATGGCAAAATATGATTGTGTGTTCAAGCCAAATAGAGACCACAAGGCAGCAGCTGAGTTTTGGCTGGGTTAAGGGACAGTGCTGCTACGCCAGTCCTAGGCTTAGACATGGCGCAGCTGCACCAGTCTGGAATTCCAGATGTTGAGTTCTGATCTTTTGGACAGTAACTACATGATGCTTATGATGCTAAATGTGATCTAAAACCTACTGATACATATATATATATATATATATATATATATATATATATATGAGTGATGCCTAGTTGATAAGTCGGTGCTGCATTGAAATGAAAAGTCCATGTGTAGGTGATCTTAACCTTGAGCATTCTTGATTTTCTTGTGAAGTAACTAAGTAGTTGATTCATGATGACTTGTAAAACTAATTTTGTACCATATGTGCATACTTGTATCGTGTCGAACTTGTTTAAAGACTGTGTTAGCTAATCAATATCTTGATCATATAATGCGTTATAAATAGGATTCAAAAGTGTTAATTTCTTAAAGTGGATAAACTACGCTTAAGGCAAGTATCCGAACCCTATCTTACATTGTGCAAGTTTCTCTAACCTTACTCAAAATATTGTCGTGCAATACCATTGCATTATTTATTCGACAAATACCATAAGTTTATCCCTTTTAATATAAGTTACATTATTTTCTCGTTCAAATGAGCTAGTATGTTAAACCCTTGTGAAAGCTATTATTCATGTTGAAATAGGTATATTCCTTGAATATTGTGAAAGAGTCGATACCATTTGATTCAGCTAGACTATATGCATGTTTATAAAAACTGTCCAAACCAATTGATTGGTGCGAAAATCTTGAAAACTTAGTTGGACAACCCTTTTGGTAAGGGGAGTGTATGTTGTTGGAAACCCCAACACATGAATAAATATTATTGTGGTGTTATGCATAACGTAAAGTATTGTAGACTAATAATCTATAGTACTTGATATTTTTGGTTATCAGTTTAATATTGGTAACTCAAGTGGAAGTTCAATGGTCCTTAGTGACTGCTCGGTACAAATTGCTTACCCGGATTAGATACATTGTTAGCTGTTAAATTCATATATATCTGTCGATTTATATTGAATTGTCATACCCCTTATTCATGATGTTGTTCTGATACTTTGAACTATCCTAGAAATGATCCTTCGATATTTCAAACAATGTGATATTATATCCTACACCCTTGTTGTATATTACTTGTTGGGCAATTTGTGCTCATCCTTGCTTATTTTAAACCTTTCAGTTAAGGAGGAACAGGGTGGTGTCTCTGGAACAGATAAGGGCAAGGGCAAGGCTACCGACTAGCTTGTCCCTTTATGTTTAAAATTTATTATGTTGTACTAAGACTATGTTTAAAGTTAAGTAGGATTATGTAATAGGTCTTTATTCGATACTATTATGTAATCTATTAAGCACTGTAGGTTGTGAGACTTGGGGGAATAATTATAATAAATCATTGTATATTATTCTAATTTAGATTTTCCGTTGTGAATGTATGATTATTTAGTTATTATGGTGTTACCATGAGAACGTGATGAACCGAATTTGAATGACCAAGTGGAGGTCCGAATTTGGGGGCGTCACAACTTCTCCCACCGTAGTGTTTCTCACACTATCTTCAAATGTTCAGCGTGATCTTCTGACGTCTTGAATTATACTAGAGTATCACCAATGATCATTACGACACCCTCATCCAAATATTATTTGAACACTCTGTGACGCTAATGGTATTTAAACCATAACACCTCACAAGAGGACCTATCTATTTACCACCGACTTGCTCAGTGCCTCTTACAAAAAATCTAGCTTCCGTACATTAATCCACCCAATTGACATAACCAGAAACTTGTCATAACTATAACGAGTTATAAATGTCATCTTAGGTACCTCATCCTCCTTCCTTACTTTCAACCGACTATACCCCGTACGGAAATCTATCTTAGAAAAATTCTTTGCCCTCTTAAAATTGATCAAATCGATCATCGATCCTGGGCCATGGGTATTTATTCTTAACCGCTAACTTACTCCTATTACGATAGTCGATACGCAACCGTAATGACTCATCCTCTTCCTTAACATCCTCCTAACTTGCGTCATCGTTAGATAACAAGAGCGTCGCGGTATTTTTTTACCATAAATTACTACCTTGGATTTTCTTAGAAAACCGAAGATTCATACTTTTATTCTAACAATTTATTGAAGTTCTATGATTAATCAACCCATTCATATCGAGAATTACTTCAAATTCTCTCAACATTATCGGTGCTTATCTATCGAAACTTGCTTACCATTATTATCCATGAAACCATTTCCATGAATATAATCAACGAAAGTTATTCCCTCCTCTACTGTAATGTTTAAAGGTACTTATAATCCCTTTCAGACAAACTCCTAGATGAGTCTTTCCACATGTCTTACACGCTTCGATCTTACGCTTAGGATCCCCTTGTCCCACTCCAGTATTCCCGGAGTTAAAATTCTTTCTTTTTCGCATACTGCCACTGGCATTCTCTGCCTTGGTTCCTCCCTCTCCCTTGCTCTTATTCTTCATCTCTTTGTGGTATTGAGTCAATGCCTCACTACCACCCTCTTCTATATGATAAGTGGGTTTTATACCTACTTATTGGATATCAATTTACGCGAATTATGCCCATCTCAAGTACATTTTAGTGTGTTTTTAGTTGTATTTTGTTTTGTTTTGCATTACATGTACTGAGAACTCCCTTGGTGCAAAAGTACAGGAAATGGCATGAGCTTAGCGTTGGTTGGTGGCAGTGAAGCTAATGGAGGTATGAGGCTCAAGTGGAGCAAATAAACCAAGCAGTGGTGAACAATTGACTTAGAGCAGTATGACAAGGATGAGAAGCATGATGTAATCGGGCGGCGGCAGTGAACCGTAATCCAAATTACGTGGCCGCGTGGCTACAGTATAAACTCATGCTACCGCCATACGATCAACCAGATGGACCAGACTTTTCACATGCACGCCTCGCAAGAATATATAGAGGAAGCCTTGCCGCCGCCGACACCTCGATGTTCATTGATCTGTTTTAATTTAATTTTAAAATTTTAAGAGTTGGAGTTGGATAAACAAATCCTGGTTGGTACCAGACTTATTATTCAGTAGTTTTTACGTGTTTTTCAGATTGGAACTAGGGTTTTACACTTTGAGAGATTTTCAACGTATAACTAAGCCAAAACTTCATATCCTCTACTTCTTCTTTGAATTTTCAATCACGGTGGATAAACTATAGTTACTTTGCTGGATTTTAGTGAGGATTTTAACGTTATTATTGGATTGTAATCAGCAATTGGGTTTGATCAATTCTTTCTTCTCTCTTTCAATTGTTTGTTTATTATCAATGTATTGCTTTGATCCCATAATAGCTTTTAGTTCAGTCATGAACTAAACTCCATTATGGGATTCTAACGAATTTTAATATGTAGTTTAATTGCATGCTTGACTGCTGGATTGTATTGTGTATCATAAAGAATTTCTATCATGGTTGTTTTATATGTATGAATGATTGATCACCATTCGTTTTAGGTGCTTGTATGGAATTGAAATATAACATGCGAGTATGGACTGAAATCATGATAGCATGCGTATATGGGGCTGGTGTGTGTAGCTTTGTATTTCGTGAACCAGATAGGCATATACTATTTCACCATATGAGTTAAATATAGTGAGATTGGTTTTATTGAAGATTATATGGTGTCTATTGCATATAGATGTTATGTAAGTAGGTCATAATTCATTGAAAAATGGTTATATCTACATTAGTGCTCTTGGCTACTTTCCTATGATGCGTGAACAATCTTGCATGATGGTGGTAATTAGATGAATTATTGAATGAAGTTAGGATCCCATTATTTCCAGATTTGATTTATTACATTATTATTCTCATTTTAGTTGTTCTTTGCAATTAGAGTAATTCATAATTTTAAGCATTAGTTTAAGCATATTAAAATAGTGATTTAGTTAATGCATAGTAGTTTAATTTAGACATCTTTCTCCGTGGATCGATACTCGACTTACTCTGTACTGCTTGTTGACACATGTATGCTTGCATGAGTTAGAGCTCTTTTGTTAGAACTAAAAAAGAGGCAACAAGTTTTTAAGCGCTTATGCGCCATTTTTGGAAAAGCGCTTTAAATTTAAATAATTATCATCAATTTTAAGCTATATTGTATGACTTAGACAAATCTAATCTTATCTCATTTCTATATTTGTTCTTGTTTTTGGTTTCAGGTACTTGTAGATTTTTTTATGCACAGGCGATCATCTAATTCTGAGTTAATACTACTGCAGGATAATATTAACGGGAGAAGTTGGAAAGCAAGTGTGCGGAGAAATTTGCAAGCTCAGTTAGAGGGTACTACATCTGTTATGGCAGAAGAACAAAGAGTAGAGCAAAGAGAGGAGCACAGGGCTCTGAGAGACTATTCCATGCCGAACATTAATGGACTACAGTCGAGCATAGTCAGACCGGCGATAGCAGCAAATACTTTCGAGATTAAACCGGGCACTATTCAGATGGTACAGAATTCGGTACAGTTTGGGGGTGCTGCTACGGATGATCCGAATGAACACATGTTAAGCTTTATTGAGATATGTGATACATTCAGATATAACGGGGTGTCGGAGGATGCTATCAGACTAAGGCTATTTCCATTCTCATTGAGGGATAAAACAACAAGTTGGCTTCATTCTTTGCCTTCAGGATCAATTACTACATGGGAGGACCTAGCACGGAAGTTTTTAGCCAAGTTTTTCCCCATGGCTAAGACCGCAAAAATGAGGACAACAATCACTCAGTTCGAGTAACAACAGGGTGAATCCTTATACGAGGCCTGGGAGAGATACAAAGAGATGCTACGGAAGTGTCCGCACCATGGTATGCCAGATTGGATGGTGATCAACACGTTTTACAATGGATTAGGATGGCAGTCGAGGCCTATTGTAGATGCAGCTGCAGGAGGGGCATTATGGGCAAAGAGCTATGATGAAGCCTATACCCTTATCGAAACAATGGCTGCAAATGATTTTCAGAATCCTATATCTCGGATGCCACAGCCCAAGGTTGCAGGTTTGTTGGAGGTAGATACTATTACGCAGTTTTTGGCACAGATGGCAGCTATGGCAAAGAAAATACATACATTGGCAGAGGATAAAGCAAAAACAGTTGCCTTCGTATGTGAGATTTGTGTGGGGTCGCACTCGACAGATCAATGTGCTATCACCTCGGAGTCGGTACAATATGTGAGCAATTACAGGAAAGACCAAGGATAGTTTTAAAACACATACAACTCCAACAACCGCAATCATCCTAACTTCAGTTGGTCAAATAACCAAGGGAATCAACAGAATCAGTTTCAGCCGAATCAACAATTTTAGTCACAGCCATCTCAGCCACAGTTTACATCAAAACCACCATTTCTGCCGGGATTTTCTCAACAACAACAACATCACGCTCCAGCTGCACCTTAGCAAGAGAAGAAATCCGAAATGGAGGAGATGATGTTGAAGTATATGGCAAACATGGAGGTCATGATCAAAAGCCAAGCAGTGGCTATTAAAAATCTAGAAACTCAGATGGGGCAAATGGCGAGCATGCTTAACAACAGGCCCCAGGGTTCATTGCCAAGTAATACGGAAACAAATCCATGAGGAGACGGGAAGGAACAGTGTCAAGCGATCACATTGAGGTCTAGGAAAAATATTGCAGAATCGAGTAGCATCGCGCTACCGCCGCCTTTATCAGATCGAGGAGGCCATGGCGAGGTAGAAAAAGAACCTGAACAGAAAGAAAATCTAGAAAATTCTGAGGTACAGCATGAAGAGAAAGATAAAGCAAGTTCAGAAGAGGAGCCTAAGAGTACAGTACCACCAGTTCACCCTTGGGTTCTGTATCCACAGAGATTGAATAAATAGAGGGAAGATAAACAGTTCAGCAAGTTCTTGGAGGTCTTTAAAAAGCTACGGATCAACATACCTTTCGCTGAGGCATTGGAACAGATGCCAAGTTATGCAAAGTTCATGAAGGGTATATTGTCAAGGAAGAGGAGATTAGACGAGTTTGAAAACAAAGGCCTTCGACAGAGGAATGCGGTCTGAAAGCTTGAAAGACAAATTACCTCCAAAGCTGAAGGATCCAGGCAGTTTCACAATTCCATGCACGATCAGGAAGATGAGTTTCAGTAAGTGTTTATGTGATCTTGGGGCAAGTATCAATTTGATGCTCTTGTCAGTATTCAATCAGTTGGGATTACCGGCTCTAAGGCCAACAAACATTTCTTTGCAGGTAGCTGACAAATTGATCACGTATCTATGGGGAATAGTTGAAGATGGGTTGGTGAAAGTGGACAAATTTATCTTTCCGGCTGACTTCATCATTTTGGATTACGAGGAAGATAAAAGCATACCAATCATACTGGGGAGACCATTCTTAGCCACAGGAAGGACTTTAATAGACGTGCAGAAAGGGGAACTCACTATGCATGTACATGATCAAGAGGTAACCTTTAATGTCTTCAAGGCAATGAAGTTTCTAGCAGATGAAGATGAATGTTTCCGGGTTGATTTGGTGGATCGGGTCTTAAATGATGAAGTAGAGAGTCTAGTGGACTATGAATCTTTGAGAAGTGTAATTGCTGAAAATTCAAAGTTGGAGAATGACGAACTCGACGAAATTATGCAATATCTGGATACCACTCCAAAATTCAGAAAATTCAGAACACCTGTCGAGCCAATGACGAAAGTTAGAGAGTCATCGGTAAAATTAAAGCCAACTCTTGACACACCTCCAGAGCTTGAATTAAAACCACTTCCAGATCATCTCAGGTACACATTTTTAAATAAAGATTCAAAGCTACCCGTGATTATTTCTTCTGCACTAACATCTTTTCAAGAAGAAAAACTTCTATGAGCGCTTAGAGAGTTCAAATCAGCTATTGGGTGGACCATAGCAGATATTAAAGGGATCAGCCCTTCGTTTTGCATGCATAAGATCCTGATGGAAGATGGGAGCAAGCCGTCAGTTAAGCAACAAAGAAGACTTAATCCGATAATGAAAGAAGTGGTCAAGAAAGAGGTACTGAAATGGCTGGATGCAGGAATAATTTATCCGATTTCAGACAGCTCATGGGTGAGCCCGGTGCAATATGTACCAAAGAAGGGAGGTATGACCATTGTGACCAATGAGAATAATGAGTTAATTCCAACATGAATAGTGACGGGGTGGAGAGTCTGCATGGACTACCACAGGCTCAACAAAGCTACAAGGAAAGATCGTTTTCCACTACCATTCATTAACCAGATGTTGGACAGATTAGCAGGTTATGAGTACTATTGCCTTCTGGACGGAAATTCGGGATACAATCAAATTAAGATAGCTCCAGAAGACCAGGAAAAGACAACCTTCACACATCCTTACAACACTTTTGCTTTCAGAAGGATGTCCTTCGGGTTGTGCAATGCTCCAGCCACTTTTCAGAGATGCATGATGGCTATATTTTCAGATATGGTGGAGTGGAATGTGGAGGTATTTATGGATGATTTCTCAGTTTTTGGGGACTCGTTTGATTTATGCCTTGAGAATTTGATCATGGTGTTGAAGAGGTGCGTTGAGACAAACTTAGTGCTGAATTGGGAAAAGTGTCATTTCATGGTACAAGAAGGAATCATACTGGGACACAAGGTTTCGAAGAAGGGACTCGAGGTGGATAGGGCAAAGCTGGAAACTATTGAGAACTTGCCACCACCTACTTCAGTAAAAGGTGTTCGCAGTTTTCTGGGACATGCATTCTTCTATCGCAGATTCATCAAGGACTTCTCCAAGATAACTAAACCACTATGCAGTTTATTGGAGAAGGATGCACAGTTTAATTTTGATGAGGCATGCGTGTCAGCATTTGAGCACTTAAAGGGGAAACTAACTTCTGCACCAGTGATTACTGCACCAGATTGGGATTTACCATTTAAGCTGATGTGTGATGCTAGTGATTTCGTCGTAGGGGCTGTTTTTTGGCAGAGGAAGGAAAAGATATTTCATGTGATCTATTATGCCAGCAAGACCCTCACAGATGCATAGTTGAACTACCCCACCATGGAGAAAGAGTTATTGGCAGTGGTGATTGTGTATACGGATCACGTGGCAATATGAAATTTAGTGGTAAAGAAGGATGCAAAGCCCCGATTGATCAGATGGATTTTATTACTGCAGGAATTTGATTTGGAAATCAAGGACAGAAAAGGCACTGAAAACCAAGTGGCAGACCACTTATCACAACTAGAGAATCCGGAAAGGAAGGCAGACGATAAAGTTATGATCAATGAATCTTTTCCAGATGAGCAGTTGTTTGTGGTGAAAGGGGAAGTGTCATGGTTTGCAGACTACGCGAACTATTTGGTGAGTAAGATGGCACCTTCTGACTTGGTGGGGTATCCAAAGAAAAAATTTATGCATGATGTCAAATGGTATATATGGGATGAGCCTTATTTGTTTAAACAATGTTCTGATCAAATGATAAGAAGGTGTATTTCGTATAGCGAGATCGAGGGGATTCTGTAGGACTGCCATTCTTCGGTGTATGGAGGACACTATGGTGGAGAAAGAACAACGGCTAGAGTACTACAAGCGGGATTCTACTGGCTAACCATTTTCAAGGATGCATACAGTTTTGTCCAGCGGTGTGATAGATGTCAGAGAGTGGGGAACATTTCTAAAAGAAATAAAATGCCATTGAATATGATCCTCGAAGTAGACATTTTTGATGTGTGGGGGATTGATTTCATGGGACCTTTCGTTTCTTCCTGCGAAAATCTCTACATTTTGCTCGCAGTAGATTATGTCTCGAAATGGGTAGAAGTGGCAGCTCTTCCAACAAATGATGTCAAGGTAGTCCTCAGATATTTACACAGAAGTATCTTCACGAGGTTTGGGACTCCAAGGGCTATCATCAGTGACGACGACAGTCATTTCTGCAACAGGCAGTTTATAGCTTTGTTGGCTAAGTATGGGGTGAACCATCGAATTGCTACAGCTTATCACCCACAAATGAATGGCCAAGCTGAAGTGTCGAATCGAGAAGTCAAAAGAATCCTTGAAAAAATTTGTGAATCTTACAAGGAAAGACTCTTCGTTAAAGTTGGATGATGTAGTATGGGCCTATAGGACAGCATAAAAAATGCCATTGGGCATGTCACCTTTTCAGCTCGTATATGGAAAAGCCTGTCACCTTCCTATGGAGCTAGAGCATAAGGCATATTGGGCAATTCGGAAGCTCAATTTCGATTTAAAAGCTGTAGGGGAGAAACGCCTACTCCAACTCAATGAGTTGGATGAATTTAGATTACAGGCATATGAGAATTCAAAGTTGTACAAGGAGAAGGTGAAGAAATGGCATGACCGAAAGATCATAGAGAGGACATTTGAACCAAGACAAAGGGTTTTTCTTTATAACTCCAACCTTAAACTTTATCCTGGGAAGCTGAAATCGAGATGGCCAAGGCCATTTACAGTGAAGACTGTCTTTCCGCATTGTGCAATTGAAGTATTTATTAAGTTTCTAGAAAAGCCTTTTAAGGTGAATGGACAGCGATTAAAGCATTACTTTGGTGGCGAGGTGAACATACAGAAAGTCACCTCAATTCTGTCTTCAACATGAGATTCAGAGACAGTCAAGCTAATTAACTATAACTTAGCGCTTGATGGGAGGCAACCCATTATTTTTATCTCTATTTTCTTTTTATTTATTCAGTATTAGGTTGTTTTTGTTAGTCATCTTCATTTTAATTATGAGTGATTACTGTGTGTTACACAAGTGAGTGTGTAGCTGAATTTGCATTGGGCAGTGTTAGATGTTAGTATAGAGATTATTTGGTCCTTCATGCTTACTCCACAGTTCACACTCTGACATGAGTATTGGTGTTATACAGGTGAATAAAAGAATGCAGTACTGCCTCACATCATACAAATTAATAGTGCAGTATTCAGTCTCGCGCAGCCGCGCATGAACATACTATCCAAATCGCGCGCCCGCGCATTACAAATCTCTGTGTTGAACAAGTCACTCACGCGTCGGCGCCATGTATCCTTCGCAGAAGCCACGCGGCTACGCGCCAAAACCAGTAGGTCAGATGTGTTATAAGCGCCTAGGCGCCGTAATCATGCATCCACCAAGCGCTTAGGCGCCTCAAGTCAGTAGCCCATACATGTGACAACTGCCTAGGCGTTCCAATCAATTTAACCCAAAGCGCCTAGGCACCCTCACTCACTCGCCCGCGCATGAAGCCCAGTTACAACTCGCGCGGCCGCGCGCGATACGGGGTCTTGAAAAAAAAATTACGTTTTAAAAACGTGTTGTGGCTCATTTGGTCTCTCACTTGACATAACAGAGGTGTATTCTCTAGCTCTCCTCCACACACACGTCTCTTCATATCTCGACAGTTACACCTTGCAGTCATACATCTCTCTTTGACTACCCACAATTCTCTCCACGTTCAACCCTCTACCCACGATCATATTTTGCAGTATAAACTAGGGTTTCAAGAGTGGGTGTGCAAAATAAGTTTGGGGGTACTCCACTCTTTAGGGTAATAAATTCTTCAGCTATCACTCAGTCTCAGGCAAATTTTCATCTTCAACATTCAATCGCAAATGGGACCAAAGAGAGCACGTTCTAGTTCGTCTTTATCATTGTCTTCCTCTAGCAGTCAAGGGGAGGATGTTGTCGATCATACCAAATTCCTGGATTTGGAAGCCCAGCAGGAGTATTACAGAATTGTGGTGAAGATGTTTGTCAAGGAGCGCAGTTTCAAACCGGAGCGGCAAGATGGTCAGCTATGTGATATGATTCGCGAAAGAGGGTGGGGTGGATTGACTGCCACTCCTATGCCTATTCCGATGAGTATAGTCCGAGAATTCTATGTTAATGCCAAAGCTACAATGAGTGGTATCTCTATGGTTCGCAGATTTGAAATAGATTACAGACCTCCAGCCATCAGAGAAGTGTTTAGGATTACTGACACACCACCGACTGGGTCTGCTAATTGGGTAGCAGGTGCACATATGAAAACGGACTTGGAATTGGTTATTATTGAATTGTGTGTGCCAAGAACAAAGTGGACTTAAAAAGTTGGCACGAATCAGCCTCGCACATTCCCCGCCGCATCTTTGAATCGATATGCAAAGGCGTGGAATTTGTTCATATGTGCCAAGCCAGTTCCTTCGTCTCATCTGCATGAGATCATAGCGGAAAGGGCAATCATTCTATGGGGCATAATCACCGGAAAATATATTGATGTGGGCCATCTCATCCATCAAAATATGTTGTGACATCTGCGGGGAAGCACTATTGGGAGCATTCCACACGCGTCCATTGTAGCTATGCTATGTGTTCATCAGGGATGCCATTGGAACAATGAACAAATGCAAAACCCGAGCCAGGACATCACCCACGCCACCATTGCGAAATTCGAGGATTGGGCAAGAGGTGTACCGCACCCGCGAGGAAGAGGATGTGACAACCCGGATAATCGGATTGTCCAAAATTTAAGTTTAAAGAATTAGTTATTAATAAAATGAATTTTATTGATACTATTTTGTGTTATGTGTTTATTAATCATTCTATATCCTAGAATGATTATTAATCGGGAGGATTCTGGCTACAAGCTAGACTGAACGAGTAAGAATTTTCAAGACAAAAATGAAAATTTTCCAGGAAAAAAAATATTTCTGGGGAAAAAGACGAAATAGGCACTATTCACCCAACGAAACCTAAGGGTTAGGGTTTGAATAACCTAAGTCGTTCCGAGAGTTTGGTATGTCGAAATGACATTCTGTCGAAAGATTTGACGATAATATATCATGAAAAGTTAAGTGAGCCAATCAAAGTTTTCTCGGAAAACGTGCAGAAATCGAACGAAATAAAAATGACGAAAAAGTACTTTTATGTACTTTTCACTCTTTTAGCTACGTTAGGGGAAAACGTGAAGGAAAACGCTTGACACCAAAAAGTGTTTTTGAGTTTTTCAGAAATCCGAAAAATACGTAAAAGTTAATCGGTAAAGGAAAGACGAAATATTCAAAAATATTTGGATTCCGAGAATCGCAGTTTTTAAAAATTGTCGGACGAAACCCGAAAGACGGAAGCACGAAGCTTCCAAGGAAAGCTACGTAAGGAGGTGGGGCGGACACTTGGCCACCAAGTAAGGGTGGTGGCCAAGTAAACTTGGTGGCTAAGCCATGAATAGTAAAGAGGTGGGGGTGAAATGACCAAAATACCCCTAACTTTGGTTTTCTATATAAACAAGCCTTAAGCTCATTTGTTTGGTTTGAAATTTCAACCAACACTTATGAGATAGAGAGAGAGAGAGTTTGGATGGGAGTAGAAGAAGAAGAGGAATGAGGAAAAGCTAGCCCGAGTGCACACTTTGTCCGACGGAAAGAGATTAAAGAAGAACGGTAATCCGAACCCTAGTTTCTTCTAATTTTCTTTAAGTTAATATGTTCAAAAAAATAACTTAATGAAGATAAGAGATAGATGAAGTTAAGAATGATTTCATATGATTGAAATCATGAGAAAATGAAGAAATAAGAATTTGGAATTTAGTTTATAAATTTCTTAAAGAAGTGTAAGATTCGTAAGGATTTTGAGCGATCCGAATGAATATTATGAATGAGTAGGTCAAATAAGTAAGGAATGATGTTCTATAACATCAATTCCAAGAAAAAGTAAAATTATAATCCAAAATATCGATTACAAATGAAGAACGAGCGAAGAACGCGAAGAACACACGAAGAACATTGTTGATGGACAAATTTAAAACCTTCGTAGGATAATTGTTGTTGATGGACAAGTTTAAAACCATCGCGTATAAGTTAGTTGCTTATTGCTTGGTTAGGAACGTTAGAAACGTTTATGAAGAACGGATTAAAAGTGAGCTATAACAAAGTTATGGCGAAAATTTCTTAAAAGAAGAACGAGAATTAGAAAGTTAGTAAATGAACTCGAACGTATAGGGTTTCATAAGAATGTAAGAGAAACGTATAAAACGTGAGTTGTGGACTAAAGAACGAACAAGTTATGAGTTCGGATGACCGAATTATGGACGAACGAACGAAGAACATTAATAACATAAAACAAACGAAGAGCGAAGATTAAGCCAATTGAATGGCATGTTAACGAATTCAGAACAAAGTTCTATCCAAGGGTAATCGAAGTATGTAAGATAAGGAAGAAAATGGCTTTGGAATGACCTCGTTCTAAGTTATAACGAATAAGATATGAGATTTTAAAGTCAGCGTCTCAAGCTTGTAAAAGACTTAGAAAGCCGTAGCGAACGGTAATAAGATTAATGAAAGTCGAATGTGAGTCGAACGAGAATGTTAGAATGAAATGTAAGCGTTGGACACTTGAACCGAGTTAAAGGTTAAGTGTACGCGAATACTAAACGGGTAGAACCTACACCCCGTGTATAGTTTAACCGTAGGGTAATAAAGATCAATGATTAAACCTGTGAATGGTGAAGAAGCTAAAGTAAAGACAAGTACGTATAACGTAAAAGAAGCCGAGTAATGTTTATAACTTGAATGATGTTCCGAGTCGAATGAATCGGACGTTGTAAGATAAGAATAAGGTAATGTAAAATGGTTAATGCTATAAATGCGTAGAATGAATATTGAATGATTGTTCTGAGTATACAAAAGACTGTATGACTTGGACGATAAAGAATAAATCCTGAGGTATGACATTTATTTTTCAGAAAGCCATAAGGAATGAGAAATTGACTTAACGAACATTATAGTTTAATAGTTCGGGTAAGTTAAGATGAATTTAGGTTGTAGTACAATCGTAACCTTTGATGGTTGACATATGGGAGCTGGGCTAAACAATTCCTTAAGAGAGCGAAGGTATATACAAAACTGGCAACCGATCTAACTCACTGTGTAGACAGTGTAGATGAGACATGAACTTGTTTGTTGGTTGTTTGTGGGTAACCACTCAGAGTACCATATGGACTACTAGCAGAGACACGATGTGTACTGAGTCCTAGGAAAGTATAAGAAGAAGATAAGAATGTAAATCATCAAAGATGATGAACGTATTGAGTAAGACATCTCCGTATGTCATGAAGCCGTTAACCGGTAAAGGAAGTTGGTCGCGTAAACTTCGTTTGTAAGAACGCTAACCCTAAGAAGTAAAGTAAAGTAAACCAATGCGTAAGTCAAGTATATGACTAATTGGTATATGTGTTATTTCCTTATGTGCTACATAGGAATTGGAATGAGCAGTTCAGCGTAAACATATATGAGGCCTTGTACCACAATGTGAACACTTTGGTGTTTCTATGATATGAACTATTCTATGATTGAACAGTTCAATATGAGCATGTTCTATTTATACATGAACCGTTATGGTTAAGTCTGTGCTATTGATTCTAGCCAGACAGAATGTGTATGAAAGAGAGTAGAGAATGAAAGTATTTCAAAGTGAATGTAACTAATATTTTAAAATGATAGGAATCCAGATTATTCCTATTATTCAAGTTTCTTCATAACCTTTGTTTGGTTATTGAAGTTTTACAAGAATGTTTAAATTCATAAAGTTATTTGTTCAACTGTTATGACTTGTTGGGCAATTGAATGCTCACACTTGCTTTAAATAAAAACATTTTCAGCGAACGATGTTAGAAAGAACTTAAGGATCCCAAAAAGATTAAGTTGATCGATATCCAGAAGAAGTACCATTCATTATATGAATGAGCGTGAAGATCGAGAGAAGACTTGTAATATAGAATGATAGAATTAAACTATAGAATAGTTTAATGAATGATTATGTATCCTTGGTGGTGGATAAAAGTCACTTGTATAAGATGTAAAGAATAATGTAATTATCATTATTTGGAATGAAAGAAGTTTTAAGGTTTTAGAACCTGGGATTTGAGGATGTAAGTTGTTATATTTGGTTATATAATGATGTATGTTTGGAAGAAGATGGGATCGTGACGTACGGAATCCGGATGTGAAAATAGACCGGATTTCGGGGCGTTACAGAGGATTTATCATCCAGCCCACATTCCTAGAGCCACCACAGCAGCCCACTCAGATAGATGAAGCGGGCCCGTCAACCCAAGCCACCACTGTTCATGGGGATCGACAACTCCGAAGGTTGGAGCGCAAGGTCGACGCCATGTATGAGAACTTCGCAGTGTTTGCAATGGGTTTGACGAGGTCCTTGGCGGAGGCTTTTTCAAAGTAGGGGATGATGCTTGAGTGGCCTTAGTTCGGGACAGCCGTGCCATATGCACCACCAGATTCACCACCCAAAGAGGGTGGTGCTGCTGAACACTAGGGGAGTTTTCTGTAACCCTTTTACCTTCATTCATTGAGACAATGAATATTATAAGTTTGGGGGTATTGGGGTAGTAGTGTAGTTGCATATAGTATTTGCATGATTAGTTTAAATTTTGCATATTTATTTGCATGTTTCATGTTTAGTCTAACAGTTTATATGTTTTTAAATTTTGCATGTTTATTTGCATGTTTCATGTTTAGTCTAACAGTTTATATGTTAATGTATTAAAATTTGCATGTTTATTTGCATGTTTCATGTTTAGTCTAACAGTTTATATGTTTATGTGTTAGGAAAAAAAAATTAGTTTTCATGTCTCACAGTTCGAGCTTTATGGAAATTTTGGCTAGCCTATGATAATAGTGAATTTTGAAGGATTCTTGAGTATTTTGGATAACATGAACTTAGATATAATGTTTTACACGATGTAATTCATGATGCTGTTTAAGTACTTTCGGTTTGCACTGCGTTGTTCATAATTACTTGTAGGCTTAAGAATGATGTGTTGCGTTGCTTAATAGGAAATGTGGTTTCAAAAAGAGAAATTTGTGGAAAATGGACTTAGACTATACAAAACATGGATAATCAAACTGTGGGAACACATGGGTATGCTATGTATAAAAAAAAGAAAGAAAAGAAAAGAAAAAGCTATCTTAAAACCTTCTTGAGCTAAATGATTGACTCTTTTGAAAGAGCGAGATGGAGCGTAAAACGCACTCGCTGAAAAAAAAATAAAAAAAGAAATAAACACCGTGGGAAAGAGCGAGAATCGCCCTCATGAGTAAGAATAAAGCAGTTTAAACCCATTGTTGAACCTCAGTTTGTTTTGATATGTTAGAACGATCTTTGTGCATAAGTATACATGAGTTTTGATTTAGACTATAATTTCCTGTCTTGAGCAGTTTAGCATGTGTATTCTTTGCTTAAATCAAGTTTTGTTGAACACATCACACACACATAGCATCTCTATAGCATATATGAATTATCTGAGTGTATGATATTATGCCTATAGTTTGGTTTGAATTTGTATTCTTGAATCTGGATAAGTCGCTGAGGCATTTTGGACTAAAATTCTGTTATAGCTTGAACAATGTGAGACTCGTTTGCGTCATAATTTAGTTGCATTACATGTAGTTGCATTTTCAGTGTTTATATAGTATGCATTGCTTGAGGGAAAGAAATAGTTCAAGTTTGGGGGTATTTGATAAGTGGGTTTTATACCTACTTATTGGATATCAATTTACACGATTTATGCCCATCTCAAGTATATTTTAGTGTGTTTTTAGTTGCATTTTGTTTTGTTTTGCATTGCATGTACTGAGAACTCCCTTGGTGCAAAAGTGTAGGAAATGGCATGAGCTTAGCGTTAGTTGGTGGCAGTGAAGCTGATGGAGGTATGAGGCTCGAGTGGAGCAAAGAAACTAAGCAATGGTGGACAATTGACTTAAAGCAGCATGACAAGGATGAGCAGCATGACAGAATCAGAAGCAGCAGCAGAACTAGAATCCAAATTGAAGAAGTTACGCGGTCGCGCGGCTACATAGGCATTAACTCGCCCGCCCGCGCGATCAACCGGATGGACAAGACTTTGTACACATGTACCGCTGCCGAGGAATATAAAGGGAATACTACATACCACGACACCGATCTTCACGATCTATTTTAATTTAACTTTTAAATTTTAAGAGTTGGAGTTGGTTTAAACAATCCTGGTTGGTACCAGACGTATTATTCAGTAGTTTTTACGTGTTTTTCATATTGGAACTAGGGTTTTATACTTTGAGAGATTTCCATTGTAGAACTAAGTCAAAACTTCATATCCTCTACTTCTTCTTTGAATTTTCAATCACGGTGGATAAACTATTGTTACTTTGCTAGATTTTAGTGAGGATTTTAACGTTACTATTGGATTGTAATCAACAATTGGGTTTGATCAGTTCTTTCTTCTCTCTTTCAATTGTTTGCTTATTATCCATGTATTGCTTTGATCCCATAATGGCTTTTGGTTCAGTCATGAACTAAACTCCATTATGGGATTCTAACGGATTTTAATATGTAGTTTAATTGCATGCTTGACTGCTGGACTATTTTGTGTATCATAAG
This sequence comes from Panax ginseng, assembly GCA_020205605.1. Lineage (NCBI taxonomy): Eukaryota > Viridiplantae > Streptophyta > Magnoliopsida > Apiales > Araliaceae > Panax > Panax ginseng. The sequence continues at coordinate 49,847,789 of CM035137.1, forward strand.
GAAATTCTATCATGGTTATTCTGCATGTATGAATGATTGATCACCATTCGTTTTAGGTGCTTGTATGGAATTGAAAAATAACATGCGAGTATGGACTGAAATCATGATAGCATGCGTATATGGGGCTGTTTTGTGTAGCTTTGTATTTCGTGAACCAGATAGGCATATACTGTTTCACTGTATGAGTTAATATAAGGGTTTGTTCTTAAATTCTATATAGCTTCAATTTCACATAGAAATATAGTGAGATTGGTTGTATTGAAGATTACATGGTGTCTATTGCATGTGGATGTTATGTAAGTAGGTCATAATTCATTGAAAAATGGTTATGTCTACATTAGTGCTCTTGGCTACTTTCCTGTGATGCGTGAACAATCTTTCATGATGGTGGTAATTAGATGAATTATTGAATGAAGTTAGGATCCCATTATTTCCAAATTTGATTTATTACATTATTATTCTCATTTTAGTTGTTCTTTGCAATTAGAGTAATTCACAATTTTAAGCATTAGTTTAAGCATATAAAAATAGTGATTTAGTTGATGCATAGTAGTTTAATTTAGACATCTTTCTCCGTGGATCGATACTCGACTTACTCTGTACTGCTTGTTGACACATGTATGCTTGCATGAGTTAGAGCTCTTTTGTTAGAACTAAAAAAGTGGCAACACTATAATCACCTTCTCCGGAACGGTCCCATATGAAACAATCTAAAACACCGAAATCCTACTATAGAGCCAGGGTTTCAGGCCCTACTCAAACCTACGAGCCTTCCTCTCCTCAATGTCCACCTGATATGGAGCAAACCTTGCCAATTAATTGAATTTGGTCTTGTACTGGGGAACCGTTATGTCCCCTAGTTTAAGTTCTAAGAACTTAATCTCCATCCTCCCTCGCATGTTTGTAGGGAAATAATTCTCAAAGAAAACCTTCTTGAATTGTTCCCATGTTACCGTATCTGTTCTAGCCCCACCCTGGTGAGCCTCACACCAAAAGTTGGCTTCCCTTTTCGTCATGTAAGTCGTAAAAGAAATCTTTTGGGTCCGTCGATTCTTTGAACTATGGCAGACCTATGCTTTTAAACTCTTTAAAGGTAGTTGTTCTGGCTACCCTAGGTTCCGCGGGTGCTCTACCCCTGGGTTGGTTAAATGCAGCCATTAATAAATTAACGAACTCTTGCATAGGGTTGTTTTAACCCCCCCCCCCCCCTTGGTTATCATTATGTGATTCTGCTTCCTAATTATGTTATCTTTTCCGTTGCGGCATTTTCTGATTAAATAAATAAAATTTCATTATTATCTATTTACTTGTTTGGTTATCCTTCCAAACTAATAACTCATACCACATCAAAGCACATTAAATAAAAACTTCATTATATTAATATGTTTCTTCATAGTTTGAAACTATTTACAATTTGCTTTACATAGCCAAAAGCTATTACATTTCTATCCCGTAAATAAACCTCACAAATGTAGGGATTTACAAAAAGACTACCCTTTTATACAAAAGAGGGTTTTATGTCACTGCATACATATTTATAACTCTAGATTTCTAATAATGCATAACAGCGTCCTCGTATTTCTCATTCGCAATCTTTGCTACAGTATCCTGACTAATCATATGACGGGTTTGTCCTGACTCAATGGAATAACAAGTAATTTTCAGCTTGAAATCCTTATGAGCACTCTCATGGATGTAAGACATTTGTGCTATCTTTCGGTCCTTCTCCCCCAGTTCCCTACGAAGCGCATCGACCTCTTCCTTATAGTCCCTAGCCTGCTCTCTCTTAAGCACCTATTTATCGTGCTCTTACTCAAAATTTGCTTCTGCAGACATCTTATCTTCATGGAGATAACTAATCTCTTCACTCTGATTTTGCACAACTGTACTCAGTTGCACATTCCAGTTAAGCACTGCCAGATACAATGCTCTCATTGTATCTGGAGGTGATAACTCTAGTGTAGGTACCACCATATCAACCGATGTTACCTCCATTCCTTCTTCCACATCGTTCTTCATACTAAAGTATGACGATATATCCATATCTCCCTCGGAGTAGTCTTCCTCAGAAAAGTACTCCTCTGTCTTGGACTCCTCTAGAATCACTGATGGTATATCCGCCACCGGCATAGGTACATGCTCTACTCTATTCGTAATTTCTTCGCTCACCGCGTGTATATCTATATACATCAAGCTATCGATCGACATCCTACAATAACACATATGTTGATTAGTACATAACACACAATAGTATAAGCACAAATCACATTTAATTTATTTAGGGTTACTTTCCATCTTTTAAATCTTTCAGTACTGAGTTTACTTAATACTTTACTGACTCATTCAACTTAAGTAAAGCTCGAGTTTAATTCCTTCAGACTTTTCTTCCTTAACGAGGTTATTAGCCTAAGGTTCTTCCCCCCTTCAATTTTATAACCTAATGTTTTGATACCAACCTATGACTCCCCCAAATCTGGGTAACTTCTAACTCGACAGATGGTGTTACACGGTACTACCATTCATACATACATTCAATTGAAAAGCTTCAAAAGAACGAATATGTCTTCTATATATACAAAATAATATTTACATTTCCCAAGTTCTTTATAACCATTACATTTGTTCTTGTCATAATATCAAATATATTACAACATTAACCCTATACTATTACATAAGTATCTTACGGGTTCATCTTCGCCTTGCCCTTATCCTTTCCGGAGCCTTCGGTCTGCTCGATCTTAGCTGCGTTCATATGGTTCAAGCAAGAGTGAGCATAACTAGCTCAGCAAGTATAACAATTCTATAAACAACATGCTTGAAACATAGGAATCATATATCTTCAATAACTGAACAATAGTTATGAAGTACTATCGATAATTCAAAATTGCACTTCTTTTCATTCAAAATGTTTTACAACAACAATATTCAGTAAAACATAAATTACGGTCCAAGACCTTGAGCATTTCATAAGTTCTTTGAAAAAGGACAGCCCGACACTAAGTCCGTAAGTCTGACATTTCTTACGAGCACGTCTAGGTGATCAGCCTATAGTACTCTATGTTGATCAACACTACATTCATTAAATGTATGTACGTTTAAGTTGTGGCAACCTCACGTGCCTGTCGTTTGACAACAAAACATTTTTAGCATACTCATTATTCATTTGAAAACCACATCAATATAACTTGGTAAACATTAACCATGCTTTGATATAAAGATAATATAAGTCTAGCCAAAAGAGTTGGCTTTGACTTCATCATACGATACTTCATGTGTAAGAATACATGAATTACAAAGCTTGTCCAGTTCGAACTGAAACAAGGGTTAGAATACTTACCTTTAGTGTCTGCTACAGTAAAAATACTTTTCCTTTGAGTCTTTACGGTCTCTACAACACATAACCACATAATATACCACATTAGGTCATGAATGAACATACATGGTTCCTAATGAATCTTACCCTTCTTCTCAATCTAATTATATATTAGATTTGTTATTATTGGTTCTGGCTTGCCGTTATAATTTACATCGTTCTTACCAACTTCGTTCTCTTCTATAACTTAACTAAAATTATTTCATTAATACAACTCGTTTTGAGTTAATTATCCTTCCTCATGGCTTACTAACGATCTTATATTATTAATCGAAACTCGATCGTCAATGTTTAAGTACACTTATTGCATATCGTTCGCGTTCACATAATATTCATCAACATTTAGTTGTAACTCGCAACGTTATTGCTGTCATCGAAAAATGATATGATAAGTTAATTAATTCATTATCAATAACTATCTTTCCTTTCGTATTATTAATCGTACTTACTTACTTAATGAAACTCGTTTCAAGTACTTATCTGCCTTTACGACTTATTATCATTCATCGCTTCAATATTAATAACTTATATTCCATTAATCTTTCTTTCAACCTTTAGTGTATTACTTAAGGTTTACAATATCTTAATTGATGTAACTTTAAGGTAGTTAAGTATTTAATTTACTCTTCCTTCACTTCTCTTTTACTTTACATTCAAAAACATTTCCATTTATGCTTCACTTAGTCTTTGGTATTTGCAAAGCAAGTTTTTGTTTCTATAACTCGCCTTCATCATGGCAAGTGGCTTGTTCCTAGAATTACATCCACAAAGGTCATGGGCGCCATATCCTTCACTATTGGTCGCGCTGTGGTGCAAGACTTCAGTAGCTCACAGCCCTTTGTGGCGCTGCGACGTGACTTACTTTGCCTTTCGATCAAGCGCCATGCCACCGTTTTTCGGCAGACTGTAAAAATTTGATAGTTAACTTTTTATGTGAGATTCCCGGGCTCATAACTTCTTCGTTATAAGTCTGAATTGCCTCGTTAAAGAGCCTACGGTTCACAAATTACATACTCTATGTGTTCATGCAAGAAATTTATCTATTTGACTTCGTTAACTAAAAATTCACCTATTAATAAATTTTTAATGAAAACGATAAACGTTCGTGAACGTTCAACGCTCGTTTCTTTGTTCTAAGTCAGAATCCAGTCATTTTTGAGTCTTCAACTCTATAATGCCAAATAAGACTTGTCTCCATTGAAAACCAATGTTCCCGAGTTCAATATCAAAATTCAACCTCAAATCCGAGAAGATGATTATCGTCCAAACTCATGAATTCCGCCAAAACTTCGTTACTTAAGATTTGTTCTTCATTTCAAATGTATTCAATCCATCATATTAACATCTTAATATACATACTTCATTAACTTATAAACATGATAGGTTATTACTTGTTCTTTATGAGTTTGTAACTTGTAAAAGTATAAACTACTTATGATTTCTTTTCTCATGACTTATGATGACTTAAATCTTTTAACCACCATCCTTGCTTCTTCTTATCATACCAACTTCATTATTATTAACATATGACAAGTTCTTGCTTAGTTCATAACTTATACGATTACGAATAGCTTATTCATGACTTATACGGCTTAAGTCCATTAATTAATCATTCTTATCATTCCTTCGCATACATGTTCTACCACTACCCACTTCTCTAACAATGGAAGAGAAAGAGAATCATGGTTTAAGATTGCTTACTCTTGAATATCACTTGGTTAATCTTTGATCTCCTTCTTTCTTCTTGAAATATGAAAAACTAGCTTTTCTAACTTATTATCTCTAACAAATATGCTCTCAACTTGTTGGATGAAATGAACAACCAACAAAATGAAATCCAAGCTTGTTATTTATAGGAAAGTCTAAGTTAGGGTATAATGGTCATAAAACCACTCCACCTCCTTACTATTCCTAGCTTAAACACTAAGTTAACTTGCTTCCCACAACACTTGGCCATTAAGTCTACTTGGTCATTAAGTATACATGTTCATCACAACTTTTATCCTTTGCTTTCTCATCACAACACTTAGCCATTAAGTTACTTGCTCCCTACTTTGGATCATCCATGGTTTGCCCCATGGGTTTAAACCATCCCATAACACATTGATTCTTACTTTGGGCCTTTAGCTTAATTAATTTAAATTATACATTGGGCTTGTATTAATCCACATTGGATTATACCTTACAAACATTTGGGCTTTAACATTAATTCGTATTGGGCTTTATTATTATCCCCAATTGGACATTACAATTTCTTACACAATCCTACAAGTCCATTACACGTGGCTTAAAGCCTTACAAAGTAGTGTCTACATATTAATCTTGTATTCTAACTCGTATACTTGTTTAACATATATGTCATACCATCATTCATACATACCCGTATAATACCTCATATAATACTCGTATTCATTATCTCGTTTAATACTTACGCATTATACGATTATTGCTTTAATTCATTTTACACATTTAAATTCCTTCTCGAGAATCACTTTTCCTAACTGTTAGGTTTTAAGTCTACAGGGGAAAAACTGCGTTTTCCATAATTAAAATATTATTGGATATTTCATCTCACCTCGATATTCTATCATTACATATTTCTCGGAAAATTCAAAAATAATTTCCGAGCAGAAATGCGTGAATAGTGTTATTCAAAAAATTTCTCGGAAAGCTTTTATTTGCGTCTTGGAAATTCAAACACTTTAATTCTACCACGTAGCCAAAATACTACGACGTTCTGACATGTTTAGGTCATCGAACGACCTTCAAATAGCTTACTCACATAAATAATCAATTAAATTCATTTAAGCCACATAATCAAATAAAAATTTAATTCTAAAAAAATCCGATTTTTCTGAGGCTTTACAATCCGAGTGTCCCAATCTGATTACAAATAAACTTCAGTTCAGAGCTTAGTTGGCAGGCATTACAATTCATCTTCCTTTGCAGAGCTTCGACCAAATTTCTGGTATGCAATTCGAACCCCGCTTGAAGATCGATGAACTCATCCTCCATGGTGAGAAAAATAGTGTTCAGCTCAGTGCGATTAATGGGGATTTTCCCTTTTTCAAGCAAAGAGAGACGTTGTTGTATATCCTGAACATCAGCAGTAAGGGATGTTTGATTGGTAGCGATGGTGTGGAGAAGAGTGAGAATTTCAGGAGAGGGAGGTTGTGGGACAGGAGGAGTGGAATTTTGGACTGGAGGAACAAGAGAAATTTCTAGAGCGATTCGCATGAAGTGACCATCGACCAGAGTAATATGAGCACTTTTGAGATAGGCAGCATCGATGGAATCAGTAATTGTGATGGAGCCTTCATTGTCTAGAGGGATTTGAAAGTAAGTGACCAACTTGGTAAGAAAACAAATGTAAGGCTGACATTTTTTGGAATGTTTGATGCAGTTGACCATGTGTTTAAGCGTCATAAGAGAAAAGTTGAATGGTTTTCCTTTTATTATCAGAGCCACCAAAACCAAATTCTGGTAGGTGAAGTCAGCCCAACCCCCAATACAAGGAATAAAATTATACCGTAGTAATTTATGAAGAACTATAGTAATAGGAGACACCTCAATAGTCTTTGGGAGACTGACTAAAGACAGAGTAGGGTCAACCATGAAAGTTTGAAGTTGGTCAAGAGGGCACAGAGGCGTATACACTGGTCCCTTTAGAGTAAATGGATAGTCTACTGTAAAGGGAATGGACAGTATGCTTCCTAAATCTATAGCAATAAAGAACAACGATTTTGCTTTCACAAAAGTAGTATAACAGTCACCATTATTTTTAAGGTTCATGTAAAATTGTTAAACCAACTTGGGGTAGGCCACAGATGGAGGGGTACTTAGTGAGGATAGACCACAAGACTAAAGGAGATGTTGAAGTGGGGAGTTTTTAAGATTGTACGTGTCAATGAATTTTTCATAAACAAAAGATTTTTGACAGATTTTTTTAAATTATGACCTCGAAAGAAATTTTCAGGAACATCATGCAACGAGACAGATAAGGGTATTACCATCATTGGAGGGGATCTGGGTGAGGATTCTTTAATTTTTTGCCGTTTGGTACCCGTCGATGTTCCAATCGGAGGAGGAGAAGGTAGACTTGCTTCAGATTCGACAAGGGATGATTCACCAGAGATGATCATGACAGAAGATTGCTTTCTTTTCAGTTTTCAAGTGGAAAGAGGATGAGAGGGTTGAGAAGGCAGTGATACCTCATCCTTAGACTCATCACGAAGTTGTCTAGCACGTCTGGTTCTCATTTTCTCAAAGGAGGTTTGAGAGCAATTGAGAGTTATAGAGACTGTTGGTCTGGTGAAGAGACAGGGATTAAGCAAAAGAGTAAAGTACCTCATGTCTGTATTGTGGGTGCGTGTTACCAAGATATGGGAAGTTGTGGCATCGTGTTTGGGAATGAAAGTCTGAGCAAATTTAATTAGCGTAATTATGGTAGGAAGATATGCCGTGAAATCTAACTTGTCTGTCTAATTTCCTTAAAGCATGCAGACCATATCTATATCACACATATCCTGAGTTCTCTTCTTAGAGTACATGAACGTTCTTCCCCTAGAGGTTTTGTAAATATATATGCTAATTGGTGCTCAGTGGGAATAAATATTAATTTAATTAGTCTGTTGGATACATTTTCCATAAGAAAATGGTGGCGAACTTCTATGTGTTTTGTGCGAGAGTGTAGAACTGGATTTTTAGAGATGTCTATAGTGCTTGTATTATCACAATATGGGCACATTTTCACACATAATATCAAAATCCCACAGTGTTTAACGCATCCATAAAATCTGGGAGCAACAACTCCTAGCTGCTAAATATTCACCCTCAGTGATGGATAAAGCAACTGATGTTTGCTTCTTACTATGCCATGAAACAAGACTTTTTCCCAAAAATGTACAAGCACCGCTTGTGCTTTTTCTATCTATTTGACAACCTACATAGTAAACATCTGAGTAACCCATTAGATCAAAATTTTTACATTTGGGATAAAATAATCCTAGATTTGTGGTGCCACTTAAATATTTAAATATTCGTTTAACATCTTGTAAATGTGATTCTTTGGGTCTTGCTTGAAAGCGAGCACATAGACACACACTGTACATTATATCAGGTCTAGAAACAGTTAGATATAATAAGGATCCGATTATACCTCTATATTTAGTTACTTCTACATCCATACCTCTTTCATCTGCTGTGAGTTTTATTGATGTACTCATTAGTGTGGGCTTTGGATTGGAGTTGTCAAACCCGAATCTCTTGAGTAGTTCTTTTGTATAATTGTTTGATGAATGAAAATACCTTCCTGATGTTGTTTGATTTGAAGGCCCAAAAAGTAATTGAGTTCTCCCATTAAGCTCATACCAAACTCCTTGTGCATGCATTTGGAAAACCACTCACACAAAAAGATATTTGTAGCACCAAATATTTTATCGTCTACATGTATTTATACAATAATGATATCTTTATTTTGTCGTTTAATAAACAAAGTAGAGTCAATTTTACCTCGTATGAAGCCATTTGATAGGAGGTACTTACCCAATCTCTTGGAGCTTGTTTGAGTCCATAGTGTGCTTTCTTTAGTTTGTATACGTAATGTGGGAACTTGTCATGCTCAAATCCAGGCAACTATTTTACGTACACTTCTTCATTTATATATCCGTTGAGGAAAGCACTTTTGACGTCCATTTGGTGTAATTTGAACTTTCTAAAACATGCAAAGGCTAACAATATTCTAATAAATTCCCACCGGGCTACAAAAGCAAATGTTTCTTCATAGTCTCTTCCTTCTTGCTGATTGTATCCTTTGGCTACTAATCTTGCTTTGTTTCTTGTAATTGTTCCATACTCGTTAAGTTTGTTTTTGAATACCCATTTAGTTCAAATAATGGATACACCTTTTGGAGGAGGCATCAACTCCCAGACTTGGCATCATTCGAATTGTTGTAGTTCTTCTTACATTACTAGAAGCCAATTTTCATCAAGTATGGCTTCTTGGCATTTTTCGTTTCAATTTGTGATAAGAATGGTGAAAAAGCACACATATTTTGTGATCTTCTTCTTGTTATTACTCCATCATTTATGTTGCCAATAATATTGTCGGGAGGATGATTTTTGATGTATCTTGCTGATTTTGGAAGTTGAGTGTCATGAATCACTTCTTCTAGATGATCTTTAGTAATTTCTGGATCATGGTCATGTTGTTCATTTAATTCAGCTTGTTGGATAGGTTCCTGGTCTTTATCTTCAGCTTACTGATCCTGCTACTCTTGTGATTCAGCTTGCTGGATAGATTCCTTCCTTTTGTTGTTTTGTGTTGTGTGATAGGCTGGATCAGCAGCTGTCTCTAAATTTGCTACATCATCCTCTCTTTCTTTTGGAATATCATGGTTAGTTTCATTAAATTTGATATGTATAGATTCTTCAATGCACATCTTTTGCACATTATAAATACGACATGCTTTACTATTTTGAGAGTAGCCAATGAATATTCCCTCATATGATCTAGCATCAAACTTACCCAAATTTTCATTAGTGTTAAGAATAAAACATTTAGATCCAAAAACTTTGAAGTAACTTATATTAGGAAGACGATTATTTAATAATTCATATGGTGTCTTCAAAATAATTGGTTGGATTAACACTCTATTTAGAACATAACATGATGTGTTTACAGCTTCGGTCCAAAATTTCTTTGGAAGTTTACTTTCTTGGATTAAGGTTCTAGTTGTTTCTTGTAATGTTCAATTCTTCCTTTCAACCACTCCATTTTGTTGGGGAGTTCTAGGTGCTGAGAACTCATGAGTAATTCCTTTTTGATTACAGAATATAATGAGATCCTTTTGAAACTCAGTACCATGGTCACTTTAAATTTTTATAAGATTGAGACTATATTTTATTTCCAAGTTTCTAATTAGCTTTTCAAATTCTTTAAATGCCACATCTTTAGTTCTAAGAAATAGTACCCATGTGTATCTAGAGAAATCATCAACTATCACAAAGGCATAAAATCTACCATTAAGACTAGCATGCCTTTCGGGTCCAAATAAATCAAGATGTAGTAATTATAAGGGAGAAGAAGTTGATTCCATGTTCTTGGCTGTGAATGATATTCTTACTTGTTTTCCAAGTTAACATGGCTCACATATACCTTTCTTCTCAAAATTCATTTTGGGTAGTCCTTTCACTAAGTTCTTTGATGATAACTTTTTGATTAGGTCCATATGTACATGTCCCATTCTTCTATGCCATAGATTTGCTTCATCTTGAATTGTTTCCAAACATAGTTCTTCCTCATGTTGCTCAAAATCAAGAGTGTATATATTTCCTTCTCTTTGGGCAACTACAATAGCATTGTTAGAACCATGTGAAAGTGTACATTTATCTCTTTCAAAATTCACTTGATGTCCATTATCCATTAATTGACTCACACTGATTAAATTAAATTCTAAGCCATTTACTAGATGAACATTATTAATATTAACCTTATTGTTACCAATTTTACGTTTTATGATTATTTCACATGACCGGTTATCACCAAATGTGACAGTTCCATGTTTCTTTTTGATATTTAGCTCCACAAACTTAGATTTGTCACCCGTCATGTGGCGTGAGCATCCACTGTCAAGAATCCACTTTTGAGAGGATACTTTTGCTTTGAAACATACCTGTTTAAGAAGGATATAATTTATCTTTTTGGTACCCATATCTTTTTCGGTCCATTTGTGTTAGTTGAAATAAAATCACTTTTCTTTATCCATACTGCTCTACTTTGGCTGTTATTTTTATTTCTTAAACAGTTTATATCTAGACGCCCTTTAGTGCCACAAATTTTGCAAGTAGTGAAAGGAGTACATTAATTTAATTTAGATGATGATTTAGATTTAAGCATTTCAACTTCTTTTCTATATACTGGATTATAACAAATGCCTTGTTTATCGTAATTGGGTCTTTGTTTCCCTAACATGACATTTAGATTTTCTTCACCATGAACAAATTTAGCTAGAGAGTTTTTTAATGATTCTATTTCCTTTTGAAGTTCATTAGTTCGAGGTGTTTTATTATATGATTCATCACCAAATGCATCAATGCATACATCTCTCATTTTTATTTCATTTGTCAATTTCTCAACTTCATCATTTAACTGTTTTACTTTGTTGAAAAGTTTTTTATTATAATTATCTAAATAATCATTTTTACCAGCTAATGCCTTTTCTTCATTTGTGTGTGTTACTTTTTCTAATTCTTTCTTTTCATATATTAATGCTTCAACTTCGCCCATTAGAGTGTTTACTAGATCTTTTAAGTACATATTTTTTTTCTTTTAGCTTTTCATTTTCTTGTTTTAAAATAATAACATCAGAAATAGATACCTCACTAGATTCACCTTCAAGTCCCATAAAGCATATTTTAGCCAGTTCATCGTTTGCATCTATCTCCACTTCTAATTCTTCATCGTCACTGTGACGCCCCCAAAATAGGTATACATCAGCCATTCTGAGTTGTCAATACATGGTACAGAAACAACTACAACTTTATTACAATAGTAAAACTGTGAGTTTGAATACAAATATTATCTTCTAGACAATATCTATACCCAAATAAATCCTCATCACATTTATTGATACATTATTTTACAAAATGGTGAGGCCTACTAAACAACTCTCTCTATAACCATCATTCCATACCTCGACTGCATACTCGCTACATTCTCGCCTCCCGAGAAGAAAATGGAACAAAAGGAAAAGGGTGAGCTCAACTAGCCCAAAGAAAGAATATTATGACTAAGATAATATACAACAAATTATCATTCGTCTTCAACAGGAAAAATCTAATAGAATACAATAGATAACAAGTTTTAAATCAATATTCGCAATGCTGAAATAATAATTCATTAGAAGAGTTAAGTAGAAATGCAAACTACTATCTTCTATGTATGAATTTAAAAGTTCATTGTCTATCTTTTATCCCCTGTTACATCAATCAATATATATCCGAAATCAAATATTCATCTTTGCACTACAGCCAAAGATATTCATCACTTAATCATGTTCATCTAAACACTGCTCATCTTTGCACTACGGCCAAAGATATACATCGAAATCATTCTTTTTTGCACTACAGCCAAAGATATTCAATAATATCATCATTTAAGACCGAGGATGATAAAAATATTTTTAAAGAAACGAATCCAAAGAAACAAAATGACAAGGATTAAGGATTAAGGATTCAGACTTTGTTTTATCCACGCCCAAAAAAATACCTCAAAAATAATCATTGTGGTGTAAAATTCAAGAATGATCAAAACATGGATACAATCAAAGCTAGTATCCGTAATAGATATTTTGGACGAAAAGAAAAATTTTTATTTTTCGATGAATAAAGTCGATTCGTGAATAGTACCGTGATACGTGAATAAAGCCGTGATACGTGAATAAGAACTCTTCACATCAAAAGTTCCAAATTTAATAAAAACTTCAGATCAATATTTCAAAGATAATGATATTGAAGAAATAATATCATTACGAAAAAAATAATAATATCCTTTACTCTCGGAAGACAAAGATTTAACCGAAATAATCGGATATAGGCTATAACTTGAACTTGCACCGTATAGCAATACTCAAAGTATACTCAAAATACTCACAAGAATACGCCGATAATATAGAGAGAAAAAACTTCAATTTCGGTGTGATTTTCAATTCTAACCCAAGCACCCTATTTATAGGAAAATGCTTAGAACACCAAAGTAGAAAATTTAATAAATTAATATTAAAAATTTTCCACAACTTCATACGCACACTAACAATCTAAATTCAGCCTCCTAATCACATGTTAAATGAGTTTCAAAAATGAAAAAAACGTTTTTGTAATTAAAAATATTTTAAACTTCTAAAAATCAATTATTTCGGAACTTTGGAACTTCAATAATTCATAATAAATAGCCCTTTTGTCAGAAAATTCGAATCTCGCTAGTTTTTATAGGAAATTCAATTCTCTACAACTTTGCAGAAGAAAGTTTTTCCAAATTCCAAACAAAAATTGACCGAAATTCATAAACGGACGATTTTACAAGCTATAATCAAATTTCAATCAAAAAATGGGGTCCACCGACACATAAAACATGCTTTAAATATTTTTGGTAACAAAAATACTCCTCCTCCACATATACTCATATATCCCACATTCATCGTTAAAATATCATCATTATTATATAATTAAAATATAATAATATATTTAAATGAATTATTTTATTAGAAAAAAATAAAATTTCAATTTTCAACAATTGTCACATTAAAAATTTTCTCCATCTATATCCACATAAAATCAATATTTTCCTCATCATATGAATCAATAATTAATTATTCACAAATAATATTACAGAATCACAATATTGACAACCAGTGCGCCTTGTGAGGGGGCTTTCAATAAGAATTTCTCCATCATCGGCGCCGCAATTAGGTGACCAAACCTCTCCTGTATGTAACTTTCTAGACATTGCCAATAATGTTATCTAATAATATTATTCAGATTATATGAATTATTGCTTCGATAATGAAAAATGCCAGTAATGACAATTATTGAAACAACAAAGAATATAAAATATCAACGCAAAGAATTATTAAATCAATAAAATAAAATAATTTGAATAAAGAATTATCGTGAACCATTATTGAGTAGTGCCTTCCTACGTAAGAATCAATAATTAGTGCAATACCGCGTGCTACCGTGTTTTAACCAATTTAGTATTTTAACAAAAGATTAATCTGTAATAACTACACCGCTATTTTTAAACAACTTATATTTGTCGCTTTTCTTCATCCAATCGCTTTTCAAGTATGGGGCCAACAAAAGACTGCACCTTCGTACGAATATTCCCCGACAGCAAGAATATTCCACGACCAAACGAATATTCCCCGACAACAATGAATATTTTATAACCACTTGCTTATTTTGAAATATTTGTGTATTTTACCCATAACTATCCACATTAATCAAATCAACTCTTACTATTCAAAATAATAATTAGAGGAAATTAAATTTCATTTATTAATTAATTGGGGTCTTATAGTCACTCCACGTTAAGAAGGCTTTATTCTTTTTGAACTCTTTATTGCCTTGCTTTCCTTTGTTTTTAAGCTGGAAGCAGTCCTTCTTGAAGTGACCTGGTCGTCCACAATCGAAATAGGTTTCTTCGGTTTGCTTAGCTTTGAGTTTGTTTGAGTTGAATGCATTCTTCCTTTTATTCTTTCTCTGAAGTAGTCCCTTAAGTCTCCTTGAGATCATAGCTATTTCGTCATCCGAGTTTTTTTCAAGTGCCTCCTCAATTCCTGCATTTAGAGCTAGCACTTTCTTTTAAGGAACTTCTTCCTCGTCATCATATCTTTTTAATTGGTGCTCATATTCTTCTAGTTCACCAAAGAGTGTTAAGGTATCCATAGAAGAGATAGTAACAAAATATTGAAGAGTAGTAATTTTGAAGAGTAGTTTTGTAAAAGAGGTTTTTCAAACCCTGTGCTCAATAGAAATTGAGACCTTTTCATACTTCCATTTTATTATTAAATGTTCGGCTAGTTTGCTTTTATTTTTGAGATGCGAAGCATTCTCGAGAAAATAATATACAAAGCAGATCTTAACTCCTCATGGGCATGATGTACCATCCAAGGAAATTCGATTAATCGTAAAATAATTTACAAGTCGCCATACCGAAAAAAATGTCCATCATGGAACTCAATCTAGATTCAAGAATCGAACTCCGTGATCACATGATTCCTAGGCTCACGGATACTACAATTTATATGGAAAGCAGTAAGTAGTTATATATATAAAAGCTGTAAATATATATACAGACATGATCAGCCACCACGAAGCAACTCCATGGGGGATCGGAAATGTAAATATATAAAAGCGGTAAATATATATATATGGACATGATCAACCGCCACAAAGTAAACTCTAGGCAGACAAAATGTAAATAAAGCTGTAAAAGCGATCAACTGCCACGAAGTAAACTCCAGGCAGGACAAAATGTAAATAAAGCTGTAAACGGCCATGAAGTAAACTCCAAGCCTGACAGGAATGTAAATATATATATATATATATATGTACAAATATATATATATATATATATAAGCAGTAAACGCATCGGAGGTAAATCCAGGTTCATCGGATATGTCCGACAACAATTATATATATATATATATATATATATATATAGCGGAATAAACGCACCAGATGTAAAATCCAGGCTCATCGGATATGTCCGACAGCAATTATATATATAAGTATATATATATAAGCAATTTAAACACTCCAGACCGAAGTCTAGGCTCAATCGAGACATAAATCGATAATGTTAGTCCATATATATGAAATATATACATATATTAGAATATATATACAGAAAGAAATGAAAACTACAGATCGAAGTCTGGGCAAACGCACACAACGCGACTCTCAATGTGTATAATAGTGTGTGCTATATGAGAAGAAGACTTTATAAAATGTAAGAAGGCTTATAGTGGGCTGCCAAAGTAGAATTCTATGACTTTAAATGGATAAACACTCAGCTCCCGCCGGATAAAATATAGCTATATGTGAGCTAACTAGTGTTTAAAGAAGAGGAAACACTCAAAAGATGTGTATGCGGAGTAAAATGGACAGGGCTTCGTCACCTTTTTCCTTCTCTCCCCCTTCTCAAATGGTTGACCCAAGCCTTATATATATAGATGGATGGTCAGCAGTACACTGCAAGGGCAAATGAGTTGTACCCAAGGGCCGGTCGTAGGATCCGAGCCTCGTGGGTCCTGTCATCTTGTAGTACGTGCAGTTGTGCACTATAATGTCCACTCGAACTTGCAGAACTTCACTCTGAGCATTCGAATGAGGTATATCTGACCTTCTTCGTACCGCTTGTATGGAGAGTTACGTA
Organism: Panax ginseng; assembly: GCA_020205605.1. NCBI lineage: Eukaryota > Viridiplantae > Streptophyta > Magnoliopsida > Apiales > Araliaceae > Panax > Panax ginseng. The sequence continues at coordinate 49,864,099 of CM035137.1, forward strand.
ATGACATGGATTAGAGATTGTACGAAGTCAGGAAGAGGGGTCTATGCCCATGGTCTTCAAGCTTCAAATTCTATCCAAAGTACTTCCACACGTAATAGTCACTCGAGATTGTCACTCATCGGTTCTTGTGGGACATTGTTAGATGTATGTATGATGTGTTGAGACGACGTGCCATTTTCAAAGGAACAAGATGACGTTTGACTCCTCGCTCTGGTTATTGCACGGCTTGAGTTGAAAGTAGACGCTGCTCGTGGTTACAAATTGAGATTGACTACTTGTTGGTATGCCGCGATATCATCTTGTTGACATGGTAAGATGACGCCAGACTCCTCAACCGGGGTTATCATCGGTGCTTAAGCGGAAAAGCGCATATTTCTCGTGGTTACATCCGAGATTGGACCGCCGCTTGTTTGTATGTCTCACCGCTATCCGTGGATGTTCCCTGCTCACCCGTTGTTATCTCCGAGTCTCGAGGTGTGTGTGCCTTCATAGGATGTTGGTGGTCAAGTTGATTGCATATGTTTGAAACAAGCATTTCCAGGGTTACCGCCGGAACCGCAATGGCATCTCTTGGGGCTATCACCAAGGATGGAGTTGCTACTCCTAGTGTTTCTCTAGGATCGAACCGAAGCGTCATAATGTTATCACTCTGAGATGTAACTCGTCATCTCCTGTTGTTGTTTGCCTTGATCCGCATATCTCTGGTTTATCTCCAGATTGGAAATGACATTCCCGTGTGTGTTCCGTGTTTTAAGATGACGCTCTCGGTTATGTTTTGGGTTGAACCGAACTTCCAAAGAGTATCCGAATGGATATAATGCATCTTTCGTGGTTATCTCCAAAAGACAAATCTACCTCCCAGTGTTAGTAATAGAGTGTAAAAAAATTTCAAGTGTCTACAGATGCCCTCTTTATCATATTCATGCAATGAAAGGCATGGATAGGATACAGAATACTAGACACTTGAAATGCAAGCAAGATAAACATGATGCTACATGCAGCAACATGATTCAAATGCATGTAGAATGCATGAGTGATTGTCGTAAATCCCGCCGGGATGACAATCGCCATGGCTTGACATGCGATTCGAGTTTCCAAGGATGTTGACGTTGGGGCTATCACCAAAGTCTTGAATCCTAGACACTGGCTTATACTCCATAAAGGTACCTCTTATGTGGAAGAGATATGTGGGGATAAAGGCTTTACCTGTTTGAGGATGTGTATAACATGTTCCCTCATAGTGTTCTGAAAGTTATCGCCAACAAGGTTGTCACCGCCAGGTCAGCTCGACCTTCATCATGTGTGTGTCACCAGATAGATCCTTGTTGGGTGCATTGTCAAGGCTGCTTGACCTTCACTAATGTATGTGTCAATGGTAGCATTGTGTTGTAGCCCTTGTTGGGTAAGGTTACGTCGATGGGTTTACTTTCCCTACCGATATGACGCCAAGGTCGCTTTGACCTTCATCGATGTGTGTATCAATGGTTACATTACGCTGTGACCACGGGGACACGAGATGTTTGAAGGATGCGCGCAGACCCCTAATCGGATATGTAGATGCTTGATAACTTCAAGATTATAACTTCACGGGGAGGTTTGATATTTCATGGTTTTTATTGTAACCCCCACGGGGATACGCCGTGGTCATCGACACTCATCGACGACATCGGACCTTTGTGGGGTATTACCGACATGATCTATGAAAGCTGAGCTCATTGGTATAGTATACCCTGCATTCAGGTGAATAACTTTGAGATGACGGAGTTTAACTCGACCAACGAGAAACCAGATTTCAGTGCTATTCCGCCAATCGCGTAGCATTTTATTCCCGATTCGCCTTTTCAACATGTGAGACCTCCTTTGCAACTCTAATTGGAGCGAGCCGGAGGTGGGACCCATGTAGGGGGGTCAGCAGTGTACCGCAGCAGGAGATGCAGTTAGCCTACTACGCCACCGTGCTTATGTATAAGTGGTCGGTTGCTTTCATAAGTCATTTTCAAGTTGCGCAATGGAAGGAAATCCGAGAACTCTTCTTCGAGATCGCCGAAGTTCAGAAACTTTCGCATATTCTCGCCACCATACAAGCGTTTTTCACCGCCCCGGTAACACATGCATGTATTTTTTTTTTCCAATTTCATCCATTTGAAAAATGACTTATCGCATGAAATGCATTTAGACACATAGTAGTGAATATGCATGCCGATATGACTTGATAAAAATATTCAACATAGCAAATTTTAGTATTAAACCATGTTTGAACATAATGATGTGAAAAATTTAACTTTTGAAATAAATAAATTGGCACCTTTTATCGCTATTTCTTATCCTATCTCGAGGACAAATGAGTAAAGGTAGACAAGCAAAATAATCCTGCTAATTAGACTACACTTATGGATTTTTTTTACTGCAATGTATTGATGCATACATGATGTATATGACTGTGTACAGGTGTGCTACTTAATGGCCACCTAGTCATGCCTATGTGCATGTGGATAGTCCCATTTACAAAGGGGCTATGGTAAAATTTTCCCAAAATATAGGTATTGGGTAGTCATGCATTTTTAACTCTATTGTAGATGTATGTTAAAGCAATGCATGCATGCATGTAATCATAGAATGCATTTTGAAAATACTCCAGGTAAGAAATTACCACACCCTTTCTGAGGTGATTTGGAGACTTGTTGTCCAGATATTATGGATCCAGACCAGCCGAGTAGTTCCCGCAGGACCACTTCTAGTGTATGGAGGAGGGCTTTTGAAGAGCCTCAAGACTGCTCATTAGATGTACCTCGTCGTTTCATGAGGAGGCGTGAATACGTCCTATTCGGGTTGAGGTGCCGAATGTCGAGGACGAGGAGGAGGATGCACCGATCGAGGTTCCTGCTCCTGCTGTACGTGTTCCCCGTAGGGAATTGCCAGGTATTCAAGTGGCGAACCCAGATCTTTCGGGTGACTTGAGTAGGCATCCTTCAGTATACCTACACGCAAATGAGGTATGAAGTTAGATCTTTAATCTTCCTTATTTCCTACTAATGAGGAGTCAAGGAGTCTGATGTTGATCTTCATTTGATGTAGGTTCCCGGCTTCACACAGCCTCAAGGGAACTGGTTTAGCATCCACTCTATGTATCAGGCCTTGCATGATGACTACAGAGCGATCGTCTATGGCTGGGGATTCAGGAGGTTCTTCTCCATTCTACCCCATCGCTGTCCTTGGGGTTACCTCAAGGCATTGTCTGAGCGGTGGTTTCACCAGACTCAGTCACTCCATTTGCTGGACTGTGAGGTGATGATGACACCAATGGATTGGAGGTTTATCATAGGTATGGAGTTTGGAGGGGATCTGGTGCCTTGCACGGCAGATATCACCCCTGCTGCCGTCAGATCCTTATTGGGAGTTCCGGTAGAGGCGCTCAAGGGTAGGACTGTTCGTACAGGTCCTTTGAGCGTAGATGCTATGAGCGGGCTATTGAGTGAGCCTATACCTGATGATGTGAGAGTCAAGGATCACATTCTCCAGCGATTGTTCCTGATGATCATTAGGGGCTGCTTCATAGCAGATAACTCTTCTACTTGTCCTTCGCTTTGATCGATCAGCCACTCAACACGTGGACCGTATAGGAGAGTATGATTGGGGTTCCTACACCTTTGCCTACTTCCTCAGGGGAATGCGCATGCGATCGCAGGGCTTGATCGAGGCATGGTTAGGATTCTACCCATTTCTGCTGGTGAGTGTTTCTCTTATCTTTTCCCATGTATGGGTTAAGAGTGTTCACCGACGTTAGCCAGATGTTTGCCTTTGTGTCAAGCGGCTTTGGGGTCTATGAGAGGCTTCCTTGTTTAAGGTCCCCATGAGCGCGTGTTAGGTTTAGACACCTATCCACGAGGACTTTAGATGACATCATTCCATACCAAGTGAGGTCCCTCGCTAGTCGAGGGTTTCACTCATTGTCGCCATACCGGAGCTATTGACAACCGATGTCATCACATGGATTGCCTACTCTGGAGAGCATTTGGGAGTTGGTTTTGAGGATGGGTACCCGACTGGAGTACAGTATGTCATTTCCACCCGCAGGATTCCTCTCTTAACAGATGGAGGATGGGGGCTCTATTTAGGAGAGCGTGTTATTAGGAGCACTATAGGAGAGATTCGCGTACCGATCTTGCCTCTTGCCAGGCATTATTGGCCTGTTTCGCAGTCAGCCGTCATTGACATCCCATTGATGGGGATTGACGGTTTTACATTATCAGAGGGCCCCTATTCTCAGGAGATGTTCTAGCATTAGTGGATCCCTTGTACGATTGGAGCTCAGACCCGCGCCACACAGTTTATGGGGGATATGGTTCCAGGATCCGTGATGATGACGGATTGGCTAGCCTGTGTCAGAGATCTGACTCATGTTACACATATTGACAGATTGACTCGGCAGCTGGACCGGTCATATCTTTTCATTCGGCATTTGGGAAAAGATCCTGCAGAGGTAGATACTTTTGATCCTTCCAGCTCTGGCGTTGGTCCCTCAGGTGACCCATATGGTTTTTCTGGCGTAGATCCTCCTTATACCTACCGACATCCCCAGTAGATAGAGATACAAAGGACTCAGAGGAGTTACATCAGGTGGACAGGATCGATGATGTAGACATCGACACTCTTAACTTTTTCTGATGTATTTTCCGCTCTCTTTTGATAGGCCTCTGTTGTATGTTAGGTAGCTTCGCCCCATTTCCCTGTATTTTAGTTGTACATAGATGTATTTAGATGATGATATACTTAGGAATGTATGTACAGTTTTCCATTCCCTATATCATATTGTCATCTATTGTATCATGCATGTTATTATGTTATGCATATGTATGTATGTCCAGAGATATTTAGCATTGACCCCTAGATGGTCTTATGACACGGCCCGTACAGATGTCTTCTTCGACAGTTAGCCGTATTGATCATACCCCACCATTTGTGGTGGTAGCTGGTATGCGATCATGGTATGATAGTATATCACCATCAGACATGGTGATCATAGATGATTTGTTGCAGCATACTATGACCCTGTTGATGTTTCAGGTTCCTCCAGGATTTATAGAGGGCATGCTAGAGCACTAGGTACCGGACAGACAGGTTTTCCGATTTGGGACCCGTGAATTGACTCTTACTTTAGAGGAGTATGCACGGTTGACGATGCTGCCTCTGGACAGACCTTGCGTGCATATGGCTATTGGAGACATGAGTAGACAGTTCATGACCCTCACCAGATTGAGATGTAGAGTGGTCCAGGACGAGATTACATCCGGCCACGTAATATCCCAAATAAGCTTTGCTTTGATGTGTTTGGCTTTGAGGATGCCTATGCACGCGGATTCCGGGATTTCACCACACTGGAGGACCATTAACGTTCAGCCAGAGTAGATGTACTGCTTCTATGCATATTGTCATACGTCTACATGTCGCGGTACATGGATGAGCTGGATATCGGCGTCATTATAGCAGTGAGAGCTCTCAGGGAGGGTCATACCATTGTACCGATGATTATCGTAGAGACCTTGAGGTCAGCTACGTACTGCTGCATCTATCCATCAGGAGTGTTTATAGGTAGCTCGATCATGCTGTATGTGTGGTTTATGTCATACTTGAGACCGATTGGCACATTTAGACATCATGGATTTTTTTTTCACCCATGACATAGCCATGTCGTATTCCTTCCAGCCTGCGGAGTGTATGGATGCTGCATTCTGGTCTGCTTTCCTGGCAAGGCTTAGAGATCCATTTGATATATTACCGTGTTCAGGGCTCAACTCACCCTACAGCTTCAGTACTCATGCTCCGGGCATGGATTATCTCCTCCGGGTTGGATTGAGGGCATGATGATCACTTACCACCCATCGGCCGTGATGTGTCGGGCTTGACCGCTTTTAGGATTTCCATCCGTATGAGGGGGCAGTGAGTCAGCGCTTCACATCACACCATTTGTCAGCGGAGGATAGATCTAGGTTGTATGCTCATTGGGATCAATGAGAGTGGGCCGATTTTTCTCGCTCCATCCGGTTGTTCTCGCAGAGTATTCCGCATGGATGGAGACAGAGATCGCATCGGTACAAGGCAAATCCCACAAAGTGTGGGATTGATTCTAACGATGAGGAGCCTATAGAGGAGGCTATTATTCCCACCGATGATTTCACTGCTGGGCTGCCAGCATTTGTGATGGATTCTCCCACCCCGAGTACCACATCATATTCCAGATTCTAAGACAAGATTTAGAGCAGAGCTTACATCTGATGACCTATAATATAGATCAGGCAAGGGACGCGATGTTGACAGCTCTTGATGAGAGAGATACCGCTCTGTTGGAGAGGGATGAGGCTAGATAAGCCAGGGATGCATTGATTGGGGAGCGGGATGCCGCCTTATCTCGCTAGGGATGTGGCCATTGCGATAGTACTTCGCTAGATCCTGTGATGATCGCCACCGACCGACATGAGTGCTTACATTGATGAGCATTATGCCACCATGCAAGCTTAGCCTCCCTGATCCGCTAGCTGTAGATACCCTTGGGCAGAGAGCTTGCGCAAAGCTTCCTCCGCCTTCGTGAGAGGGATGCTATGTTAGATCCGATAGTTTGCATATATACAGATCTATAGATAGCTTTGTATTTTCCCCGCATGCATCTAGCTTAGCCATTTTGTCATGTACAACATGTATGTATATATCAAATAAAGATATGTATGGCAGGGAAATATATTTTGATTCACTTCCCTTTTAGTTATGCTTTGATACTTGCTTGATGTTTGCCTGTTTCTCCAGGGCCTTGTGATCTTAATGCATTCTGACCTTATCCTTGATAGATGGACATTGAGATGTCGCAAGATCTCTCAGAACGGATCGTTGATTTCTGTGAATCCCTACCATCTTTGGTGTCTTGGGACTGGTATCTGTATGGAATGTGGATAGGAGGGTGGTTTCTTCCTCTCTAAGATTGACCGCACCACAGATGGTCACCAGTACTTCTATTTGTGAGAAGCCTAATTAATTCCATCTCTTATGGGTTGGTATTGCTCTTTGAGGCACGATTGCAGCTTAGATGGTCACCGAATCTTCTATTTGTGAGAAGAGTTTGGGTAATTCCATCCCTTTGATGGGGCGAATTGAAGATTGATCCCAGTACCGTGTGACAAGTATGTTGTTCTGGTAGGGGTTAGACTGCACCATGAATGGTCGCCACGCATCTCTATTGAAGAGAGATCAATTTCGTAGTTCAACCTAGTGTGGGAGGTTCAACGCTGAATGCGGAAGGCAGAAGGGTGTAGAAGTATTTATGTTGTTTTTGTTGTTTTGTAGAGAAAGGGTAGAAATGTTTTTGTTGTTTTTCTTTATTGCGACCGGGCCATATAGCATATGGTTGCCTACATACCCCCGGGTATCAGCGAGATCAGGTCGACGTAGTTCACCCCTCAAGATGAATTGAAGGCGAAGAGAAGCGTGAATCCCATGTGCAGGCTATACTGCGGAGAGAAGAAAGTTTAATCCCATAATGGGGACAAACTGCAAGTGTGTAAAAAGTTTGATCCCGCCCTCGTGTCAAATCAGCAGCGTGGAAATGTTTAATCCGCCTTCGTGATAAATCATGCGGGTGTGAAAGGTTCAATCCCGTCTTCAGGATAACCGAAATTGAGAAAGGTTCAATCCCATCTTTAGGATAATCGAAACTGTATGGAAGGTTTGGAATGAAGTAAAACCAGGTTGCTAGCTTGAAGTGTATGTTTCCCTGAGGGGCAGAAGAGCATGTAAAAAGGGTGAAAGGGTTCAAAACTGGAATGACTGGTGATTTGGTGATCAAAACTAGGATGTTTGTTTGATGGTAACTTCAGACATAGTACCATTTCACGGTGTCCGAGTTAATAAGCTGTGGTAATTCATTGCCATCCATTTCCTGCAATCTAAAAGCACCTCCTGTCAATACTTCTTTGACAACAAATGGGCCTTCCCAGTTAGGAGCGAATTTTCCCTTAGACTGATCTTGGTTGTCAATGATCTTCTTCAAAACCAAGTCATGTTGTTTAAATTGTCGTAGTCGGACTTTTCTGTTGTAGGATCGTGCGATCCTTTGTTGATATACCTGACCATGGAAGATTTCTGCGGTTCTCCTTTCGTCTATCAGAGATAATTGGTGATACATGTCTTGTACCCATAGGTCTTCATCTAACTGAGCATCCATCAATACTCTGAGGGATTCCATTTCCACTTCTATGGGGGGCACTACTTCCATCCCATAGACTAATGAGTAGGGGGTTTCCCCAGTGGAAGTTTGCATGGAAGTTCTGTAAGCTAATAAAGTCAGATGCAAAAAGGTCGCCATCCTTTGTGATCGGCTGACATTTTCTCGCATAATCTTTTGATGTTTTTATTAGCCGCTTTAATGCACACCATTCATCTTTGACTAGTAGATGATGGAGTTGAGGTGTTTGATGTGGAATTTTCTCGCATAACTCCTCCATCATTTTGTTGTTGAGGTTCTTAGCATTGTCTCTAACACAATGACCTTTGGTTGTCCATATCGACAGATGACATTGTTTCGGCGAAAGCAATGATAACTTCTTTAGTAACCCTCAAAGGATGCTACTTCTACCCATTTGGTGAAGTAGTCGATCATGGTGAATATGAATCGATGTCCATTATCGGCTTTGGGCTCGATGGGCCCGATCACGCCCATTCCCCACATCGAGAAGGCCCATGGCGAACTCATATTGTGAAGTTCCTCGAGGGTGTGGATAGCATTCCCATGAATCGCATTGATAGCACCTCTTGACGTGATCATCACAGGTCATCTTTGAGTGTAAGCCAATAATGCCCTGCTCGAGAATCTTCTTGACAAGTAGGGGTCCGCTCATGTGAGGGCCACATACTCCACCATGGATCTTATCCATGAGTCTCTGAGCTTGGTCTTTATCCAGACATCTGAGGAGACCTAATCCAGCATCTCTTTTGTAGAGTGCATCTCCGCTCAGGTAGAAATTCATAGCAAATAGATGAATCCGCCTCTTCTCAGTTAGGCTAGCCTCAGCGGGTGTAGATCCATCTCGTAGATACTCCTTGATGCTTTGATACCAAGGACTGTGGATGGGAGGTAGCTCATCCGATACTTCTCCAATGTAATTCCCATAGACTGGGGCTTTTTGCAGAGCAAACGTGATGATTGGCATGTTTTTCGTGTCCAGTATGTAAACCAAGGAGGCCAGCATTGCTAATGCATCTGTAAAATCATTCCTATCACGAGGAATGTGTAGAAAGGAGATTTCTTCGAACTCCAAATCCATCTGTAAAACATGTCGATGGTAAGGAAGCAAATGTAATTCTTTGGTTTGATAGATTCCTGTGGATTGCTTGATTACCAATTCAAAATCCCCAAAGACAGTTAACCGCTTGATGCCTATTAAACGGGCAAGTTTTAGCCCCATGATCTGACCTTCATACTCACCGTGTTGTTGGTGTTTGATAAACCGCAATTTGATTGAGTGATGAGATATCGTTCCCATGTAATTTGGATATTAGAACTACTTCAGCTTCTAGAGCCTTCGTGTTAATGTCCATTAAAATACATTTTCCACGTGCACGGATGTATCGTATGTATGTTGAATTGAATTGTCATTACCTTCGTCAGAAAGTATGTTTCTAAGGGTTTCTAATCCCTCGCGGTGGGCGCCGCTTGATCCGCAATTCCTTAACCTTTGAAAGACTTTTGCATCACATGATTTATGTCAAATTGTCAGAGGATCAACCGCCATCCGGATAATAATAATTCAAGATGGGGTTTCTTTGAACACATACTTGAGAAGATCCACGCGGGATATGAGATGGGTTGTGTGACCATGGAGGTAATGTTGTAACCTCATAGAAGCCCATGCTAAAGCACAACAAGTCTTCTCGATCAGAGTGTACTTATGTTCACCGATGTCAATCTTTTCTTTGAGGTAATAGATAGCTCGTTCTCGGCCTCTATTGTCTTTTTGCCCCAAAGATGCGCAATTTCATAGCATTGTCATTTATGGATGTGTACATGAACAGGGGGAACATCATCCCCGGAGGTACCAAAATAGAGCGTTAATCGCTTGCTTTTGATTGTGAGGAAGGCTTTCGACACTCATCGCTCCATTTCATGGAGGAGTTCTTCCTTAATGACTTGAAGATTGGCTCACAAAGTTGTTGTGGATTGAGAAATGAATCGCTAATGAAGTTGATCTTTCCCAAAAATCCCCGTATTTCCTTCTCTGTCTGAGGAATGGGAATTTCCTTGATGGCCTGGATTTTGGTAGGATCCAGTTCAATCCCTTTGTGGCTGACTAGGAAACCTAGCAACTTGCCTGACTTAACACCAAAGGCGCACTTGGCGGGATTTAACTTTGAGTTATACTTACGCAACTTGTTGAAAAGTTTTGTGAGATGGTCTAAGTGGTCCTCCTCCTTCCGGGATTTGACAATGATGTCATCCACGTAGATCTCTATCTCTTTATGCATTAAATAGTGGAAAAGAGCCATCATAGTCACGATAGGTTGCCCCTGCGCTTGATGAGGCCGAATGACAACCGCTCTCAGTAATAAAAGGTTCCCCAAGGAGTGATGAAAGCGCTTTTCTCACGATCTTCCTCAACGACCATAATTTGATGGTACCCCGCAAAAGCAATCAAAGAAAGGAGTACATGTCGATTGAGCAAAGATTGTCAATAAGAATGTGGATAAAGGGCACGGGAAAGCTATCTTTAAGGCAAGCGTTTTTCAAATCCCGATAATCCACGCAAACTCGCACCTTTCCCCCTGGTTTAGGCAAGGGAACAATGTTGGATATCCACTCCGGATATATAGACACCATGATGATGCCAGCTTGAAATTGTTTCACAATTTCTTCTTTAACTTTTAAACTCCATTCAGGTTTCAATCGCCTGAGTTTTTGTCTAACTGGCTTGAATCCTTCTTTAATGGGAAGGCAATGAAGAACAATATCAGTGGACAAACCCACCATGTCTTCATGAGACCATGCAAACACATCCTGGAATTGGGTTAATAGTGCAACCATGTCATTCCGTTGATTTGTGGTATGGTCTAAACTAATCTGGATTAGCTTAGTGTTGTTTAAGGTTCCGAGATTGAAAGGAGTGGTTTGATCAAGATTGGGTTAGGGTTAATAGCACTTGCTCGCTTTGCAACCTTATCCTCCATAGCTTCTCTTTCTGAAGGTGTTGATGGAGCCTTTATAACAAATGGAAGGAGATGTGCATGCTCCTGCCTGATTAATTGGCGTGTGACTTGATGCTGATGGGTCACCAGTTCTGCCAATTGCTCAATTTGTTTAGAAAGAGCTTTCATCTTTCGTTCTATGGTAAATTAGAACTTTGCATAATCCCATTTGTCAACACAACCTTTGATGGGTTGGGACGATTCGTCATTGGAACCTTGAACAGTGCTCCAACTGATCATGTTGACCTCTTCTTCTTTGTGTTGAGGAAGAGGGTTATCTTGCACATGAGGTTGATCTGGTTTGGTGACTACAATCTCACCGTTATCTATCAGATCATGAATCTTATGTTTCAAGGCCCAACAATCTTGAGTATCATGTCTAGGTGCCTCGGCATGATAATCACACTTCCAAGTAGCATTAAAACCCCTGCCATTAGGGTTGGCTGGTGGAAGAAGATGTGTAATTTTCTTCTGAGCAGTCAGAAGAGCAAAAATTTTCTCGAGCGAATCCCCTAAGGGTGTGAACGTTCGAGGTCGCTTTACTTCTCCACTTTAGGCAATGGAGGGTTTAAAGATTGTACTGGAAAAGGGGAGTAGTTTCTCCTCTGCATAGGCATGTTTGGATTGCCTTTTTGTCCTTGTAGTATCAAGGAAACATCCTCCTCTTTCTTTTTATGGACCCTCCGGGGGTTGTTTCCATAAGATCCGGACTAGATGTGCTCAAAGAATGCCTTTAAGAACTAGCTAGGTCTTGAATTTCTACCGACTTCAATCCCATCTCACCATCTCAAGCAGTTGTTTGATCATTTCAAAAAATGGTTTGCCAATACCAACTAGAACTCTCTCATAGAAAGGAGCTTCCTGTACATCTATGAAAGTCATGACCATTTCTGACTCTGTCATGGAAAAAATAACTTGAGCAGCAAGGCGCCTCCACCTTTGAGCATACGCTCTAAATGACTCATTAAACTGTTTCTTAACCTTGGTAATTTGGTACCAGTCAGGAGCCATCTGAGATTAAAAACTGTATTGAGTGAGGAAGGCGTGAGCCAGCTCTTCCCAACTTTGGATCTTAGAGTTGTCTAATCTGGTATACCATGAACGGGCTTCTCCAGTCAGACTTTTCTGAAACAGCTGCATTCTGAGCTTTTCATTCTCCGCATAAGATCCGAGTTCTCCAATGAACACCTTTAAATGTGTATAAGGATCCCCTAATCCATCATACTTTTCAAAATCAGGGGTCTTAAATTTCTCTGGATAATGCACACCAGGGAATATGCAAAGGTCTGCATATGAAACACTGCCATGTGTTCCAATCCCTTTGAGAACGCGAATGGTTTCCTACATTTGAAGGACCTTCTTTCTGATGTCACCGGTGTCTGGATCTCCTTTGAGATGGGTGCCTTCAAGGTCTTTGTTGGTTGTATCCAACTGATGTTCTGGAATTTTTTTTTCCAGACCTTGAACTCCCCCTTGTGTAGAGGATTCTATATGTGTAGGTATCTTCGTACCCTGAGTAGACTGGTGTAATTCTTTTAGTAGAATAGCCAAGTCTATGATTTGTTTACTCAATCCATCGAATTCTTCTCGGGAAACAGGATTAGATTGTTCGGAAGAGGACATGATTGGTTGTACGCTCGCAGCCTTTTTGGATTTTGACTGGGTAACAGGCCCAATTGCTTCCCTACAAAAGACTTACGTAGTTTAGTCTTAGGGTAATATAAATGTTATCATAACATGTCCGTTTTGGAAATTTGTCCTGCAAAATCGGTTTGTTAACTTATAACATGTCATGTTTGCACAGATATTCTTCATATTTTCCATTACATATGGATGGACATGGAATAAAATTACAAGTAAATGCTTTTACAAGTAATTAAAAATGGAAAGCATGAAGAAACTTTCCTCCGCGTTTGGTTTATCAAAGGTTGACCTATCCTAGGGTTTCTCTCGCGGCTTTTCGGAATGAAGGTTCCCAGATCATCACAATCTACTTGACGGGAAGTTAATCCGGTCGTTCAACAGGAGCGAATCCGAGTGGTGCCTTTCCTGAGCCCCGGGGAATCATTCTTCCCACGAGTCCAGTAATCAAACACCGACAGGATAGCCTCCTGGTGGAGGGACCACACAACATACATTCACATACAACATGTCTCACCGTTTATGAAAAATGATGACATGTGCGAAGCACTAATATCACAAATAGATATTTAGCAGTACAGTAATAAAAATGCATTTATACACATTCATCATAAATGTAATGCAACATTCACACACAAGCATATAACAATTTTGAAAAGCTTGTAATAGCGGCTTAAGCCCTCTTACTGGAGTCCCCAGCGGAGTCGCCACCTGGCCATCGGGATTTTTGAGTGTCCCTTTTCGTTACTTGTCCTTTGGTGTTCTCATGTTAATGTGAGATTTATTTGAAAAAACAAGTGAAAAAGGTCCGACATGTATAATGTCGACGATTTGACTTTAAGAGTCACCAACCAGTGGATTTAACTCGGTTGCACTAACGAATCAAAAAGGTTTGCACATTGACCCAGTGTTTTGACACTGCTAAACGGGTCTGTGAAACCGAGATTCATTTTTGGGTCCGGGGGCTTGGTTATGCGGAGGGAAGGTGTTAGGCACCCCCCGACATCCATGTTACCACGGTGACCGCCACTTCTCAAAGAAATTGTTATATGAATGTGTGTTTGTGTGTATGTGTGGATCAATGTGCAATTATTTGATACTGCAATTTGTATGGAAAGCGATGGCGCTTATATATATAAAAGTCAGAAATATATATATACGTACATGATCACCACCACGAAGCAACTCCATGGGGATCGGAAATGTAAATATATAAAAGTGGTAAATATATATATATGGATGATCAACCGCCACGAAGTAAACTCCAAAGTGACGATGAAATGTAAATAAAGTCAGAAAAGCGATCAACCGCCACGTAAGTAAACTCGAGCGAGAAAAAATGTAAATAAAAATCATAAAAGGCCACGAAGTAAACTCCGAACTGACAGGAATGTAAATATATATATATATATGTACAAATATATATATATATAAGCAGTAAACGCACCGGAGGTAAATCCAGGCTCATCGGATATGTCTGACAGCAATTATATATATATATATATATATAAGAAATTTAAATGCTCCAGACCGAAGTCTAGGCTCAATCGAGGCATAACTCGATAATATTAGTCCATATATATGAAATATATACATATATTAGTATATATATACAGACAGAAATGAAAACCACGGACCGAAGTCCGGGCAAACGCACACAACGCGACTCTTAATGTGTATAATAGTGTGTGCTATATGAGAAAAAGACTTTATAAAATGTAAGGCTTACAGTGGGCTGCCAAAGTAGACTTCTATGACTTTAAATGGATAAACACTCATCTCCCGCTGGATAAAATATAGCTATATGTGAGCTAACTAGTGTTTAAAGAAGAGAAAACACTCAAAAGATGTGTATGCAAAGTAAAATGGACAGGGCTTCCTCGTCTTTTTCATTCTCTCCCCCTTCTCAAATGGCTGACCCAAGCCTTGTATATATAGACGGATGGCCGCAGGTACACCTGCGGCAGCCGCAGTTGTACCTACAGATGGTCGTGGTGGATCCGAGCCTCGAGGGTCCCGTCGTCTCATAGTACATGCAGTCGTGCACTGTAATGTCCACATGAACTTGCAAAACTTCAATTCGAGCATCCGAACGAGGTATATTTGACCTTCTTCGGACCGCTTGTGTGGAGAGTTACGTAATGACATGGATTAGAGGTTGTACAAAGTCAGGAAGAGGGGTTTATGCCCATGTTCTTCAAGCTTCAAATTCTATCCAAAGTACTGCCACACGTAATAGTCACTCGGGATTGTCACTCCTCGGTTCTTGTGGGACATTGTTGGATGTATGTATGATGTGTTGAGACGACGTGCTATTTGTCGAAGGAACAAGATGACGTTTGACTCCTCGTCAGGGTTATTATCGGTTTGAGTTGAAAGTAGACGTTGCTCAGGGTTACAGCTGAGATTGGACTACTTGTTGGTATGCCACGATATCATCTTGTTGACACGGTAAGATGACGTTGTGACTCCTCACCGGGTTATATCCGGTTTGGTTTAAAGCGGAAGCGAGCGTTGCCGCGAGGTTACATCCGAGATTGAATCGCTTTGCTTGTTTGTATGTCTCACTGTCATCTGTGGATGTTCCTGTCTACCCGTTGTTATCTCCGGGTCTGAGGTGTGTGTGCCTTCATAGGATGTTGGTGGTTGAAGCTGATTGCATATGTTTGAAACAAGCATTTAAAATTCTGCGAATCGCGCAATGGCATCTCTTGGGGCTATCACCAAGGATGGAGTTGCTACTCCCAGTGTTTCTCTGGGACTGGAACTAAGCACCGCGGTGTTATCGCCAAGACAGAACTGTCCTCTCCGGTGTTGTTACCGGTCTTTTGATCTACATATCTTGGGGTTATCTCCGATATTGGAAATGACATTCTCGGTGTGTGTTCCGGGTTTTGAGATGACGTTCCCGGGTTGTGTTCCGGGTTGGAACTGAACTTTCGGTAGTATCCGGAATGGATGTAATCTGTATTTCAGGGTTATCTCCAAAAGACAAATCTACCCTCCTGCAGTGTTAGTAATAGGAGTGCAGAAAATTTCGAGTGTCTACAAGAAGCATGTGAAAGCCTTTAACATGGAAAAATATGATTGTGTGTTCAAGCCAAATAGAGACCACAAGGAAGCAAATTGAATTTTGGGTTTGAGTCGAGGACTGGCTATCTATTGCCACGGCCCTAAAGCTAGACATGGCACAATTGCGCTTGATCCTAATTTCGGATGTTGAGTTCTGATCTTTTGGACAGTAACTACATGATGCTTATGATGCTAAATGTGATCTAAAACCTACTGATATATATATATATATGAGTGATGCCTAGTTGATAAATCGGTGTTGCATTGAAATGAAAAGTCCATGTGTAGGTGATCTTAACCTTGAGCATTCTTGATTTGCTTGTGAAGTAACTAAGTAGTTGATTCATGATGACTTGTAAAACTAATTTTGTACCATATGTGCATACTTGTATCATGTCGAATTTGTTTAAAGACTGTGTTAGCTAATCAATATCTCTATCATATAATGCGTTATAAATAGGATTCAAAAGTGTTGATTTCTTAAAGTGGATAAACTAGGCTTAAGGCAAGTATCCGAACCCTATGTTACATTGTGCAAGTTTCTCTAACCTTACTCAAAATATTGTCGTGCAATACCATTGCATTATTTATTCGACAAATACCATAAGCTTATCCCTTTTAATATAAGTTACATTATTTTCTCGTTCAAATGAGCTAGTATGTTAAACCCTTGTGAAAGCTATTATTCATGTTGAAATTAGTATATTCCTTGAATATTGTGAAAGAGTCAATAGCATTTGATTCGGCTAGACTATATGGATGTTTATAAAAACTGTCCAAACCAATTGATTGGTGCGGAAATCTTGAAAACTGAGTTGGACAACCCTTTTGGTAAGGGGAGTGTATGTTGTTGGAAACCCCAACACATGAATAAATATTATTGTGGTGTTATGCATAACGTAAAGTATTGTAGACTGATAATCTATAGTACTTGATATTTTTGGTTATCAGTTTAATATTGGTAACTCAAGTGGAAGTTCAATGGTCCTTAGTGACTGCTCAGTACAAATTGCTTACCCGGATTGGATACATTGTTAGCAATTAAATTCATATATATCTGTCGATTTATATTGAATTGTCATACCCCTTATTCATGATGTTGTTCTGATACTTTGAACTATCCTAGAAATGACCCTTCGATATTTCAAACAATGTGATATTATATCCTACACCCTTGTTGTATATTACTTGTTGGGCAATTTGTGCTCATCCTTGCTTATTTAAAACCTTTCAGTTAAGGAGGAACAGGGTGGTGTCTCTGGAACAGACAAGGGCAAGGGCAAAGCTACTGACTAGCTTGTCCCTTTATGTTTAAAATTTATTATGTTGCACTAAGACTATGTTTAAAGTTAAGTAGGATTATGTAATAGGTCTTTATTTGATACTATTATGTAATCTATTAGGCACTGTAGGTTGTGAGACTTGGGGGAATAATTATAATAAATCATTGTATATTATTCTAATTTAGATTTTTTGTTGTGAATGTATGATTATTTAGTTATTATGGTGTTACCATGAGAACGTGATGAACCGAATTTGAGTGACCAAGTGGAGGTCCGAATTTGGGGGCGTCACAACTTCTCCCACCGTAGTGTTTCTCACACTATCTTCAAATGTTCAGCGTGATCTTCTGACGTCTTGAATTATACTAGAGTATCACCAATGATCATTATGACACCCTCATCCAAATATTATTTGAACACTCTATGACGCTAATGGTATTTAAACCATAACACCTCACAAGAGGACCTATCTGTTTACCACCGACTTGCTCGGTGCCTCTTACGGAAAATCTAGCTTCCGTTCATTAGTCCACCTAATTGACATAACTAGAAACTTGTCATAACTATAACGAGTTATGAATGTCATCTTAGGTACCTCCTCCTCCTTCCTTACTTTCAACCGACTATACCCCGTACGCAAATCTATCTTAGAAAAATTCTTTGCCCTCTTAAAATTGATCAAATCGATCATCGATCCTGGGCCATGGGTATTTATTCTTAACCGCTAACTTACTCCTATTATGATAGTCGATACGCAACCGTAATGACTCATCCTCTTCCTTAACATCCTCCTAACTTGCGTCATCCTTAGACAACAAGAGCGTCGCGGTATTTTATTACCGTAAATTACTACCTTGGATTTTCTTAGAAAACCGAAGATTCATACTTTTATTCTAATAATTTATTAAAGTTCTATGATTAATCAACCCATTCATACCGAGAATTACTTCAAATTCTCTCAACATTATCAGTGCTTATCTATCGAAACTTGCTTACCATTATTATCCATGAAACCATTTCCATGAATATAATTAATGAAAGTTATTCCCTCCTCTACCGTAATGTTTAAAGGTACTTATAATCCCTTTCAGACTGACTCCTAGATGAGTCTTTCCACATGTCTTACACGCTTCGATCTTACGCTTAGGATCCCCTTGTCCCACTCCAGTATTCCCAGAGTTAAAATTCTTTCTTTTTGGCATACTGCCACTGGCATTCTCTACCTTAGTTCCTCCCTCTCCCTTGCTCTTATTCTTCCTCTCTTTGTGGTATTGAGTCAATGCCTCACTACCACCCTCTGCTATATGATAAGTGGGTTTTATGCCTACTTATTGGATATCAATTTATGCGAATTATGCCCATCTCAAGTACATTTTAGTGTGTTTTTAGTTGCATTTTGTTTTGTTTTGTTTTGCATTGCATGTACTGAGAACTCCCTTGGTGCAAAAGTGCAGGAAATGGCATGAGCTTAGCGTTAGTTAGTGGCAGTGAAGCTAATGGAGGTATGAGGCTCGAGTGGATCAAAGAAACCAAGTAGTGGTGGATAATTGACTCGAGAAGCGATGATGACAAGGATGAGCAAGATAGACGTAATCGAAGCGCAGAACCGTAATCCAAATTGCGGAAGTCGCGCGATCGCTGCCACTACAAAGCATAAACTCGCTACCACCACGCGATCAACCGGATGGACCAAACTTTTCACACACGCGCCCCCACAAGGAATATAAAGGGGAAGCACGCGCCCGCACGCGACACTTGATGCTGCTGATCTATTTTAATTTAATTTTTAAATTTTAAGAGTTGGAGTTGGATAAAACAATCCTGGTTGGTACCAGACTTATTATTCAGTAGTTTTTACGTGTTTTTCATATTGGAACTAGGGTTTTACACTTTGAGAGATTTTCAATGTATAACTAAGCCAAAACTTCATATCCTCTACTTCTTCTTTGAATTTTCAATCACGGTGGATAAACTATAGTTACTTTGCTGAATTTTAGTGAGGATTTTAACGTTACTATTGGATTGTAATCAGCAATTGGGTTTGATCAATTCTTTCTTCGCTCTTTCAATTGTTTGCTTATTATCAATGTATTGCTTTAATCCCATAATGGCTTTTGGTTCAGTCATGAACTAAACTCCATTATGGGATTCTAACGAATTTTAATATGTAGTTTAATTGCATGCTTGACTGCTGGACTGTTTTGTGTATCATAAAGAATTTCTATCATGGTTGTTTTACATATATGAATGATTGATCACCATTCGTTTTAGGTGCTTGTATGGAATTGAAATATAACATGTGAGTATGGACTGAAATCATGATAGCAAGCGTATATGGGGCTGGTGTGTGTAGCTTTGTATTTCGTGAACCAGATAGGCATATACTATTTCACCGTATGAGTTAATATAAGGGTTTGTTCTTAAATTCGATATAGCTTCAATTTCACATAGAAATATAGTGAGATTGGTTTTATTGAAGATTATATGGTGTCTATTGCATATAGATGTTATGTAAGTAGGTCATAATTCATTGAAAAATGGTTATATCTACATTAGTGCTCTTGGCTACTTTCCTATGATGCGTGAACAATCTTGCATGATGGTGGTAATTAGATGAATTATTGAATGAAGTTAGGATCCCATTATTTCCATATTTGATTTATTACATTATTATTCTCATTTTAGTTGTTCTTTACAATTAGAGTAATTCCCAATTTTAAGCATTAGTTTAAGTATATAAAAATAGTGATTTAGTTGATGCATAGTAGTTTAATTTAGACATCTTTCTCCGTGGATCGATACTCGACTTACTCTGTACTTCTTGTTGACACATGTATGCTTACATTAGTTAGAGCTCTTTTGTTAGAACTAAAAAAGAGGCAACAAGTTTTTGGCGCCGCTGCTGGGGAAAGGCGTTTAAATTTATAAAATTATCATCAATTTTAAGCTATATTGTATAACTTAGACAAATCTAATCTTATCTCATTTCTATTTTTGTTCTTGTTTTTGGTTTTAGGTACTTGTAGATTTTTTTATGCACACACGATCATCTAATTCCGAGTTAATACCAGCGCAGGATAATATTAACGGGAGAGGTTGGAAAGCAAGTGAGCGGAGAAATTTGCAAGCTCAGTTAGAGGGTACTACATCTGTTATGGCAGAAGAACAAAGAGTAGAGCAAAGAGAGGAGCACAGGGCATAGTCGGGATTCTGCATGATAGCAAAGAAATACTTTTGAGATTAAATCGGCACTATTCGGATGGTGCGAAATTGATCTGACAGCTTTGGGGTGTCTTTTACGGATGATCCGAATGAACACCTGTTAAGCTTTATTGAGATCTGTGATACATTCAGATATAATGGGGTGTCAGAGGATGCTATCAGACTGAGGCTATTTCAATTCTCATTGAGGGATAAAGCAAGAAGTTGGCTTCATTCTTTGCCTTCAGGATCAATTACTACATGGGAGGACCTAGCACAGAAGTTTTTAGCCAAGTTTTTCCCCATGGCTAAGACCGCAAAAATGAGGACAACAATCACTCAGTTCGAGAAACAACAGGGTGAATCCTTATACGAGGCCTGGGAGAGATACAAAGAGATACTACGGAAGTGTCCGCACCATGGTATGCCAGATTGGATGGTGATCAACACGTTTTACAATGGATTAGGATGGCAGTCAAGGCCTATTATAGATGCAGCTGCAGGAGGGGCATTATGGGCAAAGAGCTATGACGAGGCCTATACCCTTATCGAAACAATGGCTACAAATGATTTTCAGAATCCTACATCTCGGATGCCACAACCCAAGGTTGCAGGTTTGTTGGAGGTAGATACTATTACGCAGTTGTCGGCACAGATGGCAGCTATGGCAAAGAAAATACATACATTGGCAGAGGATAAAGCGAAAACAGTTTCCTTCGTATGTGAGATTTGTGCGAGGTTGCACTCGACAGATCAATGCGCTATCACCTCGGAGTCGGTACAGTATGTGAGCAATTACAGGAAAGACCAAGGATAGTTTTAAAACACATATAACTCCAACAACCACAATCATCCTAACATCAGTTGGTCAAATAACCAAGGGAATCAGCAGAATCAGTTTCAGTCGAATCAACAATTTCAGTCACAACCATCTCAGCCATAGTTTACATCAAAACCACCGTTTCCGCCGGGATTTTCTCAACAACAACAACATCACGCTCTAGCTGCACCTTAGCAAGAGAAGAAATCCAAAATGGAGGAGATGATGTTGAAGTACATGGAAAACACTGAGGTTATGATCAAAAGCTAAGCAATGGCTATTAAAAATCTAGAAACTCAGATGGGGCAAATGGTGAGCATGCTTAACAACAGGCCCTAGGGTTCATTGCCAAGTAATACGGAAGCAAATCCACGAAGAGACGAGAAAGAACAGTGTCAAGCGATCACATTGAGGTCTAGGAAAAATATTGCAAGAAATGAGCATCACGCGCCCGCGCCTTGTTGTACTTAGGAGGCCGCGCGGCCGCACGAGGTAGAAACAGGACCTGAACAGAAAGAAAATTTGGAAAATTCTGAGGTACAGCATGAAGAGAAAGATAAAGCATGTTCAGAAGAGGAGCCTAAGAGTACAGTACCACCAGTTCACCCTCGGGTTCCGTATCCACAGAGATTGAATAAATAGAGGGAAGATAAACAGTTTAGCAAGTTCTTGGAGGTCTTTAAAAAGCTGCGGATCAACATACCTTTCGAGCCATTGACGAAAGCTGAGAAGTGTAATTGCTGAAAATTCAGAGTTGGAGAACGAGGAACTCGACGAAATTGTGCAATATCTGGATACCACTCCAAAATTCAGAAAATCCAGAACACCTGTCGAGCCATTGACGAAAGCTGGAGAGTCATCGGTAAAATTAAAGCCATCTCTTGAGACACCTCCAGAGCTTGAATTAAAACCACTTCCAGATCATCTCAGGTACACATTTTTAAATAAAGATTCAAAGCTACCTGTGATTATTTCTTCTGCACTAACATCTTTTCAGGAAGAAAAACTGCTATGAGTGGTTAGAGAGTTCATATCAGCTATTGGGTGGACCATAGCAGATATTAAAGGGATCAGCCCTTCGTTTTGCATGCATAAGATCCTAATGGAAGATGGGAGTAAGCCGTCAGTTGAGCAACAAAGAAGACTTAATCCGATAATGAAAGAAGTGGTCAAGAAAGAGGTACTGAAATAGCTAGATGTAGGAATAATTTATCCGATTTCAGATAACTCGTGGGTGAGCCCGGTGTAGTGTGTACCAAAGAAGGGTGGTATGACCGTTGTGACCAATGAGAATAATGAGTTAATTCCAACATGAACAGTGACGGGGTGGAGAGTCTGCATGGACTACCGTAGGCTCAACAAAGCTACAAGGAAAGATCATTTTCCACTACCATTCATTAACCAGATGTTGGACAGATTAGCAGGTCATGAGTACTATTGCCTTCTGGACGGATATTCGGGATACAATCAAATTGTGATAGCTCCAGAAGACCAGGAAAAGACAACCTTCACATGTCCTTACGACACTTTAGCTTTCAGAAGGATGTCCTTCGGGTTGTGCAATGCTCCAGCCACTTTTCAGAGATTCATGATGGTTATATTTTCAAATATGGTGGAGCAGAATGTGGAGGTATTTATGGATGATTTCTCAGTTTTTGGGGACTCGTTTGATTTATGCCTTGAGAATTTGATCATGGTGTTGAAGAGGTGCGTTGAGACAAACTTAGTGCTGAATTGGGAAAAGTGTCATTTCATGGTACAATAAGGAATCATACTGGGACATAAGGTTTCGAAGAAGGGACTCGAGGTGGATAGGGCGAAGCTGGAAACTATTGAGAACTTGCCACCACCTACTTCAGTAAAAGGTGTTCGCCGTTTTCTGGGACATGCAGGCTTCTACCGCAGATGTAACATTCTAGAATTTTAATTGTTATATTAAATATTTAATGAATTATTTAAATATTTAATGGATGTGTTTATTGTTGAATAAATAATTTTTCAAATTTGAATTGATGTGGTTAATTATTTGTTAAATAAATAATTAAGGAAAATTAATTATTTTGCTAATTTCATTTAATTATTAAGTTAGAGAATTTTGATTAATTGAATTTTGATTAATTGAATAAAGTTATAATTATATAGAAAATTATAATTTTGGTGGTATTGATTTATGTGATGAAGTGATTTAATAAATTGTTATTATGATTAATTTAATTAAATTAATGTGTGACAAATAACCTTGTTATAAAGGAGTTACTAAAATAACTTAAAGGAGTTTTAATTCAGTTTTGCCAAACAAGGCCTAAGGCCTATTAAGTCTTTAATTTATTTGAATTTTACCAAACAAGGTGTTAGGATTAATGGGTTATTTTGTTAGTGGTTAACCAAACAAGCCTTATGGCTTTTGATTTTAAAATTCACATAACTAATATCAGTTATGGTTATAATTATATTATATAATTAATATATATAATATCTATGTACGTTATTTGGTTAAGACGTATGTTAAAGGAGAGAGGTTAGAGAGAAGAAAGAAAACTCAGAGAAGAAGAAGAAAAGAAGAAAGAAGAGAGAAAAGAAGGCTGGAGATTGGAGAAGGAGGCTCGAGAGTAGAAAAGATTAGCCATATCACCATCTTCTTCAAGGTATTCTCCCATTCCTTTTAGTTCTTAAAAGTTTAGTTTTATCTTTCCAAATTCTCTGTAGAATCTTTGTGTAAGCATGAATTTTTGTTGTTATGTGACTTTATATGTCATAATAGTGATGTTAAAACTATTTTCATAGGTTATAATCAAAGAATTGTTGTTATGTATATGTTTGTGAAGAAAATGTTTTTACAGAGAGTTTTTATGAAAATTTATTGTTTAGCTTAAAGTAGAAATTGAGGGTGAATTAGTGGTTTCGTTGATAAATTGATTGTTTAATTTGTTGGAGTATGTATAATCATTGATAAAGACACTTTTAATTAGTGGTTTTGGTTGAAAAACAAAAGTTACAGTGTTAATTTTCATTAAAATATCAAAAAAGTGAGTTTTAGCCAAAAATAATGAATTTAAGTGTGTTAATTTTGTTGTTTATGTGGTTGTATGAGTAGAATCATGTTTAGAGTTTGTGAAATATGTTTACATGAAGTTGTTGTATGATTTACATGATATTTGGTCTATTAGAAACGAGCTTGTAGGCCAAAATTGGCTTTTTCTGTGTTGTTGTTTGTCGTGCACGAGTTCCGCAATTCAGCCATGCATGACCTGGACTTCTGATACCTTTGTGGCGCCATGACCATGCTCACGCCTACAATGTGACCTTGTAGCCTTGATCTCCGTCATGTGCCATGCCCACACCATGGCAGACGTGACCACAATGTAAATCGTGAAGCCATGCATGAAAGTTAACGAATGGTTTGACAGAGGTACTTTTGTACATAAAATTTTAAGAAAAGTTATGTGATGATAGTAGGACTGCTAAATGTTGATTTTAGTATTTCTATACTATGAATAAGTATGTTATTAACAATTAAATTGTGTTATAACTCGATTATGTGATTAAAAATCCAATTTTAAATAATGAACATACTTAGTTATGTTTGTAAGATGGTAATGACTAATTATGTCATGATGACATATGTTTATAGGATATTTTGATTCGTATTGATTTGGTTTAGCCTACGAGAAAGGCAAGTTCTTTAACTCTACTTTTAGAATTGTGCAATCGCTTAAATTTTCTTTGAGCAAGTTTTTGTAATCCTTTATCTTGTTGAACTAATTATGGTTTTCAATTCGATTATGATATAATGATGTAAATAATTCTTGAGCAAGTTATTCTTGTATTTAACTTGTTGTTTAGCATGCAAATTTATATATTCTAATGTTGAACATTTTTATCGATCAAATTGTTATGCATGCTTAGTATTCAATTCTAATTAACCTTGGCTTTGTATTGTTCAAGCAAGGTGTTATAGTTATTCAAATTGTATGCTCTTAGATTATTCCTAAAGCATGACTTTAGTTTACTATGATTGATTCAATCACGATTATTCTATAGTGAAATGTTCTTGGTTTCATTCAACTAATCCTTAGTTGATGTTCGTTTAATTCAAATTACCTCGAAAGCTTATCCAAACCAAACTTCCTTTGGTGCGGACTTGTACTCTAAATAATTGAGATGAACAATCCTAATGTTATGATTAGGGGTTAACTTACGCCGTAGCGTTAAATGTTTGTGCACAATACATGGTACGAAGGGTCGATCCCCAAGTACAAGGAGTCCTTATAGTCTTATATTTGTTTAAAGTTGGAGTTGAAAGATTGCTCATAAATGTGGACATAGTTCATGGTCTTATGACCCTCGATTATATTTATTCCACATTTTGGATTTCAGTTTCTGTTTATAGATGATAGAGTACTATTCATTGTTGATGAGCCTATTATTGGCAGTTATTATTACTATACTCATGTTGATTTCATATTGTATCCAGTGAGCAATTGTTTTGCTCACTCTTGCATATTTTAAAACTCATTGCAGCTAAAGAAGAGAAGGTAGATGAACCTTCGTCTAGCAAAGGAAAGGGAAAAATGTGCAAGTGATGAAGACTTGTAATTTTTTTACTTTAGACTTTTATTATGATGATCTTAGACTTGGTTTTAATGAAGTTTATTTAATTTTCGCATTTGAATGATTGTATTTAAAAGTTAGATAACCTGGGAGATTTTATTATGTAACCCTTTAATGGGAAAGGTTTTATTATCCAGTTTTATTGTGATTGGGAAGTTAGATATGAATGTTTGATTAAGTGAACACCAAATCCTGTGGGAATGAAGTACCTGGATTTGGGTGTGTCACAGGTTGGTATCAGAGCCTTAGGTTATGAACCTTAGGTGGGGGAAAAGCCTTAGGAAGTAACCTTTGAAAAGATAATGATGATAAACTATTATCGAGTTTCAAGGAGAAAGTAATAAAACACTTATGTGCTTATGTGTTTATAACTTATGTGCTCGTGAGAGTCGAGTAGTAATGATTAGTAATTAAGACTTAAACTTTGGTTGACAGGATGTTTAATATAAGAGGAACCAGTCAAGCTAGGGAGGAGGAGCCTCGAGATATTCAGGTAGTTTGGGAACAATTACTGCCACGGGAAATAGTTCCGTTGGTCACAGTAGTTGAGCAGGAGAGAGTACCTGATGAGGATGATGAGATAGAGACGGATGAGGAAGATCCTTTGGAGCTGCCACAGACGGATGAAGAGGATGAGGAGGAAAGGATTCCACTTAACTCGATAGCTGGCCGTATATACGATGACGTGCATGACCGCAATGTGGAACTTCAAGATACAGTCGAGGAATTACAAAAGATAGTAGCTGAACAACACACCTTGATGGCACAGAAGGACGACGAGATCTAGGATCGAGAAGAACGATTGAACAATGTTGAAGAGAAGCTGGTTCACACTGAAGAAGAGAACGACCAAATGAGAGCTGAGATTTCAGAGTTGAAGAGCAAGTTGAGAGAAGAGTCTGCAAAAGGGCAAGAAGCGAAGAGACGCGTCTGAGGAAGTTGATCAACGGGCCGAAATAGCAGAGGGATACGCACAAGCAAAGAGAATGAAGATGCAGGAAATGGATAACGTATTCAACATCGCAGTCAATCAAGCTCAGGATCGGGTCATGGGTTAACCAATTCAGTTCAAGACGCTACCCTCGTACATACTAGATCGTCGAACCATGTTCAATTATGGAAGAAGAGCGTCGTAAGGCTTTGCAGTATCTTAATAGGACAACTTAGGAAGTGAACTTGATTTATGATTTATGTTATGATAAGTATTATGTTAATCCCAAGTGTTATGCAACCTATGGGATATGATGATGATGTCCTCAAACTTTAGTAGTTCGGGAAAATAATGTAAATAGCGGATGATGCTATTGATATGATGTTTTCAAAGAAGTTATGAATAAAAGTTATTATTTTCTTGTATCCAAAGTGTTATGTGTTATGAAGTGATTACTTTATGGGGGCAAGTTAAGTAGAAATTACTTGAAAAGAGTTGAGCAATAATCTAAGGAATGTATTCTTTTTAACAGAAAATGCCTCCAAGACGTCAACCACCCTGTCAGAGAACCACCGAAGGAACCAACAACGATAATGCTGAAGCTAATCATGTTCAGCAGCTGGTGACGTTACTAGCAGGTGCACTGCAAAATCAACAGCAGAATCAACCTCAAAACCAAGGTGCTACGTTTAAAGACTTCAAGGCGGTTGGACCACCAGAATTTCGTGGATCCATGAACCCAGTTGAAGCATAGACTTGGATTATGGAAATCAAGAAGGATTTTGATGTTGCTAGGGTAGAGGAGAATCAAAAGACTACTTTTGCAATGTTTATGTTGAAGGATGAGGCTAGCTATTGGTGGCAGGCCAACAAAACTCAGGAAGGACCAGGAGTAATGACCTGGGATAGGTTTAAGGAGCTGTACTTCGAGACTTATTTCCTAGAGAGTTTGAAGAGTCAGCTAGAGGTTCAGTTTTTGGAGTTGAAGCAAGGAACAATATCGGTGTCGGAGTATGCCACAAAGTTCAACGAGTTGGCGAGGTTTGCGCCATATCAGGTCAGCATAGACGAGCGCAATGCGAAGAGGTTTGAGCAGGGACTGAAACCCTGGTTGTACAGTAGGGTTTCCCTGTTCCAATTGAAGACATTTGGCAAAGTGATGATGGAGAAGGCGATTCTCATTTGAAAGTGGAGGCGAGGCGGTAACAAAGCATAATCAAGAGCAGAGAAAGAAGAAAAGTGAAGGTGAAGCTAAGAGTAGTGGTAATGGTAGTAATGGCAACAACTTGAAGAGGAAGTGGAATGGGAATAGAGGAGCTAGAAATCAGCAAATAAACCAGCAAAATAAGAAGTTCGAAGCATGTGCTACGTGCGGAAAGTTTCATAAGGGAGAGTGTTTGCTTGGGAAACGAGTATGCTTCAATTGTGGCCAGGAGGGTCACATCGCCCCAAATTGCACTCAAGCTAAGAAGAATGTGTGCTTCATGTGCGGATCCAATGATCACTTTGCTTGTAAATGCCCCAAGAAGAGATCTGGTGAGACAAATGGGAGCAAGGGAAATGCTAGTGGAGGTACGTTGGCTATTGCGGGACCAACAACAACAAATAAGCCCACATCTAGAACCTTCAACATGACTGTTCAAGATGTTGTGCAATCAAAGGATGTGGTGTCAGGTATTATCCCGATCAATGATATTGACGCTTATGTATTATTTGATTTGGGTGCTACTTGCTCATTTATATCTGATGAATTTGCTATGAGATTAGGATTGCCTAGTGAAGAATTGAATTTCCCTTTAAACATAGAAATTGCGAATAAGGAAGTAGTTCCTGTTAGGTTCGTATACAAGAACTGTAGGGTGAACATTAAGGGAAATATTTTGATGGTAGATTTGATTCCGATCAGGCTAGGAGAGTTTGACGTTATTTTGGGAATGGATTGGTTGTTCAATTATGGAGCGATAATTGACTGCCAAAAGAAATGTGTAAACCTTATGACTCCGTCAAAGGTAGTATTCAATGGTAGCAAATCGCTTTAGACAAATGAGATGTCCGACGATTATGCGAGCCAAAAAGTTGTTAAGTCGAGTATTGTGTGGGTTATTTAGCTTACATAGTCGATACTCGAAAGAAGAAAGTCTGGCTCGAAGAAATACCGGTGGTTAGGGAATTTGTGGACGTGTTTCCATAGGATTTGCTAGGACTTCCGCCTGATAGAGAAATTGAGTTCGTGATCGACTTAGCGCCAGGAACCGCTCTGATATCGAAAGCCCGTCTGAGAATGGCTCGGTGGAGATGAAAGAACCGATGGTACAACTACGGGGAGGCATTGGACAAGAAATACATTCGGTCGTGTGTCACCGTGGGGAACACCGGTGTTATTCATAAAGAAGAAGGATGGGTCAATGCGTCTTTGCATTGATTATAGAGAGTTAAACAAAGTCACTATTAAGAACAAGTATCCATTCTTAGAATAGATGACTTGTTTGATCAATTGAAGGGTGCTAGATATTTCTCGAAAATAGATTTGAGAAGTGGGTACCATCAACTGAAGGTAAGAAAGGAGGATGTACTGAAGACGGCATTCCGAACTCGGTATGGACATTACGAATTTTTTGTGATGTCTTTTGGTTTAACAAACGCCCATGCAGCATTCATGGATTTGATGAACAGGGTGTTTAAACCATTTTTGGACAAGTTTGTGGTGGTGTTTATCGACGATATTCTGGTGTACTCTAAAACTCAAGAGGAACATGTGGAACATTTACGTCTAACGCTGGAGACGCTAAGAAAAGAAAAGTTGTATGTGAAATTCTCTAAATGTGAATTTTGGCTAGAACGTGTACAATTTCTTGGGCACATAATTGACAAGGATGGAATTTAAATGGATCCATCAAAGGTTGAAGCTGTGATAAATTGGGAACAACCGAGAACTCCATCAGAAGTGAGAAGTTTCTTGGGATTAGCGCAGGTATTACACAGACGGTTTTATCCGAGATTTCTCCAAGATTGCCACTCGTTAACAAATTTAACGAAGAAATCTGTAAAATTTGTTTAGATGGAGAAGTGTGAAGAAAGTTTCCAAGAATTGAAAAAGAAGCTAAGTATGGCACCTGTGTTGTCATTACCAGATAATACGGGAAATTTTGTGGTGTATAGTGATGCTTCACACAAGGGATTAGGGTGTGTCCTTATGCAAGACGGTAAAGTCATCGCGTATGCATCAAGACAATTGAAAGATTACAAAAAAGGGTATCTGACTCATGATTTAGAGTTGGCGGTGATTGTGTTTGCTCTGAAGATATGGAGACACTATCTCTATGGAGAGAAATGTGAGATCTACACGGACCATAAAAAGTCTGAAGTATATTTTCACACGTAAGGACACGAACATGCGTCGAAAGAAGATGGATGGGCCCGATAAAAGATTATGATTGTGAGATCTTTTATCATCCGAGCAAAGCAAACGTGGTTCACGGATGCCTTGAGTAGGAAAGGTAGGGAAAAGTTGATGTTGTTAAGCGATAAGGAGGAGGAGCTTATTACGGCCAATGTCAAGGTTAGAGTTGGAAATCAAATTTCCAAGAGAATCCGATGAAAGATGTTACGGATGGAAACCGGTCCCACTTTGGTGGACAAAGTGAAGAACGCTCAACCTGTAGGATGAGGAATGCGAAAAATCGGAGAAAAGTGTGGTTGAGGAAAAGAGGTGAAATACAAGATTGATCTGGATGGAATCTTTGATTTGAAGGACGATTATGGGTTCCAAATGTGCGAGAGATTAAAGAAGAAATTTTGACCGAAGCTCAAAACTCGAGATATTCAATTCATCCAGGAAGTACGAAAATGTATCAAGATTTGCGGCGACATTTTTGGTGGCCAAATATAAAAAGAGAAGTTGCAGAATGCTTTGCAAAGTGCTTGACATGTCAGAGAGTTAAGGCCGAGCATCAAAGACCAAGCGGGTTACTTCAACCGTTGGAGATACCGGAATGGAAATGGGAACATATCACAATGGATTTTGTGGTAGGTCTTCCAACAACTCAGAAAGGATACGATGCGATATGGGTGATAGTGGACAGATTGACAAAATCTGCACACTTTTTTCCAATAAAGATTAGATTCAATCTTGATCAGCTGGTAAAGTTATATGTTAAAGAGATTGTGTAACCGAGAGACATGGAGTTCGATGTCAATTGTGTGAGATAGAGATCCGAGTTCACATCAAACTTCTGGAAGAGACTACAAGAATGTATGGGAACCCAGTTGCGAATGAGTACTGCATATCATCCGCAAACAGATGGCCAAAGCGAACGAACGATTCAGACATTGGAAGATATGTTGAGAGCATGCGTCATGGATTTCAAAGGAAGCTGGGATGAACAATTACCATTGGTGGAATTTGCCTACAATAACAGCTACCACGCTAGCATCGGCATGCCGCCCTACGAAGCATTATACGGCAGGAAGTACAAAACTCCACTGTGCTGGGATGAAGTCAGAGAACGTCAACTATTAGGACCAGAACTGGTACAACAAACTGTTGAGGTTGTAAAACTCATCAGAACAAGATTGATAGCTGCTCAAGATAGACAAAAGAAATATGTTGATCAACACAGACAGGATCGTGTATTCGACATAGGAGATTTTGTATTCCTAAAGGTTTCTCCTTGGAAGGGAAAAATTCGATTTGGTAAGAAGGGGAAACTAAGTCTGAGATTTATTGGACCCTTCAAAATGCTGCGAAAGGTTGGAGAGGTGGATTACGAGGTAGCTCTAACTCCGGAGTTGCAAAACATTCATAATGTTTTTCACGTGTCGGTGTTACGACCGTATAAACCTGATTACAAGCACGTGATTGAGTACGAACCATTACAGTTTGAGAAAGATTTGTCTATGAAGAGGTTCTATCCGGATAGTCGACGAGGAAAGAACAAGTGCTCGGGAATAAGGTGATACCTACTCTGAAGAAGGTAATTTGGAGGAACCATATGTCGAGAAGAAGCTACGTGGGAACTTCAAAAGTTTGAAATGATGAAGAATTACCACGAGTTATTTGTTTAATCTGTTTCTTGATTACGAAGGCGAGAATCTTTGTAAGTAGGGGAGAATGTTGAATGAATGAATTGTTTGAATTGTGATTACGGGGACGAGAATCCTTGTAAGGAGGAAATGATGTAACATTCTAGAATTTTAATTGTTATATTAAATATTTATTAAATTATTTAAATATTTAATGGATGTGTTTATTATTGAATAAATAATTGTTCAAATTTGAATGGATGTGGTTATTTAATTATTTAAATATTTCATTTAATTATTAAGTTAGAATTTAATTTTATTATTAATTGAATTTTGATTAATTGAATTATTTTATTGGAATTTGATTTTGATTAATTGAATTAAATAAAGTTATAATTATATAGAAAATTATAATTTTGGTGGTATTGATTTATGTGATGAAGTGATTTAATAAATTGTTATTATGATTAATTTAATTAAATTAATGTGTGACAAATAACCTTGTTATAAAGGAGTTACTAAAATAACTTAAAGGAGTTTTAATTCAGTTTTGCCAAACAAGGCCTAAGGCCTATTAAGTCTTTAATTTATTTGAATTTTACCAAACAAGGTGTTAGGATTAATGGGTTATTTTGTTAGTGGTTAACCAAACAAGCCTTATGGCTTTTGATTTTAAAATTCACATAACTGATATCAATTATGTTTATAATTATATTATATAATTAATATATATAATATCTATATACGTTATTTGGTTAAGACGTATGTTAGAGGAGAGAGGTTAGAGAGAAGAAAGAAAACTCAGAGAAGAAGAAGAAAAGAAGAAAGAAGAGAGAAAAGAAGGCTAGAGATTGGAGAAGGAGGCTCGAGAGTAGAAAAGATTAGCCATATCACCATCTTCTTCAAGGTACTCTCCTATTCCTTTTAGTTCTTAAAATTTTAGTTTTATCTTCCCAAATTCTCTGTAGAATCTTTGTGTAAGTATGAATTTTTGTTGTTATGTGGCTTTATATGTCATAATAGTGATGTAAAACTATTTTCATGGGTTATAATCAAAGAATTGTTGTTATGTATATGTTTGTGAAGAAAATGTTTTTACAGAGAGTTTTTATGAAAATTTATTGTTTAGCTTAAAGTAGAAATTGAGGGTGAATTAGTGGTTTAGTTGATAAATTGATCGTTTAATTTGTTAGAGTATGTATAATCATTGATAAAGACACTTTGAATTAGTGGTTTTGGTTGAAAAACAAAAGTTACAGTGTTGATTTTCATTGAAATATCAAAAAAGTGAGTTTTAGCCAAAAATAGTGAATTTAAGTGTGTTAATTTTGTTGTTTATGTGGTTGTATGGGTAGAATCATGTTTAGATTTTGTGAAATATGTTTACATGAGGTTGTTGTATGATTTACATGATATTTGATGCATTAGAAAGCGAGCTTGTAGGCCAAAATTGGCTTTTTACGTCTTTGTTGCCAAAAATTTCGTCTGTAGAGTCTGCAATTCAGTATGCAATGGACTTACATTACCTTTGTGGAAGCCCATGACGCCATGCTCACTTGCATGCCTTGATTGTATATGATCTCTCGCGCCCTCATGATACCATGCCCATGCCAGCATATGACCCACAATGTAAATTGTGGGCGTGTATGTGAAGTTAAGCGAAATGGTGCGACAATGTACTTTTTGTACACGAAATTTTAAGAAAAGTTATGTGATGATAGTAGGACTGCTAAATGTTGATTTTAGTATTTCTATACTATGAATAAGTATGTTATTAACAATTAACTTGTGTTATAACTCGATTATGTGATTAAAAATCCAATTTTAAATATGAACGTACTTTGTTATGTTTGTAAGATGGTAATGACTAATTATGTCATGATGACAAATGTTTATAGGATATTTTGATTCGTATTGATTTGGTTTAGCCTACGAGCAAGGCAAGTTCTTTAACTCTACTTTTAGAATTGTGCAATTGCTTAAATTTTCTTTGAGCAAGTTTTTCTAATCCTTTATCTTGTTGAACTAATTATGGTTTCAATTCGATTATGATATAATGATGTAAGTTATTCTTACGCAAGTTATTTTTGTATTTAACTTGTTGTTTAGCATGCAAATTTATATATTCTAATGTTGAACATTTTTATCAATCAAATTGTTATGCATGCTTAGTATTCAATTCTAATTAACCTTGGCTTTGTATTGTTCAAGCAAGGTGTTATAGTTATTCAAATTGTATGCTCTTAGATTATTCCTAAAGCATGACTTTAGTTTACTATGATTGATTAAATCACGATTATTCTATAGTGAAATTTTCCTGATTTCATTCAACTAATCCTTAATTGATGTTCGTTGAATTCCAAATTATCCTGAAAGCTTATCCAAACCAAACTTCCTTTGGTGCAAACTTGTACTCTAAATACTGAGATGAACAACCCTAATGTTATGATTAGGGGTTAACTTACGCGTAACGTTAAATGTTTATGCACAATACATGGTACGAAGGGCTGATCCCCCTAAGTACGAGGAGTCCTTATAGTCTTATGACTGTTAAAGTTGGAGTTGAAAGATTACTCGCAACTATGGACATAGTTCATGGTCTTATGACCCTCAGTTAAATTTATTCCACATTTTGGATTTCAGTTTCTGATTATAGATGATAGAGTACTATTCATTGTTAATGAGCCTATTATTGGCAGTTATTATTACTATACTCATGTTGATTTCATATTGTATCCAGTGAGCAATTGTTTTGCTCACTCTTGCATATTTTAAAACTCATTGCAGCTAAAGAAGAGAAGGTAGATGAACCTTCGTCTAGCAAAGGAAAGGGAAAAATGTGCAAGTGATGAAGACTTGTAATTTTTACTTTAGAATTTTATTATGATGATCTTAGACTTGGTTTTAATTAAGTTTATTTAATTTTCGCATTTGAATGATTGTATTTAAAGGTTAGATAACTTGGGAGATTTTATTATGTAACCCTTTAATGGGAAAGGTTTTATTATCCAATTTTATTGTGATTGGGTAGTTAGATATGAATGTTTGATTAAGTGAACACCAAATCCTGTGGGAATGAAGTACCTAGATTTGGGGGTGTCACAGCAGATTCATCAAGGACTTCTCCAAGATAACTAAACCACTATGCAGTTTATTGGAGAAGGATGCACAGTTTAATTTTGATGAGGCCTACGTGTCAGCATTTGAGCACTTAAAGGGGAAACTAA
Source organism: Panax ginseng (assembly GCA_020205605.1). Lineage (NCBI taxonomy): Eukaryota > Viridiplantae > Streptophyta > Magnoliopsida > Apiales > Araliaceae > Panax > Panax ginseng. The sequence goes on from CM035137.1 coordinate 49,899,130, forward strand.
CTTCGCACCGATAATTCTTGCGCACTGCATTAGGATTTACCATTTAAGCTGATGTGTGATGCCAGTGATTTCACCGTAGGGGCTGTTTTTGGGCAAAGGAAGGAAAAGATATTTCATGTGATCTATTATGCCAGCAAGACCCTCACAGATGCACAGTTGAACTACCCCACCACAGAGAAAGAGTTATTGGCAGTGGTGTACGCCTTTGACAAATTTCGAGCATATCTGTTTGGCACGAAGGTGATTGTGTATACGGATCACGTGGAAATTCTAAATTTAGTGGCAAAGAAGGATGCAAAGCCCCGATTGATCAGATGGATTTTATTATTGCAGGAATTTGATTTGGAAATCAAGGACAGAAAGGGCACTGAAAACCAAGTGGAGGACCACTTATCACGACTAGAGAATCCGGAAAGGAAGGCAGACGATAAAGTAATAATCAATGAATCTTTTCCAGATGAGCAGTTATTTGTGGTGAAAGGGGAAGTGTCATGGTTTGCAGACTACGCGAACTATTTGGTGAGTAAGATGGTACCTTCTGACTTGATGGGGTATCCAAAGAAAAAATTTATGCATGATGTCAAATGGTATATATGGGATGAGCCTTATTTGTTTAAACAATGTTCTGATCAAATGATAAGAAGGTGTATTCCGTATAGCAAGATCGAGGGGATTCTGCAGGACTGCCATTCTTCGGTGTATGGGGGACACTATGGTGGAGAAAGAACAACGGCTAGAGTACTACAAGCGGGATTCTACTGGCTAACCATTTTCAAGGATGCATACAGTTTTGTCCAGCGGTGTGATAGATGTCAAAGAGTGGGGAACATTTCCAAAAGAAATGAAATGCCATTGAATACGATCCTCGAAGTAGAAATTTTTTGATGTGTGGGGGATTAATTTCATGGGACCTTTCGTTTCTTCCTGCGGAAATCTCTACATTTTGCTCGCAGTAGATTATGTCTCAAAATGGGTAGAAGTGGCAGCTCTTCCGACAAATGATGTCAAGGTAGTCCTCAGATATTTACACAGAAGTATCTTCACGAGGTATGGGACTCCAAGGGCTATCATCAGTGACGACGGCAGTCATTTTTGCAACAGGTAATTTACAGCTTTGTTGGCTAAGTATGGGGTGAACCATCGCATTGCTACAGCTTATCACCCACAAATGAATAGCCAAGCTGAAGTGTCTAATCGAGAAGTCAAAAGAATCCTTGAAAAAATTTGTGAATCTCACAAGGAAGGACTGGTCGTTAAAGTTGGATGATGCAGCATGGGCCTATAGGACTGCATACAAAACGCCATTGAGCATGTCACATTTTTCAGCTCGTATATGGAAAAGCCTGTCACCTTCCTATGGAGCTAGAGCATAACGCATATTGGGCAATTCGGAAGCTCAATTTCGATTTAAAAGCTGTAGGGGAGAAATGCCTACTCCAACTCAATGAGTTGGATGAATTCAGATTACAGGCATATAAGAATTCAAAGTTGTACAAGGAGAAGGTGAAGAAATGGCATGACCGAAAGATCATAGAGAGGACATTTTAACCAAGACAAAGGGTTTTGCTTTATAACTCCAGACTTAAACTTTTTCCCGGGAAGCTAAAATTGAGATGGTCAAGGCCATTTACAGTGAAGACTGTCTTTCCGCATGGTGCAATTGAAGTATTTGATAAGTTTCCAGACAAGCCTTTTAAGGTGAATGGATAGCGATTAAAGCATTACTTTGGTGGTGAGATGAACAGATAGAAAGTCACCTCAATTCTGTCTTCAACATGAGATTCAGAGACAGTCAAGCTAATTGACTATAACTTAGCGCTTGATGGGAGGCAACCCATTATTTCTATCTCTATTTTCTTTTTATTTATTCAGTATTAGGTTGTTTTTGTTAGTCATCTTCATTTTAATTGTGAGAGATTACTGTGTGTTGCACAAGTGAGTGTGTAGCTGAATTTGCATTGGGCAGTGTTAGATGTTAGTATAGAGATTATTTGGTCCTTCATGTTTACTCCATAGTTCACACTCTGACATGAGTATTGGTGTTATGCAGGTGAATAAAAGAATGCAGTACTGCCTCACATCATGCAAATTAACAAAGTCAAAGATTCGATCTCATGCGACAAGACATGAACATACTATCCAAATCATGCATACCACAAGATTACAAATCTATGTCTTTGAACAAGTCACTTTCATAGGCCAAATACCATATATCCTTCAGAGAAGTCGCATGACGCCGCCAAAAGCAAAGAAGTCGATGTGTTATAAGCGCCTAGGCGCCCTAATCATGCATCCACCAAGCGCTTAGGCGCCTCAAGTCAGTAGCCCATGCATGTGACAACCGCCTAGGCGGTCCAATCAGTTTAACCCAAAGCGCCTAGGCGCCCTCACTCACCCGCCCGCACATGAAGGCCAGTTACAACTCGCGTGGCCGCGCGCGATACGAGGTCTTGAAAAAAAATTTACGTTTTAAAAATGTGTTGTGGCTCATTTGGTCTCTCACTTGACATAACAGAGGTGTATTCTCTAGCTCTCCTCCACACGCACGTCTCTTCATATCTCGACAGTTACACCTTGCAGCCATACATCTCTCTTTGACTACCCACAATTCTCTCCACGTTCAACCCTCTACCCACGATCATATTTTGCAATATAAACTAAGGTTTCAAGAGTGGGTGTGCAAAATAAGTTTGGGGGTACTCCACTCTTCGGGGTAATAAATTCTTCGGCTATCACTCAGTCTTAGGAAAATTTTCATCTTCAACATTCAATCGCAAATGGGACCAAAGAGAGCACATTCTAGTTCATCTTCATCATTGTCTTCCTCTAGCAGTCAAGGGGAGGATGTTGTCGATCATACCAAATTCCTGGATTTGGAAGCCCAGCAGGAGTATTACAGAATTGTGGTGAAGATGTTTGTCAAGGAGCGTGGTTTCAAACCAGAGCGGTAAGATGGTCAGCTATGTGATATGATTCGCGAAAGAGGGTGGGGTGGATTGACTGCCACTCCTATGCCTATTCCGATGAGTATAGTTCGAGAATTCTATGCTAATGCCAAAGCTACAATGAGTGGTATCTCTATGGTTCGCAGATTTGAAATAGATTACAGACCTCCAGCCATCAGAGAAGTATTCAGGATTACTGACACGCCACCAACTGGGTCTGCTAATTGGGTAGCAGGTGCACATATGGAAACGGACTTGGAATTGGTTATTGCTGAATTATGTGTGCCAAGCACAAAGTGGACTTATAAAGCTGGCACGAATCAGCCTCGCACATTCCCCGCTGCATCTTTGAATTGATATGCAAAGGTGTGGAATTTGTTCATATGTGCCAAGCTAGTTCCTTCGTCTCATCTGCATGAGATCACAGCGGAAAGGGCAATCATTCTATGGGGCATAATCACCAAAAAATATATTGATGTGAGCCATCTCATCCATCAAAATATGTTGTGATATCTGCGGGGAAGCACTATTGGGAGCATTCCACACGCGTCCATTGTAGCTATGCTATGTGCTCATCAGGGATGCTATTGGAACAATGAACAAATGTAAAACCCGAGTCAGGACATGACCCACGCCACCATTGCAAAATTTGAGAATTGGGCAGGAGGTGTACCGCACCCGCGAGGAAGAGGATGTGACAACCCGAAAAATCGGATTGTCCAGAATTTAAGTTTAAAGAATTAGTTATTAATAAAATGAATTTATTAATACTATTTTGTGCTATGTGTTTATTAATCGTTCTATAACCTAGAATGATTATTAATTGGGAGGATTCTGGCTACGAACTAGACTGAACGAGTAAGAATTTTCTAGATGAAAATGAAAATTTTCTGAGAAAAAAAAAATATTTCTGGGGAAAAAGACGAAATAGGCACTATTCACCCGACGAAACCTAAGGGTTAGGGTTTGAATAACCTAAGCCGTTCCGAGAGTTTGGTATGTCGAAATGACATTCCGTCGAAAGATTTGACGATAATATATCGTGAAAAGTTAAGTGAGCCGATAAAAGTTTTCTCAGAAAACGTGCAGAAATCAGACAAAATAAAAATGACGAAAAAGTACTATTATGTACTTTCACTCTTTTAGCTACGTTAGGAGAAAACGTGAAGGAAAATGCTTGACACCAAAAAGTGTTTTTCAGTTTTTCGGAAATCCGAAGAATACGTAAAAGTTAATCGGAAAAGGAAAGACGAAATATTCAAAAATATTTGGATTCCGAGAATCGCAGTTTTTAAAAACTGTAGGACGAAACCCGAAAGATGGAAGCACGAAGCTTCCAAGGGAAGCTACATAAGGAGGTGGGGCGGCCACTTGTCCACCAAGTAAGGGTGGTGGCCAAGTAAACTTGGTGGCTAAGCCATGAATAGTAAGGAAGTGGGGGTGAAATGACCAAAATACCCCTAACTTTGGTTTTCTATATAAACAAGCCTTAAGCTCATTTGTTTGGCTTGAAATTTGAACCAACACTTAAGAGATAGAGATAGAGAGTTTGGATGGGAGAAGAAGAGTAAGAGGAATGAGGAAAAGCTAGCCCAAGTGCACGCTTTGTCCGACAGAAGGAGATTAAAGAAGAACGGTAATCCGAACCCTAGTTTCTTCTAATTTTCTTTAAGTTAATATGTTCAAAAACATAACTTAATGAAGATAAGAGATAGATGAAGTTAAGAATGATTTCGTATGGTTGAAATCATGTGAAAATGAACAAATAAGAATTTGGAATTTAGTTTATAAATTTCTTAAGGAAGTGTAAGATTCGTAAGGATTTTGAGCGATCCGAATGAATCTTATGAATGAGTAGGTCAAATAAGTAAGGAATGATGTTCTATAACATCAATTCCAAGAAAAAGTAAAATTGTAATCCAAAATATCGATTAAAAATGAAGAACGAACGAAGAACGCGAAGAACATTGTTGATGGATAAATTTAAAACCTTCGTAGGATAATTGTTGTTGATGGACAAGTTTAAAACCATCGCGTATAAGTTAGTTACTTATTGCTTGGTTAGGAACGTTAGAAACGTTCATGAAGAATGGATTAAAACTGAGCTATAACGAAGTTATGGCAAAAATTTCTTAAAAGAAGAACGAGAATTAAAAAGTTACTAAATGAACCCGAACGTATAGGATTTCATAAGAATGTAAGAGAACGTATAAAATGTGAGTCGTGGACTCAAGAACGAACGAGTTCCGAGTTCGGATGATCGAATTACGGATGAACAAACAAAGAGCGAAGATTAAGCCAATTGAATGGCATGTTAACGGATTCAGAACGAATTTCTATCCAAGGGTAATCGAAGTATGTAAGATAAGGAAGAAAATGGCTTTGGAATGACCTCGTTTCGAGTTATAACGAATAAGATATGAGATTTCAAAGTCAGCGTCTCAAGCTTGTAAAAGACTTAGAAAATTTTTCTAGATTTCATGCTTAGCGTCGCAGCGCGAGTCGTGCCTTGGGGGCCAGCACTGCAGTGCGAGTTTGGGCCATTAGCTATTGCTAAGTGGTGCCACAGCGCGAAAGAAAGGGAAGGGCATGGCGCCGCAGTGCCGGTGCAGGGTAATGCCCAGAAATGAGATTTTTATTGCTCAATTACTGGGGGATGTGCAAAAAAGAAATATGAACATGTAATTGACCTAATGTAACACTTAATTAAGTGTATTAAAACTTTGATGAAGGTTGAACAAAAAGATTAAATGAGATTAAAAGATAAAGAATGTAGACGCGGGTTATGGAACCAATGTCCAGGAAACCGTAGTTCCAATGAAACGAACGTGAGGAATTGCTATAGTTGTGATTCCTTAAACGTTGATTGACTAGGGTAATGAATAACATTTCGATGTTATGTCATGGTCATGAGAGATGAATGTAAAGCGTTTAGACGCTGTAAACGCAACGTTGTTGCGATGAACGATTGGTCTTAGCATACAACGAATTGTATGGCTTTGACATTAGGAAAGAACAATGAACATGGGGTTCAGGTGACGAGTAATGAATGAAAGTAATTAAAACCTTGGAGGAAGGTTGAATAGAATTAAGAGGTAAGTAACGTAAATGTTGAATACGTAAATGATCCTCGTGAATCGTATTCACGTCGAGCGAACGTTCTAAGTGTACATTGGTTGTATGACTTAGACGTTGACAGGAGTAGTAAGTAAGATATGGATTATCACGAAAGCCGTAGTGAACGGTAATAAGATTAATGAAAGCCGAATGTGAGTCGGACGAGAATGTTACAATTAAATGTAAGCGTTGGACACTTGAACCGAGTTAAAGGTTAAGTGTACGCGAATATTAAACGGGTAGAACCTACACCCCGTGTATGGTTTGACCGTAGGGTAATAAAGATCAATGATTAAACCTGTGAATGGTGAAGAAGATAAATTAAAGACAAGTACGTATAACATAAAAGAAGCCGAGTTAATGTTTATAACTTGGATGATGTTCCAAGTCGAATGAATCGGACGTTGTAAGATAAGAATAAGGTAATGTAAAATGGTTAACGCTATAAATGTGTAGAATGAATATTGAAAGATTGTTCTAAGTATACAAAAGACTGTATGACTTGGACGATAAAGAATAAATCCAGAGGTATGACATTTATTTGTCAGAAAGCCATAAGGAATGAGAAATTGACTTAACGAACATTATAGTTTAATAGTTCGGGTAAGTTAAGATGAATTTAGGTTGTAGTACAATCGTAACCTTTGATGGTTGACATATGGGAGCTAGGCTAAACAATTCCTTCAAAGAGCGAAGGTATATACAAAATTGGCAACCGATCTAACTCACTGTGTGGGCAGTGTAGATGAGACATGAACTTGTTTGTTGGTTGTTTGTGGGAAACCACTCAGAGTACCTTATGGACTACTAGCAGAGACACGATGTGTACTAAGTCCTAGGAAAGTATAAGAAGAAGATAAGAATGTAAATCATCAAAGATAATGAACGTATTGAGTAAGACATCTCCGTATGTCATGAAGCCGTTAACCGGTAAAGGAAGTTGGTCGCGTAAACTTCGTTTGTAAGAACGCGAACCCTAAGAAGTAAAGTAAAGTAAACCAATGTGTTAGTCAAGTATATGACTAATTGGTATATGTGTTATTTCCTTATGTGCTACATAGGAATTGGAATGAGCAGTTCAGCGTAAACTATAAGTTGTAGCTATGCGTAAGGCAAGTTTCCTAACTTCATTCATATTCTAAATGAATGCTAGTTTCTTAATCTTCTCAGATGTTGAACTTGAGAAGTTCTGTCTATGTGCAAATGTGTGATATTTGTACAAGGTGTTAGAATATATGAGGCCTTGTGCCACAATGTGAACACTTCGGTGTTTTTATGATATGAATTATTCTATGATTGAATTGTTCAATATGAGCATGTTCTATTTATACATGAACCGTTATGGTTAAGTTTGTGCTATTGATTCTAGCCTGACAGAATGTGTATGAAAGAGAGTAGAGAATGAAAGTATTTCAAAGTGAACGTAACTAATGTTTTAAAATGATAGGAATCCAGATTATTCCTATTATTCAAGTTACTTCATAACCTTTGTTCGGTTATTGAAGTCTTACAAGAATGTTTAAATTCTTAAAGTTGTTTGTTCAACTGTTATGACTTACAGGGCAATTGAATGCTCACACTTACTTTAAATAAAAATATTTTCAACGAACGATGTTAGAAAAAATTTAAGGATCCCGAAAAGATCAAGCTGATCAGTATCCAGAAGAAGTACCATTCATTATATGAATGAGCGTGAAGATCAAGCGAAGACTTGTAATATAGAATGATAGAATTAAACTATAGAATAGTTTAATGAACGATTATGTATCCTTGGTGGCGGATAAAAGTCACTTGTACAAGATGTAAAGAATAATGTAATTATCATTATTTGGAATGAAAGAAGTTTTAAGGTTTTAGAACCTCGGATTTGAGGATGTAAGTTGTTATATTTGGTTATATAATGATGTATGTTTGGAAGAAGATGGGATCGTGACGTACGGAATCTGGATGTGAAAATAGACCGGATTTCGGGGCGTTACAGAGGATTTATCATCCAGCCCACATTCTTAGAGCCACCACAGCAGCCCACTCAGATAGATGAAGCAGGCCCGTCAACCCAAGCCACCACTGTTCATGGGGATCGACAGCTCCGAAGGTTGGAGCGCAAGGTCGACGCCATGTACGACAACTTCGCAGCGTTTGCAATGGGTTTGACAAGGTCATTGGTGGAGGCTTTTGCATAGTAGGGGATGAAGCTTGAGTGGCCTCAGTTCGGGACAGCCGTGCCATATCCACCACCAGATTCACCACCCGAAGAGGGTGGTGCTGCTGAACACTAGGGGAGTTTTTTGTAACCCTTTTACCTTCATTAATTGAGACAATGAATATTATAAGTTTGGGGGTATTGGGGTAGTAGTGTAGTTGCATATAGTATTTGCATGATTAGTTTAAATTTTGCATATTTATTTGCATGTTTCATGTTTAGTTTAACAGTTTATATGTTTTTAAATTTTGCATGTTTATTTGCATGTTTCATGTTTAGTCTAACAGTTTATATGTTTATGTATTAAATTTTGCATGTTTATTTGCATGTTTCATGTTTAGTCTAACAGTTTATATGTTTATGTGTTAGGAAAAAAAAATTTAGTTTTCATGTCTCACAGTTCGAGCTTTATGGAAATTTTGGCTAGCCTATGATAATAGTGAATTTTGAAGGATTGTTGAGTATTTTGGATAACATGAACTTAGATAAAATGTTTTACACAATGTAATTCATGATGATGTTTAAGTGCTTTCAGTTTGTACTGCGTTGTTCATAATTACTTGTAGGCTTAAGAATGATGTGTTGCATTGCTTAATAGGAAATGTGGTTTCAAAAAGAGAAATTTGTGGAAAATGGACTTAGACTGTACAAAACATGGATAATCAAACTGTGGGAACACATGGGTATGCTATGTATAAAAAAAAGAAAGAAAAGAAAAGAAAAAGCTATCTTGAAACCTTCTTGAGCTAAATGATTGACTCTTTTGAAGGAGCGAGATGGAGCGTAAAATGCACTCGCAGAAAAAAAAACAAAAAAGAAATAAACACCGCGGGAAAGAATGAGAATCGCCCTCGTGAGTAAGAATAAAGCAGTTTAAACCCATTGTTGAACCTCAGTTTGTTTTGATATGTTAGAACGATCTTTGTGCACAAGTATACATGAGTCTTGATTTAGACTACAATTTCCTGTCTTGAGCAGTTTAGCATGTGTATTCTTTGCTTAAATCAAGTTTTGGTGAACACATCACACACACATAGCCTCTCTATAGCATATATGAATTATCTGAGTGTATGATATTATGCCTATAGTTTGGTTTGAATTTGTATTCTTGAATCTGGATAAGTCGCTGAGGCATTTTGGACTGAAATTCTGTTATAGCTTAAACAATGTGAGACTCGTTTGCGTCATAATTTAGCTGCATAACATGTAGTTGCATTTTCAGTGTTTATATAGTATGCATTGCTTGAGGGCAAGCAATAGTTCAAGTTTGGGGCTATTTTATAAGTGGGTTTTATACCTACTTATTGGATATCAATTTACGCGAATTATGCCCATCTCAAGTACATTTTAGTGTGTTTTTAGTTGCATTTTGTTTTGTTTTGCATTGCATGTACTGAGAACTCCCTTGGTGCAAAAGTGTAGGAAATGGCATGAGCTTAGCGTTAGTTGGTGGCAGTGAAGCTAATGGAGGTATGAGGCTCTAGTGGAGCAAAGAAACCAAGCAGTGGTGGACAATTGACTTAGAGCAAAATGATGACAAGGATGAGCGACATGACGAATCGAAGCAACAATGAAACTAGAATCCAAATTGCAGAAGCTGAGTGGTCGCGCGGCTACACATGCATAAACTCGCGCGCCCACGCGATCAACCGAATGGACCAGACTTTGCACACGCATACCACATGCGAGGAATATAAAGGGAAGCATGCACTCATGGCGACACGATCTTCACGATCTATTTTAATTTAATTTTTAAATTTTAAGAGTTGGAGTTGGTTAAAACAATCCTGGTTGGTACCAGACGTATTATTCAGTAGTTTTTACGTGTTTTTCAGATTAGAACTAGGGCTTTATACTTTAAGAGATTTCCATTGTAGAACTAAGCCAAAACTTCATATCCTCTACTTCTTCTTTGAATTTTCAATCACGGTGGATAAACTATTGTTACTTTGCTAGATTTTAGTGAGGATTTTAACATTACTATTGGATTGTAATCAGCAATTGGGTTTGATCAATTCTTTCTTCTCTCTTTCAATTGTTTGCTTATTATCCATGTATTGCTTTGATCCTATAATGGCTTTTGGTTCAGTCATGAACTAAACTCCATTATGGGATTCTAACGGATTTTAATATGTAGTTTAATTGCATGCCTGACTGCTGGACTATTTTGTGTATCATAAGGAAATTCTATCATGGTTATTCTACATGTATGAATGATTGATCACCATTCGTTTTAGGTGCTTATATGGAATTGAAATATAACATACGAGTATGGACTGAAATCATGATAGCATGCCTATATGGGGCTGTTTTGTGTAGCTTTGTATTTCGTGAACCAGATAGGCATATACTGTTTCACTGTATGAGTTAATATAAGGGTTTGTTCTTAAATTCTATATAGCTTCAATTTCACATAGAAATATAGTGAGATTGGTTGTATTGAAGATTACATGGTGTCTATTGCATATGGATGTTATGTAAGTAGGTCATAATTCATTGAAAAATGGTTATGTCTACATTAGTGCTCTTGGCTACTTTCCTGTGATGCGTGAACAATCTTGCATGATGGTGGTAATTAGATGAATTATTGAATGAAGTTAGGATCCCATTATTTCCAAATTTGATTTATTACATTATTATTCTCATTTTAGTTGTTCTTTGCAATTAGAGTAATTCACAATTTTAAGCATTAGTTTAAGCATATAAAAATAGTGATTTAGTTGATGCATAGTAGTTTAATTTAGACATCTTTCTCCGTGGATCGATACTCGACTTACTCTGTACTACTTGTTAACACATATATGCTTGCATGAGTTAGAGCTCTTTTGTTAGAACTAAAAAAGAGGCAACACTATAATCACCTTCTCCAGAATGGTCCTATATGAAACAATCTGAAACACCAAAATCCTACTATAGATCCAGGGTTTCAAGCCCTACTCAAACCTACGAGCCTTCCTCTCCTCAGTGTCCACCTAATATGGAGCAAACCTTGCCAATTAATTGAATTTGGTCGCGTACTGGGGAACCATTATGTCCCCTAGTTTAAGTTCTAAGAACTTAATCTCCATCCTCCCTCGCATGTTTGTAGGGAAATAATTTTCAAAGAAAACCTTCTTGAATTGTTCCCATGTTACCGTATCTGTTCTAGCCCCACCCTGGTGAGCCTCCCACCAAAAGTTGGCTTCCCTTTTCATCATATAAGTCGTAAAAGAAATCTTTTGGGTCCGTCGATTCTTTGAACTCCGGCAGACCTACGCTTTTAAACTCTTTAAAGGTAGTCGTTCTGGCTACCCTAGGTTCCGCAGGTGCTCTACCCCTAGTTTGGTTAAATGCAACCGTTAATAAATTAACGAACTCTTGCATAGGGTTGTTTTAACCCCCCTCGTTTATCATTATGTGATTCTACTTCCTAATTATGTTCTCTTTTCCGTTGCGGCATTTTCTGATTAAATAAATAAAATTTCATTATTATCTATTTACTTGTTTGGTTATCCTTCCATACTAATAACTCATACCACATCAAAGCACATTAAATAAAAACTTCATTATATTAATATGATTCTTCATAGTTTGAAACTATTTACAATTTGCTTTACATAGCCAAAAGCTATTACATTTCTATCTCACAATTAAACCTCACAAATGTTGGGATTTACAAAAAGACTACCCTTTTATACAAAAGAGGGTTTTACGTCACTACATACATATTTATAACTCTAGATTTCTAATAATGCATAACAGCGTCCTCGTGTTTCTCATTCGCAATCTTTGCTACAGTATCCCGACTAATCGTATGACGGGTTTGTCCTAACTCAATGGAATAACAAGTAATTTTCAGCTTGAAATCCTTATGAGCACTCTCATGGATGTAAGACATTCGTGCTATCTTTCGGTCCTTCTCCCCCAGTTCCCTACGAAGCGCATCGACCTCTCCCTTATAGTCCCTAGCCTGCTCTCTCATAAGCACCTATTTATCATGCTCTTACTCAAAATCTGCTTCTGCAGACATCTTAGCTTCATGGAGATAACTAATCTCTTCACTCGATTACGCATGGCGTACTTTCGATTTGCACATTCTGTTGCAGAATCGCCAGATACAATGCTCTCATTGTATCTGGAGGTGATAACTCTAGTGTAGGTACCACCATATCAACCGATGTTACCTCCATTCCTTCCTCCACATCGTTCATCATACTAAAGTATGACGATATATCCATATCTCCCTCGGAGTAGTCTTCCTCAGAAAAGTACTCCTCTGTCTCCGACTCCTACAGAATCACTAATGGTACCTCCACCACCGGCATAGGTACAGGCTCTACTCTGTTCGTAATTTCTTCGCTCACTGCGTGTATATCTATATACATCAAGCTATCAATCGACATCCTACAATAACACATATGTTGATTAGTACATAACACACAATAGTATAAGCACAAATCACATTTAATTTATTTAGGGTTACTTACCATCTTTTAAATCTTTCGGTACTGAGTTTACTCAATACCTTACTAACTCATTCAACTTAAGTAAAGCTCGAGTTTACTTCCTTCAGACTTTTCTTCCTTAACGAGGTTATCAGCCTAAGGCTCTTCCCCCCTTCAGTTTTATAACCTAATATTTTGATACCAACCTGTGACACCCCCAAATCTGGGTATCTTCTAACCCGGCAAATGGTGCTACATGGTACTACCATTCATACATACATTTAATTGAAAAGCTTCAAAAGAACGAATATGTCTTCTATATATACAAAATAATATTAACATTTCCCAAGTTCTTTATAACCATTACATTTGTTCTTGTCATAATATCAAATATATTACAACATTAACCCTATACTATTACATAAGTATCCTACGGGTTCATCTTAACCTTGCTCTTATCCTTTTCGGAGCCTTCGGTCCGCTCGATCTTAGCTACGTTAATATGGTTCAAGCAAGAGTGAGCATAACTAGCTTAGCAAGTATAACAATTCTATAAACAACATGCTTGAAACATAGGAATCATATATCTTCAATAACTGAACAATAGTTATGAAGTACTATCGATAATTCAAAATTGCACTTCTTTTCATTCAAAATGTTTTACAACAACAATATTTAGTAAAACATAAATTACGGTCCAAGACCTTGAGCATTTCATAAGTTCTTAGAAAAGGACAGCCCGACACTAAGTCTGTAAGTCTGACATTTCTTACGAGCACGTCTAGGTGATCAGCCTATAGTACTCTATGTTGATCAACACTACATTCATTAAACGTATGTACATTTAAGTTGTGGCAACTTCATGTGCTTGTCGTTTGACGACAAAACATTTTTAGCATACTCATTATTCGTTTGAAAACCACATCAATATAACTTGGTAAACATTAACCATGCTTTGATATAAACATAATATAAGTCTAGCCAAAAGAGTTGGCTTTGACTTCATCATACGATACTTCATGTGTAAGAATACATGAATTACAAAGCTTGTCCAGTTCGAACTGAAACAAGGGTTAGAATACTTGCCTTTAGCGTCTGCTACAGTAAAAAGACTTTTCCTTTGAGTCTTTACGGTCTCTACAACACATAACCACATAATATACCACATTAGGTCATGAATGAACATACATGGTTCCTAATGAATCTTACCCTTCTTCTCAATCTAATTATATATTAGATTTGTTATTATTGGTTCTGGCTTGCCGTTATAATTTACATCGTTCTTACCAACTTCGTTCTCTTCTATAACTTAACTGAAATTATTTCATTAATACAACTCGTTTTGAGTTAATTATCCTTCCTCACGGCTTACTAACGATCTTATATTATTAATCGAAACTTGATCATCAATATTTAAGTACACTTATTGCATATCGTTCGCGTTCACGTAATATTCATCAAGATTTAGTTGTAACTCACAAAGTTATTGCTGTCATCGAAAAATGATATGATAAGTTAATTAATTCATTATCAATTAACTATCTTTCCTTTCGTATTATTAATCATACTTACTTAATGAAACTCGTTTCAAGTACTTATCTGCCTTTACGATTTATTATCATTCATCGCTTCAATATTAATAACTTATATGCCATTAATCTTTCTTTCAACCTTTAGTGTATTACTTAAGGTTTACAATATCTTAATTGATGTAACTTTAAGTTAATTAAGTATTTAATTTACTCTTCCTTCACTTCTCTTTTACTTTACATTCAAAAACATTTCCATTTATGCTTCACTTAGTCTTTGGCCATGCTGCCTTGCTTTTGTTTCATAACTCATGCATGGCCGGACGGGCTTCTTGTTCCTAGAATTACATCTTGCTACTGTGGCTACCATATCCTTCACTATTGGCCGTGCTGCGGCGCCAGACTTCAGTAGCTCACAGCCCTTTATGGCGCTGTGGCGTGACTTACTTTGCCTTGACTGGCGCCGCGGCGCCAATACTCAGCACCAGAAAAATTTGATAGTTAACTTTTTATGTGAGATTCCCGGGCTCATAACTTCTTCGTTATAAGTCTGAATTGCCTCGTTAAAGAGCCTATGGTTCACAAATTATATACTCTATGTGTTCATACAAGAAATTTATCTATTTGACTTCGTTAACTAAAAATTCACCTATTAATAAATTTTTAATGAAAACGATAAACGTTCGTGAACGTTCAACGCTCATTTCTTCGTTCTAAGTCAGAATCCAGTCATTTTTGAGTCCGCAACTCTATAATGCCGAATAAGACTTGTCTCCATCGAAAACCAATGTTCCCGAGTTCAATATCAAAATTTGACCTCAAATCCGAGAATTTTACGGATTCGATGATTATCGTCCAAACTCGTGAATTCCGCCAAAACTTCGTTACTTAAGATTTGTTCTTCGTTTCAAATGTATTCGATCCATCATACTAACATCTTAATATACATACTTTATTAACTTATAAACATGATAGGTTATTACTTGTTCTTTGTGAGTTTGTAACTTGTAAAAGTATAAACTACTTATGATTTCTTTTCTCATGACGTATGATGGCTTAAATCTTTTAACCACCATCCTTGCTTCTTCTTATCATACCAACTTCATTATTATTAACATATGACAAGTTCTTGCTTAGTTCATAACTTATACCATTACGAATAGCTTATTCATGACTTATATGGCTTAAGTCCATTAATTAATCATTCTTATCATTCCTTCGCATACATGTTCTACCACTAGCCACTTCTCTAACAATGGAAGAGAAAGAGAATCATGGTTTAAGATTGCTTACCCTTGAATATCACTTGGTTAATCTTTGATCTCCTTCTTGCTTCTTGAAATATGAAAGACTAGCTTTTCTAACTTATTATCTCTAACAAATATGCTCTCAACTTGTTGGATGAAATGAACAACCAACAAAATGAAATCCAAGCTTGTTATTTATAGGAAAGTCTAAGTTAGGGTATAATGGTCATAAAACCACTCCACCTCCTTACTATTCCTAGCTTAAACACTAAGTTAACTTGCTTCCCGCAACACTTGGCCATTAAGTCTACTTGGTCATTAAGTATACATGTTCATCACAACTTTTATCCTTTGCTTACTCATCACAACACTTAGCCATTAAGTTACTTGCTCCCTACTTTGGATCATCCATGGTTTGCCCCATGGGTTTAAACCATCCCATAACATATTGATTCTTACTTTGGGCCTTTAGCTTAATTAATTTAAATTATACATTGGGCTTGTATTAATCCACATTGGATTATACCTTACAAACATTTGGGCTTTAACATTAATTCGTATTGGGCTTTATTATTATCCCCAATTGGACATTATAATTTCCTACACAATCCTACAAGTCCATTACACGTGGCTTAAAGCCTTACAAAGTAGTGTCTACATATTAATCTCGTATTCTAACTCGTATACTTGTTTAACATATATGTCATACCATAATTCATACATACCCGTATAATACCTCGTATCATACTCGTATTCATTATCTCGTTTAATACTTACGCATTATACGATTATTGCTTTAATTCATTATACACATTTAAATTCCTTCTCGAGAATCACTTTTCCTAACTGTTAGGTTTTAAGTCTACAGGCGAAAAAACAGTGTTTTCCATTATTAAAATATTATTGGATATTTCATCTCACCTCGATATTCTATCGTTACATATTTCTCGGAAAATTCAAAAATAATTTCCGAGCAGAAATGCGTGAATAGTGTTATTCGAAAAAATTTCTCGGAAAGCTTTTATTTTCGTCTTGGAAATTCAAACACTTTAATTCTACCACATAGCCAAAATACTACGACGTTCTGACATGTTTAGGTCATCGAACGACCTTCAAATAGCTTACTCACATAAATAATCAATTAAATTCATTTAATTCACATAATCAAATAAAAATTTAATTCTAAAAAATCCGATTTTTTTACGGGGCTTTACGAATCAAGTGTCCCAATCGATTACAAATAAACTTGATTCGAGAGCTTAGTTGGCGGGCATTACAATTCATCTTCCTTTGCGAGCTTCACCAAATCTACGGTATGCAATTCAACCCCGCTTGAAGATCGATGAACTCATCCTCCATGGTGCGAAAAATAGTGTTCACTCGGTCGACTAATGGGGATTTTCCTTTTTTCAAGCAAAGAGAGAGAGTGTTGTATATCCTGAACATCGCCAGTGGGATGTTTTATTGGTAGCGATGGTGTGTGAGAAGAGTGAGAATTTCGGAGAGAGGGTTGTGGGGACGGGAGGTGGAATTTTGACCGGAGGAACAAGAGAAATTTCTAGAACGACTCGCATGAAGTGACCATCGACCAGAGTAATATGAGCGCTTTTGAGATAGGCAGCATCGATGGAATCAGTAATTGTGATGGAGCCTTCATTGTCTAGAGGAATTTAAAAGTGAGTGACCAACTTGGTAAGAAAACAAATGTAAGGCTGACATTTTTTGGAATGTTTGATGCAGTTGACCATGTGTTTAAGCATCGTAAGAGAAAAGTTGAATGGTTTTCCTTTCATTATCAAAGCCACCAAAACCAAATCCTGGTAGGTGAAGTCAGCCCCACCCCCAATACAAGGAATAAAATTATACCACAGTAATTTATGAAGAACTATAGCAATAGGAGACACCTCAATAGTCTTTGGGAGACTGACTAAAGACAGAGTAGGGTCAGCCATGACAGTTTGAAGTTGGTCAAAAGGGGACAGAGGCGTATACACTGGTCCCTTCAGAGTAAATGGATAGTCTACTGTAAAGGGAATGGACAGTATGCTTCCTAAATCCATAGTAGTAAAGAACAACGATTTTCCTTTCACAAAAGTAGTATAACAGTCACCATTATTTTTAAGGTTCATGTAAAATTGTTAAACCAACTTGGGGTAGGCCACAGATGGAGGGGTACTTAGTGAGGATAGACCACAAGACTCAAGGAGATGTTGAAGTGGGGAGTTTTTAAGATTGTACGTGTTAATGGATTTTTCATAAACAAAAGATTTTTAACAGATTTTTTGAAATTATGACCTCAAAAGAAATTTTCAGGAACATCATGCAACGAGACAGATAAGGGTATTACCATCATTGGAGGGGATCCGGGTGAGGATTCTTTAATTTTTTGCCATTTGGTACCCGTCGATGTTCCAGTCGGAGGAAGAGAAGGTAGACTTGCTTCAGATTCGGCAGGGGATGATTCACCAGAGATGATCATGACAGAAGATTGCTTTCTTTTCAGTTTTCGAGTGGCAAGAGGATAAAAGGGTTAAGAAGGCAGTGATACCTCATCCTTAGACTCATCATGGAGTTGTCTAGCATGCCTGGTTCTCATTTTCTCAAAGGAGGTTTGAGAGCGATTGAGAGTTATAGAGACTGTTGGTCTGGTGAAGAGACAGGGATGAAGCAAAAGAGTAAAGTACCTCATGTCTGTATCGTGGGTGCGTGTTACCAAGATATGGGAAGTCGTGGTGTCGTGTTTGGGAAGGAAAATCTGAGCAAATTTAATTAGCGTAATTATGGTAGGAAGATATGCCGTGAAATCTAACTTTTCTGTTTAATTTCCTTAAAGCATGCAGACCATATCTATATCACACATATCCTGAGTTCTCTTCTTAGAGTACATGAACGTTCTTCCCCTAGAGGTTTTGTAAATATATCTCCTAATTGGTGCTCAATGGGAATAAATATTAATTTAATTAGTCTGTTGGATACATTGTCCATAAGAAAATGGTGGCGAACTTCTATATGGTTTGTGCGAGAGTGTAGAACTGGATTTTTAGAGATGTCTATAGTGCTTGTATTATCACAATATGGGCACATTTTCACACATAATATCAAAATCCCACAGTGTTTAACACATCCATAAAATCTGGGAGCAACAACTCCTAGCTGCTAAATATTCACCCTCAGTGATGGATAAAGCAACTGATGTTTGCTTCTTACTATGCCATGAAACAAGACTTTTTCCCAAAAATGTACAAGCACCGCTTGTGCTTTTTCTATCTATTTGACAACCTACATAGTAAACATCTGAGTAACCCATTAGATCAAAATTTTTACATTTTGGATAAAATAATCCTAGATTTGTGGTGCCACTTAAATATTTAAATATTCGTTTAACATCTTGTAAATGTGATTCTTTGGGTCTTGCTTGAAAGTGAGCACATAGACACACACTGTACATTATATCAGGTCTAAAAGCAGTTAGATATAATAAGGATCCGATTATACCTCTATATTTAGTTACTTCTACATCCATACCTTTTTCATCTGCTGTGAGTTTTATTGATGTACTCATTGGTGTGGGCTTTAGATTGGAGTTGTCAAACCCGAATCTCTTAAGTAGTTCTTTTGTATACTTGGTTTGATGAATGAAAATACATTCCTGATGTTGTTTGATTTGAAGGCCCAGAAAGTAATTGAGTTCTCCCATTAAGCTCATACCAAACTCCTTGTGCATGCATTTGGAAAATCACTCACAAAAAAAGTTATTTATAGCACCAAATATTATATCGTCTATATATATTTGTACAATAATGATATCTTTATTCTGTCGTTTAATAAACAAAGTATAGTCAATTTTACCTCGTATGAAGCCATTTGATAGTAGGTACTTACCCAATCTCTTGGAGCTTGTTTGAGTCCATAGTGTGATTTCTTTAGTTTGTATATGTAATATGGGAACTTGTCATGCTCAAATCCAGGCGGCTATTTTACGTATACTTCTTCATTTATATATCCGTTGAGGAAAGCACTTTTGACGTCCATTTGGTGTAATTTGAACTTTCTAAAACATGCAAACGCTAACAATATTCTAATAGATTCTAACCGGGCTATAGAAGCAAATGTTTCTTCATAGTCTCTTCCTTCTTGCTGATTGTATCCTTGGGCTACTAATCTTGCTTTGATTCTTGTAATTGTTCCATACTCGTTAAGTTTGTTTTTGAATACCCATTTAGTTCCAATAATGGATACACCTTTTGGAGGAGGCATCAACTCCCAGACTTGGCATCATTCGAATTGTTGTAGTTTTTCTTGCATTACTAGAAGCCAATTTTCATCAAGTATGGCTTCTTTGGCATTTTTCATTTCAATTTATGATAAGAATGGTGAAAAAGCACACATATTTTGTGATCTTCTTCTTGTTATTACTCCATCATTTACGTTGCCAATAATATTGTCGGGAGGATGATTTTTGATGTATCTTGCTGATTTTGGAAGTTGAGTGTCATGAATCACTTCTTCTAGATGATCTTTAGTAATTTCTGGATCATGGTCTTGTTGTTCATTTAATTCAGCTTGCTGGATAGGTTCCTGGTCTTTATCTTCAGCTTGCTGATCCTGCTGCTCTTGTGATCCAACTTGCTAGATAGATTCCTTCGTCTTGTTATTTTGTGCTGTGTGATAGGCTGGATCAGCAGCTGTCTCTAAATTTGCTACATCATCCTCTCTTTCTTTTGGAATATTATGGTTAGTTTCATTAAAGTTGATATGTATAGATTCTTCAATGCACATCTTTTGCACATTATAAATACGACATGCTTTACTATTTTGAGAGTAGCCAATGAATATTCCCTCGTATGATCTAGCATCAAACTTACCCAAATTTTCATTAGTGTTAAGAATAAAACATTTAGATCCAAAAACTTTGAAGTAACTTATATTAGGAAGACGATTATTTAATAATTCATATGGTGTCTTCAAAATAATTGGTCGGATTAACACTCTATTTAGAACATAACATGATGTGTTTACAGCTTCGGTCCAAAATTTCTTTGGAAGTTTACTTTCTTGGATTAAGGTTCTAGTTGTTTCTTGTAATGTTCAATTCTTCCTTTCAACCACTCCATTTTGTTGGGGAGTTCTAGTGTAATCGAGAACTCATGAGTAATTCCTTTTTGATTACAGAATATAATGAGATCCTTTTGAAACTCAGTACCATGGTCACTTTAAATTTTTATAAGATTGAGACTATATTTTATTTCCAAGTTTCTAATTAGCTTTTCAAATTCTTTAAATGCCACGTCTTTAGTTCTAAGAAATAGTACCCATGTGTATCTAGAGAAATCATCAACTATCACAAAGGCATAAAATCTACCATTAAGACTAGCATGCCTTTCGGGTCCAAATAAATCAAGATGTAGTAATTATAAGGGAGAAGAAGTTGATACCATGTTCTTGGCTGTGAATGATGTTCTTACTTGTTTTCCAAGTTAAATGGCTCACATATACCTTTCTTCTCAAAATTCATTTTGGGTAGTCCTTTCACTAAGTTCTTTGATGATAACTTTTTGATTAGGTCCATATGTACATGTCCCATTCTTCTATGCCATAGATTTGCTTCATCTTAAATTGTTACCAGACATAGTTCTTCCTCATGTTGCTCAAAATCAAGAGTGTATATATTTCCTTCTCTTTTGGCAACTAAAATAGCATTGTTAGAACCATGTGAAAGTGTACATTTATCTCTTTCAAAATTCACTTGATGTCCATTATCCATTAATTGACTCACACTGATTAAATTAAATTCTAAGCCATTTACTAGATGAACATTATTAATATTAACCTTATTGTTACCGATTTTACCTTTTATGATTATTTCACATGATCGGTTATCACCATACGTGACAGTTCCATGTTTCTTTTTGATATTTAGCTCCACAAACTTAGATTTGTCACCCGTCATGTGGCGTGAGCATCCACTGTCAAGAATCCATTTTTGAGAGGATACTTTTGCTTGGAAACATACCTGTTTAAGAAGGATACAATTTATCTTTTTGGTACCCATATCTTTTTCGGTCCATTTATGTTAGTTGAAATAAAATCACTTTTCTTTATCCATACTGCTTTACTTCGGCTGTTATTTTTATTTCTTAAACAGTTTATATCTAGATGCCCTTTAGTGCCACAAATTTTGCAAGTAGTGAAAGGAGTACATTAATTTAATTTAGATGATGATTTAGATTTAAGCATTTCAACTTCTTTTCTATATACTGGATTATAACAAATGCCTTGTTTATCGTAATTGGGTCTTTGTTTCCCTAACATGACATTTAGATTTTCTTCACCATGAACAAATTTAGCTAGAGAGTTTTTTAATGATTCTATTTCCTTTTGAAGTTCATTAGTTGGAGGTGTTTTATTATATGATTCATCACCAAATGCATCAATGCATACATCTCTCATTTTTATTTCATTTGTCAATTTCTCAACTTCATCATTTAACTGTTTTACTTTGTTGAAAAGTTTTTTATTATAATTATCTAAATAATCATTTTTAGCTGCTAATGCCTTTTCTTCATTTGTGTGTGTTACTTTTTCTAATTCTTTCTTTTCATATATTAGTGCTTTAACTTCGCCCATTAGAGTGTTTACTAGATCTTTTAAGTACATATTTTTTTCTTTTAGCTTTTCATTTTCTTGTTTTAAAATAATAACATCAGAAATAGATACCTCACTAGATTCACCTTCAAGTCCCATAAAGCATATTTGAGCCAATTCATCGTTTGCATCTATCTCCACTTCGAATTCTTCATCGTCACTCCACGTTAAGAAGGCTTTATTCTTTTTGAACTCTTTATTTCCTTGTTTTCCTTTATTTTTGAGCTGAAAGCAGTCCTTCTTGAAGTGATGGTCGTCTACATTCGAAATAGGTTTCTTCGGTTTGCTTGGCTTTGAGTTTGTTTGAGTTGAATGCATTCTTCCTTTTATTCTTTCTCTGAAGTAGTCCCTTAAGTCTCCTTGAGATCATAGCTATTTCGTCATCCGAGTTTTTTTCAAGTGCCTCCTCAATTCCTGCATTTAGAGCTAGCACTTTCTTTCGAGGAACTTCTTCCTCGTCATCATATCTTTTTAATTGGTGTTCATATTCTTCTAGTTCACCAAAGAGTGTTAAGGTATGCATAGAAGAGATAGTGACAAAATATTGAAGAGTAGTAATTTTGGATGCAAACCTTTTAGGTATAGCCCGAAGTAGCTTACGATTGATTTCACTTTGTGGAATTGACTTGTCGAACAACTTTAATGAATTTATGAGCACTAGGAATCGTGTTTGAGCCATTTTGATTGTTTCGTCTTTTTCCAGCTTGAACATTTCATAGTCATGCATGAGCATGCTTACCTTAACTTCTCGTAATTTGGAAGTTCCTTCATGACTCACCACTAGAGTATCCCATATCTCCTTAGCTGTGTTGCATGAAGAGACTTTATCTATTTCAGATTGCACCATACCGCTAAAAAGGGTGTTCATTGCCTTTGAGTCGTATGAGACCATGTAGGTTTCGGTTGAGTCCATCTCAAGTAGAGTTTTCGGAGTGCCATCATCTTTCCTTGGGATCACTGGTCCATTTTCAACCACCCACCATTCCTATGGGTCTCGCTTAAGATATATCCTCATTCGAAACTTCCAGAAATTGTAGTTCTCTGTCCCAAATAGTAATGGAGGTCAATTTATTGATTGTCCTTCTTGATGAACGTTTCCAAATTGTGTCATGTCAGAATCTTTCCCTACAAGTCACCTTTAAGACCAAGATAAGTAGAGCCAAGCTCTTATACCAAATGAAATTTAAGTAGGCACACTTAGAAGGGGGGTTGAATAAGTGTAAGAGCAGACTTTGTCCAATTTTTGATAAACTAAAAATTTCTTTGAATATACAATACACCAAGCTAAATTCTATATCTTTATAAACTTTTTAAGATAAGATGCTAAATCTTTGTTATACTTTCCAAGATGTGTAGATTCAAGATTTAACCTATTTCAAACTATGATTATGAGAAAAACAATTTACTAAATTAGTTTGATAATATTTGTGGATATTGAATGCAGGCAGCCGAATAGTTAACAGAATAATATACCACAAAAATGCAATCACATAAACATCGAAATTTTTATGTGGTTCATCTACTACCCTCTATAATAGTAGCCTAATCCACGTCCAATACGAATTAGTATTGGAGACTCTCTTTTATAAAAACTTTTTCAATTACAATACAAATTCCAACAACTTGAGCACCTTTGCTCCTTGTGCATCTTTGCACCCTCAAGCACCTATGCTTTCAACTTTGATTATAATAATACACTAATCCAAATTGGATCACAAGTTAGATGAGATTGATTTGTATGAAAAAATATAAGATACACAATAGAGGTCTAATGATCAAGCAATATATCACTCACCAATGAAAGGCTCTAGTATGTAATGATATGCAAGAAAATTTATTACCAGAGTATTTTCTGCACTATAACCTTAGCAATATCTCCTTCGAGTGTAATCGATAGTAAACGGAAGAATCACAGTTGCGTAGTATGTATGTGATCAAGTTCAGTGTAATTCTTGGCTTTTCTTATTATTGGACCAATTCTTTTATAGGCAACTCAAAGATATTACCGTTGTTAATTCTCAATGTGTAATATGATCGTTTGGGATGAATTTCATAAATCACGTAATCTTAGAGTAACACCCAGATATTATGCCAATGATCAAGACTCTCTTCCAGTTGTATACTAACGTAGGACACTGTCATGATCAGTACAAAACATAATGATTAGAGAGAAGATGAGTGATCACCACGTGATATCTCCTAGATTTTACCCCATCTTGTCATACGTAGATATGCTATACGTCAACTACCGGATTAAATGTCATGCAATCAATTTCTATCTTATGCAGTCTTTAAAGACAACACGTCTAAAAAGAATACCATATCAGTTTCTCAAGCACGTGGTTTAAATAATCTAATACCTTCCCTTAAATCATGATGCATGATTCATGGTATAGGTTTAACTAGTTATTTAAGTTACCTTATTTTATTGACCGGAAGTAGTTTCCTTGATTCATGAAACACACAGTAAACCAATTACAGTTATCCCATGATTATAGAAAATTTGCCTAACACAAAATCTTTGGATATATAATTATGTGTATATTCAGTCATCTATTCTTATCATGGTACTATATTTGGTTTTACCAAAGATGTATTCCTTAATTTATGAAGCATGGATTACAATACTTTTTATTCCATGATCTTAGTGAATTATAATATGTGAGATGCACATGCCCTAAAGCCTTATTTTGGAAAGTGATAAATGCTAAGATCTTACATATTTTTCCTAGAACTCAATTTTCCTTTCATGCTTCAAAGATTTCTTGTCTTTGTATTGTCCTCCTTGATGTTCCTGTACTGCCATATCTTTCCCTGAAATTTCATAGAGCATAATTAGAGGAATAATATGGTCATCATCAAATCATTTAGGATGGAGTATGACATAAGTCAACACTTTTGATCCTTTCTACTCTAGGGATTGCCCTTCAGGTGGCCCATATTTAGATGGTTTCGCCGGTATAGATCCTCCGTTGTATCAGCCTAATATCCTTACTGGCAGAGATTCAGTGACTCAGGAGGAGTTACATCAGATGGATAGGTTGGATGATGTGGACATCAACATTATTGACTTCTTCTAATGCATTTCTCGCTATATCTTATGATAGGCCTTTATTAGACGTGGGCGGTTGTGCCCCATTCTCGTTATATCTTTCGATAGGCCTCTGTTAGTTGATGGGCAGATGTGCCCCATTTCCCTGTATTTTTTAGCTGTATACAAAGATGATGTATTTAGAGTATGATGTACTTAGGAATGTATGTATACTATTTTCCATTCCATACATCATATTGTCATCTGTTATTTATTATGCATACATTATGTTATTGACATGCATTTCTAGAGATGAGTTTAGCATTGACCCCTGGATGGTCTTATGACATGGCCCTATAGATGTCTTCATCTTTAGTTAGTCAGATTGAGCATACCCCACCAGTATTGGTGGCATCTTCCTTGAGATTGTGGTATGATAGTTTGTCCTCCCTAGATCGGGTGATAGTTGATCAATTGTTACGTCACTCTATGACCCTCCTGACGTTTCAGGTTCCATTGGGCTTTGTAGATGTCATGCTGGAGAATTGGGTACCAGATAGGCAGGTGTTCCAATTTGATACCCAGGAGTTGACTCCCACGTTGGAGGAGTATGAGCATCTTACAGACTTGTTGTTTGATAGGCCTTGCACTCGGATAGCTGTCAGTGACATGAGCCGATAGTTTATGACCCTTACAGGCCTGAGGTGCAGAGTTGACCTGGATGAGATTTCTTCGGGGCATGTAGTATCCATGAGTTTCTTGATTGACATATTTGGGTCATTGGACAGCTATCTGCAATACTCCGGGGATTTCACAATTTTTGAGGGTGATTGTCATGTCGCCCGTGTAGACATACTCTTGATGTATATAATGGCTTATCTCTACATGCCATTGTATATGGACCACCTAGATATCAGCGTGATTATGGTAGTTCGTGCTCTCCGGGAGGGACATACCATCTTACCGATGATTCTGGCAGAGACCTTGAGGTCGGCCACGTATTTCCATACCTATTCTGTGTGGGTGTTTATAGGCAGTTCAGTCTTGTTGTACGTGTGGTTCATGACATACTTGAGACCGATTGGCACTTACAGATGTCATGGGTACTATTTTTCCCACGAGATTACTATGTCATATTCCTTTCAGCCAGTTGAGTGTATAGACGCAGCTTCTTGGTCGGCTTTCTTGTCAGGGATCGAGGATTCATTAGATATTTTGTCATGTTCATGGCTTAGCTCTCCCTACAGCTTTATCACTCATGCAACTGGCATGGACTATCTTCCCTTGGCTGGTTTGAAGGGTATGACCACATATCATCCACTGGCTGTTATGGCATAGTTTGACCAGTTTCAGGGTTGTATCCTCATAACCGAGTATTGATTTTGATAGTGGGGTGCCTATGAAGTATTGTTGATCGACTTCACAATCAAAACATACGTGCAAGTATACACGGTCAACAAGTAATAAATTGAAAGTAGAGTATCGTTCCCACGAGGAATTATTTAATAAAAATCACCAAGTACTAGTTCTTAACCAAACAAATTTTATTTAAACAATCGATTTAATGTTATGAATTAAAATCTATAATTAAACTACTACTACTACCTCAGGTGTAAGAACCCGAATTTTCAGAAAATATTAAAATAAGAATTTAGTAGATAAAATTCTTAAAGCATGAGATGGGTTCGATCATGAATATTTAAGTGTGTTACGAGGTATGTGGTATTGTGTTACATAGGGTAATATGAGCTATGCAATAAGTGATGTTGTGTTTAATAAATATATATATATAATTATTATATATTTGTCATAAATTGTAGAATTGAATTAACATGAAGATGGAAAAGATTTATCTAACGACATTAAATAATTTATAGAATTATTTTATTATAGTAAGTTGGTGACATTAAATAACTTTGATAATCACCAATTTCTTAAGTATATGTATGAGTGAGTATCAAGTCTAAAGTAGTGCAACCGTACTCTTTAATGGTTGATGTATAGGAGCTAGGCTAAACGATTCCTTCAGAGAGCAGAGGTATATACGAATTTGTAACCGATCTAACTCACTGTGAAAACAGTATAGACGAGACGAAAACTAATTTGTTGGTTGTTTGTGGGAAACCACTCAGTGTACTATATCAAATACTATTAAAGACTCGACGCATATTATGTTTAGACTTGTATGCGTGTACGTTGTTGACGAGAAAAGGAAATCGATATACCTTTAAGTTGGTTAGAGAATTGTTAAGTAATTTGATACACGGCGAGAAGTGAAGATTAAAGGAATGTATGTTTGTGTTATATTTGAGTGTCGTGTTATTGGTGGTAAGAAACTATAAAGGATTTGTATAGTCGGTTAAACTAATAAGGGAAATAGAGTTTTAGAACTCGAAGTGTGATCCTTAAATTGTTAAGGAAAATAGGAACCGATGATGTGAAATCAAAGAGAGGATTGATGTTAGACGAGTTAACGCTTAAGAAGGATGTGTAATGTATTTAGAGGCGTAGGTTTCATTTCTGCTAAGGCAGAACTTGTCTGCCTCTGATTTTGGAATGGCGCATTCGCCATTACTAAGCTCGTGAATGAAACAGTCTTGATGCGCCTTTATGCAGTAATATCGATTTTTGAAATTTTAAAATTTAAGAAATGGGTATTAAGGACTTATAAGGATAATACAATCTTAAATGATGATTAAGTTGTCCAGGAATGAATTTGAATAAGAGTTAATTAATTAACCCGGAATAAATATGGTTAATTAAGGGCTATTATGGAATATTATAATCCTTGTATGGCAGTGGCGTGATAATAAATTAAATGAAAAAGGGTTAGTTCACTTGTATAAGATAATGAGTTAACATATGTGTTTAGCATAAGAGGATGAAAAAAATATGTTAATTAACATTTGATATTTTAATATATTACATAGTTTTGTAATATATAAAAGGGTTGATATTTGAAAGATAAATGATTAATATTAATTAATCGTTGTGATATTAAAATATGATAATGGGTTGAAAGTACCCGACTGAATGATATTTAGCCCAATTAAAATATTAATTATCATTAAATAGTATTACTATGTGTAATATGGAAAATGTGGGCAGTAGTGATATAAAATATCTATGGCCTAAGAATACATGAAGTGTGACATTTAATTAGGACTAATGTTATAAGGTACCAAGTGGTACAGTGAAATCATATATAATTTTAATACATAAATGATTAAATAATTTGGTATTCTAGAAACTGAGAAAGGAATTCAACGTTTAAATAAACATTAATATTAAATAAGGTTGTAATGTGATTATGTGAGTGGTAAAGATAATTATGGAACTACCCAAGCAATAATGCCTAACTGTGATATTTTGTTGTGTGTAGTTAATGTACATGGATGATATAATATGAGTATAAAATTATCTTTAAATTTCTAATATGGTAACGATTGTATATTAATATTATATTATGGGAATTAAAAGGACCAAACAAAGCCTTAGTTACTAAAGTTGCTAAGATTTTTCTCTCTTGTCCCAAAATGAGTGTCACCAAGTACAATGAATAGTAACATGAAACTAGAACACATATTCTCCAAGTGGCTAAATTATAGGTGATCATTTGCTAGCTAAGTGGCTGGTATGGAGTTGTTAAACTACCCTCTATGAACCTATATATCCTTCCATTACACCATGGACTCCAAGTTTGTGTAATGTCAAGATCTAGTCCATGCTCTTTCTATAAATATAAGCTACAAGTTTAGTTTTTGTGTTGCTTAAAAACTTGTCTGGTAATTCTAAGTGTAGAGTATAAGTTATTGAGATATTTTAGAAGCATACTCAGAGTGTAGGAAGTTCAATTCAAGCTCAAGGAGGTATAATTTCTAATTATGGGTCTTGTTTGATTCTTGTAAATTCTTGAAATTCTATGTCAAGCATGATGAATTAACATGTCATAATGTGTTTAAGAAGTTTTCTAGCTTGTATGAACTCTTTACTAATAGTTGGAACAAGTTTAAATCGTTGGAAATCAAGTTGGATAAGACTCTGTAAAACAGAGTCTGCTTCTGCACCTAAACCCGGCAGGGCGCAACTGCACCATAATTGTACTGAGGTGCAACGCAGCTGAGCTAATCTCTATTTTCAGTTGGAGTTTCTATTTTCAAATCTGATCAATGTTAGTTAACTAATATGGCTCAAACTAGCATGCAAGTATGTGTAAGGGGTATATATAGATATATTAACCTAATGTAAGCATGTTTTACTAAGATTAGCATGATTTGGTAGAAGATCTTTAACAAGGACTTTAAGTTTTGAAAACAAACTTTGTTAAAGTTCTTGTTCTGCAAATTTTAAGCTTAATAGTCTACACACACGACTGACTTCACACATAAAGGAGCATGCTATAGTGTATATAGTTCCTTTGTCCATAATCAAACTCGTTAAACCTTGTGCGAAAGAAGTTTTTAAGAAAACTTGGTATAAAAGAACTAAGGTGCATAAATGCTACTTGCTATACATTTTGATCTTGCAAGCATGTTAACATGACTCGACTACATATGAATAGAGCCTTAAAGTTGTCTCGTATATGTTGAATGGCATTGTTCAAGTTTAAAGTGGTTTCAAAAGCAAACTTGAACATATTTTCAAAATCTAGTTGCATCACATGAATATCTAGATTCTAAAGGATTAATATAACATGTTATGTCTATAATATTTTTAGATATGATTTATATGTGTTATATCGCATCATTCATGAAAAATGATTTCAAAGGCAATCATGTTTCAAACTTAAGTTGCATTATATATGAGTATTTAGATTTTAAAGGCTTGAGATGCCATGTTATGTTTCATTATGTCACTAAACATAAGTCTTATATGTTAAACATAATGGAAGTAAACCAAGCATGAGGTTAAAGCATGTTTTAAAGTGTTAAACAATGCTAGCTATGAGTAAAAGATATGAATATGAATGAGCGTGTGTAGTGCAGATTATGTGACCTCTTTATGAGAACATAAGGCTAATTAGTACACCTAGTGATTACATAACCCTATTTGGTTTTGATTTCATGAAAATCCTAAACTAAAGTCCCTAACATATAAGGTTGATCTTGAAGTGGTCGTACAAGTATGAAAAGACCTTTAGTGTGTACGCATGAGAAGTATAAGAGTCTAAGTGTGTTAAAGTTTGGACAATAACAGGAATTGCAAAGCTTAGCCACAGTCGGCAGGACGACAGCAGGTGTTCTGCTACCATCCCCTAAGCTTCTGTACATGGCGCAAATCAAGGCATCCTCAGTAGTTATAAATAAGTTATGTTTTTGATCGATGTTTGAAGCATGCTTGTATAATTACTATATATGATTAGTATGATATGTAATGTGTTAAGAAGCATGCTATGTGATAAAGATGAATGCTAAGTTATGACATTCAAATGTATAGTCCAAAGGAATGTTTTCAAGATATAAAGCAACGATACATTGTTTGAATGAGTGATGTCTTACAATCTGATTTGCACTATATAGGTGATGTTGTATAAAGTTACAACTAAGTTAGACGTTTGTGTGTACGGTTGAACTTACTTAAATGAGTTTTAAATGTGTCGAATACATAGTGAGTCAAGTGTGTGATCGATTTATATGAATGTTGATGTCATGTATGGGTGAATAAGGTATACCTATACATACCTAGTTATTTCAAGCGTATGATGAGAAAGTGAAGTGTATGAAATAATGTAACATTGTAATTACATTGAGAATGCATGAAATTTGTTACTAATGGATGTGAATCCATGATTATATAACTGTGTAGGAATACACGAAGTGCAGATAAGCTAGAAGCAGTTAAGTCGTAGTTGATAATCTACGAATCAGGCAAGTCTTTCAGCTCCTATTTGTTATATGAATTCGATAATTGTTAGTTGAGCTATATTATGCTATGTAAATGTTGATGTATATATATGAAATGCATATGAGATATGTATGAAATGTGAAAGTTGATCTTTGATGATATGCTTATGTTGGTAAATCTCTATGCCTATTATGTGTGAAGTAACATCGTAGTAAATATTAATTGATTATGAATGCATGAACTGAATATGCTATTATATGCTATGTGCTTCATGAAAACTGTTAGAATTGCTGGGCAGTCGAGCTCACCCTTGCAAATAACCACTTTTGCAGGTTAAGGATACACGGTAAAGGTTACATGCTACTTGATTGATAAAGTCCAATACTATCGAAGGAGATTGATTTATTATTTAACTAGATGCTCTTGAACCTTGTTTAGGTTTTAGTAGATGTACATGATAGTAGTTTATAATGTGTAATACCTATTAAGTTGTACTATGTATTACATAGAGAAATTCGAATCGAGATGTAAAGATTTATACGGAAATTGAATAAAGTGAATCATAGAATAACTTGATTCAGGGATTTGTGATTGATTTAAGTTAAGAAATCAATAAAAGATTTATTTTTCAAAGGAGATTGAAAAGTTTAAATTATTCTACATATTTTTATATCATCGAATATGATGTAAGACGTGAATGGTAAATGACCAAGATTTGAACTTATAAAAGTTTGGGGTCATTAAATAGATCCTAGAAATGGAAAGAATTTATATTCTAAATTGTAATAAGTAAAGTTATATTCATTAAGTTATGAATAAAAGATATAAATATTTTGACGATAGTAGTATCGTGGCGGACCGAATCCGAGGTTCATAGGGACCTGGATTTGGGGGCGTCACATCAGGTTATGGATTTTTAAGATCACAACATCACTTATCATTTCACTTATATTAAAACATTTCTTATTAATTATGCTCACTATTCTGGATTGTTAATCTGGGACTTATTAGTATTTATAACCACCTTCTGATGCATCACAAACATATTAATCCAAATCCACAGTTGATAGATTTGAATCAAACACCCTAATTTACTAATTCACTATATTCCTATGTGAATTACAATTAAAAAGGATTTAAAGTACATGTTCCCTATCAGATTACACGCGGTATAAAGGCATATCCATATCCTAAACATAAATCATGAATTCCAACACCATGTAGAAAACACAATCACATACTATTATGATCAGATCTAAATCTATATTTCATCTCTCAAATTCATACAAATTATCATGGTAATTATTAGCTAGATAATTAAATAATTAAACACAATCATAATAGATAATCCATAGAATAGATCACAGTAATTAATAGAGAAGCATACTAAAATAAGCTATGCAATAAGACTTGTTGCAATCTTAAACAAGAATATAGCTCATAATTATAGAATTAAAATCAAGAATCCACAACTGAATAGACATTAAAAGACAAAAATAGAAGTAGAGGAAAGAATGAAATCTATTTTCTGCAAATCTGATGCTCCCCTCTTGCTCTTGCTCTTAATCTTAAATGATCCTCAATTTTCTTCAATCTCCAACAATCCAATATAAACTAGGATTTATGTTCTAATCTAATGGAGTGTTTAATCTAATCTATCTATCTAATCCCCCCCAATATTTTATGTCTCACATCATGTATTTATAGGCTACAAGTCCAATTTCTAGCTTAAGAGGAAATCCAATCGAATTTGAAATAAAAAAAAGTATTAAAATTCGCCCCAAAACACGTCCTAATATACCTACGAACCCATTAATAAATCAGTATGATATATAGAAACTCCCAGGCGCTGTTCACGGCATTGGAAATCTGCACTTAGGCACCCTGGCACTGGGAATAGCCTAGGAATGGGCGCCCTAGCGCTGGATGCTTTTCTGGAATTTTCTACTCTGACGTCCCTTGGGAAAATGGCCATAACATTTTCGTCTGAACTCCCATTTTGATGATTCAAAGATGTTCCGAAAAGAGGAGACGTAGAGCTACAACTTTTATTCTTTGAGGTTTTCAAAATAAGGGCTGCAACAATGCTGAAATAGCTACTATGTAAATGGCAAGCCAAAAATACGAATCTAGCAACCCCAAACATCGATCCAAATAACTTTTGTCTCAATTCCTATAAAACAACATAAAACATGCATGAATACACACAAATACTTAAAAATTTCCAAATGATTAAGCTCAAATGCACTCAATTCATGGGTAAAAAACTCACTCATCAAATACCCCCAAACTTAAATATTTGCTTGTCCTCAAGCAAAAACACAAAAGAACTAAAAATAAACAAACTAACTCAACTACATGAATGCATATGCATGATCTACTTCCTAATATACCTACGAACCCATTAATAAATCAGTATGATATATAAAAACAGGCCTCAAATATAGCAATGATACTCAAACAATATATCCAATCAAGTCAAAGTCCATAACTTTAACCATTTAGTCAATCCAAACCTGTCATCACCCATGTTGTGCGTGTGTGCTTGTTAGCCATTCTAACCAACCATAGTTCAAGATAATCACATAACAAACTTCTTAGAAGGAAAATTTTAGTTCCAATTTAGTTACTTCTGTGAACATGATAACTCTGGTTAAAACTAAGCAATTACCAAGTCTAAGGGTAAATACAAGATTTATTTCTACCTTTATTCAACCACGAGGACATTTTTACTCTTTCTCGTGTTTATAATTGACTGTGCAATGTCTAGTTCTCTTAGGCTTTTCAATGTTACCCATGTAGTGAACTTTCGACCAACAACTCCCAAACCAGATGATCTTAGGGCGCTGGGTGTAAAGACATGCCCTAGGGCTTACTTGTTCAAGTAACAAAGGCCACAAAACCAAACTAGTCAATGCATTTATTTATATATTTTTTTTCTTTTTATGGATTTTCTATTTTTTTCATCATTTCTTTTTTTGTATATTTTTTTACATATATATCCCATATATTCCCCCAAACTCAAGCTTTTATGTCATTCCAACCTTTACCGCCAATTCACTAATTTCCTTAAATTTTAACTAAAATTCTCCCCCATAATCAAATTATGAAACCCTTGAACCAAGTGGATTAAAATAGTTAAACTTTAAGTGCTAATCGGTTACATAAGTTTTAGACAGACTCAGATTATCATCATGATTAAAATTAGAACTAATCATCAATTATCAACACTGTTCAAGTTAACATGCAAAACCAATCTTATCATAGGTCGAGCTAAGACCACACCAACCGATAACACAGATTCATGGAAAAAAATGCAATTATACTATATGAACACATACTAATGCAACATATATATGAATATGCAATTAACTACCATATATTATATGTATACTAAATGCAAAAATACAATGCTTACACGTAAAAATAAAGAACTACAATGCAAATAACTAACTATATGCAATACGACACTAAAGTGCCCCCAAACTTAAATTAGACATTGTCCTCAGTGGCTGAAATAGGAAAAAGTAAAGCAAATGACTTCCCTAAAGATATAGCAATCTTCCACTTTATCCACTATGTTTGGAGAATAAGTTAGGCACATGGAACAAATTAGGCACCACACTTGAATTTGACTTGAATAACCTGTAAACCCACAATAGAAGAAATTTTATTAAATCCTAAATAAATGAAAATTCAAAACTACTAATATAAAACCTAATAATAAACTAAAAAATAAAATTAAACTTGGGTTGCCTCTAAATAAGCGTTTGTTTTATAATCTCAGCCTGACTTCTTTAATTCTCTATCCAATTTCCTTGCAAAAATTGAAGAACCCTCCATCCATCAATAATAATGTCTCTTTTAGGAAGTTCCCATTAGTAATGGTCATTAAATCTAAGTCACCTAGCATGATCTTTTTAGATAGGATCCCCACTAAGTAAGGCAAACCATTAGGTGCTTTCCCCATTATACCTGAGATCAAATTGTGGCATGGAAGCTTGTCAAACACAACAGGGTCTTCTTCTATCATCCCTTTCTCATCCCACCATGGTTCTAAAGTCGGGCTAGCTCTCATATCACATATAGCCTTGCCAATAACATGACTACCAATTGGACACGATCTTGCAAAACTGCTTGGATCCTTGAACTTTGGTGGAGAAGGTACATGAGTCACTATCAAAATTGGCTCATCTTTGTTGGTACTCAAAGTTAGATCTTCGACGATATCCTTTTCTTGGTCCCCAAGTGTCTCCTCTCTTTCAAAATCTATACCATTTGGCACATCCGGTTGCAGATTGGTTCGAGCTCGCCATCAATCTCGGAATCCATGTCATAAGGCCAAGTGTATTGAGGATAAATGTTCGAGGCATTAAGTAGTTGTTCCATCTGATTCGCGAAATTTTGACTCGATATCTCTTGATTAATCCTCCTCTCCTCACTTGAAGCTATGAACTTAGACAGAATTTTCTCCAAATTGGAATGTTCTTCCTATTGTAGTGGAGGTGGAAACAAGAACTCTGGTGAGTATGTTTGATTTGGAACATAAAATTGATCTTGATACGTATGGTTCCATGAAAAATCTAGGTGATACCCCCAATCCTGATAATAGTTGTTGGGATAAGCACAATTATTGGGGTAATCAACGCCAAACGGTACCAGCTCGAAACTGGTGGTGCATTGATGACTTGGATGATTTCCAGCACAATAATCATAAGTACCTGCCACACTTTGACGACGTTATGCTGCAAAAGCATTCAACCTCCTTGAAAGTGTATCAATATGTACTGACAATGCAGAAAGTGTCACGAGTCCATCAATCTCCGCTCCCCTTGGCTGAGTCATTCTCGTATACGGCCATTGATAATTAAATTCAACCATGGTACCTCAAAAGAAAGAAAAATAGAAAAAGAATTAAATTAGATAAAAATAAATTAAAAAAATGTTTAAATTAAAACTAATTTGATAAAAATTAATATTGGCAAATGTAACACCCCCTTCCTGAAAAGGAAAGGGAAGTCACGTGCAAAGCACAACAAACCTCAAAATTAGTAAGCAGAGCACTAATAACTTCAAAATATTAATAATGATATCCATCAATGAAGTACTAAATACAATTCTCCAACTAGAGTCAAAATAATCAAAACTAAAAAAAATTGAATCAACCTAGATGGTCAAAGGCAATACTCTCATCACACTAGCCCTGAATCACCCCTATGCAAACTGCGCCAAAGAAAAACACAAAGATGAGCCAAGTGCCCAAGACGGATCTGACAAGATATACAAAAGATATACAACTGATATACGAAAATACAAAATACTGAACAAATCCTTAAGTGTAAATACTAACAAAAATATAATCTCCAAAGATCTGAATGAAATATATCTGAATCAACAAAATTGGCGAAACCAATAAACGAATAAAGAAATAACGAACTGAAGTGACTAACTCAATGAATTGAACTGAACAGAAACAAACAAAACTAATACAATAAAATAATAGGCTGAAGTAAATGGCTGGGGTTATTTCATAGTAATTGAGCTCAAAAATATATCTTGCCACACAGGCAAGTCAAACTAATGCCACACATGCAAATCAAATGATGCCACATAGGCAATCAAAATAATGTCACACAGGCACATCAAAATAATTCCACACAGGCAAGTCAAAATAATGCCACATAGGCAACCAAAATAATGCCACACATGCAAATCACATATTGGA
Source organism: Panax ginseng (assembly GCA_020205605.1). Classification (NCBI taxonomy): domain Eukaryota; kingdom Viridiplantae; phylum Streptophyta; class Magnoliopsida; order Apiales; family Araliaceae; genus Panax; species Panax ginseng. The sequence goes on from CM035137.1 coordinate 49,935,840, forward strand.
CCGCGAATCCAAATGTATGCAAATCGGATAAGTGTGTTTGGCACAACATCACAAATCCGCAGAACAAAAAAACTAGGGTTAACCCATACGCCTCCCACAACAAAACACCAAATGGCCCACTTTCTTCGGAGCCCAAAACGGAGACGCCGTGGACTAATCACACCGCCACGGAAGGTGTCATGTCTCTCGTGCCAAGACGACATGCCTGTGATACCCCCACAGGTAGTTATAGCTCAGGTATACCCTACGGTATATTCTAACAAAAATACCATGTCACAACACATGCGACATAATACCAACAAAAGGGTTCTATATGTACATGTTGAACCGAATCAAATAATAATCACAAGGTTTCAAAAAGAAGGTAGCAACATGTACCGCTCTACAAGTATCAAAATTAAATACTAAACATGATAACCTAATTTAAAGAGTACAAATACGAGTCATATGTATCAACTCTAAAATGAAACTAATATATTTATTTCACAGGAAATAATTATGTGAAATCATAACAGAATTTGAAACAAGGAAACAAACGAACAAATCAAATTTAACAAGAGTATCGCTGAAAGAGTACGGAATCCGTACCTGATACTTCCAAACCATTTATAGCACACTCCACAAAATCTTTCCCTCAAATGCCAACGATATCAAATACAAAACGTTATTAACCACCTAAACATATTCACCTCAAATTAAATATAATCCAACTCATAAACTCCAAAATAATTCGCAATTCATTCAAGGTACATTTAATCATCGCCTTAAATCAATTATTAATACTCCAAAATTTATATACTAAGTATAACTCCTTAAATTCTTTCCGTTCAATTTAAATAATTTAATAAGATTTTATTACAATCCAATCATTAATAACATAATACTATTAAATTTATTATTAAAAGTTTTATAACTATGTCCAAAAAATTAATTAATTCAAATTAATATACATAACTTCAATTGATTTATTAATTCTGTTATAAATTTCATGGCCAAAACTTTATTAACATATAATATATATAAATAATGCGCCTGCAAGTGGTCTATATATATATATATATATATATATATATATATATATATATATATATATATATATATATATGAAATCCTTATTACATTAGAGTAACTTTTGTCCTTGCACCATGATAACGAATTTTTTTTTAAAATAAACAAAATCGTACCTTATACATATTTACATATACCTGGCAAGCAAACAATTTATATATATACTAATATATATACCCTACTCCCATCACTGTTATTATATATATACATATATATATATATACATGGCACGATTTCCAACCAAATAATTTCAGCAGCAACTATCACCGCTATTTGATACATACATATAATATTTATGAACAAATAAAGATTTTACCTCAATCAATTTTCCTTTTCTTTTCCTTTTCGTTGCTGGTATCGCAATTGTTGTGAAAAAATCCAAATTGACTCACTTTCTTATTTCTCTTTCCTCACCACGATAAAGCGTATGAGAGTCTAATTAGGTTTTACTTATTTATTTATATATCTTATTGTGTCTCCTAATTTTAATAGGATTTTAATATTACCCAAATACAAATTAGACCCAATTAGTATAAAAGCCCAAATTAATGTAATCACATACTTATTATAGTCCACTCAAATTAAATACAAATTGACCCAGACATAAGAAAAGTCCAATTAAAATATGGATTTAAATATTATTTAACTATTTTATTTATTTTTTATTATTATTATTTTATTTTATTTTTTACCGGGTATTACAGCAAATATTATTAAATTAATTCCCCGGAATCGGCGCTAAAAACTTGTTGTTCAATTTCACAATCAAAACATACGTGCAAGTATATACGGTCAACAAGTAATAAAGTGAAAGTAGAGTATCGTTCCCACGAGGAATTATTTAATAAAATTCACCAAGTACTAGTTATTAACCAAACTAATTTTATTTAAATAATCGATTTAATGTTGTGAATTAAAATCTATAATTAAACTACTACTACTACCACTAGTTGAAAATCAGGTTATGGAGATTTAAGATCACAACTTCACTTATTGTTTCACTTATATTAAAACACTTCTTATTAATTATGCTCAATATTCTGGATTATTAATGTAAGACCTCGAATTTTATGAAATAAAAGTATTCAATTTTCTTATAATTATTATTCTATTTAGTAAATGGTTAAATTGATAAAAGGTTAAAGTTAAGGGTGATATGTTAAAATTTTACAAAGTAAGAAAGTTGATATAAAATATTCGTTGTGTTTCGGGGAATATTCGTTTGGTCGGAAAATATTCTTTTTGTCGGGAAATATCTGTACGGTGACACAATTATTGGTGAACCCCACAACTGAATAATTGTCGGATATAGAAAGTGATAGAAATAACCTTTTTATAAAAATAACGGCAAAACTTTTACCGTTAATTGTTGAAATATCCGGTGATAAAAGTATAGTAATATGTGTGGTTGCACAGTACCACACGGTATTGCATAGTATCTCTTATTTTTTATGCTTATGTAAGAAGCCACTCAATTTTATTCAATTATTGCAACAGTTGTTGCACAATATCTCATATTATTGATTCAATTATTGTCACAGTATCACCTGCATAATATTTTATATTATTAAATCAATAATTAAGACGACACAATTATTCATATTATTTGTAATATTGACAATGTCTAGAAAGTTCTGTAGAGAAAAGGGGTTAGGTTATTTAATTACGCGCCAATAAGGAGAAATCCTTATCAGAAAGCCCCTTATTTCCTGTGAATGATTTGGTTGTCAATATTGTGAGTTATAATATTAATAAATGAATAATTGTTAAAATATTATAAATGTGTTTATTGAAGATAAGTGAATTACAAAAGGTAAAGGGGAGTAATGCAAACTTGGAAAACTTTAAGGGTACCAAAGTGTAATAAGTTAACCAATCCATGTGAACTTGAATCAACCAATCAGAGAAGAGATGATGCAAGCATGATGTAAGCATGACATCATCCTTAAAGAAACACAAAGATGATGTAAGGATGATATCATCATGATGTCATCATGACGTCACCTGGACTAAGGTACAATTAATGAGGTACTAAATTGTAATAAGTCAAGCCCCTAACATGCAATTATTGAAACTATATTTTTCTATAAATAAAAGTTTATTTCTTCTTTCATTCTCACTAATTCACTAAGACTCATAAGAGAAACTATAGAGAGAAAGAAGAAGAGTATTTTGTTGCTTCAATATTGCAGTATCCAATCTTTTACTAAGATAATGGGTATTATTTCTTTCGTATTCGTAAGTGATATTATTTTTCGTGTTCATTCTTTAATCTATGGGAATAACTTGTCTACGCAGATTATCGCATGCATGGTGAATAAACCTTCGTACTCATTCTTTATTTGTGGAAAAGATCTTTCTACGCGGATTATAGCATAACGGGTGAAAATCCACTTGCAGTTTCGTATATTATTTCTTTTCATATTCTTAAATCTAAACTTATTATGGTAAGTATTATTTCTATAATCCCTGAAATTAGTAGAATATCTTTGAGTTTTGCGCTTCATCTAGTATCGTTTAATTAGAATTTTGGTCTAGACTTTCTTATTAAATTTCAATATTTTCACTTGGGATACTATTCATGGGTTACTATTCACTCTGGTACTATTCAATCGGGTATTACACTCGGGGATTTGGGGTACTTTGCAAGACGGGGTATTATTCATTTGGTACTATTTACTCGGGGTACTATTCACGAGTTACTATTCACTCGGATACTATTCACTCAGGTATTATTCACTCAGAGATTCGGGATACTTTGCATGATGGGGTATTATTAATTTTATACTATTTATTGGGGTACTATTCATGGAGTACTATTCATGACAAAAGTGATTTCTTTCCTGTCCAAATTATTTTTGATACATGAATATCATTCTTGAATTTTATTCCACAAATAGTTATCATGACATTCTTGAACTCTGGATAAATTAAATTTTAAATCTCTAATATTTATCGTTGATCTCACTTGATTGATTTTTATATCATTGTCATAATTCTCATGCTTATGTTGTGGTAAAAGTCATCTTTGGCCCGTAGTGCATAGATGTACTGTTGATTGACATGATTATAATCAGGAATTATATTTTGGTATAATCATGACCTGCGATGTTACAGATAAATGACACTACAAAAAAATGGGCATTTAGCAACAATTTTTCGGGCAACGACTTTATAAGTCGTTGCTAAAAGTATATGTTTAGCAACGAAATTTGTCCTTCGTTCCAAATTGTGTCACGCTTTCACTTTTTACAACGAAATTCATAAGTCGTTGCAAAATTTCGTTGCTAATTCATTGGCGGGAAAAATGGGACGAAAGTTGCAAAAGCCGTCATCGTGGGCAACGAAAGTTTTTTTGTTGCTAAAAATGGGACTTTAGCAACGATTTTTCAGGCAATAACTTTATAAGTCGTTGCTAAAAGTGTATGTTTAGCAACGAAACTTGTCCTTCGTTGCAGATTGTGTCAGGCTTTAACTTTTTGCAACGAAATTCATAAGTAGTTGCAAAATTTAGAAACAAAATTCATTAGAAATTCGTTGCAAAATTTCTAACCACTTTATTTCTCCTCATCGTGGGCAACGAAAGTTTTTTTGTTGCTATATTTCGTTGCCTAATATGGACCACATTCATTGACAATAATATTTATTTTCGTTGCATATTTTATACAACTTTTTATAACGACTATTAAAATGTTGCCTTAAATTAAGATAATAATAATATATAATAATAATAATAATAATAATAATAATAATAATAATAATAATAATAATAATAATAATAATAATAATAATAATAATAATAACAACAACAACAACAATAATAATAGTAATAATAATAATAATAATAATAATAATAATAATAATAATAATAATAATAATAATAATACTAATAATAATAATAATAATAACAACAATAATAATAATAATAATAATAATAATAATAATAATAATAATAATAATAATAATAATAAAATAAAAATAACAATAATAATAATATAATACTAATAATAATAATAATAATAATAACAATAATAATAATAATAATAATAATAATAATAATAATAATAATAGTACTAATAATAATAATAATAATAATAATAATAGTATTAAATACCAATCCTTGCAAAATAATAGCAACTAGGCCCAGGTTCTCAGGTGGTCATTGGATCAATATTCCAAACTAGAGATCTTGGGTTCGAATATGTGCATCAACATATTTTTTGGGATAAAGTTCAATATTCATCACGTCAGCCCGTCCACATATGATATGTACGTATGTGTATATATATATACATATTCTTTTCAAAATTTCTTATCAAACTAAATAAAATTCTAAACAAATCTTAACATTAAACTAAATATATATATAAAGTAACTATGAATATTTTTATATATAGATATATATATGTAAACAAATATTCATATAAATATTAATAAATTTATTTCTAAATACTCATATAAATATTTATAACAAATATTCATATCTAAATTTTATAAATTTTAGATGAAATATTTATAAATTTATAAATAAATATTTGTTTATAAATTTTAAAGATAAATTTATATGAATATTTGTTTATAAATATTTATATGAATATTTAGAGATAAATTTATATATATATAAATTTATCTAATGTATAAAAAAATATAACATAAAAAGCAAAAATATCACAAATATTTTTGAACCTAAGACCTATGGGTTATTGGGCCAATAAGCTACCATTAAGTCATTTTAATTTATTAGTTAAGTAAACAAATCTCAACATTAAAGTAAATTTTAGATGAAATATTTATAAATTTTAAAGATAAATTTATATGAATATTTATTTATAAATATTTATATGAATATTTAGAGATAAATTTATATATATATATATATATATATATATATATATATATATATATGGTAATAGAATTTATCTAATACACAAAAAATATAACATAAAAAACAAAAATATCATAACTAGGTTTCGAACCTAAAACCTATGGGTTATTGGACCATTAAGCTACCGCTGAACCATTCTAATTTATTAGTTAACTAAACTACCGCCATAACTATTAGCGATAAACAGTGTAGGACATGAGTAAATGAGGGGCAAATGAGTAATTTTTCGTGTCGCTACAGCTTGTAGCGGCAGGAAGAAATTCATTTCAATCCGTGTCATCCAATGTTGCGATCAAAATTATAGATTATGGTTGTTGAAATAGTACTCGTGACAATCGATTGTCAAGCATGTTAGTTCCGGGCCTCCGACCCAAATAAAACCAACCTCATCAAACCTGATTATTATATCTATGCTTCCCAATGTTTCCTATTTCTAAATAGAAGTAGGATATACTTACAAGTACTCCCTCACTCCGATAATGAAAGTGATGATTGATTTTATGCGAATTTAAAAAAAAATGTCAAATGATAAAATTATTCATATTTTAATTCTCATCTAATTGCATATTTTTCTATACATGACTAGAAATATTATATAAATATTTATAAATAATAAAAATATGACATTTAATACTAAGGATATTACGCATAAATTATTGTAAAAAATAGATTATTTAATATAAGCAAATATTTAACTTGAGATTACATAAAATAATAAGAACTTTTATTCTTAGATTTGAGGGAGTAACTTAAATCATGAACATATTTTTAAGTCCAAAAATAAAATATAAAAAGAAGAATAGTAATGATATACCCCTAGCTATTCCTAGTTCTCCTTTTACCTTTTTTCCAAATATATTATAAAATAAATTATAATACTATCAGTTCTAAGAGAAAATATAAAAGATGAAGAAAAATTTATTATGTTTTATGAACTAAAACAGAATAAAGTTATTTAAAATGACTTATAAGTCATTCCTAATAAGTTAGTTTGACCCATATTAATGTAATATTAATTTTATCCCTATTTTATTTATTTTTAAAAAAAATGAATTTATAAAAAAGAAGAGTAAGATGCAACATCACTTTAATTGGGGTTAGAATTTTTATTTTTATTTTTTTATAGCTGAAGTCTTATATACTTCTTCATTTCCAACGCCGGTGACATATAATAAACATAAAAAAATATTGATGTTTGTAAACAAGTACAAGAGATCAAAGAAATTAAAAAAAAAGATTCCAACGTCAGTTAAAGTGATGTTACATCATACTCTTCTTTTTTACAAATTTGATTTATAAAAAAATTAAAAAAGTTATAATGCCAGTTTGTTTGACATTGGATCACATTTTTATTTTTTTCAAATTTCTTTAAAAAAATAAAATTATTTTTAAAAAAATTAAGACAATTTTTTTAAAATTTATTTATTTTTTAAATATTTTTTAAAATGGCTCTAGTTGGCTTTGTAAACAGACATATCCGACCCCATTTTTCCCTAACACTCTGCCCGCAACATATCCTCCCAATATCCTTCTAAACCATTCCATCGCATACAAATTGAAAACTCTCTCAAATATTAGTATTGTGTCACATTAGAACTCAAAGAACCAGGCGCGTAGGCAGAATTAATCCTTATGGCGTCAACGAAAAAATCCAATTCTGAAGCGGAGGGAGTACATACTTACAAATACACTTCCCAAGCCTCATCTCTAGGTCTCCGTCCGTCTCCCCAAATCTCTCTTCAACAAAGTAAAGTAAGTTAGGGTTTTTGAGTTGTAGATTCATGGCGTCAACGAAGAAGATCACCTTGAGGAGCTCCGATGCCGAATCGTTCGAGGTGGACGAGACGGTGGCGATCCAATCGCAGACCATAAACCATATGATCCAAGACGGCTGCGCCAACAGTGTCATCGCCCTCCCAAACGTTACCAGCAAGATCTTAGCGAAGGTGATTGAGTACTGCAAGGAGCACGTCGAGACTGCTTCCAAGCCTGACGATCGTACCGCATCTGGCGAGCTCAAGTCTTGGAATGCTGATTTCGTCAAGGTGGATCAGCCCACCCTCTTCGATCTCATTCTGGTAATCTCTCTCTTTCTTTGATCTTCTAAATTTGAGTTTTTTTTGTGCGTCTATGTTAACTTTTTAAGGCTTTGATTATTTTGCTTTCTTTTAAATTATATGATTTTGTTAGTACTTCTTGTTCCGTGAGGCCGAGCTAATTGTGTAGTGAAGAAGCTTGTGTATTTCGATTAATTTATTGAGTGTTGGGATTTATGTGTTTGTACTTGATGTTCTCTAAATATGAAAATAACTACAAGATGTAGTGGGCGTAGTGTTGATTTTTATGTTCATCAGTGCTGATTGTTCTCTGTTGTTTAACTTGATTTTTGATGGGATGGGATTGGACTCTCTATATTCTAAATTTGAGTTTATTTTTGTGGTATATTAAGGCTTTTATTATTTTTCTTTCCCTTGAATTATAAGGTATTGTTATTGGACAGTACTTCATGTTCAGTGAGGCTGAGCTAATATTTTAAGAACCATACTGGTGCATGATTTAATTAGCAGTAACAGTGTTTGAGTCCTACTGATCATTTTTGTCAGTGTTCAAAAAATCCCTGGCCAGGCCTATCTAGGCATAAATGGTACTCGATGGACTCAGTTTGGCTAGGCGCGTAGGCAGAATTAATCCTCTTCTTCATTGATTAAATGAAGGCTTTGAATCACCACAATGCTTAAAATAAAATGAATTTGTTATATCATTTTTTTGGTTATTTATTCATGTAAAATATAGATCATTTACATCTAAACACTATGAAGCTCGATCTAATCTCCATGTTTCTGTTGTGACACAATATCTTTGAGTTCTATGCATCTCTTTGAAAACTCTCTCAAAATTCCATCGCATACAAATTGAAAGCTTCAGTCGATTTAGGGTCTCATACTCTCGCTCACTATGTTTTTAGATTCCTGTATACAATATATGTTCTCCAAGCAACCAATATTAAAGTGGAAGACTAGTAGTGATTGTTGTGAGGATTTCTTCAAAGGGTCTAATGGAATGGAGTTTGAGTGGAATAATTGGCTGTCAAAACTATTGAGATGTTGTTCGGAGGATGCAGAGGCCGCTTTCACGGCTGTGAGTGTTAGTTTACTTTTTAAATGATCACTGGCTGGGACTAGTTTGATACCTCCGGCTTCTATGGCTCCAACTCTGGATGTGGGTGACCGCATCTTAGCAGAGAAGGTATAATCAACATACAGTTCGATTACTATTTTACTTTCAAATTTACCCTTTTTATGACTTAATTTATCATTTGATTATATGGTTTTGTGTAAATTGAACATACCCTTCATAACATGATTTTGTCTACTGAATAGAACTCTCTAATCTTAGCAAATAGATCTTAAAATCATGTTTTTCAAGATGTGTTCACGTGCTTCACTACTTGAATGAATGAAAATAATATAATTCATTTGCTTAATAGACTATGAACTATGTTTTGTCATGCTTGGATATTTAGGGGAAGATAGGCTATCTCTGATAAGTCCTCAATATGCCAAATTAAAGCATAAATTAGGCTTCTGATCTTAATTGCTGCTGACTGATCTATGTATTTTATGTAAAGAAGTGCTGAAATGGCTATTTCCATTTTAATTATTGTACGTAAGTTGCCTTGCCAATGGCATTTACACAATATGATGTCATGTCTCTGAATTTTCTATGCTAATGTATTCTTTTCTTTCTATTAATGTTTAATCTAGTATGGAGAATGCTACATGTGTTTCTGTTCATTGAGTAAATTGTCCCTGGAATTGTTCATTGATTGGAGAAGATATTTGTTTTATTGTGGGTTAATGTATTACAATTAAATAAGTGTAATGGTTATTGGTTTAAAGATGTGAGTTGTTTTTTTTTTTTTTTTTTTTTTGTTTAAAAATATTTACCTGATTTTGTTTCATCTTTCATTTGGTGTTTTAGGTTTCATATGTTTTCAGAAAGCGAGAAGTGTCAGACATTGTGATATTCAAGGCACCTCCAATTCTTAAGGTTCAATCTAATATTAAAGACTCCAACATTATTGAACAATTTTATTAATCTGGTTGTGGCATTTATGGGGGCTAACTATGTGGGAATGTTAAAGCTTATTAAAGTGGGAATGTTATTTTAAAGGAGAACAATATGATTAGAAAACTGTTTTAATAATGTACTTTTGATGTTTTATAAAACCCATTTAGATTGTTTGTTTAGAGTATGTTATGCTACAGGACAGCTATATGCTATTTCGAAAGATTTAGCTACTTATATATCAATAAATCAGTAAGTGGTTGATTTACTTGTGGAAAATGATGCATCTTTATTAGTAGTTTCCTACATCTGATTACTTGTGATTATGTAGGCATGAACTACACAAGTATACTAATGAGGATGTCTCGTTGGGATCATGGTTTATTGGATTGGATGCGGAGCATATAGATGATCAGAGATTATGCTGTGGAACTCCACCTGGTAATGATTACAACTTTATGCATTTCTTTCTGCAAAATATGAAAATACGTTTGGGAAACAACTTCCATGCAATAAAGTATGTGGGCAAGTCTACCTCAGACCTTCTGTGCGATCTGTCCGAGAAACAGGCGATCATGATTTTCGATCAATAATATGTTTTAGTTGTCGATTTTAGTGGCTCCTTGACAATGACAACGTGTCCTTAACCGATAGTCACTGACCAGACATGCATTGAAATCCTTCAAGTTTTCCTGTAAGCATGCACTGCCCATATGCTGCAGATAAACAAATTGGCATTCAATTGATCCTAGTTCAGGATCATAATTTAGATATACAGGTATAGGGATCTTAATATTTTGCACTCGTATATTTCCACCTAAACAGACCGGGTGAGGAAAATTCTCCAATTAAAGGAATCCTTCTATGCATTTCAATTTTCAGTAACTAATTCATTATAAAAACAGGATGACTTTGATATGGTACAATAACACCTTATGGATTTTGTCAAAATTAGACTTTCAGTTACCATTTGCGCATCTTACTTGGGAGAAAAGGTTTTGTTGAGTTGAGTATTAGCTCATCTCGTGGGTCTTATTCTGGCTTCATTGATTTCTTAATTTAGAACCAATTAGACCTTGTTGTTATATGTATATGAATTGTTGACCTGCACAAGGACAATGGGCTAGGCCAATGTATATCCGTTGGATTTCAGAATAGCTGTGGGACTGTAGGATAGTGTGTGTTTGTCTTGCGGTGTTGATTTTGCACAAGTAGATTTCAAGAGGATTCCTGTGGGAAAGTGAGATTAATGTGTGTTTGTGTTGCAATCAAAAGTTTAGTTAGATTCTTTACTTTTGGCTCTACTGTGTTAGCCCTCAAGTTGTTGTGGTAGTCATGAGCTATTAGTTAGTTTTTGTAATGCATCATTAAATTAAGGTGAACAATTCATTCTATTGGCTATTCTGATAGCTTTCTTGTTACTTTATTAGTGTCACAAATATTCCTTTGTAGATATTGAAATAAACTGTGGCATTTACCTATCAAAAAAGAAAAGAAATAAACTGTAGCATTTGTTTACATTTCAGTCAAAGATTTTCTATTGGCTCTTTCATGGGTAAACTAACTGAAGATCTTTTTTCAGTGTCTGTCAAGGGCAATCCGGGATGAAAACTCAAATTTGTTGATCGCATCTGCTTTGATTCTACCAATCCAGCCTCTGATGGTTTCAGCTGTTCACACAGGGATGATGGAGGTATACATTTGCATCTTTTCCTTAACATTTGTCAAGTGAATTGAAGTTAAATCATGGATCTGCTATTATGTCTGTAAAAGTGATAGTCTGGGAAGAGTTTCACTTAGAACTCCTATATTTGTTTATTAAATTCATTAAAGATATTCCATAACACAATGTCCAATTATTTTATCCACATGGTTTGCTATCATCATTTTGAGAATGCGAGTGAACTGGAGGTTCACCCACTAATAGCACAGAACTGAGGAAACACTTTCTGAAGTTGTCCAGTTAGAGTGTGTGCATGTACGAGTGCTTCTCATGAGAAAACATTAATATCTATTATTCTTTAGAAATTGCACTCATCGCAGTAGTTATCTATCTGTTGCTTGCACCTTGGCCATTTCATGATTGATTGCTGCAAGAGAAAATTTGTCTCCTAACTGGATTTATTAGTATTAGTTCAAATTCTATTTGTTGCCAACCATGTTATGGGCTCAATTTATCTCCAATATTTATGCCTCTAAATCCAACCTGAACCATATGATTCATATTTGATGTGCTATGTAACCACAATAATTTTGTTCTGTATGTCAATGCTAGCCCCAGTTTGTTTCATTATGCTGTATACTGTTGCAGTCTGGCATGTGGTAAATATGCAGCCTTATGGGATCAAGTTAACTGAGCTTGTTGATCTTGTCAAAATGTAGAACTCTTGTGTACCCTTAGAAAGTGACTAAATATTTATGGGATCATAAGAAAGTAGTAGTAGCATAAGAAAACTTTCTTATCTTGCCAGTAGCATAAGAAAGTTTTTTATTGGTCAGATTTGGTATCCTTGTATTTTACACTACTTATCTTGCCATACATCAGTTATTGGTCAGATTTGGTATCCTTGTATTTTACAGTACTTATCTTGCCATACATCAGTTATTGGTCAGATTTGGCATCCTTGTGTTTTACAGTTATCTTGCCATACATTAGTAGCAGGTCATTTCTTTGGATATATAAATTTGGTTAGGAATTATGTTAAAAGTCATTCCTGTGATTGATGCAATAAATTTTTATAGATTAATATGTTGTTTTGGCACTAATCAAATTTGAGGTCTTTATGCTATTCATGCTATAAACTAATCTCCAGTGTTAGTATGCATAGGTGGGCAGTGTGAGTTTGATTGCGTTCACACCTTTATACAGATTTATCAATAATTTTTATAGTTTTCTGAATTTGAAGGATAATATTGAATGTATTAGGATTGATTAGTGTGGATAGTTGGAAAATTGTGCAATAGTCAGTAAGTGAAATGTGTTAAATATAGATAAAATGTCTTATTAATATATAGATACCAACACCTTTATGATCATAATTTTCCTTCATTTTCCTGACTTTGCTATTATTTTTAAATATGTGCAGGAAGACTGCTTCTACGACCTGCCTTACAATACTGGGTATCAAATTTTTGTGCTACGTTTACGGAAGACAAGGGACAAAATTACGAAGTGTGCTCTCTCTATATATGTAGATATATACTTTGATTGAAGAACTGTGGTAGTTTTAGATGGTTAATTGTAAAGATAATAAACGATTATGTAGTAGATGATTTTATTAAGTTAATAATATTTTAGTTTTTTGTATTTTTTTCATTATTTGCTCTGGGGACATTGAGCCAGCTAGGTACACAAAAAGAATGTCAAATTTTGATTTGGCAATAATATAATTCGTTACCAAAGCATTGAACAAGTTTTAATATAGCAATAATTTTTTATACATTTAACAACAAATATTCGTTGCTAATGGTATTAAAAATATAATATTTGGCAACGAAAAATTAACCTAATAACAACGGAGAGGATATTGTTGTTAATACTAACATAGAAGACAACATTTTTTATCATTGCAAATCATATCAACTTTCGTTGTACATATAAAAAAACGGCAACATATAATGTCGTTGCTAATCGACGACTTTCATTGCTATTGAAAAATAACCAGCAACAAATATTTTCGTTGCTGATTCAGCATAATGTCTTGGGCAACAATTTTCATAATTTACTACAACGAAAAATATCGTTGCAAAATAGTATCAATTGCAATGAAAATGCATGGTCGTTACAAAAAAAAAAAGAGTTCATTTCGTTGTCAATTAGCAGGCTTTTGCAACGAAATGGCGTTTTTAGCAACAAAATTTTAATTATTCTGCAACAATACATTTTGTTGCTAAAGGATTTATGTCTCTGTACGAAAGCCAAATTTCGTTACAAAATGTATTACTTTTGGCAACGAAAAAAAACGTTCGTTGCGGAACAATTAGCAACGCTAATTGCACAACGAAAGACGCAACGACAGTAAAGTCATTGCCAAAACCCTTTTGTAACGAAATTTGGCACCTTTAGCAACGAAAATTGGTTGTTGCTGAAGCCCCATTTTTTTGTAGTGTGATGTGGTAAAAGTCTTTTGTGGCCCGTAGTGCATAAATGGACAGTTGTTTGGGATGATCATGGCCACTGGTGATACCAACGAATATCATTGGCTCGTAGTGCATGGATAATTTGATGATGTGAAATGTTTATTGATTGGTATTAGAGGGATAAAATATTGATGATAGATTTTTAAATCATAAACGATAGTAGACATCATTCTCTACTTGACTCTTCTAATTGATTGATGTTTCCACTGTAGTTGTTGATCTAAAACTTGTTATCTATTGTATTCTATCAGATTTTTCCCTGTTGAGGACTAAGGATAATTTGTTTTATATTATCTTAGTCATAATATTCTTTACTGGGCTAATTGAGCTCACCCTTTTCCTTTTGATTCCATTGTTCTTCTCAGGAGGCGAGAATATAGCTGGGACTAGTGGGGAGTGGAGTAATGGTTCAAGATGGTTATTTTAGTAATCCTCACTATTTTATAAAATAGTGGGATAATGATTGTAATGAGAATTTTATTTGAGTTTGGATATTGTCTACGAGATAATATTTGTATTAAAACTCACAGCGTATGTTTTGTCATATTTTGCACGATAATTGAATAAATGAAGTTTGTATTTGAATTCTGCACCATGTATTTGGTGACTTAGAATGGGTCGTGTGGACCTATTTTGGGGACGTCACAGTTAATCAGGAACTTAAAAGTATTTATAACCACATTCCGATGCATCATAAACATATTAATCCAAATCCACAGTTGATAGAATTGAATCAAACACCTTAATTAACTAATTCACTTTATTCCTATGTAAATTACAATTAAAAGGGATTTAAAGTACAGGTTCCTTATTAGATTACACGCGGTGAAATGGCATATCACTATCCTAAACACAAATCATGAATTCTAACACCATGCATAAAACACAATCACATACTTTTATGATCAGATCTAAATCTAAATTTCATCTCTCAAATTCATATAAATTATCATGGTTGACAATTAAATAATTAAAAACAATCATAATAGACAATCCATAGAATAGATCACAATAATTAACAAAGAAGCGTACTAAAATAAGTTATGCAATAAAATTCGTTTTAATCTTAAACAAGAATTTAGCTTATAATCATTGAATTAAAATCAAGAATCCACAACCGAATAGACATTAAAAGACAAAAATAGAAGTAGAGGAAAGAATGAAATCTGTTGTCTTGAAATTAGATGCTCCCCTCTTGCTCCTGCTCTTGATCTTCAATGATCCTCAATTTGCTTTAATCTCCAACAATCTAATATAAACTAAGGTTTATGTTCTGATATAGTGGAGTGTTTAGTCTAATCTATCTATCTAATCCCCCCTATTTTATTTATGCCTCGCATCGTGTATTTATAGGCTACAAGTCCAATTTCTAGCTTAGGAGGAAACCCGATCTAATTTGGAGTAAAAAAAATATCAAAATTCACCTCAAAATGCATCCCAACTTGATCAAGCCCGACCCTAGTACCTCAGCGCTGTTCACGGTGCTGAAAATATGCTCTTGTGCACCCCAGTGTTGGGAATAGCCTACGAATGGGCGTCTTGGCGCTGGAAACTTTTCTGGAATTTTCTGCTCTGACGTCCTTTGGGAAAATATCCATAACTTCTTTGTCTGAACTCCGATTTTGATGATTCAAGATATTTCCAAAAGAGGAGACATAGATCTACAACTTTCATTCTTTGAGTATTTCAAAATATGGGCTAGAGAAATGCTAAAATTATCCCTAAAGTGGCTACTATATAAATGGCAAGCCAAAAAATGCGAATTTAGCAACCCCAAACGTCAATACAAGTAACTTTTGACCCAATTCCTACAAAACAACATAAAACATTCATGAATAAACACAACTACTTAAAAACTTCAAAATGATTAAGCTCAAACGCACTCAATTCATGGGTATAAAACTCACTCATCAAGTTTCCTGATTCTCCTATTGAGGATGAGATGTTTACTGGTTCGTCAGTAGCTCCGGTTGATTCCCCCAGTATTCCTGCTGCTGTGACTCTATATTCTGCAGAGTATTTAGAGTTGAGTTTACATCTAATGACGTTTGAGAGGGATCAGACTAGGGTCTTGATGTTGACAGCTCTTTCTTGTAAAGATGTCACTCTTATTGAGAGAGATGATGCTCTAGCTCACATGGATACTACTGTTGTTGAGCTGGATGAGGCTCGATCATCTAGGGATGCAGCTGTTATTGAGCGGGATAATGCTCTAACTACTGAGATGCTTCCACTACAAATAGTACTGCATTTAGATCTCATACTACTGACATTATTGCAGAGATGAGTGCATTCATTTATGAGTACGGTGGCACCATATAGATGGTCATAGATCCTCCTGGCTCATGTGGATACCATAGGGCAGGAGCTCATAGATTTACCTCCATCTATTGAGAGAGATGCCATGTTAGACTTGATGGCTCGCTTATGCACTGGTTTGTAGATTAGCATTAATTTTCCTGCATAGACTAGGTTAGCCATTTTGTCATGTACATGATACATTGTATATATCAAACAGTATTATATGACAAGGAAATATGTTTTGATCCACTTCCCTTTTTAGATATGCCTTTTTACTTTCTTGATAGTTGCTTGTTCTCCAGGGCTTGTGATCTTGATGTATTCTGAACTCCTCCTTGATGGATAGACATTGAGATGTCTCAGGATCTTTCATAATTGATTGACACTATTCGTTCCATTTCTTGGAGGAGTTCTTCCTTAATAACTTGAAGATAGGTTAACAGGTTACTGTGAGTTGGGATATGAATTGGTTGATAAAGTTGATTCTTCCAAAAAATCTCCATATTTCCCTCTCTGCCTGGGGCACGGGCATCTCAGTAATTGCTTGAATTTTGGCAGGATCCTGCTCAATGCCTTTATGACTCACTAGGAATCCCAATAACTTGCCTGACTTGACGGCGAAGGTTCATTTGACTAGATTTAGCTTCAATTTTTACTTGCGCAACTAGTTGAAGAGCTTTTT
The DNA here is from genome assembly GCA_020205605.1 of Panax ginseng. Taxonomy (NCBI): domain Eukaryota; kingdom Viridiplantae; phylum Streptophyta; class Magnoliopsida; order Apiales; family Araliaceae; genus Panax; species Panax ginseng. Next base: position 49,952,984 of record CM035137.1, read on the forward strand.
AAGATGGTCTATGTGGTCTTCTTCTCTTTGGGACTTGACAATGATGTCATCCACATAGACTTCTATCTCTTTGTGCATTAGATCGTGGAAAAGAGCCATCATGGCTCACTGATAGGTAGTTCTGGCATTAATGAGGGAAAATCACAACCGTCTGTAGCAAAAGATTCCCTAAGGAGTGATGAATGTTATCTTCTCCCGGTCCTCTTCAGCAACCATGATTTGGTGATACCCAACAAAGCAATCAACACATGAGTGTATGCCATACTGAGTTGTATTGTCAATGAGTATGTGGATGAATGGTACGGGAAAGTTGTCTTTGACACAAGATTTGTTCATATCCCTATAATCCACGCATACTCACACCTTCCCTCTATGTTTAGGTACGGGGATTATGTTGGATAGCCACTCAGGGTATGTTGATACCATGATGATGATAGCTTGAAATTGTTTCATATTTTCTTCCTTGACTTTCAAACTCCACTCAAGCTTTAATCGCCTGAGCTTTTGTTTGACTGGCTTGAATCCCTCTTTGATGGGTAGACGATGAATGACGATGTCAGCTGACAAACCGATCATGTCTTCATGAGACCATACAAACACATCTTTGAATTGGGTCAATAGAGTAACCATGCTATTCCTTTGGCTTGGGGTAAGTCCATACCAATCTAGATTTGTTTAGGATTTTCTGAGGTTCCAAGGTTCAAAGAGGTGGTTCGATCAAGGTTTAGGTTGGGTTTGTCTTCGACCCATTCTTTGATCTCCTCAGGCACCTTATAGTCCTATTGCTCAATCTCCATCAAGTCAGAGTCCAACTTTACATCAAAGTTGCAGTCCTTGTGAAGAATTGGCACTCTATCAGCAAGTTTAGACAAATATAACTTTAAAGTCCTGAAACAAAATGCTTTTACTTAATGTATAAAACTGTTTGATCATACAAAGTGTTAGCATGGCATGATAAAAACAATTGCTAATACTATGCAACAAAAGTAAGTAGTTATTGCTATTTACATGGCAGAAGGATTTTTTTACCCTTTTTACCCTTTTTGACAAATGCAAGGCATGCTGCTCTAATTATCGAGGGTCAAGTCCTGGTGGATAGCTGCAATGAAGGGACGATTATCGTCTTCCTCCTCTTGAATTATGACCATGATGTGTAGATAATCATCATCTGGGATGTCCCTGTTCATACCCTCTGTATGGATCAAGACGCGCATATTTGACAAATGTCTCTTTATATCTTGTTTGTGCCTTTGATTCCTTTCCTCAATGTCTGGGTTTGGAATCAGGACTTTTTTCCCATTAACTGGTATCGGCTTAGAAAATAGCATACCCACCATAGAGACAGGAATTATCCGTATAGGCCGTATAGAATCTGTATCTATAGGATTAGGCAACAACCTTGTAGATGATAACTGGTGTATGCTTCTGCGGGTTCCTGTGACTGAACCCATAGGAGTAGCCTAGTCTAGCCTTCCCTGTCTGGCTGGGAATTTGAATTGGGCATTTGATTCCTTGATGATTCTTTCCTAACCCTTGTCTTGGTTGGAAACCCAATGATATCATTTCTTGACTGGCCAATATTACCTCGGTAGAAACTCTGGGTTTCAAAGTTAGAGCCCCGATGGGTTGATAATGAGTGTTGCTCACCTCAAGAGCTTGGAAGCTGACAAGCTTAACTTGTTCATTGAAACTGATTAGAGGTATATCAGTTAGGACATGATAGTCTGGTTCACCATTGGTAGTGACTAAATTACTGTTGATGATATACTTAAGTTGTTGATAATGAGTAGATGGGATGGCTTCCTCCATAAGGATCCAAGGTCTTCCCAACAATAAATTATATCATGTAGTGATTTTGAGCACTTAAAAGGATATGTATAATGTATGTGGACCAATTTCTACTGGTAGTTCAATCTCTTTGACATCATTTTGTCGAGATCCATCAAAAGCTTTGATGACTGTGTGGCTGTTTCAAATTCGATTGAGATTGATGTCATCCTTTCCAATGTGGCATAGGGGAAGATGTTTATGGATTATCCTCTATCTATTAGCACTCCTCCGACCACATATCTGGAATACATCATTGCTATGTGCAGTGGCTTGCAATGACCCGTCCCTTCGGAAGGTATGTCATCATTGGTGAAAGATATCACATTGCTGTTAAAGATGTGATCTGCCAGATGATGAAACTTTTCTACATCCACTATCTTTGGCAAGTGGGCTTCTTCCAATATCTTCATTAAGACTTTTCGATGATCTTCTGAAGAGAATACCAAGTCCATAATATATGTCTTTTGAGGTGCTTCTTTCAAGCTTTGCACCACCGACTTCATTATGTCCCATCATGTGGAGAAATTCTTCAATTTACTCCTTGGTCACTTTTCCCTTAAATCTGATGACTAGCTTCATCACTCATTGAGGGAGATACAATGGATTTTCTTTGGATACCGCAACAGTTGTGTTTGATGTTGATCCTTCAACCTTCCATAGTTCCATGAGACTTTATTAAGGCTGATGATATGATACTGCGGCCTGAATGGCAATATGAGTGGTTCTGGTGCAACCACTTTCAAAGGGTTTTATACTCCTTTGAGCTTGATGGGTTGAATTGTAAATGATGTGGCAGCTAAATATTCCTCAGAGGATATAACTGCTATGATTTCCTTCCATCTTTGTGATCCTGGAGGAAATATGTGTCCACTCTCAAATGATACAGTGTCATCATCTGCCATTTGTAGTTCACCGTTGTCAATCATATTTTGTATAAGATGACAAAATGCCCATCATTCTTCAGTGATGTGGCCACGAGAATGAGAGTGGTATTGACATACTCCAGTAGCATCAAATCTTTTTTAGCATGGGTTGACTGGAGGTAGCAATGCAGTGATCTTTCCCTCATTGATTAGCATTTGCAAGATTTCTTCCATCGGTTGGCCTAAATAGGTAAACTCCCTTTTGTTGGCAAAGTCCCAACGGGCTTGAGCTTTTGCTTTTCTTACAAGTTTTTCCTCCAAGGTTTCACTTTCTTAAGTGAGTGACGGAGTCTTTGTGATAAGAGAGAGGAGACTAGCATACTCCTGACTAAACAACTATCATGTGACTTGGTGTTGGTGTATCACTAGTTCTGCTAGTTGATTGACCTGTTCGTCAAGAGATTTTAATTCCCGTTCCATCATGAACTGGAATTCTAAATAATCCCACTTATTGGAATTATCTTTGCTAGTTTGGGGAGAACCACCCACGTATTTGAGGTACTTGGTACTTTCTCCATTGCCTCTATGGATCATGTTAACATCGTTTACCTTGTGTTGAGGGATAGGGTTATCTTGAACATGTGGTTGTTTGGGTTTGGGTACCATAATCGCACCACTGTTGATTAAGTCCTGGATCTTATGCTTGAGGGCCCAATAATCCTGAGTGTCGTGGCCTAGAGCTCCAGAATGGTAAGCATACTTCTTGCTTGTATTGAAGCCCTTTCCACTTGGATTGGCAGGTGGAAGGAGATGCGTGGTTTTCCTCTGAGCTGTAAGAAGTTTAAAAATGTTTTCGAGTGAGTCCCCTAAGGGTGTGAACACTCTTGACCGTCTAACTCCTCCACTCATTGCCAATGGAGGTTTTGAGGATTGCGCTAGAAAAAGGGAGTAGTTTCGAGTGAGTTTTGATTGCCTTTTTGTGTTTACCATTGTAGTATCAAGGAAACATCATCTTGTTTCATCTTATGGACCCTTCTGGGGTTTTTCCCATAACTTCCAGATTGGATATGCTCAGCTACGACTTTTAAAACGACGAGGTCTTGAATCTACCCATACTTTAATCCCATTTCTGCCATTTCTTCGTGCTTGATCATTTCTGATAATGGTTTTCATATTCCAGCTTGGACCCTCTCATAAAATGGAGCTTCTTAAATGTCTATAAAGGTAATAACCATCTCAATTTCTGTCATGGATGGGATAATTTGAGCAGCCAGACGGCTCCATCTTTCAGCATACTCTCTGAATGACTCATTGACTTGCTTCTTAACTTTGGTAATTTGATAACTATGTGGAGCCATCTGAGTTTGAAAGCTATATTAATTGAGGAAAGCATGGGCTAATTCCTCCCAGCTGTAAATTTTAGAGTTATCCAATTTGGTGTACCATGCTCTGGCTTCTCTAGTTAGACTTTTTTAAAATAGCTGCATTCTCAGCTTTTTATTCTTGGCATAGGATCCGAACTCTCCAATGAACACTTAGTGGGTGTAAGGATCTCCCAATCCATTATATTTCTCAAAATTGGGAGTCTTAAATTTCTCCAGATAATGAACCCTGGGGAAGATGCAAAGGTCTGAATAGGACACACTTCTGTCCGTTCCAATACCTTTTATCGACCAAATGATCTCTTCCATTTATAGAACCTTCTTCCGAATATCACCGGTGTCTTGATCTTCTTTAAAATGGGTGATTTCAGGGTTTTGTTGGACTTCTCAGTATGAAACTCATGTATTGGGACTTCTCTGTCCAGACCCTGGATTCCTCCTTGTGCAGAGGATTCTGTTTGCATGGGTATTTGTGGAACCTAAGTTGATTTGTGTTGTTCTTTCAGGAGAACAACCAACTCTGTTATTTGATTGCTTAATCCTTCGAACTCCTTGCGAGAGATATGAGTAGGATTAGGCTGGGTACTTGTAGCCATGTCTGACTGTGAGCTTAGTGCCTTTCTGGACTTTGAACGGGTAACGAGACTAATCTTTTCCCTACAAAAAGACTATATAGTTTAGTTTGGGAAAATGGGAAAATGTTATGCTATGTAATGTATCCGTTTTTTAGGAGTGTTTTATGGTTCTCCTGCAAAATGGATGTTAGTCGTTTTGATGACAGGATAGCATGACAAGTCTTGATATGAAAAAGGAATGCATATTTACATACTCCTTTATATTATCCATTACATTGAGATTGACATGGAAATTAAATTACAAGTAATTGAAATTACAAGTAATTGAAATGGGAAGGTATGAAGAGACTTCCCTCCGCATTTGGTTTATCAGAAGATGACCTATCATAGGTTACTCTCGCGACTTTTCGGCATGAAGGTGCCCAAATCATCACTATTTACTCGATGGGAAGTTAATCTAATCTTTTAATTAGAGCGAATCTAGGTGGTGCCTTTCCTGAGCATCATGGAATTAGTCTTCCGACGAGTCCAGTAATCAAACATCAACAGGTTAGCCTCCTGGTGGAGGAATCACACAACATACATTCACATACATCACGTCTTACCGTATGGAAATGATGACATGTGCGAAGCACTAATATCACATGCAGATATGGTGTGAAGCACTAAAGTGCAATAAATAAAGCATTAGTATACATCAATTAAATGTAAATGCAGTATTCACACATAAGAAGATAAAAGTTTTGAAAATCTTGAATATCGGCTCAAGCCCTCTTACTGGAGTCCATAGCAGAGTCGCCACCTGTCGACGTAGGGATTTTTATTTGTCCTTTTTTGTTCTTGTCTTTTGGTGTTCTCATTTTAGGTGAGATTTATTTGAAAAAACAAATTTGAAATGGTCCAACATATATATGTCAACGATTTGACTATTTAGAGTGGCCAGCTGGTATTTTTAAATGGTTGCACCAACTCAACCGAGAAAAGGTTTGTACAAAGATCCAATGGGTTGACACTGTTTAACTGGTTTGGGAAACCAAAAATTCATTAGGGTCTATGGGCATGATTAAGCGGAGGGAATGTGTTAGGCACCCCCCGACTTCCGTGATAACACGGTTACCGCCACATTTCATTAAACTTTTATCTGTGTATGTGACAAAAGAGATTTTGTATTTTTATTTGAATATTTATTGAATTAAATAAATATTTTTCGATGATTTAATTATTGGATTAAATAATTAATTGATAAAATTGTGGTAGATGAATTTAATTATATGTGTTATATTTATTAAATTAATGTGGAGAATTTTATTATTCAAATTATGTATTTATGTAAGCTTATTGAATTAATTGAAATATGTAATAAGCGTAATGTTATTTTAATTAATTTAATAATTAATTAAAGAATTAATAATTGGACATAATTAATAAATGAGAAATTATTATATTTTATTTAAATTAAATTAAATAAGACATTTGTTTTATTATTGTGTATGGGTGTGACATTATTAAACTATATTCTAAGAGAATAATTAAAATAAATAGAAGTAATAAATAAGTGGTAGCCAAACATGGTCTTATGAGAAGTTAAGAGCAGTTAACCACGTATGGGTAACTGACCTCAACATTACTGGAGTTATAAGTGCGCCCCATCAGTTTTCTTTTTACGTACTTTCAATTTAGTAGAACTTAGAGAATTTCAGAGAATTGTTGGGAGAAATTGTGATATTGAAGAAGAATCTAAAAAGGGACTTCACTCTTATTCATTTGTAATAGGGTAATCTCTTCTTCCCCAAAACTCAAATATACGTTTGTTTATACTTTCTATGAAATATATTGTAAGTCTTTGTAATTGAAAAAGTAATACCTTATGTGTTTATATATGATATATATATATATATATATAATCATAATAGGTTTCATTATCATATATGTATGTTTTCATAACATTAATTGCATACAAACATGTTATAAATTGATTTGTGAAGTTACTGAGTATAAGTTTCATATGTATGGCCCTTATGGGAATTTGTATGCTACAAATTATTGTTTAACTTGAAATTTAACGGTATATTATGTTATCACATGTCAAAACAAAGAAAATAAACTTTGATTGGGCAGATTCGGTGTTATAACAAACCCATAACGCCAATTTTTGTTTCATGTTTAATATTTTTTCAAAATCACCAAGAACACTGAAATTACATGAATTAATTCAAGTAATTGTAGGTTTTAACCTATTAAAATCATGCTAGAAAGGTTGAGTAATGATTATGTTTATATTATAATGATTGGGGATGTTTAAATTCATGTGTGAATAAAGAAATTGGTAGATTTTTGCTTGCTCTGCATTTTTCGTGAACAACAGTTTACGATTCCTAATGACGTCAGCAAGCAATGCACGGCTCTGAGCTTGAGACTCATGTACTTGTGCATGATATGCCGTAGCTCCATTGTCTAGGCTGCAGGGATGGCCGCGCCGTAGCGCCAATAATATACTTGATGGTGGCGCCGCAGCGCCACTTTGCAGTCTGTCCAAGAATGAGCATTTTAATGGTTTTAATTTAGGGATTGTAATAGTAACCTAATCTAATGAACATAAAAATGTGTTAGTCACATAATGTGATGTTAAAATTTAACTTTTAACATGTTAATGAGATACTTACGTGTTTAAATGAATTGTTGAACGCGTAGTTAGCTTGTGGTTCATGTAGTGTAATATTATGTGAAAACAAGTGTTGTAATTTGACTAAGTATAATCATAATCAGAGTTAGACAAAAATAATGAACATGTGATGACTAGTTACATTATAATTAACTAGTATTGTGAATGTAAATGGTATGTAGGATTAAATCAAAGAACGTGTATAATTAACGTGTAATCTACGTATGAGGAAGGTTTCCTAACCCTACTCGTTATCATAAATAAGTTTATAAATTTACCTCTTTACATCAAGCAAATTCTTGTTATTATTATTCAAGTCCATTTTGTTATATTAAAGTTTATTAATCTTTTCAAAGTATGATTCTGTTATAAAATACGTATTCTATTGTATACCTCTTGAGATTGTTATTCGATTTAAATATCAGTTGCTGTTGAACCTTGTTAGACTAGCAAACCCTTAATGATTCGACTAGCCCATGTTGATGAACGTTCTAAATTTCAGAACCCTTGTTGAATTATCCAAACCAAACTTCCTTTGGTGCAAACTCTAATGTCAAACTGAGATGAACAACCCTGTATAGGGGATTACTTATGCGTTAGCGTTAAGATATTGTGCACAGTATAGTACTAAGGGTTGATCCCCCTAAGTACGAGAAGAAGAGTCCACAGTCTTATGACTGCTAAAGGTTTCAAGTATAAACACTTGACAACCTTGGACATAGTTCAAGGTCTTATGACCCTCAGAAGTTCTTTTGATTCTTGTTATTCATTCTTGATTCAAAAGCCGAGTTTTCTTATTTCAGAAATCTTTGATTCATTCGCATGTTATTATTTTATTGTTATATTGTTATACTTGTGGGCAATCATGCTCACTCTTGCGTAATAATAACATTGCAGTTAAGAACGAAAGATCCGATGAGCCTTCCACTAGTAAAGGCAAGGGCAAGGTTAGCAAGTAATGAGGAATTGTTGTTTAGTTGATATAATTTGTTTCAGACTTGATGTTGTTTAAGACTTATTATTTGTTTATGATTCCGCACAGATGTTTAAGGTTAGTTTAACCTGGGATTGTATTTATTATTATTCAGATGTTGTAACCCCATAAGGGGAGGATTTATTTCTATCTATTGCATGGTTTGCATATATTACGGGTAGATAGATAGATGATATTTTTATGATGAACACCAAATCCTTGAATTGAAGTACCCGGTTTGGGGTGTCACGAGTTGGTATCAAAGTCAGGTTATGAACCTTAGGTGGGGGAACAACCTTAGGTAGTAGCCATGTAGGAGATTGAGAACATAGTGGTGGTAAACTCTTATCGAGTTTTAAGAAATGAATTCCTTAATTCATTGAAGATAATAAAAGACTTTATGTGCTTATGTGCTCGCAAGTATCGATTAGTAACGAAAAACTTAAAATTGTGTTGTTAGGATGTCAGATGTTGGAGGATCTAGTTGAGCTGGGGAGGAGGTGTTAGAGTTTATGCCCTAGAGGCCAATTATTTGATATAATTGCTTAACGTTTTGATATTATATTTGATTGAATAAATATATGATTTTATTATGATTTTATTTACTGCGTAATATAATTGTTAACATAATAAAATTTCTTAGAATAGTGATACAAATTATATAGTTTCAAGTATGTGACTTGAACATGAGATTATATATTACCATTAGTATCGGTGTTCTTAAATGTCCCTAATCGAGTATCATTGTTGATGGGACAACAATGATGCATTGAGACTAGTATGTGGATCGATTGATGACCAAATCTCATTGGTCATAAATATATGAGATATTAAGTCAATGCATAGGTACATGTTAGAAAACGATGTCTTTGGCGGACCCACCATGAGAATTCTATATGGAGCATTATGCGAAGTGTCATTAGCAATTCTCATAGTGACAATGATGTAATGGTCCTCCGACCTGAAATCGCAATATTACTACACGAGAATTTATGTACTTTGATATCATCAAATGTCACCTTTAATAGGGTGGACTATAAAGGTGATTATTGGGTTCATCATTAATCGTGTGAGAAATATGAGTGATCTAGATGGAATTTAACCATCCTATATATTATGGGTGATATTCATAGGCCTCTTGATTGAGTAGGACTATGAAATGCATGGTCATGCTCAAATAGTGATTTGTTTCATATAGTCTACTCATTGATCAAGAAAACTCAGATTAAATTATGAAGAGTATGACACATTCCATGACTCGAGTTTAATCTAGGACATTAAGGTTAAAAGGATTAAATTACATTGAAACATTGGTCACGAAAAGGTTGCATCGAATCATCGATCTTATTATTACTTGGGTAGCGGTGATGCATTACTAGATGCATTTCAACTTTGCTTATAATTTTATAATATGATTTTAAAATTATTGCCAACGTAATAATAACCTATAGTGGTCACACACATAGAACGTTATTTAAAAGGGAATTAATTTAAATTTTAAGGATTTAAATATATTAATATGATTAATAGTATTTAAATCACGAATTTAAATTAAAAGGATAATTTGTATATATGTATATTAATTAAGTAAGACTTAATTAAGATATATATATATATATATATATATATATATATATATATATATAAATTCGGATTTTATGAAATTAGGTTTTGATTTGATTAATTTCTTTTAACTACTATATATATGATATATAGCAACTACTTAGGTAATATATCATAATTGAAAAACCTAGCCGCTTCTTAGAGAGAGACTAGAGAGAAAACAATTTCGAAAAATCCATTCCTTTTGGTGGCTAGTAATCTGTAAGTCCTTCTTATTGCAGAATCGTTTCACTGCCTGTCAATGCGGCGTTAAATGTGGATAAAAGTAGAGAAGCTTGATCGGTTTGTATTATGTTGGAGATTCGAGGCGCGATCGGTTTCGCATTCTCGCTTATTTATATCTGGTATAATCTCTAAACCTCTGAATTAATTGATTTTTCGCATGGATCCCGTTTTTGGGTTTCGAAATTACTTTAAAATTTTAATTTACTGCATGCGCTTACGTCAAGCCCAACAAAGGTATCGAGCTACTTCCGAAAAGATTAATTGAGATTACGTGTTTTAATTGTATTCGATATATATGATATATGATGATGCATGTTTACCGATATAAAATTGAATATATGATATTCCGTTGTATGTATTACGGTAATATATATGATGATCTTTATTAATCGTATCTTTAATCGGTGGAATGACAATATAACTATTCTAATCGGATTAGAAGCATGAAGAATCGCTTTAATATGATTAATCGAAATCTGAAATATATGATAAATTACGGGTGTCTTCGTTATTCGTTTTAATATGATTCAATCGAAATGAAATATATGATAAATTGCAGGTAATTGTTATTCGTTTTAATATGATTAAATCAAATCGGACATATATGATTTGTTATTATGGGTGTTCGAGATTCGTATGGAAAAATTCGCACAATACAATGATAGGACCGCTGTGGGAAGACTTCTGATCCCCGTCGTGGCGCACGATGGTCGTGTCCCCTATATTTTATATATAGTTTTCTTTAATTATATATAAATTGTTATGTGCTTATTGTGATATGCATGGTGCATGATTATGGCCTTTTAACCCATAGGTTAGTGGTTTTTTGGTTTTGAAATACTGCTTGCATGTCGTGCCTTTCTATAAATTCTAATGTAATATTCTTTTCTCATCTAAATCCCCTCGAATGTAACTCGAGGTTTCTTTATGTCATGTAATAATCAGAATTGATGAAGATGTCAAGATGGAGAACACAATGGAAAGATGATGATGGAGAGGAGGCGCGTCTTGAGGAAGATCCAAGGAAGCTATTTATTTTAAGATCTTTTACCACCTTAGATTGACCTTCAATCTTTCATTAGCTTGAAAAGATTGACGATGGGATTGGGCCATAATCGTGACACATTTAATTTTGCACTTTATTTATACTTGTATGCGATATGATATGATTAATAATGTGCATGCTTAATAAGATTAAAATTGGTGAGATCTAAATTAATAAAATCCTCATTAAATTATTAAGTCTAAATCGGATGCCTTCCAATGAATAACACTCATCAAGACCTTGATCAATAGATGTAGGTTTGCCAAAGCAAAGTACCCTATTTATCTAGGTAAGATGCGATAGGATAATTGTGATATCCAAACTATTAAAATCATTGGGCCCGACTTAACTAAGTTATCTCAATAGGATTGTGGACTTAGAGGCATAGAGTTTGGTTGGTACCATTAGATGGACTAGAAACAAATGTTGTTTACCAAACTATCCAGTGAGTTATATATGATATAATTGACAAAGGGTTGTCTACCTAAATAATTATGTTTTGAGAGAATAGCCAAAGCTAACTTAAGGCATAATGAAATATGGATCTTGGCTCACTAGAAAGATTTAATAGAAAATGCTTTCCGAATTAATGGTGAGGGCTATTAATTTGAATAAAATAGTGGGAGGTATATTTTGAATGTACTATTATCAATTATATAATATTAACTCAGTAATTTGACTTATTATTGTTGCACTTATAAATTGTAGATATCAAATGGCAAACAACAACAACACAAATAGTCTTTCATTACGATCGGTCCTTGAAAAGGACAAGCTAAGTGGAATTAATTTCCTTGGTAGCATAGGAACTTGAGGATTGTCCTCAAACAAGAGCGTAAGCTATATGTCCTGATGGGCCCATTCCCCGGCACCACCGTCAATCGCACCACACTGAAGCATAATGCTTACAAGAAGCATCAAGATGATGCTCTGGATGTGAGTTGTGTCATGCTAGCAACCATGAACGCCGAGCTTGAAGCAACATGAGTTGATGGATGCTTATGAGATGATCGAGCATCTCAAGAAATTGTTCAAGGGCATGCTCGACGGAGAGGTATGATACAAGCAAGGCGTTGTATCACTTTGCAAAATGGGTGAACGTGATCCAGCTGGTCCACATGTCTTTGAAAATGATTGGGTATATTGAGTACCTTGATAGGTTGGGTTTTCCAATCACTCCGGAAGCCCAAATGACCTTGTTTTGCAATCTTTGAACAAAGAATTACTCTCAATTTGTTATAAACTATCTTATGAATGAAATTGAGAAACCCTTCTTGAGTTGTTGAGCATGTTAAGAACTGCCGAGAACAACATGAAAAAAGCGGTGACCCGCTCCCCCATAATGATGGTGCAAAAGGGGAATGCTAAGGGAAATGGAAAGGCAAGAAGAAGATAGGATCTAAATCTTTTGCCAAACCCAATTCCAAAACCAAACAGCTTTAAAACCTAAAGGTGGGGTGGCTAAAGAAGGTGAATGTCACTCAGGAAAACACCGGACACCGGAAAAGGAACTGCCATGATTATCTGGAAGAAGTGAAGAAAAGAAAAGGAAGTACGACTTGATTCGTATATATATGTTATAGAAGTCAACTTGTCTACTTCTACATCATGGGTATTGGATCTCGGATGTGGTTCTCACATTTGTGTTAATGTGCGGGGACTCAAGGAGTAGAACTTTAAGCGAAAGGAGAGGTTGACCTACGAGTTGGAAATAGAGCAAAAGTTCTTTGCCCGGCCGTAGGAACTTATCATTTATCTTTGCCCACCGGGCTAGTTTTAGAATTAGAAGATTGTTATTTTGTGCCCGCTATAAGCAAAAACATTATTTCGCTTCTTGTTTGGACAAAAGGTTTTCATTTATAATAAAGAACAATCGTTGTTTGTTTTAGTTAAATGATATTTGTTATGGTGTTGCACAATTGTTTAACAGTCTCTATATTCTTGATTTAGAAATGCCTATCTATAACATAAATATAAAAAACGATTTAAATCAAATGATTCAAATCAACATATCTCCTGGTATCATTGTCGTTTAGGCCATATAAATGAGAAACGCATATCCAAACTCCATAAAGATGGGTTCTTGGATTCATTTGATTTTGAATCATATGAGAAATGCGAGTCTTGTTTATTAAAGCAAGATGACTAAAGCCCCTTTCACTTTGGACACAATGAACGAGCTAGCGATGTATTGGGACTTATACATAGTGATGTATGTGGACCCATGAGTTCGTTAGCAAGAGGTAGGTTTTATTACTTCATTACATTTACTGATGACTTTAGTAGATATGGATATGTGTATCTTATGAGACACAAATCCAATCCTTTGAAAAGTTCAAGGAATTCAAGAATGAAGTTCAAAACTAATTTGGCAAAAGCATAAAAGCCCTTCGATCCGATCGAGGAGGTGAATACTTAAGCCAAGACTTTGATGACCTTCTAAAGGAGTGTGGTATTATATCACAACTCACTCCACCGGAACACCGCAATGGAATGGTGTATCCGAGAGGAGGAATCGAACCTTGTTGGACATGGTACGATCAATGATGAGTCATGCGAGATCTTCCAATAAGCTTCGGGGTCATGCCCTAGAGATACAATTGCATTCACACTTAACCGTGTTCCTACAAAGACGGTTCCGAAGACACCATATGAAATGTGGATTGGGAAACGCCCTAGTATGTCGCTTCATGAAGATTTGGGGTTGCGAGGCGTTCATAAAAACGCCCCAATTCGACAAGCTTCGGACCCAAATATGACAAATGTAATTTTGTGGGATACCCAAAGGAAACAAAAGGGTATTATTTCTACAAACCTTCCGAGAACAAAGTGGTTGTTGCTCTCGAATCGGTATTTTTCTAGAAAGAGAATTTGTCTCTAAAGGAAACAATGGGAGGAAAGTAGAACTCAAGAAATTCGAGAACCACAAAATATCATTGAACTCGAGTTGGAACATGGCGAGAACCACAAGAAATTGTGGAAAGTGAACTCGCTTCAAATTACACAAGTCATTCAGTGAATCTGGTAGGACACGCCAAGAGCCCACGAGAGATATTATGGATATCTTGTGACTCAAAAGCAGCGATGTGATGCTCATAGATCAAGATGAGCCTGCTTCCTACCAAGAAGCTATGAATGGATCAGATTCTGAGAAATGGCTTGAAGCCATGAAATCTAAGATGGACTCCATGTATACTAACCAAGTATGGACTCTGGTTGATCCACCCGAAGGGGTAAAACCAATCGGGTTCAAGTGGGTTTTCAAGAAGAAAACCGACATGGATGGTAATGTACAAACCTATAAAGGCCGACTGGTAGCAAAAGGTTTCAAACAAATTCAAGGTGTTGACTATGATGAAACCTTCTCTCCAGTGGCAATGGTTAAATCCATCAGGATCTTACTTGCTATTGCGACTTTTTATGATTACGAAATCTGGCGATGGATGTCAAAACCGCTTTCCTTAATCGGAAATCTCCTTGAGGATGTGTATATGACACAACCCGAGGGTTTTGTCACTCCAAAGGATCTTTGGAAAGGTATGTAAGTCGCAGCGATCCATTTATGGATTGAAGCAAGCCTCTCGGAGTTGGAATCTTCTATTTGATGAAGCGATCAAAGAATTTGGCTTTATTAAAAATGAAGACTTAACCTTGTGTATATAAAAAAGTTAGTGGGAGTCACATTGTATTCCTAGTATTATATGTTGATGACATATTAATTATTGGGAATGACATTCCTTCCTTACAGTCAGAAAAAACATGGTTAGGAAAATGTTTCTCCATGAAAGATTTGGGCGATCTTGCCTACATTTTAGGTATCAAGATCTATAGAGATAGATCATGAAAAATGCTCCTACTAAGTCAAAGTACATATATTGATAAAGTGTTGAACCTGTTCAAAGATGCAAGAGGCCAAAAGAGGAAACTTACCCGTGACTCATGGTGTAAAGATCTCTAAGGCCCAATGTCCTAAATCACAAGATGATGAGGAGTAGTATGAGAAAGATCCCTTATGCTTGACGAATTGGATCTATCATGTATGCAATGATATGTACTCGTCCGGGATGTCTCGTATGCTTTGAGCATGACGAAGCGATATACAATCGAATCCGGTGAAGGTCATCGGACGTGATCGAAGAATATCCTCAAGTACACGAAAAGGACTAAGGATTCATTCTTGGTATATGGAGGTGCGACGAACTAGCGGTAAAGGGTTACACAGATGCTAGTTTCGGATCGACAATGATGACTATAAGTCTTAGTCGTTTTTTATTCCAACCATTGTTGATCCTATTGTTTCTATCTTTGTGATAATAATGGAGCCATTGCACAAAGCTAAGGAACCCGAGATCTCACCAACGATCCAAGCATATACTTAGGCGGTACCATCTCATCCGTGAAATCATTGATAGAGAGATGTACATATAGGAAGAGTGCCAACAGATGATAATGTTGCGAGATCCACTAACTCAAGGCTTTGTCGCAGCAGGCTAACGACGGTCACACTAGTTCCATGGGTATTAGATACATGAGTGATTGGCTCTAGTGCAAGTGGGAGATCTATTAGAGTTTATGCCCTAGAGGCCAATTATTTGATATAATTGCTTAACGTTTTGATATTATATTTGATTGAATAAATATATGATTTTATTATGGTTTTATTTACTGCGTAATATAATTGTTAACATAATAAAATTCCTTAGAATAGTGATACAAATTATATAGTTTCAAGTATGTGACTTGAACATGAGATTATATATTACCATTAGTATCGTTGTTCTTAAATGTCCCTTAGTCGAGTATCATTGTTGATGGGACAACAATGATGCATTGAGACTAGTATGTGGATTGACTGATGACCAAATCTCATTGGTCATAAATATATGAGATATTAAGTCAATGCATAGGTACATGTTAGAGAACGATGTACCGGACAGACCCACCATGAGAATTCTATATGGAGCATTATGCGAAGTGTCATTAGTAATTCTCATAGTGACAATGATGTAATGGTCCTCCGACCTGGAATCGCTATATTACTACACGAGAATTTATGTACTTTGATATCATCAAATGTCACCTTTAATAGGGTGGACTATAAAGGTGATTATTGGGTTCATCATTAGTCGTGTGAGAAATATGATTGATCTAGATGGAATTTAACCATCCTATATATTATGGGTGATATCCATAGGCCTCTTGATTGAGTAGGACTATGAAATGCATGGCCATGCTCAAATAGTGATTTGTTTCATATAGTCTACTCATTGATTAAGAAAACTCAGATTAAATTATGAAGAGTATGACACATTCCATGACTCGAGTTTAATCTAGGATATTAAGGTTAAAAGGATTAAATTACATTGAAACATTGGTCACAAAAAGGTTGCATCGAATCATCGATCTTATTATTACTTGGTAGCACCGATGCATTACTAGATGCAGCTCACTTGCTTATAATTTTATAATATGATTTTAAAATTATTGCCAACGTAATAATAACCTATAGGGTCACACACATGTAAAGCGTTATTTAAAAGGAATTAATTTAAATTTTAAGGATTTAAATATATTAATATGATTAATAGTATTTAAATCACGAATTTAAATTAAAAGGATAATTTGTATATATGTATATTAATTAAGTAAGACTTAATTAAGATATATATATATATATATATATATATATATATATATATAAATTTGGATTTTATGAAATTAGGTTTTGATTTGATTAATTTCTTTTAACTACTATATATATGATATATATAGCACTACTTAGGGTAATATATCATAATTGAAAACCCTAGCCGCTCTTAGAGAGAGACTAGAGAAAAACAGATTCAGAAAATCCATTCCTTTTGGTGGCTAGTCTGTGAAGTCCTTCTTATTGCGAGAATCGTTCGACGGTTCATGCAAGGCGTTAAATGTGGATACTGTGAAGCGCTTAATCGGTTTGTATTATGCGTTGGAGATTCGAGGCGCAATCGGTTTGATTCTCGTTTATTTATATACGGTATAATCTCTAAACCTCTGAATTAATTGATTTTTCGCATGGATCCTGTTTTAGGTTTCAAAATTGCTTTAAAATTTTAATTTTCATTTGTGCGTTTAAATGTAGGGCCCAACAGAGGATCCCGTGAGTACCTGAGAGGAGGAGCCCCAGACATTCATGTCGTCGGAGGAGGCGATTAGGCTGAGAAAGCCGCCTCGCTTGATTCTCTATTGTTGGTCGAACATGAGCTTGAGTCTGATCCAGAGGAGGATCCTGAGGAAGAAGAGGAAGAAGATGAATTCCCACCGAACTCTATTAGTGCCGAGATGTATGATGCGCTTTATGATCGTAAAATAGAGTTATGAGACACTGTTCAGGAGCTGAAGGAGCGGACGGTTATTCAACAGCTTACCATCGAGCAGAGGGATAGGAAGATCGTGACTCTTCACACACGTCTGGTAAACGTAGTGTGGGTTTTGATTCACGAGAAGGGTCAAATTGAGGAGAAGTCTGAGGAAATAGAGAAGTTAAAGAATGAACTGAAAGAGAGCTCTGCAAGGATGACCATAGAAGAGGAAGCTTGGGTAAGGGAATCACGTCGCGCTGATCTTGCAGAAAAGAATTGCAGTGCGAATAAGGCTAAGCTTGGGGAGACGTACTCTACACTTCAAAATGCAATGGCTGAGGCCCATGATCGAGTTATGAGATACCCAATCCAGTTTGAAGGACTACCATCGTATATGCTAGATCGCAGGACGATGTCCCGCATCATGGAAGAGGAACGTGGCAAGGCTATTCAGCGCCTTAACAGGCAGTGATAGGAGTAGTTTAATTAAGTGAAAACCTATCTGGTAGTTAAAGATGTAAATTCCGATGTGTTTATAAACAAAGGAATATTTTAATGTTTTAAATCGTGTAGATTCTTTATCTTGGGATAATTGATGTAAATAGCAGTGATGCTATCGTATGATGTTAAAACTTTTGGTTTGAATAAAATATCAGAGTTTATTCGAGATAATGTGTTAAGTGATTATGTTTAAATATTTTAGTTAAGCCTTAAATGTGTAAAAGATTGAATAAAGACCTAATAAGCATATATTCTTAACAAAAATATGCCGCCAAGGAGACGACCAAACCGCCAACCAGCCTAAGAAGGGTCAATAAACAACAACAATGACACCAATGCTAACCCTGTTCAGCAATTGGTGAACCTATTAGCTAGAGCAATTAATAATCAACCTCAAGCTCCACCGAATACATCATTCAAGGATTTCAAGGCGGTCGGACCGCCAAAGTTTAAGGGCTCCATGAACCTGATCGAAGCTCAAACCTGGGTTATGGAGATGGAGAAAGTGTTTGACGTCGCCAGAGTCAAAGAGGACCAGAAAACCGCTTTCTGCAACATTTATCTTTGAAATCAAAGCCGCTTATTATTGGTGGCAAGCGAATAAGGTCCAGGGAGGAGAAGGTGTGATTACATGGGAGAGATTCAAGGAGATGTTCTTAGAGATGTATTTTCTGACCAGCTCGCAGAACCAAATGGAGGTCCAGTTTCTGGAGTTGAAACAGAGAAACATGTCCGTATCAGACTATGCGGCAAGATTCAATGAGTTGGATAGGTTCGCCACATATCAAGTGCACACAGATGAGAGAAAAGTAAGAAGGTTTGAACAAGGATTGAAGCTTTGGTTGTATAGTAAGGTGTCAATGTTTCAATTAAAGACGTTCACTGGGGTACTAGAGAAAGCCATACTCGCTGAAGGTGGAAGTGATGCGGTAACTAAATATAATCAGGATCAGAAGAAGAAGAAAAGTGAAAATGAAGGAATTAACAAGACTGGTGGAAGTAACACGAGAGGTAGTAATAATCAGAAGAGAAAGTGGTCTGACAAATTGTCAACTGGAAATCAACAAGTAGGGCAGAAGAAGAGGATAGAAGCGTGCCCGACCTACGGGAAAGCTCATTTGGGAGTTTGCGTGAAAGGAAAATGAGTATGCTATAATTGTGGTCAGGAAGGCCACATAGCACCTAACTGTTGTAATAACCCAATATTTTCAATAAGAATTTTTGCGATTTAATTTTTATATATATATATATAAAGGTGGGAATATGTGCAAAGTAAAGTATATGTATCTATGTGATAAATAAATTTATTTATTAGATGTAAATAATTTCTTTTTAGACTTATTGATCATTATAGATTATATTCTTATAATAAATTAATTTTGTAATAAAAATATTTATTAATTATTTTTTCATGAAAATATGATTATGGTATATATGATATGATTATTAGGATTCTTATGATATGTATTTTATTATATTGGTTAGGTTAATTATTTTAACTTAATTAATGATGGTATGCATGAAGGTTATGTCAGATATGAATTCAAAACCCTAAGTCTGGATTTTGAATAAAGGATGAGAATAATAATATAATATTATTTATATTTCAGTGATATAGATATGCCAAATATGTGTGTAATGTTAATGTGTGGAACAGTATAGTAAAACAGTACAAACCCTAGCATTACTGATAAACTATAGTACAGAGTCAAATATGACTGTAATGTTTGTTAAGTTAGGTGTTATGTAATTAATGACCTTTATATGTTAATGTTAATTAGGTAAACCCTAATTGATATTTAGATACCCTAATTACTAAATTAGAACCTAATTGCTAAGTTATAAACCCTAAGTATTAATTTAGCAAGGTTAATAGTAATTAATATTATATAATGGCTAATTTACACAACCTAGGTGATTAGGAAACCTAGTGTAATTAGGGAACCCTAATCAACATTTTAGAAACTAAGATTTTTATATTTGCCCTTAATATACAATTCTAGATTTAGAGCTTATGGAATTTTAGGGTTAAACCCTAAGGGTCAAACCCTAAGGGTTAAAACCTAATGGGTGTGATAAGTTACCAAGTTGCCATGCACTTTATAAGTCAAATGTCCAAACTACCCTTTTGATTACTTTAATAAGGTGGAGTGTAGATCTAGCCCTAGTAAGGAGTTGGTGACCAACTCTAGCTAGCCATGTGGTCTAGTAATAAGTTTTAATCATTCAAGATCTGATCAGCCATAGCATTACAACATATTATACATAGATTATGAGAGGGAGAATGTCACATTCAAGCCTCATTTGATCACAACACTCAACCAAAATCCTCTCAACTTCAAACATCCGAAATTTTCTTGCTAGACCAGTCACTATTCAAGCCCCACTAACACTTGTAGTAGATCAGAAGCATTAGATCAAGATTTGGTTCATAGAAAGGTATAAAAACCCTAAACCTAGAAATCCTTGTGATTCATGTTATTTGTTGTTGTTTATTGTTTAAAGTTATGTTAGAAGGTGTCATTTAGTGATCTGGGTTGTTATAACTCAGATCCATAACACTTAGATGCTTGAAATTGATGATTTTAGAAATCTGGAAAAAGTTTAAAACCGTGATCTGATAATGAATGTTAGAGCCTCTAGATCTTTCTGTGTTAAGTTTTATGTGTGTTTTAAGTTATAGATTTGTAGTATGTAATGCTAGCTTGGATCTGGAATTGGAATCAGGGTCATAGCATGTCTAGATCTCGAGTTATAGGTGGTCAAACCTAGTTGACCGGTCACGAAACTAGAATTCTGGGAAACCCAGAATTTCCAGAAACTCTGACAACCCTTTTCCAGGCCATAAATCTTACTATGTTTAATGTTTTAGATTATGTTGTTGCTTGGGAATTGTAGTCTGGCATATGGACTACACATCCATACCTTTAGATTACCCAGATCATGTATAGGATCCAAGATAAACTTGGTCAAAGTATCATTGACCAACTGTTCTTGACAAAATCTGGGAAACCCAGAAATCGTGAAGAATAATGTCTGACCCGTACTTTGACCGGCTTTGATCCATCTTATGTGTTGATAAAATGATATGAAATTGTTTGCTAATGGTACCTTGACACCTCTATTACACTTTTGAATTCATAGATCACATAAAACATTCCTAGAATCAAAGATATAAGGATGCAAAGTAGGGACCCTCACACTGCTCGAGTTTCTGGAAAACCCAGAAACTCAAGAACACTGTCTGACAAGATTTTGATGGCCTAGATCTCTCTGATTAGATATAAGATGGCCATGTTGTTTGTTTAGGGTTGTAGTATTGCATCAATACTATAATCCGAACACTTAATCAAACTCAGATACCTCCTGATATATGAATTACAGTTGGTCAAACTACCCACCCTGTTAACCGACATGTGTTTCTGGGTTGGTGATGAACATGCTCAAGAACACCTATAGCGATAGTTTCGTCGCTATAGGGCCCTTTAGCGACAGTTTATTTATGGAAATTATTATTTTTATTTATAAATAGAGAAAAATAGTTTTTAATTATTAAAATTACAAAATAAATTCCTAAAAATTATTTTAAAGTCTAAAAATAGGTTTTTAATTATATTGAATATATTTCATTAATATTTATTATTTTTGGAATATTAATGGTATTTAATTTATTTAATTATTATATTAAATAAATTACTTAAAAATGATTTTAATACTTGAAAAATCATTTAAAATTATATTATGTTATAAGAAAATATTTGAAGTTATTTTAAATATTTTGTGATGAATTTCATTAATTAAATACTATTAATGATATTTAAGTTGTTTAATAAATGTGTTAAATAAATTATGAAAAATAGAATTAATGATCTAAAATTATATAAATATGATTTAAAGGTTATAAAAATATTTTAAGTTATAAAATATAACTTTTGATATTTTGTCATGAAAAATATTAATTATTTAATATTATTAATATTAAATTTATTTAATTATTATATTAAATAAATAGTTTAAAAATAGTTTTATTAATTTAAAAATCATTTAAAAAGGATATAAATGAATTAAAAATATTTTTAAGTTATACTTAATGACTTTTAATATTTTGAGGGATAATAGATTAATATTTTAATATTAATGGTAATTATTTAAAAATGATTTTAATTATTTTAAAAATCATTTAAGGGTATTATTAGTACTTTAATAATATTACGAGTTATTATAACTAACTTAATATTTTGGCGATGGTTTCATTAATAGTTTAATATTATTTAAATATTAATGATAATTTAATTATTTGATGTTTAAATCATTTTATAAAGATTTCGGTGTTTGAAAATTCATGATAAATTATAATAAATATTTGAAAATTGTTATAAGGCTATGAAAAATAATATGACTGATACTTAGGTTGTCCAAAATAATATTAAGGGTATTGAATAAAGTTTTAAACTCGGTAAGAAATACCCGTCTGTGAGTCGATTACAAACGTATCTCTTTGAAATTGATCTGAGACTTAGATAGTTTGACTGTATATGTGTTTATTTGTGATTTAATGACTGCCAATGTGGTTAGGTTATGTGCTGACTGCAATAAGCAGTACTATGTGTTATGATATATGATTCTAATCGATAGAATGATCTTATTAATGATAGGTTTTGGTATAAAAGATAAAACTAAGTTACGTATTGTAAACAGCAGACCAGGCAAGTTTTCTATACTTACTCCAATTATTATTGAGCAAGTATCCTACCTTTGCATTTCTTTTATGCAATGGATATGAGTAAGAAAGTTTTAGAATTATATTATTATTATTATGCTAGATTATTAACCCTATTGTGATATATTCTATATTTGATCATTGTTTATCAACATGTTAGTATATGGTAATTCAGATATATACTGCATAGATTTAATTTCTAAACATGGTTATACAAGTGTCCCCACTTGGATAATCATTTGTATTTAATCACATGTTGATATATATATATATATATATATATATATATATATATATATATATATATATATATATATATATATATATATATATATACGTCGTTAAGCTATTTGACCCAACTAGACACAGATTTAGAAATATCGTTGAATATGATAAAACCATTTTGTATCTAATCAAATTGCTTTGGTTCGGATTCCAGATTATGTATGAACATCCCAAACATTGGAAAACTTTTATGCACCCAGTGCGCCGGAGTGAACGATAATATCATTCTTACATGTAGTATTGATCGATCTGAGGGGCACATTAGGCAGATCACCCTTGTGTCCGTAAGTTATGACGGTTTACAGATGAAGTTACTAACCTTTTCAAAATTGAGAATAATGTTCATAGTATGTCACCTTAACCCTATTTATAGTCGATCTGTTGATTTCAAAAATTTGATAGAGAGTTGTTATGTTATTATTATCGGTCCAGATTACTTCACAACTTTTGATTTGTTGTAGAAGGGTAGTCTGAAAAAAACATTTAATCCTTTCAGCTAATATTTATAATTGTTATTACTTGTTGGGCACTCAAATGCTCATCCTTGCTTAATTTAAATGTTTTCAGTTAAGTATAAACGACCAAAGGGCTCTGCCAAGAACAAAAGGAAAGGAAAGCTACCCGAATAAGTTTGAGTTATCTTATGTAGTAGTTAGACTTAAATAAGATGATTATATTTATTATCTATCTTGTAATGAAATGTTTTACGGTCGCGTACCTGGGATTAGACTCTGATATGTAAATTAAGTTTGATATTTATGATAATATTATTATTTCCGCTCATAGAAATGGTATCGTAATGCATTGAGTTCGGGTTTCAAGTATCTGAATTTGGGGGCGTTATAACTGTCCTAACCCAAAGAAGGGTGCCTGCTTCACTTGTGGCTCAAAGGATAATCTGGTAAGGGATTGTCCTAATAAGGGATCTGGAGGGGTAGGATCAGGAGGGAATAGAGGAAACAGCGGTGGAAGCACTCTGACTATCACAGGACCAACCGTAACCAACTGACCTACTGTCAAAACATTCAACATGATAGTGCAGGATGCAGTACAGTCTCATGACATGGGGTCAAGTATCATTCTGATCAATAAAGTTAATGCTTATGTATTATTTGATTCGGTTGCTACTTGTTCATTTATATCTGATGACTTTGCTAAGAACTTAGAATTGCCTAAGGATGAGTTAGAATACCCCATGAACATAGAAATTGCGAATAGAGAAGTGATCCCTGTTAAATGTGTACATAAGAACTATAGAGTGGATATTAAGGGTAATATCATGAACGTAGACCTTATCCCTATCAAACTTGGAGAATTTGACGTTATCCTGGGTATGGACTGGTTATCCAATTATGGGGCGGTAATTGATTGCCAGAAGAAGCGTATTAACCTTATGACTCTGTCAAAGGTTGTGTTTTACGGTAGCAAGTCACCTAGACAAGCGAGTTATCTGACGATGATGCAGGACAGAAAGTTGTTAAGATAAGGCTATGTAGGATATCTAGCTTACATAGTCGACAATCGTAAAAAGAATCCGAAAGTAGAGGAGATACCAGTAGTGAGGGACTTCGCAGACGTATTTCCAGACTATTTTCCAGGACTTCCACCAGATAGAGAGGTTAAATTTGTGATCGATTTGGCTCCAGGAACGGCTCCAATATCGAAGGCACCATACCGAATGGCACCGGTAGAGATAAAAGAACTGATGGTGCAACTATAAGAATTACTGGACAAGAAGTACATTTAACCGAGTGTATCGCTGTGGGGAGCACTGGTGTTATTTATAAAGAAAAAAGACGGGACGATGCGGCTCTGTATTGACTATAGAGAACTGAATAAGGTCACGATTAAGAATAGATATCCATTACCAAGGATCGATGACCTATTTGATCAGTTGAAGGGAGCGAGATACTTTTCAAAGATAGACTTGAGGAGTGGTTATCATCAACTGAAGGTGAGACCAGAGGATGTACCGAAGACAGCGTTCAGAACACGATATGGTTATTACGAATTTTCGATAATGTCATTTGTTCTAACGAATGCTCCTGCAGCGTTTATGGATCTGATGAACAGAGTGTTTAAACCGTTTTTAGATAAATTCGTGGGGGTATTCATCGATGACATTTTGGTATACTCAAAAACCAAGGAAGGACGTGAAGATCATTTGAAGGTAGCGTTAGAGGCGCTGAGAAGGGAGAAGTTGTATGCCATGTTTTCGAAATGCGAATTTTGGATCGAACGATTACAATTTCTTGGTCATGTGATTGATAAAGACAGAATTTCGGTAGATCCCTCCAAAGTCGAAGATGTGATTAACTGGAATCAGCCGAAGATGCCGTCAAAAGTAGGAAGTTTTCTTGGATTGGCAGGTTATTATAGAAGATTCATTTAGGACTTTTCCAATATCGCGACTCTATTGATGAATTCTACTAGGAAATCGGTGAAATTCGTTTGGACGGAGAAGTGTGAGGAAAGTTTCCAAGAGCTTAATAAGAGGTTGAGTTTGGCACCTGTGTTATCTCTTCCGGATGACACAGGAAATTTTGTAGTTTATAGTGATGCGTCGCATAAAGGACTTGGTGGTATGCTTATGCAAAACGACAGAGTCATTGCGTATTCGTCACGAAAATTGGAGGATTATGAGAAAGGGTATCTGACCCACGACTTGGAGTTAGCTGCAGTGGTATTCGCTTTAAAGATCTGGAGACACTATCTCTATGGGGAGAAGTGTGAAATATATATAGACCACAAGAGTCTGAAATATATTTTTACATAGAAGGACTTGAATATGCGCCAAAGAAGGTGGTTGGAGTTAATTAAGGACTATGATTGCGAGATTTTATACCATCCGAGTAAAGCAAATGTGGTTGCAGACGCCTTAAGTAGAAATGGTCGAGAGAAATTAATGATATTGACCGCTCAGGAGGAGCTAATTTCAGCAATGGAAAAGCTAGAATTGGAAGAGAGGTATCATATGAAGATAAACGAGAAGCTGTTTCAGATGCAATCTGGTACAACCCTACTAGATAAAGTTAAGGAGGCTCAACTTTAGGATGATGAATGTAAAAAGGTGAAAAGAAGATATCCGAAGGAATCGAACAAAAATTCATGATAGACAATGATGGAATACTAAGGTTTGACAGCAGAATTTAGGTACCGCCATTGCCAGAGATTAAAGAATACATTATGAATGAGGCTCATAACTTGCGATATTTTATTCACCCTGGTAGTACTAAGATGTACCAAGATCATCAAAAACATTTCTGGTGGCCGAATTTTCCAAGTGTCTGACATGTCAGAAAGTGAAAGCAAAACATCATAGACCGAGTGGGTTGCTACAACCTTTAGAGATCCCAGAATGGAAATAGGAACATATTACGATGGATTTCGTGGTTGGTCTTCCGACAACTCAGAAAGGCTATGACGCAGTATGGGTTATCGTTGACTGACTGACAAAATCCACACACTTCCTTCTGATCAGAATCAAATTTAACTTAGACTAATTGGCAAAATTATATGTAAAAGAGATCGTTTCGAAGCATGGAGTTCCAGTGTTTATTGTTTCCGATAGGGATCCGCGCTTTACATCAAACTTCTAGAAATGTTTATAGGAATTTTTTGAGTGTCCCTTTTAAATTTACTTGTTCTTTGGTGTTCTCATGTTAATGTGAGATTTGTTTGAAAAAATGTGAAGTGAAAAAGGTCCGGTCATGTATAATGTCGACGATTTGACTTTAAAAGTCGCCGGTTGGTGTATTTAATGGTTTGCACCATATGCAATAAAAAAAGGTTTGCACATTGACCCGGTGTTTTGACACTTCTTTAGGCGAATCTATGAAATCGAGATTCATTTTGGGTCAGGGGCTTGATTATGTGGAGGGAAGGTGTTAGGCACCCCAGACATCCGTGTTACCACGGTGGCCAGCCACTTTTCAAAAAAATTGTTATATGAATGTGTGTGTGTGTGTGTGTGTGTGTGGATCAATGTGCAATTATTTGAAAGTAGTGCGAGGCCTCGTTAGCACCTATATACACAAGGTTTGAATTTTATAGAAAAATTCAGTTTTAACGAAGATATATCAATGAAGTTTTGTAAAGAGGTTTTTCAAACCACATGCTCAATAGGAATTGAGACCTTTTCATACTTCCATTTTATTATTAAATGTTAGAACTTGTTTGCTTTTATTTTTGAGATCTGAAGCATTCTAGAAAATAATATCTGATGATCTTAGAACTCCTCATGGGCATGACATCCATCCAAGGAAATTTAGACCTTTGTAAAATAATGTACAAGTAACTACAATTTGAAAAATGTCCATCATAGGAACCAAGATCTAGATTGATAAAATTGAACTTTGTGATCACATGATTCCTAGGCTCACATGATCTTGCAATTTGTATGGAAAAAGCGATAGCGATTATATATATAAAAATATATAAATATATATATATATGAGACATGATCAACCACCACAGAAGCAACTCCATGGGGGATCGAAAATGTAAATATATAAAAAGCGGTAAATATATATATATATATATATATATATATATATATATATATATATATATATAATACTATATATATATATATATATGACATGATCAACCACCAAGTAAACTCAGGTGGGACAAAATGTAAATAAAGGCATAAAAGCGATCAAGCGCCATGAAAGTAAACTCGAGGCGGAGGATGAAATGTAAATAAAAGGCATAAAAAGGCCACGAAGTAAACTCACAATAGGACGAGAATGTAAATATATATATATATATATATATATATATATATATATATATATATATATATATATATAAAAGCGATAAATGCATGCAGGATGTGAATCCGGGCTCATCGGATATATCAAAAAACACAATATATATATATATATATATATATATATATATATATATATATATATATATATATATATATATAATTATATATATATAAATATAAAAAATCATCGGGATATAAATCCGGGCTCATCGATATGATCGATATATATATATATTATATATATATATATATATATATATATATATATATATATATATAAGCAATTAAACGCTCGAGGCCAAAATCTAGGCTCAATCGAGGCATAACTTCGATAATGTTAGTCCATATATATAATATATATATATATATATATATATATATATATATATATAGATAAAATGAAAACCACGGACCAAAATGTAAAGGGCAAACACACTCTCACGACTCTCAGCGTGTACAACGGTGTGTGCTAATATGAGAAGAAGGCTTTATAAAATATGAGAGAGGCTTACGGTGGGCTGCCAAAAGTAGACTTCTATGACTTTAAATGGATAAACACTCGGCTCCATGGGATAAAAGATAGCTATATGTGAGCTAACTAGTGTTTAGAAGTGAGAAACACTCAAAATGTGTGTATGAGATAAAATGGGCGGGGCTTCCTCGCCTTTTTCCTCCCTCTTCTTCTCAAATGGGCGACCCCAAAGGCTTGTATATATATAGCGGATGGCCAGCGGTACACTGCTGGCGCCCCATGATTTGTACTGCTGGTTTGGTCGTGGTGCATCAGAACCTCAACCTCATGGTCCGTCGTCTCGTAATACGTGCACTCATGCCTTTGTAATGTCACTTCGAACTTGCGAGAACTTCAATCAGAGCATCCGAGCGAGGTATATCGACCTTCTTGGGACCGCTTGTGTGTCGAGAGTTCTGTGATGACATGGATTAGAGGTTATGCGAAGTCGGGAAGAGAATTCTATGCCCATGGTCTTCAAGCTTTAAATTCTATCAAAATCTTGCCATGCGCGTAATAGTCACTTGGGATTGTCAATCCTCGGCTCTTGTGGGACATTGTTGGATGTATGTATGTATGAAGTGTTGAGACGGCGTGCCATTGTCGAAGGAACAAGATGACGTTTGACTCCTCATGGGGTTATCGTGGGTTTGAGTTGAAAGTAGAGCGTTGCTTTCGGGTTCTGGTGAGATTGGACTACTTGTTGGTATCTTGTGATATCATCTTGTTGATATGGTAAGATGACGTTGTGACTCCTCACAGGGGTTATCGCCGGTTTAAGCGGAAAAGCGAGCGTTGCTCGGGGGTTACATCGAGAGATTGAATTGCTTGCTTGTTTGTATGTATCACTATCATCTGGATGGATGTTCTGTCTGCCGTTTGTCAACTCTCGAATTACGAGGTGTGTGTGCCTCGACGGGATATACGAGGTTGAAGGCGATTGCATATGTTTGAAACAAGCATTTACGGGGTTATCGCCGGGAGCGCAATGGCATCTCTTGGGGCTATCACCAGGATGGGGTTCTTCTCTCCCGTGTTCTCTGGGAGGCTGGGCGAAAGCGTCGCGGTGTTATCGTAGAGATAGAAGCTATCCTCTCGGTGTTGTTCTTGGGTCTTTTGATCTGCATATCTCGGGGTTATCTCAAGATTGGAAATGACATTCGGTGTGTGTTAGGGTTTGAGATGATGTTCGGTTTGTGTTAGGGTTGGGCCCGAACTTAGGTAGTATCCGAATGAATGGATGTAATCTGTCTTTTCGGGGTTATCTCCAAAGATAAATCTACCCTCTGCAATGTTAGTAATAGGAGTGCGAAAAATTTTGAGTGTCTCTGAGATGCCCTCTTTATCATATTCATGCAATGCAAGGCATGGATAGGATAAAGAATACTAGACACTTGAAATGCAAGCAAGAAGATAAACATGATGTTATATCTGTGACAACATGATGCAAATGCATGTAGAATGCATGAATGATTGTCGGGTAATCTGCTTTGGGATGACAATCGGTGATGGCTTGGACATGCGATCCAAGTTTCCAGGATGTTGACGTTGGGGCTATCACCAAAGTCTTGAATCCTAGAACAACGGCTTATATTCCATAGAAATTTACCTCTTGTGTGTAAGAGATCTGCATGGGGATAAAGCTTTGTCTTTTGAGGATGTGTATAACATATTCCCTCATTACATCCGAGATTCTTGCCATAGATAGTTTGTTGTTATCGGGGTTGCACGATCTTGACGATGTGTATCACCGGATAAATCCTGCTTTGGATGCATTGTCGAAATTTGCTTGACCTTCATTGATGTATGTGTCGATGGTAGCATTGCGTTGTAGCCCCATAGGGAAGGTTGCTTCGATGGGTTTACTTGCCATCGGTGACATGATGTCGAAAAGTTGCTTGACTTGACCTTCATTGATGTGTGTATCAATGGTTGCATTGCGTTATAACCCCGTAGGGATCGTAGATGCTTGAAAGATGCGCGTTGTGACCCCGTAGGGATATCGATAGATGTTGATAGATGTTTGTAGATGCGTTGTGACCCCGTAGGGGATACGTAGATGTTTGATAACCCGGCGTTGTAACCCCCCCGGGGAGGTTTGATATTCGTGGTTTTGCGTTGTAACCCCATATAGGGGATCGTCGGGGTTGCTGACACTCATTGATGACATCGGACCTTTGTGGGGTATTATTGAGCATGATCTGTGAAAATTGAGCTCATTGGTATAGTATACCTTGCATTCATTGAATGAATACCTTTGAGGGCGACGGGAGTTTAACTCGTGAAGCGAAAAACCGAGGATTTGAGCTATTTAAAACTCGATCGCGTAGCACTTTTATTCTGATTTGGCC
This sequence comes from Panax ginseng, assembly GCA_020205605.1. Taxonomy (NCBI): domain Eukaryota; kingdom Viridiplantae; phylum Streptophyta; class Magnoliopsida; order Apiales; family Araliaceae; genus Panax; species Panax ginseng. The sequence continues at coordinate 49,983,648 of CM035137.1, forward strand.
TTTTTAGCTTGTGAGACCTCCTTTGCAACTCTAAGCTGGGCGGCGGGAGGTGTGGGACCCATGTAGGAGTCTCGCGGGTGTACTGCGGGGAGGCCATGAGTTAACTGCGACCAGCCAGTGCTATGTATATAAAGCTGGTTGCTTTTCATAAGTCATTTTCAAGTTCTTGTGAAAGAAAATCAAGAGCTCTTCTTGGATCTGCTGAGTTGGGCAACTTTACGCATATACTTACCCATAGTACAAGCGTTCTTCAACATCACAGTAACACATGCATGTATTTTTTTTTCCAATTTACATCCATTGGAAAATGACTTATCGCATGAAATGCATTTAGACACATAGTAGTGAATATGCATCTTGATATGACTTGATAAAAAATATTCAACATAGCAAATGTTAGTATTAAACCATCTTTGAACATAATGATGTGAAAAATTTGACTTTTGAAGCGATCAAATTGGCACCTTTTCTTGTCATTTCTTATCTATATGAGGACAAATGAGTAAAGGTAGACAAGCAAAATAATCACAGTAATTAGACTACACTTACGGATTTTTCTTGCTGAATGTATTGATGCATCTGGGATGTATATATTTGTGTATAGGTGTGCTTCTTGAATGGCCACCTAGTCATGCCTATGTGCATGTGGATAGTCCCATTTACAAAGGGGCTATGGCAAAATTTTCCCAAAATGTAGGTATTGGGTAGTCATGCATTTTAACTCTCTCTTGTAGATGTATGTTAAAGCAATGCATGCATGCATGTAATCATAGAATGCATTTTGAAAAGACTCGGTGAAAAATTACCACACCCTTTACGAGGTGATTTGGAGACTTCTTGTCCGGATATCATGGATCCGGATCGGTAGAGTAGTTCCATGAGGACCACTTACGGTGTGCGGAGGAGGGCTTTTGAAGAGCCTCGGTAGCCATTACATTAGACGACCTCGTCGCGCTTGGCGGAGGCGGTGATCGTCTATTCGGGTTGAAGTGCGAATGTCGAGGGGCGAGGAGGAGGATGCTGCCGTCGAGGTTCTGCTCTCTCTGTGTGCGTGTTCCCCGTAGGGGAATTGCGGTATTCAAGTGGCGAACCCGGATCTTACGGGTGACTTGAGTAGGCATCCTTGATATACACACACTGCAAAAGCGAGGTATGAAGTTAGATCTTTAATCTTCCTTATTTCTATTGATGAGGAGTCGAAGAGTGCGATGTTGATCTGCATTTGATGTAGGTTCCGGCTTCACCGACCTCGAGGAAGCTGGTTTAGCATCCACTCTATGTATCGGGCCTTGCATGATGACTACTGAGCGATCGTCCATGGTGAGGGGATTCGGGAGGTTCTTCTCCATTCTACCCGTCGTCCTGTCCTGAGGGTTACCTCGGGGCATTATCTGGCGGTGGTTTCACGGACTCGATCCTCCCATTTCTTTGGGCTGCGAGGTGATGATGATGCCTTGATGGATTGGCGGTTTATCACAGTATGGAGTTTGGAGGGCGTCGATGCCTTGCAGTGCGGATATCACCCTCTTTGCCGTCGGATCCTTGTTGGGAGTTCGGTGGCGCGCTTTCGAGGCGGGGCTGTTCGTCTGAGTCCTTTGGCGTAGATCTTTATGGCGAAATTTGTTGAGTGAGCCCATACCCGATGATGTGAGTGTCGGGGATCGCATTCTTGGCGATTGTTCTGATGATCATTAGAAATTTGCTTCATAGCGAGATAACTCTTCTACGGTGTCCTTCCGCTTTGATCGGCGCCACTCGACCGTGGGCCGTATAGGAGAGTATGATTGGGGTTCTACACCTTTGCTATTTCCTCGGGGAATGCGCGTGCGATCGCGAGGGCTTGGCCAGAGGCGTGGTTAGGATTCTACCCATTTACTGTTTGGTGAGTGTTTCTCTTGTCTTTTCCATATATGGTTAAGAGTGTTGGTGACGGCGGATGTTTGCCTTTGTGTTGGCGATTTTGGGCCTATGAGAGGCTTCCTTGTTTGCGTCTGTGGGCGTGTTAGGTTTAGACACCTATCCACGAGGGCGGAGATGGCATCATTCCATCTTGGCGGAGGTCCACTGTTCTTTGGTTTTCACTCATTGTACCTCTGATTGGAGTTATTGACGGTAGATGTCATCACATGGATTCCCTACTCTGGAGAGCATTTGGGAGTTGGTTTTGAGGATGGGTACCCATTTGGTTTGAGTACGTCATTTCCACCCAGAGATTCCTCTCTTCACAGATGGAGGATGGGAGCTCTATTTAGGAGGCGTCTTTATTAGGAGCACTACTGGGAGAGATTAGTATCTGATCTTGCCTCTGCCGAGCGTTATTAGCTGTTTTTTGCGATCACCGTCATTGACATCCCATTGATGGGGATTGGCGGTTTTACATTGTCGAGGGCCCTGTTCTCGGGAGATGTTCGGCATTGGTGGATCCCTCGTATGATTGGAGCTCGGACCCGCGCCACCACGGTTTATGGGGATATGGTTCGGGATCCGTGATGATGATGGATTAGGCTAGCTTTGTGTCGAGAGATCAGACTCATGTGACCTGATTTAAGATTGACTTTCGGCGGTTGGGCCGGTCACATCTTTTCATTCGGCATTTGGGCGAGATCCTGAGGTAGATACTTTTGATCCTTCCGGCTCTGGCGGCTGGTCCCTCGGTGACCCATATGGTTTCTTGTAGAGATCCTCCTTTGTATCGGCTGACATCCACAGTAGATAGAGATCCGGTGACTCGGGAGGAGTTACATCGGTGGGCGGGATCGATGATGTGAACATCGACACTCTTGACTTTTTTTTTATGTATTTCTCATATCTCTTTTTGATAGGCCTCTGTTGTATGTTGGGTAACTTTACCCCCATTTCCACATATTTTAGGCATGTCTGAGAGATGTATTAGATGATGATATACTTAGGAATGTATGTACAGTTTTCCATTCCTATATCATATTGCCATCTATTGTATCATGCATGTTATTATATTATGCATATGTATGTATGTCGAGAGATATTCGGCATTGACCCTGGATGGTCTTATGACCGCGGCCCGTCTGATGTCTTCTTGACGATTAAGCCGTATTGATCATACCCCCCACCATTTGTGGTGGTAGGCTAGTATCTCTTCATGGTATGATAGTATATCACCATCGAACATGGTGATAAATAGTAGATGATTTCTTTGCGACATACTATGACCTGATGATGTTTGAGTTCCCACGAGATTTGTAGAGGGCATGCTTGAAACCTTTGGGTATCGGAGAGATAGGTTTTTCGATTTGGGACCCGAGTTGACTCTACTTTGGAGGAGTATGCACGGTTGATGATCTTTTGCATTTGGGCGGACCTTGCGTGCATATATGGCTATTGGAGACATGGCGAGCGATTCATGACCCTCACCGGATTGAGGCGTAGAGTGGTCGGGGCGAGATTACATCCGACCACGTGATATCCCGGCGTTTCTGTTTGTGAGTTTGGCTCACGAGGATAGCTATGCCGCGGCATTAGGGTTTCACCACAGGAGGATCATTGGCGTTCGACCCGAGTAGATGTCTTTGCTTCTATCGTGTTGTCATACATCTTTCATGCCGCGGTACATGGATGAATGAAATTTGGATATCGGCGTCATTATGGCGATGAGAGCTCTCGGGGAGGTCGTACCATTGTCTTGATGATCATTCTTGAGAGACTACGAGGTCGACTACATATTCTTTGCACTTATCCGTGAGGAGTGTTTACGAGTAGTTCGGTCATCTTTGTATGTGTGGTTTATGTCACACTTGAGGCCAGATTAGCATTTTAGGCGGCGGGGTTTTGTTTCACCGGGAGATAGCCATGTCATACTCCTTTTCGACTGCGAGTGCACAAATCTTTGCATCGTGGTCGACTTTTTGGCGGCGGGATTAGGGATCCGTTTGCCATATTAAGTGTTTGGGGCTTAGTTCACCCTACTGACTTCATTACTCATGCTCGGGGCATGGATTATCTCCCTACAGTGGATTGAGGGCATGATTACTTACCACCCACTGGTAGTGATGTGTCGGTTTGACCCGATTCGAGATTTTCATCCGTATGAGAGGCGATGAGTCGGTAACTTCGCGTCACACCATTTATCGGCGGAGGAGCAGATCCGGGTTGTATACTGTTGGGATCGGCGAGAAGTTTGAGTTTTACTGTCGATCATCGAGGTTGTTACTGCGAGTATTCGCATGGATGGAGCGAGTGCGCATCATTGCGGCGGTATCCACGATCTGAGGATTTGATTACGACGATGAGGAGCTATAGAGGAGGCTATTATTCCCATGATGATTTGGCTATTTGAAATTTGCCGGCATTTGTGATGGATTCTCCCACCCCAAAGTGCCACTTGTTACTCGATATTGACACAACATTTGGGCCGAGCTTACATCGATGACCTATGAGAGAGATCGGGCTAGGGCGCGATGTTGTGACTCTTGATGAGAGAGATCTGCTTTACTGTTGGAGAGGGATGAGGCTAGATCGACCGAGGGATGTATTGATAGTGGGCGGGATGCGCCTTATCTGCTAGGGATGTGTGGCCATTCAGAGATACACTTGATGAGATCCCGGATGGTATCGATCTTACCGACATGAGTGCTTACATTGATGAGCATTATGCCACCATGCGAGTTAGCCTCGATCTGCTAGCTCGTGTAGATACCCTTGGGCGGGGAGCTTGCGGTGCTTCCTCCGTCTTGAGAGAGGGATGCTATGTTAGATCGATAGTCCGCATACACACGGATCTGTAGATAGCTTTTGTATATTTTCTGCCTGAGACTAAAAGCTTAGCCATTTTGTCATGTATGACACACGGATGTATATATCAAACGATATTATATATGGCGGGAAATATATTTTGATTCACTTCCCTCTTAGTTATGCCTTGATACTTGCTTGATGTTTTTGTTTTTCTCTCTCAGGGGCCTTGTGATCTTGATGCATTACGAACTTATCCTTGATAGATGGACATTGAGGCGTCATGAAGATCTCTCGAGCGGATCATTGATTTACGTAAATCCTACCATCTTTGGTGTCTTGGGATTTGGTATCTGTATGGAAAAGTGGAGGGAGGAGGTGGTTTCTTCCTCTCTGAGATTAACCGCTTTCCACAGATGGTGCTTGATACTTCTATTTGTGAGAAGCCTAGTTAATTCCATCTCTTATGGGTTGGTATTGCTCTTTGAGGCACGATCGCGACTTAGATGGTCACCAGATCTTCTATTTGTGAGAAGAGGTTGGGTAATTCCATCCTTTGATCTGAAAGCAGATGAAATGGGGGCGAATTGAAGATTGATCCCGATCTTAGTGTGACAAGTATGTTTGTTACGGTAGGGGTTAGGCGCACCATGAATGGTACACTACGTACTCTATTGAAGAGGAGATCAAGTCTGCGTGGTTCGAACCTAGTGTAGGAGGTTCAATATTTGAATCTGGAAAAGCGGATGGGTGTAGAAGTATTTTTGTTGTTTTTGTTGTTTTGTAGAAAGGGTAGAAATGTTTTTGTTGTTTTTCTTTATTGCGGCCAGGGCCATAGAGAATATGGTTGCCTCGTACCCCGGTGTCGGGGAGATCGGTCGGCGTGGTTACGCCCCTCGGGGCGAATTGAAGGCGAAGAAGAAGTGTGAATCCCATGTGCGAGGCTATCTTTGCGGGGAGAAAAAAAGTTTGATCCCATAATGGGGATAAAGCTGCAAGTGTGTAAAAAAAGTTTGATCCGATCCTCGGGACAAGCTGCGAGCGTAGAAAAGTTTAATCCGTCTTGGGGATAAAGCTGCGGTGTGAAAGGTTCATCCGTCTTGAGGATAACAAAATTGTGAGAGGTTAAATCCGTCTTGAGGATAACAGAGATTGTATGAAAGGTTTGAAATGAAGTAAAAAAAAGGTTCTTGGCTTGAAGTGTATGTTTCCACGAGGCGAAGAGTATGTAGAAAGGAAAGGGTTCAAAAGCGGAATGGTGGTGATTTGAGGATCAAAACCGGGATGTTTGTTTGATGGTAACCCGGACATAATCTTAGTTTCACGGTGTCCAGAGTTGATAAGGCTTGTGGAAATTCATATATCCATTTCACGCAATCTGAGAGCACCTCTGTCGATACTTCCTTGACAACAAATGGGCCTTCCAGTTAGGAAGCGAATTTTCCCTTAGATTGATCTTGGTTGTCAATGATCTTCTTCAAAACCAAGTCATATTGTTTGAATTATCGTAGTCGGACTTTTACATTTGTAGGATCGTGCGATCCTTTCTTGATATAATGACCATGGAAGATTGTCGCGGTTCTCCTTTTCGTCTATCGAGAGACAATTGGTGATACATGTCTTGTACCCATTGGTCTTCATCAAGCGAGCATCCATCAATACTACTGAGGATTCCATTTCCACTTCTATGGAACCTTTGCTTCCATCCATAGACTAATGAGTGAGGGGTTGCCCGGTGGAAGTTCGCATGGAAGTTACGTAGGCTAATAAAAAATCGGAGAGGCAAGAGGTCGGGCCATCCTTTATGATTGGCGGACATTTTACGCATGATCTTCTTGATGTTTTTATTAGCCGCTTCAACAACACCATTCATCTTTTGGATGGTAGATGGCGGAGTTGAGATGTTTGATGTGGAATTTTACTGCATAACTCCTCCATCATTTTGTTGTTGAGGTTCTTAGCATTATCGACACAATGACCTCGGTTGTCCATATCGACGAGATGACATTGTTTACGATGAAAAATGATGATAACTTCTTTAGTGACCTTGGGGAAGGATCTTGCTTCTACCCATTTGGTGAAGTAGTCGATCATGGTGAATATGAATCGATGTCCATTCTTGGCTTTGGGCTCGATGGGCTGATCACGTCCATTCCCCACATTGAGAAGGGCCATGGCGAACTCATATTGTGGAGTTCCCTTGGAGGCGTGGATAGCATTCCCATGAATCGGCATTGATAGCACCTCTTGGCGTGATCATCACGATCGACTTTGAGTGTAAGCCAATAATGTCCCGTTAAGAATTTTCTTGACAAAGTAAGGGGGCTTCATGTGTGGGCCACATACTCCACCATGGATCTCATCCATGAGTCTCTGAGCTTGGTCTTTGTCTAGACACATCGAGGAGACCTAATCCTGCATCTCTTTTGTAGAGTGCATCTCATTCGGTAGAATTTCATAGCAAGTCGATGAATCCGCCTCTTCTCAGTTAGGCTCGCCTCAGCGGGTGTAGATCCATCTCATAGATACTCCTTGATGCATTGATACCAAGGGTTGTGGATGGGAGGTAGCTCATCCGATACTTCTCCAACGTAATTCCCATAGGCGGGGCTCTTTGCGAGTAAGCGTGATGTTTGGCATGTTTTCCTTGTCGGTATATAAACCCGAGGAGGCCAGCGTTGCTAATGCATCTGCAAAATCATTCTATTACGAGGAATGTGTAGAAAGGAGATTTCTTGAACTCCAAAGCCATCTGTAAAACTTGCGATGGTAAAGGCGACAAATGTAATTCTTTGGTTTGATAGATTCACATGGATTGCTTGATTACCAATTGGAATCCCCAAAGGCGATTAACACTTTGATGCCCATTGAGCGGGCAAGTTTTAGCCCCATGATCTGACCTTCATACTTTCAATTTGTGTTGTTGGTCTTGACAAAGCTGCAATTTAATGGCGACGGATCTTTGCTCCCCGTCTCTGGATATTAAAAGCTGCTCGACTCGAGCCTTACGTATTATGACTCCATCAAAATACATTCTCCACGTCGGCATGTATTGTCTTGATGTTATGGCGAATTGTCATTACCCCTTCATCGGAAAGTATGTTTCTAAGGGTTTGTAATCCCTACGGTCGTCGCGGCGGCGTTGATCCATAATTCCTTGACCTTTGAGCGGACTTTTTGCGTCACGTAAGCGATGTCAAATTGTTGTAGGATCAAGCGCCATCTGGACGATCGACAATTGATATGGGCTTCTTGAACACATACTTGAGAGGATCCATTCGGGATATGAGATGGGTTGTGTGACCATGGAGGTAATCTTGTAACCTCATGGAAGCCCATGCTAAAAAGCACAACAAGTTTTCTCAATCGAGTGTACTTGTGTTCAGCGATCTTTGAATCTTTTCTTTGAGGTAATAGATAGCTCGTTCTTGGCCTCTATTGTCTTTACGCTGACATGCATGCGACCCATGGCATTGTCATTTATGGACGGTACATGAGCAGGGGAACATCATCCACAGGAGGTACCAAAATAGGGCGTTAATCGATTGCTCTTTAATGGTAAGGAAGGCTTTTCGACACTCATCGTTCCATTTCATGGAGGAGTTCTTCCTTAACGACTTGAAGATGGGCTCACGAGTTCTTTGTGAGTTGAAAAATGAATCTGCTAATGAAATTGATTCTTCCCAAAAATCCCGTATATTCCTTCTCTGTAGAGGAATGGGCATTTCCTTGATGGCTTGGATTTTGGTAGGATCGATTCAATCCCTTTGTGGTGACTAGGAAACCTAGCAACTTGCGACTTAACACCAAAGGCGCACTTGGCGGGATTCAACTTCAAGTTGTACTTACATGACTTTGTTGAAAAGTTTTGTGAGATGGTCTAAGTGGTCATCCTCCTTAGGGATTTGACAATGATGTCATCCGTAGATCTCTATCTCTTTGTGCATTAAATCATGGAAAAAGAGCCATCATAGCTTCATTGATAGGTTGCCGGCGTTGATGATGAGGCGAATGACAATGAAATCTGTAGCAAAAAGGTTCCCCAAGGCGTGATGAAAGCGGTTTTCTCACGATCTTCCTCGGCGACCATAATTTGATGGTACCCATAAAAGCAATCGACAAAAGAGTACATGTTGTATTGAAGCGATATTGTCGATAAGAATGTGGATAAAGAAGCGCGAGAAAGCTATCTTTAAGGCAAGCTTTGTTCAAATCCACATAATCCATGCAAACTCGCACCTTTCCCCCTGGTTTGAGCACGCAGGAACAATGTTGGATATCCACTCAGGATATGTAGACACCATGATGATGCCGACTTGAAATTGTTTCACAATTTCCTCTTTGACTTTTAAACTCCATTCGGGTTTCAATCGCTTTGAGCTTTTGCTAAGCGGCTTGAATCCTTCTTTGATGGGAAGGCGATGAAGAACAATGTCGATGGACAAACCCACCATGTCTTCATGAGACCATGCAAACACATCCACGGAATTGGGTTAATAGTGCAACCATGTCATTCCAGTTGATTTGTGGTAAGGTGCGAACCAATCTGGATTAGCTTAGGGTTGTCTAAGGTTAGAGATTGAAAGGAGTGGTTTGATCAAGATTGGGTTTGGGTTTGTCTGCGACCCATTCCTTAATCTCTGAGGTGTCTCAATGTCCTCTTGGATGTCCATCAAATGCAGAGTCAACTTTTGCATCAAAGTTCTGACCCTTGTGGAGAGAAGGCATGTCATCGACAGGGAGGCACACATCTAAATTGAGTCTGAAACAAAAGATGCTTTCACTTAATATATGCAAGCTGTTCGATCATACAAAAGTGTTAGCATGTACTTGATAAAATAAGCTACTAGTCTTTGTAAAGGAAAGCAAGCAATTAAAGTTATCTACTGAGGCGGAGGATTTTTTACGCCCCATTTTACCCTCGTCGACCAATGAATGGAGTCTTGCTCCAATTATCGAGGCAAAGTCTGATGGATTGCGATGATGGAAGGATCGTCATTGTCCTCCTTCTCTAGAATGATAACCATGACATCTGGGCAATCATCGTGCAGGGTGTATCTATTTGTATGTTCATCATGAACAATGGCGCGAATACTGCCATCATCATCAAAGGCAAGGTCATGTTTACGTTTAGTTCCTTTTCTTCCACTTGGGATCGAGAATCGGCACCTCTTTTGCTTTGATTGGCCTTTGGTTTTGGAAATTGCATAGCCACAACATGTCTTTGGAACCTTTCTTTGGAGATTGCATTAACTCATGAGGTAAAGGTATAGAAAATCGTCGTCTCTGGCGGAAGCTTGAGGAACTTTCTTGTGCTTATGAGGATTCTATGGCTGGAATTGGCGAGAATAGCCTAGTCAAATTTATTCCAATTTATTTGGACATTTGAATAGGGTGCTTAATACCTGCTTATCTTTACCAAGCCCTTGTCGGGTTGATGACCCAATGACATCATTTCTTGAGTGGTAAGCATAACCTCGGCGAAATCTTGGAGTGCGGGAAGTGGCGCTCCAATAGAATGGTATTGCGTGTTACTCACTTCGAGTATGGGCTGGTGGGTTCAACTTGAATTGAAGGCGATAATTGGTAGAGTTCCTTGTTAGGGACAATCAAATTTCGGCGTTGTGATGACTAGGCTGTTGTTGATAATGTATTTGAGTTGTTGATGTAGCGTGGAGGAACGACTCCGACCATGTGTATCCATGGTCTCCCCCAATAGCGGGTTGTATCTGAGAGTCTATCTTGAGGGCGTGGAAGGATACATTGAATGTATTGGACCAATCTCAATTGGCAACTCAATCTTTCAATGAAATTTCGTGGGGATCCATCAAAAGCTCGATGATGGCCAGTGTGGTACTTTGGATCCGCTTGAGATTGATATTCATCTTTACCAAGGTGGCATAAGGGCGGATATTTAGAGATGAGCCTCCATCTATCAATACTCCTGCTAGCATATACCGGGAAGACAAAGCGCAATATCAAAAGGCTTGCGATGGCCGGTCCCTTGGGGAGGTATGTAATCATCGATGAAGGATATCACATTGTTGTTGAAAATGTGATCAACCAAATGTTGAAATTTTTCCACGTCCAGCGATTTTGGCAAATAGGCTTCTTCTAAAACCTTGACCAGATCTTAGATGATCCTCGGAAGAAAACCAAATCGATGTCGAAATCGGTGTGGAGCTTCTCATGACTTAAAACCACTTTGGCTTCATTGTGGCCCATAGTGCGGAGAGAATTTTTCAATCTTCTCCACGAAGCAACTTCCCTTTTGCTTCATGAGTAGGTTTAATAATCCGTTGAGGAAGATCTGATGGATTTTCCTTGACTTTTATGGCGATAGTATGAGGCGTGGATCCTTGACTTCTCCATAATTCCATGGAGCGTTGTGTAAGGTGACAACGAGGATATTGTGGTGCGAAAGATAAAGAAATTGGCTCTGGTGCGGCCACTTTCAAAAGGATTGTCGACTCCTTTGAGTTGAATTGGTTGTATGGGAAATACTTTGTGATCTCATCATCCACTTGGATATAAGCTTCTACTTGATCCCTTCCATTTGGTAGGACATGCATTCCCACCCTTGAGTTTATGCGGTGTAATCATCTGCTTTATTTGCGGGACACTTGCTATCAATAAGATTACGAATAAGATGGCGGAGTGCCCAACATTCTTACATCTTTGTGACCACGAGAATGTGAATGATATTGACACATTTCATCGAGTTGAACCATACTGGCGAGGGGATTGATGGGAGGGAGAAGGAAGGTAATTCTTCCTTCGTTGATCGACATATCGTAATATCTCCTCCATAGATTGGCCCAAATAGGTGAATTCCCTCGATTGGCAAAATCGAGCGGGCTTTAGCATTTGCTTTCGCTTCACAACCTTATCCTCCATAGCTTCCGCTTTACGAAGGTGGTGAGGAGGCATTCATAACAAAAGGAAGGAGATAGGCATGCTCTGCTGATTTAATTAATTGGTGTAACTTGATCTTTGGTGGGTCACCGATTACGCGATTATTCAATTTGTTTGGAAAGAGCTTTCATCTTTTGTTCCATGGTAAACTGGAACTTTGCATAATCCCATTTATCAACACCATCTTTGATGGGTTGGGATGATTCGCCGTTAAATTGGAACCTTGTAAAGTGCTCCAGTGATCATGTTGACCTCTTCTTCTTTGTGTTGAGGAAGAGGGTTATCTTGCACATGAGGTTGATCTGGTTTAGTGACCACGATCTCACCGTTGTCTATTAGATCTTGAATCCTATGTTTCAAGGCCCAAAAATCTTGAGTATCATGTCCGGTGCCCGGCATGATAAGCACACTTCAAGTAGCATTAAAACCCCTCCCATTAGGGTTGGTTTGGTGGAAGAAGATGTGTAATTTTCTTACGAGCGATCGGAAGAGCAAGAATATTCTCGGCGAGTCCCCCAAGGGTGTGAGCGTTCGAGGTTAAACTTCTTCTCCACTTTTAGGCAATGGAGGTTTTGAAGGTTGTCTTTGGAAAAGGGGAGTAGTTTCTCTCTGCATAGGCATGCTTGGATTGCCTTTTTGTCCTTGTAGTATCGAGGAAACATCCTCCTCTTTCTTTTTATGGACCCTCAGAGTTTGTTTCCATAAGATCCGGATTTGGATGTGCTCGAAATAACTTGACTTTAAGAAGCGGCTAGGTCTTGAATTTTCTGGGACTTCAATCCCATCTCGGCCATCTCGTAGTGTTTGATCATTTTAGAAAAATGGTTTGCCAATACCGGCTAGAACTCTTTCATAGAAAGGAGCTTCTGTATACATCTATGAAGGTCATGACCATTTACGATTACTGTCATGGAAGGAATAACTTGACGACAGCGCCTCCACCTTTGAGCATACTCTCTAAAATGACTCATTAGACTTTTTCTTGACCTTGGTAATTTAGTGCAGGTCGAGGAGCCATCTGAGATTAAAAAGCTGTATTGAGTAAGGAAGGCGTGAGCCGACTCTTTGACTATGGATCTTAGAGTTGTCTAATCTGGTATACCATGAGCAGGCTTCTCGGTCGGACTTTTTTGAAAGCAATTTGCATTGAGACTTTTCATTTTTCTGCGTAAGACCCAGAGTTCTCCTATGAACACCTTTAAATGTGTATAAGGATCCCCTAATCCGTCATATTTCTCAAAATCGGGGTCTTGAATTTCTCTGGATATTGAACACGGGAAATATGCAAAGATGCGTATATGAAACAACTTTGCCGTGTGTTCCAATCCCTTTGAGAAGCGCGGATAGTTTCCTCCATTTGAAGGACCTTTTTCTGATATCATAGGTGTCTGGATCTCCTTTGAGATGGGTGTTTTCGGGGTCTTTGTTGGTTGTATCCAAGCGATGTTACAGGAACTATTTTTTCGGACCTTGAACTCCTCCTTGTGTAGAGGATTACGTATGTGTAGGTATCTTACGTACCACAGTGGTAGGCTGGTGTAATTCTTTTAGTAGGGACAACCAGATGCATGATTTGTTTACTCAATCAAGTCAAATTCTTCTCGGGAAACATCATTAGGCGATCGAGAAGAAGACATGATTGGTTGTGGGCTGTGGCCTTTTTGGACTTTGAGCAGATATGAGGCCCAATTGCTTCCTACTAAAAGACTTACGTGGTTTAGTCTTAGGGTAATATAAATGTTATCATAACATGTCCATTTAGGAATTTTGTCTGCAAAAACGGGTTGTTAATTGATAACATGTCATGCATGCACATATTCTTTATATTTTCCATTACATATGAATGAACATGGAATAGAATTACAAGTAAATGTTTTTACTGAAGTAATTTAAAATGGAAAGTATGAAGAGACTTCCCTCCGCGTTTTTGGTTTATCGGTGACCTATCTTAGGGTTACTCTCGCGGCTTTTTAAGCATGAAGGTTCCCGGATCATCATGAATCTACTTGGCGGGAAGTTAATCCGTTCGTTCAAGCTGGAAGCGAATCTGAGTGGTGCCTTTCACGAGCCAGGGGATCATTCTTCCCACAAGTCCGATAATCAAACAAGCAAGCGAGGATAGCCTCTGGTGGAGGGACCACACAACATACATTCACATACTGACGTGTCTCACCGTTTATGCAAAATGATGACATGTGCGAAACCACTAATATCCTGAGATAGATATTTAGCGGTCACGATAATTAAGATGCATTCGTACACATTCATCATAAATGTAAATGCAACATTCACACACAAGCATATAACAATTTTGAAAAGCTTGTAATGGCGGCTTAAGCCCTCTTCTTTGGAGTCCCAATGAGTCGCCACACACATCGACGTCGGGATTTTTGAGTGTCCCTTTTAGTTACTTGTTCTTTGGTGTTCTCATGTTAAATGTGAGATTTGTTTGAAAAAACAAGTGAAAAAGGTCAAACATGTATAATGTCGACGATTTGACTTTAAAAGTTAGGTTGGTTGTATTTAATTGGTTGCACCAATATGCCAAAAAAGGTTTGCACATTGACCCGGTGTTTTGACAACTTTGCTAGGCGAATCTATGAAATAGAGATTCATTTTGGGTCAGGGGCTTGATTATCTGCGGAGGGAAGGTGTTAGGCACCCCAGACATCCAAGTGTTACCACGGTGACCACCACTTTTTTCAAAAATTGTTATATGAATGTGTGTGTGTGTGTGTGTGTGTGTGTGGATCAATGTGCAATTATTTGAAAGTAGTCACGAGGCCTCGTTACGCACCTATATACACAAGGTTTGAATTTTATAGAAAAATTCGGTTTTAACGAAGATATATCAATGAAGTTTTGTAAAGAGGTTTTTTCAAACCACATGCTCAATAGGAATTGAGACCTTTTCATACTTCCATTTTATTATTAAATGTTAAAAACATTTGCTTTTATTTTTGAGATCTGAAGCATTCTAGAAAAATAATATCTGACGATCTTAGAACTCCTCATGGGCATGATGACCATCGAGGAAATTGAGACCTTTGTAAAATAATATACAGTACTTCTTACAATTTGAAAAATGTCCATCATGGGAACGAATCTAGATTGATGGCCCGAACACATGATCACATGATTCCTAGGCTCACGTGATCTTTACAATTTGTATGGAAAGCGATAAGCGATTATATATATAAAAGCTATAAATATAATATATATATATATGATACATGATCAACCACCACAAAAGCAACTCCATGGGGATCGAAATAAAATATAATATATAAATATATATATATATATATATATATATATGACACATGATCAACCACCAAAAGTAAACTCGAATGGGACAAATGTAAATAAAAGGCATAAAAGCGATCAAGCGCCACAAGTAAACTCGAGGCGGGACGAAATGTAAATAAAAATTTTGTAAAAGGCCAGTAAACTCAAAGTAAACTCCGAGGACATAATGTAAATATATATATATATATATATATATATATATATATATATATATATATATATATATATATATATAAATATATATATATATATATAAATAGGATGTGAATCCGGGCTCATCGGATATATCAAAACAATTATATATATATATATATATATATATATATATATATATATAAGCATATATATGCAGGATATAAAATCCGGGGCTCATCGATACGATCGACCATTATTATATATATATATATATATATATATATATATATATATATATATATATATATATAGCAATTAAACGCTCTAGGGGCAAAAAAATCTAGGCTCAATCGAGGCATAACTTCGATAATGTTAGTCCATATATATAATATATATATATATATATATATATATATATATAAAGCAAAATGAAAACCACGGATTAAAATTCAAGGGCAAACACACTCACACGACTCTCAGCGTGTACAACAATGTGTGTTAATATGAGAAGAAGGCTTTATAAAATATGAGAGAGAGGCTTACGGTGGGGTTTGCCAAAGTAGACTTCTATGACTTTAAATGGATAAACACTCGGCTCCATGGGATAAAAGATAGCTATATGTGAGCTAACTAGTGTTTAGAAGTGAGAAACACTCAAAAGATGTGTATCTGAGTAAAATGGGCGAGGGCTTCCTCGCCTTTTTCCCTCCCTCTTCTTCTCAAATGGGTGACCCCAAGGCTTGTATATATATAGGCGGATGGCGGCAGTACACTGCGGCGACTCTGCATTTAACCATAACTTGGTGGTCGTGGTGCATCAGAGCCTCATGGGTCCCATCGTCTCGTAATACGTGCACTCATACCTTTGTAATGTCCTTTCGAACTTGCGAAACTTCAATCAGAAGCATCCGAGCGAGTATATCGACCTTCTTGGACCGCTTGTGTCGAGAGGTTCTGTGATGACATGGATTAGAGGTTGTCTGAAGTCGGGGAAGAGGGTTACATGCCCATGGTCTTCAAGCTTCAAATTCTATCAAAAAATCTTGCCAGCGTAATAGTCACTTTCGGGATTGTCAATCCTCGGCTCTTGTGGGACATTGTTGGATGTATGTATGTATGAAGTGTTGAGATGGCGTGCCATTGTCGAAGGAACAAGATGACGTTTGACTCTCTCATGGGGTTATCGTTGGTTTGAGTTGAAAGTAGTAAGCGTTGCTTTCGAGGTTACTGGTGAGATTGGACTACTTGTTGGTATCTTGTGATATCATCTTGTTGATATGGTAAGATGACGTTGTGACTCCTCACAGGGGTTATCATTGGTTTAAGCGGAAAATAAAGGCGTTGCTTTCGGGGTTACATGAGATTGAATTGCTTTGCTTGTTTGTATGTATCATTGTCATCATGGATGTTCTGTCTTCCGTTGTCAACTCAAGATTACGAGGTGTGTGTGCCTCGATAGGATGTACGAGGTTGAAGGCGATTGCATATGTTTGAAACAAGCATTTATCGGGGTTATCATTATCGGAGCGCAATCATCTCTTGGGGCTATCACCAAGAGATGGGGTTTCTTTGACTCGGTGTTTCTTTGGGGGCGGCGTCGCGGTGTTATCCTAGAAGAATAGGCAAGCATCTCTCTCGGTGTTGTTAAATCTCTTTTGATCTGCATATATCTGGGGGTATCTCAAAGATTGGAAATGAACATTCGGTGTGTTTAGGGTTTGAGATGATGTTCGGTTTGTGTTAGGGTTGGGCCCGAACTTAGGTAGTATCTGAAATGGATGTAAAATTCTGTCTTTTCGGGTTTATCTCAAAAAGAGAATGAATCTACCCTCTGCATGTTAGTAATAGGAGTGCGAAAAAATTTTTATAAATTGATTTTTGAAATTCTTTGAGTATAAGTTTCATATGTATGGCCCTTATAGAATTTGTATGCTACAAATTGTTGTTTAACTTGAAATTTAACGGTATATTATGTTATCAAGTAATTGTATGTTTTAACTTATTAAAATCATGCTAGAAAGGTTGAGTAATGATTATGTGTATATTATAATGATTGGGATGTTCAAATTCATGTGTGAATAAAGAAATTGGTAGATTTTGGCTTGCTCTGCATTTTTAAGTGAATATGAGTTTCTAATTGTATGCCTTGTGCGCTTGACAAGCCATTACTCTGAGAGCTTGAGACCCATGCATGTACACTAATAATATACTTGATGGTGGTATGCTTATTTCTCTCTGCTTGATCTGTCGAGAATGAGCATTTTAATGGTTTTAATTTAGGGACTGTAATAGTAACCTAATCTAATGAACATAAAAATGTGTTAGTCACATAATGTGATGTTAAAATTTAACTTTTAACATGTTAATGAGATACTTACATGTTTAAATGAATTGTTGAACGCGTAGTTAGCTTGTGGTTCGTGTAGTGTAATATTATGTGAAAACAAGTGTTGTAATTTGACTAAGTATAGTCATAATCAGAGTTAGACAAAAAGAATGAACTTTTGATGATTAGTTACATTATAATTAACTAGTATTGTGAATGTAAATGGTATGTAGGATTAAATTAAGGAATGTGTATAATTAAGTGTAATCTACGTACGAGGCAAGTTTCCTAACCCTACTCGTTATCATTATATAAGTTTAAAAATTTACCTCTTTACATTGAGCAAATTCTCGTTATTATTGATCAAGTCCATTTTGTTATATTAAATTTTATTAATCTTTTCACAGTATGATTCTGTTATACAATACTTATTCTATTGTATACCTCTTGAGATTGTTATTCGATTTAAATATCAGTTGTTGTTGAACCTTATTAGACTAGCGAACCCTTAATGATTCGACTAGCTCATAGTTGATGAACGTTCTAAATTTCAGAACCCTTGTTGAATTATCCAAACCAAACTTCCTTTGGTGCAGACTCTAATGTCAAACTGAGATGAACAACCCTGTATAGAGGATTACTTATGCGTTAGCGTTAAGATATTGTGCACAGTATGGTACTAAGGGTTGATCCCCCTAAGTACGAGAAGAAGAGTCCACAGTCTTATGACTATTAAAGGTTTCAAGTATAAACACTTGACAACCTAAGACATAGTTCTAGGTCTTATGACCCTCAGAAGTTCTTTTAATTCTTGTTATTCATTCTTGATTCAAAAGCCGAGTTTTCTTATTTCAGAAGTCTTTGATTCATTCGCATGTTATTATTTTATTGTTATATTGTTATACTTGTGGGCAATCGTGCTCACTCTTGCGTAATAATTACATTGTAGTTAAGAACAAAAGATCCGACGAGCCTTCCACTAGTAAAGGCAAGGGCAAAGTTAGCAAGTAATGAGGAATTGTTGTTTAGTTGATATAATTTTTTTCAGACTTGATGTTGTTTAAGACTTATTATTTGTTTATGATTCCGCATAGATGTTTAAGGTTAGTTTAACTTGGGATTGTATTTATTATTATTCAGATGTTGTAACCCCATAAGGGGAGGATTTATTTCTATCTATTGCATGGTTTGCATATATTACGAGTAGATAGATAGATGATATTTGTACAGTGAACACCAAATCCTGCGGAATTGAAGTACCTGGATTTGGGGGTGTCACAGTGTGTGTGTATGTGTGTGTGTGTGATTAGGTCTATGTGCAGTTGTTTGGAAGTAGTTTTATGCCTCGTTTGCACCTATATATAAAGGGTTTGACTTTTATATAAAAGTTCGATTTTAAAAATATATAGTAGTGATGTTTTGTAAAATTTGTTTTTCAAACCCTTGTGCTCAATAGTAATTGAGGCCTTTGATATTTCCATTTTATTATGTGTACGGCTTGATTACTTTTATTTTCGAGATGCGAAGCATCTTTGAAAAAATAAGATACATAGAAGTGTCGAACTCCTTGTGGGCATGAGAGCCATCTAAGGATATTCAGACACCATAGATAATTTACAAGTTGGCTACAGCTACAAAATGTCCATCATAGGAATCGAATCTAGATTTAGAGGCTGAATCTGTGATCACATGATTCCTAGGCTCACATGAAAAAGTAATATGTACAAAAGCTAGAAAAATAACTAGATTTAAGTAAATCTAAATAATTCTAGCTTTAATGGTTCCAATTTAGTCACTATAAACCAGTTAAAGTTAGAAGTAGCCAGATTGAGGCAAATCTAGCCCGCAGGTTGAAAGATTAAATATCTACATTATGAAAGCAGTTAAAGAAGATATTTATATGAAAGCGATAAATAAATATATATAAGAATATATATATATATATAACCAATAAAAGGCCACGAAGTGATCTCCGAAGCTAGACATAAATGTGTATATATATATATAAGTTGTAAATGCATGGGATATTATATCAAGGCTCAATCAATTAGAGTCGATAATATATATAAGTAACAAGATATATAAATATATATATATATATATATATATATATATATATATATATATATATATATATAAGTATATATATATATATATATCTTGTAAAAAGCCACAGATCGATGATCCGGGCATACCCACACAACGCGACTCTCAACATTAGTAGATATATATGTATAGAGGTAATAAAAATCTTAAAAACCTAAAAAATCTTATAGTGGGATGCCAAGAAGACTTCAGATAGATTTTGACGCTAGAAAACTCAGTTTCCACTGGTTAAACTTCAGTATGTTACAAAACACGAGCTTACAAGTGTTTAGAAAGAAGAATCACTCAGTTTAGAGCACTCTAGTAGGGGTTAAAAGCTGAAATGAACAGAGTTTTCTCTCCTAATTCTTTTTTTTAATTAAGCTGCCAAGAGCTCATATTTATAGACCAGATGGACACGGGTCTACCTGTGACTGCCTGTGTTACCCGGGCCATGCGGGTCTCGTCGTCTCAAAGTACGTGTACTTTGGCTACGCGTTGTCTGCTCAAACCTTCATAACTTTCAATCCGTGCTTCTGATAAAGGAGTGTTGTACCCTTTTGGAAAGATGTTGTCGAGAGCTACACAATGACATGGGATTAGAGGTTGTACGAAGCCAGGAAGATGGGTCCATGACTAGATCTCCAAGTTTTCAAAGTCTATCTGTTGTGTTGTCTTGTGTAGTTGTCACTCGGGATTTGAGTTATGGTTCTTGTGGGACACCTTGATATGCAGTATGGATTCAAATGTGTTGAGACGACGTGAATATGGTGTTGGGGGTCAAAAAATGATTATTTTTCCCCCACCAAGGTTATCTCTGCGGCTTTTAGCTTGTGATGTAGCGATCGTTGCTCGAGGTTATCTACGAGATTGAAATTTCTTGTGAATCTTGAATATCCTCAGGGTAATCTCTGAGGTGGCTTGACCTCCTGGGTTTATCTCCGAGTTTGAAACTGACTTTTTTGGTGTTATCTCCGGAACTTGAACTGGATCCCTCAGGGTTATCTCCGAGGTTGTAACTGAATCTCCTGAGGTTGTCTTCGGCATTGAAATTGAGTCCCTCGGGGTTATCTCCGGGGTTGAAACTGATTTGACTTCTAAGGTTATCTCTGGAAGATAATTCTGTCCTCCTGCAGGGTTAGTAACAGGAACGTAAAATTTCGAGTGTCTACATATGGTTCCGTCATGAACATATATTTTTTTGGAATTTTCCAAAAAAAAAATTACTATTTTTAAATAGTCCAAAATAGTCAGAACTTTTAACATTTTTCATATATCAATAATTTTTCCAAAAATTTTGAAATTTTTAGGCAATGCTCTTTTCATGATATTCTACCTTTAGTAATAATTTCATAATTTTTTGGAGTTACACACAAAAAGTTATTTCAGTTCTCTTTTAAAATAGTCCTTTCTTATAAAATTCGTAACTCTTATTCTACACATCCAAAAATGGCCATCTTTGGACTAAACTAGATAACTCATCATATTAACATCCCAAAGTTTCTCAAAATTTTTAAAGAAGAGAAAAATAACAAAACTGCCCCTGCAAGGGACTAGCTAAAAATAGTTTTCTTTCTCCTTTTTCTTAAATTGGACTGTTTTTATATAGCTTGAAAAATCAATAGTTTTGAGTGCTACTACTTTATTTTAACAGTTAACTTACATATCTAGCAACCCTCTTTGACGAATCGCAAAAAGGGGATGTGTATATTTCAAATGGTAGTTGTTCAAAATGGAAGAAAATTAGGGTTTTCTACCCTTAGAAAAATACCTAAATTTTTGTCATACCCTAATTATTTAATTAAGGTTTCTATTCCACTCATTTGAAATTTAAATAATTACTCATGTACATTTAATTTTATAACCCAATTATACTTGTTATAATTAGGTTAAAATGATAATAGGTTGAAATATTAAAATAAAATTCCTTAGACTAGTCCATGAGTATGTAATTAAATACTTGGACTCTTAATAAAAAAATAAAACTTATGTTATTTAATTCTTATTCCTAATATATATAATTAGGTTATAATATTTTTACCTCAAGCTTACTTAGTTAGTAACATAAGCTTTACTAAATAAATTTATTACCTTTCGAATTTCCTTTTTGTTCTATTAATTCATTAACTTAGTTAGCCCTAACTGGCTTGATAAGTTATTAAACAATCGTATAATAATATTATATAATTCATATAAATAATTAATCACTTAAAGATTATTCATCTTTTTATTTATCATTCAAGGTTAACATTCAAGCTATGTTAATTTTAACATAACTTATCTTGCTCTTCCTTAATCAAATTGATTAAGTATTCATTTTAGTTAACTTAAAATAAATAAATTAACTATCTTGCTTAATTCACATATTCACTTATATGGTCCAAGTAATTTTTTTAAAAAAATTATCCGTATATATATATATATATATATATATATATATATATAATCATATAAAATTCTCGGTCCTTACACTCTCCCTCCTTAAAAGGATTCCATCCTCGGAATCACTGTTACCTTACATTCAAATTATGTCGATCCTTAAATCTTTATTTATTAATCAATCAATATTTATTGAATTACTCAAATTATATTTATCACTTCATTTACTCTTTCCCATCCCAATTCAGGGTGAATTTTTTTTTGCTTAACTCAAGTCTCATTTGACTTATCATAGCTCATATTTACCTGTTATATTTAGGTATCCACATCTTACTCATAATAGTATTCCTTTAATATATTAAGCAACTTGTGCTTTCTCTCATTCTACTTTGGAACCTTTGTGTGTTACCATCGACCACTTAATATACGTGTTTTCTGTTAATAACTTTTAAAGTTGTATCATCAATTCCTTCATACTAAACTGTGACTAATATCCATAAATGGATATCACCTAACAGTGATATCTATCAAATAATATGTATGCAATTATATTGTCAATTGGAATTTTACATGTCACTACTTCCCTTGAAGTAACTGTATCTTGAACCGTCATGTTAAAAGTAGGTGTCATTGGTATTCCTGACTGAGCAGGTCCTTTGATCATTATTGTCCCACTGTTGCTTCCTTTGTTGTTACTTCCTATCTTTCCATTCTTTTTTGAATAGTTACGGATTTCATGGTGATGAGTGGGATTTATACTCGCGAATCGGATCCTTTAATGCTTAAGAAGTTGTTTGTTTGTCGTATGTTATATCGTTTTTATAGTAGTTTATTATTATTTTGCTTAATATATATTTTGATGGGCTTATTAAGTCATTTCCAGCTTTTATAGGGAAAAAGGGTAATTTCCTTACAATCGGTGCCGCAACGCCTCATCCCCTATAAAAAGCTACGTCATGTGTAAATCTACATCGCCAGCTGTTAGGGCCAGTATTTGCAGTTGCGCATTCCTTCACAAACTAGCATTATAGTGCGCCACAGAGTCTCTCCAAGGCTAAAAGATGGCCCTACGCCACAGAGCCTCTCTAAGGCTAAAAGATGGCATTGCAGTGCCACCTCCGGTTCCCAGGCATACAAGAGCATGAATTGACCTAGCTAAAGAGGAAAAATATATATATAGCAGCAGTAGCCGCACCTCAGCTGGACTCCCCAACTCTCTCTCCTTTCTAATATTATCTCTCTCTCTAAACCATTTTTGCTTAGTTTCTCTTCTATTTTGTTAATGATTGTACATATAGTTTAGGTAGATTAGGGAGATGACTGAGATTTCATGGAGCTTAAGAACACTAAGCAACATAAATTTGAAAGCATGAAAGAATTTGAATTCTTGGAGACTAAAGAAGCTTTGATAGATTTTATTCTTCTCTATTTATTTCCTTTGATTTTGTAATCCATAAATGTTGTTTATATTTCTACTTATGTTTAGTTTAAGAGTTACGAACTAATTATTGGCTCTAAGGTTATAATGGAACCCTTTTTTTAATTTGAATTGAATATCTTATCTCTTTGGTTAGCACCATACGGTTTTGATTAATATATTTATGCTTTATGATTTTTGCTAAGGAATTAGTAATGATTTTGGTAATCTATTAGAAATTAGAAAATTGATTGTAGATTTATACCTTTATATATTGGCATGCGATTATGATTTGTCTACTTGATTCGACAGCATAATTTGTGTATAGAATAGGAATATAGTTGTGTGTTATGTGTGACCTAATTGAGAACCTATGTTTTAAATTCCTTGTTATGGTTAATTAGCAAAGGAATGTGTAGGATTATTACCTAGCTTGGATGCTCTTTTCTGTTCTATTTCCTATCGGGTGGATCTAGAGATGATAGGTTTATACATACCTCGGAAGAGGTGTATGATCACTTAGGTGTTCTCGGTTGATAATTCGTCATGACCACTAAGACTAAAGAGAGAAAGTTAGGAAGTTTGATGAAACATAGCACCCATTTGTTTGACAAAATGCTAGTGTGGGGTGAAGTTATGATCTTATCTTGTAACGCCTTAGATACCAATCGTTATCCATTTAATTTCTTTAATAATAAGGTTTAACTAGATTAATTACACATATTTTATCTCTGTTGTTCGAATAAGACTGAAGTGATATAAAGTCGGTATTTGGTCAATATTAGTGATAATTCCTCGTGGGATCGACAACTTTCTTATAATTATATTACTTGTTAGAACGCGTATACTTGCGCGTGTTTATCGGTTGCGAAATTGACCAACAAGTTTTTGGCCCTGCTATTGGAGAATTATTATTATAATATTGTCCAATATTGATTTCAATCTATTTAGTCTTAATTTGAGTGTATATATATTTTTATTTATTTGATCTTTCTTTTGTTTTTAAGCTTCCAAGCTATGGACGATCATTGTTATGAATGACCTTTTGAGAGGACGGCACAACCAATATTAGAAGAAGGACTTGAGCAATTGCAATCTTAGGGTTTTCTGACAATCTTAAGTGTCAGTCTACTCAGAATGCCTACTGTCAAGAACGAGCTGATGATGAACCGACTTACTATCATCCAGACTGTCAAGGTTATCCAAATCATGGGACTACAGTCAAGAGCAGTATTATGATCCAAATTTTCCCTATAAGACAAAGTTTGAATATCAGTCTCCAGAATAGTATGAGGTGATATCTCAGTTGGATGAGAGCTTTTCCATATACTTAAAATGAAAAGAAGAGAGAAGCCTTGAGGAGCTTCTTACGAACTTCATAGTTAAAAATGAGGTTCGAATGGAGAACCAAGATGCCTCATTGCAGAGCCTCGAGTCAATTGGGATAACTCATTGATGCTATCATGAATCCACCACAAAGAAGTCTACCCTTCATTACTAATCACAATGAGGGGGTTAAAGATCATTTCACAGTGGATACGCAAGGAAAAGGTGATGAATCTCACGAAGTTGTTGAGGGAGATGTCAAAGTGCATATTGACCAATCTGTTGATTCTGAGGTAAGAGAACAGAGGATCGTGAGTGGGTGTATTGTCAAGACTGATAAAAAGTTGGAAACCACGCTCAAGGTAGTTGGAACCCTAGAGGGACCACTAGTGCATGAAGAACTCTTTCATTTTGATGAGAAAGGAAAATTAGTGGATAATTCAAGTTCAAAGCGATTCTTCGTGCTGATGGATGAAGTGAAGTTTGGGGATGGCCAATCATCCATGTCCTCTATGAACATTAAGGAATTAAAAATAGGCAGCATGAAATGGTCGTCTTCCCATATGAGTCGGATTAAGAGTAAAGTGGAAGAGTCGGGCCGACGACTATAAACAAGCGCTTGGTGGGGAGGCAACCCCATCTCAGTATCAATTTTTTTTTCTTTTCTTCGTTTTTTGTCTTGTTAATAGTATATTTTGTCTATTATAGATGTTAATAATGATTTTAGTTGTTTTACATACTAGTAGTGGTGTAATTGTTTATAATTATGCTAATAGGGAATTTTTTTCTAGTACTAAGATTTCTAAGTTCTTGCATTATGCAATCCATTGCCATATTCAGCATCGTTGTGGGATTTATTTACGCAAGATTGTTGATAATTGCTTTTTGAACCTTTTGGTATCCTTATGTTTAGTTTTTCAAATTCGTAATAGCCATTGGTTTTTAAGTTTATGTAAGTCTTTATTTCTATTGCGTGTTAATACGCATGTTTTTAAGTTCTTAAGTTTTAGGTTTTTTATGTTAAGTTTTAGTTGACATAAATTTTTTGTAAAATGTGTGGCTAAAAGTTTTTCTGTTGGTGTGATTTTGGCTGTGTTCAAAGTCTATTTATTTTTTAATTTTGCAGGACAAGCGTTATAGTGCCTAAGTTTGGCCTTCAACCAGCGTTGTTGCGCCTACATTAAAGCCCAATTTTACAAGCCAACATTGCAGCGCCTATAATAGCTTAGCAGGCTGAGCTGCAGCACCATCATCCAACCCAACTTACTGCAAATATACGATGTAGTGCCTCTCTTTATTATTTAGGCAGCGCTGTAGCGCCTCTTCAGAATCCATGTTTAAATGCCAGAGTTGTAATGCCTCATAAGGAAGGAAAACTAGCGCTGTAGCGCCAATAGCAAAATTTTGTTAAATATGTAAGGCTGGGACTCGGCAGCTAAAGTAATTTCACCCCAACTTCTGTCGACACTAGACCTTCTTTACCCCATGCCATAACCCGTCCAACCCACTCTCACACTAAGAATCTAAATCCTCAAATCACTTTCAACATCAGGGATTAGGCTTCTGAATTGTGTTAAGCTAGGGTTTTCAATGTTCTTCTAGGTAACTGGGTTTTGAAGTTTTCATGAGGTTTGAAATGTTTTCCTTCCTTTGTGGTATCAGAATTATTGTGAATCCCATTTTGAATTGCTTATGGCCTGTCTGGTAATGTTCTTTTTGATTGTATTGGTCCGCTTTGAGGAACTTTTGGGTTTGAATATACCTAAGGCAGAGACTTGGAAAAGTGAGTTGGGGCAGTGCACACAAGGTGTTCATTAAATTGTCAGAGTGAGGTTTTGGGTTGTTTGGGCTAAGTTTGACTTAGATTTTATTGGGAATTGCTTGGCCAATGATTTGGGCTTGCTTATGCATTTGATTGGCATTGTTATTACGTAGTTTAACATGGACTTTTCTTTGGCTTGTAATTGGCAACCACTTTGGCTCATTTTGATTTGGCATTGGTTAGCAACAATCAACGTTTTGGCATTTATTTGGCTTAGGTTGGGTGCAAATTGGCCTAAAAGTTTAGTATTGACTTAAAATTCTGAAATGGCGACAAAGAGACAAAAATTTTTCATGAGCGGATCCTCTTCAGCGGCACCGCAATGGGACCAAACCAAAATATGACAAAGAGGAGGCTTTTGCACGATACATTAAAACCTTTGGTAAGAAAAGTTTAGTGCCTGAGAGTGGTTTGAGGCTAGACTCAAAGAAGGAAGGGGACATGATGACCATGATCATAGGCCAAAAATGGGTGCACTTCACCAAGCAGCCAAGGTCAGCAAATTTCTCTTTAGTCCTAGAATTTTATGACAATGCCCGTTCTGAAGGTTCAACAATGGTTCAGGTGCGAGGCCAGGCAGTGGCATAAAATAGTGTAACGTTCAATGCTCTTTTTGATATGCCTAACCATTCGGGTTCTAATTACTTGGAAAATGGGACTCGACATGATTACCTGAAGAATGGGATTAGCAGTTATGACTTGGAAGATAAATGAATCCACCGGGAAGAAGACAAGTTTTCCTTACCATACCCTCAGTTGTTATGAAAAGGAATGGTACAATTTCATTTGTGCCAATATCATGCCTACTCGCCACCACAGCGATGTCACCAAGGAGCGAGCGGTCCTACTCTTTGCTATTGTCACCGGTCTCGACGTTGATATTGGCATCTGTATTCAAGAGTCCATTCTGAAGGCGATCAAAGGCACTACATCAGGGGGACTCCCACATCCATCATTGATAACCAGACTGTGCAGACAGGATAAAGTGCAGTGTCCATAGGATGTGGTGTAGCAGCTACCCATGGTTGTCATAGATCACTTCGTCATTACGGGATTCAGTGGGTGGGATTGTTTAGATCCTCATCCACGCCGTGAGAGCTTCCTACCTTCCTCTCGACCTCCACCTCCTTCTTCAGAGGCCGGCACATCTTCACAGCATCTTGAGTTAGGTTCTTCCTTAGCTGGGCCATTGGTAGAGATTTTAGCCTATTGAACCTCCTGAACTATAAGGTGGACAAACAAAGTAGGAGGATAGATATTGTAACTCAGCGGTAGGATCTATTCATGCAGTATTATGTTGAGTTCACCAACACTGTAGAGAGTATTTATGTAGCATCTGGTGGAGATGAAGCTAATTATATACCATTCCAGTTCCCCGTGCCTCTTGTCTGCCCTCTATATCCACCATCATCTTCTACCTTCGATGACGATGAGGACGAAGATGGTACTGAGTGGCCAACCCTCAAGGAAGCCCTCTCATATTGATTCCTGTCTACTAGGTAATGAGGGCATTGCCCATTTTAAGTTTGGGGTGTTTATCAACTTTTCTGTCTTATGCCATGTTAGGATGCCATTAGTAGCACTTTACTATTTCAGCTTTATTTCCATATTTTAACAGTATGTTGGGCTGCATGGATTTGTTTTGCATTGCAATCATAGATTATATGATTGGATTACAGTTTATTATGTATGAATGTATATTTTCATCATGTTTTGGGTATGTATAGATTATACCCATTGATTGGGGCTTATTCTGTTACAATTATATAAATTGCTATATTTAGATCATTCTTGATGATATATATATGTATGCCATGTTATGGCTTTGATAAACCCTATTTTGAGCTGTTATTTTTGCAAGGGTTTATATTCTTGGTTTAAGCCAATTTTTGGTAAATTTTTTATTGTGGGTAATGATAAGCATGTTGGTTTACGACAATTTTAAAAAGATATATGTTAAGCATGTGTGGATGAGGGTTTAGTTTAGTTGGTAGCTGAGACTGTTATTGATATATTCTTCTTAATGAGCACCGACAAACTGTTCTAACTAGTTATTTTTCAAATATAGTTTGTGTGGTTATTGTTTTGAATTTTCTTTACCTCTGTTTATCTTTGTGACACCCCCAAATCTGAGTACTTCATTCCCACAAGACTTGGTGTTCACTTTCCATTCATTCATATCTAACTACCCAAATATAATAAAATTTAAATAATAAATACTCCCATTAAAAGGGTTACACAATTACATCAATACGTCTCCCAAGTTATCTAACCTTTAACATACATCAAGTGCGGAAAATTAAATTAGTTACATCACATCATTTAAAAATAAAGTCTATCATCATGATATTAAATAAATTACAATTCTTCAACACTTGTTCATTTTCTCTTTTCCTTTGCTAGTGGTAGGTTCATCGACCTTCTCAACCTTAGCTGCAATAATTATATATATGCAAGAGTGAGCAAAACAAATGCTCACTTGAAATAGCAATGAATAAGAATAACATAATAATTGCAAATGAATATGCTTAACAGAACTGAATAATACTCTGTCAATGATAATCAAAAACTGGAATCAACATACGAAATGTAACTGAGGGTCACATGACCACGAACTATGTCCAAGGTTATAAGTAATCTTTCAACTTAAACCTAAACATTCATAACTATAGGGACTCCCCGTACTTAGGGTGATCAGTCTTTCGTACCATGTATTGTGCACAAACATCTAAACACATCGCGTAAATAATTCCCCTACAATAGGGTTGTTCTTCTTAGTTTTAGAGTATAAGTCCGCACCAAAGAAAGTTTGGTTTGGATAAGCTTCAAGGGTAATTTAGAGTTTAACGATCATCAACTAAAGGATTAGTTGAATCAACAAAGTTCAATATCATTTCGAATGATCAATAACAACATAATATGGAACAATTAGGAATCATAGGTGAACCAACTATATATCAAAGTTAGGCTTAGAAATAAACTAGAAAGCATAAGCTGTAATAATCCAGAATTTTAAATTGTAATTTTAAATATTTATTGAATTATATAAATATTTAATGGATGTGGTTAGTGTTGAATAAATATTTAATTTGATTTGACTTAATTGGTTAATTATTTGGTAAATAAATAATTAAGGAGTTAAGGAAATTAATTGTTATGAGATAATATACTAATTTAATTTAATAATTAAATTAGAGAGTTTATAATGATTAAATGAATTATTATATTTTAATTTGAATTTGTAATAAAAATGATGTGTTAGTTGATTAAATAAAGTTATAATTATAAAAGAAAATTATAATTATGTTGTGTTGATGTATGTGTTAAGGTAATTTAATAAATTGTTATTAGAATTAATTAAATTGATTATTGAAAATTTAATTAAATAAAAATCTGACAAATAACCTTACTATAAAGGAGTTATTAAAATAAATTGAAGGAGTTTAATTCAGTTTTGCCAAACAAGGCTTAATGCATATTAAGTCTTTATTTTAAATGTGTTTTACCAAACGAGAGATAAGGATTAAATGATTATATTTTAAGTGGGTAGCCAAATAAGCCTTATGACTTTTAATTTTTAAAAATATAATAACTGATATCAGTTATACATATAATTATATTATATAATTAATACATATTATATCATATACGTTATATTTTGTTAGTACGTAAGTTAGAGTTAAGAAGAAAGAATCAGAAAAAAGAAAAAGAAGAGAAGAAGAAAACTTATAGAGAAAAATAAGAGAGAATTGGGAGAAATTTAGAGAGAGGAATTGGGGGAAAAGAAGCTTGATAATCAAAAGAATAGCCATCATCTTCTAAAACTAAGGTATCATCTAAACTCTTTTATTTTTTAAAAGTTATAGTTATCTTCTCTTCCAAAATTCTCTGTAAAATCTTTGTGAAGGATAAATTATTTGTTGTATGTGGCTTTATATGATAAATTATTTGTTATAAAACATAGTTCATAAGTTTATAGATGAATTAATTCATGTATATATGTAATTTGTGAAGAAAATCATATTACAGTGAGTTTATATGAATATATATGAATATGGCTTAGTTTAAAATTAAAATTAAGGTTTAATTAGTTGTTTAATATATATATATATATATATATATATATATATATATATATATATATAACTATGATTTCAAAAGTAGTGAATAAACTAAAACAAAGTAGTTTAAATTAATTGTTTTGGTTGAAAAACAAAGCTACAATGATGATTTTTACTGAAAATGTCAAAAAGTGAAGTTTTATCAAAAATAGTGAAATTAGATGTTTTAAATTCAAAGTGTATGTTGTTTTATGGGTAGAATCATGTTAAGAGTCTTTGAATTATGTTTTATATGAAGTCTCTATATGAATTACATGTTAATTAGGTTGTTAGAAAGTAACTTGTAGGCCAAATTGGCTTTTGTTCATCTTTGTTCTTAGAAATTTGGTCATTGAGGTCTCAGAATTCGGTTATTGTATTGCATGTATGATGTAATTGTCGTGCATGACTTTCATACCATACCATGTATGTCACCTAATCATTAGCATCGTCTCGCTCATGAAGACATACGTCGGTAGCCATGACGTGAGTTAGCGAATGGTCGAGCGAAGGTGATTTATTTACACAAAGTCTGAAAAAGTTGTTATGTGTTAATAGTAGGAATGTTAAATTATGATTTTAGTATTTCTATACCAAGAACTGAACATGTTATTAACGATTAACTAGTTTTATTACTAATGTAATTTGATTATGTGATTAAAAATCAAATCTTACATGATGAATGTACTTAGTTATGTATATAATGTGGTAGTGACTAATTATGTCACGATGATATATATATATATATATATATATATATATATATATATATATATATATATATATATATATATATATGGTATTGTGATTCGAGGTGTTACGGTTTAGCCTACAAGCAAGGCAAGTTCTCTAAATCTATTGTTTCA
Organism: Panax ginseng; assembly: GCA_020205605.1. Classification (NCBI taxonomy): domain Eukaryota; kingdom Viridiplantae; phylum Streptophyta; class Magnoliopsida; order Apiales; family Araliaceae; genus Panax; species Panax ginseng. The sequence goes on from CM035137.1 coordinate 50,015,035, forward strand.
TTGATATATATATTGAGCTAGTTGTTTATTACATTGTGCAAGTTTACTTATCCTATTTCAAATATATTGAGCAATTTATTCTTGTTTTTAACTTGTTTCGTTAAGTAAATTTATCGTTCAAATTACTATTTAGTATGCATGCTCAATGCTCAATTCTAAATAAGATCTTAACCTTAGCTTAACGTTGTTCAAGCAAGGTAGGTTATATTGTTCAATATGTATGATATTAGATTATTCCTAAAGCATGACCTTAATTTACAATGTCGATTCCGTTATGATTATTTCATAGCATAACGTTATTAATTTTATTCAACTAATCCTTAGTTGATGTTCGTTGAATTTCAAATTACCTTGAAATGTATCCAAAACAAACTTACTTTGGTGCGGACTTGTACTCTAAAAACTGAAATGAACAACCCTAAGGGGATAATTTACGCTTAGCATTGAAATTTTTATGCACAATACATTGTACGAAGGGCTGATCCCTCTAAGTACGAGGAGTCTTTATAGTCTTATGACTGTTAAAGTTTAAGTTGAAAGATTACTTATAACTATGGACATAGTTCGTGGTCTTAGGACCCTCAGTTATATATTTCAGAAGTTGATAGAACATATTGTTCATTTCTATTGAGCCTCTTATTTGGCAGTTGTTGTAAAGATTTTTATTTATTGTTGTTTCAAGTGAGCTTTGTTTGCTCATTCTTGCTTATATAACTATTACAACTAAGGATGAAAAGGTCGATGTACCTAGCACCAGTAAGGGAAAAGGAAAGATGAACAAGTATTGAAGACTTGTAACATGTTGATATTTTATTATTAGATTTTATTTTAATGATTGTAATGAAATTATTTAAATTTCGCATTTGAATGATTGTATTTAAAGGTTAGACAACCTTGAAGATTATTATTAATGTAATCCTTTAATGGAAAGGTTTTATTATTCAATTTTATTATGATTGGGTAGTTAGATATGAATGTTTTTATCAAGTGAACACCAAATCCTGTGGGAATGAAGTACCTGGATTTGGGGGTGTCACATAAGCATTGTGTAATACAATAAACCTTGCTTGAATAATATTAAGCTAAGGCTATAATCTTATCGAATAAGAAAATTGAATTATTAAACATGCATTAATGAATAACAAGTTGAAAACAAAAACTTGCTCAATATGACAATAAGATTACAACTTGCGTAAAGTAAATGAAATAGGATAACTCAATTAGAGATTAGAGTTCAAGAACTTGCATTCATTATAAAAAGAATGGGACTAAGACAATTGCTTAATTATAAACAAGTTAAGGTAACTCAAACAAAGATTATAATTCAGAAATTTACTTAAATGAAGTTTAGGGTTAGAGAACTTGCCTCGTGCGCAAGCTATAATTTACAAATCACGTTCACCTACACATATTATTAGAATCACAATATCTATTAAATATACTAACATCCACTTTCCAAATTAAATCTCATTTTTAGTTAAACTTGTTACTTTAGTACAAGTTTCAAATCACACCATATACACTTCAGAAATCACAAGTACTACATTTGAAACACTTAGTCACTAACTCACGGGTTCAATAAATCACAACGTAAAGTTTTCACGACTTACTAATTTTTACAACTTTGAAATTACCACCTACATGATACAAACCTGTTACAACATCTTTATTACATGTTCATCACATTAACATTTCATTAGACTAGGTTATAATGGATTTTACAAGTCTACACGATCAACAGACTTCACTGCCTATGTTCTGGGTATGGCGCAGTTGTGCCATTTTAAACACGAACGGTGCATCAATGTCGTTTACGCCTTACCGCCACCAGTAGCATTTTTGTGAGTATGAAACTACGCAGAGAAGGTTCTGTTTAGTCCAACTATCACGAATTTCATCTATAAAATAGCAAATTATACATACCCAAATGATATAGAAATCATATAAACATTGTTCATCACATATATACCGACTTAGAACAATTAAACAACAACTACAAACAAATGTAGTCCTTTGAATTCCATATTTTTGCATAAAACTTCATTTTTGACATCCTTATCAGAAATTAACACTGAAGTCTCAATACTACACCAAATTAACTCATTCAAATTGTATTCTTTTCATTTCTTAATGAGTTAACATATTCAAGACTCAATTTACAGTTTAGCTCACAAACCAACCATCAACTTTGGACTCTCACAAGCCATATACATACACACATGCACTGTAAACGATTTCTTTCTTTTTGAACATAATTAGCATACTAAATTCTTATCTAGATGCTAGTTATAACATCATAATTTACTATTAAACACAATCAATCACTTTATATATCAACAATTCATCAAATTTGAATTCACAGAGACTTTGAAATTCAAGAACATAGAACTTTCATATACGTAACATTAAGGTTTTATAAGTTATATCTTCAATTGCTTGGATAATCCTTGATAGAACACAAAGAATAGCTTTGGAATTCACAGGAAACATTTCTCCTCTCTCAAACTCTCTCTATTTTTCTTTTCTTTGTATTCTTCCTCTCCTCTACTCTTAAGTCAATACCAAACCTTTTACGTAAAATAAAATAGACGCACCAAAACGTATGAAACTGACGTATTATTAAACATAATAATTATGTATCAGTTATAAAAATATTTAATATATTTTTATTATATATATTTTTTTAAATTCAAAGGCCATAAGGCTTTGTTTAGATGAAACTAATTAAAATAAAGACTTAATATTATAAAGCCTAGTTTGGTAAACCCATTTAAACTCCTTTAATTTATTTTAATAACTCATCTATACTATAGTTTATTGTTCCACATTATTTATTTGGATTTCCATATCCAATCACAATTAAATAAAATTAATTACAACATATTAAATAAATTCTCTACTTAACTAATAACCACAAAATTATAATTTTATTTAATAAATTAATATATCACTTTAATTATTAAATTAAAATCATATTGTAACAAATCATGTAATCCTTAACGACTCTCTAATTTAGTTATTAAGTTAAATTAGAGTATTATCTCATAAATTTAATTCATCACTCTTTTATCTTAATTAAGTTAATTTCTATAACTCATTAATTATTTACTTACAAATAAATCATCCAACAAATATCTGCTAAACAACCAACACATCAATTAAAAATATTTATTTATATTACAAATAAATATTTTAAAATTACAAATAAAATTTGGGAGTGTTACATCCTTCCCTCCTTACAAGAATTTTGTCCTCAGAATCACGACTCAAACAATTCAGTCGTCACATTCTTCCCTCCTTACAAGGATTCTATCCCCAGAATCGAAAGATACATATTAAACAAATTACCTAGGGTAGTTCTTCATCATTTCGTCTTCGAGTTCCCACGTAGCCTCTTCGACATTGTGGTTCCTCCATATTACCTTCACAAAAGGTATTACCTTATTCCTGAGCACTTGTTCTTTCCTGTCGACTATCTGGATAGGAATCTCCTCATAAGACAAATCTTTATTGAACTTCAATGGTTCATACTCGATCACATATTTGTAATCGGGTTTATATGGTCGCAGCACTGACACATGGAAAACGTTATGGACATATTCTAACTCTTGAGGTAGAGCTTCCTCGTAAGTTACTTCTCCCACCCTTCGCAGTACCTCGAAGGTCTAATAAACCTTAGGCTTAGCTTTCCTTTCTTGCCAAAACAAATTTTTCCCTTCCAAGGAAAAACTTTTAGAAAAATGAAATTTCCTACGTCAAATTTGCGATCTTATCTGTGTTGATCAGTATACTTCTTTTGTCTATCTTGAGCAGCTACCAGTCTTTCTCTGATGAGTTTGATAACTTCAGCGGTCTGTTGTACCAGTTCCGGTCCTAACAATTGACGTTCACCAACTTCATCCCAGCACAGTGGAGTTTTACATTTCCTGCCGTATAATGCTTCGTATGGCGGCATGCCAATGCTTGCGTGGTAACTGTTGTTGTAGGTGAATTCTTCCAACGGTAGATGATCATCCCAGTTTCCTTTGAAATCCATGATGCATGCTTTAAGAATATCTTCTAACGTTTAGATTGTTCGTTCTCTTTGGCCATCGGTTTGTGAATGGTATGTCGTTCTCATTTTCAATTGTGTTCCCATGCATTCTTGTAGTCTCTTCCAAGAGTTTGATGTGAATCTTGGATCTTTGTCTGACACAATTGACACTAGAACTCCAAGTCTTGAAACGATCTCTTTGACGTACAATTTTGCCAGTTGATCAAGATTAAATCTAATCCTTATTGGCAAAAAGTGTACTATTTTTGTTAGCCTATCTACTATCACCCAAATCGCATTGTAACATTTCTGAGTTATTGGAAGACCTACCAAAAAATCCATTGTGATATGCTCCCACTTCCATTCTGGTATTTCTAATGGTTGAAGTAATCCACTTGGTCTCTGATGCTCAACGTTTACTCTCTGACATGTCAAGCATTTTGCAACATATTCTGTAACATCTCTTTTCATATTTGGCCACCAAAAATGTCCCCGCAAATCTTGATATATTTTTGTACTTCCCAGATGGATTGAATATATTGAGTTATGAGCTTCTGTCAACATTTCTTCTTTGATATCTAGTACTGCTGGAACCCAAATTTGTCCCTCAAATCTTAGCACTCTCTCGGTATCAACCTTGTACTTCACCTCATTGCCCTCTACTATTCTTTCCTTTATTTTTCTGCATTCTTCATTTTGCAGTTGAGTATTCTTTACTTTCTCCTCCAAAGTTGAACTAGCTTCCATCTGGAATAATCGTTCATTGGATTCTTTTAGAAATTTGATTTCCAACTCTAGCCTTATCATTGCTGAAATAAGCTCCTCCTGGGTATTTAACAGCATCAACTTTTCCCGACCTTTTCCGCTCAAGGCATCTGCCACCACATTTGCTTTGCCTGGATGATAAAAGATTTCACAATCATAATCTTTTATTAATTCCAACCATCTCCTTTCCCATATGTTTAGGTCCTTTTGTGTGAAAATATACTTCAAACTCTTATGGTCTGTGTATATCTCACATTTCTCTTCATAGAGATAGTGTTTCCATATCTTCAGAGCAAATACCACCGCAACCAATTCTAAATCATGAGTCGGATACCCTTTGTCGTAGTCCTTCAATTTCCTTGATGCATACGCAATGACTTTTTCATTCTACATAAGGACATAACCTAATCCTTTATGTGAGGCATCACTATACAGCATAAAGTTTCCTGTATTATCTGGTAATGACAACACAGGTGCCACACTGCGCCTCTTCTTCAATTCCTTAAATCTCTCTTCGCACTTTTTCGTCCAAACAAATTTTATAGATTTCTTTGTCAAATTTGTCAACGGAGTGGCAATCTTGGAAAAGTCCTGAATAAACCGCCTGTAATAGCCTACCAGTCCCAATAAACTTCTTACTTCTGATGAAGTCCTTGGTTGTTCCAAATTTATCATAGCTTCGACTTTTGATGGATCCACTGAAATCTCATCTTTCTCAATTACATGCCCAAGAAATTATAAACGTTCTAGCCAAAATTCACATTTAGAGAATTTTGCATACAACCTTTCTTTCCTTAGCATCTCCAATGTCAGAGATAAATGTTCCTCGTGTTCCTCTTGAGACTTAGAGTATACCAGAATATCATCAATGAATATCACCACAAACTTATCTAAAAATGGTTTAAACACCCTGTTCATCAAATCCATGAATGCTGCAGGGGCATTGGTCAAACCAAAAGACATTACCATAAACTCGTAATGTCCATACCAAATTCTGAATGCCGTCTTTGGTACATCCTCCTTCCTTACTTTCAATTGATGATACCAACTTCTCAAATCTATTTTCGAGAAGTATCTAGCACCCTTCAATTGATCAAACAAGTCATCTATTCTTGGCAATGGATTTTTATTCTTAATAGTGACTTTATTTAATTCCATATAATCAATGCAAAGACACATTGACCCATCCTTCTTCTTAACGAATAACACCGGCGCTCCCCATGGTGATGCGCTCAGCTGAATGTACTTCTTACTAACAGCTCTTGCAGTTGTACCATTAGTTCCTTCATCTCTACCGGAACCATTCTGTACGGGGCCTTCGATATTGGAGCATTTCCTGGCGCTAAGTCAATCACGAACTTAATCTATCTGTTAAGCGAAAGTCCTGGAAAATCTTCCGGAAATACGTCCACAAAATCCTTAAACCACTAGTATCTCCTCTAGTTTCACACCCTTCTTCTTCTGAGTATCGACTATGTAAGCTAAGTACCCTACACAACCTTTACTCAATAATTTATTAGCATGCATAATCGTCAGACATTTCGCTTGTTTAGGCGATTTACTACAATAGAAAACTATCTTTGACGGAGTCATAAGGTTTACACATTTCTTTTGGCAATCAATTATCGCTCCATAATTGAATAGCCAATCCATTCCCAATATAACATCAAACTCTCCAAGTTTTATTGGGACTAAATCTATTGTCATAACATTCCCCTTAATATTCACCCTACAATTCTTGTATACGAACTTAGCAGGAATCACCACCCTATTCGTAATCTCTATATGTAAAGGGAAATTCAACTCTTCACTAGGTAATTCTAACCTCTTAGCAAATTCATCAAACACAAACGAACAAGTAGTACCTGAATCAAATAATACATATGCATTTATATCATTGATTGGGATAATACCTGACACGCCATCTTTTGATTGCACCGCTTCTTGCACTTTTATGTTGAAGGTTCTGGTTGTGGGCTTACTTGATGATGTTGGTCCAGCTATAGTCAATGTACCTCCACTGCTACCTCCCTTGTTTCCTGTTGTCTAGCTAGATTTCTTCTTAGGACACTCGCAAGCAAAATGATCCTTAGATCTGCATGTGTAGCAAGCATTCTTCTTTGGTTGATGGCAATTTAGGGCAATGTAACCCTCCTGGCCACAGTTAAAGCATACTCGTTTCTTCCTTACGCACATGCCAGTGTGATACTTTTCGTATGTAGCGCATGCTTCAAACTTCTTTTTCTGCTGGTTACCCTGCTGGTTTCCAGCACCCACATTTGTATTCCACTTTCTTTTCAAGTTATTACTACCATTTCCACAACTACCACCACCATTCTTAACCTCACTCTCACTCTTTTTCTTTCTTTGTTCCTGATTATACTTTGTTACAGCTTCGCCTCCAGCACCGTTGTAAATATCTTCAGCTAAAACATGAAGACCCTGATGTATAACCAGGGTTTTAGTCCCTGTTCAAACCTCCTACCCTTGCGCTCATCTATGTTGACTTGATATAGCGTAAACCTCGCCAACTCGTAAATTTTGTAGCATACTCTGATACCGTCATTGTGCCCTACTTCAATTCTAAAAATTGCACTTCCATCTGATTCTTCAAACTCTCTGGGAAATAGGTCTCGAAAAATATTTCCTTGAACCTATCCCAAGTCATTAGTCCCTGACCTCCTCAATTTTTATTGGCTTGCCACTAATAGCTAGCCTCTGCTTTCAACATTAATGTTGCAAAAGTAGTCTTCTGATTCTCACCTACTCTAGCAACATCAAAAAATTTCTCTATCTCCATGACCCAGGTCTTTGCTTCAACCAGATTCATGGACCCATGAAATTTGGGTGGCCCAACCGCCTTGAAGTCCTTAAAGGTCGCAATTTGATTCTGCGGCTAATTCTGTAATGCTCCCATCAGTAACGTCACTAATTGCTGAACTGGGTTAGCCTCAGCGTTGTTGTTATTGGTAGATCCCTCAGGGGTCCTTTGTCGTGGTTGACGTCTTGGAGGCATTTTCTATTAAAATACACTCATTAGATTATTATTCAATCTTCTAAGTATTATGTAATTAACTTGCACATCATAAAAAATTATCACGTAACACACAATATCTTAAATAAATAGTAACTTTTATTCATTCAGAATCTTTTAAAACATAATAATGATAACATCCCTGCTATCTACATCACTTTCCTGAACTACAAAAGTTTCAGGATAACATCAGCATCATATCTCATTGGTTATATAATACCCAGGATTTACATCTTATTTACTAATTAATCACATAATAGTTACATTCCTTATGACGACCTACTAAAATATTGCATAGCCTTACGATGCTCCTCTTCCATAATACGGAAGATTGTTCGATGATCTAACATGTACCAAGGCAGTGTCTCGAACTGAATCGGATAATACATTACTCAGTCTTGAGCTCGTTTGATCACGGTGTTGAAAATGCTATTCATCTCCTCTATCTTGATCTTATTTGCTTCTACCTCTCTCTCTGCTACCTCGGCTCGCTGAGAAGCTTCCTCATATGCGTCTTCGACTCATTCCCTCTTGGTGGATTCTTCTTTCAATTTTTTCTTCAGCTCTGTAATCTCCTCTGTCAACTACTTGTTCTGTCTTTCAGTATGAATCAGCTTCCATTCGACATTGCCCAGACGCTCGTCTAGATCCCGGATCACGTCGTCTTTCTGCGCCATCGAGGTCTGACATTCAGCTACTATCTCTTCCAACTCCTCGACTCTATCCTGAAGCTCCACACTGCGGTTGTATAATTCATCGTACTACGGACTGCGATAGAGTTTGATGGAAACTCTTCTTCCTCCTCCTCATCCCCATCCAACTATGGCAGCTCAACGGAGTCTTCCTCATCCATCTCTACCTCATCGTCCTCATCAGGTAAACCCTCATACTTAACCACTGTGACCAACAGAGATGACTCATGTGGCAGTAGTTGTTCCCAAACCACCTAAATATCTTGAGGCTCCTCCTATCTAGGCCTATGGGGTTCTTCCTCCCTATCTTGACTGGATCCTCCTACATTAGCCATACTGACAACAAAAGTTTAAGTTTTAATTACTAATCATCACTACTCGACACTCACGAGCACATAGGTTGCAACCACATAAGCACATAAAGTGTTTTGTTATTTCTATCTTAAAACTCTTATATAAGGTTACTTCCTAAGGCTTTTCCCCCACCTAAGGTTCATAACCTTATGCTTTAATACCAACATGTGACACCCCTAAATCTGAGTACTTCATTCCCACGAGACTTGGTGTTCACTTTCCATTCATTTATATCTCACTACCTAAATATAATAAATTTAAACAATAAATCCTCCCATTAAAAGGGTTACGCAATTACATCAATACGTCTCCCAAGTTATCTAACCTTTAACATACATCAAGTGCGGAAAATTAAATTAGTTACATCACATCATTTAAAAATAAAATTTATCATCATGACATTAAATAAATTACAATTCTTCGACACTTGTTCATTTTCTCTTTTCCTTTGCTAGTGGTAGATTCGTCAACCTTCTCAACCTTAGTTGCAATAATTATATATGCTAGAGTGAGCAAAACAAATGCTCACTTAAAATAGCAATGAATAACAATAACATAATAACTGCCAATGAATAGGCTCAACAGAACTGAATAATACTCTGTCAATGATAATCAAAAATTGGAAATAACATACGAAATGTAATTGAGGGTCACAAGACCACGAAATATGTCCAAGGTTATAAGTAATCTTTCAACTTAAACCTAAACAGTCATAACTGTAGGGACTCCCCATACTTAGGTTGATTAGCCCTTTGTACCATGTATTGTGCACACACATCTAAACGCATCGCGTAAATAATTCCACTATAATAGGATTGTTCTTCTCAGTTTTAGAGTACAATCCACACCAAAGAAATTATGGTTTGGATAAGCTTCAAGGGTAATTTAGAGTTTAACAATCATCAACTAAAGGATTAGTTGAATCAACAAAGTTCAATATCATTTTGAATGATCCATAACAACATAATACGGAACAATTAGGAATCATAGGTGAACCAACTATATATCAAAGTCAGGCTTAGAAATAAACTAGAAAGCATAAGCATTGTGTAATACAATAAACCTTGCTTGAACAATATTAAGCTAAGTCTATAATCTTGTCGAATAAGAAAATTGAATTACTGAACATGCATTAATGAATAACAAGCTGAAAACAAAAACTTGCTCAATATGACAATAAGATTATAACTTGCGTAAAGTGAATAAAATAGGACAACTCAATTAGAGATTAGAGTTCAAGAACTTGCATTCATTATAAAAAGAATGGGACGAAGACAACTTGCTTAATTATAAACAAGTTAAGGTAGCTCAAACAAAGATTAAAATTTGAAAATTTGCTTAAACGGAGTTTAGGGTTAGAGAACTTGCCTCGTGCGCAAGCTATAATTTACTACTCACGTTCACCTACACATATTATTAGAATCACAATATCTATTAGATACATTAACATCCACTTTCAAAATTAAATCTCATTTTTAGTTAAACTTGTTACTTTAGTACAAGTTTCAAATCACACCATATACACTTCAGAAATCACAAGTATTAGATTTAAAACACTTAGTCACTAACTCACGGGTTCAATAAATCACAACGTAAAGTTTTCAAGACTTACTATTTTTTACAACTTTGAAATTACCACCTACGTGATACAGATCTGTTACAACATCTTTATTACATGTTGATTACATTAACATTTCATTAGACTAGGTTATAATGGATTTTAAGAGTCTGAACCATCAAAATACTTCACTTTTTATGTTCGGGTATAAAGCCTTTTCTTGCTTTTTTAACCTTGGGACCAAATAAGATCACACTAGCTTTTTGCCTTTACCACGCAGATAAAAACTACGCAGACAGTGCTCTATTCAGTCCAACTATCACAAATTTCATCCATAAAACAACAAATTATACATACCCAAATGATATAGAATTCATATAAACATTATTCATCACATATATACCGACTTAGAACAATTAAACAACAACTACAAACAAATTTAGTCCTTTGAATTCCATATTTTTGCATAAAACTTCATTTTTGACATCCTTATAAAAAATTAACACTGAAGTCTCAATACTACACCAAATTAACTCATTCAAATTGTATTCTTTTCGTTTCTTAATGAATTAACATATTCAAGACTAAATTTATAGTTTAGCTCATAAACCAACTATCAATTTTGGACTCTCACAAAACATATACATGCACTGTAAACGATTTTTTTTTCTTTTTGAACGTAATTAGCATACTAAATTCTTATCTAGATCCTAGTTATAACATCACAATTTACTATTAAACACAATCAATCACTTTATATATCAACAATTCATCAAATTTGAATTCCCAAAGACTTTGAAATTCAAGAACATAGAACTTTCATATACGTAACATTAAGGTTTTAGAAGTTATACCTTCAATTAATTGGATAATCCTTGATAGAACACAAAGAATAGCTTTGTAATTCACAAGAAACCTTTCTCCTCTCTCAAACTCTTTCTATTTTTGTTTTCTTTGTATTCTTCCTCTCCTCTACTCTTAAGCCAATACCAAACCTTTTACATAAAATAAAACAGATGCACCAAAACGTATGAAACTGCCGTATTATTAAACATAATAATTATATATCAATTATAAAAATATTTATTATATTTTTATTATATATATATTTTTAAATTTAAAAGCCATAAGGCTTTGTTTGGATGAAACTAATTAAAATAAAGACTTAATACTTTTAAGCCTAGTTTGGTAAACCCATTTAAACTCCTTTAATTTATTTTAATAACTCATCTGTACTACAGTTTATAGTTCCACATTATTTATTTGGATTTCCATATCCAATCTTAATTTAAATAAATTCTATACTTAACCAATCACCACAAAATTATAATTTTTATTATAATTTAATTTAATAAATTAATATATCACTTTAATTATTAAATCAAAATCACATTGTAACAAATCATGTAATCCTTAACGACTCTCTAATTTAGTTATTAAGTTAAATTAGAGTATTATCTTATAAATTTAATTCATCACTCTTTTATCTTAATTAAGTTAATTTCTATAACTTATGAATTATTTACTTACAAATAAATCATCCAACAAATATTTGCTAAACAACAAACACATAAATTAAACATATTTATTTACATTACAAATAAATATTTTAAAATTATAAATGAAATTCGAGATTGTTATAATCTTAAGCGATTCCAAGGTAATAATCTAATTTAGACTCTGATGCAAGTTCAGATCTTGGATTTTGGCTTGTTTATGTGTTATAAAAAAATGAAAATGAAAAAAACTAAAAAAAAGTAAAAAAGAGAAAAAATGAAAAGATAAATAACAAGAACCTTAGTTGACTAAGCCTAATTACATGGCCTTTGTTGCTCGAGTCATTAGATCCTTAGGGGTGTTCTACACCTAGTGCCCTAAAGTCATTTGGTTTGGGAGTCATTGATCAAAAGCTTATTAACGGATAACTCTGAATAGACTAATGTAATTAAGCATTCCACGGTCATCCAAAAGGTTTTGATTGTTAAAATGTATAGAATAAAAGTCTAATTTGGTTTAAGTTTGATTACGTGGCCTTTGTTGCTAGAGTTATTAGATCCATAAAGGTGTTATACACCTAGTGACCTAAAGCCATCTGGCTTGGGAGTCATTGATCAAAAGGTCATAACGGGTAATGCTGAATAGCCTAAGGTAATTAAGTATTGCACAAGTAAGATTTAAATGTCATCATGATAATGCCTTTTGATCCTTTTTTGCATTTGTGTCTTGTTCTTAATGCTTTTTGTTGTTTGAGTTTACAGAGTTAGCATTTTTTTATTGCGATCGATTGTGTGAGCTTATTTTGAGCTATGATTAGTTAAGATATTTGGTATTCACACACACGCACACATAATGGATCGAATACAGTCTTAAGCTTGAGATTGATTGAAACCTCACTCATATCTATGTTTTTTGTTTTCTCAGAGAATAGTTGTTTTAAGCTTGGAAGCCATGATGCGGGTGTAAAGTAGTTAGCTTATTTCGTGTTTATATTTTAGTTTTTTTTTATTTTGTTTAGATAATTTTGCTTGAGGACAAGAAAAGGCTTAAGTTTAAGGTATTTGATGAGTGGGATTTATACTCGTGAATCGGATCCTATAATGCTTAAGAAGTTGCTTGTTTGTCGTATATTATATCTCTTTTATAGTAGTTTATTATTATTTTGCTTAGTATATGTTTTGCAGGGCTTATTAGGTCATTTCCAGCTTTTATAGGGCCAAAGGGTCATTTCCTTGCAATTAGTGCTGCAGTGTCCCAACCCCTATATAAATTGGTGTCGCAGCGCTGCAACCTCTATAAAGTGGAGCCGCAGCACCGTCCTATGTCAATAGTTTCCCAGGAGCCAGCGCTGCAGTGTGCTAGTTCCTTCACAAACTGGCGCTGCAACGCGACTTAGTGACCAAAGTTATTGACCCTGTGCCGCAGCGCCTCTCCAAGGCTAAAAGATGGCGTCGCAGCACCACCTTCGGTTTCTAGGAAGACAAGAATATGAATTAACCTAGATAAAGAGGAAAAATATATATATAGCAGCAGCAGCAGCCCCTCAACAGGACTCCCTAATTCTTATTCCTCTTTGATACTCTCTCTCTATATATATATATATAAACCATCTTAGCTTAGTTTCTCTTCCATTTTGTTAATGATTGTACATATAGTTTAGGTAGACTAGGGAGATGATTGAGATTTCATGGAGCTTAAGAACACTTAGCAAGATGAATTGGAAAACATGAAAGAATTGGAATTCTTGGAGACTAGAGACGCTTTGACAGAGTTTATTCTTCTCTATTTATTTCCTTTGATTTTGTAATTCATAAATGTTGTTTATATTACTACTTGTGTTTAGTTTAAGAGCTATGAACTAATTATTGGTTATAAGGTTATAATAGAACCCTTTGTTAATTTGAATTGAATATCTTATCTCTTTGGTTGACACCATATGGTTTAGATCAATATATTTATGCTTAATGATTCTTGCTCCGGAATTAGTGACAATTTTGGTAATCTATAAGAATTTGGAAAATGGATTGTATATTTATACCTTGATATATTGGCATGTGATTATGATTTTTCTACTTGATTCGACTACATAATTTATGTATAAGATAGGAATATACATGTGCCCCATGTGTGACCTAAATGAGAACCTATGCTTTTAAATTCCTTGTTATAGTTAATTCACATAGGAATATGTAGGATTATTTCATAGCTTAGATGTCCTTTTCTGTTCTATTTTTTATCGGGTGGATCTAGAGAGGGTAGGTTTATACATACCTTGGAAGAGGTGTATGAGTACTCGTGTGTTCTTGAATCGACAATTCATCGTAACCACTAAGACCAAAGAGAGAAAGTTAGGAAGTTTGATGAAACATAGCACACCATGTGTTTGAAAAAATGCTAGTTTGGGGTGAAGTTGTGATCCTAGCTTGTAGCACCTTAGATACTAATCGTTATCCATTTACTTGCTTTGATAATTAGATTTAACTATATTAATTACACGTCTTTTATCTCTGCTGTTCGAATAAGACTGATGCAATATAAAGTCGGTATTTGGTACATATTAATTATAATTCCTTGTGGGATCGATAACTTTCTTATCATTGCATTACTTGTTAGATTGCATATACATGCACGTGTTTATCGGTTGCGAAATCAAGAAACATATGGTCCGGCAAACTACACGAAAAACAACCTTGCAACTTCTTCAGTCTGGGATAGTTGGGAGAGATGTGTCCCTCTTGGCCATAGTTAAAACGCACTCCTTTTCCCTTTAAGTAGACTCCTTGATGATTCTTACCGCAACCTGCACACGACTCACCTCACTTCTTACTCTCTCCTGACTTATTCCCTGATTGAGTGTTGTCGTTCCACTTATGCTTATTGGAGTTACTCCCTCCATTGCTACATCCTTCATTTGACTTTTTCTTCTTTTGCTCTTGGTGGCACATTGACACTTCCTCCCTCGGTGATGATGGCCATTTCCAACAGGGTCGAAAATGAATTAATCTGCAACATAACTACTTTGCTAAATATCCCTGGCTTCAGTCGTTCTCAAACCTTCGCGCCTTTTGTGCTTGAGTGTCCACTTGATGTGGAGCGAATTTGGGTAACTCATTAAATTTGGCGGCATTTTCTGAAACTTACATATTCTCCTTTTTCAACTCTAAGAATTTAACCTCCATTCTTGCTTGCATACTTGGAAGAAAATAATTCTTGAAGAATAGTTCTTTGAACCTTGTCAATTTTACTACTCTTGCTCCAACTTTATTCTGGTTTTACTCCCACCAGAAATTCGCCTCACCCTTAATCAAATAGGTGACAAAAGATGTATTTTTCTCCTCTGCTACTCTAGCAATAAAGAATGCTTTCTCCATCTCCTTCACCCAAGTTTAAGCTTCTATAAGGTCAATGGTTCCTCTAAATTCTGGCGGTCCTACTGCCTTCAAGTCTTTGAAGTTTGTCAATTTATTATCTTGATGATTTCATGCTGCTGGTGCTCTATATTATATAGCTTAAGCTAACATATTTATAGAGTTCTGCATTGGATCTGCTTGACCTTATGCATTGTTAACAGATTATTCTGCTATTTGGTTTCAGGTTTGTCTTCTTGGGAGCATTATCTGGTTATACAAAACCTTAAATTATTACTTCATCTTTTACACCCATATGCCACATCTTATTGATGATATAAAAGTTTGACACAAAATTTTTAACTCAAACCTATTCGGCTTGCTGGATTAACGAATTTAGTTTGTTGAATTAACAAATTCAATTTGCAGAATTAATAAATTATAAGTTAGACAACTTACTATATTTATCCTCAAAACTTATTTACTTAATCAAACATATATTCATAGTCATTCAACTAGTTCATAATACTTAACACTATACAATGCATATTGTTATAAACATATACTATCCCTTTATAACACAAGAGTTGGGATTCACTGCTATTACATAACTAATATAAAATGTTGGTCTTACACAAAAGTTATCTTGATATTTATACAAACGTGAGTATTACAGTCATCTTGATATATCCATCGTCTACGATACTATATTACTAATATATTATCTTACTTCAAAAAGGTATTACCTCTCATACTTAATATTTCTTCTGTCCACTTCCTTCACCTGTCTTCTTCTTAGGACAATTTTTAAACCTATGACTCGTTCCACCGCATAAAAAACATCCTCCTTTATTTGGCTTAAGACAATTTGGTGAAATATGTCCTTCCTAACCCCAATTGTAACAAATATTCTTTCCTTTCATACATTCCCCCGAATGGTTCTTTCCACACTTACCACATGCTTGTTTTTCCTTTTACTGTGCATTCCTTGAGTTGTTGTCACTGTCGTTGTTCCTTTTCCTTTTATTATTATTTTTCTTGTTCTTCTTATTTAAAACTTTAGACGACACACTGCACTAAATCCACATTCTATGATTTCAGCTCATTATGTTCCTCTATCAACTCGCGCAATGCCCTTTCCATCTTCCACATTTCTTCCAAGAGAAACACCTTATTCCATACTTCTTGAACTTCCGTGGATGCTTGACCTTCTTTGATTACTACTCTGCCTTTTTCTCTATCTTATGTTTATATTTCTGGCTCCACTTTAGTTTCTTTGGAATCTACTTCTTCCTCTTCATTCAGCTCCATCTCGGGGTACTCTTCATGATCACTTTCAAGATTTATCAAAGGTTCGTCTCTGAAAACTTCCTCAACTGACTCGCTCTGAGATATCACCTATGACGCCCCCAAATCCAGGTCCCTTCAAACCTCAGATTCAGTCTGCCACGATACTACTATCGTCAAATTATTATATCTTTTATTCACAACTTAATGAATATAACTTCACTTATTACAATTTAGAATATAAATTCTTTCCATTTCCATGATCTATGTCTAATGACCCCAAACTATTATAAGCTTCAAATATTGGTCATTTACCATTCCTGTTTTACATCACATTCGATGTTATAAAAATATGCGGAATAATTTAAACTTTTTCAATCTCCTTTGAAAAATAATCTTTTATTAATATCTTAACTTGAATCAATTACAAATCCCTGAATCAAATTATGCTATGATTCCTTCTATTCGAATTACTGTATAAATATTTACATCTCAATTCAAATTTCTCTATGTATCACATAATACAACTTTACAACGCAACCTGTATTACACCTCATAAACTACTATCTTATACGACTCCTAGAACATAAACGTGGTTCAAGAGTATATATTTAAACACATAAACCAATCTCCTTCAATTACTATTAAACTCTATCAATCAAGTAGCACGTAATCTTTACCTTGAATCCTTAACCTGCAAAATTGGTTATTTGCAAGGGTGAGCTCGACAGACCAGCAATTCAAACAGTTTTCATGCAGCACGTAGCATATAATAACATACACAGTTCATGCATTCATAATCAATTAATAT
This sequence comes from Panax ginseng, assembly GCA_020205605.1. Lineage (NCBI taxonomy): Eukaryota > Viridiplantae > Streptophyta > Magnoliopsida > Apiales > Araliaceae > Panax > Panax ginseng. The sequence goes on from CM035137.1 coordinate 50,032,413, forward strand.
TTACAACGCATGTTACTTCTCACATAACAGGCATAAAGGTTTATATCATAATCATATCATCAAAGATCAACTTTCATATTTCATACATATCTCACATGTATTTCATATATATACATCAACATTTGCATAGCATAATATAGCTCAACTAACAGTTATCGAATTCATATATCAAATAAGAACTGAAAGACTTGTCTGATTCGTAGTTTATCAACTACAACTTAACTGCTTATCGCTAATTGCACTTCGTGTATCCCTACACAATTATATAATCATGGATTCATACCCATCAGTCATACATTTCATACACTCTTAATATAAGAACAAAATATTGTTTCCTAACTTGGTTTCATTTTTACTTGAACTTAGGATAACCATGAGACTAGCTCATTCTACTATCATATTTATCTAAAAAATCTTATTTTCATATCTTATATTCCTTAAGGACAACATATAATCATAACTTAAGACTATGCAGTTATTAAACTGCTCTTGGTCACTCTGCAGAACGGCGCGACCGCGCTACTCCCAGCCAGAACCAGACTTACTCTTTTCATTGCTCAGTTTAGTCCTAACCTACTATGCATTCTGATACATACTATAAACATATATCAAGTAGGTTGTGATCTATTTTCAAGTTCATATTCAAAGTACTTAGCTCCACAATGATTTATTTCAATCAATAAGTCTTAACAACTTTCTTTGATAAGATTCGATATTATAAGCGTTTAAACCATATATTGGTACTAATAAGCTTCTAATATCATGCTACACAAGTATATATCTTATTTACAGAGACATAACATAGTTCATTATTTGAAAACATATTTTAAACTACACTTGAAAGGTCCAATTCAGGCTTAGCTAGACGATGAACATATTTGTCATGTCTAGAGGCATAAGGCGTTCAAGTTCGCTTTCAAAAGTCATTCTAGACCAAGTTAAAGCAACTAGACGAAACTCTAAATCTCATTTCATAGCTAACTAAGCCATGAGTGTATGTTATTACGTTTAGAAATTTAAGTCCACAAGTTACTTTAAGTTCGTTCTCAAAGTTTCAAGTCTCCTTTAGAAATCATTTTCAACTAAGCTATTGTAAGTTAAAAATAATTAAAGCAACTTTAAATCACTTCCCATGCTTAGGTATACTCATAACTCAATAATATGCATGTGTTAAAATATCATAACTTCAAAGACTCAAGGTTCGTCAATATTTATTTTTCAAAACTCCAAGTTTCTTTTCAAAACACATACTAAGTCATTCTAAAGAATTCCATTATGAGTAAAGAAATCTTAGTTATATGACATGTCTATTATCATGCATATTTATGTTTTATCACTTAAAATAACATATTCCATCGTCGGGAGCACTATACTTGCGTATGTACTCGTTTGACGCCCTCCGATCGCCTTTAAATACATAATAGTCACACAAATTACTATTTTGACCCTTCCTAAATATCTCAAATTGAAAAACTTAAAGAATAAAAGTTGTAGGTTTATTCGTCTTCATTCCGGATCATCTTGAATCACCTCAATCGAAGTTTGTATGAAAAAGTTATGGTCATTTTACCATAACATGTTAAAGTAGTCACACTTAACAGACATTGGGCGCGGCCGCGCCCAATTCCTTCACCAAACCATTACTTAATATATAAAAATACTAACATTACTTAACATAATAATTTCATTTTCTTCATGTAAAGCACAAATATTAATTCACCATTTTACTTAAGCGAATTACTCCCTTTCATTCAATTTATTATCACGCCACTGCCTCACAAGGCTTTAATACTTAAATTATATTATTCCATAATATAATTTTAACTTAATTTAAGTTAACTAATATTTATTCTTGTTTAGTTAATTTCTATAACTAACTCTCATTCAATTCATGCTTTTCTATCTCAATCCATTTATGGACACTATAAATATCAAATATGACTAATATGATAACATATTAGTCACTAATATACAATTCCTATAGTTCAGATTAACAACTCATCAGATTTTTACAAACTTATTTGAATTGTCTACAGACCGGCGCAGCCGCTCTGGTCTTAGGCTTGAGAGTGGCGCGGCCGCGCCACCTCAAGTTAGGACGCATAAAAGTTATGATTTAATAGAAACAGAACTTAACTCGCAAATCTTTTAACACGCTCCATACATGCTATCTCATTATACTAACCAAAATGAATCTCCAATGACTACAGTCTTGAATAACTTAGATATTAAACTTCAAGTTCAAACTCTTCTTTCTTTAATCTATACATTTAACTATAACCCAATTTTAGTCAATAAATCTCTAACCAATATTTATCTAAAGATATATCGACTTTCTTCTCTCGTCAACAACGTACATATATACAAGTCCAAACCTAGCACACATCGAGTCTTTAATGGTATTCAATATAGTACACTGAGTGGTTTCCCACAAACAACCAACAAATTAGTTTTAAGTCTCGCCTACACCTGCTTCGTTTTCACGATGAGTTAGATCGGTTACTAATTCGTATATACCTCCGCCCTCTGAAGGAATCGTTTAGCGCAGCTCCTATACATCAACCATTAAAGGGTACGGTTGCACTACCTTAGACTTGATACATACTCATACATATACTCAAGAAATTGGTGGTTATCAAGGATATTTAATGTCACCAACTTACTATCATAAAATAACTCTATAAAGTATTTAATGTCGATAGATAAATCTTATCCATTGTTGATCGATTTCGCAATCAATGAATACGTGCAAGTATACACGGTCAACAAGTAATAAAGTGAAAGTAGAGTATTGTTCCCCCGAGGAATTATTTAATAAAAATCACCAAGTACTAATTCTTAACCAAACTAATTTTATTTAAACAATCTCAAATCGTGTTTTTTCTAATTAAGAAAACTAAATTAACTAATTAAAACCAAGATTTTAACGAATGAATTCAAATAAATAAAGATTAAGACTTCAATATCCCCAATTATGAATTATAAATCAATTATCCAATTATCCCAATTATTATGCCTCTTTGAATTGTTAACAGAATTCTCAAATGCCAAAAGTCCTTTTCCAAGTGATCAATTGCCTTCTATTTAATCCAGATTAATTTTGCTATATTCCTATGCAAAACAATTGAATTAAACTCATTATAATCCCAATTCCTTATGTGTTACATGCGGTGAAAAGATATTTCCATTCTATTCACAAACCTAATTATTCAACGTGCAAATAACTAAGTCACATGATATCATGCCCAGATTCTAACCCTAGAATTCCTCTTCCAATTCCTTCTAGAGTAATAAAGTAATTCTTGATCAAATAATTAAGCAATAAGCACAAGACAAGATAAACAACTCACTTTAACATAAATAATTAGAATATAATGAATAACTAATTCATATCCATAAAAGTTCAATTGAAATCTCAAAATAGTTAGTTCATAATTAATGAATTAAAACCAAGAATCCATAACCGAATAGACATCAAAAGATAAAAGTAAGATGAGAGAAGAGAATAGAATCATTGTCGCGAAATCGATGCTCCCTCTTTGCTCTTTCTTCTTGATTTTCAATGGTCTCCAAGTTGCTTCAATCTCCAAAACTAATAAGAACTAGGGTTATTTTCTAATCTAAAGGAGTGTTTAATCTAGGCTAAGCTATGTAATCTCCCTTTATTTTATGCCTTACATCATGTATTTATAGGTTACAAGTACAATTTTTAGTTTTGGAACAACCCCATCCTATTTGAGTCAAAAGGTGTCAAAATTACCCAAAACGCGTCCGAAGCCGCACCAAACCCTTCCCCAACATCCCAAATACTGGGCAACGAGATCGAGTTCGCCCCTAGCGCCCGGCTATAAAACACACTAAAAATCGCGCACCGGCGCTGGCCCAAAATCTGACATTTTCTGCTCCGACGTCCTTTGGGAAAATGGTCATAACGTCTTCGTCCGAACTCCGATTTTAATGATTCAAGATGTTCCGGATAGAGGAAAAGTAGATCTACAACTTTCATTCTTGAAGTTTGTCGAAATAATGTCAGGAGCTATAGTGAAATTGGCTCCGAAGTGGATGCTGTATAAATGGCAAGCCGAAAACGCGAATCTAGCCACCCCAAACATCGATCCATGTAACTTTTGTCCCAATTCTTATAAAATAACATAAAACATGCATGAATAGACATAAACACATAAAAACATCCTAAAAGACTTAAGAACAACAATAAATTAAGCCCGGATGTATCCAATTCATGGGTATAAAACTCACTCATCATCCATCTTCTTACTAATTCATCTCTACCATTTATAACGAATATAATAATGATATATATTTATTAAACACAACCTCACTTACTACATGGCTCATATTACCCTATGTAACACAATACCACATACCTCGTAGCACATTTATATATTCTTGTTTGAACTCATCTCATGCTTTAAGAATTTTATTTACTAAATTCTTATTTTAATATTTTTTGAAAATTCGAGTTATTACATCCTCTCCCCCTTATAAGGATTCCATCCTCGGAATCACCGAAACCTCCTCTACTCGATGCTATTCTGAATATTACATATTCTTTTGAATAATTTTATCCATTCTCTTTTCGGGAGTTTTATTATAACTTGCTCACTTGCATTCTACCACTTTCTCCTTTCTAAGGAACATTCTACTCACTACATTCATCACACAGAAGAATAAGAATCTTCCACGATTTTTCAATAATCGGGAAGTAGTATGAATAACTCAGATTCTAATTTATGCTGAGGGGTCACACATGACCGTGAACTAGTGCTTCAACATAATCCTTCACACTGCAAACCAGAGTGTTTATCAATCACAAGGACTAAAAACACCCTCCACACATACACTAGGTGTCCATCCTATTGCACCACTACATTGGGCCGCAACGTAGTGTTTTGTAATGACTACACGCGTTACGCTCGGAACCATTGTCCCCGAAAACATGTCCACTGGGGAAACACCCTACTCAATGACCTATGGGATGGAAGAAGTACTCCCCATAGAAGTGGAAATGGAATCCCTCAGAGTGTTGATTGACTCTCAGCTGGATGAAGACCAATGGTTATAAGACAAATATCACCAATTGTCTCTAATAGATAAAAGGCGAAGTGATGCTATCTTCCATGGTCAATTATACTAACAAATGATCGCTAGATCCTACAACAAGAAAGCCTGGCTACGGCATTTTAACCAACATAACTTGCTTTTGAAGAAGATCATTGCAACCAAGATCAGTCAAAGGGAAAATTCGCTCCAAACTGGGAAGGCCCATTTATTGTCAAGGAGGTATTGACATGAGGTGCTCTCAGATTACAGGAAATGGATGGAAACGAATTTCCACAACTCATCAACTCAGACACCGTGAAATGATACTATGTCTGAAGTTACTATCAAGCAAACATCCTTGTTTGGGATCACCAAATCACCAGTCATTTCAAGTTTTCTAACCCTTATTACACACAACCCTTTCTTCATACCCATTTGCCCCATTAGGTAAACACACTCTTTAAGCCAGCAGCCTGGTTTTTAGATCATCAGATCTTTTATTTTACACTCCATATAATTTTGGTTATCCCACCAGGGATTGAACCCTTTCCCTGCAGTTTGTCCTAAACATGGGATCAAACTTTTTCACACCCGTAGTTCGTCCTGAACATGGGATCAAACTTTTTCACACAGTTTATCATGAACATGGGGCGAACTACATCGACCTGATCTACCCGATACATGGGAGTATGTAGGCAACCATTTTATATGGCCAGGTCGCAATAAAAAAAACAAAAACATTTCTACACCCTTTTCTACAAAAACAAAAACAACAAAAACATTTCTACACCCTACACCATTCAGCGTTGAACCTCTTACACCAGGTTCGAACTACGCAGACCTGATCTCCTCTTCAATAGGAGTACATAGGCAGCCATTTATGGTTCGGTCTAACCCCTTACCAAAATACAAATACTTGTCACACGGTTCTGGGATCAAACTTCAATCCATCATCGGCTTCAAACCAAAGGGATGGAACTACCTGGCCTCCCCATAAATGGGAGAGTTGGCAACCATCTAAGCTGCGGTTGATTCCTTGAAGAATAAGAGATGGAACTAACTAGGCTCCTCTTAAATAAGAGTATTGGCGACTATCTGTGGTGTGGTGAATCTCAGAGAGGAAAAGTCACACTCCTCTACACATTTCCATATAGAAACTAGTCCCAAGACACCAAAGAGAGTATGGATATACACAGATCAATGATCCATTCTGAAAGATCCTATGACGTCTAAATGTCCACACATCAAGGATGAGTTCAGAATACATCAAGATCACAAGCCCTGAAGAAGCAGGCAAATATCAAGCAAGTATCAAGGCATAACTATAAGGGAAGTGAATCAAAATATATTTTCCTGTCATATATAATGTTGTTTGATATATACAATATGTGTTGTATATGACAAAATGGCTAAGCTAGTCTATGCAGGAAAATACAAGTCTATCTACGGATCTGTATATATGCGGACTATTAGATCTAACATAGCGTCTCTCTCCGAAGAATGAGGTACTGCTGCAAGCTCCTACCCAATGGTATCTACATGAGCTAGCAGATCCGAGGCCAACTGCATGGTGTCATGATGCTCATCAATATATGCACTCATATCTGCAAGGATGCCAGTCGTAAGGGATCTCACTGAAGTACTATTTGTAACGGCCATATCCTGGACAGATAAGGCAGCATCCCTCTCAATAATTAATTCATCTCTACCTGATTTGGCCTCATCTCTCTCCAATAGAGCGGTGTCTCTCCCATCAAGAGATGTCAACATCAAGGCCCTAACATGATCTCTCTTAAAGGTCATCAAATGAAGACTATTCTCCAGATATTGTCTTGAATACTGAATCACAGTGGCACTCATACTAAGAGAATCTGCAAGAGCTGCTGGCAACCCAGTAAATGGCTCATCCTCCATGGGAATATCAATGTCCTCTAGGGGCTCTCCATCATCAGAATTAATCCCCAATAATGTGAATACTACTACAACCAATGTAATCTTTGTCTCCATCCATATGGAATACTTAATAGAACAGCCCGGATGGCTAACAAAAAATGTAGCTAGCTAACACTAATCCCAACAGGCATACACCCTGGATCTGTCCTCTACTAATAAGTGGCGGCCAAACACTGACTCAATGCCCCCTGAAAAGGATGGAAATCATAGAACTGGTCAAACTGACACATCACGACTAGTGGGTGGTAAGTAGTCATGCCCCTCAAACCAACTAGAGGGAGATAATCCATGCCCAGAGCATAAGTGATGATGATGTAGGGTGAACAAAGCCCTGTACACGACAATACATCAAATGGATCTCCAATCCATACCAGGAAAATGGAATAAGATGCAAGATTTATACACTCTGTAGGCTGAAAGTAGTATGACATGGCTATCTCATGGGTAAAACAATACCCATGTCATCGGAATGTGCCAATCAGTCTCAGGTGTGACATAAACCACACGTACAACATGATCGAACTACCTATGAATACCCCTATAGGGTAAGTACTGCAATATGTGGCCGACCTCAGCGTCTCTACTACAATCATCGGTACAATGGTGTGACCCTCCCTGAGAGCTCTCACTGCCATAATGACACCAATGTCCAGCTCATCTATATATTGTAGCATATATACATATGACAATATTCATAGTATCAGTACATCTACTCTGGCCAAATGCCAATGATCCTTCGACATGGTAAAATCCTTAGAGTATCGTGTATAACAACTTGTCCTTGATACGTGGACATTGAGCCATCGCAGGAATTCTCAGAACGGATCATTGATCTGTATGTATCCCTACCATCTTTGGTGTCTTGGGACTGGTTTCTGTATGGAAATGTGGAGTGGAGTGTGACTTTTCATGATGGATTCTCCCACTCTCAGTGCCACTGTTACTCAGTATTCAGCACAGTATTTGGAGCAGAGCTTACATCTGATGACCTATGTGAGAGATCAGGCTAGGGCCACGATGTTGACAGCTCTTGATGGGAGAGACTCCGCTCTATTAGAGAGGGATGTGGCTAGATCAGCCAGAGATGCATTGATCGTAGAGAGGGATGCTGCTTTATTTGCTAGGGATGTGGCCATTACAGACATCACTTCCGTGAGATCCTTGACGACTGGCATTCTTGCCGATATGAGTGTATACATAGATGAGTATCATGCCATCATGCAGACAGCTTTAGATCTGTTAGGTCGTGTAGATACCCTTGGGCAAGAGCTTGCAGCTTTACCTCCTTCTCTGGAGAGGGAAGTTATGTTAGATCTGATAGTTCGCATACACACAGATCCGTAGATAGCTTTGTATTTTCCTGCACAGACTAGCTTAGCCATTTTGTCATGTACAACACATATGTATATATCAAACAGTATTATATATAGCAGAGAAATATATTTTGATATACTTCCCTTTCAGTTATGCCATGATATTTTCTTGATATTTGCCTGTTTCTTCAGGGCTTGTGATCTTGATGCATTCTGAACTTGTCCTTGATATGTGGACATTGAACCATCGTAGGAACTCTCAGAACGGATCATTGATCTGTATGTATCCCTACCATCTTTGGTGTCTTAGGACTGGTTTCTGTATGGAAATGTGGAGAGGAGTGTGACTTTTCCTCTTTGAGATTGACCGCACCACAGATGGTCGCCAATACTTCTATTTGTGAGAAGCCTAGTTAATTCCATCTCTTATGGACTGGTATTTCTCTTTGAGGCACAACCGCAGCTTAGATGGTCACCGAATCTCCTATTTATGAGGAGATGTTGGTTAATTCCATCCCCTTTATCTGAAGTCGATGAAATGTGGTGGATTGAAGGTTGATCCCAGTACCGTGTGACAAGTATTTTTGTTCTGGTAAGGGTTAGACTGAACCATAAATGGCTGCCTACATACTCCTATTGAAGAGGAGGTCAAGTCTGCGTAGTTCGAACCTGGTGTAAGAGATTCAACGTTGAACGTGAAAGGCAGATGGATGTAGAAATGTTTTTATTGTTTTTGTTTTTGTAGAGAAAGGGCAGAAATGTTTTTGTTGTTTTTTTGTTTATTGCGATCGAGCCATATAGAATATGGTTGCCTACGTACTCCCGTGTATCAGGGAGATCAGGTCGACGTAGTTCACCCCTCAGGACGAATTGAAGCCAAAGAGAAATTTGAATCCCATGTGCAGGCCATACTGCGGGGAGAAGAAAGTTTGATCCAATAATGGGGACAAACTGCAGGTGTGGAAAAAGTTTTATCCCGTCTTCAGGACAAACTACAAGCGTAGAAAAGTTTAATCCCATTTTCAGGACAAACTACAGGTATAAAAGGTTCAATCCCGTGTGTAGGATAACCGAAATTGTATGGAAGGTTTGAAATGAAGTGAAACCAGGCTGCTGGTTTAAAGTGAGGTGAAACCAGGCTACAGGTTTGAAGTGAGGTGAAACTAGGCTGCTGGTTTGAAGTGTATGTTTCCCTGAGGGGCAGAAGAGTTTGTGAAAAGAGGGTTAAAAACCGGAATGACTGGTAACTGAATGATCAATACCAGGATGTTTGCTTGATGGTAACTTCAGACATAGTACTATTTCACGGTGTCCGAGTTGATAAGTTGTGGAAATTCATCGCCATCCATTTCCTGTAGTCTGAGAGCACCTCCTGTCAATTCTTCCTTGACAACAAACGGGCCTTCCTAGTTAGGAGCGAATTTTCCCTTAGATTGATCTTGGTTGTCAATGATCTTCTTCAAAACCAAGTTATGTTGCTTGAATTGTCGTAGTCGGACTTTTCTGTTGTAGGATCGTGCGATCCTTTCCTGATATAATTGACCATGGAAGATTGTCGCGGTTCGCCTTTCGTCTATCAGAGTCAATTGGTGATACCTATCTTGTACCCATTGGTCTTCATCCAACTGAGCATCCATCAACACTCTGAAGGATTCCATTTCTTCCTCTATGAGGAGCACTACTTCCATCCCATAGACTAATGATTAGGGGGTTGCCCCAGTGGAAGTACGCATGGAAGTTCTGTAGGCTAATAAAGTCAGAGGCAAGAGGTCAGGCCATCCTTTGTGATTGGCGGACATTTTCTGCATGATCTTTTTGATATTTTTATTAGTCGCTTCAACAGTACCATTCATCTTTGGATGGTAGATGATAGAGTTAAGGTGTTTGATGTGGAATTTAATGCATAACTCCTCCATCATTTTGTTATTGAGGTTTTTAGCATTGTCTGACACAATGACCTCTAGTTGTCCATATCAACAGATTACATTATTTCTGATGAAAGCAATGATGACTTCTTTGGTAACCTTGGGGAAGGAGGCTGCTTTTACCCACTTGGTGAAGTAGTCGATCATGGTGAATATGAATCAATGTCCATTACTGGCTTTGGGATCGATGGGCCCGATCACGTCCATTCCCCATATTAAGAAGGGTCATGGTGAACTCATATTTTGGAGTTCCCTTGGAGGGGCATGGATAGCATTCCCATGAATTTGGCATTGATAGCACCTCTTGACGTGATCATCACAGTCAGCTTTGAGTGTTTGTCAATAATGCCTTGTTCTGATGATTTTCTTGACAAGTAAGGGGCCGCTCATGTGTGGGCCACATACTCCACCGTGGATCTCATCCATGAGCCTCTGAGCTTGGTCTTTGTCCAGACATCTGAGGAGACCTAATCCTGCATCTCTCTTATAGAGTGCATCTCCGCTCAGGTAGAATTTCATAGCAATTTGATGGATCCACCTGTTCTCAATTAGGCTCGCCTCAACGGGTGTAGATCCATCTCGCAGATACTCCTTGATATGTTGATATCAAGGGTGGTGGATGGGTGGTAGCTCATCCGATACTTCTCCAACGTAGTTCCCATAATCTGGGCCTTTTGCAGGGAAAATGTGATACTTGACATGTTTTCCTTGTCAGGTATGTGAATCAAGGAGGCCAACATTGCTAGTGCATCCGCAAAATCATTCCTATTGTGAAGAATGTGTAGAAAGGAGATTTCTTCGAACTCCAAGCCATCTGTACAACTTGCCGATGGTAAGGGAGCAAATGTAATTCTTTGGTTTGATAGATTCTCGTGGATTGTTTGATTACTAATTCGGAATCCCCAAAGACAGTTAACCGTCTAATGCCCATTGGACGGGCAAGTTTTAGCCCCATGATATAACCTTCATACTCACCGTGTTGTTGTTGTTGGCCGCTTTACCGCAACTTGACGACGACGGATACCGCTCCCTCGTCATCGGATACTAGAATCGCTCCCAGCTCCAGAGCCTTCAGACAATATGACTCCATTAAAATACATTTTCCATGTGTGACATGCATCGTACTGAAGGTATTGTTGAACTGTCATTACCCCTTCATCGGGGAAGTATGCTTCCAAGGGTTTGTAATCCCCTGCAGGTGCAGCGACCAGTTGATCTGTAATTCCTTGACCTTTGACAGACTTTTGCGTCACATAGATAATGTCAAATTGCTGTAGGATCAACTGCCATCTGGACAGTCGACAATTTAGTATGGGCTTACTGAACACATACTTGAGAGGATCCACGTGGGATATAAGATGGGTTGTGTGACCATGGAGGTAATGATGTAACCTCATGGAAGCCCATGCCAAAGCACAACAAGTCTTCTCAATTAGAGTGTACTTGGGTTCACTGATGCTGAATCTTTTGCTGAGGTAATAGATAGCTCGATCTTGGCCTCTATTGTCTTTTTGTCCCAACATGCAGCCCATGGCATTGTCATTAATGGACAGGTACATAAATAGGGGAACATCATCCCTGGGAGGTACCAAAATAGGAGCGTTAGCCAACTACTTTTTAATGGTAAGGAAGGCTTTCTGGCACTCATCATTCCATTTCATGGAGGAGTTCTTCCTTAATAGCTTGAAGATGGGCTTACAGGTTGCTGTGAGTTGTGAGATAAATCTGTTAATGAAGTTAATTCTACCCACAAATCTCCGTATTTCCTTCTCTGTTTGAGGAATGAGCATTTCCTTGATGGCCTGGATTTTGGTAGGATCCAGTTCAATCCCTTTGTGGCTGACTAGGAAACCTAGAAACTTGCCTGATCTGACACCAAAGGCGCACTTGGCTGGATTCAACTTCAAGTTGTACTTACGCAACCTGTTGAATAACTTTCTAAGATGGTCTAAGTGGTCTTCCTCCCTTCGGGATTTGACAATGATGTCATCCACATAGATCTCTATCTCTTTGTGTATTAAATCGTGGAAAAGAGCCATCATAGCTCGCTGGTAGGTTGCCCCGGCATTGATGAGGCCAGATGACAACCGTCTGTAGTAAAAAGTTCCCCAAGGCATAATGAAAGCAGTTTTCTCATAGTCTTCTTTAGCAACCATAATTTGTTGGTACCCATGAAGCGCTCATCAAGAAGGAGTACATGCCAGATCGAAAAGATTGTCAATGACAATGTGGATAAAAGGTACGGGAAATCTATCCTCAAGACAAGCTTTGTTCAAATCCCGGTAATCCACGCAAACTCACACCTTTCTTCTTAGTTTAGGCACAGGAACAATATTGGATATCCACTCCGGATATGTAGACACCATGATAATGTCAACTTGAAATTGATTCACAATTTCTTCTTTGACTTTTAAACTCCACTCAGGTTTCAATCGCATGAGCTTCTGCCTAACTGGCTTGAATCCTTCCTTAATGGGAAGGCGATGAAGAATAATGTCAGTGGACAACCCACCAGGTCTTTATGAGACCATGCAAACACATCTTGGAATTGGGTTAATAGCACAACCATGTCATTCCGTTGGTTTGGGGAGAGGTTTGAACCAATCTGGATTAGCTTAGGGTTTTGTAAGGTTCCAAGATTGAAAGAAGTGGTTTGGTCACGGTTGGGTTTAGGTTTGTCTGTGACCCATTCCTTAATCTCCTAAGGTGTCTCAATGTCCTCTTGTATTTCCATCAAGTCTGAGTTCAACTTTGCAACAAAGTTACAGCCCTTGTTGTAAGACCCCGAAATTTTTTTAAATAAAAAGGAATTTCCTTTATTTATTATTTTGAAATAGTAAGGGTGGATTTGATTAATGTGGTTAGTTATGGGTAAAATGCATAAATATTTTAAATAAGCAAGTGGTGATATAATATTCATTATTGTTTTGAGAACATTCGTTTGGTCGTGGAATATTCAAATCTTTTCGGGGAATATTCGTATGCGACGGCACAACCATGTATGTGGGCCCCCATAACTGAAAAGCGATTGGAGGAAGAAAAAACGACAAGAATAAGTTGTTTATAAATAATCTGCGTAGTTGTTACCGCTTTACCTTTCGTTGGAATACCCGTGGTTAAAACACACGATGTCTACGCATTGCACTTGCGGTAGCTCAGATTGCACCAATTATCGACTCTTACATAAGAAAGGCACTACTCAATAATGGTTACAGATAATTATTTATTCAAAGATTTTATTTTATTGATTCAATAATTGCTTTGCATTGATATTTTATATTGTTTGTTGTTTCAATAATTGTCATTACACAAGATTTTTCATTATCGGCAATAATTCATATTATCTCAATAATATTATTAGATAACATTATTGGCAATGTCTAGAAAGTTCTGCTTAAGGAGAGGTTTGGTCACCTAATTGCAAGGCCAAGAAGAGAAATTCTTATTGAAAGCCCCTCTTTCCCAGGAACCGCACGGTTGTCAATATTGTGATTCTCAGAATATTATTTGTGAATAATTAATTATTGATTCATATGATGAGGAAAATATTCATTTATATATATATAATATTATATTTTAATAATATAATAATGGTGATATTTTTACAACGAATGTGGGATATATGAGTATACGAGGAGGAAGAGTATTTTTGTTGCAATAAATATTTAAAACATGTTAAACATGTCTCAGAGACCCATTTATTGATTTGAAATTTGATTATAGCACAAAAAATCGCTCGTTTATGGATTTCGGTCATTTTCTGTTTGGAATTTGGAGAAACTTTCTTCTGCAAAGTTGTAGAGAATTGAATTTCCTATAAAAACTCATGAGATTCGAATTTTCTGATAAAAGGACTATTTATTATGAATTATTGAAGTTCAAAGCTCAAAATAATTGATTTTGGAAGTTTAAAATATTTAAAATAAGAAAAACGTTTTTTGGTCTAACATGTGATTTGAATGGGTTGAATTCTAGATTTTCAGATTCAAGAATGGCGAGAGAATTTTGATATATATATATTATTATATTAAATTTTCGCTTTTGGTGTTCTAAGCAATTTCCTATAAATAGGTGCTTAGGTTAGAATTGAAAATCACACCGTAAACTCAAGTTTTCTCTCTATATTATTGAGCGTATTCTTGTGAGTATTTTGAGTATACTTTGAGTATTGCTATACGGTGCAAGTTCAAGTATAGCCTATATCCTGTTTCAACTAAAGTCTTGCCTTTTCGAGGTAAGGATGTTATTTTATTCGAAAATGATATTATTTCTTCAATATCATTATCTTAGAAATATTGGTTGGAAGTTTTTATCAAATTTGGAACTTTTGGTGTCGGTTACTATTCACGATACTAAGACTATTCACGATATCTGACACTATTCACGAATCTGACACTATTCATCGAAAAATGAAAATTTTTCTTTTAATCTAAAATATCTATCAGGATACTAGCTTTGATTGTATCCATGTTTTGATCATTCTTGAATTTTACACCACTATGATTATTTTTGAGGTATTTTTGGACTTGGATAAAACAAAGTACGAATCCTTAATCCTTAATCCTTGTCATTTTGTTTCACTGGATTCGTTTCTTTAAAAAAATAAATATTTTTCATCATCCTCAGTCTTAAAAGATGAATGATTTATGATGAATATCTTTGGCCTGTAGTACAAAGATGAATGATTTCTGATGAATATCTTTGGCCCGTAGTGCAAAGATGAATGATTTCTGATGAATATCTTTGGCCCGTAGTGCAAAGATGAACAGATGTTTAGTGAACATGACCAACTGATGAATGTCCTTGGCCTGTAGTGAAAGGATGAATATTTGATCCCAGATACATATTGATTGATGTTACAGGGATAAAAATAGACGATGAACTTTAAAATTCATACATAGAAGATAGTAGTTTGCATTCTCTACTTAACTCTTCTAATGAATTATTATTATTTCCATTGCGAATATTGATTTAAAACTTGTTGCCTATTGTATTCTATTATATTTTTCCTGTTGAAGACTAACGATAATTTTGTTGTATATTATCTTAGTCATAATATTCTTTATCGGGCTAGTCGAGCTCACCCTTTTCCTTTTGTTCCATTTTTTCTTCTCGTGAGGCGAGAATATAGCAAGTACGAGTCGGGGTATGGAATGAAAGTTCTAGGGAGAGTTGTTTAGTAGTCCTCACCATTGTTGTAAAATAATGTATCAATAATTATGATGAGGATTTATTTGTATGTGGATATTGTCTAGATGACAATATCTGTATTTAAACTCACAGTATATATGTTGTCGTATTTTGCACGACAAATGTATTAATAAAGATGTAGTTATTCTGTACCATGTATTTGGCGACTCAGAATGGGTTGGATGGAATGGACCTATTTTGGGGGCGTCACACTTGTGGAGAGAAGGCACACCATCAGCAAGTCCAGGCACATCTAATTTTAGAGTCTTGAAATCAAAATATGCTTTCACTTAATATTTGAAACTGTTTAATCATATAAAGTGTTAGCATGTACTGATAAAATAACTGCTAATACTGTATAAAAAAGTAAGCAATTAAAGTTATCTACAGGGCAGAGGGATTGTCTGCCCATTTTACCCTCGTCGACCAATGCATGGAGTGCTGCTCCAATTGTTGAGGGCAAAGTCCTGATGGACTGCAGTGATGGAGGGATTGTCATTGTCCTCCTTCTCCCGAATGATAACCACGATATCTGGGCAATCATCATCTGAGGTATATCTGTTTGTATGTTCATCATGAACAATGACGCGTATGCTGGACATCATTAAAGCGATGTCATGTTTATGTTTCCGCTCCCTTTCTTCCACTTTGGGATCAGGAATCAGTACCTCTTTTGCTTTGGACGGTACTGGCTTGGGAAATAGCATAGCCATAACATGGGCTGGCACCTTTACTGGAGACTATATCATCTCATGCGGTGCAGATGGAACAAATCACCGTGTGGCGAAAGTTTGAGGAATCTACTTGTGTTTGTGCAGATTCCTATGATTGGAATTGGCAGAATAGCCTAGTCTGACTGTCCTAGTTTGACTAGACATTTGAATAGGGTGCTTAATACCCTGCTGATTTTTACCAAGCCCTTGTCTAGGCTGATGACCTAATGACATCATTTCTTGTGTGGCCGACATAACCTCGGCAGAAATTTTGGGTACGGGAAGTGGTGCTCCAATAGGTTGATATTGAGTGTTACTCACTTCCAAAGTATGAAAACTGGCCGGCTCAACTTCGGATTTAAAACTGATGATTGGCAGATCTCCTTGTTCAAGACATTCTGGCTCAGAGTTGATAGTGACTAGACTGTTGTTAACAATGTACTTGATTTGTTGATGTAATGTGGAGGGAACGACTCCAGCCATGTGTATCCATGGTCTCCCCAATAGCAGGTTTTATCCTGAGTCTATCTTGAGGACGTGGAAGGAGACATTGAATGTATTTGGACCAATCTCAATTGGCAGCTCAATCTTTCCGACGGAATTTCGTCGGGATTCATCGAAAGCTTTGATCACCGTATGGCTACTTTGGATCCGCTTGAGATTGACATTCATCCTCGTCAAGGTGGCATAAGGACAGATATTAAGAGATGAACCTCCATCTATCAACACTCCAGCTAACATATACCCGAAGGACAAAACTGTGATGTGCAATGGTTTGCAATGACCGGTCCCTTCGGGAGGTATGTTGTCATCAGTGAAGGATATCACATTGTTGTTGAAAATGTGATCAACCATATGTTAAAATTTTTCCACATCCACTGATTTCGATAAGTAGGCTTCTTCCAAAACCTTTAATAAGATCTTCTGGTGATCCTCGGAAGAGAAAACCAAGTCTAGTATTGATATCTAATGTGGAGCTTCTCTTAAGCTTAAAACCACCTTGGCTTCATTATGACCCATAGTGCAGAGGAATTGTTCAATCTTCTCCATGGGAATCTTTCCCTTTGCTTTGAGGGTAGGTTTGATAACCCTTTGAGGAAGATACAATGGATTATCCTTCGATACTGTAGCAGTAGTATGAGACGTGGATCCTTCAGCTTTTCCATAATTCCATGGAACATTGTGTAAGTTGACAACATGATATTGTGGTCTGCAATGTAAAGAAATTGGCTCGGGTGCGGCCACTTTCAAAGGATTGTTAGCTCTTTTGAGTTGAATTACTTGTATGGGAAATTCTTTGACAGTCTCATCATCCTCATCGGATATAACTGCTATTGATCCCTTCCATTTAGTAGGACATGTACTCCCACCTTCAAGTTGCAAAGTGTCATCATCTGCCATTTGTAGGACACCGCTATCAATAAGATTTTGAATGAGATGGTGGAGTGCCCAGCATTCGTCTGTGCTGTGACCGCGAGAATATGAATGATATTGACAAACTCCATCTGCGTTGAATCATCCAGCACGGGGATTAATTGGAGGCAGAAGGGAGGAAATTCTTCCTTCATTGATCAACATTTGGAATATTTCCTCCATTGGTTGGCCCAGATAGGTAAATTCTCTCTGGTTGGCAAAATCTCGATGAGCTTTAGCATTTACTCTCTTTGCAACCTTATCCTCCATAACTTCTCTTTTTGAAGGTGATGTGGAGCATTCATAATAAACAGAAGGAGGTAGGCATGTTCCTACCTGATTAATTGGCGTGTGACTTGATGTTGATGGGTCACCAGTTTTGCCAATTGCTCAATTTGCTTGCAAAGAGCTTTCATCTTTCATTCCATAGTAAACTGGAACTTTGCATAATCCCATCTGTCAAAACCGTCTTTGATGGTTTGGGATGTTTCGTCGTTAAAACTGGAACTCTGTCCAGTGCTCCACCTGATCATGTTGACCTCTTCTTCTTTGTGTTGAGGAAGAGGGTTGTCTTGCACATGAGGTTGATCTAGTTTAGTGACCATGATCTCTCCATTGTCTATTAAATCTTGGATCTTGTGTTTCAAGGCCCAACAATCTTAAGTATCATATCCAGGATCTCCGGCATGATAAGCACAATTCCGAGTAACATTAAAACCCCTCCCATTAGGGTTGATTGGTGGAAGAAGACGTGTGATTTTCTTCTGAGTGGTCAGAAGAGCAAGGATATTCTTGAGCGAGTCACCTAAGGGTGTGAAAGTTTGAGGGCGCTTTACTTCTCCACTTTTGGGCAATGGAGGGTTTGAAGACTGTGCTTCGAAAGAGGAGTAGTTTCTCCACTGTATAGGCAGGTTCTGATTGCCTTTCTGACCTTGTAGTATCAAGGAAACATCCTCCTCTTTCTTTTTATGGACCCTTCGGGGGTTGTTTCCATAAGATCCGGACTAGATGTGCTCAGCAACTTCTTTACGAGTGGCTAGGTCTTGAATCTTACCTGACTTCAATCCTATCTCAGCCATCTCTCCGTGCTTGATCATTTCAGAGAATGGTTTGCCAATACCAGCTAGAACTCTCTCATAGAAAGGAGCTTCCTGTACATCTATGAAAGTCATGACCATTTCTGATTCAGTCATAGAAGGAATAACTTGAGTAGCCAGGCGCCTCCACCTTTGAGCATACTCTCTAAAAGACTCATTAGACTGTTTCTTGACCTTGGTAATTTGGTACCGGTCCGGAGCCATCTGAGATTGAAAAATGTATTGAGTAAGGAAGGCGTGAGCTAGTTCTTCCCAGGTATGGATCTTTGAATTATCTAATCTGGTATACCATGAACGGGCTTCTCCAGTCAGACTCTTCTGGAACAGCTGTATTCTGAGCTTCTCATTTTCCGCATAAGATTCAAGTTCTCCAATGAACACTTTTAAATGTGTGTAAGGATCCCCTAACCCGTCATATTTTTCAAAATCAGGGGTTTTGAATTTCTTTGGATAATGAACACCAGGAAATATGCAAAGGTCAGCATATGAAACACTTCCATGTGTTCCAATCCCTTTGAGAATACGGATAGTTTCCTCCATTTGGAGGACCTTCTTCCTGATGTCACCCATGTCTAGATCTCCTTTGAGATGGGTGTTTTCAGGGTCTTTGTTGGTCTTATCCAACTGAGGTTCTTGAATTCTTTTTTCCAAACCTTAAGCTCCCCCTTGTGCTGAGGATTCTGTATGTGTAGGTATCTTCATACCCTGAGTAGAATGATGCAATTCTTTAAGCAGAACAACCAAGTCTGTAATTTGTTTACTCAATCCGTCAAATTCTTCTCTAGAAACAGGATTAGACTGGTTAGAAGAAGATATGATTGGATGTAGGCTCGTAGCCTTTTTAGATTTTGAGTAGGTAACAGGCCCAATTGCTTCCCTACAAAAGACTTATGTAGTTTAGTCTTAGGGATAATGTAAATGTTATCAAAACATGTCCATTTTAGGAATTTTTGTCCTGCAAAACCGGTTGTTAATTGATAACATGTCATGTATGCACATATATTCTTCATATTTTCCATTACATATGGATAAACATGGAATAACATTACAAGTAAATGCTTTTACAAGTAATTGAAAATGGAAAGCATGAAGAGACTTTCCTCCGCGTTTGGATTATCAAAGGTTGACCTATCTTAGGTTTACTCTCGCGGCTTTTCGTTACTTGTTCTTTGGTGTTCTCATTGTAATGTGAGATTTGTTTGAAAAAACAAGTGAAAAAGGTTCGACATGTGTAATGTCGACGATGGACTGTTAAGAGTCGCCAGTTGGTGTTTTTAACTGGTTGCACCAACGCAACCGAAAAGGTTTGCACATTGACCCAGTGATTTGACACTGCTAAACGGGTCTGTGAAAATGAGATTCATTATGGGTCTGGGGGCTTGATTATGCGGAGGGAAGGTGTTAGGCACCCCCCAACATCCGTGTTACCACAGTGAGCGCCACTTTCCAAAGAAACTATTATATGAATGTGCGTGTGTGTGTGGATCAATGTGCAATTATTTGAAAGTAGTGTGAGGCCACGTTCGCACCTATATACACCGGGTTTGAATTTATAGAAAAATTCAGTTTTAACAAGATATAGCAATGAAGTTTTATAAAAAGAGGTTTTTCAAACCCTGTGCTCAATAGGAACTGAGACCTTTTCATACTTCCATTTTATTGTTAAATGTTCGGCTTGTTTGCTTTTATTTTTGAGATACGAGGCATCTTCGAGAAAATAATATACAGCAGTGCCGAACTCCTCATGGGAATGATAGCCATCTAAGAAAATTCGTACACTGTAAATAATGCACAGAGTCTGCTGCTTACAGCTGAAAAAGGTCCATCATGGGAACCGAATCTAGATTCAATAGACTGAATCTATGATCACATGATTCCTAGGCTCATATGATACTGTAGTTTGTATGGAAAGAAGTAAGCAGTTATATATATATAAAAGCGGTAAATATATATATATATATATATATATATATGTGTGTGTGTGTGTGTGTGTGTGTGTGTGTGTGTGTCTGTGTGTGTGTGTGCATGATCAACCACCATGAAGCAACTCCATGGGGGATCAGAAATGTAAATAAAGCAATAAATGCGATCAACCGCCACGAAGTAAATTCCAGGCGGGACTTGAATGTAAATAAAGCTGTAAAAGCGATCAACCGCCACGAAGTAAACTCCAGGCCTTACAAAAATGTAAAATATATATATATATATATATAAGCAAGATAAACGTTCCAGACCGAAGTCTAGGCTCAATCGAGGCATAACTCGATAATGTTAGTCTATATATATAATATATACATATATATATAGGTATATATATACATACAGAAATGAAAACCACAGACCGAAGTTTGGGCATACGTACATAACACGACTCTCAATGTGTAGAATAGTGTGTGCAAAGATGAAGAGAAAGGCTTTATAGAGTGTTTGAAGGCTTACAGTGGGCTACCAATGCAGACTTCTATGACTCTATATGGATGAATACTCAGCTCCCGCTGGTAAATGTATAGCTATATGTGAGCTAACAGGTGTTTAAAATGAGCAAGCACTCAATATATGGTGTGTATAAAGCAAATTGGACAGGGCACCTGCAGCTGCCCGGGCTGCCCGGGGTTCCGCGGGTCCCATCCTCATAAAGTACATGTACTCGTGCACTGTGATGTCTGCTCAAACTTACAGAACTTCAATCTGAGAATCCGAACGAGGTATATACGACCTTCTTCGGACTGCCAGTGTCGAGAGTTACGCAATGACATGGATTAGAGGTTGTACGAAGTCAGGAAGAAGGGACCATGCCCATGGTCTTCAAGCTTCAAATTCTATCCGGTGTACTGCCATGCGTAGTAGTCACTCGGGATTAGAACTCCTTGGTTCTTGTAGGACATTATTCTATGTATGTATATCCGAAATGTTGAGACGACACGCAAATGTTGAGGTAGCAAGATGACGTTTGACTCCTCATCGGGGTTATCACCGATTTGAGTTGAAAGCAGACGTTGCTCAGGGTTACATCTGAGATTGGACTGCTGCAAGTATTGAATGCTGCAATGTCATCTGTGAATGCTTGTTTGCCCGGTGTTAGTCTCCGGGTCTACGGTATGAGTGCCTTAGCAGGAGGTTTGAGATTGAAGCTGATTGCATTTGAAACAAGAATTTTCAGGGTTATCGCCGGAACTACAACAGCATTCCTTGGGGTTATCGCCAAGGAAAAAACTCAGGGTTATCTCCGAGGTTGGAAATGATGTTCCGATTTGTGTTCCGGAGTTGGAAATGATACTCCCGGTGTGTGTTCCGGGTTTGAGACTGAACTTTTGGCAGTATCCAGAATGGATGTGAGCTGTCTTCCAGGGTTATCTCCGAAAGATGATTCTACCCTCCTGCAATGTTAGTAACAGGTGTGCAAAAAAATTCGAGTGTCTACAGGCCCAAAATTGCCAACACAAAGGCAACATCTGCTATCAGTCAACGCTCTTAACCTGTACATGGGAAAAGACAAGAGAAATACTCACCAACAGAAATGGGTAGAATCCTAACCAAGCCTCTTCGCCAAGCCTCCGTGATCGTATCGCATTCCCCGAGGAAGTAGGCAAAGGTGTAGGAACCCCAATCATAATCTCCTATACGGTCCACTTGTCGAGTGGCACTGATCAAAGCGAAGGACACCGTAGAAGAGTTATCTGCTATGAAGCATCCCCTAATGATCATCAGGAATAATTACCAAAGAATGCGATCCCTGACTCTCACATCATCGAGTATAGGCTCACTCAACGGCCCGTTCATAGCATCTAAGCTCAAAGGGCCTGTACGTACAGTCTTACCCTTAAGCGCCTCTGCTGGAACTCCCAATAAGGATCTGATGGTAGTAGGGGTAATATCCGTCGTGCAAGGCACCAGATCCCCTTCAAACTCTATACATGTGATAAACTGCCAATCCATTGGCGTCATCATCACCTCACAGTCTAGCAAGTGGAGTGACTGAGTTTGGTGAAACCACCGCCCAGACAATGCCCTAAGGTAACCCCAGGGACATCGACGGGGAAGAATGGAAAAGAACATCCCGAATCCCCAGCCATATACAATCGCTCTATAGTCATCATGCAAAGCCTGATACATAGAGTGGATGTTGAACCAGGCCTCGAGGTCGTAAAGCCGGGAACCTACATCAAATGCAGATCAACATCAGAACCCTTTGCTCCTCATCAATAGGAAATAAGGAAGATTAAGATCTAACTTCATACCTCATTTGCGTGCAAGTAGACTAAAGGATGTCGACTTAAGTCACCTAGAAGATATGGGTTCACCACTTGAATACCTGGCAAATCCCTACGGGGAACACGTACAGCAGCAGCCGGAACCTCAACCGGTACATCCTCCTCCTCGTCCTCGACATCTGACACTTCAACTCGGACATGACGTATCACCGCCTCCACCAAACGACGAGGCTGTCTAACAGAACGAGGTCGAGGTACTTCAGAAGCCCTCCTCCGTACACCAAAATTGGTCCTGCGGGAACTACTCGGCTGATCCAGATCCATAATATCTGGACAACAAATCTCCAAATCACCTCAGAAAGGGTGTGGTAAATTCTTACCTAGATCTTTTCAAAATGCTTCTTATGACTACATGTATGCATGCATTGTTTTAACATACATCTACAGTAGAGTTAAAAATGCATGACTACCCAATGCCTACGTTTTGGAAATTTTTTGCCATAGCCCCCTTTATAAATGGGACTATCCACATGCACATAGGCATGACTAGGTGGCCATTCAGTAGCACACCTACCCACAGTCATATACATCCTACATGCATTTAATACATCACAGTAAAAAATCTAGAAGTGTAGTCTAATTACCAGGATTATTTTACTTTTCTACCTTTACTCATTTGTCCTCAAATAGGATAAGAAATGATAGTAAAAGGTGCCACTTTGACTGTTTCAAAAGTTAATTTTTTTCACATCATTATGTTCAGCATGGTTTAATACTAACATTTACTGTGTTAAATATTTTTTATCAAGTCATATCAGCAAGCATATTCACTACTATGTGTCTAAATGCATTTCATGTGATAAGTCATTTTCCAATGGATAGAAACTGGAAAAGAATACATGCATATATTACCGGAATGTTGAAGAACGCTTATGCGGTGGCGGTATGATGAAGAAAGTCATGAACTCAAAGAAGTCTGAAGAAGAACTCTCAAATTTCTTTCGCGGCGCAGCTTGAAAATAACTTATGAAAGCAACCTGTAGGCTTTGCATATAGTTACTTGCTAGCCATGTAGTCCACTGCTACATTTCAGTGTACCTACAAAGACACCCTACATGGGTCCCACACCTCGGGTTTGTTCAAGTTAGAGTTGCAAAGGAGGTCTCGCAAGCTGAAAAGGCCAAATCAGGAATTAAAATGCTACGCGATGAAGCGGAATAGCTTGAAATCCTGGTTTTCATGGGTCAAACTCTAGCTCCACATGTCACAAATTGGTATTCACCTGCATACAAGGTATACTATACTAGTGGCCTCAACTTTTACAAATCATGCTCGGCAATACCTCACAAAGGTTCGATGCCGTCAGTGTAGGGTCATAGCCCTAAGACGTATCCCCGGCGGGGGTTACAACGCCGAAGTTATGAATTAAAGACGTATCCCCGGTGGGGGTTACAACACCAAAGTCACGAACTGATGACGTATCCTCGGTGGGGGTTACAACGCAGAAATTCAAGCATCCACGTATCCCCAGCGGGGGTTACAACGCATTCTCAACCATTAATACATACATCAATGAAGGTCAAGCAACCTTGACATTATCTTAGTCGGTGGAAAGTAAACCCATTAAAGCAACATATTCATGTCTATGTATCCTCAAA
The DNA here is from genome assembly GCA_020205605.1 of Panax ginseng. NCBI lineage: Eukaryota > Viridiplantae > Streptophyta > Magnoliopsida > Apiales > Araliaceae > Panax > Panax ginseng. The sequence continues at coordinate 50,056,947 of CM035137.1, forward strand.
GGGGGTCACAACGCGATGCAACCATTGGTACACACATCAATGAAAGTCAAGCAGCCTTGACAATGCGCCCAACAGGGATCTATTCGGTGATACATACATCAACGAAGGTCAGACAACCCTGACGATACATACTGTTGGCAATAACTCCAACAAAACGGTGGTACATGCTGGTGATACAAACCAGAGAAGAATATCCTCATCAGAGAGGACCGATGATGGAATATGTTATACACATCCTCAAACAGACAAAGCTTTCTCCCCACAGATCTCTTGCACACAAGAGGCACCTCTGTGGAATAGAAGTCTATGTCTAGGATTCACAACTTTGGTGATAGCCCCAACGTCAACATCCTTGAAGACTTGGATCGCATGACCAAGATATCACTAATTGTCATCCCAACAGTATTAATAGGGAACCGACAATCAATTATTCATGCATCATACATTTGCATCATGTTGCTGCATATAGCATCATGATTATCTATTGCATTTCAAGTGTCTAGGATTCTTTATCTTATTCATGCCTTGCATTGTATGAATATGATAAATAGGGGCATCTGTAGACACTAGAAATTTTCTTCACACATGTTACTAACATTGCAGGAGGGCAGATTCGTCTTTCGGAGATAACCCTAGAAGACAGCTCACATCCATTCCAGATACTACCAGAAGTTCAGTCTCAACCCCAGAACACACACCATGAGTGTCATTTCCAACCTCAGAGATAACCCTGAGTTTCATCCTTGGAGATAACCCCAAGAAATGTTGTTGTAGTTTCGGCGATAACCCCAGAAATGCTTATTTCAAATGTGATCAGCTTCAATCTCAGACCTCCTATCGAGGCACTTATACCAAAGACCCGGAGCTAACACCAGGAAGATAGGCACATTTATAGATGACCTTATGGCATTCAAACACTTGTAGCAGTCCAATCTCAGATATAACCCTAAGCAACGTCTGCTTTCAACTCAAACCGGAGATAGCCCCGGTGAGGAGTTAAACGTCATCTTGCCACCTCAACACCTGTGCGTCGTCTCAACAATTCATACATACATACATACAACAATGTCCTTCAAGAACCAAGGAGTTCCAATCCCGAGTGACTATTACGCGTGGCAGCACACCAGATAGAATTTGAAGCTTGAAGACCATAGGCATGGTCCCCTCTTCCTGACTTCTTACAACCTCTAATCCCATGTCATTGCGTAACTCTCGACACAAGCAGTCTAATAAAGGTCTTATATACCTCGTTCAGATGTTCGGATTAAATTTCTGCAAGTTCGAGCGGACATCACAAAGGTACGAGTGTATGATTTGAGATGACAGACCCACGGAGCCCGGCGGCAAATGGGCAAATGCGTAGGTAGATTATGACCACCAACCACTCTATAAATATAGAGCTTGAGGTGGCCATTTGGAAAAAGGAAAAAGGCAAGGAAGCCCTGTCAAATTTGTTCTGTACACACCCCATATTGAGTGTTTCCTCATTTTAAACACCCGTTAGCTCACATATAGCTATCCTTTTACCGGCGGGAGCTGAGTGTTTATCCATCTAGAGTTATAGAAGCCTGCATTGGCATCCCACTGTAAGCCTTCTCACACTCTATAAAGCCTTTCTCTTCATCTTTGCACACACTATTCTACACATTGAGAGTCGTGTTGTGTGTGTATGCCCGAACTTCGGTCCATGGTTTTCATTTCGCATCAGATATATATACTTATATATGTATATATTTTATATATGGACTAACATTATCGAGTTATGCCTCGATTGAGCCTAGACTTATGTCTGCAGCGTTTACTTGCTTTTATATATATATATATATAATTGTTGTCAGACATATCTGATGAGCCTGGATTTTACATCCGGAGCGTATATACTATTGTCAAACATATATATATATATATATATATATATATATATATATATATCCGATGAGCCTGGATTTTATATCTGGTGCATTTACTGCTTTTATATATATATATTTCTGTCAGGCTTGGAGTTTACTTCGAGGCCTTTTACTGCTTTCTTTACATTTAGATCCGCCTGGAGTTTACTTTGTGGCGGTTGATCGCATTTATTGCTTTATTTACATTTCTGATCCTCCATGGAGTTGCTTCGTGGTGGTTGATCATATCCATATATATATATATATATATATATATATATATATATATATATATATTTACCGCTTTTATATATTTACATTTTCGATCCCCATGGAGTTGCTTCGTGGTGGTTGATCATGCACACACACACATATATATATAGCTTTTATATATATATATATAATCGCTATCTTGCTTTTCATACAAATCTGCAGTATCATGTGAGCCTAGGAATCATGTGAACATAGATTCATCTCATCAATCTAGATTCTTGCCTCCGTGATGGACATTTTTAGTCATAGCGACTTGTACATTTATTTACAGTGTACGAATTTCTTTAGATGGCTATCATGCCCATGAGGAGTTCTGCACTGCTGTATATTATTTTCTCGAAGATGCCTCGCATCTCGAAAATAAAAGCAAACAAGATGAACATTTAACAATAAAATGGAAGTATGAAAAGGTCTCAATTCTTATTGAGCACAGGGTTTAAAAAACCTCTTTTACAAAACTTCATTGCAATATCTGTTTAAAACTGAATTTTTCTATAATTTCAAACCCTTTGTATATAGGTGTGATCGAGGCCTCACACTACTTTCAAATAATTACACATTGATCCACACACACACACATTCATATAATAGTTTCTTGAAAAGTGGCGGTCACCGTGGCAACATGGATGTTGGGGGGTGCCTAACACCTTCTCTCCGCATAATCAAGCCCCCGAACCCAAAATGAATCTCGGTTTCACAGACCCATTCAGTAGTGTCAAATCACTAGGTCAATGTGCAAACCTTTTCGGTTGTGTTGGTGCAACCAGTTAAAAACACCAACTGGTGACTCTTACAGTCAAATCGTTGACATTATACATGTCGGACCTTTTTCACTTGTTTTTTCAAACAAATCTCATATAACAATGAGAACACCGAAGAACAAGTAACAAAAAGGGACAACTAAAAATCTCGACGTCGAAACTATTATTACATTGTGCAACTTTACTCTTATGTTGAGCAAGTTTCCTATCTTAAACTGTTATTGAACAAATCATTTATTCCTAAATTTCATTTGAGCAAGTTTTAACTCTAATTTTATTGGAATTCTCATTATGATTGATTCATTCTAACTTGTTTATGGTTAAGCAAGTTTGTTAAGTTCTATTCCTGTAGAATGAATGCAGTTTTTGAACTCTCATCTCTATTATGGTGTTGTTTTATTACTTTGCATAATTTATTATCATGTTGAGCAAGCTGTGTTTCCAGCTTGCTGTCAATTAGTGTACCTTCAGTAATCAAATTTCTAATTTGACAAGATCATACACCTAGCATATTATTATTCAAGCAAAGGTTTATCATTTTATTCCTTTTGTTCAATACTTATGATTTGTAGTTGTTTCTAAGCATGAGTTTAATATATAGTTAGTTCGCTTACAATTAGTTATTATTCCACACTTTGTTGTTAGTAATCAACTGTGGTGTTATCAAACATTGTTGATTCAACTAGTCCCCTAGTTGATGAATGTTAAACTTTAAATTACCCTTGGAAAGCTTATCCAAACCAAACTTTCTTTGGTGCGGACTTCTACTCTAAAACTGAGAAGAACAACCCTATTATAGGGGATACACAATACGTTACAATGTTTGTGCATAATACATGGTACGAAGGGCTGATCCCCCTAAGTACGTGAAGTCTCTACAGTATAATTGTTAAGGTTAAAGTTGAAAGATTACTTGTAACCGTGGACATAGTTCGTGGTCTTATGACCCTCAGATATATTTCTTATTTCGATTCCAGTTTTTGGTTATCATTGATAGAGTATTATTCAGTTTTGATGAGCCTATTCTTTGGCAGTTATTATATTCTTGTTGATTCATTGCTATATCTAGTGAGCATTTGTTTTGCTCACTCTTGCATAAATATAATCATTGCAGCTAAAGTTGAGAAGGTAGACGAACCTAGAACTAGCAAAGGAAAGGGAAAAATGTATAAGTGATGAAGACTTGTAATTTTCATTTATTGTTATGATGATTGACTTTTAATTAATGATGTGATGTAATAATTTTATTTTCGTACTTGTATGATGTTTAAGGTTAGACAACCTGGGAAGATTTTTATTTAATGATGTAACCATATTTAAAGGGAGGATTTATGATTTAATTTTATGATTGGGCAGATAGATATGAATGAATGGAAAGTAAACACCAAGTCTTGTGGGAATGAAGTACCTAGATTTGGGGGTGTCAAAATAGAACTGAAGAACAAGCTGAAAGAAGAATCTACTAAGAGGGCAAGAGCCGAAGACGCGTATGAGGAAGCTTATCAACGAGCCGGGATAACAGAGAGAGAGGCCCAAGCAAAGAGGATCAAGATGGAAGAGATGAATAACGTATTGAACACCGTGATTAATCGAGCTCGAGATTGGGTCATGGGTTATCTGATTCAGTTCGAGATGTTGTCATCGTACATATTAGATCATCGAATAATGTTCCAAATTATGGAGGAAGAGCGTCGTAAGGCTACGCAGTATCTTAATAGGACATCGTAGGGAATATACCTTATATGCGATTAATGATATGATAAATAAAATGTAAATCCCAGGTGTTATGTAACTTATGGGATATGATGATGATGTTATCCTAGAACTTTAGTAGTTCAGGAAAGTAATGTAAGTAGCAGTGATGCTATTGTTTTTATGTTTTCTAAAAGATTATGAATGAATAAAAGTTATTATTTTATTCAAAGTGTTATGTGTTACGTGATGATGATAATTAAGTAGAAAATACTTAAAGAAAGTGAGTAATAGTCTAATGAGTGTATTTTAACAGAAAATGCCTCCAAGACGTCAACCCCGACAAAGAACCCCCGAGGGATCTACCAATAACAACAATGATGAGGCTAACCCAGTTCAGCAGTTAGTGACATTAATGACAAGTGCATTACAGAATCAACAGCAGAATCAAGCTGTGACATTTATGGACTTCAAGGCGGTTGGACCACCAGAATTCTGTGGGTCCATGAATCCAGTTGAGGCACATACATGGATCATGGAGATAGAGAAAGTGTTTGAGGTAGCTAGGGTTGGTGAGAATCAGAAAACTGCTTTTTCAACATTCATGTTGAAAGTAGAAGCTAGTTATTGGTGGAAAGCCAATAAAACTCGAAGAGGTCAAGGGGTGATGACTTGGGATAGGTTTAAGGAGATATTTTTTTGAGACCTATTTCCCAGAGAGTTCGAAGAATCAGATGGAGGTGTAGTTTCTGTAACTGAAGTAGGGAATAATGACGGTGTCAGAATATGCCGCGAAATTCAATGAGCTAGCGAGGTTTGCGTCATATCAAGTCAACACAGATGAGTGCAAGGCTAGGAGGTTTGAGCCAGGACTGAAACCCTGGTTGTACAGTAGGGTCTCCTTGTTCTAGCTGAAGACATTTTCAACGGTGCTTGAGAAGGAAATTCTCGCTGAGAGTGGAGGCGAGGCTGTAACAAAGCACAATCAAGAACAGAGAAAGAAGAAAAATGAGGGTGAAGGTAAGAATGGTGGTGGTAGTGGTGGTAGTGGTGGAAATGGTAACAATAACCTGACGAGAAAATGGAATGGAAATGTGGGTTCAGGAAACAAGCAGGGTAATCAGTAGAAGAAGAAGTTCGAAGCATGTGCTACATGCGGGAAGTTTCACGCGGATGCTTTAATTGTGGCCAGGAGGATCACATTGCCCCAAATTGCAATCAACCCAAGAAGAATGTTTGCTACACGTGCAGGTTAAAGGATCATTTTGCTCGTGAGTGCCCTAAGAAGTATGCTGAAGAGACAACGGGAAATAAGGGAGGTAGCAGTGGAGGCACATTGACTATTGCGGGATCAACGTCATCCAACAGATCCACAGCCAGAACCTTCAACATGACGGTACAGGATGCAGTGCAATCAAAAGATGTTGTGTCAGGTATTATCCCAATCAATGATATTGATGCTTATGTATTATTTGATCCGGGTGTTACTTGCTCATTTATATCTGATGAATTTGCTAAGAGGTTAAGATTTCCTAGCGAAGAATTGAATTTCCCTTTAAACATAGAAATTGCGAATAAGGGGGTAATTCCTGTTAGGTTTGTATACAAGAATTATAGGGTGAACATTAAGGGAAATGTAATGATGGTAGATTTAATTCTGATAAAACTTGGAGAGTTTGATGTTATTTTGGGAATGGATTGGTTGTTTAATTATGGAGCGATAATTGATTGCCAAAAGAAATGTGTAAACCTTATGACTCCGTCAAAGGTAATTTTCTTTGGTAACAGATTGCGTAGACATGCGAGATGTCTGACGATTATGCAGGCCAAGAAGTTGTTGAATCAAGCATGTGTGGGTTATTTAGTTTACATAGTCGATACTCAGAAGAAGGGGGTGAAACTGGAAGAGATACAAGTGGTTAGGGAATTTGTAGGTGTGTTTCCAAAAGATTTGTCAGGACTTCCGCCTGATCGAGAGATTGAATTCGTGATCGACTTAGCGCCAGGAACCGCTCCAATAGCGAAGGCCCCGTACATGATGGCTCTGGTAGAAATAAAGGAACTGATGGCACAATTGCAGGAGTTGTTAGACAAGAAGTACATTCAGCCGAGTGTATCACCGTGGGGAGCGTCGGTGTTATTCGTGAAGAAGAAGGATGAGTCAACGCGTCTTTGCATTGATTATATGGAATTAAACAAAGTCACTATTAAGAATAAATATCCATTTCCAAGAATAGATGATTTGTTTTGTAACGACCCAGAAATTTGGATTTTTCCAGAATTTAAGTTTAAAGAATTAGTTATTAATAAAATGAATTTTTATTAATAATAAAATGAATTTTTATTAATAATATTATGTGTTATGTGTTTATTAATCATTCTAGAACCTAGGATGATTATAAGTCAGGAGGATTCTAGCTATGAGCTAGACTGAACGAGTAAGAATTTTCAAGACGAAAATAAAAAAAATTCGGGAACAAAATTTTTCCAGGGAAAAAGACGAAATAGGCACTATTTACGCGACGAAACCTAAGGGTTAGGGTTTGAATAACCTAAGTTATTCTAAGAGTTCGGTATGTCGAAATGACATTCCGTCGAAAGATTTGCCGATAATATGTCATGAAAATGTAAGTAAGCCGATAAAAGTTTTTCTCGAAAAACATACAGAAATTAGACAAAATAAAAATGATGAAAAGTACTGCTGTGTACTTTTCATTCGTTTAGCTACGTTAGGGGAAAACGTGAAGGAAAACGCTTGACGCCAAAAAGTATTTTTCAGTTTTTCAGAAATCCGAATATTTAATCGGTAAAGGAAAGACGAAATATCTAAAAATATTTGAATTCCGAGAATCGCAATTTTTAAAACTGTCGGACGAAACACGAAAAATGGAACCACGAAACTTACAGGCTAAGTTTCATGAATAGTAAGGAGGTTAACTAAGGAGGTGGAAATAGTAAAGTTAAGTGTTAAGTAAACTTAAGAGTTAAGCAAACTTAAAGGTTAAGTAGACTTAAGTGTTAAGTAAACTTAAGAAGTAAGTTAACTTAGTCCTTAAGCCATGAATAGTAAGGAGGTTAAGGGGGGTGAAATAACTATTTTGCCCTAGCTTTAGATTTTTTATAAATAGGAAGCTAACTTTCTTTTAAATGAGATTTTGAGAATCCTACACTTTGAAAAAGAGAGAGAGAGTTCGGATGGGAGGATGGGAAGGAGAAGGTGTAACGTCCCAAAAAATCGAACAATTGTAAATACTTTTAATAATGAATAAAATAATATTATTTATTATTATTGAGTGTTGATAAGATAAATATCGTTCTATGACCTAGAAACGTCGGAACGTCGTAGTATTTTAACTACGTGAGAGAATTAAAGTGTTAGAATTTCTAAGACGAAAATAAAAGCTTTTCGAGAAATTTTCTGAAAAACGCTATTCATCGATTTCTGATTGGGAATTATTTTTGAACTTTCGAGAAATACGTAAAGCTATATTCAAAATATATACACTGTAATACTTTTCTTCCTTTTTAACTGTAATACGCATACAATTACTTATCTACACATACACTCTGGCATCATAAACACGTATAATCACAATTACCAACTATATATATCCACAATGCAACAAATTGATTTCACAGAACATAAGAATTTATTTTTTTTGCCGTAAACATACACACACACACATACACACACACACACATATATATATATAAAGATTATGGAAAATACCTTTTGTTGCTTTAAAATCCTTGCTAACACAACTGAATTTGCTTTGAAAACTTAGAACTTCCTCTCAATTCTCTCAAGCTCTCTCTCAAGTTCTCTCTCAATTTTATGTATTCTCTAGGCTTAACAAATAATGCGTAAAACCAACTGATAACCAAATGCGTAAAAATAAAAACTAATAAACCTTAATACGCACACTAATCATAATGTTAGTTACTACATCTAACGTATATGTTATAAATATATTATATTTATTATTTTATTTATTTTATTTAAAAATTCAAAAATTAAAAATCCAAAAGCCATAAGGTTCCGTTTGGCAAAACCCTTTAAAATTTAAAGACTTAATATTTTAAGCCTTGTTTGGGTTAAATCAATTTAAAACTACTTTAATTTTATTTTAATAAACCATTTAGTTTATAATTTATAATCACATATTATTTATTTGGATTTTCATATCCAACACTAATCAAATAAATTAATTACACATACTATATTTCAAATAAATATTACACTTATAATATTCTATAATTATTTCTATTTATAAAACTACCATTTAATAGCTTCAAAATAGAAATACTAACTTCACATACTTTTATATCATTAAAACATCATCAATATTAATCTTATATTATTATAATATTTTTAGCAAAATTCATAATTTTCCACCATTCATAGAATTTCCTATGAATTTCCTCTATTTTTAAACTAACCATAAATAGCTTAAAAATACAATAAATATTTCTGTTATTCAATAATTTTCCAAAACTGTCCAAAAATTTTAAAATGATATTCTAAGATTTTTCACAAAATTTCATAATTTTTCATCATTCATAGAATATTTTATGATTTTTTTCTATTTTCAATCTAACTATAAATAGTTTAAAAATACAATAATTACTTCTGCTTTTCAATAATTCATCAAAATTTTACAGAAATTCTAGATGATATTATAAGTATTCTGTAAAAATATCTCAACCAAATAATTTTTTTGATAATTTAATTAGAAACTCCAATATTCAGAAGTTTCAATAATTCACAATAATTAGCACTTTTATCAGAAAAATACAGATCTTATGTACTTTCCATGTAAAATTTAATTCTCTACAATTTTGTAGAAGAAAAGTTTTCCAAATTCTGACTCTAACATAGAGAGAAGTCTTACTAAAAAAATTCTTGCTATAAAATTTTCTTAATCAGTCACCTCTTAAAATTCATAAAATATCATACGTTAATCTTTAACGGTTCACAATTTGTGGACATATACACAACTTATATATGTATAACATATCCAAAAATTACAACGATCCAATGGTCGGATTAAAAATTATAACTCACGCAATAGAGCTTAACAAAACCGATTTTTTGGACTATAAGTCCTTCGGACCAATTTCACTCAAACTGTCACCACGAAAAATCCGCAATGAATTTTTGGGTGATTCTAATTTCTGCAGTTAGCTTACTTCCAAGGCTTTCTTTTGATATATTGCTCATCTCCTAACTCATTATACACAAAGAGTTATGGATTTTATAAAATCAAGTAGTAAACTAATTTTTATAAAAATTTCCAGATTTTATTTTTTTTCATTTGATTTCTAGATTTCTCTCATTTGATTCATGTTTATACAAGTTCAAATCATCCAATACATAGAAAAGTCAATAAAATTCATAAATGTAAGAATTAATCAAAGAATAAATCAAAGATTTTAAAAATACCTTTCTTGATTTCTTCTTTATTTCCTTTTTCTTCTTCTTCTTCTCTATTCTCTCTCTTTTTTTCTTTTTTTTTCTTTCTGCTGATTTTGTTATAGGAGAAATGGAGGTGGGAGGAAGTATAATTATTTCTCTCTTTTCCTTTCCCTCTTTTCCTTCCTATCTCCTTCTTTTTCTTTCCTTTGCTCTTCCCCTTTTTCTTTGTCTACCACTTACTCTCTTTTCTCTCTTTTTTTTGTCTTCTGACCATGGGCTACGGGAGTATCAAATGAAGAGAAGGCTTATAATTGTCTTAGTAGGCTAATAAGTTAGCCAACACATTTACCCCACACTTTCCTAACACAAAAGATTTTGGTGAATGAATTATAAAAAGTTTGGAGCATATAGAAAATCAGCATTTCTTCAACAATTATTTTCCCCACCATTTCCCACTACCAATTCCCTCTTCCAAAAATCTCATAATTCAGCCGCCCACATGGGCAACTTTTCTAAAAAATAATTATTTGCTCATTTATCCAATTAATTTTTCATTTGACAATTTATCAATTTAACATTTTACAATTTTAGAGTAATAATCATAAATTAAATTATACTTTTATTTCATAAAATTCGGGGTCTTACAATCTCCCTCCTTATAAAATTTTGCCCTCGAAATTTACGTACGTACCTGAAATTCCGAAGAGATAAGAATTTCAAATTCTAGCTGTAACGCCCCCAAAATAGGTATACATCACCCATCTTGAGTCGCCAAATACGTGGTACAAAATTCAAATACAACTTAATTATACAACGATGCCGTAAAAATACGACAAAACATATCTTGTGAGTTTTAATACAAATATTGTCATCTAGACAATATCCACCATCAATTGAGTCCTCATTACATTTATTATCACACTAATTAACAGAATAGTGAGGACTACTAATGCTATTATATGGACCGTCACTCCGTTCTCCGACTAGTCCCTGTTACGTTCTCATTTCCTAAAGAGAACAATGAAAGTAAAAGGGTGAGCTCAACTAGCCCAGTAAGAAATATTAAGACTAAGATAATACAGAATAAATTATCGTTAGCCTTCAACAGTGTTAAACTGATATAATATAACAAACATCAAGTTTAACTGCAGCGGAACAAGCAATTCATTAAAACATACAAATAAAGAATAAAATCTACTATCTTTTATGATTTAAAAGGTTTTTCATCACTTTTATCGTTGGGACTCAGCTTAATAAATAATCCACATCATCCCTGCACTACGGCCAAGGATATTCATTAGTATCACAACCACAAATTTTTCATGCACTACGGGCCAAGGATATTCGTGTATTCATCAATGGTCATGATCATGCCAACAACTGTCCATCAATGCACTACGGGCCAATGAGGACTTTTACCACATCATTTGTAATATTACGGTCATGATTATACCGATTAATCCCTAATCATAATCATACCAAGTCCATCTATGCACTACAGGCCACAGATAACTTTCAACATAATATAAACATGAGGATGATGACAATGATATAAGAATTCAATAAAACAAGTTCAAGAATTAATTTATCTAGGAACTAATAACATCCAAATTGCCAACATGAAACTTATTTGTAGAGTAAAATTCAAGAATGCTCAGAAGAATATTTCCATGAAAAGATACTAGATGAAGCGCAAATATCAAGGATATTCCACTAATTTATGGAGTATAGAAGTCAAAACTTTAACCAACTGAGTATAATAAAGAATGGAATAACAAAAGAAATCACCAGGCATGCGATAGACCGCATAGACAAGTTATTCCAACAGAATAATAAATAACGGAACCAGATCATGCGTAAATGCACAGACATGATATTCCAACAGAATAATAAATAAAGGAACCAGGTCAGGCGAAATTCGCACCGACGGGATGTTCCAACAGAATAATAAATAACGAAACAAGGTCATGCGTAAACGCACCAACAAGATGTTCCAACAGAATAATAAAGAATGGAATAACAGAAGAATTTCACCATGTATGCGGTACTTCGCATAGACAGGTTATTCCAACATAATGATAAAGAATGGAATAACATAAGAATTTCACCAAGTATAGGGTAGATCGCGTATACAGGTTATTCCAACAGAATAAAAAAATGAAATAACAAAAGTTCTCTTCATGAATACGAAAGAAATAATACCCCTTACCTTAGAATAATGTTGGATACTGGAATAGAGAGGTAGCAGACTTCTCTTCTTCTTTCTCTCTATAATTTCTCTCTATAATAATTGCTCTATAGCTTTAGTGAATTGGTGAGAAATGAAGGAAGAATGAGCTTCTATTTATAGGAAAATATAGTTTTGATAATTGCACGTTTTGGGGCTCGAAATATTACAGTACAATACCTCCAACTTTTCTTTAATTTTTAATTTAGTCCTGCAAGTATTATCAAACTTGCACCACCTCCCCTAATAATAAATAATGTGAATCAATATTTCAAACATGTGAACCAATAGTTATAATCATGTGAAAATACGAATTACAGTATAGTACCTCCATCTATACCTCTATTTTTAACCTAGTCATGCAAGTATTATCAATCTTGCACCAACTCTCCTAATAGTAAGTGAATGTGACTCAATAGTACACACATGTGAACAAATAGTTATATAAGCATGTGAATTAGTAGCAATTAATTGCTCATTTATCCGATTAATTACCTGATTTATCAATATAACCCCCAGACATCAATTATCATCAGAATAGATGTCGATTTACACTAACACTAATAATCCCAACTCAATGGAACTATCAAATTCATCTTTAATCAGCACGAACTTATTCATCATTAATATTATAATTTACAATATTTAACAATCAGGTCGTTCCCAGGAAAGAGGGGGCTTTCCGATAAGGATTTCTCCTTATTGGCGCGCAATTAGGTGACCAAACCTCTACTTGACAGAACTTCTAGACATTGTAAATATTGTAATTTAATAATATGAATAACTTTGTCGTCTCAATTATTAATTTAATAATATATCATATATTATGTAGATGATATTGTGATAATAATCGAATCAATAATATGAGAGATATGATGCAGCAATTACTGTAGCAATAATTGAGTATAACTGAGTGGCTTATCACGTAAGCATCAATAACCAATACCGTGTGCTACTATGCAACCACGCGTATTACTATACTTTTACTACCAAGTAATTCAACAGTTTTAACGATAAAACTTCCGCCGTTATTTTCATAAAAATAATTCTGTCGTTTTATTACTACGACAATACTTCCGTTATAGGTTCACCAATGATTGTGTCGTCGTACGGATATTCCCGTCAAAAAGAATATTTTATAATAACTTGCATACTTTGCAAAATTTGTAAATATCACCCACAACTAAAACATTATAACAAATCCACACCATAATATTAAAAAAAATATTTTGAGAAATTTAAATCTTTATTCATAAATTTTGGGGTCTCACAATCTCCTCTCCTTATGAAATTTTGCCCTCGAAATTTATGTACATACCTGGTATGCCGAACAGATGAGGATACATTGACTTCATTTCAAATTCTAACTCTTGAGGTATAACGTTTGAGTGTTGAATACAATCCTTCTTATCCAAGATTTTAACACGTATCTCCTCATATGTTTGCTATCTCGTCTAGTTCTAATTTAATAAAGTGGTTCGGGTCGTCCACATATTTACGTAACATCGATACGTGAAAAACGTTATGAACACGCGACATACTTGGCGGTAAAACGATTCTATAGGCCACAGTTCCAACTCGATCGAGGATTTCAAATGGGCCAATTAAATCGAGGGTTGAGATTTCCTCTCTTCATCGATTCTTGCTTCTAGAATAACTCCCTCTTGAACCTTCTTCTTTACATTCATCAGCTCTGAGTATGTAGCTTGAGTGGCTTTAACTTTATCAATTAAAGTCAATTCTACTCGTATATTCGTTATCTTCACGTGGGTCCCTAGAGTCTTTAACTCTATCTTCATCATTTGTAAGTTATACGAAATGGGTTTTTGCGTTAACAACATCGCACTCGTAAACGCATACGATCTTCTACTCAACATGTCAGCTACCCCGTTCGCTTTCCCACGATGGTATTGAATGGTACGATCGTAATCTTCAACAGCTCGAGCCAACGTCTTTGGTGCATGCTACGTTCATTTTAGTTGAAGAAATATTTGAGGGTTTTAGAAATGGGTTTTGTACTGGGGTAAATACAAAATTCGATTTCACGCTTTGGGGTAAGCTAAGAAGTTCTTCAAGAATACACCAAGAAATTTATTAACAATAGAAATATCATTCAAAACTGTGACTCTCATCCAAGACTTGGATAGCACATGAAATGAAGGTTTCTACTAACGAAGTTTCAACCAATAAGTCAAACTCTAATTTCTCCGGAGTCAAATTTAAACGTTGAGCGCAAGCAAGAGAGATAAAATAATGGGTAAAATCGGTATCTAATAAGGTATAGACTTCGCAAGAATTTATAATTAACTAACCCGTGCTAACTTCGTTCGGGTTACTCGCTTTTTAAGAAGTCACAAAAAAACGTTCTTCCTAAAACCACCGACTTTGTTTTGTCCGTATCCACCTTTGGTGCCACCGTCCCAGCTGGACTTGATTTCACTACACGACAAAATCAAGCTAGGTGACCTTCTCTTCTTGAAATTTCCACTTCTATTATATTGGCCATGATTACCACCGAAGTGGTTACCATTCTTAGCATGATAATTTCCCCCACGATGGTTATCATTGTTTCGATGGTCGTTGCCACCAGTACGATTATTATAGTGTTGTTAGTCGAGCTTTTGGTTGAGCTAACTCAACGGTCTCATGTGCTTCATTGCTGATCTCAACATTTTCAGATGCCATTTTCAAACACTGTTACAAAACAAGGGTTAATTAACATGTCACATATTATCCCTATACTTTGACCGACGATTTAAATACCAAATAAACTTAGGTAGGTCATACGAGCGAAGGAATTCTCCGTCTCTCCCTTCCTAGTTCTTGTCTCACATCTCAGCCAGGGATCATATCCCTAAGCTTTGATACCAACTGTGACGCCCCTAAAATAGGTATACATCACTCATCTTGAGTTGCCAAATACGTAGTACAAAATTCAAATTCAACTTAATTATACAATAGTCGTGTAAAATACGATAAAACATATGCTGTGAGTTTTAATACAAATATTGTCATCTAGACAATATCCACACTCAATTGAGTCCTCATTACATTTATTATCACACTATTTAACAGAATAGTGAGGACTACTAATGTTATTATCTGGACCGTCACTTCGTTCCCCGACTAGTCCCTGCTACGTTCTCATTTCCTGAAGAGAACAATGGAAGTAAAAGGGTGAGCTCAACTAGCCCAGTAAGAAATATTATGACTAAGATAATACAGAATAAATTATCCTTAGCCTTCAACAGTGTTAAACTGATATAATATAACAAACATCAAGTTTAACTGCAGCGAAATAAGCAATTCATTAAAAGAATCAAGTAGAGAATAAAATCTACTATCTTTTATGATTTAAAAGGTTTTTCATCACTTTTATCGCTGGAACTCAGCTTAATAAATAATCCACATCATCCCTGCACTACGGCCAATGATATTCATTAGTATCACAACCACAAATTTTTCATGCATTGCGGGCCAAGGATATTCGTGTATTCATCAATGGTCATGATCATGCCAACAACTGTCCATCAATGCACTACGGGCCAATGAGGACTTTTACCACATCATTTGTAACATTACGATCATGATTATACCGATTAATCCCTGGTCATAATCATACCAAGTCCATCTATGCACTACAGGCCACATATGACTTTCAACATAATATAAATATGAGGATGATGACAATGATATAAGAATTCAATAAAACAAGTTCAAGAATTAATTTATCTAGGAACTAATAACGTCTAAATTGTCAACATAAAACTTCTTTATAGAGTAAAATTCAAGAATGCTCAGAAGAATATTTCCATGAAAAGATACTAGATGAAGCGCAAATATCAAGAATATTCCACTAGTTTCATGGAGTATAGAAGTCAAAACTTTAACCAACTGAGTATAATAAAGAATGGAATAACAAAAGAAATCACCAGGCATGCAATAGACCGCATAGACAGGTTATTCCAACAGGATAATAAATAACGGAACTAGGTCATGCGTAAATGCACAGACAAGATATTCCAACAGAATAATAAATAATCGGAACTGGTCGGTGAAATTACATTTACAAGCGGATGTTCCAACATAATAATAAATAACGGAACCAGGTCATGCGTAAATGCATCGACAAGATGTTCCAACAGAATAATAAAGAATGGAATAATAAAAGAATTTCATCATGTATGTGGTACTTCGCATAGACAGGTTATTCCAACATAATGATAAAGAATAGAATAACAGAATAATTTCACCAAGTATAGGGTAGAATCACAGATACAAGTTATTCTAACGTAATAAAAAAATGGAATAATGAAGTTCTCTTCATGAATACTGAAAGAAATAATACCCTTTACCTTAGAATAAAAGTTTGGATCTTTGGAATAGAGAGGTAGCAGACTTCTCTTCTTCTTTCTCTCTATAATAATTGCTCTATAGCTTTAGTGAATTGGTGAGAAATGAAGGAAGAATGAACTTATATTTATAGAAAAATATAGTTTCGATAATTGCACGTTTTGGGGCTCGAAATATTATAGTACAATACCTCCAACTTTTCTTTCATTTTTAATTTAGTCCTGCAAGTATTATCAAAATTGCACCACCTCTCCTAATAGTAAATAATGTGAATCAATAGTTCAAAAATGTGAACCAATAGTTATAATCATATGAAAATACGAATTACAGTATAGTACCTCCATCTATACCTCCATTTTTAACTTAATCATGCAAGTATTATCAATCTTGCACCAACTCCCCTAATAGTAAGTGAATGTGACTCAATAGTATATACATGTGAACAAATAGTTATATAAATATGTGAATTAGTAGCAATTAATTGCTCATTTATCCGATTAATTACCCGATTTATCAATATAACCCCAGACATCAATTATCATCGGAATAGATGTCGATTTCTACTAACACCAATAATCCCAACTCAATGGAACTATCAAATTCATCTTTAATCAGCACGAACTTATTCATCATTAATATTATAACTTACAATATTTAACAACCAGGTCGTTCCCAGGAAAGAGGGGGCTTTCCGATAAGGATTTCTCCTTATGGCGCGCAATTAGGTGACCAAACATCTCCTTGACAGAACTTCTAGAGATTGTAAATATTGCAATTTAATAATATGAATAACTTTGTCGTCTCAATTATTGATTTAATAATATATCATATATTATGTAGATGATATCGTGACAATAATCGAATCAATAATATGAGAGATATGATGCAGCAATTACTATAGCAATAATTGAGTATAACTGAGTGACTTATCACGTAAGCATCAATAACCGATCTGTAGTGCTACTATGCAACCACGCCAGATTCTCAGTACTTTTTTTACCGAGTAGTTCAACAATTTTAACGAAGAAAACTTCCGCCGTTATTTTCATAAAAATAATTACGTGCTTTTTTATTACGACAATACTTAGTTAATGGGTTCACCAATGATTGTCTTGTTGCATTTGACGGATATTCCTAACAAAAAAGAATATTTTATAACAACTTGCATACTTTGCAAAATTTATAAATATCACCCACAACTAAAACATTATAACAAATCCACACCATAATATTCAAAAAAAATATTTCGAGAAATTTAAATCTTTATTCATAAATTCTGGGGTCTCACACCAGCTCCCAGACTATTTCCTCTGTCTCATGGTTCATTCATTACTCATTTTCTGTATTTCACATATCATTCTAGAATACAGTTTCAAAACAAGTCACTAATACAAAGTACCAAATAGATAACACTTGTGGTATTTTTTTTACAACGTTTTTTAATAAAACGTTGTAGATAAATATGAAAAAACGTTAAGGGCTTATTTTGGTTTTAAACTAGATAACCTTTTTTTTAAAAAATGTTATGTATGTGAAAAACACGGAGGTTAAAATAATCGAAGTAGTAGTACCGATATATTTTGTGCCATTATCGACGGTTCTAGTTTTTCATACGAAGGAACCTCACCCTCTTCTCATTCTTCACTCATTCTTACTACGATTTTGCAGAGAGAACCCCAAAATGGTGACTTAGATCCTTTCTCGATCTATTCTCGCTCTTACGCATCCTTCTCCATCAAATCATCACCCTCCGCCCTCGCCTCTCTTCCTTCTTTCTCATCCCTCCGCCTCCGCCCTCTCGTTTCCACCGCCATCTCTAGGGTTTTAACATACTTACACAACTATTACTGAAGTAACGAGTTTTCTGTTGATTGATAAATCTTTCGTCTCTCCTCATTTCTTTTACTCTTTGATTCTAGGGTTTCAGCTTGTACTCGATTTACTATGGCGCAGGATCCAAACAGTGCTAGCGGCAGGGGAACAACCCGAGATGAGGTATCAGTTAAGGTTCCTTCCAAGGACCCTAAGAAGAAGGACGAAAAGAAGGTTGAAGATCTCGTAAGTTCCTTGATTTGTTTGGTTGTGTCGATGAATTTCTTCGTTTTTGCTTTGGAATTGTTAATTTGATTGAAACTTATGAGTTTATAGTCGGAGGAGGATTTGGCGTTGAAGTAGCAATTGGAACTGTATGTGGAGACACGAGAGAGGAGAGTTTGCATAGAGCTCTTTGTCAGAAATTACAATGGCCAAACGCGAGCTGTCTAGCACATTGAAGAACTTAAAGGTACAACATTGACTGCTGTTTTGATTGTTGTTTTGCAGATGAATGCATATTAATTTTGATATAGTGGCCTGCAATTAGAACTGGGTTTTGACTGAATTCATATAATTTTTTAAATTTTCGATTCAACATAAATTTGTTACTCAATTTGGGGATTTTGTTGTTATTTATTGCAGTTTATGCAAAGGGGAACCCAGAGAGTGGAGAAAATTAAGAAAGTAGAAGAAGAGGTCATACCTGATAGGAAATTTCCATCTTCAAGTACCCCAAAGAAATGGTAATCAAAATGTGAAATTTCAATTCCAGTTTGAATGTGAAGCTATGGAGTTCTTATTTATATTATTTGAATTTTTGTTACATTCCTTTGTGTAAGGATGTAAAGTGTTTTTTTGGTAACGGTTGGATTTTGATTCCTGAATTCCAGTATTGTGAAGCTGTGGAATTCTTATTAGTATTGGATTTTCCTGTAGCAGTTTATATTGCATGATTGTTCTATACCTTAGCATAAGAATGTTATATATTAAACCCAATTTATAGTCCAACCTAATATGCTCTTAGTTAGTCTTACTGTAAATATTGGATAATGAGTCCAGGAGATAAATTGTAGGAGATAATTAAGTCTTGGTATATAGAATATCAGAATCCATATGTACTATCAGCAGATCCTTGTGGGTCAAGTAGTGGATCAGCCATATCTGTAGCACCAAATATGGTGGCAGTATCACTGGGGACTGAGACTGATGGCTCCATCATTTGTCCAGCCAGCTTTAATGCTATTATGGGCATCAAACCGACTGTTGGCCTGACCAGCCGAGGTGGGGTCATCCCATTCTCTCCTAGACAGGACACAGTAGGGTAGGTTGTGTTATTTTTATACAATGCTCTCATTCAATTTGTAAGAACATAACTAAAAACCAAATAAAAGCATGTCAGAAGTTAGAATAAAATTCTTTTGTGTAGTAATACAGTAATACTAGTTCCATATGACAACATAAAGAAGAATTAGAATTTTGCATGACTTTTGTTTTCTGAATCGATAACATTGCAGTCTAATAGTTATATTTGTAAGTAATCTTTTGCCTTCTTGCTGGAACAGGCCCATCTGTAGAACTATATCAGATTCAGTTTATGTTCTTGATACAATTGTAGGTTTTGATTGTAATGACGCTAACACAACAAGAGAAGCATCAAAATACATACCTACCATAGAGCCGAACATGACTGTAGGAAAGCTAAGTGTGATAAATGATGAGGTAAGTTTTTAAAGGGCTCTCTTTGAGGTACTGAATACAATCATTTGCTACTCTGGAACAGAGTATCATCATAAACTTGCATTAATTTTCTTTCATTTAATTGTTTTATTAGATAATTTTAGCCGCAAAACTTCAAAGATCACATACTATGACTACTAGGAGTACAAAGTGGCCTCTAACTGGTGGCATTTCCAGCCAACTATCCTCAGCTGAAGATAATAGAATTAAGAGAATATATATATTGGAGGCTATCAAGATGGATCTGTCCGAATATGGGATGCCACATTTCCAGTTCTTTCACTTATATTTGTTCTAAGATCTAACGTAAGTGCGATGTTACCAAGTTTACTCTTTTGAAGCTAAATTTTAAAACTTGCTCTGTCTCATATAATAAGCTGCGAGTTTGTAGTTATAGTTAATCTTTGGGGCTTGAGTTTACATGGTAGATAATTTAAAATTTTGTTTATGAAATTATGAGCAGGCTGAGAAGACAGTTACAGACAGTACTTTCAGAATTAGCAGAAGTAGCAGCACAAGAGAAGTCCATGTTGGAAGACTCCACTCACCCATCAAACCTGCTTGTAAATCGTAAAGGGGAAGTAAAAATTACAGATTTGGTGCGAGTGCAATGCTAGCCAACTCTATGGGTCAATGTAATACGTTCGTTGGGACTTACAATTACATGTCGGTGAGTGGAGTCATCATCTTTCAGTACACAGTCTATTTGCTTCTTCAGTGTAATTTATATTGAAAAGTGAATTTGAGATGTATATATGGATAGTTTGGTATATATTTTGTTGATGTAGTAATTTGAAACTATAAACGAATGGTATTATTGGGATGTATTTTGAATGGTTGATATATTTTGGCTTTAAATTTAAATGGATGTAGTAATTTGAAACTTTTTTTTTTTTTAATCTATAACATTTTAAAAACGTTCTGTAAATGTGCCTAAACGTTGTCTGGTATATTAAACAACATTTTTATCCAGAAAACATTGTGGAATCATAACTTCTACAACGTTTTTAAGCATCTGCTAATTTTTGGATAATAAATCTACAACGTTTTTTTCTTAAAAAATGTTGTGTAATGTGCTTAACTACAACGTTTTAAAAACGTTGTGTAAGAGTGTCAAATAGATGATACCCTTAATCACGACGTTTTTCTGACTGAAATCATAATATTTTTTCTGCGTTATCTATTTACTATTTTGTAGCAGTGAGGGTTAATTGATATGTCACATATTATCCCTATATTTTGACCGACCAATTAAATAACAAATAAACTTAGGTAGGTAGTGCTAGCGAAGGAATTAACCATCTCTCCCCTCCTAGTTCTAGTCTTACATCTCAGCCAGAGATCATATCCTTAAGTTTTGATACTAACTGTGACGCCCCCAAAATAGGTATACATTATCCATCTTGGATCGCCAGAAAATACACTACTGACAACTTCATTTATATAACTATCGTGCAAAATACGACGACACATATACTGTGAGTTTCAATAAAAATATTGTAACGTATATAATACGACAATATTCATACTCAAATTATTACAATGCAATCTAAAGTACAACAGCAAATATTTCAAGTCCCCAAAGGAACACGAGAAGATTTCTGTCCTCATTCTAATGGAGTGCATTTTTGACACTTCCAAATTTGAGTTCGTCTAATCCTATTATTGTTCACCAAAATTAAATATTAAATGATGTATAAAATATGTCACACACATTTTTAAGTTCTCAGTACAATTATTGTGCCACACCGTTTCATAATTTGATTAGGCTTGTGACTAATTCGTATCACCACTTTATACCCATGTTCTCTCTGCTAGTCCCAGCTACACTTTTATTACCTGAAAGGGGTGGTGAAGTAAAAGGGTGAGCACAAATAGCCCAGTAAAGAATATAATGACTTAAGATAATTAAATTATCAAAATAATTGAGATATTTAGAACATATGTAGAAGATAAAAGTTTTCAACCATAATAGCAACGGAATCAACAATCCATTAAAAGAGTCAAGTAGAACATAATATCTACTATCTCCTCTAGATTAAAAGTCTATCGTTAATATTTCATTCCTGTAATACTCATCAACAGTTCTTTGTTATACCCAAGACAAAGAGAACTCTCATCACCTGTCTTCACCTGAACAACCACATAATATAATTAAATTCATAATTCATATTTATAATTAGGTAATCAACAGTCCATCTTTGCAATATAAGCCTGAGACATACAACTGTAAAACCAATAACACTGAGACTCAACTCAATAGTATCACGACCACGAATAATCCATGCACTACGGGCCAAGGATATTCATGTTTTCACCAATGGTCAAGATTATACCAAATAATCCCTGGTCATAATCATGCCAATCAACAGTCCATCGATGCACAACTGGCCAAAGATGACTTTTACCACATCATTTGTAATATTACGGTCATGATTATATCGAATAATCCCTGTTCATAATCATACCAAGTCCATTGATGCACTACGGGCAATAGATGACTTTTACCACATCATTTGTCACATTACGGTCATGATTATACCGAATAATCCTTGGTCATAATCATACCAAGTCCATCTATGCACTACGTGCTAAAGATTACTTTCATCACAATATAAGCATGAGGATAATGACAGTAATATATATAATGAATAAACATAAATAATCAGAATAATAAGATAACATAGATCTTAGTGATTTTCAACTTAATTATCTAGAGTCCAAGTTGCTAACATAATATTAGATGAAGCACAAACTACTAAGGATATTCTAATCCTTTCAGGACTTTTCACCATTTAATGATAAACTGAATAAACGCATAATACTATCTTACCATAATATGGAGTGTGAAAGAAAATGATATTCTTTTTACCATAAAAATAATACCCTCTTACCACAATAATGATATCCCTTACCTTAGCATGTGCCTTGATTCTTCTTTCTGTGAAATTGATCAACTTAAACAATGCTTCCATTCCTTATCTACACTTGGAGTAACATCACACTCAATAGAAAAACTCACAATATTATAGTAAAAGAATTTTATAATTTTTGTGTAGTGATGGTGTGTGTTTACTTACTCAACCGAGCAACCTATTTATACTAAAAAGTTAGTAAACAACTAGCATACTTGCTTTGACAAAATAACCAAATGAGGTATATAATAATGGTAGTAGTGGAATTTATGGTCTCGCAAAGAAAATTAAACCAACTTGTACATGTTTTAACAATAATTGAGTTGTGGTCCAGACTACTTTAGAAAAAATAGAGTGTCGGCAAATCCTGCCAAATTTACTTTTGTAAAAAGAAAATAATTGAACAAACGTCTGTATATCATACTTATCTTTAATCAACACCTTTTATTCATCAATTATTTACTCATTTTCAATCTTTCAACAATTATTCACAATTATTAACAATGACTCACAATACTGCCAACTGGGTCATATCAAATAATGAGTTACTGTGCAATAACTACTGTAGAAATTATTAACATAAATACTGAGTGACTTCTTACGTAATTAAGAATCAATAATATAAATCACAGTGCAATAACTACTGTGACAATTATTGAATAAAATAACGAGTGATTTCTTACGTAAGAATCAAATCAACACCTTACTATAAACAATTTAAATTCTATTAAAAGTAGGGATCAACACCAAATCATATTTATCTCGAATAACATATAAACCAACTAACAAATCATTATTCATTTTTTAAAACTTTAGAAGTGAATAATAAAACTTGAGAAATCTAAAACCTCATATATGACAATCCACCATTATGATATTATCACCATTTTTACTTTAACAAAAATATTATTTTTATTTTTATCATAACTCATTCGTTACTTGTGCATTTATATCCCGACACCTCATGAGCTTACTAACACTTCTAAAATATTTAAAATAGTATTCTGAACTTCCCAAATAATTTTCAAAATTTTCAGATTATCCAACAATTTTCTATAATTATTTCTATTTATAAAAACTATCATCTAATAGTTTCAAAATAGAAATACTAACTTCACATACTTTTATATCATTAAAACATCATCAATATTAATCTTATATTATTATAATATTTTTAGCAAAATTTATAATTTTCCACCATTCATAGAATTTCCTATGAATTTTCTCTATTTTTAAACTAACCATAAATAACTTAAAAAATACAATAAATATTTCTGTTATTCAATAATTTTCCAAAACTGTCCAGAAATTATAAAATGATATTATATGATTTTTCACCAAATTTCATAGTTTTTCATCATTCATAAAAATATAATAATTACTTCTGCTTTTCAATAATTCATCAAAATTTTACAAAAATTCTAAGATGATATTATAAGCATTCTGTAAAAATATCTCAACCCAAATAATTTTTCTGATAATTTAATTATAAACTCCAATTTTCAGAAATTTTAATAATTCATAATAATTAGCACTTTTATCAAAAAAATACAGATCTTATGTATTTTTCATGTAAAATTTAATTCTCTACAACTTTGTAGAAGAAAGTTTTTCCAAATTCTGACTCTAACATAGAGAGAAGGCTTACCGAAAAATTTTGCTACAATTTTTTTTTGAATCAGTCACCTCTTAAAATTCATAAAAAATCATACGTTAATATTTAACGGTTCAAAATTTGTGGACATATATACAGCTTATATATGTATAACATATCCAAAAATTACAACGATCCAACGGTCGGATTAAAATTTCTAACTCACGCAATAGAGCTTAATAAAACTGATTTTTTGGACTATAAGTCCTTCGGACCAATTTCACTAAAACTGTTACCATAAAAAATCCACAATGATCTTTTGGGTGATTCCAATTTCTGCAGTTAGTCTTTTGATAAATGACTCATCTCCTAACTCATTATACACAAAGAGTTATGAATTTTACAAAATCAAGTAGTAAACTAATTTTTATGAAAATTTCCAGATTTTATTTTTTTCATTTGTTTTATAGATTTCTCTCATTTGATTCATGTTTATACAAGTTTAAATCATCCAATACATACATAAGTATGTACTCAATAAAATTCATAAATCTAAGAATTAATCAAAGAATAAATCAAAGATTTTAAAAATACCTTTCTTGATTTCTTCTTCTCTTTCTTCTCTCTTCTTCTTCTCTCTTTTCTCTCTCTCTCTCTCTCTCTCTCTCTCTCTCTCTTTTTCTTTCTTTTCTTTCTGCTGATTTTATTGTAGGAGAAATGGAGGTGGGAGGAAGTATAAATATTTCTCTCTTTTCCTTCCTATCTCCTTCTTTTTCTTTCCTTTTCTCTTCCCCTTTTTCTTTGTCTCCCACTTACTCTCTTTTCTCTCTTTTTTTTTTCTTCTGACCATGGGCTACGGGAGTATCAAATGAAGAGAAGGCTTATAATTGTCTTAGTAGGCTAATAAGTTAACCAACACATTTAACCCACACTTTCCTAACACAAAAGATTTTGGTGAATGAATTATAAAAAGTTTGTAGCATATAGAAAATCAACATTTCTTCCACAATTATTTTCCCCACCATTTCCCACTACCAATTCCCTCTTCCACAAATCTCATAATTCAGCCGCCCACATGGGCAACTTTTCTAAAAAAAAATATTTGCTCATTTATCCAATTAATTTTTCATTTGACAATTTATCAATTTAACATTTGATATATGATCCTTAACATGTTCTCTTTTTTAAGCTGCAGTTCTTTGAAAATCACATGCAAGTTAAAGTTACGTGCAGGAGTACTAATTTTTTGGAGGTTGCCGAGCATTGATTATTTATAATTTTTGCTTTGGGACTTTTGATGTCTGTAGAATAAAGGTTCAGCTTCACAAATTACATGGCTTATAAAATCGAAAGATAGGTAGGTCCGTAGGTGTGTACTTACAGCCTTTATAGAAACCCTTGGATGGGTGGTTTTTAGAAAAGAGTTATACGAGTCTGTTACATTTTATGAAAGCAGTAGAATGCTCAATAGTATCGTTCCTGGACGTGGAGGTGGTATAATTTTCAGTTATTGTAATTATCTATCTTACACTTTTGTGGGGATTCCCAATGCTCTCCTAAATTGATGTATTTATTTATATCACAATGTTTTTTAGGCTTCAATCCAAACTGGTGGAACTGTTTCTTTTGAGCACTAGAATCTAAAAGGCTTATATAGGTCAATCCATAGGCAGCTCAAAAGATGCAAAGGGAAATCCAACTGAAGTGTACAGGTGATAGACACGTAATTTATACATTTAATTATCCCTAATTTTGTCCTTTTAATTATATTAGTTTATTAAATTAATATATTTTATTTTATTTTGTAGGATTTAATATTTGTTACAACAAAATCAAAATCTTGGTGATCAAACGATATTTAATGCTCTTATTCATGTAAAGAATATCCAAGAAGAATCCTCCAATGAGAAGGAAAGAGGTGGAACAATCTTGGTGTGCAAGTCAAATCCAACATGAGAAAGGAAAGTATATCTAGAAGATCTCTTTATCTAGAAGATCTTTTTATCTAGAAGATCTTTGAAAATATTGTCACTAGGAAGTTGAAACTTACATGGAAAGGGAACAAAAGTGTCCAAGTTCAATGAATCTAAATTAGGATTCAAAGTTATTTTCCCTATAAATAAATCTCTTGTTTGAGAGAAGCATGAGGTATTGTATTACTTCAGGTTAGGAGTAGGAGTATATTAAATTATGTTTCATTGTACGCTTGTTGGAGGATCGTTAATAAAAGGAGTTTCTTATTTATTTTCAATCTTCTACTTCTTCTTTATTTTAGTTAGTTTATTTATTTTCATGTCTAGTTAATTTTTTTATATCTAGGATGAAGATGAATTTAAATAATTATTTGTGATAATATTTTTCATCTCTTTTATTATTTATGCTTTTATGCTTAATTGATTTCGCCTTCATGTTTCGTTATTGAAATACATTCATTTTATAGTTTTTATGTGATTTTAAATTAATTAAGAGGTTTTGATAGATTATTGTTAAGATATGAGTTTTTCATAATCCATGCTTGCTCAAAGAAGTTTTGATGGGTTATAGTTAATCCTTAAATTTTTATAGTCTATACTTGCCCACGTTAATTGTAAAATTACTAAATTAAAGGGAAGGGAGATCAAAATCATTGTGAGTTATAAAAATAGAAGAGATTGAATTATATGTTATGTTTATTATTTAATGGATTCAGATTCCTAGATTGTTTTCTCATTATTAGTTTTCATATTCTAGTTAATTAATTCTCAATCTTTATTTCTAATTCGCCTAAAATAAATATTAAGGAAACATTAAAGTTAATCTAGTCTCTGTGAGTTCGACATATACTTGTCAGTTCTTCAATTAGACATTGTGCACTTATAATACATATTCTTAACACATCAAGTTTTTGGCCCCGTTACCGGGGACTAGAATTAATTTTTATTTATTCTTTAATTTTTATTTATTCGAATTAGTTTTAACTCTAGTTTTTGTTTTCAGGATTATTGAAGCGGATCGAAGGAGCGAAAAGATAAAGTTTTTTTTTGCTGGGCTTTCTTCGGTATTTCATATCTCCATATATTTTTATAAAATTTTTAAAAAAAAGTAGTTTAGTTTTTTGTTTTTTATATATATATATAATTTTTTTTGTGTGCGACCTTCGTGTTTAGTTGTCTATTTGTTTTGTGATTTGTGGAAAAATGGATTCTTATTATAGTTGGAATAATAATTTTGCTTGGAATCAAGAACCCTATGAAAATTTTAATTCGCACCAAGTAAATCAATTTTTGCCAACTTATGAAAATCCTTGTCCATATCCATGTTCATATCCATATTCATATCCATATTCGGATCCAGAACCTCAAAGAAGAGGAAAGACTTAGTGCCTTAGAGAAAAGTACGAAAGTTTTAAGGGAAGAACAATTTAGTATTATATCTCGTCTAAAAATTCAAATGAGTCGATTAGCCACCATAATAAATGAACAAGATGTGGGTGGATTTTCTAGTAACTCTGAGGTTAATTTTGAAAATCTTGATGGTTGTGAAAATGATGAGGAAAGTGGAAATTTTATATTCAATTCTGCACAATTTGAGTCAAACGTATTTGAGTCTTTAAATTATGAGTCTATGCCTAAAATTGATCATGTCGCATTTGATGAGTCTGTTGAAAAAGTCTATAAGCCTAAAGTTCCATACCTAGAAAGACTTATTCCTAAAATATCACTCACTGATTTTTGGACCAACCCATTAAAGTAAACATGATCCAAGAGTTGTCATTGACCCAAGAGATAATTGAAAAAGATCCAAGTGATTTTTTCTTAAATCAGCTTGACCAAAATCGGAATGAATCCGAATATTTAGATAAGGTCAATGAGCCGTTGAGATCCACTACAAATATGTCAACTAAACTAGAACATGTATTTGAACCAATTCTTCCATCATTTGAACATGTTAATTAAAGTTTTCTTGAGGTAAACTTGAAGTATAATTGTGATGAAAATTCTGACTATTTTCAATTTCCTAGACCTCCTGAAAATAAAGAAAAGTTCACTCACTTATCCATTTGTAACATTCATTTTTGTAACATTCATTTTATGTTAGTGAAGGGAGATCAAAATCATAGTGAGTTATAAAAATAGAAGAGATTGAATTATATGTTATGTTTATTATTTAATGGATTCGGATTCCTAGATTATTTTCTCATTATTAGTTTTCATATTCTAGTTAATTAATTCTCAATCTTTATTCCTAATTCGCCTAAAATAAATATTAAGGAAACATTAAATTTAATCTAGTCTCTGTGGGTTTGACCTGTACTTGCCAGTTCTTCAATTAGACACTGTGCACTTGCAGTATATATTCTTAACACATCAACAGGCGAATGGATCAATGTTCCTATTGCCTAATTTCTTAAAAGCATTTTAACACGCAAGCATACGCGTTCAATTATAATATTCAGCAAGCAAGGATATCGTTCCCACGAGAAAATAGACTAATATTTATCATTTACTAATTCTAATGCAATTAATCCTATTTTAAACTACGAAATATTATTTGTGATTTTAAAATTAAACTCAACAAAACTAATAATTAAAATCAGAATTTCACAAGAGTAACTGCAGATTTAACAGGTTAAGATTACAACTTCCTTTAGTATTTCATTTAAACCAATTTACTTCCCATTTAAATCAATTAATTAATATGAATCATTGTCCAAGAATGCTTTATAAAATTCACGCACTTCTTTCAAAGATACGTAAACAAATCCTCCTAAATTCGATCTTTAAGATGCAGAATTACAAGGAACACCCAAGTTAATAAACTCACTATATTCCTATGTGAATCAAGTTAATTAGGGTTTTACGCACAAATTCTTTTAATGGATACAAAAGACACATAGGTATATTCCTATCCTACATGCTAATCATATTAACCCTAATCAGATTACATGAACAAATGTTATCATATCCAGATCACAATCTATACTCCATCTTCTAATTTTATATAGATTATCACAGTAATTGTTGGCCAAACAATTAATCAATAAGCAAAAGATATAATAAACAATTCAATAAAAATCAATTTTTCATTCAATGGGAAGGTTTAATTTAAACTACATACCAAGTTCCGTTGCAATCTTAATTAAAATTTAGTTCATGATAATAATAAAGAAAAACATCATCCAGATTAATAATCCAAACATCCCAGATAATTACAAAAGATAAAACTAGAGAAGAGAAGAAGAAACTCTGAATTTGCTCCAATACTCTCTCTTAATCTTGACCTTTTTGCAATTCTCCTTCGTGTTTTTCTTCGTTGTTCTCTCTCTGCAAATCTCTTGAAAAATGAAGTGATCCGCCTTTTCTAAAGTCTTCTCCTATTTGTATTAGTCTCAAATTTCATTTTGATTCCTTCGCTTCAAAAAACCCACTTAGCGAGAGAAAAAATTCTTCTTTAGCAGCACATGAGCACCTAGGCGCTCAACTTAGGCCATTTCCAAGCGCCTAGGCGCTTGACCAGGACCGCATAATTACAAAAATGCCACTCAGCTCTAATTTTAATAATTTTTGACCTTTTTCTTCTCCCAAATGACCAATTTGTCCCTCCAGCTCCAACCTACAAGAAATAAACACAAAACACATAAAAAGATACTAAAAATAATTAAAGATAGCAATAATTAAGTTTAATAATATCAAATTTATAGGTATAAAACCTACTCATCAAATACCCCCAAACTTAACCAATAACTTGTCCCCAAACAACAAAACACAATGCAATAACTAAATATGCAAAGCAAATGCAAATGCAGCTATCTACATGCCTAAAATTCCAGCAGTCAAATAGAACAAAATCTATTCATCAAGCCTCAGAGAAATCACAATAAACATGCTAGAACATCATACCAAGACAGATCAATGATTTCCTAGTCAATCATCAAATCTTACCCTGTTAGTGCGTGTGTGCTCAACAACAATGCTAACTAATATAATGCTAAATACAACACATAATAGATCTCTTTAAAGGCATCATACAATGTAAACTCACAAAATTCACGAACGAGCTAAATCCAACTAAAGTCAAACATCCACCAAATTCAAGAGTCCAATCCGGGATACTTATGCTTTACTTATCATTACGGGGGCTTTTTGGTCTTTTCCCATTTTATTTCTTTATTATTATTATTTTTAACCATGACTATGCAATGTCTCATTCTATTAGGCTAACAGTGCTACCCCTTAGCGAGCTTTCGATCAACGACTCCTATACAATATGTGAGACCCCGGATTTTATGAAATGAGTGTATTTAATTTTTTTATAATTATTCT
Source organism: Panax ginseng (assembly GCA_020205605.1). NCBI lineage: Eukaryota > Viridiplantae > Streptophyta > Magnoliopsida > Apiales > Araliaceae > Panax > Panax ginseng. The sequence continues at coordinate 50,087,921 of CM035137.1, forward strand.
ATTTAGTAAATGGTTAAATTGATAAAATGTTAAAGCTAAGGGTGATATGTGAAATTTTTTCAAAGTATGCAAGTTGTTATAAATATTCGTTTGGTCGGGGAATATTCTTTTTATCGGGGAATATCCGTAGGATGACACAATCATTGGTGGACCCCACAACAGAAGTATTGTCGTAGTAAGAAAATGACATAATTATTTTTTTATAAAAATAACAGCGAAAGTGTTACCGTTAAAACTGTTGAACTACTCGGTAGTAAAGTAATAAGATGTCTGCGTGGTTGCATAGTAGCACACCAGATTGATTATTGATGCTTACGTGAGAAGTCACTTCAATTATACTCAATTATTGATACAAGAATTCTTGCATCATCATATCTCTCATATTATTGATTCAATTATTGTCAAAGATCATCTCACATAATATTTTATATTATTGAGACGAAAAAGTTATTTATATTATTATTTGCAATATTGACAATATCTAGAATTTCTGTTAAGGAGAGGTTTGGTCACCTAATTGCGCGCCAATAAGGAGAAATCTTTATCGGAAAACCCCCTCTTTCCTAGAAACGACTAGGTTGTTAAATATTATGAGTTATAATATTAATGATGAATAAGTTTGTATTGATTAAAGATGAAATTTATAGTTCTATTGTGTTGGGATTAATAGTGTTAGTGGAAACCGACATTTATTTCGATAATAATTGATGTTTGGAAGTTATATTGACCAATCGAGTAATTAATCGGATAAATGAGCAATTAATTGCTATTAATTAACATGATTATAACTATATGTTCACATGTGTGTACCATTGAATCACATTCATTTACTATTAGGGGAGTTGGTGCAAGTTTGATAATACTTGCATGACTAAGTTAAAAATGGAGGTATAGATGAAGGTACTATACTATAATTAATTTTTTCACATGTTTAGAACTATTGAGTCACATGATTTACTATTATGGGAGGTGGTGCAAGTTTGATAATACTTGCATGACTAAATTAAAAATGAAGAAAAAAATGAAGGTATTATACTGTAATATTTTGAGCCCCAAAATGTGCAATTATGGAAACTATATTTTCCTATAAATAGAAGCTCATTCCTTCATTATTTTTCACTAATTCACTAAAGCTATATGGCAATTATTATAGAGAGAAATTATAAAGGGAAAGAAGAAGAGAAGTCTGCTACCTCACTATTTCAGTATCCAATTTCTTCTAAGGTAAGAGGTATTATTCTTTCGTATTCATGAAGAGAGTTATTTTCTTTCAATACTCGTAATGGTTGTTATTCCATTCTTTATTATTATGTTGGAATAACCTGTCTATGCGAAGTACCGCATACATGGTGAAATTCTTCTGTTATTCCATTCTTTATTATTCTGTTGGAATAACCTGTTATGTGGATTACCGCAGGTATGGTGACTAAATTGTGAAAATGATCTGTCTACGTGGATTACCGCATGGCGGGTGAAAATCCATTTACAGTTTCGTATATTCTATTATACTCGTATGAGATATCATTTCTTTTGTACTCGTCATAGAATATCATTTTCTTTGGTATTTTTTTACGAGTTACTATTCACGGGTTACTATTTACCCGGTTACTATTCACTCTAGTATTATTCACTCGGATATTTGGGGCACGTTTTGTGTCTGAATACTATTCATGAGTTACTATTCACGGGTTACTATTCACCCAAATATTATTCACTCGGATATTTGGGGTACTTTTCATGCTGGGGTACTATTCACGAGGTACTATTCCTGAAGTACTATTCATAGGGTACTATTGCAGGGTACTATTTACCCGAAAAATATATTTCTTTTCTCTCCAAATTATTTTTGGTACATGAATATTATTCTTGAATTTTACTCCACAAAGCAAAGATCATGTTGACAATTTGATATTTTTAAACTCGGATAAATTTAAAGTCCTTAATATTTATCCTTGATTTCGTTTGATTAATGCTTATATCATTGTCATCATCCTCATGCTTATATTATGATGAAAGTCATCTTTGGCTTACGTGCAAAGATGGACTGTTGATTATTGGTTTTACAGTTGTATATCTTTGGCTGGTTTACGTGCAAAGATGGACCGTTGATTATTGGTGTTATAATTGTATATCTTTGGCTTACGTGCAAAGATGAACTATTGATTGATAAGTATCTTTGGCTTATGTGCATAGATGAACTGTTTATTGGTATGATTATGACCAGGGATCATTCGGTATAATCATGACCCGTAATATTATAGATGATGTGGTAAAAGTCCTCATTGGCCCGTAGTGCATTGATGGACAGTTATTGGTATGATTATAACCAGGGATTATTCGGTATAATCATGACCATTGATGATTACATGAATATCCTTGGCCATAGTGCAGGGATGATTCGATGATGTGGATTATTTATTAAGCTGAGTCTCAACAATAATATATTGATTATACACTTTTAATTCGTAAAAGATAGTAGATATCATGCTCTACTTGACTATTCTAAAATAAAGTTGTATGTCTTTGCCTCAGAAGGCAAAGATGAATTGTTAATGAATATCTTTGGTAGTAGTGCAAAAAGATGAATTTATTAGTATGATTATGAGCAGGAATTGTGATTTGGTATAACCATGATTTTTGATGTTTCATGTGAAGATAGGTGATGAACATTATCTTCGTCCTGGGTACGAAGAGAAATTTAGAATCGCAATTATGATTATGAGTTATTCATATGATTGTGGACAGGAATTGTTGATTGATGTTACAGGGATAAAACATTATTGGTGGACTTTTATCATGGAGAAGATAATAGACCTGATGGTCTATTTGACTCTTCTAATGGATTGCTCGTTCCGCTACAACTATGGTTGAAAAGTTTTATCATCTACCATATGTTCTAAATCTCTGATTTAAAACCGATGAAGGCTATTGATGATGTAAATTATCTTTAGTCATGATATTCTTTACTGGGCTAGTTGTGCTCACCCTTTTTGCTTCACAATTCCTTTCAGGTAATAAGAGTGTAGCTCGGTCGAGCGGGGGTAACAGGAGAATAGAACGGTGGTCTATAGTTGTTGAGGTTCTCCCTAAATAGTATGGAAATAATTTTATTGAGAACTTTAGATAAGTGTGTCATATTGTATACGTCATTTGATATTTAATTTTTGTGAACCGAATAGGGTGAGGTGAACCCAACTTTGGAAGGGTGTTTTGCCACTATCATACAAGATGTCTAATGACATACAACCTCGTGTTATCATAAGACAGAGTTGTGCACATCCACTTGCTGAGTATATCTACTGAGCACTACCTATATGATCTTGAGTTTGGTTGAAATATAATTTTCAATTGTAGAGATGGGAGATAGTTATATGTCAAGAGAAGACTTACCATTGGAAAGAACATGATAGTAATCTTCTCGTTTTTCTTTTGGGGTCTATTGGTTCAACCAAGGATAATTACGTGGACATATGATATCTATCATAACCTAGACGCATGGCCTCCCATGTACGAAGGTTTCCTTGAGCACTTCCCAAAGATTTTAATTTCTAAAATAGTTTTTGACTGTACTTTTATGTAAAGTACCATTGTAAGGTTGTGGTCGAGGCACCATGAGAGTTACATACATTTGTATTAACACTCACAGTTTAATTGTGGTCATATTCTGCACGACAGTTCAACATTTGTATAAATGAAGTTTGTATTTAATTTTTATAGTATGATATCTGGCGACTCAGAATGGGTCGTGTGGACCTATTTTGGGGGCGTCACACCATGTAAGACCTTAGGGCGCTAGGTGTAAAGACACTCCCACAGGCGTACTTGCTCAAGTAACAAAGGCCCTGAAACAAGACTAGCCACGATATCTTTTTCATCATTTTTTAAAGCTTATATATCCCAAATTTTCCCCCCAAACTTAAATTTTTGTCTAAATTCAATCATCTACGCCTATTCATGTCTTTCATTCATTCAAACTAATATTATCCTCAAGAAGTCCATTATGTGTCAATTTAGACTTAATCAGTCAACATAGTTGTTTTTACTGTGTTATCCTTATTATATCAGTTTCAAACAGGTAAAGATTCAAATCATGACAAGAAATCACATCAAAGTCTTAACAGTCAATACTATACTTGTCTACTCAATTCCAATTTAATCATTGGCCAAAACAGACTTGAACTATCTAACAGCTGGAAACATGCAAATACTTGAATTTTTTTCTTCTTTTTTTTCCTTTTTTCCCATTATTTTAAGAAATTAGAATGAAAACTACATGAAAAACTACAAAATGAATAGGTTACATTAAATGAATGCAAATACTAAATGAATGCAACTAAATGTCTGCAATGCAACTAGAAGAATGCACACCCAAACTTAACATATGCAATGTCTTTATTGTATATAAAAAAACATAAGAAATTAGGCACTGAGGACTTCCTTGAAAGATTGAAGCTTTACTCTTCATCAGCATCATCTACTTCTTCTGTATTAGCATCATCCTCAAGAGCTAAGTTAGTCAGGATGGTACACAGACAAGGGTGGAGGTGGTGGGAACTGCTATGGAGTGCCAATCACTTGCAGGCTTAGACCCCTATGTGAAACTCCCCCAAACTTGGTTTAGAGCAAATCTTGAAAGCTTGAATTTTGCTTTGAATTGTTGCAGTTGGAGTCCAAGTAGGAGATAAAGAAGTTGACTTTAGCTTACTTTGTTCTTGATTGTGGTTTAAAGAAGATGAATTAGATTTTGATTGGGAGAATGAAAGAGTTGGCATTACTGTGGTGCAAGGGCTTGGAAGGAGTTGCTTTTGAATTAGGAATGAAAGGAATTGAGTTTGAATTATAATTGCCTTACGTAGGGCTTTATTTTTTTCAAGTGCACAGGTAGAGCGCCTAGGCGCTTGAAAAGAGCTTAAAGTGAGCGCCTAGGCGCTTGGGCGTGTCTGGGCATTTTGCAGTTAAGCGCCTATGCGCTTGGAATATGCTTGTTTTGGGCGCCTAGGCGCTTGGGCCAGCCTTAGCCAAAGTTTTTGCTCTTTTATGCTTCTAACCTGCAAGCCATGAACCTAATTCTTAGTTATCATTTGCAAGAAGATTACAACTGAACATACAACCCTAAAATAAGATAAAATATATAGCTAAATGAAATAAAATACTAAAATAAAATTAATGAACTAAAATTTAAAGAGATAAAATGTAAGTCTAGGTTGCCTCCCAGTGAGCGCTTATTTTATTGTCCCCAGCTCGACTAGTTCAACTTTCTCTATCCAATTCCCCTTTAAAAACTGAGGAACCCTCCATCCATTAATAATAACATAACTTCCAAGAGTTTCCCATCAGTAAGGGTTATTGATTCAAATTCACCTAGCTTGTTCTTTATAGGTAGATTCCCTTTTACAACCTTCAAATAACTAGGCATTTTCCGAGTTGTATCTGTGAACGAATTTTTACGTTGAAGCTTTTCCAGAACAACTGGTTCTTCATCTCTCTTCCCATTCTCTTCACACCATGACACTAATTTTAAGCTAGCTTCAATGTCATATATAGCTTTATCAAAAAAATGACTACCAATTGGACACATGATTGCAAATCTAATCGGATCCTTAAACTTTGGTGGAGAAGATATATGGGGCACTATCAAAATTGGTTCATCTATGTCAGAACTCAAGGCTAGATCTTTGGCGTCCTTCTTTTCCTGCTCCCCACTTGTCTCCTCCCTTTCCACATCCTTTTTTTTTTGGCACATCCGGTTCCAGATTTAGCGTGGGTAATCCATTAGTCTCGGGAACCATGTTGCTTGACACTTCATCTTGAGGGTGATTGATGATGGCGTTGAAAAGTTGTCCCACCTGGTTCTCAAAATTTTGAATCGACATCTCCTGACTATTCGTTTGCTCCTCAATCAAAACCATGAACTTGGAAATAAGCCCTTCCAAGTTTAAAATCCCTTCTTCGTCATGATTAGGAGCTTGAACTTGTAATTCAGGAGTGTATGATTGGCATGGAGCAAAGAGTTGGGCTAGATTGTCATCGCTCCATGAAAGATTTAGTGGATTCACTACAAGAAATAACACATTTTATGATGAATTTTTTGCCACGCACAAATTTTTGTCACAATTTGTTAATTAATAATTACGAAATTCATAATCATCACTAAAACTTTTGTTTTTGTGACGACCTTTAATTTGTTACTATTAATCATTTATATCGTCACTAATTTACACATTTGATGATGATTAAGAAAATTTCGCCACAACTTATTTTGGAGGTAGAATTTCACACCAAAATTTTGGAGGGAAACCTTTTAGTGACATTTTGTAATAATTGATAACAGTATTTATTGTCACCAAATATTTTTTTCGATGACAACATAATAGTTTGTCATTAATTATTTGTAAAATTTAGTGACAATGTGCTTTCGTCACTAATGTTCACATTTAGTGACGCCAAATACAAATTCATCACAATTTTATTTGGAGGCAAAAATTTTCTAAAAAATTTTAGAGGGAAATTTTTAAAGACGAAAAAAATAATAATTTATGACAATTTTTATTGTCACAAATACCAACTTTATATGACGAGTGACTCGTTCGTCACTAATTAGATGAGTGGATAAGTGACAAAAATGGTTCGTCATAAAATCTTATATTTAGTGACAAAGTACGTAATATCGTCACAATTTTATTTGGAGGTGAATTTTTTTAAGAAATTTTGGAGGCAAATTTTGTAAAGATGAAAAATTAATAAGTTATGAGAATTGTTATTGTCACAAATACCAATTTTATATGACGAGAGACTCGTTCATCACTAATTAGATGAGTGGTTAAGTGACAACAATGATTTGTCATAAATGCTTATATTTAGTGACAAAGTACGTAATATCGTCACATTTTTATTTGGAGGCAATTTTTTTTAAAAAAAATTTGGAAGCAAATTTTGTAAAGACGAAAAATTAATAATTTATGACAATTTTTATTGTTATAAATACCAATTTTATATGACGAGATACTAGTGTGTCACTAATAGGATGAGTGGATAAGTGACAACACTGTTCGTCATAAATTCTTATATTTAGTGATAAAGTATGCAATGGCGTCACATTTTTATATGGAGACAAAAATTTTCCCAAACAAATTTTGGAAGAAAATTTTTTAAAGAAGAAAAATTAATAATTTTTAATACTTTTTATTGTCACAAATACCAATTTTATATTAACAGAATCAAAACTATTCTTATTTTATAAGTATTTTGCAAAATAACTAAAATTTTAAATTCACATTATCTTTTAAAATGTGATTAAATTTATTACATTCTTTTCATTCATTCATTCATTCATTCATTCATTATTATTATTATTATTATTATTATTATTATTATTATTATTATAACAAAAAAAGTATCTATTACTTCTTTCAAGTTAACACAAGCCGTCATCTCCTTCCCTAAACTTTTCTATTGCAGCCACCAACCCAAAAACAATTGAATTCAACTTTTAATCTATTTTCACCTACAGCCACCATCCACGGCCAATCCTCCCCAACGTTGTGCCAACGTTAGCAGTAGCCAACAACCTCCAACATCCATTAAATTTTTAGAAATTATTATTAAATTTAGGTATTTACCTTTAAACGGTTGGTGCACCGCATCTGTCCTTAAACTGCTCTATATGCACTTATTAATTTTAATTATATTTTTATATTTCATATGATTATTATTTTTATATTGAATTATATAATCATAGAGTTACTCAAATATATATTTTAATTACTTTTATAGCTTTGCATATCAAAAGTTAATTTATGAATATTTTTATATTAGTTGATATGTATTAAAAATATAATAATGTTAAAATTGTAACAATGTTATTGAAATTTTAATTGAACATACATTCTTATATTACTTGTTAATATTTATTGAATTATTTTAATAAATATTGTTAAAATGCGTATTATAAAAATATTAAATTAATTTAATAAATATTAAATCAAAAATATTAATAATTTTGACTGATGCAAACTGGTACGGTATTTTAGTATAGAAAAATCTTAAATCAGGTACAATTTCGGTTCAAAATTTTTTAAGAGTGGTAAAGTTCCAAATTAGTGACAAATCCAATCTGCACCGCATAATTGTATCCCCTTCAGAATGAATTTGGCTCCAAATTGATCGATTTTAATTTATGAAATTAAAATATTTATTGACTTGTTGACTCCTTTTTTGTTTTAAGCGAGATTTCTCATTTTTGATAGTAGTACGTGCATAATAAAAATTTACAAGTTATTTTAAGTGAATTTTGTGTTTGACAACTACTTAAAAAATCACTTATGAAAAATAAATTGTAAAAACGTTAGTTATACTCCATCACTTTTAAAATTACAGATATAATTTATTTTTTGAGGTCAAATAATAATATATTTAATTTTAAATTAATATAAATTTATTTTATTTTAATTAATACAATTAGGTATATGATAGATTTACACGGAGTATGACAACGAGTTTTTTTGGGTTATGGCCGGTTCACTCAAATGGGCGATAATAACTATGAAAGTGTTGGAGGTGTTACATTTTCTCATACAATTATTATAATTATATAGTATATAACAAAAATTATTAATTATAAAATTTATTTTATTTTAAATTTTTATAAATCCTAATTTTATCTCAAATTTTGGAATGACCATAGTAATGTGTAACTTATCTCAAAATAACTTATAACTATAATATAATTATGTTAAAAAAATCTCCCAAAGTTGAATAAAAATAAAATAAATAAAATCTTTATTACATATGTTCGGGTCTTTGAGTTCTTTGGTAGAAGCCCAGTTAGATTATAGGACCCATTTTGGAGCTGCTCGCGTCGTTTGAGGACCCATAGCTCTCCAGTGATGTTCGGGTCGGTCTTTGAGTTCTTTGGTAAGCCCAGTTAGATTATAGGACCGTTTGGGCTATGCATATAAGTCAAGGGTACTCATAAAGGTCCAAGGTGGTAATGAGATTGGACTCTACTTGCACCTTTTAAGGAGATTGTGTTGGACCCAAGTTATGGTAACTACCATACACTAGGAGTCCTAATCCATTGGGAGAAGGATTCTAAGGTGGTGAGTACTATAAATATGAGGCCTAGGTTATCATTATGAGGTAATACCTATTTTAAGCACTAAATACTTATCCTCCATTGTTAAACCTTGTAGCGGCTGTACTCATTCTCACACCGAGCTATCCCCGTGGCACACAAGTCGTCAAGCTTACGTGTGATCCGTTCTTGTCTGCGAGTTCTAGCGTGGATTACGTGATTGGGCCTTGGTGAAACTTTAGCGTTAACATTGGCGCTAGAAGGAGGGTTGCTTAAATAACAATCACAATCGAACACTTTTAGGGAAGAAACTATGGCGAGTGTGGAGTATCACGATTTCAAATAGTGAAAAACCCAAAACACACCGACCACTCGGTGAGAGGGTCGGTGAAAAGGCAGTGGGCTCAGAAACCCGGGCGATCGGATGGGCCAGGTGGCTCCCCGTATGCAGAACTCTTCCACGAGCCAGGCATACTGCATGACCGAGCCCGGTCGGGTGGGCCAAAGCCAATTCAGCAGCGCCTGGAGGCGCGCGGGAAAAGAAATCGTGGCCGAGCTAGTCGAGATCGGAGAGAATTCATCCTGCGAGAAAAAGATCGTGAAAACAAAGATGCCATAATGACCTTACGTCTGCGGTGGGAAGAGCTCGAGCTGCGAGATGGCCAACGCTTTTCGGTGAGGAAGAGGCATCCTCTAAAAAAGCCCGCGCGCCCATAAGCCGATCTCGGTCACCCCCGAAGGAAGAAATTTGAAAAGGGGAGAAGTAGGTATCAAAGTCGTTCGAGGATTAGGAGCCGGAGAAAAAAGCCGGTCGGCGGGACGACGCTCGCAGCTGCCGGGTCGGTCAGGCGGAGGAGGAAAAGGCAGATTCCGAGCGTGAGAAGGGCGGAGACCCCATTCGTCCCCTCACGAAGGAGAATCAAACCCCCCCTCGCTCGAAGAGTTCTTTGAATTGGAGAAGCTATTGTTGGTCGGGGCCGATCGGACGCCCATCGACGACTATATAGGGTCACCTTCTCTCGAATATTAATCGGGAGATAGCGGACCCCAAAAGAAGATGCCCCGATGGAGACTTATGGCGGGGTGGGGGACCCTTCGACCATTACGATGGGTATGACGGAGTTGATGACGTATTATGGCCACTCTCGATGCGACCAAGAGTGCCACATGTTTGCTACTACCACGAAGAAAAGTGCAGGAATGGATGGGAACCTTGGCGACGCCAGGATCGATAAATTCATGGAAAGACCTTGGGAAAAAATTTCATGCCGCGGTTTGGGAGTAATAAGAGGCGGGGAAAGATCACGGCATCCCTCATGCGAGTCGGTGGAGAGATCGGATGAGAGCTGAGGCGATATGTTAAGAGATTTGGGGAGGTGTGGGATCGGTGGTGGGCTGAATTCCCACAAGCTCAGGATTCTTCTGGCAGGGGCTTGACATCGGAAAATCAAAGAAGGCGATGAAGGACACAGGTGATCAATCCCGGCCGACTGACGAGAGGCCTTCCATAGGTAGAAGATCACATAGCAATCGAGGAAGCGATGGGGAATTTCAAACCTCAATCCACGAGAAGTATCGAGATCGGGACAAGCAGAGCTATCGAAATCGACAATCGGGGAGGTCGGATAGTTACAAGAAAAACTACTAGCAGGGGGGTGGAAGGCCACCTTCCCAAATAAAGGGTCAACAAAGGTGTACACTTTCAATCTGGTCGGGCCAAGATCTTTGGAAGAGATGAGAAACAAGCCCTTTTTCGAACCATGTCAAAGCGATCCGAAGCCGGGGAAGAGAATTCATGACAAGTATTGTCGTACCACGAGTCGGGGTCATCTGACGAAAGATTGCACCAACTTGAAAGACTTAATAGAAAAGAATGTCGAGCGGGAAGTTGAGTACGATCGTGGTTGGTAGAGAAGGGTGGAAGCCCGGGGGAGGACAACACCCAGGCCCACCCGACAAATCTGATGCCAATAGAACCCCCACAGCTCGAGGAGTTATTGATGTGATATCGGTAGAGTAGATGCAGTAGAGCGTGTGGTGGCGAGGAAAAGGAATGGACATCTCGAAGCCGTCTTATCATTGGTGGGTCCTCGCCCGAAAAAAGGCGAGGCCATACTCGAACACGACCATCTCCTTCTCGAGCGACGACTACCTACGAGCGGTCGAACCACATGGCCGGGGCATTGGTAATAACTTGGCTCGGTCGGGCGGTGGACATGAAGAGGATGATGATCGACAACGGGTCTTGGTTGATATACTCTACACATGCGTACCAGCGGATGAATCTGGGAGGAAAGAAGATAGAATTAGGAGGAGAGGGCCCGTTATCACGGCTTAGTGGCGACCGGTTCATGTGGCGAGGCACAATCACGTTACCGATCAAGTTCGATGCTGGCCCCCAATGAGAAAATCATGGTAAAAATTTTACGTCGTCTGAAGTGGATTAAACTTCAACGCCATCTTGGGAAGGCCCACCTTATCGGCCTTTATGGCGGTAACATCTATACCCCACTTCAAAATCAAGTTTTAGACCACCGAGCGAGATAGGGAAATAAGCGGAGATCTCGACATCGCTTAGAAGATGTTATCGGAATACCTTGATTTCCTCGAGAATCGGGGTTATGGCGAAGCAGAACGATGACCATTGAGATCGAGCCCCGTTCACGGAAGGCGATCTTGAACCCATGGCTCTACCAATGGAAGAAAGCGAGAGGATGTTGAGTTGGTACCGGGCAATCCGGACAAATTGGTCAAGATCGGGCGGGATTATCCGAGCAATTTGCGAAGCAGATGCAGTGGAATTACTCGGGTGTATCTTGACATCTTAAGCTTTGGAACCTAGTGACATGCCGGTGTAAGTGAATCGATCGCATTACACAAACTTCATCTGGGCAGAAAAGGAAGCGGTGATCTGAGAAAAGAAGGATCTTTGCCGGAAGGCGAAGATCATAGGCGAAGAGGTTACCAAATTGTTAGGCGGGGTTCATCTTTGAAATTGACTATCCGAATGGGTGGCGAATGTGGTATTGATACGAAGCAAAATGGGAAGTGGAGGATGTGCATTGACTACAGGACCTAAACAAGGCCTGCCAAAAAGACTTCTACCCTTACCCAACATAGATCGGCTAATTGATGCCACTTGAGTGCGGAATCTTGAGTTTCATGGACGCTTTCTCAGGATATCACCAAATCTCGATGAACAAGGAGGATACCCTGAAGACTAGCTTCATCACTCATCGGGCTATATATGCATATCGGAAGATGACCTTGGGACTACTAAGCGCAGGAGCAACCTACCAGCGAATGATGAACTTCGTGTTAAAAAGCGGTGGGCGAAGTATGGAAGTGTATGTGGGCGACATGATCGTCGAGCATGTCGATCAGGGATCATCTGGAGGACTTAGAAGACTGCTTGAAAGCGGTGAGGCAACCTGGCGAGGCTAAACCCAATCAAATGCACCTTGGTTTGGGTTGGAAAATTCCTAGGATATCTGGTCGATGGCAGGGAATCGAGGCCAATCCGAGAAAAAATCTCGGCGATCTTAGACATGAAATCTCCAAAGACATATAAAGATGTCCAGCGGATGACGGGTAGAATTAACGCCCTTGAGGATTCATGTCAAGGTCGGTGAGAGATGTCTACCCTTTTGACACCCTCAAAGGCGAAAAGCGACAAGAGTTTCGGTGGACTTGAGAATGTGAAGGCGCGTTCGGAGAGATCAAAAGATATTTGGGTTCGGCACCATTATTAATGAAACCGATCCCCACCGAACCTTTATACTTATACTTGGCTGCGAGCCCAATGGCAGTAGGGGCGGCACTAGTAAGGGATGAGGGAGATAAGCAATTCGATTGTACTATATCGGCCATGTTCTCAAGATGCGAAAGCGAGATACGAACACAGAAAAATTAAACTTATGCCCTCATAATTGCTAGCGAAACTTCGGGCACTATTTCCGAGGTTAGGTTGATAGTGGTCTACAAACCAACCTTTGAAGAAGATTTTGCACAAGCTTAGAAGTGTCGAATTGGCTAGCCTTGCTTGGGCAATGGAATTGACACAATTTGTTATAGAATATCGTCCCCGACAGCAATCAAAGGGCGGACATTGGTGACTTAAGTGGTTGAGTGTTCTTTCACCGAGCAGGGGCGAATATAGTAAGCGAAACACAACCAATCCGGACCTCGTGGACTCTATCGTGGGCGGATCGACAACTATGGATGTCGATGGGGCGAGGTCATCTAACAAGTCCGAAGGGTTCAAGGTCTGACAAGCTATTCGGTTTGGGTTCAAGGCCACAAACAACGAAAGCGAGTATGAGGCCATCTTGGCGAGGAATCTGGCCGGCCCGAAGCCTAGAGGTCCAATGATTGATCATCTGATGATTCACGGTGGTGGTCAAGCGATTATCGGTGAATCTGAAGCTTGGGGGCAAGCGAGATGACCAGATATTTAGGTGAGCTAAAGGATAAGCTTATGTACTTTACTTCATCTTTGTTGTCGGGGGTGGATCGATCGAGAGAATACGATAGCGAGATGCCTTGGCAAAGTGGCAACAAGCTGAAACAAGCTCTTTCGATTGGATCGATTATACCTAGAAGTTTTGGAAAAACCGAGTGTCCCAAAAATAGAAATCTTGGCTTTGGACCAGACTCGATTCTTGGCTCACACCTTATATCTCTACTTGGCCAGATGGGACCCTCCTTGGATAGAATCCTAACCGAGCAAGTCAAACAGAAGTTCTAACTTCACCCTCATAGATGGAGATCTATCTGAGAAGGGCCTTTAGCTCTCCTTGCTCAAATGCTTGACTCCTTGAGGCCGACTACACGCTTGGGGAGATGCATGAGGGCATCTGTGGAGATCACATGGAACAAAAAGTCAGCAGTACATAAGATTTTGAGGCGGGGGTATTCTTGGCCAACTATCTACTGCTGAAGCAAAGGAATTAGTTAGGAGGTGTCCCAAGTGCCGGTGAGCGACAATATCCGCACCAACCCCAGGAGGAACTATTAAAATCTTGTCCCCAATCCCTTTCTTTGTGTGGGAAATCGACATTACAGGGCCTCTGCGAAAGGCTAAGGGACAAGTTAGCTTTGTGATCGTGGCTATTGATTACATGAAAGTGGGTGAGGCCAAACCAACTGCAAAAAAGATCACTTACCGAGCGAGTGTTTGAAGTTTTTTTAAAGAAGGGTAGTCTCTGGGTTCGGTATCCCGATGGCGATGGTCTCGGACAATGGCGAGACGGTTTGTGGGATCTAAGTTTGAAGGCTTTTGAAAGAATTGGGGATCCGACATCATGAAGACTTGGTTGCCCACCCTCGATCAAGCGGCCAGTGGAAGTGACCAATCGAACCCTACTCGATGGGATTAAGCAGATTAGATGCATTAAAGGGTTCGGTGGCCCAAAGCTAGCTATATCTGTTTTGTGGGCGTGTCGAACTACCCCAAGGACTACTGGCTGGAGACTCCCCATTCGGTTGGCATATGGGGCCGATGCACTCATTCTGTTGAGATCGGATCTCCACTCTTGAGTCGGCCAATCTGAAAGAGCTATATAATGACGAGGTTTGAGAGCAAATTTAGATTTGTTAGATGAAGTTCGGGATTCCGCCATGATGAGGTTGGCGATCTATCGACAACGAAACGGCCCGACACTATAATCGAAAAGGTGAAGACAAGGAGGTTTGCGATGGGAGATCTGGTCCTCCAAGAGAGTCTGAGGCATCAACCCCCAAAACACCGCAAGTTAATGCCCTAAGCGGGAGGGGCCTTATGAGGTGGTAGGTGTCGAAGCCGGAACCTCTGAAACTTGAGCAATGGAGACGGTTCGGAGGTAAAGAATACATGGCATCTTTGGAAGACTTAGAAAATTTTACGATAATAGTTATGTCGTTCTTATTTTTTATCCATGTAATCGTTTTCAATTCAAATGATATAAATGAAAGTTCCCATTCACATCGATGTTTAACTTCATCTATATTCATATATTTCATTACTACTTGAGCAGACATGCTTGGGCACTATCCGATCAAGAGCTTGGAAAAACTCCATGATCGAGATAAGTCCAGAAGCATAATGACCAAGAGTTTAATAAATGCTTAAAGTCTGGATCTCGAGCACCATCCGATCAAGAGGTTGAGGCGGACACCACGATCGAGATAAGTCTCGAGTATAGCTGATGACCCTCTACAATCGGATAAACCCTAAAGGCGATCCGACCAGGAAGGTTGGTGGACATAAGCGATCGAGATCGGTCATAAGTCTGTTGACAATAAACATTCATGGGCAAAGAGTATATCTTATTTATACTTAGAAAATTTCTACTTTACAAACCCGGTAAACTACGATTAGGGCTAAGTAAAAAAAAAAAAGAAAAAAAAAACTTTCTTTATTACAAAATCCTACATATCTACTTTCGGCGGGAGGGTCATCTTGACATCGGACTAAATCATCCAGAAGAGTCGAGGATGGAGACATCGAGCCCATGACCATCAACTTTGCCTTAGCCTTTTCCGTCGTCTCATACCCTTCACCAAAAGTGGGCTATGACCTTATCGTTCAAGGCTTCCGATTCCTCATACTCGGCGATGGCTTCTTGGTAGCCGATTACCTTCTCGGGAAAGGCATTGTGATGGCGATCAGTTGTTGTTCTCCTGATCAAAAACATCATCTTGTCATGCATCTCGGAGAACTTGAGTGTATCTTCATCGATAACGTTCTCCGATCCTTGACATCTTGGGCGAGACGATCCTCTCTTCGGAAGAGCACTCTGCTCATGCCCGACTCTTTGACCCGACCCTCACTTTCGGGCGCTTTGGCGTCGGGTCTCGGCGCGAAAATCCGTTCCTTCTTGGTCATTGCGGACCCGTACTTGACCTCCGGCAACTCCACCTCGTCCCAAAAGTTGAACTTCTTTCTTTGTGGATCGGGGCGGGGAGGGATGGCTCGAACAAAATATAGCGTTAGCTGCGATAAACACACACATCGATCTGAAAAAGAAAGGTCAAAGTTAAGAGAAGCAATCAGTTGACAAAGGGAATTACAGGTGCGAGCTCGAACATAGGCCACCAAGAAGCGGTCGGGAGAGTACCCTTTAAGCCGGTCATCGTCACGGGTAGTTTGAAGTGATCGAAGAGGGTAAAGGGAAGACCTCAAACGGGCTCTTGGGCCAGCAGTGGTCAGTGATCCCAAGAAGAGTGGGGCCAGGAAGAAGGAGTGGCGGAGCAGTCGGGGCCAGGGACCACCATCTCACTGTCGGTGATCGGAACCTTCCGAAACAACCAGAGTCTCTTTGATTGAGGTTGGGAAGAACCTCTTGATGTCTTCAAGAGTCCTCGATCGCCTCGGTTGTGGAGGCGGCGGGAGAAGTCGGCCCGGCGGCAAAGGCGGAAGCGACTTTGTATGCGCTTTAATGGTCGGCTTGGAGGCTTCTTGGACTTTTTAGTAAAGCCGCCTTCTCCATGTGGCTCATCTTGGCGCCCCCCCTTTGTGTGGTGGGGCTCGGGCCCCGAAAGTGGACCCAATGACGATTCATTGATCGGGGCCGTATCCTCCTCGGGAACATCGTCGGTCATGGGGTCGGATGAACCGGGGGTGGCGGTGGCGAGGATGAAAGGCGTCGACAACGCCCTCGGGCTTGAAAATAGTCCTTTGCGAGGAGGACAAATGGGTTAAGGCATGGAAAGCTTGAAAATAGGAGGAAAAATAATGAAATACTGAAAAGATACTCACGGCCATGTTTGTACAACCGAGCTTCGTTCATGAAGCCCAGTTCCATTGGGTCCTTTGCCATTGCTTGTAGAAGCGTTTTGAAGGCATCGGCTCGGCCCTTGAGAACTTGAAATCTTAAGCCTTTGATCAATTTGGATGGGCCTAGGGGAAGGAGTTGGAGGTCGGTCCCCTTGGCAAAAAACCACTTATTCATACCACCCTTGTTGTTGCTTGAAGGGGTCTTGATCGGAGACGGTGCGGTTAGGGCGTTTGTTGAGTTGCAGAAGGCCAAGGGCTCTTCGAACCACTAACGGTGAAGCAGGGGCAAAAAATAGATCGAGCCAGGGGCCGAGGCCCACCTCTGGCGAGAATGACGGCTATGAAAGAGATTAAGTGGATGTCTGCGTTAAGCACAGCTGCCTGAACAAACTCCCACAAAGCTCAAAAAAGAGAAATGAAATCGTGAAGGGGGAACCAAACCCGTGCTTTAGAACGCGTCTGAGGGGCGACCACCCACTCGCCCTCGGGGCGCTTGAAAACATCTTCTCATCGGGCATAGGCACCCGAAGTTGGTATTCTTGAGGGATCTTAAAAAGGGTGGGATGTCGAGAAATTTGTGAGGGGTGATGGTGGAAGGAGTATGAAGGTGAAAAAACTCCTCAGAGAGCAGTATGCATTTGAATCCTAGCCTCGGCGTCTCTAGGACTAAGCGGGGATCGAAGAAGTGTCGTCGTCGAGGGGCATCTGCGATCTGACCTCTAGAAGGTCGCCGGTGGTGGCGGAGGTAGTGGTGATAGGCTCGATGGTAGGAATAATCTTTGGATTTGCCATTTAGAAAGAATGTGATGCAAATAAGAAGTTATGGAAGGAGTTAAGCAAAAATAGCACTCAAGTGGCCATCTGGGGAGGAAAATGGTGCAGTTGGGTAAGAGATAAGCTTCATAGGAAATCGCCTTCTTGGGAGAATTTGAAAGCAAAGAGTCGATAAAAGTGATAATGAGGGGAAGGGAGTTTTATAAGGAGAGCGCCACGGAACCCCAAAGGCGGCTATTAAATCTTTGGAGGTGGGCCCGAGCGTGAAAAGGCGTGCAACGTTTCAAATACCAGTAGTGGTATGCGGCTTCCACAGACGATTCATCATTAGTTGTCATGGCCAGTTCAAGTCGACCTTTCAAGTCTCCATCATAAATATGTTATGATTAGAGGCGAGGGGCAATGTTAGGGAGGCGTTTTGAAGCCCTCCTTTGGGTAGAAGATTCAACACACGGAAGAAATTTGAGAGGCAGATGGGCGAAGTCCATGAAAGTGTTGGAGGTGTTGAATTGGCATTTGAGCCCTCGGGACCATAGTGAACCGGTCTGTGATGTTCGGGGTCGGGTCTTTGAGTTCTTTGGTAGAAGCCCATTAGATTATAGGACCATTTGGGCTGCCACGAAGCCTCTCCTAGATTATCCCGGACCGTTTGGGCTGCGCACTCCAAGGTGGTAATGAGATTGGACTCTACTTGCACCTTTTAAGGAGATTATGTTGGACCCAAGTAATGGTAACTACCATACACTAGGAGTCCTAATCCATTGGGAGAAGGATTCAAAGGTGGTGAATACTATAAATGAGGCTCTTATCATTTTGAGGTAAGACCTTTTTAAGGAGAAATTTATCCTTGGACCCAGAGTTATGGTAACTACCAGGAGCTATCCCCGTGACACAATAAGAGTCTGTCCATCGTGCGAGGTTCTAGCGTTGGGAGAAGATTGAAGGTGGTTAACAACATATATAAATATGAGGCCTTTAGGTTTAAATTTGGCATTATTTTATATTAATTGATTTAATACCTATTTATTATAATACTATTTGAGATCCTATTTTAATATATAAATCTCTCTCTTTCTTTTTTTGTTAGTCACGTACGTAAAGAGAATTATATTTTCACTAAAATTTTTTGGTAGTTTCATAAGATTTTTTCTCTTACACTATCGATAATACTGTAAAAATATCATTTTAAAAAAATAAAATAACAATTCCTATGTAAATCATATACTCTTATCTTCTGTTTCAATCCAAAAATTAAAAAAAAAAATACATAATGATATACAAAGGGTATTGATATTTTGAGATAAAAAATCAATACTTTCATATAATCCATTACACAAATAGTAAGTGAGTCCTAACTTTATGCGAGAAATATCATTTTAAAACATAAAAATATTATTTTCTTATATAAATCTTCTAAAACACAATTTATTTTTACAAACCAACCCCCTCATGTCTCCCTTATATTCTCTATCATCCCAATTCAATGGGCGTATGAAAGAGTTAAAAATAAAATAAAATAAAAATAAAATGGATAGAAAGACAGCAGAGTCAACATATATGATCAGACACAACCTGCAACACAAACATATAATACAGAGTAATTATACATATACTCATTGGGAAATATTTGAACAAGAAATTAAAGCCTGATTTCACCTTTTGCTTTTAAATGCTCTCCACAACAAGAACTGTGATTCTTTTTCTCTCTTCTGTGATTTACTGAAACTAGTTGATAACCGTGAAATGGGATAATATATTTTTTAATTATTGTACTAGGGTTTAATTTTTATTGTGGTTATCGAATTTTTTTTTGTTACAATCGAATAATTATACTCTCAAATATTACAAAATAATCATTACTTAAAATATATTTGTAAATGCAAATATAATTATGTAGGATCTGTAGGAACAAGTTAAGTTGAATTTTTGTCATTAGCTCATAGTCAAGGCAAGTATCTAAATCTTACTTTATATTGAGCAAGTATTTTGGAATTTATTCATATGTAGGCAAGTTCTTTAAATTCTCTCAATTACTTATTCGTATTAGTATGTCCTTTGCAATTCTTTATTAATGTTTCATCGCATCACTTGCTAAGTCTTAATATATAATGTTTCATATAACTGTTATTTGATATATTGATTCATTATTTTCACACTACCCATGGCTATAATCATTTTTGTACCAAAATTCAGTTCAAGCTAGAGGACTAAAAGGGAGCCAATTATTTTATGATTCAGCCTGCAATTTAAACATATCTTAATTTTATTCAATTTCAGTCAAGTTGCAACTTAAACATAATAAATTTTTATTAGTCTTTAAATTGCGTTTTTTTAACATAGTACTGAATGTTATGATATTTTTTCTTCTTAATGCTCACTAGAATGTTTTGTATAATTATACAAGCAGCCTATCTTTATTATTAGTTAATCCAATTCTTATAGATTTAATTTAACTTTTTTTTCTTACAGATTTTATAAATGGCTCCTGGAGGTGGACACAAACTGAAAGTGAAAAGCAATGCAAACTAAACAAATTCCCAATAGTAATTCTAAGGTAGCTGATTCGATAACTCTCAGAGGTATCAAAGGACGTTTTGACAAAATGAAGATCATTGTGGATCCATTCATAGGAAGACCTATAAATGGAGATGAATCTGCAAAGTTTGCAAGTTAAATTGGCGTATTAACTCGAGATGTCCTTCAAGTCAAATTTATATAGGATAATTACTTTTTATTTTAAATATTTATTGTCTTTTGTCTCTTATATTATATACATGTGTAAAGTTGATTTAAAAAGGTCACTAAATGTATTATATTTTTTTTTATTGAAAATTGTTAATATAACAATACATTTAGAATGTCAAATAACTTAATATGACCACCACGTCATCACAATTTATAATAATTTATTGACAAATAATATTTGGTCAATGAAAATTAAAATTTAATGACGAATAATATTAACTCTTTAGAATTAATATTATTGTCATTATATATATTCATTTAGATATGACAATTGATTTTGTCACTAATATTAACTCTTTTCATGATGATAGTTAATGTCACCATATATGTTTATATAATGACAATGCTATGAAAAATTATATCGTCACTATTATATATTCATTTAGTCACAATAACTAATTTTGTCATTATTAATAGCTCTTTTTGTGACGAGTTGTATTGTCATTATTATATATTCATTTAGTCACAACACCTAATTTTGTCATTATTAATAACTCATTCTGTGACGATATGTATCGTCACCATAAGTATTCAATTGGTGACAAATTATTTTATAATATTATTTAAAATATAAAATGACAATGACATAATTGTCATGTTAAATATATTATTAGGTGACGAATTGGTCTATCGTCATTTATTTTCTTATTTTTGGTGACGATAAAAACAATAACATGACGAAAGAATAATCATAAATATGACAATATTGTCGTCATTAAAATTAGATGATTTAAATAGAGTAACATATTTTCGTCACTAAAACAATATCATTTAATGACGAAAAAAGATTTTCGTCATTTAATGCACTAAGTTTTGATGACGAAACATAATATAGAGTGACGAAAGTTTCATTCAAATAGTGACGCTATTAACGTCACTAAAAGTAATTAATTATAGTGATAATGATGTAGATCGTCACCATAAGTTAAAACATTTAGTGACATCAAATATTGTCAAATAACCTAATACCACGCTCATACGGTGACGGTCTCTGTGACGATTAACAATTGTTACCAAATATTTTAGTGACGAAAAATGAATTTTATGTGACAAATTTTAGCGTCATTTTTTGTGTGATTTCTTGTAGTGATTCCCCCACTCATGATGAATTACTGGAATATTCATAATTATTGGGGTAATCGCTGAAGTTGCCACTATATTGTAACGACTCGAAACTAATGGCGCATTGATGACTCGGATGGTTTTCACCACAATACTCATATATCACCGCTACACTTTGAATAAGTTATGCTGATAAAGCATCAATCTTCCTTGAAAGTGTCCCAAATTGTGCTGACAATTCATCGAGTCCATAATTCTCTGCTTCCCTTGGTCGAGTCATTCTCGAATATGGCCAATGATAGTCATAGTTGTCCATGGAACATGAAAAGGAATTAGACTAGAGACAAAAATAAAATAAAAAAAAACATTTAAATTAAGATTAACTCTACCAAAATTAATATTGACAAAATATTAAACTAATTTCCTCGGCAACGGCGCCAAAAACTTGTTGCCTAATTTCTTAAAAGCATTTTAACACGCAAGCATACACGTTCAATTGTAATATTTAGCAAGCAAGGATATCGTTCCCACGAGGAAATAGACTAATATTTATCAATTACTAATTCTAATGCAATTAATCCTATTCTAAACTACGAAATATTATTTGTGATTTTAAAATTAAACTCAACAAAACTAATAATTAAAATCAGAATTTCACAAGAGTAACTACAGATTTAACAGGTTAAGATTATAACTTCCCTTAGTATTTCATTTAAACTAATTTACTTCCCATTTAAATTAATTAATTAATATGAATCATTATCCAAGAATGCTTTATAAAATTCACGCACTTCTTCCAAAGAAACGTGAACAAATCCTCCTAAATCCGATCTTTAAGACGCAGAATTACAAGGAACACCCAAGTTAATCAACTCACTATATTCCTATGTGAATCAAGTTAATTAGGGTTTTACGCACAAATTCTTTTAATGGATACAAACGACACATAGGTATATTCCTATCCTACATGCTAATCATATTAACCCTAATCAGATTACATGAACAAATGTTATCATATCCAGATCTCAATCTATACTCCATCTTCTAATTTTATATAGATTATCACAATAATTATTGGCCAAACAATTAATCAATAAGCAAAAGATATAATAAACAATTCAATAAAAACCAATTTTTCATTCAATGGGAAGGTTTAATTTAAACTACATACCAAGTTCCGTTGCAATCTTAATTAAAATTTAGTTCATGATAATAATAAAGAAAAACATCATCCAGATTAATAATCCAAACATCCCAGATAATTACAAAAGATAAAACTAGAGAAGAGAAGAAGAAACTCTGAATTTTCTCCAATACTCTCTCTTTAATCTTCAGCCCTTGCAATTCTCCTTCGTGTTTTTCTTCGTTGTTCTCTCTGCAAATCTCTTGAAAAATGAAGTGATCCGTCTTTTCTAAAGTCTTCTCCTATTTGTATTAGTCTTAACCCTCATTTTGATTCCTTCTTGGCTTCAAAAACCCACTTAGCAGTAGAAAAATTCTTCTTTAGCAGCACATGAGCACCTAGGCGCTCAACTTTGGCCATTTCCAAGCGCCTAGGCGCTTGACCAGGACCGCATAATTACAAAAATGCCACTCAGCTCTAATTTTAATGATTTTTGACCTTTTTCTTCTCCGAAATGACCAATTTGTCCCTCCAGCTCCAACCTACAAGAAATAAACACAAAACACATAAAAAGATACTAAAAACAATTAAAGATAACAATAATTAAGTTTAATAATATTGAATTCATAGGTATAAAACCTACTCATCAGTTCTTCATATGGAGTCGGGGTTAAGTTAGGTCTGGTATGAGTAGGGTATGCTGTCGATCACAACTCTAGCAGTGGTTCTATATTCTTCAGATTTTCAGATCTGGTGAGAGATTTTGAGATGTATTTATTACTAATAGTTTAATTAGATGAAATTGAATACTCAGATTCAAATTAGATGTCAAAAGTTGAGTTCTAAAACAATAGAGGCTTTGTCCTATTCTTTAGTTAGATTTGATTTAGCTACATGTATGTATGTTTGGATCACGAAATTCTAGGAACGATTGTGTTTGGATTGTAACGTTCCCAAATCCGGGTCCTAAATCACCACAAATCTGGTATACTATTTCTATAATTGGTGCGGAAGATATAAACATAAATTGTTTATACAATACACTTTACTCATTACCCCAAGGTCGAAAACCTTCACTTAATACACAATTAATAACTTATTTGACTTACAATAACATTAATATACAATACTTATACAAATTATCTGCACAAACAAACTTAAAGATGGAACTGTCTTTAACCTTTACTTGTATCCGACATATTCGCCTTAATCTGCAATGTTTTATCATGATATAGCAAGGGTGAGCATAAGTTTTCCCAGCAAGTTTAAGTATATTTGAGGATATATAATGATTGAAAGAATTAGAATAATAAGCTAGCTATAATTCAACAATATAGTTATGAATTTAGCACGAACAAACTTTTGACTGAACAAACATTGGACATGAACACACACACACACACACACACACACACACACACACACACACACACACATATATATATATATATATATATATATATATATATATATATATATATATATATATATCAACCGAATGGTAATGAAGGTGATCATCCTTTCATACCTAATACATGCAGTACGCACATAGTGCAATTTAATAATTCTTAGACATGGCAATCAGAAATGATTATCCATAAACATATTTGAATAAACAACTCGAGGTCGAGTCAAGAAAATTTACACAATAATAAAGAGTTCAAGTTTAGTAACTTGCTTGTTCGGTCGATTACTGTTACGTAGTTTATAACGCTTTATCTGAAGACATAATATTAGAAATATAGATCTTCAATATTAGAATAATATCATCACAGTATAATACTGTTATATATATAATTATAACATAATCCCAAACACATAATCCTATCAATCTATAACACACCTAAGACTCAACCTCAAGCCAAACTTTTTACAATCTAAATCGAGTTTGACACAATTCTGATATCCCGACGGTCTAGTCGGATAATTATCGAGTTTAAGTTCAATTAAACTCTACCTAAACATTAACACTTAACTTAGATAATTTTATTATCAGTCAAAATATTTTTCATAAGCTCGTAATAATTTTCAGATAATTATTACCATTTATCATGATTTTTCAAACATTTATATCGTATTTATATTATATAAATACCACATTATTCTATTATCATTAATATTTATTTACTACCAAATATTAATGAAAATCATAACATAATATTATAATATATTTATAATATATCAAAGTATTTTAATACCTTAAAATCATATTTATATGATTTTAAACATAAATCCATTATCCAATAATTGCTTTTATTATTAAAATACATTAATATTTTCATGATAAAATATCAAAAGTTTTAGTTTATAACTTAGAATATTTTTATAACTCTTAAATAATTTTTATATGATTTTTAAAATATTAATTCTAATTTTCCATAATTTATTTAATATATTCATTAAATAAATTAATCACCATTAACATAAATTTATTAATGAAATTCATCACAAAATATGAAAAGTTATTAAAAATAACTTAAAATATTTTCTAACACCATAATATAATATTTCATGATTTTTTAAGTATTAAATCATTTTTAAATAATTTATTTAATATTATAATTAAATAAACTAAATACCATTTATATTCCAAAAATATTAAATATTTTTGAAATATACACAAAATAATTAAAAACTAATTTTCGGACTTTAAAATAATTTTGAATAATTTATTATGTATTTTTAATAATTAAAATCCATTTAATACTAATTATTTATTAAAAATAATAATTTTGGAAAATAAATATTCATATTAAAGGCCCTATAAGCGGCAAACTATCGCTATAGGTGTTCTTGAGCATTCATCAACAAACTTCGTAACCTTGAAGACGATGTGTTCGAGGTTACTACTTTGACCACATAAATTTTCATGTTCTGGATGTTAGCAGGGTTGCATAATGTATTAATATTGTAGTATACATGCAATACTACTATTATAAATCAATGTTATGCCCAAACTACATCATCACAACAAGATCTAATCTACAGAAAAACATGTCAGAAGCTGTTGTGACAACCCGAGAATTTAGACAATTTTATAAAATCTTAAAAGATTAAATAGATGTTAAATAATAGACCTAGACAGAAAATAAGTGTATGTATTTGACATTTTTGGGAATGAATTTTGTGAATTTAAAAACTTTTGGTGAAGGTTTACAATGTTAAGAGTATTTGTGTATATAGTCATATGTGTGTACGATATGTGGTTAAGGGTCAAGGGTTGACCGAATAAATTATATCAGTCACAAACCCTAATAATATATTAAGAACCTCGACGTTTAGTTAGAAAACCCTAACGATTGATAAGAAACCCTATTACCGGCTATGAAAACCCTAATTTCAGTTCTGGGAATCTGAAACCCTAATTCGGAATATTAAAACCCTAATTGGGAAGAATGAAGATAAGTGTTAAAGTTTTTATGTTATTTATTTAATTAGGGATAACCCTAATTGATTATTAGAAAACCCTAATTGTTTAACTGGAAACCCTAATGTACAATTATGGAACCTAAATGCTAAATTAGCAATTTTAATTAAGGAAATATTAACCTTAATTGGCAAGCTTGAATGTGATTAGGAAATTTTAATATAATTAGAAAATCCTAATTATAATTTAGAAATCTTAATTTTCTATTTTTAAAACTTAATTAGAAAAGCCTAGAATATAAATTTGTGTAACCTTAGGGTTAAACCCTAAGGGTCAAACCCTAAGGGTTAAAACCTAATGGTTGTGAGAAGTTACCAAGTTGCCATTCACTTTATAAGCCAAATGACCTAACTACCCTTTTTAATATTTTAATGAGGTGGAGTGTAGATCTAGCCCTACTTGTGGTTGGTGACCAACCCTAGGCTAGCCATGTGGTCTAGAAAGCAACTTTAATCAACCAATAACTGATCACATGATTAGCCATTGACATTTTATCATTTTATATATAGATCAAAGAGAGGGAAAGTCACCAAACTAAGCTCATTTGCATCCTTACACTCAACCAAACCTTTCTCTCTCCTTAGCCACAAAAATATTAAGTAAATCAGTCACTAGTAAGAACATTAGCAAGCCAGGAACAGATCACAAAGATTAGATTCAAGATCAAATCATGAATGAGGTATAAACCCTAAATTTTGTAAATCATGTAATTTTATGTTAGTTGTTGTTTAGATTGGTACTAGAGGGTGTCATTTAGTGATCTGGGTTGTTAGATCCCAGATCCATAACATTCAGATGCTCGAAATTGAGTTTTTAGAATCTGACCATGAACCCTAATTTGTGTTCTTACAGCCTAATGTCAGAGCTCATAGATTCTTATGTGTTAGTTGTTTGTTGTATTTTATGTTATAGATCTATTCTATGTTGTAAAGGCTTTAATCTGGAACTTGAATCAAGCCCAGATCATGTCTAGATTTCATGTTATAAGCAATCAAACTTAGTTGACCGAGCATGACCAAGAGTTTCTGGGTAATCCATAAAGCTCTTTATCAGTGTTTGACAATGTTTTTCAAGGCAAGAATCTGTCAGATTTTAAGTAGTTTGATGATGTTGTTGTAACCAAATTGTAGTATGTTATATGGACTATAGATACATGCCTTTAGATTCTTTAAATCACAAATAGATTGAATATAGTGGATGATCAAAGTAGGCTGTTCGAGCACAAAGTTGATTTCTGGAAAACCCAGAAAATTTCCAAAAAACCCATAATTTATGACAAGCTTTTCAAAGCCTTAGATCTTGCTGTGTTTAAATTGTTATGCTATGTTAGTGTATTGATCTTGTAGACTGACATGTAGGATATACATCTAAGCCTTTATCTTACCAAAATCATAAACGGAATTGAAGTTATGAGTGGTCAAACCAGCGTTGACCATCATGCCGGATTAAGATTCTGGGCAACCCAGAAATCTTCAAAGGCAGTTCTTGGCATACAGTTTGACCAACCTAGATCTATTACTTGTGATGTTGTTAGATTGAATTATTAACATGTTGTTGTACCCTGACATCAATACTATAGGATTCAACCTTTATATCACATTAAGCAAGCCTGAACTTAGATATTCAAGGGCTCAAAGTGAGACCTATGAACTGTTTTTCATTTCTGGGTAACCCAGAAATGAAGAATAGCCTCTGACAAGGTTTTAAGTGGCTAATATCTCTTTGATTTGATATGTACTGGCCATAAATTTAGTATGCCATTGTAGTATTGCACTTATAGTACAACTTTAACACTTCTGCAAGCCCAAAAAAACACTTAGAACTTAGATCTAATGGTGGTCAAACCTACCACCTTGAACACTGCGTATGAACATTCTGGGTTTATGAAGAACACCTATAGCGACGGTTTTGTCGCTATAAGGCCCATTAGTGACACTTATTTTTCGAAAATTAATTATTTTAATAAATAATTATAGAAAAATAGTTTTTAATTATTAAAAATACATAATAAATTCCTAAAAATTATTTTAAAGTCTGAAAATTAGTTTTTAATTATTTTGAATATATTTCATAAATATTTAGTATTTTTGGAATATTAATGGTATTTAATTTATTTAATTATAATATTAAATAAATTACTTAAAAATGATTTTAATACTTGAAAAATTATTTAAAATTATATTATGGTATAAGAAAATATTTTAAGTTATTTTTAATGACTTTTAATATTTTGTGATGAATTTTATTAATAAATTAATATTAATGGTAATTAATTTATTTAATAAATATATTAAATAAATTATGGAAAAATAGAATTAATGCTTTAAAAATTATATAAAATTAATATAAGTGTTATAAAAATATTTGAAGTTATAAAATATAACTTTTGATATTGTGTCATGAAAAATATTAATATTTTAATATTAATGGCGAGATAATTAATAATGGTTTTAATTACTTTAAAATCAATTAATGGTAATAATAAAGTATTAAAATACTTTGAGATATTATAAATATAATATAATATTATGTTAAGGATTTCATTAATATTTAATATTAAATAAATATTAATGATAATGAAATTAAGTGGTATTTAAATCATATAAATATGATATTAATGATTGAAAAATCATAATAAACGGTAATAATTATCTAAAAATTATTATGGGCCTCTGAAAATTATTTTGACTGATTAATAAATTACCTAAGATAATTTTTAAGTGTTTAGGCAGAGTTTAATTGAACTTAAACTCGATTTTTGTCCGATTAGGCAATCGAGATGTCAGAATAGTTTGACTTGATACTAGGTCTTATGCGCTGTATAGACTGATAGGATTATGTGGTAATGTGTTTAGGTTATTTTATACTATGATAATATTATTCTAATATTTGGAGATCGGTATTATCTATATTAGGTCTTCGGATAAAGCTAAGTTATATTTCGTAACGGTAATCAACGAAATAGGTAAGTTTTTCTTAACTCTACTAAGAGTTGTTTCATTTAGATATGCTTATGGTTAATCACTACTGATTGCCATTGTAGAATTATACTCTGTACATATTTCATGTGTCGACGTCGGGATTTTTAGTTGTCCCTTTTCGTTACTTGTTCTTTGGTGTTCCCATTGTTATGTGAGATTTGTTTGAAAAAATAAGTGAAAAAGGTCCGACATGTGTAATGTCGACGATGGACTGTTAAGAGTCGCCAGTTGGTGTTTTTAACTGGTTGCACCAACGGAACCGAAAAGGTTTGCACATTGACCCAGTGATTTAACACTGCTAAATGGGTATGTGAAACCGAGATTCATTATGGATTCAGGGGATTGATTATGCGGAGGCAAGGTGTTAGGCACCCCCCGACATCCGTGTTGCCACGGTGACCGCCACTTCTCAAAGAAACTATTATATGAATGTGTGTGTGTGTGTGTGGATCAATGTGCAATTATTTAAAAGTAGTGCGAGGCCTCGTTCGCACCTATATACACAGGGTTTGAATTTATAGAAAAAATTAGTTTTAACAAGATATATCAATGAAGTTTTATAAAAAGAGGTTTTTTAAACCCTGTGCTCAATAGGAATTGAAACCTTTTCATACTTCCATTTTATTGTTAAATGTTTGGCTTGTTTTATTTTATTTTCGAGATGTGAGGCATCTTCGAGAAAATAATATACAGCAGTGCCGAACTCCTCATGGGCATGATAGCCATCTAAGAAAATTCGTACACTGTAAATAGTGTACAGGTTGCTTACAGCTAAAAAAAGTCCATCATGGGAATCGAATCTAGATTAAGTAGACTGAATCTGTGATCACATGATTCCTAGGCTCACATGATACTGCAGTTTGTATGAAAAGTAGTAGCGAGTATATATATATATATATATATATATATATATATATATATATATATATATATATATAAAAGCGGTAAAATTATATATATATGTGCATGATCAACCACCACGAAGCAACTCCATGGGGGATCGGGAATGTAAATAAAGCAACAATGCGATCAACCGTCATTAAGTAAACTCTCAAGGGACCGAATGTAAATAAAAGCGGTAAAAAGGGCTCAAGTAAACTCACGGCTGCATGAAATATAAATATATATATATATATATATATATATATATTATATATATATATAAATAAATAATGCACCGATGTAAAATCCGTGCTCATCGAGATATATGTCTGACAACAATTATATATGTAAGTATATATATATATATATATTTATATATATATAAGTAGGTAAATGCTCCAGACATAAGTTTAGGCTCAATTGAGGCATAACTCGGTAATGTTAGTCCATATATAAATATATACATATATAAGTATATATATATACAGACAGAAATGAAAACCACAGACCAAAGTCCGGGCATAAACACACAACACGACTCTCAATGTGTAGAATAGTGTGTGTAAAGACGAAGAGAAAGACTTTATAGAGTGTGAGAAGGCTTACAGTGGGCTGCCAATGCAGGCTTCTATAACTCTAGATGGATAAATAGTCAGCTCCCACCGGTAAAATGTATAGCTATATGTGAGCTAACAGGTGTTTAAAAAGAGCAAGCACTTAATATAAGTTGTGTACAGAGCAAATTGGACAGGGCTTCCTCGCCTTTTCTTTTTTTTAATGGCTACCCCAAGCCCTCTATTTATAGAGGGGGAGTCAGAGGTGTACCCTCGGCTACAGGGTGCCCCAGTTCCATGGTCCCGTCGTCTTGAAGTACATGAACTCGTGCACTGTGATGTCTGCTCAAACTTGCAGAACTTCAATCCGAGCATCCGAACGAGGTATATAAGACCTTCTTCAGACTACTTGTGTCGAGAGTTGCATAATGACATGGGATTAAAGATTGTAAGAAGTCAGGAAGAGGGGACAATGCCCATGATCTTCAAGCTTCAAATTCTTATTGGTGTGCTGCCACGCGCAATAGTCACTCGGGATTGGAACTCCCTGGTTCTTGAAGGACATTGTTGTATGTATGTATGTATGTATAAAGTGTTGAGACGACACGCAGATGTTGAGGAAGCAAGATGACGTTTGATTCCTCATCGGGGTTATCGTCGATTTGAGTTGAAAGCAGGCGTTGCTTAGGGTTATATCTGAGATTAGACTGCTACAAGTGTTTGAATGCCGCAATGTCATCTGTGAGTATGCCTGTCTGCCCGGTCTTAGCTTCGGGTCTGAGGTATGAGTGCCTCGACAGGAGGTCTGAGATTGAAGCTGATTGCATTAGAAACAAGTATTTCTGGGGTTATCGCCGGAACTGCAACAACATTCCTTGGGGTTATCGCCAAAGATGAAACTTGGGGTTATCTTCGAGGTTGGAAATGATACTCCCGGTGTGTGTTCCGGGGTTGATAATGATGTTCCCGGTGTGTGTTCCAGGGTTGAGAATGAACTTTTGGCAGTATCCAGAATGGATTATGAGCTGTCTTCTAGGGTTATCTCAGAAAGACGAATCTGCCCTCCTGCAATGTTAGTAATAGGTGTGCAGAAAATTTTGAGTGTCTACAGATGCCCCTCTTTATCATATTCATGCAATGCAAGGCATAGATAGGATAAAGAATCCTAGACACTTGAAATGCAACAGATAAACATGCTGCTATGTGCAACAACATGATGTAAATGTATGAATGAGATGATTGCCGGTTCCCTGTTAATCCTGTTGGGATGATAATCAGCAATGTCTTGGACATGCGATCCAAGTCTTCAAGGATGTTGACGTTGGGGCTATCACCAAAGTCATGAATCCTAGACACAGACTTCTACTCCATAGAGATGCCTCTTGTGTACAAGAGATCTATGGAGAGAAAACTTTGTCTGTTTGAGGATGTGTATAACATATTCCATCATCGGTCCTCTCCGATGAGGATGGTCTTCTCTGACTTGTATCACCAATATATACCACGGTTTTGTCGGAGTTACTGCCAACAGTATGTATCGTCAGGGCTACCTGACCTTCGCTGACATGTATATCAACGGTTAGATCCCTGCTAGGTACATTGTCAAGGTTGATTGACGTTTATTGATGTGTGTATCAATGGTTGCATCGAGTTGTGATCCTTTTTGGGGAGTGTGTCTAGGCTGCTTGACCTTCATTGACGTGTATATCAACGGTTGCATCGCGTGGTGACCCCTGTCGGGGATACGTAGACATAGATACGTTGATTCGATGGGTTTACTTACCACCGGATGAAGTAATGTCAAGGTTGCTTGACCTACATTGATTTGTGTATCAATGGTTGAATTGCGTTGTAACCCCCGCTGGGGATACGTAGATGCTTGAATTTCTGCGTTGTAACCCCCGCTGGGGATACGTAGATGTTCGTAGCTTCGACGTTGTAACCCCTACCGGGGATACGTCTTTAATTCATAACTTCGGCGTTGTAACCCCCGCTAGGGATACGTCTTAAATTCATAACTTCGGCGTTGTAACCCCCGCCAGGGATACGTCTTTAATTCATAACTTCGGCGTTATAACCCCCGTCGGGGAAGGTGTCAAGGCTGCTTGATCCTGTATTGACGACATCGGACCTTGTGAGGTATTATCGAGCATGATTTGTGAAAACTGAGGCCACTGGTATAGTATACCTTGTATGCAAGCGAATACCAATATGTGACATATGGAGCCAGAGTTTGACCCATGAAAACCAGGATTTCAGGCTATTCCGCTCAATTGCGTAGCATTTTTACTCCTGATTTGGCCTTTTCAGCTTGCGAGACCTCCTTCAAAACTCTAATTGGAGTGAGTCAGAGGTGTGGGACCCACATAGGAGTGCCGCAGGTACACCAGCAGCAGCCGCAGGTGGACCTGCGGCCAACCGCGTGGCTATACAAAGCCTACAGGTTGCTTTCATAAGTCATTTTCAAGTTGCACGACAAAGGAAATCTGAGAGCTCTTCTTAAGACGTGTTGAGTTCGAGCAGCTTTCTGCATATTCTGTCACCGTACAAGAATTTTTCACTGTCCTGGTAACATATGCATGTATTCTTTTCCAGTTTCTATTCGTTGGAAAATGATTTATCATATGAAATGCATTTAGACACATAGTAGTGAATATGCATGCTGATATGATTTGATAAAAAATATTCAACATAGTAAATGTTAGTATTAAACCATGCTGAACATAATGATGTGAAAAAAATTTAACTTTTGAAACAGTCAAATTGACACCTTTTATTGTCATTTCTTATCCTATTTGAGGACAAATGAGTAAAGGTAGAAAAATAAAATAACCCTAGTAATTAGATTACACTTATGGATTTTTTACTCTAATGTATTAAATGCATGTAGGATGTATATGAATATTGGTAGGTGTGCTACTGAATGGCCACCTAGTCATGCCTATGTGCATGTGGATAGTCCCATTTAGAAAGGGGGCTATGGAAAATTTTTTCCAAAACGTAGGCATTGGGTAGTCATGCATTTTTAACTCTATTGTAGATGTATGTTAAAATAATGCATGCATGCATGTAGTCATAAAATGCATTTTAAAAAGCTCCAGGTAAGAATTTACCAAACCCTTTCTGAGGTGATTTGGAGACTTGTTGTCCAGATATTATGGATCTGGATCAGCCGAGTAGTTCCCATAGGACCACTTCTGGTGTACGGAGGAGGGCTTCTGAAGTACCTCGACCCCATTCTATTAGACAACCTTGTCATTTGGTGGAGGCGGTGATTCGTCCTGTCCGGGTTAAAGTTCCAGATGTCGAGGACGAGGAGGAGGATGTACCGGTTGAGGTTCCTGCTCCTACTGCACATGTTCCCCGTAAGGAGTTGCCATGTATTCAAGTGGCGAACCCAGATCTTCTTGGTGACTTGAGTTGGCATCCTTCAGTTTACCTGCACGCAAACGAGGTATGAAGTTAGATATTAATCTTCCTTGTTTCCTATTGATGAGGAGTAAAGGGTTCTCATGTTGATTACATTTGATGTAGGTTCCCGGCTTCACACAGCCTCGAGGGATCTGGTTCAGCATCCACTCTATGTACTAGGCTTTGCACAATGACTATAGAGCGATTGTAGATGGCTAGGGATTCGGGACGTTCTTTTCCATCTTTCCCCGTCGCTGTCCCTGGGGTTACCTCAGGGCATTGTCTGATCACTGGTTTCACCAGACTCAGTCACTTCACTTGTTGGACTGTGAGGTGATGATGACACCGATGGATTGGCAGTTTATCACAGGTATGGAGTTTGAAGGGGATCCGGTGCCTTGCATGG
This sequence comes from Panax ginseng, assembly GCA_020205605.1. Taxonomy (NCBI): domain Eukaryota; kingdom Viridiplantae; phylum Streptophyta; class Magnoliopsida; order Apiales; family Araliaceae; genus Panax; species Panax ginseng. The sequence continues at coordinate 50,122,115 of CM035137.1, forward strand.
CGGATATCACCCCTACTGCCATTAAATCTTTGTTGGGAGTTTCGGCGGAGGCGCTCAAGGGCAGGACTGTTCGTACAGGTCCTTTGAGCGTAGATGCTATAAGCGGGCTGTTTAGTGAGCCTATACCCGATGATGTGAGAGTCAGGGATCGCATTCTTCGGCGATTGTTCCTGATGATCATTAGGGGCTGCTTTATAGCAGATAACTCTTTTACGGTGTCCTTCGCTTTGATCAGCTCCACTCGACACGTGGACAGTATATGAGACTATGATTAGGGTTCCTACACCTTTGCCTACTTCCTCAGGGGAATGTGCATGTGATCGCAAAGCTTAACCGAGGCTTGGTTAGGATTCTACCCATTTCTGCTGGTGAGTATTTCTTATCTTTTCTTATGTACAGGTTAAGAGCGTTGACTAACATTTACTATGTTGAATATTTTTTATCAAATCATATCAGCATGCATATTCACTACTATGTGTCTAAATGCATTTCATATGATAAATCATTTTCCAACGAATAGAAACTAGAAAAGAATACATGCATATGTTACCAGGACAGTGAAAAATGCTTGTACGGAGACTTGTTGTCCAGATATTATGGATCTGGATCAGCCGAGTAGTTCCCGTAGGACCACTTCTGGTGTACGGAGGAGGACTTCTGAAGTACCTCGACCCCGTTCTATTAGACAACCTTGTCATTTGGTGAAGGCGGTGATTCGTCCTGTCCGGGTTAAAGTGCCAGATGTTGAGGACGAGGAGGAGGATGTACCGGTTGAGGTTCCTGCTCCTACTGCACATGTTCCCCGTAAGGAGTTGCCAGGTATTCAAGTGGCGAACCCAAATCTTCTTGGTGACTTGAGTCGGCATCCTTCAGTTTACCTGCACGCAAACGAGGTATGAAGTTAGATATTAATCTTCCTTGTTTCCTATTGATGAGGAGTAAAGGGTTCTCATGTTGATCTACATTTGATGTAGGTTCCCGGCTTCACACAGCCTCGAGGGAACTGGTTCAGCATCCACTCTATGTACCAGGCTTTGCACAATGACTATAGAGCGATTGTAGATGGCTAGGGATTCCGGACGTTCTTTTCCATCTTTCCCCGTCGCTGTCCCTAGGGTTACCTCAGGGCATTGTCTGAGCACTGGTTTCACCAGACTCAGTCACTTCACTTGTTGGACTATGAGGTGATGATGACACCGATGGATTGGCAGTTTATCACAGGTATGGAGTTTGAAGGGGATCCGGTGCCTTGCATGGCGGATATCACCCCTACTGCCATCAAATCTTTGTTGGGAGTTTCGGCGGAGGCGCTCAAGGGCAGGACTGTTCGTACAAGTCCTTTGAGTGTAGATGCTATAAGCGGGCTGTTTAGTGAGCCTATATCCGATGATGTGAGAGTCAGGGATCGCATTCTTCGGCGATTGTTCCTGATGATCATTAGGGGCTGCTTCATAGCAGATAACTCTTTTACGGTGTCCTTCACTTTGATCAGCTCCACTCGACACGTGGACAGTATATGAGACTATGATTAGGGTTCCTACACCTTTGCCTACTTCCTCAGGGGAATGTGCATGTGATCGCAGAGCTTAACCGAGGCTTGGTTAGGATTCTACCCATTTCTGCTGGTGAGTATTTCTTATCTTTTCCTATGTACAGGTTAAGAGCGTTGACTGACAGTAGATGTTGCCTTTGTGTTGGCAGTTTTGGGCCTATGAGAGGCTTCCATGTTTACGTCCTGTGAGCATGTTAGGTTTAGACACCTATCCACGAGGATGGAGATGACATCATTCTATACTGGCGGAGGTCCCTGTTGCTGAGGGTTTCACTCATTGTCGCCTACAGCTGGAGTTATTGACAGCGGATGTCATCACATGGGTTCCCTACTCTGGGGAACATTTGAGTATTGGATTTGAGGATGGGTACCCGACTGGTATCGAGCACGTGATTCCCACCCGTAGGATTCCTCTCTTCACAGATGGAGGATGAGTGCTCTATTTAGGAGAGCGTGCTATCAGGAGCACTACAGGAGAGATTCGCATGCCAATCTTGCCTCCTACCAGGCATTATTGGCCTGTTTCGCAGTCACCCATCACTAATATCCCATTGTTGGGGATTGATGATTACACATTATCAGAGGGCCCCGCACTCAGGAGATGTTCCAGCATTTGTGGTTCCTTCGTACCATTGGAGCTCAGACCCGTGCCACATAGTTTATGGGGGATATGGTTCCAGGATCTGTGATGATTACTGATTGGCTAGCCTGTGTCAGAGATCTGACTCATGTGACACAGATTGACATTTTGACCCAGCAGTTGGACCGGGCACATTTCTTTATCCGGCATTTGGGTAGAGATCCTTCAGAGGTAGATACTTTTGATCCTTCCAGCTCTGGCGCCGGCCCCGGGTGACCCATATGGCTTTGTCGGTCACGATCCTCCTTGTATAGGTCCGACATCCACAGCAGATAGAGATCCAAAGATGGCTTCGGAAGAGTTACATCAGATGGACAGGATTGACGATGTGGACATCGATACCATTGACTTCTTTTGATGTATATTTCTCGTTATCTCTTTTGATAGGCCTCTGGTAGATGCTGGGTATCTTCGCCCCATCCTCGCTATATCTTTTGATAGGCCTTTGTTAGATGCTGGGTAGCTTCGCCCCATTCTCGCTATATCTTTTGATAGGCCTCTGTTATTTGTTGTGTAGCTTCGCCCCATTTCCCTATATTTTAGCTGTACAAAGATGTATTAGATGATGATATACTTAGGAATGTATGTACAGTTTTCCATTCCCTATATCATATTGCCATCTATTGTATCATGCATGTTATTATGTTATGCATGTGTATGTATGTCCTGAGATATTCAACATTGACCCCTGGATGGTCTTATGACACGGCCCGTACAGATGTCTTCTTCGACAGTTAGCCGTATTGATCATACCCCACCATTTTTGGTGGCATCTGGTATGCGCTCATGGTATGATAATATGTCACCACCAGGCAGGGTGACTGTAGATCATTTGCTGCAGCACACTATGACCTTGTTGATGTTTCAGGTTCCTACAGGGTTAATAGAGGGTATGCTAGGGCACTGGGTACCGGACAAATATGTTTTTCGATTTGGGACCCAGGAGTTTACTCCTACTCTGGAGGAGTATGCACGGTTGACGATGCTACCGTTGGACAGACCTTGCGTACATATGACAATTGGGGACATGAGTAGGCAGTTCATGACCATCACCGGCTTGAGGCGTAGAGTGGTACAGGATGAGATTACATCCGACCATATGATATCCCAGCATTTTCTGATTGATGTATTTGGCTCTGAGGATAGTTATGCATGGCATTCTGGGGATTTCACCACGCCGGAGGATCATTAACGTTTAGCCAGAGTGGATGTACTGCTACTATGCGTATTTTCATACGTCTACATGCCACGGTACATGGATGAGCTAGACATCGGGGTCATTATGGCAGTGAGAGCTCTCAAGGAGGGTCATACCATCATACCTATGATTATCGCAGAGACTCTAAGTTCAGCTATATACTGCTGCACTTGTCCGGCAGGACTATTCATAGGTAGCTTGGTCATGCTATACATGTGGTTTATGTCACACTTGGGACCGATTGGTACATTTAGATGGCATGGGTATTGCTTCACCCATGATATAGCCATGTCATACTCCTTCCAGCCTGCGGAGTGTACAGATGCTGCATCTTGGTCAGCTTTCCTTGCAGGGATTGGAGATCCATTCGCTATATTGCCGTGTACAGTGCTTAGCTCACCCTATAGCTTCATTACTCATGCTCCGAGCATGGATTATCTTCCTTTCGCTAGTTTGAGCGGGATGATCACTTACCACCCACTGGCCGTGATGTGTCAGTTTGACCAGTTTCAGGATTTCTATCCTTTTGAGGGGGCAGTGAGTCAGCGCTTTGCTTCTCGGCACCTATCATCAGCAGACAGATCCAGGTTGTATGCTTGTTGGGATCAACGAGAGCTAGCTGAGTTTTCTGTCAGTCATTCGGGTTATTCTACAGAGTATTCAGCATGGATAGAGACAAAGACTACATTGGCTATGGTAGTATCCACAGTGCAGGATATTGATTTCGACGATGAGGAGCCTATGGAGGAGGCTGACATTCCCATCGATGGGGACTTGACTGCTGGGCTGCCAACATATGTGATGGATTCTCCTACCCCGAGTGCCACTGTTACTCAGTATTCAACACAGTATTGGGAGCAGAGCCTACATCTGATGACCTATGAGAGAGATCAGGCTAGGTCCACGATGTTGACAGTTCTTGATGGAAGAGACGCCACTCTATTAGAGAGGGACGAGGTTAGATCAGCCAGAGATGCATTGATTGTGGATAGGGATGCTGCCCTATCTACTAGGGTTGTAGCCATTGCAGATAGTACTTCTGTGAGATCCCAGACGACTGGCATTCTTACCGATATGAGTGCATACATAGATGAGCGTCATGCCGTCATGCAGTTAGCTTCGGATCTGCTAGCTCATGTAGATACCCTTGGACAGGAGCTTGCAGCTTTACCTCCTTCTTCGGAGAGGGATGCTATGTTAGATCTGATAGTCCGCATACACATAGATCCGTAGATAGCTTTGTATTTTCCTGCACAGACTAGATTAGCCATTTTGTCATGTACAACACAGATGTATATATCAAACAGTATTATATATGGGAGAGAAATATATTTTGATTTACTTCCCTTTTAGTTGTGCCATGATATTTGCTTGATATTTTCATGTTTCTTCAGGGCTTGTGATCTTGATGCATTCTAAATTTGTCCTTGATATGTGGACATTGAGCCATCGCAGGATCTCTCAGAATGGATCATTGATCTGTATGTATCCCTACTATCTTTGGTGTCGTGGGACTGGTTTCTGTATGGAAATGTGGAGAGGAGTGTGACTTTTCCTCTCTGAGATTGATCGCACCACAGATGGTCGCCAGTACTTCTATTTGTGAGAAGCCTAGTTACTTCCATCTTTTATGGATTGGTATTGCTCTTTGAGGCACAAACGCAGCTTAGATGGTCACCGAATCTCCTATTTGTGAGGAGAGGTTGGGTAATTCCATCCCCTTAGTTTGAAGTCGATAAAATGTGGTGGATTGAAGGTTGATCCCAGTACCGTGTGACAAATATTTTTGTTTTGGTAGGGGTTAGACTGAACCATAAATGGCTGCCTACATACTCCTATTGAAGAGGAGATCAAGTCTGTGTAGTTCAAACCTGGTGTAAGAGGTTCAACGCTGAATGTGAAAGGCAGATGGGTGTAGAAATGTTTTTGTTATTTTTGTAGAGAAAGGGCAAAAATGTTTTTGTTATTTTTTTTATTGCAACCGGGCCATATAGAATATGGTTGCCTACGTACTCCCGTGTATCAAGGAGATCAGGTCGACGTAGTTCGCCCCTCAGGATGAATCGCAGCGAAAGAGAAGTGTGAATCCCATGCGCAGGCTATACTGCGGGGAAAAGAAAGTTTGATCCCATAATGGGGACAAACTGTAGGCGTGGAAAAAGTTTGATCCTGTTTTCAGGACAAACTGCAAACGTAGAAAAGTTTAATCCCATATTTAGGATAAACTGCAGGTGTGAAAGGTTCAATCCCATGCTCAGGATAACCGAAATTGTGTGAAAGGTTTGAAATGAGGTGAAACTAGGCTGCTGGTTCGAAGTGTATGTGAAACCAGGCTGCTGGTTTGAAGTGAAGTGAAACCAGGCTGATGGTTTGAAGTAAGGTGAAACCAGGCTACTAGTTTGAATTGTATGCTTCCCTGAGGGGCAGAAGAGTTTGTAAAAAGAGAGGGTTAAAAAATTGGAATGACTGGTGATTGGATGATCAATACCAGGATGTTTGCTTAATGGTAACTTCAGACATAGTACCATTTCACGGTGTCCGAGTTGATAAGCTGTGGAAATTCATCTCCATCCATTTCCTGTAGTCTGAGAGCACCTCCTGTTAATACCTCCTTGACAACAAACGGGCCTTCCCAGTTAGGAGCGAATTTTCCCTTAGATTGATCTTGGTTGTCAATGATCTTCATCAAAACCAAGTCATGTTGTTTGAATTTCCGTAGCTGGACTTTTCTGTTGTAGGATCGTGCGATCCTTTGCTGATATAATTGACCATGGAAGATTGCCGCAGTTCGCCTTTCGTCTATTAGAGACAATTGGTGATACCTGTCTTGTACCCATTGGTCTTCATCCAACTGAGCATCCATCAACACTCTGAGGGATTTCATTTCCACCTCTATGGGGAGCACTGCTTCCATCCCATAGGTTAATGAGTAGGGGGTTGCCCCAGTGTAAGTATGCATGGAAGTTTTGTAGGTTAATAAAGTCAAAGGAAAGAGGTCAGGCCATCCTTTGTGATTGGCAGACATTTTCTGCATGATCTTCTTGATATTTTTATTAGCCGCTTCAACATCACCATTCATCTTTGGACGGTAGATGACGGAGTTAAGGTGTTTGATGTGGAATTTACTGCATAACTCCTCCTTCATTTTGTTGTTGAGGTTTTTAGCATTATCTGACACAATGACCTTTGGTTGTCCACAACGACAGACTACATTGTTTCTGATGAAAGCAATGATGACTTCTTTGGTAACCTTGGGGAAGGAGGCTGCTTCTACCCACTTGGTGAAGTAATCGATCATGGTGAATATGAATCGATGTCCATTACTGTCTTTGGGCTCGACAGGCCCGATCATGTCCATTCCCCATATTGAGAAGGGTCATGGCGAACTCATATTGTGGAGTTCCCTTGGAGGGGCGTGGATAGAATTCCCATGAATTTGGCATTGATAGTACCTCTTGACATGATCATCACAGTCAGCTTTGAGTGTGAGTCAGCTTTGAGGATTTTCTTGACAAGTAAGGGGCCGCTCATGTGTGGGCCACATACTCCACCATGGATCTCATCCATGAGTCTCTGAGCTTGGTCTTTGTCCAGACATCTGATGAGACCTAATCCTGCATCTCTTTTGTAGAGTGCATCTTCGCTCAGGTAGAATTTCATAGCAAGTCGATGGATCCGCCTCTTTTTAATCAGGCTCGCCTCAGCGGGTGTAGATCCATCTCATAGATACTCCTTGATATGCTGATACCAAGGGTGGTAGATGGGAGGTAGCTCATCCGATACTTCTCCAACGTAGTTCCCATAAACTGGGGCCTTTTGCAGGGCAAATGTGATGTTTGACATGTTTTCCTTGTCAGTTATGTGAATCAAGGAGGCCAACATTGCTAGTGCATCCGCAAAATCATTCCTATTATGAGGAATGTGTAGAAAGGAGATTTCTTTGAACTCCAAAGTTATCTGTACAACTTGTCAATGGTAAGGCAACAAATGTAATTCTTTGGTTTGATAGATTCTCGTGGATTGCTTGATTACTAATTTAGAATCCCCAAAGACAGTTAACCATCTGTGTCCCATTGAACGGGCATGTTTTAGCCCCATGATACAAACTTCATACTCACCGTTGTATTATGGTGCGATAAACCGCAATTTGACTACGACGGATATCTGCTCCCCATCTGGGATACTAGAACTGCTCCAGCTCCAGAGCCTTCTATTTTAACAGCTCCATCAAAATACATTTTCCATGTGTGGCATGCATTGTACTGATGGTATTGCTGAACTTCCATTACCCCTTCATCGGGGAATTACGTTTCTAAGGGTTTGTAAGCCCCTGCAGGTATGGCGGCCAGTTGATCCGCAATTCCTTGACCTTTGATAGACTTTTGCGTCATATAGACGATGTCAAATTGCTGTAGGATCAACTGCCATCTGGACAGTCGATAATTCAGTATGGGCTTACTGAACACATACTTGAGAGGATCCACGCGGGATATGAGATGGGTTATGTGACCATGGAGGTAATGTTGTAACCTCATGGAAGCCCATGCCAAAGAACAACAAGTCTTCTCAATCAGAGTGTACTTGTGTTCACTGATGCTGAATCTTTTGCTGAGGTATTAGATAGCTCGTTCTTAACCTCTATTGTCTTTTTGCCCAGCATGCGCCCATGGCATTGTCATTAATGGACAGGTACATAAATAAGGGAACATCATCCCTGGGAGGTACCAAAACTGGAGCGTTAACCAACTTCTCTTTAATGGTAAGGAAGGCTTTCTGGAACTCATCGTTCCATTTTATGGAGGAGTTCTTCCTTAATATCTTGAAGATGGGCTCACAGGTTGCTGTGAGTTGAGAGATAAACCTGCTAATGAAGTTGATTCTTCCCAAAAATCCCCGTATTTCCTTCTCTTGTCGAGGAACGGCATTTCCTTGATGGCTTCGGATTTTGCTAGGATCCGATTCAATCCCTTTGTGGCTGACTAGGAAACCTAGCAACTTGCCTGATTTGACACCAAAGGCGCACTTGGCTGGATTCAACTTCAAGTTGTACTTACGCAACCTGTTGAATAACTTTCTTAGATGGTCTAAGTGGTCTTCCTCCCTTCGGGATTTGACGATAATGTCATCCACATAGATCTCTATCTCTTTATGCATTAAATCATGGAAAAGAGCCATCATAGCTCGCTGGTAGGTTGTCTCGACATTAATGAGGCCGAATGACAACCGTCTGTAGAAAAAGGTTCCCCAAGGCTTGATGAAAGCAGTTTTCTCACGGTCTTCCTCAGCAACCATGATTTGATGGTACCCCGCGAAGCAATCCGCAAAGGAGTACATGTCGTATTTAGTAGTATTGACAATGAGAATATGGATAAAAGGTACGGGAAAGCTATCTTTAAGGTAAGCTTTGTTCAGATCCCGATAATCCACGTAAACTCGCACCTTTCCTCCTGGTTTAGGCACAAGAATAATGTTGGATATCCACTCCGGATATGTAGACACCATGATAATGCCAGCTTGAAATTGTTTCACAATTTCTTCTTTGACTTTTAAACTCCACTCAGGTTTCAATTGCCTAAGCTTCTGCTTAACTGGCTTAAATCCTTCCTTAATGGGAAGGCGATGAAGAACAATGTCAGTGGACAAACCCACCATGTCTTCATGAGACCATGCAAACACATCCTGGAATTGGGTTAATAGCACAACCATGTCATTTCGTTGGTTTAGGGTAAGGTCTGAACCAATCTGGATTAGCTTAGGGTTTTCTAAGGTTCCAAGATTGAAAGAAATGGTTTGGTTAAGGTTGGGTTTTGGTTTGTCTATGACCCATTCCTTAATCTCCTGAGGTGTCTCAATGTCCTATTGTATTTCCATTAAGTCTGAGTTCAAATTTGCATCAAAGTTACAGCCCTTGTGGAGAGAAGGCACATCATCAGTAAATACATGCACATCTAAATTTAGAGTCCTGAAATCAAAAGATGCTTTCACTTGATATATGAAACTGTTTAATCATACAAAAGTGTTAGCATATACTGATAAAATAACTGCTAATACTGTATAGAAAAGTAAGCAATTAAAGTTATCTACAGGGCAAAGAGATTTTTCAGCCCATTTTACCCTCGTCAACCAATGCATGGAGTGCTGTTCCAATTGTCTGGGGCAAAGTCCTGATGGACTGCAATGATGGAGGGGTTGTCATTGTCCTCCTTCTCCCGAATGATAACCATGACATCTGGGCAATCATCGTCTGGGGTATATCTGTTTGTATGTTCATCATGAAAAATGACGCGTATTCCTGACATCATCAAGGCGATGCCATGTTTACATTTCCGCTCCCTTTCTTCCACTTCGGGATCAGGAATCAGCACCTCTTTTTCTTTGAATAGTACTGGTTTGGGAAACAGCATAGCCACAACATGGGCTGACACCTTCACTGGAGACTGTATCAGCTCATGCGGTGCAGATGGAAAAAATGCTTGAGGAACCTGCTTGTGTTTGTGCGGATTCCTATGAATGGAATTGGCAGAATAGCCTAGTCCGGTTGTCCCAATTTGACTGGACATTTGAATAGGGTGCTTAATACCCTGCTGATTTTTTCCAAGCCCTTGTCCAGGCTGATGACCCAATGACATCATTTCTTGCGTGACCGACATAACCTTGGCAGAAATCTTGGGCATAGGAAGTGGTGCTCCAATAGGTTGGTATTGAGTGTTACTCACTTCCAAACTATGAAAACTGGTCGGCTCAACTTCTGAATTGAAGCTGATAATTGGTAGACTTCCTTGTTCAGGACATTCTGGGTCAGCGTTGACAGTGACTAGACTGTTGTTGACAATGTATTTGATTTGTTGATGTAGCTTAGACGGAACGGCTCCAGCCATGTGTATCCATGGTCTCCCCAATAGCAGGTTGTATCCTGAGTCTATCTTGAGGATGTGGAAGGATACATTAAATGTATTTGGACCAATCTCAATTGGCAGCTCAATCTTTTCGACGGAATTTTGTTGGGATCCATCGAAAGCTTTGATCACCGTATGGCTGCTTTGGATCCGTTTGAGATTGACATTCATCTTCAGCAAGGTGGCATAAGGACAGATATTAAGAGATGAACCTCCATCTATCAACACTCCAGCTAACATATACCCGGAGGATAAAACTGCGATGTACAATGGCTTGTAATGACCGGTCCCTTCGGGCGGTATGTCGTCATCAGTGAAGGATATCACATTGTTATTGAAAATGTGATCAACCATATGTTGAAAGTTTTCTACATCCACTGATTTCGGTAAGTAGGCTTCTTCCAAAACCTTCAATAAGATCTTCCGGTGCTCCTCGGAAGAGAAAACCAAGTCCAGTATTGATATCTGATGTGGAGCTTCCCTTAAGCTTAAAACCACCTTGGCTTTATTATGGCCCATAGCGCGGAGGAATTTTTCAATCTTCTATATGGGAATCTTCCCCTTTGCTCTGATGGCGGGCTTCATCACCCTCTGAGGAAGATACAGTGGATTTTCCTTTGACACTATAGCAGTAGTATGAGATGTGGATCCTTCAGCTTTTCCATAATTTCATTAAACTTTGTGTAAGATGACAATAGGATATTGTGGTCTAAAATGTAAATAAATTGGCTCTGGTGCGACCACTTTCAAAGGATTGTCAGCTCCTTTGAGTTGAATTGCATGTATGGGAAATGCTTTGCAAGTCTCAACATCCTCGTCGGATATAACTGCTATTGATCCTTTCCATTTGTTAGGACATGTATTCCCACTCTTAAGTTGCACAGTGTCATCGTCTGCTAGTTGCAGGACACCGCTATCAATACGATTCTGAATAAGATGGCGGAGTACCCAACATTCTTCTATGCTGTGACCGCGAGAATGTGAATGATATTGACAAACTCCATCGGAGTTGAACCATCTTGAACGGGGATTGATTGGAGGTAGAAGGGAGGTAATTCTTCCTTCATTGATAAGCATTTGAAATATCTCCTCCATAGATTGGCCAAGATAAGTAAATTCCCTCTGATTGGCAAAATCTCGATGGGCATTAGCATTTGCTCTCTTTGCAACCTTATCAACCATAGCTTTGCTTTTTAAAGGTGAGGGTGGAGCATTCATAACAAAAGGCAGGAGATATGCATGCTCCTGACTGATTAATTGGTGTGTGACTTGATGCTGATGGGTCACCACTTCTGCCAATTGCTCAATTTGCTTGCAAAGAGCTTTCATCTTTTGTTCCATAGTAAACTGGAACTTTGCATAATCACATCTGTCAACACCGTCTTTGATGGTCTGGGATGATTATCCATTAAAACTGGAACTCTGTCCAGTGCTCCAACTAATCATGTTGACCTCTTCTTCTTTGTGTTGAGGAAGAGGGTTGTCTTGCACATGAGGTTGATCTGGTTTGGTTACCACGATCTCCCTGTTGTCTATTAAATCTTGGATCTTGTGTTTCAAGGCCCAACAATCTAGAGTATCATGTCCAGGTGCTCTGACATGATATGCACACTTTCGAGTAGCATCAAAACCCTTCCCATTAGGGTTGGCTGGTGGAAGAAGACGTGTAATTTTCTTCTGAGTAGTCAGAAGAACAAGAATTTTCTCTAGCGAGTCCCCTAAGGGTGTGAATATTCGAGGGCGCTTTACTTCTCCACTTTTAGGCAATGGAGGGTTTGAAGATTGTGCTTAGAAAGGGGAGTAGTTTCTCCTTTGTATAGGCATGCTCTGACTGCCTTTCTGACCTTGTAGTATCAAGGAAACATCCTCCTCTTTCTTTTTATGGACCCTCTGGGGGTTGTTTCCATAAGATCCAGACTGGATGTGCTCAACAACTGCTTTAAGAGCGGCTAGGTCTTGAATCTTACATGACTTCAATCCCATCTCAGCCATCTCTCAATGCTTGATCATTTTAGAGAATGGTTTGCCAATACCAACTAAAACTCTCTCATAAAAAGTAGCTTCCTGTATGTTTATGAAAGTCATAACCATTTTTGATTCCGTCATGGAAGGAATAACTTGAGCAGCCAGGCGCCTCCACCTCTGAGCATATTCTCTGAAAGACTCATTAGACTATTTCTTGACGTTGGTAATCTGGTACCAGTCAGGAGCCATATGAGATTGAAAACTGTATTGAGTAAGGAAGGCGTGAGCTAGCTCTTCCCAGCTATGGATCTTTGAGTTGTCTAATCTGGTATACCACGACCGGGCCTCTCCAGTCAGACTCTTCTAGAATAGCTGCATTCTGAGCTTCTCATTTTCTGCATAAGATCCAAGTTCTCTAATGAACACTTTTAAATGTGTATAAGGATCCCCTAATCCATCGTATTTTTCAAAATCAGGGGTTTCAAATTTCTTTGGATAATGAACACCAGGAAATATGCGAAAGTCAGCATATGAAACACTTCCATGTGTTCCAATCCCTTTGAGAACACGGATAGTTTCCTCCATTTGGAGGACCTTCTTCCTGATATCATCGGTGTCTGGATCTCCTTTGAGGTGGGTGTTTTCAGGGTCTTTGTTGGTCGTATCCAACTGAGGTTCTGGAATTATTTTTTCCAAACCTTGAGATCCTCTGTGTGCAGAGTATTCTGTATGTGTAGGTATCTTCGTACCCTGAGTAGACTGATGCAGTTTTTTAAGTAGAACAGCCAAATCTGTAATTTGTTTACTCAATCCATCAAATTCTTCTCGAGAAACAGGATTAGACTGGTTAGAAGAAGACATGATTGGCTGTAGGCTCGTGGCCTTTTTAGATTTTTAGTGGGTAACATGCCCAATGATTTCCCTATAAAAGACTTATGTAGTTTAGTCTTAGGGATAATGTAAATGTTATCAAAATGTGTCCGTTTTAGGAATTCTGTCCTACAAAATTGGGTGTTAATTGATAACATGTTATGTATGCACATATATTCTTCATATTTTCCATTACATATGGATGAACATGGAATACAATTACAAGTAAATACTTTTACAAGTAATTGAAAATGGAAAGCATGAAGAGACTTTCCTCGCTTTTGGATTATCAGAGGCTGACCTATCTCAGGGTTACTCTCGCGGCTTTTTGGGATGAAGGTTCCCAGATCATCGCAATCTACTTGACGGGAAGTTAATCTGGTCTTTCAACTAGAGTGAATCTGGGTGGTGCCTTTCCTGAGCCTCGTTGGAATTAGTCTTCCTACGAGTCCAGTAATCAAACACCGACAGGATAGCCTCTTGGTGGAGGAACCACACAACATACATTCACATACAACGTGTCTCACCGTTTATGAAAATGATGACATGTGCGAAGCACTAATATCATAGATAGATATTTAGTAGTGTAGTAAGTAAAAATACATTCGTACACATTCATCATAAATGTAAATGCAACATTCACACACAAGCATATAACAGTTTTGAAAAGCTTGTAATAGCGGCTTAAGCCCTCTTACTAGAGTCCCAAGATCGCCACCCATAAATGACGTCGGGATTTTTAGTTGTCCTTTTAGTTACTTGTTCTTTGGTGTTCTCATGTTTATGTGAGATTTGTTTAAAAAACAAGTGAAAAAGGTCCAACATGTGTAATGTCGACGATGGATATTTAAGAGTCGCCAATTGGTGTTTTTTTAATCGGTTGCACTAACGCAAATCCAAAAGGTTTGCACATTAACCCGATGATTTGACAACTTTGCTAAACAATCTACGTGAAACCGAGATTCATTATGGATTCGGGGCTTGATTATGCGGAGGAAGGTGTTAGGCACCCCACGACATCCGTGTTGCCACGGCGACCGCCACTTCTCAAAGAAACTGTTATATGAATGTGTGTGTGTGTGTGTGGATCAATGTGAAATTATTTGAAAGTGGTGCGAGGCCTCATTCGCACCTATATACAAAGGGTTTGAATTTATAGAAAAATTCAGCTTTAACAAGATATAGCAATGAAGTTTTATAAAAGAGGTTTTTCAAACCACATGCTCAATAGGAATTGAGACCTTTTCATACTTCCATTTTATTGTTAAATGTTAAATTGTTTGTTTTTATTTTCGAGATCGCGGCATCTTGAGAAAATAATATACTACGATCTTAAACTCCTCATGGGCATGATATCCATCTAAGGAAATTAGTACACTATAAATAGTGTATGCAATTTACATAACTGACTGAAAAAAGTCCATCATAGGAACTCAATTTAGATTCATGAGATCAATCATGATCACATGATTCCTAGGCTCACATGATCTTTGTCGTTTGTATGAAAAGTAGTAAGCGAGTTATATATATATATATATATATATATATATATATATATATATATATATATATATATATATATATATATATATATATGAATGATCAACCACCACGAAGCAACTCCATGGGGATCGAAAATGTAAATAAAGCAATAATTACGATCAACCGCCACGAAGTAAACTCCAAAGTGGGAATTTGAATGTAAATAAAAGCGAAAAGGCCTCAAGTAAACTCCGGGCTCGATGAAAATGTATATAAAATCCGGGCTCATCGAGATATAACCGACAACAATTATATATATATATATATATATATATATATATATATATATATATATATATATATATATATATAAGCGAGTAAAAGCTCCGGATGTAAAATCCAGGCTCATCAGATATGTCTGCCAACAATTATATATATAAGTATATATTTGACGCCCCCAAAATAGTTATACATCAGCCATATTGAGTCGCCAAATACATGGTACAGAATACAAATACAAACTTCATTATACAACCATCGTGTAATATACGACAAAACATAGCTGAGAGTTTAAACAGGAATATTGCCTTCTAGACAATATCCACTCTCAAATAGAGTCCTTATTACATTTATTGTCACACTATTTTATAGAATAGTGAGGACTACTAATACACCATTTTGGACCATCACTCCATCCCCCTACTAGTCCCGGCTACGTTCTCATTTCCTGAAGAGAACAATGAAAGCAAAAGGGTGAGCTCAACTAGCCCAGTAAAAAATATTATGACTAAGATAATGCAGAATAAATTATCATTAGTCTTCAACAATGTTAAACTGATAAAATACAATAGACATCAAGTTTAACTGCAACGGAATAAGCAATCCATTAGAAGAGTCAAGTAGAGCATGAAATCTACTATCTTCTATGATTTAAAATGTTTTCATCAATTTTTATCGTTGAGACTCAGCTTAATAAATAAACCACATCATCGAATCATCCCTACACTACGGGCCAAGGATATTCATTAAATCATCAATGGTCATGACTATACCGAATAAAACCTGGTCATAATCATACCAAAAACTGTCCATCAACGCACTACAGGCAACTGAGGACTTTTACCACATCATTTATAACATTACAGGTCATAAATACCGAATGATCCCTGGTCATAATCATACCGAGTCCATCTATACACGTAAGCCAAAGATGACTTTCATCACAATATAAGCATGAGGATGATGACAATGACATAATAATTCAATAAAACAAGTTTAAGAATAAATTTTAAAGATTTATAAGTTAATTTATCCTGAAATCAATAACGTCCAAATTGTCAACATGATACTGCTTTGTGGAGTAAAATTCAAGAATGCTCAGAAGAATATTTCCATGAAAAGATACTGGATGAAGCGCAAATATCTAGGATATTCTACTAATTTCATGGAGTATAAAAGTCAAAACTTTAACCAACTGAGTATAATAGAATATATGAAACTGCAAATGGATTTTCGCCTGCCATGCGGTAATCCACGCAGACAGATCATTTCCACAATTTAATAAGGAATGAATACGAAGGATCATTCACCATGCATGTTGTAATCCACGTAGATAGGTTATTCCAACTGAATAATAAAGAATGGAATAACAAAAGAATTCACCAGGCATGCGATAGATTGCACAGACAGGTTATTCCCACCCGAATAATAAAGAATGGAACCAGGTCATGCGACTATTACGCATGTGATATTCCAAATGAATATTAAAGAATGGAACTAGGTCATGCGTAATCGCGCATGCACGGATATTCCAACGAGAATAATAAAGAATGGAACCAGTCATGCGTAATCTACACAGACAGGATATTCCAACAGAATAATAAAGAATAAAATAATAACAAAATTCACCAGGCATGTGATAGATCGCACAGACAGGTTATTCCAACAGAATAATAAAGAATGGAAAAATAGAAGAATTTCACCATGTATGCGGTACTTAGCATGATAGGCAAAGTTATTCAACATAATAATAAAGAATGGAATAACAACCCTTACGAGTATTGAAAGAAAATAACTCTCTTCGTGAATACGAAAGAATAATACCCCTTACCTTAGAAGAAACTGGATATTGGAATAGCGAGGTAGCAGCTTCTCTTCTTCTTTCTCTTTATAATTTCTCTCTATAATAATTTCTCTAAAGCTTTAGTGAATTGGTGAGAAATGAAGGAAGAATGAGCTTCTATTTATAGAAAAATATAGTTTTGATAATTGCACGTTTTGGGGCTCGAAATATTACAGTACAATACCTAAACTTTTCTTTCATTTTTAATTTAGTCCTGTAAGTATTATCAAACTTGCACCACCTCCCCTAATAGTAAATCATGTGAATTAATAGTTCATTCACGTGACTCAATAGTATAATCATGTGAAAAAACTAATTACAGTATAATACTTTCAACTATACCTCTATCTTTAATTTAGTCATGCAAGTATTATCAATCTTGCACCAACTCCCCTAATAGTAAATGAATGTGAATCAATAGTACACACATGTGAATAAATAGTTATATGTATGTGAATTAATAGCAATTAATTGCTCATTTATACGATTAATTACCCGATAACTTCCAGACATCAATTATTATCGAAATAAATGCCGATTTCCACTAACACTAATAATTCCCACACAACGGAACTATCAATTTCATCTTTAATCAACACAAACTTATTCATCATTAATATTATAATTCACAATATTTAACAACCAGGTCGTTCCCAGGAAAGAGGGGGCTTTTCAATAAGGATTTCTCCCTATTGACGCGCAATTAGGTGACCAAACCTCTCCTTGACATAACTTCTAGACATTGTCAATATTGTACATAATAATATGAATAACTTTGTTATCTCAATTATTGATTTAATAATATATAAAATATTATGCAGATGATACTGTGACAATAACTTAATCAATAATATGAGAGATATGATGCAACAATTATTGTAGCAATAATTGAGTATAACTGAGTGTCTTCTCACGTAAGCATCAATAATCAATACCGTGTACTACTATGCAACCACATGCCATTATTCAGTACTTTTTACTATCGTAGTTCAACAACAACAATAAAACTTCCGCCGATTATTTTTATAAAAGATATAATTATGTTGTTTTCTAACTACAACAATACTTAAGTATAGGGTCCACCAATGGTTGTGTCGTCAATAAATCTAATATTCCTGTTAAAACAAATATTCCCCAGAACCAATCGAATATTATATAACCACTTGCTTACTTTGAAAAATTTATAAATATTACCCACAACTATAACATTATATTATATCCACACCATAATATTCAAAAATATATTTTAAGAGAAATTAATCTTTATTCATAAAAGTTGGGGTCTTACAATATATATATATATATATATATATATATATATATATATATATATATATATATATATATATATATATATATATATATATAGGTAAATGCTCAGGATATAAGTCTAGGCTCAATCGAGGCATAACTCGATAATGTTAGTTCATATATAAATATATACATATATAAATATATATATACAGACATAAATGAAAACCACGGACTGAAGTCCGGGCATACGCACACAACACGACTCTCAATGTGTAGAATAGTGTGTGCAAAGACGAAGAGAAAGGCTTTATAGAGTATGAGAAGGCTTACGTTGGAGGCGCAATGCAGAAACTATAACTCTAGATGGATAAACACTCAGCTCCTGCCAGTAAAATGTATAGCTATATGTGAGCTAACAGGTGTTTAAAAAGAGCAATCACTCAATATAAGGTGTGTACAGAGCAAATTGGACAGGGCTTCCTCGCCTTTTCATTTTTTAATGGCTACCCCAATCCCTCTATTTATAGTGCCCGGGGTGCCCCGAGCTCCATGGGTCCTATCGTCTCAAAGTACGTGCACTCGTGCACTATGATGTCCGCTCGAAGTTGCAGAACTTCAATTTGAGTATCCGAACGAGGTATATATGAACTTCTTAGGACTGCTTATATCGAGAGTTATGCAATGACATGGGATTAGAGGTTGTAAGAAGTCAGGAAGAGGGGACCATTCCCATGATCTTCAAGCTTCAAATTCTATCCAGCGTGCTGCCACGCGCAATAGTCACTCGGGATTGGAACTCCCTGGTTCTTGAAGGACATTGTTGTATGTATGTATGTATGTATGAAGTGTTGAGACGATGCAAAGATGTTGAGGTAGCAAGATGACGTTTGACTCCTCATCGGGGTTATCGCCGATTTGAGTTGAAAGCAGACGTTGCTTAGGGTTATATCTGAGATTGGACTACTGCAAGTGTTTAAATGCCGCAATGTCATCTGTGAGTATTCCTGTCTGCCCAGTGTTAGCTTTGGGTCTGACGTATGAGTGCCTCGGTAGGAGGTCTGAGATTAAAGCTAATTGCATTTGAAACAAGCATTTTCGGGGTTATCACCGGAACTGCAACAACATTCCTTGGGGTTATCGCCAAGGACGAAACTCGGGGTTATCTCCAAGGTTTGAAATGATACTCCTGGTGTGTGTTCAGGGGTTGGAAATGATACTCCCGGTGTGTGTTCCGGGGTTGAGAATGATTTTCCCGGTGTGTGTTCCAGGGTTAAGAATGAACTTCCGACAGTGTCCGAAATGGATTGTTAGCTGTCTTTCAGGGTTATCTTTGATAGACGAATTTGCCCTTCTACAATGTTAGTAATAGGTGTGCAGAAAATTTCGAGTGTCTACAGTATGTATAAGTTAGGTATGAAAGGCTGATCACCTTCATTACCGTTCGGTTCAGATATATTTGTTCATGTTTAATACTTGTTCAGTCAAAAGTTTGTTCGTGCTAATTCACAACTATATTGTTGAATTATAGCTAGCTTATTATTCAGACTCTTTCAATCATGATATATCCTTAAATAAAATTTAAACTTGCTGAGCAACCTTCATGCTCACCCGTGCTATATCATGATAAACATTGCAGATTAAGGAGAATACGTAGGATACAAGGAAAAGTTAAAGCCAAGTTCAGCTTGGGACTATGTGTGCAGTTAGATTTGTAATAATAATTCATTATAATAACATTGTATGATAGATAGGATATTGAATTGTGTATAAATTATGGTTACTCGACCTTGGGGATAGTGTATAATGTTTAATGTATAAACAATTTATGTTTATATCTTCTGCAATAGTTAGAACTAGTGTACCAGATCCGTGGTGATTTAGGACCCGGATTTGGGGTGCTACATTTGGTATCAGAGCTGTTGGTTATAAATCTAGGGTATAGTTACCTTAGACTAATAACCGCAGTGATAGGATAAGATCTAACTCACATAGAGTTAGTGTGTCAGTAAGATTCAAAGACGAATCTCGGTGAGTTATAAAGATATAGAGTTCTCTAACTCTGATAATAAAGGTGAACAATAGTAATGAATAGATAGAGTCTAAAAGACTAAAATTACTAGGCTAGGAGATCGTAAAACAAAATGATCATAACATGGAAATAAATCATAATATATACGATGAGATCACTCCATGGTCTGATAAGGTGATAGCGGGGATAAGAATCAATCTACTGATTAGAAAGTTTACAGCAAAGATTGCTGTGTATCAATGGTACAGATTCAGGAAAGGATTATGAATACGAGTTGAATGAAATTCGTATTGAAAAGGGATTTAAGATTAGGTGGGGATTTCAATTGAGGACTCATGTCAGCAGCTGAGTTGTATGATTCCTTGTATGGCACTTAGTGTAAAAACCACTTAGTTTCTGGCACTGATAAACATTGAAATGTTTGTGTCACGCTATTTGCTATATGCATGTTAAGATGGTGATTCCTTTCTCATGTGTATAACAAATAAATAGGTTATAGGTAGAGGATATAAGGTTAAGTACGAGTTCTTAAAACTTATACTTATGTGACATTCTTGACTCATATTTATATGAAATGTTTATGAACCCCTCAGCGAATGGACGCCAAAGGTCTGAATAGGGTAAGTTCTTAAACTCATATGATTGTGGAAAGTTCCTGAACTCATAAGTGTGGTAAGTTTGACGAACTAGGTAGAACTAAGTTTGAATGGAGTATTGAGGATAATATGTATAAATAGACTATTTAAAAAAATGATTATTAGTGGAGATATAAGTTTTCCAAAACTCATAGCTATTGTGAGACCCCGAATTTTATGAAATGAAAGTATTCAATTTTCTTATAATTATTCTATTTAGTAAATTGTTAAATTGATAAAAGGTTAAAGTTAAGGGTGATATGTGAATTTTTTTCAAAGTATGCAAGTTGTTATAAATATTCGTTTGGTCGGGGAATATTCTTTTTATCGGGAAATATCCGTAGGACGACACAATCATTGGTGGACCCCACAACGGAAGTATTGTTGTAGTAAAAAAACGACAAAATTATCTTTTTATAAAAATAACAAATGAAAAGTGTTCTGAATTAAAAGCTGTTGAACTACTCTTAGTAAAAATACTGATGTATACTACACGTGGTTGAATAGTAGCACACAGGATATTAATTATTGATGCTTACGTGAGAATATCATGTTTGTGCGGATTACGCATGACACAGTTCCATTCTTTATTATTACATTTGAATATCACATGCATGCGGATTTACGCATGACCGGAGTTCCATTCTTTATTATTACATTGGGAATAACATGTCATCTTTGTCTATTGCATGCATAGTGAATTCTTCTGTTATTCCATTCTTTATTATCCTGTTGGAATAACCTGTCTATGTGGATTACCGCAGGCATGGTGAATGATCCTTCGTATTCATTCTTTATAAAATTGTGGAAATGATCTGTCTACGTGGATTACGGCATGGCGGGTGAAAATCCATTTGCAGTTTTGTATATTCTATTATACTCGTATGAGATATCATTTCTTTTGTACTCGTCATGGAATATCATTTTCTTTGGTATTTTTTTATGAGTTACTATTCACGGGTTACTATGCACCCAGTTACTATTCATGCTAGTATTATTCACTCGGGTATTCAGGGCACTTTTCGTGTCGAAATACTATTCACGAGTTACTATTCATGGGTTACTATTCACCCGAATATTATTCACTCGAGTATTTGGGGTACTTTTTATGTCGGGGTACTATTCATGAGGTACTATTCCCGAAGTACTATTCATAGGGTACTAATGCGGGGTACTATTTACCCGAAAAATATATTTCTTTTCTGTCCAAATTATTTTTGGTACATGAATATTATTCTTGAATTTTACTCCACAAAGTAGTATCATGTTGACAATTTGGATATTTTTAAACTCTGGATAAATTTAAAGTCTTTAATATTTATCCTTGATTTCGTTGGATTAATGCTTATATCATTGTCATCATCCTCATGCTTATATTATGATGAAAATCATCTTTGGCTTACGTGCAAAGATGAACTATTAATTGATGAGTATCTTTGGCTTATGTGCATAGATGAACTATTTATTGGTATGATTATGACCAGGGATCATTCAGTATAATTATGACCCGTAATGTTATAGATGATGTGGTAAAAGTTCTCATTGGCCCGTAGTGCATTGATGGACAGTTATTGTTATGATTATGACTAGAGATTATTCGGTATAATCATGACTATTGATGATTACATAAATATCCTTGGCCGTAGTGCAGGGATGATTCGGTGATGTGGATTATTTATTAAAATTTGAGTCTCAAATGATAACATATTGATTATACACTTTTAATTAAGTAAAAGATAGTAGATATCATGCTCTACTTGACTCTTCTAAAAATACAATTGTATGTCTTTGGCTTTAGTAGTGTAAAGATGAATTGTTAATGAATATCTTTGGCCATCTTTTATAAAGATGAATTTATTATTATGATTATGAAAGGGGAATTGTGATTTGGTATAGCCATGATTTTTGATGTTTCATGTGAAGATAGGTGATGAACATTATCTTCGTCCTGGGTGCGAAGAGGAATTTAGAATTACAATTATGATTATGGGTTATTCATATGATTGTGGACAAGAATTGTTGATTGATGTTATAGGGATAAAACATTATTGGTGGTCTTTTAACATGGAGAAGATAATAGACCTGATGGTCTATTTGACTCTTCTAATGGATTGCTCGTTCCGCTGCAACTATGGTTGAAATTTTTTATCATCTACCATATGTTCTAAATCTCTGATTTATTACTGATGAAGGCTATTGATGATGTAAATTATCTTTAGTCATGATATTCTTTACCGGGCTTTTGCTTCACAATTCCTTTTAGGTAATGAGTGTAGCTCGTTCGAGCAGGGGTAACAGGAGAATAGAACGGTGGTCTATAGCTATTAAGGTTCTCCCTAAATAATATGGAAATAATTTTATTAAGAAATTTAGATAGTGTGTCGTATTGTATACGTCATTTGATATTTAATTTTGGTGAACCAAATAGGGTGAGGTGAACCCAACTTTGGAAGGGTGTTCAAGATGTCTAATGACATACAACCTCGTGTTATCATAAGACAGAGGTGTGCACATCCACTTGATTACTTGATAAGTTAACAAATTGTGATATGTCAATTAACCTTTGTTTTGAAGGTATATTCTAGAATGATATCTGAAATACAGGAGATGAGCAATGGGAAAATCATGATACCGAGGAAATAACCGGGAAAGTACAATCCAAAAAGAAACCAAGGTATTCTCATCTCTTCGAACTACCAAGTATGTAAATTTTGAGGGCGAAATTTCATAAGGAGGAGAGATTGTGAGACCCCGAATTTTATGAAATGAATGTATTCAATTTTCTTATAAATATTCTATTTAGTAAATGGTTAAATTGATAAAAGGTTAAAGTTAAGGGTGATATGTAAAAATTTTTCAAAGTATGCAAGTTGTTATAAATATTCGTTTGGTCGGGGAATATTCTTTTTGTCGGGGAATATCCGTAGGATGACACAATCATTGGTGGACCCCACAACGAAAGTATTGTCATAGTAAGAAAATGACATAATTATCTTTTTATAAAAATAACAGCGAAAGTGTTACCGTTAAAACTGTTGAACTACTCGGTAGTAAAGTAAAAAGAATACACGTGGTTATAGTAGCACACGGTATTGATTATTAATGCTTACGTGAGAAGTCACTCTGTTATACTCAATTATTGCTACAGTAATTGATGCATCATATCTCTCATTATTGATTCAATTATTGTCACAGTATCATCTGCATAATATTTTATATTATTGAGACGACAAAGTTATTCATATTATTATTTACAATATTGACAATGTCTAGAAGTTCTGTTAAGGAGAGGTTTGGTCACCTAATTGCGCGCCAATAAGGAGAAATCCTTATCGGAAAGCCCCCTCTTTCCTGGGAACGACCTGGTTGTTAAATATTGTGAGTTATAATATTAAATATGAATAAGGTCGTGTTGATTAAAGATGAAATTGATAGTTCCATTGTGTTGGGATTATTAGTGTTAGTGAAAACCGACATTTATTTCGATATTTGATGCCTGGAAGTTATATTGACCAATCGGGTAATTAATCGGATAAATGAGCAATTAATTGTTATTAATTCACATGATTATAACTATTTGTTCACATGTGTGTACTATTGAATCACATTCATTTACTATTAGGGGAGTTGGTGCAAGTTTGATAATACTTGCATAACTAAGTTAAAAATGAAGGAAAAGATGAAGGTATTATAATGTAGTATTTCGAGCCCCAAAATGTGCAATTATGAAAACTATATTTTCCTATAAATAGAAGATTATTCCTTCATTATTTTTCACCAATTCACTAAAGCTATAGATCAATTATTATAGAGAGAAATTATAGAGGGAAATAAGAAGAGAAGTCTGCTACCTCACTATTCTAGTATCCAATTTCTTCTAAGGTAAGGGATATTATACTTTCGTATTCATGAAGAGAGTTATTTTCTTTCAATACTCGTAAGGGTTGTTATTCCATTCTTTATTATTATGTTGGAATAACCTGTCTATGCAAACTACCGCATACATAGTGAAATTCTTATGTTATTCCATTCTTTATTATTACATTGGAAAAACTCATGCATGCGGTCTATCGCATGCACGTGAATTCTGTTGTTATTCCATTCTTTATTATTACATTTGGAATATCTTTATGCGTGAGGATTACGCATGACCTGGTTCCATTCTTTATTATTCTGTTGGAATATCCTGTCTGTACAGATTAGGCATGACCTGGTTCCATTCTTTATTATTCAGTTGGAATATCCTGTCGGTATGGATTACGCATGACCTACTTCTATTCTTTATTATTCTGTTGGGAATAACTTGTCTGTGTTGTTTATCGCATGCATGTTGAATTCTTCTGTTATTCCATTCTTTATTATTCTGTTGGAATAACCTGTCTATGTGGATTACCGCAGGCATGGTGAATGATCCTTAGTATTCATTCTTTATTAAATTGTGGAAATGATCTGTCTACGTGGATTACCGCATGGCGGGTGAAAATCCATTTGCAGTTTCGTATATTCTATTATACTCGTATGAGATGTCATTTCTTTTGTACTCGTCATGGAATATCATTTTCTTTGGTATTTTTTTATGAGTTACTATTCACGGGTTACTATTCACTCTAGTATTACTCACTCGGGTATTCGGGGCACTTTTCGCGTCAGAATACTATTCATGAGTTACTATTCATGGGTTACTATTCACCCAAATTACTATTCACCCGAATATTATTCACTCGGGTATTTGGGGTACTTTTCATGCCGGAGTACTATTCATGAGGTACTATTCCCGAAGTACTATTCATAGGGTACTATTGCGGGGTACTATTTACCCGAAAAATATATTTCTTTTCTGTCCAAATTATTTTTGGTACATGAATATTATTCTTGAATTTTACTCCACAAAGCAGTATCATGTTGACAATTTGAATATTTTTAAACTCTGGATAAATTTAAAGTCTTTAATATTTATCCTTGATTTTGTTTGATTAATGCTTATATCATTGTCATCATCCTCATGCTTATATTATGATGAAAGTCATCTTTGGCTTACGTGCAAAGATGGACTGTTGATGATTGGCTTACAGTTGTATATCTTTGGCTTACGTGCAAAGATGGACTGTTGATTATTGGTTTACAGTTGTATATCTTTGGCTTACATGCAAAGATGAACTATTGATTGATGAATATCTTTGGCTTATGTGCATAGATGAACTATTTATTGGTATGATTATGACCAGGGATCATTTGGTATAATCATGACCCGTAATGTTATAGATGATGTGGTAAAAGTTCTCATTGGCCCGTAGTGCATTGATGAACAGTTATTGGTATGAGTATAACCGGGGATTATTCAGTATAATCATGACCATTGATGATTACATGAATATCCTTGGCCGTAGTGCAGGGATGATTCGATGATGTGGATTATTTATTAAGCCGAGTCTCAACGATAACATATTGATTATACACTTTTAATTCATAAAAGATAGTAGATATCATGCTCTACTTGACTCTTCTAAAATACAGTTGTATGTCTTTGGCCTGTAGTGCAAAGATGAATTGTTAATGAATATCTTTGGCCGTAGTGCAAAGATGAATTTATTAGTATAATTATGAGCAGGAATTGTGATTTGGTATAACCATGATTTTTGATGTTTCATGTGAAGATAGGTGATGAACATTATCTTAAATCACAGGTGCGCGAAGAGAATTTAGAATCACAATTATGATTATGAGTTATTCATATGATTGTGGATGAGAATTGTTGATTGATGTTACAAGGATAAAACATTATTGGTGGACTTTTAACATGTAGATAATAATAGACGATGGTCTATTTAACTCTTCTAATGGATTGCTTCGTTCATTCATTTAACTATGGTTGAAAAGTTTTATCATCTACCATATGTTCTAAATCTACGATTTATTACCGATGAAGGCTATTGATGATGTAAATTATCTTTAGTCATGATATTCTTTACTGGGCTAGTTATGCTCACCCTTTTGCTTCACAATTCCTTTTAGGTAATAAGAGTGTAAATTGGGTCGAAATTTGGTAACAGGAGAATAGAGCGGTGGTCTATAAATTTGTTGAGGTTCTCCCTAAATAGTATGGAAATAATTTTATTGAGAACTTTAGATAAGTGTGTCGTATTGTATACGTCATTTGATATTTAATTTTGGTGAACCAAATAGGGTGAGGTGAACCCAACTTTGGAAGGGTGTTCAAGATGTCTAATGACATACAACCTCATGTTATCATAAGACAGAGTTGTGCACATCCACTTGCTGAGTATATCTACAAGCACTACCTATATGATCTTGGAGTTTGGTTGAAATATAATTTTCAATTGCAGACAGTGGAGATAGTTATATGTCAAGAGAAGACTCACCATTGGAAAGAACATGATAGTAATCTTCTCGTTTTTCTTTGGGGTCTATTGGTTCAACCAAGGATAATTCTATGGACATATGATATCTATCATAACCTAGACGCATGGCCTCCCATGTACGAAGGTTTCCTTGAGCACTTCCCAAAGATTTTAATTTCTAAAATAGTTTTGACTGTACTTTTATGTAAAGTATCATTGTAAGATTGTGGTCGAGGCACCATGAGAGTGACATACATTTTTATTAAAACTCACAGTTTAATTGTGGTCGTATTCTGCACGACTGTTCAATAGTTGTATAAATGAAGTTTGTATTTGATTTTTATAGTATGATATCTGGAGACTCAGAATGGGTCATGTGGACCTATTTTGGGGGCGTCACAGCTATGCTAGACTTCGAAATTTTGACATCAAGCTAAATACGCACTATGTGCTTTTAAAAAAAAAGTAGACTCGTAATCATTTTTGAAACGGTTTAAAGCATAGTCTATGTTACTTATTTTGGCTAGATGCAAATGATTTGAAATATCAAAATATATTTTATTTATCACTTATGTACCATGTAACCTGGTGCAGAGATGATAAAAGTTGATAGAGTTATAAATACAGGAATACTTAGTGTAAAAATCATTGTTCCACTATTGTATGATTTGTTATGACGAAGTCATACAATGACGGCATCCTCAAACGGGCTGTTAATACAGTACGACATCATGATGTCATTCTCAAAAATATTTTCAAGAATTTAATTTGCCAATGGGGATTGGCTACACCGAAATAATTTGATTGAATTGAATTATTGATATGAGTCTATGCTATTCGGTTCAGCTAGACTAATGTTACGAAAACTTTAAGTGTTCATTGAAAGAAATTTCCCAAACCAAATTGTTTTGGTGCGGAATCTAATAAGACTGAGGTAGAATTTTGTGCCTATGGCAGTGATGAGAAACAGATAAAATCAATACTTGGCCAGTACAGGTCATATCAGACTAATTACCCTATATGTCTATAAGTTATGATGGTTTGCGGATGAATTTCCATAAAACCTTTGCGAAAATGAAAATTCATAGTATATATGACTCCTCAACACAATTTGAAAACTTTTAACTCTTGTGAGTGATGTATTGGGTAGAATGTGATGCTGTGTATGCAAGGTATGAGGTGTAAGTTTAATTTTTGGGATGAAATTCTTAGAAGAAGGGGTGAATGTGACAACCTGAGAATTTAGACAATTTTATAAAATCTTAAAAGAATGAATAGAGGTTAAATAATAGACCTAGACAGAAAATAAGTGTATGTATTTGACATTTTTGGGAATGAATTTTGTGAATTTAAAAACTTTTGGTGAAGGTTTACAGTGTTAAGAGTATTTGTGTATATGGTCATATATGTGTACAGTATGTGGTTAAGGGTCAAGGGTTGACCGGATAAATTATATTAGTCACAAACCCTAATAATATATTAAGAACCTCGATGTTCAGTTAGAAAACCCTAACAATTGATAAGAAACCCTATTACCGACTATGGAAACCCTATTACCGGCTATGGAAACCCTAATTTCAGTTCTGGGAATCTGAAACCCTTATTCGGAATATTAAAACCCTAATTAGGAAGCTTGAAGATAAGTATTAAAGTTTTTATGTTATTTATTTAATTAGGGATAACCCTAATTGATTATTAGAAAACCCTAATTGTTCAACTGGAAACCCTAATGTACAATTATGGAAACTAAATGCTAAATTAGCAATTTTAATTAAGGAACTATTAACCTTAATTGGCAAGCTTGAATGTGATTAGGAAATTTTAATGTAATTAGAAAATCCTAATTATAATTTAGAAATCTTAATTTTCTTTTTAAAACTTAATTAGAAAAGCCTAGAATATAAATTTGTGTAATCTTAGGGTTAAACCCTAAGGGTTAAAACCTAATGGTTGTGAGAAGTTACCAAGTTGCCATTCACTTTATAAGCCAAATGACCAAACTACCCTTTTAATATTTTAATGAGGTGGAGTGTAGATCTAGCCCTACTTGTGGTTAGTGACCAACCCTAGGCTAACCATGTGGTCTAGAAAGAAACTTTAATTAGCCAACAACTGATCACATGATCAGCCATTGACATTTCATTAATTATTTTATATATAGATCATAGAGAGGGAAAGTCACCAAACTAAGCTCATTTGCATCCTTACACTCAACCAAACCTTTCTCTTTCCTTAGCCACGAAAATATTAAGTAAATCAGTCACTAGTAAGAGCATTAGCAAGCCAGGAACAAATCACAAAGATCAGATTCAAGATCAAAGCATGAATGAGGTGTAAACCCTAAATTTTGTAAATCATGTAATTTTATGTTAGTTGTTGTTTAGATTGGTACTAGAGAGTGTCATTTAGTGATCTGGGTTGTTATATCCCAGTTCCATAACATTTAGTTGCTCGAAATTAAGTTTTTAGAATCTGATCATGATCCCTAATTTGTGCTCTGACAGCCTAATGTCAGAGCTCATAGATTCTTATGTGTTAGTTGTTTGTTGTATTTTATGTTATAGATCTATTCTATGTTGTAAGGGCTTTGATCTGGAACTTGAATCAAGCCCAGATCATGTCTAGATTTCATGTTATAAGCAGTCAAACTTAGTTGAACGAGCATGACCAAGAGTTTCTGGGTAACCCAGAAAGCTCTTTATCAGTGTCTAACAATGTTTTTCAAGGCAAGAATCTATCAGATTTTAAGTAGTTTGATGATGTTGTTGTAACCAAATTGTAGTCTGTTATATGGACTATAGATACATGCCTTTAGATTCCTTAAATCACAAATAGATTGAATATAGTGGATGGTCAAAGTAGACTATTCGAGCACAAAGTTGATTTCTGGAAAACCCAAAAAATTTCTAGAAACACCAAAATTTCTGACAAGCTTTTCAAAGCCTTAGATCTTGCCGTGTTTAAATTGTTATGTTATGTTAGTGTATTGATCTTGTAGACTGACATGTAGGATATACATCTAAGCCTTTATCTTACCAAAATCATAAACGAAATTGAAGTTATGAGTGGTCAAACCAGCGTTGACCATCATGCCGGAAGAAGATTCTGGGCAACCCAGAAATCTTCAAAGGCAGTTCTTGGCATATAGTTTGACCAGCCTAGATATATTACTTGTGATGTTGTTAGACTAAAATATTAACATGTTGTTGTACCCTGACATAAAGACTATAAGATTGAACCTTTATATCACATTAAGCAAGCCTGGAATTTAGAGATTCAAGGGCTCAAAGTGAGACCCATGAACTGTTCTTCATTTATGGGTAACCCAGAAATGAAGAACAGCCTCTGACAAGGTTTTAAGTGGCTAATATCTCTCTGATTTGATATGTACTGGCCATAAATTTAGTTTGCCATTGTAGTATTGCACTTATTCTACAACTTTAACACTTCTGCAAGCCCAGAAAACACTTAGAACTTAGATCTAATGGTGGTCAAACCCACCACCTTAAACACTGCGTATGAACATTCCGGGTTTATGAAGAACACCTATTCATGACAGTTACTGTAAGCTATAGAGACCCTTTAGTGACACTTATTTTACGGAAATTAATTATTTTAATAAATAATTATAGAAAAATAGTTTTTAATTATTAAAAATACATAATAAATTCCTAAAAATTATTTTAAAGCACGAAAATTAGTTTTTAATTATTTTGAATATATTTCATAAATATTTAGTATTTTTGGAATATTAATGGTATTTAATTTATTTAATTATAATATTAAATAAATTACTTAAAAATGATTTTAATACTTGAAAATCATTTAAAATAATATTATGGTATAAGAAAATATTTTAAGTTATTTTTAATGACTTTTAATATTTTGTGATGAATTTCATTAATACATTAATATTAATGGTAATTAATTTATTTAATAAATGTACTAAATAAATTATGGAAAAATAGAATTAATGCTTTAAAATTATATAAAAATAATTTAAGTGTTATAAAAATATTTTAAGTTATAAAATATAACTTTTGATATTGTGTCATGAAAAATATTAATATTTTAATATTAATGGCGAGATAATTAATAATGGTTTTAATTACTTTAAAATCAATTAATGGTAATAATAAAGTATTAAAAATACTTTGAGATATTATTAATATATTATAATATTATGTTAAGGATTTCATTAATATTTAATATTAAATAAATATTAATGATAATGGAATTAAGTGGTATTTAAATCATATAAATATGATATTAATGATTTAAAAATCATAATAAATGGTAATAATTATTTGAAAATTATTATGGGCCTATGAAAATTATTTTGACTGATTAATAAATTACCTAAGATAATTGTTAAGTTTTTAGGCAGAGTTTAATTGAACTTAAACTCTATTTTTGTCCGATTAGGCAATCGGGATGTCGGAATAGTACCAAACTCAACTCAGACTGTAATAGTTTGACTTGATACAAGGTCTTATGCGCTGTATAGACTGATAGGATTATGTGGTAATGTGTTTAGGTTATTTTATATTGTGATAATATTATTCTAATATTTGGAGATCGGTATTATCTATATTAGGTCTTCGAATAAAGCTAAGTTATATTTCATAACGGTAATCAACGAAACATGCAAGTTTTTCTTAACTCTACTAAGAGTTGTTTCATTTAGATATGCTTATGGTTAATCATTGTTGATTGCCATTGTAGAATTGTACTATGTACATATTTCATGTATAAGTCAAGTATGAAAGGCTGATGACCTTTATTATTCTTCGGTTCAGATATATTTATTCATGTTTAATACTTGTTCAGTAAAAAGTTTGTTCGTGCTAATTCACAACTACATTGTTGAATTATAGACAGCTTATTATTCAGACTCTTTCAATCATGATATATCCTTAAATAAAATTTAAACTTGCTGAGAAACCTTCATGCTCACCTGTGCTATATCATGATAAACATTGCAGATTAAGGAGAATACGTAGGATACAAGGAAAAGTTAAAGCCAAGTTCAGCTTGGGACTATGTGTGCAGTTAGATTTGTAATAATAATTCATTATAATAACATTGTATGTTAGATAGGATATTGAATTGTGTATAAATTATGGTTACTCGACCTTGGGGATAGTGTATAATGTTTAATGTATAAACAATTTTTGTTTATATCTTCCACAATAGTTAGAACTAGTGTACCAGATCCGTGGTGATTTAGGACCCAGATTTGGGGGCGCTACAGCTGTTCTTCATTTTTGGGTTTTCCAAAGATGAAGAATAGTCCGAGTTGACCACTTTTGATCTCCATAACTTGCATACCGAGTTTTCGTAGTGTGTTATAAAGGTTAATACTTCTAGTAAACATGTAAAAGAGCAATCCTATAACATAATATCAGTGTATTATTAACACAATCACAAGATTAAAGCCGGTCAAACATTGTCAGAGAAAACAAGTTTTTAAAGAATCTGGGTTTTCTAGATTGTTCTTCAAGCAGATCGGTCAACGTAGTTTGACCATATTTATCTACGATTATGTTAAAGATCTGGGTGAACTAAAGACTTCATCATATAGTCTTCATGTCAGGCTACAACAATAAAACAAAAACTTGACCAAATATATTACCAGAAGCAAGATCAATGGCCTTGAAAATCATCGTCGAATTTTTACGGGTAATCTGGTTACCGAAGCGATCGATCGTGGCGATCAATGCATTTATTTGCATATAACTTACGATCTAGACATGCTATTACCTTATTTTCAATTCCAGATCATAGACTACATGACATAGAACATATCTAAAACAAAAAACACACTAAATGTGACGCCCCCAAAATAGGTATACATCACCCATTCTGAGTTGTCAATACATGGTACAGAAATAACTACAACTTTATTATTACAACAATAAAAATGTGAGTTTGAATACAAATATTATCTTCTAGACAATATCTATACTCAAATAAATCCTCATCATATTTATTGATACATTATTTTACAAAAATGGTGATGACTACTAAACAACTCTCTCTAGAACCTTCATTCCATACCCCGATTCGTACTCGCTATATTCTCGTCTCTTGAGAAGAAAAATGGAACAAAAAGGAAAAGGGTGAGCTCAACTAGCCTAGTAAATAATATTATGACTAAGATAATATACAACAAATTATCATTAGTCTTCAACAGGGAAAAAAATCTAATAGAATATAATTGACAACAAGTTTTAAATCAATATTCGCAGCGGAAATAATAATTCATTAGAAGAGTTAAGTAGAGAATGCAAACTACTATCTTCTATGTATGAATTTAAAAGTTTATCGTCTATCTTTTATCCCTGTAACATCAATCAATATATATCTGGAATCAACTATTCATCTTTTGCACTACAGCCAAAGATATTCATCGATTAGTCATGTTCATCTAAACACTGCTCATCTTTTTTACGTGCCAAAGATATTCATCGAAATCATTCATCTTTTTCTACAAAGCTAAAGATATTCAATAATATCATCATTTAAGACCGAGGATGATGAAAAATATTTTTAAAAAATGAATCCATGAAACAAAATGACAAGGATTAAGGATTCGTACTTTATTTTATCCATGTCCAAAATACCTCAAAAATAATTATAGTGGTGTAAAATTCAAGAATGATCAAAACATGGATACAATCAAAGCTAGTATCCACAATAGATATTTTAGACGAAAAGGAAAATTTTCATTTTTCGATGAATAGTCTTAGATATCGTGAATAATTATCGTTATCGTGAATAAGTAACTCAGACACCAAAAGTTTCAAATTTGATAAAAACTTGAGATCAATATTTCAAAGATAATGATATTGAAGAAATAATATCATTACGAAAAAAATAATAATATCCCTTACCTCTGAAGATCACTACTTCTAGTTGAAACACCGGATATAAGCTATGACTTGAACTTGCACCGTATAGCAATACTCAAAATATACTCAAAATACTCACAAGAATACGCTCGATAATATAGAGAGAAAAACTTGATTTCGGTGTGATTTTCAATTCTAACCTAAGCACCCTATTTATAGGAAAATGCTTAGAACACCAAGTAGAAAATTTAATATAATATTAATATATATAAAATTTTTCCCTACGCACACTCTTATAAACCTGAAATCTGCTCATTTCAACAACCAACCAAGCCCACCAAACATATCAAAAACGTTTTTCTAATTTAAATTATTTTAAACTTCCAAAAATCAATTATTTGAGCTTGAACTTCAATAATTCATAATAAATAGCCCTTTTATCGTAAAATTGAATCTCGCAATTTTTATAGAAAATCCAATTCTCTACAACTTTGCGTAAGAAAGGTTTTCCAAATTCCAAATGAAAATTGACCTAAATCCACAAACGGGCAATTTTACACAAAGCTATAATCAAATTTCAACAAGAAATGGGGTCCACCACACATAAAACATGCTTTAAATATTTTGGTAACAAAAATACTCCTCCTCCACATATACTCATATATCCCACATTTATCATAAAAATATCATCATTATTATATTATTAAAATATAATAATATATTTAAATGAATTATTTTATCGTAAAAAGATAAAATTTCAATTTTCAACAGTTGTCACATTAAAATTTTCTCCATCTATATCCACATAAAATCAATATTTTCCTCATCATATAAATCAATAATTAATTATTCACAAATAATATTACGAGAATCACAATATTGACAACTGTATAGCGGTTCCTGGAAAGGGGCTTTCCAATAAGAATTTCTCCTTCTCTGGCGCAATTAGGTGACCAAACCTCTCCTTAGATGTAACTTTCTAGACATTGCCAATAATGTTATCTAATAATATTATTCGGATAATATGAATTATTGCTTCGATAATGAAAAATACGTAAATGACAATTATTGAAATAACAACAATATAAAATATCAACGCAAACAATTATTAAATCAATAAAATATAATCTTGAATAATAATTATCAGTAACCATTATTGAGTAGTGCCTTCTTACGTAAGAATCAATAATTGGTGCAATCTGGTGCTCTTCTTTGTGTTTTAACCAATTTAGTATTTTAACAATATTAATTGGTAAATAACTACGCCGTTATTTTTAAACAACTTATATTTGTCATTTTCTTCATCCAATCGCTTTCGTTATGGGGCCCACACATGGTCGCACTGCACCGCATTTAATATATTCTCCGACAATACTGAATATTCCACGACCAAACGAATATTCCCAAGCAACAATGAATATTTTATAACCACTTGTTTATTTCAAAATATTTGCGTATTTTACCCATAACTATCCACATTAATCAAATCAACCCTTACTATTTCAAAATAATAAATAGAGAAAATTAAATTTCATTAATAATAAGTTGGGGTCTTACACTAAACATCTAACATCAAATCACTAAATGACATGGATCTGGGATCCACATTTCCAGATTTGATAAATCTTTAAATTCGAGCACTTTAATGTTATGGATCTAGGATCTAACAACCCAGATCACTAAATGACATCTTATTACACCACTTTAAACAATAAACCACAACATCTAACATCAAATCATATGATTTCTAAGTTTAGGGTTTTTATACCTTTCTACTGCTTGATCTTGAATCTGATCATTGATTTATGATCCTTGAGTGCTAACACCTGATCATGACTTATCTAATCACTCACTTTCACTCTACATTTTGAATTATAGAGAGAGAGAAGGGGTTGGCAAAAATGAAAAGTAAAGTGAACTTTTCTCTCTCCTTTAATCTTATATATTTATTGAATACATTGAACATTGCTGATAAAATGGCTGATATTGGACACATA
The DNA here is from genome assembly GCA_020205605.1 of Panax ginseng. Classification (NCBI taxonomy): domain Eukaryota; kingdom Viridiplantae; phylum Streptophyta; class Magnoliopsida; order Apiales; family Araliaceae; genus Panax; species Panax ginseng. Next base: position 50,157,968 of record CM035137.1, read on the forward strand.
GCTAAGGCTAGGACTAGCATTAGTTCACCCACTCAAGATTATAGCAATATTTTCAAGCTAACTTATAAAAATATAAAAAGGGCACTTAACTCATTTTGCTTCAAATTTTAATACCAAAGTTGTCATTTGATCAAACCCTTAGGGTTAAAACCTAAGGTTTCCATAATTCACCTTTTATAGGATTTCTGGATTAGGGTTTTCGAAATAAAAATTAACATTTGTAAATTATAATTAGAATTCCCTAATTATACTAAGATTTTTCTAATCATAAATTATGCTTACTAATTAGGATTAATTTATCCTAATTAAAATTGCTAAAATATCAATTAAGTCTTCAATTGTACATTAGGGTTTTTGACAGAACAATTAGGGTTTAAAATTTGAAATTAGGGTTTGCTAATTAATTAAGCTTTACCCTAATTAATATTATAATTAATAGCACATGAGCATTATGATTATCCTTTAAGTTCCCAGATTAGGGTTTTTAATTTCTGAATTAGGGTTTCCAAAACTGGTTTCTAGGGTTTCTTATCAGACGTTAGGGTTTTCTAACAGAATATTGAAGTTCTTAATATAATACTAGGGTTTGACACTGATAAAATTTATCTGGTTAACCCTTAACCCTTAACCACATTCTGAACTCATATAATACCATATCCACATAACATATACACATATACACTTAATCCTGAATAATTCACCTAAATCCTTCTCAGAATTTTGAAATCCTCAAAATTCCTTCCAAAAAATATCAGAAGTGTACACTTATTTTCTATCTAGGTCTATTATTTGACCTTAAATCCATCATTTAGGATTTTAATAAATTGACTAATTTCTCGGGTTGTCACATTCACCCCTTCTTCTAAGAATTTTTTTCCTGAAATTCACCTTACACCTTACACCATATTGCTTACACCATTCATACACATCATCACATGCTACCCAATACACCACTCACAAGAGTAAAAATTTTTAAATTGTGATGAGGAGTCATATAGACTATTTGTCTGTCATTTTCACAAAGGTTTTATAGAAATTCATCCATAAATCATCATAACTTATGGACATAGTGGGTACTAAATCCAGTATGCCATGTACATATTAAGTACTACTGGTCGACTATGTTTCTCGTCACTGCCATAGACACAAAATTTTTACCTCAGTCTTATTGGTTTCCGCACCAAAACAATTTGGTTCGGGAAAATTTTCTCAATGAACACTTAGAGTTTTCATAAACATTAGTCTAGCTGAATCAAATAGCGTAGACTCATATCAATAATCAATTCAATCAAATTATTTAGGTATAGCCAAACCCCATTGGCAAATTAAATTTTTGAAAATATTTTTGAAAAATGACGTCATGATGTCATACTATATTAACAGTTCGTTTGAGGATGTCGTCATTATATTACTTTGTCATAACACATCATACAATAGTGGAATAATGATTTTTAGATCGAATTAACACTAAGTATTTCTGTATTTATAACTCTATCATCTTTTTATCATCTCTGCACCAGGTTACATGGTATATAAGTGATAAATAAATTATTTTTTTGATATTTCAAATCATCTTCGTCTAGCTAAAACAAGTAGCATATATTATACTTTAAACCGTTCCAAAAATTATTACGAGTCTACAAATTTTTTTTAAAAGCACATAGTGCATATTTAGCTTGATGTCAAAATTTCGAAGTCTAGCATAGCTAAGAGTTTTGGAAAACTTATGTCTCAACTAATAATCATTTGCTTAACAATCTATCTGTTCCTATAATCCTCAATTCTCCATTCAAACACGAGTATTCCCAGTTCGTCAAACCACACTCATGAGTTTAGGAATTTTCTACAATCATATGAGTTTAAGAACTTACCCTAGTCAGACCTTTGGCGTCCATTCACTGAGGGGTTCATAAACATTTCATATAACCATGAGTCACGAATGTAACATAAGTATGAATTTTAAGAACTCGTACTTAACCTTATATTCTCTACCTATGACCTATCTATCTGTTATACACATGAGAAAGGAATCACCCTCTTAACATGCATATTGCAAATAGCGCGACACAAACATTTCAATGATTATTAGTGCCAGAAAGTAAGTGGTTTTTACACCAAGTACAATTCCCCGCCCATACAAGGAATCATACAACTCAGCTGCTAACATGAGTCCTCAATTGAAATCCCCACCTAATCTTAACTCCCTTCTCAATACAAATTTCATTCAACTCATATTCATAATTCTTTCTTGAATCTGTACCAATTCATAGTACAACTGACACACATCAATCTTTGCTGTAACTTTTCAATCATTAGATTGATTCTTCTCCCTGCTATCACCTTATCAGATCACGGGGTGATTTTATCGTATATATTATGATTCATTTCTATACTATGATCATTTTGTTTTACGATCTCCTATCACTGTACTTTTAGTCTTTTAGCAACATCTATTCATCACTACTGTTCACCTTTATTATCAGAGTTAGGGAACTCTATATCTTTATAACTCACCAAGATTCGTTTTTGAATCTTACCGACCAACTAACTCTATATGAGTTAGATCTTATCCTAATCACTGCGGTTATTAGTCTCAGCTATTTCTACCTAAGGTTCATAACCAATAACTCTGATACCAAATGTATAGTCCCTAAATTCGGGTCCTAAATCACCACAGATCTGGTATACTATTTCTATAATTATTGCGAAAGATATAAACACAAATTGTTTATACAATACATTTTACTCATTACCCCAAGGTCAAAAACCTCCACTTAATACACAATTCATAACTTATTTGACTTACAATAACATTATTATACAATACTTATACAAATTATCTGCGCAAATAAACTTAAAGCTGGAACTGTCTTTAACCTTTCCTTGTATCCGACGTATTCACCTTAATCTGCAATGTTTTATCATAATATATCAAGGGTGAGCATAAGTTTGCCCAACAAGTTTAAGTATATTTGAGGATATATCATGATTGAAAGAATTGGAATAATAAGCTAGCTATAATTCAATAATATAGTTGTGAATTTAGCACGAACAAACTTTTGACTGAACAAACATTGGACATGAACATAATATATATATATATATATATATATCTGAACCGAATGGTAATGAAGGTGATCAGCCTTTCATACCTGATACATGCAGTACGCACAGAGTACAATTTAATAATTCTTAGACATGGCAATCAGAATTGATTATCCACAAACATATTCAAATAAACAACTCGAGGTCGAGTCAAGAAAACTTGCACAATAATTAAGAGTTCAAGTTTAGTAACTTGCATGTTCGGTCGATTACTGTTACGCAGTTTATAACGCTTTATCTGAAGACCTAATATTAGAAATATAGATCTCCAATATTAGAATAATATCATCACAGTATAATACTGTTATATATATAATTATAACATAATCCTAAACACATAACACATAACACATAATCCTATCAATCTATGATACACCTAAGACTCAACCTCAAGCCAAACTTTTACAGTCTGAATCGAGTTCGGCACAATTCTGACATCTCGATTGTCTAGTCGGACAATTTTCGAGTTTAAGTTCAATTAAACTCTGCCTAAACATTTAACACTTAACTTAGATAATTTTATTATCAGTCAAAATATTGTTCATAAGCTCGTAATAATTTTCAGATAATTATTACCATTTATCATGATTTTTCAATCATTTATATCGTATTTATATTATATAAATACCACATTATTTTATTGTCATTAATATTTATTTACTACCAAATATTAATGAAAATTATAACATAATATTATAATATATTTATAATATCAAAGTATTTTTAATACCTTAAAATCATATTTATATGATTCTCAAACACTTAAATCCATTATCCGATAATTGCTTTTAATATTAAAATATTAATATTTTCATGATAAAATATCAAAAGTTATATTTTATAACTTAGAATATTTTATAACTCTTAAATCATTTTTATATGATTCTTAAAACATTAATTCTAATTTTCCATAATTTATTTAATATATTCATTAAATAAATTAATCACCATTAATATAAATTTATTAATGAAATTCATCACAAAATATCAAAAGTTATTAAAAATAACTTAAAATATTTTCTAACACCATAATATAATTTTTCATGATTTTTCAAGTATTAAAATAATTTTTAAATAATTTATTTAATATTATAATTAAATAAATTAAATACCAATTATATTCTAAAAATAATAAATATTTTTGAATTATACACAAAATAATTAAAAACTAATTTTTGGACTTTAAAATAATTTTTAATAATTTATTATGTATTTTTAATAATTATAATCTATTTAATCCTAATTATTTATTAAAAATAATAATTTTGGAAAATAAATCGTCATTTAAAGGGCCTATAAGCGGCCAAATGTCATCGCTTCGAGGTGTTCTTGAGCATTCATCAGCAAACTCAGAACCTTCAAGACAGTGTTCGAGGTTACTACTTTGACCACATAAATTTTCATGTTCTGGATGTTAGCAGGGTTGTATAATGTATTAATATTGTAGTATACATGCAATACTACTATTATAAATCAATGTTATGCCCAAACTACATCATCACAGCAAGATCTAATCTATAGAAAAACATGTCAGAAGTTGTTCTTAATTCTGGGTTTTCCAGAAATGAAGAACAGTTTGAGTTGACCACTTTTGATCTCCATAACTTGCATACTGAGTTTGATTAGTGTGTTATAAAGGTTAATACTTATAGTAAACATGTAAAAGAGCAATCCTATAACATAATATAAGTGTATTATTAACACAATCACAAGATTAAAGCCGGTCAAACATTGTCAGAGAAAACGGGTTTTGAAGAATCTGGATTTTCCAAATTGTTCTTCAGGCAGATCGGTCAACGTAGTTTGACCATAATTATCAACGATTATGTTAAAGATCTGGGTGAAATAAAAACTTCATCATGTAGTCTTCATGTCAGGCTACAACAATAAAACAACAACTTGACCAAATACATTACCAGAAGCAAGATCAATGGCCTTGAAAATCATCATCAAACTTTTTCTCGTAATCTGGGTTACCCGAAGCGATCGATGGATGGTAACGTCAGCTTGGTTTATTGCATATAACTTACGATCTAAACATGCTATGACCCTGTTTTCAATTTTAGATCATAGACAACATGACATAGAACATATCTAAAACAAAAAAACACACTAAACATCTAACACAGAAGAATCTATAGGCCCTGACATTAGGGTGTCAGGCCTTACTTTTTCACTTTTCCAGATTTGATAAATCTTTAAATTCGAGCACTTTGATATTATGGATCTGGGATCTAACAACCCAAATCACTAAATGACATCTTATTACACCACTTTAAATAATAAACCATAACATATAACATCAAATCATATGATTTCTATGTTTAGGGTTTTTATACCTTTCTAATGCTTGATCTTGAATCTGATCATTGATTTCTGATCCTTAAGTGCTAACACCTGATCATGGCTTATCTAATCACTCACTCTCACTCTACATTTCGAATTATAGAGAGAGAGAGAAGAGGTTGGCAAAAATGAAAAGTAAAGTAAACTTTTCTCTCTCTTTTAATCTTATATGTTTATTGAATACATTGAACATTGCATATAAAATGGCTGATATTGGATAAATAGCTAAGGCTAGGACTAGGATTAGTTCACCCACTCAAGATTATATCAAGATTTGAAATCTAACTTATAAAAATATAAAAAGGGCACTTAAGTCATTTTGCTTTAAATTTTAATACCAAAGTTATCGTTTGATCAAACCCTTAGGGTTAAAACCTAATGTTACCATAATTCACCTTTTATAGGATTTCCAGATTAGGGTTTTCGAAATAAAAATTAACATTTGTAAATTATAATTAGAATTCTCTAATTATACTAAGATTTTTCTAATCATAAATTAAGCTTACTAATTAGGATTAATTTATCCTAATTAAAATTGCTAAAATAACAATTAAGTCCTCAATTATACTTTAGGGTTTCTGACAGAACAATTAGGGTTTAAAATTTGAAATTAGGGTTTGCTAATTAATTAAGCTTTATCCTAATTAATATTATAATTAATAGCACTTGAGCATTGTGATTATCCTTTAAGTTCCCAGATTAGGGTTTCAGATTCTCGGAATTGAAATTAGGGTTTCCAGAATCGATTTCTAGGGTTTCTTATTAGACGTTAGGGTTTTCTAACATAACGTTGAAGTTCTTAATATAATACTAGGGTTTGACACTAATAAAATTTATCTGGTCAACCCTTAACCGTTAACCACATTCTGAACTCATATAATGCCATATCCATAGAACATATACACATATATACTTAATCTTGAATAATTCACCTAAATCCTTCATAGAATTTTGAAATCCTCAAAATTCCTTCCCAAAAATATCAAACGTATACACTTATTTTCTGTCTAGGTTTATTATTTGACCTTAAATCCATCATTTAAGATTTTAATAAATTGACTAATTTCTTGGGTTGTCACATGGATAATGCAAGTATAATTTCTTGTTGTTTTGTTTTAAATGTCATGGGCTCATTGCAGTGCAGAAAATTCTGTCCTTGTAATTTGGTTAAAATATTTTGTGTTGAATCAAATGATTATATATCCTCAACATTTGGATTCTTACAGTTGTCAAATGAAATGACATCATTTCTTCTCCATGATGACAAAAGAATTTGGTGAATTATTCTCTCACTGTTCCTTCGATGTTTGAAAACTATCGGCCACATACTGATCGAGCAACAAGAAGTCATATTTATGAATATTGACTACCATATATAGTTATGTTATATGAATCAATTAGCCCAATATTCTATTATTATTCCAAATTTGTTTGCTTATGATTTAGTGAAATAATTGTATGAATTTGTGTGTGTGTGTATGTTCGTTTGTTATCCCTAAAAGCTGAAGATATCATCATATATCAATACCCAGATATCCTGTTTTAACTTTCTTTACATAAACTAAAATGATATAACTTCAATAAAATGAATATAATTCTTTGAAAGCGGAAAATTAGTAAGAACACACATTAGCCAACAATGGCTAGAAATAATTCTGACACAAAATGTATAAGAAATTAAAGGTTTGAGAAATCAGAAAATTTACATACAAAGTTAAACTCAGTGATGGTATTTTGGTAATCATTGGACTGAATATAAGAACAAACTGATAATCTTTGAATTGAATATAAGAACAAACTGAATAGAGTCACTGCATATAGTCAAAATTATACAGGAGGCCTCATCTAGTTCTAAAGCAGCATCATATGTTCATGAAAAATAGGGGGTGGGGAAATTAATATAAAAAAAAACAGATACAAAGAAAAAAGAGAGGGTAACATTGGCTTAAGACTGTATCAAAATCCTAGATCAAACCAAATCAGACCTATAACAAGTTGGATCAAAATTTATAGCAAAAAAAATTGCATCAAATCTTAATCTCTTGGGATGAAGATCTGCTGAACTTATTTCTTCGTATCTGCTGCGACTGGATGAAGATCGCTATTTGGGATGAGATATGCTGAACTTATTCCTTCGTATTAGATTAAGAAAAATTATTCCGCTACTTCAACTAGCAGATGGATGGGGATGAAGATCTGCGTCTGGATGAAGATCGATCTGTTGAACTTATTTCTTCATATACAACTGGATGAAGATCTGTGCTACTTATTCCTTTGTATCAGATTTGCTGAACTTATTCCCCTTTGTATCAAATCTGCAGAACTTATTCCTTTCTTCGTATGCGATTCAACTAATGCTGAACTTATTCCTTTCTTCGTATGCGATTCAACTAGTGGATGGATGGGGGCAATTCTGTCTGAACTTTATTGGAAACACGTCCGCTAGTTAAAGTAGCGGATGACGCAATTCCCTTTTTAATCTTCGACATTGATTATTGTAATGGATGGTTATAATGCTATTTGCCCAATTTTCATTCATAGCAAATACTTGTTATCGATCATGTCGCATATATATATATATATATATATATACATCCTATATCGTTCTTCTCGCTTTTATATATATATAGCGATAAATCATTTGAAATGATAAACCGAAATGGGATTGATATATATCATGTGAATTTACCGCTTATATATATATATATATATATATATATATATATATATATATATATATCAAGCTTGAGTTTACTTAAGTGGCGGTCGATCGTGTTTTACTGCTTTATTTACATTCCGTCCCGCCTGGAGTTTACTTCGTGGTAGTTGATTGTCTTTATTGCTTTATTTACATTTCTGATTCCCCATGGAGGTGCTTCGTGGTGGTTGATCATGTCTGTACATATATATTTATAGCTTATATATATATATATATATATATATATATAATTGCTTACTGCTTTCCTATAAATTGCGGCATCATGTGAGCCTAGGAATCATGTGATCATAGATTAAGTCTACTGAATCTAGATCTAGTTTCCGTGATTGACATTTTCAGCTATAAGCAGCTTGTAAATTATTCATGGTGTTTGAAATTCCTTAGATGGCTTTCATTCCTACAAGGAGTTCAGCACTGCTATATATATTATTTTCTCGAAGATGCTTCGCATCTCGAAAAATAAAAGCAATCAAGCCGAACATTTAATAAAATGGAAGTATCAAAGGCCTCAGTTACTATTGAACACAGGGTTTGAAAAACCTCTTTTAGAAAAAAATCATTGCTATATCTTATTTAAAACTGAATTTTTATACAAATTCAAACCCTGTGTATATAGGTACGAACGAGGCATAGCGCTACTTCCAAATAAATTGCACATTGACCCATACACACACATACACACACACACATTCTTATAACAGTTTAATTGAAAAGTGGCGGTCACCGTGGAAACACGGATGTCGAGGGGTGTCTAACACCTTCCCTCCGTATAAGCAAGTCCACAGACCCTAATGAATCTCGGTTTCACAGACCTGTTTAGCAGTGTCACATCACTAGGTCAATGTGCAAAACTTTTCTCGATTTTGTTGGTACAACCATTTAAAAAACCAACTTGTGACTCTTACAGTCAAATCGTCGACATATAAATGTCAGACCTTTTCATAACTTGTTTTTTCAAACAAATCTCACCTAACATGAGAACACCAAAAGACAAGAACAGAAGAGGGACAGTAAAAATCCCGACGTCGACAAGAAGCTCGGTCATATTGTATGTGTGGTTCCTATCACACCTTAGACCAATTGGCACTTTCCGATGGTATGTATACTAGTTTTTCATGAGATAGCGATGTCTTACTCTTTTCAGCCAGCAGAGTGTATAGACGCTGCATCTTGGTCGGTGTTTTTGGAAGGGATCGGAGATCCGTTTGACATTTTGACGTGTACAGGGCTTAGTTCACCCTACAGCTTCATTACTCATGCACATGGCATGGATTATCTCCTTCTGGCTGGTTTGAGGGGCATGACCACTTACCACCCACTGGCTGTGATATCACAGTTCGACCAGTTTCAGGACTTCCATCCTTTTGAGGGGGCATTGGATCAGAGTATTTAGAGCAGAGTTTTCATCTGATAACATTTGAGAGAGATCAGGCTAGGGCCTTGATGTTGACAACTCTTGCTGGGAGAGATGCCGCTCTATTAGAGAGAGAGAGAGGATGCCTTAGCTCATAGAGACACGACGACTGTTGAGCGGGATGAGGCTAGATCATCCAGAGATGCATTGATTGTTGAGCAGGATGATGCCATATCTACTCGAGACGTAGCCGTTACAGATAGTACTACAATGAGATCCCTTACCACTGGCATTATTGCCGAGATGAGCGCATATCACTACAAAAAATGGGCCTTTAGCAAAAAATTTTCAGGCAACGACTTTATAAGTCATTGCTAAAAGTATATGTTTAGCAACAATTTGTCCTTCATTGCAGATTGTGTTAGGCTTTCACTTTGTGCAACGAAATTCGTAATTCGCTGCAAAATTTTGTTGCTAATTCATTGGCGGGAAAAAAATTTCGTTAGAAATTCGTTGCAAAATTTTCGGTCACTTGATTTCCCGTCATCGTGGGCAACAAAAGTTTTTTTGTTTCTAAAAATGGGGCTATAGCAACGATTTTTCAGGCAACGACTTTATAAGTCGATGCTAAAAGTGTAAGTTTAGCAACGAAACTTGTCCTTCATTGCAGATTGTGCCAGGCTTTCACTTTTTGCAACGAAATTCATAAGTAGTTGCAAAATTTGGAAACAAAATTTGTTAGAAATTCGTTGCAAAATTTCTAACCACTTGATTTCTCCTCATCGTGAGCAACGAAAGTTTTTTTATTGCTATATTTCGTTGCCTAATATGGACCACATTCATTGGCAATAAATTTTATTTTCGTAGCATATTTTATACAACTTTTTGCAACGACTATTAAAAGTTTGCCTTCAATTAAGATGATAATAATAATAATAATAACAATAACAATAACAGTAATAATAATAATAATAGTACTAACAACAATTTTTACGCCCCAAAAAATCGAACCTTTTGTAAATATTTTTAATAAAGAATAAAATAATATTATTTACTATTATTATGTGTTGATAAGATGAATGTCGTTCTATAACCTAGAAACATCAGAATGTCGTGGTATTTTAACTACGTGAGAGAAATAAAGTGTTTGAATTTCCAAGACGAAAATAAAAGCTTTCCGAGAAATTTTTGAAAAACACTATTCATTGATTTCCGCTCGGGAATTATTTTTGAACTTCCGAGAAATACGTAACGTTATAATATCAAGGTGAGATGGATTATGTAATAATAATCTACGTATGAAAAACGTAATATTTCACATGCGGACTTAATTAGAGAACGTTAGGAATATTAAGCGTTAAGAAGAGAATGTATTGATTGTATGATACATATGTATTATACGAGGTATTGAATTCAAGTATAATATGAAGTATTATACGAGTATGTATGGAGGATGGAATAACATATATTACAAATTAATATACGAGTTAGAATACAAGGATTATACGTATAGTATAAGTGATAAGGTTTTTAATTAAAAGATATGGACTTGTAGGATTGTGTAACAATTGAATAGTCAAATATGAATTAAGGTGCAAGCCCAAAGTAACTTAATGCAAGCCCAACAAGTAATAAGCTAAGTTAATTAAAGTAAGCCCAATGTAATGATCCAATGGATTAGGCATGATCCATGGAGCAAACCAAGGTGAATGTGGGTTAGACTTCATGATCAAGTACTTTATGTGATGGCCAAGCATAGGATATGTTATGTGATGAGCAAGAAAGATGAGTGGCTAGCAAGTTTACTTAGTGGTTAAGTAGATGAATAGTAAGGAGGTTAGTTTAAGGAGGTGAGATGTTATAATGACCATAATACCCTAACTTTGCCAAGTCTATAAATAGCAAGCTCACAATTCATTTGTTGGATTGTTAACTTTCGTCCAACACAAAGTAACTTATTGGTTAGAAAGAATAAGCACATATAAGTCAAACATCATTTGTTAGATCTTCAAGGAAGAGAAGTACTAGTTCTTCAAGGGTAAGGCTCTGGTCCTATATTCTTCTATCTCTACCATGATAACTTGATATAGAAGTATAGTCTAATAAGCATATATGTTAAGAACATGTAAGAGTAATTAAGCAATGGACTTAAGCCGAATAAGTTATGAATAAGTAACTTGAATCTAAATAAGTTGATAACTTATGATAAACTTATCATATGATTGTCATATGAAGTTAATATGTTTAATAAGAGGTGAGAACATTGAGTAAAGGACTTAAATAAATAATAAGTCATAAGAAATAAAAATTGTAGTTTATAAATTGTTAAGTCATGAACTTATGAAGAATAAGTCAAAACCTAACTTGATAATAAGTTGATGTAATAAGTAGTTTAAAATGTTCATATGATGGATAGAATCCATTTAGAACAATGATCATATCATTAGTAATGAAGATTTGCCGGAATTCACACGATTGGACGATAATCTTCGAATTCGTGAAATTCTCGGAATGGAAGTCGTATTTTATGTTTGAACTCAAAAACATTGGTTTTCGATGGAGACAAGTCATATTTGGCATTATAGAGTTGCGGACTCGAAAATGACCGAATTCTGACTTAGAACAAAGAAACGAGCGTTGAACATTCACGAACGTATATCGTTTTCATTAAAAATGAACTAATAGGTGAAATTTTAGCAAACGAAGTCAAATAAATAAAATTCTTGCATAAATGTGTAGAGTATGTAATTTGTGAACCGTAGGCTCTTGAACGAGCCAATTTGGACTTTTATAACAAAGAATTTATGTGTCCGGGAGTTTCGCAAAATTAAAAGTCTGTCGATTTTTTCTGAGGCACAGAGTTGGCATCGCGGCGCCAACCCAAGGCCAAAAGGTGGGCGCTGCAGCGTCGGGCACAGTGTCACGACCTTCTGTAGAGTCACACTGCAGCGCGACATATAACGTTGAGACTCGCGTCGCAGCGTCAAGTCCGGGATTTACCCACTGCAGAGTGGCGCCGCAGCGCAGCTTAGAGAAGGAAGGGTGGCGCCGCAGCGCCAACCCTAAGGTTTGGACAGTAATGAAGGTTTACAAGTATGGAATGAGTTATGGAATGAATGGCAACTCATTAGTAATGAACTAAAGCTTGATTATAATATTATCAAGACATGTTTAAACCTTCAGTATTATCCATTAAGGTTAACATAAGTCAATTGTATGTTAATGTAAGAACAACATAATGGAAAGCCAGAACAAATTGTAACAAATCTAAGTCATAATTAGATTAAGAAGAAGGGTAAGATACATTAGGAACCCTATATGTTCATTCATGACCTAATGTGTTATGTGATGTTATCGATTACTGTAGAGACTTAAAGACTTAAACGAGAACGTGTTATAACTGTAGCAGACGCTAAAGGCAAGTATTCTGACCCTTGTTCCAGTTTAATTTGGACAAGCTTCGTAATTCATATATTCTTACGCATGAAGTCTTGTATGATGAAGTCAAAGCCAATTCTTTCGGCTAGACTTATATTATGTTTCTATCAAAGCATGGTCAATGTTTACCAAGTTATATATCTATGTTGTTTTCAAACGAAGACTGAGTATGCTAAAAATGTTTTGTCATCAAACGATAGGCACGCGAGGTTGCCACAATTTAAAAGTATACACGTTTAATGAATGTATTGTTGATCAACATAGAGTACTATAGGATGATCACCTAGACATGCTCGTAAGTAATGTCGGACTTACGGACTTAGTGCCGAGATGTCCTTTTCAAAAGAACTTATGAAATGCTCAAGGTCTTGGACCAGAATTGATGTTTTACTGAATATTGTTGTTGTAAAACGTTTTGAAGAAAAAGAAATGCTATTTTGAATTATTGATAGTACTTCGTAACTATTGTTCAGTTATTGAAGATATATGATTCATATGTTTCAAGTATGTTGCTTATTAGAATTATAGTACTTGCTGAGCTAGTCATGCTCACTCTTACTTGAACCATATGAACACAACTAAGATCGAACGGACCGAAGGCTCCGAAAAGGATAAAGGCAAGGCGAAGACGAACTAATAGTATACTTATGTAATAATATAGATGAATGATTGTAATATATTGAATATTATGACAAAAATGAATGTATTGGTTATAAAGAACCTGGGGAAATGTCATATTATTTTGAATATATAGAAGACATATTCGTTCTTTTGAGACTTTTCAATTAGATGTATGTGTGAATGATAGTACCGTGTAGAACCATCTGTCAGGTTGGATGACACCCGAATTTGGGGGCGTCACAGGTTTGTATCAGAGAATTAGGTTATAAAACTTAAGGGGATATTAAAAACCTTAAGTCATAACCTTAAGAGAAGTCAAAGAAGTAAAAGAAGAAAATAACCTTATAAAAATGCATTATGATTATGTTATGTGTTTTTATTATTCTACTGACGTATACTAATCAACTTAATTGTTTTGTGTAGATGTCAGGAGTAAATTGAATGTAGTTAGATGTACAAGCTATTAGTGAAGAGTCGGTCAACCAAATAGAGGTTATACCGAACCCCATAGTAGCAGAACCCGAGATAGTGGTCATTGAGTCTGGAGACTCAGAGGATCCTGACCTCATGTCAGTATTCGATGGTATGATAGAAGAGGAAGTGGAGGTAGTGTCCTTCATTCCAGTAGCAATAGCAGCAAAGATAGCTCCTGGGGAGTCGATGATGTCACTGTTTATGTCAGTATTGGATAGAAATATCCATTAAGGAGCTGAAGGCAGAGCTCCAGGCAGTTATAGAGGACAAGACAGACGTGGAGTCCATGTGGGAGCAGGAACACGATTAGAGGATTTTGGCTAAGGACAAAGTCCATGAGTTGATGCATGAGGTTTTTGAGCTCAAGGAGGAGCTAAAGACCAAACTGCAGAAGATATGGAGAATGTCCTATATTCATAGGAGTTCTCATACAGATTTTCAGCAGCAGGTAGCTGGTTATCCTGTAGAGGTGGGGCAGACGCGGCATACTATCAGCCGTGATATCATTGCCGGTCTTGCCAAGGAAGATTTTGATAATGCCTTGAGGCAGATGTGATCTATTAGTAGATAAAGTAGTTTAGATATGTAAATATTTTGTATCTAGTAGTGACGTAAAGCCCTCTTTTGTATAGAAAAGGGTAGTCTTTTGTAAATCCCAATTTTTGGAAAGCAATAGCGGAAAAGTAATGTAATCAGCTTAGGCTGTGTAATGTAAACGATGTAGTATTATACTACAAAGAATGAATGAATATAAGCCTTTTTATAGAAAACAATGAGCAATGGATGATTGAAGTTATTGTGTAATATCGAATAATAATTAAATAATAAAGAACAAAATAATAACGAAATGTGTTGTTTATTGTATCAGCAAAATGCCGCCGAGAAGAGTAAAACATAACTAAGGAGCTAATGTCAACCAACCGGAAGGAGGTACGGTTAACCCTATGCAAGAGTTTGTTAATCTTCTAATAGCTGTATTTAATAGAACAAGGGCTATATCCCCGTAAATTCGGGAGTAGCACGAGCTACTACCTTTAAGGATTTTAAGAGCATGGGTACGCCAGAGTTCAAAGGAACTACGGACTCTATTGAAGCCCAAACGTGGGTAAAAGAAACAGAGAAGGAATTTATGATAGCAAATGTCGACGAGGCCTAGAAGGTTGCCTTTGTAACCTATATGATGAAGGGAGAGGCCAACTTTTGGTGGGAAGCCAATCAGGCTAGGGCCGGGGTCGAGAATCTAACGTGGGTGAGGTTCAAGGAGATATTCTTTGAGAACTACTTTCCTAAGAGCATGTATGGAAGGATGGAGATGCGATTTCTTAAGTTAAAACAAGGGGACATGATGGTTCCCCAATACGCCGCCAAGTTTAATGAATTGGCAAGATTCTCTCCACACCGGAAGGTGCGACGGTTCGAGCATGGATTAAAACCCTGGATCTATAACCGTATTTATGTGTTCTAGAGTACTTCATTTGGAACCATTTTAGAGAAGGCGATAATCGATGAAGGTGGTAGTGAGCTCTAAGCCAATACCACAAGGATAAGAAGAGCAAAGGGAAAGTGGATGGGGGAGTAAAAGTCGAAGGAGCCAATGGTAGTGGCGAGGGAAAGAAGAAGAAGGTGTTCAGCTCTGGGAATACCGGAGTGAAGCAAAGAGATTCAGAGAGGAGGATAGAGGCCATTAAGACCTGTGGGAAGACTCATTTAGGAGTATGTCTCAAGGGTAAGGCCGTATGCTACAATTGTAGACAAGAAGGGCATATCCCGCCTAACTGTCCAAGTCCAAAAATGAATCATGGATGCAAAGTTCTCAGGAACTTCCAGGATGTTGACGTTGAGGTTATCACCAAATTCGTTAATCCTTGATATAGACTTTACACTGAGGATATATCTCTCATATACGAGAGACTCTAGGGGATAGAGCTTTGTCTGTTGAGGATATGTATAATATTTCATCATCGGTCCTCCCCAATGA
Organism: Panax ginseng; assembly: GCA_020205605.1. NCBI lineage: Eukaryota > Viridiplantae > Streptophyta > Magnoliopsida > Apiales > Araliaceae > Panax > Panax ginseng. The sequence goes on from CM035137.1 coordinate 50,174,003, forward strand.
GGATGTTCTTCCATGGTTTGTATTTCCAGGTCCTTCCGCTGCTCTGTCGGAGTTAATGCCAACAGTTTGTGTTTTCAGGGTTGCTTGACCCTCACTGAAATCTACATCAACGGATGAGATCGTCGGATGGTTCTTGATGCTTCGTTGGGTTTAAATGCCAACGACTAATGATGTCATGGTGGCTTGACTTTTGTCAATATGTGCATCAACGGATTAGATCCCTGCTGGGAAAAATGTCAAGGATGCTTGACCTTCATTGACATGTGCATCAACAGATGAAATCCTCGCTAGGGAGAAGTGTTTTAGAGTTACGACCCCGAACTAATGGCATCGGACCTACGTGAGGTATTACCGAGTGTAATGTGCAACTGTTGTGATCATTGGTATAGTAAACCCTGAGTTTGGGCGAATACCAATGAGTGACAGGTGGACCTGCACTTTGGTCTCTGAAAACCAAGATTTTAGGCTATTTTGCTCAATTGCATAGCATCTGTATTCGTGATTTGGCCTTTTTAACTTACAAGACCTCCTTTGCAACTCAAACTGGACTGAGCCGGAGGAGTGGACCCCACCCAGGGGAGCCACAGGTACACCTGCGACCAACCGTAGGTGGTTTTAAGCCGTAGGTTACTTTTATAATTCATTTCAAAGTTGCGCCACACAAAAAATCTGAGAGCTCTTGTTCAGATCTGCTGAGTTCGGGCGTCTTTTTGCAAATTCTGTCACTGTATAAGTGTTCTACACTGTCCTGGTAACGTATGCATGTCTTCTTTTCTAGTTTTTATCCGTTGGAAAATGAAATATCACATGAAATGCTTCTAAACACATAGTAGTGAATATGCATGCTCATATGACTTGATAAAAAAAATTCAACATAGTAAATGTTAGTATTTAACCATGCTGAACATAATAATGTGAAAAAATTTGACTTTTGAAATAGTCAAATTGGCACATTTTTTCTACTACTTCTTATCCTATTTAAGGACAAATGAGCTAAGGTGAAAAGCAAAGTAATCCTGGTAATTAGGCTACCCTTACGGTTATGTCTTTGACAGTGTAATGCATATAGGATGTTTATGACTGTGGGTAGGTGTGCTACTGGATGGCCACCTATGTAAGACCCCAAATTTTATGAAATAAAAGTATTTCATTTTTATTATAATTATTATTCAGTAAATAGTTAAATTGATAAAATGTTAAAGTTAAGGGTGATATATGTAAAGTTTACAAAATAAACAAGTGGTTATAAAATATTCATTGTTGTCGGGGAATATTCGTTTGGTCGTGGAATATTCTTTATTGTGTGGGGAATATTAAATGCGATGGCGCAAAATGACCATTTGTGGTCCCCATAAAGGAAAGTGATTGGATGAAGAAAATGACAAGAATAAGTTTTCTAAAAATAATGGCGTAGTTGTTACCGTTAACACTATTGAAATACCCGATGGTTAAAGTAAAGTAATACGCGTTGTTGCACAGTAGCACACAGTATTGCACATTATTTTATATTATTATTTTTTCAATAATTGTCACTACACAGTATTTTATATTATCAAACTAATAATTCATATTATTTGAATAATATTATTAGATAGCATTATTGACAATGTCTAAGGAAGTTATGTCTAGGAAAGGAATTTGGTCACCTAATTATGCGCCAGTAAGAAGAAATCCTTATCGGAAAGCCCCCTCTTTCCTGGGAACGATCTGGTTGTCATTTTTGTGATTCTGTAATATTATTTGTGGATAATTAATTATTGATTTATATGATAAGAAAAATATTTTTTTTATGTGGATATAAATGGAGGAATTTTTAGAAAAGTTGTAGAGATTTAAATTTTCTATGGAATGGACATAAGATTTGAATTTTTTGATAAAATGGCTAATTATTATGAATTATTGGATTTCTAGAATATTGGGTCTGAATTGATTTTGTTACAAAAAATGTTTTAAACATGTTTTTCATGTTGGTGGGCCCTACTTGCATGTGTTAAATTCTGAATTCAGATTTCAAAGTGTTCGTATGATTTTTTTTATAAATAATATTATTTTATTAAATTTTTACTTTGGTGTTTTAAGCATTTTCCTATAAATAGGTTGCTTAGGTTAGAATTGAGAATCACACCATAAACTGAAGTTTTCTCCCTCTCTATATTAGCGAGCGTATTTTTGTGAGTATTTAGATATCTTGAGTTGCTATACAGTGCAAGTTTCCTTCAGCGTTATATCCGATATTCCAGCCAGAAGTGCTATTTTTTTAAGGTAAGGGATATTGTCATTATTAAGGTAAGGGATGGTAAGGGATAATAAGGGATGGTAAGATGGTAAGGGATGTTATTTTTTTCAAGTAAATGATGTTATTTCCTTTAATATCATTATACCAAAATATTGATATGGATTTTATTGTGAAACTTTATATTTCCGTGTCGAGGTTTCTATTCACGTATACGACACTATTCACGTATACGACACTATTCATGTATATGGCACTATTTACGTACATGACATTATTTACATATACGATACTATGTATGAATACGGAGTACTATTCACGAGTTATTATTCATGAGTTACTATTCACGAGTTATTATTCACGAGTTACTATTCATAGGGTACTATTCACGATAAAATTGGTTTCTTTTTTCTGACCAAATTATCATTGATTTATGAATCTTACTCTTGAAATTAAATCAATGTTTTGATTATATTATTTTTATTATTATATATAACATTTTTATAATCTTGGTGACAAAATATCTCTTTCACTTGAGTGTAAAGATGAGTAGATTATTAGTATGATTGTGACTATGTGTTCTCTTTGGCCAGTAGTGCAAAGATGAATTATTAACTGGTATGATTATGACCATTGAATATCTTTAGTTTAAGTGCAAAGGTAAATTGATCAACATGGTTATAATTATTGTTTATATAAATTCTGAAATGATTATATATTTCTTTGAGATATTAATATCTTTGGCCTGCAGTACAAAGATGAATTGTTGATGAATATCTTTGACCTGTAGTGCAAAGATGACCTATTATTGAATATCTTTGGCCCGTAATGCAAAGATGACCTGTTGTTGAATATCTTTAGTCGGTAGTGCAAAGATGAACTGTTGATGAATATCTTTGGCCCGTGGTGCAAAGATGAATTTATTAGTATGATTATGAACATGAACTGTGATTTGGTATAACCATGATCTTTGATGTTTTATGTAAAGACAGGTGATGAAAATTATCTTCGTCCTGGATGAGAAGAGGAATTTAGAACTACAATTATGACTATGAGTTATACACGTAATTGTGGACAAAAACTGTTGATTGATATTACAGGGATAAAACATTTTTGGTGTACTTTTAACATGGAGAAGATAATAGACCTTATGTTCTATTTGACTCTTCTAATGGATTGCTCGTTCTGCTACAACTATGGTTGAAAAGTTTTATCATCTACCATATGTTCTAAATCTCTGATTCATTATTGATGAAGGCTATTGATAAATTATTTATCTTAGTAATGATATTCTTTACTGGGCTAGTTATTCTCACCCTTTTGCTTCACAATTCCTTTCAAGTAATAAGAGTGTACCTGGGTTGAGCGAGGGTAACAAGGGAATAGAACGGTGGTCTATAGCTGTCGAGGCTTCCCCTAAAACAGTATTGAAATAATTTTATTGAGAATTTTAGATAAATATATTATATTTTATACGTCATTTAACCGTTGATTTTGGTGAACCGAATAGGGTGAGGTGAACCCAACTTTGGAAGGGTGTTTTGCCACTATCATACAAGATGTCTAATGACCTATGACTTCGTGTTATTATAAGACAGGGTTATGCACATCCACTTGATGATTACATCTATGAGCACTACCTATATAATCTTGGAGTTTGGTTGATATATAATTCTCAATTGGAGACAATTGAGATAATTATATGTCAAGAGAAGACTCACCATTGGAAAGAACATGATAGCAATCTTCTCGTTTTTCTCGAATCATACAATATCTATTATAACTTAGATGCATGGCCTCCAATGTACGAAGGTTTCCTTGAGCATTTTCGAAAGATTTTAATTTTTAAAACAGTTATTGACTGTACCTTTATATAAGGTATCAATGTGAGGTGCTATCCAGGTAAAGGGATCAGAGTTACAGTTGGTATTAAAACTCACAGTATACGTGTTGTTGTATTTTGCACGACAATTGTAATAAGAATTTGTAGTTATTTTCTGTACCATGTATTTGGCGACCCAGAATGGGTTGGGTGGATTGGACCTATTTTGGGGGCTTCACAACCTAGTCATGCCTATGTGCATGTGGATAGTCCTATTTACAAATGAGACTATGGAATTTTTTTTCCAAAATATAGGTATTGGATAGTCATGCATTTTTGACTCTACTGTAAGCGTAAGTTAAAGTAATGCATGCATGCATGTAGTTATAGAATACATTTGAAAAAGCTCCATGTTAGAGTTTACCACACCCTTTTTGAGGTGATTTGGAGACTTTTGTCCAGATATATGGATCCGGATCAGCCGAGTAGTCCCCGTAGGATCACTTCAGGTGTGCGGTGGAGGGATTCTGATGTGCCTCAACCCATTCAGTTAGACAACCTCGTCGTCTGGAGGAGGCGGTGATACGTCCTGTACGGGTTGAGGTACTGGATGTTGAGGATGAGGAGGAGGACGTGCTGGTTGCGGACCCTACTCCTGCTGCTCAGGTTCCCTATAGGGATCTTCCAGGCATTCGGGTGATGATCGCAGAGCTTCTAGGTGACTTGATTCAACACCCCTTAGTTTACTTGCATGCAAACGAGGTACAGGTTCCCCATAGGGATCTTCCTTTTTTCCTTATTGACGAGGAGTAAGGATTCTAATGTTGATCTGCTTTATGATGCAGGTTCCCGTATTTACACAGCCTAGAGGGAACTGGTTCAACATTCACTATACATATCAGGCTCTGCATCCCGATTATTGAGCGATTGTGCATGGCTGGGGCTTTGAGGCCTTATTTTCCATCCTCCTCCGTCATTGTCTTTGGGGTTAACTCAGCGCATTGTCTGAGCGCTAGTTTCACCAGACTCAGTCTCTCTATTTGTTGGATTATGAGGTGATGATGACGCCGATGGATTGGCGATTTATCACTGATATGGAGTTTGGAGGGGCGCCAGTGCCATGTACGGAGAATATTACCCCGATTGCCTTTAGATCCTTACTAGGAGTCCTGGCTGAGGCGCTCAAGGGTAGGACAGTCCGTACATGTTCTTTGAGTGTAGATGCTAAGAGTGCGCTATTGAGTGAGCCCATACCCGATGATGTGAGAGTCAGGGATCGCATTCTTCTGCGATTGCTCCAGATAATCATTATGAGTTGCTTTATAGCAGATAACTCTTCTATGGTATCATTCTCTTTGGTGAGCACCACATGAGATGTAGACCGTATTGGAGAGTATGATTGGGGCTCCTACACCTTCTCCTATTTCCTCAGGGGTATGCGCATGCATTCACAAGGCTTGATATAGGCTTTGCTAGGATTTTCCCCATTTCTGCTGGTGAGTATTTCTCTTTTGATTTCCCATGTATAGGTTAAGAGTGTTGACTGACAGTAGATGTTTGCCTTTATATTGGCAGTTTTGGGCCTATGAGAGGCTCCCATGTTTACATCCTGTGAGTGTCCTAGGCTTGGAGACCTATCCACGAGGACATCGATGACATCACTCCATATTGACAGAGGTTCCTGTAGCTGAGGGTTTCACCCATTATCGACTATAGTTGGAGTTATTGACAGCTGATGTTATCATATGGATTCCCTATTCTAGGGAACATTTGCCCATTGGGTTTGAGGATGGATACCCGACTGGTGTCGAGTACGTGATTTACACCCGTAGGATTCCTCTCTTTACTTATGGAGAATGGGAGCTCTATTTAGGAGAGCGTACTATTAGGAGCACCACAGGGGAGATCCGTGTACCGATCTTGCCTCTTATCAAATGTTATTGGCACATTTACACGGTTGCGTTTATATGATATCCCATTGATGGGTGTTGATGCTTTACACCGCCGAGGGTCCTTATACTTAGGAGATGTTCCAAAGATTGGTGTCCCCTCGTTCCATCGTGAGCCCGCACTGCATCACTTTCGGTTTTATGGGGATATGGTTCCTAGATCTGTGATGATGATGGATTGGATGGCCTGTGTCTAAGATCTGACTCATTTGACACAGATTGACAGTTTAACCTGACAGTTGGGTCGGGCACATTTCTTTATCCGGCAATTGGGCAAAGATCCTTTAGAGGCAGATACTTTTGATCCTTCCAGCTATGGCGCTGGCCCCTCAGATGACTCATAAGGCTTTTCCGGTGTAGATCCTTCATTATATAGGCCAGACATCCCCATTGATGGAGATCCAGTGACTTAGGAGGAGTTACATCAGGTGGATAGGATTGATGATGTAGACATGGACACCATTATCTTCTTCTGATGTATATTCTCGTTATATCTTTTGATAGGACTCTGCTAGATATTGGGTGGTTGTGACCCATTCTCGCTATATCTTTTGATAGGCCTCTGTTAGTTATTGGGCGTTTGTGCCCCATTTCCTTATATTTTTAGTTGTATAGAGATGATGTATTAGATGATGATGTACTTAGGAATATATGTACTATTATTCCTTACATCATATTGTCATCTATTGTTTATCATGCATGTATTATGTTATGCATATGTATGTATGTCCAAAGATATTCAGCATTAACCCCTGGATGGTCTTATGATACGGCCCACACAGATGTCTTCCTCGACAGTTAGCCGCATTGATCAGACCCCACCAGTATTGGTAGCCTCCCGTCTGAGGTCGTGGTATGATAGTATGTCACCTCCAGATAGGGTAACTGTAGATCAGTTATTATAGCATTCTATGACCCTCCTGATGTTTTAGGTTCCCATAGGCTTTGTAGAGGGTATGTTGGAGCACTGGATACTGGAGAGATAGGTTTTCTGGTTTGGTATCCATGAGTTGACTCCTATATTAGAGGAGTATGCACGGTTGACGGCGTTGCCATTAGACAGACCTTGCACGCAGATGGCTATCGGCGATATGAGTCGATAGTTTATGACACTCACTGGGCTGAGGCGTAGAGTCGTACAAGATGAGATTACATCCGGCCATGTGATATCCCAACATTTTCTGATGGACAGATTTGGCTCAGATGACAGTTACACATGGCACTCCGGGGATTTTACCATGCAGGAGGATCATTGAAGTCCAGCCAGAGTAGACGTATTATTGATGTGTGTATTTTCATACGTGTACATGCCAAAGTATATAGATGAGCTGGACATTGGCGTCATTATGGCAGTGAGAGCTCTCAGGGAGGGTCATACCATTGTGCTGATGATTGTAGCAGAGACATTGAGATCGGCCACATATTGCAGCACCTACCCTGCAGGGTTATTTACAAATAGCTCGGTCATGTTATACGTGTGGTCCATGTCACGCCTGAGACCGATTTGCATCTTCCGATAGCACGAGAATTGTTTTACCCATGAGATAGCCATATCTTACTCCTTCCATCCAGCGGAGCATATAGACGCTATATCTTGGTCAGTATTCTTTCCAGGGATCGGAGATCCATTTGACATTTTTTCATGTATAGGGCTCAGTTCACCCTCTAACTTCATTACTCATGCCCCTAGCACGGATTATCTCCCTCTGGCTGGTTTGAGGGGCATGACTACTTACCACCTACTGGCTATGATGTCGCAGTTTGACCAGTTTTAGGACTTCTATCCTTTTAAGGGGGCATTGAGTCAGCGCTTGGGTTCCCGCCACATATCAGTAGAGGACAGATCCAGGGTGTATGAATGTTGGGATCAACATGAGCTAGCTGCATTTTCTGTTAGCCATCCGAGCTGTTCGATAGAGTATTCTGCATGGATGGAGACAAAGATAACATTAGTTGTGGTAGTATCCACAGTGTTGGGGATTGATTCTGATGATGGGGAGCCCATAGAGGACATTGATCTTCCCACTGAGGAGGAGCTATTCATTAGGTTTCCAGCAGCTCTTGGAGATTCTCCCAGTATGAGTGCTACTATGATCCAGCATTCAGCATAATATTTATAGAAGAGTCTTCATCTGATGACCTTTGAGAGAGATCAAGCTAGAGCCTTGATGTTGACAGCTCTTGATGGGAGAGATGTCGCTCTATTGGAGAGAGAGGAGGTTGTAGCTCATAGAGACACCACTATTACTGAGCGGGATGAGGCCAGATCATCCAGAGGTGCATTGATTATTGAGAGGGATGCTGCCATATCTGCCCAGGATGTAGTCGTTATAGATAGTACTACAATGAGATCCCTTACTACTAGCATGATTGTCGATATGAGTGCATATATTGATGAGCATCATGCCACCATGCAGTTGACTGTGGATCTGTTAGCTCATGTAGATACCCTTGGGCAGGAGCTTGCAGCGTTGTCTCCTTCTTCGGAGAGAGATGCCATGCTGGACTTGATAGCTCGTATATCCATGGGATTGTAGATAGGCTTGTATTTTCCTTCACAAACTAGCTTAGCCATTTTGTCATGTACAACAGATAATGTATATATCAAACAACATTATATATGCCAGGGAAATATATTTTGATTCACTTCCCTTTTAGTTGTGCCTTTCTACTTGCTTGATATTTGCCTGCTTCTTCAGGCCTTGTGATCTTGATGTATTCTGAACTGATCCTTGATGGGTGGACATTGAGATGTCACAGGATCTTTCAGAATGGATCGTTAATCTGTGCGTATCCCTACCATCTGTGGTGTCTTGGGACTGGTTTCTGTATGTAGATGTGGAGAGGATTGTGACTTTTCTTCTCTGAGATTCACTGCACCACAGATGGTTATCGGTACTCCTATTGAAGAGGAGATCCCAAATAGTTCCATCTCTTATGGATTGGTGTTGCTCTTAGAGGAATCAACCGCAGCTTAGATGGTTGCCAACTCTCCCATTTATGGGGAGGCCAGGTAGTTCCATCCCTTTGGTCTGAAGCCGATGAAATGTGGTGGATTGAAGGATGATCCCAATACCATTGACAAGTTTTTGTATTTTAGTAGGGTGTTAGTTCGAACCATAAATGGCTGGCTGCCTACGAACTCCTATTAAAGAGGAGATCAGGTCTGCGTAGTTTGAACCTGGTGTAAGAGGTTCAACGCTGTATGTGAAGGGGTAGAAAGATGTAGAAATGTTTTTGTGATTTTTGTTTGTATAGAAGGGTGTAGAAATGTTTTTGTTGATTTTGTTGTTTTTTTTATTGCGACCGGGCAAATATAAAATGGTTGCCTACATACTCCTAGGTATCGAGGAGATCAGGTTGATGTAGTTAGCCCCATGTTCAGGACGATTTGCAGCCAAAATTTTTTGATCCCATGTTCTAGACAAACTGTGACGCCCCCAAATCCAGGTCCCTTTGAACCTCAGATTCGGTCCGCCACGAGACTACTATCGTCAAACTATATATATATCTTTTATTCATAACTTAATGAATATACCTTTACTTATTATAATTTAGAATATAAATTCTTTCCATTTTTAGGATCTATGTAATGATCCCAAACTATTATAAGTTTCAAATATTGGTCATTTACCATTCCTGCCTTACATTCACATTCGATGTTATAAAAATATGCGGAATAATTTAAACTTTTCAATTTTCCTTTGAAAAATAATATTTTATTGATTTCTTAACTTGAATCAATTACAAATCACTGAATTAAATTATGTTATGATTCCCTCTATTCGAATTACTGTATAAATATTTACATTTGCATTCGAATTTCTCTATGTATCACATAATACAACTTTACAAGGCAACATGTATTACACCTCGTAAACTACTATCTTGTACGACTCCTAGAACACAAACATGGTTCAAGAGAATCTATTTAAATAATAATTCAATATCCTTCAATACTATTGAACTTTATCAATCAAGTAGCACGTAACCTTTACCGTGTATCCTTAACCTACAAAAGTGGTTATTTGCAAGGGTGAGCTCGACAGCCCAGCAATTCTAATAGTTTTCATGCATCACATAGCATATAATATCATATTCAGTTCATGCATTCATAATCAATTAATATTTACTACGCATATTACTTCTCATATAACAGGCATAGAGATTTATTTCACAAGCATATCATCAAAGATCAACTTTTACATTTCATACATATCTCATATGCATTCCATATATATACATTAACATTTGCATATCATAATATAGATCAAATAATAGTTATCAAATTCATATATCAAATAGGAACTGAAAGACTTGCCTAATTCGTAGTCTATCAACTACGACTTAAATGCTTAAAGCTTATCTGGACTTCGTGTATTCCTACACAGTTATATAATCATGGATTCATATCCATCAGTAACATACTTCATGCATTCTCAATGTAATAACAATGTTACATTGTTTCCTAACTAGGTTCATAAAACCTACACTTCACTTTCTCATCGAACCCTAGGTATGTATAGGTATACCTTAACTGTAAGACCCCAACTTTTATAAATAAAGATGAATTTTCTATAATTATCATTTTTGAATATTATGGAATGAATTTGATATAATGTTATAGTTGTGGGTAATATTTATAAATTTTGCAAAGTACGTAAGTTGTTATATAATATTCGATTGGTCGGGGAATATTCATCTAAACAGGGAATATTCGTACGATGGCACAATCATTGGTGGACCCCACAATGAAATTATTGTCGGATTGAGAAAACAAAAAAAATATTTTATGAAAATAACGATGAAAGTTTTATCGTTAACTGTTGAAACACCCGGTGTTAAAAGTACAGGAATACACGTGGTTTCATTGTAGCACACGGTATTGATTATTGATGCTTATGTGAGAAGTCACTCAGTTTTGTTCAATTATTGCTTCAGTAATTGTTGCATAGTATCTCACGTTAATTGATTCAATTATTGTCGATATTTTATATATTATTAAATCAATAATTGAGACGACGAAGTTATTAATATTATTATTTGCAATATTAACGATGTCTAGAAGTTCTACCAAGGAGAGGTTTGGTCACCTAATTGCACGCCAATAGGAAGAAATCCTTATTGGAAAGCCCCCTCTTTCCTGGGAACGACCTGGTCGATTAATATTGTGAATTATAATAATGATGATAAATGTTGTTAAAAATATTGAGGTGTTTTTATGAAATATTTATTGTAATTTTTGACGTATTTTATGGACTCCCATTTACCCATTTTTCAAAATAATCATTCGGTATATATATATAAATGGTGGGGGAATGAAATGATTTTTTTTGGTGGGAGTAATTCCACCCGTGAATTGGATGTAATGTGGGAATGGTGGAGTAGTATATATATATAATATTAGTGTGGTGTATGTATGTTATATATATATATATATATATATATATATATATATATATATATATATATATATATATATATATATATGATATATTGTCCTTTCGGTGGAATCAAAAGTTAGTGAATTTTAAGAGTTTGTCACGGTGGGGGCAAAATTCAAACAAACATGTGTTTATATATATATATATATATATATATATATATATATATATATATTCTAGTTTTTATTTGTATTAGGTAATTTCATTAAAATTTAATCAACCAAAGGTTTCGTATGATACCCGTGAGTTATGAATTATTTCATCTGTGAGAAAATTCTTACACAGTGCCCTTCCATTCTCCTATATATAGAAGCTCATTCCTTCATTATTTCTTACAAATTCACTGAAACTCTAGAGAGAGAAACTATAGAGAGAAAGAAGAAAGTATTCTGCTACTTCACTACTTCTATATCCAGTTTCTTCTAAGGTAAGGGGTATTATTTCTTTTGTATTCATGAAGAGAACTTCATTTATTCCATTCTTTATTATTATGTTGAATAACTCGCCTATGCTAAGGCACCGCATACATGGTGAAATTCTTTCATTATTCCATTCTTTATTATTCTTTGGAACATCCTCTGCGGTATAATTTACACCGACACGGTTCCGTTATTTATTATTCTGTTGGAACATCCTGCTCAGCATGCGTAATTTCACTTTGACTTCCGGTTCCGTTATTTATTATTCTGTTGGAATATCCTGTCTGTGAGTTTATACATGACCTGGTTTTGTTATTTATTATTCTGTTAGAATAACCGGTCTGTGCAGTCTATCGCATGCCTGGTGATTTCTTTTGTTATTTTATTCTTTATTATACTCAGTTGGTTAAAGTTTTGATTTCCATACTCCATGAAATTAGTAGAATATCCTTGATATTTGCGCTTCATCCAGTATCTTTTCACAGAAATATTCTTCTGAGCATTCTTGAATTTTACTCTACAAAGAAGTATCATGTTGACAATTTAGACGTTATTAGTTCCTGGATAAATTAATTCTTGAACTTGTTTTATTGAATTCTTATATCATTGTCATCATCCTCATGTTTATATTATGTTGAAAGTCATCTGTGGCCTGTAGTGCATAGATGGACTTTGTATGATTATAACCAGGGTTTAATCGGTATAATCATGATCGTAATGTTACAAATGATGTGGTAAAAGTTTTCATTGGCCCGTAGTGCATTGAGGGACAGTTGTTGGCATGATCATGACCATTGATGAATACACGAATATCCTTGGCCCGTAGTGCATGGATAAATTATGGTCATGATACTAATGAATATCCTTGGCCGTAGTGCAGGGATGATGTGGATTATTTATTAAGTTGAGTCCTAGCGATAAAAGTGATGAAAAACTTTTTAAATCATAAAAGATAGTAGATTTTATTCTCTACTTGACTCTTTTAATGGATTGCTTGTTCTGCTACAGTTAAACTTGATGTTTGATATATTGTATCAGTTTAACACTGTTGAAGGCTAACGATAATTTATTCTGCATTATCTTAGTCATAATATTTCTTACTGGGCTAGTTGAGCTCACCCTTTTACTTTCATTGTTCTCTTCAGGAAATGAGAACGTAGCAGGGACTAGTCGGGGAACGGAGTGACGGTCCATAAAATAACATTAGTAGTCCTCAGTATTCTATTAAATAGTGTGATAATAAATGTAATAAGGACTCAATTGAGTGTGGATATTATCTAGATGACAATATTTGTATTAAAACTCACAGCATATGTTTTGTCGTATTTTACACGACTGTTGTATAATTAATTTGTATTTGAATTTTGTACCACGTATTTGGCGACTCAGAATAGGTGATGTATACCTATTTTGGGGGCGCCACAACAGTATCAAAGCTTAGGATATGATCCCCAGGTGAGATGTGAGACAAGAACTAGGAGGGGAGAATCGGGGAATTCCTTCGCTAGTATGACCTACCTAAGTTTATTTGGTATTTAATTGGTCGGTCAGAGTATAGGAATAATATGTGATATGTTAATTAACCCTTGTTTTGTGGCAGTATTTGAAAATGGCATCCGAAAATGTTGAGAACATCAATGGAGCATAGGAGACTGTTGAGTCTTTACAGATCAATAATCAGGATAATAACCATCAGGAAGGCGACAATCTTTAGGAAAACAACAACACTGACCAGATGATGAACGATGGAATGTTCAGAGGCTTTATGCAATTCATGCAACATCAGGCAAGAGCGGCTCCTGTACAAAATGCAGGTGGAAACACTAGAAACTCTCGGATGGTCACCGCTAAGCAGTTCAAGGAACTGGGACCACCAGAGTTTTTAGGAGAGCCAAAACCACTTAACGCGGAGACGTGGATAAAGTAGATCTGTAAGATATTTGATGTCTTGGGATGCTCCGAGGAGCAAAAGGTTCCCTTTGCCACCTTCATGTTGCGTGCAGAGGCGATTCATCGGTGGGAATCAGAAACGTACTCAACAACATGTCAGATCAAGATGACTTTGGAGAAGTTCCAAGAATTGTTCAACGAAAAGTACTTTCCCGAAAGTATTCGTCACATGAAAGAGGTAGAGTTCATCAAGCTAGAGCAAAACAACATGACCGTGTCGCAGTACGAAGCCAAGTTTGCCGAGTTGTCCCAGTTTGTGTCCCATTTGGTTGATAATAACGCGAATGTTTCTAAGAGGTTTGAAACCCGAGATACGTTAATATCTTATCTCTCATAAACTGTGTTTATATTCATATTTTATTAATAGGGCTCAGTTATTGGAGCGTGATAATGAGTCAACCCAACCAAAAGAAAGCAGCTGGCAAAATGATAATACTAATGATAACAGTCATCGAAGCGGTGATAATAAGCGTGGAGGGAATCAACATGTTAGAAATGGTAACCACTTCGGTGGTAATCATGGCCAAAACAATAAGAATGGACATTTCAAGAAGAGGAGATTCAATAATGATGGAAAGACGTCAAAGACCAAAGACCGTTGTTAAGGAAGGAGAACGACCACCTATCATATGCTTCAAATGCGAGGGAGGGACACATCACCAAATCAAGCGATGTCAGTCCCAAAGCATGTTATAATTATGGAAGAGAAGGTTACCTAGCCCGATTTTGTCGCTCACCAAGACAAGTTCAAATAGGATGGAGGCACCAAAGGACGTCCCAAAAAAGTCAAAGCCAGTAGTGCAAGGGAGAGCATTTGTCGTGACCTCCCAGAAAGCAAGGAACCCGAACGAGGTCATCACGGGTAAACTTATCATAAACTCTAGAGAAGTATATACCTTATTTGATACTGGTTCTACCCATTCTTTTATTTCTCCTACTTGCGCTCAACGTTTAAATTTTACTACGAAGAAATTAGACTTTGACTTATCTGTTGAAACTCCATTGGGAGAAACCTTCATTACATCCATTGTTTATAAGTCTTATTTGGTTCAAATCAGTACCCTCACATTACCTGTCGATCTTATTTCATTGAAAATACTTGCATTTGATGTGATTCTAGGGATTGATTGGTTAACTACTCATCATGCAAAAATTCATTATTTTTGTAAGGTTGTTAGCTTTCATATTCCTAACCAATCTATTATGCGAATTCAAGCAACCAAACCATTAAAATCAATCACTGTCATCTCAAGCCATAAAGCTATTCGTTTATTGAAAAATAGATGTCAAGCTTTTTTAGCTCATGTCACGGATCTAAACAAAAATACGTCAGTTTTGAATGATATTTCTATTAGTAATAAATTTCCTGACGTATTCCCTAAAGAACTACCTGGCCTACCCCCAGAACGTGAAATTGAATTTTGTATCGACCTTGAACCCGGTACAAAACCCATTTTCAAAGCCCCATATCAAATGGCTCCTATTGAACTTCAGGAGTTAAAGACCCAACTGCAGGAATTGTTAGACATTGGCTTTATTCGTCCTAGTACTTCTCCTTGGGGTGCTCCTGTTCTATTCGTGAAGAAGAAAGATGGGAGTATGCGACTTTGTATTGATTATCGGGAGTTGAATAATGTCACCATAAAAAATAGGTACCCATTGCCACGTATTGAGACCTGTTTGACCAACTTGCAAGGCGCCAAATTCTTTTCAAAGATTGATCTTCGCTCCAGATATCACCAATTGAAGATTAGAATCGATGACATTCCAAAGACGACTTTCGTAACTCCTGATGACAGGCATTATGAATTCCTAGTCATGTCTTTTGGATTGACTAATGCTCCTGCTGCCTTCATGGATATGATGAACCGAGTATTCAAGGAATATTTGGATCACTTTGTGGTCGTCTTTATTGATGACATCCTCATATATTCCAAAAGCCGTGAAGATCATGAGCTACATTTGAGGCTGATACTCCAAAAGCTTCGTGAAAACAAACTTTATGCCAAGTTGAAGAAATGCGAGTTCTGGCTTGAGGAAGTAGCATTCCTTGGGCACGTGATATCAAGTCATGGAATATCTATTGACCTGGCAAAGATTGAAGCTATTCAAAGCTGGGAACAACCTAAATCAAAGGACCAAGCATCGTAGCTTTCTGCTTTAGTCAAGCATTATCGGAGATTCGTGGGAGGATTTTCTCGAACCGCTACTCCATTAACTCAGCTGACTCGAAAAGATATAAAATTTAGTTGGAGTGAGGAATGTGAGAAGAGTTTTCAAGAACTCAAGAGGAGACTCATTTCAGCACCTGTTCTGACAATACCATTTGGCTCGGAGGGATTTGTCATCTACAGTGATGCTTCGGGAAAAGGGTTAGGATGTGTTCTCATGCAACATGGGAAAGCCATAGCCTATGCCTCTCGACATCTCAAAGAATATGAGAGGAATTATCCTACACATGATCTAGAGTTGGCAGCAGTCGTTTTTGCACTAAAGATTTGGAGGAATTACTTGTATGGGGAGAAAGTGGAGATTTTTATGGATCATAAAAGCCTCAAATATTTCTTCACTCAAAAGGAACTCAACATGTGACAATGACGTTGGCTTGAATTGTTGAAAGATTATGATCATACCATTCAATACCATCCTGGAAAAGCGAACGTGGTAGCTGACGCATTGAGTAAAGATCATATGCGGGTACGAGTGCAATATTGTCAACACAAAGGCCCATTTCGTATGACTTGCAAAGGGTGGAAATAGAGATAAAGACTCCAAGGACCCACGTGATGATGGCAAATATACGAGTGGAACCGACTTTAATCGATAAAGTTAAAGCTGCTCAAGCTACAGACCTAGAGCTGATGTGTATGAAGAAGAAAGTGCAAGAAGGTGCTATGCCGGAAGAAAGAATCGATGAAGAAGGAATACTTCGAGTCAGCTCCAGAATTTGTGTTCATAATGACCCTGATTTAAAGTATAAAATCATGATGTAGGCGCATAACACACCGTTTGCAATCCATCCTGGGAGTACCAAAATGTATCATGATCTTCGGCATACATTTTGGTGGAGCAATATAAAAAGAGAGATAACGAAGTTTATCTCAAGGTGTTTAACTTGTCAATGAGTCAAGGCGGAGCTTCAAGTACCAAAAGGTCCATTGCAACCACTTGAAATTCCAGAATGGAAGTGGGAGCACATTACCATGGATTTCAAGCTCGGTCTTCCCAAGGTTTCTCAAGGCATAGATGCAATTTGGGTCATTGTTGATAGATTGACCAAGTCGTCTCATTTCTTACCAATACGAAAACTTATACACTTGAACGCCTTGCTCAGTATGTATATAAACGAGATTGTAAGATCGCATGGTATGCCAAAGATCCATAGTTTCCGATCGAGACCCATGATTCTCAAATTCGAGATCGACACACTTAGAAGGGGGGGGGGGGGTTGCATAAGTGTGGATACAAACTATGACCAATTTAAAAATTTAAACCAAACTATCGAATATAGCCTACTATATTAATGAATGCAGCTTGCTGAAAGAATATAGTCTACTGGATTGAATTTTTGTTTAAGAAAATATCTTGGTGATTTTATAAATTTTTATAACAAAATTTCTCTCAAAGAATCAAATAATTAAATTAAACAAAGTTAATTATCTTGAGTAAAAATAAATTAAAGCAAGTAAAAATAACACCAAGATTTTTTACGTGGTTCAGCTATTACCCTCTATAATAATAGCTTACCCCACGTCCAATACAAACTAGTATTGGAGACTCACTTTTATTTATTTAAAAGACACTTGTTACAAATCAGATTCTATAAAACTGAATTACAAAAATTTACTTGAGCACTCTTGCTCCTTGTGCACCAATGCACTCCTTAAGCACCTATGCTTCCTTGAACCTGTTTGTAAACAAAACTTAATCCACCTGGATTAAATTTCCTTAGACAACACTTAGTCTAAAAAATTAAGATTACAATAATAGAGGTCTAATGATCAAAGCAAATAAATAATTTAACAATGCAAGGCTCAACTAATGAATGCAATGATCAAGTAGAAAGAGTAAAAGATATCACCAATATTATGCCCACGAAAATTGTTGATTATTAATCTGAATATAATAGCACAGCAGCTGGAAATGTTTCACTGAATAATAAAGTAGCTCTTCAAGTACGTGGTTGCAAAATATTAATTGTAAGTGATGTAAGTGTTATATTTTCTACTGAAAACAATTCTTTTTTTTATAGCCCAGAAAAACAACCGTTGTGAAATAAATATTTCCGTTTCCAACAGATTCAAAGAGATAAATAACATTCCAATATTATTCCCGTTAATGGCTAAGAAATATCAAAAACCAATTATCTTCGGTTGTTAAAAAAATTGTTGTACTCTCTCAAAAAGAAACTATTTCAAGTAGTAACGCCTTCATTGAGACTTTTCAAATTCCTATAGCATTTAAAGTCTGCCGCCCATATATATAGCATTAATATAGGAAAGAGTATGAAACAACCTTTTTCAAGATAATGATTACCTTATATTTCCAAGACACTTATCCCACTTTTTTAGAAAGTACTCATATCTCTGCCAACCCACTTTAACAACTTTTTAATTTCCAACATATAAATTTTTCACACGCATTATATTATAACATCAGTACATGAAAAATTAACATAATTTGGGCAATTCTCTCTATACATGCATATATAAATACTTGCCATGCACATGCATATAAATACATACTAACTTAGCAATGTAACATAATTAGGTATGCTAAACATATTTAATTCAATGTACAAATAATATGTCCTAGAGCTTTGTATTGAAAAATTAAGTATTTGTAATGACCTTACATATTTTTCTTAAGACTCAAATCTTCAAAGTCTCTTGACATCAATTCTTTCATCAACTTCCTGAAATTTCACAATAAACACATTAGTCCATATAATCAAGTCATCATCAAAACAAAAAGGTTAGAATATGATCAAACCAACATTCTCCCCCTTTTTGATGATGACAACACCAAAAATTTATATCTCCCCCTGAATTCATCCATATTTAAAATTTTTGAAGATTTAAACATAATCAAACAGATCTTCACCATAACTTATCCTGCAAAACGTGTTAGCTGGAATCAAATATAGTAGAGAAGTCATAATCAATTATAATATCTAGTGCCAGCTCCAGCCATATTGTTTTGAAACATACCATCCAAACAAAAACTTAAACACTTGATACCAACCAAATAGTTTTTTAAAACAGTAAAACATAAAATAAAAAAAATCAAATGTCTTCACAGCAACCTTAGCAACCCCTCAGCTTGTAGCTTGTCTCCCCCTTTGTCATCACCAAAAAGATCATCAAATATCAATATCATCAATATGAATCACAGGTAGAGGACTATTAGTGAAATAAGGACGATGGAGAACACGATGGATCCTTTCTTCCATAGAGAATTCATGAGCAAACCTAGGAGGACGAGGAATGAAAGTCTCATTTGGTAGAGGCAAATCAAGAAAATCTCCAATATATTCAGCCATCCAATTACACCGAGGCCATTCCGGAACAGGAGAATGCATAGTGTTAAAATGTAACCTTCTACTTACGTCATTTAGACGATGAGCCATGAAATCAACAAATTTTCCAACTTGATAACTTACAAATTTTAGTTCTTGGCTAAGTTAACACGGATTTCTATTGATCTTTCGATGTAAAGATTCAACCATAGCCATGGTATGAAACTTGAAACTAGCTTGTAAATTAATGAATTCATCCTCAATTTGTGACATTTAGTAAAATCATTTGCCCGTATAGGAAAATTCCCTTTTTCCAACACTGAAATCCTTTGCTTAATATCAACAATGTTAGAACGAATGAATTCCTAATTCTTGAGAATTTGAGACAATATATCAACCACTACGGAAGATGAGACCAAGGAAGGAGGATGTGAAGAATGTAAGACCCCAACTTATTATTAAATGAAATTGAATTTCCTCTATTTTGAAATAGTAAGGGTTGATTTGATTAATGTGGTTAGTTATGGGTAAAATGCGCAAATATTTCAAATAAGCAAGTGGTTATAAAATATTCTTTGTTGTCGGGGAATATTCGTTTGGTCGTGGAATATTCTTACTGCCGGGGAATATTCGTACGACGACGCAGCCTTGTGTGGGCCCCATAACGGAAAGCGATTGGATGAAGAAAATGACAAGTATAAGTTGTTTATAAATAATGGCGTGGTTATTCACCGCTTATCATCGTTGAAATACCCGTGGGATAAAACACAAGAAGTACACTACAGATTGCATCAATTATTGATTCTTACGTAAGAAGGCACTACTCAATAATTGTTACTTTAGTTACTGTTCAATATATTATTTTATTGATTCCATAATTGCTACGTTGATATTTTATATTGTTGTTGTTTCAATAATTGTCACTACACAGTATTTTCATTATCAGATCAATAATTCATATTATTTGAATAATATTATTAGATAACATTATTGGGAATGTCTAGAAAGTTCTGTCTAAGTAGAGGTTTGGTCACCTAATTGCGCGCCAGTAAGGAGAAATCCTTATTGGAAAGCCCCCTTTTCTTGGGAACTACCGGTTGATGATGATTGTGATTCTCGTAATATTATTTGTGAATAATTAATTATTGATTTATATGATAAGAAAAATATTCATTTTATGTGGATATAGATGGAGAAAATTTTAAAGTGACAATTGTTGAAAAATTGATATTTTATCTTTTTTGATAAATAATTCATTTAAATATATTATTATATTTTAATAATATAATAATAGTGATATTTTTACAATGAATGTGGGATATATGAATATATGAGGAGGAAGAGTATTTTTGTTGAAAAAGTTGTTTAAAATATGTTAAACATGTCTGTGGGCCCATTTCTTAACTGAAATTTGATTATAGCCTATAAAATTGTCCGTTTGTGAATTTCGGTCAATTTCTGTTTGGAATTTGGAAAAACTTTCTTCTGTAAAGTTGTAGTTAATGGAATTTCCTATGGAAAAGATATAAGGCTTGAATTTTTTTTGACATAAGGTTTGAATTATTGAAGTTCCGAAATAATTAATTTTTGGAAGTTTTAATTATTTTTTAAGAAAAACGTTTTTGTTATTGTTGATGGGCCCCACTAGTATTGAAAACATGATGAATTCAGATTCAAGAGGTGGGCGTGAAGATTTATTAAAAATATTAATATTTTATTAAATTTTCTGCTTTGGTGTTATAAGCATTTTCCTATAAATAGGGTGCTTAGGTTAGAATTGAAAATCACACCAGAAACTGAAGTTTTCTCTCTATATTATTGAGCGTATTCTTGTGAGTATTTTGATATTTTGAGTGTTGCTATACGGTGCAAGTTCCTTCAGCGTTATATTTGATATTCCAGCTAGAAGTACTATTCTTTTCAAGGTAAGGGATGTTATTTTTTTAAAATGATATTATTTCTTCTAATATCATTATGCCGGAATATTGGTAAGATTTTTCTTGTGAAATTCTTGTCTTTTAGTGTCGGGGTTACTATTCACGTATACGACACTATTCACGAATACGACACTATTCACAGAAAAATTAAATTTTCATTTTTTGTCCAAAATATCTATTATGGATACTAGCTTTGATTGTATCCATGTTTTGATTATTCTTGAATTTTACTTCACCACGATTATTTATGACGTATTTTTGAACTTGGATTATTTGAAGTACGAATCCTTAAAATTTATTCTTTTGTTACACTGGATTCGTTTCTTTAAAATATTTTTCATCATCCACAGTCCTAAATGATGATATTACTGTGACGAACCCAAATCCAGGTACTTGAAACCCGAACTCGGTTCTCCACGATACCATTTTTTAAGTCAATAATACTAAAATAATAATACATTCGAACTTAATTTACATACATCAAAGTTTACTTTCCCTGTGCACGTGACCTTCAAATACATTCCTTATAATACTTGAATAGATACCAATACAACTATAACCATTAACTCATGATACACACTTATTCGATCGCCTTTCCTTTTCCTTTGTTCGGTGCTCGAGCCTTCAAAGTTGCTCATACATAACCGAAAAACATTTAATTTAAGCAAGGATGAGCATTTGAGTGCCCAAAGAAGTAATAGCAATTATATATATAAGTTTGAAAGAATATAAGTATTCTCTTTACATAACACTTCTACAACGAATCGAAAGTTGTGAAGTAATCAGACTTGATAAAAAAATTCACATAACAAATCTCTTCCAAATTATTTAAATTTGGCTCGCTCTACCCATGAATAGGGTTTAAGAATCATACTATGAACATTCTTTTCATTTTCAAAAGGTTTGGCAAATCCATCCGCAAACCGCTTTCTAGCTTATGGGAGCACGGAGGGTGATCAACCCCACAGTACCTCAGATTGATCAATACTACATAACTTGAACGAAATTCATCGCTCACTCTATCCGCCAAGCGCAAAAATCTTCCCATATAGGGATGTTCATACATGCTCGGGTTCCAAACCCGAAGGTTTTAATCTTGCTCAACAATAATATGTAATTCAACATATATGTATACGTGTAATTGACAGGTATATCAACATGTGAATAAATGCCATGGTTATCCAAGTGGGGACACTTGTATAACCATTTAGAAATCAACTTAATGTAATATATATCCGAGCTAACATGTTGATAATCAAAGTGTACATAATCCGCATGTGAATAGAATAATTCAAACTTCTTACTCATGTCCGTCAGCATAAAGAAAATGCAAAGGTAGGATACTTTACTGATTCATTGATTACAAATCTCAACTTAGGTTTTATCTCTTTATCACAACCTATCAATAATCGATCATTCGCTCGATTAGAACAATATATCTTAACACATAGTAATCGCCTATTTACAATTAAAGACATAGTCCAATCACATAATCACAAAGGATCATACTTTTAGTTCATATTCTATACTTGAAATATTTTTATACATTTTCAAATATCTCATCCATGCTCTTACAAAGAGTCTTTTCTTTCTTTTATAAGGTTCGACATTTGTCGTGCATCATGCAAAACTTTATCGGCAAATAATGAGTCTAAGACTCTTATTTTATACCTCAACATCTCAGTAAATATCGAGATATATTAATTTTTAATCATTTTTCAAATTTCCGAAATTGAAAAATTTAAAATAATTCAAATCACATTTGAAGGGCCTATAGTGATATAACTCATTACTATAGGTGTTCTTCTTCAAATTTAGAACTTCATAATCGGCTCTCAAGTCACCTAGTTTGGTAAATTATAACTTTCAATTATCTAATCATAATTAAATGATTTAAATATTAAACAATTCCATTATCATTAATAGTTTAATTAATATTAAACTATTAATGAAACCATTACCAAAATATAAAATTATTTATAATAACTCAAACTATTTTTAAAACATTTATATTACCCTTAAATGATTTTTAAAACAATAAAAATCATTTTAAATAATTACCATTAATATTTAAATATTAATGTACTATTTATCCAAATATTAAAAGTCATTAATTATAACTTAAAATATTTTTAAATCCTTAATATCCTCTTTAAATGGTTTTTAAATAAGTAAAACCATTTTTAAACTATTTATTTAATAATAATTATTAAATAAACTAAATATCATTAATATTATCTTAATATCATTAATATTTAATTATTAATGAAATTATCATTTAAATATTAAAAGTTATATTTTATAACTTAAAATATTTTAAATACCTTATTTTCATTTAAAATGATTTTTATAATATTAAAATCATTTTTAAACTAAATTATTTAATATAATCATTAAATAACTTTAATATCATTAATAATAATTAATTAATGAAATTCATCACAAAATATTAAAAGTCATCACAAATAACTCATTTACATAACCAATTCTAAGCCAAAATAAACATAGTAAACTAACTAGTTTATTAACAACACTAACTAAACTTTAAAAATTCAAACTTTAACTAACAATTAAAAATAATAACATTACAAAAATTAAATAAGAAACATACCCGGAAATATGAATTCCACAGACTGAATACGCACTTCCACGCCAAAATTTAACTAAGGAGATCTTTATAAAAAGTTCTCCCACAACAAAGCCTTTCTCAAAAAAATTGGAGGCCTTATTGTTGGTGAATGAAACAAAGGCCAAGCCCTTCTATTTATAGGTTTAGAAAATGGTGAAGTTCTCAACTTAGTAGATGTGGGACTTGGTTTATACTAATTTTTCAATAGCTCACTTTGCGATTTTCTAACGCATTGCTCATAACTCCGATTAATCTGATTTTTGGATATGTTATACATGGTATGTAAGACTATTTTTAAAAAATACGAATTACCCAATTCGGGTTCATTAGATAGCCCAAACAGTGCGTCAAAAGTGGACGTTCATAACAGTTTTCAATCTCGTTTCAGCTTTACCCTCTTTCGCTAAAACAGTCATAACTCTTTCATTTTAAAACATTTTCGAGCGATTCTTGAGCCCACGCGAAGCTAACTTCTGGGGCTACAACTTTTATTCTTTGACCATTTCCAAATTCCGAACACATCAGTCCAGAAATTCCGTTTAAATGGACTGCACCGCACTTGTTGGGAAGTTTTGACACTACTACTTTGAAATGTCATAACTCTCTCCTCCGATATCGGATTTAGTCCGTTTCGGAGTCTATGGAAAGCTTATTCGGTGAACTATAACATATCAAAAGCCCAGAAGGTTTTAGAAACAGTAACTGATCGAAACAGTGTCCCGAATAGCACATCCCGCTGCTGACTTTCAGTTTTGAGAAATTTGACATATTTCCTTCCAATTACCGTAATTCCCTCATCCGAGGTCGGAATGAGGTCATTCCAAAGCTTATGGCTTCCTAACTCAGTGCACTACAACATATCAAAAGCCCAGACCTTTTAAAGCACAAAAAGTGGACGAGAATGCCCCCATTACAGACTGCCCAAAAATAGTTTATCATGATCGGTCAACCATGTTTGACCATCTATAACTTCTAATCTATACATGATATGGACTTGATTCTTTTTGCAGATTAAAGACCACATATCAGGCTACACATAACAACTTTTAAAGAACAAAACTCATGATCGAGCAAAGAGTTATGGCCTCTGACATTTGGTGAAAAATACCGAATTCAGGTTTTTCCAACTTGCTTAAATCTTCAAATTCGTGAACTTTGATGTTATGGGTCTTTGATTTATCAACCCATATCATCAATTAACATTCTATTACACAACTTTAAACAATCAATTGTATCAAATAACATCGAATCAAAGGATTTCTAGGTTTAGTGTTCTTATACCCTTTTGCCAAAAATTCTTGATTCTTGCTTCGATTTGTTATGGGTGATGGTTGGGCTTTGTTTAAGAGTGTATGGGCAATCTTGTACAAGGCAATTAAATGTAATATTTCATCACTAGATTTAATTCTTATAATTTACCAATTAACTTCTATCCTTTGGTAAATTAAAACACTTATACAATAACATCGAAATTAAACCCTTAATTAAAATTAGGGTTTCTAATTGACCATTAGTGGTTCTTTAATTATCTGTATATTACTAACACGATCGTTACTTTATTTTCTAATTTCAACTGGTTAGGGTTATAATAATTAGGGTTTGTCCTAATTATCGATGTACAACAATAATTAGGGTTTCTTCTAATTACCGATATTCTTATTCACACAGAACTTCATATACACAAATACTACTCGTAAATACCCCATAACCGAGTTTAATAATTAGGGTTTCACAAAGACGCAGAATATGTTATGACCTAATTGACCGTCATTGCTCAATATTATCATCTACATACCACCCATACATAATTATGGTAATCAGAAAATAATATAATATTATTATTCTCATCTCTTGATCACAATCCCAATCCAGGGTTTGGATCTCATGTCTGACTTATTCTTCGTACACAACATCAATAATCAAGTTAAAATAATTAACTTAAATATTCTGAACAATTCATATAATAAAATATTTATTATATAAATCTAATTATCACTTCATATATTATTTCCAATCATGTTTTCATGGAAAATAATTAATAATTCCAAAATTATTTCTAATTTTTCAAGTAATAAATGTATTCGCATTTATCGTTCACTTTACTTGACACTTAGTCTCGTCATTAAAAAAAAAATTATACGCAAAATTTCTTATTTATTTTATCTAGAAAATCTCTGGTTACTACATTCACCCTCCCTTATAAGGATTCCGTCCCCGGAATCACCGCTTTAAAAACTCATATGCAGAAGGGTACATAACATATAATCATTGTACGTAGATCTCGATCATACTTGATCGAACTGATCTTTAATTATTCATCATAACACTTGGCTATCCGATTAAGCAGAAATATAAGATATATAAGTTATTCAAATAGCACTTGGAGTTCTGTTTCCAGCTGCCACCGTATCCTGGACCGTCATGTTGTAAACCCTCGGAGTTGCTTTCGTTGGGTTACTGGTTGAGTTTGGTCCTGAAATTGCTAACGTCCCACTGCTTCTCCCCGTGGTTACGTTCCCTGCCTCCATTCCCCTCGTGGGCGGCTCCTCACCTTATGCTCGGTCGATCCACATATAAAGCATCCATCGATAATCCTTGAGTTAGGGCGATTGGGAGAGATATGACCCTCTTGCTCGCACTTGTTGTAGCATACAAACTTGCCCTTCAGACACTCGCCAGAGTGATTCTTCCCATGCTTCTTGCCTTTTGCTACCTCCTTCTTTATACCTTCCTGCTTTACTTGCATTTTCTCGTAAAAATTCTCATTCTTTTCTCACCCTATTCCCACTACTACTTTCTATCTTTACTGCTCCTCCTCGACTTGCTTTTGTTCTTCTTCTCTCCTTATGGTAGAGGCTCATGGCCTCACTTCCTGTTCGAAGAATGATAGCCTTCTCCATGAGTGCTTGCAAAAGTATTGATTTGCGTCTTCGACACCTTATTATAGAGCCGTGGTTTTAAGCCCACCAAATCTCCTTGCCTTCCCTAGCCTCTCAGATCCACTTGATGTGGAGTAAACCTAGCTAACTCATTAAATTTTGTGGCATACTCCACAATGACAATGTTATCCCCTCGCTTTAACTCCGTGAATCTCACCTCCATTCTAGATCTGCATACTAACAGAGAGATAGTTTTCAAAAAATAAATCCTTAAACCTATCCCAAGTAATTTCTTCTTCTCCCCCTAGAAGTCTTATTTGCCTCCCACCAAAAGTTAGCTTCCCTTTCATCATATAAGTGGCAAAAGCGGTCCTTTGCCCCTCATCTACTTTAGCGATTACTGAACGCCTTCTCTATCTCGCTCACCCAAGTCCGGGCTTCTATAGGGTCACCGATCCTCCTGAATTCGTGGTCCTACTGACTTTTAAAGTCTTTAAATTTTGCCAAAGCGATTGTCACGGCCGGTTTCCATAGAATCGGTGTTCCTCATTGTATAGTCTGAGCTACCATGTTTGCAAAGTTTTGCATCGATTCCTCGCCGTATGTTCCCCAACATTAGTAGATTCTTCTATCCTTTGGTTTCGAGTTTGACGCGTCTTGGCGGCATTATCTCGGTTAAATAAAACCATAAATTTTACCCTTACATTTTAAACCTTATTGCATAAGATTAATGTATTAAACTTCGCTTTTATTTCTCAAACATAGATTCATATTCATTTATCGAATATTTACACAAAGACATCCTGCTTTAATCAACGGCTATCCCTTTGTGACTACGAAAGTTCGGATTTAAAATCTTAACCAACATAAAAGTTAAAAATAGTTCATTACTTATCACACATATTACATACATAACCCATACTACTTATTTACCAAGCCTTTTCTCGGACATTCATTCGCTCGATGTCCTTCCATCCCACAATTAAAACATCCACCTTTCTTATAGTTGGGGCAACGAGGAGAGGTGTGTCCTTCACGGATGTGTCGCTTGAGGCTCCATCCGGTCAATTTGGATTTTGAGCTTATCCTCGCTTCTTCCATTGTTTCCATTAACGCCGACGATCAACTTTTCTATCTCCCACAACCTTTTCAATGAAGAAACCTTGTTCTCCAAATCTCGCACCTCCGCTGATGCTTGAGCAGCTTCAACTTTAGTGTCTGAATCACTATCTGTTAAATCCAACATTTCTGGATCTAATGCTATGTTTTTCCACGATAGCCACCTCGTCCGATTTGGGTTCCTAGTGAGCTTCTATTTCATCTGTTGGCCTCGATATTAGCTCTGGGTGTGAATATGATCCTTCTTATTCCACATATCTTTCTCACCGTACATCTACATACATAAGTTACCACGATTAACATATAGTATATATACACGAAGAATCAAGAGTTCTATATAAGTTGTCTCTTATTTTGATTGACGATAAATTTATTCAATTCTCATCAATGCCTATCTCTGCCGAAAGGCAGCTCCATCCACTCTGCATCGAATCGCATGAAGGTGATGACTAAATCCTGGTCCAAGGTATATATCTGGTGTCTTTGGCTTCTATTTCAACCTTCAACTGTCTTATCTGAATATCTCCTCTGCTCCAACCTCCTCATAACTCATTAACTCTATCTGTGGCTTACAACATTCACACATATCATCACATGCTACCCAATACACCTCTCACAAGAGTAAAATTTTTCAAATTGTCTTTGAGGGTCATATAGACCATGAACACATAGTTTTAACGGTATTCATACCGCAAAACAAAACATTACCTGGTATGTTTACAATCACAAAGAAGGTAAACTACCATTAATAGTACTTTAGGTGATTAGCCTATTGTACCCCTACGTCATGCATAACATATTAATCATACCTAGCGAATATTTACGCCCATTAGATTGGATCATTTATCCAAACAACATTGTTCACCTCAGTCTTATCATAGGATTCCGCACCAAACAATTTGGTTCGGAAATTTCTTCAATGAACACTTAGAGTTTTCATAAACATTAGTCTAGCCGATTCAAATAGCATAGACTCATATCAATAATTCAATTCAATCAATTATTTAGATGTAGCCAAACCCCGTTGGCAAATTAAACTTTTGAAAAACATTTTCTAGAATGACGCCATGATGTCGTCTCAGATTAATAATCCGTTGAGGATGCCGGTCATTGTATGACTTTGTCATAACACATCATACAATAGTGGAACAATGACTTGAGTCAAATTCACACTAAGTATTCTCATTTACAACTCCATCACATTTTTATCATCTCTTTTGAGTTACATGGTACATGAGTGATAATTAAAACAAATTTTGATATTTCAAATCATTTATGCGTCTAGCCAAAATAAGTAGCATAGACCGTAGTTTTAAACCATTTCAAAAATGATTACGAGTCTACATTTTTGTTTTCAAAAGCACATAGTGCGATTTAGCTTGATGTCAAAAATTTTGAAGTTTAGCATAGCTAGGAGTTTAGGAAAACCTAACACCTTCACTAAAAATCATTTACTTAACAATCTATCCTGCTCCTCGTAATCCATAACACTCCATTCACACAAAACTATACCCAGCTTCATCAAACCACACTTATGAGTTCATAAATTGCCACAATCATATGAGTTTAAGAACTTATCCTAAATCAGGACCTTTGGGCGTCCATTCACGAGGGGTTCATAAACATTTCATATAATTATGAGTCAAGAATGTCTCATAGGTATGAGTTTTTTTTAAGAACTCGAACTTAATCTTATATTCTCTATCTATGACCTATCTACCAGTTATACACCTGAGAATGGAGTCATCCTCTTAATGTGCATATAACAAATAGCACGACACAGACATTTCAATGATTATCGCTGCGTAAACTAAGTGGTTTTACACCAAGTACAATTCACCTCCCATACGAAGAATCATACAACTCAGCTGCCGACATGAGTCCTCAATTGAATCCCCATCTAACACTAACCCCATTCTCCATACGAATTTAATTCGTATTTATAATTCTCTTCCGGATCTGTATGCAATTGATAGTACAATTCATACACGTTAATCTTGTCAGTAAACTTTCCAATCATCGATTGATTCCTTCCATTCATTATAGCCTTATCGAGATCACGGGGGTGATCTCATCGTATATATTACGATTTAGTTCTATATCTTGATCGCTTTATTTTACGATCTCTCATAATCGCACTTTCAGGTCTTTTTAGACTTAATCTATTCCCCACTACTGTTTAACTTTATAATCAGAGTTAGGGAACTCTGTGTCTTTACACTCGCCGAGATTCATCTTTGAATCTTATCGACCAACTAACTCTATATGAGTTAATACTTATCCTAATCATTGCGGTTATTAGTCTCAGGTATTCCTACCTAAGCTTCATAACCAACAGCTTTGATACCAACCTGTGACACTCATGGTGCTTCCAACCATAGCACCTCACAAGGGTACCTATCAACTTGCCACCGACTCGCTCGACGTCCCCTACGAAAAGTCTGGCTTCGGTGCCTTCCCTTAAAAGGATGTCACCAGATAAAGGCTCGGGGCTCTTTGCAAATTCATGCTTATGGCTTTGATACCAACCTATGACGACCCCAAATCCAGGTACTTGAAACTCGAACTCGGTTCTCCACGATACCATTTCTTTAAGCTGAATAATACTAAAATAATAATACATTCGAACTTAATTTACATACATCAAAGTTTACTTCCCCAGGTACGTGACCTTCAAATACATTCCTTATAATACTTGAATAGATACCAATACAACTATAACCATTAACTCATGATACACACTTATTCGATCGACTTTCCTTTTCCTTTGTTCGTGTTCGAGCCTTCAAAGTTGCTCATACATAACTTGAAAACATTTAATTTAAGCAAGGATGAGCATTTGAGTGCCCAAAGAAGTAATAGCAATTATATATATAAGTTGAAAGAATATAAGTATTCTCTTTACATAACACTTCTACAACGAATCGAAAGTTGTGAAGTAATCATCTTGATAAAAAATTCACATAACAAATCTCTTCCAAATTATTTAAATTTGGCTCGCGGCTCTACCCATGAATAGGGTTTAAGAATCATACTATGAACATTCTTTTCATTTTCGAAAAGGTTTGACAGAATCCATCCGCAAACCGCTCTAGCTTTTATGGGCGGGAGGGTGATCAACCCCGTTGTACCTGTGACGATCAATACTACATAACTTGAACGAAATTCATCGCTCACTCTATCCGCCTTGCAAAAAAATCTTCCCATATAGGGATGTTCATACATGCACAGTTCCAAACCCAAGGTTTTAATCTTGCTCAACAATAATATGTAATTCAACATATATGTATACGGGTAATTGACAGAGGTATATCAACATGTGAATAATGCCATGGTTATCCAAGTGGGGACACTTGTATAACCATTTAGAAATCAACTTAATGTAATATATATCCGAGCTAACATGTTGATAATCAAAGTGTACATAATGCATGCAGAATAGAATAATTACAAACTTCTTACTCATGTCCGCTGCATAAAGAAAATGCAAAGGTAGGATACTTGCTCGATTCACGATTACAAATCTCAACTTAGGTTTTATCTCTTTATCACAACCTATCAATAATCGATCATTCGCTCGATTAGAACAATATATCTTAACACATAGTCTTCGCTCTATTACAATTGACACATAGTCCAATCACATAATCACAGTGATCATACTTTTAGTTCATATTCTATACTTGAAATATTTTTATACATTTTTCAAATATCTCATCCATGCTCTTACAGTAGTCTTTTCTTTCTTTTATAAGGTTCCACATTTGTTTTATGCATCGACAACTTTTTATCGGGAGTAAATAATGAGTCTAAGACTCTTATTTTATACCTCAACATCTCAGAAATATCGGACATATTAATTTTTAATCATTTTTGAAATTTCCGTAAATTGAAAAATTTAAAATAATTCAAATCACATCCAAGGGCCTATAGTGATATAATCATTACTATAGGTGTTCTTCTTCAAATTTAGAACTTCATAATCGGTTCTCAAGTCGACTAGTTTAGCCTATTATAACTTTCAATTATCTAAATCATAATTAAATGATTTAAACATTAAACAATTCCATTATCATTAATAGTTTAATTAATACTAAACTATTAATGAAACCATTGCCAAAATATAAAAATTATTTATAATAACTCAAACTATTTTTAAAACATTTATATTACCCTTAAATGATTTTTAAAACAATAAAATCATTTTAAATAATTACCATTAATATTTAAATATTAATGTACTATTTATCCAAATATTAAAAGTCATTAATTATAACTTAAAATATTTTTAAATCCTTAATATCCTCTTTAAATGGTTTTTAAATAAGTAAAACCATTTTTAAACTATTTATTTAATAATAATTATTAAATAAACTAAATATCATTAATATTATCTTAATATCATTAATATTTAATTATTAATGAAATTATCATTTAAATATTAAAAGTTATATTTTATAACTTAAAATATTTTTAAATACCTTATTTTCATTTAAAATGATTTTTATAATATTAAAATCATTTTTAAACTAAATTATTTAATATAATCATTAAATAACTTTAATATCATTAATAATAATTAATTAATGAAATTCATCACAAAATATTAAAAGTCATCACAAATAACTCATTTACATAACCAATTCTAAGCCAAAATAAACATAGTAAACTAACTAGTTTATTAACAACACTAACTAAACTTTAAAAATTCAAACTTTAACTAACAATTAAAAATAATAACATTACAAAAATTAAATAAGAATATACCCTAAATACTTAATTCCACAGAATCAATACGCACTTCCACGCCTAAAATTTAACTAAGGAGATCTTTATAAAAGTTCTCCCACAACAAAGCCTTTCTCAAAAAAAATTGGAGGCCTTATTGTTGGTGAATGAAACAAAGGCCAAGCCCTTCTATTTATAGGTTTAGAAAATGGTGAAGTTCTCAACTTAGTAGATGTGGGACTTGGTTTATACTAATTTTTCAATAGCTCACTTTACGATTTTCTAACGCATTGCTCATAACTCCGATTAATCTGATTTTTGGATATGTTATACATGGTATGTAAGACTATTTTAAAAAATACGAATTACCCAATTCGGGTTCATTAGATAGCCCAAACAAAGTCGTCAAAAGTGGACGCTCATAATAGCTTTTCAATCTCGCTTCAGCTTTACCCTCTTTCGCTAAAACAGTCATAACTCTTTCATTTTAAAACATTTTCGAGCGATTCTTGAGCCCACGCGAAGCTAACTTCTGGGGCTACAACTTTTATTCTTTGACCATTTCCAAATTCCGAACACATCAGTCCAGAAATTCCGTTTAAATGGACTGCACCGCACTTGTTGGGAAGTTTTGACACTACTACTTTGAAATGTCATAACTCTCTCCTCCGATATCGGATTTAGTCCGTTTCGGAGTCTATGGAAAGCTTATTCGGTGAACTATAACATACCAAAAGCCCAGAAGGTTTTAGAAACAGTAACTGATCGAAACAGTGTCCCGAATAGCACATCCCGCTGCTGACTTTCAGTTTTGAGAAATTTGACATATTTCCTTCCAATCACCGTAATTCCCTCATCCGAGGTCGGAATGAGGTCATTCCAAAGCTTATGGCTTCCTAACTCAGTGCACTACAACATATCAAAAGCCCAGACCTTTTAAAGCACAAAAAGTGGACGAGAATGCCCCCATTACAGACTGTCCAAAAATAGTTTATCATGATCGGTCAACCATGTTTGACCATCTATAACTTCTAATCTATACATGATATGGACTTGATTCTTTTTGCAGATTAAAGACCACATATCAGGCTACACATAACAACTTTTAAAGAACAAAACTCATGATCGAGCAAAGAGTTATGGCCTCGACATTTGGTGAAAAATAACTTAATTCAGGTTTTTCCAACTTGCTTAAATCTTCAAATTAAATGAACTTTGATGTTATGGGTCTTTGATTTATCAACCCATATCATCAATTAACATTCTATTACACAACTTTTAAACAATCAATTGTATCAAATAACATCGAATCAAAGGATTTCTAGGTTTAGTGTTCTTATACCCTTTTTGCCAAAAATTCTTGATTTTTGCTTCTGATTTGTTATGGGTGATGGTTGGGCTTTGTTTAAGAGTGTATGGGCAATCTTGTACAAGGCAATTAAATGTAATATTTCATCACTAGATTTAATTCTTATAATTTACCAATTAACTTCTATCCTTTGGTAAGTTAAAACACTTATACAATAACATCGAAATTAAACCCTAGAATTAAAATTAGGGTTTCTAATTGACCATTATTAGTGTTCTTTAATTATCTCGTGTATGTTACTAGCACAAATCGTTACGGTTTCTAATTTCAACCTAAGTTAGGGTTATAATAATTAGGGTTTGTCCTAATTATCGATGTCTGTACAACAATTATTAGGGTTTCTTCTAATTACCGATATTCTTATTCACAAAGAATTTATATACACAAATACTACTCGTAAATACCCCATAACCGAGTTTAATAATTAGGGTTTCACAAAGACGGTAATATGTTATTACCTAATTGACCGTCATTGCTCAATATTATCTGTCACATTATACCCAAAGACATAATTATGGTAATCAGTAAAATAATATAATATTATTATTCTCATCTCTTGATCACAATCCCAATCCGTGGTTTGGATCTCATGTCCGACTTATTCTTCGTACACAACATCAATAATCAAGTTAAAATAATTAACTTAAATATTCTCGAACAATTCATATAATAAAATATTTATTATATAAATCTAATTATCACTTCATATATTATTTCCAATCATGTTTTCATGGAAAATAATTAATAATTCCAAAATTATTTCTAATTTTTCAAGTAATAAATGTATTCGTATTTATCGCTCACTTTACTTGACACTTAGTCTCGCCATTAAAAAAAAAAAATTATACTGTGAAAATTTCTTATTTATTTTATCTAGAAAATCTCTGGTTACTACAATTACTGAATATCTTTGGCCTGTAGTGCAAAGATGGTTGATTTTCTTATGAATATGTTTGGCCCGTAGTGCAAAGATGTACAGTGTTGAGATGAACATGTCCAATCGATGAATATCTTTGGCTCAGAGTCTGAAAGATGAATATTTGATTCAAGATGAATATTGATTGATGTTACAGGATAAAATATTGATGATGGACTTTTAAATTCATAGATTATAGTATATTTCATTCTCCACGTAACTCATCTATGAATTATTATTTCCGCCATAATATTGATATGAAATTTGTTGTTTATTGTATTTTATCGATTTTTTCCTCGTTGAAGACTAACGATAATTTATTCTATATTATCTTAGTCATAATATTCTTTACCGGGCTAGTTGAGCTCACCCTTTCCTTTTTGTTCCATTTTCTTCTCGTGAGGCGAGAATGTAGCGAGTTCTAGTCGGGGTGTGAAACGATGGTTCTAGAAAGTTGTTTTAGTAGTCCTCACCATTTTTTGTAAAATAATCTACCAATAATTGTAATGAGGACTTATTTGGGTGTGAATATTGTCTAGATGGCAATATTTGTATTTAAACTCACAGTTTTTATGTTATATTAATAAAGTTGTAGTTGTTTCTGTACCATATTTTTGACGACTCAAAATGGGTGATGTATACCTATTTTGGGGGCGTCACAGTTGGTATCAGAGCTTAGGAATATGATCTCTGGCGGAGATCGGGAAATAGAATTAGGAGGGGAGAGACGAGTAAAATGAGACCGTGGAGACTCCTTTCCTCACTAATGAGGAAAACATGCAATAGGCAGACAATGTTCCTCCTGTAAACAACACCACTGATCAGACGATGAATGACGGAATGTTTAGAAGGTTTTTGCAGTTCATGTAAAATCGCATAAGGAGACTCGTGCACAAAATACAATGAAAATGATAACAACGCATTTTGTCACAAAACAAGTAGTTCAAATAGTTGGGACCACCAGAATTCTGGGGAAAGCCGGATCCGATTAAGGCAGAAATATGGGCAAACAAATTACCAAGATATTCGATGTCTTTGGTTGCACGGAGGAACAGAAGGTTCCATTCACCACCTTTATGTTCCGTAATGAGGCAGATTACTGGTGGGAATCTGTGAAGCGTACCCATCCAGCCGCACTCAACATGTCTTGGGAGACATTTCAGAAATTGTTCAATGACAAGTACTTTCCTGAAAGTATTCATCATATGAAGGAAGTGGAGTTTATTAGATTAGAATAAAACAACATGACGATGTCCCAGTACGAGGCGAAGTTTGCAGAGTTATCCAGGTTTTCACCTCATTTGGTGGAGAATGAGGAACTTATGACGCGGATGTTTCTGAGAAGTTTGAAACCCGGCATACGTCAATATCTTATTTCTCATAAATTTTCTCTCTATTCAGATGTTGTCAACAGGGCTCAATTATTAGAGCGAGATAACGAGTACGTTCAACCGAGGGACCACAACCCGGATCATACCGGTGACAACAGTCATCAGAACAACGATAACCAGCGGAGAAAGAAAAATACGGACAAAGGCGGTAACCACTCTGGTGGTAATCATGGCCATGAAAATAGAAGAAGCGAGTCGGGGGGAGATTTTAAAAAGAGAAGATTCAACAATGATAACACGAAGACGTCAGCACCAGCAACAACTGGTTCTAAGGGAGGAGAACGACCACCGGTCGTATGCTATAAATGCGGGAAAGAGGGACATATCAGCCCAAACTGCCCACAACAGTTCAAGGTATGTTATAATTATGGAAAGGAAGGACATATCGCTCGAGATTGTACAGCAGCGATGGTGACTCAAAAGGCTGTCCCAGAAAAAGTCAAAGTCAATGGTTCCTGGAAGAGTGTTTGTCGTGACTGGTCAAATTAAAAATTCTGCCGAAGTTTATACCTTACTAGATACCGATGCTACCCATTCATTTATCTCTCCTGCTTGTGCTCAATGTTTAAACTTGACTTTAGAGAAATTAGACTTTGATTTATCTGTGGAGACTCCGTTAGGAGAAACTTTCATCACATCCACTGTTTATAAATCTTGTTTGATCCAAGTTGGCACCATCACATTACCTGTTGACCTTATCTCTTTAAAGATACTTGCTTTTGATGTGATTTTAGGGATTGATTGGTAAACTACTCATCATGCCAAAATTGATTTTTTTTCGTAAGGTTGTTAGTTTTCATATTCCTAACCAACCTATTGTACGAATTCAAGCAACTAAACCACTAAAATCAATCACTGTAATATCAAGTCATAAAGCTATTCGTTTATTGAAAAACGGATGTCAAGCTTTCTTAGTCCATGTTATGGATTTGAATAAAGACACGCTTGATTTGAATAATATTCTGTTGTTAGTAAATTTCCGACGATTTCCGATGAACTTCTGGCCTCACCCCAGGCGTGAAGTTGAATTCTTTATTGATCTTGAACTTGGTACAAAGCCCATTTTTAAAACCCCATGTCGAATGGCTCCTATTGAACTTCAGGAGTTAAAGGTCTAACTACAGGAGTTGTTGGACATTGGTTTCATTCATCCTAGTACATCTCCTTGGGGTGCTCCTATTTTATTTGTAAAGAAGAAAGACGGGAGTATGCGACTATGTATTAACTATCAGGAATTGAACCATGTCACCATCAAGAATAGGTATCCGCTACCTCGTATTGATGACCTATTTGACCAGTTGCAAGGAGCACAATTCTTTTCAAAGATCGATCTTCCTTCTGGATATCATCAGCTGAAGATTAGAACTGAGGATATTCCAAAGACTGCCCTCAGAACTCGGTACGGGCATTATGAATTCTTAGTCATGTCTTTTGGATTGACTAATGCTCCTACGGCTTTCATGGATATGATGAACTAAATATTCAAGGAATATTTGGATCAGTTCGTTGTTGTCTTTATTGATGATATCGTCATATATTCCAAAAGCCGTGAAGATCATGAGCACCATTTGAAGCTGGTACTCCAAAGGCTTCGTGAAAACAATCTATATGCCAATTTGAAGAAATGCGAGTTCTAGCTTGAGGAAGTAACATTCCTTAGGCACGTGGTGTCAAAACATGGAATATCTGTTGACCCGGCGAAGATTGAAGCAATACAAAGTTGGGAGCACGTAGCTTTCTGGGCTTAGCTGGTTATTATCGGAGATTCGTGGAAGGATTTTCTCGAATCACTACTCTATTAACTCAGCTGACTCAGAGAGATACAAAATTCGTATGGAGCGAGGAATGCGAAAAGAGTTTCCAACAGCTTAAGTGGAGACTCATTTCGGCACCTGTTCTGACAATACCATCTGGTTCGGATGGATTTGTTATCTATAGCGATGCTTCAGGCAAAGGGTTAGGATGTGTTCTCATGCAACGTGGAAAAGTTATAGCCTATGCCTCGTGACAACTTAAAGAGTATGAGAGGAATTATCCTACTCATGATCTAGAGTTGGCAGCAGTTGTTTTCGCGCTAAAGATCTGGAGGCACTATCTATATGGAGAGAAAGTGGAGATATATTCAGACCATAAAACCCTCAAATATTTCTTCACCCAAAAGGAACTCAACATGCGACAACGACGTTGGCTCGAGCTGTTAAAAGATTATGACCACACCATTTAATACCATCCTAGAAAAGCGAACGTGGTAGCTGACGCGTTGAGTAGAAGATCATATGCGGGAACAAGTGCGATGTTGTCAACACAAAGGCCCATTTTGTGTGATTTACAAAAGATGAAGATAGAATTCAAGACTCTGGGGACCCATGTGATGATGTCAAGTATACGCATAGAGCCAACTTTAATAGAAAAAGTTAAAGTTGCTCAAGCCACCGACCCAGAGCTAATGCATATGAAGAAGAAAGTACAAGAAGGTGCTATTCCGGAAGCGAGAATCGATGAAGAAGGAATACTTTGAGTCCACTCCAGACTTTGTGTTCCTAACGATTCTGATTTGAAGTACAATATCATGACGGAGGCACATAATACACCGTTTGCAATCCATCGTGGAAGTACAAAAATGTATCGTGATCTTCGACATACATTTTGGTGGAACAATATGAAGATAGAGATTGCAAAGTTTATCTCAAGGTGTTTATCTTGTCAACGTGTAAAGGCGGAGCATCAAGTGCCTAAGGGTCCATTGCAACCACTTGAGATTCCGAAATGGAAGTGAGAACATATTACCATGGATTTCGTTACGGGTCTTCCCACGGTTTCTCAAGGTATAAATGCTATTTCGGTTATTGTTGATAGATTAACCAAGTCTGCTCATTTCTTGCCGATACGGGCATAAAGTTTGTTTCATCCATAATATTTGAGAGAAACAACTCCCTGCAGCTAAATATTCACCCTCAGTGGTTGATAAAGCAACTGAGGTTTGTTTTTTACTATGCCATGAAACAAGACTATGTCCCAAAAATGTACAAGCACCACTTGTACTTTTCTATCAATTTGAAATCCTACAGTCAGCATCTGAATAACCCATTAGTTCAAAATGATTACTTATTGGATAGAATAACCCTAAATTTATAGTACCACTTAAATATTTAAAAATTCTTTTAACCGCTTGTAAGTGGGATTCTTTGGGTTTTGCTTGAAACCGAGCACAAAGACATACACTGAACATTATATCAGGCTTAGATGGAGTTAAATATAACAAAGAGCCAATTATACCTTGATATTTGGTTAACTCTACATCTATACCTTTCTCATCTGATGTGATCTTTATTGATGTACTCATTGGTGTAGTCTTAGGATTGGACCCTTCAAAACCAAATCTTTTGAGTAGCTCTTTTGTGTACTTGGTTTGATGAATATAGATCCCTTCCTTTGTTTGCTTGATTTGAAGTCCCAAAAAGTAATTTAGCTCACCCATTAAGCTCATATCAAATTCCTTATGCATACACTTTGAAAACCACTCACAAAGAAAATCATTAGTAGCACCAAATATTATATCATCTACGTATATTTGAACAATGATTATTTCTTGTTTTTCATGTTTAATAAATAATGTAGAATTTATTTTACCTCTAGTAAAACCACTTGAAATAAGATACTTACTTAACCTCTCGTACCAAGCCCTTGGAGCTTGTTTGAGACCATAGAGAGCTTTCTTTAGCTTAAAAACATGATTTGGATATTTTTTATGTTCGAATCCAGGAGGCTGTTTGACATAGACTTCTTCATTGATGTATCCATTAAGAAACGCACTATTTACATCCATTTGATAAAGCTTGAATTTCTTGTAACAAGCAAATGCTAACAAGATCCGAATAGACTCTAGTTTTGCAACTGGAGCATAAGTTTCTTCGTAGTCAATTCCTTCTTGTTGATTGTAACCTTGAGCCACTAGCCTTACTTTGTTGCGAGTGATTGTCCCATGCTCATCGAGCTTGTTTTTAAACACCCATTTTGTTCGAATAACAGAAACATCTTTAGAAGGGGGCATTAATTCCCAAACTTGACATCGCTCAAATTGTTGAAGTTCCTCTTGCATTGCCATTAGCCAATTTTCATCAAGTATAGCTTCTTTAGCATTCTTTGGCTCAACTTGTGATAAGAATGCAGAAAATGCACATTGATTTTGTAGGCTTCTCCGTGTGGTAACTCCTTTGTTTATATCTCCGATGATATTTTTTGGTGGATGATCCTTGAGATATTTTGTTGTCTTTGGCATTTAAACATCATGTATTACCTCTTCTTGTTGAGGAAAATTTTCTTCAAAATCTTGTGTTGCTTCTTGTTCAATTTCATGTGTACTATTCAATTCAGCCTGATGAATTTGTCCATTTGGTCTGCTGACTGGTCCTCTTTGGTTTACTGGATTTGTGAAAATCTCCAAATTTCCTGCATCCTCTTCTCTCTCTTTTGGAAGATAATTGTTAGTCTCATTAATAGTTATATGAATAGATTCTTCAACACATAACTTGTAAATATTAAATACACGATACGCCTTGTTGTTATATGAATAACCAATGAAAATACCTTCATAGGATTTAGCATCAAATTTTCCCAAATTATCACTAATATTGAGAATAAAGCATTTAGATCCAAAAACTTTGAAATAACTTATATTCAGAATTTTATTATTTAACAATTCATAAGGTGTTTTCAAAATAATTGGACGAATGAGTACTCTATTTAAAACATAACATGATGTGCTTACCGCCTCGGCCCAAAATTTCTTTGGACGCTTACTCTTTTGCAGCAATGTTCTAGCAGTTTCTTGTAATGTTCTATTCTTCCTTTCCACTACTCCATTCTGTTGAGGAGTTCTTGGAGCTGAAAACTCATGGCTTATTCCTTTTTTATCACAAAAATATAATAAAATCCTTTTGAAATTCAGTACCATGATTACTCTGAATTTTTATAAGCTTGACACTATACTTAATCTCTAAATTTCTTATCAATTTCTCAAATTCTTTAAATGCTTCATCTTTGGTTCTCAAAAATAATACCCATATATATCTAGAAAAATCATCAACTTTGACAAATGCATAAAATTTACCATTAATACTAGCATGCCTTTCTGGGCCAAATAAATCAAGATGAAGTAATTGTAAAGGAGTAGAGGTTGATACCATATTCTTTGTACTTGATGATGTTCTTACTTGTTTTCCAAGTTGGCAAGGAATACATATTCCCTTCTTTTCATACTTTATCTTTGGCAAACCTTTGACAAGATTCTTTGAGGACAATTTCTTGATTAAATCCATGTGAACATGTCCCATCCTCTTGTGCCACAGATTCGCCTCAACTTGCACAGATGCGAGACATAATTCTTCATCCTGTTGCTCAAAGTCAATAGTATATATATTTCCTTCTCTTTGTGCAACTAGAGTAACATTGTTGGCCTTTCTGGGCCAAATAATGCATTTTTCTTTATCAAAACTGACTTGGTGACCATTGTCCATTAATTGACTGATACTAATAAGATTAAATTCAAGTCCATTAACAAGGTGTACATTATTAATATTTACCTTACCATTTCCTATTTTACCTTTTCCAATTATCTCGCATGTTCGATTATCTCCAAATGTAACTGTACCATTTTTCTTCTTGATTTTTAGCTCCACGAACTTTGTTTTGTCACCAGTCATGTGACGCGAGCATCCACTATCAAGAATCCACTTTTGAGATTGAACCCTTGCCTTGAGACATAAATGTCAAGAAAAGATAATTCATCCTTTTGGTACCCACATCTTTTTGGGTCCTTTAGTGTTAGTTGCAAGTAAATCAACCTTTTTAACCCATACCTTTTTAATCTTATTTTTCTTAAAGCAATTTATGTCCAAGTGACCTTTAATACCACAATTTTTACATGTTGTGAAAGGAGAACAGTAATTTAATTTGAAATGAGACTTGGATTTAAGCATATTCACATTTTCGATTTTATGAGTGGGATTATAACCTATTCCTTGTCTATCAAAACTAGGCCTTTGCTTTCCTAACATGACAATTAGATTTTCTTCTCCTTCAACAAATCTAGCAAGAGATATTTTTAATGAATCTACTTCCTTTTGAAGTTCGTTAGTATGAATGGGTTTAGACTGGGATTCATTACTAAAAGCATCAATACATACATCTCGCATTTTCAGTTCATTAGTCAATTTTCCAACCTAATTGTTCAAGTAAGTCACCTTGTTAAAAAGGATTTTGTTATAATTCTCAAGATAATCATTTTTAGCAATCAAAACCTTTTTTTCTTTACATAATGACTCCTTTTCAATTTCCTTCTTTTCATCTATCAAAGAATCAACTTCACACATTAATGTATTTACTAAGTCTTTCAAATATGTATTCTTTTCTTTTAATCTAGCATTTTCTTATTTCAAAGAATTCAAATCGAAATCAGATACCTCGTTTGATTCGCCTTCTATTCCCATGAAGCATACTTGAGCTATCTCGTCCTTGGCGTCGACCTCACCCTCAGATTCTTCTTAATCACTCCAAGTGATTAATCCCTTGAAGCTTGTTTTTCCTTTATTCTTTAGTTGAAAACAGTCCTTCTTGAAGTGCCCTGGACGTCCACATTCAAAACACGTCTCTTCAGTTTGCTTTCCTTTGCCTTTATTTGAGTTGAAAATATTCTTTCGTTTATTCTTCCTTTGTAGAAGTCTTTTGAGTCTCCTTGACATCATGGCTATCTCTTCGTCAGAATCATCATCAAGATCTTCTTCATTTCCTGCATTAAGAGTAAGAACCTTTCTACGAGGAGTTTCCTCCTCATCGTCATACCTCTTTAAATGATGTTCATATTCCTCAAGTTCACCGAAAAGGGTTAGTGTATCCATAGTAGATATAGTAGAGGAATATTGAAGAGTAGTAATTTTAGATGCAAACTTCTTGGGCATAGCCCGAAGTAACTTACGATTAATCTCACTTTGTGGAATAGATTTGTCCAATAGCTTTAAGGAGTTCAGAAGAACAAGAAACCTTGCTTGAGCCATCTTTATAGTTTCATCTTTCTCGAGTTTGAACATTTCATAATCATGCATGAGTATGCTTAGTTTAACTTCTCGAACTTTTGATGTTCCTTCATGACTCACCACTAGAGTGTCCCAAATCTCTTTAGTTGTGTTGCATGAGGATACTTTGTCAATCTCGGACTGCACCATGCCGCTAAGTAGAGTATTCATTACCTTGGAATCATAGGAAACCGTGAAGGTTTCAGTTGAATCCATCTCTAGCAAAGTCTTTGGAGTACCGTCATCTTTCCTTGGAATAACTAGTCCATTCTCCACAACCCACCATTCCCAAGGATCTCTCTTAAGATAGATCCTAATTCGGAATTTCCAGAAATTGTAATTCTTTGTTCCATACAGCAGAGGAGGTCTATTAGTTGATTGACCTTCTTGATTGTTGTTCCCGAATTGTGCCATGTCAGAATCTTTCCCTACAAGTCACCTTTAAGACCAAGTAAGTAGACCCAAGCTCTGATACCAAATGAAATTCAAATACGGCACACTTAGAAGGGGGGTTGAATAAGTGTGTGGATACAAACTATGACCAATTTAAAAATTTAAACTAAACTATTGAATATAACCTACTATATTAATGAATGCAGCTTGCTGAAAGAATATAGTCTACTAGATTGAATTTTTGTTTAAGAAAATATCTTGGAGATTTTATAAATTTTTATAACAAAATTTCTCTCAAAGAATCAAATAATTAAATTAAACAAAGTTAATTATCTTGAGAAAAAATAAATTAAAGCAAGTAAAAATAACATCAAGATTTTTTACGTGGTTCAGCTATTACCCTCTATAATAATAGCTTACTCCATGTCCAATACCAACTAGTATTGGAGACTCACTTTTATTTCTTTAAAAGACTCTTGTTACAAATCAGATTCTATAAAACTGAATTACAAAAATTCACTTGAGCACTCTTGCCCCTTGTGCACCAATGCACTCCTCAAGCACCTATGCTTCCTTGAACCTGTTTGTAAACAAACCTTAATCCACCCGGATTAAATTCCCTTAGACAACACTTAGTCTAAAAAATTAAGATTACAATAATAGAGGTCTAATGATCAAAGCAAATAAATAATTTAACAATGCAAGGCTCAACTAATGAATGCAATGATCAAGTAGAAAGAGTAAAAGATATCACCAATATTATGCCCACGAAAATTGTTGATTATTAATCTGAATATAATAGCACAGCAGCTGGAAATGTTTCACTGAATAATAAAGTAGCTCTTTAAGTACGTGGTTGCAAAATATTAATTGTAAGTGATGTAAGTGTTGTATTTTCTACTGAAAACAATTCTCTTTTTTATAGCCCAGAAAAACAACCGTTGTGAAATAAATATTTCCGTTTCCAACAG
The DNA here is from genome assembly GCA_020205605.1 of Panax ginseng. NCBI lineage: Eukaryota > Viridiplantae > Streptophyta > Magnoliopsida > Apiales > Araliaceae > Panax > Panax ginseng. The sequence goes on from CM035137.1 coordinate 50,218,740, forward strand.
ATTCAAAGAGATAAATAACATTCCAATATTATTCCCGTTATTGGCTAAGAAATATCAAAAACCAATTATCTTCGGTTGTTAAAAAATTTGTTGTACTCTCTCAAAAAGAAACTATTTCAAGTAGGTAACGTCTTCTGTTGAGACTTTTCAAATTCCTATAGCATTGAAAGTCTGCCGCCCATATATATAACATTAATATAGGAAAGAGTATGAAACAACCTTTTTCAAGATAATTATTACCTTATATTTCCAAGACACTTATCCCTCTTTTTTAGAAAGTACTCATATCTCTGCCAACCCACTTTAACAACTTTTTAATTTCCAACATATAAATTTTTCACACGCATTATATTATAACATCAGTACATGAAAAATTAACATAATTCGGGCAATTCTCTCTATACATGCATATATAAATACTTAGCCATGCACATGCATATAAATACGTACTAACTTAGCAATGTAACATAATTAGGTATGCCAAACATATTTAATTCAATGCACAAATAATATGTCCTAGAGCTTTGTATTGAAAAATTAAGTATTTGTAATGACCTTACATATTTTTCATAAGACTCAAATCTTCAAAGTCTCTTGACAGCAATTCTTTCATCAACTTCCTGAAATTTCACAATAAACACATTAGTCCATATAATCAAGTCATCATCAAAACAAAAAGGTTAGAATATGATCAAACCAACAGATTCACTTCACGATTTTGGGTTAGTTTGCAAAAAGCTATGGGCACGGATTTACGATTTAGTTCAGCATATCATCCTTAGACGGATGGACAATTAGAGAGGACTATTCAAACTCTTGAAGATTTATTAAGACTCTATGTCCTTGACTTCAAAGGAAGTTGGACGAGTTCTTACCATTGGTGGAGTTTTCCTACAACAACAGTTATCAAGCTAGTATTGGCATGGCTCCATTTGAGACGTTGTATGGAAGAAAGTGTCGTTCTCCAGTATGCTGGGATGAGGTGGGTGAAGCAACATTGTTTGGACCAGAGTTGGTACGTATGACTACGGGTACGAAAAAGATTCAAACGATCCGACAACGTATAAAAACTCACAAGACCGACAAAAGAGTTATGCTGATCTTCATCGAAAGGACGTGGAATTCGATATTGGAGATCATGTGTTGTTACGTGTTGCCCCATGGAAAGGAGTTACAAGATTTGGAAAGAGAGGAAAGCTCAATCCTCAATTCATTGGCCCATTTGTAATCCTTGACCGAGTAAGAACTGTGGCCTATAGACTCACCTTACCGCCAAGCATGTCTCGTGTTCATAACATTTTTCATACATCCATGTTACGTAAATATGTGAAAGACCCGAACCACATTATTGTGTTAGAACCGGACGAAATAGCAGAAGATTTAATGTATGAAGAGGTTCATGTTCAAATCTTGGATAAGAAGAAACATATTCTACGCTCCAAGGTTATACCTCAAGTCAAAGTTTTATGGAGGAACCACGATGTTGAGGAAATGACCTGGGAGTTAGAATCTGAAATGATATCAAGGTATCCTTACCTCTTCAACATACCAGGTATGTACCCTAATTTCGAGGGAAAAATTTCATAAGAAGGGGAGATTGTAAGACCCCAACTTTTATGAATACAAATGAATTTCTATAATTATCATATTTGAATATTATGGAATGAATTTGATATAATGTTATAGTTGTGGGTAATATTATAAATTTTGCAAAGTACGCAAGTTGTTATATAATATTCGATTGGTCGGGGAATATTCATTTTAACAGGGAATATTCGTACGACGGCACAATCATTGGTGGACCCCACAACAGAATTATTGTCAGATTGAGAAAACGACAAAAATATTTTATGAAAATAACGGCGGAAGTTTTATCGTTAACTGTTGAAACACCCGGTGTTAAAAGTACAGGAATACATGTGGTTGCATTGTAGCACATGATATTGATTATTGATGCTTACATGAAAAGTCACTCAGTTTTGTTCAATTATTGCTTCAGTAATTGTTGCATAGTATCTTATTGCCTCTTTTTTAGTTATGACAAAAGAGCTCTAACTCATGCAAGCATACATGTGTCAACAAGTAATACAGAGTAAGTAAAGTATCGACCCCACAGAGAAAGTTGTTCAATTTAAACTACTATTCATCAATTAAATCATTATTTCTATATGCTTAAACTAAATATCAAAAGTGTGAATTATTCTATCTGCAAATAAGAACTAAAATGAGAATAAGAATGGAATAAATCAAATTTGGAATTAATGGAATCCTAACTTCATTTAATATTTCATCTAGTTACCGCTATCATGCAAGAATTGTTCACATATCACAGGAAAATAGTCAAGAGCACTAATAGAGTCATAGCCATTTTTCAATGCACTAGGACCTACTTACATAGTATCCACAGATGATAGACTCTATGTAATCAACAATATAACCAAAATCACTATATGTCTATGTGAAATTGCAATCATACTGAATTTAAGCACAAGCCCTTATTTTAACTCATACGGTGAATAAGTATATGTCTATCTCATTCATGAAATACACAAGTCATATACAACAACCCCATATACGTATGCTATTATGACTACACTCCATACTCGCATGTTCATTGTCAATTCCATACATGTACTGAAATGAATGGTGATCAAGCATTCATACACGTAAAACAACCATAATAGAATTCCCATATGATATATAAAACAGCCCTACCAAGCAAGCATGCAACCAAACTACATATTAAAATCCGTTAGAATCCCATAATGGAGTTTAGTTCATAACTGAACCAAAAGCCATTATGGGATCAAAGTTAAACATGATTATCAAGAAAATAATTGAAAGATGAAAGATAGAGCGATCAAACCCAATTGTAGATTGTAAACCAATATCAACGTTCAGATCCTCATATAAATCCAGAAAAACATTATTATAAATCCACAATGATGGAGAATCCCAAGAAGAATTAGAGAAGATGGAGTTTAGGCTTCGTTGTTTGTTGGAATCTCTCTCACGTGTAAACCCTAGTTACTACAATGAAAAAAATGTCAAAGTTGTCCAAGTTTGTCTGACACCAGTCAGATATCGTTTAAAACAAATTACAACCCTTTTAATTAAAAATTAAAATAAAACAAATAAAATGACTTAAATCGTGCGACCGCATGCGCCCTCCAAGATGTTCCTCACAGCGCGCGAGACTTGTAGTATGTGTATGCTCATCGGTAGGAGTTTCGCATGCATGCAATACTCTCAAGGCTATTATGCCGTGCGGCTTGCAGTTTGTAAATTCTGCTTCTGCTTCTGATTCTGTCATGATGCTGCTACTGCTACTTGTTCATTCTTTTCTTTCCTTCCTTTATTATCAGTCCCTCCGCTTCACTGCATCCTCATGCCGTGCATCCGTCAGCCTCAAACCATGCGTCCAATCGCCTCTTGCCATCCAACACCACCAACTTAGGTCATTTCCTGCACTTTTTCACCAAAAGGAGTTTTAAGTACATGCAATGCAAAATAACATGAAATGCAACTAAAATAGATTGAAATGTACTTGAGATGGGCATAATTCGCGTAAATTGATATCCAATAAGTAGGTATAAAACCAACTTATCAAATACCCCTAAACTTGAACTATTTCTTGCCCTCAAGCAATGCATGCTAAATAACAAAGAAAAATGTAAAAGCACTACTATGCAGCTAAACTATTATGCAAACTAGTCTCACATCATTCTAACTTAAACAAAATTTAAGCCCAAAATGCCTCAGCGAATTATCCAGATTCAGGAATATAAGTTCAAACTAAACGATGGTCATAACATCATACACTCAGATAATTCATACATGCTATAGAGATGCTGTGTGTGTGTAGTGTTCACCAAAACTTGATTCCAGCAAAGAATATATATACTAACATGCTCAAAGCAGAAAATTATAGCCTAAATTGAGAATCATGTATACTTATACAACGTAAACTGTTTCACATATCTAAACAAACTATAGTTCAACAATGGGCTTAATTGCTTTATTGCTACTCACGAGGGCGATTTTTGCTCTTTCCCGTGGTGTTTATTGCTATTTTCTTTTCTTTTTCCCTTTTTCTTTTTTTTTATATACATGACTGTGCAATGCCTTATTCCATTAGGCAACACTACTACCCTTTAGCGAGCTTTCAACCAACGACTCCCAGACCATGAAAGACCTTAGGGCACTAGGTGTAAAGACAATCCCCAAGCATTTTACTACTCAAGTAGCTGTATTCCCAAAATAAGACTAGCCACGTTATTGTTATTCATTATTTTTTTATTTTTTTATTTTTTTATTTTTTTTACACATAACATACCCATGTTTTCCTAAAGTTTGAATGTCAATGTTTGTCAAGACTACATGCATGTTCCACATATTTCTCTTTTTAAAACTACATTTTCTAACAAGCAATGCAACATATAACTCTTATGCCTACAAGTGATTGTGAACACATTCTGCTCAAACCAAAAAGCATTTAAACAAAGAACATGAATTCCATCGTGTAAAACATTATAACTACGTTCATGTTATCCCATATATTCAAGAATCCTTCACAATTCACTATCATCATTGGCTAGGCAAGAAATTCCATAAAACAAGAACTTTGTGAGACATGTAAATTAACTTAAACAAAAAATTTTCTATCAATAAAACAATAACACCAAAAATAACTAAATTGTTAAACTAACCATGCAACGTTTTAACTAAACATGCAAAAACTAACTACATGCTACTATACTACTCCCCAATACCCCCAAACTTATAATATTCAATGCCCCATTGAATGAAGGTAAAGGGTACAAGAAAACTCCCCTAATGATCTGCTTGACCACCCTCCTCGGGTGGTGAATCTGGTGGTGGATAAGGCACTGTAGTCCCAAATTGAGGCCACTCTAGCATTGTTCCTTGTTGTGCAAAGGCTTCGGCCAAAGCCCTCGTAAGACCCATAGCAAATGCTCCAAAGTTATCGTAGATGGGATCAACCATTTGCTCCAACCTTCGGAGCTGGCGATCACCATGAGGAGCTTGTGGTCGTGTCGAGGGGCCTGCCTCATCTGTTTGAGGGAGCTGCTATGATGGCTCAGGAAATGTGGGCTGGAGGATAAATCCTCTTCCACGTGGGTGTGGCACACCTCTGGCCCAATTCTCAAATTTAGCAATTGTGGCATGTGTGATGTCCTGGCTTGGATATTACAGTTGTTCGTTTCCCCAGTTGCATCCTTGATGAGCACATAGCATCGCTACCACTGAAGCGTGTGGAATGTTCCCAGTGGTGTCCCCCCGCAGATATCACATCATATTCTGGTGGATGAGATGGCCAACATCAATATACTTCCCGGTGATAATCCCCCATAGAATAATTGCCCTCTCCGCTGTAATCTCGTGCTGATGCAATGAAGGCACTAGCTTGGCACATATGAACAAGTTCCATGCCTTTGCATATCGGTTTAGGGTTGTGGCTTGGAATATGCGTGGCTGGGTCGTACCAACTTTGTATGTCCATTTCATGCCAGGCACGCACAGCTCAGCAATCACCAACTCCAAGTCTGTTTCCATGTGAGCACCGATGACCCAGTTATCAGACCCGGTCGGTGGTGTCTCAGTGAGTCAGAAAATGGTTCTGATGGCGGGAGGTCTATAGTCTATCTCAAACCCACGAACCACCGAGATACCGATCATGGTGACCTTGGCATTGGCATAAAACTCACGGACTATGCTCATCGGAACGGGCGTGGGGGAGTCACAACCAAGCCATTCCATCCTCGTTCGCGAATCATGGCACACAACTGACCATCTTGTTCCTCAGGTTTGCACCCTCTTTCTTTCATAAAGGTTTTGGTAATGATTTTGTAGTACTCCTGCTGGGCTTCCAAATCCAGAAACTTGGTGTGATCAACCACATCCTCCCCTTGACTGCCAGAGGACAATGAAGAAGAAGATGAACGTGCCCTCTTTGGACCCATTGGCAGATAGTTGAGCGAGAATACAGATGAAATTTCAGAGAGTGAATGAGAATTTTTGATGTGATCACCTTAAAATTGTTTCTGCCAACCAAATCAGAAACCCTAGCTTTATAGTAGTGGATGAGAGCGTGGGTATGAGCCTTGAACGTGGAGATGATCGTGGGAATATAATGGAGAGATTGATGGCTTTGATTTGTAACTGATAGAGAGATAGAGACGTGAGTTATGGAGACTGAGAGAATTTTGCTTCTGTTATGATAGCAACTAAGAGTCCAAATGGTCCCCAACTCGTTTTTAAAATTTTCAAATCATTTTTAGTGCGGTGTCGCAAGGCCACACGCCGTTTTTTTCGGGTTTGGTAGCGTAGGCTCCAGACTTGCACAATGTTCTATTATCCTGATTGACTTGATGCGCGGGCGCGCGAGTTTGTACTGCATAGGCTGCACCATGAACTTCCTGGTCCCATGACTCCTTGATATTTTTTAACTAGGCAAAAGTTTGAAACGGAAGCTCGGGAAACAGGGGTAGGGTACGGTACTAAAGTAAAGACGCTAGCCCCTATTTTGAAAGGGCACTCCTATACCACAAATTGCTTGAACAGTTCGCTGAACTTCTCCTAGAAGAGTTACCAACGAGATTACCGCCCATGAAGGACATTCAACATCGATCGATCTAATCCTGTGATCTTCTTCCTAATCAACCTTTCTTATCTGATGAGTCCATCGGAGCATGAAGAGTGAAGTCGGCAGGAGTTAATGAAGGATTTAAAAGGGAGTTGTCGGGAAGAGGGTTCCTAACCTTGTGTTGTGCTCTCTCTTGACCCCAAAGAAGGATGGCACTTGGCAAATGTGCGTTGATAGTCGAAGCCATCCACAAAATGACCATCAAATATCGATTCCCGTATAACTTAGATATGTTTATCCGGATCGCGTGTGTTTTCAAGATTGATCTCGAGAAGTGGTAATCATCGATTAGAATCCGACGGGGCATGAATGGAAAACCGCTTTACTTTAAGACGAGGATGGGACTTTTCGAGGCCTACCACCCCAATTTCATGAGGATGATGAATCAAAGCTTGATTGACTACGAAGAAGAGGAAAAGCTGTTGTATATTCCGGCGACATTCTAATTTCTCGTGTGGATGAGAATAAACACCAGAATCATGTACAATGTGTACTAGAAGTCTTGCGATGGGAGAAACTTTATATCGGAGAAAGAGACAAAGCAAATGAGATCGAATGAGTAGCATTGGTCTCTCGTTTGGTCCGACTAATCAATGTAAATAAGATTCCATCGATCGCTGAAGCACATTAACTGGAAGTGTTCATGCTAGCGTTCTCCTCTAAGCTTCTAGTTAGCTCATCGAAGAACCGACTCAAGTTATCACTAGCAAGTCAAGCTAGCCTATAAGTGCATTGATTCCTCAGATTAGTGACGACTAGTGCTACCTTCCTTACTCAAGGCGCGACTTAAGGCAAGCAAGAAACTTGAAGTGAAGATAGAATACTTTTTTAAGAATGAAAAAAAGGAAAATAAAGACTTCGGTCCCATTCTTGGATAATGAAATGACCAAATGTCAGCTCAAAAGAGACACTCCTACTAACAACACTTTCCTTACACTTGTTGTGCTCGCTTGAGATAAGGAACAAGAGGCTAGACGGAAGACCTCTAATCTACCAATCAATCTAGCTAGCATCCTATGACTTTTTTTTCCAGAGGCGAAAGGAAGTATTTACATCTCCTACAGATAGAGGTTTAAAGCTCTCTTGGCGCCTCTACGCTTCACTCCTTTCAAGCATAAGGGCTTTACCCGCTCAACCATCGAAGAGAGCTTTTCCCATCATGCCATGGGCTCAAATAACCACTAAGTCACTCATGCACAAATTATTACTAAAAGGAGAACCCGTGGAGATGAATCTATATCACACAATCACAAAGCCAAGATTGTATCAACCAATGAATTTCTTTTTTATTTCGCTGTGCGGTCTAACCAATTATCGAGGTTTAATGGCCTTTGGTCAGCTCCTCTTCCTTGCCACTATCTCTTTCTTATATCTACTATTTATTGTCAAGGGCCCCAAAATGGACCGTCTCGCCTCTTGAACTTCCCTTTCTAGTAGGATCTTAAGGAGAGCAATCATAGACCGGGAGAAACCAGCATGTGATCGGGAAGGTCAAAGTCATCGTTGATATGCAAAATAGAGGAAAAGATATCCCTATAACCAATCTCACTTTTTAGGATGGTACCTTCGCGCACTCCTTTGTTCCACCACAAAGCATTACAAGCAAAAATATCTGAAAATTTATGATTTATAAGAGGGTAAGTCAATCTCATTAATAAACTTTAAGGAATTCCAGGAGCAGAGAAGTCAGAATCAAGCAGAGAGAACGGAAATTCCATTTCAAAGAAGATAGATGAATGGGGTACCCGATTGACATCGTAACCATTAACAAAAAAGAAAGGGCATTTAGAAGAATCTCATAAACATGGCAATCGATTCGACTGATCAAGAACAGAGCGCGGCTAAGTCCTACCACTATTATTGCTTAAGCGCATTCATCTACAACAGAATCCACTCACTAAACTAAAGTCGAATAAAGTTCATACGCTTGAATGAAACCCTACCCCTACGCTTGAATGAACTCCTGAAACATCCACTTCAATTGATTCTACTTCATCTCCCCCCTTTCTCTCCTTACCAGCCTGGACAAGACGGATGGGATGGAGGATAGCGGACAAAGCAAGCCAGCCAACAAAGATTGATCCAGTTGTTGTTGGGGACTTTCACGGGGATGGGAGTCCTACATATCATATAAGGATTCACCTCTGAAACTCGAAAGAGGGTCCTACCCTACGCCCAACAACAAGAATCGCCTGAGCTAATTAGCTGTTGCCAACCATGCGTCACTCCGCCTCGCTTCCTTCCCCAGATGATTTTGCCTACTCATTGACCAGTGACTTCAGCATCGAGACACTGACTCCCAGATCAGCTAACCACTCTTTGTAAGGCAGAGCAACTTTTTGATCCCCAATGACAATATCGTCACCAGTGGGATTGGGGGCTATGAGTTGAACTGAACTAGACTTGTAATCAAAACTGCGGACATGGGTTAACTCCTATCCTGTAGGGACTATCCCACATTGGATCAACAATAAGTATATTTCTTATTGCTTCTTGAAATGAAGTCTGACTCTTCCGGATATGCAACGCCCACTTCTGGAGTCCTTATGACGGCTAATTATCGAAGAATTCGGCGTAACGACAGCTTTCGATGGCAATCAAGGATTTCTTTCGGAATGGGTGCTTACTGAAAGAGTTCAACACTACGTTCATTTCGTATATCTACGATTTTAGGGTAAAGTATTTTTGCTTAGCTGCTTAGCAAATCCCCTTGCTTTTATGAAACTGTTAACATTCTCTTTGTTTTTCTCAATGCTTTGAATAGCTATTCGGATAGAAGAAGTGCAATCATTTGCGAAAGCTCTTTCTTCGTGCTCTTTTTCATCTAAGTTCTATTCGTCCTCGGGCACTCTTCCAAAAACTTTCTGATGTCTATATGCTTAACACATGAAATTGGCCTTGGCTAGAATAGCTAACAGGCGGGTAGATTGGTTGTCATACCCTTTCTTTCCTCTTTCTTACTTTCGAGTTGGTGAGTCACTTGCTAGTGTCGATATAAGCACTTTCTCGGTTATAATCATAATCCTTCTTCCAACAGAACCATTGGATTCCTAGGAAGAGACAAAAGAGACTCGCGAAGAACAGTCAAGTGGATGGAAATAGCATAAATAGAGCCAAGCCTTCTCTAAAAGAAGAAAGTGCAAGTCCCAGGAAAGCGGCTATTAGCTAATATCCAAAAATCCTCTGCTCATCGAAATCAAAGAGGGACATTCAAATAGTTAATCTTTCCCACTAGTTCAAGTCCCACTGCTCTTATTCCGCTAATGCCAGGTGAGCGTCTAAAAGGATATCCCTCTGGAATTGTAATTGGAGAAAAGGGGCTTTGGGGTATTCTCCCCGTAGATGCGGAGAATCTTGCAAAGAGCCTAGTTGTACTACCAGCAGCCTAATTCCCATCTCCGTTCTATCAAAGGCATGAGGTTACCGACTTTCGGTGGACGCGGATCCAATGAGTTCAGTCGAACAGCTAACGAGTTTAAGGTTACAAAAGCGTTTGCCAACTTTGATAGGCATAGCATTACAAGTAAATACATCAGAGAGCTTACATTTCATTTTCTATTTTTTAAAAAGAACTAGTGAAAGCGATAGCGATAGCTTACATTTCATAGCAAGCTCTTCCATTCTCTTCTCCTTGCCTAGTCTGAAAGCCGTAGCCATCTCAGACTTTACTTTTGTCGAGTGAAGTCCCGAAGTTACTGCCTTCCTCCTTTTGCTTTTGTTGACCTGAAGCTCTAGTGAAGGAGGGAATGGATTAGATTACTGAGGAATTCAATAGCTCGACTAGAAAGGAGAGGCAGGAGTTAAAAAAAATATCTGAGGAAGTAGTTTAAGTCTCAGGATCTTTTCTTGAAAGAGAAGGGGAATCTTTTCAATGGGTAGAGTAATGGTTAACTCATCGGTCTCATGATCCAAAGACTACTGAGTTCGAATCCTGTCCCCGCCTAAAGAGAGGATGGGTTCGTTGAAGGTAGGCTAAGTCTTACACTCAACTTGCCTTCTTCTCTCATACTTTAGCCGTAAGCTTTTGTCATTGATGTCAAAAAGGAAAGAGAAGTGGGTGCGGTCAGGTAGTTAACCCCTGGGGTCACCCCGGGGAGACGGACATAATCGCCTGGCGAAACTCGACTTATATTACTGATGTAAGCTCCTTCTAACAGAAATGGAAAAAGAAAAAAATCTAAAGTACGAGGAAGAAGAGCTAGAGCTTAAGCTCAACGCTCTCGCGATAGCTAACATTTAGTATCTTGTTTTGAAAAAAGAGCTAGCTCATTAGTTATCTGTGAGTGGGAGTTTCCCTGGTGAAAAGGAAAGCCCAATAACGGCTTGCTTGGTGCGGTAGAGAACCCAACTCTTTTCCTTTGGTGGGTCACCACAAACATTCCTGAAGTAAGTCCGGTCATTCCATACAACGAAGCTAGCGAACTAAGGGGCGAAAGGGATGGCTTATTCTATTTCTTTTTTTTCCTCAATCTAGTTTTCATAATCCTGTTTACGGTCTTTTCTTGCCATTCACGATCGCCTCGATAGCTTCACCCCTGCAATACCATATGTAAGTAAAGAGATTGTTTCGATATCCATCAAAAGCCCGCAATCAAGGTCCTTCGTTGTATCCTTCTTACTAAGGAAGGTCTCTTTCCCTATCCGTTCCTTTCTTACTGTTAGTGGTAATCGTTCATCTTGTAGTACTTCATTCACAGTCCCTGAGCCGTCTGAGTAGAGGTACATAGGACGCTTCGTCTCCCGATCAGGGGATTTCACATGGCCAGGGCGGTAGGAGAAAGAAGAAAGCAAAGAGACTCATATGTTGGTTCACCAAGTGAAAGAAGGAATAAAAAATAGGTATTGGCCTGGCTAGAGGGGACTAACTCACAAGGCTAGCCTAGCGAAGTCACTTTTGGATTCACTTCTTTTTGAGTTAAGTGCACATCCACAGAATTGATTGATGGGTTCCAACCCATCCTATCGCTTCAATCTCGCATTAAGAAACACCTTATTCAAGTAAGTCTTTGGGACCGCCAAATGAGCAATCGTCTCACTTGCTAAGCTTTAAGGAAATTCTAACTAATATAGTTATAGGGGGCTATCGATTTGTAATTGTAGAATGTTCACTTGTGCAAATTGCTCATGAGATTGACTTTCTATATAAAGATTTGATGGAGAATCTTTCATTTAGTATGTCTCGCCATGATTAATCAGATAAAAACATTCCACTACTATCTACAATATGGTTAAAAAGAACTTGCTACGAAATGTAAGCTCTCGCGAGAGATAACATTTATAGTAACTACTTTTTACTTCTTTTTACTTACGGTTAAAAATAAGTAAACTATGGAATAACTAGTGAAAGCGAAAGCGAAAGGGAATGTCGAACTCAAAAGCGGAGTGAAAGCACCTGCCTTATGTTTAGGCGTGTTGGATTCAGTGAAAAGCCCAAGAGAGAGTTTTGCGTGTGCCTCCTTTAGTAAGGAAAAAGCTTGAAAAGCGTACTTACTTTAATAACGGAAAGAGGTTCCTTCAGCGGTTCAGCTTTAGGTCTCGGTTCAGGTGCTGGCTCAAGTACTGGTGAAAGTGCCTGAACCTAAGCGTCTCGCTTGCCTAAGGGTGTGAGTTCCTACTTTAGGCTTTCCATTTTTAGCTTTAATAACTTTCACTAGCGCTTGGCTAGTTACCGAAACCCAACAAGATTCTCTGCACTTGTGCTTAAAGGGTCTTCTTAAAAGCGGCTAGAAGTTCAAAGCTAAGAAGGCGAGTAGTTGATACGAGTTTACTGAGCGCATCGCCTTCCCGCAAGAGCGAAGTTTACTACGCGAGCCTAAATGCGAGTTTCACTGACTGAACGCACCACTACCCGAAAGCCGATACCGCTAGAGAAGAGTAAGAATCATACTTTTTCTACTTCGCTTGTCAGACAGGAACTCTTTGATTCAAGATCCCCTTGCCTTACGCCCTGCCCTGAAAATGGAGTTCAAGTAATCATCTACCTCTCTACAAGACAAAGATTTCATTGAACCTAGCTCGCCTAAGAGTACTTTTGGAGAGTTGACTGAATCCCTTCCTTCTGATCTGAAGCAGGACAGACTTTTAAGTAAAGTGGAACTCTCTCTTTAAATAAGGTGAAAAGCGCTTTCGTTGCTAAAGCCCTTTCTTTTCTTTTATTGTTGATTATCTATTTATTATCTTTAGTATTGGTCTACAACTATTTATTTCAATGAAAATGCAAGGACAAATATAGCACCCCACGGAACACCTATCTGATCCATGTAGCCTGCCTTAAAGGGCGAGGGGCTTTCTAAGCCAAAAAAAGGTGAATAGAGTAAGGCTAACTCAACAACAACACCTTCTCTGGGGATTTCCTCAGTCTATACGTACTCTCTAACCGCTATCGACGAGGGGATGGTTATGGTTAAATTGTATTTCCAGCCGCTTAGCTTCCTTATCGCTGCTAGGCTAGGAAGATTTTGACTAAGCCTAAAAGGCGCTAGACTGACCTGCTGATGACTTATTTTTTTCTTTCAAGAGGAATTCCTTGAAGGTAGTACTAAAAGGATGGGGCATTACCGGGTAACTAGAAATTTCATAATAGAAGAGAGATGAGGCAAAGAAGGAATTGATAGAGGTGCATCGAGAAGTTCCATACCTTCTTGATCAAGTCAATTGCCTTGCTTATACTTACTTAAGTCGAGATTCGGTTGGTGTCAATTCTACTAAGGTACAAGAGAAAAAAGAATCCCTGCTTCTAAAGAGGTAGGGGATTACAAAAGTAATGAAACTGCCTCTAGAAAGGTGGGAAGCTCGGCTAAATCTCCTTGGTTCACACTTAAAGTAAAAGGTGAAACTTCCTTTTATCCTAATGTCTTGAAAGCGGATTGAGAACTTTGCGTTGGAAAGCTTCTGTTTCACCCACCTCCAACTTCCACTCAAAGAGACCAGAGAAGGAAACTGCTGGGTAGGAAACTAAATCAAAGAGAACGTACACGATATCTCCTGTGGTCGTACGAGAATGTGCTTTAGCCCTTTCTTCCGTTGGCTCTCAAACTTAACTCACTTTGGCGAGAAGGACACTCCCAATTAAGCTTTTTACAATTTTGTTACGGCATGTATGGGAAAACTCGCACTCTATGAATGAATCTTTTTCCCACTTGATTAATGGGTATTCAAAAAGCATTTTACACTCGAAAAGAATTACAAAGGGTAGGTATACTATCAAAGCTAGTAGATATTCAAGGAACAATAATCGACTTTTCTAGCACACTAGCAAAGAGAGAAGGAAACTAGTCAAGGTGTAAAAAAAAAGCTGGAAGTCTCCTAATGAGTTCTTATTTACTTTCTTTCACCAAGCTTACACAAAAGATTACACAGTATTTTACCTTACCACTAGAATCGACGGCTAACTTTACCTTAGGCACAGTAGGAAATGAAAGAGCTTTTGATGCAAAGAAATATAAATAGGGGTATGTGTCTTTGGAAGGCGATGGCCTTAGTCCCGATTAAAAGGAACCGCCTAGGACTAACACTACTGGATGGAACCTAGTCGATAGCATGTCCCCAAAAAAGAAACTTCAACAGGGAGAGAAAGAGAGCTTGTTCATCTAAAGCTTTAAAATAGGTCGATTAGGAGAGTACAACATTATGGCGGACATAAGAACTTTCACTCACGCATAGGAAAGAAGAAGACTAATATATCTTGCAAGGAAAGCGGGAGGCAAGCGAAAGCAAGGGAATCCGCTTTCTAGGGTACTTAGACTAAGACCGGCAAGGGGACTTATAAAAATAGAAAGTCCGACCTTCTTCCATTGAAGTTTGAATAGGATTTGACGATTACGAGTAAGATAAGAAGGTCATCAATCTTTATGCTAGTCGATTAAGAAAGAGGCTAGTAATTGGATGGGCTTGACTTAGTACTCCAATCCTTAGCCCTCCTCTTTAATCTTATTTAGTATGCGACTAATTAGATTAAGGGTAGATAATGGGCTGGTTCTTTAGAGTCCGAGAGATTTGCTATGCTCTTCTTATTTCTACCAGATATTGAGTAAAGAATCGCCTCTATCCGCATTCGCAGAAAGTACGGAACTAATTGTAGGGGAACAAGGACAAGGCGTAGTAGAATCTTTCTCTTTATCCCACAGCTTATAGAGAGCTAGCACCGGATGAGACTATAAAGTACTCCTATAAAAAAGAAGACACAAGGTTCAAGCGATGTTCCGCTCTAATGAGAAAACTATCTAATGGGGATGGATCGGTGAAAATGAGCAAAGCAAGAAAGAAGATTAGGGAGGGCATTAAGGCAGTCTTCTTTTTCTTAGTCTTCTATCTAAAGGGAGTTTCTCTTCCCAGAACCTATAGGAGCAATAGAGCGGAGTTAGTGTGGTATAGTAGTGTTAGTAAGGTGTAGAAAGCGATAGCGGTTTTAACTTTTCTCACACGAGACCCGGCTCTCAACGCTGCTTCATGGCACTGCTTAACAGTGAAAAAGAATAGCGATTATTGAATTAGTTTACTCTTTTCGATTTGTGATTGCTCTTGTGAAGCTCTCGAGGTGAGGTTTTATTCCTTACTACATATGTCACAAGGTTTACATGATATCTATTCTCCAATGCACGGAGTAGTCAAAGGGAAGTGCCTGCTTTTTGCATCTTCTATAATTCCAAAGACATCAAGAACAAAGTGTGGAAATACTATCCGCCTAATAACTAATAAGTAGTATTTCCTCCCTAAAGCGAAGCTCAACTCGTGATAAAGAAAATGACTCTTTCTTCGTAAATCGTGTCCGTAGTTCAAGAGCTAGTACTGAGTCTCGCACCGAAAGGCGCAGAAGGTAGTTTACTTGTGAAAACTTCACAATAGATCGCTCTCTTAGCCTATTACTCTATCTCCGAGAAGTAGTCCTATGAGGAGGCTCTTTCTTTGCTTCTTTCCTCCCATCGAGTAAATACCGTGCTAGTCTCAGATAAATACCGGAAATCCTCGAAAAATCATACTATGAATCCCACCAAAAGAAAGTTATCTATGCCTCGAGCGTTGAAAAAACCAAAAAGAAGCGTCCGCTAAAACGTGTTATAACGAGATTTGCTAAAATGACTATACTCCGGTGCGGAAGTTCTTTCAAAGGCCTTGTTGCGAAAGTGGGCTCGAATCCTAAGCTTTCTGGATCGAGGGTATGCCAAATATCAATGGGGTATACGTATCATCTGAGAGTACACCCTTTACCTGCTCCAATAGCGCCTGGACCGATATCGGCATGGATTTGGTGCGTGGCTTGCCGAGACAGGCTTGGTAACGATTCTATTTTATTTATGGTAGTAGATCGGTTTTCTAAAATGGCTCACATATTCTTTTTAAGAAGACTTCCGATGTTATTCACATTGCATACCGCTTTCTAAGAGTAAGGTTGCATGGAAAAGACTATGACGTCCCGACCTACTGTTTTTGGCTCGAGATAACTTGATGGATTTAGGAACTATACTAGAGTTCCAAGATCATACCACCCACAAACAGATGGTCAAACGGAAGTCGTGAACCATTGTTTGGGAAATTGGTTGAGGAGTATTGGGGAAAAAGACAACCACTCAAGATCAAGGCGGATCTCAAGCGATACCCCAAAGCGGAATTCGCTTATAACAGATTCGATAAATCGGTCTACTAGAAATCCCCATTTCAGTCATGTATGGCGAGCCACCAACAAAGTGTGTTAGATTTTGTGCCTTTACCCTCCGGTCTCACTAATCCC
Organism: Panax ginseng; assembly: GCA_020205605.1. NCBI lineage: Eukaryota > Viridiplantae > Streptophyta > Magnoliopsida > Apiales > Araliaceae > Panax > Panax ginseng. The sequence continues at coordinate 50,235,134 of CM035137.1, forward strand.
GATTGGAGACAAAGAAATAGGAATCCGGATAAGTACCATTGGTACCATTCCTGCTTCTTTCTCTTGTCCCTACCCTTTCTTATTCATCATTCATCCTCTGGATAAGTAGACTAAAAATCGACCTCCTATGCCGATATGCTGCTTCATTGCTAGCTTAAAAACTATATATTTCTTTTTGGTACATTCCATAATGGCCCTGATTACTGCTATATATACTGTATTTTATCTAGGACTACTTCTTGCTTTTGATTCCGCTTCAGATTGGGGAGAAACTGAATGGATTGGTTCAGCAAGAAAAACTACAACTATTGGTTCATATGGGGATGCAGATTCATCGAATTCGGGAAAGAAGTGGGTGGGGCTGGGGCACAGAAAGTTTTGGAGTAGTATGGAGTGGTGTATGGGGTCTTGCCTCCTTTAGCTCTGGCTTGATTCCTTCCCCTTAGGATCAAGGGACTGACCCGAGCCTAATGAACCGATCAATTAGCAAAGGTGGTAACTGCCTTGTGTCCAGGGAGGGGGTGAAGAACAAATTGAGCGATAACATCTATCACCGTCTTTGATTATGCCCCGCCACAGGGAGAAGTTTGGTAGTTACTTTGAGGGGTAGCATTTGCCACACGCCTTTTAACCCGAGCCTTCAGCAGTAAGGGAAGCTTCTCTTTGAGCGAAGCAGTTGCTGTTGCTCGTAAAATTGGCTAAGGAAGGGGTAAGTGTTCCATTCCTCATGCATGGCATGGGGGGATCTTTCCATGAGAAGAGTGTGATGTGGCTTCAACCTCACGAGAAGGGCCCGTTAGAATAAATATTGCATGTGCAACCATCCATGTAGGTGGCTTCTTATCAGCAAGAAAGCATCGCCAGAGAGGACTCTAAATGAGAGGGAAGAAAGGGGGTGGGACCTCGACCATGAGAGGCTTTTCCTATGAATATTGAAATTCCAAGTTTTCTTGGTGGAATGGCTTTTTTTGCTCCGAACGCTGTCAGTAATTAGGTTACGAAGAAACATTGTCCCAACTTATCCAGCAGGTGTTCATTCATGCCCAAGAAAGAAGGGGCTCGACAAGAGTTCCACAGCTTCTGTCTCCCCCTTGAAGAAATCGGCTAAAGAAACTGTAAAGCTTGGAAGTGCTGATGGGTAAACACCCGAAAAGCGGAAAGAAATGCCTTTCTTTTTCACCTGACAAGTTCTATGCTTAGGTTCTCATTACCACCCCAAAAAGCCCTTTGGGTTCAGTTCCAAGAGAGATTCTATCGAAAGACGAAGTAGCTACAAAAAGGGAAAAGGGATGAGATGGACTTCGAACGGATAGAGAGAGGGGCTAATATACCAAAAAAATAAATGGAAGTGAGTGCTGCCTTGCGCCCACAACCAAAAGGGAGTGAAAACTCCATTCTCCAAGTTTGGGATGGGGGTGGAAGTTCCTAATCGTTGGGCATATATCCCAGGAATCGATAAATCTTTCATCAATCAAAGAGGCGCTTGACAAAGAAGGAAGCTACCTTTGGGTCTGAATCAAATTCGTCTACTAGCTTGGGATCAAATCTGTAAACTTCCTGAAAGGATATAAATTGCCATTTAGCAACCTTCAAGCCGTGTTCCGTGCCTCTGAGGTATAGCTTTATAGGAAGCTGATCGAATGCACGTTACGAATAAACAGGGTGGCAATTAGAATAACTTAGGGTTACAAACCTTTTCTCGATACTCTTCGTGCGGACAAGGTAGTCTAATCCATTGGAGAGTGTTCCACTCCTTCTTGATGAGAACTCACTTGCCGTCATCATAAGTATAGAAACTACAAGTTTGGGAGGGTTCCAAAGCGTGCTTTCGTTTCTTCTTCTTCGAGCTCAACCGATCATGCTTCTTTCTCAGTTGTGTGATTCCTAGCTGCTAGATCCTAGATCGGAGGATGTCCATTAAGACTATATTGAATAAGACCCTAGTGATTTCACCCACAGGTGGCATACCACCAAAGCTTATATCTGACCTATGATTTCCATCATCATCAATGATAGGGAGAAAAAGTAAAGATGAAATGAGTTTCTGAACCATCTCCAACAAAAGGCTTAACCTTATCTAAAATCAAACTGATTGGAATAATACTTAATGAAGCCTTTAAGTCAAGCCTGTACAGTCTTTCCACCTTTCCCATTTGTTGAAGCAGGAAAGTAGGGTTTTCTAAAAGGAATCATCCATATTTTCGAATCGGTAACCATCTTTTGGCAAGCGACCATGAGAAAGATGGAATAACATTAGGGATTAACACCAATCCATCCTCTTGATTAGGCATAACCAGACAAAGAATATCTGGATCAGAACAAGTCTCAAGCATGATATCAGGACAATCAGGTAGCGTTTCATGTATAAACTGAGTTAGACCAACCTTCCTTAACTAGATTATATAAGGATACTCACTAGCATAGCAGACTGGCTATCCATGCTATACAAACAGCTATTCTAGACTGCATAGACTAATGCTTGCCTTCTTGCTTATTCCTTCCCTCTAACAATAGAACCAGCTTGCTTGCCACTTGCAAAGAAAGAGCTTTCTAGAGTCGAGTAAGGAGAGATTCACTATCTTTCGAATCATGCCTTACCTGAATGCCAGTCTTTCTTGTCCTTATTATAAGATTCAACTTTGACTAAGCAAAGAATCCAGATAGGAGATTGAGAGAGTGATATCCTAAGTAATGAGATGAGCTTGATTACGCACCTGATTGACTCTTAGTTACTGAAAGCGCTGATGAACGATCTTCCTTATTTTAAGAGGATGTAACTCGGATTCTTCCTTCACTCTTGACGCTTTTAGCCGTGGAAGTCTAAGAGCGAGTACCTCTCATTCCTATAAAAGCAAACTCCCTAAATAACGCTTTCACGAGAGAGATTTCAAAGGCAAGGGAGGAAAACTTCGCTTCTTTGAGCTACCTCATTCTCTTCCTGTTGAGGTGGGAAACCCCTCATCCCTTGGTTGTCAATTAGTTTGAAACCCCTGGTCGAGCTTCTTTCTTCTGCTTCTTCTGTTGATTCCCCAGTTTTGGTGGATTCTCTGGTATCTGGTCTTGCATCTTATCTTGCAGTTCTTCTCTTTTCCACTCACAAGTTGGTATTCAATTAGCTTAGCTGGGGAGGAAAGAACAGAAACAAAGAAGAAGGTAGGACGCTAACCTTTCTTTCATCCTTGCTTTCAGTAATGGGTTGAGTGGCAATGTGTCCTTCTATCAATGTGCCCCTTCGGGTTACACCCTTCCTTTGTCAACACACCTATAAAATAGGGTAGGGAAGGAATGAACCTTTGGGCGAGTTCTCCCTAAACTACTTATTAGTATAGCTGGCTCCCATACTCTCCTGCAACCTGAAGTCAAAAGAGAACCTCAACGAGAGTAAGCGCTGTTGGATAGAAGACTGGTATAGAATCTGCTGGTATAAAACAGGCTTTTTCGGGGCAAATGTCACAGAAGGAAGATACTAAGCTGTTCTTTCTTTCTTGAAGCAAGGAAATGACCAACTGCAATTTGATTGAGTGAGTTGCCTACCCTATCACTATTCTATCTCTTTCACCAAAAGCCAGACATAGAACTCTGTTAACGGGATCCACTACTTCTTTCTCTATGAGACCAGCCAATTCAACTGAATCCACTTGAGAGCGACAGTTCCTAAAAGCACATAAAGATGGCGTCACGGCAACATGAAGTGGACGAAATCAGGACCTGCAAGACAGAGAACAAGCGTAGGCTACACAAGCGTCAGTCCCTTCACTTGCCTAAGGATTAGTTAATAGTTCTTGCTTCTAGGGCAAAAAGACTTTCTGTAAGTTGCTCGTATGGAAGGGAAGCACTCAAAATGCATGGACTTCACACTCCAACTATCAGGCTTTAAACCCTTAGCACTCAACACTTGTTCTAAGGGAAAAAAATAGCTTTCATGAATCTAAAAGAAGGGACTACAAAACTCAAACTAAAATGGTAATAGATCTAGGTTCGCAAAGAGTGGCCTGACTTTATCATCTGAGACACTTTCTAATTAGCTTGCTTAAACTCGCTTAAAAAAAGTTTTTTGTGTTGTAGAAGGCTTTCTCATTGCGTAGAACATGTCACCTCACTGAGTTCGCTGTTTCCAATTCAACCCGTTCCAGTCAGGGTATAATCCATAGGCGAGCACGAGGAGATGTAGATCGAAATAAGTAATCCACCATCGTAATCGTACCGTACAGTTTCGGAAAGGAATAGACTCTACTAGCTTTATTGATAGAAGAGGTAGTGAATCTTACCTGCAGTTAGGCGAGAAAGCAATATACACGACCAACTCTCATCTAGAGCAACCTTCTTTCCCGCTTGATAACATTCTGTCGGTCTCAGTCCGGTAGAACGTATTGTTGTTCTTCGATGCAAGTTCCTCATCTCTTTGGTTAGTCCCGTGAAGTAGAGAAGTAGGGAGCGGGTCAGATGGGTAAAGCATAGGCAGCTCAGCTCGCTTTGTTCATCTTTTAGGGGTTTCCCCTTCACTCTCAGTCAAAGTTGTTTCGGTTGATGAGCCTATGTCCTTTATTAAGGGAAGTTTACTTGTCCAATATAAGCTAAGGCCCGTGAGCCTAATCATTCAAGTCAACCATACCTAAGGATCGGTGAAAATGGAGATGGAAAGAAGCGCTGGTGATGGAGTAGAGAGAAAATCCTTGTTAAGCGCGATTAAAGTGAAGTAAGAAAGTTCAAATTAAAGCTTTCTTTTTTATTACGTGTAAAAAGAAAGCTTGGTATGAGAACAAAAAAAGATAAATAGGTTTGGGAGCCCATCCAGGAAATGAACTGAGCTTAGACCAGGCAACGTACTTGTACTCCTAACTAGACGGAGATATATACTCTAGTCATAAGAGTGCCAGAGAAAAACTTTAAAAACTTCTACAGAAAGATGGAATTAAAGCTACAAAGAGATGGACGATGAAAGAAATAGATACAGAGGTTATCGATGTGGACATATACTATACCTCGAAGGCCTTACAGGATCTCTTAACCTACCAGGCTAAGAGCTTCTACTTTGACCAGCATGATACGAGAGGGGAGCTCATCCGCAGCTTGGTTACTAACTTGAGGAAGGAAATTCAGGATGGAGAACTACTTCTTCAATAAACTGTAAGCAGATAGAAGAGTTACTCTCATATCAAGTGATAAGGAGAAAGAAAGATCTCCTTCCATATTCGCTAATAGTCTCTCGTTCCGTAGCTACTCTAGGCGCATGGTCTCGTGACTAACCTTCCTCTCGAACTTTGGTGTCAAGCCATTAAACTTGGAGAGAATCACATATGTCAGAGAATTGTCTTATTATGTCAGAGAATCATCTGCTTCCTTCTTCGTAGTCTTCTTTCTTCTTCACAGTTTCCCTTGGATTCGGTATAGCCTTATTCAGATTCTTCATCCTTGTCTTCGTCTCTGTCTACCAGATCGGATCCAATCAAAGCAGTTCATCCCCCTTCTCAAGTTCCGGAGGGTGGCTCTTCACTTGGTGTTCACTATTATTTTGTATTGGCACTAACAATGACACCGACTTTAACATCGACATAGTCCTCCGCTCGTGAATCTGGCTATCTCAAGATATCCGAATTCCTTTCTGATGCGCCTTATATTTCCAAAAGGTAAGACTTTCCCCTTCCAGGGTGACCCCATTTGCCCGAGCCCTAATCGAGGAATGACAATATCGTTTTGGCCCGGCCTTGTCTCTTCTCTCTGAAGGTTGTTCCTATTCATATTCAAATATGTTAGATAGCTTCTATCTTCTAGTTTTTATCTTTGGTTCTCGAGGTTCTCAAGTTTCAATACAGATGTAATGGATTGTATTTCACCCTCACGATAATAGCTATATTTGTAAATTGCTTGACGATCTATCCAAAAGGAGCCATATCCATGCGGTTTTTCTATCTCGCATAGAGCCAACCTTACTCTATGTGCTGTCCTGGGTGGGCTACCATCCTTTTCTATTCCACTACTTTACATGTTAGCTCGTCTCTGTCTTCATCTTCATCTGCAAAAGCATATCCGGGAGGAGGTTGCTGCACCTGGTACATCACTCTCGGTTAATACCCCTGTTTGAACTTCTGTCCCCGCTTGCATAAGTGAAGGTGACACTCCATCATCTACTTCTTTTTGTCTGCTCTAGTTCCTAGGTAAGAATACCACTATTATCTGTTAGATCTAGCCTTCTCTTTCCTTCCTTAGGATCGAATCCCTTCTTGACAGACTTCTTCTTTTATTCCTCCCCCTAGCCTAGTAAGGAAAGAAGAGAGCATCCATCCATTCTTCTATCTATCATACAAGCAGACGCAGACCTTTCATCTATTGTCTTATCGTCTTCTCTTCCTAGTTATATCTTCCTGTAGTTCTTGGAAGCTAGGGACCTATGGAAGAGCGTAGGATAGAGAGCAAGGAGGAGCATAGGACTCTTTCTTCTTTCTTTCCTCTTCCTGCCCTAACAAACCGAGTTTGTACTTTCTTCTTTATACGGATATTCTACTTAACCGGGCTTCCATCGGAACTAGATCCGAGGCAAGGAAAACAACTAAGGATTAGCCAGCCTATGAGCAAGAGTTATCCCCGCGGAGTAGTACTTTTAAAACACGGACTTTACATGGAAACATGACCTGCTGTGCCGGTTGAGGCTCAAAACTGAGCATTGTAGTCCACGTACTTTCACACTAGGAAGCTCATTCAGTTATGGAATGCGTTAATGGCTCTTAACTTAAGGAGGAGGGATTAAAAAAAAAAGCAGCACGTAGGAGATTGGATCCATGAAAGAGGATCCCAATCAGTTGGCCGAAGCTTGACATTAAGTTCCAAAGGAGTATCAGCAATCTTATTGTCTTGTCGGAGAGACCAGCATGAGAAATAAGATCAGAAGCATAATTAACTTGTGATATAATATATCCCTGAGGTGAAGAGGCCACTTCGATGCCGAGAAAGTCACAGTAAGACCTTCCCCGAGTTCTTACTCCCAGACTCTATAGCTTGAGGTGCCCGCTTCTCTTCTGCCAAACAAGAAAAATATATAATTAATAAACCTATGATCCTTGTTATGAGAGGCTGGCATTTTTACTCGCGCTACCCGGGAAAACAAAGTCACCCCTTTCTCTAAGCCTGCTAGCTAAAAAGCCCTACGCAAAGAAATGTTTTCGTTCCTTGTCTTGGTCTTGGGCCAGTCTAATTCGATGCTGCAACCAATGCTTAACACATACATTCTTTCTTAGTTGGATTGATCTCTCACTTAGAGAGGATTTTCTCTCCCTAAAGGGTTCTCTTGCTTAAGCCAAACACTCGAATAGTAGCATTGACTGCTATGATTGGAGCTGTGATATTAGCTATGGCGTTAGGTGAATATGTCACAATAGAGGGAATTGTACTATAATTGATTTTGTTACTTAGGCTACTGCTATTCAAAGTTTATTGTTAACTTCTATGATAGAAGAAAGATAAGAAGGGAGGATTGAACCAAGATGCATCTTTAATAGGATAAAGAGAATCTATATTAAGGGATTTTATTATGTCGAAAGGGCAATGCCAAGCTCTTACCCAGGCAAAAAACAAAAAATACCAGGCGATTCAAGACGAGAAAAGCAAGAGAAACTAACTTATTAGCTTCTTTTCTTCATTTGGATGATGCTGTGGTTCCTATTATTGACTCCGGTAGCTAAAGCTAGCTCTTTTTTCAAAACATGATACTAAATGTTAGCTATCGCGAGAGCGTTGAGCTTGAGCTCTAGCTCTTCTTCCTCGTACTTTAGCTTTTTTCTTTTTCCATTTCTTAAAGGAGCTTACGCTTGGTAATATAAGTCGAGTTTCGCCAAAGATTATGTTCGTCTCCTCTGGGTGACCCTGTGGGCTAACTACCCTAACCGCACGCACCCACTTCTCTTTCCTTTTGACATCAATTACAAAAGCTTACTACTAAAGTACGAGAGAAAGAAGGCAAGTTGAGTGTAAGACTTAGCATACCTTCAACGAACCCATCCTTTCTTTAAGTGGATAGGATTCAAACCTCAGAGTCTTTAGATCATGAGACCGATGAGTTGACCATTACTCTACCCATTGAAAATATTCCCTTCTCTTTCAAGAAAAGATCTTGAGACTTAAAAACTACTTCCTCGGATACTCTTTTATGCTCCTCGCCTCTCCTTTCTAGTCGAAAGTTATTGAATTCCTCAAGAATCTAATCCATTCCCTCCTTCACCGCGGCTTCATGTCGACATAAGCAAAAGGAGGAAGGTAGTAACTCTGTGACAAAAGGTTGAGGTACCGGATATACCCAAAGGGTAATGCCCTGATCCAAATTATCTAGCCTAACACGCTGCTACAATCGCTTAAAGATTTGAATTAGAAGTCAGAATGCCCTATTTCTAAGGGGCTTAAGGTATACGATCTAAAGCTCTTCGAATGATGCAAGCAATGGGATACTCAATTGGGGAAGCCTAGGGGTTGTGCAATGGAAGAGGAATGTTAGCCACCGCTTTTGACGCCATGTATTCTCCAAAGACAAAAGAGAGCTCTCTTTGAAGATCCCGAATGCGGAAAGGTCTTTAGCGCGGTAGGGCTTAGGTGTAACGAGAAGGGTGAGCAAGATAGTCACATGTTCAAGATGATACTAAAGTCTTCCACATTTCGAGGAACACGACTTATGAGGATGACGGAGTTAAGAAAAAAGAAAAGGAAGACGAACTAGAGCTATTTTTGAACAAAGACAAACAACTTTGACTCAGACTATCTCACCAAATTCTTGGATAAGCAAATCGAGAAACTAATGCTCTAGAATTAAAATAAATAGGTTTTTGTTTCAATTCAATGTATCTTCTTAGGCGCTTCCCTAGGTCCATATCACCCATCTTCGGAATGGAACTTATATAAGATAGAAAGCGAGAACGAACGTAAGTAAGTCCCACCACGTCCCATCTCAGATAAGTCGCTCACTACAATCAAAGAAGGAAGGAAAGCTCCCATCTCCTTCTAAGGAGGGGGCTACTTTAGGAATCCTACACCTTTCGAAAGGACTTTACACATAAGGGAGTGGAAGCTCTATGGCCTAAGCTAACTAGTAAGAAAGCTTTAAAGATTTCAATCTTTGAACTGTCAATGAGAAGGGTACTCGATGAAGAAAGAACAAGACTAGTGTGAATCAAGAAATAAAGGTTCTTCGTTCGACATGCTTGTGTTAAGCATATGGCTCCATGTTTCATTGGTTTGGTATAAAGACTAACTCGACTGTAAACTTTAGGTTGAAGCGAGAGGAATGGATTTGGGACGGAAGGACTCGAACCTCCGAATAGCGAGACCAAAACTAGCTGCCTTACCACTTAGCCACGCCCCATCTTAACCTCATGCCATTAGCCAAAGAACTCAAAGCTAAAGAATTTCATTCTGTTAAGTATAGTATCACGATACCAATAAAGTCTAATACACTATCCTTATCACTTGTAGTTGCTTCTTGCCTTCAGCGTAAATCAAATGACTCTAGCCTATGTCCCGTAGACAAAGCGGTACTCTCTAATGCCACAGATCTATATTCGTAAGACTGATGCCCTCTATTTTGATAGAGTGAGAAACTTTCAAGCTTTGGTCAACCTCTAGTTGAATATTACTGACTCCATTTTTAAGCGGCGCCAACTCTCAAGCCAAAAGTGAACTGATGCACCAGCTCCTACTCTCCAACCAAACAAAGAACCTCAGTAGCTAGTTTGACTACTGATACCGAAACTAGTCTCTCTCTAGATCTAAACCAGAATCAGGTAAGACATAATTCAAATATGCACCTGAAATTAAATCACATTGGTGTATAAAGAGCCAAAAGTTTGAAAAAGAACCTTGATTTCAGAAAATAGATCAGGGATTCTATAATATTCGAGATCTACCTTACATATCGAGAAGGGGTATTCTATTAGAAAGGTATCACACAAGCATCCCAATTCAATAGATTTGAGTTCAAGTGGCACATAACCTCCAACCATGAGTTCCCTCACACTGATGATTCAGCAGGTGAACGGTGTAGTAGACTCTCGGACAGACCTAATATATGTATAATCAGTTAAATAACCCAAAAATCCATCAGGACCTGGAATTAAAAGAAAGGAATACTAGAAAGTCGGGTCTATAGCCGCCTCTTTCTCTTACGGGCATGCTTTCGACAAAGAAAGGTTCTATCATCATCACTAGTACTGACTGCGATCGGCCTCTAGTTTCCATTGAGTTGTATGTGAAAATAAAGGCATCAAGACATCTATATGACCCAGTGAGACATCTCATGAGTTGGATTCGAACCAAGACCTCTTGGACTCAGTGAATTACCTTTTTTTTGACTCGTGAGTTTGGTAACCAGGTCTATCACGCCATAGACTACATTCGGAGGTGCCCTTCCACCTACATATCCTGTGAAAAAAGTCCTATATCTGAGTAAACTGAACTAGCCGAGATTTATGTACACTTGGCTACCGATTTTGAGATCGCGAGACTGAGTCTTCTAGAAGCCAGGAGGAAAGCGCCTGGCTTTGCTTTGAGGAGGAGCCTATCTCGGAATCAATGAGTCAATCAATGTCTGGCTTTAGACCTGGGACTGGGGGAAGCTTATATCGAGAAGTTCATCTAGATAATTAGGTTGGTCGTCAAGCCTTTGTCTTTCTGTGTACCCAACCCGCGAGCTTAGGGTGTTTTCATTGAAAGAGGAAAGAGAAAGGCATTTATTCCTCGCTCCATTGGCTTACGAAAAGGTTTTCCAAACACCAGACATTGGTAAAAGAACTAATTGTAAGACTTGGGTTTACCCATACCACTCAGACGAACAAGCTTCAGATTAGGAATCTGATCGGGTTACCTTCAGATGCTCCTTATTAATAATGACACGTGAGAGATCTTACCTTTATACCCGAAGGTATACAAAAGGAACAACTCCCATATTGTCACTAGATTCTCGAGCATTTCTCCCTTGCAAGAATGGCACACAACCAAGACAAAGCTTTAGAGGCAAGTAGAAGAGATAAAGTCCTATCTTTCGAAAGTTACTAAGCATCTCGATCTAGTAAAATAGCAAATTATAAACTTGGGGAAATCTTCCGAATAGCTAAAGCAAAAGAAAGACCAAGAATGACATACTCTACAACCAAAGAGAAAAGAAAGAACCTTCTCTCATTACACTGGATTTAGCACTTTTCACCGGCTAGGAGGTATAGCTTGGATTCGGATTATAAGATGGATGTACATAGACACAGTGCCTTACTTTACTTTTTTACCTCGGCCGGAAAAGATGCTTTATCTTTCCCGATCGACATTGTAAAAAAACTAGCACTTTAATCAATTTGAAAGTGGTGAGGCATCAAAGGCAAAGGCCCAACCAACAAAGGCATTAGTATCAGATTCAAGGTTTTCAGCCAGATCGAGCTGCATTCTATTCTGGTTGGGAAAGCGGCGAAAGTTCCATTCATCCGGCATTACAATCTCCATCAGCCAATGCAGAAGGTAAACAAGACGGGAATGTAGGTGACAATAAGATGGATGTGTCTGGCACCAACCCACTGGTTGAGAGGTTTCTCCCCTTTTTTACTTTATCCTTTTTACCGGCCAATGAAAGAAATTTATAATAGAATGATAGGCTTTAGCTTATCACCCTCACTCTATTCTTACCTAAATGAAATGTCAACGATGGTTTCCAAGTCTCCTTAACGAAACAGAAAAGGTCCCCTTACTATACAAGGGGGGGCCGAGCGCGAGCTTCGTCTAGAGCAGATGGTTGAGTGCGCAAGAAAAACACTAAAAAAAGTAGTTTGGTTGAAGGCCTACTATCTACTTAGTTCAGTATTCAAAATCTCTCTTCGTGGGCACTTAGGTTAGCTGATCTTCCGGTCGAGTTTTCCCTCGGTGCCTCTTCCTGGCTACTCCACTCCAAGCTAAAAGCTAGCCGAATCTTAGCTCCTTCGTAACCTAATGAAAACTTGGAGAAGAAGGCCAAGGGTGAGTTTGATTCATAATAGAATATATGAGTTAGAAGAGAGAAAGAAGCAGTAAACCGAACATTCCTTTCTTACTTGACTATCCTGCCCGACTTGGCAAATAAAAGAGATCCTGCTTGCCTAAAGTCCCTCTTGTTTGCTACCTTGGGAAATCTTTCTGCTTACCTACTTGTTGACCTTAGGACAGGAAATGCATATTACCTGAAAGCTAGTCGCTCGGCTGGCACGCTATCAAAGCACTTAGGATTGGCTGGAACAGAACCCCCGAGAAAGTGAAATCTTGGAGAATATAGAGATGAGTGAGAGAAATGTATTGATTGTATCGTTTCTTCGAAAATTCCCCCTTCTCCCACTTCTGCTGATCTTATGCTGTCTGAGCTTCATTTTCTTTTCTTCTCTTATGTAATTTTATAATCTTTCGAAAAGTCTTCTTTCTCTATGATGATTCTGATTCGACTAGGCTCACTAGGTGACTCATGTATGCGGTATAGAACTACCGTGCCTAGGGGCAGATGGACGGATGGATCGCATAGATATTATTGCTTTGTAGCTGATGGCAAGGGATCCCATCTAATTGCGTAGGTGAACATCGATAGACTTGTGCCTGAAGGAATGCCTAGAGGAATACGGAACTCCATACAGGCTCTGTGTTGGGTAGGACAATAGGCTTTATTGAGAAGGAAATGCCGACTAAGCTATATGCTCTTAACGCATATCCCTCGATAAAAGGGGATTGTGCCCTTCCCGAATCAATCAATTGAAAGGAAGTCTAAGGTACGTCCATCCGCATAAATAGTCGAGCTTCATCTATGACTGAGTAATGGGTCTTCTTGCATTTTGCATTGGGCGGATGCCCGGAGGTAGCTGAGCAGTTTCACCTATGATCAAGGTCTTTCGGATACCTTGTCAAATGAGGTCATTTACCCTGATCGGGATAAGGAATTTAATGACGACTCTCGGACCTGCCAGCGAGTGCAACTAATGTGGCTAGCCCACCCGGGACAAGACAAGGAGTTGACGTTTTGGGATAAGCAATAGCGCTTCAAGCACAGCGGCGAGTCTCCTTGAAAGTGAAGGAAGTGGGTCGCATTGGATCTCCGTGATAGTGCTTGGTTATTGATACAGAATGGAAGGTACGCTTCGGCAGGGAAGGAAATAACCCATCCAGAGCAAGCATCTATTGACGGGATAACGAATTGGAACATCTCATAGTAGCCGCCCCTTTGCACGAATAGGAGAGGAGCCAAGGGATGAGTGTGAGTCGCTTCACCTGTGATAGATTGATTAACTCCGCTATGGAAGTAGAGGTGGAATCAAGGGGAAAGAATTCACCAGATCGTACCGAATCAATTGGCATTTTCGGACCAGCCATACCAGTATAAGTTGTGCGGCTAGCCAGGTCGGATGGAGGGGAATTGGGCATCTCGGATCGAGGTAGTTCATGTGCTTAGTGATAGGACATTTGAATTAATGGATGCCCGGTAAAGGATGTAGCCCAGCTTCACCTGTGATCGTGAGACTTTGGATGCTTCACCATAGAATAGATCGACCCAGTTCCCTTTTCTTTTCAACTAGTTCAACCTGATCGATGGTGCACGCGGAAGGTCTTTCAATTTAAAGAAGTCGATTGAAGCGGTAAAGGCGGGAAGGTCTTATCTGATAAAGATCCTGTTAAGACTATTTGTGCCGCTTTTGGGAAAGAAGGCACCTGACATTTATCCTTCGCCCTCGAGCTTTGGATCTAGATCTCGCTCTATTTTTAGATCGAGATCTATCATTTTGGTTTCAACCATTTCTTTTACTTTGGCACATTGTTCTGCTTCTTCCTCATTTAGCTGGATTGGCTCATCAAAATCAGATGAGAATGGTGAAAGAATCATCCTCATCATCTGATTCAACTCTTCCCTTTGATCGTAATAACGCAACACGTGATGTTTGGAGTAGCCCTTTTGCGGCTTTTTGCCATCATCATTGAGCCGACTCTAACATCTGCATGATCTCTCTTTATAACTCTAGCGGAAGATGCTCGCCTAATGATTGATTCACCAAATAGTAGTTAGTTGGTAGGGACAACCTCACCCGTGTGTAAGCTAAGAGAGGCATAATCCTCCTATAATGGAAATGGACGTTGCGAGATCTTGATTCTTTGGATCTTTCGACTCTCACCATAGGCGTATGATTCGTATGTAGATGCTCATTGCCTTTACGCCTTTGATCCGAGGCGAGGGATTAGTCCTAGTCTATTCAAATAGGAAAGTAGGCAAAGCACTGCAGTAGCTAACGGGAACATGCCAGAGTAGACATCACGAACCGAGGAAGAATTCATTAATAAAGTAATTCAAGGGTTCAATAGTGAAAAAGTAGATTGATTGTCAAGCTATATCGCCTTCGACAAAGTGCCTTTCGCACCAACCTTCCCTAGCACATGTAAGCGTAATCGCATTGATCAATGAATCTCCTAATGAGAACTACACCAAGGCTTTTGCTTTTGATAGAGAAGTAACTAGCTTGCGAGGAGTCGTTGCATCTCTTCCCGCTCTTTCTTAGGATTAAGAAATGGCTGCAAATGGCTTTCTTTAAGCCAAAAAGGAGAAATGATTCCAAGCCCATCGCTCTTATGTAAATAGGAGTTGTAGTTAGGATTCGCACTGGTTGTTATTGGGGCCCACTGGTCTCAAAGCAAGGAAGGTGACTAGAGAATAGGGCATGGCTTCACGCAAGCAAGGAACACAAGGAAGAGGCACCCAACATTAGTCGTATATCTATCCCTTCTTTGGCTCTTTTTTTAATTTTTTCCCACACACATTCATTTTAAGCAGTTGCGCTTAACTAACTACCACACAACTAAGACCCTTGGCTCTTCACACAATCGGGCCTCATTTCCTTCCTCGGACAAAAGTACTCCAGATAAGGTGTTCCCTTTCTATATGTACTTTATATATGTATCCCTAATAATATGGCAATCTCTTCCTCTTTCGATTGGCAAAGAAGGAATAATAAGAAGCGATAAAAGAAGCCCACATAACCCACCTCCCAAACCAAGGGAAGAAGTGTTCTCTATAGCCTTTATTTACTATGTGTTAAGAAAGTGTGGGAAAAAGGGATATAAGCAAGAAGGAATCTAGCGGCGTGATAGACACGAAAGCGGGATTCAATTACTTATGAAAGTGAAGGGTGAAATCAAGAAATTGAATAGAGAGGGACCCTAGTCTTTCACCTTAGAAGTTCTTCTCCGCATGATCCAAAGGTCATTGCAGCAATGATCAAACCAAAGAGTGTGCCATTCCAAAGACGTAACTCCTTCCGCTTCTTTCCGGAAGTGAGTAGGGCCACCCCACACGATTAGCATAGATAAGACAAGTCGTAGGATTGGTTTGAGAAGGATTGGACATTTCCATTGATTAGCTCATCCAATCCAATTTATGATCGTGCAAGGGGCCTAAAAGTAGACGTAACTATAGGCTTAAGCTCGCTTAAATGAAATTTATCCTTAGTCAATACCTAGTTAAGAGGGGTCCCTAATATGAGACCCTTCGTCCATTCATTCAGATCAAAACGGCCTAATTGAATCATCTCATTGAGGATTGCATGTGAAAAGATCGGATCTTCAAATCCCAAATCGCTCACATCTTGAACTCGCCAAAGGATTAGTTTTCCAATGTATATGTCTTAGTTGACAAAGTCATTTTTTAATAGGTCATTGGCTAGAAACATAGGAATTTGGAATATTGAGATAAATGGTACGTTTATCGATACACTCGAGTAGATGCTTTCAACAAGCCCCACTCACAGATAGCTAATGAGCTAGCTCTTTTTAAAAAACAGAAAACAAAATGTAAGCTCTCGCTTTCGCTCTATGATTTTCCCCAGCTTTCCCTCCAGTAAAAGATTCACTCGTACCCCCAGTGTCTAGGGATTCTTGGGGCATGAGTTAAGAATATAGTAGATTGCTCTTTCTTTCGATTGAGCGTCTGTACTTTTTTTTGGAGTCTCTCTCTGTAGGTGTGTAAAACAACAGAGCCACTGCTCTTCGGGGCGGTGAGGTGGACAATCCCTTATTCCAGCTTCAGAGGAGCATCTTTGCATGAATCAATACTAACTCCTCAGTCAACTGACCTTCGATTTCGGAGATTAGAGCAGAAGAACTCCTTAACGGCGGAGAAGGGTATGTCCAGGACGGTACTTCATAAAGTACGCGACCTTCGGTGATTAATTAATTGCTGGTGAGACGGTCGCCTTGGTTTTATTACCATGGTCTCTTAGGTAGTTGGTAAACTTAAGAGACGTGGAATCTTAAAATCATGGCTGTGACGCCCCCAAATCCAGGTTCTCTAACCTCAGATTCAGTACTCACGATCTATCACCATCATAAGCATTCTATAACTATTATGAAATAATAAAAATACATTGTTCATTATAATAAAGTCTCATAACATGGTCCCAAGGTCTTTATAACCTTAACTTTAAACACACCATTTAATTTACAAATAGTTTACTTAAGAAAAGCCATCAGATAATAATTAAATTAACATTCATTCTAAACTACTCCTGGATCTTGCCCTTGCCCTTGCCCTTCGTGTTGGATCCTTCGGGATTAACTGAAATAGATGTCATGATATAGCAAGGTTAAGCAACTAATTTGCTTCGCAAGTTTATATACAAGGAGATATATCATGACTTAGAAAGAAATATTGTGTTCAATGTTCAACAATAGTATAAGATTGTGAAGGAACATGAATTAATAATCAACAATTGAATATTCGATAATTGAATAACATGAACTGAGTGATTTTGAAATAACCATGAACATTTGCCAAGGTGCTCAGTTATTTAAACTGGACCTCTTAATAAGTTTTGGTATTCAAGGGATCGACCTTTTCATACCTCGTGATTTATGCATAAACACTTAATAATCCGGCATTGATATCATGCCTTAATCAAATTCGTCCTTTTCTCAGTCAAGAGTTCTTATCATATCAATTTTAATAAGAACAGCTATTTAAAATACATTTGATTTAACAAATTTAGATATGCTTGATCTAGCTGATACAATTAGCATAGATCTATCTCATAAACAGTTCATGAATAAAAGAACTTTAATTTAAGTCAAAGTTCAATAATAGTAGAACATGAATTCAATTGCACAAAGTGCGAATTTCAATAATCAATATAGATATGAATAATCATCAATAATTATTCACTAACATGATTTGAAAAATAATAACTCGAGTTTGAGTTAGGAAACTTGCCTCGTTTGTAATTTACAGCTATGCAATTAATTTATATCCACTATGCAGTTAACTTATCTTCCTTTGAGAGACCTATAATTAATCTTTCAATTAGTCATAGTACATCCTTAGATTATGTAATCACATAGATACATTACCTTTAGTTCTTATAAACATTATCACCTTGATTTCGATAATGTTACTATTAATTAACAACTACCTCTAATTCACTTAATATTATTAATCTTGATAATATTTAATTCACCTTTTAGTATTATTAGTTCCTAATAATACTTTCATTCGCTTACTAATATTATTAACATCTTAATAATATTTTAATACCTTACTAATATTATTAATCCTCTTAATAATATTTTAATCATGCATTAATATTATTACGTTAATAATATCTTAATAATATCATTAATAAATTAATAATACTTTTATGCTTCATTAATATTTTATTCATTTACTAAATTAAATTAATAATACTTTTACTCATTTAATAATAATATTTTTTCATTCATTTACTAATATTATTAATCATTTAATAATATTTTATTCATTTATTACTAATATTATTAATCATTTAATAATATTTTATAGAAATTTTAATCGTAATATTTTTATTTACTTAACAATATCATATTCTAATATTATTAATATCATAATAATATTTTAATGGATTAATGGATTAATAAACAATTTATTCTAATTGTTCACCGTTTAATAAACCTCTTATTTAATATCCATAAAAGGTCATAAATGATATTTCTTATCATAAATTACCAAAATGCCCTAAGATAGTCATGATGTAACATATTATGAGTATTTAAGCATAGAAACCACATTTTTATTATTAAAGACATCATTTAACTATTTATTTCCTTTTATTCATAACTTAATCATTTTTAGGAAAACTAGTAAATTTACTCCAAAAATTTTCAACTTCTGCATTTTGACAGAATATGAACCTACAAGGATCCCCAAATTTTCCTGAAAATTTAGAAAATGATTTACTATTTTTAAAGTGCCCAAAACACTCAGATCTTGCTCTATTTTTCATAAATTGAGTTTTGCTCAGAAAAATATGAAATTTTTAGGGTATGCTCTCCTAACATACATGAACCTACTGTAACAATTTTGGAATTTTCCAGTGTATACAAAGTGAGATATTCGAAGGTTAATATTTCGAGTCCTCTTTCTGAAATAGTCATTCGCCATTACTCACAACTTATATAAATCAGATAACTTCTTAAGCCTCTTTTTTTCCAAATTTTACAAGAGATAACTCCTTAAACCTCATAAAAAATGGATCGATGCTATTCTAGGGTCTTCAAAGCCTCGACATACAAAGTGGACTGTTATGGGAAAAACAGTCCCAAAGCTTTCAAAACTTGCTAGATTTGTGTTCTATCACTTGGGTTTTCTAGGTAACTCATGTATCTAGCACCCCCCTTCGACGGATCACAAATCCAAGTTGTAAAACTTGAGTTACACAAGATTTAGTTGAAGAAAAATAAGAGTTTTCACCTTTGGAGAACATATGCTCATTTTCTTCCTCTAAACCTTAGATCTAACACTCAAGACACTTAGTTCCATACATGATGCTATGTAGGACTAGGGTATCTTGAGTATTTTTACATAACCCCAACAAAACTCAAGCTAGTAAAACAAAATAAAAGAAGAAGATGAAGGTAGGTTATACCTTGACTTAGTTGCTACCTTTCTTGATTTTTCAAAGTAGGTGATGAACTTAGGATGCATGAAAAAACTAGCACTCCTATCTCTCTTTCTCTATAAATTGAACCTCTCTCTCTCTTTCTCTCTTTGAAGTTGCTAGCTTGGGAGAAAAAGTTAGAAGAAGAAGAATGAGAGAAATTGGAGTAATCTAGCAAATGAGATGGTTGATTCCTTATTATCCCCCATACTTTCCTTGACCCATGGATAAAAGCTTTGCCTTATCACTTCAATTAGTCTAATCATGATTAAGGGTGCTTAAAAGAGTGGTAACCAATGGGAGCTTGACAACCATGTCCTTGTTTCTTTATTTAATCATCTTAGCCATAATAAAGGCCTAAATGGTCCTCTTTAGCCATTTTATCCCCCATTTAGCTTTTATTTTAATGCATAAATTTGATTAATCAAAAGTCTAAAATACCCTTAATCAAGTGGGCTAAGTATTGGGTTGCTTTTTATTTCATTTGGGCTCCCTCCTTAATTGTTTTGGTCTATGTAATAAACATAGTCTAGTAATTTTAATATATGTTACCCAATTTGATAATTTAGGGTTTCCATTCTTAAACTTATGAAATTTAATTACCTATACATGTGACTTTAGCTCATAACCTAATTAGATTTAAAAGAATTAGGTTTAAAATTATTAGTCACTTGAAATAATAAGTTTACCCACTTAAGTTAGTATACACATTAAATACTAACCTTTCCTTATTACCATAACCCTTAGGTTATTTAATTGTCTCACCTAATGTATAATTAGGTTACGAAGCTTTCATTTTTAATGAAATCTATAAATGTATATATCCATAACTATAACATATATGTTAATTGACCCATGCACCACTTCACATATGTTGTCACATATTAAATCACCGTATAACACAAAATTTTAAATATCAATAATGTACATACATATATAGTAACTTAAAATTCACGATTATTACATCCCGCCCCCCTTATAAGAATTTCGTCCCCGGAATTACCTATAGGGTTACTCAAAAAGATGTGGATAATTTTCCCTCATCTTTTCTTCGAGTTCCCACGTAGCTTCTTCAGCATTGTGGTTCCTCCAAAGAACTTTTTCAGAATGTATAACCTTATTTCGCAATTTCTGTTCTTTTCTATCTAAAATTTTAACCAAAATTTCCTCGTACGACAAATCCTTATCGACTTGAATTGGCTCGTGCGATATCACATGCTTGTAATCAGGCTTATATGGTCATAGAACTTACACATGAAACACATTATGAATATGTTCCAGTTCAGGAGGTAGAGCTACCTCGTACGCCACTTTGCCTATCTTCTTCAAAATCTCAAAGGGTCCAATAAATCTCGGACTCAGTTTACCTTTCTTTCCAAACCTTATCTTCCCTTTCCAGGGAGATACTTTCAAAAATGCATAGCTTCCCACTTCAAAATCTCTCTTATGGCGATGTAAGTCTGCATACTTCTTCTGGCGATCTTGAGCTGCTACCAGTGGGACTCTTATCACCTTAATGTTCTCTACGGTTTGCTGCACGAGTTCTGGTCCCAACAGTCGACGTTCACCCACTTCATCCCAGCATAAAGGCATTCTACATTTCCTTCCACACAGTGCTTCGTACGATGGCATTCCGATGCTGGCGTGATAGCTATTGTTGTATGCGAACTCTACTAATGGAATATGATCCTCCCAGCTACCCTTGAAGTCCATCACACAAGCTCCGAGCATGTCTTCAAGAGTTTGAATCATTCTCTCACTTTGCCCATCGGTCTGAGGATGATACGCAGTGCTCATCCGTAGTTGCGTCCCCATTCTTTCCTAAAGACTCTTCCAGAAGTTTGACGTGAATCGCGAATCTCTATCTGACACAACAGATACTGGTACGCCATGTCTCGAGATAATTTCTTTGATATATAATTTGGCTAGCTGGTCCGGACTATACCTGAGCTTGATCGACAAAAAGTGAGCCGACTTCGTAAGACGATCTATAATTACCCATATAGCGCCTTGCCCTTTTTGCGTTGCTGGAAGTCCCACCACAAAATCCATCGTGATGTGCTCCCATTTCCACTCTGGAATCTCTAGAGGCTGTAGTAATCCACTTGGTCGTTGATGCTCTGCCTTGACCCTCTGACAAGTTAGACATCTGCTGACGCATTCTGCAACCTCTCTCTTCATGTTTGGCCACCAAAAGTGTTGACGTAAATCTTGATACATCTTTGTGCTTCCTAGGTGTATCGAGTACCTCGTACTGGGCGCTTCTTACAAAATCTCTTCTCTTAGCTCTGGCACTAACGGCACCCAAACTCGTCCTTCGAATCTCAGTAGTCTGGTGCCATCAATTTTGTATTTCAATTCATCCCCTTCATCTAACCGCTTCATGATGCTTTCGCAATCTTCGTCCTTCTCTTGAGCCTCTTTAACCTTATCTAATAAAGTCGGGCTCACTGCCATTGTAAATAATTTCTTATTGGTCTCCATCGAATACTTAACCTCTAAGTCAAGTCGTTCGAAATCTTTCACCAATTCCTCTTGAATGGTCAACTTCAGTAACTTCTCTCTGCCTTTTCTGCTCAGGGTATCTGTCACTACATTTGGTTTGCCTGGATGGTACAGAATCTCATAATCATAATCCTTGATCAATTCTAGCCATCGGCGCTGCCTCATATTTAGCTCCTTCTGCGTAAAGATATACTTCAGACTCTTGTGATCCGTATATATCTCACACTTCTCGCCATATAAATAGTGCCACCGAATCTTCAAGGCAAAAACTACTACTGCTAACTCCAGGTCATGAGTCGGATAACCCTTCTCATAGTCCTCCTTGGTGACGTGAAGCGTCTGCAATGACCTTGCCATCTTTGCATCGACACACACAACCAAGACCCTTGTGTGACGCATCACTATAAACTATAAATCCTCCGTGTTTATGCGGTAAAGGCCAACACGGTGTTGTGATGAGCCTCTTCTTCAATTCCATGAAACTCTCTTCACATTTCTCGTCAAACGAACTTCACCGCCTTTCTAGTAAGGTTGGTCAATGGCGATGCTATCTTTGAAAAATCTTGGATGAATCTTCGATAGTATCCTGCTAATCCCAAGAAACTCCTAATTTCTGTCGGCGTCTTTGGCTGTTCCCAGTTGATAACCGCTTCTACCTTTGTTGGATCCACCGAAACACCATCCTTGTCGATAACGTGACCCAAAAATTGCACTCTCCGCAACCAAAACTCACACTCGGAGAACTTTACATACAACTTCTCCCTCCTTAACGCCTCCAACACTATCCTTAGATGTTCAGCGTGCTCTTACTCCGTCTCTGAATATAATAGAATGTCATCGATGAACACGACAACAAACTTATCCAAATACTGCTTAAACACTCTGTTCATCAAGTCCATGAATGCTGTTGGCGCATTCGTTAACCCAAAAGACATTACCAGAAACTCAAAGTGTCCATACCGAGTTCTGAATGCCATCTTTAGAACATCCTCCTGCCTCACCTTCAGTTGGTGATAACCGGTCCTCAAGTTAATTTTTGAAAAGTATTTTGCCCATTCAACTGATCAAACAAATCGTCGATCCTGGGCAACGGGTACTTGTTCTTAATGGTGACCTTGTTCAACTCCCGGTAGTCGATACAAAGCCTAAATAACCCATCCTTCTTCTTTACAAATAAAACTGGTGCTCCCCACGGTGATACGCTCAGTCGAATGTATCCCTTATCTAACAATTCTTGTAGTTGAACCATTAGTTCCTTCATTTCTACCGGAGCCATACGATACGACGCTTTGGATACCGGTGATGTTCCTGGTGCCAAATCGATAACAAACTCTATCTCTCTATCTAGTGGCAATCCCAGAATTTCATCTAGGAAGACGTCAACGAATTCCCTTACAATAGGTATCTGACCCAGTTGACTCTGCGGGTATCCATAACGTTAGCCAAATAACCTATACAACCCTTCCTAAGCAACTTCTTTGCTTGCATCATCGTCAGACAACAAGATTGTCTCGGCGATTTACTGCTATGAAATACCACCTTTGACTTATTCGGAGTCTTAAGGTGTATGCACTTTTTCTTGCAGTCAATGACCGCTTCGTGACTTGACAACCAATCCATCCCGAGGATTACATCAAACTCTCCAAGACGAATCGATATCAAATCCACGTTAAGCTTAAACCCTCTTACATCTGCACAACAGTTCCTATGTATGTAGTCTACAGGGATAATTTCTTTGTTTGCTACTTCTACATTCATTAGGTGTTCTAATAGTTCGCGAGGTAAACTTAATCTTTGAGCAAATTCATCAGATACGAAGAACATGAAGCTCCCGAATCGAACAACACATAGGAATTTATATCATTGATCGGAATTATACCTGACACCACCTCCCTGGATGCCATGACATCTTACACCATGATATTGAAGGTCCTCGCTATCGGCTTGCTTGGCTGGGCTGGTCCTCCACTGGTTGTCTTAGTGTTATTGCCCCTGTTGCCGTTTCCGCCATCCGTGCTTTTCTTCTTCGGGCAATCCTTGATCTGATTTCCCACTTCACCATAGTTAAAGCAGCCTCCTTTCTTCACCTTAGGACAATTGGGTGAGCTATGTCCTTCTTGTCCACAGGTATAACGTACGGTTTTTCCTTTCAAGAACTCTCCCGAGTGACCCTTTCCACAGTTTCCACACACCGTCTTCTTTTGTTGCACACTTCCTTGTTGAATCTCCAAATTACTACCCCCACTTCTCCATTTCTGCTTCTTGTTGTTGCTACCGCCACTGCTAACATTCTGATTCCCACCTTCTACTTTCTTCTTGTTCTTCTCCCGATTGTACTTTGAGACCGCTTCGCTTCCACCTTCCGCTATGAGAGCTTTCTCCAATAGAGTTGAGAATGACATGATTTGCAAAACCGCTACCTTACTATAAATCCATGACTTTAGTCCATTTTCGAACCTTCTTGCTTTCCTCACCTCGTGTGTCCACGATGTGGAAGCGAATCGTGCAATTCATTGAACTTCATGGATACTCGACAACGACATATTCTCTGTTTTAATTCCAAAAACTTGATCTCCATCCTTGCCTGTGTACTCTCAGGGAAGTAGTTCTCAAAGAACAACTTCTTGAACGCTTCCCAATTCACAATTCCAGCCCCAGCTTTGTTCTAGTTGGCCTCCCACCAATAGTTAGCCTCACCCTTCATTAAGTAGGTAGCAAAGATTGTTGTTACGCTCTTACTGCTTACTCTAGCAATAACGAAGGCCTTCTCAATCTCTTTTATCCATGTCTAGGCCTCTATCGGGTCTGCTGTTCCTCTAAACTCCGGTGGTCCTACAGCCTTGAAGTCCTTAAAGTTGACTAATTGGTTTCCCGCATGATTTCCTGCAGGTTGAGCTTGATTCCTCATAGCTTCAGCCATCATGTTGATAAAGTCTTGCATTGGGTTTTTGTTGAGCTCCATTGCATTATTAACGACTCTTCGATCTCTTGATTCCTTAGTACTCGTCTGGGCGGCATTATCTAGTGAAACAAAATTCTAACACGTTACTTAGGTTTTATTATCATATAAGTACATAGCATGTAACATGCTACTGTATTCAAACAATCATATGATCATTATGTGAGAGTTTTTTTTTAAGTTACCAAGATTTGGAAGTCTTTCTCCCTAATTAGTGGGTTAAGTTTGTTTTTTTTTAAAAAAAATTCCCAATTCAGTCTACTGGATTCACATGACATTAAATAGGCAATTTACTATTTAAATTTTCCAACACATATTATAATAATAATGCATTTATATTCATATACCAATCTTCAGTGTCTCACATGATTAATACAGGTATATTTTTATAAATGCTACTACCCCATTTAAACACAAAAGATGGGATTCATTCAAAATGATACTTCCTACGAACACAAATAGGGATACTACCTAACTACCTACTACCTCACACCTGCTGAGGTTTACAACATCATAAAACCCTATTACACAAAAAGGGGTACTAATGCATCTATCTACAACTGGGTCATCACATAATCATCACAGGTGGCCCTGCTGGGTCACCTGCACAGGCTCCTGGGGAAACAACCCTCCATAACCCTACGCCGAATGGATCGACTCGACTCACCTATCTCAAAATGCGCCCTCCTAGTCCCACTGCGCTGGCCCTCATATGTTGCATCTAATGCCAGTCCTAAAGTGTCGACCCTGACCTTCATGGCCTGCAGTGCTATCTCTAGTTGGTCTACCCGTTTGGCTAACTCATAAAATGCCTCCTCCACACGTATCTTATCGGAAATCTCCATGTCAAACTCACCTTGCATCGCCAGATGCTCTACGCTCAGTGTTGCAAACTTCGCCTTCTTATGCTCTAGCTGGACTCGCGTCTCTGCTAGCTCCATCAGTGCCTGATGAGCAGCATCCTTATACTGCTGCTCCATGTACTGATGGTTCATATTCTCTGCCTCCAACTGCAAAATCCTTTGCTCCTGATCATAGTTTTTCTCTAACAGGTTACTGATCATCACATCCTTTGAGGTGTCCGCCACCTCCTCTAGAACGGCCTCCTCCTGGCCTACAGAATGGCTCCCCTAGCTATCACTCAGCATCCTATACAAACAAGGATACAACATCAGTACTACAATAAAATATATTCATTGATGAAATGAAACAATATTTTATTAAGTACAACACATACTCGATGAATTTCCATAATCCATCTCCTAACATACTCTATAAGAGTTTTCCACTAAGGTTATAACCTAGGTTTCACATTCCTAATGTTTATAATCTATAACATTGATACCAACCTATGACGCCCCCAAATCCAGGTTCTCTAACCTCAGATTCGGTGCTCACGATCTATCATCATCATAAGCATTCTATAACTATTACGAAATAATAACATACATTGTTCATTATAATAAAGTCTCATAACATGGTCCCAAGGTCTTTATAACCTTAACTTTAAACACACCATTCAATTTACAAATAGTTTACTTAAGAAATTCCATCAGATAATAATTAAATTAACATTCATTCTAAACTACTCCTGGATCTTGCCCTTGCCCTTGTCCTTCGTGTTGGATCCTTCGGGCATAACTAAAATAGATGTCATGATATAGCAAGGGTAAGCAACTAATTTGCTTATGAGTTTATATACAAGGAGATATATCATGACTTAGAAAGAAATATTATGCTCAATATTCAACAATAGTATAAGATTGTGAAGGAACATGAATTAATAATCAATAATTGAATATTCGATAATTGAATAACATGAATTGAGTGGTTTTGAAATAACCATGAACATTTCCAAGTGTGCTCGATTATTTAAACTTTGGACCTCTTAATAAGTTTTGTTATTCAAGGGGATCAGCCTTTCACACCTCGTGATTTATGCATAAACACTTAATAATCCGACATTGATATCATGCCTTAATCAAATTCATCCTTTTCTCGGTCAAGAGTTCTTATCATATCAATTTAATAAGAACAACTATTTAAAATACATTTGATTTAACAAATTTAGACATGCTTGATCTAGCTGATACAATTAGCATAGATCTATCTCATAAACAGTTCATGAATGAAAGAACTTTAATTTAATTCACAGTTCAATAATAGTAGAACATGAATTCAATTGCACAAAGTGCGAATTTCAATAATCAATATAGATATGAATAATCATCAATACTTATTCATTAACATGCTTTGAAAAATAATAACTCGAGTTTGAGTTAGAAAACTTGCCTCGTCTGTAGTTTACAACTACGCAATTAATTTATATCCACTATGCAGTTAACTTATCTTCCTTTGAAAGACCTATAATTAATCTTTCAATTAGTCATAGTACATCCTTAGATTATGTAATCACATAGATACATTATCTTTAGTTCTTATAAACATTATCCTGACTTGATAATATTACTATTAATTAACAACTACCTCTAATTCACTTAATATTATTAATCTTGATAATATTTAATTCACCTCTTAGTATTATTAGTTCCCTAATAATACTTTCATTTGCTTACTAATATTATTAACATCTTAATAATATTTTAATACCTTACTAATATTATTAATCCTCTTAATAATATTTTAATCATGCATTAATATTATTACCTTAATAATATCTTACTTATGCTTTAGTATCATTAATAAATTAATAATACTTTTAATTATTTATTAATATTTTATTCATTTACTATTTACTAATATTATTAATCATTTAATAATATTTTATTCATTTACTAATATTATTAATCATTTAATAATAATTTATTTATTTATTAATGCTTAAATCAAATATTATTAATCATTTAATAATATTTTATAGAAATTTTAATCTTAATATTTTTATTTACTTAACAATATCATATTCTAATATTATTAATATCATAATAATATTTTAATGGATTAATAAACAATTTATTCTAATTGTTCACCCTTTAATCAACCTCTTATTTAATATCCATAAAAAGTCATAAATGATATTTCTTATCATAAATTATCAAAATGCCCTAAGATAGTCATGATGTAACATATTATGAGTATTCAAGCATAGAAACCACATTTTTATTATTAAAGACATCATTTAACTATTTATTTCCTTTTATTCCTAACTTAATCATTTTTAAGAAAAATAGTAAACTGACTCCAAAAATTCTCAACTTCTGGATTTTGACAGACTATGAACCTACAAGGATCCCCAAATTTTCCTGGAATTTTAGAAAATGATTTACTATTTTTAAAGTGCCCAAAACACTCAGATCTTGCTCTATTTTTCATAACTTAAGTTTTGCTCAGAAAAAATATGAAAATTTCAGGGTATGCTCTCCTAACAGACATGAACCTACTATAAAAATTTCGAAATTTTCTAGTCTATACACAGTGAGATATTCGAAGGGTAATATTTCGGAGTCCTTTACGGAAATGGCCATTACTCACAACCTACTAATTGAAACGTGTCCTTTCTTTTTCCTACACGTAGATAACTCCTTAAAGTACCTCTTTACTTTTTCCCAGATTTTTAAAAGACAAGAAGCGTACCGAAATAGCCTCATGAAAAATGGAACAGTAGCTATTCTAGGGTTTTCAAAGCCTCGACATACAAAGTGGACTGTTTTGGGGAAAACAGTCCCAAAGCTTTCAAAACTTGCTAGATTTGTGTTCTATCACTTGGGTTTACTAGGTAACTCATGTATCTAGCACCCCCCCTTCGACGGATCAAAAATTCAAGTTGTAAAACTTGAGTTACACAAGATTTAGTGGAAGAAAAACAAGAGTTTTCACCCTTGGAGAACATATACTCATTTTCTTCCTCTTAACCTTAGGTCTAACACTCAAGACACTTAGTTCCATACATAATGCTATGTAGGACTAGGGTATCTTGAGTATTTGTACATAACCCCAACAAAACTCAAGCTAGTAAAACAAACTAAAGGAAGAAGATGAAGGTAGGTTATACCTTGACTTAGTTGCTACCTTTCTTGATTTTCCAAAGTAGGTGATGAAGTAAAGATGCATGAACAAACTAGCACTCCTCTCTCTCTTTCTCTATGGCTGAACCTCTCTCTCTCTCTTTCCTCTCTCTTGAAGTTGCTAGCTTGGGAGAAAAAGTTAGAAGAAGAAGAATGAGAGAAAGTGGAGTAATCTAGCGAATGAGATGGTTGATTCCTTATTATCCCCCATACTTTCCTTGACCCATGGATAAAAGCTTTTTCTAATAACTTCAATTAGTCTAATCATGTTTAAGGGTTCTTAAAAGAGTGGAAACCAATGGGAGCTTGACAACCATGTCCTTGTGCGTAAGAGTTACTACTAACAGACATTGATTAGCTTAATTTGTTTCTTTATTTAGCCTAATATGGCTGGTCCCTCTAGACCATTTTATCCCCCATTTAGCTTTTATTTTAATGCACAAATTTGATTAATCAAAAGTCTAAAATACCCTTAATCAAGTGGGCTAAGTATTGGGTTGCTTTTTATTTCATTTGGGCTCCCTCCTTAATTATTTTGGGCTATGTAATAAACATAGTCTAGCAATTTTAATATATGTTACCCAATTTGATTATTTAGGGTTCCATTCTTAAACTTATGAAATTTAATTACCTATACATGTGACTTTAGCTCATAACCTAATTAGATTTACAAGAATTAGGTTTAAAATTATTAGTCACTTGAAATAATAAGTTTACCCACTTAAGTTAGTATACACATTAAATACTAACTTTTCCTTATTATCATAACCCTTAGGTTATTTAATTGTCTCACCTAATGTATAATTAGGTTACGAAGCTTTCATTTTTACTGAAATCTATAAATGTATATATCCATAACTATAGCATATATATTAATTGACCCATACACCACTTCACATATGTTGTCACATATTAAATTACTGTATAACACAAAGTTTTAAATATTAATAATGTACATACATATATAGTGACTTAAAATTCACAGTTATTACAATGGCCATCACTAAATTTTTATTAAGTCCTGGTTAATACAATGAGTGACGTAACCATGTTTAGTGGTGTCGGTACGGCTACACCATTCGTGCAAGTAACCGTTAAGAGATCCCTTGTTGCTTCCACTATCTTTGGTATGGTTGCTACTCTGGGTGTCAGTCTAGGAAGAGAGCTCCCCTTCCTTTGACTAGTATGACACTGTCTCGTGTCACACTTCTTAATGGTACCTCTTTACTCGATTCTTGAGTGCGCTTTTTCTAACTAACCATTTCAAAACCGGAGGAGGAGTTGTGGTGACCCTGCGTCGTCATAACTTCTCCTTGGATGCCATCAGCCATAAGACTAAAGGCATGTACGTAGGGTTTGCATAGAAAGCGTATAGTGCTCTTCTTTGACTGATTGTAATTGAGTTGACTGACTCAGGAACTTTCCCTTAGAATGCACAAGGTGAGCGTCTTTCAATGTTTGCTTTGTTAGTTGAAAAATCATAGTATAGTTACAGTCAACACAGTAGATGTAACGTGAGCAGCGCTTCACTCCAACTATAGGCTATACACCATGCTAAATGAAAATGTTTCCCCAATTCAATTTATAGGGACAACCCCTACCTCCTCTCTTCTAGAATGCTTTTAGGCGTTCTGGTTTAGCTTTTTTCTTTTTCACAAGCCATCAAAATTTTTTGTCCTTTTTCTTTCAGTTCATAATAACTGGGGGGTTTCATTAATGAAAAGAAAAGCGGAGGCCCGCCATCTGCTAGCATTGTGGTTTAGAATCGATTCTTTATCAATGGCCCACCCTTTCTTTGAACTTTGTCAATGATCGAACTTAAAGATATGAACTGAGTGCCATTTGATGAGTAACTGAGAACAAAGGAGAGGGATATGTAAAGAATGAAGTAATAAAAGAGGAAGTTATTGCTAGTAGTAACGACTTGTCATGATCCATTGGTTCATATAGAATCCATGCCCTAGGTGTATCAAAAAACATTCTTTTCGCTAAGCGTATATAATAAAATAGAGTGAAAGGGTCCACCCCGAAACCAAGGGGGTACTAACTAACAGCTGAGTCCTCTCTGAACCGCATGAGATAGTTGCCCATCATACGGCTCACCAACTTCACTTGCCTCTATAGGGGGCTCGCTCCGGGCAGGTTCGGATCACTTACAATATATGGCTCTACGAAGGAAGGGGTTGGGTTAGGATCGTTTTTAATATGATTCTTTTTCTGTATTTATTCGATGAGAAATGCGAGACAAAAAAAGAACCCCTCTTTTCGATTGGGAAATGCGAGTCTGTTTTGAACACTTTCTCCATCCCCCTCTATCAAAAGGATCAAAAAGGAAGGCGAGCTTGCTTCTTATTCCCGTCTTTTATCTCTTCCATCTCTGCCTCGCTTGTTGTCACCTATGTTGAAGAAAGATTTGGAACCCTGTAGAGAATGAAGAGGGGCCAAGGATCTTCCTCTCAACAGTGCTTCTCGAGGCTCCACTCTCCCCCCTGAATAAGTAAGGCCCCGTTAGCCTTGGCGAAGATGGGGATAAAGAGTAAGGATTGAAGCCCCTTAGCTCTTCCAGGCATTGGATGTGGGGTTAGCTCTGTAAATGTGTAGAGCCAAGTGTAGTGTGGTGTAGTAGTAGGCACTTCTAGGCCCCTTCCCGGCTACTGGATCACTCCAGTGCTTTGGGTACTACGGACCCTCTGTCATCCATTGCAGCAGAGCCGTTTCATGAACGGAGGGGCTAAGCACAGTTCTTTGAATCAAACGTTGAATGAAATCGATTCTTTTTTTTTTCTATAAAAATAGAAATTGGATAGGATAGATGGATGGATCTATCTTTCTATTCATATAGATTACTAAAAAAAAGGATTTCTATAGTTAAGTAGCATAGCAAGAAGCCCCAAATCCTTGATTTGGCCAGGAAAGACTGCACTGCTTTGGGCCCAGGAAGCGAAGGGAATGAGCTCGGCTGCTTCTCCTCCAAACTTCTTTTTCTCCGTGCCCATTCCGTATGCACTTCGCGCGCCATTGGCGCTTTGCTCTCCTCTTATTCTTCATTGGATGGTTCGGATGGACTTCGTCATTCTTTCTCAACTAAAATAGAAAAGGTTGTATTACATCGAGATGTTAATTCATTTTTCGCCCCCAATGAGATGGGGAATTTGTAACCCCCTATTTAGACTTTTGGGCCCTTCATCTTTCTGAATCGAGACCCGGCCCGGCTCGCGTCGTTCCAACAACCGGCGGAGAGCACCTCAAGATATCTGATCGCGCGCATAACTGGGAGTCCTATTACACCTAAGGCCAACTTCAATTCACCAAACCAAGGTTCATCTCGTGTAGTGATTGTGAACTCGTACAAGGATATTGAGTAGATGGTTGATGTATCTGACTCGACCATATCTTTCGTAGCATGCATTCCCATCCATCATGTCGCAACTGATTCGGTAAGCTACGTGTTCGGTGCACGAGAACGCCTTCGTCCCCCAACCCGACTTACTTCGTGGCAACCTTCCGGCCGCCTAACGACCTATAATGCTAGTCACTACTCCCACTGGGGCTAGGAAGTAAGCCCCATAACCCAAAGCGGTGATGAACAAATAGAATTTGCTACAAAAGCCGGCTAACGGGGGTATTCCTGCGTATGAGAACATAGTAATGGAGAAGGTAATAGCCGAAATAGGATTCGTTTTGGCTTGAGCACCCAAATTCGCTATATATTTGACACGGGTTTGCCGTAATGCTGAAACTATGGCGAATGTATCTATTGTCATTGATGCATAAATAAAGAGACCAATTAGTAGTGATTGAATTCCTTCTATGGTTCCACATGAGAAACCAGTAAGAATATAACCTACATGTCCAATTGAACTATGAGCTAGAAGTCTTTTTACTTTCGTTTGGGCCATGGCGACCAGTGTTCCTAAGATCACAGAAGCAATGCTGCAGAAAAAGAAGATTTGTTGCAATGTAGCTCCATAAGAACCATAAATAGAAACACATGTAATATTAGCAGAAATAGAGATTTTAGGCGCAATAGAAAGGAATGTTGTAACCGGGTGGGTGAACCCTCATAGATATCAAAAGCCCACATATATAGAGTCAAAAGAGATATGGAATTGAGGGGGTGGTTTTATTTGGGGCTCGAGAGATGGAATAGATAGGACCCATGAAGTTTTAATTCCCATTGGGAATTCACACGAAAGGAAACGACGAATTCTCAACAAAAAAGTGCTCTCTAAACCGAACGTGAAAGTAGTTTTCCATCAAACGGTTGTTCCGTAACTCTACTCTCGACTTGGATAATATATCCAAAAGGTCCGCTTTCGGCCATTCCACATGCTTGCCCTAGCAGGGCGTGGTTATCTGAAGTGGATTCTCTCTTTTGTAGTAGATGTCTAACTTTCTTTGCCCCATTGACTAATAGGGGGGCGGGCGCAATACATGGACCCCTTCCTTTCTGTTGTTGCCGGTGTTTTCCCAAGTCGAGCGAAATTCTTTATTATAAAGGGCGGTAAAGCCCAAAAATCATATCCCAATAGGCCAATGGGCGGAACGAGGAGAGAGCAAACAATCATACCACCACTGGTCGAAAAAGCGTGTTCCTTCAGATAAGAGGCAATCAGAGGCCATCCTCGGCCTTCTTTGTTTTTGATTAAAAACAAAGAAAATCTCGATCTCCGAAAGCCTTTTCCTTCCCCTTTCATCTCCTCTCCTTTGGTCGAGCCTTTCCTTTAATGGTTGGGGAAGCATTCCCTTATCTGAACTTGGCGGGCATTCTTTCCAAATTTTACTCAAATAGCCACCAGAGGCAAGGGGTTGGTTTGAACATAAGCTCAAACATGATTTGAAGGGTCCTAGCTATGCCATGCGTTCAATACAAAATCTGGAAAGTCAGGGGATGACAAAAGAGGGCACTTTCCTGTGTTTACATCGAAAAAAGGACCTAAGAGAAGGCGTCTTCTCTTGGCTTTCTTCCTCCGCACGCCACCGCCGCCCAATTCCAAGCGTTAGGGGAAGATTTTCCTAGCGGGAAAAGACAGAGGGAGGGGGAGCACCATCTTATTCTCTTCGCGAGAACTTCCGGATCGAAGAAGCATTCAGAATGGGCTCCGCATTTATTTCGTTGGCAGAAACGATCCAACCCATTCGGGGCTTCGGGGAACCCAAAAATGAAGTCTTTTTACTTTATCCATAGATAGAATCAATGATAGATAGACAAGAGATAGAGAAACGATATATATATTTCTCTAAAAAAATGAGGAATATAATTGACATCTAAAGGGATTTCTATGTATCCTTTATCATCTCCCTCTTATTTTGAATATCATTATATCTGCTCTCTCTAAAAAATGGAGAGATAAAGAGCAGATGGATCCTATCCCCTATATCGAACACTCATTCCTATCTACTGATAGAAAGATCTTCGTAAAATACCGGACTTTGCCTTTTTTAAGAATTCCTCATATCCAAGGCAACTTATCGCAAGCACCCCGCCCCCATACGACTAGTTTGGGGGCTTTCATCACTTTTCAATCAAACAAAGTAAGTAGTAGGGGCTTCATAGCGACTTTCATTCTAAAGGAAAGAGAAGAACCAACCTTTAGTCAAATAAGAGCCCTACTTCCCTCTTTGCATGACCTCCTCACCAAATTCAAGCGCAAACCCATTTCTTAGTCAATGGCCGAGCACACCTTTGGTACTTCATGAGGGCGAGCTATTTGATAGTGACTTCTTTTTGTTTGGTAGGGAGATGAAAGGCTACTTCAATCTAGAAAACAATAGGAAACTTCGAGAGGGTCGCTTTGGAAGTGTTCACGCAGAACCAACGCGTCACGACATAATCAAAAGGAAGGAGTGACGTTGACCGAATCCAATCCATAAACCCGAAACGAAACAAAGTTTGTTCCCTTTCTTCAAGTAGGTAAAGTAGGCATACAAACCACTTTTGATTTGCCTTAGACTCTATTGGAACAAAGCTAAGAAGGAGGCGGAATGGGGAAAGGAAAGGGACAAGGGCGGTCTTGCTTGGCTGCGCCAAGGTCACGGGTTTGAGGGTAGAGTCTGATACTAAAGGTCCTCGGACTTCCAGGCGCTTTTTCTTTTAGGCATTGTTCACCATTGGATCTCGCCAATACAGCCCCCTATAGTTTTCGTTATCGAGATATCTTTTTTTTCATTGTTCGAAGGTATTTTTTGGGTAATATGCTCTCATACTGTAAACAGTCAAATTTGAACTTCACTTTGTCGCTCTTCTTTCTTTCCTCGTGAGCAGGAAGCACACCAGTAGCGTTCGTTGCATGATTCTACTGTGTTTTTTGCACTTGACTGAGCGGTACCACCCACCCTACCCTACCACCTATAGGCGGCAGTCTCATCCTACAAATTACCGAAAAGGAACTGCAGATGATCTTGAATAGGGATCCTACAAATGATAGATAGAATCCCCAAAAAAATATCACTAGATCAAGCACCAAAGATTTCGTGATCCTGTTAAAATCTTGGCTAATTGATCAAAGTGGGTAGCTCCGGTGAGACCCATAGTTCATGGAAAAATAGGGTGGGTAGGCCCAACCACGACACTATACGATATGACGCCGAACCCCCTCGTTATCAGACGTCGACTCTCACCTTATACTGGCTCGCACAAAGACTCCTAAATCCATCCCGAGCCTTTTCTTCAACCTCTCCTCTCCAATCCTCGATCAAACATGCGTTCCCAGTATTTATTAAATGGGGGTCTTTCCTTCGCCTATCGTATGTATCGACTTGGCTTCGTCCCGAACCAAGGAGGCATTCTTATGAACGCGTGCGTGTAGGAAGGCTGACGACTACATAAGCTAAAAGACTACGACTACAAGCCAAGCCAGAAGCTACTCGGTTCTATTCTCGTTGGGATTGGATATAGATGGGGAATCTAGAGATCGTAGTAGTTCACTAACCTCTCTAACTAACATACGATACAATTTCACTTCACGGCACGACCAAAAAAAAGAAAAAGCTTCGCTCGGTTGGCCTTCCTACGCTGACGAATGCATCTTTTCTCTTCTCTGATGTCTACAACAAATAAGTGGGAGAGGCAGAATTTGAACCTATATACAAAAACTTTAACAGATTTACAGTCTGTCGCTTTTGACCACTTGGCCACTCTCCCCTTCCCGGGCCGAGGCCCCCCTCAATGGGTTCTAAGTAGGAGGGCGGCGCTCTGAATCATTCAACAAGCTTATTGATTTCATTGAAGGGAACTAAGACTATTAGCTTAGCTAGCATTCTGGGAGAATCTAGTCATTTAGTAAGTTCATAACAATGTCTTAAAAGCAAGGAAGGGGCAAAGCTTCTATGATAGCTTCCCCCTCATGTAGTCGTCGGCCTTCCCCCCTCTTGTGCCGCTTCACGCTAAGCATCTTCGGCGAGGAAAGGAGGCGACTAGTTGCTTCAAGCGAAGTCATGAGTTCATGAGCAAGTGAATGAACGAGCCATGTTCCTAAAAGGAGTGACCATCTTTATTTTATTCCCTTCCCCTATCCCTTCAAAGCCCTTGTATAGGTTGGGGGCTAGCGCTTGACTAATAGAATAGGAAAGTAAGGCTCTTCTGCTGAGCGAAGTTGTGAGCCTACTTAAATAGCTTATGCTTACCAAGCCTTAGGTACTAAAATAGGGCTACAGCAAGCAAAGCAAGCTTTCATCCTTCGTTTGTTGTGGGTCGCGCCTCACCGTAGGCACTGAATGAATGAAATAAGTGGGGATCTTCCTTCCCCCTTGCTAATTACCAAGAACTTCGTTGCCAAGTGGCGAAGAACAATTTTACCATCCCACCCAAAAACAACTTGGAGCCTAAAGAGAAGTCAGCCTACAAGAAGCTGGCAGAGCTTTAGCCATTGGACCACATCCATCTATCCTACCCAAAAAGTCACCCTTTTCTTGTTCGTTCTTCGAATGAGGCTAGTGGAGACTAATTCCTTCCGGCTAATGAAGATACTACTCCAGTCTTCCCATTCATTCCCAGTGGATCCCTAAGAATGGAACGAACCAAGTTCACCTATATGAGAGTGAGGAATAAAAACCAACAAGAAACTTCCCACTTTTGATGTCCCGTGATTCTGCTAGTTTAGAAACTAAGGATAAGGACAAGGGGATACAAAAAAGTAATAAGAGAGGCGCATAGACCAATCAATCGTATCGGTCGTATTCTTGAATTTGGAATGAAAAGAAGAGTAATGCTTCCTAGCACGGGACACGAGAATAGGACCACTTAGATCGAAATAGCATTCACGTAAATGTTCTAACATAGAGTAGAATCGAACATTGAAGAGATTAGTTGACAACAATCAAAAGATGGGCACCTAATTCCAATACAATAGGGGTCTATCGGTGCAAGTTAGCTAAACAAGTGATTGATGAGTGGGTAGGTGGGTTAGGTTTCGCATCGATCTCTTAGAAGAGCCTTTGAAGCGTGGATCTGACATTCAGGTTCAAGGTGGTGAACCTATAGTTACGTTCAACACAACAAACTACTTGTCTTTGGGGTTACCCTTCCGTCATTAAAACAGATTCAGATCTTTATTGGAGTCATTTGACATGGGCATCTCTATTGGATCCCCAAGTTGGAACTAAAGAAGGAGGGTTCCACTTAAGTTTCATTCCATTCCATCGTGGGCTCCCCAAACTCTTTTCTATGCAAGGGCTTGAGCATCTACTTCTTTGTCCGTAATCACTAGTCATCAAGGTGTATACTTAGAGAAAAGGAATGAAACCAAAGTTAAGCTTTTGTTGGATACCGTGGAAGTACTTACAATTGGGCCTTCTTGCACTTCAAACCTTTCTTTCTTTTATTCCTAAATGTGGGTGCTAACCCGATTCCCCATGCTATATCTGACGACAATGGAATTCTCCAGAGAGAGTTCTTGATCGTAATGCCCGCCCTTAGTAGGATTTCCAGTAGTAGGTTTTAGGTTAGGGTGCGAATAGTAGCATGCTTTCCTAGTGACCTTCTTCTTACGTTTTACTATCTTGGGGCTTTGAAACTAATGTCTTTACTTATGTCATTAGCAAGGTGTAAGCGACTCTGCTGCTCGCTTCTATTGGATCGATCGGCTTACTACTTTCAAAAGTAGACCCTTTGTCAGTGAAATAGCTTTTTCATTCTCATACTTCTTATAAGTAATCTCTAAGGATGTTCTTTCTCAGGATTGGAGATAAATCAAATAGACGCTATAAAGACCTTCCTTAGATTATGAGAACGGAAAGACCCACTAGAAAAAGGAGATATAGAAAGTGTGCCGGGAAAGAGGAATGATCAAAAGGATAGAGATGCCCGCTAAGCAAAGGCAATGGGACCATGTTACAAGGATCAGACTGACTGGCTTTGATTGACTAGTCTCATGTTGATGGAATTTCTTGGTCCTCATCTCCCGAATGAGAGAAAGTTGGTGCCCTTTACTAGTAGGGATACTAAATTAAGAAAGATGACCCTCTCTTTACGAGTTGCTAGCTTCATTCGTCATGGCAATAGTAATCAGACTAGTGGGATTAATAACCTGGACCTAACCATCTCCTAGTAAAAGTAGGCCAAAAGAAGTTCATTGCCAGAGCAGAATTAACAACTGCTGAGGCGAATAACCGGTCAAATATGACCTGCAAAGTTTCAAACATGAACACAAGAGGCCACCTATCTGTGGCTGACTTGAGATCAAAGCTAAAACAATGTTGTTCCCCTCTCAACCGCCCAAGTGGTCTGGCTTGATCGAATGTCCCATCCATTTCAATATGTGATAAGATGGTCATCAGCCAATCATGCACAGGTTTGAAGAGTAAACAAAGGCGTGGGATTCCTTTTCGACGGTGGGTGGTAACGTCGAAAAAGGCGCATCAGAAAGATGAAAGGTTGGCAGTGAAGGCTATTCCCACTTTTTCCTTAATTCGATCCAGAGAAAGAGAATCCGATTTGCAAGGAAGTGACACAAGCTCCTCTAGCAAGTCTTCTGTGGAGGAAGGAAGCCAGGGAGTAACACTAGGGCAAGTAACTAATTTCACTAGTTTTAGGGGACAGTCAAAGGCACTAGTCTCATATGTTAGTATCGATGCTCCTCAAGGCATTGTTTTTGTACGAGCAGTAAGAGTCTAAGAAAGGACAACTGCTATTGAATGCGTTGTTGTTGCTGAGTCCGGTCTTGTCGTATCCGCTGTGATGTTCTCAATTGAATCAACTGAAACCTGGCTAAAAAGAGACTCCTTATCTATGTTACTCTAATAGACTCTTTCCTATCTTTTTCTTATGAGAGACTTCGAGGTTTGTAACCCTGACCTTAGCCATATACTTTTTAGACTCTAAAAGCTGGCCGTAATAGATCGATAGCAAGAAAGAACCTTATCCATTGATTCACCTATGTAAGTGGAGTTTAGTTTAGGCGCTCTTGACTTTCGAGAACAGGGTGTACTAGTTGTTGAGAGCGAACACTAAGGAACTATCTGACTTCTAAAGAGGGCGAACTACTCTAAGTATAAGCAAAGACTATGAGCCATATACTAGGCTAGAGACTGAGAGCTCTATGGGATCCATGCTATCTATCTACTAAGTTAGCTACATAGGCCAGAGACTTATCTACCTTTGCCTACCTTAGTACTATAGGAATAGAAAAAAGGTGTTTGAATTGAAAGCTTCGTACTATTTTGAAAACGGACTAACTTAGCCATGAATTTCTCATCCAAGGGTTCAACCCTTACATAATAGTCAATGGGAAATCGGTAGCCTTTTCTTCAACTCTGAAGAAACCTTGTCATGCTTCTGAGTCGAATAGAACGACTTTCCTAAGGCCTGAAACAACAGGCTTTGCCATGGAAGTGGAAACAACTGTTGAACCATACTATCTACTAACAACGTCTACCTACCGCTTAGCAACAGACTGAAAGCCACGTTCTGGTGGAACCCATCCTCACGTCCTTAACCCTGAAATAGCTCCTTTATTATAGCTGACACACTAAGCGAAGTGTTTCCCATATTGCAGTTGAAAGTCTGTGTCAACCCTTACCTTAACGAATCTGCTATGGGTGATAGCCTTTTCTTGTGTAGATGCCAAACCTCTGAAAATATCAGGAATAGCCACCGCCTACGAAGGACAGACAGGACTCAGGAGTTAGACCCGCAAGAGAAGCACACATTTTCCTTTAGACCTTAGCTATACAGTTGTTCTTCGTCTCTATTATATGGAAGCTAGGTTCACCGAACCTAGACCCAAAATCACTTACATAAATGAATCTAATCTCTTACTTATGGCTTGGCTCGAGCAAGTACCCTTCTTTTCTAGTCTGCAGAATAGAAACCATATGGATTCGATTATGTGTATTAGTGATAGTCGATTTTTCTCTATCTTTTGTGAAAGGAGAAACACAGTGGTAAAGAAGCATATCCGCTATGAACAAGATGACTTTTATTTGCTCTTTGTTCCTACCACTAGGTAGTGTCATTCTTCTCTACTACTCGAGACCCATAGTTGGAAACATCTATTCATGGAGATTATTATAGGAAAATCCCTAATTGGAAAAATTTATATAGGTAGAGCCTTTCATCCATCCCCGAAAGAAAGCACTTGAGGGAAGTGGATTTAGTCTTTCGATCACTACTCCATGGCAATCACCCTCTCTTCAAGACTAAAACTTCGATAGTGATAGATAGAAAGGTGGGCTAAATCCTTTTGGGATTGGGCCCCGTGAGCCCCAAGCGGTATAGCTAACTCGATCCTCATACGGATCGATTCAAGAAAGGTGACAGCGCTTCCTCCTGTGCAAAAAAAACTTCTCTATCTTCAACTAGTAGAGTGGCTAGCGACAGGTGCTCTCTCTTTTGCTAGGAGAGTGGATAGCGAGACCTGGTTAGTGAGCTTGTTATAGCACTCTCAATATGGAAGTGAGTTAATGGCAGCAACTATAGTGAAAGGGCAAGATTTACCTTTCTCCTCCGTTAACAGACTAGGCTAAGAAAGCAGAAAATCCTGATCTTATCACCATTTTTTTCTCTTTGCTTTAAATAGCTATCGTACTCAAGGGATGAAGGAATGGATGCAGGCTAAGAACACTTTTTAATTGGTTCCGATTTAGCATTCCTAAATATAGGACCTACAATGGCAGATACTTTTTTAGCTCTTTCACTCCGTTAAATAGTTATTATGTTCGGAATCATAGCAGGAAAGACGTGCTAAGCTTGAAAACTTCTAGGCAACAAGTCTTTGATTCGATTGATTTTCACTCTTTCGTCCAATAACTCTAACTAGTCATCAGCCAAACCCTTCTCCTATTCGTCCAGTGAAGAAGTTAGGCATATATAGCAAAGAAAGCAGTCCCATGCCTGAGGGAATTTTCTCAATGGAAAGAATAGGCTTGGGCTCACCATCCAAGCTCCCTCCTAGAACGGCAATTGGGCTACAGTTCTGTCTTTCCTTAGAATCAATATCGTAGCGTAGAGTAATCACAGAAGTCAAAGTCAGATAAAAATTTACTAGGATTTCAAAATCCCTTCATTATTAGTAAGATGGGGCGGAGGGCTAGGCCTAGAGAAGAGAGAAAAGAATGGCAAGCAAGTGCTTCTTTCTTAACTTTAATTTAAATTAAATACCTGACCTCCGGATCAAGTGGAGACTAGTGACCTTAAGAGCCTGATCAGAGGAAAAGGTGGTTCTACTGAGGAAAGTTCCTCGCTTAGTGAACGCTTCAACTTGAGCTTCTTTTATCTTAGTCAAGTGAAGCCCCATTCGTCGCGCTCCTAATACATACACAGTTTTAATGTTGCGGAGGCTAGTGAATCAACGCTTCTTACACTTTGAACTGGATAAGAAAGAAGGTATTTCAAAGAAGTAGGTTCTAACTTGAAGGAAGAAAAGCAGATTTCGAATACCACACCTAGGATCTCACCAGTCACTCGGTCGATCTCAATAGCCGAAGTGACAAGCGTTTATTCGCTATGTCACAATCGAGCTCCCTGAATCACTTCACTCTGTTTGGCAGAAAAGTCTTTCCGCTTTTTCGTTCTCTATACTCCAAAAGCAGGCTTCCTTGATATGGAATGCCGAAGGTCCCTTCACTGCCGCTCCCCTAACAATCTATCTAGATATGATTATACCAGCTATGATCGATATATTCATTGAATACCGCTTTAAAGCAGGCGGTTAGTTGGCAGTAGGCATCTAATTCATAGGCGTGGGATAGAAGGAGTGGATGGATGGCAGCACGACGAAGGAGGCTAGCGAGGGAGAGGAAGGGGTGGGGGAATGGACAGGAATACAAAATAAGGGGAGTCAAGTCGTAAGGGCCGACCATGAAAGGTATTCCTACTCGAGTTGCTCCCTTAAGCAAACTCTCCCCAGAATAAAGAAAATAGTTGTTAAATCCTCCTCATCTCACTCTCCTTACCAATGACTTCTCCAACCGATCTGCATGCATGCTTCCCCCGACATTTCTCTCGTCTCGCCGCTGGGAGATGACTCACCCGCTTCACCAGATCTTTTGGTAAGGACCAACCTGAGCGTGACCCTCAATAGTTTTCCGTCTCCACCTCCGACTATTCAATCTCGAAAGAATCATATGCGTGCGCATTAACAACTGAACTTCCTAAACCGATAAGTCCCTTCGGGGGGTGGATCAAGCCTTCTTTCTCTCTAAAGATAGGATGTCCTAACTATCCAACCGCTATTCCATCCCCGTTATCCATTGAACCCACTTTAAATAATCCCCCTTTTGCCGGATTATTGCCGATGTAATCATAAAAAGCTAATTTATCAGGAATTTTAGACCAATCTTCTGATAAACTTTGATTTTCGGCTAGCCCAAAGACTAACTCTTCGATATATCTCTTCTTTGGAAGTACCCCAGATCCCATTGATAACGAGTAGGCCCAAATAATTCGATCGGGTAGTTCTTTGAACCATACCACATAGTTACGGAAATAACAAAAGTCGCAAAAAAACGGCAATGGATACTACTAGAAAGGACGGTTTCAATATTGCCCATACGCAATCCTTTGTATAGACGTTGGGGCGGGCAGAGACTATCCCAAGCAGATTTGATGGAAAAGGAGCCAGAGGGAGACCCCTTCCAAACAAAAGTGTCAGGAGAATTCCAATTTCCCGCTACTTTAACTATTCTGCCATGAGCAAGCGACCCCTTTCTTCAAGGCTTCAACGCCCAAAAGTCCCTACCTTTGATAAGGTATACCCTAACCCAATTAGACCATATCAAATAGTCCTTGTCCAAGCAGATATGCCAAATATTCTTGAGCATAGCTGCTCTCTTCCATTCCCTTGATTGGTCTATCGTATAAAAGAAAAGAGGCTTTTTTTCATGTTAGCACCTCGTGCCCATTGATCAAAGTCCTAAGCTTGGGAAATCATCCCACTTCACTGTCTTTCTCTTTCTTTGAAGCTAGAAAGATGCAATGCTTCACCGAGGGTTTGTCTCACAAGATCTGTTGGGAACAACTTGAAGATTTATCAGCCATTTGAGCTAAAGATGGAGCATTGGATCAAGAGAGTGCATTAGCCTTGATAGGTTAAGTCGAAGCATATCAATCCCAAAGTCGGCTTACAGATATCACTTTTAGATCTCCTTCTTTCCACGCTCCCTGAGAAGTTATTCTGGTTGGTTATTCTTTAGTAATGCATTGGTGCCTGACCCTTGCAATCAACTTTCATAGGTATACCTTTGACGCATCTCTGAATAAGCAAATCTCAATGCTTCTACTGCTCCCACCTGCCACCCGGTCATTCTTATAGTCTCTGGAATCGCTTTCAAAGCGAATTTTTCTTCCTTTTGCTTTCCATTGAGTGTAAAGTTCCGTAATCGCCTTTGTGTGGGATTGATTTAGCTCGGAAGTGCCCTCTCTTTCACAAAGAGAGGAGTGAGTACATCGATGAGCTTAAGTAAGCGTTTTGACTACTACACTTTGTTGATGCAATGAACTCTTTCTATTCCACGAAAGGTACACCTTTCGAGAGAGTCTTCCTTTCCTCGGCTTGCTCTTTTTGACCTACCTTGAGAAGGGAAATTCCTAGGAGATGATTAATGAATGTAGGTCGGGTCTCTCTAATTGGCGGTATGTGTATGCTCCCCTAAGGCGAGAGAGCATTTGCTTCTTCGATCGACTCAACCATGTCTTTCTTCATTGATCGCTTCATCAATGTAATCATGGAATCAACCTTTCTACTGCAAAGAACTACTACGCTTTAGATCTCGCAACTTTACAAGATTCATATAGGCATAGGTAAATGTATGGTCAAAGGCAATCGTAGTGGTTGTTTCACCCAGTGTAGATTCACTCATAACAGATACAAAGGCGGAGCAAACATCTAAGTAAAAGCAAAGAGAGAGTCGCTATACTGAGGCGTGATGCCTAAACGAAAGAATAAGGAGAATGCTTCCAAATGAAAGAAA
This sequence comes from Panax ginseng, assembly GCA_020205605.1. NCBI lineage: Eukaryota > Viridiplantae > Streptophyta > Magnoliopsida > Apiales > Araliaceae > Panax > Panax ginseng. The sequence continues at coordinate 50,278,951 of CM035137.1, forward strand.
GACTTGAGAAAGCCCTTTTCGTTATCGGAGCAAGTGAGATAGCTAGCATACCCTAAACCCACATTCTAGTCATATACTTTCTTTCTCTGGCCTTTGCCTTCTTAGGACAGTTTAGACTAGCTATGGAAATCCATGCTAAAAAAGAAGGGAAATCCATGGTATTACTCAATTTAAACAGAATAAAAATAAAAAAATGATACCTAGAGTAGAAGGACTAATCAGTTATTTCTTTCATCGCCCCCAAGATGCCAATATTGGCACTGATGGTACGTAAATGTAACTCGTTGTTCAAACAACTACTCAAAGTTCCTAGAGCCCCTTGTAAGGCTTGTTGGAAAACCCGTTGTTGGACTTGATTAATCGCCCTTTGTTGTTCAAAATGAATGGTTTCATTTTTGTAATTTTCTAATTGTTCCAAAATCTTATAAGTTGAATTAATAAAATTCCATTTTTCTCGTTCTATCTCAGAGTATCCATTCACTCGAAACTGATTTGCCTCCATTTCCATTTTACGTAAGCGGGCTGGGCTTTTTTTCTTGTCATTCTCTTTCTCCTCCTATTGACATAAGTATGGTTCTATTTAGCGTGATACCCGCCTATACAAAGTGGTTTTTGAAAAGGTTTTTAAACGACTTGTAGTAGGACTTGTGATTGGAACGAGCTCTTGCCTGGTCTTGCTTCTTCCGTATGCTAGGAGAGAGAGCTTGACGGAAAAGATTCCATCGGGGAAGGAAGCTTCACTCGATAAAATAAGACGGATCGAAGATAGACTGCTACTACCATGTCCCTAGCCATTCTTCTTCTTCTTTGTTGCATGTGAAAGTAGTATGCACACAAGCCAATCATGTTTGATGATAAAGCATATACTTTGTAACAATCTTATTCAATTATTAATAAAGAGTATTAATTTATTAAAGGCGTTTAAATTATCTACATGATGATGTTTTATAATATGTGATAAACCCGTAGTTTTAAGCAATGCTTTTAGAATAATGATGATGATCATTCTAATGAGATCTAAATTCTTAGAAAGCTTAAAACTAAAATAGTTCCCAATCGTTGGATTACTAAAATGGGGATTAGTGAATCCGGATAGATTGGTACATACGTTGCTTGCTCATTGGATGAGGATGATTGATCTCATGATCATTTGTGTGGAGACACTAAATCAAGTTTGTAGGTGCTTATTAGAGAATAAGTTCACTGAACGTGGCTCGCTAAGGAATACCTAATGGAGTTTTACTTGCCTGTCAATAGGAATTCCTGTAGTGATAGTAGTACAAGTGATCCTTGGACTTGAGATCATCATAGTATCTTGTGTATAATGAGTTATACTTTGACTTATTCCTTAAGACCCTTAAGGGTATATCAAAGGGTATGCTTGGGTATAATAAGTTGTACATGGAGATAATGTATGATCAATAAAGAATCTACCACTTCTAGTAAAAGAAGAGAAATGTCCTATGTGATTTGATAAATGACAACTCAGTAGTCCTTGGCCAAGGCAAAATGAAATTAGAAAGGAGTTTCTAATTTGTATTATTTGGGGTGTTGCATTTAAGGATCGAAATACATATAATTAAATAAAATAAGACTTGACAGTAATTCCATGTCTTATATTTAATTGGGACATTGTATGGTGGAATGATTGAATTGTCATTTTAGACTATTTACTCAAAGGTTCTTTTATGATTGATGTTGAAATCTATATTATCTAGAAAGTCGTTGATCGCTAGGGAGGCTTATCCCTATTGTAGAATAAATATTATTTATTTAAATAAATTATTAGTTTAATTTATTTATTTAAATAAGATTAGAATTATTCTAATTGATTTATTCACAACCGGTTTAATATGGAGAACCTAAAGGGTCACACCATAAAAGGAAGAATAAATATTTAAGAAGTTAATGACATAATCGTAATAATAAATTAAGTATATTTAATTTAATCTATGGTGATAGAATAAATTAAATAGCTTAATATTTATTATTTAATATTTTGGAAATATTAAATATAAATTAATAAGAGGAGTCTTATTATTATTATTACTATTATTATTATTTAATTTCTAAAGGAGTTTGAGAATTAATTAATAAAAGTACTCTCAAATATCCTAATAAGATTAGGAGGCCAATTAATTAAAAGAGTTTAATTAATTATTCCTAATAAGATTGGGAGCCTAATTAATTAAAGGAATTTAATTAATTAAAATAAAACCTAATTTCTTAATTGTTAAGGAGGGTTGCCCACATTTATAAATAAGAGGAGTCTTATTATGGGTGGTGGTTGTTGACTTTTTAACAACAGACATAATTCTAATAGTTGGGAGAGTATGCTCTTTTCTATGAGAGATAGAAAAACTAGGATTTTGCCAAATACCCATCTTCTTGAATCCTCTTCTTCCTTGGTGGATCACCTCTAGAGGCCAAACACTTGGGTGGCTAATGTTGATCAAATGAATGAATCATACCCGGTGGATTCAAGTTGAACGCGAAAGGATTTGGAGGTGAATTTGTACCTGAGGAAGCTTGAATCTTCAAGGGTATAATTTTATTCTTTGTCTTTTCGTTTAATTAATAATTATGCATAAAGGATGATCCGGGTATATGGTTTGTAAAAATTTTAAACTTTGATTTTTACACGTTTCCGTTTACTTTGTACAATTTGATTGCGTTCATGAATATTACAAACCTAACAATGGTATCAGAGCCAAACTTTTATGCGAATTATTAATTATTTTAATTTGATATGTATATTGATGTGTTTAGAACAATTTAATTGGACATAAATTGTTGTATAAAATTTATTTTATGAAAAAAAAAACAAAATCGCGAAAGCCTGTTATTCGGAATCTGTTGAAAACCGCGAACTGTTTTTGGATTTGTTTTGCTCGCTGCTGATTGGCGAGGTGGCTGCTGATTCGCTTCAAGTGGATGGTTGCTTCATATGATTTCTACAGGATTACTTGTTTTCTATATTTTATATATATTAAACAAGGGATGCCAAGATATGCCTTATATATATATTTATATACTTTACAGGTAATAGTTACCATATTTCTTTTCAAAAGTATCGTGATGCTTGACATATTCTGGATTCACGTGGCCTTGCAAGATTCGTGAATTATAAATATTATATATTTATAATATATATAATAAATATATAATATTTTGAATTATTTTATAATTAAAATAAAAAATTTATTTTAATCTTAAAATAAAAAGTTTATTTTAATATTAAAATAAAAGAGTTTATTTTAATTATAAAATTAAATTTCATGCCAATTAGGGGAAGGATCGGAGAAAAAGGTTGATCAAGCACGTCTGTCAACAATTTACAAGAAATAATAGCCACATTGCTCAAGACGGACAAAGGCAAAATGTCTTTAATCTTAACATCATCTTGCTGATGAGAAACTTCAGAAATATCAACATACGGATTAATAACTAATGGTTTCAAATTTTCATTTCCCGAACTAAGTTCAAGAGACTTAGGAGGGGGATGGATAGATTGAATAATATTACCATTTGTAGTAATCCAATCCTTTTGATATCCAGTTAATACATTTAATTGACTTTCATTATAAAATTCTGATTTTAGGACAAAATCATAATACCATTTGGCAAATGGTAAAATACACTTGGTTATTATTGGATAAGCATAATAATTAGCTTTAATTTCTGATAACTTATCATTATCATGATTTTTAAAATACAAATTTCTAAAATTCTGATATTTATCCTGCATGAACTCCTGGTTTAAACATTGGCGAATTTTACTATTGGGAGAAAAATCCATTTAACACTCAAAATTCATGTCACTAGCAGCGATTTGGATTTGTAAGGTCTTACATTTGAGGAGTAGCCTCATAAATACCATGAGGTATTTGATTTTCGAAATATGAATTCCTCTAACAATGTCTTCATTTTTGATGGACTCATTCTTTGGGATTTTTAGAATCTTGATAAACAGATTCTAAAGGGTCGAACCTGATTGTCTAGACGATTCGGAAGATCAATATTATAAGAAATATTGTTTATAGATCGACTTGGTTAAAAGGTCTTTGAAATTTTAAATAAACATTTCCATTCTTTGATCGGATAACATCTTCAATGTTTTGTCTAATTATAGGTCCGGTAGGAGCGACATTAGTAATTTGCCATTGTTTTGGGAAAGTAATTTCTTCCCGAGGATCATTCGGGAATAGCCACTTGACTACTAAAGAGGTTAGTATCAATAAGACAAGATATGTCCTTGTTGGCTTTGCTTTCGATATAGGGATTTAAAGTCGTTAAAACATTAAGGTGTATCTACTAATAAGATGGCAAAAGGAGGGGATCCGGGTAGGTATTCATAACCGTGAGATATAATTCTCATTTCTAAAACTTTTGACAGATTATTAATATAATGTTCGGATATATAAAACTGTTCTAAGAAATAAGAACGGTTATAATTATCTGTTGCAGATTGATATGCTGTTTTGAATCGATTACTGTTTTCAGTATGGTAATCTAAAAGCTCAAGCAAGGAAACATAATAATTAACGGAAGCAATAATTAAAACTTACAGAAGAGTCTTGGATATCTTCAAACCACAGATTTATATATATCAAATATTTTATAGAGAGAGGTACAAGGAGAATAGAAAAGAAAAATGCTAAGAACAGTTCTACCTCAACAATGGGTGAGGTCTCCCAATTTATACAGGTGAGAAGATAAGAAAGGATCTGGTGTGTCCTGGATAGTGGAGTCGGTTGGCAGTCCTTATCTTTTCTTTTTTAAATCTCAGCCGTAGGAAGTGGAGGGCATGAGACAAGCTGTCGGATGAGTGGATTACAGCTGGTTGGTGTCTTACGATGATAGAGGGACAATTTGGTGCTACTTTCGATGGTGGAGCTCTGGTGGTTGTCTTTTTCGATTATTGATCTTTGTAATGGAGGATAGCTTTATGCTTTTCCTTTTCCTTTCTTGTCTTGTTCCATTTTTTCGAAATCATGGAGGTGAGAGAGTCCCAAAAGTCTCCCATCGTGAGGCAATTGGGTTCTGACTTTCTCCAACTAAGACATTGAATTCATTGTCGTCTGTTGATTCTTCATTATCGCTAACAGTTTTCATGGAACCGTAATCGTCTTGCGTGAATGATTGTAAGAATTGGGTTTTCATATAGTCCATGGTCTTGACTATTAATTACATTTTCATTAGATTTGGAAATTTCATTTTAAATCGGTTTGAATCTTGACAAAAGGATTAATCGATGATGGTCTTGACAGGCTTTGAGGGATAACATCCAAGGTGTGCGGTATGGTTACAGATGGATTTCAAAAGTTACGTAACGTGGGATTAAGACCTTTATCCCACCACTTGGTAAAAATACTCTTTTTAGCGAGGGATTTTATTACGATAATCAAGACTTTGAAAATCCCACTTCCAAATCCAAGGAATTCCAAAACGGATTATGAAATGGGTAAACAGGTTTACGCATAGATAACTCTTTATTTACTGGTATATGGGCATAAGCAACTTGCCATTCTTTGAATGTTGTTTGAATAGATTCTGGTAGAGTTTCTATGGTAATTCCAAGCTTATCCCACCAAACGAAAAACCAATTGGGAATTTCGTTTTTTAGAACATCTGGACAGATACGGATAAACCAGGAATGGTTACGGATAGGGTTCTGATAATAGAAAACATGCGTAAAGGAATCAATATAATCCCAATAGGCATATCTGGTTTCATTGTATGATTGGAATCAACAAAGATGCGGGTGGTATGAGGATTAATACCCCAATTGGCAAGAGGCATAATACTCTTGGCGATTGGTTTCTTGTATTGAATTGGGCTAGTTGGTTTAGATGGATCATGAAGCGTATGCTTAATGTCCATAGATCTTTGTTTCAATAATAATCACTCATACACATAGCGATCTTTGGTTAAAGCGGGAGGAGACTGTTGAGTCGTTAAATAACGTCTCTTGATCTCCCATGGATCTTTCATCCATTTTCATCATTCTACATTCAATGAACAATCTTGTTTCTTCCACATTTCGATTTGGAATATCTTTGTTCGGGTAGTAGAAAGAACATCTTTTCTTTGTTGGTGGCTAGAAGAAGCCAAAGAATTACTTGGTTTGAGTATTGGACTAGGAAATTACAGTATAATATAGATTTGCTCTTCCTCTTCGGCCTCGTTGGCCATGACTCACGACCTCTCTCATTCATTCCCGCAAATATTCTCTGGTCGAGAAAATCCTAGAAGAATTCTATTTTCCTTTGATATACTCAATATCAAAGTCAAATACTGATAAAATACTTTGCCAAGTAGCAAATATCTGTTTGAAAGCTAAATTTTGAACATCTTTTTTAAAGATTTGTTTTGCAGCTGAACAATCAACTCTAATTAAAAAGTGCTGATTTAAAAGATCATCTTGAAATTTTAAAACACATTTGACAATTGAAAGGCATTCTTTTTTAATAGTAGGATAATTTAAAGAAGGTCCTTTCCAAGTTCCGGAAGTAAAACGAATAAGATCCTCTTTATTACTTTTAGGATTAAATTGTTTTAAAATACCACCATATCCTGTATTTGAAGCATCGGTCTGAACGATCTTTTTCTATTCGGGATTAGGTAAGGACAAACAAGGTAACTGTTTAACTCTAGATTTAATTTTTCTTACTGCATCAGTATGTTCTTCATTCCAAGGTGAAGGATTTTTCCGAAGGCGAGTATACAGAATAGAAGCATCTTGGGAAAGATTTGGATAGTAATCACGAATATAGTTTAAACTTCCCAAAAATCTCTGCAGTTGATTAATATCTTTTATTTCATCCGAAATTTAGATGCAAATTCAATACATCTATCAATTGGAATAATAGTTCCATTGGAAATATTATGTCCAAGAAATCGATCTTTGTTTGGAAAAGTTTCATTTTGAAGGTAAACTACCAAACCATTTTTTATGATAACATTTTAAAAATATTTAAATGTTTTATATGTTTTGTTCAATAGATGAAGAAAAATTAAAACATCATCAATGTAACGAGATAATAAATTCAATAAAGGGTTAAAAATATCATTCATGATGTCTTTGGAATTACGAAGGTCCATTTTTTACTCCAAATGGAAGAACATTCCATTCAGTAGTGGCCAAAAGGTCTTTATAAAAGCAGTTTTATAAGTATCCTGTTCTCTAATTTGAATTTGCCAAAATTTTGATTTCATATCGAATTTAGAGAAAATAGTGGCATCGTGAAGTCGGTCAAGAAGATCCTTCTTATTCGGAATTGGATATCTAATCCATTGAAGGGCTTCATTAAGAGGTTTATAATTGATAACGAGTCGTGGAGTTCCTTGTTCAATTTCTGAATTTTTATTGACATAAAAGGCAGTACAACTCCAGGGAGAGGTACTAGGTTTTATTAATTTTTTCTGTTGGAGGGACTCAATTTCGGTTTTACAAAGGAGTAAATAATCTTTCTTCATCCTGATTTGGGTGAGATTTAGTAGGAATATTTTTCTCATTAAAACTAGGGATATAAGGAAGAGAAATAATATGTTTCTTCCTGTTCCAGAAAGCATTTGGGACATCACTGCAGATTCAGTTTGAAGAGTTTTATGGATTAGTTTAATTTTTTCCTGTAGAGAAGGTTGTAAAATTCTTTGTTTTGTAGTAAGAAATTTTATTTCTTTACTGAATAAAATTGATTTGTTTTCTTTAGAATAAATCATGTTTTGACTTGATTTAATTCTTTAGTGTAAGGTTTGATAATAAATTCAAAAACAATATATACATTATTGAGAGTTGTATGAATTCCTAAAGTATCGATTTTTGTAATAGGCATTAAAAGGCATAGAAATGGAGTGCCTAAAATGATACTTTGATTCATATTACGGATAAGAACAAAAGAAGTAGGTAAACAAAGACCTTGATTACAGATTAAGGCTTCAGGAATTTTATACTTTATATTCATAGTATTTCCACTTGCACTAGTTAAAGATTGAGTGGTCTTTTGAAAGTATTTGGTAGGGATAAGACCTTCCTGGATACAGTTCATATCAGCACCACTATCAACTAGGGCAATGGCGTCTTTGATAATAAAGTCTGGTTTAATAATAAAAGTAATTCTAATATACCATTTCTGGAAGACTATTTGATTCATTAACATTAAATACTGTTCAGAGGATTCTGGTATATCAAAGGATTCGGGTTGTTTGGAGGATTCTATATTATCCTGTTTGTGATTTAACTTATTTTTAATATTGGTTAAATCTTGAAAGATAATAATATTATTATTCTGTAATTGTTTTTATTTGATTTTAAAATATTTATTTCATTTTTTTAATCCCTGGATTGTAGTTGGCTTCTCAAAGGTAGAAACGTTCTGAATACGTTTCATAACCTCTTTCATACTGTACTGGTTAATAGGAAGGGTGTCTTACGCATACATGTTTTATAAATGATTTCCAAAAATTTTAATTTGATCTCCTCGATCTTACATTACGAGGTCTAGAAGGATTTACGGTGGTCGATTAAGACATTAATCTTGGGACCTCCAATATTTAAACCATTCATCTCGACGATTGCTTTCCGATGAATTAGCTTTAGTAGTCAGTATTACGCTTAACGATACAGTTTGACATTGTTAGTTGTTGTCGAATTATTATCGATTCTAAATAGACTTGACTAGATCATTTTCTCGAGTTGGGACTCGAGTCATTATTAGACAAACAATTAAGAATTTCTTTGTTGAATTTCCTCATCAAGGATAATTCATTAAGCTTTTGTTTTAATTTTGAATTGCATTTATTAGCAAAGTGTCCTGTCTTTCCGCATTTATAGCATTGAATTTTAGATTTATCTTTCTTTCTGCTACTCTTTCTTTTTCTGGAAGATTTTTCAGGGGTTTTGGTTTTTGAAGATTTCTTAGAAGAACGTTTTCGGTAAGATCTAGAAGGTTTTGGAATTTTGCTATTTTTTAGCTTTCTGAGGATACTGTAATTTTGTGTCATAAGAGAATTGATCGCAAAATTCTCCTATCTCATGTCTTTTGGTGAGATTTTGTTTTTTCATTAATTGTTGGAGTTTCATATCATTACATAATGATAATCCCTCTTCGATAATTACTGAAATAAGATGGCCATAAGAATACTGGTCATAAGGTATACTCATACGGTTATGTTTATCTCTAAGTGTTTTTCGAACTTTTTCTACAAAGAAAGTAGGAAGTCCATCTACAAATTTGGCTTTCAAATGTTCACTGTTAGCATCTGCTCTTTGTATGACTTTCATTAAAAAGACATCTTTATACCATCTAAAATGGGTTAAGGATGGGCAACGAAGGTTCTGTAAAAGTTCTCTACTTCTACTCGGTATTTAACCATCACGGTCCTACAAAATGGTGAACGATAGCTTGAACTAAGGTGTAACAAGCATCTTCTCTTCTGGTTTCAATTTTAGTAATAGGGTCAGTATCATTCTTATAGGATTGAAGGATTTCAGTTCTTTGGTTATCAGTGAGTACATTATCCCACCATCCTTTAAGAATGCCAAGAAACCATTTACTAAGAAACGGCGGATCGATGGTGCGTGTTTTCATTACATTTCTGATCGTTGCATACATTAAGATATGATGGATAGTTTCAAAAATTTGATATTCTGTTTTACCATCGATATTCCATTCATAGATAGTCTTACCATGGTAAGACTTTTGGGAATGAAGAGAGTCTTCTTCATACAGAATATCCTGAGGAGTAGATGCAGGGTAGTAATACCTCATCGGGTCCGATAAAGCCATTCTATTAATAGGCTTTCGGCTATATAGTAGTTTTATTAATATTTTGCATCTCCACGAAAATTATTCTGGATTCAAAAATATTAATAGGGGAAAAATCGGAATCATCTTCTTCATTATCAGTATTACTATTACTGGTATGAGAGGAAGGTTGTCCAGACATCATATTGAGCTGGGATGAGGATGCGGGTGTGAGTTTTAAATCTTTCATTTTGTTTAAAAGATTATCAATAAAACTATCACTGTTTTTAGAAGATTTCATTTTAAAATTACTAACTTCTAAAGGTGGTTTTATAGTTGCGGGTTGAAGGTCAATTTTTTGAGGAATAATCTAACAATTATCATTAATATGATTTATTTGTTCTTCTATCCTAGTTAACTGTTTTCCTACAGTTTGAAGAAATAAAAGTTATTAATCAACTGCAGAGATTTTTGGGAAGTTTAAACTATATTCGTGATTACTATCCAAATCTTTCCCAAGATGCTTCTATTCGTATATACTAAGCTTGGAAAAATCCTTCACCTTGGAATAATAGTTCCATTGAAATATTATGTCTAAGAAATCGATCTTTGTTTGGAAAAGTTTCATTTTTTAACAAATGAAACTACCAAACCATTTTTTATGATAACATTTTTAAAAATATTTAAATGTTTTATATGTTGTTCAATAGATGAAGAGAAATTAAAACATCATCAATGTAATGTATAATAAATTCAAGAAGGGGTTAAAAATATCATTCATGATGTCTTTGGAATTACGAAGGTCCATTTTTACTCCAAATGGAAGAACATTCCATTCAGTAGTGGCCAAAAGGTACTGTAAAAGCAGTTTTATAAGTATCCTGTTCTCTAATTTGAATTTGCCAAAATCTTGATTTCATATCGAATTTAGAGAAAATAGTGGCATCATGAAGTTCGGTCGAAGATCCTTCTTATTTGAATTGGATATCTAATCCATTGAAGGGCTTCATTAAGAGGTTTATAATTGATAACGAGTCGTGGAGTTCCTCGTCAATTTTTGAATTTTTATTGACATAAAAGGCAGTACAACTCCAGGGAGAGGTACTAGGTTTTATTAATTTTTTCTGTTGGAGGGACTCAATTTCGGTTTTACAAAGGAGTAAATAATCTTTCTTCATCTGACTGGGTCGAGATTTAGTAGGAATATTTTTCTCATTAAAACTAGGGATATAAGGAAGAGAAATAATATGTTTCTTCCTGTTCCAGAAAGCATTTGGGACATCACTGCAGATTTCAGTTTGAAGAGTTTTATGGATTAGTTTAATTTTTTCCCACATGAGAGAAGGTTGTAAAATTCTTTTGTTCACGTAGTAAGAAATTTTATTTCTTTCAATAAAATTGATTTGTTTTTCTTTAGAATAAATCATGTTTTTGACTTGATTTAATTCTTTAGTGTAAGGTTCATAATAAATTATTATTTCTTGTAAATGTCGTTGTGACGTGTTGATCAACCTTGTCTCCGATCCTTCCCTAATTGGTATCGAGAGCCATATTAAGTTATTAACATATTAGTGAATATATTACTCATAGATTACACATATATGGTCACCTTTGAAAAATGACCGATTTTTCAACCTCTCTTTCTCTAGTAGCTAATGCTTCACTTCTACAAAGGGAAGCAACCAACTCATAGCTTATCGGGATGTAAAGGAAGCCTTAGATAAATGGACTATTCCTAAAATCAAACCGAAACAATTTATAAAATTGGAACCTTTGATTTTATCGGTAAAGAATAATAAAAAACCTTTGAGCATCTTTGTTCCTTTCTGAAATAACGATGAAATTTTATATTTATTGCATGTTGAAGACTTATACCCTTTTACGCAAAAATATAAATATGTTCATATAGGACTTGTCCAAGTAGCCTTTAAACCTTTGACTTTACTTGGCCAAAATACCGTTATTCAATTGTACACTTAGAGATGGTAGGTGTCTTAAGCTGGAAAGCCTCTCTCATGGGAGCTATTGAAACTAGCCTTGCCCATGGACGATATACTTTAATATCTATCCAAATTTAAGTATTGCCTAATGATAATAATCATCAAAAGTTTTAGAAATGAGAATTATATCTCACGGTTATGAATACCTACCCGGATCCCTCCTTTTGCCATCTTATTAGTATACACCTTAAAGTTTTAACGACTTTAAATCCCTATATCGAAAAGCAAAGCCAACAAGGACATCTTGTCCTTATTGATACTAACCTCTTTAGTAGTCAGTGGCTATTCCCAGAAATGATCCTTGGGAAGAAATTACTTTCCCAAAACAATGGCAAATTACTAATGCCGGTTCTACCGGACCTATAATTAGACAAAACATTGAAGATGTTATCCGGACCCGATAATGGAAATGTTTATTTAAAATTTCAAATACCTTTTAACAAAAGTCGATCTATAAACAATATTTCTTATAATATTGATTTTCACAATCGTCTGAACAATCATATATCGACCCTTTAGAATCATTTTATCAAGAGTCTAAAAATCCCGACAATGAGTCATCAAAAATGAAGACATTGTTAGAGGAATTCATATTTACGAAAATCAAATACATCATGGTATTTATGAGGCTACTCCTCAAAGCAGAAGACCTTACAGTCAATTTGCTAGTGACATGAATTTTGAGTGTTAAATGGATTTTCTCTCCCAATAGTAAAATTAGCGATGTTTAAACTAGGAGTTCATGCGGGATAAATATCGAATTTTAGAAATTGGTATTTTAAAAATCATGATAATGATAAGTTATCGAAATTAAAGCTAATTATTATGCTTATCGAATAATAACCGATGTATTTTACCATTTGCCAAATGGTATTATGATTTTGTCTTAAAATCGAAATTTTATAATGAAAGTCAATTAAATGTATTAACTTGGATATCAAAAGGATTGGATTACTACAAATGGTAATATTATTCAATCTATCCATCCCCCCCTAAGTCTCTTGAACTTAGCTGGAAATGAAAATTTGAAACCATTAGTTATTAATCCAGTATGTTGATATTTACGAAGTTTCTCATCAATGAAGATGATGTTAAGATTAAAGACATTTTGCCTTTATCTAAGCGAATAATTATACTAATCTATTCCTTCAAACTATAGAAAAAGCAGTTAACGAGGATAGAAGAACAAATAAATCATATTAATGATAATTGTCGATTATTCCTCAAAAAATTGACCTTGACACTTGCAACTATAAAACCACCTTTAGAAGTTAGTAATTTTAAAATGAAATCTTCTAAAAAGCGGTGATAGTTTTATTGATAATCTTTTAAACAAAATGAAAGATTTAAAACTCACACCGCATCCTCATCCCATTTCGATATGATGTCCGGACAACCTTCCTCTCATACCGATAATAGTAATCTTGATAATGAAGAAGATGATTAGATTTTTCCCCTATTAATATTTTTGAAATCTAGAATAATTTTTAGGAGATGCAAAATATTAATAAAACTACTTATAATGAAAAGCTTATTAATAGAATGGCTTTATATCTGGACCCGATGGGTATTACTACCCCGGACCTACTCCTCGGGATATTACGTATGAAGAAGACTTTCTTCATTCCCAAAAATCTTACCATGGTAAGACTATCTATGAATGGAATATCGATGGTAAAAGCAGAATATCAAATTTTTGAAACTATCCATCATATCTTAATGTATGCAGCGATGCAAGCGCAGAATGAAAACACGGACCATCGGATCTGTGGTTTCTTAGTAAATGGTTTCTTGGCATTCTTAAAGGATGGTGGGATAATGTACTCACCGATAACCAAAGAACTGAAATCCTTGATCCTATAAGAATGATCTTGACCTATTACTAAAACTAAAACCGAGAAGAAAGATGCTTGTTACACCTTAGTTCAAGCTATCGTTCACCATTTTGTAGGACCGGAGACGATTAAATCTGGAGTAAGTAGAGAACTTTTACGAACCTTCGTTGCCCATCCTTAACCCATTTTAGATGGTATAAAGATGTCTTTTTAATGAAAGTCATGCAAAGAGCGGATGCTAATAGTGAACATTGGAAAGCCAAATTTGTAGATGGACTTCTACTTTCTTTGCGAGAAAAAGTTCGAAAAAAACTTAGAGATAAACATGGCCAGTATGAGTATACCTTATGACCCGATATTCTTATGGCCATCTTATTTGATAAATTATCGAAGAGGATTATCATTATGTAATGATATGAAACTCCAACAATTAATGAAAAAACAAAATCTCACCAAAAGACATGAGATAGGAGAATTTTGCGATCAATTCTCTTATGACACAAAATTACAGTATCCTCGAGAAAGCTAAAAAAGCGACAAAATTCTAAACCTTACAGATCTTCTGAAAGCGTTCTTCTAAGAAATCTTCAAAAACCAAAACCCACGAAAAATCTTCCGAAAAAGAAAGAGTAGCGAAAAGAAAGATAAATCTAAAATTCAATGCTATAAATGCGGAAAAGCGGGACACTTTGCTAATAAATGCAATTCAAAATTAAAACAAAAGCAATGAATTATCCTTGATGAGGAAATTCAACGACAAATTCTTAATTGTTTGTCTAATAATGACTCAAGTCCAAATTTCGAAAAATGATCTAGGTGAAGTCTATTGAATCGATAATAATTACGACAACGAACAATGTCAAACTGTCTTTTAATGCGCATGTCTGACTCTGAAGCTAATTCTTTGGAAAGCAATCGTCGAGATGAATGGTTTAGATATTGGAGGTCCCGATATTAATGTCTTAAGCGACCACGAAAAATCCTTTCTAGACCTCGTAGAGCAGTTAAAGATCCGAGAGATCAAATTAAAATTTTTGGAAATCATTTATAAAACACACGGAAAAATGAAGACACCCTTCCTATTAACTTGATGCAATTATGAAAGAGGTTATGAAACGTATTGAGCGTTTTCTACCTTTGAGAAGCCAACTACAATCCGAGTTTAAAAATGAAATAAATATTTTAAAATCTGAAATAAAACAATTCTGAGAATAATAATATTATTATCTTTCAAGATTTAACCAATATTAAAAATAAGTTAAATCACAAACGAGGATAATATAGAATCCTCCAAACAACTAGAATCCTTTGATAAACCGAATCCTCTGAGCGATTATTTAATGTTAATGAATCAAGTAGTCTTCGAAAATGGTATATTAGAATTACTTTTATTATTAAACCGGACTTTATTATCAAAACGCCATTTACCTAGTTGATAGTGGTGCTTGATATATGAGCGTATCCGGGAAGGTCTTATCCTACCAAATACTTTCAAAAGACCACTCAATCTTTAACTAGTGCAAGTGGAAATACTATGAATATAAAGTATAAAATTCCTGAAGCCTTAATCTATAATCAAGGTCTTTGTTTACCTACTTCTTTTGTTCTTATCCGTAATATGAATCAAAGTATCATTTTAGGCACTCCATTTCTATGCCTTTTAATGCCTATTACAAAAATTGATACTTTAGGAATTCATACAACTCTCGATAACAGACATATTGTTTTTTGAATTTATTCACAGAACCTTACACTAAAGAATTAAATCAAGTCAAAAACATGATTTATTCTAAAGAAAAACAAATCAATTTTATTCGAAAGAAATAAAATTTCTTACTACTGAAAACAAATAATTTTACAACCTTCTCTACGGGAAAAAATTAAACTAATCCATAAAACTCTTATTTGAAATGCTGCGGTGATGTCCCAAATGCTTTACGGAGCAGGAAGAAACATATTATTTCTCTTCCTTATATCCCTAGTTTTAATGAGAAAAATATTCCTACTAAATCTCGACCCGGTCGGATGAAGAAAGAATATTTACTCCTTTGTAAAAGCGAAATTGAGTCCTCTCAACGAGAAAAAATTAATAAAACCTAGTACCTCTCCCTGAGGTTGTCTTTGCCTTTTATGTCAATAAAAATTCAGAATTGAACGAGGAACTCCACGACTCGTTATCAATTATAAACCTCTTAATGAAGCCCTTGATGGATTAGATATCGAATTAGAATAAGAAGGATCTTCTTGGGCCAAACTTCATGATGCCACTATTTTCTCTAAATTCGATATGAAATCGAGTTTTGGCAAATTCAAATTAGAAACGGGATACTTATAAAGCTGCTTTTACGATACCTTTTGGCCACTTCTGAATGGAATGTTCTTCCATTTGGAGTAAAAATGGACCTTGAAATTCCAAAGCATCATGAATGATATTTTTAACCCCTTTCTTGAATTTATTATACATTACATTGATGATGTTTTAATTTTCTCTTCATCTATTGAACAACATATAAAACATTTAAATATTTTTAAAAATGTTATCATAAAAAATGGTTTGGTAGTTTACGCTTTAAAATGAAACTTTCCAAACAAAGATCGATTTCTTGGACATAATATTTCCAATGGAACTATTATTCCAATTGATAGATGTATTGAATTTGCATCTAAATTTTGGGATGAAATAAAAGATATTAATCAATCCTGAGAGATTTTGGGAAGTTTAAATTATATTAGAGATTACTATCCAAATCTTTCCCAAGATGCTTCTATTCTACGTATACTACGCCTTGGGAAAAATCCTTCACCATGGAATGAAGAACATCTTGATGCGATGAAGAAAAATTAAATCTAGAGTTAAACAGTTACCTTGTTTGTCCTTACCTAATCCCGAATGGAAAAAGATCGTTCGAATGAGTGCTTCCAATCGAGGATATGGTGGTATTTTAAAACAATTTAATCCTAAAAGTAATAAAGAGGATCTTATTACGTTTTACTTGAGGAACTTGGAAAGGACCTTCTTTAAATTATCCTACTATTAAAAAGAATGCCTTTCAATTGTCAAATGTGTTTTAAAATTTGGGGATGATCTTTTAAATCGGCACTTTTTAATTAGAGTTGATTGTTCAATTTAAAAAACAAATCTTTAAAAAGATGTTCAAAATTTAGCTTCCAAATGAGATATTTGCTACTTGGCAAAGTATTTTATCGATGTTGACTTTGATATTGAGTATATCAAAGGAAAACATAATTCTTCTAGGATTTTCCGACGGAGAATATTTGCGGGAATGACCAATAGAGGTCGTGGCCATGATCGAGGCGGTAGAAGCGAAGCAAATCTATATTATCTGAAATTTCCTAGTCTGAATACTCAAATCAGTAATTCTTCGGCTTCTTCTAGCTAGCCAACAGTAAAAGATGTTCTTCTACTACCCGAACAGTATATTCTAAATCGAAATATGGAAGAAATAGTATTGTTCATTGAACAGAATGATGAAAAATGGATGAAAGATCCATGGGAGATCAAGAGACGTTATTTAACGACTCAACAGTCTCCTCCCCACTTTAACCAGTATCGCTATGTGTATGAGCAGATTATTATTGAAACAGTATCTATGGACATTAAGCATACGCTTCATGATCCATCTAAACCAACTAGCCCAATTCAATACGGTAAAACCCTTTGTCGAAGAGTATTATGCCTCTTGCCAATTGGGGTATTAATCCTCATACCACCGTCTTTGTTGATTCGATCATACTGAATGAAACGAGAGATACACTATTGGGATTATATTGATTCCTTTACGCATGTTTTCTATTATCGTAATCTATCCGTAACCATTCTGGTTTATCCGTGTCTGTCGGATGTTCTAAAAAACGAAATTCCCAATGGTTTTTTCGTTTGGTGGGATAAGCTTGGAATTACCATAGAAACTCTACGAGAATCTATTCAAACGACATTCAAAGAATGGCAAGTTACTTATGCCCATATACCCGATAAATAAAGAGTTATCTGTCTGAAAACTGTTTACCCATTTCATAATCCGTTTTGGAATTCCTTGGATTTGGAAGTGGGATTTTCGGTCATGATTATCGAAATAAAATCCTCGCTTAAAAAGAGTATTTTTTACAAGTGGTGGGATAAAGGTCTTAATCCCACGTTACGAAACTTTTGAAATCCATACGAGAACCATACCGAGCATGCTTGGATGTTATCCTCAAAGCTTTGCGGCACCATCATCGATTAATCCTTTTGTCAAGATTGGCCCGATTTAAAATGTAAATTTCCAAATCTAACTAAAATGTAATTAATAGTCAAGACCATGGACTATATGAAAACCCAATTCTTACAATCATTCACGCAAGACTTAGCGGTTCCATGAAAACTGTTAGCGATAATGAAGAATACGAAACGGGACGACAATGAATTCAATGTCTTAGTTGGAGAAAGTCGAGAACCTAAGAGCCTACGATGGGAGACTTTTGGGACTCTCTCACCTCCATGATTTCGTAAAAAATGGAACAAGACAAGAAAGGAAAAGGAAAAGCATAAAGCTATCCTCCATTCGATGTCAATAATCGAGAAAAACAACAACCACGATAGCTCCACCATCGAAAAGTAGCGACCAACCGTCCTCTATCATCGAAAGACGCCAACGGTTGTAATCCACTCATCCAAACGACTTGTCTCATGCCCTCCACTTCCTACAATGAGATTTAAAGAAGAAAAGATAAGGGCCGCCAATGAGACTCCACTATCCGGACACGCCAGATCCTTTCTTATCTTCTCACCAGTATAAATTGGGAGACCTCACCCATTGTTGAGGTAGAACTTTTCTTAGCATTTTTCTTTTGTATTCTCCTTTACCTCTCTCTCAGTAAAATATTTGATATATATAAATCGTGGTTTGAAGATATCCAACTCTTACGTAAGTTTTAATTATTGCTTAGTTAATTATTATGTTTCCTTGCTTGAGCTTTTAGATTACCATACTAAAAAGCGAATCGATTCAAAACAAAGATATCAATCACAATGATATAATTATAACCGTTCTTATTTCTTAGAAACGGTTTTATATATCGAACATTATATTATTTTAACTAAAAGCGCCATACGGAGAAGAAACACAGTAGAAACTTATAGTTTTGGGTAGAACCCCTACCCCCTAATCAACAGTATTTCATGAGATCATATATGTGGTAATTTATCTGTAAATATATATTTAATATATTTTTAAAATTCTATGCCATGTATTAAATAAGATAGATCAGGGTTAATTCTTGATTAAGTGGGACGTCACCAAAGTCGCGTTTTGAATCTTTGCCTTTGTCCGTCTTGAGGAGTGTGGCTATATTTCTTGTAAATCGTTGACAGACGTGCTTGATCAACCCTTTTCTCTGATCCTTAAGCTTTTGTTTTAATTTTAAATTGCATTTATTAGCAAAGTGTCCTGTCTTTCCGCATTTATAGCATTGAATTTTAGATTTATCTTTCTTTCTCGCTACTCTTTCTTTTTCGGAAGATTTTTCGGGGTTTTGGTTTTGAAGATTTCTTAGAAGAACGCTTTCGGTAAAGATCTAGAAGGTTTAGAATTTTGTTTTGTTTTTTAGCTTTACGAGGATACTCGTAATTTTGTGTCATAAGAGAATTGATCGCAAAAATTCTCCTATCTCATGTCTTTTTTTGAGATTTTGTTTTTCATTAATTGTTGAGTTTCATATTATTACATAATGATAATCCTCTTCGATAATTAATTGAAATAAGATGGCCATAAGAATGTTTGGTCATAAGGTATACTCATACTTGCCATGTTTATCTCTAAGTTTTTTCGAACTTTTTCTCGCAAAGAAAGTAGGAAGTCCATCTACAAATTTGGCTTTCCAATGTTCAACTTTATTAGCATCTGCTCTTTTTGCATGACTTTCATTAAAAAGACATCTTTATGCCATCTAAAATGGGTTAAGGATGGACAACGAAGGTTCTGTAAAAGTTCTCTACTTCTATCGGTATTTGACTGTCCTGGTCCTACAAAATGGTGAACGATAGCTTGAACTAAGGTGTAACAAGCATCATCTCTTCTGGTTTCAATTTTAGTAATAGGGTCAGTATCATTCTTATAGGATTGAAGGATTTCAGTTCTTTGGTTATCAGTGAGTACATTATCCCACCATCCTTTAAGAATGCCAGTAAAACCATTTACTAAGAAACGACAGATTTGATGGTCTGTGTTTTCATTCTATTTGCAGACTGTTGCATACATTAAGATATGATGGATAGTTTCAAAAATTTGATATTCTGTTTTACCATCGATATTCCATTCATAGATAGTCTTACAATGGTAAGACTTTTGGGAATGAAGAAAGTCTTCTTCATACAGAATATCCTGAGGAGTAGGTCTGGGGTAGTAATACCTCACCGGGTCCAGATAGAGCCATTCTATTAATAGGCTTTTCATATAAGTAGTTTTATTAATATTTTGCATCTCCGAAAATTATTCTAGATTTCAAAAATATTAATAGGGAAAAATCGGAATCATCTTCTTCATTATCGGTATTACTATTCTTTCGGTATGAGAGGAAGGTTGTCCGCACATCATATTGAAATTTGGGATGTGGATGCGGTGTGAGTTTTAAATCTTTCATTTTGTTTAAAAGATTATCAATAAAACTATCACTTTTTTTTAGAAGATTTCATTTTAAAATTACTAACTTCTAAAGGTGGTTTTATAGTTATGTCAAGGTCAATTTTTGAGGAAAAATCGACAATTATCATTAACATGATTTATTTGTTCTTCTATCCTCGTTAACTGCTGTTTTCCTACGGTTAAAGGAATAGATTAGTATAATTATTCTGCTTTAGACAAAGGCAAAATGTCTTTAATCTTAACATCATCTTCTTGATGAGAAACTTCGAAAATATCAACATACCTAATTAATAACTAATGGTTTCAAATTTTCATTTCCGAGCTAAGTTCAAGAGACTTAGGAGGGGATGGATAGATTGAATAATATTACCATTTGTAGTAATCCAATCCTTTTGATATCCAAATAATACATTTAATTGACTTTCATTATAAAATTCGATTTTAGGACAAAATCATAATACCATTTGGCAAATGGTAAATTACACTGGTTATTATTCAGATAAGCATAATAATTAGCTTTAATTTCTGATAACTTATCATTATCATGATTTTTAAAATAAAAATTTCTAAAATTCTGATATTTATCCTGCATGAACTCCTCGTTTAAACATCGGCGAATTTTACTATTGGGAGAAAAATCCATTTAACACTCAAAATTCATGTCACTAGCGGGTTGGATTGTAAGATCTTCCTTTTTGAGGAGTAGCCACATAAATACCTTGAGGTATTTGATTTTCAAAATATGAATTCCTCTAACAATGTCTTCATTTTGATGAGACTCATTCTTTGGGATTTTAGACTCTTGATAAACAGATTCTAAAGGGTCGCATACGTTATTGTTCAGACGATTCGTGAAGATCAATATTATAAGAAATATTGTTTATAGATCGACTTGGTTAAAAGGTCTTTGAAATTTTAAATAAACATTTCCATTATCGGGTCCGGATAACATCTTCAATGTTTTGTCTAATTATAGGTCCGGTAGGAACGGCATTAGTAATTTGCCATTGTTTTGGGAAAGTAATTTCTTCCCAAGGGATCATTCTGGAAATAGCCACTTGACTACTAAAGAGGTTAGTATGAATAAGGACAGTATGTCCTTGTTGGCTTTGCTTTCTGATATAGGGATTTAAAGTCGTTAAAACATTAAGGTGTATACTAATAAGATGGCAAAAGGAGGGGATCCGGGTAGGTATTCATAACCGTGAGATATAATTCTCATTTCTAAAACTTTTGACAGATTATTAATATAATGTTCTGATATATAAAACTGTTCTAAGAAATAAGAAAGGTTATAATTATCTGTTGCAGATTGATATCTTCATTTTTAATCGACATCTTTGCTTTTCGGATGGTAATCTAAAAGCTCAAGCAAGGAAACATAATAATTAACGGAAGCAATAATTAAAACTTACAGAAGAGTCTTGGATATCTTCAAACCACAGATTTATATATATCAAATATTTTACAGAGAGAGGTACAAGGAGAATACAAAAGAAAAATGCTAAGAAAAGTTCTACCTCAACAATGGGTGAGGTCTCCCAATTTATACAGGTGAGAAGATAAGAAAGGATCTGGCGTGTCCTGGATAGTGGAGTCGGTTGGCAGTCCTTATCTTTTCTTCTTTAAATCTCACCCGTAGGAAGTGGAGGGCATGAGACAAGCTGTCGGATGAGTGGATTACAGCTGGTTGGCGTCTTCTGATGATAGAGGACAGCTGGCTGCTACTTTCTGATGGTGAAGCTACTGTGGTTGTCTTTTTCTGATTATTGATACTGTAATGGAGGATAGCTTTATGCTTTTCCTTTTCCTTTTCCTTTCTTGTCTTGTTCCATTTTTTCTGAAATCATGGAGGTGAGAGTCCCAAAAGTCTCCCATCGTAGGCTCCGGTTCCTGACTTTCTCCAGCTAAGACATTGAATTCATTGTCGTCCTGTTCAGATTCTTCATTATCGCTAACAGTTTTCATGGAACTGTCGTCTTGCATGAATGATTGTAAGAATTGGGTTTTCATATAGTCCATGGTCTTGACTATTAATTCTGTTTCAGTTAGATTTGGAAATTTCTGTTTTAAATCAGTTTGAATCTTGACAAAAGGATTAACTGATGATGGTGCTGACAGGCTTTGAGGGATAACATCCAAGCATGCCTGGGTATGGTTTTGTATGGATTTCAAAAGTTCTGGTAACGTGGGATTAAGACCTTTATCCCACCACTTGGTAAAAAATACTCTTTTTAAGCGAGGGATTTTATTCTGATAATCGCACTGAAAATCCCACTTCCAAATCTAAGGAATTCCAAAACGGATTATGAAATGGGTAAACAGTTTACGATAGATAACTCTTTATTTATCGGTATAAGCATAAGCAACTTGCCATTCTTTGAATGTCGTTTGAATAGATTCTCGTAGAGTTTCTTATGGTAATTCCAAGCTTATCCCACCAAACGAAAAAACAGCTTGGGAATTTCGTTTTTAGAACATCCTCGATGATAATACGGATAAACCAGAATGGTTACGAGATAGGGTTCGATAATAGAAAACATGCGTAAAGGAATCAATATAATCCCAATAGTCAGATTCGGTTTCTATTGTATGATCGGAATCAACAATCTGACGGTGGTATGAGGATTAATACCCCAATTGGTAAGAGGCATAATACTCTTGGATGGTGGTTTTACTTGTATTGAATTGGGCTAGTTGGTTTAGATGGATCATGAGGCGTATGCTTAATGTCCATAGATGTTTGTTCAATAATAATCTGCTTTCATACACATAGCGATCTTCGGTTAAAGCGGGAGAGACCGTTGAGTCGTTAAATAATGTCTCTTGATCTCCCATGGATCTTTCATCCATTCTTCATCATTCATTCAATGAACAATACTGCTTTCTTCCACATTTCGATTTGGAATATACCGTTCGGTAGTAGAAGAACATCTTTTCTTGTCGTTATCGCTAGAAGAAGTCAAGAATTACTCGGTTTGAGTATTCGGACTAGGAAATTACAGATAATATAGATTTGCTTCACCTCTACCTCGTTGATCATGGCATTTCACGACCTCTCACCGGTCATTCCTACAAATATTCTCTCAATTCGAAAAATCCTAGAAAGAATTTCATTTTCCTTTGATATACTCAATATAAAAGTCAAATCGATAAAATACTTTGCCAAGTAGCAAATATCTCGTTTGAAGCTAAATTTTGAACATCTTTTTTAAAGATTTGTTTTGCAAATTTAACAATCAACTCTAATTAAAAAGTGCCGATTTAAAAGATCATCCTAAAATTTTAAAACACATTTGACAATTGAAAGGCATTCTTTTTAATAGTAGAATAATTAAAGAAGGTCCTTTCCAAGTTCCTAAGTAAAAGCGAATAAGATCCTCTTTATTACTTTTTAGGATTAAATTGTTTTAAAATACCACCATATCCTCAGTATTGGAAGCATCTGGCCGAACGATCTTTTTCCATTCGGGGATTAGGTAAGGACAAACAAGGTAACTCATTTAACTCTAGATTTAATTTTTCTTCTTGCATCAAGATATGTTCTTCATTCCAAGGTGAAGGATTTTTCCGAAGGTGAGTATACAGTTGATAGTAATCACGAATATAGTTTAAACTTCCCAAAAATCTCTCCAGTTGATTAATATCTTTTATTTCATCCTGAAATTTAGATGCAAATTCAATACATCTATCAATTGGAATAATAGTTCCATTGGAAATATTATGTCCAAGAAATCGATCTTTTTTGAAAAAGTTTCATTTTGGGGTGTAAACTACCAAACCATTTTTATGATAACATTTTAAAAAATATTTAAATGTTTTATATGTTGTTCAATAGATGAAGAGAAAATTAAAACATCATCAATGTAATGTATAATAAATTCAAGAAAGGGTTAAAAATATCATTCATGATGTGTTTGGAATTCGAAGGTCCATTTTTACTCCAAATGGAAGAACATTCCATTCAGTAGTGGCCAAAAGGTACCTTAAAAGCGCTTTATAAGTATCCTGTTCTCTAATTTGAATTTGCCAAAATCCCGATTTCATATCGAATTTAGAGAAAATAGTGGCATCATGAAGTCGGGCCAAGAAGATCCTTCTTATTCTAATTGGATATCTAATCCATTGAAGGGCTTCATTAAGAGGTTTATAATTGATAACGAGTCGTGGAGTTCCTCGTTCAATTTCTGAATTTTTATTGACATAAAAGGCAGTACAACTCCAAGGAGAGGTACTAGGTTTTATTAATTTTTTCTGTTGGAGGGACTCAATTTTGGTTTTACAAAGGAGTAAATAATCTTTCTTCATCTGACTGGGTCGAGATTTAGTAGGAATATTTTTCTCATTAAAACTAGGGATATAAGGAAGAGAAATAATATGTTTCTTCCTGTTCCAGAAAGCATTTGGGACATCACTGCAGATTTCAGTTTGAAGAGTTTTATGGATTAGTTTAATTTTTTCCTGTAGAGAAGGTTGTAAAATTCTTTGTTCTATAGTAAGAAATTTTATTTCTTTCTGAATAAAATTGATTTGTTTTTCTTTAGAATAAATCATGTTTTTGACTTGATTTAATTCTTTAGTGTAAGGTTCTTAGAATAAATTCAAAAACAATATATCTCATTATTGAGAGTCAGTATGAATTCCTAAAGTATCAATTTGTTTAATAGGCATTAAAAGGCATAGAAATAGAGTGCCTAAAATGATACTTTGATTCATATTACTTGATAAAAACAAAAGAAGTAGGTAAACAAAGACCTTGATTACAAATTAAGGCTTCAGGAATTTTATACTTTATATTCATAGTATTTCCACTTGCACTAGTTAAAGATTGAGTGGTCTTCCGAAAGTATTTGGTAGGATAAGACCTTCCCGGATACGCCTTCATATCAAGACCACTATCAACTAGGCAAATGTCGCTTTTGATAATAAAGTCCGGTTTAATAATAAAAGTAATTCTAATATACCATTTCCGGAAGACTACTTGATTCATTAACATTAAATACCGCTCGTGAGGATTCTCGGTTTATCAAAGGATTCGGGTTGTTTGGAGGATTCTATATTATCCTCGCTTGTGATTTAACTTATTTTTAATATTGGTTAAATCTTGAAAGATAATAATATTATTATTCAGAATTGTTTTATTTCGATTTTAAAATATTTATTTCATTTTTAAACTCGGATTGTAGTTGGCTTCTCAAAGGTAGAAACGCTCGAATCGTTTCATAACCTCTTCATACTTTGTCTTGGTTAATAGGAAGGGTGTCTTCGCCTTCATGTTTTATAAATGATTTCCAAAATTTTAATTTGATCTCTGGATCTTTAACTGCTCTTACGAGGTCTAGAAGGGATTTCGTGGTCGCTTAAGACATTAATCTTCGGGACCTCCAATATCTAAACCATTCATCTCGACGATTGCTTTCCAAGAATTAGCTTCATGAGTCGTATTACGCTTAACAAAGATGTGTTTGACATTGTTCGTTGTCGAATTATTATCGATTCTCTAATAGACTTCACTAGATCATTTTCCGAAATGGACTTTCGAGTCATTATTAGACAAACAATTAAGAATTTGTTGTTGAATTTCCTCATCAAGGATAATTCATTGCTTTTGTTTTAATTTTGAATTGCATTTATTAGCAAAGTGTCCTGTCTTTTCCGCATTTATAGCATTGAATTTTAGATTTATCTTTCTTTCTCGCTACTCTTTCTTTTTCTCGAAGATTTTTCGTGGGTTTGGTTTTGAAGATTTCTTAGAAGAACGCTTTTCAGTAAGATCTAGAAGGTTTAGAATTTTGTTTGCTTTTTTAGCTTTACGAGGATACTCGTAATTTTGTGTCATAAGAGAATTGATCGCAAAATTCTCCTATCTCATGTCTTTTGGTGAGATTTTGTTTTTCATTAATTGTTGGAGTTTCATATCATTACATAATGATAATCCCTCTTCGATAATTATCAAATAAGATGGCCATAAGTATATCGGTCATAAGGTATACTCATACAGTCATGTTTATCTCTAAGTTTTTTCAACTTTTTCTCGCAAAGAAAGTAGAAGTCCATCTACAAATTTGGCTTTCCAATGTTCACTTTAGCAGCATCCGCTTTTGCATAACTTTCATTAAAAAGACATATTTATACCATCTAAAATGGGTTAAGGATGGGCAACGAAGGTTCTCTGTAAAAGTTCTCTACTTACTCCAGATTTGATCGTCTCCGTCCTACAAAATGGTGAACGATAGCTTGAACTAAGGTGTAACAAGCATCTTCTCTTCTGGTTTCAGTTTTAGTAATAGGGTCAGTATCATTCTTATAGGATTGAAGGATTTTAGTTCTTTTGTTATCAGTGAGTACATTATCCCACCATCCTTTAAGAATGCTAGTAAAACCATTTACTAAGAAACGATAGATCTGATGGTCTGTGTTTTCATTCTGCTTATGTGATCGCTGCATACATTAAGATATGATGGATAGTTTCAAAAATTTGATATTCTATTTTACCATCGATATTCCATTCATAGATAGTCTTACCATGGTAAGACTTTTGGTAATGAAGAAAGTCTTCTTCATAAACAATATTTCTTATAATATTGATCTTCCTGAATCGTCTAGACAATCTGTGTCTGACCCTTTAGAATCTGTTTATCAAGAGTCTAAAATCCCAAAGAATGAGTCTGCAAAAAATGAAGACATTGTTAGAGAAATTCATATTTCAAAATCAAATACCTCATGGTATTTATGAGGCTACTCCTCAAAATGTAAGACCTTACAAACCCAACCGCTAGTGACATGAATTTTGAGTGTTAAATGGATTTTTCTCCTAATAGTAAAATTCGCCAATGTTTAAACCAGGAGTTCATGCAGGATAAATATCAGAATTTTAGAAATTGGTATTTTAAAAATCATGATAATGATAAGTTATCAGAAATTAAAGCTAATTATTATGCTTATCTGAATAATAACCAGTGTATTTTACCATTTGCCAAATGGTATTATGATTTTGTCCTAAAATCAGAATTTTATAATGAAAGTCAATTAAATGTATTAACCGGATATCAAAAGGATTGGATTACTACAAATGGTAATATTATTCAATCTATCCATCCGCCTCCTAAGTTTCTTGAACTTAGCTCGGGAAATGAAAATTTGAAACCATTAGTTATTAATCCGTATGTTGATATTTCTGAAGTTTCTCATCAGCAAGATGATGTTAAGATTAAAGACATTTTGCCTTTGTCTAAACAGAATAATTATACTAATCTATTCCTTCAAACTATAGGAAAAAAAGTTAACTGTGATAAGAAGAACAAATAAATCATATTAATGATAATTGTCGATTATTCCTCAAAAAATTGACCTTCAACCCAAGCAACTATAAAAACCACCTTTAGAAGTTAGTAATTTTAAAATGAAATCTTCTAAAAACAAAGGATAGTTTTATTGATAATATTTTAAACAAAATGAAAGATTTAAAACTCACACCCGCATCCTCATCCCAAATTTCAATATGATGTCTCGGACAACCTTCCTCTCATACCAAAGAATAGTAATACCGATAATGAAGAAGATGATTCCGATTTTTCCCTATTAATATTTTTTTGAAATCCATAATAATTTTCAGGAGATGCAAAATAATAATAAAACTACTTATAGCCGAAAGCCTATTAATAGAATGGCTCTATCTGGACCCAGTAGGTATTACTACCCCAGACATACTCCTCAGGATATTCTGATATTGTTTATAGATCGACTTCGGTTAAAAGGTCTTTGAAATTTTAAATAAACATTTCCATTATCGTCCGGATAACATCTTCAATGTTTTGTCTAATTATAGGTCCGGTAGGAACGACATTAGTAATTTGCCATTGTTTTGGGAAAGTAATTTCTTCCCAAGGATCATTCTCGAATAGCCACTTGACTACTAAAGAGGTTAGTATCAATAAGGACAAGATGTCTTTGTTGGCTTTGCTTTTCGATATAGGGATTTAAAGTCGTTAAAACTTTAAGGTGTATATACTTAATAAGATGGCAAAAAGAGGGATCCGGGGTAGGTATTCATAACCGTGAGATATAATTCTCATTTCTAAAACTTTTGACAGATTATTATCGCTTAGGGCAATACTTAAATTCGGATAGATATTAAAGTATACCGTCCATTGGCAAGGCTAGTTTCAATAGCTCCCATGAGAGAGGCTTTCCAAATTAAGACACCTACCATCTCTAAGTGTACACCTGAATCAATCGGTATTTTGGCCAAGTAAAGTCAAAGGTTTAAAGGCTACTTGGACAAGTCCTATACTGAACATATTTATATTTTTGCGTAAAAGGGTATAAGTCTTCAACATGCAATAAATATAAAATTTCATCGTTATTCTCAGTAAAGGAACAAAGATGCTCAAAGGTTTTTATTATTCTTTTTACGATAAAATCAAAGGTTCCAATTTTATAAATTGTTTCGGTTTGATTTTAGGAATAGTCCATTTATCTAAGGCTTCCTTTACATCCCGATAAGCTATGAGTTCTTGGTTGCTTCCCACCGTAGAAGTTGAAGCATTAGCTACTGAGAGAAAGAGAGGTTGAAAATCATCATTTTTCAAAGGTGACCATATATATGTAATCTATGAGTAATATATTCACTAATATGTTAATAACTTAATATGGCTTTGATACCAATTAGGGAAGGATCGGAGAAAAGGGTTGATCAAGCACGCCTCACAACGATTTACAAGAAATAATAGCCACACTCCTCAAGAGGCGGACAAAGGCAAAGATTCAAAACGCGACTTTGGTGACGCCTCACTTAATCAAGAATTAACCTCGATCTATCTTAATTAATACATGGCATAGAATTTTAAAACATATTAAATATATATTTACGGATAAATTACCATATATATGATCTCATGAAATACTGTTGATTAGGGGGTAGGGGTTCTACCCAAAACTATAAGCCGACAGGTTTCTTCCTGTATGGCAGTTTTAGTTAAAAATGTGATTGGATTTTATTTTAGTTGGATGCATGAATGTATGGGTTTTATTAAATGGGGTCTGCGTGCCTCGTTTTCTCTAATTTTCTTAATATAAATTCTATCTCTCTCCTATGTACTTCCCCTTGACTGCTGATCAAGGTTTCTATTTATTTTAAATAATTTTGTAATAGGAATAGTTAGAATTAATTTTGAAGAATTGGAGATGAAGGATCAAGGAGCGCTTGAAGACCCGTTTGTAATGGAGCCCGGGTTTAAATGTAATAGTTATATTTAAATATTAATTCTTGCACCCCTAGGGTTTGACCTTTTGGTTCACTTGGTGGCTCTAGTGAACCAAACTAGAATAAAAGTCCATAATCAATCCGGGTAGAATATAGTATTCTATATGTGCATGCTTATACTATATATATTATATATTATGCAAATATGCTTCGCATGTTAATTAATATGACGCGTATTTTATATATATATGTGCATGCGCGCTAAACAAGATGAGACATTTTAATAACAAACCCCTCAAATATTTTATATTAAGTTGTAACGTTCAAAGATATTTGGAATATCGAACGTCGCCTTCTAACATGATAGAAACAATAGAATATTGAATATTTAATATGAGTTTGTTGTGCACACACAAGGCAAGTATTAAATATTTAAGATGTTGTTTTTATTACATATGATCTTTATAAGGAATTGAACATTACTGCTTTGTTGTGCACACACAAGGGCTGTAGTTTTTTCTTCACTTATATGGAAATGCTAGGTCTGACTTAAGTTAAATCATTTTAGTTCGGATGTGCATACACTTAACCATTATGATTTAAGAGGCAAAATACAAGGAGTTACATAGTTGATGTAATTGACAAGAGTTGTCTACCTATTTATTTATATATAGTTTGTTGTGCACACACAAGGCTATATACATTTGAAATAGGATCCTTATTCTCACTAGCAAATCTTTAATTAGATTTTGCCGAACTATATATATTGAGGGTAATATAGTTTGAAGAAAATAGTGGGAGATACCAATTTAAAACAAGACCTAATTTATTTTGGTAATTAATAAAAGAATGTATGCTAAAATATTGTTAATTACAAATTCATTTATAGAATTTTACAATGTCTAAATTACTATCACTGCGTAGCATATTAGATGCTATTTAACCGGACCAAATTAAATGGATTGGTTAAGGAATTTGAGAATAGTTCTCATGGCTGAAAAGTTATCTTATGTCCTTAATACGCCTATCCCTGCAATGGTTGCAGATAATGCCTCTGAGGAAGAGATTGCTACTTTTAGAAAGTGGCAAGATGGTGCATAGTTGGCTCAATGCATCATGCTCGCATCCATGAGTAACGAGCTTCAGCGTCAGCATGAAACTATGGATGCTCCTACTATATTCCTGCACATCAAGTAGTTGATGGTGATGAAAGTATGACTGATAGATATCAGATATCTAAGGAGCTCTTCCGATCTAGAGGAAGAAGAGTCCACTGATCATCAGTTACATCACAGTAGTGGTCCTCTTGCCTTTGCCTAGCGGAGTCATCCCTTAATGGGCAATTAAGACATCACATTACACACCGCAGTTGAACTGTGCTTTAGACCACCGGGCATAACAGAATGAGGAGGCTCGGCCTACAAGCTCTAGCATACTATAGTAGACAAAAAGCATAGCATAACCAATCCAAATTGCATGTAAAACAAAGCTAAGAGCTCAACGAACGAGTAAAGAAAGTAAGGGTAGCAGCCCCTTGTCTCGAGTATTCTCCATACTTAGGATTATGCTTTTTCTCCTCTACACTTTGCAGAGCCTAACTGTCCAAAATAGAACCTAAGCCTAGCCTCGCAATTCATTGTTGGTATCGAATCGATGTTTCAACAACTGAGATAGGTCAGTAAGTAATTGAATAGCCCGTTGGGCACTACCAGACACAATGAGAAGAGAAGCGGCTCAGCCAGTAGCACAGTCTGAGGACTTCTTTAGAGAAGGAATAACATAACTGTCACTAGAGAAGTGAAGCACTCCAACCTAAGTCAGGGGGCACAGAGTGCACATAACAATCCATCATTCATTTCTTGATGAAATGAAAGAAGAAAGTAAATTTCGTTATGGATGACGCACATAATTCATTTCCTTATTGCATTCGATCAGACAAGTCTTGGCTTGTCCCTTGCTCAGGGTTAAAATGCATCTAAGGTTAAGTCTTTCATATAGAAAGGTTGGCTATTTTGTCGAAAGAGATGAAATCAACTCAATAGTTAACGGAAAGGAGGGTAATGAATGGGCTAGGAAGCCACTGATTTGAAGGGAATGAGAACTACCTTTTAGGTTTGGTTTTAGTTTGTCAGTGGGGAAGATCAATTGAAAGCTAAGTTATAATTATCTCTACTCAAGGGAGAGTAAACTCACCTTAGTTAGTACTTAGCCCGCGACGGGAAGGTAGATGAAAGCGAAGCTAACAATGTTCAAGGAAGAGGCGTTGAGTGAAGAACAGTTCAGTTGTGAATTCCAATATTCCACATTCCCTTATTTCCCGCTTGGGAGAAACTGAGAATATCTAGGTTACGAAGTAGAGTCGTCAAGAGGAGCGGCGTAGTCTCAATCAAATATTCCATATCATAAGCAATTTCAAGGATTCTCACTTTCAAAAACCTAAGCGGCATGGTTCTTCGATCGTTAGAATTCAATCCAATTGCCATCGGTTCGGCTAGAGCTACCTTGTTTCGAGCTTTTCTTCAATCCAAATATTGGTGAGACCCTCACTACACGCCCTTCCTTGTTTCAAACATGCGTTCTCAAGAGGGGGGGTCGATTACCATATTGTACCATGTGTCTTAATTGAGGCAAGTCGATAATCTTGTTGATGTTTTTGATCGAGAAGCTCTGTTCCATCTTCACTAATATATCCGGTCAACTCATAGCTATGTTCTTTGTTTTCTAATAAGGGAGGGTAGTCGCGTGGCCTTCCCCGGTCATCCCGCCTTAAACCTAAGCATCTGGGTCAAGATTCTTAAGTCACTTTATCCGTGAATTAGAGAGTCGCCCAACTCACTTGATAGTTCAATTCCTTGTTTCCCACTTGCCTAATGAATGAGAGTCTTTATTTCTCTATTTTGTCTACTTTGATTTATCTCATCTTTATTTTCGGACTCAAAAGTGGAAGCTTTCTTATAAGACTCGACTCGACTTCTTCAGATTGAAGAGAGAGTCTATGTCTTTGATCCGCTTCGCTTCGTGAGTATTATGCGATGAACAACTTGCACAACTAAGGGAAGTTCGAGATCATCTTCGATGGGATCTTGTGGATGAAATAAGAAAGAGAACCAAAAGAAAAGTATGCTTAGTATAGGAAGAAAACGTAATACAAGTGCTAAAATCAAATAACAAATGAAGCGGAAAAAAAGATTAAAGATAGAAGGCCTTCCCTCATGTGTCCTATTGCTTGTTCCATTATTCCCTCACCGACACATCTTCCTTAATAGAATAGGAACCGCATTTCTACCTAGTATGGTATTCGTGGATTGCTCTAAGACCCGATAATAGGATAAGGGAAGCTCCAATAGAAAACAACACTACTTCTAGTAAGATAGCGATCTAGGGCTCGATCTATGGTCATCAAGCTTTCGGGTCCTTAAAGGGGGCCATCTTAGGAAAATTGTATACGGGGACAGCTTGGCTTTGACACTTCTCACGTAGCTCAAGTGCTTCTTTTATGATACCATAATGCTCTTCATTCTCCGCTTTGTTCGTATACCACAGTGAGACTTTCTAGGCCGTGTCATGGAGATGGTCGAATAACTATGATAGGATTCACCAGATGAACTGGATGATCCAAAGACAAAAGGCTTTGTTTGACCTTGAAATAGAAGTGGTGGGAACTCGGTCTCTGCAGATACCGAACTCGCAAAACTACTCAAATGTGGCATCTCATGGATAGAAAGAGGTGTTCCTATAACGGAAATTCTTTGGTACGCGCATCGTTTCTTCAGTTAGTGGGGCTAGGTTAATAGCTGATCGAGCTCTTTGGTACGCGGATCACCTTTTCAACTGACTTATTCTTGCTACTCCTCAAAAAATTTGGTAAGATAAGGCGGAAGTGTAAGGTATAAGTAAAGAGAATAGAAGAATAGCTTTAACACATGCATCTTGGACAAAGTCTCACTTCAATAGCTAAACCCCATATGTATCTATCCGTCACGAGGAATCGAATGAGTTTTGAGGGATACAAACCTGTAGTCTTCAGATCATGAGACTAATGAGTTGACCATTACTCTACCCCGCTTGACCAAATAGAATATATAGGATCAAAAAGTCGCAATCAATGAATTAACCAGTTCATCTATTTCATCTTTCAATCTGAAGTTCGGCCCTGCCATCAGAGCTAATCCTCTTTCTCTCATTGCTAGTTCTTGCTAGTCTGAAGTTCTAGTAGCTAGTAGAGGAAAGGAATCTAAAAGATCATCCGCAAAGATGAGCTAACTTCTAACTCCCACTACTCTGAGGAAGAAGGGAATTATAGAGGAAGGGAAGAGTTCAGACAGCTCTAATTCTATTCATAGGAAGAAGTAGGTAATGGAATTAAAGGAAAGCTATATGGAATGGCCCTTTCTCTTATTTCCTTCTCGTATAGTCGAAAACTTAGTCTTTTCTAAAGGCTTTCCCCAGAGGAGATGAGATTTGATAAGATCGGATTTCCTTTCCTCGTGAACTACTAGAAGTAGAGGAACTGGAACAAGAAGAACAACTCATTTCATTACCTTTCCCAAGAAAGAATAAAAAGAAATGGCACATCTACAATGGAAATAAAGCAATAAACTAGATGCATCTAATGGGATGCACACAGAGAGGAGACTGTGGGACTGTCTCCAAAGAGCTGGTTGTGAATAGGAATTCATTATTGTGAGTAAGACTCCCTTCCTCGATTCCTCCTTCTCTCGGTTTCACTCCATTGAATAGGAACCAGAGAACAGAACTCAAAAGAAAGGAACTCCAGCAAGAAGAACTCATAGCTATCGGAACTCTAAAACAACTTTAAGCGAACAAGAGCAATTTAATTACATTTCCTTAACTTACTAACTAGACTGGCTCTTCCTCTGACATGGAATCTACTTTTTGTTTAAGAAAATAAGAGTTAATTGCTTTGCACCTTGCTCTTCGCTACACACCTAGTCTTATCTTTAGAGGTAGGACTCTTGGGTGAGTCCTCCAGATTTGTCCCTCGAACTCAGAACTCTGGAACTACTAACAAGAGGAAGCACTATAAGAAGACTAACTCAACAGCTACAGGAACCCTAGAAAGAACTCTATAGCACTGTAAGTCAACACAAGAGTAGCTCATCCCCAGGAAATGAGGGTAGAGCTATTTCATTGCCTCGCTAATTTTTATACAACCTCGCCCTTCAAAGCTATCGGGAATTCATTCTAGCAATTAACATTGCCTTGAACCGAAATCCGAGACTCTTGAATCAGCTGCTTTCTCATCTGCTCTTTCATTCCCAGGTTTAACTCTCTTTCACCTTCACTCATAATCCAACTCTGAACTTCTCTTCAAAGCTTGCTTGTTCCCAAGGAATGAAGGAAGATGCAATGAAATTTATTCTCATTGGCTGGTATTAGCTACGCTACTCTATTTGTTACACAACCTCTTCTCAGCTGGAAGTCTATCTGAGTGAGTTATTTCATAATCTCTACTAAATAGACATTAACTCTAGCAAGAAAAATAAGAAATATTCTTTAGCTACAACCGGAGGAGCGGGCAGGAAGACGGGAGGAAACAGGACTGCCTGTGGGAGTTCCGGAGTGAAGCCCTTACTCGACATGCTTCTAGGCTCTACTAGTTTTATCTACCTTTAAGCTATATTAACTATAGCAAGAAGAACGTCAGGAACTAGAACGAAAAGCTACTGGAACGAGAGCTCTTTTGTCTCCGATTCCTTTCAGCCGAACTACCTTTCCCTGAAGGAATGGCGGAACCGGGACTTCTTCATCTGAGTGACTTCCATCTGCTTCAGGAAGTGTAGTTGAAGTAGAGTTGGTAAGCCCAGTTGTTGATGAATTATACTTGTCCCCCGAATTAATGAAAGGGGCTAGAGCCAGTTCTGAGTCAGAGCCTTCCCCGCTGGCCAGTCAGAAGATGAGGCTGCGCCCTTTTTCCTCTTTATTGACCGATCCGCCTGGACAAGCGGCTGATAGATCCTGGTCTATCTCGTAGTCTCTGGTGGCCTCTAAGGAGTCTGAGAAAGCTGCCTGTAAGATCCCAAATAATTAATAAATGAAATTTAATTTCCTCTAATTATTATTTTGAAATAGTAAGGGTTGATGTGATTAATGTGGATAGTTACGGGTAAAATACGCAAATATTTCAAAATAAGCAAGTGGTTATAAAATATTCATTGTTGTCGGGAATATTCGTTTGGTCGTGGAATATTCATGACTTTGTCAGAATATTCGTATGCGGCAGTAGCGATGACCGTGTGTGGGCCCCATAACGAAAAAGCGATTGGAGGAAGAAAATGATAAATATAAGTTGTTTAAAAATAACTAGGCGTAGTTGTTACTGGTTACAATCGTTGGAATACCCGTGGTTAAAACACGATGTCTGGCGTTGTTGAATCCAGTAGCACGGTATTGCACCAATTATTGACTCTTACGTAAAGAAGGCACTACTCAATAATGGTTACATAATTCTTGCTCGGTGTTTTATTTTATTGATTCAATAATTGTCATATTGATATTTTATATTGTTGTTGTTTTAATAATTGTCATTACACAAGATTTTTTCATTGTCGAAAAAATAATTCATATTATCCTAATAATATTATTAGATAACATTATTGGCAATGTCTAGAAAGTTCGTCTTCTAAGGAGAGGTTTGGTCACCTAATCATGCCGCCAAGAAGGAGAAATTCTTATTGAAAGCCCCTTTCCTGTAAACCGCCTAGTTGTCAATATTGTGATTCTCGTAATATTATTTGTGAATAATTAATTATTGATTCATATGATGAGGAAAATATTGATTTTATGTGGATATAGATGGAGAAAATTTTTAATGTGACAATTGTTGAAAATTGAAATTTTATCTTTTTCTGATAAAATAATTCATTTAAATATATATTCTTATATTTTAATAATATAATAATGGTGATATTTTTACAACGAATGTGGGATATATGAGTATACGAGGAGGAAGAGTATTTTTGTTGCAATAAATGTTTAAAACATGTTAAACATGTCTGTGGACCCCATTTATTGATCGAAATTTGATTATAGCCTCTAAAATCACCCGTTTATGGATTTCAAATAATTTCTGTTGGGAATTTAGAAAAACTTTCTTCTGCAAAGTTGTAGAGAATTGGATTTCCTATAAAAACTCATGAGATTTGAATTTTCTGATAAAAGGGCTATTTATTGTGAATTATTGAAGTTCAAGTTCAAAATAATTAATTTTGGAAGTTTAAATTATTTTAATTTAGAAAAACGTTTTTTTATTTTCTTCTAGAAGGTTGGCATGTGTGAATTGCTTTGAGATTCAGATTTCAAAGAATACGTATAATATTTTTATAAATATTTTATTAAATTTTCTCGCTTGTGTTCTAAGCAATTTCCTATAAATAGGTCTTTAGGTTAGAATTGAAAATCACACCGTAAATCAAGTTTTCTCTCTATATTATCGAGCGTATTCTTGTGAGTATTTTGAGTATACTTTGAGTATTGCTATACGGTGAAAGTTCAAGATATAGTCTATATCCAAAGATTCCGCTTAAATCTTGATCTTTCGAGGTAAGGGATGTTATTTTATTCGAAAAATGATATTATTTCTTCAATATCATTATGCCGAAATATTGGTTGGAAGTTTTTATCAAATTTGGAACTTTTGGTGTCGAAGTTACTATTCACGTATACGGCACTATTCACGTATACGACACTATTCACGAATACGGCACTATTCATCGAAAAATGAAAATTTTTCTTTTCGTCCAAAATATCTATTGTGGATACTAGCTTTGATTGTATCCATGTTTTGATCATTCTTGAATTTTACGCCACTATGATTATTTTTGAGGTATTTTTTGGGCGTGGATAAAACAAAGTACGAATCCTTAATCCTTAATCCTTAATCCTTGTCATTTTGTTTCAATTGGATTCGTTTCTTTAAAAATATTTTTCATCATCCTCGCCTTAAATGATGATATTATTGAATATCTTTGGCCCGTAGTGCAAAGATGAATGATTTATGATGAATATCTTTGGCCAAGATGGTCAAAAAGATGAATGATTTCGATGAATATCTTTGGCCCAGTCAAAAAAGATGAATGATTTTTGATGAATATCTTTGGCCCGTAGTGCAAAAGATGAACAGTGTTTAGATGAACATGACCAATCGGTGAATGTCCTTGGCACAGAGTGTGCGAGGATGAATATTTGATCCCGGATATATTGATTGATGTTACAGGATAAAAATAGACGGTGAACTTTAAAATTCATACATAGAAGATAGTAGTTTGCATTCTCTACTTAACTCTTCTAATGAATTATTATTTCCACGCTAAATATTGATTTAAAACTTGTTGTCTATTGTATTCTATTATAATTTTCCTGTTGAAGACTAACGATAATTTTGTTGTATATTATCTTAGTCATAATATTCTTTATCGGGCTAGTCGAGCTCACCCTTTTCCTTTTGTTCCATTTTTCTTCTCGGGAGGCGAGAATATAGCAAGTATGCAGTCTGGGGTATGGAATGAAAGTTCTAGGGAGAGTTGTTTAGTAGTCCTCACCATTGTTGTAAAATAATGTATCAATAATTATGATGAGGATTTATTTGTATGTGGATATTATCTAGATGGCAATATCTCAGATTTAAACTCACGCTTTTACTATTGTAATAATAAAGTTGTAGTTGTTTCGCATGCGCGTATATCGACAACTCGTAATGGGGATGTAGACCTATTTTGGGGGTGTCACGGTTGGTATCGAGCTTAGGGATATGATCTCTGGCGAGATCGGGGAATAGAACTAGGAGGGAGAGACGAGAGTAAATCCTTCGCTAGTGTGTCCTACCTAAGCTTATTTGATAGTTGGTCAAGATATAGGGATATTATGTGATATATTGATTTCCTTAATTAACCCTTGTTTTATGACGATGATTTGAGAATGTCGATTGAGAATATTAACAATGGAAATGAGACCGTGGAGACGCTTGCAGACTCACCAACGAGGAGAACGTGCAACAGTCGGCAAATGTTCCTCTCGTAAACAACACCACCGGAAAGCGAGATGATGAACGGGGATATTTAGAAGCTTTTTGCGCTTCATGCAAAATCGACGAGGGAGACTCGTGTTCAAAACATAGGAGGAAATGATAGCAATTCACGGGTTGTCACAACAAAGCGAGTTCAAAGAGTTGGGACCACCGAATTTAAGGGAAAGCCGCAGATCCGATCATGGCGTAAAACATGGGTCAAGCAAATTACCAAGATATTCGATGTCTTGGGATGCACAGAGAACAGAAGGTTCCATTCGCCACCTTTATGTTCCGTGGCGAGGCGCAGATCATCGGTGGGAGTCTGTGAAGCGTACTCCATCCAAACCCAGCCAAAGATGTCTTTGGGAGACGTTTGAAACTATTTAATGACAAATACTTTCCCGAAAGTGTTCGTCATATGAAGGAAGTGGAGTTTATTAGACCGGAGCGAGAACAACATGACGGTGTCTCAAAGATGAGGCGAAATTTGCGAGTTATCCGTGTTTGCACCTCATTTGGTGGAGAATGAGGAACGATGACGCGGATGTTTCGAGAGGTTTGAAACCCCAGATACGCCGAAGATCTCATCTCTCATAAATTTTCTCTCTATTAGATGTTGTTAACGTGGCTCAATTGTTAGAGCGAGATAACGAAAGTACTGGCCAACCGAGGTACCACAATCGGGATCATACCGAGATAGCGGTCAACAAAACAACAATAACCAAAGTGGAGAAAGAAAAAGGCGGACAAAAATGGTAACCACTCGGTGGTAATCATGGCCATGAAAATAGAAGAAACGAGTCGGGGAGGAGATTTTAAAAAGAGGAGATTCAACAACGACCATGTGAAGACGACGATGCCAAAGAAAAGAATCGGTTCTAAGGAGGAGAACGACCACCCGGCCATATGCTATAAATGCGGGAAAGAGGGACATATCCGTCAAACCGCCCACTGCTAGCCTCGGTATGCTATAATTGTGGAAATGAAGGACATATCGCCGAGATTGCACGGTAGCGAAACCTAGTTCAATGGGGACGGTGACTCAAAAGACCGTCCCCGAAAAGTCAAAGTCAATCTGCCTGGAAGAAGCGTTTGTTGTGACCGTCAAAATGCGAGGAACCCAAACGAGGTGATCACGGTAAGCTATTTATAAATTCTTGTGAAGTTTATACTTTACTAGATACCGTGTTATACCCATTCATTTATCTCTCTCGCTTGTGCTCAACGTTTAAACTTGACTCGGAGAATTAGACTTTGACCTATCTCGTGGAAACTCCGTTAGGAGAAACGTTCATCACATCCACTTTGCTTATAAATCTTGTCTAATCCATGTTGGCACCCTTATCTTACCCGTTGACCTTATCTCTTTAAAGATACTTGCTTTTGATGTGATTTTAGGGATTGATTGGTTAACTACTCATCATGCCAAAATTGATTGTTTTCGTAAGGTTGTTAGCTTTCATATTCCTAAACAACCTTGTTGTTCAATTCAAGCAACTAAACCATTAAAATCAATCATCGCTCATATCTAATCATAAAGCTATTCGCTTATTAAAAAACGGATGTCAAGCTTTCTTAGCCCATGTTATGGATTTGAATAAGGACACGTCAAAATTGAATAATATTCCTGTTGTTATTAACTTTCCTGACGTATTTCCTGAAGAACTTCCCGGTCTACCCCCAGAACGTGAAGTTGAATTCTTTATTGACCTTGAACCTGGTACAAAGCCCATTTCTAAAACCCCATATCGAATGGCTCCTATTGAACTTCAGGAGTTAAAAGTCCAACTACAGGAGTTGTTGGACATTGGTTTCATTCGTCCTAGTACATCTCCGTGGGGTGCTCCTGTTTTATTTGTAAAGAAGAAAGACGGGAGTATGCGACTTTGTATTGACTATCGGGAATTGAACCATGTCACTATCAAGAATAGGTATCCTCTACCTCGTATTGATGACTTGTTTGACCAGTTGCAAGGAGCACAATTCTTTTCAAAAATCGATCTTCGTTCTGGATATCATCAGCTGAAGATTAGAACTGAGGATATTCCAAAGACTGCCTTTAGAACTCGATGCAGACGCATTATGAATTCTTAGTTATGTCTTTCGGATTGACTAATGCTCCTGCGGCTTTCATGGATATGATGAACCGAGTATTCAAAGAGTATTTGGATCAGTTCGTTGTTGTCTTTATTGATGACATCCTCATATATTCCAAAAGCCGTGAAGATCATGAGCACCATTTGAAGTTGGTACTCCAAAGGCTTCGTGAAAACAAGCTTTATGCCAAGTTAAAGAAATGCGAGTTCTGGCTTGAGGAAGTAGCATTTCTTGGGCATGTGGTGTCAAAACATGGAGTATCTGTTGACCCGGCGAAGATTGAAGCAATACAAAGTTGGGAGCAACCGAAGTCGGTGACTGAAGTACGTAGCTTTTTGGGCTTAGCTGGTTATTATCGGAGATTCGTGGAAGGGTTTTCTCGAATCGCTACTCCGTTAACTCATCTAACTCGGAAGGATACAAAATTCGTTCGGAGCGAAGAGTGCGAGAAGAGTTTCCAAGAGCTTAGAAGGAGACTTATTTCGGCACCTGTTCTAACAATACCATCTGGTTCGGATGGATTTGTTATCTCTGATGATGCTTGGGTAAAGGGTTAGGATGTGTTCTCATGCAACGTGGGAAAGTCATAGCCTATGCCTCGCGACAACTTAAAGAATATGAGAGGAATTATCCTACTCATGATCTAGAGTTAGCGGCCCAATCGTTTCATGCTAAAGATCCGGAGGCACTATCTATATGGAGAGAAAGTGGAGATATATTCGCACCATAAAAGCCTTAAATATTTCTTCACTCAAAAAGAACTTAACATGCGGCGGATGACGTTGGCTCGAGCTATTGAAAGACTACGACCACACTATTCAATACCATCCTCGGAAAGCGAACGTGGTAGTAATGACGCGTTGAGTAGAAGATCATCACGAGGAACGAAAAGCGATGATGTCAAATATCGCGACAGAGCCAACTTTAATAGAAAAAGTTAAGGTTGCTCAAGCCACCGACCCGGAACTGATGCATATGAAGAAGAAAGTACAAGAAGGAGCTATTCCTGAAGCGAGAATTGATGAAGAAGGAATACTTCGAGTCCACTCCAGACTTTGTGTTCCTAACGATTCTGGATTTGAAGTACAAGATTATGATGGAGGCACACAATACACCATTTGCAATCCATCCGGAAGTACTAAAATGTATCGTGATCTTCGACATACATTTTGGTGGAACAATATGAAGAGAGAGATTGCAAAGTTTATCTCAACATGTTTAACTTGTCAACGTGTAAAGGCAGAGCATCAAGTGCCTAAGGGACCATTGCAACCACTTGAGATTCCGAAATGGAAGCGAACACATTACCATGGATTTCAATTCACGGACTTCCCACGGTTTCTCAAGGCATAAATGCTATTTGGGTTATTGTTGATAGATTAACCAAGTCTCCGCTCATTTCTTGCCAATACGGAGACTTATTCCTTGAACGTCTTGCTCAAATGTACGTAAATGAGATTGTGAGATTGCATGGCATGCCAAGATCCATAGTTTCGGATCGTGACCCAAGATTCACTTCAAGATTTTGGGTTAGCTTGCAAAAAAGCTATGGGTACGGATTTAAGATTCGATTAAGATACCATCCTCAAACGGACGGACAATCAGAGAGGACTATTCAAACTCTTGAAGATTTATTAAGACTCTGTGTCCTAGACTTCAAGGGCAGTTGGGATAAGTATTTACCATTGGTGGAATTCTCCTACAACAACAGTTATCAGGCAAGTATAGGTGTGGCCCCATTCGAAGCATTATATGGACGAAAGTGTCGCTCTCCAATATGTTGGGATGAGGTGGGTGAAGCAACATTGTTGGGACCCGAGTTAGTACGTATGACTACCGAAAAGATCCAAATGATTCGACAACGTATACAAACGGCACAAGATCGACAAAAGAGTTATGCGGATCTTCATCGAAAGGATGTGGAATTTAGTATAGGGGATTATGTATTGTTGCGTGTTGCCCCATGGAAGGGAGTTACAAGATTCGGGAAGAGAGGAAAGCTCAATCCACGATTTATTGGTCCATTTCAAATTCTTGACCGAGTAGGAAGTGTAGCCTATAGACTTGCGTTACCTCCAAGTATGTCTCGTGTTCATAATGTGTTTCACATATCTGTACTTCGTAAATATGTGAAAGACCTGAATCACGTTATTGAGTTAGAACCAAGACGAGATAGCCAAGACTTAACGTATGAGGAAGTACTGTCAAGATCTTGGATAGGAAGGAGCATGTCCTACGACGAAGGTCATACCACAAGTTAAAGTCTTGTGGAGAAACCATGCTATAGAGGAAATGACACAGGAGTTGGAAACGAAAATGAAAGCGAGGTATCCTCATCTTTTCAAACACCAGTATCGTCGTCCAATTTCGAGGACGAAAATTTCATAAGGAGGGAGGTTGTAAGATCCCAAATAATTAATAAATGAAATTTAATTTCCTCTAATTATTATTTTGAAATAGTAAGGGTTGATGTGATTAATGTGGATAATTACGGGTAAAATACGCAAATATTTCAAAATAAGCAAGTGGTTATAAAATATTCATTGTTGTTTGGAATATTCGTTTGGTCGTGGAATATTCAGATCGTCTTTGTCGGGAATATTCGTATGCGACGGTAGCAAACCATGTGTGGGCCCCATAACGGCGATTGGAGGAAGAAAATGACAAATATAAGTTGTTTAAAAATAACTTACAGTAGTTATTCTGCTTTACCTCGTTGGAATACCCGTGGGTTAAAACACGAATATCTGCTGTTGTTGAGCGGTAGCACACCAGGTATTGCACCAATTATTGACTCTTACGTAAGAAGGCACTACTCAATAATGGTTACGATAATTACCGCTCAAAGGTTTTATTTTATTGATTCAATAATTGTCTTGCGTTGATATTTTATATTGTTTGTTGTTTTAATAATTGTCATTACACAATATTTTCATTGTCAAAACAATAATTCATATTATCTGAATAATATTATTAGATAACATTATTGGCAATGTCTAGAAAGTTCGCATCAAGGAGAGGTTTGGTCACCTAATTGCGCGCCACCATGAGGAGAAATTCTTATTGAAAGCCCCTCTTTCTCTGGAACCTACACTGTTGTCGAATATTGTGATTCCAGAATATTATTTGTGAATAATTAATTATTGATTCATATGATGAGGAAAATATTAATTGTATGTGGATATAGATGGAGAAAATTTTTAATGTGACAATTGTTGAAAATTGAAATTTTATCTTTTTCGATAAAATAATTCATTTA
The DNA here is from genome assembly GCA_020205605.1 of Panax ginseng. NCBI lineage: Eukaryota > Viridiplantae > Streptophyta > Magnoliopsida > Apiales > Araliaceae > Panax > Panax ginseng. The sequence goes on from CM035137.1 coordinate 50,322,765, forward strand.
AATATATATTATTATATTTTAATAATATAATAATGGTGATATTTTTACAACGAATGTGGGATATATGAGTATACGAGGAGGAAGAGTATTTTTGTTGCAATAAATGTTTAAAACATGTTAAACATGTTTGTGGACCCCATTTATTGATCGAAATTTGATTATAGCCTCTAAAATCACCCGCTTATGGATTTCATCCAATTTCATTGGGAATTTAGAAAAACTTTCTTACGCAAAGTTGTAGAGAATTGGATTTCCTATAAAAACTCATGAGATTTGAATTTTCTGATAAAAGGGCTATTTATTGTGAATTATTGAAGTTCAAGTTCAAAAATAATTAATTTTTGGAAGTTTAAATTATTTTAATTTAGAAAAACGTTTTTTTATTTTCTTCTAGAAGGTTGGCATGTGAATTGCTTTGAGATTCAGATTTCAAAGAATACGTATAATATTTTTATAAATATTTTATTAAATTTTCGCTTTTTGTTGTTAGCAATTTCCTATAAATAGGTGCTTAGGTTAGAATTGAAAATCACACCGAAAATCAAGTTTTCTCTCTCTATATTATCGAAAGTATTCTTGTGAGTATTTTGAGTATACTTTGAGTATTGCTATACGGTGAAAGTTCAAGATATAGTCTATATCCGATATTCCGCTTAAAGTCTTGATCTTTCGAGGTAAGGGATGTTATTTTATTCGAAAATGATATTATTTCTTCAATATCATTATCTTTAAATATTGGTTGGAAGTTTTTATCAAATTTGGAACTTTTGGTGTCGAAGTACTATTCACGATATCACGGCACTATTCACGTGATACTTAACACTATTCACGAATCGACACTATTCATCGAAAATGAAAATTTTTCTTTTAAGTCCAAAATATCTATTGTGGATACTAGCTTTGATTGTATCCATGTTTTGATCATTCTTGAATTTTACGCCACTATGATTATTTTTGAGGTATTTTTGGACGTGGATAAAACAAAGTACGAATCCTTAATCCTTAATCCTTAATCCTTGTCATTTTGTTTCCTTTGGATTCGTTTCTTTAAAAATATTTTCATCATCCTCGATCTTAAATGATGATATTATTGAATATCTTTGGCCTGTAGTGCAAAGATGAATGATTTATGATGAATATCTTTGGCCAGTAGTGCAAAGATGAATGATTTCTGATGAATATCTTTGGCCCGTAGTGCAAAGATGAATGATTTTTGATGAATATCTTTGGCCCGTAGTGCAAAGATGAACAGTGTTTAGATGAACATGACCAATTTGGTGAATGTCCTTGGCACGTAGTGCAAGGATGAATATTTGATCCCGATATATATTGATTGATGTTACAGGGATAAAAATAGATTATGAACTTTAAAATTCATACATAGAAGATAGTAGTTTGCATTCTCTACTTAACTCTTCTAATGAATTATTATTTCCATTGCGAATATTGATTTAAAACTTGTTGTCTATTGTATTCTATTATATTTTTCCTCTGTGAAGACTAACGATAATTTTGTTGTATATTATCTTAGTCATAATATTCTTTATCAAGCTAGTCGAGCTCACCCTTTTCCTTTTGTTCCATTTTTCTTCTCGGGAGGCGAGAATATAGCAATAACAGTCGGGGTATGGAATGAAAGTTCTAGGGAGAGTTGTTTAGTAGTCCTCACCATTGTTGTAAAATAATGTATCAATAATTATGATGAGGATTTATTTGTATGTGGATATTGTCTAGATGGCAATATCTGTATTTAAACTCACAGTTTTACTATTGTAATAATAAAGTTGTAGTTGTTTCTGTACCGTGTATTGACAACTCAGAATGGGGGATGTAGACCTATTTTGGGGGTGTCACACTGCCCTTCTTTCATTCCCATCCTCGGGTAGGTTAATCTTACCCGTCGCCGCTGTTGAATGAATTCCAGATTGCCCGGCCTAGGAATCTGCTATTTTTTCCATTGGGCTTGGGGACGCTAATGCTTCTCCCCCACTGAGCTCTGCACTTGCTCGTTCCCACAGGACAGTTGACGTAGGGAAGGAAAGTGGATAGGTCGGTTCAGGTGAAGACTTTTCCCCCTCAGAAAGGAGAACCCCCATTCCATGCTCTAAGCTGATAGTCGAGTGGCTTTACGCTCCTGCACCTCTTTAAATTCCTGTGTTGGTGGGTCCCTTAGTAGCTTTTCTAACTCCCTATCATCTATTATTGTATCTCAGAGAAAGAGACATGGCATGGAAGGGAAGCTTCACGACCACGGTAATTCTCTAAAGAAAGAGGGACCTTCTCCGGTCACTGACACCATCTTTCTTTGATCGACCGAAGCAAGAGCACCAAGTCTAGTAGCAAAGATCCACAAGAGCCTCAAAGCGGTTAGCTCGTCGGTGAGAGCAAGAAGGCCTTTTAGTAATTCCCCCAATCACCGAATAGGACATACGATATTAAAGTTAAGTGCGTCTAGCCATTGATGGATCTCACACCCAAATTTCAACAATCTAGTATAGTGGGGCTTCTTCTGATGTTGAATTGGTTATGCTAGAATCAATGGAAAAACCTCTTGTCGCAAGTGAGCAGACGATTTCTCCCTGACATTACAGAAAAGGATTTTCGGCATATGACTACTTCTATTCTTAGGCATCCCGCCTCAAATAGACTAGGCTCCTTCATGCCTTAGTAACCTCCTTCATTTATGCCTTATCTTTATTATTAGTAAGCCCCTTCATGCCTTTTCTCGGTTACTCTTTCTGCTCTAAGACTAGTGGAAGAATGGACAAGAGTGGCTTCACTCCTACACCTTCCTACACGAAGGGCTGCTCTTACTCTTAGGAGTTCTCTTTCCCTGTGTTATTTCTTCCTAGTTCTTTTTATTCTAGTTATTCTCCAAGGACTACATTTAATCGTCTATGGACTTCTAAGACTGATTTCATTTTCTCTGATCTTTCATGCGAATTCTGTAACAAAAAAAAAGAGAGAAAGGCACCTATTATGGATAATTAGTGGTTTAGCTGTATTGCTAAATAAGTTCCTTCCCTTTACTTTAGTATGCTATTGACTTCCTTCTGTGATCTGCCAACTGCAATACATAGTTCCAAGGGAATGAAGATAGGATGTTGTGTGGTAACTACAAGGAAGAATCCTAGCAATAGATCTTCTAAAGTAAAGAAAGAGCACCCTATTCTCTGACGAAAGAAAATCTTGTTAAAAGCCTTCGATCAGTTTAGATAGTTTAGGGAAAATAATAGGGAGTTTTCATTCTTAAGAGA